>CM048748.1:205956643-208610393 GCA_026315105.1 Locusta migratoria
AAGAATTTTTTGAGTTATTTGTGTGTTTATTTTATGTTGTATAAAATAAATTGCTATGCGAAGGAAAACAAACAGGAATTGTATGGGCGCATTTTGGTGCATGGAGGTCGGCAGTTTGATGAGATAATGTTGATGAAAATTATTTATGTTTCTATAATTAGCTGTTTCAAAATATAAGGATAGTTGCCAGAATTGTGGTATTATTTTAAAGAGTGTTGTCGCACAAATTTTAGTGTAAGGAGGTTGGATTAATTTCTCAGTAAAAAGATGTGATAATTTGAGAATTGTAGCATATTGAAAATTATAAGAAGAATCTTAGTAATATGGGTTGATATGGAAATTTAATTTGTGTTTAATATTTGGGGATTAAAATTTGTTGTAATTAGGGTACAATGTAATAGGGAAGGCTTTTCAAGGGAATTAATGATTTGTTGCTTTGAGTTTCTTTTAAATTTCGTAAGTCGGCAATTGGGGGGGGGGGGGGGATGGTATTGGAGAAGCTAAAATTACTATAGTGTGGATATGTTTTAGACTGATGGTAAAAGCAATATTTATTATTATTTGTAAGTTGATAGAATTTTATTGCATTGCTATTGAAAAGTGTGTATCGATTTCATTGGGGGAAGGCGTTCAGAGCTGGAACATTGGGGATTCGGTTGAGTTTCTATATATTGGCAACTACACCGTAGTCGAATTTCGTCAGGTGTTTTCATTCCGTCCGGAGGAATCGGCTGCAGTCACACACATTCCGACAAGGTATAACGCTAGCGTGAGTTGGTGACAGTGCTGCAGGCGGTGGAATCACATCGTCGGAATGATGAAGCACAAGAGCGCGTTAAAGTTATATTTATCAATATTTTCTCGCAATAGCGAATTTCTTTCAGCGTCACTATATAAGGTATAGGTGTTCTACCAAATGGTAACATATACAATTTTGTGCCGTGCCGGGACTCGAACCCGGGTTACCCGCTTTTCTCGAGCTGTCGCCTACCCGAACACGACTCCAGGACCGACCCAAACTTCCATATGCCACACAGACTGCACATATGAGTCAACTGCATTCATTCTAGTGCAGGAATACAGATTAAGCTGCGAGTGCTAAGGGATGAATGCAGTTGACTCGTATGTGCAGTCAGTGTGGCATATGGAAGTTTGCGTCGGTACTGGAGTCGTATTCGGGTAGCCTAGTGGTTAAGGCGACCGCTCGCGAAAAGCGGGAAACCCGGGTTCGAGTCCCGGCACGGCACAAATTTGCATATCTCACTATTTGGTAGAACACCTATACCTTATACAGTGACGCTGAAAGAAATTCGCTATTGCGAGAAAATATTGATAATATTATCAACACTGTAATTCGTCACCATACAGTAATTTAAAGTTATATTTGCCGAGTGAAATTAGTGTTCTTCGCACCAAAGGAACATATACATGTCTGGGCATTTAATTAATGTGCCATAAAATTTTTTAATTTATGTTACTTTAGATTTAAATAAATATACGACGCGCTGGTTCATACGCCACTACAGTTTTATACACTTTGTTCTGCCACAGTAGTTGATAATAACTTTAATGTTTTATTAATTTAAGAGAAAATGGTCAAACAATTTTGGTGCTACTTGACATGATAATTTGGAAGGCAAATGTATCATATCAAGTGGAGGTGTGTAACATTACAGATACAAGGGGAAGCTGATTGTTTCCATGTGAAAGGGGTGGGTTTTGTCAGGCTGTTGGGTTTCCCAACCAGCCGGCTAACAGTGTGGGCATAGTGAATGGAATACAGGTAGTTAGGATTTTCCTAATCTGCTCGGAAACCGGAAGTGGCCCTCTTGGCTGAGCAAGTGCGGATCTCCAAGATTGCAACTGAAATACAATATAGCAACACATTATTCTAAAAATCCATATAAAATCAGGGAATGATTATATGGCAAATATAATTATATGAATGGATTCAGGAGACTTGTGAGAATCAAACGCCGTATTTACAATTTCAGTATCCCTTACAGATAAAAAGCCGACAAATTTCAGTACTATAATAATAAGACTTATATTTACAATGATTGATACGTAGTGTTTATCAGTAGCAGTTTAGGGAAGCAAATGGACAGCATTGCACCACGCTACCTATCTTAAAAGACGTACCACGTTATTTCCGTATTCAATCAATAAACTTTATTTTACTCTCTTGTTCTGCTTTTCGTTGAGGTAGTAATATTCTTGTGTCAGAACAGATTCCATCACAGAAACACAAAACATTAAATGTGTTTGATATGTCGCGTTTTGCAGCTCTTAAATATTGTAGAAAAGACATTTTTATATGTGCACCAAAGCTGCTTTTATTTGAAATGCTGACTAGTTTCGTGCTTTGCCCATTTTCTTAAGCCACATTCATATATATTTTTATTTGGATACTGCTTAGGTCACGCTGTTTGTTGTATTTACTTTGGTGTAATTTACTGAGCTGTTGATCCAAAGATCAAAGATATGCAGCTTTGCTGCATATATAAAAATGTCTTTTCTACAAAACATTAAACCAGCAAAGCACATTACATTTATATACGTTCTGACACAATATTTCGGCCGCGTAACTCGCTGCCTTCTTCACGTGCTACCTGAAGAAGGCAGCGAGTTACGCGGCCGAAATATTGTGCCAGAACGACGCATACATCTGGCAGTAATCCCGTTTATCCAAAATGTCAAGATCTCGCCGGGAAAGCATGAAGAATTACATTTATATACGTATTTATTATATTTAATATCATTCTTAGTAACATTCGTTTTATGTTGTAAACCGCCACTTACATATTTCATGGCCGGCTAAAAATAGTAGATATGCAGCAGATAATTTATATATGAACAATTATATGTATTTGTGGACAACCACTGGACATATTTGCATAAAAAGGCATGATAAATTAAATATTAATTATGTAACTATATTTCGACGGCGGCAGTATATTTGAACAGTGAGATGCCATGCTTAATAGCTACCTGTGCAAAAAGCATCAGTCTCAACAGTTTTTAGTATTGTTAAATATAAACAACATTTGTAGGAAGGTGGTCAAAGCATTTAATTCTGTGATATTCAAATTTATAATATTTTGGAAGGGAAATTATATTTTAAAGATGAGGCGTTAGGATGCGCGGAAGGATACAATTTTTGTAACAGGGAGAGCACGCTTTCAGACGGTCTGCGAACTTGTGATTTGAAGAGATAGGCATGTGTGGACTTAGAAAATTTACAGAACTGTGACTGCAGAACTTAGTTTCTGGTGAAAAGTGGTAAACTAGGGCTGTGGAACTGTGATAATTCAACAATCTTGCTCGTGTGATGACAAACTGTGTTTTATAACAAATACTGTAATTAATTGCGGATTAATTTGGAACTGCAATGCTCGATGGACTTCACTAATTTTCGAGTGATAATTTGGAACTTTTACTCTCGAGTGCGTGTGATACTTGTCGTACCTCTCATGAACAATAGTTGGGGAAATATTCTGTTATTTAACGATGTATAAAGTAGGACCACCTCCGCATTTTCATGTCCAAAAAGAGTCATAAACTCCATTTATAAAGAATTACTAAGATAAATCCATTTTGTTGGTCATTCAGAGGTTTAATTTATGTTTATTAAAATATATTCACACGTCATCATATGCAGATTGATAGAGTGGCTGAACTACAGATTAATTATTGATCTTGTTTAAACAGATTGGGTAGCTGTTTAAGGCATGGAAGCTGACATACATAACTCACCCCTATGAACAGAGACAACGATCCATAAACCTTTCACTACCCTGAGTTATGTATTGCCCAATTCTTATTGGTGAGTACCGATAGGAAGGTCGCAACATATAAATCCAGCTAATGCACTTTCTACAATATTCTCTGTCTTATAACACCACTAGTCGAAGATTAGCAACAGCTATATAAGGAACGACCGTCCTACGCACAGGCTGCCGTTAACACCGCAAAAGAAATGGCTAATATTACAATGTCTGTGCTTTCGGATATCCCCCAGGACAGAGGCTCTACAAACGTAGTTCACGGTAAGTTGAGAACTTCTGTAGGACGATGAGCATGTTCTTATAGCCTCACTGGATAAGGCAACCTCTGGCCCAAAGTGAGAAATACGTGTTCGAGTATCCGTTCAACACAAATTTTGTACAAAAATCGCATGTGCTTATTGGTGAAGTGCTAAATCGAAAACGCCAATGGATTAAAAGATTGCAACAAAACAACCTAATGTCACAAACTGCACCACATGTAGACCAAAAATTTCCACTGAAGATGCCTTACCAATAAAGGCGAAATGCATAAGGCGAAATAAAGTTTTATTAGTCAGTTACTTTTATGAATTACATAAATATTTACATTACAATACAAAAAATAGCTGTGAGAAGAAAGAAAAAAAAAGAATTAACAATGTTTCGACTCTGCCATTGAATTTAATTCACTGCCCTGAAACAAATGGCTACATATGGAGCGGGTTTTGTAACTAGGTAAAGACGTCTGATGGTGAATGGCAGTGAGCTAAGTTGAGCGATGCATGCAGTTCTGAGCAGCCCAGGTGGCCATCATTGGCAGCTCAGAAAGGGACTTGGGTAGAGCTCCCATTCTTACAATATGCTGGAAAGGCAAAAGCATGTTATTCCTATCATTATGGTGTAAGGAACCATCAAGTATGACTACAGGTGACAGCTATCAGTCCCTAAAGGAACTGTGACTGCAAAACAGTATGTCACAGACTCCTGAGTCCTCATTTGTTCTAGTAGAGAGTTACTACTCAGAATCTAGCTCCTCCATGACCAAGTATCACACGTTACGTAGTCAGATCTGTCTTAAATGAAACCTCGAGGTCCTTAATCACTCCCTTCAGATGTACAATGAATAATTTCTACGTAACTCCAGTAGCCTTCTACCGCCACCTGTTTCTCGTTGGCTGAAAGCTGTCCACAGCAAAAAATGAAACATTTTTACATTCTAAAGACAAATTTGACTAGTTTGACCACCTTCTATACTAAACTATTTTACAATAATTATTGTCAAAAGTAATCTAAGCTTACATAAATAAGCGATCGTTATTACCATGTGTATTTATGTTGAACGATAGTATTTTTTTTATAACTGTTGGTAAAACAATTACTTACATCTGGTACATAGAGATGTCTTACGTCACTATTTGCAATCAACAGTGATATCAGGTTGAAGACTTTTAAATTATAATGGTTTTTGAACATCTATTTCTTTAAATTTAAATTGTATTGACTTATAGAGGATTACACAATGCTACCTACAATCTGTAGTTGTTATTTTTCTTGCCCTTCCAGAATTGTTTCATCATATCCCTATGTTTAGCCCAATGTTTTTCTGTCCATTTTCCTGTAGGTCTTTTGGGGTTTTCTTCTGATGCAACTTCCCAGCAGTGGATCTTCTGTCTCAAAAATTTTCTATCTGCGACGTCTGTGGATGTGATGTTGACATTTTTGAGATCGGTTTGAACTTGTCTGTTCCAGACTGTTGTTCTTTTTAGTTTCTGTGAGTACATTATAATTTTCTTTCTTGGTCTATTGTCATCCTTACTCGTGATTTGTCAATAAAACGTGAGTCGTCATTTAAGTTTTAACTTCTTACAAAAATTTGCATAGTAATAACGCAATTAGTAAAATATAATTTATACGGAAGTATAGGATATATTTATGCACACAGATGTTTCGAATGAAAGGCCGAATTTGAACTCCGGTCCTCTGCTCACTACATAGTAATGCTGAATGCAATGCAGCCGTGCACGCCGTTGCTTCATGCAACCACACGCTTATGCTCCTGCACGCCTTATTTCTTCAAATTCTAAATGCAGTTTCCCATTAAACTTGAACAGAGCAATGTCTCTCCAAATCTGTAAGGTGCGTCTGAAAAGTTCGCTGAATTGTCTTAGGAAATATAGGAATAAAGAGTTACAAACAAAGTACATTTATTGGCCTTCAAAGAAATCGCCATTGCCTACAATACATTTCTGACCTTTGAGGAAATGCATACTGTAAACCATCAGCTGTTTATTATTTTTCAACCTTCTACCGGTTTCGGTTATAAACCATCTTCACGGAAGAGAACTACACAGACTGATCAAACAGGTGCATTATATGCCTCCTTATGCATACTGGCATGCATATCACACAATAAAAATAAATAAGACGTCGTTACGCGTGAATTTAGTTTTGAACGCCCCAACATATTGCTGATCAGTGAAAAGTGCGTCGTTCAGGTAATATTTTCATAATAAACAGAATAATGACATCTGTAGGGACAGACTGTACATCGTACATTGCCTATCAAAGAAAAGTGATGCACTGAGAAGGACTGGTTGGAAGTGAATTCAATTACATATGATAAAAGGCCAAGTGACTTCATCGAACAGGTTACAATATGGGATGAAATAGACATTCCGTACCGCGTTGGAATGGCTGTGTGGAGTGGAGCGCCACATTATGGATCGCCCGGTCGCTCGCATTGGTGTTCGAGTCCTCCCTCAGGGTTTTGTGCGTGTGTGTGTGTGTGTGTGTGTTTTGTTGTGGCGTCGCTATTTGCCACAACGCCGGCGGTCCACACAGTTCGCCACGCAACTACCAGAAGAGGCGATAAGTCGCTCCACAGTACTTCGGCCGCCAGGGGCACCCACAGTCTCGGTACCTCTTTGCCTGCTTTGCGCACTGGCCAATAGGAAGAAGGAGGCTCTCCTACATAGGCTGCCTCACCATAGCAACGATAGACGGTGCGAGAGCTCCAGTTTCATCTAATAAATCATGTAGGCTACTCAATTCTCTTAGTTACAGACCTATATACCATCTTCCTAGGTACTGCTGACCTCCAGAACCTGCTATCTACCAGAGACACAAAAGTTGTACTTCGTACGAGTTAGTTTAAGTAGTTTGTAATTCTAGGGAGTGATGCCCTAAGGTTTGTTCCCTTAGGATTGGAAACATTTAAACAGGGAAGACATTCCGTTGGCAGTGGAACGTTGGTGCCAGGGCAGTAGGATGTCGGACCCCTACTGGCTGCACTGCATATCCTTATTCAGTTTGGAATAGTGTCAAACTGCCTTTTCATTATCGCCTGCGAAATGTTTGTCCACAATTGTTGCATGTAATGTCACTGTCATCCCACACGGGCCGAATGATGGAGAGATACAAGGATCGTACCAGCATACTGTAGGCGGCCAACAAGACAAACGATGGATGTGTGGATCTCTATTATCTTGGTGGAACGTTGTCCCAGGTTGCTGTGCTATCAGGTGTAGAGCAGGGGAATGTAGAATGTCTGTGATGTATCTCTGCACCATTAATGTCTGCTGAAGCAGGGCTAGAAGTGGCTGCCCACATTGTGATCCCTTAGGTTACATCTGTGTGTCTCTCCAAAATATTTTCAGGATGTGCCCTCTGCCCTTGACGTTGACAAGATGGTCATCAGTGATTATGGAGAAGTAGGACTCAACGTAATGTGATGCCATTCATCCTCTGTCCATGCTTCCCAGACACGGCACCACTCAAACCACCGGGATTTGTGTTCTGCTGTCAATGGAAACCATCCGGAAGATGCGAATCGTCAAGACACTGCAGGAACTCACATATGTCACAGTAGTACATGATGTAATGTATCTTAAGGCATGCATCCACGTCATCCAGGTTGGAGTTACCCAAGGACTACCATATGGTGTGCCAAACAATTCAGTTTCTAATGATCTCAGCACCCGCCATCCGTATCATGAAATATAGACTGTGTAACATACTGAGACTAGTGTCTCAACTACTCGCATCTTCCAGATTCAGGTCCTAATGTCCCATGCGTCAGTTGCAATTTACACAAGAACGCTAATGTCGGCTGTTGCATTGGTGCCGTGTCCTGAAGGAATTGATTAGTCTTCAATCTCCATAACATTCGTGTTCAATATCCATAACCTCCGATGATCATAGGGTGAAGAGACACATAGATGTAACCTCTGGTATCATGGTGTGAGCAGCCATATGATATACGCTCAGATCAGTGTGAAAGCAGAGAGGATTGTAATTCACCTTGAATCCTACCTAGAGGTCAATCCAGGAATTCCATTTGACCTTGGACCAAACACAGAGGTCATTGCCCAAACTCAGACTTATATCTTTATTATCACGCTACCTCTCTTAATTTTCCATCCCCACTTACACCAAATCCCTCAGTTCCCCACCCTTGATCCAAATGTGCATTTTTGCACCTCTAAACCCAGAACCCAGATAATACCCATATCTAATAAATGTAGTCATTATATTACAGGAGGACCGAGCGAGGTGGCGCAGTGGTAACACACTGGACTCGCATTCGGGAGGCTGAATGTTCAAATCTACCTCCTACCATGCTGATTTAGGTTTTCCATGATTTCCCTAAATCACTCCAGGCAGATGCCGGGATGTTTCCTTTGAAAGGGTATGGCCGAATTCCTTCCCCATCCTTATTCAAAACCCTGAGCGTAAGCTGCGTCTCTAATGACCACGCTGTCGACGGGACGTTAAACCCTAAGCTTCCTTCCTTGCATATTACACATATTCATCACATCTGTTCTGGGAATTCCCTACCCGCTACTCCCACCCCAGACTTTCTGGTTTTAGAACCTCCACTGAGGGCTTTAGAGTTCTATGTTTGCATTACTGACCGGAAAAAGTCGTTTATAACTGGGTATACATGTCCTCAGCCTCTCCCCCCCCCCAAGCTTGAAGCAAATAACAAAAAATGTTCAAATGTTTGTAGAACTTATGGGACTTAACTACGGGGTCATCAGTCCCTAAGCTTACCAACTACTTATGAACTAGCTAAGACTAAGGACGGCACAAATATACATGCCCGAGGGGGGATTCGAACCCCCGACCGTAGTGGCCGCGCAGACCGTGACTGGAGCGCCTCAGTCCCCTCGGCCACCGCGGCCGGCTGCAAATAACAAATTCCACTGCTAGTTACATGAGAAATAGTAATATGCAGCTACTCACAAGTTATGTTCTTAAATAATATAACGATAATCCTGTAAAAGTAAAATAACTGACTTTGTTGTCCAACATTCCATTTGCTCACCTCTAACAGCAGGTGACAGAACTGAGGTCCTAGCTTACCAAACCTATCAACAGATAATTAAACACTTACATCAAATACTGTAATGATATTATTACATTAATACCAATAAACACATACTAAGCCAGTGCTTCCATCTGACGAAGGCATGACTAAACTTCACAGAACTCGTTTTTCAAACTAAGCCAGTGATGCCATTTGTTTTAGCCTTGTTTAAGCTTGGAAAGGAAACGTTTTTCTTTACTGCAGTTTATTTTCAGCTTCTCTTGCTGCATTTCAGCTGTTATTCAGGAAGGAAATGACATCCGAGAACTTCCATTAGAGATTGTTTCGGTTTTAATTTCGCAATAATATTACGATATCTGGCTAGAGCTTCCACCCCTTGTAGAAAAGTTTAGGCTTATCAGTATGACAACAATTTATTTTTAGCCCAGTTTATAAAATTTCACGTATCATTAAGTATTGAAGTAGCATCAGAGAATTTTCTTTACCGAGTTTACAAGCATTTCGATTCTTTTTAAATAATCTGTGGCATTAATTTTACATGAAGCTAGTGCTGTCCTCTCTTGGAGGTAAGATGGGCTTTTTAGGTAATGTTTTTAAGAGCTACAATTTATTTCTAGCCTATTTTGCAGAAGTTCAGCTGTTATTTGCTTTGGAAATAGCGTCAGTGAACTCACTTTAGGTAGTTTATTAGTATTAATGTTACAGTATCATTACAGTATTTCATATAACTATTTTGCCATTGCCATTAGCCATTTTGCCATCTGTTGACATGTTTCACGAAGTAGGACCTCGGCTGTCATCTGTTGACAGGTTTGGCAAGGTAGGACTTCAATGCTACCACATATTATTAGAGGTGAGCAACTGGGAGGTAAGATTGCAAAGACTTTTACTTCACAATTTTGAGGATTAGTGGTATATAATTTATTGTAAATCACTTGTAGCATCTGCATGTTCATTATTTAAATTTTATAAGCAAATATTGGTTTCCAATTATCTATGCATAGTTTTAGAAATACCTATAGAAGCATTCTATAGGATCTCTTATATAACTAGCGATTGAATTCAGTTATTTATCCAGTCTGTCAACCTGTTGCTTGGAGCTGGGGGGAGAGGGTATTGGGGCGCATTCACTCAGAGAGAAACGAATTTTTGCAGGTGAGTAAAAAATAGATTCTATTGAGCTCTAAAACCCTCTGTGGATGTCCTTAAAGCACTGGGTCAGAGGGTGAGGGTAGGAACAGAATAATGATGAAATTTTGTAATATACTGATCACATTCCTGAGATAAAAGTGCTATCTGGGAATTTAGAGGTGCAAAGTATGCACATTTGAGGCAGCGGATGTGGGGACTAAGGGGCTTTGATGAAGAGAAGGTGGGGGGGAGGGGAAGGAGATGTGTGATGAGCTACTCGGGCTGTTATCTGAGTCTGGTTCTAGGTCAGCATTCACATAATGACCTCTGGATAGGGTTCAAAGTCCTCCAGAATGCCTCCTTGCTTTCCTACTCAGCTCATCTCTAGTCGTTCTACAGCAAACAGGTGGCAAAAGAATACATTACAGACGTTCTGTGTGTGCATTTTCTATTCGATTATTGAACAAATGGAATCTGGAGGGACATCTGCAAACATTGTGTGCAAATATGAATCAGGGTAGGTTCCAAATACTTTTTGGCACGAATCCAAACCACATAAACGCATGCATTGCGTCAATACGCCACTTCCCTGGCACCAACATTACCTGTACCTACCAATGGCCTTGTCCATTTCATCGTCTATTTACATCAGTTCAATAGGGTCACATGGTCTTTCATCGTTTTGTGTCTTTTGTCAGGCAGAGTATTATCTGGTCATAACCACTTTCTTGTTTTGCTGGGAATCTTTGTATATGACAATTTTCCTGTAATGTCAGTAGTTTTTTGGCAATTATTACACTATAATGATTATTATGACTTGTTCCAGGTTGAATGGCACATGTTCAGTTTTATAAGGCGTTTGGCTATGGTGGACTGGTTATTTTTATACATACAGATATTTAAAAGTTCTTTATTTCTAGCTTTAGTTATCATTTCATTAGTAGATCTTTAATTCGATGTGTTGATTTTCGTTTGTATGACAGTGTAGGCCTACGATTAGTTTTTGTTACTTCTGTCACAAGTGTTAATATTTATATGTATTGGCGAACTGCAGTGTACATATTATTTATTGGAATTTTTTGTATTTGTGTTCTCAGTTTCACATTATATTTCTTTAGTTGCACTTTCATTTTGTGTTTAAGTTCTACTATTGCATGGGTAGTGTAAGCATTGTGTTTGGCTATGAGTTGAATTGTTCTTTTTTTATAGGTTTATTTGCATAATGATATATGGTTCAGTCCATGAAACATGAGTCACAGAGGCACTTATTTCTGATTCTGTGGGTGGGTAGATGTGTCATTTATAATTTTTGTATCTGCTACTTTTATTTTCTGGATGTGTCAAATATTTAATTTTTCTAGGGCTGATTAAGGTGTTTCAAAATGTTCATGATATTGGGGATCCCATAGGTAGGCGATCTTTTGTAAGTAAAATTCAGTTCTAAACTGGAATGAATTTAGTAATTACTTTAAGAGTTTTGATTTTGTTTTCTAGTGTTGTCCGCAGATAGTTTATTGTATGCCAATAGGTTTATTGTATCGTCAGTGGGTATCATGATTCACATGTATGTTATGTCATACAAAATGAGTGGTTAGTGTTTTCTCTGTTCTGTTGTTCTTCATTTCAGTTATGAATTAGTTCATTTATTTTGTCACATAGTATGATGCTTCGTTCATGAAAATAGATCAGAGGACTCGCCAGATCATATCTTGGAATAATTTTTAGATGCTTTTGGGGTCTTCTTTGTGATGTATTTGTTTGTCTATAACCACATGTTTGACACCTTGGAGTTTTTTTATGTGTGTTTGGAAATGTATTGTTAGATCGGATTTATATTTTGTGTTACCGTGAGAGGAAAAGAATTATTTCACTTTTCTATATATTTTTATCAGAAACTACCTTATATGTCGGTGCTTCGCAACGATTGCTAAAGAGAAATTTGTGTATATCATGGTTTTTTATGATTCCGGACCTAGGTCAGTAAAAACAGAAACTTTGTTGGATCGCTCTGTCAATAAAATCAGTTCTCTTAGCCAAGATATCAAGTTTAAGTAGAAGTCATTGACGAAAACGATGAATGTTCATAAAAATTTTCATAGAAACAGTGAAATTAATTTAAATTCGAACTCCGGAACGATGTAAATTCTATGTTAGGTTTTGTTCATAATGTTATGACTGCAGTGTGTAATTGTTTGGCGTAAACTTCTGAAAACACTTATATCATTGAGATGAGAAATGATAGTAATAATAACAGCGCCATGTATTAATTCTATGGTGTAGTACTAAACTACACAGTAAGTGTATGCTGAAGTATTAGTATGTTGCCGTATTACACTGGAGACAATGTAGTTATTCTGTATGCAGTGCTCCCTATTATCGAAAACTCGACGAATGCTGAAAGTTTGGTAATTCCATCAACAGATCAGTTCATGTCTGTTTAAATAAGACGTCATGATGGTGTCAGTGTGCGATAAAGTAAGTCTTGGTCATCGTTGAAGGAATGGAGACAGCTGATTGTCTATGTAGAACTTTGCATTAAATATAGTATTTCCACTTAATTGACTGTGTTAGCAGCATTGGCCACTCTTTCAGCTTCGTAATACATGTCCCCACGTCCTGCAGTGATTATTTCTAAAAGCAAGAAGTTGAAATCTACCTTGAGTAATAGAACCAGTGGCGGACTAAGGGGTGGAGGAGAGGGGCGCGGAGGGGGCGGGCCGCCCTGGGCCTCTTGTCTTGGGGAGACTCCAAATACCTCAAAAGCACTTTTTTTTTTTTTTTTTTTTTTTTTTTTTTTTTTTTTTTTTTTTTTTGGGTTCTCCCGTTCCAGATTTCAAAAGTTATTTTCTATAGTAATACATTTTGTTTTGCCCGTAGCCACGGGTCTCCGACAACATTAGTACGCCATTGAATAGAGCAATACATTCAGCAGTTGGATTGTCTCTGCAAAAGATGACATCTTTCTCTATCTTAATGTAGTTCGCACCAAAAGTAAGTAATTAAAAAGTTTAATCAGAATATTGCACTGAATAATTATGAGAGCAGAGAGGTTTCTGGTGAGTTTGCCGCTCGCGTGTGTATATCTCTCTAGTGGCAGGCACAGAGGAAAAATATCTCTGGAGTGAGCATTCAGTTTCCCAGAACAAATTTTGTGTTCTCAACATTACGGTGGAAATGTCACGTGATATTGGGGGAAAAATCTACTGATCACTGACTTTATCTTGGTCCTTTTTTGTTCATTTAAAACGGATGACTATGTGAAAATGGCCCTTTTTGCGACGCTTCCTCAACTTTCTTGTTGCGTCTGTGACACATTTATTTTGATATTATTTCGTGTTATGCGGTTGATCTGAGAAAAGGAGGGGGGGGGGGCTTCTTTACAGCCAATGCGGTACAAATTAATCGTAAGAGCAAATAAATGAGCGTAAAGACTGGATTTATCTCAATATCACGTGGTAATTCCAGCTTAATGTTGAGAAGATGCATAGAACGCAATTCCAATTCATAGATATTTATACTCTGTGTACAATTTAGTGGTTATACCCGTAGAAAGATACACTTATTTTCTTTCCATGACATTGCACAGCTTATGGGATACAGCTAGGAAGAAAAAACTTTTTTTGTCCTACCTGGGTTAAATTTTACTTGCAGTGGCAGCGGTATAGTTTGCTATCGTTGGCAACGAACTATTCGCTATAGGACAATGATTAATTTACTGACCATAATAGCATAAATTATTTATTTCATCGTGAACATAAAGAATTATTCCCCTCATTCTACATGACTGTTTTTTGAAACAGCTTTCAACGGCCGTTGCCAACATTAGCACACAACGCCGCCGCCATAAGTAAAACTGTACCCCATCTTGTAGTGTATTACACCATAGTTATGAGAATGAAAAAAACGCAACAGCGCCATAATTAGTTATCTGGTGTACTGTGTAACTAAAGTTGCCTCACTTTGTCCTTTCCTGTACTATGGCCGTTTCGAAGTATTTCTAAACAGAACAAACTCAAAATGTAATTAGGATACACCGAAATCAGAAAGGAATCTACATAAATTCGTGTTTCCTTGCAAAGAATTCTTAGTAGATGAAACCATCGATAGACGCGAAGGAACATTTTTTTTCTTTCCAGCGAGTAAAAGCATAATTTTTTGTGTCGTACCTGATTAAATTTTACTTGCTGTGGCAGTGGTTTAGTATGTTAACGTTGGCAACGAAATATTCGCTTTAGGGGGAACATTAATTTACTGATCGGAACAGCATCAATTATTTATTTCATTATAAACACAAAAAATTATGCCCCTCATTCTATGTGGCTGATTTTTCAAAAAGGTTTCAAAGGCCGTTGGCAACAGCAATACACTACGCCGCTGCCGTAAGGAAAATCGTAGCCCTTATTTCAGTGTATTACACTTATGGAATTAAAAAAAAACCAGCATTGTCGTCTATTGGCTATTTGGTATACTAGAGCCCTGTATTGGGAGAGTAGCGCCAACCTTTTATCTATGGCTTGCCGACAACCGCCGGCTGCTACTGGTCAGTTGAGCGTGGGTGGGGGCACGTCCGCCATTTTAGGCCTAAGCAATCCATCGGCGTAAGTGGCATATTTCACTTAACTAGCTGTTATTTTACCATTTAGAGGTCTTGTAAATCTATATACTCATTGTATATCAAATTAAGAGCTTAAAATAGCATATTCCACTTTTACACGGTGAAGAATGCCGCAGTGTTGTGCAGTGAATTGTTATACTAAGCCAGTCCAAGGTAGCAAGCTTCTCCGCAGTCCACAGGGCGAAAGGAATGCGAATAGACACGAATTGTGGCTACATCACATACGAGAAAAAGTGTGTGAAGTAAGTAAATTTGTATTGAAATATCGAGTAAAATTCTAGATTTATCTGTTCATTTACAGTAATCGTATTACTGTATTACGAAAGTTTGGACAGTAAATGAAACCTCCCATTAAATATATCTCAAAAAGCTGAATTTTAAGATAAAGTTTATTTCACGAAAGTAAAGCAGTGCGATAAAAATGTATAAAAACATAACCCTTCCCAAAATGTTAGCTCAATTAATGTTATGTGATAATAACACATGTAGGTTAGCACACAACACCTATCAACATTAGGCACTAAAATAATGGAAAGTAAAATGTATTAATTACATCTACTTTGGTAAAAATCAATATATTAGACATAAAACGTCAATCTTTAGCTAATGTGAAAGCAGGAACTCCACTTATTGCGGAAGCAGTACATTTGGTACATGGTTTAAATTTTACTTATCATCCTGGCATTCTCGCATGATAATGTAGGCAATCATGTGACGTTGGCATTAGCCAATTGCGTTACATTGCAAATGTTTTCCCATGAACTCTTCGTTGTACGAGGACAATTACTTTTACTGAGCGGACAAGGTTACATATAAGTACCTGTCAACCACATAGAAGGGACAGCATTATTAATTATTGACGTCATGGACTGTACGAAACACCAATCGTCATACTATGCGGATTTCTAAGAATATAAACATCTTGGCAAATATTTACTACCGTGTTCTTGTTGTTGCCAACATAACCACGTGAGGCCGTCGCGGTGGTAGGTAAAATTTTGCCGGTGTAGGAAATATATAACTTCCGCAGCATCTGAATAAAATTTTAATTTTTTCTCCTACAATTGCTGACCTCGAACTATATGGTGCTGTAGTGTTTCGAAACCTCACACTGTACGGTTTCATTTGTACCGAAACTATCAGATATTTCAGTTTTCCCACCTCTAACTATTACATTACAGTTTAACATGGGTTTTTAACTAAAACCTAGTGCGGTACCTAGTATAGTCATTGTCATCAAATTAAGGAACGAAAGCTACCAAAAGACAGGGGTGTGCAAAATGAATCTGACTGCACTTCCACTGCACAGGCAGACGCAGTATTACAAATATTGTATGTATATAAAAAAGATTCGTAACTTACTCATTTTACGTAAATTTATAGCTATGTATTTCGATAAAATACATTTTCAGATGGTGAACAATCCTGCTTGCACATAAATCAATCAGTGAACTTGTTCAAAATGTTCCGTCGGGTCACAATGTTGTGGAAAAGTTGTGCGTGTATTTTTAACCACTAGAATATATATTCTTCAAAAAATAAATAAATAAAAACCGTCAGGCAGAGAAGGATTCCACAGCAAAATAAAAGTAATAAAAGTATTGACATGATTACTGCAGTGAAGGTATTTTAAGACGCAGTTACTATGTAGATAAATTACCTTTCAAATTTTTTGACAAATAAATTAATAAAATCAAATATGTTAACTCAAGTGAGTTGACGTCTCTTATCATTGCAGCGTATATTACTTTTAACAAAACTTAGCACGGACAATTTTACAACTACTTTGCTCAAAAATAAAAGGTCTTCATATCGATCTCAGGTAACCATTTTTCCTTAATATACGCAGTAGAAGTGATGAAACGACCAAAACCCTTAGTTCATTGTTTACTTAACGTCGATGTTCAGACCGGTTCCCTTAATCATAAATGTTAATTTAACAGATCCGCACATAGCGCTGCTATTGCGAGATAGGCCTACAATGGCGACGCCCGCCCGGTTGGCGGTACTCTCCCAATACAGGGCTCTATGGTATACTATGTAACAGCGCCTTTATCGGATATTTGCTATTCAAGCATAGCATACATCAGAAACTACAAATTACGATATCTTTTCTTCCCCTAATCCGATTATGATGAAATGAAGCTTACATGTTGCCCCAAGGTACTCTCAGTTGACCTATGAAACCCCATCAAAGTTCGTATAGTACTCTTGAAGATTTGCTCCACTACCCCGTACTTATAACTACAGTATTCACGTAAAACTTCAAATTACGGTATCATCCCTTCCTCTGATCCGATTCTGATGAAATGAAGCCTGTGTTATTCTCCAAACTATTGCCAATTTACCTGTGGAAACCCATGTAAGTTCGTGTAGTAATTTTAGAGATTTTCCTCAACAAATAGACATACATGATGGATTTTAAAGAAATTATTCAATTATGATATATTTATTTTCTCTCGACTGATTTTAATTATTGAAGCCTTTATTTAGCCACACAATATGCTCAGGTTACGTGTAAAAACCCATGAAAATTCGTCAAGTAGTTTTGGGGATAAAAGTGTTTTTTTTTTTTTTTTTTTTTTTTTTTTTTTTCGTGATTCAATTTTTATTAAACGAAATCTATATGTTGTCCAGAGTTAGCTCAAGTTACCTGTGGCAATCCCATACAAATTCGCGAAGTAGATTTGGAGATAAGAGTTGAACAAACAGACATGACAGTTACTGAAAACACTTAAAATTACGACATCTTTTCTTTCCGTGATCCGATTTTGATAAAATTATGCCTATATGTTGACCAAAACGTTTCTCATGTTTCCTGTGAAAACCGCATGAAAATTCGTCCAGTAGTTTTGAAGATTTAAGTGAACAGCAACAGGCCTACATTTACAGATTTATTATTAGTATATAGAAGTGGCATTTTATTTATCAGTTCTGATGACTGTCATGTTACTGGAATGCATTTCTAGTGTGCTCTCTTAGTGGCATTGTTTACAGTTTGAAATTTATTGATTGTGTTTTTCATTATTTGGTTTTGTGATAATTTTGTTGACTTCATTCTTCACTAACTCAACAATGGCAGTGCTAATTTGTCGATTTTCTTGTTAGGATCTATTTCTACAATCAGATTTCCTTTGTTGTTGTTTATACTTTATAGTGATGTATCTGAGGCTTTTCTCTGTTAGCTATAGGGACTGATGACCCCGTAGTTAAGTCCCATAAGCTTAACAAACATTTGAACATTTTCTGTTAGCTATGTTTCTTTCTAATTCTGAATCTGTAGGATTTATTAGTTTTGCCAGGAATTTGTGGTGGAGTGGGTACTGTCCTTTGTTGCACTTTTATTTCTACTTGTTTTCCAAGTGACTGTGTTAGTTTTCTGCGTGTGTTACGTCAGTGTATATTTCACTGGCCTTGTTGTGATATGACCTCTGTATTATGATATTCATCACTGTTGGGTTCTTAATAAATGCTGATAACTCAACATGTACATGATACAACATTCTGTTAAACATGATTTTTTGTGTTAAGTTATTTGATTTTATTTTCTAATTCAGTCTTTTCTGAAAAAGATTTCATTTTATCTTCTATCTGATCTTTACATAATTTCCAAATTAGATTGAATCTAGTGTGTTCGTTGCTCTATTGGCGTCTGAGATAGTTAATCTCAAACTGGTTGATAATTTGATGGCAAATGTCTGACATGCCTGTGTTATTATCAATTTTTTCCGTTTATTACATTTGTCGCTAAATAAATGGAGGTTTTTGTTTTTGTTTTTTTTTTAACATTTCGATTCTTTTATTTAAGTATTATCCTCCGTTTCATATTAATTACAAATATTTTACTATGTTTCCCTTATTATACTGTAAACACAATTTCTATCTCAATAAAACATGAGAGGTTGTTGAAAAATTCATTCAGTTATGCTTAGCAGATGTTTAAGTGTACAACAGTTGTATCAAATCCAATATTATTTTCGCAGGTAGACTGGTATATTATTATTATTAACTTGACTGGCCACATTGGATTACTTGAATCGTTCCAGTTAACTTTTTAGTGCTCGGTTCTTGCAATCCACTGAGTACCTTTTCATTTGTTCTGATCGTGATTTCCTCAATTCGCCTGAAATCTCACAGGCTTTCTATGTGTCATTTCTGTTGGAAATTTATTGCTCTTCTCTATATTCTTTGCATCGGCCATTTTGAGTCCAATTGCTTCGATGCCCACATAAATTTCTTTGATCCATGTCATTCTCACAACTAATTTTCGTAAAATTCAGTTCTCTGACAGTCTTAAGATGTGAAAGAAATTAGAGATTCTTTTCTTCTTCATTGAGCTGGTGACTGAGTCAATCTCTCGATAGACAGTTTCAATGGAAATGATACTCCAGATTCTCTCAAACTGACGTTTTTAATTTCTACAAGTTCTGATACTTCTTCTTTCAGTTTTGAGGAGCTGATCAGTTCTTTCATTTTTAATCTGGAACAGCTTTTCACAGGTATAAGTGCCTTTTGGAAGAGTTATGGTTTTATAGTGTTCGATCTGACCACGTTAGAAACTGTACCCTTTTTCATTTTGTTGGTTCTGTATCCACTTTGCTTTCTCATTTTAGTTGTACGTAAATATTCCTCTAAGATATTTAAATTGTTGTACTATATTAAGTTTTTAATCATTTATGACGACATTATCTATGCAAAGAGGTTTCATGAGCATGATCTCCATTTTCTCTAAGGATACTTGTAGTTCTATTTTAAGAGTGGCTGTCTCGAAAAACTCCAGGCAGTTTGTTCTTATTGAGGGCCTTGTCCCAAATTTGTTTCTATGTGGGTTTTCTTTTTGGCAAATATTCATAATGTAATCAAAGGCCGCACTGAAAAGCAATCATCTTGTCTAAGGCCATTTTTTATTGTGAAAGCTTTCGACATTTCTCCCCTGAACCTTATCTTCGAACTTGTGTTGGTTAGAGTTAGTTTAATGATTTTTACTAATTTTGGATGATGGCCGTTCGATCTGAGGATTTTTAAAAGTTTGGGTCTACGGATACTATTATATGCTTCTTGAAATCAATGAATGAAATAAATAGCTGTTTATTTCTGTATTTTTAATAATTATTAGTTTCAACCAGGGAATTTGATCTGGGCAGATTCTGTATGGGCGAAATCCTCTTTTATATTTTCCAAGTTTTGGTTCCAGAATATTTCTGATCTTGTTGTAAATTATGTGGCAGAAAGTTTTGTATGTGCAGTCCAGATGGGTTATTCCTCTGTAATCATAAGGTATGGTTTTATCTTTTTTTTATAACCAATCGGGTTATTCCTGAGGGCCAGTGGTCCGGAATTTTCTTCGTAACCCACAGTTCGACTAAATATTGGTAGAGGTTTATGACTGCAAACTTCCTCGCATTTTTCCAATTTTTCGTAAAGACTACATCTTCGCCACATGGCTTATTATTTTTCAGTTCCTTAACTGCAAGTTCTACGTCATTGATGGTTGGAGAATCTATTACATCTGGGGTGCTTCAAACTGCTGTGTCATTGTTTATATGGAGAGTTTCCTGTGGGTCATTACAATTTAAAAGTTTACTGAAAGTGTATGTAAGAACTCTGTATTTTCTTGGTTACTGTGGTCCTGCTTTCTTGATTCATCTGTCAGCATTAATGTTGGAGGTTAATATTTTTTAAGATATCTGTGAAAGTTTTGCAATAATCTCGCGACTGTTTTTTCTTGAACTTCTCTTCTATATTTCTAGAGTATTTTTAAGATGTTTACGTTTTGTTTGTCTGATAATTTTATGGGATGACTTTGTTTTATGAGTTCTAAGTTTGATTCTTCTGACTCTTGGGCATTATAATTTAGCCGAGCTTTGTAATGCCTGGTCGCATTCTTCTTTCCACCATTCGTGTTTCTTTCTGAGATTTATTGCAGATAATTCTTCTGCTATTTATTCTAGTTGAGGTTTTAGTGTTGATAGATCCTTCCCTAGTTTTCCTTTTGTATAATTTTGTATAATTTTTTCTATTAAGGTGAGGGACAACTTTGTCCTAGTTTTATTTGGATGTCTATTATTTACCATTGGAGTTTATTTTATTTTGAACTTCACGACATAATGGTTGGGTTTCATATTTAAAGAATGTCGATTTCTGCAAATTACAATCAATCTTTGGCTTATGCGCTAGCCATTTTGCAATGATATCTCGGTATCTTCTTTCGTCCCCAGTTGCGCACTGAAATCGCCCAGAGGAATTTTGATGTTGATTAAGGTTTGATCCAAAAAATCCCAGAATTTTTGTGTGTTTTCTCTTCCTTTAAGAAAAAAATATCGGATCTTTGCTATACTACGCTGCAATTCAAGCATAACATACACCAGAAACTACAAATTACGATATCTTTTCTTCCCCTAATCCGATTTTGATGAAATGAAGCCTGTGTCATTCTCCAAACTATTGCCAATTTACCTGTGGAAACCCATGTAAGTTCGTGTAGTAATTTTAGAGATTATCCTCAACAAATAGACATACATGATGGCTTTTAAAGAAATTTTTCAATTATGATATATTTATTTTCTTTCGACTCATTTTAATTATTGAAGCCTTTATTTAACCACACAATACGCTCAGGTTACGTGTAAAAACCCATGAAAATTCGTCAAGTAGTTTTGGGGATAAAAGTGTTCAAAGAGACAGATAGACATGACGGTCGTAGATAAAAAATTTCTAATTGCGATATTCTTTTTTTCCCCATGATTCGATTTTTATGAAACGAAGTCTATATGTTGTCCAGAGTTAGCTCGAGTTACCTGTGGCAACCCCATACAAATTCGTGATTAGTGGGAGCATCTGCACTGATAATTCTGTAGTCCCTATTTGCAAATTTCAAGCAAGTATAGTGAACTGAGATTTAATTTCGACGAGTGGGTCAATGATTTTGAGATCTGTCAGTGGTCCATTACCAAATTGTGGGCTATTTTGCGTGACTGGTTTTTCAGGGATTCATTTGTAAAGTTGGTATACTTGTGATTCTAAAGGGTCTTGATCACTTTTTCTAATCTATTGAAGGGCCATGTTTAGAATTTTATGCTTCTTCATTACGCCAGTGACAACGTTTAATTCTCCAGTTTGGTGCTGGAAGTTAACAATGTGTGTTGAATATAATGAGATACGTTTAGGTGCAATGTTTTGAAGTTTTCGTGTTAGTGCTGGTTGTAAGGTTTCCAGACGCTCCCTTTCATCATAATCTTCTGAACGACAGCCCACCGAAAGCTGTATTTTCTGCAATACACGTTTTAAGTCGGTGGAATTCTTCTTCAAAAGACTGTGTCACCTTGAGGTATGAATAAAACCTCGAGTTATATTTCTGAATGATATTAAAAAAGGTAATGATGAGACATGAAGGGTTTAGAAACATATCCTGTATTCAGATATTACGAATTATCTCGAACGGAACGATCTATTGACCCAATGTCAACACGGATTTAAAAAATATCGTTCACGCGAAACACAACTAGCTCTTTATTCACACGAAGAAATGGGTGCTATCGACAAAGGTTCGCAAATCGATTCCGTATTTCTTGATTTCCATAAGGCTTTTGACACCGTACCTGACAAACGGCTTTTAATCAAATTGCGTGGTTGTATATCGCCCCAAATTTGCGACTGGATAGGGCCGTAAACTCCACAAAATACCTAGGAATTACAATTACTTCTGATTTAAATTGGAAAGAACACGTAGATAATGTCGTGGGAAAGGCGAACAAGAGACTGCGTTTTATTGGCAGAACCCTTAAAAGATGCAACAGAACTACTAAAGTATTACTGCCCAGTGTGGGATCTTTATCAGGTGGGTTTGACGGACATTGAAGAGTCCAGAGAAGGGCAGCTCGTTTCGTATTGTCACGATACATGGGAGACAGCGTTATGGAAATGATACAGGATCTGGGATGGGAATCATTAGAACAACGGCGCTTATCGCTGCGGCGTGGGCTACTTACGAAACTCAAATCGCCAACATTCTCCTCCGAATGCGAAAATATATTGTTGACTCCCACTTATATAGGTAGAAATGATCATCAGAATAAAATACGAGAAATCAGAGCTCGAGCGGAGAGATTCGGGTGTTCCTTCTTGCCGCGCGCTATTCGAGAATGGAATGGGAGATAAATAGTATAATGGTGGTTCGATGAACCCTCCGCCAGGCACTTAAATGTGATTTGCAGAGTATCCCATGTAGATGTAGATGTAGAAGGGTGATGTTACGAATTTGTGAGGGAGCCTAGAAACTGAAAGACACCCTCAGGCTTCGAAATCTAATACCGTCGGGGTTGTTAAAAATAACAGATTGCCAAGGGAGGCCGAATGAATAGAACATGGAAGGAGCCTGACCCAAGTAAGTAGACCACGTTAGAAACTGTGCCTTTTTCATTTTTTTTTGTTCTAATTTTTCCGCATTTCTTTCTCATTTAAGTTGTGCATAATGATGTCTCCAAGAAATGTAAATTGTTGTGCGACGTTAAGTTTTTATCATTTATGACGACTTTATCTATGCAAAGAGATTTCATGGGTATGATCGTTTTCTCGAAGGATAGTTGTAGTTCTATTTTCAGAGCGATTTTCTGGAAAAGCTACAGGCAGTTTGTTGTTATTGAGGGTCTTGCACCAATTTTGTTTCTACGTGTGTTTTCTTTTTGACATATCTTCATAATGTAATCAAGGGCCACAATGTGAAAGATTTCCACATTTCTCCCCTGAACTTTATCTTCGAACTTGTGTTTGTTAGAGTTAGTTCAATGATTTTTATCAATTTGGGTGATGTCAAGCTCAGTTGGGGATTCTACGGTGGTCATCCGCGTTATCCAAAGATTGGATCATATGGGCTGGACTGGTATATTGTTATTGGTAATAAAATCCAGGAAACGTCGATAATAAATTTATAAGTGACTTCCACGCGATTGACTTCTTACGTGTGTGACGAACCGCGACTGGTGGGGACCAGCAGCAGGAAAGAAAAAACACGTTCAAGAGTCCTTCATTAGAAACTCAAAAAAATCAACCGCGCACGAGAGCAAAGACATTCAGACACCTCAGTTAACGTTTACCGCAGACTACGCAAATATGTGTGTAGCTAATGAGATTGAAAATAATTCGCGATTAATATATTTGAAATTGCATGGTCATGGTTGCGCCATGAAGCCAGTTACGCTAGGCAGGGTTCTACTTCTACATTTAGGAAGGGTTACATAACGGACTCGTGGCACTCAAGAAAGAATTTTACCTGGCTGACGGCTTGCCCCTACTATTTGACATGCAAAAACGTCAGCCACAAAGTAGGTTTAATCAGAATATTCATGCACTAACTACTTAGGGCAGTGAGCTATTATCTGGCTTTTTTCAGTGACTTACAGCGACTAGTGGATTTGATTTTCAGTAGGGATACTATATATCAAACGTGTATTTTTGGACCACAAAACACACTAGATTGTGGAACAAATTTTTGATTCAAGTAATGTATTCTGTGTAACGCCCTTTTCAGAACGTTTATGGGCTATTTTCTGTTACTGATTTCGTGTACCTGGGCGTCCTACAGCAGTTTGTACTGCTGTAATTACAATAAGAGATTGGCCCACCACAGTTAAGTGGGTAATTCATTATTACCACAATTATGACCTTCCATAATATTGGCTTGGACTTCCTTCCTATATACTTCTCCTTTCCTTCAGAGACCTAAACAATTATGCGACTTCATGTGATTTCTTCTTCTGGGATAACATCAAATCCCTTGTGTTCCTGCCTCCACATCCACTTAATTTGCAAGAGGGATAATTAATGCGTACGTCAATGTCTGTATCTGCGTGTCTACTCCGCAGTTCACACTTGAATGCCTAGTGGGCGGGTAATCAAACACAAACGTAGTGCAGACTGCCTCGTTAGGGGATTTGTTGCATCTTGCGAGTGTTTTGCCAACAAATAAATACGTGATTCTATGTACAGTGCAAGAAATTAATAATCTTTCTGACGTCTAAAATCCTGCCCCGTAACCTGAAGAGCTGCTCTATACGTGCGTTTTCTGAATGCCTTATAGTTTTTGTGAGTTGTATTCTGAATCGCCGGAGATGCGTAGGTATTACACAGTATCTCAGAAAAGACTGAGTTTTGAATGTTCTAAGTATAACATGAAGAATACATTAACATCACCTTCTCGACCTTAACGTATGAATGCATTTTTATTATCTTTGGACACGATATTGCTATTTAATGTAAACTGCAGCTTATTGTGAGCCATGTGAAAAGCATTCAGTAATTATTAGTGTTTTCTATGGCCTTAATCATCAGCAGACGGCTAAACATGATGGATGTACTGACTCTGTCATGTATATTTAGCTCTCAGTCCAAATTATCATTACTGTAATGAACCTTAATTGGAAACATAATTATGTCTAGCATTTGGTGAAATTTTTTCAGTAAAATAAAGGAAGATGGAACGATGAGTGCATTAATATCGATTAGAACCGCTCATTACACTTCTCTTTATTTCGTATCATAGCCGTAACGTAGTTCTCCGCCATCCCATCTGATCAGGCGTAACTGCCCATCGACAGTATTTACCCACACATGTGCTGTCTCCAGCTCTCAGTGTCCGCTTGCTGGTCCACATGGTTGATCATCATAGGTTGACGAACGATTCGTTGTCACCGTTAGTATCAGAAATTGGCCTTTCTGCGTGCAGTCCGTAATTCATTTGTTTTTAAGGGATATAACAATCTCTGCTTTAAGCGCAAGCTAGTCAGCTTATGTCTAAGCCTGATTATTAACTAAACGACTTCTAATTTAATTGTTAGTACCATTATGGTTAACCTATGAACAGGAAATTTCATTAAGACGTCTATTAAACATCAAAAGATCGTTTTGAGTTGCAGTGGTTTAAAAGAAAACTCCTGTTTCATGGTGCTCGTTTGTTTGTTTTCTAACTGTCCACCAAGACACATCGTTAGTAGGAGTCATGAATTACATAACTTTCTAGACTGGACATATAGGTTGTAGATTTAATTCATGGACATTTTATAATAAAATGGAAATTATTTGTAAACCAAACAACTTGTGAAAACTGTTTGAGAGCCATTTTGCCGTGACTGATCATAAGTTTGACATTTTGAAGTTTTTCTGTTTGTTTGGAAACGTTATTGGATCATATTTCAGTTTTGTGTTGGTTTTTTGTTTGATTTTGTAAGTGTTGATGTAAGTTTCGTTATTTGCGTGCGTATATATATATATATATATATATATATGTATGTATGTATGTGTGTGTGTGTGTGTGTGTGTGTGTGTGTGTGTGTGTGTGTTCTTCTAATTTTTACAATTTATTTTTCTGATTTTTACTTTTTACATTCAGATTTTTCGATGCTTCTACAGTGGGGTCTCTGTATATTATAAGGTCACTCACCATTCGTGTAAAACTTGCTTGGTTAATTATTTTCAATTTGCCTTTTAGTAGCAGCTTCTTTGCAGTCTGTTTTATGCGTCTGATAATCTTCAGCTAATGTTAAGAGATATAGTCCAGGCGGCAGGTTGTAAAAAAAGGGGATTCCTGGAAAGTATTCCGAACTTACTGAAATTTTAGCATGTTGTGTATAGGTACTCTGTGGAATATAAACTGAGTTTTCGACCTCGAGGACCTTGTGCTAACTTTGCAGTGGCAGAAACACCTCGACATTTTTGGCCTTTTTTCACTATTTCGCTTATAACGTTTAAACCACGTGGTTTTCGCGAAACATGCCTCTGAACAAAGTTGAAGAGCATAAAATTTCCTGTATATTTCACTGGTCAAAAGTGGTTTTGACCCTCTAATGACTCAGATACACACGTTCAAAAATAGTCATTTTCTAAAATTAACAAAAATAGCTCCAAAACTCATTTTTTGCGTTATAGTATGGGTAAACCTAAGAATTAGAGAAATCGGAAATAATTGCTAAATAAGGTTTTTTTTCCTAATGGCTACGATTGTTGCCCAATATGACTATCCTAGGTTTTCCCTCTTGGTGGAGGTGTGGGGGGCAACAATGCACCCAAATAAGGGGAAGTTTTTCGTTTCTCGTAAATGTTGTAGAGTATGGTCCATTATCTCAGGAAATACAAGAGATACAGTTTTGTCATTATTGCACTGGCTTGCCCAACAGAACATATACAAAAAAGCTAGCTAATGAAGACGCAGACCACCTGATTGATGCCACTGCACTTGAGATCACACAGGAACATGAGTAGGTTGCGGTAGATGATGATGATACGGATCTTCTCATCAGGCTCAATGCCCTAGCCACACCATCAGCAAATATATATTTCTTGAAACCTGGAAGAGAAAACAACTCATCAAAAGTTTTTCGCTCCATCACTTGCAAACCGGCAAAAAACATCAGAAGGCCACTCAAATTTCTCCAAACTATAAGAGGCTGTCACACAACTTCAGCACTCTTCAGTCAGGGCAAGAAAAAGGTGGTCAGTCTACTGGTAAAATTAAATGTCTTCTTGAAGATATCAAACTTTTCTTCGAAAATGACACTCAAGCTGAAGCTATTGTTGGAGCTGGTCACAAGGTTTTAACAACCCTCTATGGAGGTAGAGCTGAAGACACTTTAGACAAATTGCGATTCGACCTTTTTTTCAAAGCGATTGTGAAATCCAGATGCAAGCTAGCATCCCTACCACCAATGTCGGAAGCAGCCTGCCAGCATTGCTTGAGGACCTACTTACAAGTTCAAATGTGAATAGGACACCAGATGGATCCGCTCCTCGGGGAATGGCAGGTTTTAGAGTTTGTTCTTGGCCCCGTTCCTACCTCCAAGGAACCAGTTTCACACTCTTCTCTCAACAAATTCCTGCAAATGCAACAAGAAGGGATGTCCAGGTAGATGTGGGTGTGGGAAGGCTTGTGTATTAAGTGCTCATACATTTGTGTCAACTGTAAGGGCAACTCATGCACTAACTCCTCCATCCACAAGAAACTGACGGACCAGATATTTGCGAAGACCTGGACTGGATATATGAGGCGACGAAAATTACTGACATTTAGGAGCCGAGAGTCGGGTCGCCGGACTCGTATATTACACAGACTGTGAGGATTCGAGTGGTGCAACGACAGTCAAACGTCGACGTGTGTGAAATTTGTGACATACCGACTTTTGCCCTTTTCATCTCATATCTTTATGTAAAATTTTGTTATTACGAAATATAATAACCACTACTTTATGTCAAGAAGTGTGTCTCTCTTCCTGCCTAGTTCATATCAGTAGAATGGATATCACTATATTGTATATGAAAAACGTTTTCCATATTATTTTTCAAATATTCCAAAATTTTGATATTTTATTCTGCTATTGTATTAAAGAAGTGCAAGACAATGGGTTGCTAATTTTTAAAAGAGGGTACATAATAATTAGTGAAGAACTACATTTGAAATTATCTTCATAGATGTTGAGAAATTGTTCAACTTTAATGCGGAGCTGTACACAAATAGGTGGTCTAATAAATTCACTTTTGGTTTCATCGAATGCAGAATTTATCTCTCTATATCTCTTTTATGAACCAATGAACCACATTATTGATAGATGGTTTAGTTTCAACGATATTACAAAAAAAAGAGTATGAACCAACAATTTTTCTTAAACATGTAAAATTGGTCCAAGTTTGAAGAGCTCTAGTATGGAAACGGGTGATCCAAAAATATTCGAATAGTCTCATTCAATGCGGAATTTCATGCCCTACAACTTTCAATTCCACTACGTTTTCGATATTGTGAGTCATTTACGTGATATAATCACAAAACAGAAAAAATGTCCCTTTTTCGGGTTTATTTTTGCCCCCCACCACTTACGTACAACTCCGCCTAAGGGGAAAACCTTGGTAGTAATATTGGGCCTCAAACGTAGCCATTAAAACAATAATACCTTTTGTATCAGTTATTTCAGATTTCTCTAATTTGTAGGTTTTTCACCACTGGACAAGGCAAAAACTTGAGTTTTGGAGCTATCTTTGATAATTTTAGAAAATAAATATTTTTGAACTTGTGTAGCTGAGTCATTAGTGGGTCCAAAACATTTTTGACCAGTGAAATATGTAGGAAATTTTCAACTTTGTTCAGAGGTATGTTTCGCGAAAACCGCATGGTTTAGCAGTTATAAGCCAAATAGTGAAAAATGGCCACAAACTTCGAGGTTTTTCGGCCCTTGCAAAGTTAGCACAGGGTCCTAGAGGTCGAAAACGCAGATTCTACTCCAGAGTACCTACACACAACATACTAAAATTTCATTAAGTTCGGAATACTTTCCAGGTAAAAGTACCTGTCTCCTGGACTTGTATCGGACGTCATTAATTCTATTTCCATCTCTCTAGTGGCAGACGTGTGATTATTTTCTCTTAAATGATCCGTAAATGTTCATTATCTAGCGGTGAAATCTGTAAATTCTTTTAATACTGAGCTCTAAAAGTTTTATGTGATTCAAAATGTATATATAAAAAACTTTTAAAATTTCGTTTAAATATTTATGGCTTGAAGTACTATTTTGATTGTGTTTATTTATTCACAGTCGTCAATATCGCTTCAATGCTGCTGAGCAGGATAAATTTTGTAAACATATTTCTTCTTTGCAGGTATATTGAGTTCAGGATGATACCACTCTCAGCTCTAGGCTTTCTGTCATTTGATTCAAATAAATGTAATGTCAGTGACGTTTACCGACAGTTGTTTGCGTATTAGAGCACTGTTTTTTGTTGCCATTAAAACCATTAATGCCACTCCTGATGTGACGCTGCCGCCAGAAGCGCAGTTGTAACGTTACAAATCACCTCTTAATGGACCTTTCCAAAAAGTAAATGTTCAGTTGTAGGTGCATTTATCTGATTGTGTCCTATAGTACACATGTGTCCAACCTTGTAGCTTGCGTGGACTGTACTGCAAGAAGACGAGTATGTTTGGGTCATGCTTACCA
Organism: Locusta migratoria; assembly: GCA_026315105.1. NCBI lineage: Eukaryota > Metazoa > Arthropoda > Insecta > Orthoptera > Acrididae > Locusta > Locusta migratoria. The sequence continues at coordinate 205,986,458 of CM048748.1, forward strand.
CTAAAACCACCCAGTATTGCAAACAACGGTTCGGACTAGTCAGGAGAACAGCATCGTGAGGTGGGAGTATGCTTTCATAATTTAAACTTCTTCTTTTTTTTTATAGTGTTATACTCACTTCCTTGGCACTATAACGTTTCATGGGCCGCCTGGACTTTACTTCAATATTTATTCATTTATTTATTCCGTTAAATTAATCCTTTGTATTTGTTACGATTATTCTATATTTATTTCATGCAAATTATTATAAATCGATAAGACAAATACAAAGAGAGTATAACGTTAACAAGCACATTATTATCTGTACATTTACGCTTATCATATGTTTTACTTAATAAGAAGGAGGAACAGTCTCTTTTCTTCCCTCTTCTTGGTGTAGCGTTGGTAGATTTCGGACGCAATAGCGCAATGCTCTTTGTTTAGTTTATCAGAATCATAATTTTTTTTCGTGCACAGAATGTATGTAAAAAATAATTGTAAGTGTATGTTCAGCAATTTGAAAATATAATCCGATAATTTCATTTAAAGAAAATTTGCATTTCTCAATATTTTTTTAATTTAAAAAGCCACCTCATTATTCCTAATAGTAGAATATGTCAATATTGTGTGCACTTTTCTTACGTATTACCATCCGCCGCAATTTTCTTGCAGTGTGCGAAATTGTTGGAACGATGCACAATACTTCACGATAATCTTAGAATCTTTTGTTCCGCACCAAACGTCCCTGAGATATACGCCAGTTTATCAAAATTTAACTATTTTAATTTTTAGCTAGCCGTGGACTTAAGATAAATTGGTGTTTTACTAGTGCGTTCCAACTGTTAATTTCTGTGGAGTGTATACGTGGTGAGCCAGTCTTCTATTTAATCAGACAGGATTTTAGGCAGGTTGCTAAACTTAAATATTTCTGTGCCATTTACCATATTCATTAATTTGCAGAAAATTTTTACAGGCACTTTTTTTTCATAACAGTGATTTGCAACCCGGCCACTAACTTGAAATATTTCTCCCGCCGTAATTTTAGCGCCCTAATTTTCGTATCAATATTCAAAATCAATTTCAAACTTCATTTGGTTTGGTTCTAAACTTTCTTTTCGCGGAACATTATTTTCTCAGGCGCTACCTTTTATTATTTTTAAGTAATATTATTATTATTATAATTGCAATTATTTACCAACCCCAATTAAATTTTTAAGGGAAGAATATTTCAGCACCTCTGCTGTAATGAACTTCCTACTTCACTTAACTATCTAATGCACTGATATCTATTGATGTGAAGGAGCACCAATAGTAACTAACAATGTAGAATGCTAGGATTTCGTCTCGGCTTGAGACATAGTCAGGATGCTGGGTGCGATACACCTGTTCCTCAGTGATCGTGGAATCAGAAATGCAGTCATATTAACATAACACTTTATTTTACAATGAAATGTACAATAGTCGTTGATGCTGTATCGAAGGTAGCCGTTGACCTCAGGAGGAAGTGCCCGTTTCAGCATCACTCAAAACAGCGTGTCATATGTGCACAGATGCCAGCAAGCAGTCGAAGCTTCAGCATGCCTAGGCAGGTGGCTGGGTCATGCTTACCAGTACAACAGGAGGTGTTAAGTCACGGACATCAATATTCTGTAGCAACAGGTCAGAAACACATGAGTGAACACCAAACGCACGACTGCTTGGAAAATCCAAGAGACAGATGACTACAGTTTGGAGGTGACCGCAGTCAAGTGGTAGCCACTGAAGCATCAGGCCTAAAAGTGGACTCACGACCAGCGGCTAGTGGAGGTAGTACGTTGGGTGACACTCTGAGTCGATGACTGGCATGGAGTAGTTCTTGGTGTATGTACCATACATTTGTGTGAGGAGTATTTTTTAACAGTTTTCCCCAACTCTTAAAGGATGATCTGTACATTTGTTCACATGGAGACTTGAATAGTGCAGCATCATGAGGCAGAAGAGGTTTCCCCATTGACCATTGTGCTAGACTGACGTGTTGCGTCACGCTACCTCAGCATTATTACAGCCTTGTCAGCAGAATTTGACATATAGCCACATGGTCTGTCTGAACTTAGATTATCATGTTTGCTAGTAAACGTGTTACCACAACACTTTTTTCCTTTATGACTCTATGGATCACTTACACGTTCTACTGGAATCAACAGTACATATGTTTTTTCGGATTTATTTAACCTATTTTATGGCGCATCATCAGAACACTGTAACAAGAATAGAGACATAAGCCGCGCGGGAGTAGCCGAGTGGTCTGGAGCACCACGTTACGGATCGCGCGGCCTTCCGCGTCGGAGGTTCGAAACCTCCATTGGGCATGGATATGTGTGTGTTGTCCCTAGGTTACATAAACTTAGTGTAAGTAGTTTGTAAGACCAGGGACTGATGACCAACGTAGTTTGGTCCCATAGAATTACAAACATTAACATTTAATGAAATAAATCTTGACGGATTTATGCTGTGAACCTATCCACAACTATAAAAGCAAAAGCACTGAATTAGGGATATGGAAATGTACCTAATAAACAGCTGAATCACGTTAGTCAAGCCTAAAAAAATACATGGTCACGGGCAAAAACTAATATTTGAGGTAAAATCCACCCATCAAACCTGAAAATGAAAGAAGATCCCTAAACGAAACCAGGAAGTATGTAAAACCGATACTCGGGAGAATAGACATTGGTAGATAAGGATGGCGAGATAAAATGTAACTCGCCACATAAGTAGCATTGCGTGTGTTTCGCGTTACACAACTGTGCCATGATAGTTGCCTGTCGACAGGCCGCTATAGCACGTGAACTCGCCATGTTTGCGACTGACGTTATCTATCAGTAAATAATCAAACTGCGCTGTGGCGTCTACTTAAAAACTTTCAGGTTTTATCTTCAAAATGACATGTGTATGATTCTGTACAATGTTTGTTTCTTGTGCAATAAAGAATTGAAAGCGTTCCCGGACTTTATGTCCACCTTGTATTTAAGTCTGTCAGTTAGTCTTAATCCAGCATTCAAAATATTGAAAGCATTGCAGCTGTGTCGTATAATTTCAGAACAGGAACAGCGAAGATAGTGATAAAGCAATGATACTTCCTTGTATTATTAATGCAACGTAAGAGCCTTATAACAATTAGACCATGAAGAAAGTCAACATATATATTGTGTGAGTGTGTGTGTGTGTGTGTGTGTGTGTGTGTGTGTGTGTGTGTGTGTGTGTGTTTATATTTATATGTATTTATTTATTTTTCATGTGCTGTCTCGTCACAAGAGGCCTTGCTTGTTAAGCTTTATTATTAGGCTGCAAAACAATCGTTTTGCTTGCTTGTGGTTGTCAATGAGTGAATTTTTTACTTTGGCATTTTATTATCTTTTACAGTGATAAACCTGTCCCTGATCGCACGACTTCAGTAAAAGTCATCAACCTGTACTGAATTTCAGGAGCAGCACTTGGAACGCCCACTGAAAAATTAAAAACTGCTGAATCAGTTTGATACGTTTATCATAAGGCTAAGACACTCCAGCTTCTTACAACTAACGTTTCCAATCTTCATTACCATAGTACTGAACAATAAAAAGTTAGTACCTTGCCAAGTTGTATTCAAGAGATTTAAGTGCTTTATAAAGTGGAGGATTTAATTTTCACTGGCCACGTCATTTTAGTTATGAAGGTCCTCTGCCAGCTCTAATGTTGTTCTGCTACGAATGAGACTTAGGCACCAAATACTCTAATGGCACAAACTAGGAAAGCTCTTCTTGTTGCGCGTCTTGTTGGCGATATTAGGGGAGAAGTGCGGGCACACTCGGACGGCCGTGCCCCTTGTAGTACACTGACCGACCCCTGTTATCAGAGAAGGTTGATTCGTCCTGCCTGTAGTGCCAAAAATAGCCCACTTGCTCATTCCACTGAGAACTATCGGATAGAAGCCCAAATTAAAGGGGTCGTTTCATTGACACATTTTATGCCCTCCATCTGAAGCCTTTTCGTGTCGATTCTGAGCAGCCGTTTCTTCTGAAGTTATTTTCCTTGGCCAATCACAATAAATTTTAACTCCTTGTGCCACGGTTCTGACTATCGCAACAATTAAGAAGAATAGAAAATGTACAGAAGCTTATTTATGTATGCTCCAATCATAAGGCTCCCATACGCAACTTCCTTGGCCTCTTTTTGCCCAGCAGGGAAAAATGGTATGGCAGGTCATCCATTTGTACCAACTCGAACTATTGTAGTTGATGTAGTTCCAAATACTATGCTCAGATGACTACGTTGTTGGAACAAGTTGATCCGGCCACTCTACCAAAGAGAAACACCCATTCCAAGAGGTGTGCATAAAACTCTGCATGGTCGCACATGACGTGGTGGACTGAAAGTTGGCACGATGGAAAGAAGGACATATGGACGAATGCAAGGAGGTATACCTGGCATGATGCCAACTGGTGGTCCTTCAATGTTTGGCATGCATTTCAGCAGTATGCGATCTGTTCCTGTGGGAAGAGGTATAGCATCAAGACCCTACCAACCAGCCCCAGGACTATTAGACCAACATCGTGACTTGGGGCGCCCTCTGCGTACTCGTGACATGTATGACGATGGGTATGGCACAAGCCCATTGCCGGAACGCGATTATGTGCCTCCGCCACTAACACAGCGCGCTTATCATGATGGCAGAAGAAGTCCTGATCTTCGACGTGGTCTTCACATGAGTTGACTCGCTATTCAGACTTCCGGCGTGATGTTGAGGATGCAATTGACTACTCATTTTCTCCTCGCATGGGAGGACGTAACGTTTGTCCACTATTGGCTAGAAGCCCTGCTGCAGTAACAGCAGCAACCATGTTAGAACGAGAAGAAATGGCTTACAGAGCTGGATTGACTCGTGGTCTTGTTGGGGCAGCTGCATTTACTCCACAGCGTGTATATGCTCAGTACCACCGTGCACAGTCAATTAGCAGTGGAATTCCTTTTAACCGTAGAAGCACCAGTGTCAAGAGAGGTGGTCGTGACACAAGAGGTCGCCGTGCTGGTAGAAGAGGGGGAGGCAGAGGTGGTCCAAGATTAATGTAGTTACAACGTATCTTCTGGTAAAGAGCACTTAGCTGTGCAATATTTGAGTGTTTAAAGCCGATGAATTTGTTTTGTATGATCTTTGTAATGTTTACATTTAATGTCATTGATTTGTATCAATTCTCTTTGTCTCTGTGACCCAGGGTGTATCACAAATTTGTAATAAATCAATGTGAAAAGATAAAAAAAAAGGGTAGGAGAGACATGAAGGTAAGAGAGGGGTGTTTGATAGGACCTTTCTGCTACCACAATGGCGTTGAGTTGCATTCTGGTGGAATTTTGTGTCAATGTGGCTTGTAACGATGTGGTTTCATTTGAAGCCAACCATTATGATATTTTGATTTTGTCGCAAGAGCACAGTTGCTACACTCGTAAGCACGCCTCTTTACATAGATGGTGCTGCCATCTCGCAAGGAAAATATGAACTACGTCAACATTTTTTAAGTTAATGCAGTTGGCTATTCAAGTATAAGTGTCATTATTGCATGTGGTGCGCTGGTTCTCTTTTTCTCGACTTGCGATTGAATTTCTCTTTGAAATGTGAGTTTGACACATGGAACAAATTCATAATACTTTCTTGTATATGTACATGCTATATGTGTTGAAATAATAATTAAAATCATGTACTTTTTCCGTAATTGTTGGTTTCGTTTGAAACCACTGTGACTGAAGGGGTAGCATTAGAACCTCGTCATATTTTTTTCTTTATTTCAGTTTCACGAAATGTTTTCTCGCAGATTAAAGGATAAGGAAGTTCTGGCGTGTCTTTTAGAAGAAATTCCTTGTGATGTCTGAAGGCTTATAAGGCAGAGGATATCACATATATTTTGATAATTTTTACCAGTGTTCCACTTTTGCAGAACTGAAACTTGATGGAATCCTAGCCTTTGGTACTATTAGAATTCACAGAAAAGGATTTCTCCTTCTGAAACCGGACAAAGAGTAGCGAAGAGGAGAAAGTGATAAGTCAGTTCGTTCTGATGGGATTGCATGTATAAAATGGAAGAACAAATGTGTCACATTAATATCAGCAATTTACTCACCTCTAATTTGTGTTTATCAGCACAGAGGAATTGTATTCTGGAAAATAATGAAGTTTAATGGTGTGGTTTCATTTAAAACTTCCGCGTTTAATGTGCAGTGGTTTCATTTGAAACCACCTTGTACCTGCCGAAATATTGCATGAAAAATGTTTTCATCACAATTTCCATAATACTGTATGATTTATATCCAAACAGAACAAGCAAAAAAGTTTAAAAATTGATTTTATTTATTTTGCGTCTGAAAGGGTTAAACTTACAGGAAATTCTGAACTCTGGCTCTTCTTCGCAAACATCGACGGCTTGACGTTTTGACGTTTTGACGCGTTGCCGAACCCAAGAATAACATCGTAGTTCGCCACAGTATGATCCCATTACAGAGGAATGTATAGGTACCTCTTAGCCATCTTTGAGCCTAATTTCAAACCTTTGTCTCGTAATGCGAGGCAAGTTCATCATTTCGAAAAAGTTAGGCCTTTAGTTTTGCGGCATATATAATCTACTATAGCATTAGCAATTGCTATGAGAGAAAAAACTTACTTCTCTACCATCCTGGATTTGGGATCCCGCGGCTGTTTCTTATAAAGCCATTGCTATGGCTATGGTTAATTCATTAGGAAATTCTGTACATACTTTTCTCGAAATATTGGGTGATAATCCTTCCTTAAAGTACGTACTATCTTTAGTTCTGTTTCTTGTTGATGGACGCTACTTGTGTCATGAGTCTCTGACGTTGAGTTCCCTTATGTATACTCCCTTTGAGTATTTCCCATGTGCTCATGGTTCGCCAAACATTTTTGCGCATCTCTAATCAAATGTAATTTGGTCAGGTGTAACAACTGTCTCTCCGATCAGCAACCCAGCCTTGTGACTGTTGACAAATTTTTCCAAAACAGCTGACACAGACTCTCCTACTTAAAAAGGGATCGACTAGTATAGTGTATAGTATGGGAGCTGAGAAACTGGCCAGAAAATTAATATTTTTACAACTAACATGGTATACATCCACATATGTCTCACTTTTTTTCCCTATATGTTCAGAAAAACCTCAATATGGGCCATCTTCACGTAAAACACTATATAACCGGTGCTCTAGCCTACGTGTTTCATTACTGTATCCAACATGAGTGAAAATAAGAAAGAAAAACATTAATTCTGCGCATTCATCGCATTGCAATGATGTTATATGCTTACCTGGTGTATTTCTCAGAGGTATTGGCTCATCTCACTCCAGTTATGGTGTCAGAGTGGGGTAATAATCATTGAAACTGTTTAATAATAGGATGTCGACACAGACTAGTGATCAAGGTGTTGGGTACATGGAGCCAGTTTCTTGATAGCTATAAAAATAGATATGCAGTCAAATCAACACCCAAATTTTTGAACACCCACCAGCGACATCCCAATGGTTTGGTAATATAGCCTGCTTCAGTATAATACAAGTGGGATGTCGACTGCGCATGAAGGCCAGTAGTTTCAGTGTCAGCAATCATATGGCGCATAGCCATGTTAGACATTTCACTAACAAAGAAGCGTGGAAGCACCAAACACCATAACTATGGCAGTTGGTCAAGTGAAACGTATGGACTGAAACCCCAAGTTAGTTGGAGAACCCAAGAAGCTAGATAATGGCAGCCTGGAAGAAACCCCAGCTTAATCACGTCAGACACTAGCATCATATGACATAGCAGTGATTCATACATCAGCAACTAGCAGCTAGAGCAGCTACTTATAAACTAGCCTACGCGACCTATGTAAAGTCGACAAAATCACAGAAGTTTTTGCTGTGGGCAGCTTTGAAATAAAGTTAATGCTGTATTTGGACGATGAGTTGTTGGAAAATGTTACACAGCTTGTAATGATTGGCTCATGTTACCTCAAAATAAATCCTATACTGACAGTGGAATTCAATAAGCAGCCAATTGACCTAGCTGGACTCTGGTTGTAAAGTCTTCTAAGAAAGATGTTTGCATAGTAGCTTAACTGTATAATCTTTCAGTAATGCGTATCAATTATACGTGTCTGAACGCAGTTACTACGAGTTCAAAAGTCTCGTGGTTCTATTTACTCTAGGAATTCTTCTTTCATATTTTGTGGGTGCTACATGCGTAAAGAATAAATTACTTTTCGTTTTAAACTAATTTAATGGAAGTTTCAACTATTTCTTGTTTATAATCAAGGATATTTGTCAGTATGATTCTATTCCAACAGAGAAGCGTGGAAGCACCAGACACTATAACTATGGCGGTTGGTCCGGTGAAAGGGAAATTTGAAACGCAGCTCGTTGTAGGAAATGAATACGAGGTCCATGAAAGGAACCAGTAACTTCTTTAATTTGACGAACTGGTGCAAGAAGAGGGTGTGGTTCAGTCGAAATGATTGACGACATTCATTCTGCATTCTTCACAGACGAGTAAAAATTTACAAAATAACTTTTAGTGGGGGACGCTACGGGCTGTGCATTTAAATTGTAGAATGGGTGTTACTCATTCACGGCATTCATGAAATGATTCCAAACCAAAGACAGGCAGAGCTAACCGTGAATGGTACTCACATATATGAGAGTACAATGAAATATAGATGCCTACAATAATAATACTACAAAACAATAATAGAACAACAGTATATAACCAAGGCAATGAAAAGAAAGCAGATTTACCTATGAAATTGCTTAATCAGCTAATAACATTTTGTATTTAGGGTAGATGAGGACACTGATTTGACTGAGAGGAAAAAGTAAAAGATCACCCAACATCTAGAAAACATCTGCACCGTAACAGTATGTGCTACAAAAGATTCCTAAAAAGTATTAGATATCAGCACCAGATATCAACAACCTACAAAAAAACATTTCCATTGATGAAACATTTAAAGTGACTGAACATTATAATTATAAAACATCAAAATCTTTCAAGGCTGTGAATATTATTGAATACAGTGACGCCTCAGATGTTACAAAATTATTTATTCCACTTTCTATTGCAAAGTGCACAAACTACTAAATGGTTTTTGAGTGGGCTACAATGCATCAACACAGTTGGGCATGTGAGTCTGGTTCAACACTGTCACTAGACATCCGTGATGATATTTTAAGTTGTAATCAAGCATCTATACCAAGTTTAGCAAGAATGTATTACATAAATATAGGACCACACTAGGGCTACAAAAAAAGGGTTCTTCAATAAAAGAGTAATCCGACATCCGCCAAGCAAGAATGGTCACACGCCACTATACTTGGCGTCAGCTATGAAGGCGGCCCAGTTTTCAACTGTTCTGCGCATCCCCCTCCATTACGGCAATGGCAGCCAATAATGTTCACTCTGTCGGGAAAAACCGACCGGTTAAAATCGATAACGGTATTTTAGTTTTGAATAACCGGTTTTTTCGGTATTTATTTTGTGTCGGTTGTAATCGGTTTTTTCTAGTTATTGCCAACAACCGGGTAAAACAAACTGGTATGACTACTTTCTGTAGAAGTGGTTCAAAATGTGTTTTTTGTAAATAATTTTAAAAAATTTAAACTAGTAGACCCTAATATTTAAGGGTATTCCTAAAACTTCCACTGCTGTAAAATATTAGGTCATCGCAGAAAATAAGAAAAGCGATCAGTGCTAATTTAAGAACAATCCCGGCATTCAGAAACTCTCAACAAATGGGTAGCATAAGAACTTAAGAACTGGTGCAGCTACTGTGGCATCGATGCACTTGTTGCCATGTGGCGTGGCCTATTAGACGACACGCGTGCACCGACAGTGTACAAGACTTGCCTCCGTCTGGTCATGCGGCAGTTCCTTGCTATCGTCGCCAGACATCGGTTGTGTCTTAAATGGCACCGTCCCGAGTGTGGAAGTACTTCACGAAGTACGGTAGTAGTGAGGTACATCCATTTGCTTTAAAAAGCTGAAAACGGGTGACGTACTACAAACATGCTGTGTCATTTAAGGAGAAAGCATCCAAAATATTTCTTGGAAGAGATCAGATCAGATCAGATGTTTGTAAATCTATCGGACCAAACTGCGTGGTCATCAGTCCGTAACTTACAAACTACTTAAACCTAAGTAAACTAACCTAAGGACAAACACACACAACCATGCCCCAGGGAGGACTCGAACCTCCACGGCGAGCAACCGCGCGCTCTGCAGCGAGACGCTTTAAACCGCTCGGCTACTCCACCGCGGCTCTTGGAAGAGAAGGTAAATTCGATTCATATACCTATTATTTAAGCTTGGAATAATAACTTTTAAAGTATTATCATGCTAACAAGTTTTATTAATGTGATTCTTTGAAAGCGTGGGACTTTTTTAATAACCAATATGGGTTTATCTAACATTGATCATGTGGTGCCTCGCGAGGTAGCTGTGCAGTCTAAGGCTCCATGTTACGGACTGCGCGGCGGCTCCAGTCGGTCAAGGGCGTGTATGTTGTCCATAGCGTAAGTTAAAGTTTGATTAAGTAGTTTTTAAGTGTAGGGACTGATGACCTTAGGGCATCATAAGAACTCACACCCATTTGAACATTCTTTGATCATGTGGTATACAGCTTTCCTAGTTCAATTTGCGTAAATTTACACTGCTAACAATCATACTGTTAGTCGGAACTGGGACTTTATTTTTCGAAATACTTCTACAGCACTGATTGAAGTTCATTTACTGCCTGTAACTTATATTGTGTGTGTGTGTGTATATAACTAGATATTCGTATGCGCTGGCTCGCAAGTCCAACTTACGGAGTGGTTGGCTCAATATGCGCAACTGCCGGATGGAAATAGTAGGCCAGTAAATCTGTATGCTTCGTATATCGTCTTCTACGGACTCCTGGTTAGACTTACACACACACTCAAGAAGGTGTAGTATTTTTTGAGGGGATCTTGGAAAACATGGAAAGACTAGTGATTTGTCGTATAACATAAATTTACCTAAATTTTAACTAAATTTCTTAAGTTTCGGTTTCGGCCGAAACTAGAACGAAAATTCGATTGCGGTTTCTGTTTCGGCCGCAAAATATGTTTCGGTCGAACTCTACTGGAAATAATAGCAATAAAAAACCGAAAACCGGTTATTTGAAAACCGGATATCTTGAGCAATTTTTACAGTGCGGTTAAACTGGAGAAGAAAAGAACCGGTATAACAGAAAACCGGTTGTTTCAGCAATAACCGCCATCCCTACTCTGTAGGCGCGTGGCTGGCTGTGAGTTACGCAATGTTTCTCCCGCAGGCGCAACTGTTGGCGCTCGGCCGTAGCTCCTCCCCTCCACTTTTCGCCTATCGCTCCGCCTCTATGCGCGGAAGTACCTTCCTACATGACGCCAGCTATAATGACAACGGCTTGGCGAAAGTCACTAGACGTATCCTTCACAGCAAACACAGACTTACTTGGCAGAACACTGGAATGTGTGTCTGTAAAACTAGTCCTCCCATAGGACGCTTGCAATCCGTTCCGTTAGTTTCTCACATAATCGCAGACTAGCAAAAACAAAGTACTCACTGACACAATGCCGGATAGTGACGATACTCTCATACTGCCCTGAAGTAACGTCCCTGTCAACAAGAGCTATCTTGCAGGGAGCTTTAACATTACCTAAAATTTATAATTGCGGTGCCATGTAGTTTGTGGCAAATGTATGACGGTTTTTTCTCTGATTTCAAGAAAATGAGTACAGAGTGGACGTAATATATGTGTATGTGCAACACTTTAAAAAAGATATTGCATCGGTGATGATAGCTGCATTTGAATCTGTGGTATATACATAGTATAGAGGAGATATCTCTAGTGCACCAAATCCATACCCCTGTCACCTCCACTACCTTCACTATCAGCTTTTTCAGCTTCCTCATCGGCTTCATTTTACTCTGTTCTCTGCGTAAGCCATCTCACTGCAAATCGCTAGGCGAAACCATACCTATACCAAAAGACCAAAAATACCAACAACAAATACTGGAGCTATGGAATCCACTGCGTTAAGCCCCATCAGTCTAAAAACTTTTTTCTGCAACACATTTCTTTGTCACGTCTCATTTTCATTCCAAAATTCCTTACCTCAACTAGCGTGTCTTCGAAATTAGAAAGTACTTCCCCAGCCAGAGCATACCCCAAAACATCCCCCATAAAGAATTTATGAGTATAAAATACACAAATTACCTCCCCACTTCCTCCCTCCATTCCTCTGCAAACTCCATGCCCCAACACTTGGTCACTACAATTACTTTCTCAATCTCACGTCCTCAAATCCCAGTCAGTGTTAATCCCCCTGCCGTCCTCCGAATCTCAATGCTTTCACAAAATTGATTCACACAAAGATCGCGTCATAGGAGACTGACCAGGAACTAGATTCGAACCCAGAACCTTCGATCAAAACTGCATCAATCATAGCACTAGATTCCTTGTGCTCATTTTCTTGGAAATACGTCCACCCATAAATCAGTCATTATTATTTTAATGTTATATTACTTACGTCGTTCTTCTATCAAGCAGTGCACCTTTCTTAACCCCACAGTACAGCTGTACCCGCTATAAGTAATGCCCCCAACTATTATTCCTTGCAAAATTCAGTTCCATTGATCCTACTCTTAAAAATGTAAGGCTAAACTACTTAAGACCAAAACTTGATTGACTCTCATCGTAATTACACTCCACCCAGAAAACTCCCTATGTCCTCCACCTCCGACTGAAGACGGTATTTACTTTTTCACTGTCGTCCTGTAAAATGTCTAACCCTTTGAGTGTCCCAAATACCACAACAATTCAAAATTGCTGCCCATTACACTTTCCACAGCAACATTTCCCAAAATCACCAACCGAGATACCATTGTTTCCACTTGACCGGTCAATTTTTTTCTATTTTATCTTGCTCGACACGCTCCAGACTACTGCAGCCAAAATCAAAGAACAAACTCTAGACTTTTAATCAAATTTTGGCATTCACACTTACGAATGCCCCAATAAATATCTTTAACCAGCTCTGTATCCATATCCACTTCAGATTCCCCCCTGCTTAACCATGAGCAGGACATGAAACCTGATCAGAACATTCCGAATATGTTTTACCTGAATGTAAAATTCGAAACTTGTGCGACTGAAGAGCAGTTATACTGCTACCGGCATAATCCTCCCCCCCCCCAACAAAAAAGGGAAAATAACAAAAGAATGTTGGAGCACAATGTATTACATCACATTAGTCAGACATCGACGTTACTACCGTTCAAAGTCAATTGCTTACCTGACCATACAGGCTGCATAAAAAGCACGATGTCTTCCTCAGTGTACAGCAGCCCTGGTACATTTTATAAAAGTTTGTCATACTTGGGAGGAGGGGGGGGGGCACATCTTTCAATCAAGAAAGAGGTAATGGAATAAAAGAAACATGTTGCAGCATACAGCTACAGGCTGTAGGTGAACGTTATTTAAGGCGATTTAAGGCGCTTTGCCATGGATTTTGCGACTGGTCCCTGTCGGAGGTCGGAGTCCTCTCTCGAGCGCGAGTGTGCATCTGTTATCCTTAAATTAGTTTAAGTAGTTTACAAGTGTAGGGGCCTATCTATGATAGCATTTTCGATCCTTAGCTTTAACAACAAATGGGCACGGATGACGTAATGGATGTGCAAGGGGTGTTAACAAAAATACGGAAACGCCATAAACACAACACATTATTATGCCCCGCGCCTAATATGGTGTAGGAAAACCTTAGTCATGTTCCATTCGTTTCGGAATGGTAAAAAAAAAAAACCGGCCATAAAAATCACATACCAGCCACAAGTTCAGGTGACGACGAATGCAACGACACGCCATCTCTCCGAAGTACATCACAAAGTCTCAGTTATATTGAGACATAATCACTGTGATGGCCAGTATAGATGCGATTATCCATCCTTGTGCCCACTGAAGCAGTCCTGGACAGTATCCGTAATCTATAATCTGGTAGCTGGCCAAGCAGTCTGATTTCTAACAATGCATCGATCTGAAAAGATTTCAATGTTTCCTGGTTGGACTGATCCAGATCAACAAGACAAATCTGATGAAACAAAGTAGATGCAAAAAAGATATTTTTTTAATTCAATCTACATAATATACATATTCAGTTTGTTACTTACAGTACTGACCAAGTAATTCATTTCTGTAGGGTTTGAATTTAGCCTAAATTGTATTGAGCCCTATAGGTGCAATTGCAAATATAGGTATTCCTGCAGTAAGATCATCTTCCACGGAGTTCACGCTTATTCGATTTTCTATTCCATATTTTGATGTTGGCTGAATACAAGCATTTATACACTAATCTAGTTGTTTTACAGAAACATTGTGCTGATATAAATATATATTCAGCCATAATATCAAGAAGAATAAAAGAGAGTACATAGGTAATGACAACACTGACACAATAATTAAAGCTAACTTATGATGTTCATTAATAAAAAATTTTAAAAAAAGCTGTAAGTTACTACTATTTACAAAGACAAACATGTTACTGTTCCTCTGTATGTATGTATAAGCAATATAAAAATTGTTTTTTATATCAGTATTGCTCTGTGTATAATATGACAATGTTATAATGTTTTTAGAATATATTTTATTACAGGTGTAAACATTATACACTACTAAAACAAAAAAAGAGGAATGTAATTTTTGCTATAACTGGAGTGTACAAACTTTAAAAAGAACAAAAAGATAGCAGAATATTAATTAAAAAGTTATTTACAAATAACATGTTACTACCCCTTCACCTCATACATTCACTTTTCTTTATAGGACGGGAATTGATCTGTGTAGGGAGTAATTCATCTTACAATACATACTTCTGTCTATATAAAAACAAAAAAGAATGAGTTACATTTTTTTCTAGGAGACCACTGGATTGTTGCTCTCATGATGCTACGTCCATGCAAATAATTAAGAAACTGAGTTATATCCGTAGTAGCAGCAGTGTTACAAATGAAGGTGTTGGCATTAGAGTGCACATAAAATACATGATACAACTGCATCACACACCTCTGAGCGAGTCATTTGTCGGACAGAAGGACTAAGCAACATTTTTTCAATACGTGTTAAGTCCAAGTAACCAATTTTTACACTATAAACAAAATAAAATGGGAATTCATATTCTTGCTATAATTGAACTATACAAACATAAAAAGCACACTAAATAAATATTAATTAAAAATTCATTATTTAGAAAACAACATGTTATTATCCCGTCAAGATATACAATACTTTTACTTTAACCCTTTCCAGTCCAATGATGCCATATGGCATCATCATCTTTATCTAGTACTCTCGGCCCAACCATTTTACCAAAGATTATAAAGAACACAGTAAGACTTTTCGAAATTCTTTCAGAGAAGCTTTAAGCTACAACACTTGGACAAAATGCGTAATATTAATTTAAGTAACAAGTCAGTCTAGATCGCAATTTCTTTTATTTCACTGGTAACCGGTTTCGGTCATTTACAGGACTATCGTCAGACCAAAACTGTATATTATTAGAGGGCTAAATTATTTCTAAATTGACTATTTAAAACAAGAATAAAACATACCCGTAATGTTGTCCACCGGTTGTTTTCAGCTGGAGCTACCGAAATGACTGCTGAAGAAGTAGGTGCAGTCATCCTATAAATACTTTAAACTCCACTCTCGAATTTAAATGTTGGCCAATTGGCTATAAGTTCTAACGGAAGTTATACAACAATGGATTTTAAAATGCAACAAACTAATTCACCATTATCTAAAATGACGTTGTGTCTTAAACTGAAAAATAAGATTGGTGGATGGGACAAAAAAGTAACCATTCTACAGGAGATCATCAAATAATTCAAAGAAATATCTAAAATGTAACTGCTCTTTTATGCAATCTAATGGTTTATTCTTATGATGTGTGTAGATTTCTATTTGTTCAAGTGCATTAAGTAATTGACCTTTGGGTGTATTTTGTACGATTTTCATATTGTCAGACATAGACCCTTCTGAATGATTGCACTCATCGAGATGTTGACCAAAAATTTAGCGGTATCGGTGGTACGTTCTTTATACCATGTTAGAAAGCTATGGCCTATTTGTCCTATATATTGTGTTTCACAATCTTTACATTGTATCTTGTAGACACCAGATTTTTGGTACTTATCAGACTCACCAATTATGTGTTTAAGATTAGTCTAAAACAGATTATTTGTTGTAAATGCTACAGTTACATTGGAATTTTTAACAATTATTTATCATATCTGAAAGAAGCCCCATGTATGTTATTTTTGCGTAACTAGTTATTTGTTGTAAATGCTATAGTTGGATTGGAATTTTTAAACAATCTATTTATCTTATCTGAAAGAAGCCCCATGTATGTCATTTTTGCGAATCTCCTTGTTTTGGTTTGTTTGCGTACCCCTTTTTTGCGTATTTCCTAGTATTATCATTGGTCTGTCGTAATTTATGGTATATCAGATCGACTTCGCTTGCTTTAAGATTGTTAGCTGTGGGTATTTCTTTCAGAATATTCATTTCAATATTCTATGGATCATATTTAGGAGGAATGATTTCTTGTAATTTAGTGGGTAACGACCTGAGCCCCACAATACCACTATTTGTGACCCATTCGCCTCGTCTTTCAACAGGCTAATAACCTTAATGTTCTGAGGTGTTATACCACAAGGATTATTTGGCTGCATAACCAGATATGTCGAATTCGTTCGGATTGAACCTAATTACATCATATGGATAGTGGCATTTCACCCATTAAATGAAACTGTATCCGTATAAAGCAATTTGGGATGATCAGAAGTCGGTTTCGTGAACCCATAATGGAAAACGCACATATGGAGTTTGGAAAGGTCCAAAACTCATATACTAGTATAGACCGGCTTTGCAAGCTCCACAAGAACCTTAGCCATTTCCACAGCAACAAGTCCTTCATTGATGAAATGCTTGAAATTTGGTTTTGCAATAAAATTTCGTGCACCATAACGCCCATCCCATCTTTAAACCAAATGAAACTCTTCGTGGTTCCTAACATTTTCCATAGATTTTTTATTATTATTATTATTTCCATTTTTTTTTTTTTATTTTTTTTTTTTTGTCAAGAGTGTAACTCTAGGACATATCACACACCAAGATTGCAAGCCAACAGTTTAACATCACTTGTAAATCTGACGAGTTGCTTTTTTCGTAGCCATTGGAACCCACTGTTTGGTATAGACTGATGCATGGCATTCCCATACAAACTATTAACATTATTAAGGTAAAGAATGTATCTGAACTCACTAGATAATCGGTATTTTGCCTCACTCATTCACAAGTTAGTTGCCTTTTCAAATCTACGCCAAAGCCCCCGCGAATCCGGCATTTGAAGAACAGCAGCATATCAACAACTTGAGGTTGATATGCATTCCTTTCAACATTGCATCCCGCGAAAGCCCCTGCGCCGTGTAATAAAAGTTCAGAGCCCCATGCAAACTCTCTGGACTTTTTCAGATGTGTCCACAAGCAGGTGTACTTCTGTGTCCATATACATTTTAGTATATTTCCCTAAATCAGAAATGTTGAATTACCACCAAACTTTAAGTACATGTTTATACTCTGCATTAATCATGGCAGTG
Organism: Locusta migratoria; assembly: GCA_026315105.1. Classification (NCBI taxonomy): domain Eukaryota; kingdom Metazoa; phylum Arthropoda; class Insecta; order Orthoptera; family Acrididae; genus Locusta; species Locusta migratoria. The sequence goes on from CM048748.1 coordinate 206,004,138, forward strand.
CCTGTAAGTTTACTAGTGAAAGCAGATATGACAGGCAACATGGGTCACCGAGTCTGTCCATCAAATCCATGCATTCGGTAAAGAAAGCCTCACTTCTTTGTTAGAAGCTGAAACTTTCCTTATTAATATATGCTGCTCATGTAATATGCATTCTTGATGTATTGCCTCAACAAGCTTATGAAGAGGTGCCTCAACAAACACAATGAATCTAGACGTTATTCGCTAGGATAAAGCGATGCATCTGTTCTACATTGTCAGGTATGACACTATCTTTCTCCCAGTCAAAGTCACCCAAGAATTGAGCATTGTATTGTGGAACTCAGCGAAGAACCATATTGAAGTATCATCCCCGACATACAATACGGATTTATTCAGATTGGAGTCATACGAGTTCACAACTTGATGATTCTTGAAATCGTCAATTACCCATGGTATCCCACCATTAAGAGCAAAGTACTTCTTGACTGTCAAGTGACACATCACGAAAGGAAAGCACCGATGTTGAAGAACAGACATCGTTAAAATTGGGGGGGCGGGGGGGGGCAGGAATGGCGTGATATCATGGGGCAGTTCATTTGTAGAATGGTGTGATACATTTGTTAGGAATGTCATACTCCGCCATTTTGCAGATAGGCAGGAAAGAAGCTCGGTACTGGAACGTTTATTCCCTCTCTGAGTCTACTCACATGTTTACGATCCAGTTGTAACGCCACCGCTGCGTCCACCTAATCCTCGATGGGCGAAGTTGCCGTTACATTCTATTTTATGCTTAATCATTTAATAATTGTTCCAATGATTTGACGGTATGGGATGCGGACAATTACTAGGTTGATCCATAACAGTAAACTTTCTTAACTTCCTTTATTATGGAACGACAAATGTTAAAAACTCTTCCCTTTAAACACACTGATTTAATAACCGCGTGCCACTAAGATGAATGTCTACAAGTCCACACTGAAACATTTCAGTATACAACTGCAACCCGTATGTGATACGACGGAATGGCAAAAACGTTAGCCACCACTAAACGCAGGTTACGAACTCACTGCTGACATGCTACCGCCTCGCTCTGCGGTCGGCGGGAGACTGCCGCACACCGGCCAACAAACAAAGAACATTCCAATCTAAGCATTGTTGCCAGCAGCTCTCGCTGCACACCAACGATAACTATCGTTCGCCCAAAACGTACCAAAGAGGTTACTAACCTAAAACCCTGTATCCTCACACAGTCATCGGGGGTCCAGTGTCATTCCTTTCCCCTGAAGCTATTGTTGCTAAACAGGCATGCTTAAAAATCCAAAATACCGCTGAGGGGGATGAATTCTCTTCTGATTGGTCACTTCTGGCTTGTGATTAGAACTACCCACTACATGCTTGTGATCCAGGCACATACGAAACAATAAAATTCTGTGTGTATTTCAACTTTGAGGGCATCTCATTCCTCATCAAAATTCAAGACATACCAAAATTTGAGAGCAGAATCCTGATTATTCAGCGCATACTAATAGCTTCAGAAAAAATGAAAACCAGATGACGAAGGAGAAGACGGTAACAGTGAAGAGCAGACTGTGCAAATAACTAAAGAAAAACATATAGTAGTCAGACCACTCTAATTGTCAAAAAATGCTGATCGACGACTCATGTAGAATTGTTGCTATTTGTGAAGGGAGACAAGCAACACTACATTTGGATCAAAAATATCCCACTAACTTAGAGCCCAAATTAGTAAAAAGAAATGTGCAAGGCATTTTTGTCATTGCCGTCTCAACTCCTTTACTAAGCGAGAGTTTTTTAAGTGACACCTAATTGACAGCATGAGTCATGTAAATGCCCAATGAGGACAAAAAGTTCTTAAGATTTAAGAACGCCCACTACCAGCTATGTTGTACCTGTGACATATACACCGACGTCTAATTCCTACTAGTTCCAGTGCCACATTGTGAAGCTGTTCCTACTGCATCCAACATCACTTTCACTTAAAAACTCGTGCCATTTGTGGTAGGCCAGCAAGAGTAGTACTGCGACTATTAGACCTACTAGATTGTCTTGGTGAAGGTAGATTGCAGAGAGAGCATAGTGGACGTGATTTTGAACGCCAATTGGATGGCCCTGGCTTTTGTAAATCGTGTAATGCATGGTGAGAATGACTCGAACCTGTGGTCTTCCAGTTTTATGGTTTTAGTTGCAGAGAGTCAAGCGCTGCCCAGAAAGAATGCCTCAGCCCCACAGGTGTCCATTTTGACGGCCCTTGCTGTGGTTCCAATGGCGCCGATTGTGGAGGCTACTGTTTTACTGCACACTCAAAAGGAGCGAAACTTATAAATATTATTCAATATTCGTTTTCTATATATGTATGCATGTATCCATATTCCATTCACTCAATGACTTACCCAGCGCCTGAATAAGCGATTTCAGTCAGATGTTTACATCATCATCATCATCATCATCATCATAATCATCACTGCCATGCCTTTTCTTCACATACTGGGGAATTGTTCCACCCAATTCATGAACTAACTGCAGTACCAAGGGTGTCGGTGGTGGGGGCTGAGGTATTACTGCACGGACAAAAGGAGCTACATTGATAAGTAAAATTCAATTTTCAGTATATATATATATATATATATATATATATATATTCTTCTCTTCCAATCCATGTCTTTTCCGACTCACGCTCCATGGTAAGTCATCGTCGAATGCACCTACATGGAGGAGGGAGAGGGGAAGGGCAGTTTCTACTCGCATATCCACTCCCCATCAATTGATGACGTGCCCCAGGAGATCTGACTTTAAATAGGGGAAATTTGAGGTGGTGATGGCGAGTGATTCAAATCTTCCCATAATGAATATAAGTTTGCTCACCCACTATAAAAGGAAAAAGGTACAAACTCAAGTGTGAACTTGGAGAAGAAAAAGAAGAAGAAAATCAACATGGATATTTTTAAAAAAGTAACAAAAAGCTTACCTTCATCTCAGATAAATTCCATCTTCATCAATGATGTTTGGTGGTGTTCTCATATCATCATTACTAGGGTGTTTAGTCATCCAAGGTAGTTGTCATTTCATCTTGCTCTCCAGACTTGACTCAGTGAGGCTGGCCCCAGTGGCCGAGCGGTCTGCGGCGCGCCAGTCACAGTCTACACGGCCGCTACGGTCTGGGGTTCGAATTCCCTCTCGGGCATGGATGTTTGTGTCGCCTATAGTATAAGGTAGTTTATAAGTAGTTTTTAAGTTTAGGGACTGATGACCCAGCAGTTAAGTCCCTTAAGCTTAACAAACATTTGAGCATTTGAGCGCAAGCACAGACCAGTGTGGTGTATTTCTATTGTGTGGGGTATGGGAAAGACGACAGCTCGTTATTTCCTGGAATGCAACCAGACATCTGAAAAACCACTGACTTAGTGCAGCTGTTCTGATTTCCAGTTAAGATCACGTCCAAGAAAGCATAGCCAGCAAGCAGTGGGAGGGAACCAGCGATGCTAACCACACCCAGCTATCAAGACGCATGTAGCTATTCACTCAAAGCTCAGCAGTGACATCAGAAATTCTGATTACGATATATATACATTGGTGTATACGTGGACCCATAGGGCTGTCATAGAATAGGCGTGTGATGTCCAATTGTGGAAAGTTAAGAGTTGCTCCAAACACTCGGAACACTTTACATTGTGGGTAATGGCATAGAGCATAGAAATTCACATGATGGATTAATATGGTGACACGTCACTGCTTAGCGCGTCTGTTTTGACCCGAATTCCTGAAATATCTAAAATCGTCAGTCCGAAATTTAATACTTCATGAAGTCTTTCGGTGGTGACTGAAAATCCAACAGTGAGCACCAAACTGTAGGAAGAGATTTGGATGGGAAAAATAATGATTGAAATACATTTTTTCAATGCATTAAAAATTTTTATTCAAATTTTTCTCTAAATATACATGCATATCACTCATTGCACAATTTATGTGATAGTATAGTAGCAACACATAGGCCACTGTGAAATGTTATATAATTTCAGCTGTTTCAAATTCAGTTCAGATGTCTATAGGATCCATTTTCACATGATCAATCTGTTAGGCATAGTTTATCATAGCGATGGGAGCAGGGTCAGTAAACTTTTGTGCTCTCAACATACAGTCCATTTCATTACCATCACAGTCGTAATAAGCTAAAGGAGAACGGGCATACATACCACACAGAAGACTTGTATTGTTAATTTTCCAATCAAGTTGTAAGTTGAGGTTTTAATTGACGGTATGCATACCATACAGATTTAGGCGACATCCAAAGGTGGGCTAAGGGTGTGCATCATGCAGCCTAATGGGTTCTCAGAATCTAAAATTAAAAGGACTGCTGTTTAATGATGGTACTCCCCACATGGTTCGTCCAGTAGTTTTTCGTTTGTGACACCATGTGGTGCATACTGCAACTGAAGGTTGGTCTGTCGCATCATGATGACAAATACTTCATCTGTGAGGATGGAATTGGAACTTGCCCATTCTCACACTGTTTGAATAAAGATCGAGTGTGACAATGGTGGAACGAGTGGGCATTCATACAGTTCCCATGGGTGGAAACTGCGTGGTAAGATTATAGATGAATTCAACACTCATAATAATTTCAGACATTATTCTTCGGTTACACTTATTCATAGGAACTATCGATACCATCTTATTTTGTTCTTCCCTAATTTTTGTGTGGGGATTATTATAACTCTCACTTCATATTAGATTTAATTCATGTTTTGAATTCATTGTTCTTCTTCTATTCTCTTCGAAAAAATTCGTAAGCAATTTTAGTGCTAAATGCATTACTTATTGAACCATCTAGAAACCACCACCCATAATTATATTAAGCTCTGTGGACGGTGTTGAAGCGTACGTTAGAAGCGCTGAGGTAATGTTAACCTCTCTAGTTTTATCGATCCCACATCATTAATTTCGAAACGAGTTTCTTGGAACGTAAAGTCAAATGCGTTTCTTGTGAGGCATTATGATGCGGCTGGTGTAACATCTTTTCTTACAAATTCTCCACTAATATGTAGAAAACGTTTGCATGGTAATGTCGCAAATAACACTGTCCTCGATCTGAACTGGAGTTGTTATTTCTAGATGAGATCACACCTAGTGTTTATAAACCTATGGAGATGAGAGAGGGAGGGAGGGAGAGGGAGAGAATATTGTTTTCACCTATACCACTCAAATTCCTCAATTGCTACAATTTTATTTGTATGACTCTGAGCAACAGTGCATAAAGACGTGTAGACATTTAGAAATCAACCTTTCAACCAATGTATTTTCCCCACATTCGTATAACTGAAAAGATGTAATTTTCTTTTGTGTACCTGCTCGGACCGAAATGACCCGTTATATCACTGTAGCACACTTTTCGCCTAATTGCTTTATATATATATATATATATATATATATATATATATATATATATATATATATATATAGAGAGAGAGAGAGAGAGAGAGAGAGAGAGAGAGAAATACATATTACTACAATCGTTTATTTCTACATACACATACGTATGAAATACATAACCCACTGTGAGAATAATGTGTTTTTTGTTGTTGTTGTTTTTCTTTTTTCCCAACATGGTCTATTCTTTTGCTTGCTGTCAAGCAAGTGTCTATCACGCCACCACTGTTGCAACAGCCTAAAGTTTAATTCTACAGTTACTGGGTCATTTGTAATAATTCCCCTCTTTACCTGAGGTGCTGGAAGTGATGCACAAATTTTGTCCTCGATACTATGTACACTGTAATTGGGCAGCAAGTGCTTTATCCACTTCATTTTTTCCAGTCCTTTCACTAACACACGCGATGCAGATGGGATAATCGAATGTATGCCGCTCAGAGCTGTCTTCACAGCTGCACCAGATGTGCCCATGAAGTGACCCTGGTGATTTTCTATTAACCATTTGCCTGATCGTACATCCAGATAGTATAATGTAGTTGTCCACTGTATTATGAAGATATCTTATGCAACCAATGAACTTTGGGCTCTGCCAAGCATCAAATATTATGTTTACTTGGGATGAATCGATCTTAGTTCGTTCTAGATGTGCTTGCACTGCAGGACTCAGAGTGGTCCATCAGCACTCTACCCTTGTAACCAATTTGCTGGAGGAGTCTGGTGGTGGAGGGACCTAGCACCCACTTCTAACGTCTGCACAATTCCCAGAATATTAGAGAACACTTGTGAAATATTACATGCCCCAGTTCTCAGAATATTGACGTAAGTGCATGAATTCATCAATTCCCAGAATAGTGAGGTAAGGGCACCATTCAGTAATTGAGTAATATAATACTCTGGAGTCCCAGAATGAACATGATGCAATGTATTGTACGTGACTAAACGTGCTGATCGTAGCGTAATTCCTGGAAGGATGAGGTCAACAATCCCCGAATGACCTCTGGGTAGGGTTAAGGTCGTCTCCAATCCCCTCTGACCCCCTGCAGCATTGTTAACCTCTATTTACAAAGGGCAGCAGTATTTTCCTTTCTACAACCTTTTTAACTTTCATTGCTGGTTTTGTGGCTAATGTTTTACTACATATTTAAGCATTTTTGTCTTGTAATTTACTGAAGAAAATATCTGTCAAAAGCAATAAATCAAAGCATGGCATTTCAAACCCATTTTTCATTTCAGGTAGTTATCTTCCCACATCTCAGTTTCATATCACGAATGCTTAAAGTGTGATTCCCCACCTTAAGATTCACCGCTCATGGGCCACCCTTTTTCGAATTATTATTTCCGTTCCGCAAATTTAACTCACTAGCAATGAGTCTTATGGGTTTGAACGGGCGACACGAAGTCTAAAATTCTTTATCTTTACACTCACGCTTCCCAAGCTGCATGGACTGAATACAATAATAACAACAACAATTGTAATGAGATTGTAGTAGTGCCCATTGCTGCAGTTTCTGAGCTCTCCGATTGGAAATATCTTTGGATTGTTGAAATAATAATGGGAATTCTTTGTTGTCTATGATCAACGTGAAACTTGAGCCATAAAGCTACCGACGGAACTTTGTGACACAATAAACAATGGCCGAAGTCTCTTTATGAATCAGGATGTGATTACGTTGAGTCACTGTAAGTAATTTCGATGAAAAAGCAATAGGTTCCTCAAATGTGCCAACTTATTGCAACAAAACAGCGTCAATACACAGAGAAGAAGCACCTGTAACCAGTATTAGTGGTTCCTAATGACCTAAAGTCTTGAGAGATAGCTCATTGACAAGTGCATCTTTAATTTTCTGGTTTCACAAAAATGATACATGATTCCATTGAAGTCGGTGAAGTGGAACGTCAATTTGAGTTGCATTGGGGATCAACTTATGGAACATGACATCTTACACAGAACTGATAGCAGAAATGTATCAAAGATGGTGAAGCTAATAGTTGGGAATAAATATAACACTTAACATGGGAGTGGGAAGAAACACCAAACATCTTCGTCATTTTTAAATGTACACAATTGCATTTTATTTCTAAAAGGCAAATTCCATCTGACTGAAATTCCTTAGATTAAAATAACCTCATAACAAGCGAATATCAATATTTTCCAGTTTACTAATGCAATAGAACATTGGGGAATCCACCCACTAAAAAAGGAAAACAAAATTATTTTCAGGCTTGAGATAGATTGAACAGGACAATCTTTTTCCCCTAGCGATGAACCATTACAGGAATCACATACTCTTTCCAATGATCAATCAGCTTCTCCTGTGCACAAGTTCTCTTGTCACATAAACAACAGCCTATCATGCAGGTAAACACCTTATAGCAAGCACAGTCACTAACAATCGTGAAATCCCAATGCTGAGGCACTTGCCTCTAACAACACAGCCGCGGCGGAGTGGCCGAACGCATTGAGGCGCTATGCTACGATGCGCGAGTTCGCTCCCTGTCGGAGGTTCGAATCCCGCCTCGGGCATGGATGTTTGTGCCGTCTTTAGTATAAGGTAGTTTATAAGTAGTTAGTAAATTTGGGGACTGATGACCCCGCAGTTGAGTCTCATAAGCTTTACAAACATTTGAACATTTTCTAACAACACATCCAGACAAACGGACCGTCTTGAAACAAAACCAAAGACTTAAAATAATCTGTAACAATACATTAGTTGTACAGAAACAAGGATGATCAACAAAGGGAGGGGCTTGTTTCGATTGATGCTTCTTCCCCCTTTCGTAGCGAGTGTACGTGCAACCCTGGCAGTTTGTGACGTCGTGTAACAACGCTTCTCGCAACACCAAGCAAGCAAATGGGATAACACGGAAGTTACTAGCCACCCAATGAAAGGACTTACCATAATATAACAGAATCTACATAAAAGCGCTTAAACAATGCGACAGAATTAAGCAAGAAAGAACAATAGTGCCCCTCTCAGATCTCCCAACTCAAAACGTACGTGAGAGCGAAAGAGAGGAGACAGGAAAACACTGCTTCCCTTTGAATACGCCCACGAACCGGGGAAGCTACGATCGCCGGAGTCATGCGGAGCAGCGAGCAAGCGGCAGTCGGGAGCTCCGCTCACTGAACTACAGTGCTTGTGTGACTTGCCGACTCTCTACTCACCGATTCTCGACTCGCAGCACGGAGGCGCTGCACGTGTTAACGCGCTCATTTTTTGCAGTTTTTTACTTGCACATGGTCTATACCACATTTATTTTGTAGCTTAGGAAACTTCTGAAGCATATGGCAAGGCGTTTAGGAAACTTCTGAAGCATGTGGCAAGGGGTGCTTATGCAGCTCATTGCTGTCACCAGAGGGACGTTTCGGATCGGATGAACTACCACTCTTTTTTTTCGGATTCATCCATCATTCACTCCTTAGAAGGATTTGGCTCTTTGAATCAGTTCAGCTGTGCGTATCGATACAGCACAGCGCCACCGCTGGCACAGGCGCAAAATAAATATCGAAATTGCGAGAAAGTCCCTGGGCGACAAATTAATTAATAACAAGGACAAATACCAGCACGGCTCAATACCACTAAAAACGTATAAATTTTTTCAGTCATCAAGATGAAGATTATGTTCATCTCTCGAAACGAGCCAGTATGGCTCTGATGGTCTGTGCATTCACAGAATGATATATGTTGCTTAATTTTTAGTACAGTACATCCAAGAGAATCATCAGACAAATCTTTAAATTCTGCACATGTCAGCTTACGTATTTAAGCAATGTGTATCACCATATTCTGAATTTCAAATCCGAGTATCGAGTATGTCAAAGACATCTAGTAAAAAAAGTGTTTTTACTAGTAGGTGCGCGAAGAACAGTAAATGGCACAGACATCATTGTATGTTTGTATGTAGCATCCAGAACGTAAGTTCCCAGAACATCTATCTTTGAATGACAGAAAAATTGACTAACAACAATGTGTAAGTATTCAAATTCAACAAAGGGAGTAATGTCTCTGCGTCTGCTTGAAGTTTTACTTCGCGCTAAAGCATAATCACATAAGTGAAATTTTTGTTGGAAGTTCTTGTGACTATCGAACAGTTGCTGACTTTATTTGCATTAGCAAATAAACAGAAGTGGATACTAGTTTTCGACGATTATGTCGTAGTAACTTCCTTTAATAATTCAGGATATCAATTTCTTTGCGTTCCGGCTTCTGTATGTTATCAGATGGCTTAGTGTTACTCAGTTTCTTAGCATATACTTGCTGAACATGATCGGGCTTGTAACGAAACAATCATATTGCATATGTTGGGTGACTATTGAAATCTTCTTACTATCTTTCTCTTTGGGCATGTTCCCGCGCATGCAGGGTCGGCTTTGTTAAATCCGTATTTGGCATCCTAATATTTATAGGGTGGCACTTCCAGTCTCCACCACACGTCCCCCGGAAGGAAATGTATACCCCAAATGTCTGCGTATAGTGTTATATGTGTGAAAGTTTAAAGTTTTACGAAATGTTCAAATGTTTGTTAAGTTTATGGGACCTAACTACGGGGTCATCAGTCCCTAAACCTACAAACTACTTATGAACTACTTACGAACTAGGACGGCACAAATATCCATGCCCGAGGGGGGATTCGAACCCCCGACCGTAGTGGTCGTGCAGACCGTGACTGGAGCGGCCGGCTTTACGAAATGTCCGCGAAGCGTAAAACTGAGGCGGGACTTGTGTACCAGACCGGTATTCGCCTAGGGGGATGTGGAAAACCACCTAAAAGCCATATCCAGGCTGGCCAGCATTCCGACCCCCTTCGTTAATCCGCCGGGCGGATTCGAAACGGGGCCGGTACACCTACCCATCTCGGGAAGAAGTGCGTTAGATCACATGGCTAACCGAGCAGGTCAAAGTGTGTCTATTGAAATATATGAATTAAAATCGTCATAACTTCTTTGCTTAAAACATCAACATCGTATGTGCATGCGTACGCACCTTTCTGTTGGCGGAGGTTTGCACGTGAAAATGTCCCCTGAAGAAAGTACAGCGTGCCCGACGCATAGCGCTTGCGAAAGCCTAATACGGGAGCAATACCAGCCCAATTGCGACTAGATGGAGAAGCCAAAGAGAATTGCTCCAGATGAGCTAGAAATCAATGATTTGATTCGCAAGTATTAGAGAACAGTTGTGGTTCGTGATGACATACTGATATATTTTCCACCTGCAATAATTAGCTGACTTTTTCCTTAACTTTTGTATATTCATTCTATAAACCTGAACAGTATACTCAGTGAACAAACTAAAACAGCAAATACGTAAATAAACATTCCCACTGTAATTTTCATTATTCAGTCTATTATTTGTAACAAAATGTCAGAAACCACTTACTTATTAAAATATTATTAATTGGTAGTAAGCTGATATGTCAACCATTTAAATTTCGCGTGCGAAAATCGCCATGTTTCAAGGTAATGACCAACATCACTGTAAAGCTGAACACCTCCTCTGTATATCAAAGTATCTGGAATCAACCGAAAATTGTTGATTTACCCAATAATTGTAATTAAAGTTTCTTACCACTGTTAACTTTTAAAGCCAATCACTCAGAAACCATTCTTACACTCCGGACTTTCACTCTTACACCTATCTTGCCGGTGTTTTATTCTTTCTTTTGATATGCCACAAGAATTGATTTATGCACTAGTTAAAAAGTTGAATTATTTTGCGCAAGTTATTATTTTATTCGAAATGGCTACCAGTTACACAGGATATGGGAACCCAATTCGAAACAATAATAGGTTCCACGTGCTTTATTAATTTTTTTGTCCAAAACATTTTCCATAAACCAAATGCAATAGCAACATGTAGTTTAATCCAAATGTCAAATTTTAATCTAGCCGTTTCATAAACTATACTGCCAATTCCGAGATCACAAAATTGTTCTTACGCCTTTCTGTAAATAGACGGAAGAACCTAAAATTCAGTCAGTCTGTGGTGGTATGAGTAACACCTATATCGTGTATCAGTGGCGATATACCGCACTCGCATTATCTGAGCGCCAATTTTTAAATGTTTGTAGAGTCTATGGGACTTAACTACGGGGTCATCAGTCCCTAAACTTACAAACTACTTATGAACTAGCTACAACTAAGGACGACACAAATATCCATGCCCGAGGGGAGGATTCGAACCCCCGACCGTAGTGGCCGTGCAGACCGTGACTGAAGCGCCTCAGTCCCCTCGGCCACCGCGGCCGGCACCCAATTTTTACTCCTTTTAACTTCTATCGGGTGAACATAAAGAGCTATTATCAAATTTGTGTTCATATTAAAACATGACGAGGCCCCTGTATCATAAACTGTGTTAATAAGTTTAAGGCCAATTTTTGTGCACTATGGTTATATTATTTGTGCTAAGTATCCAAGGTTATCCTGCGACCATTTCTTGTTCTTGTTGCTACACGAAAGTGACTGTAGACTGATGTACTGTATTAGTGAAGTTACTAGCTACTCTAGAACTGTCTAGTGTTACGTGAGGTTCTGTCATTGCTTATAAGTGTAACTATGAAACCTGATCTGGCCAAAACAGTTAATTGTTGTTGTGAGTAGCAATAAAAACTGTCCTCCATATAAACAATGTGTCGCCAGCGACATTGCTAGAAGAGAGCCACAATTGTAATTTTAGGCTTGATTAAACTGATACTACTCTACCGACTACAATGAGGTTACGAGATTTATAGGTAAGGTAAGAACCGTCATATAGGGTGTAACGTCCTTCCGATTTGATTACTTTGTGATAATAAAATTGTATATGTAATGAAAGACTATTTCAAATGCGCCACTTGTGTAAACAGGAGATGCCCCCAAAGACATGTATGTTCATTAACACGCAACGAGTATAATGTAATTATAATAAATGATAAATATAAATCAGGATCGGATGGTAACCAAACTATAAATGATTTACTAATTTTATTTCAGCTCATCTGTACGAGACAGTCTTATATGCTTTTCTTTATTTAAAAAATAAATAAATAAAAATAAAACATACTTCACAATAAATGGGAAGGATGAAATATTTAATAATTTTCTGAATAGGCAGATTTTAGAAAACAATTACAGACAATCAGTTTTCATGTCAGGAAACTTTCATTTATTTTTCATTGTGGTGTGTAGATATTAAACCAAGGGCAGGTGTTTAGTTTCACATAACATTTCAAATAACTACTAACAAACTTTTATGGTTAGATATTTCACCATTAGTTATGTGGAACTGTGTTGCAAAAATACTCGTACAAATCGGAGACCTTAAGTAAAATTTAACCCATACTGAGTTAGCCGAGAATCAAAAGGAATAAAATAAATACAGAATAACATATTTAAACGAAATAATAATAACCAAATACTATCTATTAACGAGTATTTTTACAAGTGTCGGGAATGTCGGTCGTCCAAAAAGGATGAAAATACCTGAAAACAAGGAAAAGACGCGCCGTGTTTCAAACTAACCCCAAGAAATCGATGAGACGATTTGCGAAACAGATGGGAATCAACCGGGAGACACTACAACAAATTGTTTCTCAAGACCTGCATCTCTTCACATAGAAAATTCAAATCCGTCAGTTATTAAGACCCATGGCTATGGAACGGTGGCTTTATTTCTCCAACACCATTTTCCACAAAGTTGACCAAGATGACTGTTTATCGACGATTCCCACTTTCGTTTGGATTAGTTCTTCATTTAGAAACATTGTCACATTAAGGGGGGAAAGAATCCGCATTTCGCGTTTGAGAAGTCTCCACATTTAACGGGTTACTGCGTGCAATAATTCCATGGTGACTACCGAACAGTACGTAAAGTGGGTGCAGCCGCTGGGAATTGCCTTGTGCTCTAATACGAATTGTTGCGGAGCATGCGGTTACTTCCCATTGGAGGTTCGAGTCTTCCCTCGGACATGGATGTGTCTGTAGCTCTTAGTGTAAGTTAAAGTAGTTTGTAAGTCTAGGGACCGATGACCACTGCAGTTTGGACCCCGATAGCTCTGTAAACATTTGAACATTTTGTATTGAAGAGAGTGGAAGATTATTTCGAAGGTGACCTGATTTCGTCAACATGTGATTCATGCAAGACGGAGCTCGACCACAGGGAAGCAGGAGACTGTTTGATGTCTTGGAGGAACACTTTTGGGAGCTCATTCCGGCTCTGGGGTAGGGTGTAGGCAGCCCGCAATGGCCGCTTTCAAGCCGTAATGTATCGCTTAGATTTAGGGATGCAACATCGTTGATAAAAACATCGATGTTCAGACATCGATGTTCATGCGGAAAAATATCGATGTTAAAAAAACGTCGCTCTGAAAAACGATACATCAATGTTTTTCCGGTGTTTTCATACGTTTAAGAAATATTAGGAAAAACACACTGAAATAAAGCTGTGTTGCCAGATATTATATGCCTTATTTATGTTCATTCACTAGGCTACGAATACACAGCAAAATGGCAGATTAGAATGAAAAAGAAGTTGGGAATAAGGTTTTGCTACCCATTGCGCTGATTTTACTTGGGATTTACATCGATTTGTTCATTACATGCGACATAACTTGTGTTTTGTTGACGTATTGCATTTTTCTTAGCTGTCGACGTAGAGAAAATGAAACATTATGCATCTTTCAGTTATTACTTAATAATGTATTTTTAAAATGAATATTCATCAATGACGTTTATCAAATCATGTACCTTGCTGAAATGAAAATTTATGTTATACTTGGCTTGTTGGCTTTTGTCTCGGATTTTTCGTCGACTTTTGTTTGATGTTTTAACTGACGTTTTGACAGTACGATATCACTCTGACTGGGTAACACAGTCAAAGATTCGATTCCACTGATGTTGGAGGGTGAAATTTCAGCAATGCCAGCAGCCCGTGCTGGACAAACATCAGATTAATCATCAAAGATTGACATAAAAAACGAGATAGACTCCAAGAGGCAATATGACAAATAATAACCATGAAAGCTTTTAATTTTGTTTAAGAATTCTCCAAGGTCGTGAAGGTCCAATAACGTATACAGTCACTAATCTAATAATTTCCGGTACAAGAATAATTCTAATGCACACTGTTTTATTTAATATTTCAATTTACTGACTCTGCTATGACACACACAAGGTACCAAGTCAGAAAGAACAAGACAAATCCAGCTTTTTTGGATACGTTCTGATTAAAGAAACAGAATGCTTGAGAAAATTTAACTAATGAAATGATGCTGCGCACTTTGTTACAGAGTGGGGTCTATTACCAGAAAGCTGAATACGATCTGATATCTCATACAATTTTTGCGGGTATACAAAAACCATTACAAATACGAGAGATTGTATACCAATTACAAACCGACTGGTGGTTACCCTTCAGATTTAGCTACTGGTAACTGGCCAGAAGTTCAAGTACTTCTTTCAAGCGCACTAATCATCAATGAGTCTCATGATACTGACAGGTTTCATTAAGGGAATTTTGAAGTATGAATAAGATTTATTTTATAATGGAACTTGACATCAAATGCAAACCATATGATTGAAGGTCCACTCTTCCTTCGCAATTTTTTTGCTTCGCATTTGACATAGGTGTGATGATTTCGAAATTTTTTTGTTATTCTGAAGTCATCGGTGTGATATTACTGTTGCGATGTTTGTGTGCATTACTTGCAATATCCCATAGAAGTGCAGATTCGGATTTATAAAATTAGTAGTCCTTGCGTTTGACCACTTACTGCTCCATATAACAAACTCACGATAGCAGACTACTTGTAGCTAATTGGCTACATGTACGCGTAAAAACTGTCCAACAGAAGTGAAACATACTATTGTTTTCACTCGAAGAGGTGACTACAGCACTGAGATAATAGCAAACAAAGGGGAGTAAATGATATTGTTGTTAGTTTCATACGTCACTTACTATTATTTCAAAAGTATGAAAACAGCGACGAGCGACGACAGCAGGAGCATCGCACTTGAGCTGGCGCTGGCTGAGCAACTAATAAAGTAATAATGGAGTTGACAATCAATTGTTGAACGATGTCGATAGTTTTGGACTTTTGTCGTCGATGCATCGGCGATATATCGCTCTTCAAAACATCGATGGTAACATCGATGTTTATGGACGAAACATCGATGTTTTCAAAACATCGATGTATCGTCTGCATCCCTACTTAGATTACGTCTTGTACTTCACAGTGGAGATAGTGGCAATGAGTACTATAAACAGTCAAGTTGGGAAGAACATATGAAATGAAATAATCAGTTACTATGCAATTTGCGAATTCTGACGACTTTAGCTGCAATTTTGAAGGTGGTCCAACATTTGGTGAGATTAGCGGGAGACCAGTGTTCCAGTAGCGGTCCGGCACAAATTTTCATTTGTCACCAAATGGTAGACCACCTTTAAAATTGCAGTTAAAGTCGGCACAATTCGCAAATTTCGAAGAAGTAATTGATTATTTCATTTCATTTGTGTGTAGCCGCGGACCATCTAAAATGTTCGTAAGAACAGTTTATGTTTATTAACAGATTTGTTTTCTTGATTGTATTTTAAAAACCTCAGAAGCGGTAGGCTGGCAGCAGCTAATATGCTGCTCTTCAGCCGAGAGTATAAAAACTTGTTAACACAAGTTTTAAAACGAAACAGGTGATAATATATGATGAATTTACACATGAACATGGAGAGTTAAATGACAATGACTTTGAAACAGAATGATAAAACTTACATATTCAGATCTTAGCCACGGTGGATAAAACTTGCATGTTGATTGAACGGAACGACGAGGATGAGACGAAGATGAACATTTAAAAAACACATGGCAACGCTATGTTCTGCCTGTGCGGCAATTGCTGATGTTTTAAAAACACACATACACACAAAGTATTAAGTCACTGTTCATTTAAAAAACTGACACAGAATTAAAATCACTGAACAGGCGCCTCAGGGGAGAGGGAAAGGGAAGGTAAGTGTGTTTGCAGGAAAAGGAGTTGATGAGGAGGGGAGGGGAGTGGATATGGGATGGAAGGACTCCAAGGCAGTGGCTGGGGACAGGGATCCAAGCGGAGGAAGAGAAAAGGATGGGGGGGATGTAGCACTAATCTACAAGGAAGAGCTAAGGTTGATAGGAGGGGTATGTCAGAACGGAGGGAGTCATCTGGGAGAGGAATCTCATGGAAGTTACCTCGGATAGGATGTGAAGAGTATGGAGGTGGAGAGAGGGAGGAACATGCTGGTAAAGGCGTGGCAGAGATCTGGGATTCAGGAGGAGAGGAGAGACCAGTGGGTGACAATAGTCTATTTTGTAGGAGGTGCATAGGATGCGGATTTGTTCAATGGAGGGGGGAAGGGATAAGGAGGAGGGGAAGGGAGGCGGACACGGTAAGGGAGGTGGAGGGCGTGGCATTCTAGAATCTGGAGGGGGGAGGGGGCGGATACCCAGGCGGGATGAAAGCTGCACAAGACGGGATGCATTATGGAACGGTAGGAGGGCTTCAATCCCCATGTCCAGCCGCAAAGGAGATTGAGAAGGTTGAGGTGGGAGAGGATTCCAAGAAATGGAAAGGTCAAGAGTAAAGCCTGAGGGTGGTGGCTTGCTAAGAACTTGAGGGTGGTGGTTTGTGGGATGGGACAGTCGTAGAATGTAAGGTAGAGGTCGTGGTGGCGGAAGGAGCGGGATTTGGCAGGGTTGACAGAATCCACTGGTTACACCAGGAGGAAAATTCTGATAGGTGAGACTGGAGAAGGTGTTGGGTGCGAGCGAGGGAGGGGGCGAGGGCTAGGAAGGCGGTGTCTTCAACATTCAGGAGGAGATATTAAGAGAGTTTTAATTTCTTTATTGTAATTTCAATTCCCCTAAGAGGGGCGGGCTGTCAGTACACGCAGGCGCTCTTTAGCCGAGACAGATGTAAAAGTATAGAGGAGTATACAAGAAATTAAAGGTGATAGAATGTGAAGATAATTAAAATTGACATGAAGACAGTGTTGGAGAAAAGATTGCAGGTTTGTTAACATGGACATGGACATGGTAACAAAATGAAGAGAAAAAATAAATAAAAAAGATAAAATAGTCTCAGAGATCACATAACACATAAAACATCTAAAGAAAAAAAAATGTGGTGTCTGCTGCGGGTTAGCCGTTTCTCAGTTCATTAAAACAAAATATCAGAGTGAGACGACACCAAAGTTTCGTAGCACACAGTAAAACACCGAAGATCACAGATGAATGGAGAGGGGAAAAACGGGGGAGAGGGCGGTGGAAAGCACCAGTGATTTAAAACACAGTCGATTTAAAACACACTCGGCGTCGGCGACGGGTTGCCCGTCCGCTGTTTGTGTTTAGAAAACACACTTTGTAAAATACACCTGGGCCTAGCACAAGCACAGAATCAACGGTAGTGAATGAAAGGGCTGGGAGCTGTGGTGGAGGTGGCGGTGGGGACGGGAGAGGATGGAGGGGGAGGGGAGACAGGGAGGGGCCACAGGGCTGGGGGAGAGGAAAGGGAGGCAGGATGTCCCAGGAAGCCTACAGGGGTGGGAGAACGCAGGGATGCCGGAGGGACAGGGGCAGCGAGGAGTGGGTGGGAGAGACAGAACGAATGGGGCCCTTTGGGAGAGATAGGTGGAGGAAGGGAGGTGGAGGATCACAGCTGGTAAGAAGGATAAATGTCAGGGCGGAGGGCATCATCTGGGAGGGGGAGAGTGCGGAAGTTGCCACAGGAGCGAATGTGGAGGACAGGTGGAGGGCGGGGGAACACAGTGGGGGAGGCACGGCAGCGGACCAGGATCCATGAGGAGGGGATGGACGAGAGGATGCGGCAGGTCTAATTTACGGGAAAGGTAGCAGAGGTGGAGATGTTCATTAAAAAGGAAAGGGTGGAGAAAAGGGGTGAGGTCATAGAGGGTTCAAGTGGGGGATGGGAGATAAAAGGGGATACGGAAGGCAAGGTGGAGTGCATGGCGTTCTAGGATCTCAAGGGATTTGTAGAAGGACAGAGGGGCAGAGATCCAGGTGGGATGGCCTACACAAAGGATGGGGCAGATGAAGGATTTGTAGGTATAAAGGTGGAAAGGTGTAGGCCCTAAGTTCGGCCAACAAGGAGTTTCAGAAGGCGGAAACTGGAGCGAGCTTTATCTTGGATAGTGTGGAGGTGGGGTGTCCAGGAGAGGGAGCGATCTATTGTTAAGCCTAGATATTTAAGGGTGGGGGTGAGGCGGATGGGTCGACCATGTTGGGAGAAGTAAAAATCGTGGATTTTCCGTTGTGGGTTTACGTTACCTCTGCTTGTGAATGACGCTTCATCACTAAACACAACTCTTGGGAAAAACTGTTATCGTGTCGTAATTTATTTTGTGCCCAGTGGGAAAAATTTACATGATGTTCAAAATCATCGCCATGAAAATGCAAGTGCATAGAACTATGGTAAGGGTGAAATGAATGATGTGCGGGTTAGCCTCATCTGCAAATAACACATTTATTTGGGAATCTTCATTTGTTGCAATTTTGGCTGCTTTTACCTTATTTAGCTGATACTTCCGATTTATTTAAATAAATTCACTATCCCACGAAAGGACCGGAAACTTGGATGATCTCTTTTGGATACGATCAACATAAATAACACAATCTTCCAGAATGAAACTTTGCAGCAGAGTGAAAGTTTCATTCTGGAAACGTCCCTTACGCTGTGGCTAAGCCATGTCTCCACCATATCCTTAATTTCAAAAGTGCTAGTTCTGAAAGTTTCGCAGGAGAACTTCCGTAAAGTTTAGAAAGTAGGAGGCGAGGTACTGGCAGAAGCTGTGAGGACGGACCCTGAAGCGTACCGGAATATCTCAGTCGGTAGAGCGCTTGCCCCCGAAAGGTAAAGGTCCCAGGTTCGAGTTCTGTTTCCGGTACACAATTTTGATCTGCCAGGAAGATTCATAACACAAGTTTATTGGGCATTTTGATTACAAACGGTGTAAAATAAAAATCGTATCTACTTTTTCTGCGATTGTTAAACGCTCCATTTTAACAAGATTACTTTTTCCGTTTAATTTATTTAAGTATTATAAGAACATGTTTTAAAAATTGGGGGTACCTATTTAAAAAAAAAAAAAACGCAGTTTTTCTCAATGTGACCCATGGGAAGTCAACTACAGCGCCATCTCTTTTCCCCCTTCAAGCTTGAAAAGTTTTGTTCTTATTATTTTTAATTGTTTTTATGTTTATGTTATTTGTTTTAATAAGGGAAGGGGTAAAATAAAGTAAAACTATCATTCATTTCCTGGGGAGAAATCCTTCAGGACAATCAAAAACTGGTATTCTGCATCTCATTTATGGTTAAGCCAGGCTGTTGTAACACTGCTGCACCACCCGTTGGGCCCGTTTCCACAGGCAGCCTCCCTCTCTACCATCCATCTCCAAAAAAAACACTAAAAGTACTATTGTCGACCTCACCTCAATCTCCTCCAAAAATGTCCCCACCCCCTCTCCAAACCACAGGCTCCCACCCAATCCTTCGACTACAAGGATACCACCCCACCCCATATCACCCATCCTCAAGACCAACATACCCACGTTTTCTCTCGTCCCTAATTCCTCAATAAAATTCTCTGAGATATGGAATAATTCCCCATCTGCCCTCATCTCCTAACTCATCTCCCTGTTGGGACTCTCTCCTGGTCACAGCCCCCAACCGTATTCCACACTGATCTTTCAATAAATTCCACAGATTCTCTTTGGTCCTCACACTGCCTTACCCTGTGCACTCTGCCTGCCAATAAGCATCTTTTTATGCATAGCCTCTCGTCCCCACCATGTGGACGCCTTCTTCCTTCATGAAATATTCCTATAGTTAATACCAAACTTTACATCCTCTGCTGAATAGATAGCCCCCATCCTGTCACCCAGGGTAGTGTTACAGTTAGCCACCTCTGCCACCACCATGTCCCCTCCTTAACGACCCTATTGAATGCCTTATCCTTAGCTTGTTCGTTGCATAATTCATCATCATTTGTGCAACCCTTTATATCCGTCCCACTTGCATATGACATCATTTACCATACCAATCGGTCCTTCACGACTTAAGTGATATTTTCCAAATTTAACATCTCCTCTTGGCACCCCACCGAGCTCCAGTGGCATCAGGTCCTCACTGCCCTCCAGGGGGACTTAATGCTCCTCTCACAATCCACTCATCCAGAGAGCATCCTGCAGTCTTCGTCTCCCCTGTCATACTCTGTCGCATCACAGCAGAAGTCCTTGACCTGACTGACACTTATCATACCCCTGTCCTACTAACCATTTTCCACCACTGCCACCCTGCACCCACTCCCCATCCCACTGCTCCTCCCATAACTACTCCCATATCGACTGGGATACCCAATGTTGTACCACTAACATTTGTATTGCCAGCCACCCCCCCCCCCCACACACACACACATCCCGCCTTACTTAACTCCTGCACCCCTGATGACGTTGACATTGTCACCACCTTCCTTCATCAGACTTGACCCCATCCATTGTCATATTCCCACCAAAGATGCTCCATCCCTTCGCACCTCCATCCCTCTACAGGCTATGTCAATCCTGCTGCCTTTATCGATCCTTCCTGTGGGACATGCTACAACGCCACCAGTAGTTCCAACAACACATCCAAAATCTTTTCATGCCGAAACAAACCAGGACTGGTGACAAACGTGCACCCATCTTAACATCACATTCCCCATTAACTCAACCAACCACTGGCATGCTTTCCACCACCTTATTGGTAGTGGCCCCTCGCCCTCATACACTCTCCTTCATGACAACCTGCCTTTCCTGACGACACCAGTAGAGCCGATCACTTTGCCACCTACCTCTCTGACATCTTTCTCCAATTTCATAATGCCCTCTTCCCCAATGTCCATGAGAGTACTGTTATATCTGCCTTACTGCATGTTTCCAGCTTCCAGTACTTTGACCATGTCTTCCCCTCAGAACTCATCACACAAATATGCAAATGACATTCCACACCAAACATGACACCATACCTGGTCATTACTACCTTACTTACAGGCATCTTAGGGCCTGCCCTTTGGCATTCTGATCTCATTTTCAGATTCCAGCCCTACACCCTTCCTGTTGAGGATGTCCACCTCATTGCATCCTTTCTCTCCAATGCCTGTCCTACATCACTGTTAGCAACTCCGATTCCCATTTGTTTAACCCCCCCCCCTGCTCCATCCTGTCCCCTATCCTCTACCTCCTGTATTCTGCAGAAAATACCCAACCATCTCCTGTTCGCCAATGACACCACCTTCCATACCCTCACCCCCTCTCCCCAACGATAATTCTCCAGGAACACGTATCCCATATAATGCACTTGGTGCAACGTTAACCCTGAAAAACCTCACGCTATCCTCATAGGTTGTAGCGCCCCTTCCTTCTGCCTCCATGCTTCCATCTCACTGTTTACGGCCACCCATCCACCTCACCCTGTATTTAATCCTCTCCTGGATTCCCCGTCTTAAAACCGTTCAACAACAAAAGGTCAACTCCCAACTCTGTATCCTTAAACTCGTCTCTGGCCAAACAGGAGGCTCCAACCTTCAACAATCCATTACACTTACTGTTCACTCATGTGTCCTGTACTTGATAATTTCAATCCTACCTGGATCTCTGTCCGCCCCCCCCCCCCTCACATAGAATGCCACACATTCTGCCTTGAGTACTGCATCCGTCCCAATACACTTTACAACCGTATTCCTTTCTCCCATCTCCTTCATTTTCTTGAAAGTATCCCCATGTGATACACTATACTTGCGCTTGATGCCCACAACCTCCTGGTTTATCCCCTCAGCACCGATCCTGGGCCTCTGCCACTTACTTGGGACTGCATCCCATCAGCTCTGCACCTTCATGCCGTCCACATACCATTCCTGCACATCTCCCAGATGATGCCCTTTGTCCTGAAATCTACCCTCCCTACCAACTTTGACCACTCAACTCCCTTACTCCCTCCTCCTCATAGATCGACCCTCTCTTCCTGTCACTCGTTGCTCTCACTCTCCCCCATTGCACTCCCCAGAGACCCGGTCTCCCCATCCTCACTCGTCTCCCACTCCTCCTCCCACCCTACCCCAGCCCTTCATTCGGATCCGACTGCGTCAGTGGTACTCAAGTTTTAACTACTGATCTCAGTGAACCTCTAGTATTTAGTGTGTTTTAATTGGTTGCGCCCGCCAAATACAGCTTAACGATAGTTGGAGCCTGTGTACATTATCGTCGTTCTACAGCAAGCTGTGTTCTCATTTATCTCATTTAGCACCTTTGCTCTATTATCTCTTACATGTGGATTTTAAATGCTTCTTATGTGTGATTTTATCCTTCCATTACATTCTCTGAGCTATAGTTTAAAATCGTAGTTTTTAATACCATTACTGTTTGTTTTATAATCTTCTATGTTATGTATTCATTCTATCAGCTGAAGAGCAAGGTGCTGCTGGCCTGCCTGCCCAAACGAGCTTTAAAACTGATTAAAGAAAAAAAAGGAAAACTTATATCCCAAAGGAACATTTCCTTGTTCATGGTCTAGCTGGTGACTTGTGCACAGTGCTTCATGTCAGCTCCTTGCCCAGCCTTGGCCACCTGTGAGACGCAGCGAGCAAAAGCGCTGTTTGCTCACTGCTTCTCGCCAGTGCCCACAGGCGCCTGGAAGCTCACAGCTGAGCCCTCGAGCTGGAGCAGCCTGCCTTTGTTGTTTACAAGTGGGACTCACCGCTGGCCCGGACTAGCGGAAATAGCCAACACCACCTAGAGACAAGGCCTCACAACAGCCCGTGCCACGTCACCGATCAGGCTGCAGCCGCCAGCTTACTGGCTGGCCACTGCGAGTCAGTGGGCTGTACCCCAGTGGCCAGTCATTCAGCTGGCGGCCGCGGCCTGGTCAGTGTGATGTGGCACGGGCTGTTGTGAGGACTGGTCTCTAGGTGGTGTTGAAATAGCACGCAGTCAGGGAGGTGACGTCCATGGCATGATGTTCACAGCCGCCAAATCCGGACAACAAATGTCTTTATTAGCGGCGTCAAAGGTTTTCTGTACCTCAGTGATTTGTTGCACATCTCACAAAGTCGGAATTTTAGAACAGGTGTGCTGGTCATTATCGTTTTTCGGAATTGAATCATTAAGCATTTCATCCAAAAATGTCTTGTCACAAACACAAATTGTCATTCTTTGTTACATCTCGCTGACGGTAAGATTGCTGTGGTTGCTTCGAAAAGTGACAGAATTTGAAAGTAGCAGCAGCCACATGAATTTGGGCATTATAATACTCTTTCAATATTGAAACAAATCACTATAACTAACTATGTCACGCTGGGTATGGGGAACCAATTTAACAAGCAATCCAAATACGGCACACATAGACCCGACAAAAGAGAAAAATGCGTGGTGTGCCTCATTTTGAACGTGGTATGCAGAAAATGCTACTGCATTTATTTGATGCAGTCCATCCATTCGTCCTTTTGTACTTCAAACACACTAGGGATGTTTACTTCGTGAAGGAACTAGTTCAATTAAACTATTCCGTGAAATGAACTATAGTTCATTTTAGTTCACTTTGGTGCATCATACTTATTTTACTCCTTGCTTTCTTGATCAATTGGGATGAGAAGGCACATACTTAAATGTCCCTTCCTTGATACTGAGTACACCTCATCCCCAGGACCAAAAAATACGTATTGCGGAAGTCCTAACTTCTATCTGTTTAAATTACATCGGATATAAAAACCAAAGTAGCTCATTTAGTTCACTTGCTGAACTAGTTCTGAACTTCGCGAAATAAGTCGTATCGAAAGACCGAAATATCTAAGTTAGCTCACTTAGTTTAACTAATGAACTAGCCGAACTGCGCGAACTACGTCAGATCGAAAGTCCGAAACAGTTCTTCTATTTGACTTACAAGGAAAGGGTATGCCAGCCGGTTTTATTATTATTATTATTATTATTATTATTCGTATATAAATGGAGTGAAACGTGTGTGTGTTGTTGTGGATTGTTTCGATGCATGTCTCCACCCTACTCTATCCTGAGCAAGCTTCTTCATCTCTTCTTTCGAACGGCAACCCACATCCATGTGATTATGCTTATTCTTTTCGTTCTTGGTCTCCTTCTGTGATTTTTTCCCCCAACACACTTCCCTCCAATACTAAATTTACGATTCCTTGATGTCTAAGAAGGTTGTCAAAAGCAAGTGTGTCAGTTCATTTAAAACGAAAAAGAAGGCGTTTGCGAATGTTTTTGTTTTACGTGTGGGCACAATTACAGATTTCCGAGATGTTTTTGCCTAGTTTTAATATACGTTGTAAATACCGTCCACGGAGGCTGTAGATGTCTGAACCAGCTACAGTTTCTAGGAAAACACTTTCTGCAGGTCTACTTGAGATATGCTACATACGCATGCAGTTGTTCCAGTCTTTGGCACAGGGGATCGTGGCCGCTTACGATACGATACAGATTTATCTTCTCCCTAGTGAAAGAGTCTGGTACAGAAAGGTCTGCTGAGAGATCTATTTGAAATGTGTTCCACAAAACACTCCAGAAGGCTCACATTGTTGTTAGGTGGGTGTACTGTAGCGTCACCATGTTGGAAGTATGAATTGTTGGTTACGTCACCCTGCAGTAGTCCAATATTCACGATCTCTTCAAGAAATAATGTTGTTATGTTCAGCGGGGACTGGTTTGATGTAGCTCTCCACCCTACATCCTGAGCAAGCCTTTCCGTCTCCTCATAGGAATGGCAACCCACATACATTGAATCTGATTACTATATGCGTCTCTTGGTCTCCCTCTGCGATTTTTTCCCCACACACTTCCCTCCAATGTTAAATTTACGATACCTCCATGCCTAACAAGCGATCCCTTTAGACAAGTTATGCCAAAAATTCCTTTTCTCCCCAATTCTGTTCAGTACCTCTTCATTAGTTACACGATCTACCCACCTAATCGTCAGCATTCTTCTGTTGCAGCACATTTCAAAAGCCGCTATCCTCTTCCTATCCTAACTATTTATCGTCGAAGTTAATAATAATAAAAACCGGCTAGCAAACAGTTTCCTTGTAAGTGATCTAGCAGAACTGTTTCGGACTTTCGATCTGACATAGTTTGCGTAGTTCGGCTAGTTCATCAATTAAACTACGTGAGCTAACTTAGCTATTTCGGTCGTTTGATACGATTTATTTCGCGAAGTTCAGAACTAGTTCAGCAACTGAACGAAATGAGGTATTTTGGCCTTTCAATCCGATGCAATTTAAACAGCTTTAAGTCAGGCCTTCCGCAATACATATTTTTTGGTCCTGGGGGTGGGGTGTACTATCAAGGAAAGAGACATTTAAGTATGTTCAAAAATGTTTCTAGAGTTTATGGGACTTAACTACGGGGTCATCAGTCCCTAAACTTACAAACTACTTATGAACTAGCTAACACTAAGGACGGCACAAATATCCATAGCCGAGGGGGGGATTCGAACCTCCGACCGTAGTGGCCGTGCAGACCGTGACTGAAGCGACTTAGTCCCCTCTGCCACCGCGGCCGGTATTTAAGTATGTGCCTTCTAATTTTCAGTTGATCAGGAAAGCAAGGAGTAAAAGAAGTATGATTCGCCAAAGTGAACTAAAAGTTCTAGTACAAGGCAACACTTCACACAAATGCCTTCAGAAAAGACTTTCTTACACTTATATTAATATTCGATGTTAGTAATTTTTTTTTTCAGAAACGCCTCTTTTCCCAGTGTCATTGTGCATGCTGCACTGCGATCATCATGTGTTATTTTACAGCCCAACTAACAAAACTCATCTACCACCTTTATTGTTTCGTTACCTAATCGAATTCCTTCAGCATCACCTAATTCTCTGAGACTGCATTCTATTGCTCTTGTTTTGCCCTTGCTAATGTTAATCCTTTCAACACACTGCCCATTCGGTTCAATTGCTCTTCCAGGCCCTTTTCTGTCTCTGACAGAATTACAATGTCATAAGCAAAACGCAATGTTTTTATTTCTTCACACTGAACTCTTAATTCCTTCTCCAAATTTATCTTTGCTTTCCTTCACAGCTTGCTCAACGTAGACATTGAATTACATTGGAGAAAGGCTACAACCCTGCCTTACTCCCTTCCCAACCTCTGCGTCCCTTTCATGCACTTCAACTCTAATTACAGCTGTTTGGTTAATGTACAAGTTGTAAGTAAACTTCCGTTCGAGAATGAAGGCTTTCAAGGCAGGTATTGTCATCACTTAAGACTTCCGGGCTGAGATGCCGTGGTCCATACATAAAACTTCCCCTGACGTTTCGCCTTCGACTGCGGAAGGCATCCACCGAGGTAAATCGGCGTACTGCAAGCAGAGCGCGTACTGTGCTATGGACGTCACGTGATTGACAGCGCCCTCCCCCCCCTCCCCCTCTGTTTGGCTCTCTGCTTTCAGTACGCCGATTTACCTCGGAGGATGCCTTCCGCAGTCGAAGGCGAAACTTCAGGTGGAACTTTTATGTGTGGACCACAGCATCTCAGCCCGGAAGTCTTAAGTGATAACCTCCCGTTACCTATATTTTACCCCTGGATTCCAATCAACATTGGTAAAAGCTTTCTCATCATCATCATCATCATCATTAGAGACTGATTATGCCTTTCAGCGTTCAGTCTGGAGCATAGTACCTCTAATAAAATTCCTCCATGATCCCCTATTCAATGCTAACCTTGATGCCTCGTTTGATGTTATGCCTTTTACTTCAAAATCATTCTGCACCGAATCTAAGTACTTTCTTCTTGGTCTACCTCGACTCCTCTTACCCTCCGCTGCCGAGCTCATGAGTCTCTTAGGTAACCTTGCTTCTCCCATGCGTGTAACATGACCCCACGATCTCAGTCTGTTCGCTCTAACTGTTTCATCTATGGTGTTCATTCCCAGTACACAATATACCCAAAGGTCAATTACTTAATGCACTTGAACAAATAGAAATCTACACACATCACAAGAATAAACCATTAGATCGCATAAATGAGCAGCTACATTTTAGATGTTGATGTTGTGGTCATCAGTCCGGAGACTGGTTTGATGCAGCTCTCCACAATACCCTATCCTGAGCAAGCCTCTTCATCTCCACATAAGAGCGACAACCTACATCTGTCTGAATCTGCTTACGGTATCCATCTCTTGGTCTTCCCCTGCGATTTTTTCCCCATACACTTCCCTCCAAAGCTAAATTCACAATTCCTTGATGTCTAAGAATGTGTCCTACCAATCTATCCCTTCTTTTAGTCAAGGTATGCCAGAAATTCCTTTTCTCTCCAATTCTGCTCAGTGGAGGTACTGAGCAGAATTGGAGAGAAAAGGAATTTTTTAGTTACGCGATCAACCCACCTAATCTTCAGCATTCTTCTGTAGCACCATATTTCAAAAGCCTCAATCCTCTTCCTGTCCGCACTGTTTATCGTCCATGTCTCACTACCATTTTAGATATTTCTTTGAATTATTTGATGATCTCTTGTAGAATGGTTACTTTTTTGTCCCATCCACCAATCTTATTTTTCAGTTTAAGACGCAACGTCATTTTAGTTAATGGTGAATTCGTTTGTTGCATTCTAAATCCATTTTTGTATAACTTCCGTTAGAACTTATAGCCTATTGGCCAACATTTAAATTCGAGAGTGGAGCTTAAAGTATTTAAAGAATGACTGCACCTACTTCTACAGCAGTCATTTCGGTAGCTCCAGCTGAAAACAAACGGTGTACAACATTACGGGTATATTTTATTCTTGTTTTAAATACTCAATTTAGAAATAATTTAGCCCTCTAATAATATTCAGTTTTGGTCAGATGATAGTCACGTAAGTGACCGAAACCGGTTACCAGTGGAATAAAAGAAATTGCGATCTAGACTGCCTTTTTACTTGAATTAATATATAGCAATAATACGTATTTTGTCAAAGTGTTGTAGCTTAAAGCTCCTTTGAAAGAATTTCGAGAAGTCTTACAGTGTTTTCTTTATAATCTTTGGTCAGATGGTTGGGCCGAGAGTACTAGATAAAGATGATGATGCCATATGGCATCATTGGACTGGTAAGGGTAAAAGTAAAAGGAATGTATATCTTGAAGGGACAATAACATATTGTTTTCTAAATAATGACTTTTTAATCAATATTTTCCTAGTGTGCTTTTTATGTTTGTATAGTTCAATTATAGCAAGAATATGAATTCTCATTTTATTTTGTTTATAGTGTAAACATTGGTTACTTGGACTTAACACATTTGTAAAAAATGTTACTTAGTCCTTCAGTCCGACAAATGACTCCCTCAGAGGTGTGTGATGCAGTTGTATCATGTATTTTATATGCACTCTAATACCAACACCCTCTTTTGTAACACTGCTGCTACTACAGATATAACTCAGTCTCTTAATTACTTGCATGGAGGTAGACTCATGAGAGCAATAATCCAGTGGTCATCATCATCATCATCATTAGAGACTAATTATGCCTTTCAGCATTCAGTCTGGAACATACTGCCTCTAATACAATTCCTCCATGAACCCCTATTCGGTACTAACATTGATGCCTCGTCTGATGTTATGCCTTTTACTGAAAAATCATTCTGCACCGAATCTCTTTCTTCTTGGTCTACCTCGACTCCTCTTACCCTCCGCTGCCGAGCTCGTGAGTCTCTTAGGTAACCTTGCTTCTCCCATGCGTGTAACATGACCCCACCATCTCAGTCTGTTCGCTCTAACTGTTTCATCTATGGTGTTCATTCCCAGTTTTTCTTTGATTTCCTCATTATGGACACCCTCCTGCCATTGTTCCCATCTATTAGTACCTGCAATCATTCTTGCTACTTTCATATCTGTAACCTCTACCTCATTTATAAGGTAACCTGTATCCACCCAACTTTCACTCACATACAACAAAGTTGATCGAAAGATAGAGCGGTGCACTGCTAACTTAGTCTTGTTACTTACTTCCTTCTTGCAGAAGAGAGTAGATCTTAGCTGAGCACTCTTTGCTGCACCTCGATTCCGGTTCATTCGCTATGTTGCCATCCTGTGAAAAAATACATCCCTGTTACTTGAAACTGTCTACCTGTTCTAACTTTGTTCCTCCTATCTGGCACTCAATCTGTTTGAATCCTTTCCCACAGACATTACTTTCGTTTTGGAGATGCTGATCTTCATATCATAATCCTTGCACCTCTGATCGAGCTCTGAAATATTAGTTTGCAACCTTTCAATCGAATCTGCCATTACAACTAAGTCATCCGCATATGCGAGACTGCTTATTTTCTTTTGATCTATTTTAATCCCACCCTGCCAGTCTACTGTTTTCAACATATGATCCATGAATAGTATGAACAACAGTGGTGACAGGTTACAGCCTTGTCTTACTCCTGAAACTATCCTGAACCATGAGCTCAATTTGCCATCTACTCTAACTGCTGCCTGACAGTCTACTTAAAGCCATTTAATTGCCTGCAGAAGTTTGCCTCCTATACTATAATCTCGAAGAACTGACAGTAGCTTCCTCCTAGGAACACGGTCAGATACAATTCCCTGTTCCACTCATAGCACTTTTCCATTACCTGCCGTAAGCTAAAGATCTGGTCCTGACAGCCTCTAAGAGGCTCAATTAATACTCGCCTACAACGCTAATTAAGGAGATACCTCGATATTTGTTACAATCTTTTCTGTTTCCATGTTTGGAAATTGGCGTGATTACCGCTTTCGTCCAGTCAGACGGAACCTGTCCCGATTACCACGCCTTTTCAATTATCCTGTGTAACCATTTGAGACCTGATATTCCACTGTCCTAATCCACAATTGCTAGAAATGTAGCTTTGACTTTAAGGAAAGGCAAAGTCTGTCTATTAACGCAATTTTGCCACTAGAACTAAGAAAATTCGTGTATGGTTTTTCAATCATACATTAAAAAACTTATTTCAAATGTTTTGGAAATTCAACCTGTAACGGGGTGAAATAATGGGTGACATTTTTTATTCTGAAAAACTAGTTCAGTGAAAACTATTCCGAAATGATCGGTTCTGTAAAAGGAATTACTTACCCCATCTCTAAAACACACAAAACGGAGGTACGTGTATGTACTATGGTAGCTGTATGAACGTTGTCCTTTGTTGATTCTGCACTGTTTGTGACAAGCAACCATAAGATGCGTCATTTGCTGTGACCGATACAAACGAAGATCTTTAACTTCAAATTCTCGTTAGCTGTCACGAACATTTCCTAAAATGAAATACATACTTCTCAAAAATCCTTAAGGTCTGTGCACAAAATAAGATGACGCCCTTGAAAAATATACCGGCGGTGTCAGTGTTTTGGTAGTGTTGTTGGTAAGGCGACATAGGAAGGTACACTTATTCAGAAAGATACCACAACTTTAATGCTATTTTGTCAAAAACTGACATTTTAAGCCCATGGTTGTGTATGAAATAAAGTATGTTTCTTATAATAAAGAAAACAGCAACCAACCACATTTGATTATGCTATTTATTTACTAAATAGTGCCGTTAGCAGTTTCAGACTTCTCAGTTCATCATCAGATGGCTGTTCACGTCCACGCTTATGCATATAATTTGTGTGTGTGTGTGTGTGTGTGTGTGTGTATGCGATTAATTGCGCTATGTTGCTACGCAAAGCGCTCATTGCATCAACAACTGCAGTAATCAGTAGCACAACGTAATGGAACCGAGTTTTCGACGTGAGTAAATGAACAACAAGAAAAATTCTATCGTAAAAGTTTCTTTACAACATTTGTCATTACCCTGAGTCATATTTACACACGAGTAAGCGATTCGAATCATAACCAAGGATTTTCGCCATAAGAAAAATTATGTGCATAAGTGAAATGTAAACGATATGTATGTGAACGTGAACAGCCATCTGATGATGAATTAAAAAGTTTGAAACCGGTAACGGCGCTATGTAGTAAATAAATAGCATAATCAAATCTGGTTGGTTGCTGTTTCTTCATTGTAAGAATCATCCTGTATACCACAACTTTAGTCAGATGTGAAATTTATTAATACTCAACTTTGGGTATTGCAGAAGTAAATCAAACTGTTAAAGCTAAAGAATAGGCATCTGAATAAGGAAATAATTTTTTTTGGTCTTTCTTTAATAAATTGTAAGTGTCATGTAACAAGTCTTGAGGCACATCGTAGCGTAGCACTTTCTCCTGAATCTTAATACACTGTCCCAACTCGCGTTAACACCGATGGATCGACGCACACTGCCTTACTTGCCTTATGTAGCGACTACTTAACTACGCTACGGCGAACAGGCTTTCACATGCTTCACAGTCTCTTGCGGGAATGTGACCATATCGATAGTGGTGTAGTTAACTTTGGTGTCGACACAAGACATCTCGCTACACAATTAACTGCGCCAGGCACAATTTATGAAGTGTATGTGTCATTCGGAGTCATGGAAAAGCACCATTCCTAGAACAGACGAAAATAGTCATTCCATTGAGTGTGAATTTTGTAAGGGCTACATTTTCACATATACAATGATAATTAAATTAGAATTTGTTCTAAAATAATATTCAAATGATTTTCATCATTTCATTACTGTGTGCTTAAATTGTGAGTTCTCCGTGAAATTCGATTAACCGTTGTTGTGAAGTTCTCAATTACAACTAATTAATCGACAGTTTACTGTACGTAACGCTAATCGCAAGCCGAAAACTTAACTGTGGCTGGCTTATTTATTTATTAAGTTCGCTGTGGAGGTCCAAGTGCTCTGTATTGTCTTCAACTGGACACAGTTTGCAACGAAAGGAATATTTTTTCCACTCGTCGTAATAAAAACAATCATAATTCGCATTTCAGCATAAGACGGCTACGGCATATGTATGTATGGGTCCTTTACCATGTACAAAATATATGAAAGAGCTGATGACATTGGAAATTGCATGTTGTTTGACATGTCACCTAACTGCAATGTACTCATTGTTGCGTACATAATGGTAAACTGAAAATGTTACGAATGAACGAGTAAGAATTCAGTAACAGCACCAAAAATTGAGAGGGCTAGAAGGAAAGGGGTATGAGTACATTCATGTAGTTTATAGAAAACTGACGTTAAGGTTTCAGAATTCTCTTTAGATTACTAAATGGAATTTAAATTATTTAATGTGTGTTAGAAATTAAAACTTCATAACATTTTCTGTTTGCATGTTAGGATAACAGGTTAATACAAATGGTCGGTTTTATAAATCGCAAATTTAGGAACCCACTTGTATCACTTTGTGTCCAAACTGCTCGTATTGTAAATTAAGAAGAACGTGATTTATTCTGCTCTTTCTTTTGCCTGCAAAGCCGTCATATGTGAAAGTGTTGGAGGTTTCAGATGCGACATATTCCTCAACACTATCTTCCCCAAATTTATCAGATACGCCCGAAAGCGCAAACAATAACAAATAACTTATCTTCAAAAGTAAAACGCCAAGATCGCTGTATGCTTATTTTATTTACTTACGATTGGTTTCAGTGGGCTGTGCCACCATCATATGGTCGTATAAAATTCTACAAAGTGGTCATCTGACGTTATATAAAACTGGAGGTTAAACAGAACGTGCAACATAGCACTAACTCAAAATATAAAAAACACAAAGTTTATTATCCATCTGCTCAAAAACACACAAACCCTGGCAGAAAACACATTATTAATATGTTAAAATACCACTTATATTCCATAACCTACAACAAGTGGAACACCCCTTTCATCAAACCAAAAACAGTGGCAAAATGTCTTACTTTCGCCGCTGATCTCGATATTTTAAAATTGAGAATATAATAATAACCTTGATACCTTGAAAATGTCGTGTAAACAACAGCTTTACAATACAAATATTACAATGTGATCACACAGCAAACACGAAAACAGATGTTTCACGTCATCAGCTCAGCGGCAAATGGATGCAAACTCACTTGTATCCCTCTGACACTGTTTTGTGATTCTAATAACTCAGCCATCTTTATATACCACTAGGGAGCAGAATACAGTGGGAGTTAACACGTATCCCTTTTCCTTAACAATTTTGCGCGCTTTAGCATAGTGTAAATACACTTTTCTCATTTCTCCAATAAATTTCACTTGTACCTCCTTTGTTTCTAACCCCTTCAATTCCCATATTTGCTTTTGATTATTATGAAAAATTGATAATATTATGCCCGTTAAACCGTTACCGATAAAAATGACTTAGTTATAGTTGAAGTTACTCTATGTAATTATTGACGCCGTTACCGATAGTTACCCCTAAAAGTAATTGATAGCAGTAACGGAGTTGAAACTAACGCCTTACTCCCAAAGCCTGATAATGTCGTGTCAGTTGGAGTCGATATCGGAAATCAAAGTTCAACCATGAGTTTTCTACAGTGAGAGTGGTCATGAGGCTTACTAAATTATTGCTCTTTCCTTCCAAACACACACACCTTGAAGTCAACATGAAGAAGTACCAAAGAGAAAAATGAAAATTAAGAAATATTAAGTCTTCAATAATCAACATACACAATTTTTTTGATAGCTACTAACCTCCCGCACATTTCACTAGTCCATATTTTTTTTTATCATTCAGTAAAGCTACTATAGTGTTTTCGTGTCTTAGTTTATTTGGTTAATATTACAGAAGCTCTAGCGCAATTTTTAGACTCGAAGTCGTGAGAGCGTGGTATCTACCGTTCATCGGCCACTAATCCTTCTGGCCATATGCGTGCCGTTATTCTGAAACAGCCGATCTTGGTGGTGCCAGACCAGCCGGTGACTTCGGCCAGCCAGTATCCCTCTGGTACCTCCTCTAAAATTGTTGCATCAATTGTGGCGTTGTAGGTTACGTATGTTCCCTGCAAAACAGAAAAAGAAACTAACATCAAACAGATCTACTACTCTAGAAGTTACAAATAATGCTGTTCAGTTAATACTTCCTTTCATTTATACCTCTGAAACAAGCAGTATGTTTTAGTGGTTTCAGGAAAGTGAAAACTTCATGCTCTAGAATGCATGTTAAGCTCTAATAAAAAAATGAAAATAAAATAAAATAAAAATGTTTCAATTTTTTGGAATTACCTAAAAATGTTGAAAGGTGGTTGTTTTTCAGCACTCAGTTTTCTCACGCTGTATTTTGTCTTTTGCATGCTACGATATTTATATCTGCCAAACGCTATGCTAAGTATGACCAGTTCGATGCATCGATAGAAAGTCTTTACAAAACCTTTTGCTTAGATCAAGCAGTTGTTTGGAGATATAGTCCTTCTCGTGTAAAACCAAAACTGCGAATGGGCAAAGCTGAAAGTGTGTACCCAGCCGGGATTCGAACCCGGATTTCTTACTTTCTAGGCAGTTGCGCTGACCAGTCCACCACTGCGGACACAGGGATCACCGCACCTGTGAGGTCTACCTAAGCACGCCTCATGTCAGATACAAATTCCCAGCTTCACCCTGCCCACAGTACTGAAACTCGTAGTTATGAAACTAATTCCCGTAAGAGTAAGGTCCACAAACTTGCCTATCTGCCCAGTGACGGGCAATGGTCCTTCCGTTAGAATCAGTTTCGTAACTACGAGTTTGAGTACTGTGGGCAGGGTGAAGCTGGGAATTTGTATCTGACCGGAGGCGTGCTTAGGTAGACCTTGCAGGTGGGGTGATCCCTGTGTCCCCAGTGTTGATCAGCGCAACTGCCTAGACAGCAGGAGACCCGAGTTCGAATCCCGGTAGGGAACACATTTTGTCATATATTCTGTGAATATGAAAGAATAACAACTGCAGGATCAGAAGAGACGTCTGTTCTCTCAGAACAAACGCCACGTGTATATATAACTAGCTTATATGCCCGTGCTTCGCAACGGTTGTTAAAGAAGGTCCTGTGTATATCATGGTTCTTTGGGTTCCGGACGTAGGTCAGCAAAAACACAATCCTTGTTGGATCTCTCTGTCAATAAACTCAGTTCTCCTAGCCAAGATGTGCAATTTAAGTAGAAGTCATTGTCGAAAACGATGAACGTTCATAAAGATTTTCATACTAAGAGTGAAATTAATTTAAGTCCGTGCTTCGCAACAATGTAAATTCAATGTTAGGTTGTGTTCATAAAGTTATACATTACAACAGCAGCGCCGAAAGCGGCTGGCAAATTACATTTCTGAAAACGATATTGCATAAGTGCGAATATTTATTTGTAACAGTTTTCACAAATATCTTCTTGAATAGGAATTTGGAATGAATTGTAAGACTGTGTGAATCATGAGACTTTATACACAAGAGTTTCGCGTGAAAGTGCTGGTCATAATGAGATGTGACAACAACGGATGTATCTGATTCAGTAAAATTTGACTTTCTATCCTGGTGGCCTCGTGTTTTTATGGTGGCAACATCAATAACACGATATAAAATCGTTGCAAAGATGACCAAACCACATAGACAGTAGATAAATACTGCTGTTCCTGCTGTATGCTTGATTTCACGACAAAATATTTGCGTGTCACGAGATTGGCTTATGACGATGTCACATGATTGTCGTTATTCAACATCTGTTGCCAACATTATCACAGGAGGCCGCCGGGATATGACTAGGACTACGTCGCATAGAAGACCCAGCTGTCAAACTATAACACCTTTCACAGCAGAGAGTGTCACGGCTATTTGTATCAGAGATCACTGATTAGCACAGACCAGTGAGCTTACTGGCAAAGGCATATCAATATCTATGGCCTAAGAGACATTCATTAATGTTCGTGATGTTTCACGAGTATTTTTTATCTTTGAGTCTATCTGGATTTTTATCTTTGTTTTGTGTCTCCTTTCATAGTCGGTAATGTGTGGTTGACGGAAACATGTGATCTATTTTTAAAAAAATGCCTATTTGATATTCCTCGTCGTTATTAAAGTCTGAAAGGACCGGATTGTCTGACGATTGAAAGAATAAACAGATTTCGACTCGTGCCGTAAAGTTCGTAAGTCACAGAGTATAGAGCTTTTCCTAAGAGTATTTATTGCATATTTTGCGAATTTTTGCTTGTCACACTCAGCCACTGCCACGCACCGCGACCAAATTCCCTTACTAACATCATTGGACCAAGGGCTATCTACCACCACAACCACGAGTGGGTGGCAGTATGTGGTCTTGGAGAAAAGTCTGTCAGCACGTACACACACAAGCCTTTTATATATAGATATAGATTAGTATGTCACTTTTTACTCGGTCAACGAGCCACTTTGCACTGTGGTCAAGGGCGTAGCCATGGGGGTGGTTTCTGGGGTTCAAACCCCTCCCGAAGTGTTGACAAAGACAACAAAATCTGGCATCATTCTGTGTCAGGATAAAGCTGGCCTACATTTTGTCAAGGCTGGGAAGCCATTACACATGCTGAATACAGTCCTGCTTTCTCCCCATGCGATTCCCCGATTTAGAGCCCTGTAGAAGGACATTCATGGGCATCAGTATGTTTCGGAGAAAGAGGTGCACACCTGATCCTGTATCTAACTGCAAATATTGAGGAATTGAACGTCTTGGCTCACAGTATGTTAAGCGGATTAACGGTTATCGTGATTACTACTGAAATAATGCGTACTTTATTTAGTTTTTTCTCAGGTTTTTCAATTATTACATCAGTCCTTTACAGATACGTGTGACTTGCATGTTTTCCAATCACTAAGAACAAATCCTGAATCAAGACAACCTCGACAAATTATGGTAAAGAGGGGTACTAAATCCAGCGGAGATTCTGTGTAAAAAAATGTGGGGCCCTGGGGCTACATTCTGCTTTAGAGATTTGAGATGTTTTTTAACACCACTGTTAGTAATTACAGCGCCAGTCTTCAGTAAACCTATTTTTTCCATTGACAGCTTTCAAATACAAAAATAAATAAATGAATAAATAAAATAAAATAAAATCTTGTTGCGTAATACTTCTGTTTCTCTGTTAATGCTTCTGCGGTTTTTGAAAGCTTCACGCGTAGCCATTCTGATTGCCAATCATGTCTTGATCCACATTTGACTGTCATCATGATATGATTGGCCGTGACCCTTTTTTGGAAAACAGAATCTTATGAAGTATTCGAATTTTGTTTCTATGCCATATGAGTTTCAAGTATCCATTCCTTTGCATTGAAAAATAATATACACTCCTGGCCATTAAAATTGCTACAAGACGAAGAGCTGCTACAGACGCGAAATTTAACTGACAGGAAGAAAATGCTGTAATATGCAAATTATTAGCTTTTTACAGCATTCACATAAGGTTGGCACCGGTGGAACACCTACAACGTGCTGACACGAGGAAAGTTTCCAACCGATTTCTCATACACAAACAGCAGTTGACCGGCGTTGCCAGGTGAAACGTTGTGATACCTCGTGTAAGGAGGAGAAATGCGCACCATCACGTTTCCTACTTTGATAAAGGTCGGATTGTAGCCTATCGCGATTGCTGTTTATCGTATTGCGACATTGCTGCTCGCTTTGGTCGCGATCCAATAACTGTTAGCAGAATATGGAATCGGTGGGTTCAGGAGGGCAATACAGAACGCCGTGCTCGATCCCAACGGCCTCGTATCACTAGCATTCGACATGACATCTTATTCGCATGGCTGTAACGGATCCCTGAGTCAACAGATTGGGACGTTTTCAAGACAACAACCATCTGCACAGACAGTTAGACGACTTTTGCAGCAGCATGGATTATCATCTCGGAGACCATGGCTGCAGTTACTCTTGACGCAGCATCACAGACAGGAGCGCCTGTCTGGTGTACGTAACGACGAACCTGGGTGCACGAATGGCGAAACGTCATTTTACGGTGAATCCAGGTTCTGTTTACAGTATCATGATGGTCGCATCCCTATTAGGCGACATCGCAGCGAACGCACACTGGAAGCGTGTATTCGTCATCGCCATACTGGCGTATCACCCGGTGTGATGGTATGGGGTGCCACTGGTTACACGTCTCGGTCACCTCTTGTTCGCATCGACGGCACTTTGAACAGTAGCCGTTACATTTCAGATGCGTTACGACCTGTGATTCTACCCTTCATTCGATCCCTGCGAAACCCTACATTTTAGCAGGATAATGCACAACCGCATGTTGCAGGTTCTGTACGAGCCTTTCTGGATATGAAAAATGTTCGACTGCTGCCCTGGCCAGCACATTCTCCAGATCTCTCACCAATTGAAAACGTCTGGTCAATGGTGGCAGAGAAACTGCCTCTATACAATACGCCAGTCACTTGATGAACTGTGGTATCGGGTTGAAGCTGCATGAGCATCAGTACCTGTACACGCCATCCAAGCTCTGTTTGTCTCAATATCCAGGCGTATCAAGGCCGTTATTATGGCCGGAGGTGGTTGTTCTGGGTACTGATTACTCAGAATCTATGCACCCAAAATGCGTGAAAATGTAATCACATGTCAGTTCTAGTACAATATATTTGTTCAATGAATACCTGTTTATCTGTACTTCCTCTTGTTGTAGTAATTATCAATGGCCAGTAGTGAAGTATATACTGCATTTCTAATAAGATTGCACCTTATTAGTGTCCTTCCATCGAAAACCTCTCCCGAAATCATATCCTGGCTACGCCCATGGGTCTGATTTTGGTAAGAAAGCTGCTTTCGGCTGGCTGACCAGTTTACCGGACAACCTTTTCAACATCGATTTGATTCGGATTGATTCGCGATGCATAACTGGGAATTTAACATATGTAAACATGGTGACGCAACTGCAAAGGTTTTCGTGAAAATCTAGTTTCAAAATAGTTGGTATGCTTCGTGTGGTCGCTGTTACTGGAAGTCCACAACCATAAGAGTCAGCATTTAGTATCATTAGCATGAGATATCTAAAATATTTTATTCACGTGTCATTCTAGCAACAGATAATAATGTTAGTAAGTGAAGAAAAAATTTAAGCATCGATTTTCAATATTAATTATTCAAGGATCTTAATCAAACTAACACGATTCAAAGGGTACTTTGTCGTAGATTTAAAATAAAAATCATGTCTCTAGTTCAGGTGTTACCCTTACCATCACGCAATAAAATTTCAATAATCACACATGAACATCGAATTTGTATTCCTGTCAATTTCTGGATAGCGTATCGCTCAGGTACTATGGTAGAAGTGACATTCGACAGTAGCAACGTTCTGTAACATGGTATTCTGCGGACGTTCATATTTAAATGGTGTAATTGCAAAAAATGTTCAAATGTTTGTTAAGCTCATGGGACTTAACTAATGGGTCATCAGTCCCTAAACTTACAAACTACCTATGAACTACCTTATACTAAAGACGGCACAAATATCCATGCCCGAGGGGGGATTCGAACCCCCGACCGTAGTGGCCATGCAGACCGTGACTGAAACGCCTCAGTCACCTCGGCCACCGCGGCCGGCAGGTGTAATTGCAATAGCACACGCACCCACAGGGCAATTACACTGTCACAACTGCTAAGTTCATGATATTGTCAGCAATGGAAATCAAAAGATGAAAGTAACGAAATCTACAAAGAAGTTAATGATAAAGGTGAAGCATTGAATTAAAATTTGTGATGCGGCCGGGAATCGCACCCGGACCTCCAGGCTTATTAGGCAGACGTCTTTCCGGTCTTTTTTTTTTTTTTTTTTTTTTTTTTTTTTTTTTTTTTTTTTTCAGGTCTCCTTCCTCCCCTACAACCCGTCCTTCCGCTCGACAAAATAGCCTTCTCCGGCTAGCTTCTGTAGCTATGATATTTGTTTTCATTGACAAATGAAGGGAAACTTCTTATTGATGACAAAATGAAACTGGCGCTTAGAAAATAATCAAATTGTCTTGTTGGGTTCTTCATCAACAGACGTGAAAACTAAATTCTTTGAAACCAAATTAAGAACCGTATTTGCAAGGGTTATAAAAACCCATTCCTTCCATAAAAGAAATGAAATGTGTCTCCATGTAAATTATAATGAATGCTCCTTTTCTTCTACTGTACTTCCGTAGTTGCACAGGCGCTGTTTCGGCTTACCGAGTACTTCAAAGTTGTCTTCTCGTAAAGGCTGCTACTGCAGTTTATGCCGTTTCACTAGTTTTCTTCGTTTCATAATTATCTTTTTCTATTTGTTTGTCTTCTCAGTATATCTTGAAGTTCGGCCAGCAACAACTCAGGACTACCTTACGAAATCCCAGAAGTTTTAAGGACATTTCGAAAAGAGTTAAAACTTAAATATAGAAAATTAAAAATACTTCTATGGGTGTTACCCATCTTTTTCTATATTATGGTTCTAAGTAGAAAATTCGTATATTTTCCTTTATATTTCTTAGTTCTCGTAAGTCTTTCGTGTTCTGACGTGAGATAAATCCAGTAGTCTTCTTTAGTCTTGTTCCTTTCTGACAAAATGTAGTATACAGTATGTCCTTTAATCCAATTTATTGCTCTTCGTTTTGTGTTTGGGTAGGGGACTTCGTCTTGGTGAAGCAGTCTAGCTGGTGTGATTGTTCGGGCAGATGTTCGCAGTACACTTGCGAGTTTCGTTGAACAGAGTGTCCAGATGTTTTTCAC
This sequence comes from Locusta migratoria, assembly GCA_026315105.1. NCBI lineage: Eukaryota > Metazoa > Arthropoda > Insecta > Orthoptera > Acrididae > Locusta > Locusta migratoria. Next base: position 206,045,116 of record CM048748.1, read on the forward strand.
GGCGTCGCATGTGAAACTGTGTTCCTCTGTCTCAACTTACAGGTGATGATGCAATTAGGCGTTTCTGCTAGATGAATTGCATGCAACTTTGAATTTGTGGGAATTTTCCTGTTAACTGTCGTGTATCATGTCGACCGCACGTCTGTCGGTAAGTAAGGGTCTTGAACTTTTTCCCAGCTCTTTTCCCAGTTGTATTTCTTTGCACTGTACTTTTTTTCTATTCTTTGACTTTGTGTAGGTCTTTCTCGGGAGTATTTCGTGGAATGTAGCTCAGTTCTATAATAAAATGTCTGAGATGATGGAACGCATTGGGAATGTGATGCACGTCTATTGGAGGGTCGATACTAATCGGTGCCATTTCATTCAAAAGATGAGCTGTAAGAGTATCGGATGATTGTTTCCACTGTTTGTAGAACTTGCTGACGAACAGCGTCTGTGATTTACTGTAAATAACCTTAAGCCTCCGTTACTGAAAGGTAGCGAGCGTTAAGGTTTCATACTGGACCTTAAAATTTTGTCCACTGGTGACAAAGTGGCCAAGTGCAGCTAGCATTTGTTGAGCCATTATCTTTGGTACTGGTAGTACTTGGGCGACATAATTTGCTTTAGAAGTTATGTAAGTGTTTGCTAGTTGCACTTTTTGTATGGCATTTAGATTACGTAAATTGTGTTGCTGTATGGCAGCTCGTAGTTTTGCCAACAATTTTTTGTAGCTAAGATCAGCCTTGCGGCGGATATTCGGCGTGTATTCAATTCCAAGCGTCTTGATAGTATCTACGTAATTTATTTGTTCGTCAGCTCTATGTTCTAATCCCCGGCCGATGTTCATTATTCCCGATAATTTAATTTTGCTCCTGACGCCTCTTCATAGGTCTTTATATTTTGAAGCGCTTTCCTGAGTTCGTCACTTTCCGTGATAACGAAACTGGCGTCGTCTGCGTACGCTTGACATGTTATTTTGCGGCCATGTATATGTAGCCCTGTGAGGTCCTGCGTCAGGGAGCATAGCAGAGGTTCAATCGCTATCGCAAACAAGCTCAGGGACATTGGGCATCCCTGGCGTACTGAGCTCATGATTCTGACCTGTCTGCTTAATTGCCCGTTGACACATATTCGAGAGGTGGAACTCTTCAATAGGTTTTTGGCTGTAGTGATAATTTTTTGTGGAAGGTTCATTGCTTCCATGGTTCGGAAAAGATATGAATGGTTAACTCTATCAAATGCTTTTTCAAAATCAAGAGATACTATCGCACTTGGAATGTCCAGAGCTTCTGCTGTTGCAATAATATCTCTGTATTCACATAATGACTGGTAAATGGTTCTATTTTTGCCAACACTCGTTTGGTAATTCCCGGTGATGGTTGTTATAACCGAAGTTAATCTTTGCGGCATGATGCGCGTGAAGATTTTGTAGTCGGTATTGAGTAGAGTTATTGGACGCAGGTTGTTGACGGTCTTCCCTCCTGGCGTTTTAGGGACTAACACCACTATACCTCCACAAAATTCTAGTCACTTCCGGCGTTCAGAATTTCATTACATACAAGCGTCAGCTTGCTGATTAGCTGTTGTTGAAACGTGTGATAAAATTCTGCTGGTAATCCCTCAGGACCGCGGGACTTTGCGCTTCTACGTATGGCGTCCGACACTTCCTTTTCTGTTACATCTACAGGTTTGCAGCTTCTTCTGGATTTAATTCCGCAGTTAGCCTTGCGATGACGGCTTGTTGCGCCACTTCATTCACTGGTTTGTCAGTTAACAGTGTCGTAAAATATTTATAGATTTCTTCTCGTATGTCGTGTTGTCAAAATGTTCCCGTCTACCGATTTCAGTTCTGTTAAAATTTTCCGGTTTGTTCTTTTCCGTTCTTGTATTATATGATACATGGACGTTGTTTCTCGTTGAACTGTATTTTGTAGTCGTGTTCTTAATATATAGCCTTCTAACTGCTTTCGCTTGAGGCTTAAAATTGTGGCCTTTATTATTTTGATCTGTGTATAATTTTCTATGATTGTAGCATCTTGTTTTTATAGATCTCTGAGGCACTGATAATAAAAATCTATTGTATTCTTTATCCAAACACCTTACTCCCAAGAGTAATGTTTGATGGCCTTTACTAACGCGGGTTTTGCGCATTTCACCCACCACTGAAGGGTGCCGGGCGCCGTGGCTCAGCGATCATAGATCTACCTGAAGAAGAAAAAAAATTAAAAAATAAGGGTCGAGTCGTACTTTCAAAACTTCCTGTCGCATTCTCTCGAGGTATTCTGGAAGGTTTCGTTGCATTCTGGATCTGTCAGATGTGTGACGTCCAGTTTCCATTGTCCTTTTGCTCTGTATGTTCCTTGTTTTTGTAGATTAGTGGTGCATATGTAGCCTACATGATCGGAAAATATATTCGACCATAGTTCTGCTTGCAGAGCGTGATGCTGCAAATTCGGCGTGACGTAAATTCTATCAATACGGCTAGCGGAATATCATTAAAATTGTGTGCCGAAACTGGGACTCGAATCTGGGAACTTTGCCTTTCGCGGGCAAGCGCTCTAGCGACTGAGCTATCCCGACACGACTCACGATGCCGCCTCACAACTTTACTTCCGCCAGTACTTCGCCTACTACTTTCCAAACTTCACAGAAGCTCTCCTGCGAACCATGCAAGACTAGCACTCCTGGAAGAAAGGATATGGTGGAGAAATGGCTTAGCCTCAGCCTAAGGGATGTTTCCAGAATGAAACTTTCAGTCTGCAGAGGAGTGCTAGTCTTGCATGGTTGGCAGGAGAGCTTCTGTGAAGTTTGGAAAGTAGGAGACGAGGTACTGGCGGAAGTGAAGTTGTGAGGCGGCATCTTGAATCGTGACGGAATAGCTCAGTCGGCAGAGCGCTTGACCGGGAAAGGAGAAGGTCCTAGGTTCGCCGGGCGCCGTGGCTCAGCGCGCCCGGCCAGATGGCTCAACGCCCTCTGTAATAAAAAAGCTGAGCTAATGACACTTCGAACATCAACGATCAGCGTCCGCAATGAACAGAACCACCCATTGAGCAAAAAAAAAAAAAAAAAAAAAAAGGTTCGAGTCCCAGCTCCCGCACACAATTTTAATCTGCCAGAAAGTTTCAACAATAGTGTTATTTTAAATTTTTACACATAGATTATCTTTGTAATTAAACATTTATAACATCGGCGAGCTTCTTACATTTCTGATAGCGAATGATAAGAACCCTATACTATTAATGAATTCAGTAGGCTAGAGGTGCCCAAAAGGACGAGGGGGGGGGGGAGGGTGTTTGACGCAAATTGTGTCATTCAAATTTCTGGAGCGGGGGATGAAAAATGAGTGGGCCAGCCTGGGGGAGGGGCTTTGTAAAATAATTTACAAAACGTGAAATAAAAGTTATTTAATGATACTATTAAATGGAAAAAACCATTTTCATTGGTTAATAAACTAGGAATCCAGAACCTAATATTTCGGGTGTGGGGGCGGATTGGACGCAGTTTCGCAGTTTGGGGGGGAGGATGAGTCATTGGCCAATTGTGGCCGGGGTGGCGAGGGTGGTTACCTCTGCAGTCGGCTTTTTTTTTTCTTTTTTTTTTTTTTTATGATCGCCCCCCCCCCCCCCCCCCCCAACCAACCAAAGCCTGACTGCGCCACTGGCAGAAGGTGATCCAGTGTAGTACTGAACATGACTGTGATCTGTACTCACAATGGGGCACATTTAAGTGGGGGCTCGTACAGAGTTCTGTTCTGGGACATCTGTTGTTTCTCGTTTATATAAATGATAGTCCGTCTAGTGTAACAGATAGGTCTAAGATACTTCTGGTTTCTGATTTGTTGGCAATATTGATGCAGTATCAAACAATGGAGTAAACGAAATAAGTTCATCACTTGGTTCATGAAACCTTCCATTATGTGGACAAGCGACCATACGTTGGCATGCATGATTTTTTTTTTTTTTTTTTTTTTTTTTTTTAAATCTCGGTCGCAATTAGCTTTATTTTACATGACGCATTTCGAGAACATCATCGTCAGATCTGTGCTTTAAAAAAAATTACATTTCAGATGTTTAAAGCACGTCATTGCAATATCTACAAGGAGTACAAACCATATTAATAGATATATACTGAAAAAAAAAAACCGCATGGGAATTACAACCATCTAAGTATAGATGCTTGATTGAAACTTGAAATACCATCGTGGACGTCTAGTGGCGGTGTTGATCTAGACTCACTTGCCCAACTGTGGTGAGAGGGGGGAAACACCGTAACAGGTAAACTAGGCCCACTCGCCACCAGATGGCGCAGGGTTAACATTAAAAGTTACCTGAATAAAACTACACATACATCATCTTAGGTTCTCTGTACTGTGTGCAGTCATAGAAACTGTGAAAATATGGCTACAAAATGTGTTAAGTTTTATAAAAATATATAAGACAACAGTTTTAAGTACATTAAAAATACTAATGGGATAGGGTGTACGACAAGGGAGGCGTGGGAGGGCCAGAGGATGGGATTGGGCGTTGCTAAATACAGCACAAATCACATGAAAAATGTTAAAAAGTACCCAAGCTAGACCATTGTGACGTTACAATCACACAACTGCTCGCCATACGTTACAAGTCAATACTGTAGAAAGATCTATCAAGAGTCCTAGGTAGATAAATTATGTGAAAGGACAATATGTCACTTAACACTTATGGGCTATGATAACGAGACAACTGACAGAATCTGACAATATGAATATAAACAAGGCTTGCAAATCAAAACCAATGACAAAATAATATATACATAGGCAGAATACAAGTGCCATTGAATCAGAATAAATTGTACAAGAGGTGGGTGGATGAGGTGATTTTTTATTTATTTATTCTTTTTCTACAATCAATTATTTACAAATATACATGTTACATAAAATATAATAGATACAATGAACCAAAGGATACAAGTGACACGTCAAGTGGACATCTGTGTTCAGGCTTACATTTGAATATAATAATAAGGTACAATTCTAAAGACTATAGTAGTTTCACATGAATCTGGCCTCAATCAAATCATTGATAAGTGTAAATTTATAAAACTGATCAGTGTTAAAACAGAGGCACACTATGTGGGGCTAGTATTTGAAGAAGAGAACAGTAATATCAAGCACAATTTCAAAAGAATAATCATACATGGACATAATCTAATCCAGGTCATCCATATGACATAGAGAAATAGATATGTGTTAAAAAGGGAATAAGGAAAATTGACTAGCAATTGGGTAAACAACAGGTGGTTATAACAAAATGTAAAACTATTTTCAGGTTACAGATTATACCTGTGGTGCAGTCATCTTTTAAAATAAACATTATCATATGTGAAACTAATCTAAATCTGAGCACACATAGTCACACATTAGAATAGAACAGTGTAAAACTTAACACATTTTGTAGCGATATTTTCACAGTTCCTATGACTGCACACAGTACAGAGTGCCCAAGATGATGTATGTGTAGTTTTATTCAAGTAACTTTTAATGTTAACCCTGCGCCATCTGGTGGCGAGTGGGCCTAGTTTACCTGTTACGGTGTTTCCCCCTCTCACCACAGTTGGGCATATGAGTCCAGTTCAATACCGCCATTAGACGTCCACGATGCTATTTTAAGTTTTAATCAAGCATCTATTCTAAGATGGTTGTAATTCCCACCGTTTTTTTTAAATTGTGAGTATATATGTATTAATATGGTTTTTACACCTTGTAGATGTTATAATTACGTGCTTTAAACATCTAATGTAATTTTCTTCTTTTATACCCCAGATCTGATGATGATGTTCTCAAAACGCGTCATGTGAAATGAAGCTAATTGCGACCGAGACTTTTCAACAAAAAAAATTCATGCAGAAATAAGTCCATGACTTGTCGAAAATAAATTTATGCTGAATCACAGTAAAATTCAGTTCTTTAGTTACTAACACACATTTTAAGAAAACTAATATTTCTGTTACACAGAACTGGCACATGATAGCCTATGTCGTATCCCATACACAACATTCGTAAGTGAACTTACATTTAGGTCTTAAGTTGGTTCACGGGGAAATAAAATCTATCATAGTATCGTAGATCTAACTTAGGTATACGATTAAGCAGCCTGCTCCGAAACTAAGCTTGGCACTGCATGCATCACAAATTTCGTTTCCGAGCATCGTATTCTGGAATTCTAGCACATTATCGATTGAATTACAATCGGATTCAACGTCAAATTTAACAGAGGCCATATCGCTTTAATTGTCTTCTCAAGATTTACGAATGCATATAGAAAGTAAGAGATTCCACTTTTTTAAAAACACAATATCTAAATTGACACCAGCGGTAAAAACATTACCAAATTAAAATATATGTGCCCTTCGACATTTGCCGAAAACCGCGTTTCGATACGATTATTTAACAGTGCAGTAACTTATAGAGAATTAGAGCGACACACCATGGGGCTACCATAATAGTGAAAAGGTCATATGATGTATGATCACCTCGCACGGCCAGTGCGGTTGCACACATGGATGATATTGACAGTACAAGGTTATCAGTCAGCTCTTGATTGATATTTGGTCATTCTACCATGAGTGCAATATCCAGTTCTGCAACCGCTGTCGTAGGTGCTGGTCTGGCTGCAATACATCTGCCAAGTCCATCCCAGACATGCTCAATCGGGCTTAAGTCGGTGAACAAGCTGGCAATTCGATCAATTCCCTCAGCTTAAAGCTTGTTGTCCACCGACGCAGCTATGTTGAGACCAGTGTTATCGTCTCACAGAAGGAACGCATCTCCTTTGGCACCAGCTTAGGGAACAACAGGTCCTTGGAAATTACTCTTTGAGACATTCCAATAGCTGCAGCCACCTCGCTCTGTGTCTGTCTCCCTTCCAACTTTCCTATGGCTCTCCATGCCACAGCTTGGGGTAAGTCACGTTGTTGTTGTATTGCACTACCTGCTCAATACACTATCTGAACCCAACTGCTTATGTAGTTGGTTTGGTAGAGTCAAACCAACCCTCTCTGTAGCAACGTTTTGTTGTTATTACTATAGCACTCGCCGTAATGTTGTCATATCCGCTCTGTAGAACCGACAAAGAGGTCGAACCATTTTAGTTTATCAGCCGATGAATATACTTCAGAACCTAGATTCAACTGATCCCCTAATTGTTTTGACCAGTGTATATTGGTAATAGCTTTTCGTAAATATTGTGTAGTATGAGCGGTCAAGCGCATGAATGCCATCTTAGCTGGTTACTCCATTCGTTCAGTTCTCTCAGCTTCAATATTGTTGTCCACCAATGCAGCTCTGTGGGAACCAAAGTCATTGTACACCAGAAGGAAAACGTCTCCTATGGCACCAGCGTAGGGCGCAACAAAAGGTCTAAGAATCTCTATACCTCTGAGCAGTCAAAGCGCCATTCTGAACGACATAGTTATCCGCACTCCCGCCCACACCATTCGCCCACCATCACGATATGGGAGTGTTTCCTGCACATAAGCAGAATGGTTCCGAGTTCCATATTCTCTCCAGATGAGGGAACAATTTGTCCAGCTGGAAACAAAATCTATGTCATCTGTGAAGAGAACCCGGCGCCATTCGTTACGACTCCAATCCTGATGTTCCTCCGCCAAGTTCTTACGTCCGTGTCGTCGTTTTAAAGCAGAGGTGGGCAATGAGCGAGCCCCGCTCTCCGAGCCGCCTGCCTGAGCCGGAGCTGAGCCGCGAGCAGCTGGCGTCCATCACGTAGTTCCTGCTGAAAAGACTAGATGGCGTTATGCGCAGTCAACGTGCTAACGTAGCCGCAGAAATACTCCTGGCTGAGTGCGTTATAAAATAACTTCTAAAGATAATAGTGCAAACTCTTTAGTATCCAACTCGAATGAACAGATTCCATTGCTAGGGGTATCTCCTGGAAACTCTTCTCTAAAATGTCCAGCGCGCGCAGTCGAGCCGGCAAATATAAAGATAAGAGCGAACTACGTGCGCCAGTAAGCATGCAGACCTCTAGCGGCAACTAGGATAACTACTGGCCGAGCGCGAACGCTGCTCTTTTTCCGGCCTGAGCCGGAGCGCTGCACATTGAGCCAATTTGTGCCCACCTCTGTTTTAACCCTCGCACCGCACACTTGTTTTCAATTACCTTCCACTGCACACTGGGGTCTACGGAACCCCAAAAACTTTTTATCATATATCAAGTGTTCCAAGCTCATTAATATATACTTTGGAATGTCTTATGTATCTGGAACATTGAAAATAGCTATTTAGTTACCTGTAGAGATTTTTTTTATTATTACAACCATGAGTCACGAATGATATTTATAAAATGTGCATAGTATTATTAATGAAAAATGTTTTGTATTTCTATGTGTTTAGCCTTCTTATATTTGAAAGTATATAATGCAACAGAATATCTTAATGACTTCATTTAGTTGTTACAATGAGAAACATATGGTATTTACAAATTTGAAACATGTTGCACTTCAACATAATGTATAAATTCAACCTGAGTCTGAACTTCAATGTACAAAGTAATATAATTTAATGGCATATTTGATATTTACAGTATATTTAGGCATAGGATGTTTACAGAATTACTATTGCAGCATATTTGTGCAAAAACATATAAGAAAGATGAAAATAATGTATATTAGAATGAAGTCAAAAACTGTAACTAATATATCAGTCACCACTTACATTGTCAGTGAGCACACTCGGTACAAATTATGGCTCTATGTTCATCACAGATCGCCCTTTTACAATCCTGGCAACACATTTTGGTTTTTGTGTCCCTTTTTCTCGAATATAGTGAACCATAAATGAGCTACACGGAATGCACACTGGGGTAATCAAGACCCCATGGGCGTTCAGCAATCTTTACAGCTCGACAGTAGTGCAACAACAATGCGGATGTTTGAGTTAACATCACATACGTGTAGGCAGTGTTACTAACCTAATATACACCAAGTTTCAAAAACTTTTAGCCAACGTACTCTCTGTAATACACAACACAAATTACGCTGGGGTCCCTAGGACCCCAGTGCGCGGTGCGAGGGTTAAAGGGACACACACAGTAAGTTTCCGTGCATAGAGGCCGCATTCCCAAAGTCTATTTCGGACTGTATGTATTCACATTGCTCAGAGGGAGCGTTGCAGCTGAGTCGCATTCAGCCTCCTTCCTCTACGGGCTGTTAACTGGACATAACAGTCATCTCTTGCTGATGTTACTCGTTGACCACCTTGCTCTTCCGTTCTTTTAACGGTTACTGTTGTCTGAAATCGCGTCCAGGTTCTGAAAATTACGCTTTGGGACACATCGATAGCTGCAGCCAGCTCCCTCGGTGTTTGTTCCACTTCCAACCTTCCTATGGCTTTCCATCCAAAACGTGTGGTAAGTCACGTCATTGTTGCATTGTCCTAGCTCTTTACTGCACTATCCGAACCCAACTGCTTGTGTAATTAGTTTGGTAAACACAAAATACCAAGCAACTTTCTGTTATTACCACTATGTCAGTTGCCGTATTGTTGTTAACCCCACTCAGTAGAAACCGACAGAAAGACGTCGAACCATTTTAGTTCATTCTGCCGATGACAGAGACTTCAGAACTTACATTTCTCAGCTGATCTCCTAACTGGTTTGACCAGGGTGTTTCACTAAGTGTGTTTGCCTCTGCAACTTATAAAATAATAGGTGACTGGAAATTTTAATGCGGTAGGTCAACACAAGAAATGTTACACTTTCTGCGGAGCTATGAACATAGTTTATTGTATCATTTTCCAAAGAGTTACACCACAAACGTATAATTTTTTAAATGGAACAATAGTTTTTTCTATCGTGTATTGGATTCGTTTAAGACAGCTTCGTCCAAATCAATTTAAACTACATTCCTATCACTATTAGTTTGGGAGCTACAACCCTTCAAAGTTCCGGGGGCGGTGGCTGCGATAGCGTTGCTGACTGGCCGAGTGGCTATCCCCTGGGGCATTTTTTTTTAAATTGTAACCATGGTTCCAAATCCAAATTTTCGCATTTCTACCATCAACATAGTCTTAGTAGAAGCCTTAAAAGATTTTCCCTTATTTCACCCGCTTAATGGTTGAATTCCCAAAAATATCGAAACGCGTGTTTCTAAAATTCCAATCAAAAATCTAAGTCCAAAGTTTTGTATTTCTTGCTTTAAAATTGCCTTAATAGCAACGTATTTTCAAAAAACCATTCATCCCCTATTTCACCCCCTTAGAGATGGGAATGTCGAAAAATCGCTGATGCCTATAGTGTAAGTTAAACAACGTAAACAAAGTTTCTGTCGCCTGAAGATTCACTTCCCAGCGCTGTTTTCTGTCCTTTAGGAACGGATCGAGAACGCGAAATTTATTTCTTACGCTTTGGCATACTTCCAGGTAGTTTTAATTTTCAAACTGCAATATGCACTTATTTTTCTTTATTCGTACCCCTGTTGCAGAAAAACAACTGAAGAATGTGCATCACGTTTCGCTGTATATAACCTCTTTGGTATTATAGTGTCAAAAGTCATCGCTGCTCTTCAATCCGAATTTTCTATCAGCTGACGGCATTCAACACTGTGTCTCCCACCCTCTTATAACTGTCGACACGGAACTCTACGGTGTACAACGGGAGAGACTTTGTACTACAACACAGAGATCGTTCGTCTCCATTGGGTAGTTTTTACTGAAGAGCAAAATATTTATATTTTATATAAGTCGGTAACTTTCACTCCCATACCATCCACCCCGTTATCGTTATCATACATTCTACTAGCATAGTGCACAATGGGAGACTGATACCTACTACCACATACAAACACTATTCTTTTGCGATGTTAGTTTTTGCTGCAGAGTGTAATAGGCACAAACACCTCAATTTTATATATATTAAGGTTATAAGATAAATATTTATATATATTCCTCCGACTTTGACCCGCATGTGCGGTGTAGGCGTTGTTAATTCGAATTTGACGTGGATCATTTAAAGGGTGGACGTATGTCCTTACTGCCGCCATCCCATTACACCTCAGGAGGAAATATTTGGACACATACATTTGGTTTATAGTGTTCTACACGTGATATATTTCGAACGATTTTTTAATGTTTGCTAATAGTATAGGTGAGGCGATACTTGGGTACCACCCCTGGAATTCACCCAGTGGCACGTGGGAAACTGCCCAACAACCTTATCCAGGCTGGCCATCAGACCGACCCCGTGTCGACAATCCGTTTGGGCAATTCGAAACTAGGCAGGCATTCCTTACCGTCTGTGCGTTTGCAGCCAATGGAGTCGTCACGGGCAGGGTTTCCAGTTATGATTAATTAAAAGATATCAAATCAATTTAAAAACTAAATTCCTCCAACACAGACTCTTACCTGCTTAATTGGACACTCGAATGCAGGTTCAGTTTTCTCCACATAATCTGTCCATGCTTGATCTTTATCATAAAGATGGGAACAGAAATCATCTGCTTCCTTTGTTATGAAGTGTTTGCAAGTGTGAATCTCAGATTTACTCTCACACTGGCTTAAATCCACTCTAACCTGAAGTACAAGATAACAAATTATTTTATTTTCTCTAGTCTCTACACTATGATCATTGCACTATAATTCACTTGCAATTTCGCTTAATATACAGACAACTGTTTCTCCTTCATGTTGAGGCAATGAGAAGTTATACCATACATATATTTGTTGTTAAATTTAAATATACGAGGGTTGTTTTTTAAGTAAGGGCCGTTCGCGCGTATAGTCCCGTAGTTCGCGCGGACGCCGCAACAAGCCACCGCGCCACTTGCCGGCATCCTTCCCGTTCACACTGATGCCAGTTGCAGCTCTGTAGCTGACGTGTACGCATTGCTGTGCTACTTTATAATGTTTACGATTTTTGAATCACCCGCCGCGTGTTGAAACGTGTTGATACGTTTTTCGACCGCGAGAAGCATATCAGCTGCAGCACTTTATCGTCAGTTAACAGAAGTTTTTGGCTTGAATGCAATGAGTGAAGGAAAAGTGCGTCAATGGGTTAGAAAGTTTAAAAATGGCCGCCAAAACGTCCATGACGAAGGACGCTAAGGCGGCCCTCTGTGATCACTGATGATTTTGTGGCTGCAGTCGAAACAAAGATTCGTGAGGACAGAAGATTCACAACTTCCACTCTTCCTTTGGAATTTCCACAAGTTTCAAGATCGGTTTTGTACAAAATTGTGTCTGTAAACCTAAACTTTAAGAAACTGTGTTCTCGGTTGATACCCAGACTCCTCACAGAGGACCACAAAGGGAAGAGATTTGCCACTTCATTGAACTTTTTGATTCGTTACGAGGAAGAAGGGGATGACATGTTGAGTCAAATTGTCACTGGAGATGAAACATGGGTATCCCATATCACTCCCGAAAGCTAGCGACAATCGATGGAATGGCGACACACAACCTCACCCGTCAAGGTCAAAGCCAAACAGACGCTGTCAAAGCGCAAGATTATGGCAACTGTGTTCTGGAACCGGCGCGGTGTTTTGCAAGTGGACTTTATGCCACGAGCAACAACAATCAACTCAGATGCCTACTGTGCAACTCTAAAGAAGCTCCGCAATGCAATTCAAAACAAAAGGCGCGGCATGCTGACAAAAGGAGTTTTGCTCCTAGACGATAACGCTAGGCCTCACACCTCTCAAAAGACTCGGGATTTGATTGATTCTTTTGGCTGAGAAGTTTTGCACCATGCACCATACAGCCCCGACCTTGCTCCTAGCGATTTTCACCTTTTCCGGTACCTGAAACTCCATCTTGGCGGGCAGCGCTTCAATGACGAAGATGAAGTGAAAGCGGCCGTGAACTCTTGGCTGTCGGAGCAGGCGGCCAAATTCTTTGAAGAGGGAATTAAAAACTTAGTTGTACAGTATGACAAGTGCTTAAATAAACAAGGCAACTATGTAGAAAATTACGTAAAAGTGTGTAGAATCAGAAAATAAAAGTTTTTTTTACCAATGTATTTGTATCTTTTAAAAAAAATAAAAACGGCTCTTACTTAAAAACAACCCTCGTAATTTCTGTTTAATTACATAAGTGAAGCTATTGTAATTCCTTGAACACTAAAATAATGAAAATATGTAGGTCTACTTCTAATTAGTACCGCTTTTCTTACTTACAATTACATCTTTTTTTTTTCATTTAGTATTTTCTGTAATAATATGTTGCATGTTTTAAATGTACAGAAAAGACTTTTATTAATTTACAAGACCTTGAGGTAAGACTTTAACATATTTTAAAATCTTAAATATGGCTGCAATTCACCAACTGCGAGACAGTAAATTGTAGAGGTTGAAATATTCGGCCAGCCAGTTGCTCATAAAGGCTTACTGCAATCCTTTATCTTTGTCTCGATAATATTAATACTATCTTCTTCACAAAGTATAAGGGATCTTGATATATGTCATCGTGGTCAAACTGAATAAAGCCAAGCGGCTTTAGAACAGCCTCAAAACAATCCTGATCTCTCCTTATCCAATTACGCATTTTAGAGCAATAAAGAGTTTCTGTTTTATCTATTAGCTTCGGGTGAAGAAAGGAAGAAGGAAGAAAGATGAAAGATCAGATTTTATGATACCATCAATTTGGACGAAGAGGTCCACGACTGGTTACAGTTATGGTTCTATAGGCAGTCGCAAACATTTCACCATGAAAGCGTTGACTCTTAGATCACAGTGGGATGAATTTATTAACAGCTAAGACGATTTCTTTTGAATAATAAAGAGTTAGTTGACTTTTCCATCTGCCTCATTTTCATTTAACTGCTCCTTGTAGGTTTTCAGGAATAAACTTCTGAAGTTTCTTTCATACATTTAGACAGCAGTGGTCACAAGTTTGTAGGTTTTCAGGAATAAACTTCTGAAGTTTCTTTCATACATTTAGACAGCAGTGGTCACAAGTTTTCAAACCCAGTTCCAAGTCTTAAATTAAAGAGCTCCAGAAAGACTCAAGGGCAGTATAGTTAAGTTACAATGAATGTTAAGAGAGACTAACATTTATTTAGTCTACGTATACGCTACAGCTCTGATAGGGAGACCACATAGAAATATATATTTTTTTATGTTTATGTGACTCGAAATATAGGACTAAAACAGGCAACAGCTAAAATCATTCAATGCAAATCTAAAAAAATTATCGAGGTAAACAATTATGAATTTGTTCAATGTTCTTTAATAAAAATGTGAATGTTTGTTCCTGCAAAGATGTTCATCTTCTAAAGTTCCTGACCAACTGCTTTGACATTGTGAGTCGGCATTGCATTCTAATACAGAAGACTTTTCTGATATATATTTCTTTAATATATGTTGTATAATCTATATAAATGTAACGTATTTCGATTTTTGTTGTAAAGTTACTCATTATAAAATGTATATAATTCATATTCTGTAAATTCATATATATATATATATATATATATATATATATAACCTGCAGCATCAGTGAGTCAAAATTTCGATATATCCAGTCAAGACTTTACGGACATATGCAGTACGGAACATCTACAGATTGAATTGACATTTTGACACAATGTTGCATTAAATTTATCACATGACTTTCAGTAGTCACTGGAACTTCATTTGATGTACTTGTAATACACATGTAATACATAGGGAAAGGCAAAGTACATTGATTTTACTACTGTACTATGAGTAAACTTAGGCCTAAAAATCATGAGTCTTATTTTGGTTTTACCTTGTTTCTACATTCTGTGGTCATGTGGGACCCGTGGTAGCGTTGTCATCTGCAACCAAATATCTATTTGATTCTGGTGAGCATTTTAAAAAACGCTACTTATAGGGTGAAAACATAAATTTGATAAGTGTGAATTTACGTTGTCACACTAGAAGAAGAGTTTCTTTGTTTTCTTTCTTTTTTTTTTTTTTTTTTTTTTTTTTTTTTTTTTTTTTTTTTTTTTTTTTTAAATCCTCACAATATTCAAATAGATCATTTGGTTGCAGATGACAACCTACCAGTATATAACCACACTCCTGATCATCAAAATTGCTACACCACGAAGATGACGTGCTACAGAAGCGAAATTTAATCGCCAAGAAGAAGATGCTGTGATATGCAAATGATTAGCTTTTCACAGCATTCACACATGATTGGCGCCGGTGGCGACACCTACAACCTCAAGAGGAAAGTTTCCAACCGATTTCTCATACACAAACAGCAATTGAGCGGCGTTGCCTGGTGAAACTTTGTTGTGATGCCTCGTGTAAGGAGTAGAAAAGCGTACCATCACGTATCCAACTTTGATAAAGGTCAGACTGTAGCTGGATCCCAATGGCCTCGTATCACTAGCAGCCGAGAAGACAGGCATCTTATCCGCATGACTGTAACGGATCGTGCAGCCTAGTCTCGATCCCTGAGTCAACAGAGGGGGACGTTTGCAAGACAACAACCATCTGCACGAACAGTTCGACGAAGTTTGCAGCAGCATGAACTATCAGCTCGAGGACCATGGCAGCGGTTTCCCTTCACGCTGCATCACAGACAGCAGCGCCTACGATAGTGTACGCAACGACGAACCTGGGTGCAGGTTCTGTTTACAGCAACATGGTGGTTGCATCTGTGTTTGGCGACATCGCGGTGAACGCACATTCGAAGCCTGTATTCGTCATCGCCATCCTGGCTATCACCTAGCGTGATAGTATGGGGTGCCATTGGTTACACGTCTCGGTCACCTCTTGATCGCATCGACGGCACTTTGAACACTGGCCGTTACATTTCAGATGTGTACTCTATCCTTCATTCGATCCCTGCGAAACCCTACATTGCAGCGGGATACTGCACGACCGCATGTTGCAGGTCCTGTACGGGTCTTTCTGGATACGGAAAATGTTCGACTGCTGTCCTGGCCAGCACATTCTCCAGATCTCTCACAAATTAAAAACATCTGGTCAATGGTGGCCGAGCAACTGGCTTGTCGCAATACGCCAATCACTACTCTTCTTGAACTGTGGTGTCGTGTTGAAGCTGCAAGGGCATCTGTACCTGTACACGCCCACCAAGATCAGTTTGACTCAAAGCCCAGCGTATGAAGGCCGTAATTACGGCCAGAGGTGGTTCTTCTGGGTACTGATTTCTCAGGATCTATGCACCCATATTGCGTGAAAATGTAATCACATGTCACTTCTAGTATAATATATTTGTCCAATGACTAGCCATTTATCATCTGCGTTTCTTCTCGGTGTAGCAATTTTATTGGTCAGTAATGTAAAAAGGGTCCCACATGAGCACAGAATGTAAAAACAGTGTAAAAACCAAAATAAAACTCATGACTCTTTAGGCAGGTGCCGAAACTAGTTTGGGTGTAAAATAAAAGTGTTTTTTGTATCAAGTGGACCTTATACTCAGCAATAGTGCTCCAGGAGATAGAGGAGGGGGAGGAATTTAAGATAGAGATGGGGAGGAAGAGATGGACGAGGAGAGCGTGAGGATGATATAGGGAGAGGAAGGAGCTGGAGATACAAAGAAAGAGGGGGAAGGAGACTCGTATGGACAAACGGGCGAAGTTGGAGAGGTGATGAGCTGCACAGAGAGGAGAAGCATATACACAAAGGAAGACAAACGAGGGTAGGAGCAAAGAGGAAAGGAGAGCACAGAGTATAGAATGTATACGAAATCCCATACACAAAGCAATATGACGGTACACATATTATAAATGTGTGCTTCTTTCTCGTGTTTTATTTCTGACATACAGAAATGATACGTTCTTTTGCCTTGAGAAAACACAGTTATTGTTTTTTTTTTATGTTTCGGAGAAGTTTCTCCATCATCAGTGAGATTTTCTTTATTATCTGTTAAAAGACATAGAATTAATTTTAGTATCATGATTTACGACAGTTTTTTGAGATTTCATGTGGCTATTGATATTTGCAGTTCTTGTTCTTCCAGTACGTCATCTTCAATTAATAATGAATTTTCAGTGTATAGTTACACCCAAGTGACCTACATAATTCGACACTAACTTGAAAATATTGCTTTTCCAATCTTTTCATTTGTTTTTTGTTTCCAATAATTAATCACATTATATATATATATATATATATATATATATATATATATATATATATATATATATATATATTATTGTAACTGTTTTTGTATGTTCTATGGTTGATGGTTGTCATTTTCTTTTCAGTACACTGTATTCGTTTATGAGAACGTTTCTCGTAATATACGTATTATGAGAAGGGTTTGTGAACCATGGGGTGGAAGCTGCGAGCGAGTAAATTAGTGTACTTATTTTTTGTAGTATTCGTGAATTCACACTACCCCACTTGTATTTGTTAGTAGAACTGTGCTTGATGAACAATGAGCCGCCGGCCGCGGTGGCCGAGGAGACTGAGGCGCTCCAGTCACGGTCTGCACGGCCACTACGGTCGGGGGTTCGAATCCCCCCTCGGGCATGGATATTTGTGCCGTCCTAGTTCGTAAGTAGTTCATAAGTAGTTTGTAAGTTTAGGGACTGATGACCCCGTAGTTAAGTTCCATAAGATCTACGAACATTTGAACAATGAAACAGCCCATCAATAAGCAGGCGAGTCGACAATCAATATTTCAAGGGTTGACGGAACTAATTCCGCTGTTCTCCTTAGGTTTTTTTTGCTTAATGTTTTTGAGCAGCATTTAAATATAGGGTATTTCGGGAGGATTAGTAAATATTTTAGAAAGTGATGATATATGCAAATTGCAATAAAAATGCCATTTTTATTGAGAACAGAGATACAGCCGTTAGTATGCAACCCAAAGAAACTTAAAGCAAAGACAGATTAAGACGTTCACAGTTAATTTTAAAAAATTATACCACTAACTTCAGTGCACTTTCTACTTCTCTTGATAAAACCCCCTGTAGCTCTTCTGAGGTCGCCTTCACGTTCTTTTATAGGGACAGAACTTTTTTTTTAATAATCCGAACGATCAAATCTGCTCTTGTGTTTAATCTTTCTTTGAGATTTCAACCATCACCACAGACAAAAGTGACGCTAGACATACAGGGCAATAGTGTTGTTTGCAGTTTCACAGTGCAGTCATAAAAGATGGGCTCCCAAAGGATTTAATTCTCGCTCTCTGTCGAACCCAAAAATAAACAAAAATAAAAATTCAAATGTTCGTAAATCTGTGGAGCTTAATTACTGAGGTTATCAGTCCCTAGCCTTACAAACTACTCGAACTAACTTAAACTAACCTAAGGGTAACACACCCATACACACACACACACACATGCCTGCGGGAGGACTCGAACCTCCGACGGGGAGCAACGCGCGCTCCACAGCAGGGCGGCCTTGAGCGCTCGGCCATTCCACGGCGGCTCTGACTAGTCCGGGAGTAACCAAAGCATTAGTGGCTATTTCCGTTTTGTTGTTTCGTGGTGTTTTTTGTTTCTTTTACTTGTTCGTTGTTTGTTTTGATCATAATGTTAAAATGCTTGTAAATCATCCGCGCGGAATGTAAGGCGTAGTCTAAAGGTGGGATTCCTAATAGGGATGGCGGTTATCGCTGAAACACCCGGTTTTCGTTTATACCGGTTCTTTTCGTCACCAGTTTAACCGCACTGTAAAATCTGCTCAAGATAACCGGTTTTTTAAATAACCGGTTTTCGGTTTTTTATTGCTTTCATTTCCAGCAAAGTTCGACCGAAACTTAATTGGCAGCCGAAACAGAAACCGTAATCGAATTTTCGGTTCTTCTAGTTTCGGCCGATAACGAAACTTATGAAGTTTAGTTAAAATTTAGGTAAATTTACATTATACGACAAATCACTAGTCTTTGCATATTTTGCAAGATCCCCTCCCAATACTACGCCTTCTTGTGTGTGTGTAAGCCTAGCCAGGAGTCCGTAGAAGACGATATATGGAGCATACAGATTTACTGGCCTTGTATTTCCATACGGCAGTTGCCGTAAGTAGGACTTGTGAGCCAGCACATACAAATATCTCGTTATATACACTATAAAGTTACAGTCCGTAAATGAACTTCAATCAGTGCTGCAGAAGTATTTCGAAAAATAAAGTCACAGATCCAACTAACAGTATGATTGTTGTCAGTGTAAATTTACGCAAATTGAACTAGGAAAGCTGTGTACCACATGATCAAAGAATGTTCAAATGGGTGTGAGTTCTTATGAGACCTAACTGCTTAGGTCATCGGTCCCTAGACTTACAAACTATTTAATGTAACTTAAAAATAACTTACGCTAAGGACAACATACACACCCATGATCGAGGCAGAAGAGAGGACTCGAACCTCCGACTGGAGGAGCCGTGCAGTCCGTGACATGAAGCCTCAGACCGCACGGCTACCTCGCGAGGCACCACATGATCAATGTTACCTAAACCCAGATTGGTTATTAAAAAAGCCCCTCACTTTCAAGCAATCACATTAATAAAACTTGTTAGCATAGCAGTATAATACATTTAAAGTTTTAACCAACATGTTGAGTAGCTAACAACACTCTGTTCTTTAATATCCAATAGTAAAAGCAGTCAAGAAAACTCATTTATTAAAATGGCCGCTTTCGGCACATTTAGTCAGTCTTCATCAGATTATTATTTAAAAAAAAAAAAAAAAAAAAAAAAAAAAAAAAAAACAATTTGCATCACTGCTACAGGAAGTAGTCGTACCGGTTTTTTTACCCGGTTCTTGGCAATAACTAAAAAAAAACGGTTACAACTGACACCAAATAAATACCGAAAAAACCGGTTACTGAAAACTAAAATACCGGTATCGGTTTTAACCGGTCGGTTTTACCCATCCCTAATTCCTATGCTACGGTGGAGTAGCCGAGCGGGCGCCGGGCGCCGTGGCTCAGCGCGCCCGGTTAGAGGGCTCAACGCCCTCTGCAATAATAATAATAATAATAATAAAGCTGAGCTAACAACAGACCGAACAAGAACGAACAAAACCGATCAGCGTGTCCTCCCTGGGGCATGGGTGTGTGTGTTGTCCTTAGGTTAGTTTACCTAGGTTTAAGTAGTTTGTAAGCTACGGACTGATGACCAAGCAGTTTGGTGCGATAGATTTACAAACATTGGAATATTTTGGATTCCTATGCCGCGGCTGCCGCATAGCTGGCGATTCCTATAGAGCGGAAGCCGCACAGTCTTTAGTTGATCTACTCCGTCTGTGCCGAAACGATGAGTGAGCGCGATTTCTTGTTTTATCCGATGTTAGAAAACGTTGAAGAAATTCAGTTTGAGCTATGCGAGGAAAATGCTTAAACACATCCGATTTACCTCAAAATAACTGAGAAGGCATGTGTGAATTTTCCCCCTACATTGTCAGGCTCATTGTATTACAACTAAAACATTTTTTTCTCTACCATCCTTCTTGCTGTGGTTGACTCCAACGACAAATTCATTTTTATTGATGTCGGGTCATTTGGGAAAGAAGGTGGCAGTGGAATTTTTTGATAAAAGTAACATCGGGAAACTGTTTTCAAGTGGTAAGACGTTTCCTCCGCCTACTAAGCTGCCTGATTCGGACATCGTAGCGTCATATGTTTTTTGTAGGCGACGAAGTATTTCAATTACATCCAAACATGATGAAACGTTTCTCTCTTCGAATTGCTAGTACTGAAAAAAAAGGAAAAAAAAAAAAAGAAAAGCTATTTTTAACTACCGCGTTTCACGAGCTCTTAGAGTTTCTGAAAATGCCTTCGCTTTGTTAAGTCATGCATTTCGCATATTTTACGAAGCCAGAAACGACTGATAATTTACTCAGAAATGCCGGGCATAAATTTTCATTCGCCGCACTTTGGTATTCCATCTAAAGCTAGTACAGTGAAGCCATAACTATCGCAAATTGCGATTTATTTCATTTAATGAACTCTGTAACGTCGTCAAAAATATATATTTGAAAATAATAGTAACAATTACAAACACATCAGCAGGAGAAAAAGCCTGCACTGCCTGCGAAATTAACCTTCCTCTTGTGCAGAAAGAAGCAAACTGTGCAACCTTAATAATATTCGCCCACTTAGTTTGCGAATTGAAGGTGTTGACAGATAATTGAAGTGTTTAAAATAAATTTAAATATTTTTTTCCTGGGAAGTCCTTCTATGCAACGAGAAATGTATCTGTATTAAGATTAATACAAGAAGTCCAGTTTTACAAATGTCCATGAGGTAGCTAAGGTTTCAGTGAGAAAATGTGCCCTACTTGGTAGCCTACTAACACGTCCCATCGTAGAGCAATCTGACGCAAATATGTTCCGTAGAATATTTAAAAAAATTAAAACTACAAATTCCAATTTACCTGTTTAGATAATCAATATAAAAGGCCTGCTATGAACATTTCAACCATAGTCATTGGCAGACTAGCACCATTTCCATGGCACCTACATATCTAGAGCTATACTACGTGACTATTGACAAAACTATAATAATGTCCAGCTGTGCTTATGATTATACAGAGCTTTTTGTGAAAGGAAGTAAAATTAAATTTTACGTGTAACTATTATAAGTTAACAATAGTGGAATATCTTGAAATCATAGTAAACTGTATTTGACTAATGGTTACCAACAGTCGTATAGTTTTGTTACAATCATACCATGTGTATAACCACTCTGCTGTTTGCCCAGTATATCGGTATATGTGGTCGTAGGATGAACAGAAGAGGAAACAAAATCTATGGGAATTCGACCAGAATCCACTGCAATCACGTCGCGACGACAGCGGCATAATTTGGCTATTTCTCCTTAATAACTTGGGTGCCAAATGTCATATTGTTCTCGAATACGGACTTTTCTCCTATGAGCATATGATGCATGCGGAATGTACAGTCATTTCTTTCGCTGACAAAGTTGCAGGTACGCTACTGTAGTAACCAAAAACTCAGTTTCAACTTTGTTCTGTTAAGTACAGCATAAGCTAGTAATACATTACTGTTTATTACATTTTTTCAGAAGGATCTGCCTTGAGCAAAACACTAGTTTTTCTTTTCATACCAAAACTTGTTTCGCTTCAGTTGAAGCATAATCACTGATCCTTTTTATTCCTTTAAATTAAACAAAAGAAAATATTTTAGTTTGCACATGCATAGCTTACTGTAAGTTCGTATTGTCAATTAAAAATATGACACAAGATTTTTATATATGGATGTATACGTCGTTCTACATGTAGTACTAATTACACTTTTTCTCCTTGACAAATTTGTCATCTGCAATTATAAGGCACTCGTGTAAGAAGCTATTTCACTTCGAAATAATTCATCAATTTTTTTTCTTTTTTGGTGTGTGGTTTGGTCTAGTTATGTTCAGTTTTATGTAAAAAGAATGTGTGTCAGTCTCTCTCTCTCTCTCTCTCTCTCTCTCTGTGTGTGTGTGTGTGTGTGTGTGTGTGTGTGTGCGCGCGCGCGCGCGCGCGCGCGGCGGTCGCGGTGGCCGAGTGGACTGCGGCGCTCCAGTCACGGTCTGCCCGACCAATACGGTCGGGGGTTTGAATCCTCCGTCGGGCATGGATATTTGTGCCGTCCTTAGCGTTAGCTAGTTCATAAGTAGTTTGTAAGTTTAGGGACTGATGACCCCGTAGTTAAGTCTCATAAGCTATACAAACATTTGAACATTTTGTGTGTGTGCGTGTGTGTGTGTGTGTGTTTGCTGATTGTTGTTGTTGCTCTTTTGAGGTGTGTTTGCTTATAAACTATATTAAACTTATTTGTATTTGTGGCTTCATTGGCGGAGTGATGAAGTAAACAGCACTATTTCAATCTTCACTATAACTTCTTAAGAATCTTGAAAATAATAAGTTGGGTAAAGTAGCCAGCTGACTATGCATTGGAGGTTCGAGTCCTCTTTCAGGGTTTTGAGTGTGTGTGTGTGTGTGTGTGTGTGTGTGTGTGTGTGTGTGTGTGTGTAGTTGGATGTATATGTACATATAGTAGGCTTGTTGAAGTTGTTAATTTTTTAATTCTTTATCACTTTATTATGTTTATTATTAGTTTTTAATGGTGTTATTCTTAATTGTGTGTGTATGTACATACACATGCACCTACTCTCTTCTCTCACTCTTTCTCTCCACACAGAAAGTGTAGAAATATTGAAATTGCTAGAACGTATAAAAATTAGGTTGTTGTTGTTGTTGTTGTGGTCTTCAATCCGCATACTGGGTTGATGCAGTTCTGCCCGTTATCCTATGCTGTGCAAGCCTCTTGATCTCCAAATAGAATAGCAACGTTCATCCTTATGAATCTTCTTTTTGTATTCGTTTTTCGGTCTGCCTTCTACCCCACACACGTCCTTCTAATGATAAATTGATGACTCCTTGAAGTTTGGGGATGTGTCCTACCAACCTGTCCCTTGTCTAACCTAAGACATGCCAGAAATTCCTTTTCCCACCATTTCTGTGAAGCACCTTCTCATTATTTAAGTGATCTATCCATCTTATCTTCATCGTTCATCTGTAGCACATTTCCTTATCGTCCACGTTTCACTCCCATACAATACTACACTCCAGACAAATGCTTTCAGAAACGACTTCCTAACATTTGAATTAATTTTTGATGTCAACAATTTCCGCTTCTTCAGGAATGCTTCCCATAGCCATTTTGTACTTTATAGCTTATTTTCTTCGGCAATCAGAAGTTATTTTGCCACCCAAATAATAAAAATCATCTTCTACTTTGCTTAATATAATTCCTTCAGCAATGCTTGATTTTCTTACAGTACGTTCCATTACCCTTGTGTTACTCTTGTTAATGTTGGTCTTATACCCTCCTTTCAAGACACTGTCCACTCCATTTAATAAAAATGAGGTATCTATACACTATATATAAATCTAGTTGAATATCTCTAACTGACTATACGCACTTAAAATAACCTGTGTATTTACAAACTAAAATATTTTCTGTTGTTTAATTTAAAGAGATATAAAATGAAAAATGAGTGTTGTGCTCGAGTCAGATGCTTATAAAGAATAAACTTAATATTTGTTGAGCAAACACGCGTCAAAAGAGTTTCAGTATCAAGATGATCATATTCCTTAATATTTTACGGAAAGGACCACTAATGAATGTCAAATAGTGATACTGCAAGAGAGATTACGCAGAAACCAATTTTACTAGTTTTCAATTTTAAAATTTCGTCGTTTACTATTGCAAAAAACGATTAACGCCCAGCATTGACACAAGCGTTGAAACACAATTCTAGAATAGTTACACAATATATACATACTTATAATCAAGCAATTTAAGTTGTTTGATATATCAAAGATCAGAACTGAGAGTGCGTCACGATTTACATACAAGTCAATGGTTCAGAGCATCTAAAAGTGTATGGATTATGCATTTAATAATGCTGATGGGTAATACCAAAATATCTCAGAATGAACTCAGAAATTTTATCAAGTTCGTGTTCATCTTGTATACTAATGAAGTGTTGCACTGAGTCATTCCGTGCATCAAAAATAATGGTTTATATTAATGTACTGCGTCACCAAACAATACTATCATTATATCACAAAGGGAGAAAACATCCACAATTGAGACGATTTTAGCATTAAGTCTTCAATTGGTGCATTAATCCAGTGCGTGCAATCTGCAGACAAAACTGTCTGGTCAGTTGAAAGGGAATGCAACATTGAATCACACGTTTTCATTTATGAGTTAGAAACTCTCTATTCAGTGTAACAACTTGACACACAGGAACTGACCGTATAGTCATTATCTAACTCTTTCTTGAAGTCCAGCGTTCCATTTATGGATATCATATTCTTGGACACCCTCTCGATTTCGTGATTTACAATTTGGACCAGCATTTCATCGTTATCTGAACAGGTCATAAATTCCTCCAACTTGATGTGCTGCAAAAAGAAAAAAAAATCAATTACAGCTATATCCAGAAGCATAAAATATTGACACCCTAAAACAACAATCTATATTAATAAAACGGTTGTTGTTCGTTTGTGCAAAACTGTTAATCTCCGAAAGTTCTCGATTGATTGCTTTAAAATTTTGACGCAATGTTGCATTCCAATACAGGAATGTTTTAGATAGGATTTTATTTAATATCTGATATACGAGGTATGTCCAAAAAGTAAGTTCCGTTTAGTTATACAAAACAAACGCTCACATTTACCGAAAAAATATTTATTGTATAAAATCTACAACTGTTAAACTACTTTTCTACATGGCTTTCGAAATTTTGTAGGCACTTGCCGTAGCATGGCATACGTTTTTGTATGCCTTCTTCATAGAAGGTTGTCGCCTGTGTATTCAACAATGTGGTAACATGTTCTTTCAGTTCATCATCATCGTTGAAGTGTTGACCATCAAGGAAAGATTTTAGGTGTAAGAAGAGATGAAAGTCGCTAGAAGTGCACTGCCGTCCGTTGTTTTTTGTGTTTTTGTGTTTTTCAGTAAGAATTCTCGGTACCAAAAGTGAGCAAATTCTTCGAAATTTCAGTTTTCCAGTAACAATTTAATGTTTGTGATCGGGAAATTTGCGGAACTTCCATAGAAATTGTGTGAACCAATTCATCAGTAACCACAGACGGGTTACGGCACTTGATCATGTCCTTCATTGGACAGTCTGACCCATCTTCTAACCATTGAATCACTCATAGCATTTTGTTCGTAAACCTCGCAGATTTGCCGATGAAATTATTTTTATTTAACTATCTTTAGATTCAGAAATCGAATCCCAGATCTGATTTCATACGAGACGGCATTTTCAATTAAGGCTGACATTATAAAGCACCACTACAAAGCACACGTCTGCAGCAGCGAACTGAAAATGGCGTACATGTCTTCTCCTTGAGTCAAAGTAATTGCCGCGCATCCTCTGAACCGCAGTCATACCGCTGCCGCGGATGGAAATAGAAACGAAACTTACTTTGTGGACGACCCTCGTATTTATCTTTCTTCAATTTTCTGTAACAACGTTTCCCCAGTATAAAATTCATGTAAATCCATACATTAAATACATTAAAAATTTATTTGCATAGGAACATTTACGTAAAACAATCAACTTTGTGCCAGAATTTCAACAGTCGATAAAGAAGTCTCGTAAATATAAGATTCTCATAATAGGTTATAGGAGGATTTAGGAAGGCTTAGGTGGGAGGATGGTGAAGAGGGAGAACTTGAATAGGAGATAGACAGGGAGAGGGATGAGGTAGGGATACACGGGAAGATGGAAAGGAGAATCCGATAGACAAGGAGAGGGGAAGAAATGGACGACAGGGAGAGATAGTTACATAGCAACTCGTAAACAGAGCTGAGGGAAGTAGGGAGCGTAGGATGTATATCATTCACAACGCATTATATCACATGTATTAGAAATGTCTTCTTTCTCTGTTCTTTCTTTTCTATTTAATCTAGAAAAATCCATAGCAACTCGTGGCCGATTTCAACTAGTCATACCTGAATAAAGAACTATTCAAATGAGATCTGATATGAGACTTTCCCGGCGTAAGTCTTGACCTCGAGGTTCTCGGGTGTCCCGGATCTGATCCTCGAAGCTCTACGATATTTAGGCAAATAACCGTTCCGCCATCATAAGGTGGTAGTGTGGCACTCTTGGAATGATCTGCCTGTAAACCAGATTCCCTGCTGAAGAACTTTTCTGTTACTCTTTAAAGACGCTGTCTCAGTAGTTTTTAGTGGTGACCACAACTTTTGTTGTCTATTCGTAGTTTACTGTGTGTACCGTGACTAGACATTTTTCTGCCAGGAACGATTGCCCGGGTTGGCATAAACAGGTGCGTCTTTGGTGTTCCTTCCATTGTTCCTCCACCGTTCGAACTGATGGACAGGACAACTAAACTCAAAAACCTAGAGAGCCGGTTCCGTAAAGATGGTCATGACAACCGCCAAGCCGAAAGAGCTTTCCGACCACAGAAGCGCAAAATGAGGCACGCGTAAGAAGAGGCGAAGCCCTGGCTTTTCTTCCGTATGTTGGCAATATTTCGTCCAAAATAGGACGGCTACTGAAGCATCACTTTATTACCACAATATTCAAACTACCGACGAAGACTCACCCGTTACTAGAAAACGTAAAACATGATTTCGACCCCGAGAATGTGTGTGTATACCTTTATCCACTTTGAGTGCCTCCTCTACACCCCATCCTTTCCCACCCGCCCTCAAATACCATCCCTCCCCTGCTGTAAGTTTTAAATACGTCATGAAATTCATATGGTACTACAATAAATTTTCAAAACGCTCTGACAAATTGGTAAGGCTGCTCAAATATGTATTCTGATCAATGGCAAAGAGTTGTTTCCCCCTCCTCGCCTTCATACACCTATTGATAAACCTTTATGAATTTGTAAACAAATATTAAATGAAGATTTTTATAGGAAGATGTTTATTATAGACAACACCTTAAATATTACGGCAATGTGCTGTTTGAAAAACGAATATCATTCGACTTAACAGGCGAAGAAGGACCAAAAGAAGCATGCATATTTTATATTGGACTGTTTGGAGACTCGTCACCAAAGGGATGAATGAGTCATTTTCTATCTTGTGGTACCTGGGCCGATGAACAATGTTCCATAGTTAAGGATAAAGACAATACTTCGTCTGCGATTTCTGGTTTTGATAAAGTCCCTAATAGAGTGTGTATTAGATTTTTAAATAAGACTAGTTATTGAGAAGTTCGACTAAACTAATGAAATATTAGCGAGTTTAGACTCTTTTTTTTTTTTTTTTTTTTTTTTAGTACACAAAAGAATTATCAGTCCATTGGTGAAATATTTTAAGATTTCTTCAATATATTTTCGCATAATATTTGCAAAAGAATTACTTTTTTTCGTGCTTTTCATATTCTTGCTCCATGGGTGGGGCAAATCGTCTTTGATATGTAACTGCGTTTATTATCTTTTTATATTACAATGGTTTATTTTAAGCTTAAATCGAACAAGTGTCATGTTTTATAATACAGGATGGTTATAATTAAAGTTATGCTTTCAAAACTCCGTCAAAATAAAACCACTCGTTAGAATGACGTCAAAATTCAACGGAATATTATCGGAGAAAGGGGAAACGTATGGCAGAAGAAAAATAAATAGTATGAAAATTGATCAATAGATATCGCTTGTGTAAGGTAACCCTTACATTATAACGAGGAATGAGCTTCATTTTGAAACATATTATTCGTTTGAACCTGTTTATAGTGAATATGCAGTAATTAACTTCTTATGAGACTTAATTAATTATAGTGATGCACAATGTATGTAGGTAACTTAACTGTGAACATTTTCTGTCATTTATTTATTATCTGTATTGTAATTGTATATGTATATATTATTTTATTTTATTTGTACTTTGTATGTTTTCTATACGACTGTGATTACTTTTTATGTTCAATTTGTCAATGTAAAATATTTCTCTGTGAACAGTTATCGATATGGCTTCTCAGGTCCGAGACTTTATCGTATAGCAGCGCTCGTCTGTGGGAGAGCAGGCAAGCAGCAGTATCTGCCGCCCCTTGACGTAGATCAGGTAGATCAGACGTTCGTACGCGGACCGCGGAGTGCTCAAACAATATAAGTAATAAAGTTAAACAAATTGAACGCAGTAATTTGTTATAAGTGCAACGATATGAAAGTTTATGTGAAACCAATGAACATAAGTGAAGTAAGAATTGATCTTAATGAAACATTTATTCGTTCGTTCTGCTGAGGCAGAAATTCGTTACGTGTTCGGTAACCGTCCCAGACGTCCGAAACGCGGTAGCGTCATCGCGGATGCTAACGGTCGTGATTAATTACGCGATTCGCGAATCATCACGGCGAACTGTTAGCAAGCTGCCAAAGGAGGAGCCACCATCAAAATTATTTCTGTATGAATTTATATTACTGCAGAGTACCACGTCGCTGGACTGATAAATAAGATAAATGCTATTGGTTGTAATTCACTGTGAATGCATGTTTAAGTTTTGTTTAAATACAAGAACATTAGACAGTACTTTTGCGATCTTATTTGAACAACTAATTTACCACACATGATTCTCTAAATTATCAGTACCATTAACGTACTAATTGAGTCATATATATTGCACAGACGGAGTAAGTTAATTTCTGCTATCTGTGTGTGCACAGTCTCTGTAGGAGATTTTGTAAGGAAAGGAAAGGTGAGTGATCTTTTGAAAAGTTTGTCAGATAGGGCCATAGTATTTGTTAATTACACTAACTGTCTTGCTAAATATTTTCAAAATTTAACTACACCACTTGCATTAATCACGAGTTTAACGTAACCAGCCACGAAATTAAGGTCAGGTTTATTATGTTGCTCAAACATTACACCAACAGTCACTGCAGTCAATTACAAATAAACCAAAAATCAATTCTTTCTTCCACTCACACCTTTCATTCTTCAATAAAATAAACACCTTTCACACAATATCCCCAACAAATATTTTCTTTCCTTACAAATGGCGACCCTTGCCTAGGATAGTTTGTGGGCGGAAAATTATCGTTGGATTCAGTACTTAACTAACAATACTAATTAATTGTATAATTTAGTATTGCAAAAATCTGTATATTACTATCGGATTGGCACTGCGCCGCAAAACATTCTAACATTTTTATTTTTGCATTGAAAATTTTATTTTTGGAATTTGAATATTGTTAGCCATAATTATGACGTAACAGTCACGTAGTAGTATGATCACGCGACAAGCAATAGCCCGCGCAGCCAAACAATCGATCTGAAGGACAACTTAAACAATAAGTGACGCAAATTGCATTTCAAAACAAGCAACTACTTCAGACTTTGTAATTACTGATAACGACAAGTCATTAACAGGAGTAGATAGCAGAATATGGAGAGATTCAATCGATCAGAAACTAGCAATGAATGTAGGTCAACATCAGAATCTTATTGCAACAGAGCAGACTACATATAATAGACTTCTTACAGCCAATTGAGCGTATGTTTCCTCCAGAGTGGAATAACGACATGCGCTGTGATTACGTCATAAGTAATGTTCATGCGGACGTACAACCAGAGTTTATTGATATGTATAATGAAAGCAGAAATTATCGACAGTTCAGATATCTAGTACTGAAGAAATATTGGTCTGATGCGAAGCAAGAAGAAGTCATTAGAGAAATTTATGAAACCCCATTGTACAAATTTAGCAAATTTAAAACAATGGCGGAATACTTCAAACATTACTGGTACAAGAACAAACATCTAGACAGCCCCGTTAACGAAGCCAGCTGTCTTAAGATAATGAGAGCAAGGCTGCCTAGATGGATGAAGCAACATTAGTTTGCACACGAGTGACAACAGTCGACCAAATGATCGAGATATTAGAAGAATTTGATAAGCTGCAAGAGAGAGACGTGGATCACAGACGATGGAACCAGGAGAGAGAAACTAATAATGAAGAAAGGAACGGGACAAGAAGCAGTTATCGAACAGAAAACCGCAATGACAATAACGAGAGACCACGTGATTCGCGAAATGAAGACCGAAGAAATGAAAGAAGAGACAATCATCAGCAAAGTAATTATGATAGCAGACAATTACATGATGGTAGAAAAGGCTTTAATGAGTGGGAGAAGACCGGCGCCAAGCCGAAGAACAATTACGACAAGCGCGGAGACCATCCAAACAATAGCGGAGGATTTCAAAGAAGATATGGTGATCGTGAAGGAGGTCCGCGTTATGAAAAATCAGCGACACGAGACAGACAAGTTTGTGTAATAGATACGCGCGCAATGACTGAAGGCGCTATCGCAAATCAAAATTGGCAAAATTCCGACCTAACTTCAGAAAATGATAGGTCAAAACAGTTAAACTAAATGAGCAGCTCACTGCACCCAGACGTGTGGCTGCAATAATGCATAAAAGGGTAAACAATAATGAAGCTGACCCGCAAATAACGGAGACAGAAGTAAGAGGAGATGAATATGAAGTGAACAATGAACGATTTTGGCTACAGGAAGAATACAAGGATTTAATTAATAATGCAGGAAACTTAAACAGCGACGTGAATCAAGTTAATTATTACAGAAACAAGCAAATGAATAATCTCAAGAAAACCAGAAAAGAAGATGTTGAATGTTGTCCAAAATTACTCATTCTAGTAGGTCAGAAAAGGTATGAAGCGCTACTAGACACAGGATCGATGATTTCCGTCGTGACGAGAAAATTGTATTTAGATTTCAAGAAACAAGTACATCAAGTTAAAGAGATAAAATCGGGAGGATTAAAAGTATTCGGAGCATTTTCTGACCGACATGTGGAAGCGCACTCGACAATAATCTTGCCATTCAAAATGAATGAACTTGACCACCTATTACACCATGAATTTAAAGTCGTGGAGGGCGTCAACATACTCTTTATAACTGCATCTGGTTGGCTGCGGCAGCAGAAAGGTGTTGTTGATATCAGGAATAATCAACTAATATTTGAAGATGAAGGAGCAGAGTATACGACTGAGCTACTCACACAAGAGGAACCTAAATTTGGCACATTCAACATTAAATGCGTTGAGATGCCAGAACGAAAAAGTTTACTGAGGTCCTGGGAACAGTGAGATACAAGTAAACGATTTGAGTGGAAGAAGACGAACCCCGTGGAGGAATGCGAAGAGCGACAAATGATTAATAAGAAATGTATTTTAGAAGTGCCGAGAGAAGACTCGCTAAACCATGACTGGGTTGGGACCATGCAGAAGCAAGAAGAAAACCCGATACAGACAACAGTCAACGAAAATGTACAAAATAGTCACGAAAATACTCATGAACCGTTATGGTCAAGCCAAATATGTCACATCGTGAAAGACGGCACTGCAGAATCAAAAGAACGCACTAGCCAGGCGAATGTCGCACTAACTAGAGAGAATGAATTTGTTGACACATCAGAAGATGAAGTCGAAGAAGAGAATGATAGTGAAGAATCACTTGATACTGACTCGTCCGACTCAGATGAAAATTATAGTAAATGTCAGAAGAGGATGAAATACCATATAATAAGATGATGATAAGCATTGGAAAGCATCGTAGTGAGACTGAAAATAAAAGAAAATCGGCAATAACAGTGACACTGAAAAATAGAGCGAGACTAAAGAAAAATGATGTATGCAGGAAGATAGCATATAATCGGAGGCACAATGTAAAAATGAAAACTCTCACTGACAGTGGTGAAGATGATCTTTACCACGACGTGAATTAAGGGCGCGAATGAACTTGTTAGGTTGTAGATATTAGGATTTTTAAAAGGCATGGAGGAAATAGGATACCACCTAAGTTTACATTTGAATTGAAATGAAGAGTAATATTTGTATATTATTTTGTTACATTTGTAACGATGTGTATTGTAATTAAAGCAATTAATCATTGTAAGTAATGTAAAGTGTAATAGGCTAAGAGTTCAATGAGTGACCAGAGACTCTACACGTAGAGCGTCATTCAGGACTGCGACATATGTGCGCTGTGATAATTATTTTCTTACTGTATAAAATGAATGTACTGCCAGAAAAAAACTTAGAAGGTTGGACGTTTCAGAAACGCCGACTGTGAATAACAGAGTGGAAGGAGGAGGTTTGCGCCGGCTACCGGACTACAGTCGCCCACGGCAAACATCAATAAGCCGGCAGCGGAGCTTCCAAGCCAGCGACAACAATGCCTTCCCTCGACCTGCAAGCGGCGGCATCGCGCCTGAAAGCAGCACCGGGCCTCGCCCGCCCCTCTGCTCGGCTGTACAACAAAGTGTGAGGGCAGTGTTTATGCGAGTGGAATGCGTGTCAGGTTGCTGTGTTTACAAACAGTGTAGCGTGTGACCGTTAGCTGTCAATCTAGACGTCAAATTCAACAGGTGCAACTGCACCAATATAACATAATCAGAATGTTTAAATAATTGTATATGTGTACTAATGGATCAAATTAATTTGTTTAATAATAAAAAAAATTTCATCGACAAGTTTGTCTCTTCATTTTTTTTCTTTGTTAACGGAGGCAGTATGTAAGGTAATCCTTACATTATAACGAGGAATGAGCTTCATTTTGAAACATTATTCGTTTGAACCTGTTTATAGTGAATATGTAGTAATTAACTTCTTATGTGACTTAATTATCGTGATGCACAATGTATGTAGGTAACTTAATGTGAACATTTTCTGTCATTTATTTATTATCTGTATTGTAATTGTTTATGTTTATAATATTTTATTTTATTTGTACTTTGTATGTTTTCTATATGACTGTGATTACTTGTTATGTTTAATTTGTCAATGTAAAATATTTCTCTGTGAACAGTTATCGATATGGCTCCTCAGATCAGAGACTTTATCGTATAGCAGCTCTCGCCTGTGGGAGAGAAGAGAGCAGGCAAGCAGCAGTATCTGCCGCCCCGTGACGTAGATCAGACGTTCGTACGCGGACCGCGGAGTGCTCAAACAATATAAGTAATAAAGTTAAACAAAGTGAAAGTTATAATTTTTTATAAGTGCAACGATATAAAAGTTTATGTGAAACCAATGAACATAAGTGAAGTAAGAATTGATCTTAATGAAACATTTATTCGTTCGTTCTGCTGAGACAGAAATTCGTTACGTGTTCGGTAACCGTCCCAGACGTCCGAAACGCGGTAGCGTCATCGCGGACGCTAACGGTCGTGATTAATTACGCGATTCGCGAAGCATCACGCCGAACTGCTAGCAAGCTGCCAAAGGAGCAGCCACCATCAAAATGTTTTCTGTATGAATGTATGTACCATTTATATGACTTTAGAGTACCACGTCGCTGGACTGATAAATAAGATAAGTTAAATGCTATTGTCTGTAATTCACTGTGAATGCATGTTTAAGTTTTGTTAAAATACAAGAACATTAGACAGTACTTTTGCGATCTTTTTTGAACAACTAATTAACTACACATGATTAGTATGACAATCCTCAATAATGCATGAATAATATTACTACACAATTTTGCAATCAAGTGAGTGTCATTAATTATTAGAGACTGTGATAATAATAATTGAGACAATTTTGCTAAAATTGATGGTAGAAGATAACAGACAGTGAATTAATGAATAATTTTTCTATTTCGTTTTGCACTGAGTTCAACAGTAATAGCCACCGCCACATCTATCCTATAAAGAAACAAACTCGTACTAATGTTGTACGCATAGCATTAATTAAGATCGGATATTGACTTTAGTGGTTGGACAGCACCCACTTGCCAATCACTTGATGTTAAAAATCCTACGATTCATAATTCTCTATATTATCAGTACCATTAACATACTAATTGAGTCATACATATTGCACAGACGGAGTAAGTTAATTTCTGCTATCTGTGTGTGCACAATCTCTGTAGGAGATTTGGAAGGAAAGGAAAGGTGAGTGATCTTTTGAAAAGTTTGTCAGATAGGACCATAGTATTTGTTAATTACACTAATTGTCTTGCTAAATATTTTCAAAATTTAACTACACCACTTGCATTAATCACGAGTTTAATGTAACCAACCATGAAATTAAGGTCAGGTTTGTTATGTTTCTCAAACATTACACCAACAGTCACTGCAGTTAATTACAAATAAATCAAAATTCAGTTCTTTCTTCCACTCACACCTTTCATTCTTCAATAAAATAAACACCTTTCACCCAATATCCATAATAAATATTTTCTTTCCTTACACTTGTAATAGAGTTAGCCCTAGGAAACCAATTTGCTTTGGTAATTGAATATCCAGATACCTACTTCTCTAAGTATGTAATAGCAGAAAAACTGTAAGCCATTCTTGTACCTTTAGGCTACATATCTGTTAATACATTATTCAAAATTTGCTGTATTATTAATGAAGTAAATTCTACAAAATACTCTACTCCGAACCAAAGTCTTTTCGACACCACACAAATATATTGCAATGTAAATTATGTTTCAAAAATACTTTTACTGTCTTGACCATTCTGTCAAATTACTTTTGTTTATATACAGTTTTTTTAAATGTCTAATAACAGTTACTCGTAATATTATGGAATTATTCGTATCACTGCCTGAAATATTTACTAACATTTCCTGAAGTTATCTAAAATACACTAAACAGTTTGTCATAACCTGTTTTTAACAAAACTGTACGGCTGTTTTAATATTTAACAAATTTCAGTTATGTAAACAATCCCATACTGCTCTACTCGCAATTTGCATACACATCTAATCTCTGTTTTCGTTTGTTATATAAATGTTTGTAAAAGTAATTTTGATTTATACTGAATAATCTGTTATGCGTGTTATTTGTGAAAAATTTACATTCATTTTATGAAAATTGAATTCAGTAACAATTTGTATCAACTTAGTTCTAGAACATTCTAGAAACCAACATTGACCGTATATACGCTTGCGAGTAGTCGATCTACTAGTCTATGTGTGGCTCACATTGTGTGAACATTAATGTGTCTTTGTAATGTGAAGAGTCACTGATTCAATAAAAAATATATAAGCATGCTGTGTGATGGTGTGTCTAACGACTGTCAGCTAATGTGATAAACTATTTTGAAATTTTTTGGCAGTTTCTGTATTATAAAATAGTTAGAACACGTTTAATGCTGTATATGTCATTATACGTAAATAAAAACATTTGTCACGCACACGATCCATTGAATTTGGTTTAAACACGCCGTGTTGTTGCTTTGAGAATGATCTAAAAACATATGAGTTAGAAAAAGTAGGATGTTTTTATTTCGACAGACGAAGCCATGCATAAAGGCTTCGTTGCCAGGGTAGATCGAGTATTTCCGTATAGAGTGTAAAGGGCGAAGCAATTCATTGATTTCATTGATTCTGCCAGGCACTTAAATGTGATTTGCAGAGTATCCCATGTAGATGTAGATTACATGAAACCTTACGACTCCATTCACGGAGAGTAACGTAAAGCAGTAAGTTTGAGAAAGACATTGTGGCATTGTTCGAGCATGTGCTTACCTCAACGTACTTCTTATTCAATAACCAATATTTTGAACAAGTTGACGGAGTCGCCATGGGGAGTCCTCTATCTCCCATGGTGGCCAACTATTTTATGGAAGACTTTGAGGAAAGAGCACTACTGTCAGCACGTCTGCAACCTTCTTGTTTCTGGCGCTATGTGGATGAAACATTTGTGGTGTGGCCTCACGGAATAGAGACGTTACCCACGTTTCTTCAGCATCTGAATTCACTCCATCCAAGTATCCAGTTCACCATGGAGTTGGAAAGAGACGGAAGTTTACCTTTTCTGGATGTTATGTAAAAAGAAAACCTGATGGTACGCTGGGCCACAGTGTCTACCGCAAAGCGACACACACAGAGCTATATTTGCAGGCCACAAGTTGTCATCATCCTGCACAACGCGGTAGCGTCTTACGCTCTTTGGTACACAGGGCACATGTGGTCTCAGATACTGACAGCTTGCCAGGTGAACTACAACATCTAAGAACTGTATTCCAGCAAAACGGTTATTCTGAGCGACAAATACGCAATGCATTTCGATTGAAGCCAACGAAAGGATGTTGATGAAGATTCGGAGGCTCCCACTGTAACGGCGTTCTTGCCTTATTTTGGTGGCATGTCATCTAGGATAGAACGTATCCTGAAGAGACACGACATCAAATGTGTGTTTCGTCCGCCATCAAAACTGAGGAATCTATTGTGCTCGGTCAAAGACGAACTTGGCCTTCGCAAACGCGGCGTATATAAAATACCATGTCAGTGCGGAAAATCTTATATAGGGCACACATGTCGAACTGTGCAAGAACGTTGTACTGAACACCAACGCCACACACGCCTAGGACAACCCAGTAAGTCAGCGGTAGCAGAGCACTGCCTGAACACAGGTCATCGGATGTGTTACGAGAAAACGGAAGTTTTATCGTCAGTATCATCATTTTGGGACAGTATTTTTAAGGAGGCCATACACATCCGTACGGCGGATAATCTTATCAACAGGGATGCAGGTTTCCAGATGAGGGCAGCCTGGAATCCACTATTGGCTGCAATCAAAGGAAAACAGGAGAAAAGAGAAAATCGGAAACACGAAGGAACGCAGCGCAACGCAGATACTTAGTTCCAATTTCCACCACAGGAGCGTCCGGCAGCACATCATTGCCCACGGCGCACGCGCGGAAGAATCCTCCTCGGCTCCCAGCAGGGGGCACCAGAAGCGCCGCGCATGCGTAATCTCTGCACACGCCCTGATAAATACCGCCACTGCCGCGCAATTACCTTCTCTGCCATATGTTTTGTCCCATTTATACATGTCCGTTTTACTCTGACGAAAAATCTGTCTGTCAAGTTTTTAATTTCCGCAATTTTGTTCATCTTTTTTATATTTTATCTCTTCTTTGTCAAATACTTGTGTATCACATGGCTGAAGAGCAGCCACCGCAGCTGCTGCCAGCCTGCCAGCTGTTTCTACGGCTGGCTTTAAAACAACAATAAAGGAAAAAAAAAAAAAAAAAAAAACGCAATTACCATCAGTCGCGCCTTGAAGTACTGACAGCTACCACCACCTGAAGATGTCGAACAGTTGGGTCGGCGAAATATTGTGGGAGATTCACAATGTCATCCGGCGGCAAACCCGCGAAGTGTATTTAGAACAGATCCGCCGTGAAAGCTTGAAAAGTCAAAATCTGCGTCCATTATGCGACGAGGAAGATGAGTCCCAACAATGTAACGTTGTCTAAAAAGTAGAATGTGGATGAAGAATTTAAAATGACAGAAGACTAAAGCTGACTGGCTGCAGGGAGGGTAAATATCAACCCACCACTCTGCAAAACACTAAAACCTCCAGCCCGAAAGCTTAGGCCAGAGACGAGATACATGATGAAATACCTGATCATTGGCTGAGCCATTTTTCTAAAGCTAGAGTGGAACCTTCTCCTTTTCATGTTGAAGGAGAATGTGATCAGGTAGGAAATAACCCGACAAATGTCCTTCATGAACTGAATTTATTCACTAAGTTGAACACTTGCACTGTATACAGAACACCAGTGCCAAAGAGCATACGTCAAAGATATTATAAAACATGGTCGGTGTCGACCTCAGGTCGATCGTCGTCACAATGTCATTGGAGTAGATCAAGCACTTTTCAGGTCTTGGGCCTGTTTTTTATTATCTCTGTACAAGAAGAAGTGTCCTTCTGCCATTCAGCCAGTGAAGAGGCTTTTGTTTCAGCAAGAGATTGGACCTCTTGTCAAATTCCGAAGATCTTACAAATGGTGCATGGAAGAGTTCACTCATAAAGCAATCTCCATTGTCCATGCTGGAGCCCACCCAAGAGCATCCTGCAGACATTTATTTAGGGATCTAGGGATTCTCACTGTAGCTTCACAATATATATATATATATATATATATATATATATATATATTCACTCATGAAATTTGTTATTAACAATCCGACCCAATTCAAAAGTAATAGCAATGTGCATAGCTACAACACTAGGAGAAAGGATGATATTCACTATTCAAGGTTAAATCTAACTTTGGCTCAAAAAGGGGTGAATTATGCTGCCACAAAAGTCTTTGGTCACTTACCAAGTAGGATCAAAAGTCTGACAGATAGCCAACTAGTATTTAAAAAGAAATTAAAGGAATTTCTGAATGGCAACTCCTTCTACAATGTAGATGAATTTTTAGATAAAACTTAAAAAAAATTTTTAAAAAATTAAAAAAAAAATTCTTAAAATATAGATTGTCAAGTATAGACAAAATTTACTAAACTGACACGTTCCACATCATTACGAAATATCGTATACCTGATCTAAGGAACAAGTATTAATCTAATCTAATCTAATCATGTCCTCATGAAGCTGAGGACAGAGCTGTTCAGCTAAATTCTGGAGAATTCTTCCTTCCAGATTATTTGTACAAAGGTAAGAACGTTACTTTCATTCACTTCTAAAATAAAACAGTATCTGTCATGATGGTTTTAATATTAATCTTTCTTTACAAGAAATCTTTTTTTGCAGTTATGAAGAAAATAATGTCCTTTACGCTCTGTTACAAATCTCATTCCAGTCTCAATTGAGAAGTTTAAGGACCTCCAGCACTTGATGCAGTTTTGTGGCTCAGAAACTAGGGATTACTACATGAAACTGCCATTTTGTGAGATTAAAAGACAAAGAGCAAGTGACAGGAAAAAGGAAAGCATCCAGTCCAGCCGTGATAACAATAGACATTAAAGACACGATTAATGTCAAATAGGTTACACCGAAATTATTTCCAATAACAGTACGTACCAATAATTGAAAATTGGACACAATGATCATAATATTAAAACAAAAATTATGTCATTTGTTAAGAATATGAGACAATAAAATACCGTAACTAGTAGTCCACATAGTTTCTCACTACATACCCAAGCTCTGATCACAAAGCGTTTAAAACTTCAAATTGCATCTCCTGAAAAACTGATTCCAATTTACATCCATCATTTTTACCGTTGCCTCTTCATTTATTTAAACACCATTAAGGCAAAAGAGATGCCGATTGAGAATTTAAAGATCAGTGTTAAACGCAGAATCTTAAAATTTTAAGGCGTATCAGATTATATTTGTCTGGTGGATTACGTAGAATGTGCAGACTTTTGTTATACGGCCTTTACATATTTCTACCGAAGGTATGAAGAAGCTACAACAATTTTTCAGTTACAAAACTTTTAAGCAATGAATCGTCAACTATCAAGAAACAGAATGTGTTTTATCAATTAGCAACTAATTTGCTGTGAATTATTTAGAGTAAATGTTATTTTCGTTAACCTCCGTTATGTCTAACTTTTTGACCAATTATTTCACGGAACTTTGGACAATTCATTTTCACGAGGAAATATTTGTTCTACATGCTGGCAATTTTCGTAATTATATTCTACCTTTTTTTTTTTCAAAAATAGACGTAATGTCAATCAATGTCATAGACATCATTCCATTTCCCACCTCGGCTATTTTCATTTATTACGCGGTTCTCCTTCGTAGTACATGACAAGCTGAAAGATTCTTATTTTAAAAAAGTATTTCACATCACTGTAAAACGTTAAAAGGCTTCCATAAAAATTGGAAGAAGCATTGCCTTAAATGGACCATGTGAGTAGGCCACACTGCTTCATTGCTAGGACCACATTCGCAAACTTGTACATAAATAAACATATGAGATAATAAAATTGTCAAGACGACATGCTGCCAGGAAGTAGAATAAGCCCAGAAAATAATATATCGAAAATGTAAGACCCGTATTAAGATTCGGAAACAATAATAGCAGTGTTCCAAATGAATCGAAAGTGAACTTTAAATACGACAAAAGAAGCGCGAAAATAACTGTTTTTAATTCAAAATAGGCGATTTAGATACCAATATTTTTCATTTATACTTTGTGGGATGGACTATAGTCTTGTAGTACAGTGTATCTGTAATCTGAAAGGACTTTGCAAAGTAATACATCTGAGAAGTCACTCTTAAAACTTATTTATAATATCTCGTAGCATTTGTTCAAAATTATTTACTTTTGAGTCCAACTGTTGCACTTTCTGCCGTTGAGTCTTTATTAAATGGACATACTTGTGCCTTAGATCAAACATGTCAAAACCTCAAATCACCTGGCATGACATAAAACAGGAGATAGTTTCATAGCATTGAGATGTAGATTAGGGCCTCTTGCGTGCATAGCACTCTTGGAATTTCATTTTGAGTGTGTTATTCATACCCTGCCTTATTTTTATATGAACATGTAATACTGTGTGGAGTAAATTTATTTTTTCATACAAAACGCAATCTGACTTCGTTACATACTGTTTTGGGGGGATCTGCGTAAAATGCTCCATTAAAATATCTCGTAAGTATATTGTTCGCATTGTGTATAATTTTAGTTTGCAACATATTCCGTACTTTCTCGCATTTAATTCAGAACTCCATAATAATGATACTTAATAAAATTGGTATTCTACTCTATTACATCTTGTCAAAGTATGAGCATTCTTATGCCAAGGCTGAAAAATGTTTTTATATGTTACATTCTACCGGTTTCGGCATTTGCTGCCATTAACAGGAAATCAACAAGATATTTTACATAAAAGCCAATAAGATAACATTTTACTGAGTATTGCAACGTCTAATTTATAATTAAATACTGTGAGTGTTTCTAACAGTCCTTCCATGTTACATCATGTAGTAGGTATTCCTTTCATTAATATTTAACTATTACAAATGGGGAAATTCTTTCTTTACAGACACAATATATACAGATGGCATGATTGGAACAATTAAAGGAATACATTCTACATGATGTAAAATGTAAAGGCCATTATAAACAATCATAATATTTAATTATAAATTACACGTTGGAGTACTCAGTAAAATGTTATCTTATTGGCTTTGATGTAAAATATCTTGTTGATTTCCTGTTGATGGCAGCAACTACCGAAACCGGTAGAATATAACAAATAAAAATATTTTGCAGCTTTGGAATAAGAATGATTTTTTCAAAGTACATCGCAGCTGTAGATTCCCACCTAAAAACATTAAAGAATGAGTGGGCTATGATATTCTGCTTTGTACGGCGTCGTGTCTTGTTACTGAATGTGCTGTTGGTTTATTAACTGAAGCATTCTAACTTGGAAATGCAAAAAAATGTAACAGTAGTTACGCAAACATGATTACACGTTTTTTACTGAGAGGTACTACAAACAATATATTTCATTAGAAATCTGTGTACCTACTACACTTATTGTCCCACGCTAATAAAAATTTACACACTACTGAAAGAATAAATACTCATTCCGTGACAGATAAAAGTATTAGCGTTGAATAACAATTCTGTGCCGCGCGGAATGGCCGCGTGGTCTAAGGCGTCATGCAACAGACTGACGGCCGTTCCCGCTGGAAGTTCGAGTCCTCTCTCGGGCATGGGTGTGTTTGTTGTCCTTAGTGTTCTTCAGTTTAAGTAGTTTGAAAGTCTAGGGATTGATGACCAGTAGATTTACAAGCATTTGGACATATCTGTGCTGTCTCCATTAGACATTTGTGAGACGTGGCCATCTTGATGCACTTGAAATAAACTTTAGAGTCTTCACCACAAATTTCAAATTTATTGAGGCCTTGCGCGTTTCGACGTTTCGTCATTATCGAAGGCTACAGCAAGACAATGGAAATAATATCCATCAAACATTTTGATAAAACATAAATGAGAACACTCTTTTTCACATTCACCATATCTTTTAAAACTTATTAAAAAGTGAAACTAAAACATTCCTTTTAAAATAATCTCCACTTAATAACTGACCGCTTTGCTAACCTTAGTATGCACTTGACCATCCTACAAGGATCTTTTGGGGGGAATTTTAAATTTATTTTATGTTTGGAATATGTCTTTGACAGTGATTATTTTAAAAGGAATGTTTTAGTTTCACTTTTCAATAAGTTTTTAAAAATATGGTGAGTGTGAAGAGAGTGTTCTCATTTATGTTTTATCAAAATGTTTGATGAATATTAATTCCATTGTCTTGCTGTAGCCTTCGATATTGACGAAACGTCGAAACGCGTGAGGCCTCAATAAATTTGAAATTTATGGTGAAGACTGTAAAGTTTATTTCAGGTGCATTTGGACATTTGACCATTAACAATTGTCAGGCCGCACGGAAGTAGCCGAGCGGTCTGGAGCGCCATGTAGCGGATCGCGCCGCCTTTCGCGTCGGACGTTCGAATCCTGCCTCGGGCATGGAGTTTGTGTTGTCTTTAGTATAAGTTAGTTCGTAAGTTCAAACATGTTCAAATGTTTGTAAAGCGTATGGGACTTAACTGCGGGGTCATCAGTACCTAAACTTACAAACTACTTATGAACTACCTTATACTAAAGACGACACAAACATCAATGCCCGAAGGGGGATTCAAACCCCCGACGGAAAGCGGCCTCGTGCATCGGAGCATAACGCCTCAATGCGCTTGGCCACTCGGCCGCTGCATTTCATAAGTAGTTTGTAAGTTTAGGAACTGATGACCCCGCAATTATGTCCCAAACGCTGTACAAATTGAACATATTTAATCCTGTCAGCAGCTTCGAACATGGAGTTCGTTAAATGCTATACATTACGGAAAACGAATGCGGTTAGAAATAAAACAGAAATCAAATGATACATTTTAAACGCATATAAATTCACTGGTTCAAACGCGGTATCAAAGGCAAAAACAAAAGTGCACGGAACATTATGCAGCGAAAGCAGCTTCCTTTTTATATGAAATTAAAAAAATGAATATTGTACTCAACCCAGTATTAAGCCATACGAATAAATAAATAAATAAAGCAGATTACGAGTAATGTGTTACAATGCATTGCGAACGAAACAAAAACAAATATGAAAGACTGTACATCATCCAGTAATAAACCGAGATGACAAGCTGATAAAATTGCAGCGCTCGAAGTGAGGGGAAGCTATCGAGGTCGTGTTATTGGGTAATCATATTGAAATTTTTGTAGAGTTTATGGGACTTAACTCCGGGGTCATCAGTCCCTAAACTTACAAACTACTTATGAACTAGCTAATACTAAAGACGGCACAAATATCCATGCCCGAGTAGGGATTCGAACCCCCGACCGTAGTGGCCGTGCAGACTGTGACCACTCGGCCACTGCGGCCGGCTATTGGGTAATGCTTACATAAGTTCAACCTCCGTGAGAATAAGTAAGTCAGTTGCACAGAAAGTGAAGAGAGCGCGCACACAGGTGGCGATGAAAGCAGTTACATGACAAAATATTTTACATCTACCAAAATATGATAGAATGGTTAAATTACTGTGATTAAAACTACAAACTTACAATCACAAATAGCAGGTGTAGTAAGAGGAATAGCTTGAGATACACGAAGTAAATAAGAACCGCAGCAAGAATACGTATCTTGTAGCCTTATGGTTGTCTGGTGGGAATGTTAGATTCTATGCAAATAGCTGCTTACTGCTTGCTCCCCCTGGAGAAGTGGGTGATCAACACCTCACCTGAACTTCTGCTGCTGCCTGACCGTGGCTGGCATCGAACTCCGTCTCTTCTAGCAGGGTTTCAGTGCTATTCATATTAGTAATAGGACAGCAGTGGAGGAGTTACAGACCAAGTAAGCAAATAGGTTTACCTGGTATAATTGTATAGTTACTTTAAGCAAGAGGAATGTGATGTAGCCTGTTACACATTAAAGACGGTTACTTCTGTAATCAAATATAGAAATAACTAGTCTCGCTGCAGGACGAAGACACTATGAAAGTCAATTCAGTAAAATCATTCAAACTGAAATAACCCGAC
Source organism: Locusta migratoria (assembly GCA_026315105.1). Lineage (NCBI taxonomy): Eukaryota > Metazoa > Arthropoda > Insecta > Orthoptera > Acrididae > Locusta > Locusta migratoria. Next base: position 206,089,353 of record CM048748.1, read on the forward strand.
CCCTAGCAGAGAGAGAGTGCGCTGAGAAACATTACTGCTATTGAGAGTTAACGGAACAGCCCAGGCAGGGGCAACGGCTACAGTCCTATCGGTAACATTCCTAACATTCCGTACTCTTTCGCTCGTTGATCGACGAACGCGTTTACTCGTCCCGGCGGAAACATAACCGATAAATAGCGGACGACTGCTGGCTCAACTAGTACTGGCGTAGAACTGCACACGACTGGGGCGTCGGGAGCGTCTCCCGTCATATTTTTGTCAAGTCAGTCAAAAGTCTTCAAGAGTCCAAAAACGTGTAATACGTATTATTTGTGGAGTAAATTCACGGACGTCTTGTAGAAGCCTCTTCAAAGAACTGGGTATATTAACTACTGCCTCTCAGTATATTTATTCCTTAATGAAATTTGTCATAAATAATATATCCCTTTTCCCAATAAACAGCTCAGTTCATACATACAATACTAGAAATAAAAATGATCTACACAAGGACTTAAAAGCACTTACTTTAGTTCAAAAAGGGGTCCACTACTCAGGAACACACATTTTCAATAATTTACCATCAAGTATAAAAAATTTAGCTACAAATAAAGATCAGTTTAAGAGGAACCTAAAAGATGATGCATGCACTCATACTACATTAGTAAAAAAAATTATGTATCTGTATTTATATTATAAGTGTATGTATTTGTATTTGTATTATTAGTATTATCTATTATTCAACTTGTAAATTTTGTTTCTTGACATGTTCCACATCCATGATGATCCCCTCAACATGGATCTACGGAACAAATAACTAATCTAAATCTAAATCACTGCAAGATACTGTATCGCTCCGCCTAGAAGAAGTGGGGCTCCGTAGCCAACCTGACAACGCGCCTTCTGCGCCCTTCCCCCGGCCCGTGCGGGCAGGGTCGGCGCCCTGGGTGGTTGGGACACCTGGAATAGTGGTTGTTCAGCCAAACGGCGTGAAGGCGTGTGTCCCTCCGCCGTTGGTGAAGAAGAAGCGAATTTAAACTAACGGCCAAACGGGCCTTTCAAAATTACGCCATATTGCTTCATTTCCGTATTAATTAAATTGGCCTTGATAAAATTATAAATCCTCCACCAACAGGGAGTCATGGTGTCAGCCAAGCCTGTGGAGGTTCTTACTTGTCGGGGAAAATTCACTTTATGCGATTAAATTGGCAATTAGTTTATACTACTTGTAAATTATTGGGCCGATCAGCCAGCGACCGATGTCATTCTATTTGTAATTTCACCTAAGGGCCGAATCTGCTGTCAAAATCACGGGATTAATTTTATTACGGCACTCTCCCTTTGTCACAGGGCTGGACTGTATCTACCTTCCTTCAGCAGTTCGGTAGCCCAAGATATTGGTGCTACAATCTGTGCAAAACTGTAAGAGGTATCAGAGATGGGCCTCACCCCATTAGGCGCGAATAAAACAAAGTATAAAGCAATAAGTCAACACTCGACATGTAAAATATGACTGCTAATAAAACGGTAGGGGAAGGATCTCGGCCGGCCGCGGTGGCCGAGGGGACTGAGGCGCTCCAGTCACGGTCTGCACGGCCACTACGGTCGGGGGTTCGAATCCCCCCTCGGGCATGGATATTTGTGCCGTCCTTAGGATTAGCTAGTTCGTAAGTAGTTTGTAAGTTTAGGGACTGATGACCCCGTAGTTAAGTCCCATAAGCTATACAAACATTTGAACATTTTTGAAGGATCTCGGGCGACTCAAAGTACAAGACGAAAAGCATTACCTAGTTAAATTAAAATTAAAAATAGTCGATCTCAGAATTGTTGTTTATATTTCATGACCGATTTCAGGCAATATAGGCTATCATCAGATAATACCACTACAGAGTAACATAGAAGTTCAGGGGATATACATAATAACAGTAAACATATTATAGATATACATCTAAAATAATTATACAAATACAAAAGATTACATCCGTAACGGCAGGCTGCATAAACGTGAACTGCTGGTAAGAATAGTGGAGCTGCGATTTAACCAATGACGTCTTGCACCTTCATTTTTTTTCATATGACACTACTTTTCTGTAATCTCCCATAGTTGGCGCTCTCTGCATCTACCGCAGATTTTAATGGTTATTTTTGTATATAATTTAGTATAGAATTTTAAATGTCTCGGCTATTTCCTTTAATTGGTATGACATAATATGAGTTCAGGGAACTGTTGAACTATTTTTATCTACTGTATAACAAGTAGGCCTATTTAATTTTAATTCCTAGGTTTTATGCATTGTGTGTCTGATTGCTTAACACCGACATCTCTTGATGGGCGGTGGGCGGAGCATGCAGCAATTAAAACATAGTCCCACTATTCTCACCACCAGTTCACGTATATGCGGCCTGCTATGTCCAGCCGGCCGCGGTGGCCGAGGAGACTGAGGCGCTCCAGTCACGGTCTGCACAACCACTACGGGGTCGGGGGTTCGAATCCCCCCTCGGGCATGGATATTTGTGCCGTCCTTAGTCTTAGTTAGTTCATAAGTAGTTTGTAAGTTTAGGGACTGATAGCCCCGTAGTTAAGTCCCATAGACTTTACAAACATTTGAACATTTTGCTATGTCCACCACCACCATTATTTTAGATGTCTCTCTAGGATATGTTTATTGCTATTGTATATGTCCCTGAACTTCTGTGTTACTTTGCAGTGGTATTCATCTGAAGATGGTCTACAGCAGTGTTTTTCAACCTATGGGGGTCGCGAAGTCTTCAAATCTTCAAATGTTTGTTAAGCTTATGGGACTTAACTACGGGATCATCAGTCCCTAAACTTACAAACTACTTATCAACTAGCTAAAACTAAGGACGGCACAAATATCCATGCCTGAGGGGGGATTCGAACCCCCGACCGTAGTGGCCGTGCAGACAGTGACTGGAGCGCCTCAGTCCCCGCGGCCACCGCGGTCGGCCGCGAAGTCTTGCTCATGGGGTCGCCATCACAGGAGGAAGTACAGTAGTTGCTCCATAAAATAACCCCGAGTACAGTAATAATAAAACCTATGCCTTAGTGAAAGATATTCACTGTCAAAATTATGGGATTACTTGGGTAACATTCATTATAAATTTTTTATAATACAGTGTTTTAATTATGAACAAGCGCGAAGTCTGGAAACTGTTTTCAAGAACCAATCGAAAGGTAAAAAAACTTTATACAATAATTAATTTAAAACATTCAAAGAAAGATCTACTTCTTTAGAAATTGTCTATACAATGGGACCTTTCTTAATGAGCAAATTCGCTTCTCAGTCTTGCCGGAATTGCGAAACAGCTGTTAGCAAAATATATTTTTCTGTCGGAAATAATTATGCAAAAGGCAGGATTGTTCCATTAAGAAAAATACACAAAAATTTCGTCCAACAATTTAGAAGAAAACTGAACGACAAAAAAAGAGTAAATTTGTTTACTTTGAAATAAAATAGTTTTGAAAACCATTTATTTTTCTTTTTTCGTCACAGTTGTACTATTTAGAAGTTGGTAATTAATTTCGGACTTGTTCGTCCATTTTCAAACCACATCCCTTATTTCAACCGTAACAATACACTGAATGAAGCAAATGACATAAAATCTGTACGTTGTGCACTGTTAAAACATGATTACAATGAAATTTAAAATAGGTTAAAATAGATGTTGCGTTCACTGGCCTCGAACTTGTACACATTGGAGGCCCGTGAACGCAACATCTATTTTAACCCATTTTAAATTTCATTGTAATCATGTTTTAACAGTGCACAACGTACAGATTTTATCAGTCATTTGCTTCATGAAGTGTACTCTTACGGTTGAAATATGGCATGTGGTTTGAAAATGGACGAACAAGTCCGAAACTAGTTACCAACTTCTAAATAGTGCAACTGTGACGAAAAAAGAAAAATAAATGTTTTTTCCATTACATATCCAGTTGCTGATCCTGCCCCATCTTCACGATGAATATTCATAAAATAGTTTTGTAACGGTTCGTGAGGAAGGTAGGGTGTTGCCAGAACATTTTTATTTGGAAGGTACTCGCCAGAATACCCTTACTTCGAAGGGGGTCGCATATTCAAAAAAGGTTGAAGAACAGTGCCTGAAACCGGTCATGAAATAGAAACAACAATTTTGAGATCTGGACCGTTTTTAATTTAAATTTTAGTCATTTTATTAATATCGCTGCTTCTCCATTATGTTTCTGAAATTACATTAACTTGTAAAAAGTTGTAGCGGAAAGTAACGTGAAGTTGAAAGTAAAAAATAAGAAGTAACAAACTAAAGAATATGGGAGTCCCCTCAAAAACAGTAAAAACAAATGGCAACCTCATTAGAAGAGCAACGTCATGTTCATGTAAATATTTTAGAAACTGACATCACAGAATCATAATCGACAGATAGTTTAGCAAATGTTGATCAACCGCCACTTACGTTTAAGAATTTCCAGTTCTTCCAATTATTCATGGTTGTTTTCAATTCATCTAGATACTCTGCAAATCACATTTAAGTGCCTGGCAGGGAGTTCATTAACCACTTTCATAACCTTTCTCTACCGTTCCATTCTCTAATAGCGCGCGGGAAGAAAGAACACCTAAATCGTTCCGTTACGGAACAGCCGGCCGCGGTGGCCGAGGAGACGCCGGGCGCCGTGGCTCAGCGCGCCCGGTCAGGGGGCTCAACGCCCTCTGTAACAAAAAAGCTGAGCCAACAACACACCGAACATCAACGAACAAATACGATCAGCGTCCGCGATGAACAGAACTTCCAGTAAGAAAAAAAAAAAAAAAAAAAAAAAAAAAGGAGACTGAGGCGCTCCAGTCACGGTCTAAACGGCCACTACGGTCGGGGGTTCGAATCCCCCCTGGGGCATGGATATTTGTGCCGTCCTTAGTCTTAGGAAGTTCATAAGTAGTTTGTAAGATTAGGGACTGATGACCCCGTAGTTAAGTCCCATAAGTTCTACAAACATTTGAATCGTTACGGAACATTACCTTTTAACATGGATGTCTGGTGCCATGTAGCCTTCAAATGTTCCGCAAACACAGAACGTTGTTTTATATTGTTAATTTTACTTGTTATGTTAACTAATTGCTCGCTGAATCTCGTTCTCAACATCCTATTACTTTGGCCAATGCAAATTTTATGGTAAATGTCACATTTACTTAGAAAGATTTTTTTAATCATTATATATATATATATATATATATATATATATATATATATATATATATTATAGTGCTGTTCATTAATCTCGCTAAAACTCGAGAACGGCTGAAGCGATTTGGCTAATTTTAGTCTTGAAATATTCGTGTAAGTCCAGGGAAGGTATAAACGGTGATAAAATACGGAAAAGTTGTCTGGATAAGAGGAAAATCGGGAAAAACTGAAACAGCTTTTTTCCAGTGCGCAATCAATATCGTTCGTCCAATTGCGATAAAATTTTGTACATTTCATGTTGAAAGCAAGAGGAAGGTGCGCACCAAATAAAAGTTTTGAAAAGTCACGTGGAAATTAGGAAAATCCAAAGTGATTATTTCTATGAATAAATCAATTGCTACATGGTTGTAACAGCATCACTTGAGTACGGCTTGACAGGACAAGGTTTGTATGAATATTTTTTTTATTATTATTACTTTTTTTTTTTTTTTTTTTTTTTTTTTTTTTTTTTTTTTTTTTTGGAAAATCGAAAATCTACCTGAAAATTGGAAAATTTGAGAAACACTGAAAGTGTGTTTTTCAATGTGTTTATGTTTGGATTCAGCACTATAGCTCACTATTCGCACGACGGAGACAGGTAATTCTTTTTTTGGATGTTGGCATAATTACGTATTCAAAACCGGCGACAAATATAAAACATCGTCCGAACTAGTTCTGAATGCTTTTTCTGAAAAATAACCTTGATCTCCTAGTAACAAATAATTCTGAGCTAGTAAAGAGCATCAAAACAGATACAGGGAATAGCGAACATCGAGTTGTATTAGCGAGACTGAATGTCGAAATTCCCAAATTCACCAATCAACATCATCATCATTAGAGACTGATTATGCCTTTCAGCGTTCAGTCTGTAGCATAGTACCTCTAATAAAATTCCTCCATGATGCCCTATTCAATGCTAACATTGATGCCTCGTCTGATGTTATGCCTTTTACTTCAAAATCATTCTGCACCGAATCTAAGTACTTTCTTCTTGGTCTACCTCGACTACTCTTACCCTCCGCTGACAAGCTCATGAGTCTCTTAGGTAACCTTGCTTCTCCCATGCGTGTAACATGACCCCACCATCTCAGTCTGTTCGCTTTAACTGTTTCATCTATGGTATTCATTCCCAGCTTTTCTTTGATTTCTTCATTATGGTCACCCTCCTGCCTTGTTCCCATCTATTGGTACCTGCAATCATTCTTGCTACTTTCGTATCTGTAACCTCTATCTTATGAATAAGGTAACCTGTATCCACCCAACTCTCACTCCCATACAACAAAGTTGGTCGAATGATAGAGCGGTGCATTGCTCACTTAGTCTTGTTACTTACTTCCTTCTTGCAGGAGAGAGTATATCTTAACTGAGCACTCACTGCATTAGCTTTGTTGCATCTCGATTCCAGTTCTTTCGCTATGTTGCCATCCTGTGAGAAAATACGTCCAAGGTACTTGAAACTGTCTACCTGTTCTAACTTTGTTCCTCCTATTTGGCACTCAATCTTTTTGAGTCTCTTTCCCACAGACATTACTTTCGTTTTGGAGATGCTGATCTTCGTATCATAATCCTTGCAACTCTGATCGAGCTCTGAAATATTAGTTTGCAACCTTTCAATCGAATCGGCCATTACAACTAAGTCATCCGCATATGCGAGACTGCTTATTTTGTTTTCACCTACTTTAATCCCGCCCTGCCAGTCTACTGTTTTCAACATATGATCCATGAATAGTATGAACAGCGGTGGTGACAGGTTACAGCCTTGTCTTACCCCTGACACTACCCTGAACCATGAGCTTAATTTGCCATCTACTCTAACTGCTGCCTGACAGTCTACGTAAAGCTCTTTAATTGCCTGCAGAAGTTTGCCTCCTATACCATAATCTTGTAGAACTGACAGTAGCTTCCTCCTAGGAACACGGTCATAAGCCTTTTCCAGATCTATGAAACATAGATACAATTCCCTGCCGTAAGCTAAAGATCTGGTCCTGACAGCCTCTAAAAGGCCTAAACCCACACTGATTTTCATCTAACTTGTCCTCAATTAATACTCGCACTCTCCTTTCAACAATACCTGAGAATATTTTGCCTACAACGCTAATTAAAGAGATACCTCGGTAGTTGTTGCAATCTTTTCTGTTTCCATGTTTGAAAATTGGCGTGATTACTGTTTTCGTCCAGTAAGACGGAACCTGTCCCGATTGCCACGCCTTTTCAATTATCCTGTGTAACCATTTCAGACCTAATATTCCACTGTATTTGACGAGTTCCGGATTAGTTTCATCCACCCCAGCAGGTTTATTGCACTGTAATCTACTGACCATTTTCTCCACTTTTTCAAATGAGATCCCGTTTCCATCGTCGTTCCTATCCCATTCTACCTGAAAATCTGATACATCATTGAACGTTTCACCTTCATTGAGCAATTCTTCAAAATATTCCCTCCATATGTACAAAACACTTGTTAATTCCTTCTTCTCTCCCTTTCGAAGATTGCTAATTACGCTCCGGCTCAAAGATTCTAGCTTGTTTCCAAAGTCTTCCCATGATTTCTGCTTGGATTCTGCAATTATTCGTTTGGCTTTGTTTCTTTCTTCAACATAATTTTCTCTGTCTGCCTGATTTCTAGTATGGAGCCATTTTTGATATGCCTTCTTTTTATTTTTACAGGCTGCTTTGACTGTGTCATTCCACCGGGCTGTCTGCTTCTTCCTACCTTTACACACTAATGTTCCAAGACATTCTCTAGCTGCTGTCCCTGTACCTTGACCATTCCTCTTCCAGTGACTAAATCATTACATTCAACTAACTGGTACCTTTCCGAGATCATTGTTATGTATTTGTGCCTAATTTCCTTGTCTTGAAGCTTCTCCACTCTTATCCTTCTACACATGGACCTGACTTTCTGCTCTTTTGGCCTCACAAAATCAATTTCACTGCAGATTAAATAATGGTCAGTATCATCAAAGAACCCCCTGAAAACTCGTGTGTCCTTGACTGTCTTCCTGAATTCCTGGTCTGTTATTATATAGTCAATGATAGATCTGGTTCCCCTTCCTTCCCACGTATAGTGCTGAATGTCCTTATGCTTAAAGAAGGAGTTTGTGATAACTAAGCTCATACTTGAACAGAAATCCAAGAGCTGTTTTCCGTTCCTGTTGGCTTCCATATCTTCTCCAAACTTACCCATAACCTTTTCATAACCTTCTGTTCGATTTCCTATCCTGGCGTTGAAATCACCCATGAGTAAAACACTATCCTTATCCTTCACTCTAACAACTACATCACTGCGTTGTAAAATCTGTCCATCTCATCTTGATCTGTCCCTTCACAGGGTGAATACACTGCCACAATCCTAATTTTCTTACTGGAGGTGGCCAAATCTATTCACATCAGTCGTTCATTTACATACCTTATTGCAGTTATGCTGGGTTCGATTTCTTTCCTGATGTAAAATCCTACACCCCACTGTACTCTTCCTACTTTAACTCCTGACCTTGTATTCTCCGACTTTGTCCTCTTTCTCTCCTCTTCCTCTAACATCACTAACATCTAAAACATCTAACCCCATCTTTCTTGAAGCCTCCGCCAGCTATTCCTTCTTCCCATTGTAATCCCCATTGATATTAATAGCTCCCCATCTCATTCCAGATCGTTTGCCAAGTCGTATCTGAGGAGTCCCTGGTCTGTAAATTAGAGGTGGGACTCTATCACGTCCAAAGGTCCGAGGCATTTTGCTCTGATTGTTGCCAGCATGATATTGAAGTACCTGGGAAGCAGGTTGGTAGCCTTACTTGCCCAGTGCCCCACTGGGTTTTACCCCTAACGGTTGAGGGACTAACCGGTGGATTTGGTAGTCTTTGCCGTCTGAGCACAAAGGTGGCCACGGCTCAGAATATGTCCGAGATGCCCAATCTTATTCCAAAGTAACTGGTATCCCAACTGCCAGGACCACTTACTTGGCCACTTATACGTTGCCCGTGGTTCATGAACTAGGACATGACTACAGGTACCCTCACCATACATGATTACAGGAACGCACACCATATATCTATTCAATGAAGCAGATAAAAATTCGCTTCACACTTTCCTGAGTGATAGTCTCTAGTCTTTCAAAACTAAAAATACGAGTGTAGATCAGTTGTGGCTTCCTTTCAAAGACATAATATCAGTAGCAATCGAGAGATTTATACCAAATAAATTAATAAAAGAGGGGGCTGATCCCCCCCCGCCCCCGTGGTAGACAAAAGACAAAACAGGTCAGATCACTGTTGCAGAAACAAAGAAAAACGCATGCAAAATTTAAAAAGACACAGAATTCACAAGACTTTTACTGAAACTCGCAATCTAGCGCGGACTTCAATGCGAGAAGCCTATAGTAATTACCACATCGAAATCCTGTCTCGTAATCTTATAGAAAATTCAAAGAAATTCTGGTAATAGGTGAAGAACACTAGCGGCAAAACACAAACAATACCTTCACTACGCGATAGCAATGGTAATACTACCGATGACAGTACTGCTAAGGCAGAATTACTAAACACAGCTTTCCGAAATTCGTTCACCTAAGAAGACGAAGTGAACACTCCAGTATTCAATCCAAGAACAGCTGCCAGCATGCGAAACTTAGAAGTAGATGTTCCTGGAGTATTCGTTTCTCCATGACTGGATGTTTGCTGTTGCCGCAACTGTGGTTCAATTTAATGAAAGTCCAGCTCCAGTTGCATTTATTGGTGCTTTATTTAAGTCCACACTAGCGGTTTCGGCCCTCTGTTAGGCCATTTTCAAGTGTGACAAACGTTATGCCGTAGAGAAAGCAACGTCAAATAGTAAAACATCTGAAGTTACTAAACAAAAACAAATCTTCCTGGCCAGATTGTATAGCAACTAGATTCCTATCAGAGTATGCTGATGCAATAGCTCCGTACTTAGCTATAATTTACAACCGATGACTCAGCGAAAGGTCCGTACCCAAAGACTGGAAAGTTGCCAAAGTTACTCCAATATCCAAGAAAGGCAATAGGACTGATCCCCAAAATTACAGGCCAATCTCATTGACGTCGATTTGCAGTAGGATTTTGGAACATATACTTTGTTCGAATATTATGAACTACCTCGGAGAGAACGAACCAATAGTCAACACGGATTCAGAAAGTATCGCTCTTGCGAAACATAGCTTGCCCTTTATTCACATGATGTGTTAAATGCCATCGACAAGGAATCTCAAATCGATTCCATATTTCTGGATTTCCGGAATTTGACACTGTACCCCACAAGCGGCTACTAATGAAATTGCGTGCTTATGGAATATCTCCTCCAATTGTGCGATTGGATTCACGATTTCCTATCAGAATGGATACAGTTCGTTGTAATTGACGGTAAGTCATCGAGTAAAACTGAAGTGATAGCTGGCGTTCCACAGGGAAGCGTTATTGGTCCCGTACTCTTCCTTGTGTTTATAAACGATTTAGGAGACAATCTTAATAGCTCTCTTAGACTGTTCGCGGATGATGCTGTCGTTTATCGGTTAGTGAAGTCAACAGAGGATCAAAAGCAACTGCAAAGCGATTTAGACAAAATTTCTATATGGCGCGAAAATTGGCAATTGACACTAAATAAAGAAAAGTGTGAAGAAATACACATGACCACTAAAAGAAATCCACTGAACTTCAATTACGCGATAAATCAGACAAACCTTAAGGTCGTAAATTCTACCAAATATGTAGGAGTTTCAATTACGAACAACTTTGACTGGAGAGGACACGCAGAAAATATTGTGGGGAAGGCGAACCAAAGGTTACGTTTCATTGGAAGAACGCTTCGAAGATGCACCAGCTCCACCAAATAGACTGCCAACATCACACATGTGCGTCCTCTCCTGGAGTACTGTTGCCCCTTGTGGGACCCTTACCAGGTGGGACTGACGGAAGACATTGAGAAGGTTCAGAAAAGGGCAGCTAGTTTTGTTTTATCACGTCACGGAAATGTTGCACGAATTGGGCGCGATCTGTTAGCGAAGTTTCAATCACCGACTTTTACTTCTGAATGTGAATATATTTTGCTAGCACCCATCTACTTATGGATACATGACCATCCCAATAAAATAACAGAAATCACATCGAAAACGGAACGATTTAGGTGTTCTTTCTTCCCGCGCGATATTAGAGAATGGAACGGTAGAGAAAAGTTATGAAAGGGGTTAATGTACCCTCTGGCAAGCACTTAAATGTGATTTGCAGAGTATCTATGTAGATGTAGATGTAGATGGTCTTGGAAAAGTTTTCAGTAAAAAAAAAAAAAAATAGGGACAGTTAAAAAGGAACGTCGCAAAATTCGAACCAATTTCCTTTTTCATTGTGTTTCTAAATGTACTCATCACTATAAGTTGAGAACCGTTCATCCGATTGCGATAAAATTTTGATGAACGTTCTTATGAACTAAAAATTTGGGAAAGTTACCCGGAAAATTTAAAAATTCGCGAGAAACTGAAAGAGCGTTTTTCAATGGGATATCAATATCATTTGTCTGATTCCGATTAAATTTTGAACATTCGGCGTTCAAAGCTACAGGAAAGTTTGTGTGAAGTAGAAGTTTGTAATAGTTGACCAGAAAATAGGAAAATTTTTAGAAAACTTAGAGAACTCTTTTCTTTGGGATATCAATATTATTCGTACGATTGCGACAAAATTTTGCACATTTGACGTTCAAAGCAAGAGTACATACATATTAGCAATTGCAAAGCATTGCCGGGTCGACTAGATAACACAACAATCAAGTCATTATTTTATATGTTTTAAATCGAAATTTTCCTCTCAAATTTTTCCATATTTTATCACCGTTTAAACCTTCCCCGAACTTCCACGAATGTGCCATGAACTTTATCCTGGACAGGTGTGCGTGATCTGCCCACTCTTTCGGCCCACTATCGAGCCGATGCTTAGACTATCTGATGATGCCTTTATAAAGCTATTGGGTCTAAAATACATATGATTAAAATTAATATGGTTTATATTAAGAGGTAAGTGATACGAAGTTCACCGGGTCATCTAAAAAAATAAAAACTTAAAAAATGCATAAACGGTGTTTCGATCATTGATCTCTGTCGAGTAAGAAGGTTGTATAGAGACATTATCTCCACATAATAATAATTGTGTTCATACCTGTCACAAAACTGTTTTGTCCCGACAAAGAAACTTAAGTGCGTATTACATCTCCCGTCATTCTGGCGTTGCGTGAGTTTATAGAAAAAGGCAAATACGAAGGTTGGAACTTGAATAGTGGCAACTATTTATTCACAACTGATACAAAAGGGTTTTATCAGGCTTGATTCCATATTGGAATGGGTGCTCCACAACTGTATTTGATTTGTGGTAATTATTCAGCAATCAGTCGTCATAAATATAAATTCTTTATTTGTTAGCAAATCCGGATTTCGACCACTGTGTGGTCATTATCAATGCTTAAAATAAATTAAAATACTTAAAACATCTCGACCTCCATGTAGGAGGTTGCGTTTGTACTGACGCAGCTGTTACAATCCTTACACAATTAAGGATTGTAACAGCTGCGTCAGTACAAACGCAACCTCCTACATGGAGGTCGAGATATTTTAAGTATTTTAATTTATTTTAAGCATTGATAATTACCACACAGTGGTCGAAATCCGGATTTGCTAACAAATAAAGAATTTATATTTATGACGACTGATTGCTGAATAATTACCACAAAAGGGTTTCATGTTTGCACCTGTTACTGTCCTTCAAAATAGTCACCAGCGTTGTGTAAAACCCGTTGTCAGCGATGTGGAAGGCGTAGTATACCGTTGTCAGAGCCTGTTCTGTTGATGGTGTGAATGGAGCGGTCTACTGCTTGTCGAATATCTGGAACAGTTCTGAAGCGAATCAGATCAAAGTCACAAGGACTCACGTCCGGGGAGAATGGTGGATGGTACAGTACTTCCCAGTCTCACTGACTAAACAGAGAGCCACAGCTTGAGCATTGTCGTGCATAAAGTCGGGCGGGTTATCGCCTGAAGCATCCCCGCACGCCTTGAAGACCTTGATGACTTTGACGTGCTGTGCGACCTCTGGCACATTCAGTCGAGATCCAACTCCGTTGTTCCTGTTTCGAAAACTTTGTGACACCGTTACGCTAGACTGCTTGCTCACAAGTGACTGTGTTCCTCTTGACTGTGCGCACGCTGGTGACTTGAGACAGGCGAGTCTATCTGCTCGAAGTTATGTCAATAACGGGTGCTATCAGCGACAATAGTATACTCATTTGCATAGTGTCTCCACAGCAGTGTTGCCACTATTTAAATTATTATCTGTACTGAAATACCAGAAACAAAACAAAGCAAAACACTCTTATCGATTCCTACAGCAAGAATAGCTCCATCGACTTCGACACCTGCAACATTGAAATTCTCAAAGTTAACAACATGGTGTACCAGCTCCAGCATGGTGTTCCACTGAACTATATCAGCCCATCAGTGAAGCAGAAGAGCACCTACACTAACATTATGTCGGTCCCATGTATTATCGTTGTGGTCTTCAGACCGAAGATTGGATTCATGCAGCCCTCCACGCTGTACTGTATTGTGCAAGTTTCTTCATTTCCGAATAACAGCGGCAACCCACAGCAGTTTTAACGTCCTAACTGCACTCATCTCATGGTCTCCATCTATGAATTTTACCTCCAACAGTGTCTGCTTCCGTGGTCTAGTAAACAGCCTCGTGGGTTGCCACACAGAAGCCAGATACAGAAAGAAATTGGTAATATTGATAATCAATGTAACTGTTAAATATTTTATATACAGATGTACAGTTAAAACAGAAAGAACTACATTTGTGAGGTTGGCAACACTCCAATAACACACTGAGCAGAATCAGTCAAAACAAAAACAAACACTTCTGATCTGTGGAAAACAACTATGAACAGTGAAACAGTGACAGTGAAAGTAGTGAGAAAACGACACAACATGAAGAACCGGCGGTATTGCATTAAACAGACCGGCATTCCATGATGTGAAGCGAAAAGAAGACAAAATTTCCGTAAGTACCAAACATTAGGCCTACTTTTCAGGGTCCATTTAAGAACTGTTTTCGATCTAAACACAAAACAAACTGTAGATTTCTATTATTACAGACCACTGAAGATGTTTTACATTCAATAAAACGAAACGCGTCTGGTGTGAAAAAATCGCATTTTTATTGTAGTTGCAAAGACGGAAAATCACTGCTATTCATAATTATGAAAGCAACTACGGACATTATGGCCACACAAACGAAGAAGTTAAAAAAAGGTTCGATTTCTGGTTGGGTGGGAGTTTTTCTCAGCTCGGGGACTGGGTGTTGTGTCATCCTCGTCATTATTTCATCATCATTGAGGCGCTAGTCGCTGAAGTGGCGTCAGCTAAAGAGACTTACGCCAGGCAGGCTGAACACGAGTCTAGTTGGGATCTAACGGTCATAAATACCCCACGATCATCATCATCGCCAACAGTTCCCTCTACTACTATTTGACTATTCTTTGAAATCTCATAATGTGTTCTATCGTTATTTCCCTTGTTTTAGTTATTCAAAAACTTAACTTTCTCCATATTTGTGTTCAAAACCTCCACATTACAAGGAGATAACAAATGATTCATCGGGTTTTTCCGTGTTATAGCTTCAAATATCTAAATGCCTACCCATTTGTACTAATTGCCTATAGAAAGGACAGAGTGATAACTGTGGTGTCGCTCAAGTTTAAAGTGCGCGCCACCTACTTTCGCCGCGCGCTGCCATGCACGCACGGCGTGGCGTTCTTACGTCAGCCACGAGCGCCCTCTGCTGCAACTCCGCTCGTGGCCACCACTGAACGACATCGTTCACTTGGGACTGAGATAGGAACCAGTTAACACTTCGGAACCAGATAGGCACCATTTAAGACTTGGCTATCGGATAGGCACTAGTAATCATCAGTAGGCAGGCCTCTATCTAAACTATGTAAAAGTTAAGTATTACTAAGTCTCTATGAAATATATATCTCGTTCTAATTTACTCTAGTGTTTCTAGTTTCTGCTGTCCCACTGGCTGGTCACCTCCGTACCTGCACAAGCGTGCATCCTTTATTCCTGTGTCGGTCTCTTTCTATTCGGCCACCGACACCTACGACAACCGGCGGACGAGATACAAAAGCGGCGACGAGGCTGGGACACAAAAATAACAGTTTGCAAAAGGGTGATTAATCAACAGAAAGCATTTTGCATTCTGATTAATCACCCTTTTGCAAACTGTTATCACTTTGCCACTTGGTGAGAATTAATTAACAGAAAGCATTTTGCGTGCTTTCAACTGCGGAAGATGTAGGAGTAGATATAATCCTGGCAACATATTTGTGAATAGGAAGTGGGCAACACAGAGCGTGAAGCTCGTTGACGATCCCACCCCCAAGTACCCAACACAGACCCATTATTTGTGTTGTGAATTCCGTCATGAAGCCAGAGGCGGTGCCCTTTGGAAAGTGGTTTAATTTCAAAAAAGCAAACTGGCAAAAATTTGAAGAGCAGTCGCACGAAGAGGTTGAGAAAATTTCTCCTCGATCAGATGAGTATGGTAGATTTATCTGTGAAAGAGGTATCAAGGAAATATATCCCAAGGGGTTGCCTCACCCAGGAACTAAGCGGCAGCAGCAAAGCTTTGCTTGACAGGTACCAACAGTTGTTCATTCAGACCGCTCGGCCACTGCGGCCGGTAACAATTGAGTAACAGCAAATCAGATCGCTGGTCAACTTCTGAAGAATGGGTAAACAGAAGGGAAAAAAGTTATATACCATAAGATGCTTCATTCACAGAAACCGAACTGGAATACGCCATTCAAAGTATGAAACTGAATGAGGCCGATGGAACCGATGACCTTAAAACGGAGCAGATAAAATAGTTTGGGCCCAAAGTTCCAAAGTGGTTATTGCAAATGATTAAGACCTGTATTAAGAAGCTGAAGACCCCAAAACTATGGCGGCAGGCGAGAGTAGTGGCTTTACTAAAACCCGGCAAGGAGATATCTGATCCTAAAAGTTACAGACCAATGTCACTTCTCTGCCATCTCTAAAAGATGCTGGAGAGGATGATTCTTAACAGTGTGGCTGAAATCATCGATGGAAAGATCGTAAAGGAACAAGCCGGTTTTAGACCAGAAAGATCATATTATGGACAAGTACTCAATCTAATGCAGCACACAGACGATAGTTTTGAAAGAAAATTAATAACTGGAGCAGTTTTCATAGATCTTACTGCCGCTTATTACACGGTAAACCACAGAAAGCTAATGTGCAAATTGTATCACCTCACAGAGGACTATACGTTGACAATGGTTATTGTTTGCCTCCTGCAGAATCGAAGATTTTGTGTATCTCTAAATGGTAACAACTGTAGGTGGCGACTGCAGAAGAATGGGTTACCACAAGTAAGTGTACTTTCTCCGATTTTGTATAATGTGTACACTAATGACCAACCTATCTCTCAAGATACACGATTGTTCTTTTATGCTGATGACACAGCTGTAGCTGCCCAGGGGTCCAATTTTGATGAAATATCCCAAAAGCTCCCCAGAAGTCTTGAAGAACTAGCTCAATATTACGATGACAATCAACTAAAGCCAAACCCTTGCAAAATCCAAGAAAGTGCTTTCCATTTGTACAATAGAAATGCCGGAGTTTAGCTCAACGTTACGTGGCAGGGTAAGAAGCTATAGCACTGTTTAATGCCTAAATACCATGGGTTACACTTTTACAGATCGCTTTCCTTCAAACAACATTGCCAAAATACCAAGGCGATGTTGTCATTCCACTTCTCTCTCACTCACATGAGTGCGCATATGTGAGTGAGAGAGAAGTAGAATGACAACATCGCCATCTGGCGGATTCTCCACTTAATAACTGACCGCTTTGCTGACCTTAGTATGCACTTGACCATCCTACAGGGATGTTATGGGGGGAATTTTAAATTTATTTTATGTTTGACATATGTCTTTGACAGTGATTATTTTAAAAGGAATGTTTAGTTTCACTTTTTAATACGTTTTAAAAGATATGGTGAGTGTGATGATTGTGTTCTCATTTATGTTTTATCGAAATGTTTGATGAATATTAATTCCATTGTCTCGCTGTAGCCTTCGATAATGACGGTACGTCGAAACGCGTAAGGCCTCAATAAATTGAAGTTAGTGGTCAAGACTCTAAAGTTTATTTCAAGTGCATCAAAGTGGCCACGTCTCACAAATGTCTCATGGAGACAGCAAGAAAGGGATATATGTTTTGATTATTTTTATTTGGACAAACGTGAAAGACAATATTTACGACGATAACATTGGCTGAACTCCAGAACTGCATCAGTGCTGCAATGTCGAACACTGAGAGAGATATGACTACCTCATAGGTATGTGTCGTGCAACACGAGGACAGCATACAGAAAAAATTTTAATGATGTGTAAGAAACTTAAAACTGCCTTTTCATACAATGAATCAATCACTGGTTTATGTGTAATACTTTGTGAAACACACTCATCGAAAACCCTATGAATTATTTGTAATCACCCTAGAGTTATATGGTCTAGCTGTCTAATTTTCACTATTCTTCAGTAGCACCGCATTTCAAAATCTTCTATAATATTTACTTTATATTCGATCGATGACACCGCGGCGACAGTCACGAAGATGAGGAGAACAGTGAAGTCAACAGCTTGCTGGCCCATGATTGGATCCACCTGAGACGCGAATCACAAAGCAAGACGCTTCACTACGCGGGGGCTCTACTACCACAAAAAGCATTTATACGGATGGGGGAGGGGGGGACACATCCGCAGCGCGAAGCGTGGTCGCTGTAGTTCCGCTCATTTACGATCCTTTCAGCCGCGAAGCTGCGTGTTTTATCGCGGCTTCCACTCTGGCGGGCAGTCCTGAAACAATTAAAAGTTGGCCTAATGGCTCAGGAAATGGAGAATATTTTTTTTGTTCTTGTTTCCTGTACTCCTCTGTGTTGCCTTATCGCTAAAATACCGGAAATCCTTATCATTACGAACACTTTACGACTTACATTATGCGTCCAAGGATGTATAAACCGTCCGGACTACAATGTGTGCACAGGAACTCTCTCTTCTGTCAAGCTTACAATGTACCAAAAATGATTCTAAGACAATGTCCTCTTTTCTATGGCACGACGCGCCTCAATCAAAATTTTGTGTCGATAACTCCACTGCGGATATGGAAGCATCAAGGTCACGTGGCAAGCAAGTGGTGCAGTAAGAACGATACATATACTCTGATGAGTCGTTTGCTAAGTACACCGAACAAATTATGACTCACCCCTAGCTATAAACGCGTAAATACCGCCAAACACATTTCTGAGAGTGTGTTCACAGTTACATCGGGCGTTCCACAGGGTAGTGTTATTGGTCCTCTGCTGTTACTTATTTACATAAACGATTTAGGGAAAAATCTAAGTAGCTCTCTTAGGTTGTTTGCAGATGACGCCGTCATTTACCGTCTAGTAAAATCATCTGAAGATCAAAACCAACTGCAGAACGATCTGAATAAGATATCAGTATGGTGTAAAAATTGGCAATTGACTCTAAATAATGACAAGTGTGAAGTCGTCCACATGAGTACGAAAAGAAATCCGTTAAACTTTGTTTACAAGATAAATCAATCAAAAGTGAAGGCCGTAAACTCCACAAAATACCTAGGAATTACTATTACTTCAGACTTAAATTGGAAAGAACACGTAGATAATATCATGGGAAAGGCAAACCAGAGACTGCGTTTTATTGGCAGACCCTTAAAAACATGCAACAGAACTACAAAAGAAGCTGCATACACTACGTTTGTCCGTCCATTTTTGGAGTATTGCAGCCCAGTGTGGGATCCTTATCAGGTGGGTTTGACGGAGGACATCGTTTAGTATTGTCACGATACAGGGGAGACAACGTTACGGAAATGATACAGGATCTGGGATGGGAATCTTTACAACAACGGCGCTTATCGCTGCGTCATGGGCTACTTGCGAAACTCCAATCGCCAACATTCTCCTCCGAATGCTAAAATATATTGTTGACTCCCACTTACATAGGAAGAAGTGATCATCAGAATAAAATACGAGAAATCAGAGCTCGAACAGAGAGATTCAGGTGATCTTTCTTCCCGCGCGCTATTCGATAATGGAATGGGAGATAAATAGTATAATGGTGGTTCGATGAAACCTCTGCCAGGCACTTAAATGTGATTTGCAGAGTATCCCAGGTAGATGTAGATGTTACACTGACGGCGAACGCCAGATCCCTTCGCCAAGGCCTTCCGCAACGACGACCGACTGCTTGGTCCCAAGGTTGTAAATTCATTGGAATGGCTACATTTGGCGTAATTGACCGTCATGGTTTCTGTAGTAAAATCTATAACTTTATGGGCTATTGAAGGAAATGATAATACATGAAAACACTGTAGTTTTAAATTTCACATTGGAAATGTGGTATTGACAGTGCCGTCTCTACCATAGGGGCACAAGGGGCACAGGCCCAGGGGCCCCAGCCTGATGGGGACCCCGAGAGACTCATTCTTTTCTCCTAGACAATGACTACTTTAAAGTGAATTTTTGTTGCACTTATTCATTATAAAAACCCAGAAATTGTCTCGAAGCGTGTCATATATGGTGTGGAAAGTGACATAGTTTGCTGCCTGCATGCAAAATCGTAGTTATTATTGCGGGCCTTAGCTACAGAACACACGGTGACACTGTTGTAGTAGACCTTGTGGAAGTCTGTTTCAGACATAACTCAGCGGAACAGTGTATCCACTAGCGGCCTTCACACGACGCCACACGGGGCTGCTGTTGACCGGCCAAGCAGCGGCTAGGCGCTTACATCACGAGATGTCAGCGACTTTACAAAAGATAATTCCCTACATTGGATGGAGCACCGGTATAAATCGCTGTTCCTTCCATAACAATGAGCACGCTGCTTCACAGTGGTCAAAGAAAAAAATCGACATCTCGATACTGAGTTGGAACTGCACCTTTCGACAGAAAAGGAAACGGCCGCGTGGCCATTCTAGAGCTGGAATGGAAACGGTCACGTGACCTGTACCGTCGACGTGAAAGTTCCTTGTAACCAGTTCCTCGGTCCTTCCGCTCAGTCTTGCGAACCGTTCCTTTGGAGCCGTTCGTTCGCGAACGACTCATCTCTACAATGTACAGAGCAGTGGCAATGGATGTTAGAGCCAGTTATTGGAACTAGGAGTTATTTTGTAAAGGGTGAACTCAATATTTTGTAGCACAGTAGTTTTCAATATTCAAGCACACGAAAATGAATAGTTCATAAAAAAAATGAAAGATCCAATGCTTTGAAAACAGGGCCAAACGGTGAGACAGAAAGGATTTCAGATGTGGAATAACGCCTGCAGACTAGCTTTTGAGAAAAGCATGCAGCTAACAAACCTATTTGGAGTGCAGTACTGAAAGTTTTATTTTAGCATTAATCTCAATTGTATGTTTTTTTTAGCATCCCCATACAAAAACGTATAAACGAGGTTCCACTGCATATCATTGTGATTTCCTAGTCACATTGAAAATTATGAGCATTTAGCCAATATGGCATTTCATCTGTTCCCCTGTGTATTATTGCTAGTTTTTCACAGCAAACGTGAACAATAACAACAACGTAGTCTCTCGGCAAGTTTTGTGTCAGTTTACGTTCTGGGTACCTGATATATATATATATATATATATATATATATATATATATATATATATATATATATATATATGTTACGTCGATGTGTAACAGTTAAATGAGTGTACCTCAATCAGGTAGTAAAAGATAAAACAATTGACTTGAAGAATTTTCAGCATTCATCTCTTCATGGTAATCTTTCCTTTTAGCTGCGAATTTGAAAATTAAAAATTTGTTTAGCACAAGTACTACTACATTTAATGAAATTCAGTAATTTGATACAGAAACATTACCTACAATTTTTTATTAACGCATTTATAAAATGTTTGTGGCCATTGAAAGTAAATTAGCTTTTGTTACCCACACGTGCTCTAATTAGACGTAGTACTACACTCACAGGGTGTAGTTTGTGAACTGACCATATATGTGTCATTGACATATACGATATACCTACCCTGTTCACAGTATATTTTTATTTTACTTTGTCAATGCATTTACTACATACATATAAACTTTTAACAAGAACAGTACTTTTTTTTTTTTTTTTTTTTTTTTTTTTTTTTTTGTAGCTTTGAGCAAATCTCATAAATAACTGGAGAGTTACTTAGTTACTTATACTAAGATTTCGAAGTGTAAACAATAGATGGACATTAAAAAAATGATCTGATATACTTGAAGTCTCACTTGTGGAGAAGGTACTTCACTTAAAAGACGTATTTTCTCTTATTCCGGAAGAAGTGGCTTTATTGTGGGACGCTGCTTCTCATGTGGAAGTTGCAGGTCAGTCTCTCGACAAATGTAAGAACTCTTTATTCCGCTTTTTCTTCGAGCGAGGAAAAAATCAGCTACCGGCACCTACTTTTCTCTATTCTTATAGTCCCAAGTGAAACCACAGTAGTAGCTTGAACTTCATCAAGGGAACTATTTTATGCGATTTTATCCTGTGTTTTACGTCTTCCGACATAAACTTAATTATGTTATTCACAATATCTCGTGTCTTCCTGCACCATTTGATGGAGACTGCAATGTCGCGCTATGTATGACCGTTTCCATTTTTTTCCCAACATATGGAAGCAGCAACACATGAACTTCGTTAACTAGAAGGGTCTGAAGCAGACTAATGTGGCCTCCCCTTACAACAAATTAATGTACTCGCCCGACGCTTAGGACAATGCGCAACGGCCTCCCCTACGAAGAAACCAATGGACTCGCCCGGTGCTTAGGATGGCACTGCGCATCGGCCAATGCATCCAGTCCTCGTGAATTCGGCATTGTTTGAGTTTCTACCTTACGAAATGATAGTTCGTTATCGGGGTGATTCGAAGTGCCATTTGATTGTACGAGATTTACGCTATTCGGTCTGTTTTCTTGGCAGTTTCTACTTGATACTTTTGTAGTGTCTTTCATCAGTGTCAAAAAGAACATACTTAAGTGGTTTAGAAAAAAAACTTGCAATTCGAAAAGAAACCATTAGCAGACTACCTAAACTTACTTCATTTTTCACTGTTGAAGCAACTAACAGGCAGAGTGATTCATCTACCTCATCATCTCAAGATATCTCTAAATCTTAAAGCTTAGAAACGGTGCCCATGTTTAACATAACATTTGTGTTTTGTTGTGAAGTTGTGAAGATAGCTGCTCACACATCACGTCGGCAACCATTTGAGTTCTTCCAGGGGATACAAAGATTGGAAGCATATGAACAACTTATTAAAGGAGCATGAGAACAGTTTACAGCACAGGGAATCAATTATGAATTATGTTGCAAGAAGCAAAATTGTTATTGCTTTCCCAGTTTCATGTTCAAATGTTTGTTAAGCTTGAGAGAGTTAACTGCGGGGTTATCAGTCCCGAAACTTACAAACTACTTATCAACTACCTTATACTAAAGACGACACAAACATCCATGCCCGAGGGGGGATTCGAACTCCCGACCGTAGCGGCCGTGCAGACTGTGACTGGCGCGCCGCAGACCGCTTGCCCACTGCGGCCGGCCGAGTTTAATGCAGAGGTCAACTATTGGAAGAGCATATTGAAGAGTATTGTTGAAGTTGTGAAATTTTTGGCGGCAAGGGAACTAGGGTTTCGTGGAGAAAATTATATTTTGGGCTCTGAAAACAATGGAAATTATTTGGAATGCTTTGCATTAATAAGCGAATTTGATACTTTTCTTGCTGATCATATACGAAAGTGTGGTAATCGTGGCAAAGGAAATTCATCATATTTGTCTGCAAATATTTGCAATGAATTTATTAATGTAATGGGACAGAAAGTTTCAACAACGATTATTAACGAATTAAAAGCAGCCAAGTACTATTCAATAAGCGTGGATTCCTCGCAGATCTCTCCCATATTGACCAGCCATTTTCATCGTTGTCTATGTAAAGGATGGCCAGCCTGTTGAGAGATTTTTGCAATTTTTGCCTATGGAGGAACATAGTGCTCAAAGTATAGAAGATACTGTTATAAAGTTTATGGATAGCTTTGGCGTTTCAATAAAACATTGCTACGGACAGAGCTATGATAATGCAGCAAATGTGGCTGGAAAATATTCAGGTCTTTAGACAAGAATAAAGGAAAAAATGTGAATTTGCTATTTTTGTACCATGTGTCACACATCCACTAAATGTAATAGTTGTTCAGGCGGCTGTATGTGTTTTTGAAGCAGTAGCAAACTTCCAGTTTATCAATCGAAGGAAAGTTTTGAAAGAATGTTTAGGTGCAAATAAAGTTCCGAAGTCCGTCTCTGAAACCAGATGGTCTGCTTTGCATAATGGCTACAATGATATTTTTGAAGCTTTAAAGTCAATTAGTACCAACACTGATCACCCAGTGGAAACAAGAAATGAAGTTCAAAGCCTTTGCAAGAATTTGAAAAAAAAAAAAAAAAAAAAAAAAAAAAACTGGTGACCATTCTCCTTACAGGAATATGGGATGACATTTTGAGAACTTTCAACACAAATGTAACTTTCCAAAGTAGTACCGTCGCAATAGACGTTGCAAGAAAACTCTTTACATCTATTTCCGATTTCATCAGTTCTGCACACAGTACATTCGATCGGTATGAATCTTCAGCAAAAGAAAAAAATCCAGGTGCTGACTATAAGGGAAAGGACGAGTGTTTGCAGCAAGCATATCACTTTTTCCGAAGATTCGTCAGAGACTGTCCAGCTGAGTGCCAAAGAAAAAGTTCGTTTAGACGTTTTTCTACCTATAATCGACACACCGGATTATAGTTTGAAGCGACGTTCAGAAACATACGAGAAAGTTAACAAACATTTTACTTTCCTTTCTCCGTTAAAACAAATCGATTCTAAACAGTTGAAAACTGATGCAAAGAATTTACAGAATTTTATCAAGCAGACGTTAATGCTGATGAGCTCTTTTTTTAAGGGCCCCAAAACACTGAGTGCCCAGAGGCCCCTGCATGGCTTAAGACGGCCCTGGGTATTGACTACTTCATTTATTATCTCCCACCCAGTGAGGGGGCGCAGTGGACTCACATTCGGAAGGACGGCAGTAATCCTAATTTAGGTTTTCGGTGATTTCCCTAAATAACTACAGGCAAATGCCGGCATGGTTCCATTCGAAGGGCACTGCCGATTTCTTCCCCATCCTTAACAAAAAAAGAAAAACAATCTCTGTCCCTTAACGACCACAATATCCACGGGATGTTAAACTCCATTCTTCCCGTGCACCATACGGTGGCACGCACAGTATAAAAATCTTCACCATGAAAACATACATACATTACTCACTTTCGTGGTGATCAGTCAAACACTGTGGAAGTTTGTTGTAATGCACCCTCCTCCACGCACCATATGATAGTATATATCAACAGTAACCTTCCTCCTGTTTTGAATGTGACGTGGTCTAAATTACATCGGAATAAAACTACAGATTTGCGTCTAAGCCTGTCGTGAGGTCCACTCCGCCACTTAAGGTACGTAACTTTATGTAGACAGTGACCTACTCTTGTTCTGAAGGTCAAGTTGCAAAATTTCATCAAGATCGGATGAATGGTACGGCAACGCATAAAATAGTAACAAACAGACGTTGATTATTATGTATTAGATAGCTGAAAACCGGGAATTTATTTCTCTTTTCTGTTAGTCCACCTCCACTAACTTCCTCAATCTCCTCTGCGTTCCTTTCTGTGTCCATCCGCTCCTCTCCCTTCTCTCTGCCCACCTTCTCCACTTCCCCCGTCCTACTCCCCCTTTCTTAGTTCTCTTCTTGCAATTAAATATAACACATTTACAAAGGGTGCGGTGTGATATTCCTGGCCTATGGCCACTTCATATTTCTGGCCGCAGGCCGTTTCTTTGCTAACATTGTACGTGCCTCAAACGCGGAAGAAGTGCAGAAGTGCAGCATATGTTGAAATGTGGGGTGGGGAGCAGTAGCATATGGCACAGTAGGTGCTGGTTCCCGTGAGAAAGCCCGCCTATGTTACTGGTGCTCTCCTCGCATTGGCTGCTGCACTTCACGTCACGTGATATCTTTTGAAATTAGTTTCGTTTATTATATACTAAATATTAATTAGTTAGAGCTGACAATTTGTGATAAATATCTCTCAAGGACAGGCTAGGTTTTGACAGTTTAAAAAGTTTAAGGTGCCTTCTCTTATTGTAACAAGAGAAGAGCGATTTTGCAGAAGGCGCGCGACGGCCCTGTTTTGGCGCGAAATAGAGCGTCAGGTGCCCTCTCGCAACGCGCCGCAGTTTCAGTCTCGAGCTGACCACTATACGCGTCGGACCGCGTCGGTCATGAGTAAAGATTTGTATAATAGTGATAACAGTCGAGGTCTCAACATGAGCTACGGGCAGCATAGGCCGTGTCGTATTAACAAAAGTTGTTCATATTTAATTATTTATTTAATAAATGGCATCCCTGACAATTTAAAAATCTCGCGAGTCGCTTCTTATGCTTCCATTCTACAGAACTTATTTTAGCCTCACTTGTATGCTGTACAAGAACCAACGACCTGTGTGCTGTCTTCTGCGCTGGGGACACAACTATAGAAGACAACAGGTTAGTCAGAACTCTATGCTTTCCATAAAGACTTGGACAGCAACTACGGCACCTCGTGCGTACTGTAGGGCGGTACAAACGCCCACTGCTACGCAACAGTATCCGCAAGGATGTGGAGGTTTTAGGGGACTTGTGGGAGGAAGCAGTACTAACTTCTCCGTCCGCAAATAAAACCCTAGGAAGCTTGTAGCGGCAGCATTCATAGTAGGATATAAAACACACCATCAGACAGTAACTGTATTTTATTTATTACCTCTTATGTCGATTAATAGTTAAAGGTACGTCATTTACTTATGTATAAGTCATTGTGCCTTGCGTCGATTAATTTTTGAATATGACTCCTGTCATATGATGCCTCCTCTGCACAACACATTCGTCTAGGCGGCGTTGGAAGCTTTCCGTAACTCCGCGTGACGTATTCCCTGGGGCATTGCTGACGGCAGTTCTCATGCGATCCTACAACTCAGGAATGGTGACACGAGTTCGGAACACTTCTTGGTGCAGGTAGCCCCAAAGGAAAAATTCTGCACATGAAAGATCAGGTGTGCGAGGCGGACAGGAATTGTCCCCAAAACGGGAAATTATTCTACCGGGAAATGTCTAACGTAAATCCACGCAAATTCTGCCTGTATTCGAGGTCGGTCCGTCTTGTTGAAACCATAATTGTTCCACATCCACGTCGACCATACCTAGTTGGGGAAGAGCGAAGTCTTGCAGCATCTCCAGGTAGAGTTCTCGTGTGACAGTTACAGTCACACGCTGTCATCTTCAAAGAAGGGCCAATAATCCCAAAGAAGCAACTCCACACAACACTGTGACACGAGAACTGTGCAATGGCTTGATGTGCACTTCATGCGGGTTTATATCAATACGATAACGCATATTGTGTTTATTCGCTGAACCACATAACTCGAAATGAGCTTCATCTGACATCAGGATGGTGTGCAACATTTGTGGATTTTGGCGAAGGCGATCATGCATGGTTAAGCAGAATGTTTCACGTGAAACCCAATGGCGAGGCTTAACTTCCTGAATATTCTGCAGCATAAAAAAGGTAAAGTAGTCAACAATCCGAAGATTGGTTTGAACACCACAGTGCTTTACTAGGCATGGTCCTATTTGGAGGTGGTATGCCGTTGCCTTCCTCCGACCTTCGAACTGACTTACCCAGCCAGTTATAGGGGGACCTACAGTTTAACGTGGGTTCCGAACCACGGTGCTACTCGGTATTTTTTCACATGAGCAATACTGCCAGTGGTGAAAGAAGTGGAAAGTGACAGATAAAAACCCTAGGACCTGGCAGGGATCGAACCCGCGAACTTTGGATTTGTAGTCTGGCACTCTACCACTGTGCAACCGCATATATGGGTGAAAATTGAGAACGTCGTCCAATATTCTCCTGAATGAACTATCGGCCATATGCACAGTTTGCAAATGACGACTAGCAGATCTTTTTGGGCTACGCAATATTGTAGCAAGAACATTTTCCACGGCTTCTGGTGTCTGCACAGTTCTTTCACTTCTTCCAAGTTTGCCATTACAAACAGACTCTGTTTTTCGAAATACACGTACCCACCTCACAACTTTTCAACTTGGGACGTCATGGGAATGTTGCCGAAATAGACGCTGGGTAGCAATAAAAGAGTTATCATTCTTGAAATAACTTTCAACAGCAAAGGCACGATGCTGTGCACTCCATCGCTCCATATCACTGTCATACTCAAAATGGCCGCTCATCAGTACACGAATGCGGCACGAGCTGGCGTACATTCCTGCAGTACGTCATTCTACTACGCAAGTCAAATTACGCAATGAACGTTGCTGCACCCTTATTAAATTTCATGGTAGTCGGTAAAAAGGTATCGAAGTTTATTGCAAGGAACCCTTTGCCAGGTACCTTAAGCTGGCTTGCGGTGTTTAAAAATCTTTCCCATGTGATTCCAATGATTCCTGATTTTCTGGCAGAAAGGACACAGTACGTTGTAACTGACGGAAAGTCAAAGAGTAGAACAGAAGTGATACCCGGAGTTCCCCAGGGAAATGTTATAGGACCTTCCTGTTCCTTGATTTTATAAACGATTTAAGAAACAATCTGAGTAGTTCTCTTTGACTGTTCGCGGATGATGCTGTCATTTATCGGTTAGTAAAGTCACTGGAAGATCAAAAGCAACTGCAAAATTATTTAGATATCAGCAAGGTGCAAAAATGGCAATTGACCCTTAATAATGAGAAGTGTGAAATCATCCATAAGACCACTAAAAGAAATCCGTTTAACTTCTTTAACACGATAAATCATTCAAAACTACACGCCGTAAATTCAGATAAATACCTAGGAGTAACAATTATGAACAACCTAAATTGCAAAGACCACGCTGTAAATAGTCTAGGAAAGGCGAACCAAAGGCTACGTTTCTTTTGAGGAACACTTAGAAGACGCAACAGTTCTACTAACGAAACAGCCTACACAACACTTGTGCGTCCTATTTTGGAGTATTGCTACGCATTGTGGGATCCCCACCAAGTGGGACTGACAGACGATTTAGAGAAGGGCAGCTCGTTTTGTGTTATCGCGATATAGGGGAAAGAATGTTACGAAAATGATGTACAAGTTGGTATGAAAATCATTAAAAGAAAGGCGTTATTCGTTGCGATGAGATCAATTTGCGAAGTTTTTCACCAAGTTTCTCTTCCGAATGCGAACATATTTTGTTTGCACCCACCTACATAGAAAGACATGATCATCAAAATAGAATTAGATAAATCAGATCGAAAACGGAAAGATTTAGGAGTTTTTTTTCTTGCAAGTTATTAAAGAATGGAACTGTTGAGAAATAACATAAAAGGTGTTCGATGAAGCGTCTGCATGCACTTCTTTGTGACTTGCAGAGTACTTATGTAGATCTAGATACCCACCCCCATGAACCACAGACATTGCCGAGGTGGGGTGGCTTGCGTGCCTCAACGATGCAGATAGCTTTGCCATAGCTGTAACCATAGTGGAGGGGTATCTGTGGAGAGGCCAGACAAACGTGTGGTTCCTGAAGAGGGGCAGCAGCCTTTTCAGTAGTTACAGGGGCAACAGTCTGGATGATTGACTGAGCTGGCCTTGTAACATCAGCTACCATGGCTTTGCCATGCAGTTACTCCGAACGGCTGAAAGCAAGGGGAAAATGCAGTCGTCACTTCTCCCGAGGACATGCAGCTCTACTGTATGACTATACGATGATGGCGTCTTCTTGTGTAAAATATTCCTGAGGTAAAATAGTCCCCCATTCGGATCTCCGGGCGGGGACTACTCAGGAGGATGTCGTCATCTAGAAAAACAAAACAGGCATTCTACGGGTCGGAGTGTGGCATGTTCTAACCCTTAATCGCGTAGGTAAGTTACAAAATTTGAAAAGAGAAACTGATAGGTTAAAGTTAGATATGGGAGGGACTAATGAAGTTCGGTGGCAGGATGAACAGGATATCTGGTCAAGTGAGTACAGGGTTATCGATACAAAATCAGTTGTTGGTAACGCACGTCTGATAATGAATACGAATGCGGGTAAGTTACTATAAACAGCAGAGCGAACGCATTATCGTAGTAAAGATAGACACGAAGCCAACACCGACCACAGTAGTGCAAGTTTATATGCCAACTAGCACGTGAATAATTCATTGCATTTATCACAACAGTCACGCCGATGATGCGGATATCGAAGAAATGTATGAGGAGATAAAAGAAATCATTCAGAAAGTTAAGGGAGAAGAAAACTTGATTGTGATGGGGGACTGGAACTCAGTAGTAGGAAAGGGAAGAGAAGGAAATGTAGTAGGCGAATATGGACTGGGAAAAGGAATGAAAGAGGAGATCGCTTGATAGAATTTTGTGCAGAGCACAATTTAATGATCACCAACACTTGGTTTAATCATCATGAAAGAAGGCTGTATACGTGGAAGAGACCAGGAGAAACTGGAAGGTACCAGATTGACTTTATAATGGTAAGGAATAGATTTAGAAACCAGGTTCTAAACTGTAAGACATATCCAAGGGCAGATATAGACTCTGACCATACCTTATCGGTTATGAACCGCAGATTAAAACTTAAGAGACTGCAGAAAGGTAGAAAGGTTAGGAGATGGAACCTGGACAAATTGAAGGAACCAGAGGTGGTTGAGAGTTTGAGAGGGAGCATTAGGCAAGGATTGGCTGAAACTGAGGAAAGTAATACAGTAGAAGAAGAATGGGTAGTTCTGAGAGATAGGTTAGTGAAGGCTGCAGAGGACCATATAGGCAGAAGGACAAGGCCAAATAGAAATCCCTGTATAACACAGGATATACTGAACTTAATTGATGAGAGGAGAAAGTATAAACATTCAGCAAGTGATATAGGAAAACGTCTGAAAAATGAGATTTACAGGAAGTGCATACTGGCTAGAGGACAAATTCAGAACCGTACAAGAATGCATAACTAGAGGAAAGATAGATACCGCCTACAGGAAAATAAAAGATATATTTGGAGACAAGAAAAACAGCCGTATAAATATCAAGAACTCAGACGACAAACCAGTACTAAGCAAAGAGAA
The DNA here is from genome assembly GCA_026315105.1 of Locusta migratoria. Lineage (NCBI taxonomy): Eukaryota > Metazoa > Arthropoda > Insecta > Orthoptera > Acrididae > Locusta > Locusta migratoria. Next base: position 206,119,851 of record CM048748.1, read on the forward strand.
GAAAGCTGAACTATGGAAGGAAGTAAACTTGAAGGCAGTATTCTAGAAATGGAAGACGAAGTGGAGGAAGATGAGATAGGGCATATGATACTGCGAGAAGAATTTGACAGAGCGCTGAAGGATTTGAGTCGAAACAAGGCCCCTGGAGTAGTTGATATTCCGTCTGAACTGCTGATGTCGCTAGGACAGCCAGTCGTGAAAAAATCGTATCACCCGGTATGCAAGATGTATGAGACAGGGGAGATACCCTCCGACTTCAAGAAGAATATTGTAATTCCAATTCCAAATAAAGCACTTGCAGACAAGTGTGAAAATTACAGAACTATCACTTTAATAAGTCATGGTTGAAAAAAAAATCCCGAATTATTTACAGACGAATGGAAAAACTTGTGGATTCTCACCTCGGGGAAGATCAGTTTGGATTTAGGAGAAATGTAGGGACACAGGAGGCAATACTTACATTACGACTTATCTTAGAAGATAGGCTAAGGGAAAGGAAACCTACGTTTGTAGCGTTTGTCGATTTGGAGAAAGCTTTTGACAATGTCGACTGGAATACACTCTTCCAAATTCTGAAGGTATCAGGGGTAAAATATAGGGAGCGAAGAGTTATATTCAACCTATACAAAAACCAGACAGCGGTTATTAGAGTCGAAGGGCAAGAAAGGGACGCAGAGGTTGGGACGGGAGTAAGACAGGGTTGTAGCCTTTCCCCAATGTTGTTCAATGTGTACATTGAGCAGGCAGTGAAGGAATGGAAGGAGAAATTTGGAAAGGCATTAAAGTGCAGATCATATAGAAATTCTGTCAGAGACTGCAAAAGATCTGAAAAGCAATTGAATGGGATGGACAGTGTCTTGAAAGGAAGGTATAAGATGAACATTAACAAGAGTAAAACGAAGGAAATGGAATGCAATGTCAGAAAATGTGTGCTGAAGGAATTAGATAAGGTAATGAGACAATAAAAGTACTAGATGAATTTTGTTATTTGGGTAGAAGATGTAAAATGCAGAATGGCTATGGGAAGAAAAGAGTTTCTAAAGAAGCGTAACTTGTTAACATCCAATATTAATTTTAATGTTAGGAACTCCTTTCTGAAAGCATTTGTCTGGAGTGTAGCATTCTGTGGCAGTGAAACGTGGACGATAAGGAGTTCAGATAAAAAGATGATAGAAGCTTTTGAAATGTGGTGCTACAGACGAATGATGAAAATTAGATGGGTAGATCACGTAACTAATGAGGAGGTGCTTAACCGAATCGGGGAGAAAAGGAGTTTCTGACATATCCTGACTAAGAGAAGGGATAGATTGGTTGGACACATTCTGAGACATCAAGGAATTGTCAACTTAGCATCAGAAGGAAGCGTGTGGACTAAAAACCGTAGAGGGAGACCGAGGGACGAATATAGTAAGCAGATTCAAAAGGATGTAGGTTGCCGAACATATTCTCAGATGAAGAGACTTGCTCAGGATAGGGTAGCGTGGAGAGCTGCATCAAACCAGTTTGTGGACTGAAGACCACAACAACGACAGATACTTACTAGACACTTCCGATTCCTTTTCATAAATAATGTCTGTTTATGACGCCACTTGTCGTGTGACACGATAAATGGCTTGATAAACAATGCGCTTAGACAGCAAGCAATGCAAGATCGCAAAATAACGGTAACTACGTAAGAACAAACGTGCTGGGAAGACAAAAATAAAACAAAAGAATACCACAGAACAAAAATGATTATAAATGAAATTGTTGCACAGTTAAAGCCATAAAATGAATTCTGTCAATAACTCCATGTAAGAAATTAAAGGTTGAAGATAGTACTTAAGTGTTGAAACGTATTTGGGTGAATAAAGACAAAGAGATGTCTTGCATAAAGCAGAACTCCTCTGCAACTTATCTTAGCAAGCACGGAAATCCGAAGTACTGTATTATTGAAAACATGATGACTTCGTACAACATGTTATCTGTCAAATAAATGGACTTTGATACCTGCCTGGTGTTATATTTTGGTTTCCCAGGAGTTTAGTAAGCAGTCATAATGGTCACATGCTAAACTTTCTTTTTCTTGCTGCATCTGGACTACTAGGAAGCACAATCTAATAGGTTCTAAAATGCTCACTGTCAGCTTCAGGCTGGTGGAGACGAGGCAGGGAGACGTCGAAACCGCAGGCCTGACCACGATGCCTTCCCTTCCTTTGGCACTGAGCTGCACCATGACGTGGCCTTATTTCCCCACAACCTATACAGTGCTATCAGAAGAAAACAAATATGAGAAAGATAGTATTTCACTCTTGTGGAAAACATTCTCGGACTTCTTGCCTCATCAAATCTTGATAAAATCTCAAGCGTTCGGCGATTACCTCTATCGCCTTCGTCAGGAGCAACTGGCTGATCGCCTCCGCCAGGAGCAACTGCGGTGGTCTTAAATAGCAACTAGATGGCTTGTGATTGGTCAGCTTCTGATTGGCTGGAGGCTACGTAATGCCGTCGCAGATGGTGTCTACGTCTACGTCTGCGTAGTATCGAGTCGCTGTACGGGATGTAACTGCCGCTTCTCTGTATCAAGTGCTCGTTTCCATGCACCGCTCAGATTGTATCCTCTGTCACGATTAAATCCTCGCACATTTTTATTTCTACAGCCTCTTTAATTACAGAATTTCAGTATGTGCTGGCATGGGACAACATTGTTGTTTCATAGAATAAGATTTTGTTTTTTATTCCATCATCTTTCGGGAGTGCACCCGGGACAGCGACAATTCTTCGTCCGATATTTCGGCTGCAAAGCTTACAGCCATCTTCAAGGCGGCCCAAGACTGAGTTCTCAGCGTCTGCGCGATAAGTCACGTGATGCAAAGCTAATGGGGATTAGACTGCGCATGCTCGAAGATATCACATTCGTAACTGCTGCGCTAGTCATAGATGAATATATATTTCAAAGATAAACATGTCAGCGCTTAGTACAAACATAGAGCTGTTACGTATCCACACTGCTTACAAATGAATAATTAATCATTAAAAGTGGTAACATCAATCGGAAGTGAAGACGCAGACATTCTTTCAGAACTAAGGCGTGATATAAGTGGCTTCCATGCATTGTCAAGATGAAATCCGTCGTCACGATTTAATAGGTTGTCTGCCAGTAGTATGTGTACAGCTTCCTTTACATCTGAGTCCCAGAAAGTAGAAGCTGTGGTTAAAATCTTTACTTCTTTGTAATTCATGGAATGGCCAGTAGAAATACAATATTCGGCTTCTGCAGACTTGTTGGACTGAAGAAGGCGTTTAGCCGGCCGCGGTGGACAAGGTGACTAAGGCGCTTCAGTCACGGTCTGCACGGCCACTACGGTCGGGGGTTTGAATCCCCCCCTCGGGCATGGATATTTGTGCCGTCCTAGTTCGTAAGTAGTTCATAAGTAGTTTGTACGTTTAGTACAGATGACCCCGTAGTTAAGTCCCATAAGCTTTACACACATTTGAACATTTTTGAAGGCGTGTATACCGCTGGTGCTCAACGCATCGTACCTGTACAGTGCGCGCAGTGCAGCCGAAATATCAGACGAAGAATTGTCGCTGTCCCGGATGCACTCTCGTAAGATGATGGAATATTATGTCCGCCGGGGAAACTTCAAAAATCACAAGATTTTTGTTTGTTTGTGAGGCTATGCTCAGCGACTGGCGATTTCTCCAGTTCTCGATTCTTAATATTCCTTTGGTGTTCTGAACACCTGTCGGCAACGGTACGGATGGACTGACCGATGTAGTTGCTTCCACACTCACATGGTGTATTGTAAATACCAGGGATCCTGAGACCGAGGCTGTCCTTTACAGGGCGCAGCATCACCGTAATTTTCATAGGAGGTCGGAAGATCGATTTAACACCCTGCCTTCCCAAGACTCTTCCTATTTTGCTGGATGTAGCGCCACAGAAAGGAAGAAAAGCCATCAGTTCCCCATCACGTGAATCTTCAACATTTTTCACTTTTCCTCTTCTTGGCAAACGCTGTCTTCATGTCCCATGGACCATAGCCAAATGTTCAAATGTTTGTAGAGCTTATGGGACTTAACTACGGAGTCATCAGTCCCTAAACTTACAAACTACTTATGAACTAGCTACTACTAAGGACGGCACAAATATCCATGCCCGAGGGGGGATTCGAACCCCCGACCGTAGTGGCCGTGCAGACTGTGACTGACGCGCCGCAATACGCTCGGCCACCGCGGCCGGCGAGCCATAGCCGTTCTTCCGGAACACATACTTGGTGAATTAAGCACACCAATTGATCCTTGACAGAAACTGTTCTTGCCCTATACAGGGTCGTCCACTGATAGTGCCCGGGCCAAATGTCTCACGAAATGAGCATCGAACGAAAAAAACAACAAAGAACAAAACTTTCCTAGCTTGAAGGGGAAATCAGATGACGCTGTGGTTGGCCCGCTAGATGGCGCTACCATAGGTCAAACGGATAACAACTGCATTTTTTAAAATAGGTACCCCTATTTTTATTACATATTCTTCTAGTACGAAAATAAATATTAATGTTTTATATGGAACACTTTTTTCGCTTTGTGATAAATGGCGCTGTAATAGTCACTAACATATTGCTCACAATTTTAGACTTACAGTGGGTAACAGGTATGTGTTTTAAAATGAAACACAGAACTTAGGTACGTTTTGGTTGTTCCAATGTGATACATGTAATATTGTGCAATTATCAAACATTATGAGGACGCTGCTGTTACTGCGTGATTACCTGTAATTACCTCATGACTACAATAAATGCTCAAAATGATATCCTTCAATACATTTGGCAATACGCGTAACGAAATTCCTCTCAACAGCGAGTAGTTCGCCTTCAGTAATATTCTCACAATTCATTAACAATGAGCTGACGCATGTTTTTAGGCGTTGTCGGTGAATCAAGATAACAAATATCCTTAAATTTTCCCCACAGAAAGAAATCCGGGGATGTAAGATCCGGTGAACGTGCGGGCCATGGTGTGGTGCTTCTACGACCAATCCACCTGTCATTAAATATTCCATTTAAGACCGCTTTAACTGCACGCGAGCCATGTGCTGGCTATCCACCACGTTGAAAGTACATCGCCATTCTGTAATACAGTGAAACATGTAGTGAAATCGGTAGAACATTACGTAAGAAATCACCAAACATTGCACCATTTAGATTGTCATCGATAAAATAGGGGCCAATTATCCTTCCTCCCATCATGCCGCAACATACAATAACCCGCCAAGGTCAGTGGTGTTCCACTTGTCGCAGCCATCGTGGATTTTCCGTTGCCCAATACTGCATATTATGCCGGTTTAAGTTACCTTTGTTTGTGAATGACGCTTCGTCACTCAACAGAACGCGTACCGTAATTTATTTTGTGCCCAGTGGCAAAACTGTACACGACGTTCAAAGTGTTCGAAATGCAAATCCTGGTGCATAGAAATATGGTACCACCCGTTGATCTAGAATTCTCAACACCGACGTTTTTGAGATTCCCGATTCTTGATCAATTTGTCTCTTACTGATATTCGGTCAGCCGCAACCGCAGCTAAAACACTTACTTGGGCATCATCATTTGTTGCAGGTCGTGGTTGACGTTTCAGTAGTGGCTGAACACTTCCTGTCTTTTTTTATAAAGTAGGGCACAAGGAATAGGAAGGAGAGTAGAGAAATTAATTTTCTTTTATTTCTCTCTCAGTTTATAAGGCGAAATATTTATTTATTTTATTCAGAAAATACGATATATTATTTTCATCCAGCACATGATAATGAAAATATCGATCATAGATTAATTACATAGCTAGCATTAAACAACTGTGACTGAACAAAAAAGTATTTTGTGCCTCAAATGTTTTAAGATAGATGAAAAAAGTCAGTCTGCTAGTGTTTGTGAGCTAAAACGGACGCGGTGTATTTTTGCTCTAACTTTGTGAAATATATCATATAAAAATGTTAACTTGTGTTTAAAGTTTATTTAGATTCAGAGTGTGACTGCCCAGTAAATAACTACGAACCCACTAACGTCGAAATTACTACAGACACGTAAGATTTATAACGATTCAAATGCATCAAACTTAAAACACTTTTCATAAGCGGAAATTTATTACTCCAATTATTCAATAAGAATAATAATGTCAAATCAGTTATTTCAATTCATATTATTGTAAAGATTTAATAATTTATTAAATCTTCAACAGTATATCATTAATATTTCAAATCGAATGTAGTGCAGGCAGATTTCGTAAGTATGCACCTATCACAGAAACTCTTAAATGAAATCAAATTCAATGTAATCTTCATTGCAATCAATTATTTCCATCTGAAATTTCATGAACTGGAATATAAGATGGAGACAAATCATTGACGCGACTCCAAGATCATAGAGGTGGTCTATAATTATCAAATAAATTCAATATTTTTAAGCACTCAAAAGGTGACGAGGATTCACAGAAAAATACTGAATAAGAACAATACGCATTTTTGAACATTTTATCCAGAATTAATCACATTTATACACAGCTTAGCTTCCATCGATCCATCAACATCGACCTCTAGTAACCAAGTGCTATTTTAGTCTTACACCACTGAATTCGACCTCGAAACAATCAACAAAGGTAGTAATACACAAGAAGAAAACATCCATTATAAAACATTATACAGTTCGCATTTAAGTCTGATATGAAATGTTCATCACAAATATTCTTAACTAAGTTAATAAAAATAAGTATTTATTACTGTACAAAATAACTTGCAATTTAAATTTTAGGGTGTCGTTATTGGGGACACGCCCAGAATGACACGGAGGCGATCATTTGAAGCAGAAGACGAACAGATGCAGATGCAGGTGCAGATGCAATAGTAACACTTATACTGTCTGCATATGGAGCTAAAAGGAAGCTATTGGAAACCGCTGTTATAATGTCGGCCCACAAACTACATAAAGTTGAAATCTGAGCTGTATACGCTGCTCCGCCACCTCGCCACATTCCGCATTAATAACAGGTCATAATATTTATTGTCACTGTTTATAAACTGGTCGCTGAGAGATTTAACTTGTGTTTTGAATGTTTTTCAATAGAGGTTACATTGTTGTTAAAAGTAGTGTGTACGTAACCCTAATTTATCTCAAGTCACATAACCTAATAGGGATCCTCTCCGGTAAGAATTATTAACCGAGTCATCCTATTTTTTTTAAAGCAGCAATCTATTTTAATAATCTAATTTTTTTTTTTTTTTTTTTTTTTTTTTTTTTTTTTTTTTTTTTTTTTTGGAGAACCTACTTAGTACAATGTACAGTGCTGCAACTGTAAATTTCATTGCTCTTGCACAATAGTATTGGTAGGAATAAGTTACTCTTTTGCCACATAACTATTTTAAACAGTTCATATAATTGAAATAGTTCAGACACGAACTTCTATTTGTGGTATTAGTCGAAATTTATTAGAGTGTTCCTATAACTTGTCAGTACAGTTTGAGTGACCCCATTCTAGATTCCAGGCAGTTCATTAAAGTGTTACTAAAAAAATATAGTTAACTGTAACAGAATCATTAGTTTCATGGTAGGGAGAAAGATTTCTTTTTTTTTTTTTCAACAAAGTGATTTTTTTTACCACTAATTATAATCATTTCAGTAACTTTGTTTCTGAGTGCCACTTGCACTGCACTACATTCCACGCTATACTCTATAGCAACAGAATGTAACTGATGAGCTGAGTCTTACCCTTACAATAATTTAAACAGTTACTGCTCTCATTTAAATTTTTATTATTTTTGTGATTGGTATTTTTTTATCTTTTATGAAAATGGTGACAAAGTTTTTCCACCCTATATTTATTCTGTACCAAGCTTCTAAATTTAACTGCATTTTTAATTTATCACTGCTTGGAATTCTTATGCCTCATTAGGCTGGCGACCATGTACAATTTTTTTATTAATGAAACATTTTGTTAATAATTTTTAATTAGCACCACAGTAATATTACAAGATTATCGAAGTTTATTTTATGTTTCATAGTAATCAGATTTCTTTTACTGCTATAGGCTACACTTATTTCAAACATAGTTATCGCCTTCCACAATTTATTTCGTGTTTGGATAAATCTTTGGGGAGTTTCGGTCCAAGTCTTGTCCTTAGGCTAGCACAGGTGCCACACTTAGTGGCCCATGACTGTTCGAGTAGTCGCGGTTGTGTCACATATGGCGATCGTGAAAGGACCCGAAACGAATAGAGAACGCGAAATTTTGAATTTCGCGTAATTCGACTTAGCAAATTCGCGTAAAATGGGAAAAGAATTAAAAAACGCGAACCGAACACGAATTGGTTGTGGAGCATAAAAGTGTTTGCTAAAGGTGTTGCATAAAAGGAGGTAAAGTATAGTTTCATATAAATAATCTAAAATGGATCAGAAAGGTTTTAGTTGCCAGATCGTTCTAGACCGCGAAGTAGTGGGGGAAGGCAGGCAGGACGCAGCAAGCCTTGAGAATGTTCGAGAGCGAGCGACAGGTGGTCTCGCAGTGCAGCCACCTGCAGTAGGCGCACACACACAACAGACGAACGGAGCTATGCAAGTTTACGAAAGACCAACTATGATCAATATAAAAACCGAAGTTAAAGAAGAAATGTTTGTTGATGATAGTGGATACGAAAATACATCTTTTGACATTTCCCGTCCTCGTCCTTACAAAAGTGATACAGGCGATTTTTTTATACGAAATCTAACATAGATACCATTCCCGAACTCGAAGATGAAGAATCTTTGAGTCTCAAAGACATGTCCCGATTATTAATGAAGCAGAATAATAAACTTAGTTCTGATATAAAAAGTTTGGATTCGAAATTGGAATCTAGAATTAAAAGTTTGGGATCTGAAGTAAGTTTTTTGGATTTGAAAATAAATGCTAGGATTAAAGATTTGGATGCAAATCTTAATCATCAAATTTCCGAGTTAAAAATTCAAGGCACTGCTATTCAAAACGAACTCGGAAAAGTTAATCAAAAAGTGGTCTCGGTAAACAATACTGTTGCAAATATGCAAACAGAAATGGGTACTTTAAAGAATGACGTACACTTAGTCTAAGGACAGGTAAGAGATATCAACGACAGGTTTGATGTCGAAATAATTAAACTGCAGGACAAGGTCGAACCGGTAGTCGTAAATAAAATCGACGAAAAAGTATTCGGTTTGAAAACAGAAATCCTTAACTCCTGTAATAATGAAATATCCAAAGTAAGATCTGTTTTTGTCAAATGCGAAAACGACACTTCAAAAGTGCAGAATAAAATTTCCAATTTGTAAAAGAAATGAATACACAACCTGCCTGTATTGTAGAGAAAATCAATGCATTTAAAGTACTCGAAAATGATGAAAAATTTGATCCGGCCAAGAAACATAACGGTTGGCATCCGTTGCAATTTTTACGTAATTGTGAACGTTTTCTGACTGATGAGTATTCATACAAGTAAAAGATTAATTTTTTTTTTTTTTTTTTTTTTTTTTTTTTTTTTTTTTTTTTTTTTTTTGAGATTTGATTCCATTTTCAGGATGGTGCTCAACGACCACACATTGATGAACACACCAGATGTAATGAGCATCATTGGCAATTAATGTTTTATTTATAAACAACAGATCGATTTCAGTCACATAGTGATCATTTTCAGTGTATCCTTCAAATAAGCATTGTAAATGCACTGAATGTAATTGCAAATGTGTCGAAATAAGTTTCGGCAAACATAAAATTGCAGTGTCAGAGGTTCAGATGGAATCTGGCCAAAAGTACTAATTTTTCAACCCCCCTCCCCCCCCCCCCACAGAAATTTCAGTGACGCAGTCTGTATCATGACTCCCCCTATGGGAACCTCCGATTCCATAAGTTTAATATTCCCAGTGTGCGTAGGCGTCGACAGAAACTGATTGGGGTACAGTGTTGCTTCTACAGCACAAGTATCACAAGTCTCCAGCCTGCTTTCAACAAAAGCTTCTCTGCATGATATATTTGTCAACTACACTTATGAAAATATTTTTCTTATTCTTCTGTTGCTGTTAATTCTCTAATATGAATAAAAAAATTTCAGAAATGTTTACAGTGGGTGACGATCCCTTGTTGCTGGGCACAAGCCCACCAAGAAGGAAATAATCGAGGCACAACATAAAACAAAATGTCACCAGCTTTTTATTCTTTACTTATCTACAGCGTCAGACTAAACTCAATTTGCGGATTTTTCTTTCATTTAAAGTATACAAGTCGAAATGAAAGTATCACGGAAACAAAGAAAATTGTCATCAGATGACTGAGGAAATGTTCATAGGAAAGCAGTTTCCATCGGACAGCTTTCTCACAAAACAAATAAAAATTCTGATAATCGTGCAGAGTTCTTTGAAAGTGGAGATGAGTTGAAACATAGTACAGCATGTCCCATTAAAACCGACACACCTCACATAAGTCCACAAGTTGCTGCATCCCTTATAAGGAGGTAACTAAATGTTTGTAATTTTACTGTTTTGTATTCATTTTTACGTAGTTCATTCCTACTTTACTCTCGGCCGTGAGGGATAGCGCTTTTATGGGAGATACTGGCCGAGGGGACTGAGGCGCTCAAGTCACGGTCTGCACGCCCACTACGGTCTGGGGTTCGAATCCCCCCTCGGGCATGGATATTTGTGCCGTCCTTAGTATTAGTTAGTTCATAACTAGTTTGTAAGTTTAGGGACTGATGACCCCGTAGTTAAGTCCCATAAGCTACACAAATATTTGAACATTTTGTTGAACAAATTGTTTCACCTTATGGTACTTTTTCCTAGAGCTACAAAAGCGAAAATTAAAAGAAGGCTTTATGGTGTAATAGTCATCTTACGTATAAATTCATCAATAAATGTAAGTATATTTTTGGGCTTTTTCCGTTCATCATCTACAACTAGAAAGTCATTAAGCAGAATTTCAAAAAATTTTATTTTAGTCTATCAACAGTAAATTCGCAGTTTACAATGATTTATTCTTCTCTTGTAGTTCGAAATACGAAATATGTATTCCATCAATTGTACCATGTGGACAATTAATTAGTTCCAGAATGAAACTTTCACTCTGCAGCGGAGTGTGCGCTGATATGAAACTTCCTGGCAGATTAAAATTGTGTGCCGGAACCGGGACTCGAACCTGGGACCTTTGCCTTTGGAAAGTAGGAGGCGAGGTACTGGCGGAAGTAAAGTTGTGAGGCGGCATCGTGAGTCGTGTCGGGATAGCAGAGTCGGTAGTGCGCTTGCCCGCGAAAGGCAAAGGTCCCAGGTTCGAGTCCCGGTTCCGGCACACAATTTTAATCTGCCAGGAAGTTTCAATTAATTAGTTGCATATCTCTTAGTATGTGAAGTATTCCCTTACGTAAAACCATAGCAGATCATTCATTGTCCATTATAATCGGTCGCTACCCATGAAAAATTAGTCCATATTATCTGGTTATGGATTATTAACACATCATGAGGGACCAACATACGTGGCCAGTTTTTGGCACTGCAGTGCTTCACGATACGCTCAACACACGACGAAATCGTAGGCTTGTGATTGCGGCATTGACGCCGCTCAGATAACTCTCAATTACTTGTGAAAGGTAGTAGATATCAGTGAGAGTACCATTTCAGAAACTTTTCTGTCCTTTTAGCTCCGTTACATTCGCTGTAATGTATGGTCTAAAATGCAAAGAACAGTAAGCTGCCAGGCCATGCTCAGTGGAAGAAAGGTAGAAGCTACTATGGTGAATGAAAAAATGGTAATCAACACCACTAGGGGTTGCCCGCAAGGAGGAGTTCTTTCCCCTTTATTGTGGAATCTGGTGGTGAATGATCTCATTGGAGAATTAAACTCTAGGCAGTACTTTTGCCAAGGATACGCAGACGATCTTGTCATAGTAATACTTGGCAAATTTGCTGACACAGTGAAGAATATGGCACAAGGTGCCTTGAACATTGTGCAAGACTGGTGCAGAAAACAGGATCTATGGGTTAGTCCTAAGAAGACTGTAGTTGTACCATTCACAAGGAAACATATCCAACACTCAAGTTGGAATCTAAGGCTTTTCAATGAAGCACTACCTGTGAAGGGGACAGTGAAATATCTAGGGGTTACCTTAGATGAGAAACTGACATGGACCCCTCACATTAGGAATATTTGCTCCTAGGCAAAAGGTACTCTGGTAAGTACCAGGAGAGCTTGTGACAAAAATTGGGGCCTGAGCCCCAAGGGTATGCACTGGATATACACCACAGTGATTAGACCCAGGATCACCTATGGGGCGGTCATGTGGTGGAAGAAGGTAGAACAGCAGGTTGCTGCTAAGGAGCTTGGTAATGTGCAGAGACTAGCCTGCTTAGTCATAACAGGCGGAATTAGCAGCACACCAACTGCTGGGATGGAAACCATGTTGGATATGCCCCCATTACACCTTTGGGTCAAGATGGAGGCGGCAGCTGGTGCCTACAGACTCAAATCTGTCAACAACTGGAACTCTTTGGGAATCACACACTAAAATAGTGAGTGAGGAAAATATAGGAAAGGTTGGGGAAATGTCAACCGACTATATTATAACCTCATACTGATTCAACAAGCCTTTCAATATAACAATTGGAAGTAGGGAGCAGTGGGAGAAAATAGTTCTACACCGTACGGGGATATTGTCTGGTTCACTGACGGGTCGAAATCAGACCAAGGCGTTGGGTCCGGGATATACGGGGTGCACTATTTCAGGCCGAAATCACTGCCATCAGGGAGTGTGTGGATGAGAATTTGCATAGGTGCTACAAAGACCGTAGCATCTATATCTATTCAGGCAGCTAGGCAGTCCTGAGATCACTTGCAGCTCCTGCAACAAGATCTAAAATTGTTGCAGAATGTCACAGGGTACTGGTGGAGCTAGGGGAAAGCAATAGAGTAAATCTATTGTGGGTCCCTGGCCACTCGGGGATCAGTGGCAACGAACATGCCGACAGATTAGCCAGGATGAGGGCACAAACTCCATTTATATTACAAACGGCTTTTTTTGACTTTACTACCGTATTTTTGTCCGAAAAATTTGAAAAAGGGAGATTCTAGTCTCTGTCAGCCTACAATTGTGTCTGTAATTGTGTTGATCGGTTGAACGGTTCGTCTTAAAAACGGGGAACACGTTACGGACAGACAGACAGACATACATCCCAAAATCCCCGTTATTTTTGTAAATATCTCATAAACGATACGAGATATGAAGAAAAAAAAAAAAAAAAAAAAAAAAAAAAAAAAAAAAAAAAACACAAGAGAGCAAAGTCGTTACTACCGTAACCTAAAGTGGGCCAAAAAGAAAATGTCAACTTTTCTTTCCACCAGAGTTTTTAGTTTCTTAACGCTCCTCACTCGATTTTTATGAAAGTATGCGTTTAAAAAATCTGATTTTAGGACTCATGATAGTACAACAGCTTTCGAATAAACCAATGACATTTTCATAATTCGTAACAGTCGTTTTTAAACAACGCTATTTGTCAGGTATGTGCGTTTGATTTACAAATCGTGTCTTGAAAAAGTTAGATAGCGGGCAGCTTGATTGATTGATTTTCTCAGGGAAGCCAAAACAGTCTTGGTCCAACTCGCCACTGCTCGCACAGAAACTAAGTTTATTGTGCGGTATCGCTCCCAGTATATCTAGTAAAGCCAACCAATGCCCTTGAACAGTTCAAGGAGTCCCTTTACCAGTTCTTTATTAGACACAATTTCTTCATGTCTGGTTGTCCCAAATGTTCTGTGCCTTTTACTCTCCAATGCAATGCATTCGAAGATTAGATGTGATGCAGTTTCATCACTGTCATCACAGATCCTACATTTAGGGTCCTCTTGTGTTATTCCCATTGTATGTAGGTGTTTTTTGAAATTCCCATGGCATGTCAGCAATCCAACCATGAGTCTAATCTCTCTCCTGTTCAGGCCCAGGATTGCAGAGCTTCTTTTAAAACATGGCTTTGGCATCATTACCTTGCCATGTTTTTGTTGATGGACTTTGGTCCAATATTCTACGTGCTGTCTTCTGAGCCAGTTACGTAACTCCAATTTGATCATTGCCTTGGTGATTGTCAGGACAGGTTCCGGTCCAATAAATGGAGTTTCTGCCCCCATCCTGGCTAATCTGTCGGCATGTTCGTTGCCACTGATCCCCGAGTGGCCAGGGACCCATAATAGGCTTACTCTATTGCTTTCCCCTAGCTCCACCAGAACCCTATGACATTCTGCAACAATTTTAGACCTTGTTGTAGGAGCTGCCAGTGATCTCAGGGCTGCCTGGCTGTCTGAATAGATATAGATGCTACGATCTTTGTAGCACCTACGCAAATTCTCCTCCACACATACCCTGATGGCAGTGATTTCGGCCTGGAATACTGAGGCCATTTTCCCTAGAGAGATGACGCCCTCCAGTCTTGGCTGCACCCCGTATACCCCGGCCCCAACGCCTTGCTCTGATTCCGACCCGTCAGTGAACCAGATAATATCCCCATACGGTGTCGATCTATTTTCTCCCACTGCTCTCTACTTCCAATTATTATACTGAAAGGCTTGTTGAAGCAGTATGGGGTTATAATATAGTCGGTTGACATTTCCCCAACCTTTCCTATATTTACCTCACTCACTGTTTTAGTGTGTGATTCCCAAAGAGTTCCAGTTGTTGACAGATTTGAGTCTGTAGGCACCAGCTGCCGCCTCCATCTTGACCCAAAGGTGTAATGGGGGCATATCCAGCATGGTTTCCATCCCAGCAGTTGGTGTGCTGCTAATTCCGCCTGTTATGACTAAGCAGGCTAGTCTCTGCACATTACCAAGCTCTTAGCAGCAACCTGCTGTTCTACCTTCTTCCACCACATGACCGCCCCATAGGTGATCCTGGGTCTAATCACTGTGGTGTATATCCAGTGCATACCCTTGGGGCTCAGGCCCCAATTTTTGTCACAAGCTCTCCTGGTACTTACCAGAGTACCTTTTGCCTAGGAGCAAATATTCCTAATGTGAGGGGTCCATGTCAGTTTCTCATCTAAGGTAACCCCTAGATATTTCACTGTCCCCTTCACAGGTAGTGCATCATTGAAAAGCCTTAGATTCCAACTTGAGTGTTGGATATGTTTCCTTGTGAATGGTATAACTACAGTCTTCTTAGGACTAACCCACAGATCTTGTTTTCTGCACCAGTCTTGCACAATGTCCAAGGCACCTTGTGCCATATTCTTCACTGTGTCAGCAAATTTGCCAAGTATTACTATGACAAGATCGTCTGCGTATCCTTGGCAAAAGTACTGCCTAGAGTTTAATTCTCCAATGAGAACATTCACCACTAGATTCCACAATAAAGGGGAAAGAACTCCTCCTTGCGGGCAACCCCTAGTGGTGTTGATTACCATTTTTTCATTCATTCTTCCACTGATCATGGCCCTAGTCCACCTACATATAGTGGTCCCTAGGTCATGCACCTCTGCTGCCCTAACCATGGAATCGAAGGTCGTGTTGCTAAAAGCCCCCTCAATGTCCAGGAAGATACAAAGGGCTATATCTTGAAAGTGTAGTGTTTTCTCCACCTTCCCAACAAGTTGTTGGAGAGCAGTCTCACATGATTTACCTGGTTGATATGCATGTTGGTTTGAATGTAGAGGAACCCTACTTAACCTCCTTTCTCCAACATGCACATTAACCAGCTTTTCCAATGTCTTAAGAATGAAGGAGGACAGGCTGATTGGTCTCATATCCTTCGCCTTGGTATGATCAATTCTCCCTGGCTTTGGGATGAAGACAACCTTCACTGCCCTCCAGGCATTGGGAATGAATTCTGCTGCTAGGCTAACCCTGAATAACCCGCATAGGTATCTAATAAGATTTTCTCCCGCTTGTTGCAGGAGAACTGGAAAGATTCCATCGGGGTCAGGTGACTTGAACGGTTGAAATGTTCCCACCGCCCATCGGACCTTACTGAAATCGACACACTCCTTGGCCAGATCCCAGTCCTCTTTGCGAATACCTGAGAACCGTTGTCTCTCAGGAATCACATTCTGGTCTGAGTTATCCCCAGAGTATATTGAGGAAAGTGAGTCTTGAGGAGCAGTTCCAGCATTTCATGTGCTGTCTTTGTATACTCCCCATCCTTCTTCCTCAATGTTCCTCCTGGATTAGTTGGTACTCTAGTGAGGATTTTTTGAAGTCTAACTTCCAACATAGTGAAATGTATGGCTGGAAGTGGCACAAATGATGGAGAACCATGTGCGTGTTGTTACCCCAGAAAGTGTGCCAACGGTATCCTGTGGGTGGACAACTTACAGGCGGTTGCCATGAAACATCAGCTGTGGACACAGCTTGACATCTTTGGCAACTAACAGCCACCAGAGTAGCCGCAACCCCTTTGTGCCCGGTCTCTGGGATAGAACAGGGCTTGTAGGTATCATTGACGACTAATGTCTGCCAGCGCAATCGTGGGCGCCCACTGGGGACACAGCTCATTCTGATGGTAGGAGAGTGACACTCTACCAGCGATCAATGTGAACTTTCACAGCCTGTACGTTCCTTTCATCCTCCTCGAAGTCCATCCAGTCCAGTGACCAAAACAATGTGCCCAGACTAGGAAGTCCGGTACACATCTCAGAGGGCGCATAAGCATCTCAGATCAGGCAGAGCGACAGCAGCAGAGCCGCTGAGAAACAGCAGTAATACTGACTCGTTGAATTATCCAATAACATTTTTCTTTGCTTATTAAATGTGTAGACTGAAACACATCACCAAAATTTATATATATATATATATATATATATATATATATATATATATATATATATATATATATATATATATTTTTTTTTTAAAGGTGAAACAGTTTGCACTTCCACATGACTTGGGTAATACCACTATGAATGGAGAAATCGAGAAACAACAGGAATGTGATCTTTAATTATTGGAGACAATGTTCAAGGGCAATATTTCTGTACTGAAGCCTGGGCAGGCCATCACAATAGTCTACCCAGTAGTGAACTACACAAGTAAGTTATACGTGTCGTGTTCACCACCTGTAAACAAATACAATTAAAGAAAGGTGCCAAAAAGCAGTATTTTTCCATTGATGACTTTGAATAAATCATGGAGTGAAAGTTATTGGTAGAGCCATTTGCTGCTCATTGCACTGCTGGCACTAACAGATAATCTTCTCAGTCACCGATTTGGTTCCATGCCAGTAAACAAAATATTGAGTGATATCCTTAATGTCATCCAATTTACCTTAGCGACAGCGCAGGAAAACAAGATTATAAGCCCACATTAATGTGTAAGGGCCCATGGTGGATATGCATCCCTTACATTTGAATTCCTCTCGCTCGGGCGATTCGAATGATATGTCACATGCCATAGTTTTGAATTAACGACAAAGGTAATACAATTAAGTAATGTACGGTACTCATTAAATAGTATACAGAAATAACAGCCAGTAGAATAAGTCAACGCAGCATTCAAGCAGAAGTAAGGACAAGCTGTGTACAGACTGGTGTCCCGACTTTCCAAATGGAAAGATAAAAGGTAATGGAACAATGCAGCTCGGCCAGGTATGGGCAAGGTCACCAATGACCTCCTGTCCGTCTAAACCTATGGAGAACAGTCGAAAAGTCTGCTGCTCGCTAATGGGCAGGTGACTCAAACTGAAACAACAGAGTCTTGTGAAGCACTCGAGAGCACCAGCAAATTTATGTTTGTTGACAGTCAAATGAGCCACATTGTAGCAGATGAGTATACCAGAGCTCCGAAGCTTTTAAAATAAAGGAAATATTTGTTTATGTGATGTTTAAACGCACTTTTAAGACACTCATCCTTTCACAGCACACGCGCATTCAGAAAAGGGACAGGTCATAAATATCCCACAAGCAGACATCCGCAGTCGGTTGTAAAAATGCTCTGCTACTAGTGCCAGCGATGGAGATAAAGCCTTAAATAAAAAGACATTTTCCCAGGTCGACAGAACACAGCTGAAACCCAAAAATTTTAAAGGCTAACAGCTGCACGTTACAAAAATCTCTAACAAGGCAAATGTTCAAACGTCTGTAAATCTAAGGAACTTAACTGCTGAGGTTATCAGTCCCTAGGTTTACAAATTACTTAAAATAATTTAAACTGACTTATGCTACGGACAACACATGAGCGCGCGCGCGCGCGCACACACACACACACACACACACACACACACGCCAGAGGGAGGACTCGAACCTCCGATGGTGAACAACGGCGTGCTCCGCAGCATGTGGCATTAGTGCTTTCGAGCTGTGTTTGAAGAGAGATTGAAAATAGAAAATAGTTGGCTGAGATATTTGCAGGGAATTCGTAATTAGTCACTGAGATTTTACTGAGTAGAGCCAAAAGGGCAATGTCTCTTGAGGCACAGTGCAGTATTGCACGCCGAGAATCAAGCATTGATCATTACAGTAGTTTGTGACTGAACTACATCAGCCAAAGGCATTTTGTAGATTTGATAGGTTTCACCTTTTTTTTTTAAAAAGATCGCTGCAGATTGCAACTGGGTGTTGAATACAGAGCTGCCAGTTTTGTTTAAGATAAAATTATTTTGTTTTTGAACTTTTGTCTTCTGGTTACCGAGTGTGCAGGAAAATCTTTAATGATATGTGGGCATGTAAGGAAACAGTAGATGTATTGTAAGTTTATGACATTCCAGTTTCAGTATTTGGTTGTATAGTGTAGTCTAGAGAAGCACAGTGCATCACGACTCCTGATAGCTGTTGTATTTTATAAATGGAAGAAAGACGAGCCAGGCTCATCTGAGTCAATACTAAGAGAATGCTATCGACTGTCACTAGCAGATGGTGGAGGAAGAAATATGTGTAGACTGCACCAAACTCCATGGCTGGCAGTCGCCCAGGCCAATCATTTTACTGAGGATCAACAACATGTTGGAGATAGAATAATGTCTTCTGGACACTAGGCAACGAGTAATTACTGGAAGTATATCTGCATCGTGAAAATAATCAACAATATAAAAAAAACATCAGCTATGTTGAAGGTCAGGCTGGGCTCCACGAGAAGGTGTAACACTGAATCTAATATGGATCTTACATTGGTTTGCACTCAAAAACACAGTCCAACTGTGTGGTAGTGAGCAGGTTCTGAGCAAGGTCCACAAACCGCCAAAATTTCTTAAGAGATGTGATGAGATAAACTTTGTTTCCACACACAAAAACATGAAACTTCTTGACCGTGTACAAGATGGGTAAAGCTTCCTTTTCTATCTGTGATTATTACACTGCACAGTTGTCTAATTTTGGGGTAGTAATAATTCTGTTATACAGGTAACATGGCATAGCAATATCCTTAGTAGCAATTTAATGTAAGTGAACACTCTGTTAAAACGTATACCAAAGGAAAGAAACATCATTTCTACACAACTTCTTGAATGGGAGGCGTGTACAAAGATACTTTTTAAAATTAAGACATTTTAACAATGCACTTACATGCCACAGTCACTATATTACTTACAACATTTATTTATTTTGTAAAACTAGTTTCAGTGAAGCTATGTCACAATTTTCAAGTTCTTCTGTATCACCAGAGACATTTTCTATCCTCTAAAAGAAACATAAAAAAGCAAAAAAGAAACAAAAAAAACCTCTCTTCACAAAATTAAACTAAAGACGCTGCACTAATACCAGTAATTATAAAAAATAAAAATATCATGTCTAAAAAATGGGTAAGCAAAACTGTTCAAGGACAAACAATTTACATAATTTCTATAATAACTTACAATATCACCAACAACTCTTATTGCATAACAATTGTCGGATCCTTTACCCAGATACAAGCACCCTCTTCTTCATTTATTTTGCGATGATTCACCATTGTACCGTACTATAGCAATAGTTATCCATCAATTAGAACGACCTGCTGCAGACGTTTCCAGTCGCACTCCTCATAGACAAAAAAACAAAGAGAGTTTGATGAGCATAATCTGAGGGGAAACCGAATACAGCCAAATCTGCAGGCAAGCCTCTGCCATATCAAATTTTGAAAAATACTCACTTCCTAACTGTGCCACTACTTAAACTAACTTACACTAAAGACAACACACACACACACACACACACACACACACACACACACAGCGATGCCCGAGGGAGGACTCGAACCTCCTGCATGAGCAACCGCCCAAACCGTTGCATGATGCCTTAGACCACGTGTCTACTCCCGTGCGGCAATCCACTATCAGCTGCACATCAATAGTGTACATAAAATCCCCACCCACACTAAAGAAGTATCCTCATACACTTTCAGACAACAACAGGAGGTGTAGCCCGCCAGCTGGAAGGAATGGGTTCAATGATTTAAAGGCCCTGCAAATTGTCTAATTCTTGTCTGATAGCAAATGGAGTAGGCTGAGCACAGAATGATTAGAAATCTACTGTTGTATTAAGAGTACTGTGAGCGTCAAAGTCTTTTTCAGATCACAGTAAACAGCGACTCGGTATGTGGCAGACTTTAGTCATTGTCTGAAACACAGTGGACTTCCATTGCAACCTGAATTTCTAACCCAAAACCCAATTACTAAAATTGAGATCAATATCACACTGTCGATTGCTGAGAAATTATTATAACATTTGCCATGTTTTGCAAGGACCCAAATGAGGAGCGAATCACTTTGGTCACGGAATGAGTCAATACATGAAATTGTAACAGAAAAGTGGTAATATAAAAACATGAAACATACAGGAATCCTCTGCAAACGATAAGTCTAAGCTTAAGTAAACACTACCGATACCAAAACATGTGAATTATCTTAATATTTAAATTTTTCCAGCAGTTCATCGATGCAATAGAAAAACTGTCGCATGAGGATACTTATCAGTTTAGACTTGAAACTGTGTGGATTAAACAAAGGCTTTTGAACTCCTGTGGCAGAATATTAAAATCTGATGAAAATTAATACTGTATGCCTTTGCATAGAGCCAAGTAGGTGTCATCCAAATGCATTATTTGTTGAGTGAAATCTGCTAACTCGTGGTAATAAGCTGATATTGTTAACAACTAACGACATTAAAGAAGATATATGTTGAGAGGCCAATGTCTGAATTCCCAGAATGTTGATAGTTCTCAACAAGAGATTTAAAGGTTTCACTACTAATATTACCTGAACCGCCCTTTCTGACCCAAAAATAACGATTTTGAATCAGGAGAATCACTCCAAAAAATAACACCGTTAGTTAATGAAAATAAGCAAAGTAGACCACTCATTGTGTTGAACTATCACTTCTTTCAGTTACTATTCAAATTGTTAATAAAGTAGCATTTAGTTTCTGAACAAGAACCTGAATATAAAATTTCCATGAGAGCTTACTGCCTATCGGATTGTCTAGTAGTATGGAGTGTTCAGTCTCACTAAGGGCTACCATATTCTCCTTTCGTGAAAAGAAAAGTCATGTTTCATTGAGATGTGTGTTATAAACTGTACGAACTCAGTCTTAATTTGATTTTCTACAACCCATAAACTTATGTCTTGATCTGCATGGATTATTATTATTGCAAAAAGCTGGTGTGATCAGGAAACAGCTGTATTTTAAAATCAAATGTTACACTAGAAGTCATATTATTTACAAAGGTAAGGAAGTTGAGTGAGGGAGGGGAAAGGGTTGTACCTTGGGACGGTTTTACCTTGGGACACTTTTTAATACAGGCAGTGCACTCTAGTGGAACCTTTAAGAACTATGAAGTAAAGTTGTCAAGCCCATATTCAGAGGGAATAGGAGGCCATGTGGTATTTGGATGATGTTTGAGATCTGAGGAGGAGTTTTACAAATTTTCGTGGTTGAAAGTAAAATTTAGCCACTATCGCTAGAAGACATAAATTAAAGCTAAGTATCATTATTGATATTTCTTAAATACAGTGTTGTAGGGCATTGTTTAACTAAGTTATTGACACCATAACTTATAAAGATATAAATGTGTACATAGGTTAGGATACTGTTTTCTGTTATTATGTGTTTGGTTATACCTTGGGACACTTTTCTGATTGCACTTGGAAGGTGTTTAATTTCACTGATACACCAGAAAAATAAAGAACTGAAGATGAAAAAAAGTCTTTTCCCAAAGAAAGAAGCCACTAAAAGGATGAAGAAATTCCCGAGCTCGGCAGTAGCTCTGGAGGTAGCATATTTGATTTGTCATCTGAAGAAGAGGATTTCTCATCCTTATTTCCATCTAGAGAAGTAACTCTTGTTCTCAACGTAGTGGGTCTTGGTAAAATTTGACTATATTGGCAGGTCTCATGTCTGCTACGGAGGAGTAGTTTCAGAAAACACAGAACAAAATGTAACTGTGACACTTTTAAGAAAGCAAAGGACCATTTTGTATTTTCTAATGTTGAGAACATCATCATTGTTAATCGGAGTAATATAGTGAAAGAACTACCAGTTCCAGAGGTGTATCGTGGGTTTCATTCATTTAATATTTTATTCCCACCATCTTTTGTTTTAAGTTAAAATAAGATTTGTATTTGGACTAACAAACATTTACTACCTAATTCCAAAACGATTTTATCATTCATAAAAGTATGAGATTGAAATACATCCCCGTGTCCCAAGGTATAACCACCACTGTCCCAAGGTGAAACCATAGGCTGTACCTTGGGACAGGTGTCACAAAAGTCTTTATTGGGGAGTAGTTGTCGAAATATTGGAGCTAGGCCAAACTGCTGTTCGGTCAACAATACCTAAAATTGGTGCATGTGATGGGGAAATTGTCTCTATTATACGATAAAAAAATAAAAATAAAAACAATGAATGTTATTGTTGACTAATTTTGTACATTTGTACATATTCTTTATGTGGTATTGTATAGTAGTTTCATTCCTATATTGTAATATTGTGTTTTCTGTGTGCTACCATACAATACTTTTTGTGCTTTTTTGTGGTTTTTTTATGTTTTTGCCTTAGTCGCTTGATTAGGTTTGTTTAATACACAGGGACCTGAAGATGGCATAGTGAAATGCCAAAACTGGTTGTAATTGAATAAATATTTCATTATACTTACGGCTGTTGGTACCTCAGTTCCTTCAGACTCTTGACCAGCCGCTGTCCCGCTTCCACCACCGATGATGGATTCAATAAAAAAAATTTTATTTAATCCATCCACTGCCTCACAGACCAAAGATAATATAACATTTTCAGTTGTTAAATCACTTCCTAAAACCAATCTGTACACTTGACGCCAAATTATGTGAGCTGAACTGCTAATTTAACTTTTTTTTTCCTTTTTTGTAAATTGCCTTCACTACTGACTACATCAGTCATTCCGAAAGCGAAATCACAAGTATACCTACATACAGAGCTAACTGGTGCAGAACACTAGTATAGCTAGAGTGAAACTTTCACTCTGCAACGGAGTGTGCGCTGATATGAAACTTACTGGCTGATTAAAATTGTGTGCCGGAACCGAGACTCAAAACTGGGACCTTTGCCTTTCACGGGCAAATTGTTCCAACTGGTATGCAAGACGTATGAGACAGGGAAAATATCCTCCGACTTCAAGAAGAATATCGTAATTCCAATTCCAAAGAACCCAAGTCCAGACAAATGTGAAAATTACAGATCTATCGGTTTAATAAGTCATGGTTGCAAAATACTAATAGACCACTTCAAAAATTAGTGGAATCCAACGTCGGGGAAGATTTAATAGATTTAGGAGAAATGTAGGAACACGAGAGGCAATACCCACACTACGACAGGATAAGGAAAGGCAAACCTACGGTTTTAGCGTTTGTAGATTTGGAGAAAGCTTTTGACAATGTGGACTGAAATACACTGTTTCAAATTCTGAACGTATCAGGGGTAAAATATATGGAGCTAAGAGTTATATTCAACCTATATAAAAACCAGACAGCAGTTATTAGAGTCGAAGGGTGAGAATGGGACGCAGAGGTTGGGAAAGGAGTAAGAGAGGGTTGTAGCCTTTTCCCATTGAGCAAGAAGTGAAGGAATGCAAGGAGAAATTTGGAGAGGAAATTGAAGATCAGGGAGAGGGAATAAAAACCTTGAGGTTTGCCGATGACATAATAATTTTGTCAGAGACTGCAAAGAATCTGGAAGAGCAATTGAATGGAATGGACATTGTCTTGAAATGATGAATAAGATGAACATTAACAAGAGTAAAACGAGGGTAATAGAATGGAATGTCAGAAACGTACGCAATGCTGAAGGAATTAGATTATGTAATGAGATAACGAAAGTATTAGTTTTGTTATTTGGGTAACGAGATTACTTGTGAAGGCCGAAATAAATAAAATGTACAATGCAAAATGGCTGTGGGAAGAAAAGCGTTTCTAAAGAAGCGAAACTTGTTAACATTCAATATTAATTTAAATGTAAGTCCTTTCTGAAAGCATTTGTCTGGAATGTAGCATTGTATGGAAGTGAAACGTGGACGATAAGGAGTTCAGACAAAAAGATGGTACTACACACGAATGATGAAAATTAGATGGGTAGATAACTAATGAAGAGGTGCTTAACCGAATTGGGGAGATAAGGAGTTTGTGGCATATCCTGACTAAGAGAAGGGATAGATTGGTGGGACACTTTCTGAGACATCAAGGAATTATCAACTTAGCATTAGAAGAAGTGTGTGGGGTAAAAATCGTAGAGGGAGACCAAAGGACGAGTACAGTAAGCACATTCAAATGGAAGTAGGTTGCCGGACATATTCTGAGGTGAAGAGACTTGCACAGGACAGAGTAGCGTGGAGAGCTGCATCAAACCAGTCTGCGGAATGAAGACCACAATAACAATTATATTCAACATGTATTTCGGCACAAAAACCTTTAAGAGCTAAACCGAGCAAGTTCGCGCAGTGGTAACACTCTCGCATTCGGGGCCGCGGCGGATTAGCCAAGCGCTATGCTCCGATACACGAGGCCGTTCCCCGTCTGGGGTTCGAATCCCCCCGCGGCATATATGTTTTGTTCTTTAATATAAGGTAGTTTATAAGTAGTTGGTAAATTTAGGGACTGATGACGCCGCAGTTAAGTCTCATAAGCTTAACAAACATTTGAACATTTGATTTCGCATTCGGGAGGACGGTAGTTCAAATCCACCTCCTCCCATCCAGATTTAAGTTTTCTATGGTTTTCCTAAATCACTCCAGGCAAATGTCGGGATGGTTCCTTTGAAAGAGCATGGTCAGTTCCCTTCCCCATCCTTAAGCAAAGAATCAGAGCATGAGCTCCATCTCTAATGGCCATGCTCTCGACGGGATATTAAACACTTAAGCTCCCTTCCTTTGGTTAAGAGTTAAATTTTTTGCAGCATCGTCTAAAAAGCCATTCACTATTCAGCTAATAGAACGCATTTCTAGTAATAAAGAATGAAAAGAAAAAACAGTATGGTTATGATAGTGATCCCCTGCACTCTTATTGGAAAGAATACTGTTCGCATCAGATGATATGAACTAAGGAGGTCTTCTAGAATCATCCTCCTTCTAAAGTCACTTACAAAACTGATATTCAAATCCTCACAAATTACTAATTTTTGTACATTCTATAACTGTTTGGAAATCATTGCCAGGGTACCAATAAACACCAAAAATTGCAAGTTTGAGGAAGGAAGAAAGATTAGGGTTTGACGCCCCGTCGCATTACAAGTTTAGTTTCAATAAATTCAAGCACACCTGCACAACATACAGTTATCTTTTCCGTGAAGCATAGCTGGAATGCCGTTTTCACGTACACTGCAAAGTTGTTGTTGTTATGGTCTTCAGTCCGGAGCCCGGTTTGATGCAGCTCTCCAGTCTACTCTATTCTGAGCAAGCCTTTTCATCTCCTCATAAGAACGGCAACCCACAGCCACTTGAATCTGCTTACTATACGCGTCTCTTGGCCTCCCTCTGCGATTTTTACCCCACACACTTCCCTCCAATGCTAAATTTACGATTCCTCGATGTCTAAGAATGTGTCCTACCAAGCAATCCCTTCTTTTAGTCAGGGTATGCCAAAAATTCCTTTTCTCGCCAATTCTATTCAGTACCTCTTCATTATTTATGTGATCTACCCACCTAATCTTCAGCATTCTTCTGTAGCACCACATTTCAAAAGCTTCTATTCTCTTCCTGTCCTCACTGCTTATCGTCCATGTTTCACTCCCGTACAAGGCAACGCTCCACACAAATGCCTTCAGAAAAGACTTCTTTACCCTTAAATTAATATTCGATGTTAACAAATTTCTGTTTTTCAAAAATGCTTTTCTTCCCATTGCCATTCTAAATTTTATATCCTCTGTACTGCGACCATGTTATTTTACTACCCAAGTAACAAAACTCGTCTACCACCTTCATTGTCTCGTTACCTAATCTAATTCCTTCAGCATCGCCTGATTTTCTAAGACCGCATTCCATTATTTTTGTTTTGCTCTTGTTAATGTTCATGTTATACGCTCTCTTCAACACACTGTCCATTCCATTCAACTGCTCTTCCAGGTCGTTCGCTGTCTCTGACAGAATTACAATGTCATCAGCAAAACGCAATGTTTTTATTTTTTCCCCCTGAACTTTAATCCCTATTTCAAAATTTTCCTTGCTTTCCTTCACCGCCTGCTCAATGTACAAATTGAATAACATCGGAGAAAGGCTACAACCCTGTCTTACTCCCTTCCCAACTGATGCTTCCCTTTCATGCCCTTCGAGTCTAATAACTGCGGTCTGGCTTTTGTACAAGTTGTAAATAACTCTCCTTTCCCTGTATTTTACCCCTGCTGACTTCAGAATTTGATAGAGTGTATTCCAGTCAACATTATCAAATGCTAATGCTTTCTCCAAAGCTATAAAAGCTAAAAATGTAGGTTTGCCTTTCCTTAATCTATCTTCTAAGATAATACGTAAGGTAAGTATTGCCTCCCGGGTTCCTACGTTCCTCCTGAATCCAAACTG
Source organism: Locusta migratoria (assembly GCA_026315105.1). Lineage (NCBI taxonomy): Eukaryota > Metazoa > Arthropoda > Insecta > Orthoptera > Acrididae > Locusta > Locusta migratoria. Next base: position 206,146,795 of record CM048748.1, read on the forward strand.
ATCTTCCCCGAGGTCAGCTTCCACCAGGTTTTCCATTCTCCTGTAGATAATTCGTGTTAAAATTTTGCAACCATGACTTATCAAACTGATGGTTCTGTAATTTTCATACCTGTCTGCGCCTGATTTCTTTGGAATGGGGATTATTACATTTTTCTTAAAGTCTGAGGATACTTCGCCTGTCTCATACATCCTACACACCAGTTCAAATAGTTTTGTCATGGCTGGCTTTCCCAGAGACTTTAGTAGCTCTGAGGGTATGTCATCTACTCCTGGGGCCTTGTTCTGACCTAGGTCTTTCAGGGCTCTGTCAAATTCATCTCTCAGTATAGTATCTCCTATTTCATCTTGATCTACTTACTCTTTCCTTCCTACAACATCGTCTTTAAGTTCATTTCCTTTGTAGAGCTGCTCTGTGTACTCTTTCCACCTTTCAGCTTTCCCTTCTTTGCTGAGAACTGGTTTCCGATCTGAGTTCTTGATATTCGTAGAATTACTTTTCTTGTCCCCAAATGTCTCTTTTATTTTTCTGTAGGCGGTATCTATTTTCCCCCTTCTTATACATTCTTCTGCAGATTTGCATTTGGCTTCTAGCCACTACTGCTTAGCCATTTTGCATTTCCTGTCAATCTCATTTTTTAGTCGTCTGTACTCCATTTTGCCTGTTTCATTTACTGCATTTTTATATTTTCTCCTTTCATCAATTAAATTTACTATTTCCTGTGTTATCCAAGGATTTTTGTAGGTCTTGCCTTTCTACCTATTTTGTCCTCTGCTGCCTTCACTGTTTCATCTCTCAATGCTACCCACTCCTCTTCTACTGTTTTATTTCCCCCTGTTTCTGTCAACTGTTGCCTAAATCTACCTCTGAAATACTCCAGAACTTCACTTTCCTTCAATTTATCTATGTCCCATCTCCTTATTTTCCTATCTTTCTGCAGTTTTTTCAGTTTCAGCCTACAGTTCATGACTAACAAGTTATGGTCAGAATCTATATCTGCCCCTGGGTATGTCTTGCAGTTTATAACCTGGTTCCGGAATCTATGTTTTACCATTATAAAATCTATCTGATACCTTCCGGTGTCTCCTGGTCTCTTCCAAGTATACAACCTTCTTTTGTTATTCTTAAACCACGTGTTTGTTACAATTAAATCATGTTCCGTGCAAAATTCTACCAGGCGACATCCTCTTTCATTCCTTCTGCCCAGTCCATATTCACCTACTATTTTTCCTTCTCTTACTTAATTGTAAATATTTTCTTGTTAGAAAAGTAAGTAAAAGCGTATAGAGCTTTATACAAAGTTCACAGAAATATTTTGCACAAATCAATATATATATATTAGTGTGCTGCAACCAATACTTCTTTACCTAGATGTCTTTATATTGAAGGGCTCTCTCACAGATGGCGCTGTATGTTGCGTTTTTCGTGGCGTTGCCCACGCTTACGTCTGAAAAATACTGTAGTAGTTATATTGAAGTAGCGTCACCTGTGAGCGCAACGTCAGTTTTTGTTGACAAGGTTGCCTCACAGATGACGTGGCATGTTGAAAAATGAAGTTTGGAAAATTTCGGTGGATTCACTCGAAATTTCAGGAAGATTCGGAAAATTTCGGAAGATTCACTTGAAATTTCAGGAGAATTCGGAAAATTTCGGAAGTTTCACTCGAAATTTCGTATTTTCGGAGGATCTGCCAACACTGCAGTAGCCAGCGGTTACAAGCAAGGGCTGGATCGTTGCGACAGCGACAGATGGTCAGCCAACCGTGGGAATGCTGACGTTACCCGAGCAGTGCAAGGAGAGTGGGGCTCCACCGTGTTTCTATATGGCGGGAACTGCCACAGTTGATATGTTAATCTAGATCTATAAATGTGAATGTTCGGTGTACGTTTATCACGGCTGAACCACAAGACATAAAGAGCTAAAAATTTGTACAGTCACTAACGTCTAGCCAGGGATAGCTTGTCTGTTCGGTGTTCTTTATCACGTCCGAACGACTAGACGCAGAGACTTACTTATTTGTATAGTTACTAATTTATATCTGAGGAAGATTTTAGGCACGGTTTTATAGCGGAATGCGGAACAATAATTACTCTTTGAAAATTACATTTACTCTTTGAAAATGGTTTTATTGGTTGCATTGTTGCTTGAGGGTTGATAATGATAAAAGGGTGGAGTATATTTGGGTGGAAAGTTATTATCTCTTTAAAAAAAATCGATTTGACTGTTCGCGCATTACACCAAATGATCTATCTGTGATATTATTACAATCATTGTTGTTGAATTTCGTGATTGGATTCTGCATTTTTGCGTGTGATTTCATCTACACTACTTACTTTCTTGATAATGTTGATTAAAAATGTTTGTTTCTAAAGAAGTTATTGTATTTCATTTCATCCTTCAAAACCAGTCTCATAGTACACTACTGAAAGATAGCTTATCTATCATAATCAACCAACACGCGAGCGGAGCCGCGGGTTTAAGCCAGTGCTTCACTATTTAAAAAGTCTTCCCAATAACTTCAACATTATCAGCGTTTGCACTCATGTTTGCAGTTGTCATAATTAATTACATAATTATTAAACAGGCTATGTTAATGAAAACTATGTTGTGTATTTAAAGATGATTTTCATTGGACGCTGATGTCGAGCCAGTACTCTGCTAGTTTGTAAAACTGAGACGTCAAGGCGTGAGCGTATATTAACTACCAGGGACTTAATTACTTAAACTAACTTAAAGTAACTTATGCAAAGAACAATACAACTACTCATGCCCGAGGAAGGACTCCAACCAACGACGGCGAACGGCCGCGCACACCGCAGTAAGGCGCCTTAGAGCGCGCGGCTATTCTACCGTGCCCATATTTCACTATCTACACATAAAGTAACTACTATTAATACTACCAACAGCATTAATTCACAGTAAAAACGTCACATAATTGCTTGTCTAAAACAAAACAAAAATGGGAGCATCTACTGAACGAAACTAAACAGAGCGAGCGCGAAAGAGGTATCAAAAACAATAAGCGAAAGTTTCCCTACCATTATTACGACAATAACAGGAAACTACTACATTTAGTTACTAACTATAATGCACAAACAATTCATCAAAGCGTAGTTTTCGGTTACAGCTGAAACTGCTCGACGACAAATCAGATCACATAACTGTGAGCATCTGCTTGAGATGCTGATAACGACGATCGTAGAATAGCCTTGAAAAACAGTTAGCCAATAGCTATTAGCTGTTTCATGGAATACATAAGCTGAATTAGAGTAATAGCTAATTGCTCATCAGCAGATGAACACAGGTCGAGGGAAGCTAAGGGTCACCCAAGCAGTAATATGTTTTTCATAATTCACAAAAGGAACAGAAGCCCCAGTACAGATGTGAAAATTGAATGGCTGCTGCTGAATTTGCAGCGTAATATTGCTAGGAATACAGAGCTCTCATTGTACACCGGCATTGGCACTATGACCTTCCACAGGATACACGTCCTGGTCAGAAAATTGTTTATGTTAGGCAGCTACCTTTTTATAGTGAATAGTGCACCTTAGCTGCCGGTGTGGAGAGTACATATGGGTATGTTCTCAGAAACAATATGGGAGCCATACGGGTGTGCATCGTCAACAGTTGTATTTCAGTTGTGAACAGTGCAAACAAAATGAAAACGATGTGGGGTCGTTGTCTGCAACCTTTGAACCAAACACGCGATTGCTACATCCAAACTTTATCAAGCTGTTCAGTTGGAACCTGTAACACTTCGAATACCTGAGTGATAGCCAGGATTTCGTCGACCGCAGAATCTTCGAAACACAGCGCTTATCTGGCTGGATCCGTTTACAATAAGCATTAATAAGCGTGCATTTCCAATTTAATCCTCAACTGTCAGCTACTCTCACGTGATATGAGTGATACGGGTTTCTTTTGTAGCTTGTGAATCTGCATACAGTGGATTTGCTTAAGAAATTAAGCACTGAGAAGCTCACACATGTGAGATAATCTAATACTGATAAAATTACGTAGGCTTCCGCCGCCAGAGTCAGATGACATAAAAGTTTTCTGGGGGTTGTACCGCGTCATGATGTAAGAAGGCTATTACTTTAATAACATCACGGCGCGGTACAACACCCAGAAAACTTTTATTCAATCTAATACTGCTTGTTCCATCAACGGAACAGGTTTTTGCAGCAAATGAAAAGTTTCAGCTCAGTCCAAGAAAGGAACCTTTTTTTTTATTTATTTTTACGAAGTCGCATTCTCCACTTCAAACTAAGGACGCGCCGAATATTCAGTTTCCGTTACGGCCAGTTTCGTTCAAAATATTGGTTTCGGCCAGAAATCAGCCGAATACCTTTGCTTGACCGAAACTAAATTTTGTGAACTTATGTATGAATTCGAGTCGCGTTTGGGACGATTTAGTGCTCGTAAAAACTGTATTTTGTTGTTATTCATAGTATAACGGAATCGTATCTTACATTCTTACACTGTATTTGTAAGAATTTAAGTTATTCCGTATTGGACTTAATGGAACGAGTTATCATATTATTATTTTGAAAAGTTTTATTCAAAAAATGTTCAAATGTTTGTAGAGCTAAACTACTTATGAACTAGCTAACACTAAGGACGGCACAAATATTCATGCCCGAGGGGGGATTCGAACCCCAGACCGTAGTGGCCGTGCAGACCGTGACTGGCGCGCCGCAGTCCCCTCGGCCACCGCGGCCGGCAAAGTTTTATTAATGTGCTTCCTTGAAAGCGAGGGGCTTTTGCAATAACCAATATGGGTTTAGGAAACATTGACCATCTGCTACATGGCTTTTCCTGTTAAGATTGCGTAAATTTACACTGGCAACATCACACTGTTAGTCGGAACTGTGGCTTTATTTTTCGAAATACTTCATACAGCATTAATTGAAGTTCGTTTAGTGGAATTTTCAAATGTTTGTTAACCTTATGGGAGTTAATTGTGGGTTCATCAATCCCTAAAACTTACAAACTACTTATAAACTACCTTATACTGAAGACAACACAAACATCCATGCCCGAGGGAGGATTCGAACCCCCGACGGGGAACGGCCTCGCGCATCGGAGCGTAGCACCTCAATGCTCTCGGTCACTCCGTCGCGACAAATTTACTTCGCTTAAATCTAATTACTGTAATAAACAAATAAAAAGTAATGATAACGAAGAGATACGAACACCCGACGAAATTTTACAACGTATTTATAGCCCCAATTGTGCGATTGGATTCACGATTTCCTATCAGAAAGGACACAGTTCGTTGTAATTGACGGTAAGCAATCGAGTAAAACTGAAGTGACATCTGGCGTTCCCCACGCAAGCGTTTTAGGTCCCCTACTCTTCTTTGTGTGATTTAGGAGACAATCTGAATAGCTCCCTTAGACTTTTCGCGGATGATGCTGTCGTTTATCGGTTAGTGAAGTCAACAGAGGATCAAAAGCAACTGCAAAGCGATTTAGACAGAATTTCTACATGCTGCGAAAATTGGCAATTGACACTAAATAAAGAAAACTGTGAAGTATTACACATGATCACTAAAAGAAATCCGCTGAACTTCAATTACGCGATAAATCAGTCAAATCTTAAGGTCGTAAATTTTCCCAAATACCTAGGAGTTACAATTACGAACAACTTAGACTGGAGAGAACACACAGAAACTATTGTGGGGAAGGCGAACCAAATATTACGTTTCATTGGCAGAAGGCTTCGAAGATGCACCAGCTCCACCAAATAGACTGCCTACATCGCACTTGTGCGTCCTCTCCTGGAGTACTGTTGCCCCTTGTGGGACCCTCACCAGGTGGGACTGACGGAAGATATTGAGAAGGTTCAGAGAAGGGCAGCTCGTTTTGTTTTATCACGTTACCGGGGGGAAAGCGTCACGGAAATGTTGCACGAATTGGGGTGTAAATCATTAAAAGAAAGACTTTTTCATTGCGGCGTGATCTGTTTGCGAAGTTTCAATCACCGACTTTTACCTCTGAATGTGAAAATATTTTGCTAGCTCCCATCTACTTAGAGAGACATGATGATCCCAATAAAATAACAGAAATAAGATCGAAAACTGCGTTCTTTCTTCCCACGCGCTATTAGAGAATGGAACGGTAGAGAAAAGTTGTGAAAGTGGCTAATGAACCCTCTGCCAGGCACTTAAATGTGATTTGCAGAGTATCTTTGTAGATGTAGATTTAGATATACAAGGTCTTGGCTGCGCGTGATTCAAGTCTACAGGCCGGCCGCGGTGGCCGAGGGGACTGCGGCGCGCCAGTCAAGTCTGCACAGTCACTACGGTCGGGGGTTCGAATCCCCCCTCGGGCATGGATATTTGTGCCGCCCTTACTCTTAGCTAGTTCATAAGTAGTTTGTAAGCTTAGGGACTGATGACCCCGTAGTTAAGTCCCATAAGTTCTACAAACATTTGAACATTGGAACAAGTCTTCAGGTGATAGCATCTAATCTTAGTCTGTTTTGCAGAGACCATGCTTCACAATTTTGCTTACATATCAAAGTGTAAATGTTATTTCTGTATTAGAGCGTCGTTAGCAATCCCGGACTTTATTTTGAGGAGAATCCTTAGTAATTTTCAGCTATTCTGCATTGCAATTTTTTTTAATGCAAAGCGCTACGAAACTGAAAATGGAAAACGACATAGCTTCACTGACAACAGATGAGAGGTATTCGTATGCACTGGGTCACAACTTCAGCTTAAGGAGTGGTTGGCTCAATATACACAACTGACGGGTTGAAAGTTTAGGCCAGTAAATCTGTACGCCTCCTATGTAATCTTCTATGGACTTCTGGCTAGGCTTACACACACTGAAGAAAGTTTAGTACAGGGAGGGGATCATGCAAAATCTGGGAAACTAATGACTTTCGGTAAAACGTAAATTTACTTCAATTCTATCTTAATTAAGTAAGTTTCGGCTGAACATAGAAGAGGAGCAGGATATTCGGTTATGGTTTCGGTTTCGACGACAAATGTTGTTACGGTCGGACTCTACTTCAAAAATTGTAAACTGGTACTACAAACGCCAAGCGTATCAGCCCCAAAGTTATTTTGCCTCTTGGAACGGCGCAAAAACTGGGAATGCAGGCTGTTGTGCAGATGGTGGTTTCACAAACACCATGACACTTTACGAAGTCGTAATCAACTGACAAAAACTTAGAATGCAGCCTGCCTTCGCCATATTTCTAAGTCTTGTAGAAGTGTTCGTGTTGTAGAGCTGATATTTTACGTCACTTAAAAGAGGAATAAAACGTCCGACGGTTTTACCGTATTATACAACGTTTTAAATGAATGCAAATTAGCCGTTAAAAATTAAGTTTTCAAATATATTATGATGAATATTTATTATTATTTATTCAAGAAAGAATATTGTTTGAAAGTACATACTTTGCACGGAATGTCAGTTCAGTTTATTATTAGGGACAGAGTTGACTTAACGCACAGTTCTAACGGAGAAATAGCATTGCAAAATTGACGAAGATGGCGGACAGGCTTCAACTGACGTCTTTGGTCGGCATAGATAACGCCATCTCCCTTTATTCTAACCTCCTTGGTTTAATTACACAATTATAGTTGGTTTTCTATGTGCGTGGTTATTTAACTTTAATGACAATCACTTACCGATTTCGCTTGTGTTCAGCTGTGAATTGTGAATATTATTGTGATAAGTGCAATGGAAGCAGGCTTGACTTCGAAGGCAACTGAACACAGCACTTATACTCAAAGCACGTTTATTACGAACTCAACATACACGCAGCACTGACTGTTTCTCAGGCAGAGTGCTCTGCTATTTATACACAGACAGAATTTACCAGAAATTAGAAGAACAGTTAACATAAGAAACAAGTAGAATTTACAAGTGAACATAAGAAAGATGGAGAACATCCTGGAATTGTTAATTACAAAGAAATAAATTTTTGCCGGTGGGCGGGATTGAACCGACGACCGCTGTGACGCTATCCCATGCGCCACGCCGGCAGTCGGTGTTCGTCGTCTCTCACGGCATTGCTCCTCTCCTGGAGAAACAGCGACCCGCTGTTATGATCCCTGTGGAGCCAGCTGCAATGTCCTGGATCTTGACCGTGTCATGGGTCCTCTGTATGACAGTTCAAGAGAATCCTTCCCTTCTCCACGATTATCGACGACAGACGTTCCTGTCGTGGCTTCATCAGGAACATTACCGTCCTTAAAGTCCTTGAACAAGAAGCCATTGTCGTCTACCTGCTTTTCAGGATCGTAGTAAGGCTTCATGCGCAGCACGTGAACAACGTCTCTTCGTTTTTGACGTTTCGACGACGGCTCATAATTCTCAACTTCGTATGTGACGTCTGACAGGCGGCGTATGACACGATACGGACCAAAGTATCGCTTCAATAACTTTTCTGACAGTCCAACCTTCCGTACAGGGGTAAAAATCCATACCAGATCTCCTGGGCTGTACACAACAGGTCGGTGCTTGTCGTTATATCGCTGACGGTCCTTCTCCTGGGCGTCCAGTGTCCGTATGCGAGCCAGCTGTCTTGCTTCTTCAACCCTGGCGATGAGCTGTTTAACACATTCATCCTGAGTGTCATCCGGTTGGAACGGGAACAGCGTATCCATTGTCGTCTCAGCTTCACGCCCATGGAGCAGGAAAAACGGAGTGAAGCCTGTGGTGTCGTGTCTTGCGGTATTGTAAGCAAATGTCACGACTGGCAGAATTGTATCCCAATCCTTCTGCTCAGCATCGACGTACATCGACAGCACATCGGCTAACGTCTTGTTTAAACGTTCTGTAAGACCATTTGTCTGAGGATGGTATGCAGTTGTCATTCTGTGGACAATGTCGCACCGTGACATTACCTCTGATACTAGGTAGTTTTGATTGGAATACTTTTCCACGGTCAGATATCATGACACGTGGTGCTCCATGCTTCAAAATAATGTCTTCTACAAGAAATTTTGCGATCTCTGGAGCTTCTGCAGTCGGCACAGGTTTGGTGATAGCGTACCGTGTGAGGTAGTCAGTGCAGACTATTATCCATCGGTTACCGGTTGTCGACTTCGGGAACCTTCCTAAAAGATCGATCCCAACTCGGTGGAATGGAGCTGCTGCCGGCGGAATCGGTACGAGATGCCCTGGATGTAATTGCGGCACATGCTTCCGTCGCTGGCACTCTTTACAATGACTCACATAGTGATTGGCAGATCGGTAGAGACCTTTCCAGTAATACCTGCGTCTGATTCTGTCTAGGGTCTTCACGAATCCCAAATGACCGGATATTGGAGCATCGTGGAAATATTTGAGAATAGATGGCTGGAGATGAGCTGGAACAACCAGTAGCCATTTGGGTCCCAGTGGATCATAGTTGCTCTTATACAATGTTCCGTTTATAAGTTGGAACTCTCCATTGGTCGGTTCTCCTTTCTCCAAGGCCTCTATCGTTTTTAATAGTGTTGGATCTTCCCTCTGTTCAGCTATAACGTCATATAATTCAGTGAGGGCTGAAATTTCATTAACGTCGTTGTGGTGCATTATTGGATTCCTCGAAAGGCAGTCGGCATCCTTGTGTTTGCGCCCGTTCTTGAATACCACTGTGACATCGTACTCTTGGAGTCTTAGTGCTATCTTGCTAGTCGACCTGATGGATCCATCAAGCTAGTCAGCCAACACAAAGAATGGTGGTCTGTCACGACGGTTAATGGTTTGCCGAATAAATACGGCCGGAACTTGTTGATAGCCCAGATAACTGCGAGACATTCTTCCTCAGTTGTAAAGTAGTTTATCTCTGACTTTGAGAGTACTCTGGATGCATAAGCTATCACTTTTTCAGCACCTTCCTGAACTTGTACAAGCACTGCACCAATCCCATAACCACTGGCGTCTGTGTGAAGTTCCGTTTCCGCATTCTCATCGTACAATGCTAGCACTGGTGCGGAAGTTAGAGACTCCTTTAGTTCCCGAAAAGCTCTTTCTTTTGTCTCATACCAGAAAAACTTGGCGTCTCCCTGCAGAAGTTCTTGTTATGGGCGTACCTTGTTTCAAAATCCTTTTATGAAACGTCGGTAGTATGAGCACAACCCGAGAAAACTTCTCAGATCACGAATGTGCTGAGGAGTTGGAAATTCTGTGACTGCATTCTGTGACTGCCCTTACTTTCTCTGGATCAGGACGGACACCATCTCCGTTGACTAGGTGCCCCAAGATTTTTATCTCTTTGGCGTCGAAGAGGCACTTCTTTGGATTGAGGCGGAGACCTGCAGTCTGAACACACTTCAACACAGTTGACAGGCGACTCAGATGTTTTTCAAATGTGTTCGAGAAAATGACAATGTCATCTAAATAGCAAAGACACGTCGTCCACTTAATGTGTCGAAGCAAGTTGTCCATCATGCGTTCAAATGTGGCTGGAGCATTACATAATCCAAATGGCATTACTTTAAATTCATAGAGGCCGTCAGGTGTAATAAAAGCCGTCTTCTCCCTGTCAGCTTCGTCAACCTCGATTTGCCAGTAACCTGTCTGCATGTCCATAGTCGAAAAGTATGTAGCTCCTTTCAAGCAGTCTAAGGTGTCGTCAATGCGCGGCAATTGATAGACATCTTTCTTTGTGATTCTGTTCAGGCGCCGATAGTCGACACAGAATCGCCACGTGCCATCCTTCTTCTTTATGAGGACCACCGGAGACGACCAAGGACTCTCCGAAGGTTGAATAATGTCGTCTCGCAACATCTTCTCCACTTCCTCCCGAATTATCCGTCTTTCAGCTGGCGACACTCTATACGAACGCTGGCTAATTGGCGGATGATCCCCAGTATTGATACGGTGCTTTATCGTGGGCCGTTTCGTCTGACTTTTCCCCTGCTGAGGTGTGAATGCACCCGAAAATTGACGTAGTATATCTAACACCCGCTGGCGTTGTTCCTTCGTCAGTCCAGGCCCTATTGGCAGTTCCACGTTTGTTTCCTCCAGCGTGTTGTCTGTACTAACAGCAGGGCATGGGTCTACATTGATGACGTTGAGCTCACCATCCTGGATTGGTTCAGCTGTCCCGATACACATTTCCTTGGGGATAAATTGTGACTGCTCGTGACAATTTGTGATCCAAATCTCTCCTTGACCACCGGTAATGCTTATGATAGCCGCTGGTATGTAAATTGCTTTTGTGAGCTTGATAAACTTTTTACTATCAACAAGAACTTCATGGTTTAACCGGTCATCTGTGTTTGTGACTGCAATTCTTCTCATTGTCAACGGTGGTATCGTCACATTGTCAACGACGAATACCTTCCCAGAAAGTTCTGTATTACGTGTATCCGGCAAAACAACTTCTTCAATTTGCAGCTCAGATCTTCCACAGTCAATGATAGTTTGGGATGCCTGAAGGAAGTCCTATCCGAGGATGACATTGTGACTACATTCTGTTAACACGACAAAATCAAACTGCTGGGTCCTGTTGTTGATGGTTATTCTTGCGACACAAGTTCCTGCTGGATGGACGTACTTTCCATTCGCGATATTCAGCACAGTTGTCCCCGTATCACTGAACATTGTCTTCTTTAGTGTGCGGCGGTAATTATCCGATAATACAGAAAAAGATGCTCCTGAAACAACAAGTGCTCGGACAGGTTGGCCGTCGATTATAATGTCGATGAGATTTCCCGACATCTTAGCGACTGTCGTCCATGGAGGATTTTCATCTGCGGCGGCCTCACCTCCGTAGATGGTCGCCTCTCTAGGTTTTCCTGGGCGCGGCGGCTAGGGGAGCGGCTGGTACCTCTGTACGGCGACGGTGAACGGCTGCGGCGCGTCGGGGAGCGACCTCGTCTAGGGTACGGCGATGGGCTTCTTCCCATAGGTCGACTGAACTCATCACCAGGTGATTGCCTGGGATAGAACTGCTCTGATGGCTGACGTCCTGCGGCAAAATAATCGTCGAAAACTCGCCTTCTCTCTCGGCAGTAGCGTACGACATGTCCAGGGCGCCCACAATGGAAACACAGTGTTGTGTTGTCTTCTGTCCTCCAGACGTCTGTTCTTCTGCGGGGCGTTATTGTTGCTGGGGGAGTTGGTTGTAGCCGCATCGGCCGGTTCATATGCTGCCGTTTGGCGGCTGCAGCCTAAGTCATAGCGATTGGCGGGGCAGACAGGAGCTAATGTCTGAAATACCTCTTTCTCAGCGGCGTCGGCTCCCTCGTGACTTACATGGCTTACATCCATGGCCATAATCTGATGCTCGCTCGGTCTAATAGTCCCGGCTGCCATGCACTGTTGTAATTCTTCTCTCACAATTTGTCGTATGAGGGAAGCGAAGTCGTACTGGTCTTCCACAACGGCCAAAGGGACTACATTGGGGAGTCGGTCATACTTCTTGCGTCCAACTCTCCTTTGTTACATCTCTTCAATACGCTGGCACCACTTGATGAACTCTTCCGTCGTAGCGACGTCTTTTATCAGAAGGGCTTGGTACATGTCTTCTGCTATACCCTTCATCAGGTGCGTGATTTTGTCGGCTTCAGTCATGTTCGAATTGACAGTGTTACACAGGGCCAAAACATTCTGTATGTAAGACTGTGTCGGCTCACCATGTCGTTGGGCCCGGTTCTTCAGTTGTTCTTCCGCCGAGCGGATTTGTCGCTGTCGGTCTCCAAACGTCTTCTTAAGTTCCGCCTGGAATGTTTCCCAGTCATTCAGTTTGTCTTCGTTGTTCTCGAACCATTGATGGGCTGTTCCGTCCAGGTAGAAATAAACGTTGGCCAGCACATTGTATGATCCCACCTGTTGTACTTGGCGACTCGGTCTAATCCTTTTAGCCACTTATTGGGATCCTGTCCAGCGTCTCCAGAGAACACCGACGGGTGTCTGATGTGCAGCTGGCCTACCGTTGATTTCGTGTCCATGGTTCTTCTGATGATACGAAATTTCGGAAGGATGTACTCGGTATATCCCTTGTATTCCGGTTCTAGTCCGTGTAAGCATCGGCTTCTACGTTGCCTAATGGGAGCCACGGTGATGCAGCTGTTGCACAGGGTACCCGGTGCCTCCACCAAACAATGTCGCGTTGCAATGGAAGCAGGCTTGACTTCGAAGGCAACTGAACAGAGCACTTATACTCAAAGCACGTTTATTACGAACTCAACATACACGTAGCACTGACTGTCTCTCAGGTAGAGTGCTCTGCTATTCATACACAGACAGAATTTACCAGAAATTAGAAGAACAGTTAACATAAGAAACCAAGTAGAACATAAGAAAGATGTAGAACATCCTGGAATTGTTAATTACAAAGAAATAAATTTTTGGCGGTGGGCGGGATTGAACCGACGACCATTAGCACCCCAGTTTGTGACGCTATCCCCTGCGCCACGCCGGCAGTCGCTGTTCGTTCTCTCTCGCGGCAATATTAATTATTGATTTTTCAGTGCAATTCATTGCGCCTTGTTATCGAGTATTCAACGTAGTGTAGCTCACGAACTTAACCATATTGTATTTTGTGTGCCTTTTGCTTCTGTGCCTGGTCTGCGTAGAGTAACCTCCCAATTAACTAATTAATCAGTTGCTAATCAAGTTTGCAAGTAATTGGATTTTCTAAATTTCTCTTGCCCTTTTTTTATATTTATTCATTCCTGAGTGTTTGTCCCACGTTTTTAATACAAAATATTTTTTTCCAAATTTCTTCAACTGTTTATCGAGCGTTGTGGCGGAAAGTTGCACTGTAGCAGTAGTTTGGTTGTAGCCCCCACAACATTACTCGGATTAATTCTTCAGAATGATTGCTTTTCCCATATAATCCGGGACATTGGGCAACGCCGGCCGCGGTGGCCGAGGTGATTGAGGCGCTCCAGTCACGGTCAGCACGGCCACTACGGTCGGGGGTTCGAATCCCCCCTCGGGCATGGATATTTGTGCCGTTCTAGTTCGTGAGTAGTTCATAAGTAGTTTGTAAGTTTAGGGACTGATGACCCCGTAGTTAAGTCCCATAAGCTTAACAAACATTTGAACATTGGACAACGGGTTAATTATTTTTTCTGATCAGCCGGTAACTGTAGGGGTAGGAGGTTATAACCTGCCTAAAAAGATGTTTACTGGACAGGGAGAAGGAAGCTGATAAATGACGTACGTGGCAGACGAAACAGGGACACAAAACTTTGTGAGCCTCATGGGGAAGACAGCCAGTACAGAAAGAAACTATTTACGAATGTGGGAAATATCTGAAGAACGTGCCGGAGGCGTGAAAAAGACACCGATTCGCGAGGGACAGCCCAGTCCACACACGACCTTCCTATCGGTACTCACCAATAAGAATTGGGCAATACATAACTCAGGGTAGTAAAACGCTTATGGCTTGTTGTCTCTGTTCATAGGGGTGAGTTATGTATGTCAGCTTCTATGCCCTAAACAGCCAGCCAATCTGTTTAAACAAGATCAATAATTAATCTGTAGTTTAGCCAGTCTATAAATCTGCATTTGATGATGTGAAAATGTAATTAACAAACATAAATTAAACCTCTGAATGACCAACAAACTGGATTCTAAGATAAAGAAGTGATTCACTCACGAAGTAATTCTTTATAAATGGAGTTTATTGCTCTTATTAGACATGAAATGCGCAGGTGGTCCTACTTTGCTGGGCCCATGTTTTGTGTATCTGTGGTGGATCAAAAGGTTCAAAGGTTTGTTAAGCTTATGGGACTTAACTACGGGGTCATCAGTCCCTAAACTGACAAACTACTTATGAACTACTTACAAACTAGGACGGCACAAATATCCATGCCCAAGGGGGGATTCGAACCCCCGACCGGAGTGTCCGTGCTGACCGTGACTGGAGCGCCTCAGTCACCTCAGCCACCGCGGCAGGCTATCTGTGGTGGAATCTATGTTATCACACAAGAATGTTATTACCTCAACGAAAAACAGAACAAGAGAGTAAAACTAAGTTTATTGAAAGAATATGGAAATAACTTGGTACGTCTTTTAAGATAGGTTGTGTGGTGCAATGCTGTCCATTTGCTTCGTAATCTGTTACTGATAAACACTATGTATCAATAATTGTAAATATAAGCCTTATAATATTATAGTACTGAAATTTATCGGCTTATTATCTGTAAGGGATATTGCAATTGTAATTACGGCGTTTGATTCTCCCCAGTCTCCTGAATTCATTCATATAATTATATTTGCAGTATGATCATTCCCTGATTTTATATGGATTTTTAGATTAATGTTTGTGCCTATATTGTATTTTCAGTTTCAATACGGAATAGTCGCCCTCGCTCAGCCAAGAGCGTGGTTCCGGTTTTCGAGCACATTAGGGGGATCCTGATTACCTGTCCAAACGTTTCAAAATGTTCAAATGTTTGTATAGCTTATGGGACTTAACTACGGCGTCATCACTACCTAAACTTACAAACTACTTATGAACTACCTTATACTAAAGACGGCACAAATATCCATGCCCGAGGGGGGATTCGAACCCCCGACAGTAGTGGCCGTGCAGACCGGGAGTGAAGCGCCTCAGTCTCCTCGGCCACCGCGGCCGGCTTTCAAATGTTTGTATAGCTTATGGGACTTAACTATGGGGTCATCAGTCCCCAAACTTACAAACTACTTATGATCTAAGACTAAGGACGGCACAAATATCCATGCCCGAGGGGGGATTCGAACCCCCGACCGTAGTGGCCGTGCAGACCGTGACTGAAGCGCGTCAGTCTCCTCGGCCACCGCGGCCGGCTTTCGAATGTTTGTATAGCTTATGGGACTTAACTACGGCGTGATCACTACCTAAACTTACAAACTACTTATGAACTACCTTATACTAAAGACGGCACAAATATCCATGCCCGAGGGGGGATTCGAACCCCCGACCGTAGTGGCCGCGCAGACCGTGAGTGAAGCGCCTCAGTCTCCTCGGCCACCGCGGCCGGCTTTCAAATGTTTGTATAGCTTATGGGACTTAACTACGGGGTGATCAGTTCTTAAACTTACAAACTACTTATGATCTAAGACTAAGGACGGCACAAATATCCATGCCCGAGGGGGGATTCGAACCCCCGACCGTAGTGGCCGTGCAGACCGTGACTGGAGCGCCTCAGTCCCCTCGGCCACCGCAGCTGGCTTTCGAATGTTTGCATAGCTTATGGGACTTAACTACGGCGTGATCACTACCTAAACTTACAAACTACTTACGAATTACCTTATACTAAAGACGGCACAAATATCCATGCCCGAGGGGGGATTCGAACCCCCGACCGTAGTGGCCGTGCAGACCGTGACTCGAGCGCCTCAGTCCCCTCGGCCATCGCGGCCGGCATTACCTTTCCATTCACTAGGTTCAAACTGTTAGCCGGCCGGCTGGGAAACCCAACAGCCTGGCAAAACCCTCCTTTCACATGGAAACAATCAGCTTCCTCCTGTATCTGTAATATCACACATAGAAGACTGGAAATTCCACGGTGCACTGAGAGGTGTGACCATGAAAACGACGAACAGTCATTGGATGAAACCATAAATTTAATTTGCTACTCACAAAGCCTCTGCTGAAAGGTGCATATAAGATGAACATTAACAAGAGCAAAACTAGGGTAATGGAGTGCAGTGTAAGAAAATCAGGTGATGCTGAAGGAATTAGATTAGGCAACGAAGCAATAAAGGAGGTAGATGAGTTTTGTTACTTGCGCAGTAAAATAACAAATGATGGGCGCAGTACAGAGGATATAAAATGCAGAATGGCAATTGGTAGAAAAGCGTTCTTGAAAAAGAGAAATTTGTTAACATCGAATATTGATTTAAGCCTAAGGAAATCCTTTCTGAAGACATTTGTATGGAGTGTTGCCTTGTATGGGAGTGAGACATGGACGATAAACAGTGCGGACAGGAAGAGGATTGAGGTTTTTGAAATGTGATGCTACAGAAGAATGCTGAAGATTAGACGGGTGGATCGCGTAACTAATGAGGAGGTACTGAACAGAATCGGGGAGAAAAGAAATTTCTGGCATACCTTGACTAAAAGAAGGGATAGATTGGTAGGACACATTCTTAGACATCAAGGAATTGTGAATTTAGCGTTGGAGGGAAGTGTGTGCGGTAAAAACCGCAGAGGAAGACCAAGAGATGGATGCAGTAAGCAGATTCAGACAGATGTAGAGTGCCGTTCTTATGTGGAGATGAAGAGGCTTGCTCAGGATAGGGTATTGTGGAGTGCTGCATCAAACTAGTCTCCGGACTGAAGACCACAACAACAACAACAATTACAAAGCCACAGGTATGAAAGATTGGAGGACTTGGAAAGCTGAGGAGTCATTACCCTTAGCTGAGGAGAGTTGTTGAGTCGCCGCAGAAGACTCTTCGTGCCTTTACTTGCTTCGGTTTCAGACTAGGATTCCAACACCTGTCGTCCTGGAGCCGCTGGTAGCGCAGAGGTACCGGTAAGCGGCCGGGATACCGCCGCCGCATTCTCACACGGCAGCACGACGATCCACTGTCTGTCGCCCACATCCATCCTTACTCCTTGCTCTCCATAACTGACGCGGAGAACGCGCCCTAGGTAACTCGCCGACAAACTCGAAACTTCGCAGCGTGAAAGAATGGTGAGAATGTAGACTGCCGCGTGGGAGTGGCTCTAAGGAGCCTTGCTGCGGAGTGCGCATCTGATCCCCGTCGGAGATTCGAGTCCTCCCTCAGACATAAGTATGTGTGTGTGAGAGAGAGTATTACCCTTAGCAAATGTTAGTTTAAGTAGTTTGTAAGTCTAGGCACAGTTAACCACTGAAGTTTGGTCTCATAGCTAGATTTTTGATTTGATCTGATTTTTTTTTTTTTTTTTTCAGGAAAGCCAAAACAGTCTTGGTCTAACCCCCCACTGACCGCACCGAAACTAAGTTTATTGTGCGGTATCGCTCCCTGTATGTCTAGTAAAGCCAACCAATGCCCCTGAACAGTGCAAGGAGTCCCTTTACCAGATCTTTATTAGACACAATTTCTTCGGGTCTGCTGGTCCCAAATGTTCTGTGCCTTTTACTCTCCAATGCAATGCATTGATGCAGTTTTGGCCGAGGAGACTAAGGCGCTCCAGTCACGGTCTGCACGGCCACTACGGTCGGGGTTCGGATCCCCCCTCGGGCATGGATAATTGTGCCGTCCTAGTTCGTAAGTAGTTCATAAGTAGTTTGTAAGTTTAGGGACTGATGACCCCGTAGTTAAGTCCCATAGACTATACAAACATTTGAACATTTGATGCAGTTTCATCACCGTCATCACAGAGCCTACATTTAGGGTCCTCTTCTATTATTCCCATTGTATGTAGATGTTTGCCGGCCGCGGTGGCCGAGGGGAATGAGGCGCTCCAGTCACGGTCTGCACGGCCACTACGGTCGGGGGTCGAATCCCCCCTCGGGCATGGATATTTGTGCCGTCCTAGTTCGTAAGTAGTTCATAAGTTGTTTGTAAGTTTAGGGACTGATGACCCAGTAGTTAAATCCCATAAGCTTAACTAACATTTGAACATTTGTAGGTTTTTTTTTTTTTTTGTTTTTTTTTTTTTTTTTTTTTTTTTTTTTTTTTTTTTTTTTTTTTTTTTTTTTTTTGCGATTCCCATGGCCTGTCAGCAATCCAACCATGAGTCTAATCTCTCTCCTGTTCAGATCCAGTAGGATTGCAGAGCTTCTTTTAAAAGAAGCCATGTGTTAGTTGATGGACTTTGGTCCAATATTCTACGTGCTGTCTTCTGAGCCAGTTACGTAGCTCCAATTTTATCATTGCCTTGGTGATTGTCAGGAGAGGTTCCGGTCCAATAAATGGAGTCTCTGCCCCCATCCTGGCTAATCTGTCGGCATGTTCGTTGCCGCATTCTCACACGGCATCACGACGACCCACCGTCTGTCGCCCACATCCTTCCTTACTCCTTGCTCTCCATAACTGACGCGGAGAACGCGCCCTAGGTAACTCACCGACAAACTCGAAACTTCGCAGCGTGAAAGAATGGTGAGGATGAAGACTGCCGCGTGGGAGTGGCGGTGCGCTCTAAGGCCGGTAACGCACTAGGCAGCCAGGCTGCGGCAGCCAATGAAACAGTGGTAGTATACGGCAGGCCGCTACAGGCACTGGGCAGCCAGGAATTGGTGGCTGCGGCTGTGGCAGCCATCAAAACGCGGCCGACTGCACGGCAGTGACAGCCAGCTGGCTGCGGGCAGCCAGTGCCAACAGCGAGCCTCGCAGTGAACGCGTGTGGCTGCCAGCGATCTCCGCGCACTTGACCAAGCAGCCACACCTTGTTTCCAAGTTGTCATGACGTTCGACACACAGAAATTTATTCGTGAAATTCAAAGACGAAGAGCAATCTTGAATATATCTTGTGAGCAATATAGTGATCGTGATGTGAATAGAAGGAGGGGGAGGAAATCGCAGCCGGCCGAGGAAACTGAGGCGCTCCAGTCACGGTCCGCAGGACCACTACGGTCGGGGGTTCGAATCCCCCCTCGGGCGTGCCGTCCTTAGTATAAGGTAGTTGATAAGTAGTTTGTAAGTTTAGGGACTGATGACCCCGTAGTTAAGTCCCATAAGCTTAACAAACATTTGAGGAAATCGCAAATGTAATGTGTGAGGAGGACATGTCTGAAAATGAAAATAATGAATTCGGTAAGTTATTTATTATTTATTACATAGAAAAAATTGCTTACATACATAATATGTAATTACTACCCCAATTCAATTTTGTTTTGCCATTCCGGCGGATTTTCATTCGTAAAGTAATCCGCAAATAAATCTGATGCTGATGAACGGCCCCCTGCTGTTGCAGGACCTGGGGAAACTTCCAGTTCTGGAGGGACATATAGTATGTTTTCAAATTTGTAGCCATCTCTTTCTCGCACATAGTTATGTAAAACACAGCATGTTTTTATTATCGCAATTGCAAATTCTTCCCGAACATCCATTGGGCGATGAAAAATTCTCCATTTATTTGCCAGAATGCCAAACGATTATCGCATCTTCCAGGTCCATGTCGCTCGGCCGATTAGCTGCCAACTCTGGCTGCCACCAACTGGCTGCTCAATATTTTGGCTGCCGCAGCCTGGCTGCCTAGTGCGTTACCGGCCTAAGGAGCCTTGCTGCGGAGTGCGCATCTGATCCCCGTCGGAGATTCGAGTCCTCCCTCAGACATAAGTATGTGTGTGTGAGAGAGAGAGAGAGTATTACACTTAGCAAAAGTTAGTTTAAGTATTTTGTAAGTCTAGGCACAGTTAACCACTGAAGTTTGGTCTCATAGCTTTACAAACATTTGAATATTTCAAAATTGAGACTAAGGAGTCAATGCTCAATATTTTCGAAGAAAATAACGAACAAAATTTAACGGAGCCTAGACGCTGTTTTACGAAGCTACACAGGCAAATGTGCGTTTACATTGTTTGGAGCGCAGTGGGTAGACGACTGACTTCAAAATTTACGGTTGCGGTTAAAATCAGTCTCTATTTTTTTAATTTTTCAAATGTTCAAATGTTTGTAGAGCTTATGGGACTTAACAACGGGGTCATCAGTCCGTAAACTTACACACTACTTATGAACTAGCTAACATCAAGGACGGCACAAATATCCATGACCGAGGGGGGATTCGAACCCCCGACCGCAGTGGCCGTGCAGACCGTGACTGGAGCGCCTCAGTCCCCTCGGCCACCGCGGCCGGCTTTAAATTTTTATTTACTTTTATATTTCTTCGTTAAACAGATGGGAATTTCCTACAATGAAGGTATTTTATTTTATTTAACACAATTAACATTAACTAAAACAATAATGTCGCGTTGAAATGGAAGTAGGCTTGACTTCGAAGGCAGGGTTGATAACTGAAGACAGCTCTTATACTGAAAGCAGGTTTATCACCAACTGACTGCCTCTCGCGTGTTCTGCTATTTACACACAGACAGAATGTACCAGAAATTAGAAGAATAGTTAACATAAGAAACATGTAGAAATTACAGGTGATCATAAAAAGCATGTAGAAATTACAAGTGAACATAAAAAACATGTATAATATTCTGGAAATGATAATTACAAAGAAATTAATTTTTTGTGTTGTTCCTTGGTCAGTCCGGACCCTATTGGCAGTTTCACGGTTGTTTTCTCCAGCATTTTGTCTGTACTAACAGTAGAGCATGGGTCTTCGTCGATGACGATGAGCTCACCGTCTTGGATTTGTTCAGCTGTCCCGATACACATTCCCTTGGGGATAAGTTGTGACTGCTCGTGACAATTAGTGATCTAAATCTCTCCTCGACCACCAGTAACGCCAATGACAGCCGCTGGTATGTAAATTTCTTTCGTAAGCCTAATAAACTTTTTACTATCGACAAGCACTTCACAGTTTAACCGGTCATCTGTGTTTGTGACTGGAACTCTTCTCATTGTCAACAGCCCGAGCATGCATGTTTGTGTCGTATTTAGTATAAGGTAGTTCATAAGTAGTTTGTAAGTTTAGGGACTGATGACCCCGTGGTTAAGTCCATTAAGCTTAACAAACATTTCAGTTTTTGTCTGGCTACCTTTAAAATTGCAGTAAGGTTCCTTATGCTTTAATAGCAGATTTCTGACATGGCGGATATTTTCATCCTTCACAACAATCAGTCTAAAACGATTACCCTTGAACTTTGGCCATTGATAATCAATACTGTTTGTGTTGGAGACTAAATTTCGTGTTGATGGCTTGTGTTGTGTTGTGGTCTTCAGTCCGGAGACTGGTTTGATGCAGCTCTCCACAATACCCTATCCTGAGCAAGCCTCTTCATCTCCACATAAGAACGACAACCTACATCTGTCTGAATCTGCTTACTGTATCCATCTCTTGGTCTTCCCCTGCGATTTTTTCCCCACACACTTCCCTCCAACGCTAAATTAACAATTCCTTGATGTCTAAGAATGTGTCCTACCAATCTATCCCTTCTTTTAGTCAAGGTATGCCAGAAATTTCTTTTTTCCCCAATTCTGTTCAGTACCTGTCCGCACTGTTTATCGTCCATGTCTCACTCCCATACAAGGCAACACTCCATACAAATGCCTTCAGAAAGGACTTCCTTAGGCTTAAATCAATATTCGATATTAACAAATTTCTCTTTTTCAAAAACGCTTTTCTACCCATTGCCATTCTGCAGTTTATATCCTCTGTACTACGACCATCATTTGTTACTTTACTGCCCAAGTAACAAAACTCATCTACCTCCTTTATTGCTTCGTTTCCCAATCTAATTCCTTCAGCATCGCCTGATTTTCTTACACTGCACTCCATTACCCTAGTTTTGCTCTTGTTAATGTTCATCTTATATGCACCTTTCAGCACACTGTCCATTCCATTCAATTGCTCTTCCAGGTCCTTTGCTGTATCTGACAGAATTACTATGTCATCGGCAAAACGCAATGTTTTTAATTCTTCCCCCTGAACTTTTATTCCTTCACCAAATTTCTCCTTGATTTCCTTTATAGCTTGTTCAATGTACAAATTGAATAACATTGGAGAAAGGCTACAACCCTGTCTCACTCCCTTCCCAACCACTGCATCCCTTTCATGCCCTTCAACTCTGACAACCGCTGTCTGGTTTTTGTACAAGTTGTAAATAACCTTACGCTCCCTATAATTTACTCCTGCTTTTTTCAGAACTTTAAAGAGTTTATTCCAATCAACATTGTCAAAAGCCTTCTCCAAATCTACAAAAGCTAGAAATGTAGATTTGCCTTTTCTTAATCTATCTTCTAGGATAAGCCGTAAAGTGAGTATTGCCTCCCGTGTTCCTACATTTCTCCTGAACCCAAACTGATCTTCCCCGAGGTCGGCTTCTACCAGCTTTTCCATCCTTCTGTATATAATTCACGTTAATATTTTGCAGCCATGACTTATTAAACTGATGGTTCTGTAGTTTTCACACCTGTCTGCACCTGCTTTCTTAGGGATGGGGATTATAACATTTTTCTTAAAGTCTGAGGGTACTTCACCTGTCTCATACATCTTACACACCAGGTGAAACAATTTTGTCATGGCTGGTTCTCCCAGAGACTTCAGTAGCTCTGAGGGAATATCATCTATTCCAGGGGCCTTGTTTCGACTTAGGTCTTTCAGGGCTCTGTCAAATTCTTCTCTCAGTACAGTATCTCCTATTTCATCTTCATCTACATCCTCTTCCCTTCCCACAATATTGTCTCGAAGTTCATTTCCTTTGTAGAGCCCCTCTATATATTCTTTCCACCTTTCAGCTTTCCCTTCTTTGCTGAGAACTGGTTTTCCATCAGTGTCCTTGATATTCATAGAGCTGTTTTTCTTATCTCCAAATGTTTCTTCTATTTTCCTGTAGGCTGTATCTATTTTCCCCCTATTTATACATTCTTCTACATCCTTGCATTTGCCTTCTAGCCACTCCTGCTTAGCCATTTTGCACTTCCTGACAATCTCATTTCTTAGTCGTCTGTACTCCATTTTGCCTGTTTCATTTACTGCATTTTTATATTTTCTCCTTTCATCGATTAAATTTAGTATCTCCTGTGATATCCAAGGATTTTTTGTAGGTCTTTCCTTCCTACCTATTTTGTCCTCTGCTACCTTCACTATTTCATCTCTCAATTTTACCCATTCCTCCTCTACTGTTTTATTTCCCCCCGTTTCTGTCAATTGTTGCCTAAAGCTCCCTCTGAAATTTTTAAGAACCTCTGGTTCCTTCAATTTATCCAGGTCCCATCTCCTTATTTTCCTACCTTTTTGTAGTTTCTTTAGTTTCAGCCTACAGTTCATAACCTACAAGTTATGGTCAGAGTCTATATCTGCCCCTGGGTATGTCTTACACTGTAGAACCTGATTCCGAAATCTATGTCTTACCATTATAAAATCTATCTGATATCTTCCGGTGTCACCTGGTCTCTTCCACGTATACAACCTTCTTTTGTGATTCTTGAACCAGGTGTTTGTTATAACTAAATTATGTTCTGTGCAAAATTCTACCAGGCGGCTTCCTCTTTCATTCCTTTTGCCCAGACCATATTCACCTACTATCTTCCCTTCACTGCCTTGTCCTACTACCGAATTCCAGTCTCCCATAACAATTAAATTTTCCTCTCCCTTAATTGTCTGAATAATGTCCTTTAGCTCCTCATATATTTCTTCGATTTCCTTATCATCGGCAGAGCTAGTTGGCATATAAACCTGTACTACTGTTGTCGGTGTTGTCTTCGTATCTATCTTGACAATGATAATGTGATTACTGTGCTGGTCATAGTAGTTTACCCGCATTCCTATTTTCTTATTCATTATCAATCCTACTCCTGTGATACCCCCAACTGATTTTGTATTTATAATACTGTACTCACCTGACCAGAAATCCTGTTCATCCTGCCACCGAACTTCACTAATCCCCACTATATCTAACTTCAACCTATCCATTTCCCTTTTTAAATTTTCTAATTTTCCTACACGATTAAGGGATCTAACATTCCACGCTCCGACCCGTAGAATGCCAGTATTGTCTTTCCTGATGATCACATCCTCCTGAGTAGTCCCCGCCCGGAGATCCGAATGGGGGACTATTTTACCTCCGGAATATTTTACCCGAGAGGATGCCATCATCATATGTTCATAAAGTAGAGCTGCATGTCCTCGGGAAAGGTAACGGCTGTAGTTTCCCCTTGCTTTCAGCCGTTCGCATTAGCTGATGTTACAAGGCCAGCTCAGTCAATCATCCAGACTGTTGCCCCTGTAACTACTGAAGAGGCTGCTGCCCCTCTTCAGGAACCACACGTTTGTCTGGCCTCTCCACAGATACCCCTCCGCTGTGGTTGCACCTACGGTACGGCTATCTGTATCGTTGAGGCACGCAAGCCACCCCACCTCGGCAATGTCTGTGGTTCATGGGAGTGGGTTGATGGCTTAGGTAATCTGAAAACATAATTTTACAATTCGGGCATTCATACCTTACTTATTCGGAATTTTTTATTAAAATTTTCTAAAAATAGCTTCAGATCTACTCCATTAGCTGTAAAGGTTTTACTTTTATTGCTGGATCATTGACGGTCAGTTTCTCGATAGTATGATCGCATCCTTAGGTGTATATGTACGACTAATCTGACATCTGTACATTAAAAATATACGGCGTCCCAACGCACTGATGGCGTACGAATTAGCATAGCTATTTAAAATGGCTGGTTACGAAACAGAACATCTAAAAACCCTCGCAATAATGGGTATAACCAGTGTGTATGAGCCCTGTGAGCCCGATTTAGACCAGCCCTGACGCATCAAAAGCTCATTGCACGTCCTCGTGGTGCAGTCGTGGCCATGCTCAAAGTGGGAAGGGCAGGCCACCGAATAATACGTTAACACAGCTGAGTGCATTTGCGTTTCCTTCACGACATACAACGTGTTTGGAAATTCCTGTAACAAACTTCTAGGACTTGTAGAGGTAGTGAGTACATAACGTTTTGAATAGGAACCCATGTCTACATCTACATGGGATACTCTGCAAATCACATTTAAGTGCCTGGCAGAGGGTTCATCGAACCACAATTATACTATTTAAAGAACACCTGAATCTCTCTGTTCGAGCTCTGATTTCTCGTATTTTATTCTGATGATCGTTTCTACCTATGTAAGTGGGAGTCAACAATATATTTTCGCATTCGGAGGAGAATGTTGGCGATTGGAGTTTCGTAAGTAGCCCACGCCGCAACGATAAGCGCTGTTGTAATGATTCCCATCCCAGATCCTGTATCATTTCCGTAACGCTGTCTCTCCTATATCGTGACAATACGAAACGAGCTGCCCTGATAAGGATCCCACACTGGGCTGCAATACTCCAAAAATGGACGGACAAGCGTAGTGTATGCAGTTTCTTTAGTAGTTCTGTTGCATCTTTTAAGGGTTCTGCCAATAAAACGCAGTCTCTGGTTCGCCTTTCCCACGATATTATCTACGTGTTCTTTCCAATTTAAGTCTGAAGTAATAGTAATTCCTAGGTATTTTGTAGAGTTTACGGCCTTCACATTTGATTGATTTATGTTGTAAACAAAGTTTAACGGATTTCTTTTCGTACTCATGTGGACGACTTCACACTTCTCATTATTTAGAGTCAATTGCCAATTGTTACACCACACTGATATCTTATTCAGATCGTCCTGCAGTTGGTTTTGATTTTCAGATGATTTTACTAGACGGTAAATGACGGCGTCATCTGCAAACGACCTAAGAGAGCTACTTAGATTTTCCCCTAAATCGTTTATGTAAATAAGGAATAGCAGAGGACCAATAACAGTACCCTGTGGAACGCCCGATATCACCTCTGTTTTAGTCGATGCCTTACCATCGATTACTACGAACTGTGTTCTCTCTGACAAGAAATCCCCTATCCAGTCGCAAATTCGGGGCGATATACCATAACCACGCAATTTGATTAAAAGCCGTTTGTGAGGTACGGTGTCAAAAGCTTTCTGGAAATCAAGAAATACGGAATCGATTTGCGAACCTTTGTCGATAGCACCCATCACTTCGTGTGAATAAAGAGCGAAGTGTCACCAGCTCAGACTGCATCCGCACACAGCAGTCACAGTCCCTATTCATGTTTACAGTACCAACAAAAACAAAAACTACAGTCGCGATGCGTTCAAAGGAAAACTACACTGATTGTTAAAACGCGGATCTGAATCTAATACGCACGAGAGCTCAGTGTAAATTTATAAATTGAAACGAGAAAGTGCAGACGTAATCAAAATACTATATGTCGCTTCTAATCAGAAAATAAAGACAGACGACTGTCGCGACGCGGTTCACACGGCGGAATAATACACTAACCAGATATTTAACTCGAATATGAATCAAATAAAAAGGCGAGCACACAACAAATTTAATTAACTGAAGGGAAAACGCACTGAAAAGTAAAAAAAAGTAAAAATATGTAGCTTCTAGAGAGAAGCCGGTTACACTTACAACTGATAATTTACTGCTAAACCACTGGAGAGGTGTGCTCTGGACGACGTCCGCTGGGCGACTGTCCGGAAATGTATCGTTTCCGTTCCAAGACGGTTTCAATTCAGATGATTATCACAGCCAAACATACTTGAGGAATGTAATTAGGCGTGACCCAGTACAACTGTGCAATCAATTTGAAAAGAACATGCCTCGGAGGTACAATGTAACGATGTTGGTGGTCCTCACATCAAGCCGCTGTTGTAATGCATCAGTACGTTGCGTCTGGTTCTGTAGATGTTGGGATCTTGTTGTTGTCGACTAATGTAAACCATAAGGTTTGATGTGTAATGCGTAATTAATAACGGAACGATTCAGTTTTTTTTAATTGATTGCAACAATTGTACTGGGTCGCGCCTAATTACATCCCTCATATAGGACTGGATGAGATAATCATCTGAATTCGTCGTGGAACGGAAACGTTTCCCGACATGGGTTCCTATTAAAAACGAAGGATACCATCAGAGCCAGTTTACTCAGGAACTGTTCAGTATAGAAATCTTTATCACATGTTCTCACATATTTTGTGACCGCATTGTTCTACAATCACTTTAAAATGACGGCTGGAAAAAAGTTATGGTTTTTTTTTCCTAGACACATAAGGTTTTGGTGTAAATTTTCACCATTTTAATTTCTTGAATTTTAACTATTTCAGTAAATACTACTAAATTAAAGCTACAACATCACTGTACTATCTATGTTATGTGGTAAATAATTCATTGATGTAGATGTGTCATTTTCAGAAAAATGCGTTTAAAGAAAAAATTTTAATATACAGCCAATTGATACATAAAAATTATGTTGTAATCCTCCTCGATTGTACTCCTCATCTCCTCCATCTTCTTCGCCCAGAGCTGCGCTCCTCTTGTATCTGGCTTCTTTTGACATATTTTTTGTTGCAATCTCTGCCTTCATGATTCGCACTTGGTCGAAGTTCATCACTTTTTAGTGGTGTTGCAATCTTTATTAATTCAAGCGCAAAGTTCGAAGACTTACCTTTCAATGAACACAGAAATTAAATCACGGCCAGTGGATAACTGTTGTTGTCAAACACAAACAAATGTACAGTTCGAAGAGTTTACTGCGAAGTACCGCTAGTGTAGGCAACTTACGAAACGGACAGTTCTCTGCAAAACAAAAGAAACCACAGCCTTCTAGACTATATAGTTCCAGAAAAAATGCCAATATCCGAAATGATGGAAAACAACATTCTCAGAAATGTCAGTGCATGATTATTTTCAAATATTTATTTAAAATAATAAGTAATCGAATATTTCAATAAAACCAACACGAAATTAAGCATAAACATCTACATTTTCATAATTAGCATAAAAATAAAACTGTGAAATTTTGTAATTTTGGGCGGTACGACTTCCCCTTACACTTTGTCTGCCAAATTTTCGGTTCTCCTTTCATTTTCCTGTAAACTAATATCTTTCATGGACTGAATCTTGATCTTTTTTATTTTCCAGAGTGCAATATTCTTGCGAGAGATCATCCAGCATCGCATGCACTCCCCTAGTGTACGTACAACCACCCTTCTTTAGAGTGCCTCCTGACTCTATAGGTATTCTAGAGATGATTGTATGAAGTCTGGCGCAGGTAGCTGTACTTTCCGCCTTCTCACGGGACACCTTACAACATGATAGTTTCGTTTGCTTAATAGTAAGTTTGTATTTAGCAGAGGCCTCTCAACATTTTAACCACTGACTTTTATCGTTTTGCAACATTACAAAGACTTATTACCTACTTCCTCAGTAACTCTAGGTCTCACCAAGGTACATTGCTGTGTGACTGTGTGTGTGCACTTCTTTGTGATTGGACAGTTTTCTAAGTACGGGGTCGAAATAGTAGATGTCACTTGGTCTACCGTTTACTCAAGATATATTTCATTCTGTATTGAAGTTCACATGAGTAGTAAGTTTACTTCTTTTCTGTCAGAGCTCAGATTGTTTTCCTAGGACACCGCAAGTTATGTCAATTACTTGGTTGTTCTCCTCAAGATGCCGTAACGGTACTCAATCCCTATTCAGGATCACAAGGTTACCTCCGAGTAAATATGCGAAAAGCTATTCGCCTGTGTTATTGGTGTCGGTCCTGTAGGCATTGCCATCAAACAATCCATTGACCTATTCACCAGTCTTATCAGTCTGCTAATTTCCTCTATTCAAAATTCAAATGTTTGTATAGCTTATGGGACTTAACTACGGGGTTATCAGTCCCTAAACTTACATACTACTTATGAACTAGCTAACACTAAGGACGGCACAAATATCCATGGCCGAGGGGGGATTCGAACCCCCGACCGTAGTGGCCGTGCAGACCGTAACTGACGCATCTGAGTCCCCTCGGCCATCACGGCCGGCTTTATTCAGCTGTTAACAGCTGTCTGCCAGTCCCTTCATTTTTTAGGAAAGAGGATGACTGTCCTAGTAAGGAAAGTAAGCTGAGGCTATTATAATTTCCGTAGTGTTATCTTACTCCTTTTTCTTCATCATCATGGTCAGTAAGTTCCCGGAACGAAAATCCTCAATCCGCAAAAATGAAATTTCATTGTATATGGTTGCCATCTTTCAAGCCGGGGGTGCTATCTAATATCTTGTAATGCAATCTGCATAAGTAGAGGAGCCCAGCTCGCTAGTTTCAGATTGCTTTATTTAGACCGGTTTCAGCTATTCTAAGTTGCCGTCTTCAAGTCTCTTAATGTTTAAATATTGTATGGTAATATTTCGTCACATTTACGTTCTGATCTTGGATATAGGTATGTCAAAAAATAAAACTTGTTTTGCGTCCATTATATAATATGTTGCAACCATATTGCAAGACCATCGCTCAGAAAGTTTGTTTACAAACAGCTAAACTCTTGTTACAAGAGTTCCCGATGGCCTTGCGATGTGGGTGCAACATAGTTTATAATAGATCCAAAAAATGTTTTATTTTCGATACTCCCGTATCCAAGAACAGAACGTAAATGTGACGAAATATTACCATATAATATTTAAATGTTAAGAGACTTGAAGATGGAAACTTAGAATTGCCTAAACCGGTCTAAATAAAGCGATTCGAACTAGCGATCTGGGCTCCTTTGTTTATGCAGATTCCATTAAATGAAATTTCATCCTTAAACGTAAATTAATTTTCTGCAGTTATTCAGACTTAAAGCAAAACAACTGGTCTTCAGTGTCCTTTATACACAGAGAGTTCCTAGATAAGGGCCACGTCTATGTCCTCTCAGAAGACGATTCAAGGCACCTTATTGTGCTACAGATTTAGCTGTAATCCTTGTAGCCACCATCTTGCCGCCATGTCATATCTTTTCTGACGTTAACCTCTGAACAGATGAAGTATACTTTCTGGACCTGATGTCGCATTGTCCTCAGCGAATATTCTACGAATTCCACAACAAGGGCTCGGTTGTCCGAAGCAGTCTTTCAGTTGATTGCACTCCTGTCCTTTACAAAGGTCTCCTCCATCCGTCGCCATCACATTTCCTAACATAGCAGTAGCCTTTCGAAAGAGTAACCTTAAAAGGTTTTGATACCCAAATTGATGTCTCCCCCAGTCTTGACGAAATCAGCCGGTGTTTCGTCTAGCAGCTTTTCCTCCCACAGATGTACCATGAGCACCACCACTCGAAGCCAACACTGTTCCTGTAGCCTCGCAAGATAAATATTAGACCCATCTGTCCCTCCTGAATTTGATGCCTGGACTTTCGGCCCCTCCAGTCTTCGCAAGGAGAGCTAACTGAAATATTTCCACCGGCTGCGTGGTTACAACATACTGAAATCGCAGTAAATATGTTTTCCCTGGTGTTTCATCGTCATATTCTAGGTCCAAATATCCTGAGAAACTGAAGTATTAGAGTCCTCCCTTGTTCTCTTTTGCCCCATCTTGGAGGCAGACGGGGTTTGTTTCTTTACCATCTTCCCCTGAGGTGATCTGTTTTGGAAGTCTTATTGTCGATATTTTTAATTCCCTTCACTTACGTTCAAGGAATCATTCTTCGCCTTCCTTTTTATTTTTGGGAGGTTTTCTCCTCTGAGTTGCAGACAAGGATTCAATATTGAACTGGTCCGACTTCACAGTCACGATTGCCACCACTTGGTCTGGTATTCTGGTATGTCCTCGGGCTTCTGTTACCGAAACAGACTCTTTTAGTTACCACCCCTATGCTTGATGGTTGTGTTCTCATAAAAAGAGAGATATTTTCTTTTTTATCTAAGCTGGGGTTAATTATGTCAAGCATCAAAGCTCCACGTGTGATAGGCTTATTACTCAGAAAATCTCCCAGTATCCTGCAGCTCCATACCTGATACAGTCTTTCATGTACAACAAACCTCTCATCATCGGCCGTACCACAACTTGGGTGTGAAGCTGTATTAACATTTTCTTCCTCCGATCTACCAGATGAATGTAACTTTCTTTAATTAACAGGGATAGTATTCTTCCTGTCAGAAATCAGATCGCATCTTATTCGAAGAAACCTATTCTGCACATCACACATATGCCACAGCCCTATTAACCCCTATTTGCGTGTAGTGCCCGCTTGACCTAGTAGGGAACGTCTACGTTTCTCCATCAGGTATAAAAGTTCAAAAATATTTATCCAAGAGCATCTGGGTTAAGACTTGACCTCACCAACCCAACCAGCTGAGTAGGAATCGAGGGCAGCCGTCATTCGTGTCGACATGAGTCACGATTTGTACCCGTCACCACATCTCGGACATGACACCGTATCCATGACCCATGCCCGTGATGCCTATATCTATGTTTGATCATGTTAATCTGCAGCCTACTAGATGATTTTTATGGGGTTTTTTATGGATAAATTGATCAAATTTTCGGGCAACATAAAGAACATTATTTCATCACAATATGATCAAGAAACAAAATATACCGTAATTTAAAATTTTACTCTCGTGTCTCTTCGTCTATCTGAACACGCTAATCTTCGAAACTACCAGATTAATTTACTTTTAATTTTCATATGTGATTTGAGCGTAGCTTGCGACAAAATACAGACTTCATTTCATCAAAAACAGACCACGGAAAGAGATGATATGTTAATTTAAAGTTTAAGGACTCTGCTCTACTTAATAGTGTGTCATAGTGAATCAAAGAACCAATAGATGGCACACTTACTTTTGTTTAGCTTACAGTCAGTGCAGATTTTCGCAAGCTTATCTTAGCGACATTTAAACGCCGTAATCTATACGAACGCAATGTAATGTTGAATTTTCTAGCTTAGGATATATGATTTTCATTATTTCGCTTTGTGTTTAAAAACTTGGCGTAATTTCTTCGCTACTTTTGATAGTTTTCATTGATATTAGACTTTTAGGCTAAGTAAAGCTATTAAATTGATTATGTGATGCTGTTATTACCCTTTTTTGCCGACTGTGTTACTGAAGCCTAACAAGCAACATCTTTAATTTAGAAAATGGGCATTAGTTGTGCATTTCAACATTTCTAATCATAATAACGCTATCTAACATAGTGTTTCAAGAGTTGTTTGTAAAACAAGGTGATTGTTATACCATCTGAGATATGGCACAATGAGCATAACCAAATTCTAGATCAAATATATTACGTCAGACCAATTCAGCATTACAAATGTACAATCACTGGTGACATTGTGACTGTTAATAATTCCCCTATGCCCTCTCACTAAAAAGTTTTAACATTTTACACCTACATTTTTATCTCTACAGATCTAGTTTACATTAGTAATTGTCCTATGGACCAAAGTACAGATGTCTTCTTACTCCAATGTGTATAACTTACATGTATCTTCCTATTTATTGACATTATAATCTTTTCTTCATAGAGATCATTTTCCCACTTAAAATTATTCTATTATATTATAAAAGCATTCCTAATATAAAGTTACACACATAACACACTTACCTTTTTTTGGTTAAAACCCCATGTATGATTGTTAAGCAATTACTTTATCAAAGTAAACATTTTTTTCTGTCATATACCCTTGAAGCAGGTAGCAAATATCATGAGAGAAATCCCTGAAATATTCACATTTTTTGTATCAGTACGTGTACAGAAACCCCAAGATGGCCTGATTTTGGCAAAACTCGATAGTCCTTAAAAATATTTTCATTACAACTGAGTATTTTCAATTTGCAAGTTTTAAAAATTTAATTCATTTCTTCGTATACTTTCGTGAAACCAGTCTTCCGCATTAAACTGTTGAACAAAACGTAATAATTCTTCTGGCACGTCTGCTTCACCCCGTCTCTGCCCCTTTTGTATTCGAATATTTCACGATTTTTTACATATCCATTCCCATTAACTTACATGTATTCAACCTTAATGTATACCGCGAATTAAAAAGAAACTGCTGTTGCTCCAGGTAAGACCGCCCAACTCGGCAACAGCTACTAGGGTATTCAAACATTCCACAAATTTTTCTCTGATCGATTCACATTCACTTACATATATTCACATTCAATGTAAGTTGACATCCCTTGTTCCAAATTTATATTATTTTCATTTCATCATAAATCCTTCTACGACGACACTCAGTCACTGAAATACGTAAGGAGACTGTAGCTTACCCTTTCTGAGAGTAAAATATTTTTATCTCTGTGAAGAATAAAGATGAACCCATTACATTGCTTAGGGACACATTTGGCGTCCGTTGAGTTTCTCAAAAATACTCGCTGTGGAAGAAAATGCTGTGTCGTCTGTGACCTGTGGAAAAGTATTTATCCTTCGTTTATGAATATTGATAATTACTGATTTAACGGATTCGAAGTTAGGCTTCTGTATTTTCAACAAGTAAGGTAAGGAAATCACTTTTACAGTTTTAGAATTTCATCTGTTGTACTACAACTCATCATACACACAGGAATATTTAGAAACTGCAAAAAAGAAGCGTTACTTGTTATTGCAACAAAGTAACTACTAATACCATCCACATAGTACATCAAGTTTCTGTTCACCTGTTCGTAATTGCACAGTGACATTGAAACACTGAATGTGTGGTCGTGTTCCATTTTGAGTTATTCATTACTCTTAAGTGTTTCTTCGTCATTAATATTGTCTATTTTTATGTCAATTATTTTATTATTTTATTAATGATCAATGCCCCATGTTTATATATGTTTCCACCCATGTGATTGAACTTGTGTGTTCATGTGAATGTGGAAGGTTGCTTTTAATGTTGACTGACGGCCGCGCAATGGCTTACAGTTGCCGCCTCGCGCTTTATGGCCTCGTTTACTTTAGTTAAGAATGCATGGATTCGTATGTTATCTGTACTAGCGTCTACTGGATGGCCAGAGACAAGCTTACTTGGCAAGATGGCGAGGTGGCCATTTCTAAGAACAGTACCAACATAATCAAGGTCTAAAGAGGTGACAGAAGAGACCTCTCTGGAGCTCTAGAAGAGCGTATTATCCTCTTCAGGTAGCGAGGGTTGGTAGACAGAAGGCTCTGAATGCATGCTGCATCGCTTTGAGCGCGCCCTACATCCAGTGTGTGGACGGGATGGCTTTTGGCGTGGCCTTAGGCTTCACTCTTGCTGCGTCCGACGAAGTGAGTATATCGTCAAATCATGTTGAGGGAATGGCATGCTGTTAAAACTTTACTTTTCTTTGTGATCAGGCAGTCTTGGTTTATCAGTGATAGTTTTTTTTTGAGAAATTCTTTCGCCATGCGAGGCAAAGTGTTTTTTCATTTACAAAACTTGAGTAATTCAGTTTAAATTTAGTATTTGCATTCTCATTCCGGTGATGATTTTATGTCCAGTATTTCTCAAGTTAGAATACAAGTGTGTGTCCTGCAGTCCTTGTGTAAACTTAGTATTTTTGAATTTCCTTGCTGTTTTTTAACTGGTGTTTTCGCATTGTGTCTGTATCCGCGAGTATGCTAAATATTTCTCATATTTTCTGGTTTGATTCTGTCTTTCCTGTCTTGGTACGACCGATTGAACCACGTGCTTTCGTAACTGTCTTTACTTCGGCCTTCAGCCGTGCTTTTACTGATACTATCTTTCTTCTTTATGAATTCTAGTGTGTGCTGTACTTGCTTATTCTAAATTAATTTTTTTTTTTTTTTTTTTTTTTTTTTTTGTAAATTCTATGTAATTCACCATGATTGCACACCACGTGGTACTTACAGATAGTAAGCCGCTGCCTCCCTACACATGAGTTTGTTTGGTGCATAGTTGATTTTTAATTAGTGGTTGAAGACACCCACCATCTCGTCAAAACGCCGCAGACGCTTCGTTTCGCCACTGCTATCAAGTGTTGCCGCATGAGTAATGTGTCGCAAGCATTATCCATGTGTCTGTGCATGAATGAATGTGCTTTCCTTTGTCCACTATGTATTCGCAAATTTCCTCCCACGTTACCTCTATATTCATGAAGGGCAGAAACAATTTTATTATAGGCAGTAAATTTATGATTTAATTCATTTTTGTACAAGTTGTGTGCTTTGTTGTGCCTAATATGGTCTCCCCATATTTATTTGCTTGTTCATTTTATTGAATAGATAATGATTTAAAGTATCAAACCTCTGATTTATAATTTGTCATCCCATGTTTAATTATCTATTCCTTTTTTTGCCACTTATTTTGTGTTTGTTAAAACGTTGGCTGCTCCCTTACGGAGTGAGCAGTAAGATAAATTTCCGTTGCGCAAGTACTGTGGCGACTCACAAGGTAATTTATCTGCAATGAGCGTTTTAACTTGCATTCAGAGATCTCTATTGCCCGAAATCTTGCATAGGAAATTTATCTAGCTACTTTCAACGTTTTTAATAAATATAATCTATAATTCTAGACAAAAATAAATATTGCCAATATTCTGCAAATCACCTCAATATACTTAGTAAACAATCTGCTTAGTGACATGTTTTTTTGTTTTTAGTGGCAGTCATGGAAGTCGTTTTTAACTAGTTGCGAGAAAATAACACTGAAATTTCCTTTGTTTATGAACTAGCTTCATTGAGTCATTAAATAAACTGATGGGAATCAAAGTAATGAGAAGCAACGAAGCTCAGACCAAAGGAAGGCCAGTATCTATTTCGACTTCCATAATTTGACAGCCAACTATCTTGTCATTGTCTACGGCAATTGTGACCATCCTCCAGAAACCGTCGATTGCTGGAATGGTTGAGTAACTTTCGGCATCGAATTCTGCATCCACCATCTTGTAAACGCCCTGAAAAAAAGTATATTTTACAAACTCCAGTGCAATTGTAAATCCTTTTCACTTATTTCCACCAAATATATTCATTGAATACACCTATACTACAGTTGAGTAAAGGAATCACTTACTTCAGTTACAATAATTCCTCTGACAAGCCTTAAAAACTAAAAGAAACTAATTTGTAGAAAATGTCTTTAAAAACAACTATTGTGTTATAAGCAACAACATTAACAGCTATTTACCTCAAGTGCAAATTAGCAGCCCACAAATTTCGAAGTATTAAACACACTTTACGAAGTTTCAGAACCTACTAAGTGTGTCTTCATCAAAAGTCTTGACAAAAAATTTAACGTGAGACGTGTTAAATTAGAGCACGCTGTGCTCACTTCACATAAAAATAACATCAGATTTGTCAATGATAAAACACTACATGCTAGATTTGTAAATGTTAATAACAAAATATGGCTACCCCTAAAGGCCGTTGTAGTGATTGCTACAGGAACTGCATCAGACTGATGCGTTGCATGTATTTTTTTATTATTTATTGTCATGCCCCATTACATAGTAATATTACATGTTTGATAGTTATATAAATTGCCAAAGAGAATTATAGAAATCACTAAAATAACCTTATTTAGAAATGCCGTTAAAAATACCTATCTAATAAGACATTCTATACAGAAATGATTACGTAGTTAACACACAATAGGATGTGATAAGAATGTAGGAAGAAATAACAAAAGTAATGATAATAAATGTCTACCATTACACATACAATTTCACTCAGTGTATGTCATTCTTTTCTCTTTTCAGGTGAAAAGCCATGTGATGTACGCAACTAACATCTTCATCGTATACATCTCACACATAAGGTTGGTGATTCCGTTTTTCAGTTTAGCAAATAAGAAGATGGTGGGGCATATGCACTGTTGAAGAACGTATGGATAGTGTGAACGTGACTCTGGTGAGAACAGAATGAAACGTGTAGTATTAGCCTCTTAATTATTAAATAACTTATTGTGGAAAAAGTTTTTAATGCTAGTAATACATCGAATGAGGCAGTAATTTTTTAAACACAGTGCCCTTGTATTCGCGACAGTGGAACCTCCAATCATCATCTAGCATCCTGATTTAAGTTTTTACAAATCATGTCTCTTCCCAATTCAAGGAGTTCTGTTGTGAGGCCAAATTAATGTATGGTTCATCAAGGAGAATAGCAAACATCGGGGCCCATATGACTTTTTGCAGAGGGTATGGAGCAATACATCGGCATTTTTAGTATTTTGGAAGACGTGCGACGACTTTTAAACAGACTTAAAACATTTTAGTTCCTATCCGAATAGGAAAGGAGTTCTCTTACTAAAATAATGACTTTGTAATCATTTTCTAGACCTAAAAACGCATGACTATGTGAAAGAAAGAGGAAAGGTATACTTTTATTATTTACCCAGGGTGTCCTCTTTTGAAAATTACTCCGAAAGCAAAATGATCGCATATTCGGTCTTACAAGTAGGAACTACACAATAAGATCACATCACCAGGAAAAAGCAAAACTGTTATTCTTTGGGCCAGGAATGGTACGAGGTATGACCACAAAGTAAGTTCCGTTAGGTTATATAAAACAGATGCAGAAAAAATGTTTATTTTACAAAAACCTACAACTGTTAAACTAATTTTCTACATAGCTTCCGAAATTTTATAGGCACTTGTCATAGCGTGGCACAAGTTTTTGCATGCCCTCTTCTTAGGAGGCTGCCACCTGTGTATTCCACCATGTGGTAACAATTTAATGAACAGTGATCGTCAGACTTGCAAAACTTCCATAGAAAGAGCACTAAGTGTAAACTTACGTTTGTGATTAATCTTCTCTTCAAGTGTGCGAACCAGTTCGCCAGTAACCACAGACGGGCGTCCACTTCGTTCTTCATCGTGCACTTGATTATGTCCTTCATTGAACATCTAAGTATAGCATTTTGTCCGTAAACGTACAGGGTTAGAAATAAAAAATCAAATAGGTTAATTCAGGAGTAAGTCTAATAATCAATGAGAAAATATGAAGGCATGTTCGATATACGAACAACACAACGAATGGATTACCGTACGAATATACGAAACCAACACCCACTACAGTAGTATAAGAATCATGCCAACTTTCTCCATAGATTAAGAGACTGACAGAATATATGATGAGGTAAAAAGAAATTATTTGCGTAGTTATGTAGGGGAGAAAGGGACGAAACTG
The DNA here is from genome assembly GCA_026315105.1 of Locusta migratoria. Classification (NCBI taxonomy): domain Eukaryota; kingdom Metazoa; phylum Arthropoda; class Insecta; order Orthoptera; family Acrididae; genus Locusta; species Locusta migratoria. Next base: position 206,185,187 of record CM048748.1, read on the forward strand.
AAATTCGATGGCAAGGGAAGAAAGAAAAGGGAGAACAGTTGAAATATAAGTCCTGAAGATGCTGGAAGGTTACAGGTTCGTTATATAATTATAAGACAGAGATTGTGTTTGCTGACTGTAAACAGACATTTTCAGAGGTATATATGGACCCTACTAACAGTTTATAGTTACGAACTGAGAATTACAACTGAGGAATTTATAAAAAGATGGTAAATTAAAGATGCTGGACCTGGGTCAATTGAAAGAACTAGACTTGTTTTAAATTTCACAGGGATCGTTAGGTATCAGTTGAATGAGACAGGGAAAAAGAGATATAGTCAAAGGCGTATGAGTAGGTTGGAAAGATGAAATAGTGAAGGCAGAAGAAGTTCAAATAAGTAAACGGACGAAGCCTAGTAGAAATCGTGAGATATTACTGGAGATATTAAAGAAAATATGAAATGTAGTAAATGAGATAGGCAAAAGGGTATACAGAGATTTAACAATTAGTGCGGCAGTAAGTGAAAAATGCTAAGTCGAATGCTAGAGGACAAATGCAAGGCTATAGAAGAATGTATAAGAAGGCGGAAGATAGATAGTGACCAAAGAAGTAGAATAAGACGAAGAGAAGAAGCTTTATGAATGTCAAGAGCTCAGATGCAAACCAGTACCAAGCAAAGAAGGAAAAGCTCAAAGTTGGACAGAGTACATAGTGACTCTACATGGAAAATGAATACAATATTGTAGAAAGGGAACAGGAAATGCATGTAGACTGGATATGAGACACTATACCGTGGGTCGAATTGGACAGACTTCAGTCGAAAGAAGGTTCTGGAGTAAACGACATTTCAACAGAGTACAACAGCCATGTCTTGGCAGTTATGGATGTTACTGAACCATCAGTTTAATAAGTCATACTTTCAAAATTGACTGGAAAAGCTGGAAGATACTGATCTCCTAAAAATTCTGAAGGTTGTGGGGATAAAATGCAGAAAGTGTAACAATATTTACTTACAATTGTTTCAGAATTCTAGATACAAGTTATTTGAATGGAGGGGCATGGAAGGAAAGCAGTGATTGAGAATCCCAAGACCATTGTTACTGTATCCTGTAAATTCACTAACCCGTAAACGCAACCAAAGAAAAGTTTGTAGAAGGATTTAAAGTTCAGGGAAAAGGCCTAAACACTTTTAGCTTTAACGAAGACATAGTAGTTCTGTCAGAGACGTCAAAGGACGTTTAAGAGCAGTTCAATGGCCCTGGACACTGCCCTGAAAGGAAAATTATAAGACGAACATGTACAAGAGCAAAACAAAGGTAATGGAATGCGGTCGGATGAAATCAGCCATTGTTGAAGAAATTGGATGTGAAATGAGACAGAGACACTTAAATAAATTTAGCTGTTTGGGCTGTAGAATAATCAATGATGGTCAACTTACACCGGAAATGGCAAGAAAAGGGTTTCTGAAGAAGTGGAAGTGAAAAAAATGTTCAAATGTTTGTAATTCTATCGGACCAAATTGCGTGGTCATCAGTCCGTAGCTTACAAACTACTTAAACTAAACTAACCTAAGGACAACACACACACCCATGCCCCAGGGAGGACTCGAACCTCCACGGCCAGCAACCGCGCGCTCCGCAGCGAGACGCTTTAGACCGCTCGGCTACTCCACCGCGGCGAAGTGGAAGTTATTAATGATGAATATTGAAGGGTAGTTTTGTGTAAAAGTGTACAACATACGCATCATTCAAGATGTAGAAGCTTTTGAAGCTCTATTGTAGAAGAATGCTGAAGGTTATGTGAGTAGAATGTACAGGGCGTTACAAAAAGGTACGGCCAAACTTTCAGACAAACATTCCTCACATACAAAGAAAGAAAATATGTTATGTGGACATGTGTCCGGAAACGCTTAATTTCCATGTTAGAGCTCATTTTACTATTTACGGATGAGGCTTCATTCCAACGTGATCAAACTGTAAATTTTCACAATCAACATGTGTGGGCTGACGAGAATCCGCACGCAATTGTGCAATCACGTCATCAACACAGATTTTCTGTGAACGTTTGGGCAGGTATTGTTGGCGATGTCTTGATTGGGCCTCATGTTCTTCCACCTACTCTCACTGGAGCACGTTATCATGATTTCATACGGGATACTCTACCTGTGCTGCTAGAACATGTGTCTTTACTAGGGTCTAGTACGACAAACGTGTGGTTCATGCACGATGGAGCTCCTGCACATTTCAGCCGACGTGTTCGTACGCTCCTCAAAAACAGATTTGGTGACCGATGGATTGGTAGAGGCGGACCAATTCCATGGTCTCCACGCTCTTCTCAACCCTCCTGACTTTCATTTGTGGGGGCATTTGAAAGCTCTTGTCTACGCAACCCCAGTGCCAAATGTAGAGGCTCTTCGTGCTCGTATTGTGGGAGGCTGTGATACAATACGCCATTCTCCAGGGCTGCATCAGCGCATCAGGGATTCCGTGCGACGGAAGGTGCATGCATGTATCCTCGCTAACGGAGGACATTTTGAACATTACCTGTAACGAAGTGTTTGAAATCACGCTGGTACGTTCTGTTGCTGCCGGCCGCGGTGGCCGAGGGGACTGAGGCGCTTCAGTCACAGTCTGCACGGCCACTACGGTCGGGGGTTCGAATCCCCCCTCGGGCATGGATATATGTGACGTCCTTAGTTGTAGCTAGTTTATAAGTAGTTTGTAAGTTTAGGGACTGATGACCCCGTAGTTAAGTCCCATAAGCTCTACAAACATTTGACCATTTGATTTCGTTCTGTTGCTGTGTGTTTCCATTCCGTGATTAACGTGATTTGAAGAGAAGTAATAAAATGAGCTCTAACATGGAAATTAAGCGTTTCCGGACACATCTTCCACATAACATATTTTCTTTCTTTGTGTGTGAGGAATGTTTCGTGAAAGTTTGGCCGTACCTTTTTGTAACGCCCTGTATAACGAATGAGGATGTACTTAGTGAAATGATCTTAAAATCTTAAATGTTGTTCATCCTGAGGATGATGAACAGCAAGGGCTTAAAGATCCGAGAGTACCTCAGGTGATGGCAGCAGTCAGCAGTTCATTCCGAGTCATCGTTTACTTTACACTTGCCAGAAATAAGAAACTCTCGCTTGAAAAGCAGATCCAAATGTTGATTCATGGGCTGTACAGAGTATTGGCTTTACCAGCACTAAGTTATTGGGGGGAGAGTCACCCAACTGACAGAGTACAGATAACAAGTAATTATTGTAAGGGGCCAGTAATTTCATCCTCCTTACATACAGTTAATAAGGATTGTTTAATCATCAATAGCTAAATAAGACATCGGTAGGCATAGTGACATTAAAGGGATGATGTAAAGCAAGTCGTAACGATCATCTGTTTTATTTAGCTAGTTTGTACGGTAAAACCAGTGTAGAAATCGTATTTTAGATCTGTCATTGTCTGTGCAGGCTGTGGAACGACTGAATGACGGGTCTCTGCGAGGCAGGCGCTCGGTACAGGCAACAAACAGCAAGAGCAGCGGCCGACTCGGTTCTGGAGGCGGCGACAAAGGACACAAGTGGCTGACAGGGTTGCGCTGTAGCGGTCTGTGACATACGCGTCAAAAGTGAAGATATATGTCGCGTTTGACAGTCATTGCAACAGCTAGCCATTCCAACGAAGCAGAATGTTATAGAACCTTCTAGAAAGCAGATATTGAGAAGAAGTCTGACGAGTGGCTAGCGCCGTGATTGGTGGATTCATGTATGGAACCTCGTGGCTTCGCAGACAATGAGAGTTTTACAGATAAAGGAGAAGCAACGAATTAAAATTTGTGATGCGGCCGGGAATCGTACCCGGACCGCCGGCCGCGGTGGCCGAGGGGACTGAGGCGCTCCAGTCACGGTCTGCACGGCCACTACGGTCGGGGGTTCGAATCCCCCCTCGGGTATGGATATTTGTGCCGTCCTAGTTCGTAAGTCGTTCATAAGTAGTTTGTAAGTTTAGGGACTGATGACGCCGTAGCTAAGTCCCATAAGCTATACAAACATTTGAACATTTTTTGAACCCGGACCTCCATGCTTTCTAGGCAGACGTCTTACCGTTTTTTCCCACGTTACATCTATTGTTCGCGGTTGTTCGTTCAATTGTTGGCTCAACTGTTATTGATTACAGACGGCGTTCAGACCCCTGACCGGGCGCGCAGAGCCACGGTGCCCGGCTTCAACAAAGGTAAACTAATCGAAGGACAACAGAAACATCCATGCCAGAGGGGGGATTCGAACCCCCGACGGCGGACAGCCTCGCGCACCGCAACACGGCGCTCTAGTACGTGCGGCTGATCTGCTGCAGCTATAGTGGCTAGCGCCGTGATTGGTGGATTCCAGTATGAGACCTCGTGGCTTCGCAGACAATGAGAGTTTTACAGATAAAGGAGGAGCACAGAATTAAAATTTGTGATGCGGCCGGGAATCGAACCCGGACCTCCATACTTACTAGGCAGACTTCTTACCATTAGACCACCACACCACTAACGATTAAGGCGCCTCGGAATAGTCTAAGTAAGACTTCCCTCCACGTCGCAAACTTTAATTCAGCTTCTTTGTGCCATAAATAATTGCCACTACTGCCAAGGCTCTCCATGCAGCGGAATAGCACCTCGGCAATGGACATGGTAGAACATTTCTGCTAAGATGATATAAATATCAAGTTGTATATAAATTCAGTAACCCTGAGACGGTTTTTCGTCTCGAATATGTCCAAGAGATTACAGACAAATTTTAATTCGTTGCTTCCCCTTTATCTGTAATGTCTTGGACATATTCGAGACGAAAAACCGTCTCAGGGATACTGAATTTATATTTAATGAGAGTTTTGTAGAGATCATGGGCACTTTGCTTCGGACTGTCAGAGGACGCTCACCAGGAGTCACTGACAACGTGTCCACTGACTGAAGGATTGAATCGCGGTGCGATGTAATGTGTTTCTCCTTAAACACAGGGACATATTAATACTTTGAACTGACCCATACAATTACAGGCCAATATCGTTGACATCGGTTTCATGTAGAATTTTGGAGCATATTCTCGGCTCGAATATAGTAAATTTCCTTGAAAAAGAAAAGCTTCTTTCCATGAATCAGCACGGGTTTAGGGAACATCGTTCATGTGAAAATCAGCTTGCCCTCTTCTCACATGACATCTTGCGAGACATGGACGAAGGGCAACAGGCGGATTGTGTTTTTCTCGACTTCAAAAAGGCGTTCGACGCGGTGCCACACTGCAGACTGCTAATGAAGATACGAGCTTATGGAATAGGTTCACAGATTTGTGACTGGCGGAACACTTCCTAAGTAATAGAACGCAGTACGTTGTTCTCGACGGCGAGTGTTCATCAGAGACGAGTGTATCGTCAGGCGTGCCCCAGGGAAGTGTGATAGGACCGCTATTATTTTCTATCTATATAAATGATCTGATGGACAGAGTAAGTTGTAATTTGCGGCTGTTTTCTGATGCTGCTGTGGTGTATGGGAGGGTGTCGTCTGTAACTGACTGTAATAGCATACAGGATGACTTAGATAAAATTTCTAGTTGGTGCGAAGATTGGCAGCTAGCTCTCATTGTAGAAAAATGTAAGGTGATGCGCATGAGTAGAAAAAAAAAACAATGCCATAATGTTCGAATACAGCATTAGTAGTGAGCTTCTTGATGCTGTCGCGTCGTTCAAATATCTAGGCGTAACATTGCAGAGCGATATGAAATGGAACGAGCATGTAAGGACAGTTGTGAGTAAGGCGGACAGCCGACTTCGGTTTATTGGGAGAATTTTGGGAAGATGTACTTCACCTGTAAAGGAGACCGCGTATAAAACGCTTGTACGACCACTTCTTGAGTATTGCTCAAGTTGGGACCCGCAGCAGATCGGTTTGAAGGAAGACATAGAGGCGGTTCAGATGCGAGCAGCTAGATTTGTTACCGGTAGGTTCGACCAATGCGCGAGTGTCACGGAAATGCTCCGGCAACTCAATTGGGGATCGCTGGAAGAAAGACGACGTTCTTTTCGTGAATTTCTGTTAAGTAAATCTAGAGGGCCGGAATTTGAAGCCGAGTGTAGTACGATCTTGCTGCCGCCTACTTACATTTCGCGTAAAGATCACAAAGACAAGAGAAATTAGGGCTCGTACGGAGGCATATAGGCATTCTTTTTTTCCTCGTTCAATTTGGGAGTGGAATAGGAAAGGAAATGCCTAGTAGTGGTACAGTGTACCCTCCGCCACGCACCTTACAGTGAATTGCGGAGTATGTATGTAGATGTAGATGTACTTTGAAGAGCACATATACGCAACGTCACTGAAGAATGACAGCTAATCCTCGCCAGTACAGAAAGTAAAATCTTCCCGGTTTTGTGAGCGGTAGCGCTACTTGATTATCTTCACCCATGGGAGTTTTTGAACAATTAATTGCGTTCACAGGGTAGCAGAGTTTTCTGAGCACTGTCAGGAAACATTGCTGTGTTGGTAAATGTAGCTTATGCACCATCAACGTCCGACTACGAGATCACGGTTCTTCAAGTCGGTGATATTTCCTCATAGCGTTGGCTGACAGGGAACTGTAACCAAACATGTGAAACGTTCCACAAGCTTGCCACCACCATGCTCCTTCAGCTATAAACCAGCGTTGATGGTAGTTGGCGTAAAAGTAACTGGCTCATTGCACAAAAGTATCAGGATAAGTAGGTGTTACGCCAGTCCTTGGTAGATCAAATCATAATTCATTCAACCACAGAATAATTTTCACATTAGAGTCTCGAAAAAAAAAGTTGAAAAAATTTAGGCCTAAACCAAGTTTTGGGACATTCTCGATGCCTCAGACTAAATAACTGTATTTAAATTTCACTTATTCTCGTACAGTATGTCAGTTTAAGCCTGAATTAATAGTTATTTTTCGATTAGCAAATATAAAGAAGCCTATGATTACAAATATAAAAAAAAGTTACATAAGATTAAAATTTTAATTTATCGAAAGTTGACAATTATTAAAAAAAATACAGTACTGAATGAAATTACAACACACATTATACCCCGAAACCAGAAATTAACTTACGTAATATAAAAATTCCTGGGTGCTGGTGTGATGAAATAATACCCAGCACTTTTTATAGGCCGGCCGCGGTGGCCGAGCGGTCTGCGGCGTGCCAGTCACGGTACGCACAGCCCCCCTCGGGCATGGATGTTTATGCCGTCTTTAGTATAAGCTAGTTCATAAGTAGTCTGTAAGTTTAGGGACTGATGAACCTGTAGTTAAGTCCCATAGGCTCTACAAACATTTGAGCATTTTGAACCTTTTATATTACGTATGTTAGTTTTAGGTTTTGGAAGGTGTGTGTGTTGTAATTTCATACTAAATTTTCTTAATCTGTGACTGTGCTTCCTAGGAAATTATTTGTAAATACACTATTGTTGAAATAATTAGATGTTCGTCATAGCTTTTCCTCATGACACTTTTAAGTAACTGTTGTTGTTGCGGTCTTCAGCCCGGAGACTGGTTTGATGCAGCTCACCACCGTACCCTATCCTGAGCAAGCCTCTTCATCTCCTCATACGAACGACACCCTACATCCATTTGAATCTGCTTACTGTATTCACCTCTTGGTCTCCCTCTGCGATTTTTACCCCACACATTTCCCTCCAACGCTAAATTCACAATTCCTTTATGTCTAAGAGTGTGTCCTACCAATCGATCCCTTCTTTTAATCAAGGTATGCCAGAAATTCTTTTTCTTCCCAACTCTGTTCAGTACCTCCTCATTACTTACGCGATCTACCCACCTAATCTTCAGCATTCTTCTGTGACACCACGTTTCAAAAGCCGCTATTCTCTTCCTGTCCGCACTGTTTATCGTCCATGTTTCACAAAAATGTTCAAACATTTGTATAGTCTATGGGACTTAACTACGGGGTCATCAGTCCCTTACAAACTATACAAACTACTTATGAACTACTTACGAACTAGGACGGCACAAATATCCATGCCCGAGGGGGGATTCGAACCCCCGATCGTAGTGGCCGTGCTGACCGTGACTGGAGCGCCTCAGTCCCCTCGGCCACCGCGGCCGGCCCATGTTTCACTCTCATACAAGGTAATACTCGACACAAATGCCTTTAGAAACGACTTCCTTATGCTTAAATTAATATTCGATGTTAATTTCTCTTTTTTCAAAAACATCTTTCCATTGCCATTCTGTATTTTATGTCCTCTGCACTGCAACCATCATTTGTTGTTATTTTACTGCCCAAGTAACAAAACTCATTTACTACCTTTATTGATTCGTTATTAATTTAACTCGTTCTGCATCGCCTGATTTTCTTAGACTACATTCCATTACCCTTGTTTTGCTCTTCTTAATGTTCATCTTATATGCTTCTTTCAACACACTGTCCATTCCGTTCAATTGCACCTCCAGATACTTCGCTGTCTCTGACAGAATTACAATATCATCAGCAAAACACAAGGTTTTTCTTTCTTCACCCTGAACTTTAATTCCTTCTCCAAATTTCTCCTTGCTTTCCTTTACAGCTTGCTCAATGTACAAATTGAATAACATTGGAGAAAGGCTACAGCCCTGTCTTACTCCCTTCCCAACCTCTGCCTCCCTTTCATTCCCTTTCACTCTGATAACTGCTGCCTGGTTTTTGTACAAGTTGTAAATAACCTTCCGTTCCCTATATTTTACTCCTGCTGATTTCAGAATTTGAAACAGTTTATTCCAGTCAACATTGTCAAAGGCTTTCTCCAAATCTACAAAAGGTAGAAAAGGCTTAAGACGTGATTAGCATGGGTTGGTGGTATGTATAAAGTCATTTGTAAATGTGTGACCTATTACTCTGATTATTCCGTTTCGATTAGAAAAGAGTGATCGAGAAAATTGCAAAAACAGGTATCTGGTAAAATTGGTTACCAAAGTTACTGATAAGTAACATTAATATTTAGTGATAATAAAACTGGTGCCCAGCTCTGAAGTATCTTGAGTGATGTGGCCTCCTCAGCCCTGAGGGCCGCCCTCCCACCCCGGAGCAGTGTTTCCAGTCCTTCCTACTCTAAGGTAGAACCCTCAAGATGTTAAGGGGTTATCACAAACTCCAGGGAAAAACCAAATCACCCAACTAACAGCTTCTCATTAAGTTAAGAAAAAGTCAGTAATTTCAATTTGCCACGCACTTGCTTTTGATTCATTGGCGAACGGAACAGGCATCTGGCAAAACACAGTAACATGTCAAAGACACAATTTGGGTATAACGTTTTTAATTTTTTTTAAATTATCATTTGTGTTGTCCTCTAAATCACAGTCCGTCGCATTGATCCCTCGGCTACGGAACAGACTTCATTTAATAAAGGCCGAGTTAATAAGTGAGATGAACTTTGTTGCAAATAGTTTGAATTTTAAATCGTTTCTACATAATTACCACAGGAACTAAATTGGTCGGCTCTGTAAAATCCATTCTAATACTTAAAGCAGAGTGTCCGTATATTTGTACGTGTTGCAAACAAATCTACAGTTTTGTTCCAATCTTTATGAAATTTTGTACACGTAAGCTTCAATCCATGAGGACGGTCGCCGTAAGTATAAGAATCACATACATATATAGTTCACGAGATATGACGTTATAAACAATGAAATGTGTCTAAAACTGCTACATTTAACGACAATGCTGCTCAATTTCTCCTAAACCACTGGACCGATTTCAACCAAATTTGGTACTCATATTCCTTACGTGAGATAACAATTTTTGTACGAGTACGAACCACATACGACACATGGTTCAGGAGATATAACGTCGTAAACAATAGGAATCGCAGAAAACTGCCACATAATGCGGCGAGACTTCATAAATACGCTATATGAGAATGAGAAATACTTAACGACTTGTAACAAACTTTAAACGTAATTTCAAACCTTTATTAAACTTTTTCTCGCTGACACCCATAGCAAAATGATGAAAGGAAAAAAGTTTTTCGCTTACTACTTTTCCGCTGTTTATGGAGTAAACTACGGTATTCGGTATGACGTTACAATTTATAATTCATACACTACAAACTGTAGCCGCAGGAAATTTTATAGACAGTATACACGCATATACTTGAGTATACCTTCTAAATTGTATGACAGTACGAGACGTAGTTCACGAGATATGAGCACATAAACAATAACGTTAATGGAAAACCGCCCCATCACGCACCAAGTTTCAATGTATTACTTCTGTACTACTAATTGTATTCCCAAGAGATTTTACGTACAGCCCTTATACAAATGAATATAACTCGAAAAATGGCAAGAATAAATAAATAAATACCCTGGCAACGTCGGGTTTTCAGCTAGTACCAAATAAAAGAGGCAATGTAGAAACTAAATTGCAAATTTATTATCTACCTACAGTATTAAGTCTTATTGTAGATAGTTTACCTTGAAAATGAAAAGAAACATTTTATTTATAACATTTATATCTCCCCATAGCAACTACAAAACTTCGACTTTTGATTATATTTCTACGTATTTCAGTTTTTCAGTCTGGCAACTCTAAACATATGCCACGGTATTTCGAATTCAGACGTTGTGAAAGAATGGATGGCATCTTTTCTCTATAACTCGCTCTCCTTTGGCTCTTTCAATAATACCATTTATATTTTCTCTTGTTCTGGCCATTCTCCTCAATTTAATATTTTCATACAAAGCGAAAAAGTAAACAAGTTTTCCCTTATTCCCTTTTATTTTTCGGCGCTTGGTATTTTTACACGTGGTGGTAAAACCATAAAGTCGGCCCTCAGAAAACCGTTGCCTACGAAATTGTTAATCTAGTATCCAACGGCAAAACCAAGCAAGTATGTGCTTACTACCTCCCTCCTTCTTCACTCATATCTGTAACAACACAATTCATTAAAACTGTGAATATTTTTAAATGAATAATATAGGTGGATTTGATTTTCTGCACCTTTCTAAATCCAGCAAGCTGTTAAATCGTACTACAAAAGAATTTACAGTTATTTTAGTTAGTTAGGTTTGGATATGTTCATTCAGCGGTATGATTTTTTGTCAACTAAAAGTCGAAAAATCGAAAATCCTTTAAAAAGGCGACATGCGCAAAGTTATAACATAATTTGTTTTTCTCTTTACACATACATCATGTAATAGTTGAATTCACAAGTATCAACTGCGATAAAATTTGTAAAAAGTTATTAAAAATAAATATTATAAAACAAAAATAGTTCGTACTACATTATGCATGTAGTATTCCAAATGTACACTTTAATTAAAATAGAAGCTTATTTGTGCCCTCAGGGTTCATGTGGTTAACCATAATTTATACCCGACACCTTGTGCAAACAATTATTTACACGAAATCAAAGATGATACTGAAGTAGAAAGAAGTGTGTACAATATAATAACGGATATCTGGATAAATAAGAAAATACCTATAGACTGCAAAGAAGCCATTATAATACCAAGACACAAGAAGGGGACAAGAAAGTACTGGATAACTACAGAGACATGACTCTTTTAAACGTAGGGCACAAGATTTTACCGAGAATCTTGCTGAACAGAGTTGAAGAACAACTGGGGCCGACAATAGGAGAGTACCTGTGTGGCTTTAGCAAAGGGAGAAACTGTGCAGAACAGATATTCGGAATAAAAAGGATAATGAAACACAGCCACAGAAAAGGAAAAAAAAAAAAGATAATAATGACATTTGTGGACTTCCAAAAGGCTACGATTCAGTTGACAGACGTTCTCTGCTTCATGTGTTAGAAGATAGACTGTATGCTACAACACATGCAATAATAAAAGAAACGCTAAGCGACATTACTGTCAGGATCATGCTTCGCAGTTCGTTTCAGACAGCTTCAAAATAAAAACAGGAGTCCGGCAAGGGATGGACTGCCACCAATTTTATTTAACTTGGTTTTGGACGAAGTAGTGAGACAATGGAGACAACTAAATAGTAATACGAAGATCAAAGGTATACAAACAGGGTACAAGGTCAGTCGCAGACGACATGGCACTGTTAAATGAGACAGAAGAGGAGGCAAAGACAGCATTAAAAAATCTAGACAAAGTAGCAGAAAATGTCGGACTGAAGGTAGCATATAATAAGACTAAGACACTGAACACTGGGTCAGACTGGAAGATAGATGATCAAGTGCTATTCGTTATTTGGAGGAGAATATAACTGATGGGCTACGGAGCAACAGTAGCGCATTAGACAGGGCACAGCTTTAGCAGAATCTTCTGTATGCGGTGAAACAACATATGGCAAGAAAAATTGGAGGAGAAGGAGTGGAAAATTTTGAAAGACATATGGGGCACCAAAAAACATGGGGATATCTGGATATACAGAACTAGACAGGAACTGTATGAAAATACTGAACCTATATCGAGCGAGTTACGGAAGAGGAGCTCACGAATTGTTGACCACATCATGAGGATGAACGATGAGAGGTTGACTAAGAAGACATGGAATACAACATGTCATACCGGAATCAACTGGGTGAAGAGAGTCTGAGATGGTGGGAAGGCTGTAGCAATAAAAGAAAGGAATCTGCAGGCAGTAGCACAAGACAGGGAGAAGTATAAAGGGTTGGTGGATGGTCATAGGTGGCCGGACACCAAAATCAAAGTTGTCTTAACAGAAAAAGCGAGAGAAAGAAGATGTGCAAAACAAACCACACCTGATCCTGAAGGGTGCTAACGACGAAGATGAATACTGAACAACAAAACTTCTAGTCATCTATCACTGACATCTACCACAACATAATTCTAGAACATATTCAAACACTTTAATAATAAACCATCTGGAGAAAACCAATCATCTATGTTACAACACAAATATTCGAGAACATATTCATTTAGCGAGACAGACATCTTGAAGCATATATCCGTTAACATTGCTTATAGCGATAAAGCAGTAATGCATCTTGTATAGAACTTGTTTGACGCGCAGCTTCTAACCATTGACGCCACTCGTTGCCGCCAAGACATCAAACCCAAAATTAGTTATTAGTTGGGTGGCTAACGCAAAGGTATCTCGTAAGAAACGAGTCTTCAAAAAATGTTAAAACTGTAGTAATATTGTAACTATTTTTAATCACCAAGGGACATCATTCAAAAGTAAGAAAGGTTCGCGAAATGCATCTAGTGAATGTAATCGCAAGACGTATAAGTAACTGGATGGCCATGTGAACGGTAACACTTTAATAACCACATTGCAAATAACGTACAGTGAACTTGGCCAAATAAAATGTTTTAGTGTTTGAGCACTGCAGCTCTGTGACGTGTACAACTTAATAACAATATTTACATCTACCAGACTTCTGCAACCTCAGTCGAGAACTTAGTACTCTCTTGTACCCAACTGTAGTTAACAGTACATCACAGGTACTTGCCAGCTTCGTGCAAAGCAGGATGACTAGGAAAGAAGCGAATGTGGAACTGTACAGAGTGAGTGGGAGTGAGGCACATGGTCGTAAAATAGCATATCTCTCCCATTTCCCCAATTGTTCTCTTACATCGTGAATTTTTCATAGGCCTTGGCCTAGATTTCGAAGAAGAGGAACTGAGTGTTATAAATGTATATTTAATATATTCACTTTGTTTGTGCTGGACAAAGACGTTGAGTGCACAGGGGTACCACCTAAAACAATAGCTGTAAAAGCGCATACAAACCACCTAAGATCATAGATGTGGAAATAGGACTGTAGCAACTGCAACTTTCCCGCTATATCAGATGAACAAGTGACGATCGAAGCAGTTATAAATTATTCACACCTGGGAACCTGACGTCAAGACAACACAGCATCATGAGCCCTGTCATTCCCCATCAGTGATGCAAATTTAAGTGTGAAATCTGATGATCGTAATAGTTCTACTTTGGTGCATGATGTGCAAGATTAGAGTTGATATCAAAACTACTTAGCTTCGATCTGCATCCCTCCACACTCAGTCCCCACCCAAGGAACAGCAGGACAACTTACTTCAGACAACACCAGGCAACTGGTGCACCACAAATTAGCAGATATAAGTGTTGCAGAACTTGCATAATAAAATTAAATCGACCGAAAGTAGCATTAATCACCTTGCATGACCAAACTGACAGTTGTGGTTATTCCGAAATAAACAACGTTGTTTAGAATATTCATTATTACAGTATCCTCTCAGTTTACGTGCATATGCTTCAGAAGACCATTGTACAACTCGTTGTTACGTATTTCACGGCATGTTCACAAAATAGAACAAAAACGCATTTTAAAGTTAGCATTCTTACATATGCACAACTCTAAATATTGAGAACATAGCTCTATTTAATTAAGTGCCCGAAACTCTTTTAGGAAAAAGGGAGAAAAACATTTATGGTAGTGGCGGGTACCGAACCACTAACCCAATGCATTTCAATCCAACGCGCCGCCCACTACACTACGGCGGACAGTTACGAAATTCGTCCTTCAATTTCGTACTACTGGTGGCAGTTGTTAACTGATGCTAATATTGCATTTTTAGACATTAGATTATCATTCATCGTACGAAGAACGACGAGCTTTTGTTAATTCTTCAGTACGCCGATGCTTTGAAATAACAACGTGTGAGTTATAATAAAAAAAATCATCAAATACGCAACGCAAGACGGCGTATGCCAGAGAGAGGAGAGAGTTCTGGGCGTGGAATGTCACGTGACGCCTCCGAACGGCTGGTTTTCGTAAAATCAATGGACGGTGTCAAATAGCCGTTATTTTTGGAAATATCTCTCAGACGATATGCGATATGAAAAAGAGAGAGAAAGAGAGAGACATACGAGAGCAAGGTTGTAGAGAATTTACTCCTCTACAAATTCGGTCATTCAATTTTCGTGTCAGATGAACGGTTTATTAGTAATTAAAATTATATTACAAACGGCTTTTTTTCTTTTCTTTTGTGTGTGCGTGTTACTAACGTATTTTTGTACGAAAAAAATTGAAAAAGTGAGGTTCTGGTCTCTGACGGCCTACAATTATGTCTGTAAAATTTGGTGCTGATTGGTTGAAAGGTTCGACTTAAAAAGTGGGAACACGTTACGGGCAGACAGACAGACATCCCAAAATCGCCGTTATTTTTGCAAATATCTCTGAAACGATGCGAGATATGGAAAAAACATAAGACAACAAATTTGTAGATAAATTCCTCATCTACATATTCATGTATTCAATTTCCGTGTCAGATGAACGGTTAAGGCGTTATTTTCATTTAAATTTCGAGCTGTCAAAAGACGATCGCAAAGGCCCAATTTTAGTGTTACCACCGTAACCTAAAGTGGGCCAATATCTGCATGGGAAAACGCAGAACGGAAATAAAAGTTTCAGTGCTCTTGTTTGGAAGAAATGACCAAAGACTATGTTTGTTTCCAATTGTATAGAGAAGATATCTCCTTTGGAAGCTGCAGTAGTGTTTAATTATGGGACTGTGGCAAGACTTCACATCCTCAGCAAGTTGGGGCTTATACCTGGAGTCTTCAATGAGGAACGAATCATGAAGGCCAACACTTCAATATGGAATGCAAAAAAATAAATAAATAAATAAAAAATAAAACTGCTAGGCAAAGGAGCAGAGGAGCTAAAAGAGCTGCAGAGGATGATGAGGAAGAACTGGAACATGTATATGGGCAGTTTGCGCTATGATACGATAGAAAAATATTACATTTCATCCAAACTTTAAAACGATTGTTCTGCAAATTTTCTCCATCCAGGAACACATATATCAGAGGCTATTGGTAGGATTGCGTTGAAATTTGGCACACCTATTCTTTTGCATGGACGCAATTAGGACATTGGACAAAACTTTAATCTAGATATCATAAACAATTTTATAGTTGATAATATATTGAAAAAATTGCGTGTAAAAAATCTTCGAATCCAAAATATCACAGGAAATGACAGCATTAATTTACTTAAACGCTTTGTTGCTCATGTAGACTTACTCAGGATATGAAAATAAAGTATCAATGTAGTGTATAACGTAGTCTGAAGATAAAAATAATTTCCAATCATATATAATTGGAGTCTAATGGCTGTAAAGCAGTTTCACTCATGCAGGTATGACATACTTATGTTGTATATGGTTATCCTGAACTATTTCGCAGCTTGTATTACAGCTTCGTTTTATACTATGATTAATTTTGCCATCCTTCGCTTGCAGTGAAACCAGACCAATAAGATCAAATCTTATTTGTTTCCTTGTAAATTTTGACTGTGTACTTTCGTCTAAAAAATCCTTCGTATTTTTTGTATGTCGTGACCTATTAACATTGCATGTAATATACTCATGTTAAATTTTATTAATTTGAGTGTTATATAAATTAGGGGCCCTATTACAGTATTTCTAAATGACTTCATTCATTGAGGACTGCCAGATAGTTGCACAAATAAGCACTTAGTATTTCTGTTGTACACTATGTCTCATCATCAGTTACTTCATCATAACCAAATCGTATTAAAGCCTCAAAAGACATTATCTGCCATATTTCTGTTCTCTTCATGCCATAGAAATTCTGATTTGTTCATATAGTATCGATGCGCACCTAACATTTTGTTGTCATCCTTTGACTTTCTTGCGATGTGATTTATTTAACTTCATTTATTATATTTATTTGTTACCGTGACTTTGGAGTGTATTTGTCCATATGAACAGAATTTTATGAAATTTATTATGTTACAGGACAATGTACTCTCAATTATTGATGTAATTAGCACTACTGTTTTATATGTTTGTAAAATTTTGTAATTAAGTCTTTGTTTATGCACTAGTGTGTTTTATAATGCTTAAACCATGTAGCCCTGGCATATTTTATTTTTGTACATATGAAGAAGGCAGATCACACTGTCAAAACTTGTAATCTACTAATCTGTTAACATAGCGATCTTGGCAAATAAATAAAAAATAAATGGTTTTCACTCGATTACTACAGCGCCCTTGTAAATCAATGTATAAGCATCTTTACAACAATATTAAACTACAGAAGATTCCTTAAATATAAAATCGCTTCAACTTACTGGCTTTATGGGGCAATGTGGGTCAAATTCCAATATATGTTCCACTCCTTCACTCCACATCTTATCCTTGTCTGCCAGATGTTCACATATGTCTGTTACCTGCATACTGAAGTCCTCTGTGCATGTATGTTGCTGCTCTCTGCTCTCGCATTGTGTCAGGTGAATATCAAACTGGAAAAGAAATAAATAAAAGACATATTCACTCTTGGTATCACAGTCATATTTTCATATTTCGTTATCAGTTCCAAACATATTTTATTAGTAAACGTTTCGTTAAGAAAAGAGAGGAGTGATCAAGATCTAATTTGTTATGACCCACTGGTTTCAAACTCATAATATTGGTAAACAGCACAAGTTTTTGAACTTTAATGCACCACACTTCCTTTTTTTATGATGTCTTGTATACAGCGATGAGTGTTGTAGAGAAGACTAAGAACAGCAATATTTACTCACTAAAACATTTCCAGAAATATACCCTTTGGAATACAAAGTACGTCGAAGATCCACAAAGGATACGCTGGACGTGCATCAAGCACTCGCACTTTTGTGAACACAGGATGTTTGAAATGCCGACTTAGAGTTTCATTGCCATTACACCCGCAAATCTTTTAACTTATCTTTTAACCAGCACTGTTACAACGGACATGCAGTGACACATCCTCTAAACACTCCAGTGGTGTGTCTTGCAGAAGGACCTAGTAGTTGCGAACTGTTAGACAGGGCGATAAAATAATGGGCCAATTCGATAACCATTGACAACACCAGCTAACACCTCAATACAGATAATCAATTGGAACCGATGTCGGCGCCATCTGACAGTCTGCTCATTGATAACTCACCAGAGGACGCTCTGGTATACATCTACGGCACCTGTGATGCGAGTACTCGTCGACAAGTTTTGGTCGACCAGTAGGACACAATCGGCCAAACAATTTTTTTAAAGTGCCTGTTTCTCGAACTCGTAATTCGAATGTTACACATAGAGCGTGTAATGGATAAACATGGCCCGGAATCAGACGTTCTGCTAATTAATTTCACAGTAAATGATTAACATGGTGTACTCGAAAAATGTGCACTCTCCGATTCTGTAATGCAACGTCTTTCTCGATCGCTCGATGGCAACTTATGTACAGTACATGCTCTTCAATTCATTTAACTGCTCTCTCATGACATCTGTCGTAACATCATACAAGACATCACGTGACACAAGCCACAATGTGAATTGTCTCCTATCATTTACCTTCCAACTGGATTATTTTGGGACATAGGTTACCACCAAATTTTCCTACCCTGGTAATAATGATTCTCTCTGTATAACGGCTTTCTTCGGCCGTCTAGGTCAAACTTGAAGTAGTTTTTCATACTACCAACTATACCTCAAGAGCTGTCCATATAAAAAAGACGAAAGTCAGAGCTAAATAAATAGCTGTAATTCCTTTTGAAGGATTGTCTGTTTACAATATATGTTTTACTGACTAAACAAGTTACTTCCAGCTCCTCATAACAAATTGGTTCGTAGAATTCTGCCCATCTCAAATATGTGTTTTGTATTTTATTTCATAAGATAAAAGTATTCACACCACTTAATCATGTGCTTAGTAAACATATCACATGTGGGTAGTCGTAATTCAAATTTATGGCATACAATCATCAGGTGTTTTATTGATAAACAAGAAGCAATAGTTTAAAGGTAAACGAAGATAGTATTTCTGGATAATACCGTTTTATATGACGATAGTATGTCTACATACTCAGGTAAGCCGAAGCAAGTTAAGCTACAAAAAAAAAAGAGAGAGAAACGAAAGAAACAGTGAGACATATAGGGAAACTAAGGCCCTGTGAGTATTTCAATTCAGTGTAAACAAAGCTTCATTACTGTTAAAGTGTTATTTAAAATTACTTTCCTATGTCGACAGTTAGAAGTCATATTAGTACTGAAAACCCCCATACTTCCTACCAAAATGAAACTGATTTCCCTTCGGCGTCTTAGGATATGCCCTTAGCAGTCGAGTCCTTTTTTTATTCAAGTTGCATTATAAATATACTTCGAGTTAGTACTTCCTCATGAGGTAGTCGATCTAGCAGTCTTCTACAACACCAAATTTCAAAATGTTCTTTACTCTCTGCACCTTCCCTTTTTTTCTGTTATAATTTATTCATTTTCTGAGCTATTTGTTTCCATTGTTATTTTGGAATACGGTAGTTCTTCTTGTGTTACAAAACACATTTCTATTAAAATTGAAGCTTCTTATTAAAATGTACATTTTGCGTGCTGGTGTCTGATTTCTACTGTGTGCAGTTTCTTCAGTTTCCTACCTTGTTTCTCTACCTCATTTTCTATTGCTCTTCCTTTGTGGTATGTCATATGGCGGCGGTTACCACCTCATCAAATCGAACAAATATTTGCGAATTCAGTAAAAATTCTTTATTGGCATACAGTCATGACTCACGAATGACTTTTACCTTGGGGTTGTGTCATTGCTGAAAGAAACTTTGCTTTCGCAAGTAATTAAGTTCAAGGAACTGTTAGATTCAATTCTATCGGTTGTAGTGAAGAGTAAAACGAGGGTAATGGAATGGAATGTCATAAAATCAGGCGATGCTGAAGTAATTAGATTTGGTAAGAGGCAATAAAAGTAGTAGATGAGTTTTGTTATTTGGGTAGCAAGATAACTTCTGATGGTCGAAGTAAAAAAGATATACAACGCAGAATGGCTATGGGAAGAAAAGCGTTTCTAAAGAAGCGAAATTTGTTAACATCTAATATTAATTTAAATGTTAGGAAGTCCTTTCTGAAAGCATTTGTCTGGAGTGTAGCATTGTATGGCAGTGAAACGTGGACGATAAGGAGTTCAGATAAAAAGATGATAGAAGCTTTTGAAATGTGGTGCTACAGACGAATGATGGAAATTAGATGGGTAGATCGCGTAACTAATGAGGAGGTGCTTAACCGAATTGTGGAGAAAAGGAGTTTCTGGCATATCCTAAGAGAAGGGATAGATTGGTGGGACACATACTGAGACATCAAGGAATTGTCAACTTAGCTTTAGAAGGCAGTGTGTGGGGTAAAACTCGTAGAGGGAGACCGAGGGACGAATACAGTAAGCAGATTCAAAAGGATGTAGGTTGCCGAGCGTATTCTGAGATAAAGAGACTTGCACAGGACAGGTTAGCTTGGAGAGCTGCATCAAACCAGTCTGCGGACTGGTTCATATCTAGCAAGTGTGAAGAAATTAGATAATTTTGTTCCTAATAGGAGAGCTTCTGAGTGTGGGTTTCGATATGAACTTTAGTTAGGATCGCCTATAATTTGAATTTCGTTAGAAGTAATTTCTGGTCTTTATTTGTTTGCAATAAAAAGGTTAAAGTTATTGTTTCTTTATTTTGGACGCATACCATCGTCATTTTTTGTAAATTATTTGTTATATCCACCAATCACCATAACTGTCTGTATACACAGCTGCATTATCAAGCAGCTGAATCGCATTAACTCCACTTGTGACACCGCAGTCACGACGCAGACCACATTCACGATTTGGAAGCTTTAGTTGCCAGGGCAACTCATTATCACTGCTTTGCTCAGATCTGCCAAGGAGTAAATGGAGTGCCAAACCTTGTTTTTTTTTTACAGAATGCACATTCATTGTTGAAGAAGAAACTAAAGTTTTTCGTGTCTTACCAACAGTCAGACTGCTACCATGTTCATTATCCTTCTTTCTATTTTATCATTCTGTCTACCAAATAATTAAACTTATTTTTGTAATGATGGTGAGTGTAAACTTTGATGTATTTTTCTTTAAAGCTTATTGAAAAATAACTCTAAAGCAATTAAATTAAAATCTTTGAGTAACTAGTGACTTTTATCGTTGATTACAGTAAAATTCTTTTCTATTGGAAACAGTAAAAGTATTTTAATTTTTAGACAAATTTGTGTCACATGTATTACCTGCCAGTTACTTTGTATAAGAGTATATTCAGTGAACATCATTGAAATGTCAAGATCCTTCACTTTAGTTTAGATGTTACAGGGTAAAATATTTTTTTCATTATGAAAATTCCGTTGCCTTGTGTCTTTTTCAAACATCTAACTGACAGATTTTGATGCGACTTTTTATAGACACACACACAGTCTAACAGGCGGAATGCCAGTAAATAGATCAGTTAGATGATAAACACGGGGAAGATTTTATGAAATTTTGGAAATGCAGAGGCACAATATACATCGTACTTATGTAGGTGTCTATTTGTGTGAGTTTATGTCATTTACTTGAATTTTTAGTAACTGGGCTTCTAAACTTGCCTCTTGTTTTACAAAATTAGTGTTATGTAGAGCTTTTAACGGTTGCATACCGCGGTCATAAAGTATTACCTGTGCGTTTTGTGTTGAGTGCAATGTTATTACCAGTTACGCAGAGGATAATGTAAACAACATGTCATCAAAAAAGGTTCCAATGTTTGTAAATCTATCGGACTCAACTGCGTGGTCATTTGTCCGTAGCTTACAAACTACTTAAACTAAGGTAAATAACCTAAGGACAACACAAACACCCATGCCCGAGAGGGGATTCGAACCCCCGACGGCGAACGGCCGCGCATAACGTAGCACGGCTAATCCGCCGCGGCTGTCATGTCATCGGCCGCATAATATGCAGAAAAGAGAGCATAATGAACATACGAAAAAATCGAACAGCAGTTCTCGAAGCAAGTACTGTATAACACCACACTATTCAAAGCACATTTACACCTCGTTTATCGCGTTTTAACTGTTTGTGTGTCGTATTTTCCGAGGCGAAGTTGGAGACAGACTAGACTATGAGCCTACACAGTTATGGGAAAATGCGTACATAGCTCACCAGCCACAGTCGTTAATCTTCGCCATATATTTCAACCTGGTCTGGCCTACCCTTTTGCCTTGCAAGTTATCACGCAGCATGTTACACGGGGCATGCTGAAAAGTAATGTGTACAATTTTTCTATTTTGTGCTCAGTATCATTTGAGATTTACTCATCACGCATTTTGTCAATCGACGTCCGTGCTTCGCTGGCACAGGTTGCAACCCTTTACACCTAGAGAACTCCGAATTGTAGCGTGTAGCATTGCGAGTTGTAGAGTAACTACGTCTATTTTGTGAAAAATAGCAGGCTGTAATCTGGTTTATAAAATCAGGAAGCGAGCATTCAATTAAAATCCTTAGAAGAATGAAAGCAGTATACGATGATGATTGTATCGACATTAGTAATTGGCAATTGGCAATTGACACTAAATAAAGAAAAGTGTGAAGTAATACACATGACCACTAAAAGAAATCCACTGAACTTCAATTACGCGATAAATCAGTCAAATATTAAGGTCGTAAATTCTACCAAATACCTAGGAGTTACGATTACGAACAACTTTGACTGGAGAGAACACATAGAAAATATTGTAGGGAAGGCGAATTAAAGGTTACGTTTCATTGGCAGAACGCTTCAAAGATGCACCAGCTCCACCAAAGAGACTGCCTACATCACACTTGTGCGTCCTCTCCTGGAGTACTGTTGCCCCTTGTGGGACCCTCACCAGGTGGGACTGACGGAAGATATTGAGAAGGTTCAGAGAAGGGCAAGCTCGTTTTGTTTTATCACGTTACGGGGGGGGGGGGGGGAAGCGTCACAGAAATGTTGCACGAATTGGGGTGGAAATCATTAAAAGAAAGACGTTATTCATTGCGGCGTGATCTGTTTGCGAAGTTTCAATCACCGACTTTTACTTATGAATGTGAAAATATTTTGCTAGCACCCACCTACTTAGGGAGACATGACCATCCCAATAAAATAAGAGAAATCAGATCGAAAACGGAACGACTTAGGTGTTCTTTCTTCCCGCGCGCTATTAAAGAATGGAACGGTAGAGAAAAGTTATGAAAGTGGTTAATGAACCCTCTGCCAGGCACTTAAATGTGATTTGCAGAGTATCTATGTAGATGTAGTAAAGTGCGGCATTGGTTTATTCGCGTTCGTAACGAAGAAAACGTTGTTGCTAAATTCAACGAGTGTGACAGAGCTCAGAGTGGAAGACTACGTGCGGAAACTGACAATACTCACCGGAAACAGGTTGATTTACTCATAAAAAAATTTTTGAAAAAATGGATGGTAGTCATAACTCTCAAGTAAGTGTTCCATATCACGACAGCGAGTACAGAACATCATCACAGAACAATGGTATGCTTATATAAAACTGTGTACACGAAGGGGCGACTAGAATACCTACTCCTGAAAATTATAAAACTTTAAATGGTTATAATCAAAATCCCTCATTGGCAAAAAAATAAAAAAAGCGAGAAAGAATGTAATTAAAATTTCATACTAACAAAAGCGAAAAATACAAAATTATAGACAACAATTTTTTCATGGAACTTTCCATCAGTTAAGCAAAAAAAGATTGATTTAAAATACAAAGCTTTACTGAAAGAAAGTCCGTAGTCCACCAACAGCTGTAAGTTAATGGAGTCTTTTATACTACTACACGACAGGTTCTGTAACGACTACAAGTTGCATCTTCTGGTGTGTTACATAAAATCCCTTGTCAGTTATTACATAAAATTTGCATAAAGTTTGATTACATTAAAAATGCCCATTAAGACATACGATATTAAAAATATCTTATTTAATGGACGTTCATGACTGCTATTTCGGGACTTGTTTTCCGTTAGCAAGGCATACTGGATACCGCATCGTCGCCTAATTCCCACATCGATTGCCACGTTAAAGAATTGCGTGCCTGCTGGTAGTTTAAAGATCTTTAAAATTTTATCAAATAACTTTACGCCAGAGCGGAAGCCGTGCGCATCAGTCATGCACTTCGTCGTTCCATATTGAATAGAATTCAAGACCACTGACTTGGTTATCAGTGGTATGATGGCATCCACATGCACCATAATCCGGCCGGTGACAGAATTGCGACGGCTGTCCTAGGACACGAAACTGTGTTGTCTAAGCCCGGCTGTAGGTATGAGTCTATACTTACATTATATATAAAGTCTATTTTAAATGTGTTTATTTCAGTCAACAGTTGCAATAAAATTGTTTAATAACATGTTTGGATCTCTTGGATCATCTTCAGATCTAAAAAACAAAGTAAAATAGCAATGTACAATTTGATAAATTTACTAAGAGTTAATTGACAATAGTTAATTTATACATAAATGGATAGACTTTTCTTTACCTTATAGTTGCGTCCGCAACTCTTCTGGCTGAGTACTAATTGGTACTGAGTTTAACAGTTCTATGTAGGTATTTTTAATTTTGTTGCTTAGTGTTATACTCAAAATATTATATCTTCCCTGGTTCGATTTCCCTACAATATTTTCGACGTGTTCTTTGAAATTTAAGATTTTAATTGAATTTGCAGCCTTTGAATTTGTTGATTTATGGTGTAAATGAAATTCAACGGATTTCTTTTAGTGCTCAAATCCATGACTTCACACTTCTCTTATTTAGCGCCAATTGCCAATTTTTGCACCATTCACATGTCTTATCTAAATCATTTGGAACTGTTTGTGATCTTCTTGTGACTTTAATAAGCGGTAAATAACAGCATCAACCGGCAACAGACTAAGACAACTGCTCAGATTGTCTCCTAAACCGTTTATAAAAATTCAAATGTTTGTATAGCTTATGGGACTTAACTACGGGGTCATCAGTCCCTAAACTTACAAACTACTTATGAACTAGCTAATCCTAAGGACGGCACAAATATCCACGCCCGAGGGGGGATTCGAACCCCTGACCGTAGTGGCCGTGCAGACCGTAACTGGAGCGCCTCAGTCCCCTCGGCCACCGCGGCCTAAACCGTTTATAAAGATAAAGAATAGAAGGGGCCCTATAACACTTTCCTGGGGAAGCACTGTATCGAAAGACTTTCGGAAATCGAGAAATATGGGATCGATTTCAGATCCCTTGTCGATAGCCCTCGTCATGTGAGTAAAGAATTAACTGTGTATAAACAAGAACGGTACTTTCTGAATCCATGCTGGCTATGGGTCAATAGGTCGTTCTCTTCGAGGTATTTCATAATGTTTGAGGAAAGTATATGTTATAAAAAGCTGCTTCAAATCGACGTCAATGATAAAGGCCTGTAATTTCTGGAATCACCCTTATTTCCTTTCTTGAACTAGCTGCAAGTACCCGTCTTTACCCGGGTTTAAAATAAGGTAAACGACAAATACGTCTTATATGTATAGAGATTGCAATCGAAGTCTGTAAGTAAAGTACTCTCCTCCATGCACCGAACGAAATTTTATGTAGACAGTAACCTTCATCTCGAATGAAACTTTCACTCTGCAGCGGAGTGTGCGCTGATATGATACTTCCTGGCAGATTAAAATTGTGTGCCGGAACCGGGACTCGAACTGGGACCTTTGCCTTTCGCGGGCAAGCGCACTACCGACTGTGCTATCCCGACACGACTCACGATGTCGCCTCACAACTTTTGGAAAGTAGGAGGCGAAGTTCTGGCGGAAGTAAACTTGTGAGGTGGCATCGTTAGTCGTGTCGGGATAGCACAGTCGGTAGTCCGCTTGCCCGCGAAAGGCAAAGGTCCCAGGTTCGAGTCCCTGTTCCGGCACACAATTTTAATCTGCCATGAAGTTTCAACCTTCATCTCATTTACAAAATCAAGTATACAAAATTTCATCGAGATCGGAGCAAAACTGTGGATTTTGGCACTGAACAAATTTGTATGTAGACAGTGCCCTTCCTCTTGTTTTGAAGGTCAATTGTGCAAAATTTCATCAGGATCAGTTTGAAGATGTAGATTTATACGGACACAGTGAAAACGCACTTTCACTTTATCTCAAATTTTCCGCTTGGTTTTCCAAAAAAAATGGAACGAAGCCTGTTTAAGAACCTTCCCCATGTAATTTTGTGTACGTGTACCAAATTTCACGTTATTTGGTTGTCTGGATCTCGAGTTATAAGAGAACAGACAGACAGACAGACAACAAATGTGTCTTATAAGTATAGAGATATTGGAATGCCCTGTGCAACTTTTCAGTCTTTGGGTACGGAACTTTAGCTGTTCAAATGCCCAAATGCTTGTAGAGCTTATGGGACTTAACTACGGGGTCATCTGCCTCTAAACGCACAAACTGTCTATGAACTAGCTTATACTAAAGACGGCACAAACATCCATGCCCGAGGGGGAATTCGAACCCCCGATGGGGTACGGCCTCGCGCATCGTAGCATAGCCCCTCAATGCGCTCGGCCGCTCCGCCGCGGCAAACTTTAGCTGGGCGAGCGGTTGTACATCATAGCTAAGTATGGAGCTATTGCATCAGCATACTCTGAAAGGAACCTCATTGGTGTACAGTCTGGATCGGGAGATTTGCATTTGTTAAATGATTTAAGTTGCTTCAATACTTCAGGGATATCTACTTCTAAATTACGCATGCTAGCGGTTGTTTTTAATTTGATTTCGCGAGTATTTGCTTCTTCTTGTTTCGTGCAAGAATTTCGGAAAGCTGGATTAGTAATTCTGATTTAGCATAGCTGCCATCCGTAGCAACACCACTGCTATCGCAGCCTTATCGGGTAGTGAAGATATTGGTTGCGTTTTGCCGCTAGTGTACTTTACATACGATCAGAGTTTCTTCGTATTTTCTACCACGTTACGTGACAGGGTTTCGTTTTGGAAACTATTAAAAGCTTTTCGCATTAAAGTTCGAGCAAAATTTCGACTTTCAGTAAAAGATTGCCAGTCTTGTTTTTCTTCTTTGCTTTTGCGCGAGTGATCTAACCCGTTTTTTGTAGCACTGTGGATCAAATCCCTCTTTTGTTAATTTATCTGGTATAATAAATCTCTCAATAGCTACGATATTATTTCTTTGAATGTTAGACACGTCTGATCTACACTCGCGTTGTCATATTTGAAAGACTGGAGATTCTCACTCATGAAAGCGTTAATAGAATTTTTATCTGTTTTTTTTTTTAATATATTTTTCTTTTAATTTTGGTGGATTTGAGAATTTCGATATTCAGTCTCAAAACAACTCAGTGTCCACTAATCCTTGTGTCTGTTACGATGCTCTTTATTAGCTCCGAATTATTTGTTGCTACGATGTCAAGTTTGTTTTCATACTCATTTACTATTCTACTGGATTCATGAACTAATTGCGCGAGATAATTTTCGGAGAATGCGTTCAGTTCAATTTCGGGCCACGTTTCATTCTTGCCTCCGATTCTGAACATGTATTTTTGCCAACATATCAAAGATAAGTTGAAGTCACCACTAATTAAAACTGTATGCTTTACGACCGGTATTGAAATTTGATCCTAACTTTCTTTGAACATTACTGCAATTGAAACATCTGAATCAGGGTGTCGGCAAAAAGAACCTATTACTAAATTAGTCCGGTTGTCAGGTATAACCTCTACCCATACCAGCTCACATGATCGAACTTCTTCAATTTCGCTACAGGATAAATCGTTGGTGACAGCAACTACCCTTTCCATTTGTTCATTTGTAGAACTTATGTGCGGCTGTAGCCTACCTATAATTATTTGAGTCCTCTGACGTTAAAAAAAAGGAACCCCACCACCCGATGGCGCAAGTCGAAGAATCTGCAGACTACACAGTCGCAGAACCGTCTGAGCCTCTGATTCAGACCCTCCACCCGGATCTGTACCAGAGGTCCACGGTCATTCCTGTCAACTAAGCTGCAGATAGTGAGCTCTGCTTTCATCTTGCGGGCAAAACTGACAGTCTTTATCACGTCAGATAGCCGCTCATATCCAGAGGGAATCTCTTCCGATCGAAAGCGACATACATAATTGTTCAAAATGTTCAAATTTTTGTTAAGCTTATGGGACTTAACTAAGGGGTCATCAGTCCCTAAACTTACAAACTACTTATCAACTACCTTATACTAAGGACGGCACAAATATCCATGCCCGAGGGGGGGATTCGAACCCCCGACCGTAGTGGCCGTGCAGACCGTGACTGAAGCGCCTTAGTCCCCTCGGCCACCGCGGCCGGCATACATAATTGGTACCGACATGAGCCATCTCGTCATTTCAATGACATGTACATGTTTTGTAGTCAGAAACTGCATTACGCTACTTCATTTAAATCGCTAAAGTGTATATAGACAGTGGTGATACCTTTCATGTGTAGATTGCCGATAATCCCACTTACCGACGTTCAGTTGAAAGCCACGTGATACTTGGCGACCGCCAACTTATACGGACAAAATGTTCTAATTTAAGGTTCGTTTTCCTATACGAAACTTTCGTGTCATACAAGATTGTTTTTTACTACATAATAACTAACTGAATTACTTTTGTGCTTCAGAATCCAAGGCTAAATACAGAAATTTTGCTTTTAAATTCCTGTTTGCACCAAGTGATATAGTTCGTATTTGTGTGTCTGAGGAAAGCTGTAGTTAAACCACATTTATCTGATGTTTAATACAACATTTTCGTGGTCCCTTTTACATAGTCAACAGACAACTGTGCAATTGTATAATTTCCTTCACTAGAATACATACCATACGATCGGTACCGAGGAATACCGCGAATGTATCGTTAGTTTCTTTATATATATATATATATATATATATATATATATATATATATATATATATATATATATATATAGGGTGTCCCAGCTGTCTTGTCCACCCAAAATATCTCTGGAACAATAAAACAATAACAGCTATTGGAAAACGCTTTTCACCGGTATCAATGTACGGTTGGGGCCCATGAATGTACATATTTGGAGACATTATATAACGAAAGCAAATGTGTTTTTTAACACAAACTTTTTTTATTATTTTTTTATTTATTTATTTATTTTTATGGACACCCTAATTTTTTCCCTCAGCAATCCATAGCATGACAAATCACATAACAATGGAGTTGATTGCATCGCAATATTTCAATTACATCCCGAGATATTGCGACGCGAAGTTGACGCTTCAAATACGCGAAATACGCGGCTAGCGCACGTCCTGAGACAGGCGAGAACCCCATGCTGCGCTAGCCACGCGTTTCGCGTATTTGAAGCGTCAACTTCGCGTCGCAATATCTCGGGATGTAATTGGAATATTGCGATGCAATCAACGCCATTGTTTATGAGATTTGTCATACTAAGGATTGCTGAAGAAAAAATATAGGGTGTCCATTTAAAAAACATAAGTTTGTGTTAAAAACACACATTTGCTTTCGTTTTAGAATGTTTCCAAATATGTACATTCATGGGCCTCAGCCGTACATTGATACCGGAGAAAGTCGTTTTCCAATAGCTGTTATTGTTCTAGAGATATTTTGGGTGGATAAGATAGCTGGGACACCCTGTATACATAAGAGAGCCAAACAGTTTAGCCTTGGTAGTGGGGCCTTTCTCTGGCTCTTGCTTCTGAGCGTGTTTTTCGGCAGACTGTTAAAAAGATGCACTGGAAACTCTTTTCAATAAAGTATGTACAAACAGTTTGTAATGACGCTTTGTCATTTAAAAAGTTAAAGCTGTTCCACAATCTTTTCACCCTAGTCAGCATGGGAATCGCCGGAAAGCTACCGCTGACTTTATTGCAGATTTTCTAGAAACCGGAAGTACTTATGATGAAATATATACATAAACGATGTTTCTCCAGATGGAACTAAAGTCATCAGCAGCAATGAAGTCATGTTACCAGCGGTAAAACAGTCTCTGTATATGTGACTGGGAAAACATTACAACCAACTAAAAGGTGCTGTGTCATTAACTATGAATGTGAGACGACGCTATGAAAAAATTCGTAAAACAACTAACCTTAAAACTACACTGACAGGTGACAGTACTTTCCAATGTGTTGAAAGTGGCAGACAACTTTTTCATGGGAACGAAAAACATGTTGGTTTCCAATTGTCAAAGAAAGTATTAAAGAACACCACTGTTGCAATAGCGTCGAAGATGTGGTTCAACATGTATGATCCTGCAACTCCGTTGTAGGCAAAATTGTTCATGTATTCATTGCAACTGAAATACATATACTTCTGTTGAAGAATAATCAGTTTATTCAGATTACAACAAATTCACAAGACAGTACCGAGAGTGCGAGCATGAGAAATGCAAAATGAGCTTGTAAATATTGCAGAACTAAACTGCAATACATATTTTATTACTACACTGTTTTCAATTTCATTTCCGTCGCAAAGAAAATATAAATTCGTTGTAATGCTGCGAGTGTTGGGTATACTATGGAAGAACGCCAGACACTTGGTGCAGAAATGGCAGCCGCCATTGACTGGCGCTACTTTCTTTGTACAGGGTTTTATTACAAACTATAATTCGGGACCCTATAGCGGCAGAGAATTGCTACTTGCGCCAGCGAAAAACTAGAGAGTATTACATAATACTGTTATGAGTTTTTGCACCTGAAAAACATTTATTCAAGCAAACCAAATGTAAATTGCAGTCAGGTAGTAGTCCAGGATCACTCTGATTTATTGTCATGATCAATTGTAGCTGCTGTCAAATTACCATCACTTTATACAGAAAGACATACTTTTAATGAATCCTTGAATAAAATACAGGAAGCAGAAACGGAAGTAGAATCTGCGGTAGACACTTTCTCAGCACTCTGTTAATTATTACACTTTTTACAATGCAAGAATATCTAAAGTAACCTCCTACCTGGAATAAATTAAGGTGCAATTGGTCTAGTATTGCAGTATGAACCGAAAACATACTCACCATCAAATCTTGAATTTCCTCAGAAATTGATAACGTGGCGTCAATTTTCATTGTGGAAGGTCCAGTCTTAGTTAATTCCACATCTTGCAGGGTAATAGTAGTTTCTTGATTTTCACATTGCTCGTAATTGTCTAGTTTTATAGTGATCTCTCCCTGGGAAAACAACAGATGTTTTAATGATATTCTGTTTCATATATAAGTGAAAAATCAGACTGATGGACCCTGTACTGAAAAGAATAAATTGTATAACAAAAGCGCCATAATATACAAGCTACAGGAAATTTCTGTTTGCACAAGAAGTTATTAGAATGAAACTTTCACTCTGCAGCGGAGTGTGCGCTGATATGTAGGAGGCGAGGTACTGTTGGCAGAATTGAAGTTGGGTGGGGGACCCGTGAGTCGTGTCGGGGTATCTCAGTGGTAGAGCGCTTTCCCGCGAAAGGCAAAGGTCCCAGGTTCGAGAACCGGTTCCAGCACACAGTTTTAATCTGCCTAGATGTTATTGTTATTTCTCCTACTCACGATAATTGCAGAAAGGAAAAAATCACTTCTTATTAGGCTCTGTGCAAAAAAATTTCTAATCTGAACGTATACTTGCAATCTATACATGGGTTTAAAAACTATAGTAAGTTTCTACAGGACGTTTTCATAAGAGTGTGCAAAAATTTTAAATAACGTACAGGATGTTGCACTGAACAATTCGAGGCAGGAAACATGGGGTCGGAGAAGCCAGTTTAAGCAGATAATAGAAATACAATCACATACTGTGTACTTTTTTATTTACATTAGCTACAGTTAATGATAAAAGCCGTCATCGACACAATGAATGTACCATTTTCACTTTATCAGATTAGATTAGATGTACTTTGCGTTCCAGTAGATCCAAATTGAGGACATTCTCTTGGATGTCGAACACGTCAGAACAAAATACACAATCAATAAATACTTATAAAATGAGAACATATGAGTGATGTACCTTCCACAGATCCCAAATGTAATTGCCGTTGTAGATGTGGCACTGGACTGAAAAATCAATTATCTTAAGAATATTTACATTTTAATTTACATAAAACTTATTTCTCCATACCAAATGTTGAATATACTGCGTGTATATTTTAATTTTTAGGATTTTTAACACTTATTTACAGTGATCACATTACTGCACAAAATTAGTACTGAAGTCAGACATATTATATATATTAACATACATCAATCAACTTTGATAAGAAAGTCATCAATGGAGTAGGAGTTGGCCACCAAAACAACCTTCAGACACTTCTCAACTGAACTTCATTGTGAGTTAAATTTTATGGCTGCTAGCATTTTATTGAAAAGTGTATTACTGAATAGTTGACACCTTTCTGAGCCAGAGTAAGTGACTTTATATCTCTGTGAAACATATTCTTGTTTCTGGTACTGATCCCATGAACAGAGTTATTGGTACCAAAAAAAGATATATTCTGAATTACAACTTTCTACAGAGAATAAATGTATTGAGAAGCAGTAGTTTATATCCCCACTTATTTAAATAGCCTTCTGCAGGATGTTCTTGACACCACAAATGAATCGTATCTCACGTTTTTTGGGATCTGTCTGTCCCATATGACATTATGGAGTGAAAGTATGCACAATACGCTAGCTTTTTTTATTTTTATATATCCCATGTCTGACAACATTCGCATAGCAGACTTGTTTTGGCGCTTCAGGAGTTCTGTGGTATGCTCCTCCCAGTTAAATTTATTATCAAGCTTTAATCCCAAGAATTTGACACTTTTCTTCTATCTCCTTGTTGTCATACTGTAGGTATATACTGGCAGGAAACCTTTTACAAGTCCTAAATTGCATACAGTACGTTTTTCAAGGTTTAGTGACTGCGACTTGCCTTGGAAACATTTATTAATGTCCATGAAAATTTCATTAGTCGACCTTCTGAAGCTATTTGTTAATTATTATTTATTGCATTGTTTGTGTCACCACCAAATAAAACGAATTTAGCATCTGGTAATGTTGCTAATGAAATGTCATTGATGAAAAAGCAGGGGCCCTAAGATGGAACCTTGGGGGATCCCACATTTTATTATTTCCCAATTGGATAAGGTCTGATATTTCAGAATACATCTCTTTCCTATTGGCATCCTTTGTTTTCTGTTAGAGACATATGATTTGAATCGTTCTGCAGAATTTCCTGTTGCCCCGTAATATTGTGATTTACACAGTCAAAGGCCTTTGACAGATCACAAGATATACCAGTGGCTTGTAATTTATTGTCTAATGAATTAAGTAGATTCTCACTATATGTGTAGATAGCCTTCTCAATATCAAAACCCTTCAGATATCCGAATTGTAACATGGATAATAGTTTATTAGTGGTCGGATCTTTAAAAAGACGGCTGTACATACATTATCTTTACTGAAATTTTTTTAGAATGCAGGCAAAAGTGAAATTGGACGAAAATTTCATGGAATTTGTTTATTTCCCTTTTTATGTAATGGCTTATCTTCAGCGTATTTCAACCATTCAGTAAATGTTCCACTGATAAAAGACTGATTACGCAAATTACTTAAAATATCACTAAACTCAGAGACACAATAATTAATCATATGTGTTGATATTTTAAAATAGCCACTGTAATTTTCTTATTTTGAGGATTTTATGGATGACATTCCTTTTCTTGGTGTTATACTCATATTACTTTAGTTAATTGTAGTGACATGTATGAGATATTCCATTACAGCAGTTACTGACCCTGATAATCCCATGTTTTCAGTTATAGTTAAGAAATGATACTTTAAAATTGCAGTAACACTGCACACGTCTCTTACCCGTGTGTTAATGCTATGTGCTCGTCCTCATCTCTGGTTCTACCAGTTTCTTCCTTCACTATATTCCATATTGTCTGTATTTTATTGTCTAATTTACTATCCTAGTCTGATAATGCGTTTGTTTTGATGTGCACACTACCACTTTCAGTATTTTGCAGTATGTTTTGTAATAATCTAATTCATTTACATTATTTTGAAATGTTTCTGACTGATAGGTATAGTTTCTTTTTTGTCTCACAGGAGATCTTCCTCGAGTAACCCGTGGTTTCTCTGTAGATTTTGGTCTAATATGAGTTAGTTTTGAAGGAAAGCAGCGTTTAAATAAGTTGAGGACATTATTTATGAAAGTGTACCATTTCTCTTTCATATTATGAGCATTGTAAACATCACTCCAATTCATGTCTTTGAGTAGTTTTCTAGAAAGATCAATTTTTCCTTAGTGACTACCCCCTTAAACTCAAATTTGATAAATTTCATATGCTGTTCAGTATTAACATCTAGCATAAGGAACTGCATGTAATGGTCTAAAAGGCTGCTTATTGTTGGTTTTATAATATAATTTTGATCATCTGAGGTTTCTTTAGAGATATTATCAATGGCTGTCTTTGAATCCTTAGCTGTCCTAATCGGAAAGTTAACTATATATATATATATATATATATATATATATATATATATATGGCGTCTGTTTCGAGAGAACAGACGTCACTTCTGATCCTGCAGTTGTTATTATTCAACATTCATAGGATATATGACATCAACTGCGATTGGGCAAAGCTGAAAATGTGTACCCAGCCGGGATTCGAACTCGGGCCTCCTGCTTTCTAGGCAGTTGCGCTGACCCCCACACTACTGGGGACACAGTGATCACCGCACCTGCAAGGACTACCTAAGCACGCCTCCCGTCAGATACAAATTCCCAGCTTAGCCCTGCCCACAGTACTCAAACTCGTAGTTATTAACTAATTCCCGTAAGAGTAAGGGCTTCAAACTTTGCCCATCCCTCCCCACTAACGATAGGATCAATGCCCGTCACCGGCATATATATATATATATATATATATATATATATGGGGTCTGTTCCGAGAAGCTGGGAATTTGTATCTGACTGGAGGCGTGCTTAGGTAGTCCTTGCAAGTACGGTGATCACTGTGTCCCCAGTGGTGTGGGGGTCAGCGCAACTGCCTAGAAAGCAGGAGACCCGGGTTCGAATCCCGGCTGGGTACACATTTTCAGTTTTGCCCAATCGCAGTTGATGTCATATATTCTATGAATGTTGAGTATGAATTATGTTGAAAGCAGTGGCGGCTGGTGCTTCAGATGGGTGGGAGTTCACTTCCTTGAGTGACGGATATCATAGTTGCCCCCCAAATCGCTCGGCGTCTAAAGAGACTATGTGGCGCACCCCTGTAAGTAGTGTCGCGAGAAAGCTTCCCCCATCCCCCCTTGCTTCGAGCTGAGGCGTCAGTCTATCGAGCTTCTTTATTTTACACTTTTGTTCCAAGCTTAAAGCTGAGTAATTTGTTTCTAAAGGATATTGAACATTGTTCATTTTTCTTTGGTAATAAACACCAAGAACATATGTAAATGCACATTAACACTAAAAAGCAATAAGTAACTGATTACGCTGTTAAGTTACTGTAACAAAATTAATGTTACGTTGATGCGACAAACCGTCACGTAGAACAACACCAAACTCAGAAAAGTTAACTGTTTACGCATTGCTTATTGCAGTTACATATAGCTTCACGTTGATGCAGCGCACTCGAATAAAAATTCGGGTCGTAAGAATATTTTAATGACCTCCGGCGCCACATAAAGATGAAGATATTTCTGCCGCGGTGGAGTAGCCAAGCGGTCTAAAGCGTCTCGCTGCGGAGCGCGTGGTTGCTCGCCGTGGAGGTTCGAGTCCTCCCTGGGGCATGGGTGTGTGTGTTGTCCTTAGGTTAGTTTACCTAGGTTTAAGTAGTTTGTAAGTTACGGACTGATGACCACGCAGTTTTGTCCGATAGGTTTACAAACATTTGAACATTTGAAAGATATTTCTGCGAAACTACGTCGGTTAAACTCTGAGAAAGATTTTTTTTTTTTTTTTTTTTTTTTTTTTTTTTTTTTTTTTTTTTTATTTAAGTCTGTCACTTCCGTTAATCTCTTTGAACAGCAGCTCAAACTCTGAGATCTGTCGCATCCACTCGCAGACAACACTAACAAACCTCCTCGTGGTAAAAATTCTGTACACCCGTATTCTGCGAGGTGTTTTGGACGAGGACAAAGTCGTTCATTAGACGACACCCCCAGTGAGATCTCATATTTCGCAGCACGGCGTTCAATGTAGCTTGCCAAATATTTGAAGCCTTCAGTTGGGCATTCAACATTTGTCACAGCAGACGGTGCAGCAGCCTCACAACTAAAACTTATGTCCTGGCTCTCTGCTTCCCCATCTGGCATGGTCATTGCTTCAAACATACCCGGAAAAATTCCACACAGCGGACAAGATGACAGAAATTGTTGTCTTCTTCCTGTCTGACAGACGAAGTATTAGACAGTGGAATGTCTTGGTCATTTTTCCCAGAAGCAATAAACGCAGCCGATGTTTTACTTCTTATGGCCGAGGATGCTGATAGAAATGGCCAATACCTCTAATCTGTCCTGGTTCAGCCGTGCTGTTAACCCGCGAGGACTTGCGCGTGTGGATTTTGCTCACAGTAATTTTAAAACAATCGGCATTTTACCAAATTTAAATAGTCAAATGTTTGTGTTTTCTTATAAACGCAACTAGAAGCACTTCAAATGTTCAAATGTTTGTATAGCTTATGGGACTTAAACACGGGGTCATCAGTCCCTAAACTTACAAACTACTTATGAACTAGCTAATCCTAAGGACGGCTCAAATATCCATGCCCGAGGGGGGATTCGAACCCCCGACCGTAGCGGCCCTGCAGACCGAGACTGGAGCGCCTCAGTCCACTCGGCCACCGAGGCCGGCTAGAAGCACTTATTTAGACATATTAAGTACATTACAAACTGTTCTTTGACTGTCAGAAAAATATTATACACGCGATCGATGGCGTAACTTTTAAAGGTGCATGTTCTCGCGGGTTAATATACACTTAAAGCCTAGTGACAAAAAGGCAGAATGAAGGCGAAATAAAGAATTACTTGACATTAAGAGTCCTTTCTGAAATGGTAACAGCTGCCTTCGGTTTCCAATCTGAATTGTTTCACAGCACAAATACCTTATGCTGAGAATTGTTTTATGGGGCTGCTCGTTTGTTCCATAGGCACTTCGTAATGTCTTTTTGTCAACGATTCTGGGAGAATTTAAAATGTCAAACGAATCATTACTATATTAATCGAATTTTTTGTCGTAAAGCACACTAATAAACGAAACAAAACATACACTGTAAACAACAAGCTACTGCAGGGCTACTGCTACAACTGCCGCCGCGTGCTTCGGCGGTGACGTCATGCGCAGTACGACGAATTTCTACCTCGGACTGCGCAGTCTATTCGGGCCCCCTCTGAGCAACACCGTCTCCTAACCTTACGCATGCGCAAAGGCTGTTAAGTATTCGTTACAACGAAGAATATGAATGTAATTTCCCACAAAATCGCGACACGTTTGCTAAAACGTCGAAAGATTTGTGGCAAGTAACAATACATAAGTCATTGTTGTTTGTCTATCTATTGAAGATTGGGTTTAAGAAAAATTTCTTGCAGTCGATCTCGAACCAACTATCTTCGACAGCGCAACACGATGTCGCTAACCACACGACTATTCTTGCTTGGTGGAGATCATCTGAAAACTTATTCAGTTGATGCGTCTTTAATTTATAGTTATGTCAGATTTTTTCCACATATTACTTGTTTTTGATGAATCTTGAGTGCACCAAAAACAAATATGAAGGGCGAATGTTGCCTTAATGGAGGATTTGCCGATGCGCAAGCCGAGGCGCGCAGTAGCTCCATTGTATTTGCTTTGCGACCATTCGTGCGTAACCGCAAGAGCTCGAGTAGCCAGGAGCTGGCGTCTCTACTAGTAGCTCCAATGCCAATGTTAAAAGCGCCGTTTCCCCTCGCCCCTCCCTGCCGCGGGAGCGCCAATATGCTGCCTCCAGGGGCTTCAAAAGAGAATTTGCACCTCAGCCGCGCATGCGCATTGTAACGCTGCGGCCACTGCCGCCTATATTAAGCGGCCGCGCTACGAATCGCGACGTAAAACGTCTGTCATGCGATACAATTATTTTGAATGCGCATATAAAATGATCTGACAGAAGAACGGAATGAAGAATGATGGTTTAAAACACTTTTATTTTATTTATTTACTTTTTATTTATACGACGAGCTTTTTTTCCGGAGGTTCACTGAACCACTGAACACACAAGACACGCCGCTACTCGTTGAAAGACAATGCTACTAATTGCAACATTTTCTTACTCGGAGAGTTTTCAAGGAAGTATATAGTAAAATCAGCAGCAAACACTAATTCTTTCTTTTTTGTTATTAAATAAGCCAGTAAAGCTTCAAAGTGATTTATGAATAGATTGATTTTCAAAACGTGCTGAAACTGACAGTCATCTACCACAATACAAGCATGAGATCGGTTAACAAGTTTCTGATGATCCTGACAAAATGCCTTGTGTGTTTCGAACCACATCAGAGGCTGCTTCAATTCCGCCAACTATTTCCATATCTTCTTCATCTTCATAGATACTCTGCAAATCACATTTAAGTGCCTGGCAGAGGGTTCATTAACCACTTTCATAACTTTTCTCTACCGTTCCATTCTCTAATAGCGCCCGGGAAGAAAGAACACCTAAATCGTTCCGTTTTCAATCTGATTTCTCTTATTTTATTGGAATGGTCATGTGCCCCTAAGTAGGTGGGTGCTATCAAAATATTTTCACATTCAGAAGTAAAAGTCGGTGACTGAAACTTCGCAAACAGATCATGCCGCAATGAATAACGTCTTTCTTTTAATGATTTTGTGCAACATTTCTGAGACGCTTCCCTCCCCCCCCCCCCCCCCCGTAACGTGATAAAACAGAACGAGCTGCCCTTCTCTGAACCTTCTCAATGTCTTCCGTCAGTCCCACCTGGTGAGGGTCCCACAAGGGGCAACAGTACTCCAGGAGCGGACGCACAAGTGTGATGTAGCCAGTCTCATACACAAGTGAAATGTATACCCACAGGGAATCATTAAGGATGGGGTCAGGTCAGGTGACTTCGCAGGCCATGGAACAAAACCTCTCCTTTCAATCCAGCGAACAGGAAACCTTCATCATGACTTACTAGTAATCAGGCTCGTCCTCTTTGTTTTCTTGCAGGAAATAAAGAATGTGCATGTAAACAAACAGCACTGTACTTGTAAATTTATAAGCATGTTAGTTGTAAATATGCTGGAAGAGATGAGACAAAGCGGTAGACAAGGTTACTTCCATATCTTCTTAAGCCGAAATCTCCGAACACAGGTTCCCTAACAGAAATTATTCAGTGGAGCATTGTCTATGTCCCCGAAACTTGAAAACGGAATTAGGCTAAAATCATGAGCGTTTATCTAAATCACAAGTTTCATACAGTCAAATGTTGGATCTATGCTCACAACACTACTGCCTGTCTGTGGTCCAAACGAATCGACAGATGATAAAATCATACGAGTTCTTAAGTTGACTAATTGCTGTTGACGTGTCACTGATGAATTATAATGACTCCTAGCCAAGGGACGAATGTAAACAGCAGAACTATGTGTTTTCTCCATTGCATTAATATGTGAAACATAACAACTACCACGCAAGGTAGCACTGGTTTTTTTTTCTTCTCCTTTTCGGGATTGTCGTAGTATGTAGCTGACAGATTATGCCTTCATGGGGCAAACAGTTACAAGACGGTGGGTGTTACCACTCTTACAATAATCAATCGTCGTAGTCACGAGAGGCAATTGAGAGAAGTTGTATTTTTGGTCGACGATGGTACCCCATCTCCGAGACACAGTTCATGTATCGATGTCAGGATACGTATTCGAGGACGAACATTACTAAACTGAATTCACCCTAGTCACACACGACCAGCATTAGGTGTGATGGTGTTGGAGACCGTTGGTTCTATTAGTATATACATGTGGCGTCTGTTCCGAAAGAACAGAAGTCACTTCTGATCCTGCAGTTGGTATTCTTTCATATTCACAGAATATATGACATCAACTGCGAATGGGCAAAGCCGGGATCCGAACGCGGGTCTCCTGCTTTCTAGGTAGTTGCACTGACCACTACACCACTGGAGACACAGTGATCACCGCACCTGCAAGGTCTACCCAAGCACGCTTCCCGTCAGATACAAACCCTTACTCTTACGGGAGTTAGATTCAAAACTATGAGTATGAGTACTGTGGGCAGGGTAGAGCTGGAAATTTGTATCTGACGGGTAGCGTGCTTAGGTAGACCTTGCACGTGCGGTGATCACTGTGTCTCCAGTGGTGTAGTGGTCAGCGCAACTTCCTGGAGAGCGGGATACCCGGATTCGGATCCCGGCTGAGTGCACATTTTCGGCTTTGCCCATTCGCAGTTGGTGTCATATATTCTGTGAATATGAAAGAATAACAACTGCAGGATCAGAAGTGACGTATGTCCTTTCGGAACATACGCCACATGTATTTATTAATATGCTGGTGACAGGCAATGATCCTTTGGTTAGTGGGGAGGGGTGGGCAAGTTTGGGACCTTTACTCTTGCGGAAATTAGTTTCAAAACTACGAGTTTGAGTACTGTCGGCAGGGCAAAGCTGAAAGTTTGTATCTTATGGGAGGCGTGCTTAGATAGTCCTTGCAGGTGCGGTGTACACTGTGTACCCATTTGTGGCCGGCCGCGGTGGCCGAGAGGACTGAGGCGCGCCAGTCACGGTCCACACGGCCACTACGGTCGGGGGTTCGAATCCCCCCTCGGGCATGGATATTTGTGCCGTCCTTAGTATAGGGTAGTTGATAAGTAGTTTGTAAGGTTAGTGACTGATGACCCCGTAGTTAAGTCCCATAAGTTATACAAACATTTGAACCCATTTGTGTAGTGGTCGGCAGAACTGCCTAGAAGGCAGGAGACCCGGGTTCGGATCCGAGCTGGGTACACATCTTCGGCTTTGCCCATTCGCAGTTGATGTCATATATATTGTGTACATGGTTCTATTAGTACTATATAATGACAAGAAGTTGTTTTATGCTGTTCCCAAAACTTTCGAAATTATTTGACGGATTTACTCCTTTTTGTGATCATTGAGAAGATATACATATGGTCTGAATGATCTTTAACAAGAAGGAAATATATAAATATTAAATTTACATTACATTTACTACATCCCTCTTCATTACACAACTTCGCTTTCTTACAGTTGATTATTGTATATGGTCGTTTAAAAATTGTTCATCCGTATACAACCAATAGAGTTACACTTGTGATTTAATCAAGCTGATTTTCGCAAGTTCATCACACTCAACCCAACCGCCATCTTCGACTGTTGTGGGGCGCATTCTCTGTGGCAGATGAAGGCTTAACAGCCGAAAGCTTCATTTTTTGTTTATTCTATTATGTGTGCCTTTCTGTGGCTCATCGGGCGTCTCTGCGGTGAGTAGCAATCTATACTTTACAAAACATTGTTGAATCCTTTAAGGTATTTCCATTGTTTGTAAATTGCTTTCCATGCTTCATGTTGTTTTTGATTTGATTCTTTCAGGGAAGCCAAAACAGTCTTGATCTAACCCGCCACTGCCCGCACCGTGCTGTCTTCTGAGCCAGTTACGTAGCTCCAATTTAATCATTGCCTTGGTGATTGTCAGGACAGGTTCCGGTCCAATAAATGGAGCCTCTGTCCCCATCCTGGCTAATCTGTCGGCATGTTCGTTGCCACTGATCCCCGAGTGGCCAGGGACCCACAATAGGTTTACTCTATTGCTTTCCCCTAGCTCCACCAGAACCCTGTGACTTTCTGCAACAATTTTAGACCTTGTTGTAGGAGCTGCCAGTGATCTCAGGGCTGCCTGGCTGTCTGAATAGATATAGATGCTACGATCTTTGTAGCACCTACGCAAATTCTCCTCCACACTTGCCCTGATGGCAGTGATTTCGGCCTGGAATACTGAGGCCAGTTTCCCTTGAGAGATGACGCCCTTTAGTCTTGGCTGCACCCCGTATACCCCGGCCCCAACGCCTTGGTCTGATTTCGACCTGTTAGTGAACCAGACAATATCCCCCGTACGGTGTCGAACTATTTTCTCCCACTGCTCCCTACTTCCAATTGTTATACTGAAAGGCTTGTTGAAGCAGTATGGGGTTATAATATAGTCGGTTGGCATTTCCCCAACCTTTCCTATATTTACCTCACTCACTATTTTAGTGTGTGATTCTGGATATCCGAAAGAGTTCCAGTTGTTGACAGATTTGAGTCTGTAGGCACCAGCTGCCGCCTCCATCTTGACCCAAAGGTGTAATGGGGGCATATCCAGCATGGTTTCCATCCCAGCAGTTGGTGTGCTGCTAATTCCGCCTGTTATGGCTAAGCAGGCTAGTCTCTGCACCTTACCAAGCTCCTTAGTAGCAACCTGCTGTTCTACCTTCTCCCACCACACGACCGCCCCATAGGTGATCCTGGGTCTAATCTTCATGTTGTTTTACAGGATGAAGTTTTATTTAGGGCTTATGAGTGAATCGTTACGCATTTAAAGCTTAAAACAATGTGCAGTATTTGCAATGAAACTATTTTCTTCGCAGACACTGTAGTTATAAAAGTCTCTCTCACGTACTGTTTCGCAGTTATCGCAAACAATTTACCGATTTATTTTAAGCAACTTCAATTTCAATGAATTTTTTGTTCCTAAAATAAGAAACAAGGTTCGAGGTTAGAGGAAGGGGTAAGAAGACAGAGTGGGGAGGAGGAAATGGATCTATATCTACATAAATACTCCGCAATCCACCCAAAGGTGCGTGGCGGAGGATATTCAGTACCACTAGTTACTTGTTTTCCTTTCCATATAGAACGACGAAAAAACGAATGCTTGTATGCATCCCTATGAGCCCTAAACTCTCTATCTTATCTTTGTGGTCTTTACGCTAAATGTAGGTTTGTGGCAGTAGAATCGATCTGCAGTCCGCCTCAAATTCGGGCGCTTTGAATTTCTTCAACAGTGATTCTCGAAAAGAACGTCGCCTTCTCTCCGCGACACCTATTTTGAGTTTCCGTAGCATTTCAGTAACACTCGAGCATTAACCGACTCTACCACTTACAAACCTAGCCGACTGCCTCTGACTGCTTGTCCTTTAAACCAATCTGTGGGGATCCCAAACACTTGAGTAATATTCAAAACGGAGTCGTATAAGCGTTTTATATGCGGTATCCTTTACAGACGGATCACACCTTCCCAAAATTCTCCCAATATTCCGAAGTCTACCAATCGCATTCACCACGACTGTCCTTATATGCGTGTTCTATTTCATATCGGTGTGCAGTGTTACACCTAGATATTTAATTTACGCGACTCTGTCAAGCAGCACACTTCTAATACCGTATTCGAACATTACGGGATTGTTTCTCCTACTCATCTTCATCATCTTACATTTTTCTACTTTTAGCGCTAGTTGCCATTCCTCACGCCACCTAGAAATTTGTTCCAAGTCATCCTATATCCTAGGACAGTCATTTAATGACGGCACCCCACCCTCCTGTACCTCACAGCATTATCAGCAAACAGCCGCAGATTGCAACTCACTCTGTCTGTCAGATCATTTTTATAGAAAGAAAATAAAAGTGATCCTATCACACTTTCCTGGAGCACCCCTGATGAGAGCCTAGTCTCTGATGAACGCTCGCCAGCGAGGACAACGTACTGCGTTCTATTACTTATTAGTCTTTGGGTCACTTACATATTAGGGTACCTATTCCATAAGCTCGTACCTTCGTTAGCTGTCTGAGAAGAAGGATATTCACAAACAGAGAGGGAGAGATCAGGCTGTTACGGGGAGGAGGACGGAGTTTAGGTTGTATTTCGCTTGATATTTAGCAACTAAAACACTGCCACGTTTGTGATGACTCACACGAACTCGGCAACGTCTGTCTGCTGCTAGAAAGTCAAATACTCGAAATCGACAACTCTCCTAAATGCGTCCCTGAGCAGAACACACGAACTCAGCAACTTCTACCTGGCTGCTGAGAGGTTTGTATTCCGGTTTTCCTCTCTTTTTCCGGTTGCCCCGTATGGCGAAGCATTACTTAATTGGGAATTTATGCATACAGTCTACAGGACGTGCGTTTCTGTTTCTGACGCGCGCTCACACGTTATGCGTAATTTTTTTACTTATGATGTCCTTCATTTTTAGTAATCTTGTGAGTCGATCACATCATTTTGCGAGTATAAGCACTTGTCTTACTCAAGTACT
Source organism: Locusta migratoria (assembly GCA_026315105.1). Classification (NCBI taxonomy): domain Eukaryota; kingdom Metazoa; phylum Arthropoda; class Insecta; order Orthoptera; family Acrididae; genus Locusta; species Locusta migratoria. The sequence goes on from CM048748.1 coordinate 206,229,181, forward strand.
TCTCATTAGTAGAAGTTATATTCCCACTAGCTCCGCCGATGACGAGGAGATCGAAGAAACGTATGAGGAAATAAAAGAAATTATTCCGACTGTAAGCGAGAGCAAAACTTAATTGTGATGGGAACCTGGAATTCGATAGTAGGAAAAGAAAGGGAAGAAAATAGTAGGTGAATATGGATTGTGAAAAAGGACTGAAAGAGGAAGCTGCCTGCTAGAATTTTGTTTGGAACATAATTTAATCATAACAAATACTAGGTTCAAGAATCATGAAAGTGGATTGTTTACGTGGAAGAGACCAGGAGACACCAGTTTTTAAACTGTAAGACAAATCTAGGGGCAGATATTGATTCTGACCATATCTCATTTGTTAAGTTCTGTAGATTAAAATTGAAGAAACTGCAGAAAGGTAGGAATATAAGGAGATGGGACCTGGATAAACAAAAATTCTTGCTAATTTCAGAGAGAGAGAGAGACTTAGGCAACAATTGACAGAATCTGGAGAAAATAAAACAATAGAAGAGGAATGGGTAGTTTTATGAGATGAAATAGTCAAGGTAGCAGAGGACCAAATACGTAGAAAGGCGACCTAAAAAAAATCCTTGGCTATCACAGGAAATACAAAATTTAATTGATGAAAGGAGAAAATACAAAAATGTAGTAAATTAAGCGGGTAAAACGGAGTAAAAAGAAACGAAATTGACAGGAAGTGCAAAATAGCTACTAAATAGGACTGATTAAAAACCAATTGTAAATTTGTAAAAAAGAACATTCCTCTAAAACGTTTCTTGATTTACTTTTAATTCCACCCACTAGACCCTTGTTTTGTTCACTAATATTTTGTTCCATCAGTAGTAACGTTTGCCAGTTTTAGCCATGGTAACTCAGTTGCTTCAGACGCTTTTCCTGACAATAAGTGGCGAAATAAAGATTTTTAGAAAGGAAGCGATCTGATTGAGTTAACAAGTCAATTACAAATGTAGACAAGATCGAAATTTTTCAGTCATTTATTTACTGATGACCGGTTTCGATTATTTAAATCAGTTTCTGAACGGTATTATTTACAATTAGTGCTCATCCACTTTTTTCAAATATGTACAAGCGGGTGACCACTAATAGTAAATAATACTGATCAGAAGATGATGACTTAGATCATCAAAACAAATCAACAGTAAATAAATTACTGTAAAACTGCGATCTTAGCTATATTTCCTTTTGAAGGTTGTTTTAAATTTAATGTTCTATTAATTCCCACGACCTAATATTATTTAACTGCGTAGTATCAGCGACGTCGTAACTTTCATTGATGGCCCAATAGAGCCATAGAAAGAACTACGCCTTTTCCTGAAGTTGTACCCATGAATTATTACACATATCTTATGGCCAGATCACTGCTCTTGCTTTGGCGTTTATTTTAAAATTTACAGAAAATCATATTTGACCATTTTCCAGTTTTAGTCAGTTAAACAATGAAAATAATATGAAAAGTTGTAACATTTTGTATACAACTAGCTGAAAACCCGCCTTCGCCTGGGTACTTATGTACTCCAGTCTTAAGTTAGGCCATCTCTCCTCTTCTTTTCCCTCTCCGTCCACCTTCTCTTTCCTTCTCTCTCTCTCTGTGCATCTCATCCCTTTCTGTCTCTTTCTTTCTCATCTACGCTCTCTTCGTTCATCTCCTCTTATCCCTCTCTCATTCTCCTCCTCTCCCCTCTCTCTGTCCGTCTCCTACCAATTCTTTCTGTCCGTCTTCTCCTCCACCGACAGGGTGGTTGGAAATTCCCGTTACATACTTCTATACTTTGTCGAGGGTAGAGAACATAACATTTTGAATGTCCGTAAACGTATCGTTTCCATTCTACGGCAGTTTCAATTCAGATGTGTAACTCGTCAATGTCTGCTTAGGGATCCGAGATCCACAGGAAAATGGATGGAGAGAGTGTACCGGAACATGTTTCGGACGTACAGTGTCTGTAACGACGTTGGTGGTCGCCACGTCGAGCCGCTGTCGTAATGCATCAGTACGTTGCGAATGGTGCCGTAGATGCTGAGTTCTTGTTGTTGTCGACTAATGTAAACCATAAGGTGTAAATTGTAATGAAAATGCATAAGTAACAACGGAACCATTTAGTATTCTTTTCAAATTGATTGCAACAATTGTATTGGGTCACGCCTAATTACTTTCCTCAAGTAGGAGTGGATGAGACAATCATCTGAATTGTAACTGTCGTGGAACGGAAACGATACACTTCCGGACATGGGTTCCTATTCAAAATGTTATGTACTCACTATCCTCTTCAAGTCCTAGAAGTTTGTAACGGGAATTTCCAACCACCTTGTGTACGAAAACATACATATATGCGCCAAGTTTCCTGGTGACTGGTCAAATGGCGTCAAAGTCGCAAGTTACTCTCCGCCATGCTAAATTCATTGGCTTGCAGATTATAAAAATCTCCTTCATGAAAACATACTTTCTTATGCTGACTTTCAGGGTCACCACTCAAACAATTTGGATGTTCGTTGTAACGTACCCCCCGTCATGCACCTACGGAGGCTTACGAAAGGTAGCCCATGTAGTAATTCGGGTTATTAGCTACCTTCATTCCACATTTCATTCAATTCCGTCCATTCGTTTCAGCATGAAGGGGTAGCAAACATATTAAACCATTGTAAGGTACCCTCCGCTACGCACCGTAGGGTGGCTTACGATAGGTAGCCCATGTATTAATCAAGATATAAACTACCTCTGTACTAAATATCATTCATATCCGTCTTGCCATTTCAGCGTGAAGAAACGAATTAACTAATTGTAAAGCACCCTCCGCCTTGCACCATGCGAAGTTAATTTTAGTATGCCTATAACCTTCGCGCGCGTGCAAGCAATGAGTTGACAAAGTTTTATCGCAATTGGATGTACGGTATGGCCGTACATAAAATAGGAACGAAAAGACAAACAAACAAACATTAATTTTTATATATTAGATATGTCCTGAAGTATATGTCGCACAGTGATATAAATTTGATGGCACATTTATACATATCGCTACTATATGCAAAAATATGTCAGCAGTAATCAAGTAAAACAACACAAGGTCATGCCTAATGCGACAGTTCCACAGCATCTACAGCCAAACTATTGTGAGCAGTAAACTTCTTTTCGTTTCATCATTTTGTGGAGGTGTCACTTACATAACGATTCATAAACGTCCGAAATTACATGCAAACTTTGTTGCAGGTCCCTAACTACTCCCATTTTCCAAAAATTGACGCATAAATCTGGGAATTCTCACGCGGTGGCCTATCATTATTTATGATGTCATATCTCATGAGCTATGTGTCGTGTTCTTTTGTTTATGGGTCAGGAACCTTCGTGGGACTACGGTGAACAGTTCACCAAAGTTTAATTGAAATCGAATGAATGGTTTATGAATATAGGGAGGACATACAAACATGCATTTTTCTATATATAGAAGAGATTACACCCCGAAACATATATAAGACTAAGAAACATAAAAATGTGAACACTTTTCACTCGTTCTGTTTTGTGCTTAATTGTTAGGACAGATGGGTTGCTAAGTGGCCGTGTGTATTAAATTTTCATTGTGATTCGAGTTAAATATGAGAAAGGAAATTTGTTGGAAATATCGCTTTATAATTTTGTGACCCGACCATTGCAATGCATTCATTTTCTAGAGTCGAGACGGTGAACTCTTGGCAGAGAACAGAAAGCCAAGACGTTATTTAATGATCTCAATTCAATTAGGAAGTGATTTTTCTCATGATTATCATTTAAACCAATCAACAAATTTGGAGGTATTCTGGAGGTTTTCGCCTGTAACAGCGAAAAGATTAGAAACTTATTTACGGATTGAGACGCTTACTAATTGTTGTCTAGTTACAAATTTTATTGCCAATCTCAAAGTGTCTGGTGTAACCAGTCAACGAGTTAGCTGTTAAAAATAATTCAAAATAAAACAGCCAAGATAAGTTTAATGCAAGATTAAATTAAATAAAGATTTTGACAATCATTTCGCTCATCAGAACTACATTTTTTGGAACTCATAGTTCATTATCCGCCGTGTGTGTTTATTAACCATTACGTAGGCAACCTACGTGAACATGAAGCTGTGTTTAATAGAACGTTCTGTGGTCTTGGGGCAAGTCCTTCAGATAGTAAAATAATAGCGGAGCACATATAAACTCATCAGAAATAAAATTAACGACGCAGACCACCAAAGTGCATTGCGGTGCACCAAAGTACGCAAGAAAAAGGACACTTTTCAAAAAAATGTTCAAATGTTTGTAAGTCTTATGGGACTTAACTACGGGGTCATCAGTCCCTAAACTTACAAACTACTTATGAACTACTTACGAACTAGGACGGCACAAATATCCATGCCCGAGGGGGGATTCGAACCCCCGGCCGTAGTGGCCGTGCAGACCGTGACTGAAGCGCCTCAGTCCCCTCGGCCACCGCGGCCGGCGACACTTTTCAACTGGCGCTCTACCACGTGGAGTCGGAACAATTATTGAAGAATAAATATAGGTTAACTACCGTGTGAAGCGTGATAATTATCTTTTCTATTCCTATGTGTGATTTATGCCGATTATGACTACCGCAGAAATGTAATTATTCTGTTTCATGTACCTGTGAAAGTACCACGAGCCTCTTTAATTAAGTGGACCCTTAAAGAAGAGGCTGCTTAACTGGAAGTAAACAACTGCTTGAAGCTGACATGTTTGTGTAATTATAAGGTAAGTACACAGGAATTTATAAACACTTCCTTTGAAAAATTGCCTTTCATTGATTAAATCACTTTGTTTTGTTGGTTAGCGTTCTGATTTTTCTTCTATGTCTTAGTAGTTTAGTTTAGATTTGTAGACCAGGACAAGATTTAGCAATTAGTGATCTTCTGTTGTTGTTAGTTTTTAGTGTTTTGTAGTTGGTCAAGAACCCAATCTCTTCTCACGAGCAGGACGTAAATATGAGACGAACCCGGTAGGGAAAACCTGATGCCGTGAACTTGCTAGAATTTGAATCAGTCAAGACTTTGTCCAGACATATTTCGGAACTCGATACGATTCCGACCCCTAAACAGGTATGGCCGAAGCTCTCGAGACTGGTGGAAGTGAGACAAAGTTTAATTGTCTATGTAATAGCTCGTCAGAATCACATAAATCCGATAAGACATCAGCTCGTATTTTACCAAATGCACATCAAAATCGGAAATAACGGAACCATTAGCTACTCGTACGAGAACAAGAGCCCTTTTTGCAGAATTTCCGAAAACTTTAAGTCACATTTATCAACTCCGATCCGGTCTCAATGAGTTTAAAATGCGTTTCAAAGGACTACCTGAAAGGGCAGACCAACTCTTGTTCTGGGTACTGATTTCTCGGGATCTATGCCCCCAAATTGCGTGAAAATATAATCACCTGTCAGTTCTAGTATAATTTATTGGTCGAATGAATACCCGTTTATCATCGGAATTTATTCTTGGTGTAGCAAATTTAAATGGCCAGCACTTTATTTGACATTCCTCAACAGCATTTTACTACGCAAACACGATGTGCGTAAATACACATACTCATTAAATATTATCTCTGCCATTTTTCAGTATTATCAGCGACTAGTAATATTAACCTCCTTGGTTTGCACGCATTCGGGTCTAAATCCCTCTGTTTTATTGGTGTACGCACTTCGTCATTTTCCGTCCTAGCAAGTCTACAGTTGATCTCGTTTTGACATTTAGGAATTTCAGCCACAACCTCATCTTTAATCTGTTTTTGTCTCTAGATTGTAGTTCTTTCACGGCACGTTGCCCAGTGTTGGAAATTTCCGGAGCTTTGCGTTCGTGGACTTACTCTCAACTCACTCTGTAATGCCCTGTTTCTATTTTTTTATACTTCACTAATTTGTCATAATTCTCTTTCCGATTTATTACTTATAAGTCTTTAAATTTGAAGACGTCCACAGCAGCCTCCACGCTAGACTGTGCTTTCTGAATCTGCTACGGATATCGTACCCGGACCTGCATGCTTTCTAGGCAGACGTCTTACCACTAGACCACCGCACCATTAGCGACTGTTTCATAGGAACACAGAAGCGGAATTAAAGTTTGTGGTGCATTGGTCTACTGGTAAGACGTCTGCCTCGTAAGCATGGAGGTCCGGGTTCGATTGTCGGTCGCGTCAGAAATTTTAATTCAATACTTCACCTTTAATTTCTTCTTCTGTTCTACTGCAGATAAAGCCTCTGTACGAGCCCTAGTTTCTGTCATCTTTGTGGTCTTTACGCAAAATACAAGTTGTCAGGACTAGAATCGTTCCTCGGTCAAGTTCAAATACCGTCCTTCTAAATTTCCTCAGTAGGGTTTCTCGAAAAGCACGTCTCCTTCCGCCTCCGTCGTCCAGTAGACACCGTGCTAGGTTGCCACGCAAGGGGTCCGGGCTCGATTTCCGGTCCGGCGGGAGATTTTCTCCACTGAGGGACTGGGTGTTGTGTTGTCCTCATCATCATTTCATCACCTACGACGCGAAAGTCACCCCAGTAACTTGCACCAGGCAGCCGAATACGATCCCAACTGGAGTCTAGCGGCCAAAAATGCCACACGAAATCATCTTCCCTCCAGGGATTCCCATTTGGGTTCCTGAAGTGTTGAAGTAACCTACCAATAACAAAGCTAGCACCCCGACTCTGAATTGTTCATTGCTTTCATGTCTTCCTTTCAACCGACCTGGTGAGGATCCAAACACCTGAGCAGTTTGAAGAAAGGATCACTCAAGAGGTAATAAGCGGCCTCCTTTACAGATGGACCATAGCTTACAAAAAAAAAAAAAAAAAAAAAAAAAATTTAAAAAAAAGTCCCAAACAGGAAAGTCTAGCATGCGCCTTGCCCAGGAATGTCCTTACCTGCTCGTTCTATTTTATATCGCTCTGCAGTGGCGTAACTATGGGGGGGGGGGGGCGTTAAGGGGGATAGAACCCCCCCCAGACCCCCCACGACCCAAAACAAAAACAAAAATAAAACAAAAAACAAAATATATATAAATAGAAGAAAAAGAATACGTATAACAGCAATCTGGTAAAGGTAAAGATTGAAAAAAAAAATGTTCAAATGTTTGTAAAGCTTATGGGACTTAACTACGGGGTCATCAGTCCCTAATCTTACAAACTACTTATGAACTACTTACGAACTAGGACGGCACAAATATCCATGTCCGAGGGGGATTCGAACCAAAAAAAAAATGTTCAAATGTTTGTTATGCTTATGGGACTCAACTACGGGGCTATCAGTCCCTAAACTTACAAACTACTTATGAACTACTTACGAACTAGGACGGCACAAATATCCATGCCCGAGGGGGGATTCGAACCCCCGCCCGTAGTGGCCGTGCAGACCGTGACTGAAGCGCCTCAGTCCCCTCGGCCACCGCGGCCGGCTAAAGATTGGAAACTTGGGGTGTTTTACCATAAGCTTTCATTGGATGGGAGTGAATTAGTTTCTTCAACAGGAGTGTTAGATGGTAGTCTGTCTGGAAACTCACTAAAATTTTGCTCGTTAAGCAGATCAATCCCCCCCCCCCCCCAAAAGCCAAGTCCAAGTTACGCCAGTGTCGCTCTGTAACTTACGCTTGGATATCTAATCCACGTGTCTGTATCAAGCAGCTCATTACTAATACTGTATTCGAAAAATGTGCCCATCTGCATCATCTTATATTTTTACACCTACAAACGAGAATCTTTGTTCAAATCAAATGTTCACATGTTTCTAAACTGCAACGGTCATCAGTTCCTAGACTTACGAACTACTTAAACTAACTTGCACTAAGGACAACACACACACCCGTGCCCGAGGGAGGACTCTAAACACCGGCGGGAGCGGCCGTCCAGTCAGTAGCATGATGCCTTATACCACGTGGCTACTCCCGCGCTGCTGGAATTTTGTCTAACAATAAGTTACCTTGTATCCAGCAACAAATACCGACACCTTACTACCTCGTAGAACACTGGAAAGTTTCTCTCGACGCAGAATTTTTTTAGTAAAGTACATCATTTACACAGGGCAGAATATTACAAAGACATCACGTAATTAATATTAGTCGTCAGTGCTGAGTTAAGTAGCCAGCATGACACTCAAAAAATCAGTATCTGATAATTAAAGCTATAAACTCTTGCCATAAATCTTCATTTCTCTTCACGCTCCGTTTTGTCAGCCCACAACTAATCGAAACAAAACAAAAATCTCTGTTCGGAGACTCCTGACAAAACTCATATTGGCCGGCCGCAGTGGCCGAGTAGGATGTGGCGCACCAGTCACAGTCTGCGCGGCCTCTATAGTCCAGTCAAATTAGGGTTTCATCTCGGAATGAGAGGTAACAAGCTGAATATTTGCATGATCCTTTGTTTTAGCATTCTAAATGATGTGTCAAAAGTCTCATAAAATCTCGTGTCCGCGTCTTAAATTATTAAAGGTCAAAGGTCACGAAAATCAGTTTTTCGCAAATATCTCGCTTCCTATGCGTTAAATGGTATTTGCATCTCAGATAAAAGTTGTATAGCATGAAATTCTCGACAGTTTTTGTTTTAAACATTTTTTTGTGCAATTCATCGTTTTTTAGATAGATCACGGAGAGCGCACAGGTCACAGCGCTCAAACATATAAGACGTAATACGAGGTCAGCTGTCAATGGTACGTTGAATAAAATAATTATAATTGTAAATAAAATTTCATTATTTACGAATTAATACCCAATTGTAATAATACTTACTTATTTCCAGTAATTACAATGTCATGAATTCCATACTTCAAGTATATTTTAATTCTGTTTCAATGTATCGTAACTATATTTATGTAGAAAATAATTTTAGTATTTTTTCTCTTAAATGTGTAAACTGTAGAATATTTCTAGTAATATTAAGTTTATACCTGGAATTATGGACCCTTACAACGCCACCTTCTCTATTTATAAGTTGAAACACAACTTCCAGAGAATAGCTGCAGGCAAAAAGTTTGAAAGTAATCTTCAAGAATATCTTAAATACGAACTAAGTCTGTATCCAACATCTTTATTTGATAATAATAGCATGAGGAAAACCACGAAAGCGACATTATATGACAAAATGAGACCTATCGATATCGATCTTGATGAAAGTAATGTAACATATATTACCGATGGTGGATTTCTTCTGCATCGCGTCATATGGAGCAAAGACGATACTTTCACCGTTGTTTTAGATAAATATATAAAGTATTTACAAACACATTATGGCTCAAGAATGGTTGTTATATTTGACGGATACTCGGACTACAGTAGAAATACTAAAGTAATGGAACAACTAAGAAAAACTTCTGTTCTTTCAGAATCGTATGAAGTTTGCTTTGAGGAAACAACGATTGTGCCAATCAGCCAAGAGAAATTTTTATCAAATCGATCTAATAAAAAAAGCCAATTGATTTGCTTCTTGAGAAATTAAAAACTGTTAATATCACTTCAAAACAAGCCAGAAATAATGCTGATGTTTGTATAATCGAAACAGGTATTGAAGAATCAGAGCTCGTCATTTTAATTGGACGTACTCAATCGCATCAACAAGACATTTTCTTTTAAAAAAAGTTGGTAAAGGCAATGTTAAAACACAGATATACTCCTCCAAAAGTTTTGAACATTATCCCCGTTATAAAAGCACATTTTAATTTTGCACGCATTGAGTGGCTGTGACACATCTGCGTTGTTTAAAAAAGGCAAAAAAGTTTTGGAGAAACTTCCAGATTTGGATCAGCTAGCTGAGTACGTATGTTGTTGGCAATATATAACGCTCCAAAATCTGAAGACAACAAAGATCATCTTCGCCGTGCAACTATCAAATCTGCCACCAACTAGTGCAGCAGCTCATCAACATATCAATCGTGCTTACTACCAAGTACAAATGTGCTTAGGAAACTATATAGAACCCCAGGAATGGGGTTGGGTGCTGCAGAATGAACATTTGGAGCCAATACTAACAATATTACCACCTGCACCAGAGGAGCTCCTGAATACAATATTTTGCAACTGCAAAAATGGTTGTGGTTCGCGCTGCGGGTGCAGGAAATTGGGGATTGCAATGTTCTTCAGCTTGTGGCCAGTGTAATGGGCAAGCTTGCCTCAATGCGTCATCACACCAGAACGATCTCGATGAAGGAAGTGCATATGACCCCGAAATCTTGGAAGGTTTAGAGACGACGATCGTCGATTACGAGGATGATGATAATGAAATGGACGTTTTCGAGTGACCGGATGAAGACGACGGGCCGCGGTGGAGTAGCGGAGCGCGCGGTTGCTCGCCGTCGGAGGTTCGAGTCCTCCCTGGGGCATGGGTGTGTGTGTGTGTGTGTGTGTGTGTGTGTGTGTGTGTGTGTGTTGTCCTTAGGTTAGTATACCTAGGTTTAAGTAGTATGTAAGCTACGGACTGATGACCACGCAGTTTGGTCCGATAGATTTACAGACATTTGAACATTTGAAGACGACAATGATCAAGAAGATGAAAATTGAGACCTATGTATGATTAATAATTAAATTTAATAAAAATCCTCCTCACGTTTGAACTTCTAATTGTAGTAAATGAATCATACATGACTACTAAATAAAGATTTACATAAAATGTATTTCCTCGTTTTTTTATTTAATATATTTTTGCTTCAAATATAATTAAGTCTTAATTATAGTTAATTTTATTCTTTTCTACATGAAACATAATTAAGCTATATTAGAATATAACTAAAATATATTTGAAGCATTTGGCTTCATAACTTTATAATTTCATGAAATAAGTAAATATTATTAGACAAATCTTTCTTGATTTATGAATAATATTATGAAATATTGAACATAATTCATAAAGAATGAAGGTTTGTTATTGTAATTGTTGCAACCACCAAGATGTAGCCAAGTTCTTGGTGTGAGAGGGTGTAATGCAGTATTATAATGGATGGCTGGTTTTGCATTACTGCACGGATCTTATAAGGGTCTGAAGAAGAGAATAATGTATTCTCGAAACTAGTAATTAAAAAGTCCAAAAATACACACAGACTTTTCTACATAGCTTCCGAAATGTATGAGCCTCTGGTCATAGCGTGGCACAAGTTTGTCTATGCCTTCTAAATAGAAAATTACCGCCTGTGTTGAAATGTTGACCACCAAGGGCAGATTTTAGGTGTAAGAAGAAATGAAAGTCGTCTTGAGCGAGGCCCGGGCTGTACGGAGGATGATCAAACACGTCACAGTTAATTTCCCGTAAGAGTTGTTTGGTTACGTTCACCGTGTGAGGTCGGTTATTATCGCGGAACAAATCAATACCTTTTGACAGTAATCTTTGGCGCTTGTACGGTATTGCGCGGCGCAATTTCTTAATGGTCTTGCAGTAACCATGTGCATTGATTGTTTGGCCTCGTGCTGAGAAATCAATCAACAAAATGCCTTTTCTGACCCAAGATATGGTGGACATGACTTTTCGAGATGTCGAGATTTGCTTAGGCTTAACCTTCGTTGGGGATGAAGTGAGCCCCATTCCATTGACTGTCGTTTTGTTTCAGGGGTGTCGTACAATACCCAAGTTTATACCCGTGACTATTCGAGGAAGAAAACTGAAGTGCACTGCCCATCCGTTGCTTTTTGTGTTGTTCAGTAATAATTTTTGATATCCAACGTGAGCAAAGTTTTCATAATTTCTGTTTTTCAGCAACAATATCATGAATTAGTGATCGTGAGATTTGCGGAACCTCCATAGCAAGGGCACTAAGTGTAAGCTTACGGTTGTGCTTATTCCTCCCTTCAGTTGTGTGAACCAGTTCATCAGTAACCACAGACGGGCAGCCACTTCGTTCTTCATCGTGCACGTGATCACGTCCTTCATTGGACAGTCTGACGATCTTCTAACCATTGAGCCACTCCTAGCATTTTGTCCGAAAATCTCGCATATTTGCCGATGAATTTCCTTTAGTTTAACTTCGTTTGCATTTAGAAAAAGAATCACTGATCTGTTTTCACGAGCGGCGGCATTTTCAATTACGGCTGGCGTTATAAAGAAGCACTACAAACCACACGTCAGCAGCAGCGATCTGAAAATGGCTTACATGTCAGAGTAATGCCGCGCATGTTCGGAACTGCGAACGTAGTGCTGAAGATAGAAAGAGAAACGGAACTTACTTTGTGGACGACCCTCGTATTTATTGTACAATCAGTTTAATTTATCAGTTATCTTTCCAAGCTCAAGTTCGTTAATGCTTGAGAGGGTGATACCAAGGAAAGTAAAATGGCTGATCTGCTTAATGAGTTTTTATTAATAACAACCTTGCAGTTAAAATAGGCAAAAATTTCATATCTTCCGCTCTATATGGTGAAATTTCAGATTTGTGCTGGGTTATCGTTTCATTCAACTGAAACCGAATCTTAGGAATCTGAAACTACAAGGGATGTTCCAAAAGTAAGGTCCGGTTAAAACAAAAACATTAAAAATCAAGCCGGCCGCAATGGCCGAGTGGTCTGCGGCGGGCCAGTCACAATCTGCACGGCCACTACGGTCGGGGGTTAGAATCCCCCATCGGGCATGGATGTTTGTGTCATCTTTAGTATAAGATAGTTCATAAGTAGTTTCTAAGTTTAGGGACTGATGACCCCGCAGTTAAGTCCCTTAAGCTTAACAAACATTTTAACATCCAAAATCAAACTTGTTTCCCACACAATTGTTTTATTGACGTACCTTCCGTGTTTCTCTATTTTTCTACACCATCTCCATACTTATTTAGACATTTGTCATATCGTTCAACAAGCTTTTGAATGCCTAAGTAGTAGAAATGGGCCGCCTGCGAAAATAACCAGTCTTGTTTCACTTCATCATTCTACTCACATTCAGGAAATGCACTTTTAAACCTGAAATAGTGAATCGTCGATCGTCGCGAATTTTGTCGTCAACCGTATGAACCATCTCGTCTGAAATCACGGATGGTCGTCGGTCCTTCATTAAAGGCTCGCACCCACTTGCGCACTTTATTGTCACTCATTATGTTACGACCGTACACTTCAGTAATCTGACGCTGAGATGTTTCTTGCAGACAAAAACCGTATCATTGCCCTTACTTCACAATCGACGGGCTGTTTGATTGTCTTGTGTTGTTGTTGTGGTCTTCAGTCCGGAGACTGGTTTGATGCAGCTCTCCACAATACCCTATCCTGAGCAAGCCTCTTCATCTCCACATAAGAACGGCAACCTACATCTGTCTGAATCTGCTTACTGTATCCATCTCTTGGTTTTCCTCTGCGATTTTTCCCCACACACTTCCCTCCAACGCTAAATTCACAATTCCTTGATGTATAAGAATGTGTCCTACCAATCTATCCCTTCTTTTAGTCAAGGTATGCAAGAAATTTCTTTTCTCCGCAATTCTGTTCAGTACCTCCTCATTAGTTACGCGATCCACCCACCTAATCTTCAGAATTCTTCTCTAGCACCATATTTCAAAAGCCTCAATCCTCTTCCTGTCCGCACTGTTTATCGTCCATGTCTCACTCCCATACAAGGCAACAATCCATACAAATGCCTTCAGAAAGGACTTCCTTAGGCTTAAATCAATATTCGATGTTAACTAATTTCTCTTTTTCAAGAACGCTTTTCTACCCATTGCTATTCTCCATTTTATATCCTCCGTACTGCGACAATCATTTGTTATTTAAACATTGTGAACTGACACTATCAACAGCACACAGCAACAGTACTGGCGGCGTTTAACGCGCAAAGTATGCCAGCAGTCGGCGCGCATGCGTGTTTTGTCCTTGGCGCCGCTTTCAAATATTTACGGCGAATCGGACTTTACTTTTGGAATAACCCTCGTATTATCTCGGCTCTGCGTCAAAGACAACTGTCGCACAAATGTTCAAATGTTTGTTAAGCTTATGGGACTTAACTACGGGGTCATACTAAGGACGGCACAAATATCCATGCCCGAGGGGGGATTCGAACCCCCGACCATAGTGTCCGTGCAGACCGTGACTGGAGCGCCTCAGTCCCCGCGGCCACCGCGGCCGGCACAACTGTCGCTATTTATGTTGTTTACAAAGCCTAACTGTAGAAGTGTTAATTCCATTTTCGAACGACGTCGTCAGAGTATCGCCGGCAAGTGCCAAATACTGATTTTCAGTGTGGTCATAGGCGACTGACGCTCGATGCCAACAAAACACGCGAAAATCTCGGTGTTCTTTAGCGTAGAAACGTTAATTATTGTTCTCAGCTATTCGACTCAGAAACAGCTCTATAATCACACGAAGCTTTATTACACCCTAACGAAGGAACACAAGTATTGAGAAAGTGTATTTAACCCTTTCGCTACGGTGAAATTCAGCAGAAGTCGGGAGCGAATGTGCTCCACAGCCGGTTGGACTGCTGCAGCAGTCGAGTGCTGCCTGTGCCGCCCAGCCGGTGGACTGCTGTAGCAGTTCCGCCTCGAGTCATACTTCGTAATGTAATGCTACTGAAACGTAACCTAAAGCAATTGTAAATAAATATTATTTAACAAGCGAAATATGCGATTATAATAATAACGTTCACATCCCACCAGAGTTGAATCCAAAACTTGGATCTTTTAGAATTTACGAAAAAATTACGCGAATTATCTGAGAGAAGGAAGAAAACTGTTTATATTCCAAATGAATTTTCCCTCATAAATATATAGTATAAAGTCCAATAATTGCGATAACACAGAGTGTGAAAGCAGGACAGAGTAGCGCCGTGGGGAGTGCGGAAAATGCGCCGTAAGGCTAGTCTACACGACGACACTAGGTTGCGAAACTCGTTGCATGAAATGAATTGCGTGCAACTAGTTTCGTGTATGTCTGTAGACACGGCGACAATACCATACACTTCAGTTTCGTTGTTTTATGAGTACCGTAATCGCCGTAGAATGAAAGTTTTGGTAGCTGTAAGAGTTGTGGCGGAACTATTGCTTGTCTGTGTGAAGTCGCTGCATAAGACTAAACATAAAAAAGAATAAGGAACGTGTTTGGGTTCGTGACTGGATTAAAAAAAGACGTCAGCTCTGTTGCTCAGCGGCCCTTGCTGACTGAAATTGTGATTGAAGACCCTAGCAGTTATTTTAATCAAATTAGAATGTCACCAGAACAGTTAATGTTCCTTTTAAACAGAGTTAGAAATGCAATAAAGAAACAAGTTACCGTTATGTGTGAAGCATAGTTACCAGAACTGAAATTACAAATTGCATTACGTTTCTTGTCAAGTAGATATTCGTCTCTGAGCACTTGTATCGTGTTTCGAAATCCACAATTGCCATACTTCGTTTGTATAGGTATTTCAAATTGGATGTATTTTAGTCTGCAATTCACAAATCGTCAACCCATCAATATTTTATTTCACAAATAATTGCCAGAAGAGCACTAACACGCCGTTAAAATCGCACAAACACCTAATCAACGCATACATGTTCAAAAACAGAATTATTCCTCACGTTTCCCCCTTTATGATGTATTTTGTTCTGTATTGGTCATAACCTAACCTAAAAACACGCGCAATCAGTTTCACCAAAGTTGGAACGTGCCGAAACTATTTAGTTTCGTCAACGAGTTGCGCGAAGGCCTGCTGCGCATGCACATTGTCCAGTAGCGCAGTTTCATGAAACGTAGTGTCGTCGTGTAAACTAGCCAGTACAGTGGGCACGTCCGGGCGCGACTGGCGCTCGTCCACAGCGCACGGCGCAACAATCACGGCGCCGGAGTGAAAGGGTTAAGGGTTTCTACTCACCATACAACCCATGAATCCGCTGTGGAACGCGAGCAGAGTACCGGCGGTCAGGAAGAGCATGGTGAATCTGTCCATCGCTGCCGCGTCCAGCTCACCAACGCTTCTGGCTTCCGCTGGTCCCAGGGGGCTGCTGTCTGTCCAACGCGCCCGAGCTGGCCGGATATCGCACTGCACACGCGATAACCATCGAGGAAACGAAGTTTCCGCTCTGAACAGCCGTAGTTGGCCGTTAATTCAGCTACTGAATGGCCCATGGTGTAATAGCGTGCACGTAACACTGGTGATCGTATCTCTTTAATTCATTTTTTGAGGATTACATTTTTAACGTGGACTTGTCGTCATAGAAGGACATTTCAAATGTTCCTTAAACAAACGTTTTCGGAAAAATAGGTGGACGAAATGCCGCTATGAAAATGACTCAGCTCAACACTGGGGAAGTACAACGAGTGTGGAAATGAGCGAAAGGGACGAAAACTAGTCGCCCAAAGATATCGTGTTAGCAGCGTGTGCATAGCTGGTAATCAGCGATTATTAGATTTCATGGAGCTGCCAAACTGTGGACATCAGGACCGCGACATTCCACGTGCCGTTACAAAGATTTTCTGTGGGATTAATATCGAGCCATTATAGCTGCAGCAAAATACTGGGTGTTTGTCAAATCACAAATGTATACGTAAAACTGTCAGTAAGTCTAAAATTAAAATTTTAAAAAAAATGAAAGAAAGAAAACCAGTCCATAGCGCAAAAATTTTGTTTCTACACCACTGGCCGTTAAAATTGCTACACGAAGAAGAAATGCAGATGAGAAACGGGTATTCATTAGACAAATATATTATACTATAACTGACATGTGATTACCTTTTCACGCAATTTGGGTGCATGAATCCTGAGAAATCAGTACCCGGAACAACCACCTCTGACCGTATTAACGGCATAACGGCCTTGATACGGCTGGGCATTGACTCAAACAGAGCTTGGATGACACGTACAGGTACAAATGCCCATGCAGCTTCAACACGATAGCACAGTTCATCAGGAGTAGCGACTGGCTATTGTGACGAGCCAGTTGCTCGGCCACCATTGACCAGACGTTTTCAGTTAATAAGAAATCTGGAGAACGTGCTGGCCAGGGCAACAGTCGAACATTTTCCGTATATAGAAAGGCCCGTACAGGACCTGCAATATTCGGTCGTGCATTATCCTACTGAAATGTAGGGTTTCAGAGGGATCGAATGAAGGGTAGAACCACGGGTTGTAACACATCTGAAATGTATCGGCCACTATTCAAAGTGCCGTCGATGCGAACAAGAGATGACCGAGATGTGTAATCAATGGTCCCCATACCATCACGCCGGATGATACGCCAGTATGGCGATGACGAATGCACGCTTCCAATGTGCAATCACCGCGATGTCGCTAAACACTGATGCGACCATGATGATGCTGTAAACAGAACCTGGATTCATCCGAAAAAAGTACGTTTTGCCATTCGTCGTTGCGTACACGTCCGCTGGCGCTCATGTCTGTGATGCCCCGTCAAGAGTCCATGCTGCTGCAAAAGTCGTCGAACTGTTCGTTCAGGTGGTTTTTGTCTTTTGCAAACGTCCGGTCTGTTGACTCCGTGCCGGCCGCGGTGGCCGAGGGGACCTGAGGCGCTCCTGTCACGGTCTGCACGGCCACTGCGGTCGGGGGTTCTAATCCCCCCTCGGGCATGGATATTTGTGCCGTCCTTAGGATTAGCTAGTTCATAAGTAGTTTGTAAGTTTAGGGACTGATGACCCCGTAGTTAAGTCCCATAGACTCTACAAACATTTGAACATTTTGTTGACTCCTTGGCTGCATGATCCGTTACAGCCATGTGGATAAGATGCCTGTGATCTCGACTGCTAGTGATACGAGGCCGTTGGGATCCAGCATACCGTTCCGTATTGCCCTCCTGAAAACACCGATTCCATTATCTGCTAACAGTCATTGGATCGCGATCAACGCGAGCAGCAATGTAGAAATAGGATAAACCGCAATCGCGGTATGCTACAATCCGACCCTTATCAAAGTCGGAAACGTCATGGTACGCATTTCTCCCCCTTACACGAGGCATCACAACAGCTCTTCACCAGGCAACGCCGGTCAACTGCTGTTTGTGTATGAGAAATCGGTTGGAAACTTTCCTCATGTCAGCATGTTGTAGGTGTCGCCACTGGCGCCAACTTGTGTGAATGCTCTGAAAAGCTAATAATTTGCATATCACAAAATCTTCTTCCTGTCGGTTACATTTCGCGTCTGTAGCACGTCATCTTCGTGGTGTAGCAATCTTAATCGCCAGGAGTGTATTTCATGACAGGTTTCAGTCTATATAATCTTCAGATGAATACCACCATGAAGGCAGGTGGTTGCGGTGGGTACAGCAGGCCGCAGAAACTGTTTGCGATCTGGACTGTTTTTAATTTTAATTATTATATCAAGAGCGCTGTTTTTCTGCATTATGCTTTCTAAAATTACTCACAGTAAGGCCGTAGTCATCTTGGAATACGTAGAAGAAATGCAAGCTCTTGACCATTAAGGATCTATCTTCTGTCTAACGTAAAGCAGTCATCCATCCCTAGATTAGTTTGAAGACCACCGTGTTTTACTAGGAATGATCCTGTAGGAGGTGCTATGCCGTTGTCTTCCTTCGACCTTTGGTCAGCTATAGGATTTATATGTAGGGGGTTCACAGCCAAAGTTGGCCAAATCCACGTTTGACAAGTTTTAAGATAAAGGATCTATGATACTAAGAAGACTTTGATTTATTCATTGCCTTAACGAAGTAACTGTAAGTCATATCCTGCTTCACAGGTGGCAGCACTCTCTGTGCAAGGTGAATATTATTAACCTGTAAGAGGTTTTCGCTGCCATAGTGAACTAAGTCCAAATGTTCCAATGTGCAAATGTTTGTAAATCTATCGGACCAAACTACGTGGTCATCAGTCCGTAGCTTAGAAACTACTTAAACTAAGTTAAACTAACCTAAGGACAACACACACACCCATGCCCCAGGGAGGACTCGAACCTCCGTCGTCGAGCAACCGCGCGCTCTGCAGCGAGGCGCCTTAGACCGCTCGGCTACTCCACCGCGGCGAACTAAGTGCATTGTTTCTAAGTGTTCTATGTGGTAAAATCATATCTACCACAGAAGATTATCATCCAGTTGGAGATCGTAATTCATTGTCTGACACATCATGTAATGCATAAGTAGGTAAGATAACAAGAATTATTACTAATTTCATTACTTTGTAGAATGAAAATACGGCTTCGTTCATTTTGAGGTTATATCTGAAGGAGCATCTGTACCAGTTGCAAGACATCCCAACATAAATTCTCAGTCTGGTGTCTCTGAAAATCTTTAAAGATGGTGAAAGCGGAAAAGGCAGGAACACAACTCGAAGAAGAATATTAGTCGCGGTGGAGTGGCCGAGCGTTCCAAGGCGTCTAGCCGCGGAGCGCTCTGCTGCTCGCCGTCGGAAGTTCGAGTCCTCCCTCGAGCATTTGCGTATTTGTTGTTCTTAGCATAAGTTAGTTTAAGTGGTTTTTAAACCTGGGGACATAACCAGAGTAGTTAAGTCCCACAGATTTACTACCATTTGAACATTTTGAAGAATATTAGAAAGCGTTTGCGAAATAGTGGTAACGAGCATCAGTCAGAGAATGGCAGGCGGTGTGTACCAGCTAAGATATTCCCTACGAATTTAGACTGCCATTGCCCCAGCCGCTGTCCTGATAAACATTCCAAGGAGCAAAGTAAAATGGTGTTTGATTCATTTTGGAAACTGGGGGACTAGTCAAAACAGAACACTTATCTTCGGGGTTTGGTGACAATAAACAGAGCTATTAGATCCCGCCCTCATGATGGTAGTCGAACAGCGTTACGTTAGTTACTTGCAGCCAGCTGATCAGTGTAGAAGCAATTCGTTGCTTTATTTTCCGTCATTATTTCTGATTCTTGTGTGTTTGCGCTTTAGTAAATGAAATTCGCGCAGTCGTTATTCAGTTGTCTGTAGTTGTGTAGAAGTTCAATAGAAAGTAACAGTAATCAATTGAAGATAAAGGAGAAGGTTGATTGCAAATAACGACTTTTCGGTTTAGTGTACGTTAATTGTTTTACTGGGGAAAAATATCTGGACAGAGGTGGATAGGGACTTTGTATGCTGTGTACGTATGCAGGGTGAGATGGTCACGTCCGTAAACAGCTGGAAGCTGTGTTGTCCATAGTCGACAGGCTTCAGGCTACTACTCTGGGCTGTGGTGTCACCGGGGCACCTCAGACGAATGCTAGGGAACCTCTGGAGCCTATTCTGCCGCCTGAGATCCATGATGCCACTGCGCCTTCCGATTCTCGCAGTTGTCTGAAGCCGATTGGTGAACTGTGGCACGGTCGCGAACCTCTGAGCGGAAAACGAAAATGGATACCGGTCACAATCCGTTTGAGGTGCCCATTGCTGATAGTAATTCTGGGTCAGCACGACTACATCGCCTGTTAGAAGGAGCTGCCTGAGAGGTCCAAACAATCACGAAAGATGAAACTCCTCGTCATTGGGAGCTCCAACGAAATACCAGGCAGTTCGGGAAAGGCCAGTGGCCACTCAGTTCGGTTCTTGTGAGGGGAGGGGTTGTTTTCGAGATGTAGAGGAGGCCTACTGACGATGATAGAGCACACTGGGTGCACTCGTCTGCAAATTATTGCCCATGTTGCCCCCAAGATGCCCGTCGCCTGTTTCCTTAGGCTATCCTCGGTTCCTACAGGCGGTTGGCGTATTTGAAGTCAGGTAGACTCGCTCGTGGCGAGAAAACATAACTGTCAGTTTGTGGTATCGTTCCCAGAACCATAAACGGCTCTTTGGATTCGAGTCGAGTCGAAAGCTTAAACTAAGGGATCAGATGACTCTGTGGAGAACATGAACGCGAATTTCTCGACCGCTATGGGGTAGAGAGTCTAAGGTTCCTCTTAAGAGGCCAGGCGTAACCACATGCAGGAAGCAGCTACAAAGAGAGCGGGCTACGTGTACACATGCAGGTTTTTAGGTTAGAGAAAACGCTACACAGTCCCGAAGAATCGTTCTGAGTCACCGCAGAGCAGCGTTTATTATAACGGAAGTGAGAAGGAAAACGTTACAATACTGCAAGTTAACTGTGGGGTTATCTGAGAAGATCTCGCGCTTGGTAACAATGAAATTCTAAACTCTGACTACAATTTAAGTATAAAAATACAATAACATCTAGTGACGTTACTGCTGTTTCATGGGTAACATGGCTGTGTCATGCAGTTACCCGAAAGCAAATGGAAACTACAATCGTTACTTTTCACGAGGACATACAGTTCTACTGTATTAATATATGATGGTGTGTTCCTGGGTGAAATAATCCGGAGGTAAAATAGTCCCCCATTCGGATCTCCGAGCGGGGATGTCGTCTTCAAGAAAAACAAAACAGGCATTATACGGATCGGAACGTGGAATGTTCTGTCAGTTAATCGGGTAGATAAGTTACAAAATTTTAAAACAGAAGTGGATAGGTTAGACATGGTGGAGATTGCGGCGGCGGAGTGGCCAAGTGCTTTGAGGCGCTGTGCTCCGATGCGCGAGGCCGCTCCCCGTCGGGAGTTCGAATCCCCCCTTGGGCATGGATGTTTGTATCGACTTTAGTATAAGGTAGTTCATAAGTAGTTCATTATTTTAGGGATCGATTGGCCCGCAGTTAAGTCCCTTAAGCTTAACAAACATTTGAAGAACATGGTGGAGATTAGTGAAGTTCCGTGGCAGTATGAACTGGATATCGAGTCAGGTGACTGAAGTGTTCTAAATACAAAATCAGTTGGTGGTAACGCAGGAGTAGGTCTGATAATGAATAAGCAAGTAGCAATGAGGTTATAATGACACGGTTTCCTTTCCCCGATATTATCAGAGAAAATTTTGTATTTTTATATTATTTCGGCATTTTAAAATAATTATCTATGGAAGTCAGAGAAAGAAAATTTAGGAACAACACTTTCAATTTTTTTGTAAGAAAGAAGACACTCTTGCTTTGTACTTCGTAGCGATAGCATCTTGCAGACGGGAGCTGTACTTTATTATTTTTATGTGGCCGCTATTATGTACATTCAGGTAAATATATGTGATGTACGCGTATCTTAAATTTATAAATAAACCCCCACCTCTCACTTAAATTCGCACTTATGAATTTTTATTAATAATTTTGCCCTATCCTCCCTCCGCCCATAATGTCTTTTTCAGCCTTGTTGAATCACCGCAACAATGGATGGCACAGTTTTTAGTTAATATTGAATGGTGATATTTCGTGTTGCCTGCCACTCTTGTTTCAAAAATTAATTCCATAATATTATCATTTACCGGCAATAGAATCTGCAGTCGATTTTCTTGTGAATTTTTAGAAGTCCGATGTGTTTGACTTACGTAATGTTCCTATCCGATTTATATCATGTCATCTTACTTTACGGTTTGCTACACGAGTCGTAATTTGATATTGACGAACTGCCATCCACTGTTCGGCGAGTGGTTATCATATTATTAAAATTTCATTTACAGCCAAATTTCAACCACCGATGGATCTATTGTTAAAGGTAACTGCTCGTCGATACTTTTTGTAATGTTCTGCCTGCACAACACTCCACCGTTAATCAGCTTGCCATTTCATTTAAATGCATGTAATAATTTTTCCAAAATTTTTTCCCCGTAATTTACTGATTGGGATCTTTCATAGATTCTAACTTCAAACCACTTCCTTCTGTAAATTTGTTAATCTCAAAAATTAATAGCCAGGCTGAAACATTATACCGTGCAGACCGTGACTGAAGCGCCTCAGTCCCCTCGGCCACCGCGGCCGGCCTGCAAATTATTGCCCATGTTGGCCCCCAAGATGCCCGTAGCCTGTTTCCTTAGGCTATCCTCGGTTCCTACAGGCGGTTGGCGTATTTGAAGTCAGGTAGACTCGCTCGCGGCGAGAAAACATAACTGTCAGTTTGTAGCGACATAAACGGCTCTCTGGTTTCGAGACGAGTGGAAAGCTTAAACTAAGGGATCAGATGACTCTGTGGAGAACATGAACGCGAATTTCTCGACCGCTATGGGGTAGAGAGTCTAAGGTTCCTCTTAAGAGGCCAGGCGTAACCATACGCAAGAAGCAGCTACAAAGAGAGCGGGCTACGCGTACACATGCAGGTTTTTAGGTTAGACAAAACCCTACACAGTCCCGAAAAGAATCGTTCTAAGTCAACACAGAGCAGCGTTTATTATAACGGAAGTAGGAAGGAAAACGTTACAATACTGCAAGTTAACTGTGGGGTTATCTGAGAAGAGATCCCAGAACTGCTCTCGCGCTTGGTAACAATGAAATTCTAAACTCTGACTACAATTTAAGTATAAAAATACAATAACATCTAGTGACGTTACTGCTGTTTCAAAGGTAACATGGCTGTGTCATGCAGTTACCTGAAAGCAAAGGGAAACTACAATCGTTACTTTTCACGAGGACATACAGCCCTACTGTATGAATATATGATGGTGTGTTCCTGGGTGAAATAATCCGGAGGTAAAATAGTCCCCCATTTGGATGTCCGGACGGGGACTACTCTAGAGGATGTCGTCTTCAAGAAAAACAAAACAGGCATTATACGGATCGGAACGTGGAATGTTCTATCCGTTAATCGGGTAGATAAGTTACAAAATTTTAAAACAGAAATGGATAGGTTAGACATGGTGGAGATTGCCGCGGCGGAGTGGCCAAGTGCTTTGAGGCGCTGTGCTCCGATGCGCGAGGCCGTTCCCCGTCGGGGGTTCGAATCCCCCCTCGGGCATGGATGTTTGTGTCGACTTTAGTATAAGGTAGTTCATAAGTAAATTTGTTGACATCCAATATTCATTTAAATATTAGGAAGTCCTTTCTGAAAGCATTTGTCTGGAGTGCAGCATGGTATGGGAGTGAAACGTGGAGGATAAGGAGTTCAGAGAAAAAGATGATAGAAGCTTTTGAAATGTGGTGCTACAGACGAATAATAAAGGTTAAATGGATAGATCACGTAACTAATGAGGAAATGCTGAACAGAATTTGGGAGAAAAGGAGTTTGTGGCATACCCTGACAAAGAGAAGGGATAGGGTGGTGGTACACATTCTTAGACGTCAACTTAGCATTAGAAAGAAGTTTGTGAGGTAAAACTCGTAGACGGAGATCGAGGGATGAATACAGTAAGCAGATACAAAAGGATGTAGGTCACCGTTCTAATTCTCAGATGAAAAGGCTTGCGCAGGACAGAAGAGCGTGGAGAGCTGCATCAAACCAGTCTGCGGACTGAAAACCACCACAAAACAAAAACAGTGTAAAATAATTTGCGTGGAAAACAGATTTGAAAGTGGATCAGACATGATTATCATATGGTTTTATAAACGGGGTCATCAGTTCCTAAACTTACAAACTACTTATGAACTACTTACGAACTAGGACGGCACAAATATCCATGCCCGAGGGGGGATTTGAACCCCCGACCGTAGTGGCCGTGCAGACCGTGACTGAAGCGCCTCAGTCCCCTCGGCCACCGCGGCCGGCTGCGTTCAACGAATTCAAAAGTATAGTTCTATGAACTGCCTTGACAGAAAATTGAAGAAGTAAGGGTGTTATGATAAAGGGGTCGAAACTATTATAAGGTTCAAAAATGTTCAAATGTTAAGCTTATGGGACTTAACTACGGGGTCATCAGTCCCTAAACTTACAAACTGCTTATGAACTACTTACGAACTAGGACGGCACAAATATCCATGCCCGAGGGGGGATTCGAACCCCCGACCGTAGTGGCCGTGCAGACCATGACTGAAGCGTCTCAGTCCCCTCGGCCACCGCGGTCGGCCTATTATAAGGCTTCGGCATTTTTACCACCTTACATGTTACGTTTATCCCCTAACTAATTTCAGCATACATTATTTCATGCATTATTTTATTCATGATTCTGTCGGTCTGGGATTATGCCTATTTAAATTTGGTGGGAAGATGGGCAGGACTACTGAATAATTAGAAATTTTGTTAATGCTGAGTGACAAGGCTTAACATAAGAGGATTGTATTTGTTGGTTTCGTGGTGGTTGTAGGCCAAAATGCGGCAAACCCAGTCGCAGCGGTGAGGCCAACTGCAGAGTCTAACGGGGCTAGGGGTGGCGTTGGACCACGGAGCAAGGTCACAAATGACTACCATGGCCATTGGCGACTTCTACACCTCTACATCTACATTTACATACATACTCCGCAATTCACCGTAAGGTGCGTGGCGGAGGGTACTCTGTACCACTACTAGGCATTTCCTTTCCTATTCCACTCCCAAATTGAACGAGGAAAAAAAAGAACGCCTATATGCCTCCGTACGAGCCCTAATTTCTCTTATCTTGTCTTTGTGATCTTTACGCGAAATGTTAAGTAGGCGGCAGCAAGATCGTACTACACTCAGCTTCAAATTCCGGCCCTCTAAATTTACTTAACAAAAATTCACGAAAAGAACGTCGTCTTTCTTCCAGCGATCCCCAATTGAGTTGCCGGAGCATTTCTCTGACACTCGCGCATTGGTCGAACCTACCGGTAACAAATCTAGCTGCTCGCCTCTGAACCGCATCTATGTCTTCCTTTAAACTGATCTGCTGCGGGTCCCAAACACTTGAGCAATACTCAACACGTGGTCGTACAACAGTGTTATACGCGGTCTCCTTTACAGGTGAAGCACATCTTCCCAAAATTCTCCCAATAAACCGAAGTCGGCTGTCCGCCTTACTCACAACTGTCCTTACATGCTCGTTCCATTTCATATCGCTCTGCAATGTTACGCCTAGATATTTGAACGACGCCACAGCATCAAGAAGCTCACTACTAATGCTGTATTCGAACATTACGGGATTGTTTTTTCTACTCATGCGCATCACCTTACATTTTTCTACATTGAGAGCTAGCTGCCAATCTTCGCACCAACTAGAAATTTTGTCTAAGTCATCCTGCATGCTATTACAGTCAGTTACAGACGACACCCTCCCATACACCACAGAATCATCAGCAAACAGCCGCAAATTACAACTTACTCTGTCCATCAGATCATTTATATAGATAGAAAATAATAGCGGTCCTATCACACTCCCCTGGGGCACGCCTGACGATACACTCGTGTCTGATGAACACTCGCCGTCGAGAACAACGTACTGCGTTCTATTACTTAGGAAGTCTTCCAGCCAGTCACAAATCTGTGAACCTATTCCATAAGCTCGTATCTTCGTTAGCAGTCTGCAGTGTGGCACCGCGTCGAACGCCTTTTTGAAGTCGAGAAAAACACAATCCGCTTGTTGCCCTTCATCCATGGCTCGCAAGATGTCATGTGAGAATAGGGCAAGCTGAGTTTCACATGAACGATGTTTCCTAAACCCGTGCTGATTCATGGAAAGAAGCTTTTCCATTTCAAGGAAATTTACTATATTCGAACTGAGAATATGCTCTAAAATTCTACATGAAACTGATGTCAACGATATTGGCCTGTAATTGTGTGGGTCAGTTCTCTTTCCTTTGTTATAAACGGGAGTCACCTGCGCTTTTTTCCAATCACTAGGAACTTTGCGCTGAATTAAAGATTCGCGATAAATGCAAGCTAAGTAGGGGGCCAATGCCGCTGAATAGTCTTTGTAAAAGCGAACTGGTATTCCATCCGGACCAGCAGACTTTTTCGTATTTAGCTCTCTCAGATGCTTCTCTACACCGGAAATACCTATTGCTATGTCCCCCATTTCGGAATTAGTACGTTGATCAAATGATGTTACATTTGTGCGGTCCTCCTGCGTGAAAGATTTCTTAAAGGTTAAATTTAGAACTTCAGCTTTCCGTTTGCTTTCTTCTATTACTGCCCCGGAATGATCAACGAGTGACTGGACAGTGGGCTTTGACCCGCTTGTCGATTTTACATAGGACCAGAATTTTTTAGGGGTTCTCGGAACGATCTTTTGCTAAGATATGGCTGTGATAATTATTGTACGCTTCGCGCATCGATCTTTTTATAGACGCACGAATCTCTACTAACTTTTGTCTGTCATCATTTGCGTGTTCTTTTTTGAATCGAGAGTCCAACAGCCTTTGCTTTCTCAGCAGCTTTCTAACATTATTATTATACCACGGCGGATCTTTTCCATCCTTAATCGTCTTTACTGGCACATATTTCTCTAACCCTTTATTAACAATGCACTTAAATTTAGTCCACAATTCCTCTACATCCATAGTCACGGAATTAAACGATGCCCATTCATTTTCTAAGTGCGATCGTAACATTTGCTTATCGGCTCTTCCCAACAAAAACACGCTCCTAGCCTTCTTGATTGGTTTATGAACTTTGATCACCATCGACACTATGACGATATCATGATCACTAATTCCTGTCTCTACACAGACATCGTTAATAAGGTCAGGCCTGTTTGTGGCTATAAGGTCTAGAATATTTCCATTGCGCGTGGGTTGCCGGTTTAACTGCTCAAGACAGTTTTCGGAGAAACTTCAAACATAGGAGTCTTTCTGACAAAATAAAATCATTCTCTGTTCAGCCACCATCTTACATCTCCAGCTTCAAGTTGTGCGCTGGAACACCCATACTGTCTTACAGCTGTTCATCGGACCAGTGCAGCGTCATGATAAATGTACCGTTCCACTAGTCGACTGAGTTTTTGAATTTTGTGTAGTCAACACCAGGTTGGGTAGTGCATGTATTTCCTTCAAATCAACTATTTTTAAAATTTGTTTCTTTCAGTATTGGACTCAAACGTTGACAATTGTTAGAGGTTTGCCAACCTTTAACAGGGTAATCATCATTTTTGTATTGCACATTCATTCCTGAATTATGCGCCGTTCTTTTTATTGTTTTAATTAAATACTCATAACTGGAAATACGTATCCCAGCTCTCCTTGATTTATAACAATTACTCCTTAAAGTTCGATCTATATTCTAATATCAGCTTTACAGATATTCCGTGGCTCAATTTATTTTTGATGTAGTGTTACCAGTAACCCAAACGCAACTCAGTGAAAGGGCCACACCTCAATATTTCTACTTGTACCATTGCACTATGTATCCAGACATTCTGTGACCAGGATGGAACTCAAACAAAGGATGACAAACAAAAGGCCATAACACAAAAGATCTTTTTCCACATCTGTTCCTCAGAGGAAGATCGCAATGTAGTTTTTCCTCTAGTTCAGGAGAACAAGAAAACGACGAAAGGAAATGGTATGGCCTTGCGGGATACCATTTCGATTTTATGGAATGTAGGCGATGGAACGTCCCTCCCTTCTAGCAGCAGTTAACCATAGGTCTCTAGAGTCAAAGCGTTCCTATTAATGGGAAAAAGCGCAGGTCATTCTCGTTTCGAAGGTGGGTCTCGAACAGATGGACAAAGCTACAGTCCTGTATCTCTGACGTCGATCCGTTGTAGAATTTTGGAACATATTTTACGTTGTGGTAATTATGACGTTTCTAGAGAACTAAAATTTCCTCCGTAGAAACCAACGTGGGTTCCGTAAGCGGCAATCGTATGGAACCCAGCTCGCTCGATTCGTCCAAGAGACCCATAAAGCAGTAGATACAGGCTCTCAGTTAGATGTAGAGTTTTTTGACTTTTGGAAAATGTTCGCTGCGGTTCCGTACTGCCCTCTAATGAACAAAATACGACCGTAAGGAATATCAAACCAATAGGGTATTTTCCTGTGTTAAAAATATGATTCGAATTGTTGTTATTCTGAATGATTATAACATTCAGACAGCATTTTCCCTCGTAATTCTTACAAAACATCTGTTATTTTTACGTAATTAAAGCTTAAAAATCATCAAATTTCACGATTAGATCACGTGATCGAAAACGCTCCGTTATTGGCTGAAGTACTGGTGACGTCATAGAACACCTACAGTGCGGCATCTAGAAGTCCGAGCTGTATTATTGTACGCGTTTCCTCCATTTCGCAGCTTTAAGTTCAGTTTTTTCGTCATCTAAAGGAGTTTACAGTTTTTATGCCACAATGGAAGATGTTTATGTGAAGGCTGACAGCGGAAACCTCCCTAAAGTTGATGCAATTATGGTGTCTTCTTTCTTTAAAAACAATCCAAATTTTTATGTGCCAGAAATAAGAAACGTGAAAACTGCATTGTAAGTAACGCATACCTACATTTTAAAGCTAACTATTTCGAGAGATATTTTATGCCATTGGAAAAATGTACCCTATTTGTTGATGTCAGCAGACTTAATCTGAAGTCACCATATTATGCAATAAAAGGTTAAATTTTATCTTCTATCCAAACGGCCTTAAGTGATTGTTGGCAACATGAACACGATAGAAAATCTTTGTCCAGATGTTCTGACCACATAGAATGACTAGTTTAGTGTATCGTACAGACCATGAAGTAAATAAATAAATAATGCTGGCCGCGGTGGCCGAGGGGACTGAGGCACTCCAGTCACGGTCTGCACGGCCACTGCGGTCGGGGGTTCGAATCCCCCCTGGGGCATGGATATTTGTGCCGTCCTTAGTCTTAATTAGTTCATAAGTAGTTTCTAAGTTTAGCCCATAAAATAAATAAATAATGCTGTTCCTGCTCTATGCTTCTTGTATGTACCCTTGTCCGGTCAGTAAAAGTAACTGCCCTCGTAAATCAAAAGTTTCACGACAAAATATTTGCGCTGTCACGCGATTGGCTAATGGCGACGTCTCATGATTCTCGCTACTCAGTATCTGTTGCCAACAAAGTCACAGGAAGCCACCGGGATAGTTAGTAAAATTTAACCGAGTAAAGCACGCAGTTAAGGGAGTAATTTTATTTAATTACTTCAATACTGGTGCAAAGTGAAACATCAAAACCTGTAATATACAGCAAAAATGCCTTGTGTATAGTTATACACTATATCTGTGGTCTAGAACAGGGACAGCGGGTTGCGTCGGCGGTGTTTTCATATTTCTCGTCGGTTGGCAACGCACATTTCGCGTAGCCAAAGGCATGTCACTTGGAATAATATTGTATACTTAGTTGGGACACCGTGTATAAAACTGCATTGGTGAGTGATTACAGTTTGTAGTGTAAAAAACTATTTGACATTTTCAGAAAATAGGTATAGGTGCTCAGTAACGACTGTGTAAAAAAACAATATGTGAATAAACTGAGTAATATGTGCAAATGTCAGTGTTCATATAATATGTGATATTCAAATGTGATGACAGTATGTGACTTATAACTACTTACGCTAAAAGCTGACTTAATGAAGGCTTAAAGACAGTGAGAAATGAGTGTGGTCACTGCTGTTAGTGTAAATTGTAAGACCTTAGTAAATGAACAAACAGTACCACATCAGTAACGAAAATTACAGGAGTTGCATGACAAACACTTGTATTTGACAAACATGGACACGCCTGGTATAGCAGCATGAACTCTACTTAGGAGAAAATTGTGTTATACTTATAAGTCATGTGAGTGTATTACGTACCTTCCTAAATGGTGCATTTCATATTTGCAACTGGACTTAACAAAAATCACAGCCGCGGTGGAGTAGCCGAGCGGTCTAAAGCGCCTCGCTGCGGAGCGCGCGGTTGCTCGCCGTGGAGGTTCGAGTCCTCCCTGGGGCATGAGTGTGTGTGTTTTCCTTCGGTTAGTTTACCTAGGTTTAAGTAGTTTCTAAGCTACGGACTGATGACCATGCAGTTTGGTCCGATAGATTTACAAACATTTGAACATTTGAACAAAAATCACAACAAACGTAACCACAGCACGAACAAATATGCAGGCAAAATTGGAATGAATGGACAAAAACATTTATTTAATACATAGTAACCAATCTTTCCTTTGCAGCTTAACATCATTACTTTTGCAAAAGAACTGGTGGTGGTGGTGGTGATTATGGTATCAGGGCGCATGGTATCAAGGTCTTTAGCGCCCGGATGAAGACAGAGTGAGACGAGTGTCAAACAAGATAAAATACGAGCGAGATAAAGAAGGCCACAAAAAATCCGTTACGTCACAGTTGTCAAGAAAGGACTAAGTAGTAGAACGACAGATCAGATGGGCACGGCTGACTGACTACACATATAATGAGGAACTCAGCCAGCCACTCTGCATCAAACTAAAATCTCCAACCTAAAAGCTTAGACCAGAGTGCAGATGCTTCACAAAATCGTAAAACTTTTTTCACACTCGATCCAATATCAGCTAAAACAGAAGGTGGATCACCACCAAGATTGACTTCTGCCCTCGCAGCACGATATAAGTTGCACGCAATTAAAATGTGGCGTACAGTAAGTTGCATGCCACAGGCTTCACGAAAAGGAGGATCTTCTTGACGAAGTAAAGAAAAAAGGAGGAAGGAAGCTTAGGGTTTAATGTCCCGTCGACAGTGTCGTCATTAGAGACGGAACTTACGCTCAGATTTTCGGGGAAGGATGGGGGAGGAAAATGTCTGTGCCCTTTGAAACGAACCATCCTGGCATTTGCCTGGAGCGATTTAGGGAAATCACGGAAAACCTAAATCTGGATGGCCGAAGGTGGATTTGAACCACCATCCTCCCGAATGCGAGTCCAGTGTCTTACCACTGCGCCACCTCACTCGGTGATGAAGTAAAAAGTTTTGTGTTAACGGGCATTCGGAACCGCGACAGGGTCACTTCATGTTGATTCAGTGACTGGCAGGAGGTTCACCACAGTCAGACAGTGTGTATCACCAATCGCAGATTATTATCTTCCCACATCTGAGAGCACTTCTGCCAAACCACGGAGAGGACGTCCTGCAGGGGGATTGCAGATTGTATTACGTTATGGTCGCTGCAGGCCGTAATTGTATCCCGATCAGCGACTTCATTTCCTCGAATTCCCACATGCCCAGGCACCCAGCAGAATGACACCTGATTGCCCCGCTCCTGGAGGGAGTACAGTTGATACTCTATGAGCTGTGGAATCTTCTCATCTGGGTACAGGCTATGCAATGTTTGCAAAGCACTAAGTGAATCGGAGCAGATAACAAACCGTGTGCTCTGAACACGCTGCATTTACTCCAATGCTTTCATAATCGCGTGAGACTATGCTGTGAAGACAGAATAGGCTGTTGGGAAGCGAATCCTGGTAACATGGTCAGGGAACACTATGCAACAGCCGAGGGAGTCCCCAAGCCAGCGAGAAATAGTGATGCCTATTTATTTAATTTTAGAAAACTGAAATGGATATGTAAAATTTTAAAAAATTGAAATGAATATGTAAAATCAGGATGCAATCTTTCTTAAAATTTGCGAAGTGTAAAATACCACTGGGCCTCCGAAGGAGCCAAGGAGGAAATCTACTACAACCCTGGATGTAATATATTAAAACCAGGTATTCCCATCTGTGAGAGACAATCAATCATGCAAATCCCAAAAGGTCTTGTTGCCCTTTGTCGAGTATGAAACAACCCTACCATAGAAGGACGAGCTACACTATGGTATGCAGGTGCGTGTGGCATTGACAACATTTTGTATCCCTGGCGCCCCATGAGCAGTTGTCGCCTGATGGACAGTGGTGGGTCAACAGCCTCAGCACCAACGCTCGGACTGGAGCTAGTTCAAAAATGTTTGTAAAGCTTATGTGACTTAACTACGGAGTCATCAGTCCCTAAACTTACAAACTACTTATGAACTAGCTACAACTAAGGACGGCACAAATATCCATGCCCGAGGGGGGATTCGAACCCCCGACCGTAGTGGCCGTGCAGACCATGATTGAAGCGCCTCAGCCCCCTCGGCCACCGCGGCCGGCACAGAGCTAGTTCTAAAGGCCCCAGTAGCCATCCAAATCCCTTTGTGGTGCACCATAATTAACATCTTCAAATAAGAGGGTCTGACAGAGCCATACATCGTGCATCCATAATCAAGGCGAGATCACACGAAGGCTCGATAAAATCGAAGCAGAAAGGTTTTATCTTCACTCCACGAATTGCTTTGAGGTACCGTTTCTTCAGGTCAAGGTGTGACAACCATGTGATTTTCAAGCAAAACGTCAGGCCCTGAAACCTCACTGTTTCTTTAAAATGAAGAACAGTGTCCCTCATCCTCTGTTCAAGTAAGTTTAAAATAGAAAGGGGAATGTTTAAAAAGAACACACACAGACTTCTTGGTTGAAAATTTAAAACAACTCTTCTTCGTCCAATGATCCAATCATTGAGGAGCGAGTTGCAAGTGATGAGTTGTCGTTGGAAGGCCAGAAGACGAGCAAAAGGTAAGAGAAGTCATCAACAAATAATGAACACTGGACGGTCTTTAAACAACGGACCTAAGACTGTTAATTGTTGTGGCAAATAAACTAACACTTAAAACGCTACCTTGAGGAACACCGTTCTCTTGCTCAAAAAGATCAGAGAGGACATCATCAACTTGATACCTAAAATATCGTGAAGAAAGACAACCACGAAAACCCCATTCAGGGAGCTGCCTGAGGATAAGATGCCTCCAAGTAGTAGTGTATGCTCGTTCGATGTCAAAAAAGATACCCAAAAGGTGCTGCCGGCGCAGGAAAGCTTGTTGTATAGCTGATTCCAGCTTGTTGTATAGCTTAACCCACACTGAAAATGACTAAGGTGCTGCCCGGATTCTAACATCCAGACGAGGCGGCGGTTGACCATCCGCTCTAAGTTTTTTCCCATACAGCTAATGAAATCAATGCTACGATAACTACTCGGGTTCATACAGTCCTTCCCTGGTTTTAAAATAAGAACTAAAATCGCTTCACATAATGAGTCAGGGAACTGACCCGTCGCCCAAATAAAATGAGAGGAGGATTTCTCTGTTCCATTCTTTAAGGTGCCCGACATACTATAGTGTATTGTCATGTCCAGGGCACATATCACAAGTAGCACACAACGCAGAATCCAGCTCCCACATGGAACAGAGGCAGTTGTAGTCTTCTGCAGCGGTGTACCCATTCTGTGGCGCTGTAAAGCAGGATCCTGCTGGGCAGTGGGTGTTACAGTGGCAAAATACTCCGCCATAGTCTGCACAATATCTCGTGGATTAGTGTGGAGAGTGCCATTCGCCATTACAGCGGCTATTGGGCACCGTCCTCCTCTTCCAGGTATCCTCCTTATAGTCTCCCATATTTAGTGATGGAATTCAGGAAGTATAATCTGGCAGCATTTTGCCCTCGCTACCTGAAAGGCTATAAGATTCTCTGCTGTGGGTCAGTACTTGAATTTGCACAGAGCTGCTCGCCTCGCCTGTATTGCAGACATTCTTCACTCCACCAAAGGACAGGCTGCCTATGCAACTGATCTGTGGACTGTGGAATGGATGCTTCAGTAGCACAATTTTTCGGTTGTGTAATATGAGGCACTCTTTCCTGGAAGCTATTGCATTGTCCAAAGTCACGTTCTTGACTGAACAAGGTCCAGTCTGCCTGACGAAGCACCCATCGTGGTGGGGTTCTGGTGATTACCATTCTGTCTGGCAACTGAATTCAGATGGGAAGTGGTCACTGCCATGTAGGTCATCGGCACTTCCCATTGAGCAGAGTAATCAAGGGCTGGAGAAGAGAGCGAGATATCAATAGCTGAGAATGACCCTGTCGCAGCACAGAAGTGTGTACTCTGGCCTGTATTTAGCAAATGTGCATTGGACGACAAAATAATCCTCTCAATTGCTCCACCCCTAGGGCAGGTTGTTGCAGAGCACCAAAGCACATAGTGTGCTTTAAAATCACCACAGCCGGCCGCGGTGTCCGAGGAGACTGAGGCGCTTCAGTCACGGTCTGCACGGCCACTACGGTCGGGGGTTCGAATCCCCCCTCGGGCATGGATATTTGTGCCGTCCTTAGTTGTAGCTAGTTGATAAGTAGTTTGTAAGTTTAGGGACTGATGACCCCGTTGTTAAGTCCCTTAAGCTTAACAAACATTTGAACATTTTTAAAATCACCACACAGGGTGTATGGTTGGGGGAGTTGAGTAATAAGATCATGGAGATCATCCACATCATACGCATCATGCAGGGGAAGGTACAATGAGTATATTGTCAATCATTGATGCAAAAGCACACACACACTGCGACTGCTTGCAAGCGTGTGGTGAGCGACAGATGTGAGATGTGGCAGGTGGTGTTGATAAAAATAGCCATCCTACCTTTAGCTCTCACACCAATAACGTCATTGTTTATATATGGAAAATATCCACTTAACTTGGGGTTGTCTGTTTCTTTGAAACAAGTCTGTTGAAGACAGACACACACAAGTCTATCCCAAGTCAACAATCGCAATTCCTGCAATGGGTCCTAAATCCCTGCAAGTTCCACTGCACAGAGGCTCTATCTAGACTTTCTGTTTAGCACGGGAGACTGACTGGATGGAGGTTCAGTCTTGGAGTATGATATTTGCCCCTGAGGGACTTCTAGCTCCATGAGCTCTAGAGCAGAGGCAGAAGAGAGGTCAGCTATAATGAGCTCTATGTAATAAGATTATTTTCGCCTGCTTTTGCTTACCTGCCACACACACCTGAAAAAGCTACTGGTGTCAACATTACAGAGCTTTAGTCACCCACCCCAGAAGAGGCCGTTGGACAAGCCCTGGCACCTTCAAAGCCAGTGACTATTCCAGCACTGACATTTCTATTCCTGATAACGCTAACGTGAAGAGTACAAAGCAGAAAAAGGCAACAGGGAAAAGTCAAGCACAGGCAAAAGCAGGCTAAAATCATAGCCTGATAGAACTGAGGTTCGGCAGTATCCTCAGAGGTTTCCTGCTAGCGACTGTTCTGCCCCAACAGCCGTGCATCCCATCAGCTCGTGGCATACCTTAGGATTGAGGGTTTTTTATGGAGGTACTTCCTTCCTCGTGATCTGGACAGTCAAGCCAAGACTCCCATTCCCTGGTACACACAACGTTCCACCACCACACGACACAGTCGTCGCTGAAGTGTGCCTAGAGGTTATGGTGTCTAGAGGACTGGCGGCACTTACCAGTCCCCAGCTCAGGACCCCAAGTTCGCCAAGCACATACCCAGCAAATTAATGCTGAGTGTGGAACATCTTTGTATTGTGAAATATATTTAAAAATTGGTAATGAAAATTAGCAAAGAAGAACTGCAGTCAATATTAATAAACTTCAGAGAAACTGTAGAATAGACTCATGTAAAAAAAAAAAAAAAAAAATACCGACAGTTTTCAAAATGTCTTCTTATTGTTGATTGCTTCATCACATCTCAGGGTCATTAAGTGGTTCACTTTAAGGCCGAAGTAATAAACCAAGACGAAACCTTTCACTCTTGAAAAGGATTTGTAATTTTCTAAAAACATTTACATCTCAACTGAAAGTTTACACAGAAGAAGAAGAAATGAGATAGCTCATAACTTCTAACTGCTCGAGAAGTCAAAACAAGACTGACTGCTAATTAAAAAGCAAAGATACTGCTCTTCCACCTTTTTTCTTTTAGTTCCACAGATGATTTTTTTTCACAACATTAATTAATAATTGTCTATTATTGTTATTATTAATAATAATTTTCTCTCTCCTTTTTTAAAAAATAATAATAGAAAATTAAATTAAATTAAATTAAAATAGAAATTCGCTTCTTACTGTCCTGATACCCCAACACTCCATTCCTGGTAACAGCACATCCGCCCCCATACTTTTGGCGAATGTACTCCGTTACATGAGGCAGAAGTATGTTATATATCAGAACAGTAAGATAGCTTTCCTTGTCGGCAAAAGATTTACCTTGAATAAGAAATATTTGTCCATGGATTGGCTCACTAGTTGCTAATCTAATTGAGAGGCCGTTTATCTACCTTTTCATCGACATATTTTAGAATCTGGTAAGAAAAAAATCATCAAAGCACACATATAAGAAAATTACACAGAAACATACATCGACACATAAATTACATAGATCAATACCTATACAAAGAATTGTTTACAAGCAAAAAAATTACAAATTTTCCATGCCACGGGGCGTTGTAACCTTTTAGTCTCTTTCTTTTCCTTTCCAGGTCCATTGTATGTTTAAATTATTTATCGTCACTTGTGATCATCCATTTTTTCCACTCAAATGTCCCGCTACGCACAACAAGTGTCCAGCGATATTGCATTGTCATGCAAAGAGTATGCGATCAGTTACTTCTCTGCCAGGCAGTTAACAATACCTGTACCTTCGTCTTTGTTATCTTGCTCGATAGCTTGGCGCTCAGTTCAGTAGCTTGCACTGTTGAGAGCATATTGTAGTTCGTGCTTTTGTGTGAGGGAGGATCCAGATGCTGCCGACGTCGTTGTTACATCCCGCTCTCGCCGTTTATGCTAAAGCGTCTATTGGGATATCATCACGACCACCGCCCGTGTACGCCGTGCTGCTGATTTGCGGTAAGTACTTTATATTGAATCACTTCACCTCTTCGACTGCACACGCGGCACAACATCGATCTGCTATCCCCTCACAGTCACACGAATCACCCATTTTTCCACTAATGAATTTAAATCCTCGTCTGCTCGTTTTGTCATCTTGGCACAACAGTTTTCGTTATAATTAGTATTTTACCAAGACGTTTGTTCAACAATACATATCGTCTTGTCGACCTTGGTTTATACTTCCTACATTTAATAGTCTTCATGGTTTTTTTTATGTTCACAAATGTTAAATTATGAATTTTACATATATTTCATCCTTTAAACAACTATAATATTACTTCTTTTTTTCGTCAGAAATTATACATAACCAGAAGAAAACATACATTCCACTCTTTTACTACCTATAGTATTCTAACTTTTTTTAATACCTCTCGTAAAAAATCTTTCCTTATACGCCATCCATGGATTTACTTAATCTATTTATGTTCAGACCTATTTATTCGGACTCGTAAACGTCTCATGAAGGTATATATATATATATATATATATATATATATATATATATATATATATATATATATATATATATATATCCTCCAAGGGAATAAGAAATCGGCCCACACTATCCTCCAACCATGATAGGAGGAAAGAATCCTACATCATTTATTGTGTGTAATGTGGTTAGTTGTGTAGTAGAGAATAGCTGTGAGAACTTTGTCTACTCGTGTTTCAATGGATAAGCAATTACTATATGCATAGATCATAATTGGGAAATAATTCTCTGTTTATATAGTATATAGACTTTCTAGACTTCAATTGACTGAACTGCCATAAAATATTCATCCTGTTCATTAACACTAACCGTGTGAGGCTAAGTCCGTGTTCGGAAGAACTTTATAGCAATATTAATCTCCACTTTCTTGTATAAACGGAACCCAAAATTCATTTACCTACTGATTTATATATGGATGGTTTGACCTGTTAACCATTAAGTTTGATGAATCAGAATTTCAAGTGTGTTCCATGCCTTCTGTATCTGTATCATTGTAACCCCTGCTTCAATATGTTACTCAGTTATTTCTTGTTTTTCTCAATCAATATTTAATAATTCAGCATAAATTAAATTAATAGGCATGAAATTCGTTTTAAGACACTTCGCATTCATTCATCATGACATCCATTCTTCCACATTCGTTTTCGTAGCATAGGGTTAAGAGAAAAGATAAGTCGGAGTTGCGGAGGCCACAATTATTCAGTTTAGATACCATCGCGCAAATATCCGACCGAAAGCGCACATAAGCGCCACGTGCCTTGGCACAAAACAATTCAATAATCCCTATCTCAAAGTACAATGTATCCACAATTTTTTTGTCAGGCAATACGCCTTCCATAAATACATTCTCATTATTATTATTATTACTGACATGAAGCGCGTAAAATGTAACCTATGCCCATTGAATTTCTCATTTACATATACTTTAATACTTATCGCAGCTTTCCTTATTATCTTTAGAAAATTTCCGCAGAGGTTTTAATTGTTAGTAAGCAGTATAGTCGATTCTTTTTTTTATCTAATTTAGTTAAATTTTAGTTAGAGGAATTAGGCTGTCGTGAGTGTAGTTGGAGTATTTAAACAGTAGTTAGTAGTGTAGTTTGGATTTGTATATATCCGGCTAGCTGTAAGGTATCGTTGTTTTATACAGTTTTAAATTTCGTTTGTATATATTTAATTTTTGTATTTAATTTCGCGTGTGTATAGTTCGTTTTCTCTCGTGTACATAGCATATTTTATTTCCGTATATATCTCGGTGTTTATCCTGTTTATATGAACCGGTTCAAACTGAGCACGCCCCTACATCTATTTGACACTCCCCCGTATAAATCAACTTTGACAGCTGGCGGGCGTTGATCATCAGCTGTCTCAGCGCTATCCGCCAGTGTTTATGATAGCCACGTAAAGTAGAATTCAACTTAGTGGCACGAATTTTTCGCGTGCATAGCGGTGGGCGTACGCATACTTAACACCGTCATATAAACATCTTTATTAAATTAGATGAATGTATCTTGTCTGAGTATTATTGGATATATGGTTTTAGATCCTTATGCGGATGCAGTCCTTTTATTTTTCCCGATCCGGGATATGCTAACAGATAGCTACCTGGGTGTGGTAGCTTCACAATAACAAATGGTCCTGTGTATACCACCTGCCACTTTGCATTCAATTTCTTTAATTCATCTGCCCTTGGATGGCTTTTAAGAAATACCATATTTCCCTCTTCAAATTTGTGAATACGACCTAGCTTGTTGTCATACCTACGCTTTCTTCTCTGTGCCTCCTCATTCAATACATTCTGGTTTTGTCCATTGAGAAAATTATTACGCTGTTGCCCATTCTGGTAGACCGGGTTATACCTATTATCATTCCTCCTATTGTCGTTCCGCATTCGGTAACTGTTGTTATTATTGTTACTACCACCGTTGTAATTACCGTTTCGGCTAGAACTCGTTCCATTTTGCCTAGGCGGTGAGTTCCGACCAGAATTCCCATGGTTCACATTGTCATCAAAATTATCCCTGTTAGAATTGCGAACAAAACTTCTCTTCCCTTCATGGATCAGGTCGTAATCGTCTAAAGCATCCAAAAATTTTGGCAAATTATACTCAGGCACCCACATAATTTTTTCAGCAATATCAGCGGGTAATTTTGATTTGAGTATCCTAATTACATCCACGTGTGACATTGGTGTCGTCCAATACAAGGTTTTATTCAGATATTTTTCGAAATATGTACGTAGGCTGCCCGAGCGTCTGTTATACGGCTCCGGACTAAAAACTTGCCGTCGTAGACGTTCTTGTACAGACTGTGACCAAGCTCTTGCAATGAACTCCTGCTCAAATTGAGCATAGGTTTGGCACCTATTTATGGCGCTTGCAGCCCAAGCAGAAGCATTGCTTCGATGTGACTAACTATTTCTTGAATTTTCCGAGCATCCGACCAAGAATGTGGCAATACATTCCGAAATGTTTGCAAAAATATGATTGGATGACTCTTTTTGTTTTCTTCCGAAAATGTGGGAAATTTTCTCGATCCACCTAAACTGTCTTCAATAACAATATTGATAACCTGGTCCCCATTTTTTGCTGATTGGGTGTGGGTTACAACTGTGGACAAACCGGGTACCGTATTTGTACGCGGCCCATTTGATTGTGTTGGCATAGTTAAATGTTCCAGAGGTGATCCATGAATTTGCTGCATATTAATGTGTTGGAAAATTGGCGGCGTCGTTTGCGACCTTGTAAACGATACAGACTCCCTATGCTCATTTACTAAATTATGTCCCGGTGGCACGGTATTACTTGTTAATGTGGATGATTGAGCCGGTGTGTTTTCTCCGTAAATCTGACGGGTCATACTGCCAACTTCCCTTTTTATTTCCCGCAGTATTTGTTCCCCTTTTTCTCTTACCCATTTGTCCACTTCCTCTCTACAATTCCGATGCCCTGAAGTGCTACTGTCGCATTCATCGTCTTGCATTTGCTTTTTTATCTCTTGTAATTCTATGTTAGAATTCTTTTGTTCTACCTTTAAAGATCCTACTTCACGTGTTAGCTGTTCCATTTTATCGGCTAACGGATTGTACCCTCGCTCAACTCGTCTACTCTCTGCTCAATTGAGCTTATGGATACTTCGACCATTTGTTTTGCTGCTTTTAAACTTTCACAATCCTTGGCAATGTAATCTACTTGAGTGCTCAAACGGGTTTGCCTAACATTTAAAGCCTCAAATTTAACGTTGATTTCATTTACTTCCTGTTGTATGTCAGCTCGCATTTGCGTGACTTGTGTTTGTAAATTTTTAACAGACTCCTTGGTAGCCTGTACTTCAGTCCGCAAATGTTGCATTTGTTCTAATTGTTTGTCCGATTGTTTGTTTATTTGCTCTGATTGTTTGTCCATTTTCATTTGCAAACTTTGTGATTGTTTGTCTATTAGTTCCATTATTCGGTTAAAAAGAGTGTACATTTCTGACGAAGATTTATTTTCCGTCTCTACTCGGGTGTTATCTGAACTTTTTATTCCTACCGGGTGTACGGTTTGTGCCTTTGAAGAAGTGGGGGTCTGCCAGTTATTAAATTCAATTGTGTGGGCGTTTTGTGAAGCTTCATCATCAGCCCCACACAATTTCTCTGATATTCCAGAAGAATCTATACTCTTTGAATCTAACAGAGGATTCATCATCGGGTCATTGTTTGATATGAAAGAGGTATTGTTATCACCATTGGATTCATAATTTAAGTCTGGGATCTGTAATTCGGGATTTTGGACTAACTGATTATCAAAACTAACTTCGCCATCACTGCTAGAAGATTTTCCTGATAGTTCACACTGTTCACGTTTATCGGACATTTTGGCAAACTTTCACTTAAGGCCTCGGCAACAATGACAAATCCCTTCCTCAAACTACTATTAAAAAAAAAAAAAAAAAAAAAAAAAAAAAAAAAAAAAAAAACACGCTTCAACAATCACAATTGAACACTTAAAACCAATTTCATGCCTTATATCCCACAAGAAGTTAATTTTAGGATAATTTTTTTTTTACTACCAGAAAGATTGTTAATGAAAATTTCTTTCGAGTTGGAGTATAGATAGGACACCTCTTCCACCATGGAAGCACCAGTATATATATAATAGATTATCTTCTCCTACCTTTTGTTGTCTTCTTAATACCGCTTTGCGTTGTTATTTGTGTATTCCTTTCCCGTTACCTGAGTCGATCTCATCCTTATATCCTTTTTTTTCTGGCTCTATAAAGTACGATACATGGAAAAGTAAAAAAATTTACATCGATTAGTAATTAATACCATACTTGGCCACCCCGTTGGGCGCCATTGTGGAACATCTTTATATTGTGAAATATATATATATATATATATATATATATATATATATATATATATATATATATATATAAATTGGTAATGAAAATTAGCTAAGAAGAACTGCATCAATATTAATAAACTTCAGAGACTCATGTAAAAAAAAATACCGACAGTTTTCAAAATGTCTTCTTATTGTTGATTGCTTCATCACATCTCAGGGTCTTTAAGTGGTTCACTTTAAGGCCGAAGTAATAAACCAAGACGAAACCTTTCACTCTTGAAAAGGATTTGTATTTTTCTAAGAACATTTACATCTCAACTGAAAGTTTACACAGAAGAAAAAAAATGAGACAGCTCATAACTTCTAACTGCTCGAGAAGTCAAAACAAGACTGACTGCTAATTAAAAAGCAAAGATACTGCTCTTCCACCTTTTTTCTTTTAGTTCCACAGATGATTTTTTTCACATCATTAATTAATAATTGTCTATTATTGTTATTATTAATAATAATTTTCTCTCTCCTTTTTTTTAAAAATAATAATAGAAAATTAAATTAAATTAAATTAAAATATAAATTCGCTTCTTACTGTCCTGATACCCCAACACTCCATTCCTGGTAACAGCACATGAGCCCCTGAGGGGTGTAAAAGAACTGATACTTACATAATTTCATGTCATGACGTGGGTATGAGCTGACAGCATATGTGAGTCTGAAGCGGCGCCAACCAGATTCCGCCACTGCAGAGACAACCTATCCTACTGCGGCAGTCATTCGTGGCGCCATTGCAGAGCTGCTGATACCTGATATTGCTAACATAAAGAGTATAAAGCAGAAAAAGGCAACAGGGAAAAGTCAAGCACAGGCAAAAGCAGGCAAAAATCATCTTATTACATAGAGCTCATTATACCTGACCTCCCTCCTGACTCCGCTGTTGAGTTCATGGAGCTGGATGTCTTTCAGGGGCAAATATCACACCCCAACTGAACCTCCATCCAGCCTCTGTGAAGATAGCTCCCACACTGTAGTGGAACTTGCAGGGATTTAGGAGCCATTGGAGGAATTGTGATTGTTGACTTGGGGTAGACCTGTATGTGTGTCTGTCTTCAAGAGACTTGTTTCAAAGAAACAGACAACCCTGAGTTACCTGGATACTTTCCATACAGAAACGATAACTTTACTAGTCATCAAAACAACAATCGGTCGACCGGCAACATCTCGTCACACACACAAGATACAAGGTAACAAAACTGCAATGCTAACAAATATCTGGTAATAATGAAATGTGAATCAATAATAGAAAAATTCATATTATTTCATGTGTAGCCTAGGTGCAATCAAACATTGTCACAATGTTTATGATACTGCTTAAATGGCAAACCAAATACTTGTGTAACATTATTTCAAACTTATAATTAAATTCAATTGAAAACTCAATAAATAATATACTGTAGTCCAAAGACAGATCGTCGCATTGACACCCTCCACAGAAGATTCGCTAGGGCTGTTCTCAATCGTTGTTGTGCCCTTTCCTGGCTTTACCGCTGCCGAGGAGGGATGCCCGTCTCTGGCTGCTGCTAGAAGTGTTGCTGGCCTGGTCTGGTTCCAGGAGGACGCTCCGCTCATCACCGCTCGGTCAACCTGACCGGCTCGTCTCCAACTGCTGCCACCACTGCTGCCCAGCGCCCTTGAAGTAGGCCGGCAGGTTTCTGTCGGCCCTTCCACTGACACTGTTGCCTTCAAAGCCGTGTGTGTTAGTTTGAAATGAAAAGTAGTATGTGTTTGTGGGGCGAGCGTGTCACTGTTTT
This sequence comes from Locusta migratoria, assembly GCA_026315105.1. Lineage (NCBI taxonomy): Eukaryota > Metazoa > Arthropoda > Insecta > Orthoptera > Acrididae > Locusta > Locusta migratoria. The sequence continues at coordinate 206,273,027 of CM048748.1, forward strand.
TGTTAAGAGACCGTCCCCGCTAAAAATTCCCAAATAAATGTTCTGTTAATTTGACTAAGCAATGAGACTTAGTACCTTCCTTTGCCCTGTTAGAATAAATTGCAACTGACATGGGATGCAATGTTCTTACGAAAATGTGGTTTAGTTTGATGCGCAACGGATAACACTTTAAATTGTACAGTTGTTAATAAGTCAACAGTAATTAAACTCGTAATTGGTCTACACATTAATCTCGTGTGTGAGAAACAATGTGAGCAAATGAAATGTTCAGATCTGTTAGCGTGCACCATATACCAGCAGCCAGACTATACATGTATAATTCTACTGCGAGAGCGAACAGAAAGTGCTACTACAGTGATAATTTTGCTATTTGAATTAACAGGATGCCAAACAAGGATATATGATATTAATTGGATATCAAGATCACTGCACTTGATAATGTGCCTATTTGTACAACAATTACCATACAGATTCAATGTAATAAAAAAATGTTCTACAAATCCGGTAAAGATTTCAAGTATCACACACTGCAAATATGTCTCATCTCTTTACGTGATCTACTTCTCTTCTAATCAAACAAATCACTTTAACTGTTACTAACATTAACTACCTTAATAATCTGAACTTTCATTGAGACTGAGAAAATCTTTAGCTATGATCTTTACTGCAATTAGGAACAACTACTTCCTGCTCTCATTAATAGACCAACTGATCATCACAAAATGCCTACACTGAACTGTTCTAATTAGCAAACAAATTTACAAACACAATAATTATGCAACTCTATCATAAGAAACAATGATCAGAACGGATAGCAATTCAAATTGTTGAAAGGAACGAGGAACTGATAAAATGACACAGGGATAAATGATAAATGCGAGATGAATTAAACAGTATTCATTACCCAAAAGACAAACCAACTACAATATAGGCTACACACAGGCTACCATACATAACAATAGAAAAGTACAAGTTTAACTTATTTGAGACATAAATTTCCATGCAAGATTTTCAATCTACAGACTTGGCTGCGACTCTTCAAAACTGAATTTTTACTCTTCGAGTCTAACACACAGACAGACCAACCCGACAGTATCCTGCACGAAGGTCACACACCGACTTCTCCCTACACGAAGGTCACACCTCGACTCTTTAAACGCAACAACTGTGAGTGCAAGACACACTCCAAAAATAAAACAAAGTCTTTGGTTTACAGCAAAGATATGAAAATAAGTACAGTATGTTATATCGATTAGTGAAATGGTACAAATATACATAAATTTGTTTTCTGCAGAATTATAGCTTTGGTTTTTATAACGAAACATGCTCAATGCTCTATGACAGGCAAAAATTATGTGAAAATTATATTGCGTACTCCTTTCATCACCCCTCCCCTACGGGAAAAGAATTTTGCGGGGTGGATGATGCTGACAAGATAGCATCAGCTAGCCAAGAAATTCTTAAACAGGAAAAAAAAAACCTCATCAAACCATTTATATAATCATTAGGTTCAAGAAGTTTGTACATTGTTCTTTAAAATGATTAATTAGAGAGTTCAATTAACATACAATATGAAACGAAAGTCATCTGTATAGGTACATAAACATATTTAGTGGCCACAGTCGAAAGAATCTCAGTTCTCATTGGTCTGTACATGTGAATACTAGTGTGATATAAAGCTTACAAAGTTCGTAGATTATGGCATGATTTACACCAAAGATTAGTATATCAGTGCTCAACATACATCAATGGTAAAACAATTTACATAAGTAAACCAATTGAGGGTTTAGTCCAATTTTTTTTTTAAGATCATAAGTCAGTTGATGCCGTACATCTTGAGTATCAAATTCAATAGAAATGGGTTACATTTACGTACAATTATATTAAGATTACATTTATATACATCATTATTCAAAGTTTGATTACCTGTAAAGAAAATTACAAAAAATATCCTAACAGTTACATAGTGCTTACAAAAGAATTAAAAGATTTGCCTACAAGGTTGGCAGATACTTCATATATGGTTACATAGTCTGTTCATGAACGGTTAGAGGATCAATGACAATTTATATGGCTGTCCTGCCAGCACATGAAGATTAAATGAAAAATGAAAATTTATATGGCTGTTCTACCAGCACAACACAAATGTTTTTGGTTGTTTGAAAGGAAAGAACCTATCAGAACACTTTATTATGGACAACGTTTGCAATGGGAGAAATTACGTGAATGGCGGCACTTAAATGTCACACGCATCACCAATTTTACACACGCACACTAATCACATTTGTGACGACATGATGGATAAAATGCTCATCTGCGGTCAAAGGTTCGGGAATGGGACGTCTTGACCTCCAGCTTTTCCCGTGATGACCCACAGATTCTCAAGATTGTTGCTGAGCAGGTACGGGGAATGTGGAATGCTTTTGCCACAGACTTCCCCTCAGACTCAGCTCTCCAAGTTCCATCAGCGTAACCAGTATGGCAACTGGTCAACTTTTTGTCAGATTACGTGCGTGTAGTGCCAGCTCCCATGCGTGTCCAGAAACATGAAACAAATATATCAAAGCCAAAATTAGAAATTTTATAGTGGTATCTCCTCGTCAGCTGGAAGAGACACGTCCATTATGATATTTTACATATATCCTCAAAATATGAAAACTATAAATTTTGTTTAGGCAAGCAAAAATGGCTCACGTGCTATTTGCACTTAAATTTGTCACATGCTTTGTTTACAGTCTGTTAATCAACAACAACTTAGTAAGGTACATGTTACTTTACCAAATATAAAGTATGTAATCACAATCAGAGGAAATAGTTCTTATATACTCAGATAGTTTCTAGGAATGCTATTCTAAAGTTACATATGAAAAGATTATCTTACAAGTATGTGTACAGTGTTGTGGAACTTTCCCTTGTTCCAAAGATATCGTTAGATATCGGAATATACTAGTAAGTCATTATAAAGTCTCATGGTACATAAGTAAGACAATGTTTTATAATCCATATAATACAACATATTAGAGGAAATAGATACGTATGTACACGTATACAGAATTACTGTGGGATTACCACATTTTTGTTAACATAAGTTTCAATAGTGATCCACCTTTTCATTTCGTCAAATTTTCATACATTTTTATATTCAATTGGCCAGGCCTTCATAACGTATTACAAATAGGCTTAACACTATTATAAACAATTGTACTAATGTTAATCACGTAGTTGAATCTACAGAGCTGTACCACATACTGTCAAGAGTCAATGGGGCAAGGGATTCAGTCTTTGTCATTGTCTTTGTCATGGGGAATATGAAGGAATGAACATATTAGTAGTGCTAGCACTTCATAGACTGCTTATTTACTATGACAACAGAACAGCAACGGAAATATTGTATCAGTAAGTATAATGTAGCAAATAGCCAAAGTACATATTCCTGAAAAAGGGTAAGGCAAATTCAAGCACATTAGTTAAGACAGATGCCTATGGCATACAATTTGATAAATGAAATATTTTTTATCGTTGCTATAACTGCTGCTACCCTGTACAGTAAAGGCAATTTTGATTAAACGCTATTGGTAGCTCATTTTGTTGCTACATAAAATACCTACAAAGTTGTCAAAATTTACGCACAAAGATGTTATAAAATATCAGTTGTTGTGAAGATATACCTGCAAAGATACTTCATTCAATTGGTATAATGATTATTTCATAATGTAATTACTGAAACAAACATCCACATCTTGGTTCTTCAGTTATCTGAAAATCTTTGTTACAGGGTTAAAGTCCATTAGTTACATGCACACAACATCACTGAGATAAAATGACAATAAAAATTCAATCTCATCTATACTCCTATAATCACCTGAAAATATCTCATCCTTCAATAAAACTTCATTAGTGCATACACTTTATATTAATTATTATACATATTTATTAGCTTCCTTATATTAATTCACTTCTTCTATGCTTCTTCATCTACATAACAATAACATACTTCACCTGTGGCTTCTTTGGCATTCCTTTACCTCATTTTTCTAGTTGTGTATGTATTTTACCCTTCATTTTACTATATACATATCTTTCCCTTATTTTCCGTGGTTCACGTTTTGCTTATACCGTATATCTCCATGCAATTTATGCTGCAAGTTCTCTTTTTCGTACCGTTGCAATTTTATTTGCCTTGTGTTTACCTTCTGTACAGTGCTTAATGTAATACAATTGACATTACAACAAAAAAAGGCTTGGTATCTGAAAAATAGTACTTTATTACCAAAAACTCAAAAAATGTTTAGTGCCATCTGGTCATAGTACCAAGAGGTTGTGCTTAAACTAGGATAAAAAAAAAATATAAAAAAAAATTATTCTTTTCATTCTCCACTCCGAGGAGTGGAGCGGGCTGTTTGAGATCCGGCCCATAAAGAGTCGCAGTTCTATTCAGCCAATTATCAGACAAGCTGATAGTGGGGCAAAGGGGGAATCCCAATTGGGAATAAGTGGGAGGGGCTAACCAGTTCCGGCATACGCCTTACAACCAAGGAAAACCTCCCGAAAACCTTGGTCGGAACCGGGGGAATTGGGACCAATTTAACTTATCTCCGGGACTTGCCCCGGACTAAAAATGAATTATCGAGAGAACACGAATGCACTCACGATCAAAGATCGGACGCCCGAGTTACTCTCGCAATCTCGTAGAGATCAGCTCGAACCCAACCGAGGACAAGCATCTCCCTACAGGAACCGCACCCGTGGGCACGGTGTCCTGTGCGTCCGAATCGAAACTAGGATAGTGCAAAAGAAAAATATATACTTACATACTAAACAGAATAGCTGCGAGAGAGAGAGAGTGCACTACGGAAATTAGAAGAAATAGTATCACCCAGCTCGAGAAAGGGCACCAATCGCCAGTTGGTGTATCCATCATAGATTGATGGATTCTCTACCCCCAAAAGTTCATTCCTTAAAGGGTTTGATGTTAGAGACATGATCTATACCTTTTGACTCGTGTGTCCTCAGAGTCTCGACGTTGTCGTGAATAATGCGTCTTATACGATATGGTCCGTTGTACAGCAGAAAAAATGTATGTATAACTGATTTACCTTTGTGAGAAATGTGGTGGGATTTAATTAAGACTTTTTGGCCTACATATAGATGTTTGATATTGACATGCCATTTCCGGCCGCGGTGGCCGAGGGGACTGAGGCGCTTCAGTCACGGTCTGCACGGTCACTACGGTCGGGGGTTCGAATCCCCCCTCGGGCATGGATATTTGTGCCCTCCTTAGTTGTAGGTAGTTCATAAGTAGTTTGTAAGTTTAGGGACTGATGACCCCGTAGTTAAGTCCCTTAAGCTTAACAAACATTTGCACATTTTTGACATGCCATTGTAAACTTTTTCTCTTGTCGGCTGCTCTTTTGATGTTGGCCAGAGCCAGATCAGTTATCTCATTATGACGTAAACGCCTACTTTTGGGAAAAGGTACAAGTTCTTTAATATGATCAGGCGGTTGCTTATTCTTTAGCACCAAAATCGGTGGAAGAGATGTGGAGTCATTTGGCAGCTCATTTAGTATATTTTGGAATAAGTGGAGATATCTGTCCCAGGAATTATGTCAGCGATAGCAATACAATCTGCACAGCTTTCCAAGTTCTTTCATAATACGCTCACAGGGATTGGAAGAAGCATGATACAACAAGATAAATACTGGTTTAATCTTTCGACGTCGCAACATGCGTACCCAATGCTGCGATCGGAATTGTGGTCCGTTATCGGATATGACCTTATCCACATGACCAACTTCTTTTAGGAAATATTTCACAAATACTGTCGAAACAGATCTTGCCGTGGCACGGCGAAGAGGAACGAAAGATACAAATTTTGACGTTAGTTCGACTCCGACAAATACAAAGGAATGTCCATTATCAGTTCTTGGCAATTGGCCAAATAAATCGACGGCAGCCAGTTGTTTCAATTTAGTGGGGATTATCGGAAACAATGGAGCCGAATGTGAAACAGTTGGAGGTTTTGCCTTTTGACACAGTTTGCATCTCGAAAGAACATTGCGAATATGCTTTTCCATGTTAATGAAATAACATGTGTCTCGTAATTTAGCAAAGCATTTCTTGGCGCCATAGTGGCCAAAACTTAAATGTGTGTACCAAATTAATTTATTCACAGATTCTTCCGGGATGCACACCGTCCACAACTCACTATCAGGAGATCTGCGTTTGAAAAGGATACTATTACGAACGGTGTAAAAGTGCCTAATTGATACATAATCTTTGTTGTGCCACTTTGTTTTAACATCCTTCCAAACAGGACCTCTATCTTGTTCCTTCGCTATGTCAGTGAGCGTAGCAGAGATGTAATTTTCAAAAGCCACCTTTTGAATGTAGAAGATACTAAAATTGTTTTCCAGGTAGGATTCTTCCGTCGCCTTCACAAGTCCAACGGGCGAACGGGACAGAGCGTCGGCTACAATGTTTTCCTTACCAGGGATATGAATGATAGTGAAACTAAATTCCTGCAAGGTCAAAGCCCAACGTCTAAGTCGATCGTGATTCAATCTTGCAGTCATTAAGAATTGGAGGGCACAATGGTCGGTATACACTTTTGTGTGTCTGCCATACAAAAGAAAACGAAATTTGTCAAAGGCCCATACCACAGCTAACGCTTCCATCTCAGTGACTGAGTAGTTGCGTTCTGATTTTGAAAACACGCGGCTGGCAAATGCTATTGTTTTTTGCACTACAACGCCGTTTTCTTGAAATTCTTGTAAAACATGAACATCTAGACCAAATTTGGAACTGTCTGTTGAGATACAAAAATCTTTTGTTAAATCGGGATGGTGTAGTATTGGCAAGAAGCGCCTCTTTTAAACTTACAAATTCATGTTGTGCAGTTTTACCCCAACACCAGATAATATTTTTACTTGTTAATTGATATACCTAGGAGTTGTCAGATCCTTTAATCTTATGAAACGTTTGTAAAAATTTATTACGCCTAAAAAACCTCTTAGCTGTCGCTTTGTATTAGGGACAGGCATTTTTGCTATTGCTTCCAATTTATCAGGATCGGAATGAATTCCTTCATTTGAGATAATGTGTCCGAGAAATTTGGTTTGCGAACGCCCAAACTGTGATTTTTCCAAATTAACAGTGATGCCGGACTGGGCAAAGACTTCCAACAAAGAATTTAAAAGACTGTTGTGCTCAGACCAAGAGTTTTCAGCAATAAGAATGTCGTCTACATAACTAGTAATTCTTTGCTTCAGTTGTTCCGGTAACGTGGCATTCAATGCACGAATGAAAGCTGATGAAGATACGTTAAGACCAAAAGGTAATTTACGAAACTGATAGCAAACGCCACAGCAAAGGAATGCTGTATACTTCCTGCAATTTGGATTCAGTTCGACCTGCCAAAAACTGGATCTCAAGTCTAAGGTAGACAAAACATTTACTCCATGAAATTTTTGCAACAACTCTTCTAAAGTTTGCGGGCGATCTGTTTCTGGTAATATAATGGTATTAAGTTGCCTGGAGTCTAATACAAAATCGAATGGACTTATCTTTCTTCTCCAAAACATGGAGTGGGTTATTGTAAGAGCTAACAGCAGGCTCGATGACGCCCTGATCCAACATGGATTGAATTTCTTTCCTGACACGATCCCTGTAGACCAAAGGAATAAGATAAGGTGGGACAAAAAATTGTTGTGATCTTTGACCTTGAATTCATATAGGAAATTTTTGATAGTGCCAGGTTTGTTGACGAAAACATCAGAATGCGTATGCAGAATGTGTAGTAACTCCTGTTTGTCCTGCACAGACGCATCTTCAACATTAATTATTTTGTCCTAAATGGTTTCAGCGATATTCTTAGTCTGTGTCGTCTCCTGAAAATTGTTGATTACATTACAAAATGGTTCTTTGTCACAATTGAAATTAGATGAAGACAGAAATTTTAAACAGTTGACTTCCTCCTCTTCTCTTGTGATCCAATCTTCGAACTTTAAATAGATTAAGTTACCATCGACTACAGCTGTTGCATTGGCAACGTCAAAATTTAAGATGACTTTATACTCTGTCAGGAAATCAATACCTAGTATAAGTTCAGTGGTAAGAAGAGGTACGATCAATAAATTAACCGAAAAGTGGTGTCCTAGGCAAACAAAATCAAGACGTGTCTGACGTCTGACCTCTACAGCTTTTCCTAAAATAACACCTTTAATTCTTGTACGCAGAAGAGGCAACGTAGGACAATTGATTAGTTCCTGGTATCGTTTGAATGTGGTTTCACTAATTACAGAGATTGGACTGCCAGAATCTAGTATAGCGGATAATGATACCTGACCGACTTGGACAGTAACAACAGGATGAATGGGAATATTCTGAAATTCAGTTTCTTCTAGTAAAGCTTCTCTAACATCATTATCGAAATGTACAAAATTTAACTGCCGTTCACGTGAATCATTCAGGGAAATTTTACTACCAACTAAAGTATCACAAAAATTATCCGAAATTTGTCTCCCAATAAAAGTGTCACAAAAATCATCCATAATTTCATCAACTGGTTGATTATTGTTGCGTACAGGTATCTCTTGCTCGCACACACTATCGTTATCCGACCAGGGCATATAATTGGTGACCCAATCGGCAACACAAATTTCATCTACATTTAAATGCTTAACTTCGTCACCTTGAGTACTCGTTTTCTCTGATTACGTGTGTTACGTTTAGATTGTTGATGGTGTTACGGGGTTTATCATACACCCGTAAAGATTCATGATCCATAAAATTTACGTTGTGTGTGGTACATTGTTCAGTGTCACTGCAGGAATCCTGTTTCCCACTTAGAATTACTGTCTGATTCAACAGAACTCAGAACTGTTTCACTTACAATGGGTTGTGGTTCTGTTTCTGCAGATTGTTCGAGCACAATCCGCGAGTCCACCAAATCAACGTTATTTTTATTTAAAGCCGTAGTTGCGCTTTCACTATTGTTGCTTTCGCAACAGCTAAGCTGTTCGCCATGTGCAATTATTATATCGCTTTCAGGGGTTGTAGTGTGTCCTTGATTAGATTTTGTTTGGTTGTTAGAATTCTTTTGCTGTGTCTGTTGTTTGTTGGGATGTTCGCACTCCATAAATTTGACTGTGTAATCAGTGTGACGCGAACTTCTGGCGGACAAATTATTTGGCACGTGCGTTACAAGTCATCCTTGTGACGTCCCTGGTTTTGTGACGTGGATTAGGTGGTCGAATTTCGACGATTTCGACCCGTCGCTCCGGACTGTGGTCGTCATTATCACGCCAATTTTGGTTTCTTGAATCTCGTGTGTCGTTTCTGTCACGAGAACTATCCCGTGAACGATAATTACGTACACCTTCATTTGATTCTTCTGCACCGGAATCTGCGCCAGAATTGCGTCTTTCGCGCCAATTTGTGTCATTTGAACTGTTGTGATTGTTAAAGTTATGGTAATTACTAAAACGTTTCTGATAACCAAAGCCACGTCCACGGCCTCGGGCTCGAAAGTTACCACGATTAAATGACTGATTACGTGGGTGTGCGTCATTTATACTGTTGTCATTGTTACTTGTACGGGGCTGTTGGTAGCTTACACCCGTTTGACTGTTTGTATACGGTCTATCGTTTTGTTCCACGGACTGTCTTTCGCGTGGCGTGTTTTGCTGTGGTTGAGAATTATGCCTATTGTTGTCTTTACGCTTATAACGTCCTTGATCTTCTTCATTATCCTCCTCAAAGTCTTGTAATAAATTTTGAAACGCCTCAATGTCATTTTTGCAACTTGCTGCCAAAGCAATGTTGCGCAGACTTCTAGGTAATTTATTTAAACAAAGTCTAATTAGTTCAGGTGGGCTGTATGGATTAGTCAAAAATCTGTCTTTCCAAACCATGTGTTGAAAATAATCGGCAGGTCTCGTAAAGTCTGAATTTATGTGAAAATTATATTGCGTACTCCTTTCAGCCTGCCGTCCCTGTTGGGCCCGAATGCTCCCAGCCTCCATCACCGCCATGACCACAGCTGTTGGTTACGTACTCAGAATTTGAAGTCAGGATGAAGTTGGGAGATGCACAAATGCACAAACATAGAAACAAGAAGAGTTTGTGTACCAAGAAAAATAAAGTGGAATGATGTATCTAGAGACGAAATGTTCGCCTTCTGGGGAATTTTACTCCATACTGGAACTTGTACAAAAACCAGACTGCGGTTGTTAGAGTTGAAGGGCATGAGAGGGATGTAGTGGTTGGAAAGGAAGTAAGACAGGGTTGCAGTCTTACTCCATTGTTATTCAATTTGTACACTGAGCAAGCTATAAAGGATAGCAAGGAGAAATTTGGAGAAGGAATTAAAGTTCAGGGTGAAGAATTAAAAACATTGCGTTTTGCCGACGACATAGTAATTCTGTCAGATACAGCAAGAGTCCTGGAAGAGCAATTGAACGGAATGGACAGTGTGCTGAAAGGTGCATAAAAGATGAGCATTAACAAAGAGCAAAACTAGGGTAATGGAGTGCAGTGTAAGAAAATCAGGTGATGCTGAAGGAATTAGATTGGGTAATGAAGCAATAAATGAGGTAGATGAGTTTTGTTACTTGGGCAGTAAAATAACAAATGATGGTCGCAGTACAAAGGATATAAAATGCAGAATGGCAATGGGTAGAAAAGCGTTCTTGAAAAAAGAGAAATTTGTTAACATAGAATATTGATTTAAGCCTAAGGAAGTCCTTTCTGAAGGCATTTGTATGGAGTGTTGCCTAGTATGGAGTATGGAAGTGAGACATGGACGATAAACAGTGCGGACAGGAAGAGGATTGAGGCTTTTGAAATATGGTGCTACAGAAGAATGCTAAAGATTAGGTTGGTGGATCGCGTAACTAATGAGGAGGTACTGAACAGAATTGGGAAGAAAAGAAATTTCTGGCATACCTTGACTAAAAGAAGGGATAGATTGGTAGGACACATTCTTAGACTTCAAGGAATTGTGAATTTAGCGTTGGAGCGAAGTGTGTGGGGTAAAAACCGCAGAGGAAGACCAAGAGATGGATACAGTAAGCAGATTCAGACAGATGTAGGTAGCCGTTCTTATGTGGAGATGAATAGGCTTGCTCAGGATAGGGTATTGTGGAGAGCTGCATCAAACCAGTCTCCGGACTGAAGACCATAACAACAACAACTGGAATGGATTAGGGTTGGGATGTTCCATTTAAGGAACTTTTTCTGGGAAAGTTTTCAAATCCGTCATAAAGAGCTACAATGTGTATGAGTTGGTTTGACAGGGTATCCAGCGTCCTGGAAAACAGTGAAAACTCAGGGAAATTTTTTTTCTGGAAATCTCGGAGAATTTTTGTATTTTTCCCCCAAAAACCTGGGAAAGTCGCATCACTCAATTTGCTTTTTGGCAGAAACATTTGCTTGCCTTCTGCTTGACTCGATGCATTTCATCAAAAATAGATTAGTTTTTAGTTGCAACAAATTTACATTACCAGATTCTTACTACCTCTATTGCGATGCGCGGCCTCCACCAGTTGCACTGCAAATGCCAGCTCGAACGCCTATTTCTCGCGTTTCGTGTTTTGCCTACCTGTTGACTCGTTTACACTCTCACCTGCGTTGATGAAAGGTTTACGACTTAAATAATGAAACACTGCAACAACACTTAGCACTATGCCTTTTGAGATTTTACTGGATGGTTAAGTGCAAATATTTATGTGATTTTACATATGTGGCATTCTACATATTTTGATCCATGCTGTGTCGTATTTAAAGGTTATTAGGTATTGATTGAATGATTTTATTTTTATTGGTTTTCTGCATGAAGCAATACAACCATTACAATTTTTTAATTTAGTGTACAATTACTTTTTGTATATACATCTGTTTTAAACATGGTAAGAAAAAATTACAAATTCAAAATTACAAATTTTAAAATTACAAACTTATAAATTCCACACTTGATGTCAAAGCTGTATATCCGCTTCTTGTAAAAAATTAAATAAAACATCATAAAGATTTGGCTTGTTCTCATTCATTAACAGTCTTATGTTTGTAGGAAAGGGAATTTTCATTTTTGCGAGCTTCTGCCATAGCAGGTGTTTTGGATGCGTCTGTATATATATGTAAAAAATCCGGCCCTTTGCTTTCCAAATAATTTGTTACATCTTTATTGTCTTTAACCTCTTCACTCTTTCTGTCTGGGAGATAAAAAACTTCAGGTTGGTAGACTGTTGTCTCATATTCCTTGCTGAACACGTAAAATTGGGTCCTTCTGTGTCAGACGAAATGTAAAACTGAGACATCGGAAGCCTTTTACTAACAAAGGTGTTTGCTTGTCTTCTGATAAGTATCCTCTTACTGACATTTGCTTAGCGACCGGGTGGTTGCTCACTACAAATCTTGAAGCAGAAACCTTTTGGCAAGTAGTTCTCTATGGATATCCAGAGGCATTTCTTTCGCTTCAATTAGGAGGGCATTTGATGGTGACGACTTCATTGCTCCTAGACACTACCTGATGGCCCGAAACTGCAATACATTTAGTTTTTGAAGTGCATTCTGTGGCGCATTTCCATATAGAAAACATCCATAATCCATTTCAGAGCGTAATATGAAATGAGGAGGATTTCCGGTAGGGCACCCCACCATACACCGCTTACTGCTCGTAAAACATTAAGGGCTTTTTCTGCCTTCGTAACAATGTGCTTGATGTGTTCAGCCCAGGTTAGTTTGCTGTCCAAAAGAAGCCCCAATACCTTTGCTATTGTTCTTACGTTAAATGTAAAAGGTCCTAGATTTATGGTATTCATCTGGTATGATTGGCGTTTCCGCGTAAAGAAAACAACAGAAGATTTAGAATGTGATGGGTTTAAGCCATTCTTCAAGGTCCATGCAGATAGTTTATCAGCTGCCTTGTTCACCAAAGGTCCATATAGACTGTTGTCTTGCTTTTTAAAATAGATTGTTCTTTGGTGTAAGTAATTTTGGAGAATGTGTGGAATACATAAGCGTTCTAACTTCTGCAAAAGTGAGGTAATGTCAACAGAGTCATATGCTCCTGATGTATCCAAGAATAAAGCAGTTAGATAACCATTTTCGGCAAAATCTTTTTCAATATCTAATGTTAGAATGCTTAAATAGTCCATAGTGCTTCTACCTTTCCGAAAGCCATACTGCGACATGGGCAAATTTTTATTATGTTCCAGCCATCATTCAAGACGTAATTTGAGGAGGCGTTCAAAAGTCTTTGCTAAGCACGATGACAGTGCAATTGGACGATAGGATTCCGCTATAGAAGAATCTTTACTGGGCTTTAATACAGGAACAATAATTTGTGTTGACCATTCGTGAGGAACTTTACTTTCTGCCCAAATTGCATTGTATATCTGCAGCAGAATGTTTTTTGCTGCTGTAGGTAAGTAAGATAACATGGGGTAGTTGATTTGATCAATGCCAGGAGCTGAATGAGTTGAACAATTGAGGACCAATTCTAGTTCTTGAATTGTAAATGGTTTTGTGAATAATTCACAAGATGCCTGTGAGTCTCCATGATAGCTATTTTTAAACAGTAATGTTTCTCCTTCTGCTGAAGGAGGTGCAATAATATCTGCAAAATTTTCAACCCAGTTGTTTATAAATTTTCGTGTAAAAGATTTATTGTTTATCCGTCTTATCATTGACCATATTTCTGAGATAGGTGTATTTCTTGAAATCTTTTCGCAGTATTTTTTCCAGGAATATTTCTTTTGAGCTTTAAGAAATCGTTTGGCTCTGGCATCCTCTTTCTTAAAGTTGCAAAAATTTTCCCACGTGCTGTTACGCTTGTAATGTGTGAATGCTAATTTACGTTTGGCAACTGCAAGTGAGCACTCGGAATTCCACCATGGAGCAGGTCTAAATTTCGGATTTCTTGTTACTTTCTTCTGAGGAATTGAGGCTTTCGCAGCTGAATTAATCATGTTTATGAATCTGTGATATGTAGCCTACTGTGGCATCCTTCTGTCAGTTCGAATGAAATACATTCTTCCTATAGAACCCTCTGGTAAGTAGTCCAATCTGCTTTCCTTGTATTCCACCTTAATTTTGGTTCATATGTAATTTTTGTTGGTGACTTATTTACTGATATTTCAATTGGGAAATGATCTGAATCTATCAGATATGTGTATGCTTTCCATTCGAATAAACCTGCTAACGATGCTGTACAAATAGTTAAATCAACAGCTGATTTACTCTGGTGCGGCTTAGTGAGCAAAGTTGGAGATCCATCGTTTAATATGCATAAATTAAATTCGTTCATTACTTCTAGAATGGCTTCTCCATAGATATCATTTACTTCGCAACCCCGTGAAGAATTATGAGCGTTGAAATCCCCACAAATTAAAAACGGTGGATCTAACTGACCGAATAAAGCATACTATTCCTTCATTTTTATTTTTGTTTTTGGAGGAGAGTATAATGAGATTATAGTTAGAACTTGTGATGAAATGCGCACTTTTGCTGCTACCGCTTGAAAATTATGTATATTCGTAAAATCAATGTAGTGAGCGGAAAATGCCACTGACGATCTTATTAACAGAGCCACATCACCTCTTCCATCATTTCTGTCGTCACGAAGTACATTATAGCCTCTAAACTTAATATGTGTGTCAGGGTTAAACCACGTTTCACTAATTGAAGCGATCTCGACATTTTTCAAAAATAGTTCATGCTCTAAGGAATCCTTGTTTGAGATTGCTGAACGAGCATTCCAATGAAAAATTTTCATTTTAATTTGTTTTAACTAAGATAAAATACTAACGATTTCCTGTTGTATAGTTACTGGATCCACAAAGTCGGTGTTTGTTGCCTGTATTTGTTTTATAAGTCTGGCCACAAGGTTAACAAGTTTTTCAATAATTACTGTGTTGTTGAGTGTATCAGACGTAGCTAGTGGTAGTGCCTACATTTGCTTCCTTCTGGCTGGGAATATCGTGATACTGTGGGCTATACGGATTTGCTGCCATTGGTCCTAATGGTAGTTCACTTTCACGGTGTACGACTGGGAATCGTGGTACCGTCGAAGCTACTGAGGATTTTGTTTGTTGCCGAGGCTGTTTGTTTGTTGTGAACCTATGTTGTGTCTTAGGAAGAGTTGGGAAAGATTTCTCGTCATCTCGCGTCCCCTGAGCCGACGCAACTTCCGCATAAGGCTTGTTAGTAACTAAATCCTTAGCTTTCTTTATTTGTTTCGGCTTCTCATACTCTGGACACCTCTTATCCATTGAATTATGATTCTCTTTGCAATTAACATAAGTAGGATGAGTACTGGAGCGTTCATCTGCTGAGTGTTTATCACAGCTTCTGAGAGCGACATCGACTGCTAATGTGGTCGAATTTCAGACAGTTGTAGCATTGTCTGACCGTTGATACATATGGTCGGACTTGACACCTCATCCCGTATATGCTTACGTATTCTGGCAAGTACTGGGAATCGAAGGTCACAACACATATTTTGTATGAGAAAGATGACAAGGAATTCCCATTTACGACGCGTTTAGTCGTCCTTCTGATGTTGAGAACTTTCATTGGCGATTCTAAAGCTTGAAATAGTTCGTCATCCGTGATGTTGAGATCAACATTACAAATTACACCACGTCGAGTTAATCTGTGAGCTGGAATGTAGGCTAGTAACTGATTACTGTGGAACAATGAAGATTGGACTAGGTTATTTGCAGCTTGCACAGAAGTTAGATCAATTCTTATTCTATTTTTTCCGACAGTTTTGATATTTGTTATGAGCCTCCGACATTCTGGTTTTGCTTGAAATATAATTTTTCCCAATGCCATTGGATGCAAGTTGCCAACATTACCGATCGATCCCTCTACGTATATATAAAAAGGACCTGACGAATCGACTTTGTATCGATTATCCTTGGATTCCACATACACCGATTCTGTGTTTGTCTTTTTATCTATATTAACATTATTTGCCACGGAATGTGTTACATTTAAGTTGTCGTTAAGTGTTTGGTGCTTTTCATTACTGAACGAATTATTTCCAGAATTTTGTACGACAGTGTGTTCTGTCTTATTGCATTGCAATGTCTGTGACGTATCTTCGTCAGTTTTGTTCAGTAGTTTCTTTGCTTTTGCCTGTCTGTTATCTTTTTTAGTTAGTGTACCATCAGATAAACGTTTGCTTTTCAACTTACTGTTTGTGGTCTCGACGTCCATGTTTAAGTTTTCATTGTCTGCAATCTGGTTAATTGTGGAAACCGATTGGCTTGCATCTGCATCGGTAGCGTAGCTAGGGGGGTGCGGTCCGCGCCGGGTACCAACTCCAAGGGGGTGACAAAAACCGTCTTACACCTGACACTTAATGGGCCGACTCCTCCTTTTTACACGCACGCATTTAAGCGCCATAGCGGAGTCATTGTTGGTGTAAATGGTTCACACTGATGTACCATTGTTAATGGTCTGAACCGATGGGGCTGTTGCCATTCTTCGTCTATTATCGTGAGTGACAGGACAGCACAGTTTTCTGCCGCAAGATTCAGAAGATCGAATGTAATATTTATTCATTTGCACGTAAGTAAATAGAACTATTTATGATTTTTTTTAATTCATCTTCTTTACATAGTTGTAAGAAGGATAACAAAGGGTTTCTTTCCTGCTGATGCCCAATGCCTGACTTTTTTCTTTTTAATAATTTTTTGAGAATCAGTAAGATACTTATTCAGATGTTACTGCCACTAGACTAAAAACGGTCACTGAGTTCCTTTTTCGTGATTTGAACGTTAAAATAAACGGCCATTTAGCCAAAGCAGCAGTGTTAATTATATATCACGAATTTGCCAGGGTGTTCAAGTGGTCAAATTTGCAAAATAAGGATCCAACCATGAACTAGTCTAGCATAAAACCAGAACTGTTTTCCTCCGTGGCTATCAATGTGGTACGTTATGATGTACAGTGCAGACTGCAGAGCTTTCCAAACTGGATGTCACGACACCCAGGGGTGTCGCAACAACGGCAAAATCTTAAATAAGATAGAACATTGTGCACAAAATAGTAAACATCCTTCAGTTCGTTCAGGGTGCACTTTGAGTACAAGTGATCATGAAAATTAATATTTCTTTAAAGTATCATGTGATATAGATAAACATCTCTAATTAAAATCAGTGTAAGTGTTTCTCGTACAACTATATATTCGAAATGGAGTCGCGACTAGGAAGAGTTTGGAAACCTCTGGTATAGTGTATAAGAAAAATCGTTGAAAATTTAAAAAAAAATTACCATATGGGTTTATTATTTGATGCAACTGTGACGTCAAATAGAACAAATCTCATTGTTTGATATTCATGAATATCTGACCACCGTAAAAAAAAAATGCATAAAAGAATTTTCTCCTATATAACAACAGATTACTTACTGCATTTCAGGAACATTGCTATTTTAAGCAATATTTGCCTAAACATTTAAAGAAGACTAAAAAAGTGTTAGCTATAAATCAGTCCTCCTCACACTTCTCAGGAAAAGGAAAAAACTTATTTTGGTGGCGTCCAGTAATTACGTGAGGTGATTTTGGCGTTTTCTTGAAAGATGTGTAATGTCCTATGTGTGTAAAGTCCAATGGGACCAAACTGCTAAGGTCATCAGTTCGTAAACTAACTTATTCTAAGGGCAACATACATACTCATGCCTGAGGGAGAACCCGAACCTCTTACGTGAGGAGCCGTGCAGTTCATGACATGACGCCTCGAACCTCACGGCTATACCCGCGCGGCTTCTCGAGAGAGATGGCGTGAGATTTTGCGCAACCCCCTCACCGCCGCCCTATAATCTCAATGTTCAAAATGCGTAGTGCTTGATTATGCATGGCATTATACGCTATAGTAAAGACAACAATGCGGCACGTCATACATAGAAAAATCATTTATAAATGGTATAGCACAAAGATTATAAATAAATAAAGTGGGAACCTGTTATCGATATGTATCGTGTAAAATATGTATAATACAGAACTTTGACTGGTTGAAGAAAAACTTTTTCATAACAAAACCTGTACAATTTTATCACTGAAAGCTGCAAGTTATTTTAGACGTGAAGTATGTTGTACTTAATTTAACCCATTTACCTCGCAGTTTTACAGTGTTTCTTGCGAAAAAAAAATTTCGGGAGATTTGCCCAGACACCCCTCTTCCCCACGTGAGGTTTGCTGAGATTCGGGTTGACCTTCCCCCCACCCCCAAACACTTCACGTAATCAATGGACGCCCCCTTTAGGCAGGTGATTTCCTTTCAAGGAAATTAGTTAAAGTTCTTTATGTTATAAAACTTACCTTTAGCAGGGATGGAACTACTGCTTTTTATGGCCACTTAAAAGTCACAGTTCGTCCTACAAAATGTGATAAGTACTTCCTACCCCCACTCCGTTTCGTTAGGAAATGCCAAATGAGCGACCTTAACATGACAGAACATTTATTCACTTGAAGCTATCTATGTGAATATTACGTAAAAATAGAAGTCAAAGTTCATGATAAGAAGGGAAACATTCCTTTGGTTGCTGTATGAGATAATTACAGGGTTACTAGCGCAAAAATAATTGGTGGAATGCCGGCCGCGGTGGCCGAGGGGACTGAGGCGCTCCAGTCACGGTCTGCACGGCCACTACGGTCGGGGGTTCGAATCCCCTCTCGGGCATGGATATTTGTGGCGTCCTTAGTATTAGCTAGTTGATAAGTAGTTTGTAAGTTTAGGGACTGATGACCCCGTAGTTAAGTCCCATAAGCTGTGCAAACATTTTTTTTAAAAATTGGTGGAATGTTTTACTTTTTTTATTTCAACAGATACGTTTTAAAACGAAACACAACATCGCTGTTCAGATTATTATCAAAAAATATGAATATTTCCCCTATTTTTCTCATATGCAATTAAAGTTTCTAATCACCCATTCAAAATATAAGATGAGCGAACTGTTTTTCCTAACACTGCTGGTATCTACTCATGAATTCATCACACGATGTAATTCTCTTAGAGAAATTGAATTGAATGGATAGCGGATATTATCTTTGAGTTCCTGTAACATGTGCGGATTTGTGTTGTGCACTTCATTCCTTAGCGCTTCCCTCAACAGAAAGTTCACGGCATAAAACGGAGTTCCAAAGGGCGAGACATGACTTTGTTATGTACTTCGTCAAATGCGTGCAAGGAAACATTGGTCCTGGGCTCCTGGCGCCTACTGAAAAACCAAAGGCTTCGTTACCTTTCACTCAGTTTCTTTAAAAAAATATTGCAAAATGTGTTGCTCTTTATTTTTCACTGCTAACTGTGTCATTAAAAATGGGGCCTATTATTCAGCTACCAATAATAACTGCGCACCACACTTCTATTTTTCTGATCGTGAAGGGGCTCTTCATGAAGCAGGTCTATCGGTGCTCCAGTGTGGTTAGTTTAGGGCGTTAAAATAACCTTGGAAATGGAATCAAGCCTCGTCTGAAAACATAATGAGGTAAGGATCCATATCGCCGTCAAGCACTTGGTTCGAAAACAATTCGCAAAACTTAGCCCTGTACGAGAGATCACCAGATATGTGAATTGTTGACTGTTACTATAATTTACAGCTCTACCCCAAATATCTGATCTTTGTAGAGAGGTGCTAGAAACACGCGTGCGCCAGTCCGATAGATAGAACATCCATGTACTGTACATGTGGAGACTAGCACCCACAAAAACACTACTTCCTAAAACTCCCGTAAAGAGGCACCAGAAGACACTTTCTCAAGGAGCTTAAAAGTAACACGTCATCAAAAGGAGGAGAAACATCACAGAAAATGAAGAGATCTTCTGTAACGCGAACATTAACTAGCTTTCAACACACTGTGTTACTTATGAGGGGTGTGTATGTAAAATACGTACTTTGCAACTTTGTATGCACAAAATGTTTAGCAATACTTCAGTATTTCAGTGGGGAAAAAAGGCTTTGAGCTGTAATACTTAGACGCTATTTACGTACTAAGTTTCTTTCATTTTGCACGTAATAATTTCAGTGTCGTTGTTGATAAATCAATGTTTTTTTGTACATAAAGAATTGAAAATTTTCATTGTGGTTTCGTTTTATCAATGTGTAATTTTATTATTGATTAAATGAAGCCGGCCGCTGTGGCCGAAGAGACTGAGGCGCTCCAGTCACGGTCTGCACGGCCACTACGGTCGGGGGTTCGAATCCCCCCTCGGACATGGATATTTGTGCCGTCCTGGTTCGTAAGTAGTTCATAAGTAGTTTGTAAGTTTAGGGACTGATGACCCCGTAGTTAAGTCCCATAAACTATACAAACATTTGATTAAATGAAATAAATTTTTAAACAAAATATTTTTCTTTTCGCAGAAATATAACTTAAAATACACGTACAAACACGAAGTAACATCGTCCAAGTGGGACACAACAAAGAAAAAAAGTAGGGGCCCAAACGTTTGGAAGACCAATCGCTCGTTAGTTCAATGCTGAAATTTGTTAAGCATATTGTAAAATCTTTAATTGATAATTACGATGAGATTTCTGAAGATGGTATCCTCGCAAAAATTCCACGGCTGCGTCGATTTCTGCAGACTGCTAATGTCCCAAAAGAAGAATCTTTTGGATGGACATCTTTAAGTTTTACAGTTTGTTGTTGAATATGAAATTTCTGGATCTGTTCCGAACCTCTCTTTGGCATTAAGATTTTTCTTAAATTTGCGTGTTTCGTAGCTTCCTGTGAGAAAGGTTTTTCAAAGCTGAGACTCATTAAGAATTATCTTAGGTCTACTATAAGCCAATCAAGACTTTCTAAATCGGCAATTTTGTCAGTTGAAAATGGCGTGGCTAAAGCTATTGACTTTGATGATGCAATTTCAAAATTTGCTGCAGAGAAAGTTAGACGGGTGAGATCGTAAACTCCATGTGAAAGTTGCCAGTTATTAAGACAATCGTTATCTATTTGTTATGCTTGATTAATAATCAATTAAACTATGTTATTTATAAAAAACTGGTTTTATTTATTTCGTTTCATACTGACTGTTAACAAACTGAATAGCTTTCTATTTTGCTCATTTCATTATGTGAATCAAACATTTATTCATCTCTCCTTGAAATTTTTTTCCATTCTTTCCTGATGTTGGCGGGAGTGGTGGCGGCCATTTTGAGGGGGAGGGAGTGACAATTGGGTGATTCTATTTACACTTCGGTAAAATCAGACGTGACGTCATTATGACGTATCCACACTATCGAAGACGACTGGAGCCATGATCGACTTGTGTGGTCGTTCTAGACTCAAAACTGCGGTTGCAGTTTTAGCAGACGAATTAAAGGAGTAACTGATAATATCTTCAGTTGGTAATGGTATATTCATTACAGTTTCAGAAGCTATGACTTCGCTTTCTTTTTTTGAAAGTAAGAAGCTATAAACTTTCCGAAAAAGGACTTACACTGTGAGCTCTAAAACGTTATTCAGCCAAAGCTGATGTCATCGTGGCCCATTTGTGAAGGTTGTGTTTAAAACTAATGGAAACTTTTTGTCTAAGCGAAAAATTCTACCGAGTTGCATTGTAGTACGGAGTCTACGTTATTTCTGACATAATTTTCAATTTACATTTACTGAAATTTCCGTCAGTGCTTTCCAAAACATGATACCAATATTAAGTTAGGCCTAGTTTTGCCACTAAATTACGAAGGAAAAAAGTATGCAGTTCTTAAAGAATGTCTAATTAAGCATGTTGTCCCACCCAAAACCAGCGTCTCGAACGATCTCAAAAGTCGATGCTCCGCTCTTCTGGACGTCGATAGTTTGGATACGTCATAATGACGTCACGTCTGATTTTACCGAAGTGTAAATAGAATCACCCGTGACAATTTAGATCACCGCACCGGGTGCCAAACTACTTAGCTACGTCACTGATCTGCATACCATGGATCCTGTGTAGTCAAGTCGACGGAATTCGGCGGGAAATTTGAATGTCCGCCTTCGCCGTATTGACCACTGTCCATTATTTCATTGAACACTGAAGGAAGCCAAACACTAAAAATAAACACTACAACTCACTAAAATCAGATTTTCAAATTGAAAACTTACTTTGTGAAATAAGTTTTCAATTTGAAAATCTGATTTTAGTGAGTTGTAGTGTTTATTTTTAGTGTTTGGCTTCCTTCAGTGTTCAATGAAATAATGGACAGTGGTCAATACGGCGAAGGACATTGAATGTCCGCCTTCGCCGTATTGACCACTGTCTATTATTTCATTGAACACTGAAGGAAGCCAAACACTAAAAATAAACACTACAACTCACTAAAATCAGATTTTCAAATTGAAAACTTATTTCACAAAGTAAGAAAATACAGAACGACACTAACTGTAACTTCACCAAAGATCACTCTCCAGGTTATAAGGTACAA
The DNA here is from genome assembly GCA_026315105.1 of Locusta migratoria. Lineage (NCBI taxonomy): Eukaryota > Metazoa > Arthropoda > Insecta > Orthoptera > Acrididae > Locusta > Locusta migratoria. The sequence goes on from CM048748.1 coordinate 206,295,439, forward strand.
CACCACTGAACAGTGATCTCTATACAAACTGGATGTATAACTCTGGTGTCTGAGCATTGAATTGCAGCGTGCCTGCACATTCATATGTTTTGCACACGATTTCGCATTGTCCGCCATGTTTAAATTTGGCAAACGAGTTTCCATCAGTTATTACGTGACAAAGAATTGCTTGCTTACCTCTCGACTTGGAATTTAATTCAATATTCGATGTTGTAGGCTAATATGGGAACGGATCGAAACATATTTTCTTCTCTTTTTCTTTAAATGCTTCTTAGCAGCCATGTTTGAATTTGGCAAGAAACTAAATATGAATATCTATGGCTGGCACGCTAAGACAACAGAAGTTCAACATTCAGATAGTATAGAGAATTTTTTAGGAATCGATTCTTGCGATTCAATCCCACATTGTGAATCAATTCCTACGATTCGTTCACGATTCTTTCGCGATTCTTTAGTCTGCATTGACGCGATTCTTACTTCTACAACTTGCTCGTAGATGGCAATACATGTCTGTGTCATGGATGTTGGAAACTTAACCTTTTGCATCTGTTCCTACAATTCGTTCACGATTCTTTCTGGTCTGCGACGGCACGATTCTTACAAACTGCCGAAAGGTGACAATATGGGTATCGGATTTTTTAATGTTTCTTGTGCATAAAGTTCAGACTTAATAATGAGGCAAAGCCATTCGATTCAGCTCTCAAAAAGTCTCGAGAAAATAGTCTGAAGTTTTGCGAGCGGTTATAAATATATATTACACTACCAACTATTTCTGCTGTCATCATAGCTCATTTATATTCGTTCTGCTTGAATACTTTTGCGATTTAAATATAAATTGAATTAAATCTATGGTAATTAACAGATATATAAGCATTATAAAATACTTATTATGTAAAATCAATTAGTTTAAGGAAACACGAAATAAACATTAAAAATAAAAATCCGCCTCTAAATATTAAATTTCTTTCGAGATACAAGAAATTCACGTTCATTAAAACGTTTCATTTTTGTAAAATCGGTTTCGTTCAGGAAAGCTGATAACATAAAAACCAAAATGCTAAAAAAGATTTTTGAGATGACTTTAAAAAATTTAAATCGCTTTTTTATACAAAAAGACCACTCCCATGAACCACAGACATTGCCGAGGTGGGGTGGCTTGCGTGTCTCAACGATACAGATAGCCGTACCGTAGGTGCAACCACAACGGAGGGGTATCTGTGGAGAGGCCAGACAAACGTGTGGTTCCTGAAGAGGGGCAGCAGCCTCTTCAATAGTTACAGGGGCAACAGTCTGGATGATTGACTGAGCTGGCCTTGTAACATCAGCTAATGTGGCTTTGCCACACAGCTACTGCGAACGGCTGAAAGCAAGGGGAAACTACAGCCGTTACCTTTCCCGAGGACATGCAGCTCTACTGTATTAAAATATGATGATGGCATCCTCTCGGGTAAAATATTCCGGAGGTAAAATAGTCCCCCATTCGGATCTCCGGGCGGGGACTACTCAGGAGGATGTCATCATCAGGAAAGACAATACTGGCATTCTACGGGTCGGAGCGTGGAATGTTAGATCCCTTAATAGAGTAGGAAAATTAGAAAATTTAAAAAGGGAAATGGATAGGTTGAAGTTAGATATAGTGGGGATTAGTGAAGTTTGGTGGCAGGATGAACAGGATTTCTGGTCAGGTGAGTACAGGATTATAAATACAAAATCAATTGGGGGTATCACAGGAGTAGGATTGATAATGAATAAGAAAATAGGAATGCGGGTAAACTACTATGACCAGCACAGTGATCGCATTATCATTGTCAAGATAGATATGAAGCCAACACCGACAGCAGTACTACAGGTTTATATGCCAGCTAGCTCTGCCGATGATGAGGAAATCGAAGAAAATATGAGGAGCTAAAGGAAATTATTCAGACAATTAAGGGAGAGGAAAACTTAATTGTTATGGGAGATTGGAATTCGGTAGTAGGGCAAGGAAGGGAAGGGAGGATAGTGGGTGAATATGGTCTGGGCAAAAGGAATGAAAGAGGAAGCCGCCTGGTAGAATTTTGCACGGAACATAATTTAGTTATAACAAACACCTGGTTCAAGAATCACAAAAGAAGGTAGTATACGTGGAAAACAGGAGACACCGGGAGATACCAGATAGATTTTATAATGGTAAGACATAGATTTCGGAACCAGGTTTTACAGTGTAAGACATATCCAGGGGCAGATATAGACTCTGACCATAACTTGTTGGTTATGAACTGTAGGCTGAAACTGAAGAAACTACAAAAAGGTAGGAAAATAAGGAGATGAGATCTGGATAAATTGAAGGAACCTGAAGTTCTTAAGAATTTCAGAGGGAGCTTTAGGCAACAATTGACAGAAACGGGGGGAAATAAAACAGTAGAGGAGGAATGGGTAAAATTGAGAGATGAAATAGTGAAGGTAGCAGAGGACAAAATAGGTAGGAAGGCAAGACCTACAAAAAATCCTTGGATATCACAGGAGATACTAAATTTAATCGATGAAAGGAGAAAATATAAAAATGCAGTAAATGAAACAGGAAAAATGGAATACAGACGACTAAGAAATGAGATCGATAGGAAGTGTAAAATGGCTAAGCAGGAATGGCTAGAAGGCAAATGCAAGGATGTAAAAGAATGTATAAATAGGGGAAGAATAGATACAGCCTACAGGAAAATAAAAGAAACATTTGGAGATAAGAAAAACAGATCTGGGTCATTCCATGCCAAGTGGTCTAGAGGCTCCCACATGACCCTCATGGATTGTGATGAAATTTTGTATGAACATTCACACATGTTCTCAATGAACACTGGTAAAGTTTCAGTTTCAGAAATTCAATACTTCCGGAGATACAGTCACTTGTTTAAGACCATAGCACAGCTTCCGGTAGTGCGCCCTTGAATTTTCAGCAACTTTGAGATGATATATCTCTGGGAGTATTTGCATTAAAGTAACAAAACTTGGCCATCTCATACAACTTTTAGAGCTCTTTAAAGTAAAATATTAAGAACAGAATTTCTGAACAATTTTCATATAGATAATTTGGGGCAAAGTTGGGCGAAAAAATTGCTGGTTAAAAAAAGTGCGAACTTTAGTTTTTTATATCTCCGGAAGTAATTGTGGGATGTACATGAAACTTTGCACACCATAACTCACCAACACAAGGTCTTAGAATATAAAGTTTCATTCTTCTATTGCTTCCCATTATTTCAGAAATCTAAAGTTGACGATTTTTCAAAAAGTGCTAAAAATGGGTATTTTTAGTCAAATTTTTCAAAAAAGTGTTTTCTCCAAACTCCTTTAAACTATGCTCATTAGAAAGAGCGTAGTCTAAACTATCTAGAAAAGTGGATTTGGTTTTGCAATGCAAGCATATAAGGCCCTAAAAAGTAGTACTGGAAGTTTGAACCCACGTTTCTGGCACTCAAATTATACTTGAAATCTTATTATGTCTAATAAATGTTTGTTAATGCCTAGGATAAGTGAAATAAGAAGTCCTGATGAATAGGACGTAGCTTAAGTCCGAATAGAAAAAGAATAAAAATAGAAACAATGATATTTATTTCTTAATTGTCCCCCCTCCCCTAACTCTCTCTCTCTCTCTCTCTCTCTCTCTCTCTCTCTCTCTCTCTCTCTCTCTCTCTCTCTCTCTCACACACACACACACACACACACACACGCGCAGACAGACACAAACTGAATTTAATTAATAAAATTTATTTCCATAATCATTATCTAATTATTAGTAGCCTGTTAAATGAACAACACTAGCTTACTGATGGAAAATTAGTGTATAAATGAGTTGCTACAGTCTATATTGGTTTAACCACTGCTAGTTTTATTTCACCTGAGAAAACCAGCATCTCCATCACCAGAGGGGCCACACTCGAGCATCAACAGCTACGGGTGAGTTTCTTTACACAGGTTTCCTAGCGTGATAGTAAAATTATTTAAGTGCCCTGGGTAAAATTAGAAGCCGCTCTTAGGTTCCTTAGATTGTTTACTCTAACCTATTTCAATTTTTGATTCAATTTTTGATACGCTACATTAATTTTCTAATGAATATCAACAGTAATGGTGTACTGCTGTCCAGACGAATTTACTGACGGAGCTGGAATAACTGCAATAATGTGTTGTTATGGAACCCAGCACTTGTCACTTATTGGTGGTCAATAAAATGAATCTGCTGGACCATGAGGGTACATAAAGTTTATTAATGCATCCCTTTGCTCAGTGGAAGTCTCACAGATATTCCCAATCCACCAAAAATTTTCTTCGCTGCATGCAACATATTGTCCTGGTTGGAGAGCAGACATTAATATGCCTTCTTCAGTTTTCCGAGCCATTGTAGCTAGAAAAGATGATCAAGCATTTGAAACTCTGCTGACCTGAATTGTTGTTTCATCAATAGGTAAAAAGTGACGATTTTCTCTAGTGCCTGCTACAGTTTGTCCAAGTTTAAACCTCTCTTCTGGTGACAATTTTTTTTTCATCACTGAAATTATGAATGTGAGATATCTGTGCAAACTGTGCTTTTGTATATTTGATGAGCTCCTCGATAAAATCGTTAACTGTACCAGTGTCATGCCGCAAACAAGAACTGATAATGCAGAAACTTAAAGATTCCACTTTCTCATTTTGATGAAAGTAGATAACAAATGTACGAATTGTTGCTTTCCAGTGGAAGCCTTGCACAGCATCCTGAATAATAAAAGAATAATTTTCCAAAAAATCCGTTAGGACAACAAGCTCTTTGTTTTTCAGATGACATTTAAGGCCTTTAAGATGCAGTTATTCCAGCTCCATCAGTAAATTTGTCTGTCTGACAATATAGCATTCCTCTTGAGATTCATCAGAAAATTAATGTAGCATATCAAAAATTCAAATAGGTTAGAGGAAACTAAGCAACCTATGAGTGGCTTCTAATTGTACCCAGGGCACTTCAATAATTTTATTATCAGGCTTGGGAACCTGTGTAAAGAAATGTTTATCACGCTTGGGATATCCTGTGGTAAAGGAACCCACCCGTGGCTGTTGTTGCCCCTATGGCTATGGGGATGCTGGTTTTCTCAGGTGAAATGAAACTAGCAGTGGTTAAACCAATATAGATAATGATTATGGAAATAAATTTTATTAATTAAATTCAGTGTGTGTGTGTGTGTGTGTGTGTGTGTGTGTGTGTGTGTGTGTGTGTGTGAGAGAGAGAGAGAGAGAGAGAGAGTTAGGGGAGGGGGGACAATTAAGAAATAAATAACATTGTTTCTATTTTTATTCTTTTTCTATTCGGACTTAAGCTACGTCCTATTCATCAGGACTTCTTATTTCACTTATCCTAGGCATTAACAAACACTTATTAGACATAATAAGATTTCAAGTATAATTTGAGTGCCAGAAACGTGGGTTCAAACTTCCAGTGCGCCTCTATGATGATGCTACTTTTTAGGGCCTTATATGCTTGCATTGCAAAACCAAATCCACTTTTCTAGATAGCTTAGACTACGCTCTTTCTAATGAGCATAGTTTAAAGGAGTTTGGAGAAAACACTTTTTTGAAAAATTTGACTAAAAATACCCTTTTTAGTACTTTTTGTAAAATCGTCAACTTTACCCTAGAGATCTGAAATAATGGGAAGCAATAGAAGAATGAAACTTTATATTCTAAGACCTTGTGTTGGTGAGTTATGGTGTGCAAAGTTTCATGTACATCCCACAATTACTTCCGGAGATATAAAAAACTAAAGTTCGCACTTTTTTTAACCAGCAATTTTTTCGCCCAACTTTGCCCCAAATTATCTATATGAAAATTGTTCAGAAATTCTGTTCTTAATATTTTACTTTAAAGAGCTCGAAAAGTTGTATAAGATGGCCAAGTTTTATTTCTTTCATGCAAATACTCCCAGAGATATATCATCTCAAAGTTGCTGAAAATTCAAGGGCGCACTATTGGAAGCAGTGCTATGGTCTTAAACAAGTGACTGTATCTCCGGAAGTATTGAATTTCTGAAACTGAAACTTTACCAGTGTTCATTGAGAACATGTGTGATTGTTCATACAAAATTTCATCAAAATCCATGAGGATCATGTGGGAACTTTTCTCAATATTAGACCACTTGGCATGGAATGGCCCATCTATAAATATCAAGGACACTGATGGAAAACCAGTTCTCAGCAAAGAAGGGAAAGCTGAAAGGTGGAAAGAGTATATAGAGGGGCTCTACAAAGGAAATGAACTTCGAGACAATATTGTAGGAAGGAAAGAGGATGTAGATGAAGATGAAATAGGAGATACTGTACTGAGAGAAGAATTTGACAGAGCTCTGAAAGACCTAAGTCGAAACAAGGCCCCTGGAGTAGATGATATTCCCTCAGAGCTACTGAAGCCATGAGAAACCTGTTTCACCTGGTGTGTAAGATGTATGAGACAGGCGAAGTACCCTCAGACTTTAAGAAAAATGTTATAATCCCCATTCCAAAGAAAGCAAGTGCAGACAGGTGTGAAAACTACAGAACCATCAGTTTAATAAGTCATGGTTGCAAAATATTAACACGAATTATATACAGAAGGATGGAAAAACTGGTAGAAGCCGACCTCGGGGAAAATCAGTTTGGGTTCAGAAGAAATGTAGGAACTCGGGAGGCAATACTCACTTTACGGCTTATCCTAGAAGATAGATTAAGAAAAGGCAAACCTACATTTCTAGCTTTTGTAGATTTGGAGAAGGCTTTTGACAATCTTGATTGGAATAAACTCTTTCAAGTTCTGAAGCAAGCAGGAGTAAAATATAGGGAGCGTAAGGTTATTTACAACTTGTACAAAAACCAGACAGCGGTTGTCAGAGTTGAAGGGAATGAAAGGGATGCAGTGGTTGGAAAGGGAGTAAGACAGGGTTGTAGTCTTTCTCCATTGTTATTCAATTTGTACATTGAGCAAGCTATAAAGGAAATCAAGGAGAAATTTGGAGAAGGAATTAAAGTTCAGGGTGAAGAATTAAAAACATTGCGTTTTGCCGATGACATAGTAATTATGTCAGATACAGCAAATGACCTGGAAGAGCAATTGAACGGAATGGACAGTGTGCTGAAAGGTGCATATAAGATGAACATTTACAAGAGCAAAACTAGGGTAATGGAGGGCAGTGTAAGAAAATCAGGTGATGCTGAAGGAATTAGATTGGGAAACGAAGCAATAAAGGAGGTAGATGAGTTTTGTTACTTGGGCAGTAAAATAACAAATGATGGTCGCAGTACAGAGGATATAAAATCCAGAATGGCAATGGGTAGAAAGCGTTTTTGAAAAAGAGAAATTTGTTAATATCGAATATTGATTTAAGCCTAAGGAAGTCCTTTCTGAAGTCATTTGTATGGAGTGTTGCCTTGTATGGGAGTGAGTCATGGACGATAAACAGTGCGGACAGGTACTGAACAGAATTGGGGAAAAAAGAAATTTCTGGCATACCTTGACTAAAAGAAGGGATAGATTGGTAGGACACATTCTTAGACATCAAGAAATTGTGAATTTAGCATTAGAGGGAAGTGTGTGGGGTAAAAATCGCAGGGGAAGACCAAGAGATGGATACAGTAAGCAGATTCGGACAGATGTAGGTTGCCGTTCTTATGTGGAGATGAAGAGGCTTGCTCAGGATAGGGTATTGTGGAGAGCTGCATCAAACCAGTCTCCGGACTGAAGACCACAACAACAACATATAAAAAGAATATTTTTGTAAAATTGAGTCTTTACAAACCTACAACTACGTAAATGAACTCGAAAAGCTTAAACCTCTCTGAACACAAAATATAATCCAAATCGTTACAGCCATTTCCGGGATACGCGAAATATAAATGTGCAAGGATTGCTCGTTTAAATACATAATATGTAAACTGTATAAAAGACGTATAAGTTATTCGTTTGTATTGGCAGCTGTGTATTTCGCTACGTTTTGTTTCAGTCATCTGTAATTCGTGAATAGGCTAACTCCTCGTCCACACATTGGCACCAAAGCTGTCGCCAACATTGGCCAATATTTTTGCGCCAGCGCCCACACATTGGAGCCAACATTCAGTTGAATTCGTCGAGAGCCAACGTAAACATATCTCAAGCACAAATCGCGGCCGATGAATTAACGGTTTTGTGTGTGAATAGTTCATTTTGTCATTGCAAACCAAAAAAGAAATCATATGCAAAAGATGATGGGGTGTATTTTATCATTTCCTAGCGAACATTAATTGCGAATCAGTAAGTTTTAAAATGTGTTACAAGTAATCGACATACATTATTAAAACTTAGATCTGCTCCTTTAAATGATTGAAACTAAAGTTTCCGAAGAAATACGTCAAACTTCACAAGAAATGTTACGTAAAGTTAATTTTAAAAAATTACATTCAGTTATTGAGTGTCAAAAATCTGAAAAGTTTTTGATTTCACTTATAGCGCCTACTTTTTGTCGTGGCATTTCGATTTTTGTGGTTACTTTCACAAATGAATTATTTCAGTTACAGTTCTAACATTTACAATGAGATTTTGAAACTTTAAAATAAACGGCGACGAAAACGAACGAAGAAAAATAATTTTGAGACGAGCATAGGACAAAGATAGAATGAAACGTTGGCGCCAATGTGTGGACGACGCACCAATATTGGCCCAACATCCTTTGATGTTTGGTCAAAATACCGACAACCAACGGATACGTACCAAACGTTGGCTCCAACGCTATTTCACCGATCCACACATTGGACGAATACCGTTGGCGCCAACGTTGGTTCCAATGTGTGGACCCGGCCTAATAATTAACAGCTCACGATCTTCGTTATGTGCTTTCTTTGTTCACACGCTTTCTGGCTTTCGTAATTATTCGGCACGATTCGTCAATTATGTTAAATTGTTAAACAAAGCTCTTAATAAATAAATCCAGACGCCAGTTTTCCCATGATCATCCAGTTATTCTTTACTTTTTGGATTCAAGGAACTGGACAAATTAATTAAATTGTAGTATTTATTTTGTCATAAATTTTGCCCTGATTGGTGCTAATTATCTGCTATTTATTGTCAATGTCGATAAACTAAAATATTGAACTTGCCCAAACGTAACCAGTGCTGTAAAATGTCTCTTTTCAAGAAACTCATTAAGTTTCTAGGAAGAGGCTGTAAGGTGTCCAGTGTGCAAACGCACGGCTGGTGCTAGAGGTATTAGACGAAGTTGTTAGACGCTAGGGGCTTTGAGTATGAAAGCTATTCATATTTAAAAAGAAACAGTGGTCAGTACCATACCTCAGAATACTTTTCAGAGGTACATTGTTGCTTTCAAAATGTGGCCTTTGCAATAGTCAAGATTTTTTTGTAGTAGGTCAATCAGTAGTATTGTAATTTTAATTTTGAACAAATCATTTAGCACTTCTGTTTCTTCGCAAGCAGGTATTAAAAGTACACAGGTATGCATTTCTGCATACCAATACTCTACTGGAATAGCGCTTGTGAATCTGTATTCATGTTAATTTCATCAATTTGCTACTTATGCCGAATTCCCTCAAAAATAGGGAATATTAATGTGCTTACGTCACTTATAGTGATGAGTGTAGTATGTGACCCACAGTTGTTGGATTTTGTGTTCCAATTGATGTAAACAACAGAAATGTTCAAATGTTTGTACAATCTATGGGACTTAACTACGGGCTCATCAGTCCCTAAACTTACAAACTACTTATGAACTAGCTTACACTAAGGACGGCACAAATATCCATGCCCGAGGGGGGATTCGAACCCCCGACCGCAGTGGCAGTGCTGACCGTGACTGAAGCGCCTCAGTCACCTCGGCCACTATTATCTATTTGGTGTAAGTTTGTTAAATGGTTTGGAGTCAGTCAGAAGAATTTCCTCTTACAGTCACAAACGGTTGAAACTCGTTCCACACTGCAATTACAACACCTCACTGGCAGTCATATTTAGTTTGAAACAGTGGCGACCGAAACTCGAAACGCTTAAGGCCTTGTTCACACTGCCGGCCGGGCCGAGCCGAGACCATAACATATAGAAGTAGAAAGAGTGATCTTTCTTCTCCAGTGTTGCCAACTCTTACTCTAAAAAAAATGGCTAGATAACATCTTAAAAAAGGTATTTTTGTAGCAGAAAGGGCTTGATTTAATTGACTTTTCTAAAATTACTAACATTTTGTTTGCAGTAGCTAAAAGCCCACCGAGATGTTATAACCATCACAAAATAACCATTCTGTAGTTTGTAAAATACATATGACAGTCAAGATTTGTGTTGTCAATAGGCGATATACTTAAGAGACGGTCTAGCCAATTGAGCTGCATACTGTTAGTTGATGATGACTGCATTGTTGTCTGCCTTGTCACCGTACCATGCTGTACGTCATTCGCTATTTTTATTATTGAAGAAGACACTACAAACACTGAAATCAGTTTCGATAACACATAGTTTTTAGCTGACATTTATATCCGTTGTACGTATTGTTCTTTTCAAGCGAGATGAAAAACAGGTCAGTATTGGCTGCACTGCGTGCTTCCCATCATGGAGGAGGCGCGTTTTCCCTCATCCCACCAGCCGCCTTTCTACCAGTAAAAGCTCTTTGTTCTATCAGCTCCCCACACCCGGCGTACGGCAAAAGTCAAATTACGATGTAGCAATACATAAGTGGAGCAGTGAATTGGAGAAATAACCACATGAATAAACGTTGTCAGTAGTTTCATGTTGCATAGTCGAAGCGTAGTTAAAAATAAGCTATTTTGGCTAGGAGGGTTTGTTAAATATGCTAGATTTCAGGCTATAGTCATTTGGTGATTTTGTGTGGCTAAATGCACCTCTCATGCCCGGTTTCTGGAAAACTGTAGTTACCGTGCCGTTAGCTACCGCCACGTTATAATTTAACATGCCACATAACTTCCTTGGGTTTCCCGTAGCTGATTTCAACGACCGTTAGTTAACTATGAGGTAACTACGCCTCCTGTCGAAGCAAATAGTACGTCTCAACAGATAAAAGATGGCACTACTAACGAAAATCGCAGTTACTCGAATTTTATCGATTATTAAGTGAAATCGAAGACGCGTCTTAGTTTGTATAGCTGTTACGAGTTTTCTGTTTCTGTTTTCAAAGGCAATGGGCGACAAGCGAGGAAAAATTTTGACTATTTGAGAAAAATCTTTTGACAGACTTGATTTTAGAAAGGAAAGTAGTTATAGTAAATGAAAAGGTAGATGGTTTGACTATTTGGAAAAACTACACGCCTTGGAAGTTGTCACAAAACTGTACAATTCGTTAAACAGACAGGAGAGAAAACGGTAAGGCAACTCAGAGAGCTGTATTCTTTTTTAAAAAGAAAAACAGAACAAACAACAACGAAGACACGGGTAACAATAAAATCATACGTATTATCTCTGTTTTCAACATATATTTTTATGAATTTAAGTTTTTGCTTCCCGTTGTTCTGTGAATGTGACATCACTTTTCACAACACAGACTGGTCAATTTACGTCCACCCATCTACCTACCCGAACCCCACGTTGTAATAATAAAAAAACACTAATCACCTGAAACATTGACTGATCGTAATGGCAATTGCATGGCACAACACTATTGCAAAGGGAAGTATCTTTATGTTTACTTGAAAGTTTTGTTATGAGAGCATGGCTTTGTGATTAGGATGTGGTAAAATTTTACATCCAGATCGGCGATCGCGAGGGATAACGTTGCCCACTGTTGCTCAGTGTCGAGATGCTTGACCAATCGCGAAGTAGATGCAGCTAATACAAACGTATCCCGTTGTCACCATTATCTCTCGCGACCGCCGAGCGCGATGTAAAATTTAACCGGGAATGTTGTTTTCCGCGTTTTTCCCAGTTTGACCCCGGCAATGTCATTGGTGAGAATTTTTTTATTATTCTGAAATGCATATGAAATTCGCTCTCATTACACAGATCAAATGGTTGTCATCTAACACGAAAAATGCGTCGTGGTGTTTCAACAGTGTCGAGTACAGCTAAGTTTTCTTCTTCTGAACAACTGTCCAAAGCATCATAAGAAAAAGACGACGCGGTGAATTTCCATTCTTCAGCTTCAAAAATTTTAAAATTGTATGACAATTATACGGAACCCAGTCATAAAAAGAATAAATTACTACTGTTAAACAAATTCTGGACTTGCGTTTGGAAGCCCACTAGCGCTACATAGCGGATATAGTTAAGACTAAAGTTAACGTGTAGGTAACTCCAGCGGAACGCGCATTTGTCTTTAATGGACAGGTAACTACGGCTATGACGGTAACTGTTGTTTCGGAAACCCATTTTGTTCTTAACGTTCAGGTAACCCACAGATAACTATAATGGGACAGGTAACTACTGTTTCGGAAACCGGCCATAAATATGCTAGATTTAGCCATAAAGTGGCTAAGTTTGCATCGCTGCTCTTCTCCGATAACACGGGTTCAATAGGGTTAGCTGCGGTGGAGTAGTCGAGCGGTCTCAAGCGTCTCGCTGCGGAGCGCGCGGTTGCTCACCGTAAAGGTTCGAGTCCTCCCTGGGGCATGGGTGTGTGTGTGTGTTGTCCTTAGGTTAGTTTACCTAGGTTTAAGCAGTTTGTAAACTACGGACTGATGACCACGCAGTTTGGTCCGATACATTTACAAACATTTGAACATTTTTGAATGGGGTTAGTGCAGGAATCTCCCACTACGCAGCGCTGCTATCTGTTTGCGCACTGTTGTGTTAATGTTTATAAATGCTGGATCGTTTGCTTCATTGCTGATTTATGGATATTTCAGGTTTTATATGGAGAATTGTACAGATTGTTAGTGTGTTCAATATTTATTTAAACCGAAAGACGTGAATGGCAAGCAAATATTTCGATTGAAAGGAATAGTAGAATGGCAATATCCTGAACTGAAGAGAGAATGCCTTCCTGTTCTGTGCCTGGTTACAAGTCAGGAAATAGAAGTAGCAAGGAGCTAAGACCCATTTCACGTCACATAAAGGTTTAAAAAATATTAACCAATGGAAAAAGTTATCAAGAAAAGAATAGGCGCTAACAAGAAACTCATACATTTGTGATGCTTACTTTATTGAAAATTTAATATTAGAAAGGTAGAAACTGACAAAATCGTTATTTGTGGAAACGAAGTTCAACTGCCCAGAATTTATTGGCACTTGAAACCAAATCCAGTTCCTCACATTTTTCTGAAGTTGCCCAAATATTTGTCTATCCAATTAAAGCTATGAATATATCCTACCGAGAGGAAATCTGCTTGAAAAACTGTGAATAAAACACCCACAAATTTGTGACAATGATCCCGCTTCTGATTTAAATAGAACCTAGTTGTTTGTTAGGTCTACATTTCTTGATCCACTGGAACTAAAAGTGCAAGCAAGCAAAAGTAGCTTGGCCAGGACAAACAATAAACTCATATCAGTGAAGGCCAGAGTGTAAGTGTGCTGCTGTAGGCACACTTCAGCCACTTCTGGTCAAGGAGAATTATTGTGTCATTTGATATACAGGTACCTATGCAGTCTTGCTCGACTACCGCTTACGAAAATCTAAATCATGATTGAACTACTGGAAAGTAACGGTTGAAAACAATTTTAGGAGAGGATTAAAGATCGATAATATTCTGCAATACATATTATAGAACTGAAAACTTTTCACTCTATTAGCAGAATCAAAAAGTGAGTTTGTAGTACAATTCACAATCAATATCTAGTTGGTATACGAAGTGACAGGGCAAGAATAAATATTAGTGTTGCCATGTAACATTTAACAATTCAATTTTTCCTTTTCTTGCTACTTTAATATATTGGAAGTCCAAAATTTAATTACTGTGTGTGAAATGCAGTTATTCACTGCTATGTTCTCCTGTTTCCATATCAGAACAATTTAAAAAAAAAAAAAAAAAAAAAAAAAAAAAAAATTATCAGCATTGAGACTGCAGTTAATCTAGATTACACATGTTACCACAACATAGGGGCCTTTATATGAATCACTTACCTCACAACATGAAAAATAGAGATATGAATGCGAAAGTGTAACTTCACTGCATGGGAGAGTAGCGCGTAAATCGGAGCTAGCGCCACCAAGCAGCGAAACTGGTGTACTAGACAAGTGTTAACACTTTCTCCTTCTATCAGTTATGCCTATACATTAAACACATTGTTTTAAATTGCAGTGTTCTCATTGCTGGCCAAGCCAACGGCATTCTAAATTTTAAATATTCACGGCGCGATCCGATTGAGCTACGGTGTTGCTTCTATAGCCCAAGTAACACTTTTCCTCTCTGCTTTCAAGAGAAGTCTCTGCATGGTATTTATTTTCAAATTCACTGTTATGAAAATATGTTGTTTATTTTTATTAATACTGTAATATGAATATTTTTTCAGTAATGTTTATTTTAGTTGTTCACATAAGGAAAAACTGTCCTAAATTTTGTCGAAATTCATGGGATGAGTCAATACACCGGCTGTGTGTCCCAACACAAAATCATCCGATGATTGCAATTAATTAATATTACGATCTTCTTGTAATTGCTCACTTGCTTGCTCTTTAACCTCCTCTAACTTATTCTCAGAATGATATCTGTTTATGGGTCAAATAGCAGACCAAGATATACTAATTACTTGCCCACTCTTCATAGTGCAAATCTTAACCTTACGGCCTCGACTTGACATGACCACTAAAAATACTTAGAAATCGCTTTTATACCATTTCTTATCACAAAAAGTATACTCGATAACTTGCCTACGGCAACCCCCAACCCCAAGGTCATGCGCGAAGCACAAACTACGTTTACGACCTGGGGGTCAGGGGTTGCCATCATTTCTATCTATTTCTTATGTGCTTAGACGAATCACTACAGTGAGAGAACAATAATATTAAAATATCAAAATCAATTAAACTGTTATCTAGCTCAAAGTAGAACAAGTTTTGGCTGAAATATAGTACAGCATGGCGCATATAAAACTGGTACATATCACACATGCCCGTAGCTACCACTTGCAGCATAAGGAGGTGACTACACGTTTTTAATGTCGCTGTTCGGTATTTTTTTTTACTTAATTCATCCTTAATTTAATCACAGACTTGAGGAAACCGCTTTTCTGTAGGACACTCTTTATACAATTATTTTCACGTTTTGGTACAACATTTTTCAAGATCTATATATTTTGTATTAGGAGTAGATGCATCTATAAGTAAGTGTATTTTTGGGCTCCTTTTATCATCTCCAACTAGAAAGCCATTAAGTTAAAAGTCAAAAAATTTCATTTCAATCCATCAATAGTAAAGTTGCAGGTTACATTAATTTTTTCTTCTAGTTCCAAACATGAAATATATATTCCATTAATTGTCTGGTGTGACAAAACACCATTTGTATATCTCTCAAAGTCAAATATGATCTGATGTAAAACCGTAGCAGATTGTTGTCCATTGTAATCGGTCACCACGCAAGAAAAACTTATGGATCATTAACACATCATGAGGGACCTACACACCTGGTCAGCAATTCAAATTTTTCAGTAGTGCGGTGCTTCACGCTACGCTCAACACCCGCCGTGTTTGTAGGCTTGCAATCGCGGCACTGACACCGCTCAGATAACTCCAAATTACTTGTGAAAGGCGGTAGATATCGATGCGACTATTATTTCAAAAACTTTTCTGTACTTTTAGCTCTATTTCACCCACTGTAATGTATGGTCTAAAATGAATGGGACAGTAACCTGTCCACTATCGAACTTTTTCAATATACGTTTGTAGCTCAAGTACGCATACTTGACAAATTATGGCATTTGAAAACAACTGTTATGAATTACAAAAAGGTGAATGGTTTATTCAAAAGCTAAGATGATGTACTACAATGTGCCCAAAAATCAGATTTTTTTAACCGCACAATTTCATCAAAATGGAGTGAGGAACATTACGAAACTAAAAACACACACAGAATGAAAAGTAAGTTATTTTTGTCACAGGCAAGGCAAGGGTTTTAAGGAAAAAAATAATTTGATAGAATGATGTGGCGTGGTCTTATACCATCAAAATATTTTACAACTTGAAAATTGTAAAAGTTGTTTTCCCCCCCTCTTTTACGTATCAGCCCATCACGCAGTACGAACACCCATGCCGCCGGCGTGTGCCAACTAGGCGGCAGCCAGCTTGGCTGCATTAACGGTAAAAGATGATGGAGTGTGTTGTACCACTTCCTACCAAACTTTAATTATGAAATCAGTAAGTTTTAAAATATGTTAAAAGTAATCAATACACATTATTAAAACTTCGTCCTACTTTAAATGATTGAACTTAAAATAAAAAAGAAAGATACATTTCGGAGGGATGCTTGACCTGCTAAATTTCTTGTGGTATTGACACTTCAATTTCTTGCTACAGGAGACATTTTTAGATGTCTACACTTCCTTTTTAAAATAACCATGTACAGTAATTGATATGACTTGTAGTGCTTGACGTTTGCAAGGCATTCAGTAATTGAATGTGTCAGAAGTCTAAAATGTTTTTAATTTCACTGATCGCACCTACGTTATGCTGTGGCATTTCAATTTTTGTGGTTGCTTTCATAAATGAATCACTGTCTGATGCAGTTCTAATATTTACAAAGAGATTTTAAAACATTAAAATAAACGGCGACGAAGAACAAACAAAGAAACAGTTTCGAGAGCAGCAGACAACAAAGATTGGTGCCTATGTGTGGACAAAGTACCCATATTGACCCAATGTCCTTTGATGTTTGGTCAAAATACCAACAAGCAATGGAGCCATACCAACGTTGGTTTCAATGCTATTTCACCAATCCATACATTAGGTGAACACTAGGCACCAACGTTGTTTCCAGTGTGAGGACTCTGCCTTTAGGCGCTATTCACATAGGGATACTCAACTCTTTCACCGATAGAGATACTGTGCGACCATGAGACGCTACATGTGTAGTTAAATGGGGCCTTTCATACGGGGATACTTGAGTAGCGGCATCATAGAGTTGCCGCGACTCGCATACTACACGACCCGACTTGCATACTACGCGACCAGACTTGCTGGTCACAGAGTCTCCCAGCCTCTTGGTTGCGCAATGTATGAAAAAAATGTTTAATTTGACATTCGGGGTAGAAAATGTTTGCTAGCTTCCCGATGAGTTATAGACTTAAAACATTCAATAGCTCAGAGCATGATGAATCTGGTTTTTATTAGATGTGTAGCGGCATTCACTTTCTATATCACTCCTTATTCTTTCTTTCCCTATTCCTGCCACTAATGTTTCGCAGTGAGAACAATTGACGTTAAATTCCATGTGAGCTCTAATCTCTCTAGTTTTTACCTTCATGGTCTTTCTCAAAGATATACAAAGGACAAGGCTATATACTGACCGACACACAGAAGTAAAACTGAAATTAACATCAAAGATATCACACATCCACTGCAATCTCAACAAAATGTCTGAAACCAATTTAAAAATTTTATGTGCACTACACCAAAAAAGATAATAGTTCTTTGAATATTAAAAATAATTTAAAACTGTTTATAAAACCAAGTAAAAATATAATTTATCCTAAGTGCATACAAATTCCTAACCCCATGCATTCAGCCTAGACCTAAAAATTTGTGCTTGTGATTTTTAGATAGTTACAACAATACTTGTACACTTGAAAATGACGAATGTGGAGTACATGGAATAGATAATAGCAGAAAGAAGAGGTTGCTTAGAGAAATCACACAACAGTTCATAGCATATGTAGTGCGACAAAATCATAAAACGTGACTTCGGTGAACTATTCGTATCTCAGTTATATAATGCATGTGCCTCACATTTTTATTTTAAATGTTACAAATATTGAGCTAGCTATTAAAAATTGACAGGCACAAATTTCAGGCCTGTCTGCTTGTACTGGTGGTGGTAATAATAAAACTATTATAATTACTAACTAATTAAAACTATTATAATTACTAGATATTGTACTGTAGGCAGCAAGGTAACAGTGTGTTTATGTCACACTCAGGTAATGAAACTGATTTAATTTTCTTTCACACCGCAAGCGACTCGCCAGTACGGGAGACTCAACTCATGCCTGTCTGAATGTTTTCTGCTACTCGAGTTGTACTGTTTCCTAGTCTCCTAGTCGTCAGGTAGCTGGAGTTGCAATTTGCTTATCCTCATGTGGATAGGGCCTAAGCGTGGTTGCAACCGCAACTCAAACAAACTTACAGCTATATACAATAACGGTTGTCCAAGGAGACTTACAAATCAGTTGAATTACAGCATTTATCTGTGAATAAATGCTTCAGTTTATTTTGTAAGGTATTTAAAATTAAATTAAATGGTGGTCTGTCCTCTAAAAAAAAAGTATTTTACATTTTTAGAAAATTTCTCTCTAAGGCACTCTGTTGTTCACATTAGTTACCCCTCACATTGCTTTTTGTTGTGTAAATGGTCTGTGTAGACTGCTAGTGCTCACCCCCACTCTCAATACTATACCATACCATACCGAATATGCACTAGTATCAATTTGAAGTATTTTTGCTTTAAGGTTTTATAGTCTGAGGAGTTTGAGACAGGATCCACTAAATATATGTTTATGGCGAGTTTCTTACAAATATGTTCCACACATGCTTTCACTCAAAACAATACACTACTCAAAAATGTGTGTTTATCTAAGGGCCATTGAAGATGTAAATGGAGTAACATTTATATGTAGAGCACAGCTAAGCAGGAAGTTCATTGTCACTGCCTTGTTTTTATTTACAAGGTGCTTAATTGCAATAAGTAAGTTGACAGAAGGTTGTAATTGATTTCACTACGGCTGTCAGCAGTTCCAAATAGTTTGTTACTGTTCTTCCCATAAGTCTTTTGTTCAAATTTAAATTCATTATTGTATTTCTAGAAAGTGCAATTTTTTACTGAAGCAGGTAAAGGTATCTTTATGTCAGTGTGTATACCAGGCATGGCTGAACACCACCCCAAGGGCACCTTCACCATGCCCGCACCGCCGCCCACGGGCGGCCTTTGTCGCGCCCCTTCCACGCGCGTTGTGCACAGTGGCCTGTGGTGCACTACCGACACACAGTCGCAGCAGGTGGGTGAACTACAGTGTATTGCGCACCAGGGCAGAAATGTTGGCATGCCTGGTGTTTGCTCTCAACAACTGATTGCTCCTAATGGAAATTTTTATTAATAATGTTTCACCTCATTTGCAACCTAGTCTCATTCCAATTTTCTTGTAGGTTTTTGTTGGTACTACTATTTTGACATGTCTTTTTTAATTAATGGCCAATGATTTCAGTGGTTCATCATTTCTGCTACATCTGCGATTCACGAATTCTTACTTGGACACTATTTTCATTTGCTTACTTTGTGTGTTTTGCTATATTCAACTATTTTATTTCCTGTGAGCATTTTTTCCTTCTTTTTAACAGAGAAGGATTAAAACATGGTTTCTGCTGCCACTCTGGCAGGGATTACTCTTTTTCTGAGAAGGCCCTTCCAAATACACATAACATTCAACAATTACCAGTAATTGGCAATTACTCTATTTTGATTTGGTATAAGAGTAAGAGATTTACACAAGAAATATATTTCTGTCCTCTTCATGTATGTAAAACATTTGGCAAATGAAAACAGCTGATAAGGTGTATATATAAAAAGATTTATTTGTACAAATAACAAATGGCATCTTGTAGGCTGCCATCTTTATGTTCACTGCCCTCTCCTTTAAAACTGCCATGCCACATTTATTTTCTGTTTAATTTAAACAGAAAAGTCACACAATGCAGCATGAATCAAACATATATCTCTTTAAAATAATTCTATACATCAACTTCACGCTGCTTCACCTTCTTCTTTGCTTTTATCTTTATCTTTCTTCTTCTTTTTCTTCTTCTCCTTGGTAGGTTCCTGAAACAGATAGCCACAAATTACTTACATATACTTGTCATAAATTATATTACAATGGCTGCATTTCAATGTACATAATGATATTTCCTGTTGGCATTTTTTTAACAGAAACAGGTTAACAAATAGTTTCTGCTGCCACACACTGCTAAACCAGAACATTAATATCTAAATGGAAACCTGTGGTATTTAAGCAATCCCAAATTGCAATACAAATCTCCATAACACTACCTGAAGGGAACAACTAATACAATAAATCCACTGAATTTCGGAGATGATAAACATTGCTACTAGAATTTAGAAGAATTAAGTGCTGTAACAGTTACTTGATAGCATTATAGTAACAAGTTCTGAAAGAAAACACACTTTTGCCACTGGATAACACTGCTCAAGTGCCACAATATTTCACTGATACAATTATTTCACATGTTGAAGTTATGACAAGATGTGACTAATTATGATTGTGGGGCAGTTTAAAATTTATCATATCACAAGCAGGCAATAATTACCGTTAGATGCTAAAAGCTGGATGAGAACAGTGGTCATAGTGCCCTCTTCGGAAGACAAAGAGACACATTTAAAAATTGTGCATCAGGCATGACTGTGCTGCCAGATGCACTTTTTATTCAAAGCTGGATTAAATTTATACGATATGCTATGTGTTAACATTATTATGAGGGTTGGTCCATATGTACCTGAGCCAACAAAGAAAACTCAAACATTTTGGGGAAAATGTATTTATTTTTACCTCTTTCAGCTCTATAAACTTTTCTCAGCAATGTTTAATAAGTTCAATACCCTTTTTATAATGACAACTGCCTCACTTCTCAAAATACCCATTAACTTCCAAAATCATGTCTTCAACTTTTGAAAATCTTCGCCCACAGAATCATTTTTTTTTTCCAAGTTTCGGAATACTAAATAATCCGAGGGGCTAAATGTCGTGAACAGGGTGCATGTGGTAGCAATTCAAACTTTAATTAATTAATTTTGGCCACTGCAATAACTAACTTCTGAGTTCGTGCATTATCTTTCTTCTTGGCCAAATGTAGCTGTTTCTTCGCCCAAACATTGCAATAAGTTCACGTAATACTTGCCGTTGATACTTCCTTTTTCAAGGTAGTGAACGAAAATTAACCCACTCACATCCCTTACGTACAGATGAAACTGTCTTCCATTCTATGGAGTTGGTTCTCCAATTTTTGTTCATTGTTTCAATTGTTCTTTTGTCTCGGAAGTGGAGTGATGAACCCGCGTTTCTTTTCACACTGTGCAAAAAATCAGCTTTGCTATGAACTCAATTGAAACACCTTCCTGGCACTGTTTTTTCTGGTGTATGAGTGAACAGGGCACAAACCTTGCACAAAGTTTTATCATATTTAAATTTTCAGATAATGCATGATGTACCATACTTCTGGAGTCATCACCTCATTTGTTCGACCACCGCGATGCTTGTCTTACCAGCTCATATGGCTGTATTTAATAAGTTACTCAATTTTTTACAGTTGTAAATGAAGGAGCAGACACTCCCAAAGTAGATTCTAGCTCAGCTTTAATATTGGTTGCCCTGAGGCCGTTCAGAAAGAAATATTATATCACATAATGATGATCAATTTTCTCCATTCACAAGTTCACTCACAATGTTCACTATTTACGGCTGCCAAATAAATAATAAACAATGCAGCATCATCAAACTTGAAACATATGCTTCACAGAACATTTACAGTAAAACCTCACTTTTACGTTCCACTTTTACGTTCCCAGATTTTACTTTTTCCGCCATTTACGCCATTTTTGGTCAGTCCCGTCAAATTTACTATGTTCACGATGATAATTCGTCCCCATTTTTGTGTTAAAATATTTAAACTTTTCCTGCATTTTATGCTTTTTCAAATCATATTCACAAAGAAAAAAAATTACATATTGATGCTGGTATGACTTTTGCATTCAGGTGTAGTGTTTATAAACGTTATGCAGACAAGTTTCTTGGCACCTTGCGTTTATTGAAATGTATATTTCACATTTCTTTGTTTGTAGTACGCAACTAGTTGCCTCACGACGTTGCGTCCCATCAGCCACTGAGCCGACTGTCAGCTTTGTTTATCTAACAACTGCAGGCTGTTTACGTCTTCTAGTTCTTCCACATAGTGAAATGAAATTGAGGAGAAATTTGCAGAGAGATGTGCATAAGAATGAGTTTGCAATTTAATAAGTACACAAGTACTAAATCTTACGTGTAAGCTTCATTCTCAGATAACATGCTTACTTTGGGTGACAAAATTGTCTGTGTAAGATGTGTGCTGCAAAATGCAATGTAAAATTCTGTCATGAGACCTACCATTTTAGGGAAAAAAAGTAAATAAACAAATAAACATTTGACTGCAATCTAAAGTTCAGAAGTTGATATAAATCAGAAGCGTTTAATGTGGTGGCATGTTGAACTGTGGTTGCATCCAGTTCCACAAGAGACCAGGCTGCAACTTCCAGGTTCACAATGTCAGAAAGCAATTGCTCAGCAATTATTTTCTGGGTCATGGTTTTCTTCCTTTGAACTGAGTTAAAGAACTAAGCCTGGTCCATCACATATCTTAATTATGGCCCTCATCAACAGAAGGGATTGGCAATCACTGTGTCATGACCACAAATTCCCAAGAAATTTCTGAATTTTAATCCCAATATAAAAAAATCTATCAAGACACATTAACACAAATCAATGAACTCAAGGAAATAGAAGAGGAAGCTGGAGTCCAGATCTCCTTCCAGAATACAGAAACAATGACAACTAAGAAAATTATACAAAGGAAACAGCGAAGACTAAGTATCAGCAGATGAGTCAAAAAACAGTTCTAATACCTTTGAGAGATTTTCAGCAACAATGGATCTGATAAACCTACAATAGAAAATAAAAGACCAGAACTGGAGAAACTAAATTTCATAACTAAAAACATCAATGCAAAAATAAAGTACTATAATGCTGTGATGAAGCTAGTGATACTTTGTAGAATAGAAACTTTTACCTTAACAGGCCTGTAAAAGCTTCTGAAAATCGGAAAGTGGATATTATGAAGAATATCTGGTCCAAGAGTAGTAAATGAACTACAGATTGAGACCGAACAAAGAAATATATGAACAGTTAGAAGATCTGGAAACAAATATAAGGAAGAGACAACCAAGAGTCTACGGCCACATGAATGGAATTAATCCTGAAAGCGCAAATAAACATACTTCGACAAAATATATAAGCTGAAAAGAAAGAGTGGTTATGCTAAGCAGATGGAGGAAGAACTAAGACGACTTGGAAACACAGATCAGGTCTGCCAAGATAGAAATGGATACAAAGAACGACTCTACGGCATTAAAGTTCTAGTTGAAGGGAAAGTGATATGTGGGAATAGCAATTGGATGGAATAAAGACAAAGATAACAATGGGAAAAAAATTAAGGTGTTTTGGAGGAGGAGGAAGGGTGGGTGTGAGAGAGAGAGAGAGAGAGAGAGAGAGAGAGAGAGAGAGAGAGAGAGAGAGAGAGAGCTAAACAATGATATCTGAATGATCCTTAGAGGGCAAGTTCATGAGAGAAACAAAACAGACGAGTTAAATATTCAGAATTGAGTTACGTAAAACAAGACAAATATGTATAAAAAAATTATATTGTTATCGCTAACCACTTCAAAAAAAGTGGAACACATTGCTCTGAATTAGACTAATTTTTGGTTGCAGAAGACAGTAATTTAACCTATACAAATTTTATGCCAGGTTTGATTTTGCTGTACAGAGTTTAAGCTTTTGCCTTGTCTAGGAGGACTGCAGCTATTCCGGCAGCAAAGCAGCTTGTTTGTCAACCTCACGGGCTTCTGCCATATGAAGTCCACTAAATACTTCCCCTACTTTCGGTTCCACTTTCGAAGTGTCTCTTGTTCTTTTGTCTGTAGCACTGTCAAGTATGGGTAGTACAGCCATGAACCCTCAAGAAGTGTGTGAATAAGTAGTTTTTAGATTTTGTAGTTACTTTATGGGGTGGGAAAGGAAAAAATAACACTGAAAAACACCTTAAACTAAACACTTTAGACAGTTGTCATGGGCATTCTTTAGTTGATGTTCTGTCACTAGGTGTCATCAAAGGTTTTAAGACCACTTTTGTCTGCAGTAATCAATAAAGAAGATCGCTAAATCATGGTCAGAGCTTGCAACGCTTAGTGACAGAATGTCAACTAGAGAATGCCAATGACTAATCTACCACACATCTGTCCGCATGAACATTAGAGATGGATTCAGTTCACTGCAGGAAAATGCTGCTGCTTCTCAATAGAACAATCATTTGCTGAAAGCTTAAATACAACAACAAGAAGAAAATCAAGGCAATTTCAGAGAAACTATGTTTTTGCAAAAGTGAGTGTTCCAATCAAAATATTTCCAGTTATGACTCTCTTTAACAGGCAATTTCAAAGTACTGATGCTTTGTCGCCATTAAAGTATTGCTGTCAATAAAATTTGTCAGACAATTAAAAATAAATGAGAATTTTCTAAAATAAATGTAAATTTAGACAAAAATGTGAATTTATAATAATAATAATAATAATAATAATAATAATAATAATACAGTATAGTCCAATTTTTATATTTGAAGGGACTTCAAAGAGAATTGGTGGAAAAAAGTGTTTTAAATGGTAAAATTTGCTTACTGGATTACACTTGCATTTTCATGGTTTATCTATGATTTATATGTTCATAAAAGGCATCAAATTCACCAACAGGCTGTTCCCATTAGCCCCCATGTCAAAAGTCAACTTTGTGCATACTGCAAACAACAAAACGCGATATGTCTGTCTGAATAAACTCAAGAAACTTGACTGTGTAAATTAATAAACCCTATACTTTAAGCCAAAAGCCTTGCCACTGTTATTTCAACTTTTTCTCCATAACCATGGTTTCATAAGACTTAAATCACAGAGAAAATTTAACTATATCAACACAAAAACTTTGGCAAATTAACATTCTGAACATGGGAAATTTGACAGGAGAGTCAAAAAGGGTGTAAATGGTGAGGAAACTTAAATTCTGAGAACTTTACCCATAAAGTGCTGATTGTCCTTCCAGAAGGACAAGAACATCTGCTTACTGTCATATTTTATTTCTTTGAATCGCCTTCTCCCATTGCAGATCAATTTTAGCTTGTATTATCGATTGCAAAGTGGTTGGATACAGCTGCAAAGTTGACTTCATACAGAAGATACATGAGACTTCCTCGTAGTTGGGTTTATATTTCTTGAACTTTCTTCAATTTTTGATACATTTACATGTACATATTTCATCTTAAATATTGTTTTAATAATAATGATCCATCAGATTAAAATTAGAAAACATTCATATCGATGTCCTTCCAGAAAGAAGGTCAGTACTGCAAAATTAATGGTGTGATTGTGAAAAAAAATCACATATAACAAACTTCTGCAGTTATATGAAGGTAATTAACAGCTTCTGAGAAAAAAAAAAAACTAAAAATAATTCCGCACTATCCAAGTTAAAAGCGAGGTTATACTGTAATGCTACAATTTTTGGTCCATCCACATCAGTGATCACTTAACTACTGGTAATTCCAAAGTTTTGTCTCAGAGTCTCTTGTGTGCTTTACAACAACACATCAGGACACGGTCTACATTTAATAGGTTTGAAAGCATGAGTTGACAGTCTATTCCGTATTTGCCTGCATATAAGACGCACCTGCTTATGAGACGAATCCCACTTTCAAGACTTCTTTTTTAGGAAAAAAATAAATCACACCTAATATATCAATTGCAACATAATTATAATACATTTGTTCAGGTACATCAAATATCTAAGGCAGTGCCTTCAAGTAGTGTTCATAAACTTTACATAGTCTAGTTTCTTGACAGTTTGTGCTCATTCAAACGGATATTTTGCCTATTGCTGTATACAGTGTGCACCGACTATGACGCGATGGTTGAGGAGAGAGTTGTAAAGGCATAGGACATTGACACCTAGGTGGCTCTGCTTTGCTCCGATCAGACATCCCGCTGATTATCAGTTCGCAAACGTCGCACGAGTAGGTGGTTTTCATGTTCAAAATGACGCGTTTTGAGATTTTATTGTGAAGCGCAAATATTTGAGTATTTTTGTGATGTTCCATAAACTGTGAGAATGATGGATTGTTTGTGTCTGTTTATTGGTCAGCTCACTGTATGGGGCACAGCATGTTATAACCTCAAAAATACAAACACCTGTGAGACGCAGAACCTGTGCAAACATCACAAAAAATACTTTTTTACATATCTGCACTTGAGAATACAAATAAATTCTCAAATATTGTCAGGCGAGACATTAATAAATACCTGAGCAGTGTTTCATTATTCAGATAATGAATGACACCGTTACAAGATTGCCGAAAAACATAGATATGAAGAAGTTACATCTAAAGTTTCTACTTCTTATGAAGTTACCAGTTTCAGTTACACTTGGCACTAAAAACAGTACGTATTTCAGAAAAATCTTTACTACATAATAAAGCTCCTAACAGGTATTTTCGTGCATATTATGAAGGATACATATATCAAATAAAAACAACGAAAAAGTAAGAGAGAAACTTAAAGCAAATTTTGCCACTTAAAACATTCTTTCCTGAATTTTACACAGTTTTTGAAATCCCTTGAAAGAAATTGTACTTGTGGGTACCTACTTCAACTGGCAACCTGTGTTTAAGACACATCCAAGTACGGTATTTCGTTTGTTCTATGGCATGTATTAAATATGCACTAAAGAACAATCTGCTGTCACCAAAACATTTAAATTTTTGTTGGGGGTTAAGTTTTTGATTTCTGTATATAACTGAATTGTTAAATTTGGCATTAACAAAATCTATATACAATGTGAACTGTGTGTTTATTGAGGGGAAAAATGCTAATGGCTTTCAGAGATACATGCATGCCTATAGGAACAAATACTGTGACTACAGCTGTCAATTTAAATACTAGAAATGTGTTCACAACTGCAAATATAATTCAGCTTCAGCTGTGCCTTTTAATGGTGACAAATGAAAATATGTGTCGGACAGAGACTATAATGGAGATTTACCACTTTTTGCAAACTGTTGCATCAACCTTTATGCTACTCATGTGCGGGGACTTACATTGGGAAATGTACAAGCACTTATGGGCAGTAGACAATGTGTGATGTATGGAATCATATTTGCAAGTGTGAATAACTTTTAGTATTTGACAAAATCTTTCATATATTGTCACACTTATCTTAAGACAATACACCATATAATTAAAATAACAGAAAACCAACAAGTACTATGAGGCCACAATCACTCATAAATTCTGGCATAGGATCAACTATTATAGTCTTGAAAATTAAATTATAACACTGCACCCTGATAATGTATGACAGGCAAATTTATTGGAATGATATATACATGTGGCGTCTGTTCCGAAAGAACAGATGTCAATTCTGATCCTGCAGTTATTATTATTTAATATTCACGGCAAAGCTGAAAATGTGTACCCAGCCGGGATTCGAACCCGGGTCTCCTGCTTTCTAGACAGTTGCGCTGACCCCTACACCACTGGGGACACAGTGATCACCGCACCTGCAAGGACTACCTAAGCACGCCTCACGTCAGATACTAATTCCCAGCTTCTCCCTGCCCACAGTACTCAAACTCATAGTTTTGAATCTAACTCCCGTAAGAGTAAGGGTTTCAGGAGACCCGGGTTCGAATCCCGGCTGGGTGCAGATTTTCAGCTTTGCCCAATCGCAGTTGATGTCATATATTCTGTGAATATTAAATAACAACAACTGCAGGATCAGAAGTGACGTCTGTTGTTTCGGAACAGACGCCACATGTATATATATAATATGCCGGTGACGGGCAATGATCCTATCGTTAGTGGGGAGGGTTGGGAGCACTGCTATCGCTGTCTATGGGCAAAGGGTCGTGGTCCATAGGTTCGACCGACGCGCCTGCCACCTCCTTGAGTTGATCAGGAGGGGCAGTTTCCACCGCCGGTAAAGGGCCGGGTGCCCGGCAGACGGAGCGTCCCGGTGAAACAGAAGACGGCCGAGGCCGGCAACTGTTGGGCGGCGTGACGGATGGGTCACGCCTCGGCGGGGAAGGAGAGGAACTCTTTTTCTTGTTGGCTCTTCTCGAAGAGTGACAGTGAGAAGAGGCAGTCGACGGTTGGGAAGCCTGAGAACGCAGAAAATCCTCAAGGACGGGTTCCTTTTTCAAAGTCCGGGCATCTTGTTTAGGTGCCCGCGGTTTACCTGAGGTTGATGAAGACTGTACTTTAGAAGCAGCAGGAGGAAGCAGGGATGTGGAACGGGCAATCTTCGGGCTGGCGGATCGCACAACTGTGTCGACGAAAGTGAAATCACAAGTCTGGGTACTTGAATCCTTAGTAGGTCGAGTTGAGGTGAGGACCTTACTGTATGTGCCCGCTGGGAGGACAGTGGGCTTTCGACTCGCCAACAACTTTCGAGCGGAAGATGTCGACATCTTTTCCGTAACCTGAATTTGCTGGACGACCTTCTCATCCTTGTATACAGGGCAGTCGCGAGAGGAAGCCGCATGGTCACCGTTGCAGTTAAGGCAGTGAGGGGACGGAGGGGGGCAATCCCCCTCATGGGCGTCCCTACCACAAGTGACATATTTTGCTGCATTTGGGCAAGAGTCACGGGTATGGTTGTACCTGTGGCATTGGAAGCAGCGCGTTGGGTATGGAATATAAGGGCGGACAGAGATAACTTCGTACCCTGCTTTGACCTTCGACGGGAGGTCAACGCTGTCGAACGTTAAAAACACAGTACGAGTCGGTGTCAGCTGGTTATTTACCTTTTTCAAAACCCTATGCACGGCTGTGACACCCTGATCTGACACATTAGGTTTGTATGTCTTCATCAGACAACCCGTCAAGGGATCTCTTGAAGACTACCCCCCGTGACGAGTTGAGTGTGCGATGCGCTTCTACCTTGACAGGAAATGTGTGCAACAGTGTAGTCCGGATTAGTTTCTGAACTTGGAAGGCACTGTCCACTTCCAGCAACAATGTGCCATTGCGCTGACACGAACAGGTTTTAACAGGGCCAGCAATAGCATCTACACCTTTCTGGATGATGAAAGGATTGACAGACGTGAAATCTTTTCTATCGGTGCGAGAGACAACAAGAAATCTCGGTAGATTAGGCAGAGTCTTCTTTGGCTGAGGCGAACCTATCTTACGTTTCTGGGTCAACGTCACAGAAGAGAAGGAAGACATCGCGGAAGTGTCCCCCGTGATTACCGGCGTCTCCGATGGCGCGGTCCTTCCTAGTGGGGGCCCTCTCCGAGGGCTTACCCGCCTTAGGTGATTGTTCACACCTCAGGTCACACCTCCCGAGAACTGACGGAGGGACCAATCGGCATGTTCGGAAGGTACCAGCTCAGGTAATCACCCCTCCCTGGGCCTGCCTTTACCAGGGGGTACGTACGTGCCCTACTTGTCTACCTGGGGCGGGGAATTACGCGTTACCCCCGTCACCTGCTACGCATGATAATGCGTGGGTCGGCCTTCAGACACACACAGGGAGGAAAGAAGAAGGATAGAGAAACAACAACGACAACAAGAACCACCGTAACTCACGAAATGCGCCCGTCTCCGGGCGAAGGCATAAACCGAGAGGGAAAGTGAAGCAGCCTGAGGCAGAAGAAAGGCTGCTCCGGCTCGGGGCCCCGTGCGCGCCACACACGTACCCACAAAAGAACTGTGTGCCCCCTGGGGGGTTATAGTGATAGTAGCTAGGTAGTGTTAATGCTCTGGCTGATGAATGTAAATGTTTTTGGACTATGAAGAATACTTTGACAAGAAGCTTCAAGAGTTTTCACCCCCACTTCGTCTTGAGTAACATTTACCAAGTAATAATTTATCCACATACATAACTGCATTTCATCCAGAACAATTCATAAATTTTCTAAGTGCAAAATACTAACCTCTGTACTAGCCTCTAATCCTCCTGCAGCCTGTTCTGTTTCTTCTGCACTTTCTTGCTCTAGTTTTGCCTTCTTTTTCTTCTTCTTTTTCTTCTCCTTTTTTACTTTCTCAGGAGAGACTCCTGATTTATCAAGATCACTCTGCAAACCGGAACTACTTGTACTCAATCTTCGCTGCAAACAAAATGGTGTAATTAGCCATTAAGTTAGACATAATTTGTTTTTGTAACATTATTTACTCAGTACTTTTAGTCTTTTGAGTAATGTCTATACATTTATAACCTCATATGTTATTTGATATTTGTTAGTGCCTTAAAACAAATTATTTATATATTGACAAAAAACTACACTATCAAGATGCACAACATATACTGTTTTAGAGCTCAAGCTTTCACAAATATAAGCCCTCTGACAATCACACAGTAAAAGTAAATTTAATCACAATCCCCAATGAATCATATCAATAATTAGAGGAGCATATTATGCTGCACAATGCTTTAACATGTAATATATAAATCAGAATTTAATCTAATGTAAGACAAAGGTTCCACCAAATCCGCAAGATCTACCCTCCACACAATTTTATTGAGTTATATTATTACTTCGGAAGTTATGTTGTTGATTTTTAGCACTGTCAGATTAATAATGCTAGCATAACCTTCACCACAGCACCAAAGACATGACAATTCACTGCTGAAGTAAAAGAACATGAACCATATGCTAACTCTCACTCGTGGCCAATTACAGACTGCAGCATACCACAACTTACAAGTCGGAGAGTTGAGACATGCTCCACCAAGCAGCAATTGTTCTAGAAGCATGTTTTTCCTTAACAGTAAAGTGACAATTGGTACTCACAACACTGTGTAAAGCAGCTGTTATGCAACTACACTGGGACTGAAAGTGTTACGGTGTTTGTGTGCCAACCATTCACCATCTTTGCTCTGCACTGAGTACCACCATATCATAAGTTATATCGTCCCTACTTAGATGCAATATTTTATGCCCATTTGCATGAGGAGCTCTGAGAAGAAATTTATTTTGCGAACACTAGACGTGTGACACAAAGCTATACACAAGACTCAAAACACTAAGTTGAATGATATTACACAGAAAAAGTAAGACCTTAAACTGAATGACAGGCACTACATTAAAATTTATGCCAGGACTGGGATTCGAACATGGGACCTCCTGCTTACTAGGCAGGCACCATAACCACTAAGGCAATGGATATGGTGACTGCACAGACTTAAGGTCCCAGGTTTGAATCCCAGACGAGGCATAAATTTAATTCAACGCCCCCTCCCCCTTCAGTTTAATACCTTTAATAGATATTAAGACAAAATATATCTCTGGACAGTGTTGATTTGAGAAAAGTAGGATCATTCCCACCATCAGATACAGACGACATTCCAATAGTATCTAAAGATACGTGAAATGGGTATTTCAAAACTGACATCTCTGATATTTCATGAAGCAGACCACAATATATTATAGATTTAAATTTTTGTACATCATGATCATTATGGAAGGAAAAAAAATATTCAGAAGTGTTGCTGGTCAGTACTCAGCTCACTACACCAACAGCCACAATAAAAAGACTTTATTAAATGTTGAAACATAAGCTTTCAGTAATTAAATTCCTTCTGTAAGGTAATGGCCTAGATTGTTGGGTAGCCCTCCCCATTTATCCCCTTTCTTATCTTTTCTACCTGACGAAGGAAATTTAATTTCCAAAAACTTGTGTTCCAGCTTTTATTTTTGTCTTTTTGAAGTGAATATCAGCATTACTCAACTGAGCTAAGTACAGGAGAGTGACCGTTATCTGAACATAATTCAACCAAACTACTGCTTTACCGAACTGTATACTTGCTCACACTGTTACTCTCCCATTCTATGGCCATCATTCCCCCTCCCTAAATGGTGCCAGCATCTCATCAACCGGTAGCCCATACAAATAACAGCAATCATTTCCTCCACTGACACTCCACAGTTCCTGTTCCTTTACCACCTAGTACCATTTCATCATGATAGATGCCACCTCCACCTCCCTCTATACCCAACATACCCAATGATGACCATGGTCTTCAATGATGACATCACCATAATCTGGACTGAAGGTGAGGACACATTATCCACATTCTTCAAAACAACACCTTCTTCCCTATACACTTCCCCTGGCCCTACTCAAGCCAAAGAGCTACCTTCCTCGACATTGACCTTCATCTCACCTCAAGAATGGCCTCATCAGTATCTCTGTTCACATTAAACAGCCTACCATAAACAGTATCTCCATTTTGACAGCTGCCACCTATTCCACATCAAGAAGTCCCTTCCTTATAGCCCAGACACCGGTCGTCAGTCACCCACCACCTTCCTCACACCAACACCACCTAGAGAGAAGGCCGCGGCGCTCTTGTGTGACGTCAGGCAGAGTAGGTTGCGCGTGCATAGCTGACTGGGTAGCCGCTGTGGCACGGCCCACTATGCCGCAGTAGCAAGCCAGTAAGCTATGCGCGCGCAACCTACTCTGCCTGATGTCATAGGAGAGCACCGCGGCCTTCTCTCTAGGTGGCGGTGCTCTCACCGGCCTACTGGCCAAAGTGACCCAGTACCATCCAGGATTAGAGCAGTTCAATTCCATTCTCTGCCCTGAAATGAGAAATACTACCCAATATTCTGCCCATCCCTCCTACAGGGATATTCCGCCACCCCCCAAACCTACGTAATAGCCTTGTCCTTCCCTACTCAATCCCTGCTCCCAACCCCTTGCCCCATGGCTCATATTCCTGCAACAGACCTAGATGCAAAACCAAAAAAGGAGGCTCAGGCTGATGCACGAAGATTTGCAGCTAGGGTCAGCTACTTTTCTCTTTTAAAGTAAACAAGTCAAGAAAAACAAACATCAATCACATGGAGTGATCAGGTCTGTTAACAACTGCTTTTTAAACATTTCTGTAGAAATTATGAATTTGTAGCAATTATTGGTAGCTTAATAATTACATAGTTCCTATAACAGCTAAATATGCTTTAATCATGACTCAAGGTTACTACCGTTTTGTATCTGGGCAAAAAACGCTAAGGAAACCCCATTTTAGGAATAAATATTTTGACCTCCTCAGATTAGTTGCAAAGGGGCTCTACTGTAATACGATACTGAAAACATGACAGAAATCCAATAGCTGATATGCTTATTTTTCAAATTATTAAAATTTCTGCAGAGTACAACAGTAATTTACAGCCCCTTAAGCACATTCACATTGGAGCCTGTGAACTCATTAACACTTTCACATCAGATTACTTCTGTAGCAGGCCCTCAATCTGCCTTTGCACTGCGATAAAGCAGATATGAAAGAGCAGTTCCCTTCAGTTAACAGCACCAGTTCACCACAGAGAACATCTCTTTTTCCCAGCTGACTTCTACAGCAGACCATCATCTGCAAGGCCGCCCAATTAAGTAGACTTGTAAAGTTCTCTTCAGTTAAAGAATTGACAACATAAGCTGTCTGTGTACAATCTTACATTTTAGCAGCACATATAAATTTGCTCTCGCCTTCCTCAGAAAAAAAAAAGGGAAAGAGTTTGTAATTCTATCGGACCAAACTGCGTGGTCATCAGTCCATAGCTTACAAACTACTTAAACCTAGGTAAACTAACCTAAGGACAAACACACACACCCATGCCCCAGGGAGGACTCTAACCCCCATGGCAAGCAACCGTGCGCTCCGCAGCGAGACGCTTTAGACCGCTCGGCTACTCCACCATGGCTCGCCTTCCTCCTACTTACACATACAATGTTATTTTGAAAGGTCAAAGGAATGTATTTTTGTTTTTTATAATTGAAATATTTAATCCAATGTTACTGGCCAGACATGGACAGAACCACTTACTGTAAGTGTATTTAGTTTTAACTTTTCAATAACAGTTTGTGGCATTCTCATGACAGTAGTCAAAACACTAAAAGCAGTAATATAAGTAAATATCCCTACCTTTTTTCCCTCCGCCACTTCTTCTGTGACCTCTGATGGAGTTGCTGTTGCGATCCCACTCTCTGGTTTTGGAAGACTGCAACACATTAAAAATAAAAGTACATATATTAAAAAAGAAAAACTATAAATGTGAATGGGTCTCCTTGGCACTGCTATAGCTGTAACCTTTAACTTAAACAATAAAATTTGGGTTTTAAAAGCACTGTCTGTATTATAAATTACATACAATATTGACCCAACTGTAACAAGAAATATCAGGCATGATATAAGGTTCCTACATAAAACGGACAGTTAAAAGTCTCACAGAGATTTGTCATAATTTGATGATCACAGAACGGCGGGCTGAAGTGCAGTGGCAATAAGATAAGCAAATGCTGGGGAGGGTCATGACTACTGCACAGTCAATTTCGTCCTTCTGTATAACTGCAGGTAATCTGAATCTACAGGTTTGCAGTTCGCAAATGGGCCACACAAAAAATACATAATTAAATTTAATTTAATGATCATCCATGTTATACAGACTACAAACAACCATGCAGCAACAAAAACATTTGGTAATTCAAGTGTGTGTGTTTATAGTGCATCATATGAATAATAAATCATAGATCAGGGGACCAAACTAATGAAGTTTAAAGAATTGGACAGCACATTGTTTACAAAGTATCATCATCATCATCATCATCATCATCATCATCATCATCATAGACTGATTACACCTTTCAGCATTCAGTCTGGAGCATAGTCCGCCTATTAAAATTCCTCCACAATCCCCTATTCAATGTTAACTCTGATGCCACATCCGAGGCTAAACCTGCTACTTCATAATCATTCTTCAGCAAATCCAAGTACTTTCTACTTTGTCTACCTCAACTC
Source organism: Locusta migratoria (assembly GCA_026315105.1). Lineage (NCBI taxonomy): Eukaryota > Metazoa > Arthropoda > Insecta > Orthoptera > Acrididae > Locusta > Locusta migratoria. The sequence continues at coordinate 206,330,188 of CM048748.1, forward strand.
TTCTAACCCTCTACTGCCAAACCCATGACTCGCTTAGATAACCTTGCTTCTCCCACGAGTGTAACATGACCATCTCAGTCAATTTGCTTTAACTGCTTCTGTGGTGTTCATTCCTAGTTTTTCTTTCATTTTCTCATTATAGTCACTCTCTTGCCATTTGTAGTGGTACGGAATATTTCCGAAATGTTATGTTACATTTGATTTTTCACTGCTAACTCGGTCTAAGTTTATTGCCTAATTTGTATACATATTTGTAACTTTATCGAAGGATTTATTATAAAAATGTATCTTTATAGGTGCATTAATTATTTTTGTAAATATGTTGCATGTGAACTTTTGCTGTGAAATGTGCAGTAGTCATGGTATGATGTGGGTCCAACCAAAATGGCAGCTGTAGATGCAAATACACACCCCGGAGCAGGCTTTTGGGGCTACCAATATGGCTGCCAGGAGTAATCCAGCGGTCATGGAGATCGAAGAAAATAATGGAAAATTATATCGATTGTTAATTATGAGTAGTTTGAATCTGTCCGAGGCTATGTAGCGTATCTTTTGGGGAATACATCAATTCAACTTGGCTGAAAACGAGAGTATGTCATCCAAGTTGGTCGTGGAAGTAATCCAGCATTTGGGCCTGGGTTTCAGCGTACTGCGCCGCAGTGCATTTGTACCGAGTCGGCACACACCTGAAGAGAATTTGGTTATGTGTTGGAGAGAAGCTATTTTATAGAGAAATGTTGATTGGCCTATTGATGCCTGATTGAGAGTTGGGAGAAGTTAATCTGTCCATGTTGTTGTAATATTGTGCAAAGGAGGTAAACGAAATTATTCAAGGGTTCCTGTGTGCATCATATCATAATTTTCTGATGATGTGAAGAGTTTGGCGAGAGTTGCAGTAGTTATTTGAACACTTGTGGTTCATAGAAAGTGGGGTATTGGTGGAAAGGATCCACAATACTGCCGATTACTGACAAAGTTTCAGGCTGCGATATATTTATAGAAGGTACCTAAACGTTACTGTTTATTCTAGTGGTGCTTGAGTATGTCCAAAGGATCCTTGGAGTTTGGTAAACTTCGATAAAATCTTGTATAGGGACAGAGACTGATATTTAAAGTGTGGACAAAATAATTAGGTAACTCCACTATGGTGTGTGTGTGTGTGTGTGTGTGTGTGTGTGTGTGTGTGTGTGTGTGTGTGTGTGTGTGTGTGCGCGCGCGTTCGACTGATTAATTTTACTGTACTGATGACTGGTAGCTGATCTTAAAATTAAATATGACCTACTTTGAAAGATAGTTCCATTTAGAATGAAACTTTCACTCTGCAGCGGAGTGTGCGCTGATATGAAACTTCCTGGCAGATTAAAATTGCCGTGCCGGAACCGGGACTCGAACCTGGGACCTTTGCCTTTCACGGGCAAGCGCTCTACCGACTGTGCTATCCCAACACGACTTACGATGCCGCCTCACAACTTTACTTCCGCCAGTACCTCGCCTCCTACTTTCCAAACTTCACAGAAGCTCTCCTGTGAACAACCATGCAGACTAGCACTCCTGGAAGAAAGGATATGGTGGAGACATGGCTAAGCCACAGACTAAGGGATGTCTCCACCATATCCTTTCTTCCAGGAGTGCTATTCTGCATGGTTCGCAGGAGAGCTTCTGTGAAGTTTGGAAAGTAGGAGGCGAGGTACTGGTGGAAGTAAAGTTGTGAGGCGGCATCGTGAGTCAGAAGGTATAATTTGATCAGAGAGATAGGGCAGTTACACAATGTTTCAGTCTATTAGTACATGCAAACACCCTTGCTAATTTCATAACCTTATTAATAAGGTAACCTGTATCCCCCCCCCCCCCCCAGCTTTCACTCCCATGCAACAAAGTTAGTCGAAAGATATAACAGTGCACTTAATTGAGAAAGCCAGTCGTGAAGAATTTGTTTCACCTTGTGTGCAATATGTACGAGACAGGGAACATAACCTCATACTTCAAGACGAATATAATAATTCCAAGTGCAGACAAGTGTGAATATTACAAATCTATCAGTTTAATAAGTCACAGTTGCAAAATACTAACTCTAATTGATCACAGAGGAATGAAGAAAAAAAATAACTGATAGAATCCAATCTCGCACCACATGAGAATACTCATGATTTATCCTAGAAGATAGGTTAAGAAAAGCCAAACCTACAGTTGTAACTTTTGCAGATATGGAGAAAGCTTTTGATAATGTTGACTGGAATACACTCTTCAAATTCTGAAGATGGCAGAGGAAAAACATAAGAAACATAAGGTTACATTCAACTTGTACAAAAAACCAGAAAGCAGTTATAAGGGTCAAAGCACATGAAAAGGAAGTTTTGGCAGAGATGGGAGTAACACAGAATTGTAGCCTTTCCCTAATGTTATTCAAATGGTACAATGAGAAAGCTTGAAGGAATTCTAGGAGAAATTTGGAGAAGTAATTACAAGTTCAGTGTGAAGGAATAAAAACTTCGTGGTATGTCGAGGACATTGTAAGTCTGTCAGCAACAGCAAAGGACCTGAAAGGGCAACTGAACAGAATGGGCAGTGTCTTGAATAGAGGGTATAAGAGGAACAAGAGAAAAACTAATGTACTTCAATGTAGTGTAAAAAAATTGGGAAATGCTGAAGGAATTAATTAGGTAATAAGACACCGACAGTAGTGATGCATTTTGTTATTTGACTTGAGTAGAAAAAATAACTTTTGATGGTGGAAATAAAAAAGATATAAAATGCAGAATGGCTATGGGAAGAAAAGCGTTTCTAAACAAGCAAAATTTAAATGTTTGGAACCCCTTTCTGAAATAATTTGTCTGGAGTTTAGCATTATACAGACGTGAAATGTGGACAATAAGGAGCTCAGACAAAAGGATGATAAAAGCTTTTTAAATGTAGTGCTGCAGATGAATGCTGAGGGGTATATGGGTAGATCCTCTAACTAATGAGTAGGTACTGAACAGAATTGTGGGGAAAAGAAATTTCTGACACATCTTGACTAAGAGAAGGAATAGATTAATGGGACACATTCCGAGACATCTAGGAATCTTAAATTCAGCACTACAGGGAAATCTGTGGGGTGACAGTTTTAGAGGGAGAAAGAGACGAATACAGTAAGCAGGTTTAAATGGATGTAGGTTGCTGTTCTTATTCATAGATGAAGAGGCATACACCAGGCAAGGTAGCATGGAGAGCTGCTTCAAATCAGTCTGGGACTTAAGACCACAATAGTCATAAAATAAAGCTTTTTTGAAATGTCTCTGACAAACAGTTTATCTCCAAAGAATTTGCTAAAAAATAGTATCTAGTAGATAATTTGATGTTTTTGCATTGATATAAGCTTTGCCTCTATAATCACATTTAAGACACAAGGCATAATTTTCAGGTCTTTAACCCAATGAACTTTTTGGCCTGAATATAAAATTATGGTCACTAAAAATGCTGACAAAAATTATCAGGGCAGAATTATTATTTTATTTATTTATTTATAATATTGATGTTTCCAATATTTTGGAGGGAACCACAGAAAGCCTAAAACCAGGAAGGCTAATTAGGGTTGAATCTTGACTGCTCCTGAATAATATTTTTTGATTTTCCATTTTAACATCGGCTTTACACAAAAAATACAGTAAATTGCACTAATATTTTTCATTCGAAAATATTTAAGATGTTTTATCATCTGCCACAAAAACACAAACTCAGACATTTGAAAAGATTGGGAGGAAGCAAAATTTACCCCTCTCATCTATTCTCACCTGTAATCTTCGTATTCATTTAGCCATTCACCAGGAGTTTTATCATTTGGTTTTCCATATTTGTCCAGAAGACCCTGCTTAATCATACTCTTCTTCAATGATGCCTAAAATGAGAAAAAAAGAAGTTTATTAGAAACAGTAGTAAATGTTTAACAATTTACTCTATGAACTATTATTCCACAGTGTCATTTTATTATAAGGGTATTACAATGCCAAGTGGCACAATCAAATAACTCTTCTCATCACAGCCTGTATAGGTGTTACAAGCATATAGAAACAATATGTTATGTTTTTATAGTAAAAACATGCTGAAAATACCCCCAACTTCTAGAATATTTCTTTATTTCATTGTTTTATGCTGGGTTTTATTACTGGTTTGCATGCCATATTTATCCAAACGTAAGCCACCCTGAATGTAAGCCGCACCCCAGAAATGAGACACGGGTGGAGGAGTTTTACCCAATTGTAAGCCGCACTTTGAACCAAATTTGGCCACTAACTCTCACTTATTTGTGGGACACTTAGAATTACAATTACATCACAAATACTGACAGCAGTGATAATTCACGATATCTATCAAAATATTCTGAATATACATGCAACTTAAATGTGAGCGGTGTTTCACAGGCTATCTCACTGCACTGCATACACTGCACCACGCTATCGCCATGATTTTTGCCGCTAGAACCGGCACAAGGCAGTTCACGGTAGGCCTAATTTTCGAGCAAGTTTGCCTGTAGAATGTGCGGACCCAATATACAGTAGAACCTCGTTTTTACGCTTTTCAAGGGACTTCAGTGAAATGCTGTAAAATGCAGGAAATAATGTTTTAAATGGAAAACATGCTTACTGGATCAGCATTGCATTTTTTTAGTTTATTTGTGATATATGTACATAATAGGCATCTAAATACTCGCCAGGATGTTTTAATATACAATAAAGGGTATCCAAATTTTTACTATTTTAAGCGCCAGGCAGAGCTGGTAATTTTATGGGAAGTAGAAATTTTTGGCGTAATTTCATTCATTATAATTGAGGACGCCGTTGCTGGGCCATGTAACATATCTTCAAAATTACCTGAACCGCTCCAATATATAGCATTTGGACGCCACTGCCAAGCTATGTAACATCTTCAAAATTACTTCCTTTTACTGGCATTAATTATTATTTATGTAGTAAAACTCTTAAAGTGTTTGTATTTTTAGATGTTTCACACGACGATATTAGAGAATTTATTCACGTACTCGAGTACAAACATACGCATAAGTATTTTTGTGATGTTTGCATAGGACCAGCATCTCTCACTATTATCGCTTTTTTGAGGTTGTGGGTATTATGACACCCAACTTTGACAGATAACGTTCTTTATTAATCAGAAATATGTATCACAAAAACAATGCAACTCTTTATTCTCATATCAACAAAGCAACTGGTTCTGATTGAGTACACGCCCGCCGCTCTGGCAAAGAAGCTAGCGGAAAGAGGTACCACACCGCCACAAATCAGCGTTATTCTCACATCAACAAACCCATTCTGTTTCTCCGAGTACATGCCAGCGCTTGGGCAAAGGAAGCTAGTGGAAAGAGGAAGTACATCGCCACAAATCTGTGTGTCCTAAGTCAACAACGAAACGCGAAAAATACGTTTGAATAAATGCAAAGTGTCAAGCAACTCAACTCCGAATAATTTTTAAGCGCTATACATTAAGGGGAAAGCCATGCTAGCATCATTTTTCTTCACGGACATTCTTTTGAAAAGCGTAAAACGTGGGAAAAGTGCAATTATGTTAACGCAAAAATGAGGGCGAATTAACATTGCAAACAAGGGAAATTTGATGGGACCAACAAATAATGGTATAAATGGCAGGAAAATGTAAAAACAGATCGTAAAAACGAGGTTTTACTGTATTATATTATTAAAAATATGATTGTAAATATACTACTGTTGCAAGAGCTTTGAAAAGAACTTGTTCAATATATATCGTTTGTAGGCTGCTGCCATGCTATGTAACACATTTTCAAAATTGCTGAAATTAGTTGCTTTATGTCAACGGTTTTTTAAAGCTAGATCACTTTTAGGGCATGAATATTACTTTTATTCTCTAACTGGGATAGCGACGAAACTAGAACTATGCTTGTATACATGTGGCGTCTGTTCCGAAAGAACAGACGTCACTTCTGATCCTGCAGTAGTTGTTATTTAATATTCACAGAATATATGACTTCAACTGCAATTGGGCAAAGCTCAAAATGTGTACCCAGCCAGGATTCGAACCCCGGTCTCCTGCTTTCTTATGGCAATTAGTTTCATAACTACGAGTTTGAGTACTGTGGGCAGAGCGAAGCTGGGAATTTGTATCTGACGGGAGGCGTGCTTAGGTAGTCCTTGCAGGTGCGGTGATCACTGTGTCCCCAGTGGTGTAGGGGTCAGCGCAACTGCCTAGAAAGCAGGAGACCCGGGTTCGAATCCCGGCTGGGTACACATTTTCAGCTTTGCCCAATCGCAGTTGATGTCATGTAGTCTGTGAATATTAGAACTATGCTTTTCGCATTAGACAATTCTGAGCAGTCTAACCAGATATATTTTAGAACATTCGTCCTCTTCCAATGATTCATCCACACTAATAGTGGAATCTCACTATTCGAACATTTCTTGTTAAGTTCTACAGAAGCAACTGCAGCACAGTCTTTTGTTGTCATCTGAAACTAACCCAAGTTTCTGGCAAAATTGGAGTTACCTCTAAAAAGTATACAAAACGAAGAAACAACATTCCTCCATATCAATCAGTGGCACAAACTAAAGTATTGTCAATCATTACTATGGTCAAGTTGAAAATATTTAACACCTTCCCGTGTAAACACTGTTCATAACTCACAAACACACAGCAGTAGGAGCATTGTCGATTTAAAACAGTACTCTTTTTGAGTCCCAACATTCGATAGGCAAACATTCTTGGAAATTGCCCAGTTCAGATTTTTTCCCCTTAATGCGCTCAATGAAATGATAATTATCATTTATTACTCGATTTAAAAAAACACTAAAACAACGCCTACAATGGCAAAATAAGATTTACAGCGGCATCTAGCGGCGTTTTTCAGAACTTCAGTAGGCGTTGTACCCAAATATAAGTCAAAGGCATATTTTTGGACCACAAAAATCCGAAAATACCACGGGTTACATTTGGGTAAATACAATATCAAAAAGCCACATTGTTCCTGTGACATGGGGAAGAAAACACTCCAATAATACAAGTATTACTTTCTGCACTCTTAACGCCACAGTTTCCACTAGACAATATAACAGTGTAACAAGTAAAATTTCTCATCTGCACATAACCAGACAACTACATTGTACAGCTAACAATAAATCCAGGTTTTATACACTGATAATCCATTACCCAACCCTTATTTTCTATTTTATAAAGTTATTGAACATAAATGTATCCCTTGCTATAAATGTGAATTATAACTACAGAGGTGTAGATTATTCTACTAAAAAATCTGTAGGACACCAGGCAGGTATAGTTAATGGAACTAATCTATACCTTAGGTCCCAGACCCCACTTCCTGGGGTATGTGTCCCGATCCATGATAACACGTTTTATCTTGGCAACAACGCCGTGGTCACAACTTGCAATAGTAGCAGTAGTCATTAGAGCAATGCCTGAAAAAACAAAACTCCATACTTAATTACAGTGATCCACAAAACCAAGTAACATGTTTTGTAACTTAAAGTGATAATTCTCACCCAGCGCAATAGCTTCTCCCTTTGTTGTAACTATAACAACTTCCATGTTAAGCTCAATGCCATCTTCGTAACGGAGAACTCCTGGAAGCATTATCTTAGCACCGTAGCAAACAGCATTCACCTGTTAAAGAAAGAAAAAGGTAACATTAACAGATGACCAAAGTCTTTAACACACTAACAAATTTTGTGGTATTTCTATACCAAGGATGCATATTTATCGAGTCAACCATTCATTTCAAAAGACGAAACTAAAGTCTTGTTCTGAGCAAAGAAAAAAACCTTTCTTTTGAATTGCAGCGTACTATTAGAGTTCAGAGAAGTAAATATCAATAAAAATTGTCATTATGTTCATACAAGTGTCAACGGCCTTCTGCGCAGCAAATCTATACTAATAATAAATCTGTAAATGTAGGCATGTCGCTGTTCCCTTCAATGTTCAAAACTACTGGACAAATCTTCATGCAGTTTTCACAGGAAACATGAGAACAACATATAGGCATAATTTTATCAAAGTCGGGTCACGGAAAAAGAAGAATATCATAATTTCAATTTACGTATGTCTGTCTCGTTGAACACGTATATCTCCAAAACTACTTGACGAATTTTCATGGGGCTTTCACACGTAATTTTAGAACATTGTGCGGTTACATAAAGGCTTCAATAATTAAAATTGGATAATAGAAAATAATGATATCATAATTTAATCATTTGCTTAAAAGCCATCGTGTATGTCATTGTTGAGGGTAATCTCTGAAAGTGTGTAGTACTAACTCTCATGGGTTTCCACAGGTAAATTGAGAATAGTTTGGAGAGTACCATGGGCTTAGTTTAATCAAAATCGATCAGAAGAAGGAAACATATCTTGTTTTTTAAGTTTTTGTGTATACTGAGTTTATAAGTAGTAGAGAAAATCTCCAAGAGTACTATACGAACTTTCATGGGGTTTCATAGGTCAACTGAGAGTACCTTGGCACAACATATAAGCTTCATTTCATAAAAATCAGATCAGGGGAAGAAAAGATATCGTAATTTGTGGTTTCTGGTGTATGCTATGCTTGAATTGCAGCGTAGTATAGCAAACCATCCGATAGAGGCGCTGTTACTGACATAGTATACCAAATAACTAATAGATGGTGATGCTGCATTGTTTATTCTCGTAACCGAAGTATAATACACTTAAACAAGGGCTATGATTTCCCTTACGGCAGCGGGGTAATGTAGTGATGTTGGTAACAGCCATTGAATCCATTTTGAAAAATCAGTCATGTACAATAAAGGGAATAATTCCTTTTGTTGATAAATAATTAATGTTGTTCCGATCAGTAAATTAATGATCCCCCAAAGCGAATATTTCGTTGCCAACATTAACATACTAAACCGCTGCCACAGCAAGTATAATTTATCCCAGGTATGGCACAAAAAATAATTTTTTTGCTAGCTGTATCCCGCATGCCTTGCAATGCCATGGCAAGAAAAACAAAAAGTGCTTCTTGCCGTGGGTATGATTTGAATTTCGTGTCTGTCGATGCTCTAATTTACGTAAGAATTCTTTGCAAGGAAAATGGAATGTATGGAGTTACCTACATGATTTCGGTGTATCCTCATTACATTTTGAGTGGGTTCTCGTTAGGAATGCCTCAAAAATGCCACAGTACAGGAAAGGACAAAGTGAGGCGACAGTTACATAGTACACCAAATAACTTATTATGGCATTGCTGCTTTTTTTTTTTTTTTTTTTCCATTCTCATAATTATGGTGTAATACACTACAAGAAGGGGTACAATTTTACTTACAATGGTAGCGTTGTGTGCTGATGTTGGCAACGTCCGTTGAATGCTTTTACAAAAATCAGTCACGTAGAATAAGGGGAATAATTCTTTATGTTCACAATGAAATAAATAATTTACGCTGTTCTGGTCAGTAAATTAATCATCCTCCTAAAGCGAATAGTTTGTTGCCAATGAGAGCGAACTAACCCGCTTCCACTGCAAGTAAAGTTTAGCCCAGGTAGGACACAAACAAAACATTTTTTTTTTCCTTCCTATGCTTTGCAACGTCATGTAAAGAAAAGAGGTGCATTTTTCAACAGATATAACTGCTAAATTATACATAGAAATATCTATGGAGTGAGCATTGTCTTCTGTGCATCTTCAACATTAAGCTGGAATTACCAAGTGATACTGAGACAAATCTACTCTTTCCACACATTTATTTGCTCTTAGGATTAGTTTGTACCAAATTGGCTGCAAAGAAGCCCCACCTACTTTTCACAGAGCAACCCATAATATGAAATTATATCTAAATAAATCAGTCACAGAATCAACAAGAAAGTTTAGGAAGTGTCTCTGAAAGCGCCATTTACACTTAGTCACCCGTTTTTAAGATGAAGTCATTGATTAGTAGATCCCAATATATCAGGTGATATTTTCACATTAGTGTTGAAGACATAAAATCTGTTCTGCGCATCTCAATGCTCACTCCAGATATATTTCTGCTCTGTGCCTGCCACTAAAGATAATACAAACGCGAGGGAAAAACTCATCAGAAACCTCCCTGCTTTCATAATTGTTCGGAACAATATTGTGATTAAAATTTGTAATTACTTACTTTTGGTTCAATGTTCAAATGTTTGTACAACTTATGGGACTTAACTACGGGGACATCAGTCCCTAAGCTTACAAACTACTTATGAACTAGCTAAGACTAAAGACGGCACAAATATCCATGCCCGAGGGGGGATTCGAACCCCCGACCGTAGTGGCCTTGCTGACCGTGACTGGAGCGCCTCAGTCACCTCGGCCACTGCGGCCGGCTTACTTTTGGTGCAGACTACATTAAAATAGAGAAAGACATCTTCTGTTGCAGAAACAATAGTACTTAGTTATATTCAGACTTCTGAATATATATTTTGATTACACAAGATTGATTTCAACTTCGTGCTTTACAAAGTAATCACCACATGACGTGAGGGCATGTATTAGCTGAAAGAGTGGCCGATGCTGCTAACACAGTCAAGACAACTCACGGGAAATACTACTATATTTAATGGAAAGTTCTGTACATACTATCAGCTGACTTATTTCCTTCAACGATTACCCAGACATTGACACCACCATGACGTCTTATTTAAACAGATAAGAACTGCTCTGTTGATTGAATTACCAGACTCTCAGTATTCTTCCATTTTTTGATAATAGGGAGAACTGTATACATCATAATTACATTGTTCCCAATGCAACACTGCAACGTTCTAATACTTCAGCATACACTCATTGTGAGAGATAAACAGTTTAGTACTATGCCATAAAACCAATACATGGCATTGTAGTAGTAGTAGTAGTAGTAGTTGTTGTTGTTATTACTACTACTATTTTTCATCTCAATGATAGAACGGTTTTCAGAAGTTTATGTCAGATACATAAATGCAAACTAACCATGAATTTACATCGTTCCCCAGTACAGACTTAAATTAATTTCACTTTTTGTATTAAAAACTTTATTAACACTCATTGTTTTTGACAACAACTGCTACTTAAAACTGACTTCTTGGCTAGGAGAACCGAGTTTATTGACAGAGCAATCCAACAAGGATTCAGTTTTGCTGACCTAGGTCCGGAACCCTAAAAAACCATGATATACACAGGTCCCTCTTTAAAAACCATTGCGAAGCACGGGTATATAAGCTAGTTTTACAATACGAATTACCTTTCCCTTCCGTTCCCATCCTTTTTTCTTCCCTTCTCTCCCACCTGAGGAAGGAACTGTGTTCCGAAAGCTGGTCCTTTTTCATCCCCTTTTATTTCTGGTTCTCCATTGTGTAACTATCGGCGGTACAGCACAAAGGTAAGTACTGGCCAGCCAATCTCTCTTTTGAAAAATATTTAAAATCGAAAATGTTTGCTCATTACAGAAACATTATGGAATAGAAACTATCAAATATAGCTTTAATGCAATTTAAGGGATGAATTTTGGAACATTCTATTTTCCACTTACAGACATATTTTGGGCAGATGACCTGAAGCATAAAAAAATTGAAATTTATAGTGCCATAGGGTAAAGGAGCAATGTGTAGAAACATACAGTGTATTCTTCCATTAGGGCAAAAAAAAAAAAAAAAAAAGAGCCGTGGTGTTTTGTGATGGAAAAACAGCCTTCATCAAAAACCATGACGAGGTGCCCAATTCAAATATAAAAAATAAAAGTTATTGGATAATGTGCAACTGCTTTCAATGTTTCCAGATGTTTCTTCACTGTGTTGGTAACAACAAAGTTCTGGCCTGACCACAGTTGAAAAAATATCAACTTCCAAATTTCAGCTTCCAGTCAAACATACTTGTTTCTTTATTCTTAGATGCCATGTCCATGAATGAGTACTAAACTGCATTATGCGGAATGCATCTTACATAAGCCCTTTAGGCACCCAAAACTGGTGCAGCACCAGACAATTTACCACACTAAATTATTGTGGTCATGCACATTTTAATTTATCAATTTGCTACATTAGTAATCTAAAATTATTTAAATTTTCATTGATTATATGCAAAAAGTGTTTATTTCAAACTCTCACTTATAAAAATTGTCATTTCTGATTCTGAAACAATTTGCTATAAAAATTTCGTAATTTTGCTTGACTTTTTTCCAATCCCTATTTATAATGAATAATGAGCTGAAAGTGCTGATGAGTAAGTGTTTCATTAAAGGTTTAAAAAAAAAAAACACAGCCCAGACTTTATGTGAGTAAACAACTTATTGGTGAAACTTCCTGGCAGATTAAATCTGTGTGCTGGAACTGGGACTGAACTTATTACTAACTGACCAACTTTTAAAAGTATGGAATTGTAGAGTGAACATCAAAAAAGGGCTAAGTGCCAATTAACTAACTCTGACTTATCTTTTTTAACAAAAATGTGTCAATTCATTGTCTGCAGTCAGATTTAAAGTAGTAGCAGCAGCAGCAGCAGACTAAAGGGGGTGGGGGGGGGGAGGTAAGCTGACCGCCCCGGGCCTCTTGTCTAGCGGGGGCTTCCAAATACCTCAAAAACAATATATGTGTGTGTGTGTGTGTGTGTGTGTGTGTGTGTGTGTGTGTTATTGAGCGCCCTTGGCCACTTATTCGGGGGCCCCCAAATTCAAAAGGTAATTTTTTTTTTTTTTTTTTTTTTTTAGACCATCCTGTGCCAATCGTCCTGGGGAGCCTCCCAGGCTTAGGAAGTGTGTGTGTGTGTTATGTACTATTTATGTTTAAGGCCATGTGAATGTGTTAAAAAACAGTCGTCAGCTTTTGTATGCTGTGGTACAGAATGATACCATTTGATTTATATCAAAATATCAACTTCCACGAAGTCCTGCTCCGTTTCCGTAAACGTGTACAAAAACGTATATGCAATTCTGGAAAACTGTTACTGTAGCATTTTTGAAGACTATCTAGTTTATTACGTTTCTCAAACAGAAATAAAAGTGAACGTGTAATTTTTGAAACTAACGACTTTGGCGGTATGGGGATAGGCGGGAGGAGGATTGAATCTCTATTATAGCCCGCACCACGATTTTGTTTGCCAAAATTTGGGAAGATAAGTGTGGCCTATATTCGAGCAAATACGGTATTTATTTCATGATAAACACAAAAGATTATCCTTTCAATTTATGTGAATGAGTTTTCAAAGCGCATTCAACAGTCACTGCCAACATGATCTCCCAATGCTGCTGCTGCCACAGCCGCCATGTGTAAAATTTTGATCTTTAAGAAACTGATCTCTCTCTCTCACTCTCTCTCTCTCTCTCTAGTAGTTAAAAAATTCCACACTGTGAATACTGCACTGTTAAGCATTTCATAAAATAATGTAGTGCCCACCCCATTCCAATTTTTGTACTTTATGTATGATATGTAAGGGTATAATACAAATCAAAATATTCATTGAAACTGCATGTACACTGTAATATACGAATTCTGAGTTTACGTCACACTTGTGTATTTTTTAACTTATCAATTTTGAAACACAACCAGTATTTGTTCATCCTATTCACTGCCTCTACTACCTATAAGCTGAATTATCACTTGCAGCCTGACAAATATTGGTCTTTGCTTCAAACAATTTCATGTGGGATATGTCTAATATCACCACTTTAGCCAAAACATGTAAGTACTGCTGCCCCATTAAAATTTTTCAAATCAAATTGGCTTCCTGGTTATTTGACCACATATATCTTTAAAATAAAAGCAAGGTTCTTAGAACGAAGTACAACAGTTGGCCAACAGATGGCACAAGAATGAATGTTAAATTCCAAGGTCTATAAAGGGAATGCCTGGTCACACTATCATGAGCATTTTCGATGATGGGCATTTTGGGTCTATAATGCAGCTGTATCAGTCTGCATTTGTGTAATGCTGGTCCCTTGAAGCAGTGACTGTAGAATTACAATTGAGCATGCAGGTTACAGAGAATATGGTGATATCCATTCTAATTAGAATTCTCTCTCTCTCTCTCTCTCTCTCTCTCTCTCTCTCTCTCTCTCTCTCGTGAAGTTTCCATTTGGGATGTTATACAAGGAGGAACAATGAATGTTTCATGTGTTTAACTATCTGAAAACAGAATGCCAGCTTCTATTCATATTACAATTTTCCTAATGTTTTTCAAAAATGTTCAAATGTTTGTTAAGCTTATGGGACTTAACTACGGGGCCATCAGTCCCTAAACTTACAAACTACTTATGAACTACTTACCAACTAGGACGGCACAAATATCCATGCCCGAGGGGGGATTCGAACCCCCGACCGTAGTGGCCGTGCTGACCGTGACTGGAGCCTCAGTCACCTCAGCCACCGCGGCCGGCCTTAATGTTTTTGTTTCCAATAATTCAACATTATGTAAATAGAAGAAATTTTGAGATGTTGGACCCAGACAAATGTGGAGTTGCAAGCTACTCCTTTAATTGAAATCAAATAAAAAAGGTAGAAGAGATACTGGGAAGACATCTCAGAAAGTCGTTTTGCCAAGTGGACAGCAATGCTCCAATGAAAAACTTGATGAAATGTTAAGATTTTCACCAGGCAGAAATTTCCATTGTAAATGATCAATGTTTTAAGCCATTAATATTTTTTAATTATATCATGAGGCTCGGTAGGTGGATGGATGAATATCGTACTTTGCCAATTGAGGTGTGCTATGAAAGCGCCACTGACATTTCCTCTCTTTTGACTTTAACAGACAACATTATTAAATTGGGTAATGAATCGTCTCATCAGTTTGACTCAAAGTATGTGAAAAGAATCAGATAATTCACCCAACTCTTGAGTTGCTGTTAGTTGTGACTTGTCAAATCAGACTGACCTGATATTTTAACACAGGGAAAAGAAAAAAAGTCTGAACTACGACCACCAGATGGAGCGCAGCGCACCATTGAAATGGTAGCCACACCAGATAGCACAATACAAGGGAGAGACAGAAGTATGAACTATGGCCAGTAGATGACAACAGTGTTAAACTGAAGTTGCTACTTTTAAATGTGACTGAAATCACAAATTCTGTAAAGGAAGTTGTTAATGTGAAAACTGCAGATCCACAAAGCTCTGTGGCACTCTTTTCGCCACAACAGTGGGCTGGTACACATTGTTCACGCCATTTTTTGGGTCTTATGTTCACTAATATAAATCACTGTAGCCCTTAGCCAGCTTTTTCAGCTTGTTTGCAATAGCTCTTAGCTTGCTTTATTGGGACTAACAACAAAGTAAAATAAAATTTGGCATTCAGCCCATTATTTTGATGTTCATTCTACAATGACTGTAAATTTTGAACTAGTTTTGCCTTTGATATATTAAAGTAAGTGCAACTTTAATATTAAAATAACCAGTAGCATCAGATTCTGTGTAAATTATGCATCAGACAAGTGGCATGGGACACAGTAACATTGAATATTATGACACAGTCAATATTTGATTGAATTGCCTTATTTGTGTGAATGTAAGCCACCTGTTCATCGTCTATTTGGCTTCAAAAAAAAAACAAGGTGCAGCCTATAATTGAGATCCGCCCCTCCAATCAATTTCAAAATTACACATTATATAAAATGTGGGTAGTAACACATAATACATTCGCTATTCTCTTTTTGTTTCACAAACATTTGGCAGCTATTTTATAAAACTAGTTCACTTCTAATTTCACAATAGCCATGGCATTTTAGAAGCACAAACGGAAGACTGGAAGCACTATGCAATATAACTGCAGCAGCATTCCGTGGTATACAACATTAAAGGTTAGGCACAGTGTGCATTCCCCCGCCCCCCCTCCCACTCTCTCTCTCTCCCCCCCCCCCCCTATTGAGGCTGTTCCACATCAATAGGTTTTTTTTATTCATTTCCTCATACCCAGCCTTACAAAGGCAGTTATATTTAACCGATTTCGCTGTTGACAATACTATGATACCCAAGTTAATGTTGTTGATTCTAAATTCAAATTCTTATGCTTTTCAAAGTAACAACAACAATCCTAAAACAAATGGCTGATGGAACTTTGCGGTCTTCATGATGCAATTATTCACAATGTTACAGACAACCATACCTGTTGTAAGCTTCTGTAACATCTGTTGGCTGTATTATGAACCACTGAGACACAGTAAATCTTTAATCTGCTGATACTGACACTTCTTTTTCAGCTGTGGCCTTTGTAAACAATATGCTACGCAACCAATGTGATACTTCAGTGTTGAAACGAGCAGTACAGCCTTCTTGTCAACAACTGGACATCACCTATCAAAAGCAATGTTTCTGAGAATCTTCTAATAAGTTAAAGTCTTGCCCACAATGCTTAGTACACCATAATCTGAAACACTGCCCACAGAAATCTTGCAGTATGTTGCTTTTCCCAGAAGCCTGACAATGGTCAAGTGCCTTCTCAGAAAATACGTTCAAGAAAACACATCTAAATTAATGTCCCGAATCTTTCACAGAAGTCACAGTGCTGTACTCATCACAAACTCGCATAGACTTCTTAAATCAAATATTGTACTCTCTTACCTTTCATCTTATTTTTTCCCTCTAGGTATTTTCTTACTCAGCTGAGAATATTGTCCTCTTTGGTTTGCAACAGTTTTATGGTCTCTTATTTTAGATTGTCCTATTTTATGAAGTGCCTGTACTTTTACCAGGTGCATGTTTTATAGTTCCAGTTTCACCTCTATGACTTATATGGATTCAATGTAATATCAGCCTTTTCATATCCCTTTACAATCACCTTCCACACTAGAGGAGGCATTTTATATATTTTATTTTTAAGTAACTGCACAACAGCGTAATATCAGCTCTTTGAAATTCCCTTATCAGACTTTCTATTTATCAGTAATTATTCCTTTATATTTAGTTTGAATTTTTTAAACTACTTTTATTGTAACTATATTACTCACTTTGACCTTTTTACATCTGCTTTGTAGGCCCATCCTTCAGTATAATTATTTTATATTTATTATGT
This sequence comes from Locusta migratoria, assembly GCA_026315105.1. Classification (NCBI taxonomy): domain Eukaryota; kingdom Metazoa; phylum Arthropoda; class Insecta; order Orthoptera; family Acrididae; genus Locusta; species Locusta migratoria. The sequence continues at coordinate 206,347,166 of CM048748.1, forward strand.
TTAATGTAAATAGAGACTAGCTCACTAGTTCTCTGCATTTGTTGTTATTAGGGTACACAACCATTTGCATTATTTACTTTTATTTTCCATATATCCGCTGAAAGAAGTGACATCATAAAACAAAACGATCTCACTTTAAATTTATTCAAGGGAAGCCAAAAACCCGCCAGAGGTTTAAATCTGGTACAAAGTGAATGAAGTTGTGAAAAATGACACTAGGCGCCACCACAAGTAATTTTTCCCATCTAATATAAGCTGTGCTACAAACACTTGCTTTGCAGGTGCAAATATAAATACTGCTGCTAAAACTTTTGCGCCCATAAAAATAATAAAAAAGGAAGACGAGTAATTTCCTCTTTATTTTCAACTATTGAATTTTAATACACCATTCAACTAAGGAAATAGAAGTTTTGTATCGCTCAACTTCCAATTTAGCAGCCTTTCAAATGTTAGTAGCAACATAAATTTCTTTACGTAAATACAAACAACACATAAGGCTTTAGGATTCTTGCACGAGTTGCCTTATTACAATTTCACGTATTATTTCATCTATTTTGTGAAGTGCTGGGGTATGTGAACCATAATGAATCACTGGGGTTTCAAGAAGAAAGTTATTTATTACATGCAAAAAAGTTCCAATTGTGCGCCATCCAGGAGGGATGACGGCAATTTAGCAACCACTTGACGTCTGTTTTGATAAATGTACAGTACGACGGGAAAAATGTCCACAGGGGGTATGTTAACCGGTCCTATACTATTTCCTTTCCTACTCCATGTTGCCATGGATGACGCACAACAGTTTGCATTTGTATCACAATGACAATGTAAGCGAGGGTTGTAGTTACTCCCCAACGCACTGTGTGAAGAGTAGAAACTCAAAGTTCACCAACCTGACTTCTATAGATGTCCTCACGTAGGTGACAGCACGCAGGTTGGAGTTCTTGAATGAGAATGAAATTGCTATACTATTGGCAGGAACTGATTCAATTATGGAATAAAACTGTGGTAGTTCGAAATGCCAGCTGATTTATTTAAAGCAAGCAGAAAACCAGCAAACTGCATAATAACATCAACTTGTAACATATTGTCTTAACTGAAAGTATTTCCTTTCATCTAAGGTGTTTAAACAATCTATTATGACTGCCTACTTATGAATGTTTCTCCACCAAGTGCGCATACTAAAGTTACATTTTACTCTACCGAGTGCCTGTTCTGAACTGCGGAGTGGCGGCTCAATGCAAGACTGCCTTCGTTCTGCAATTTGGCGAGCAAATATGGCTGCCATGCATCGTCCGTCTGAAATTGTTTTGTTTCTAGACTTAGCAATTATTAATATGTTTTACCTAAGCAGGGCATTGCTTAGCTTTGAGGGGTTTTTATGAACCGAGTTTGACATTGAATATATTATTAGTTTATTAAATATTAATACAAATATGATTGCATTTTGGCATGTGACTGCCAGTGTTACAGCCAATTGGGGTCCAGTGCCTGCCGCTCGAGGACTTCCCTAGAACTCGGGGAGATTTGCCAGTGCTCGTTCCCATGAGAGCCCAACCTATTGTACCACCTGTCATGGTTCTCACCAACTTTTACCATCTGTCGCTTACTGGTCCTAACCGGTTGCACTGAAGCAATACTTTGATCTTAATATGATGGCTTTAAGCCAGAAATATTACAACACCGACCGCCTTTCGGAAAGTGACAAAACTGGAACCAACGGGTCATGTAAAATGCACAAGTGTGCCAATGGAAGTGGATTGTAAATCAGATTGCGTAACAGGCATTTAAAAATGTTCGCTATCGAATAAGCTAGATTTTATGAGGGATGATGGTCTGGTGTACGAAGGAACCGAGTGGTTATACAGAATTACCATACCAGTATCGAATTGCTATTATCAACATTTCGTAAAATTTGTATTATATGTCTAATAAGATTGTTTCATATTTCCGCGTTTAGTTTCAAAATTATTTCCATTCTTTCTTAGTCAGTGTTCAGTCTTGCTACAATAGCCGTACATTTGAAGTCTTCTCTGAAAGCTACTACGTAAAGCCGTCTGGCAAGCTTGTGTTGCATCTGTATGCCTGACGCTACAACCACTGTGTTCATGCTACAACTGATGTGTTTTTCTATTAGGGGCAAGGGTTTGTTCCTATGAATCTTGATTTGTAAATTCCACACTCTTTTCACCATAAGAATAATACAAATGTAAACATCACGCCATGTGATCTTCCGTGCTAGCTGTTACCACATTTAGGCCTAAATTCCGACTCTCTAACAAACACGAAAGACAACGGCGAACGCGGAAGAATATATGTACGGTATCATGTTAATGTTTTCATTTGTATTATACTTATGCTGAACAGGAATAGTTAGAAATGAAGCACGGCAACTGACTTCTCATACTGATTTTTAATGTTCTACGAATAAAAATTCTGTGCAGACAAGTTACATGATCTTAAATATTTGAAAGAATAAATAAATCTACAAAATACCCTTTCTTAACTCTCCGGAATGCGCAATCTGCGCGTTAAGTACTTTTCACAGTTCTGAAATGTCTTCATGGCAGTAACAAGTACACACACGTCGAATAAACGCGGATTTCTCTGTGTCAATGTCCTGTCCGTTACTCATGGAATGCCTGATATGTCACTATAAGATTGTTTAACATTTACACATCCTATTTTTCCAACTTCTAAAATATCTACTCATCTTTTTAGGTGTTATTTTTATCTCTTTTCCCTTAAAGAAAGAAAAAATATGTAATCCTATCCTTTCTATGAATTCATTATGCAATTATTTTTTATTTCATCAAATTTCAATCGGTTTGAAACAGAGTGAAGAAAGTTTATTATTATCTTTTAAAGCTTCTAAAAATAACATCTCAAAATGTTTCATACAAATTTCTTTTAAGGGGAGGGGGTAATAAAAAATCCTTAAGATTTAAAATAAAAAAATGAAATTTTAATTTATTACATTTTACTGTAATACTATCACTTGGGATCAATCCAAGAAGACTATCTTCATCGCTGGTTGTGATAAGAGTAGTAATTCTTTTTAAATACATGTACTTGAGTTGATAGATTATACAGGTTTGAGATTCGGAAGATTTAATTCGGTTTCAGAATTCAACACGTTTTATTTAAGATTCGGTATTCGGACTCAATTTGGTAAAATTGGGGTTCGAACCATCCCTAGTGGTTATGTCTTATTTTTGCAGTGTTTGGACTAGTCACTTTTTCTTGGTCACCACCATGTGGCTCTATATTCACTCACATAACCATCATGTTTTTCCTTTCCACCAGCCTATCTAGACCGGGCCAGTCTGCAAGTAGTCTAGTGACTTTTGCTTAAAGCATGCAGCAGCCTCACAATTTTTGATGTAAGTTACTTCATGCATTGCAGCCCCTTTCATAGATTCTCTCCTTTACATTTAGGGCCATTTTCACCAACAGATGTTGAGAGTTAACACGGTTGTTAGTCTATGTAGCATTAGTTAAAACAAATACTGCATTACATCAACTTATGTTAGCTTAACACTCGTGTTAAACTAACAGTCCATATTTCTGTTGTTAACTCATTAACAATTGTAGTATTGTCAAGATGGCAGGCGCAAATGCAGCTTTCGATGTAGATTTGCTATATTTGGATCGTCTAAATGGCATTCACAATAGACAACGGCCTATGAGGAGAAATCATTTTGACGAACTATTGGATAAAGATTTTCTTCAGAGGTATAGACTGTCGAAACAAGTTAATTTGAAGATTATAGAGAAATTGCAGGAGAGGTTGGAATATTGATCTAATAGAAATATGCCGATCTCACCTTTGCTTCAAGTGTTAATTAGGTTGTGTTTTTATGCGACAGGTGCGTTTCAGTCTATGGTTGGAGACAATATTCGAGTATCAGTTGCTTCAGTAAGCAGAATTGTGATGAGAGTGTCATTAGCCATTGCAATGTTGAGACCTAGGTATGTGACATTTCCTTCGGGTGATGAACGAGATCGTGTAGTGTTAGATTTCTACGTAAAGTTCCATTTTCCTGGACTTTTAGGTTGCATAGATTGCACACAGGTGGAAATACAATCCCCTGGAGGTAACAGAGTGGCAATGTACCGTAACTGGAAGGCTATTTTTCTGTGAATGTTCAGGTTATTTCTGACAGTAACCTCCTAATCAGAAACATTGTTGTACATTGGGCCGGTTCGGTACATGATAGTACAATTTTCAACGCTTCACACATTAGAGCTCAGTATGAGATTGGAGCTATCAATAAAAGAGTTCTACTGGGCGATATTGGATACCCACTAAGAAAATATCTACTGTCTTCTTATCTGCGTCCAGGAACAAGAGCGCAACAAAATTATAATGCTCTTAATTTTTTCCCCACTTTGCATCATTAACTTTTACGTTTGCCACATCTATCTTCTTATTTTCTATAAGATCTTTATATTTAGAATTATTAGTCCCACGACTTCTCTTCAGATTTTGTTCATCCGCCATTGTTTTAGTTGTGTGCTTACTTTAATCAAATATTGGCAGCAAAGGAAACTAAAAACAAAAGCGCATCATAGTATGTTCAGAAAATCATACAAGTAATTAACAGCCTTCTAGATCTGCAACATTTGCAATTCTCTCAGCATTACCGCGTTTGTTAACATTTTCAGGAAACAAGTTCGTGAAATGCTAGAATTTTAAGTCTTGTAAACGCTTTAACAAATGTTATGTTACATTTGCTAATGCCACTTTTAACATCTGTTGGTGAAAACGGCCCTTAGTCTCTTGGTGCCCATAAGTTATTTTTGCTTTTGTACGAACAACTAGTTGTAATCCTATATAAATCCCTATCACAGTTTTACTTTTATCCTTAAAGTTGGTTAAAGACTTGATGATGGCATTTAAATTGTCTGATGTAATAAAACAGTTGAGCAACTGAAAGGATTTCTTCCCCTGATATGTAAAAAAATAGCTCTACGCAAGTATGAACAATAAAAATTCATTTGGAATTATCTTTTGCATTATAAACATGCTTTAAAGGTAATCTAGGCATGCCCTACATTTGCAACATTATAATATCCACAAGGAAAAAGATAAGTCCAAAACAAGCGAAAAAATCATACTGATGTTTTTTTACGGTTCACTTTAGATTTGCTTGCAGTTTTATGAATTTTTGAAACATTTTTGATAAAAATAATAAAAATATACATAATAAAAAATTATGGGCGATACAATCACGACTACTATTGTGATAATATCTATGCACCCAACACTTAATATTCTTTCTGACCGCATTTGATATTTGACTTTAGCTTTGACAAACATATTCCTTCTTTTAACTTTTTCCTATTTAAACTATTATTTTAATATTTTTCCCACATTTTCACTATATTTTTCCATTAAAATATTATCACCTATCTTGCTTTGGTAGTTTGAACAAAGTTTATTTTCTTTGCCAGTACTAGTTACGAATGACTATAGCCTGGAAGGAATGTAGCGTACATTTGGCATTCAGAAATCAGTCATGTCACATCACTCACCCGAAACTCTGTTTTGCATATGCCATGTTGCTTTCTGTATTTGATGTTTTTCTTATAACAACTCAAGCAATGGTGCACTGAAAATTATCAAAAACACGTTGTTCTTAGAACAATTAATTATAATCTAATGCATACCTGCCAACTTTTGAAAATGGCTTTCAGTAAAACTCTTGTGCCGCAAAAAATCTGGGAAATAACTTCCACGTAGTCCGGCTTGACGAAATCATGATTTTTCAGGGTTCCAAAATACAATAATGTAATCGTATCTACATATGTCATAGCCCATTGTTCAAGCGGACATAACAAGAATAAATCCACGTTAAATAGCAGTAGGCACGGCGATTATTGGTTTAGAGCATACAAAACCGGACTTCTTTGATAAATTAAGCAGATATGATATAGCTGAAAAAGGTTTTACACAATAAAACTTGTTTAAAGGCAAGAAATAGTAACACACGCTGCAAATGATATGCTAGTTCGACTATAGCCTAATTTTCTCTCTTGCATAAAAAGAAAACTTTACCAAGAAAAAAGGAATGGAAGAAAACTGTGCATCTTCAATTTTGTCTCACCTTCAGTGCAAACGTAATTATTTAGTCACAGGCGGTACGTAAAAAAGTACTACTTCATTGATGGAAAGAAATCGTATTTATCTGTATCCTAGAAATCGATAAGTATGTTCTAGGTCTGAATGCCAGTAACTGACTCATCAGCACTTCTTTGAATTTGCAGAGCAGAGCCTGTCGACACCTGAGATTCACATAAAACTTGAAGAACTGCCATCCCGCCTTTAAATTCTATTCCATTGGCATCACCACAGAACACGGCGTCACGAACATCAGAGTTAAAAGTACCAATCAGATCAATGAATAAATTTTCGACTATCGTAGACGTATCTTCGACCCACGCAAACAATCGATTGAACATATGTGGTGTGATTATCGAACGTTAACGTTCCAGTTTTTTGTGCAAGTCGTAAAATAACACCGACCATCCGTAAAACCGTAAAATGATGCAATTTCCGTAAATTTTACGGATAAACCGTAAAAGTTGGCAGATATGCTAATGTATAAAAATGGCATGTTAGCAGTTAACACCTCCCATCAGTGGTATGAGAATTACAGATTACTCTCACAGCTGTTCGCAGTAGTGTAATAGGCGACGAATTAGTTTGTGATGCACGAACATGTTAGATGGTGGTTTGAAATTTGATAGGGCACGGCAGCTCAGCACGCTAGGTCAGAAGGTTACCGGCATGGTGGCTCTACGCCCTGTGACGAAAAATCTGAGTGAACGACAAAACGATCAAAACAGAATAAAACAAACCGACATCCACATAGTACCAATCAAACCCAAGAACCAAGGAAAAGAGAAAAAAAGAAAGATGGTTCAATGCCATCTGTAATATATATATATATATATATATATATATATATATATATATATATATATATATATATATATATATAGCCCCTCTGTGCAAAATTCTCAGTGAACATGAACAAACGACCGAAAAGCATTGTTTTCCCTGAAGACAAAAAATATAAAAAGAAAAAATATAACCCCCGCTGACAATTTTTCCCCCCTCTAGCTTCCTAAAAGGTTTTGGCACACACTTGTTTCTTCAAGATTCCAAGTTGTTCAAAGGTAACAGCACTTTCTCTGAAAAGTGCATTTGTTCTGTTTCGAGAACATGCCATGAAATACATACCAACGAATTGTAAACATAGACTTCTTTATCACATGTACATAATCTGGGGAGCTACTACTACAATGACTGTTGTAAATTATGTAATTATAGTTGTAACTTTGTACGTAGATTAAGTACTAGATTTATGTGGAATTTAGTATTACCACACTTATTCCAGTCGTTATTTTAGCTGAAAAAGAAAACGTAAACACGTTTTGAAAAAGAATATTTGCTCTATTTTAGCGCACAACAAAGTTGTATCTGAACTACAGAAAAGGTAATACAATCTACCTTAAAAGCATCCATAGCAACCAAGTCAAATACAAACATTTTAGTAGATGCAGTGATTCTAAGTAATAACTTTCAATATATTCCATAAATAGTGAATAATTGCTTAGAAAAAATAAACAAAATAATTGTTGGAACATATACACTTCTGTTACATTAAGGAACGACAGTTGCCACATTAATCGAGGACTTCCTTAATATATGAAACTACCAGTATCAGCAAGTTGTTCAGAAGATTCATTATTACAGTATTATCCCAGTTACGTGTACACGATTCAGAAGACCATTGTCCAATTCATTGTTATGTACTTCACGACATGTTCACGAAATAGAACAAACGAGCATTTTAGAGAGAGCACTCTTACATATGCACAAATCTAAATATTGCAGTGCATAGCTCTAATTAATAAGTGTGTCCAAAACCCTTTCAGAAAAAAATGTGAAAATAAAAATGTTATAGTGGTGGGGTTTGAACCACCAACCACGTGTACTGAATTGACAATTTAACGTGATACCCACTTTTTTTCCACTAAAGAAAATAGCAAAAAACCATTTAAAACCAGCAAAAGGCAGAACTGTACACTACGGCACACAATCTCACAATAAGTACCTTATTTCACTTACTACTGAAGGCAGTTGTTAATTGATGCTAATATGGAATTTTTAGTCACTAGATTACCATTTATTGTACAAAGAGCGACATGATTTTGTTAATTCTTAAGTGTGCCATTGCTTTGAAATGGTGAGCATAAAATACAGGAAGCAAGATGGCGTACGCCAGAGAGTTCTGGGCAAGGAATGCCACGTGACAGTTCGCAGTTCCTAACACGTGGCTTACATAAAATCAAGAGGGGATATCAAATCACCATTATTTTTGCAAGTAGTTCTGCAACGGCGAGAGCTACAAAAAATAAATAAATAAATAAATAGAGAGGAAAGTGGTAGAGAATTTTCTCCTCTACAAATTAGGTTATTCAATTTTAGTGTCAGACAAACTGTTTGTTTGCAATTACAATTATATTGAAAATGGCTTTTTGTAGTGTTACCAACGTATTTTTTGTCCAAAATAGTTGAAAATGGAAGGTTATGGTCTCTGGCGACCAAACAATGTGTCTGTAAAATTTGGTGCTGATCAGGTGGATAGTTCGTTCTAAAAAGCGGGAACACGTTACGGACAGACAGACATCGTAAAATCACCATTGTTTTTGTGAATATCTCTGAAACAATGTGAGATATGAAAATAACATAACAGAGCAAAGTTGTAGAGAATTTTCTTCTCTACTAATCCATGTATTAAATATTCATTTCAGATGAACGGTTAAGCCGCTATCTTCATTTATATTTCAAGTAGTCAATAACCAATCACAAAGGCCCACTTAATGTTACTACTGTAACCTAACGTGGGCCAAAAGTCCAATAAGTGTCCTTTTGAGAGCTTCACTTTTAGACTATCTTTAATACAAACTGCTTACCAACGAACAAAACACACTATAAAACATGAATGGGAAATTTAAACAGCTTACCGCACTGTCCTTCATAATTATCCTCTTATGTGATGTCAGGAGTTCTTCTAGAGGTCTAACTACTCTACGTAAGTATGACTCATCTTTATGGTTTTCATACAACCACTGCGCATCCAAGACATCATGGAGAGTAACCATCCCCTTTTTCTCACTTTGAATACCTATAACACATTTAATGTATCCTTAAATATATTCTGTCCTTTGTGAACTACACAACAAATGTGAATTTCAGAAAATAGCATCATAAGCCACAAACTGAAATAAAAATTCGGTACAAATTCAGTTTCTTACCTGATCTATTTCTCCTTAGCTCCAACATTTGGCCACCCACCCCCAGCATCAGTCCTAAGTGAACACACAATGTCCTGACATACGTTCCAGCCTCGCAACTAACCCAGAAAATTCCTAAAATATAAATAGAAAAGCAAATAGAAAAACACAGTTATAAAGTTTTACATTTAAATAATCAAATATAAATATCAGCAAACAAACTTTTGTCATATGGGGGCTAAGAGTAAGTTCTGTTAATACAATACAGTTATGATCATTATTTTAGCAGGCCAACTCACCAGAGCATAATACAACTGATCAGTGGTATTATTAAACTAAAATTAATTAAAGATCAACATAAAAATTTGTGCAAGAGACTTTGCAGATACTACCCAGAACAGAAAGACAATAGCCCCCAAACAGTTCAGTTGAAAAAACACCCATTTACATTCTAATTTAAGTGAAGCATAATGCAATAGTCCAGCATAGTAGAGTACAAACATATTATCATCATTCTAGCTATGTGCAAAAGAGCATTTAAATATATATATTTTGTCTAGGTGTGCTTGCGTTTCGATATGTCTGAGTGTGTGTGTATTTGTTTACCTTCCTTTTTTTCCCCTAAGGTAAGTCCTTCCACTCCTGGGATTGGAATGACTCCTTTTCCACTTCCTTAAAACCCATATCCTTCCCTTTTCCTCCCCTTTTTTCCTCTTTTTCCTGAAGAAGCTGCCAGTGGTGGCGAAAGCTTGTATGTGTGTTTGTGTGTGATTTTATTTGTTTCTCTCGACGAGCCGGTCCTTTTGGTGAGTCATCTCTTTTCTATTTTTATTTTTATATATATATATATATATTTTTATATATATATATATATATATATATATATATATATATATATATATATAAAATATAAAAAATAGACGAAGATTACTCACCAGGCGAAGGAGCACAGGTGTGACAGCATCACAAATAAATAAATGAATACACACACACACACACACACACACACACACACACACACACACACACACACACACACACACACAATCGCAAGCTTTCGCAACCCAGTTGCGTCTTCAGGCAGTAGGGAAGGAGAGGGAAAAGGAATTGATGAGGGTTTTAAGAAAGGGGGTAAGGAGCCATTCCAATCCCGGGAGAGGAAAGACTTACCTTGGGGGAAAAAATGGAGGGTAAACAAATGCACACATGCCCACACATTCACACAGACACAAGTACACCTAGGCAGACATACTCACAGACCTATTGTTCTGAATATAGCCAAAAAGGATGAGACGAGTTAGCAGTATATAAATAAAGTGCAATCAAGGATTTTTTTTTTTTCTTTTTAATTTGCAAATCATTATCGCAGCAAATAGATGAATATTACAAATTGTTTTTATTGTGCTAGTAATTCCCACATAGAATGCTTTACAGTGTCCATTTGCATGAACGGCCACAGTCAGTCAGTGTTTGTTGGTAATGAGGATCACCGTGTGGCTAACAATGCCTTGGTGCACAGCCAGCACATCTTGGCACAGTGTTACACCATCCGGGTTATATGGATACATCCCAGAGACACCAACCTTCCACAACTCCGGAGATGGGAACTTTCACATCAGCATATTCTCTATTCCTGTTGCCCACCAAGTCTCAACCTTCTTTAGTTTGAAATTCCCACCCAACATTCTACAACATCTTTGCCTCCAATCTCTGGACAGAGCTTCTACCTCAACTGGCATCTTTGTCCAACCTCTTTGCATTTTGCATATGTCTGCCCTGGTGTGTGTGCGTGTATATGTATGTATGTGTGTTTTATTTATGTGTGTGTCAACTAACTGGCTCCTCTTTACCTGGTAAGTAAAACTTTCTGTACTTTTTAATAATATATAATAAGTTAGAAAAAAAATTTCATGCAGCTGGCACATGTATTAGTTTTTAGTTCTTATCCCAGTGGGCTTGGATAATAATGTTGGGAATGGATACTGACTGCCGATAATCTTGTGCGATACGTTGGCATTAGCTATCGCGAAAATGTTTTGTTATGAAATCTTTGTTTTACAAGGGCAATTACTTTTACAGAGCAGACAAGGTTACATACAAGTACCTGTAAACCATGAACAGCCACACAAATTTTCTACCATTTCATCATTGTTGTCACTATAACCATGTGCCGCCGCCAGAATAGGAACTACAATTTTACCGGTACATACATTTTGCACCATATTTTTCTCAAATGTTGCTAAAAATAAGCAAACGTAGGCTTCTGCGGCCATTGTCACTATCAATAAAACTCTTCTGGGTATGAAACCGCGTCGTCATATTATAAATTCCACCGACGTTTCGGCCACTGTTGCAGGTGGCCTTCATCAGGATCTGTGTCTGACTGCTGAATATACGATATCTTGGGATTTATATAGCTGCGGATGAGGGAAAGGAAGGGGGAGGTTGCTTTGCCTTTATTGGTGGTTATATTATTTCACACCATTGGTGGAAATCGGCAATGATGATTGGTGGTTTAGAGGCTAGTTTTCCATGTGATTGGGGGTTACATTCTTCCCCCTTATTGGTCAAAATGGACGTTTCCGATTGGCTTTTGTATTAGAAGTTGCTATTGGCGGAATGGACCTGAAAGAATGGACGGCGGTTGTGGCGTGCCGCTGTTGACTTGTCACCTGGCGCAGAGCACCGGCCAGCCGCCGTCTGCGCCAGGCGACAAGTCAACAGCGGCACGCCACAACCACCGTCGTCTGCGGCACTGTGAGAAGTCTTCTACCAATTTGTCACTAGCTTTTTGTAAAGTTTCAAAGTAACGGAGGTTTTTTCGAAATTGTGTAATTTGTGGAGTGATTTCGGCCAATGCCAAGAATGTAGAAAAGTAAGAAAGGTTTTCAACATCTGTTTAACTATGACCCAGGAATTTTAAAGAAAGCAGTTCGAGATATTCAGTGTGGCAAATTTACGCCTTTAATAAATAAAATTCCTTATCTCAGTCCTCCTCCTTTATTTTAATGGGCGTCCTTAAAATATTTTAAAAGTCACTAAAATCAAACAAAAAGAAAGTATAATTAAAAAAATCCATTTGGGTCCGAAATGACCCCATACACCTCAAAACACTGGACAGAGATTGAAAATACATGTGTCCGAAATCACCTCAGTGCATAGGGTGATTTTGGACACTATTTGTCTGTCTCAGGCAAAAGTAGATGCACATAGACATTCTGTTTCTAGGATATTTTATTGGATATACATATACCCCACCAATTCCGTTAAAAAATTGAGATCTGACAAAACCTACGAAAATTTTAGTGAAAATAATCTCAAAACTGTCAGAAATCACCCTGTTTGACGGTACTATAGTTTAACGTTTGACATACATATGCATCACAGAGAAAATTCAAACTAGCAAATTCTTCAATTAAATTAAGTACAAATTTCAAAATATACAGCATCCAAAATATACTACACGACAGGCTCATTACATTTCAACAAGATGCGGAATACCAAAATGAAAAATCTACATTTATGAAAAAAGCAACAATGAAGCATGAAATTAACATTTCAGGAGTAATTAGACACCCTGAAATCTTAAAATTATATATGCTGTTGGATTCAAACATCTCCTGAAACTGCAAAGTGTAGGAAATTACTACTTTTATGACAATATTCTCTGAAAAACGTACCCATATTACTTTCTTCATCATACTCCAGAAGTTTACTGTCATATATTGTCCTAACCCTCAATTGTCTTTTAACTGCTGATATCAAAGGTGGTCTCTGGAATAATGCACCACGAAGTTTCTCCAAAGTTTGGCTGACCTGCAAAAAAAAAAAAAAAAATGTTTTACGTGCAAAAACAATATGATCAGTTAACTACTTTATTATGTTGCCAGATTGATTTGAGAGTTGTACTTTACGAGGGAACTGCTAAATGAGAACTGTGGTAACTATGAAGTTCACAAAACAGCCCTACCCATCAGGGGCCACTGTAAATTAATCTCTCTGCAAGGATTCTCATACAGACATTTAAAAATAATAATAATAATAATAATAATACTTTGAAGTCAATTAGTTGAATTTGTACTTAAAATGAGCAAACACGAATCTGCCCTCCCTCGATACTGAATGCATCTAATTCCCAGGACCAAAGCTTCTTCAGTTGTTACTAACAATAAATAGTGAGATAGAAAGACTGTACAGTTCCATTTACTTCAGTTCTGAACCTTATCAATCAGAAACAGTAGAATGCTTGCCACCTATGTCAGAAGACTTGGTTTGATTCTAAGCTGTTTAATACTTAGAAACAAACCTGCATGAATGTTCTACAAACATTTCCACAAAGCATGAGGAGCAAAGAAAACAATTTGTAACTTTTTTAAATTCACAAATAACATTTACTAACAAGGATCTGTAAAATGATAAGTAGGTAGTTTGGTTTAATGACTAAATGGACAAACTGCTTGGCCATTGGTGCCCTCTACCTGGAACAGCCAAGGCATAGCTACGAGGAGGAGTTGGAACCCAAGTTTCCCCTGTCGACTGTGGGCAGACTTGTGTATGAAAGGGAAAAAATAGAATGAGACATTAAAGGTAAGACATTTTTATTTAATTTTTATTAATTCCCATATATATATTGAGGCATTTGTCAAACCGCTTTATAAGTAAATAGCCACCCAGGAAAATGTGAGGGTGTTGCATACAGAAGAAGTGTTGAATGCAAGACACCTATACACCATTGCGTAGAGGTCACCCATGAATATGGCAATGACTTTCTGTTTCAGATTGTGATGGAGGATGAAACATGGCTCCATCATTACATGCCCAAATCGAAGGCCGCATCCATGGAGTGGAACCATCCGTCATCACCTATTCGAAAGAAGTTCAAATCCACTTAGTCTGCAGATGAAGTCCTGCTCGTTTTCTGGGACACCCAAGAAGTTTTGTTGCTGGACTTCTTGGAGGATGCAACCATATGTTGAAATTGAAAGAGATGGTTCAGAAAAAGCAGCTAGACCATCTCAGATCTGGCATTCTGCTGTTGGATGACAATTCGAGACCACATCTGGCGACAGAAACGCAAAACTATATTGCATCTCTTGGTCGGGAGCACCTACACCCATTCACAATACAGTCCTGATCTCGCACAAAGGGACTTCCATCTGTTTCCAGCTTTGAAGAAGACTCTCGGCGGAAGGTACTTTGAAAGCAATGCTGACATCCAACAAGTTAAACACTTCTTCTGTATGAAACACCCTGATTCTCCCCCCCCCCCCGGATGGCTTCTTGATGCTTATAAAGTGGATTGAGAAATGTCTCCATGTATTTGGAAATAATGTGAAAAAATAAAGATACGTCTTATCTTTAATGTCTCATCCTACCCCTTCCCTCGGCCTTTTTCAAACACAACACTGACCACTGTCGACAGGGTCACTTATTTTCTAACTCCTCCTTGTACATACCAAGGAAGGTACTGTTGAACAAAATCAAACAGAATAGAGCCCGAAGTCTACAAAGTCAGCAAGTAAGGACTATGGAGAGGAACATTGAGAAATAAGAGATGGAAGAATGAAAAGTGGGCAGAATGCTCCATCTAGGAAGCAATTAGAATCAGAGGTGGAGAGTAGAGATGGGCAAGAAATCACGTACTCGTGAAAAATCACGGTGATTGAAAATTCACTGTTTTCACGGTCGCGGCGATCTGGAATCTGACCGTGATTTCAGTCACGGTCACGTAGCGACGAGCAGGAATAGCAGCGAACAGCAGTACAAACTACAAAGAGCCATCTGGTGGCCGAAATGAGTACTAAATGCAGCACCAAATAGCAGGTGTAGCAGCGAATAGTGGAAAAGCGAAGAGGAGGTGAGGGAAGAGAAGCAGCAAAGGCTAAAAGAGCCATCTGTGGGTCGAAATCTGTACTAATATCAATGCAGCAAATAGCGGGTATAGCAGCGAATCACCGATAAGCAAAGAACGGGTATAGCAGCGAATCACCGACTAGCGAAGAGTGACCAGTTCGCATACACTAGTGCGTTTTTCAACGCATGAGCAACTCGAAAAAACATGTGCATAAAATCATTCCCCATGGGACTTGCACTGGAATACTGATATCACATTAATTGCTTCAATTATAGTAAAGATCTCAGCTTCTTATTTCATATGTAGGCATAAATTTTGAGTTAAAAGTGTATAGCACTGGAAATGAAACTGCAGCAACTTTTTATTTATTTAAGCATCCGGTTAGCTGTGCATGATACATCTTAAAAACATATGGCACCTAACAGTAAAACTGATACTACCGGAATCACGGCGATTCAATCACGGAAATAGCGAAAAGAGCAGAAATCACGGAATAGCGGGAGGAGTAGAAACCGCGGAGGGATACATGTCGTGAAACCCTAAAACAGTGATTCTAAACCGTGATTAATCACGGTGATTTAAAAGTAGCAATCACGGAAATCACTGTTAGTGGAAATCACGGTTTAGCCCATATCTAGTGGAGAGTGGGACAGAACACCCCAAAAGAAATAAGAAGAAAATAAAGACAGTGTTATGAACAGGACAAGAGAAATACAGGCGGACAAAAAGGAGAATAGCATCTCAAACAGGTCGTGTGTGGGGGAAGGGGGAGAGGGCAATGGGAAAGAGAATAAAAGCAGGTAAAATGAGAACTGGAACACCCCAAAAAGCCCTATCAGCTGCAGCAGTCATGTCAGAGGGGGCGTAAATATGCCCTGCCAACCCCACAGTCAGCCAATAGACTAAAGCACCTATTCTTAAAAAAAAAAAAGGTGGTAAACAAACCTTCGGAGTCCACTCCTGTCCAGGAAAATGTGAACCACCATCAATCAGGAACCACAACTACAGTGGGGCGGGACTTCATGCAGGAGATGACCTTGAGTCTTATGAGAATCCAGCAAAAGACAATAGAGTAGTTGCGGGAGAACTGAATTGAATACCTTGACTAGTTCATGGTTCCCTAGGAGAAGTTAGGGAGTCAGATTGCCAGTAGCCAATTTGGCCAGCCTGTCAGAGTTCATTCTCTGGGATCGCAAACAAAGATCGCCAAGCGTCCACATTGCTTGAGAGTATAATGAGATTCCTTGATGGCTAGGACCAAGGGAGAGCGAGGACAACAATTGATCAAGGTCTTGTACATTGCTGAAGGAAATCCTACATATGAGGAAAGAATCACACTGCAGGAACGGGCACACTCAAGTGCACAAGAGATGGCTGCCAACTCCACAGTGAATATACTGCACCGTTCTGGCAAGTAATTAAGTTCAGGACATCCTCTACAAATCAAAGAAAATACAGTGCAACCGCCAACCATTGTGCCATCTGTGTAGACTACTTCTGAGGAAAAGGAAGTGCGAGGAGGGAAAAAACTGGCAGTACAGTGCAATGGTGGTAATCAGATTGACTTGTGAAGTAGTCAAGAAGGATATGCCAAGACCTATTAAATTTGCATTTGATATTTAATATTTTTGTTAAATATTTATTTAAGCAATGGCAGAAATTAATAAAACCATCTCCTGACACATTTTCCATGGAAGCACTTAAGCTTATCAACAATCTTTCAGTGGTAGTACTGAAAACACTGTCTTGCATCTTCATTTTCACTACAGGAGCACATAATTAAAACCAATTCACTTTCAAACAAAATTACAATGCATGCACACACTTCACATCAGATATTTTGGAAAAATAAAAATAAAATTTTAAAAATATAAGAAAACCGTACAGATTGAAACATTTTCCACTGTTTCCTTCAGTTTTCAATCACTGACAACTCTAGTGTCCTATAGGTACCAGTTCTTTTGCAACATTGCAAAATCTTGTGTCATGCAAGTCAATTTAGAAATAACTCATGAAATGTATCTTTTTAAACATCAATGTGTCTATAATCTGCTTTTTTGAATCATTACTTCCATGTTATTGTATAAAAATGTTTACTGGTAATCAGTACGACAGGAATGCGTCGTTTAGTTCACTGTATTGAATGAGGAACATTTTCATCATAGTTCCATGTACTCAAGGACCACAAAAGCATGAATAGTAATCGAGAATAATATGAATTACTATCAATAATACCTCACTTGTTTTGGATTATAAAAGCAATCACTAACAAAATATACTAAAGAAATAGGAGGGCAATAACGGAGACAGGAGAATTTTTAAAAAAGTGCTAAAATATAGGAGAAGCAGTATAATATAGGGGAACTGGTTATCCTAGTCTGCACTGTGGTGGTTGAAATGAGTAATACTGGTCTGGGTAGCTGAGAACTGGAATCCCTGACTGAGACCCCAAGACTGCACTTAGTTGATTTCTTCCTGTAATTTGCATTCACAAAGTTCATCATAGATGAGCTAAAATATAAACAAAATCATTGGTGTGTAAAGAAGAGAACACTGTAGGCCCAACAGCTGCCAATAGACCATTAATAGCCATCAGGAACAGAGGAATACTTTGCTATGGGAGGTGCCAACATTACTTCAAATGTGCGATAGTTCCAGATGATATCTAGGAACATTCATGTAGATTGTTAGGATTTGATGGCAGCATGAGGTCAAAGGTGTTAAGCTGGGCAAAAGCCATTCTGACAAAATTGACTGTCTTAGAGTAGCCCCTATGAAAATCACAGAGTCCAAGACAAAATAAACCAAAAGTCAAAGATCTGGTAAATCAGTACAGGCTGTGACTCAAGAGGTTTAAGTAATTTGCAGAGAATTGGTTAAACTGATCGAACAGTAGCTGTCTACTTGAAGACAGATCTTTCCCAATTTAGGGTCTAATGTCACACCTATACCTTGTTAATTAGAGACAGAGCACATGCTGATAGTGTTTGTCAGGGTTGGGGGAAAAATCTGATGTGCCCTTTGTAATGAACCATCTAAGGATTACGCTAAAGTGATTTAGGGAAACTGTAGAAAACAAACGAGGAGGGCTGAAGGCAGACTTGCATCAGCGTCGTCCTTAACGCAAGCCCAATGTGATATCACTGCACACCCCATTTGGTGCTTGAAAAGGACCAGTATATTTTAATTCACAATTTGCAATAATTTCAGACTTCAGCTGCTTTTCTTTAGTTGATCTGCCATTTATTGTAACATATGAAAATTTGTGCCGGACCAGGACTCTAACCTGGGTCTCCTGCTTTTCGCGAGCGGTCGCCTAAACCACTCTGCAACCCATGCACGCTCCCCACCCAGACCCAAACCTTCACATGTTACACTTGTCTACTTCCACTGGTGCTCACACGCATTTCAGCGCAATTCCCACAATGGGGAGAGACGTACATACACCATCTTTAGCCTGTCTTGGCTGTCTTAATTACCTTAAATCTACTGTTCTAAAGGAACAGAGTTACTGATGGTCCGCAACCATAAATCTTAAATTTATCCGGCACAAGTTTTCATGTTACAAAAAATGCAGCTGAAGTCAAAAATTATCACAAATTGCTAATTAAAATCTGTAAATTTAAGATTTATGCCTGGGCACCATCAGTAACTCTTTCCTTTAGAACAGTCGATTCAAGGACCAGTATATGATGGTGGCACAACTGATAAACATTGAAATATTGTGTTTTGTACCCTACTTGGTCCAAAGGCTTATTTCAGACAGAGAGAAAGGGGAACCCAACAAGCATTAGTGAAAGTTAACCTTAGAGAAAGTTAGATTGAGAGATGTATAAGGAAGTATAAGGTAGAAGCCACAGAACCACTCATGGAAATTTCAAGGCACAATAATGTCCCAGCTCACTGCTGCTTCTTGATTTTTTAAGATCAAACTAGCAGCAGCCACATAAGTAGTGTTAACTGAAGATTACTGAAATCAAGTTAAAGCCATCGAATAAATATTATATTTTGGGACCTCGACTTATTTTAACCAAATAACTTCCTTAATAAATTCAAAGTGAAAACTGCCTAAATAGGAACATTGTCATATTAGAGACTATATATTTGTGCATTGGTGTAAATTTACCAATCACACAGCACTGCATTTCAATCAGAAAATGTGACTTCCAATCAGCTGAAATTTTTCCATGGAACGCTAAAAAAAAAAAAAAACACACCCCCCCACACACCTTCCATACCTTTCTTGTAACAGTGAAGAGTTTTCTTCCCTTATGATCAATGGCGTACATATAGTTTTCAATTACTGTCTACTTGATTGATACTAATGGCAAAACAAAATCTTTTTATTAAATGGTTTATAAAAAAAGGGGAAAAAATTAAAACTTCTTACCTTCTGAGCACTCTCCACTGCAGAGTGCAACTTGAATATGCATATATATTCTTTCCCAGCATTTTGCTGAGATTTTACAAGTCGTGTAGCTCTATCTATGCACACTATTAAACAACCTGTTAGGGAAATAAAGCATAGAGCAAACATTCATACTTTTTTATTATTGTGTCAATTTTACAACATGATATCTTAAAACATAGTTTCTTCTAATTTCATTACATTATATTTGGTCCAATTTCTTTTTTTAATACTTATATAAAGATAAACAAATAATAATAATAATAATAATAAAATGAAACAACTCTCACCAGGTTATCAATAGTTTTCAATTTACTACTAGAGATGCATCAAGACACACTGCATTTAAGAATTAGTCACTGTCATTGTGAAATAAATGGTCCCTGAGCATTTAGACAAAACAATTTATAAGCTATCATTCTGAACACTGTTTAAAAGATAATTTGACTAAAGTAGCCCAGTAGTTAAACTAAAGAGGACAACCTTTGAAATAATGTTAACAAAATTCTTTCCAAAGCTCAAACTTGTTTCAATGGAAGAACCAAAGCACCCTGCATATTTACTACATCATTTAGCTCTCGGACTGTATTTAGATTTTATTGTTCACATGATTGCTTACTTCCAAGACTTGCCACCAAATACACTGACAACAAATAATATATAAAGCAGAGTGTCCGTATGTTTCTACGTGTTGCATACAAATCTACAGTTTTGTTCCAATCTTTATGAAATTTTGTACATGCAAGCTTCAATCCACGAGAACGGTCGCCGTAAGAGTAAGAATCACATATGATATATAGTTCACGAGATATGACGTCATAAACAATGAGATACACGAAAACCATTGGACCGATTTCAACCAAATTTGGTACACACATTCCTTACTGTGAGGTAACAATTGCTGCAAGGTTAAGAATCACATCTCAGTGTTATATCAACAGGTGACGCATAACATGGAGACATACTTTTCATTCCTGCATCCAAATAAGCTAAGATCACTCTATTGTAAGGGCAGCAACGACGAGATCATACAACTAGTGCAGCACAAGTAGGAGGGATTGTGAAGCCACTATGGGCACTCACACTGCTAGTGTCCAACTCACATTAATATGCATTGATCTGCATGGATCAAATAGTGGGACTAGAAGATCACTTGGAAGACGGAACGGTGGTCTGTGGTACTCAGTAATGAAAGCAGATTCTGTCTCCGTGCAATTATCGTCGCTTATGCTTAGAAGATGGACCAAGTGAGCACTGTCTCAAGTGCATTCTTCCAAGACACACTGGCCTCACTCCAGGCCTTATGATCTGGGACATGACATGCTATGCCAACCAGCACTCAGTATTTGCAAGGTGTTGTAATATCTATTCTTTCGATACCTTCGCAACAGGATAGTGTTCACCCATACATTGCATGTGAAAGTCAATTTGCTCTGCAAGACATGAAGCAACTGCTCTGACCAGCACGAGCACGATCCCTGGATTTGACGGAAATGGAGCATGTGTACAGTCAGTCCAGTGGCAGCTGCAGTGTCCAGAAACTTAATTTAAATTTTTCTGTCTCTTTACTATTAATCAAATTCTTACAGTTTCTTTTGTGCTTGTGTTTATAAGAGTTCTGTTCTCGTGTGGAGTTTTAATATGTGATTTGTTTATTCAAAATATTTTTAGTAGTCAATTCTTAAAATTTTGGTTATTTTTTAGTCGAAAAACCTTTGTTGTCTCTAGTGTTACATATTTTACTGTAATCAGTCTGTTGGTTTGAATAACGGCGACCATTTATCACAGCTCAATCCGCTACCACCTGCCATTAGTGTAGCACTCGTGTAGTAGTGATATGAATTATTTAGCCACCAATTTGTTTTCACCGTTTAGGTATTTCAGTGGAAAAGGTAGGATAGATAGGGTGTGTACGTGTTGTGTGTGGATACAGGAGGGGTTGATTGCCCTTCATAAACAGCTCAATGTGCTCTTTTCCAGTCAGCTGTCTCCAGGCTGCTGCCTCAGTGTCTGGCAGCGGCAGAGAGTCTGGTGTGTTGCATGGGGCACTCAAGTGCCAAGTACATTGGCCACGGTCTCTGCTGTGCATTGGACACAACCGAACCACCCTCGCCACAGGGTGAAGGATGGGTAGCGAGTTTGCATTGCTCAAGGCAGATAGCGCCCAGGGTCAGAAATTATTCCAATGTGTACTCTGTGTATGCCAAGTGACCTCCTCCAGGGCATTGATCTGCCTTGCCGATGGCTACTGAGCTTACAGGGTACCGTCATCTGTAAGTTGTTCATTTCAGCACTAATGACTCCTGTCTCTGTGGTTGTAATGACATCCTAAGATCATACAAACAAATGGCGGAATTGAACAAGACTGCTGGTCTCATGCATAGGGTGTATCCGGGGCTTTCAATTTGTAACCTTGTTCCCAGAGTGGATCGGGGTCCTCTGGTTTTGAACAGAGTGGAGGGTATTGGCCAAAGGCTTCATTGACTCTGTGACTGTCATTGATGGAGATTTCTGGACCTGAGTTATCGGGTCAGAATTTTACTGATCCCCTTGGTATATCAAGGGTGCACTACACAAAGGAAGCAGCTACTGGGGTAGCAGAGTACTTGTGGAGTGCCCACCCCCCCTTCTTTTTTTGGGCTAGGCAATAATTGTGAGAAACACCTGTTAGTCCAGTCGATATGTAGACAGTAAAATCAGACCGCATTCTGAAGGACTCTTCCAATTGTCAAAATATTAACAGTGGATTTTTAGAGTATTAGAAACCAAGTTTCCAAATTTAGTGTGTTGCAGACAATTGGTTGAGCTCAAATAATCCTTGGGACAGTAGGCTGAATCCTGATGTAGGAAGCTCCGAAATATTTAGCGATGAGTGGAATGTATATTGCAAAGAGAGACCAGGAACCATTGGAAGGGGTGTGTTCAGTGTAGTATTATTTTCATTGAGATCTCAAAAGTCGAGAGCGACTGAGGTTATCAAGGCATGTATAACAGGTATAGCTGAATTACGTTTATGGTTGGGTGTTTTTGCCCCCTCCTCCCCCCCCCCCCACACCAAAGTCACAGTGCTAGTCACTCAAAGAAAGTTTATGCTCAGTAACGTGAAGGTACCCAGACAATGCACTATTAGTTGGGAGCAACTTTAACCGGCCGAATATAGACGGGGACATCTATGGTTTCAGTACGAGAGGTACAGACAAGAAGTCTTGTGAACTACTGTTTAATACGTTTTCCTAACTCTGCTTTGAGCAGCAAAATTGTCAGCCCATAAATGGAAATGTTTTAGACATTATAGCTACAAACAGGCTAAATCTCATCAACGATGTAGAGACAGGGGTTAGTGATCCTGTCGTCATAATGGTAACGACCACCAAAGTTAATATATTGGTTAAGAAGGCTAGGAAAGTTTGTGCAAAAAGAGCAGACAAATTGTTAGGATTCCACTTATGGAACGCACAAATATCATTTACATCTGCTTTTGAAATTCTGCTTTCGTCTCAAGAAACCTTCAGGTGACGCCTATACAAAATTATGGGAGGCACATGGAGAGTCTGTTCTTCCTTAAAGCACAGCTCGAGTGTGGTTCAAAATGTTTAAAGAGGGGAGACAACAAATTTCTAAGGAAGGTGACCCAGTGCTCCAGTTACTGATCTTACAAAAGAAAACTTCCACCTTTGCTGACATCATGAAAGAGGATCGACATTTCACTTCCTGAAATTCTACACATTTCACTGGGTGCCACCCACACTTGTGTCAAACATTACACATGGGACGTGTTCGTGTGCAACGTATTCCAAGTCTGTCAGATCCCAAACAAGACATTTACACGCAGGTCTGCCTAAAGTTTAAATTGATGTTAGAGGAAGATCCTGAGCTTATTTCAAATGTATGTCTGCCTAGGTGTGCGAGTTTGTGTATATGCATGGGTGTGTGTGTATTTGTTTACCCTCCCCCACCCACCCACCAAGATAAGTCTTTCCTCTCCCGGGATTGGAATGGCTCCTTACCCACTCCCTTAAAACTCTCATTTTCTTTTCCCTCTCCTTCCCTTCTGCCTGAAGAAGCAGCTAGACTGCGAAAGCTAGTGTTTTTGTGTGTGTGTGTGCGCGTTTTATTTATTTGTGACTATCACTACCTCTGCTCCTTCGCCTGGCAAGTGTTCATCTACCTTTTATTTATAATATCTTAATACTTATGTATTGCAGATAATAAATAATCTGTGGTTATCCTCATAAATTAAATATTACAACAGAATGCCCCATTCATAATGTATGATCATCTACAACTCATGTCACCTACAAATATGCAGATACATGACAAATGCCAGTGCCACAGGTGATATTCCCATCTTCAGATAATCGAAAATTTCATAAAATCATAACGTCAAAAAACATAATTACCTACATAAATCAGCTGTCAGTTTTCCGTCACTGGTAGCGAAGCGAAAGTCTAACGTTAAATACATATTGGTTGCAATGCCGTTTCCTTCAATGTACATGGGTCCTAGGATACTACCTAATTTTATTGTTTACAAAATTGGTTACTGCAGTCTCTCAATCTCTCAAGTTATGAGAATGTGTGTGTGTGTGTGTGTGTGGGGGGGGGGGGGGGGGGGAATAAAATGACAGCTCAATTCAAATATGAATCAGCATTTTTATTCTATTTACAAACATGTTTCTATGTGAGGATGCAAAACTTCCACTGATAGTTTGCCAATGAAAGTAAATCAAACCAGAGAATGTGTGAAATTAACATCTACAGAAACTGGTGGTACGTATATTCATAAATGATTAATTAATAAGCTCTGAAATTGGCGAAATTTTACTTGGAAACGGCAATGTTGTAATGGGCTGATGTTGCCAATGAATGCTGAATCTGTATGAAAACACACACACAGAAAGAAGAGTGTTGACTACGAAGTAAATTATTAATGTTTCTGCTCAACAGGTAACAGGTTCTTGTACATATTCTTGCCCGGTCAGTCCTTATTGTCACAATGAAGCGAAAATTTTACTCTGAGGTCCTCTAGCTTACATTTTTAAAGTATGTAGTCTAATTTTTCAAGAATTCCATTAAATGGAAGGCCTAATTTATCCTAATGTTGCTCATTAACACACAAATATACAGTCGGTTAAATTGCAGTTCATGTGCAAGTGACTAGCGATTAACATGCAGACATTGGCAAAGACGCAATGAATGACAGGAGGTATCACATCATGCTTCGTAAACAAACTGGTGAGACCAATGTTATTACAATCAGAATATTGCAGTATAGTCATATTCATGATAAAACTATAGATTACAGTTTCATCAAAGAAGAAGTTGCAAAGAAGTTCAAGAAAAGTACATCAATATTGATTACCTGCATGTTTGTTTTAATTACATACCTTTGGCTGAAAAGTCACTGGGTCATTAACAGAACATGATTCCACCTGTCAGCTTTGCCCATGACTTTATCGCAGCACGGTAGTTTTGAGGTGCACAAGTAACTATGTGGTGACCGAGTTCAAGATGATAGTTTATTTTCAAACAGAACACATTAAAAATAGATACATATTTTTTTGGTTAAAAAGTGATCTGGAGTTTCCCTATGATGGTAGGGTATAGGTTAGACAACCCCCCCCCCCCCCCCCCCATATGAGCGCCGAAGGCGAATTTTTGGACTGATACCTGCAATCGATGGTACAGTCTGTTATATGTAATTTACGAAGATAACTACAGATTATTTATTATCTACAACACTGAAGTATTCAGATATCCCATATATGGGTTTCCCATGTTGATGATGTCGTGGAACTAAGCCGACGAGTGGAATTGTGTTGTAAAATTGACAAGAAACAATTATTATTAATGACTAAATGCAGTCAAGACACATTAGGCCTAAGAAAAACTGTCATGACCACACAGTTATGCCTAACTGGTTCTCAATGTACTTTCCATTTCACTACATCTCCCGTCACTCATTGTACTGTTGCCAACACCTACATGTGAAGCACCACTCCAGTATGAACAAACTATAATGTAACCCTACAGTTTAATATAGGCAACCAACTTTTGCCTTTCACACACTTTATTAAACTTTTTCACAAGACCTTACAATACTAATTTGGTGTGCAGTTTGACGAAACAAAATTATAATGAAATAAAAGGTTTCCGCTTGGTAGGCGATGTGAGATGTTTCTTATTAAACTTCAAAACATATCGATTTCATCCCTATGATGAGATATCATCAGTGCAGAATCATAGGGATGAAATCGATGTGTTTTGAAGTTTAATAAAAGAAACATCTCACATCGCCTACCAAGCGGAAACCTTTTATTTCATTATAATTCTGTGGTATGCTGGCACAAAATGGAATCTAGTTACAACTAAATTATAGCTATGGTAATTCCCAATAACTTATACTTAACTAAAATTGGCACTGGACTTACCTGTAACTTTAGGATCCAGTGTTCCTGAATGACCAGTTTTTTCCACCTTCAGAATTCTTTTAATCCAAGCAACTACTTCATGGGAGCTTGGATTGGCTGGCTTATCAACATTAATGAATCCATACTTGATATAATCCTTTATGCTCCTCTGAAGAGGAGAACATCCAAATGGTAATGGAGTGAAGTGATTTGTACGGACGTTTAATTTGTCGAAGTTCTGAAACGAAAAAATTATTAGGCCTATTGAGAACACAGGTGCTCACCAACTAGTATGAATTGTTACGCAATGAAAGGCACATAACAGGCCTACACAACATTTATGCACAATTAGCCCTGTTTAAATCACATTGGAACGTACCTTTAACAGAAGTGGCCATTCGGACGTGTCTAGCTTTGCTATTTTGTCCGAAGACTGTAAATGAAATGACTCTTCATGCTGAATATCAGCAACCGATTTCTCCCTCTTTTTCTTTTTGCTCTTCTTCTCCCCGAGGACGGGTTCTGTTAACATGAGGTCATCAAGCGATAAAACACGACTTCAACGTAGGACATTTTTAACAGGCATTACAAGTGCAATATGCAATGCATGCCACAATAACTTCAAACAAGTGCATTACAAAACAAAAAAATGTTGTTTACGTATGCGTACAACCTAACTATTTTAAAGGAAAGATATGGACGACGTTTATCGTATTGGAGAAATACGAATGAGCATTTCTTCCTTGTAGGAACCGCATGTATTTACAGAATGTAAACAAAAGCCGGCAAACACCGACACGAATTCAAAGGCAACATATACAGACGTAGCTAGGTGTAATTCAAAACAAACGTCGGGAATGGAATAAGCTTTCGCTAAATCAAGTAATTTTAGGGAT
Organism: Locusta migratoria; assembly: GCA_026315105.1. NCBI lineage: Eukaryota > Metazoa > Arthropoda > Insecta > Orthoptera > Acrididae > Locusta > Locusta migratoria. The sequence continues at coordinate 206,374,040 of CM048748.1, forward strand.
TTAATCAACATTTTAGCACTAGTAAATCACTGACCTCCTGGGACGATATCACTAACTTAATCTACTATCTGGAAATAATAATAGTAATAGGGAAATTCCTTGTGAAATTCACAGCAAAAACAAGATATTAAATGAAAACTAAATCATAATAAAAAGGCTACATACCAGTTTCTTCCATTTTTTCAACACACGTGTTCTATAGCCGCCACTAAATTCAACTTTGAATACATTTGGCAACGTTGGCGTATACGTTTGATCACAAACATGGCTTCTACCACGCGGTAACATAACAAAAAATACCAGTGCCGCCAACTGTTGAACCTGAAAGGAACATTGATTTTACAGTCAAAACACTTGGTAATTTTTTTTTTTTTTTTCGTGCTACCTAGATAACTCATTTTAAGTGTAGAATATAGCTTCAATTCTCAGAATAATAACAATACAGGGGAATTCTAGAGCAAGATGGGTATTTAGATGGCGTCAAAAGTTCAGTGCAGTGACACTTCGATCTCCTCAAAGAAGCAGTTATACAACTCTTCTGCTTGTAAAAAGTGCGATAAACGCGTAATAAAAGGTATTCTGTGCGTCACATGCAAATTTTGGATGCATGAAAGATGTGCTAAAGTGAACCTTAAGTTCGTAAATGACGAGTTTCCATGGTCGTGTGGCGAATGTTTATGTGATGAACGGAATGAACTGTTAAACACAATAAACTCGAAAAATGAAATCATCAAGATACTAAACAATGACGTTGAAGAACTCAAAAAGCTAATAGTTGCGTTGAAAGAAGAAAATGCGAAACTTGCAAGTGATGGAAAGACACAAAAGTGCGAAAAGTATGTATCACTGTGCGACAAAAACCAAGAAAATCCAAGTGTCTCTAATTCTGGAAATGATGCAACAGTAAACAAATCGGGTAGGCCTATGCGTGAAAAAGTGACAAGCAATACTACTTATGCGGAGACAACAAACAAAAATGTATCCCTTTGTGAAAAGAACCAAGAAAATTCAAGTGTTTCTAATTCTGGAAATGATGCAACAGTAAACAAATCGGGTAGGCCTAGGCATGGAAAAGTGACAAACAATGCTACTTATGCGGATACAACAAACCAATACAAATGGACTGTCGTGCGGCACAAAAAGAGGGACAAGCAGGAAAAGAAATAAAAAGTGAACACTAAAAACGACTTCTTAATAATCGGTGATTCCATGATAAAAAACGTCGTGGTTCCAGACTGTGAAATCGATGTGCGTCCAGGAATAAGAACGAATCAGCTAAATAATCACTTAAAGAACATTCATCAGGCGAAGCACAACTCAAAAAACGTAACCAACAGTGAAAACTACAAAGGCGTTTTCATACACGTCGGCACAAACTCACTCCGAAGTTGCAGTGAAGAGGACTTGGTCAACGAAACGCGGAATGTTATTCGATCGGCGAAAAATATCTACCCGTATTCAAGAATTATAATAACCAGCATACTGCGTAGAAGATCGGTGAGTGACAAATATATAGACAAAATAAACTTCAACATCCGTGATCAGTGTAACAGACTAGGTGCAATATTTGTAGACTCAAACAAGTTTATTAGAGATGATTGTATAGAGCAGGATGGCTTGCATCTAAATAGGCTGGGCTCCGCAACTTTCAGCAAAATGTTTATTGACTTGTGCAAAATTATACGAAACAGGGGAAACTGGCAATCAGTGAGGGGGGTGAACTAAAACATATATTAGACAAAGATACAACAAAGGAAGACGTGTTGAAAACAGTAAATAGGTATAATTCGTCGTTCTTAATGCACTGGAACATTCATGGCCTGCGTGCCACCTATCTACAGAATAAAATTGCAAAAATTGACGAGCTGCAAATTATTCTTTGCGAAGGTAGAAACATCAAAGACGTTTGCTTAAACGAACATTGGATCACAGAAGACTCTATCACAGTTCTAAATAAATTAGAAAACTTTAATGTAGCTAGTAGTTTTTGTAGAAAAAACAAAACTCACGGAGGCTCCTGTATTCTTATTAACAGCTCGCTACAATATAAGGAAAGAGATGATTTTAATTTTCTTAACGAAGAACTTATATTTGAAAGTTGCTGTGTAGAGCTTGAACAACAAAATATTGTTATTATATCTATATATAGGATTCCAGGTAATGAAGTGACCAAATTATTTTTCGACAAATTCCAGTGTCTCCTACAAAAACTCACGAAAGAAATGAGGAAAAAAATTATAATTGCGGCTGATTTCAATATAGATACAGCAAGTGAAACAAGCATTTCAACGAAGTTCAATGACTTAATTCAACAATATGGGTTTAGATTAAATTTCACTGATTTCACCAGGGTAAGTGATAAATCAGCAACTTGCATAGACAACATAATAACAAATTATACATTAAATGAGAATGCCAAATTCACTTTAAACCTAGGCATCTCAGATCACTATGCTCTGCTTATGGAATTATTAAAAACAAACAAAGAAAATGGGAGGAAATGTTTCCTGAAGAGACAATTTAATCCAGACAACATTAACTTATTCTGCTGTAGATTAAATGATATAGATTGGTCATTGCAGCATGAAGGTTCATGTTCAGAAAATTTTGATAGGTTCTTGAATAGTTTTTTGCATGTTTTTAATGAAACATTTCCACCCACGGTCTGCCAAAGAAAGACAACAAGTAAGCTAAAATGGATAACTACTGGCATAAAAATATCGAGTAAAAGAAAGAGGGAACTACATGCCGAGCTGAAATCCAATAAGAGTCCTGAATTCATTGAATATGTCAAATCTTATAAAAAATTGTTTAGGAAGGTGGTAACAGCCGCAAAGGAAATGGAAAATACTAAATTCATCAGAAAGCACAAAAATAAATCTAAGGCAGTGTGGACAGTTGTCAAATCTGAACTTGGAATTAAACCGAGCAACCAAGAAATTTCTAAACTAAAAATACAAGACAAAATAATTGTAAATCCTGCTCAGATATCAGAAACATTTAATGAATTTTTCATAACAGTAGCAAAATCTGATGTTAATGTTCCCTCATATCAAGATAATGTACATCTATTTGGCTCTAGTCTGAACAAAAATGAGTGTCTAATTAAATTCGACACAGTAACAGTAAAAGATATAGAAAAAACTACATTAAACCTAAAAAATAAAAATTCAGCGGGATGGGATGAAATACCTTCAAAGGTCATTAAAGCAGCTTCAAATATAATAGCATATCCTCTGTGTAAAATAATCAATCAATCATTTAAAGAAGGCTACTTTCCAGACTCCCTAAAATATGCGGAAGTAAAACCATTGTTTAAAAAAGGCTCTAAAGAAGATATGGGAAATTACCGTCCAATTTCACTCCTTCCCGTGTTTTCCAAAATATTTGAAATGATTGTTGCAGTTCAAATTCAAAATTTTTGTCACAAATTTAATATAATATCAAAACAGCAATTTGGCTTTCAAAAAGGGAAAAGTACAATCTATGCTATCAATGAATTTGTCAACAAAGTTACTTCCACCTTAGACAAATCACAAAAAGCAGCAGGAATATTCTGTGATCTGTCCAAAGCGTTTGACAGTGTGAACCACTCCCTATTATTATATAAAATGGAAAAATATGGAATTATGGGTACTGCCCTACAGTGGTGTACATCATATCTAACAGAGAGGAAACAAAGGGTTGTCATAACATCGAGCAAAGGAAAATACTCCTCTAAGTGGAGAACTATCCCACAGGGGGTACCACAAGGCTCAATTCTAGGCCCAATCCTTTTTCTTTTCTATATTAATGACTTACCCATCAATATAAATTATCATTCAGTTCTATTTGCTGATGACACGTCAGTACTGATTGAAAACAAAACAGCAGACGAAATTCCTGATAATGTCTTAAAGATCCTAGAAAACCTAGATGTCTGGTTCCATCTAAATGGTCTAAAATTAAATATAAAAAAACTCAGGTAATGCAGTTTAAGACAAAACAGTCTAAATTAAATGACATACAGATCAAGCACAATAGGCAGGAACTACATGAAGCAGATCATGTTAAATTTTTGGGAATGAAACTGGACAGCAATCTATCCTGGTCCTCACACATAGACTACCTAAAAAACAAATTAAACAGCCTTGCATTCGCTATGTCCATCCTAGCCAATGTAACTAGTTTAGACACAAGAAAAATAGTGTACTGTAGCTATTTTGAGTCAATTGTGAGATATGGCATCATATTTTGGGGAAATGCTAGCACTATGATAAGAATATTAATCCTGCAGAAAAAAATTATAAGAAACATGTGTGGTTCAAAGCCAAGAGAATCCTGTCGGCCATTATTAAGAAATCTAAATATACTGAGTGTTCCCTCATTGTACTTATTCGAAATAATTCTATTCATAAATAATAATCCAGAACTATTTCTTCATAATAACTTCCAGCACAGTTATGAAACGAGGAACAAAGACAGTTTCATGCTACCTACGCACAGACTAAATCTATATGCCCAGGCCCCACACTATATGGGAATGAAAATATGTAATAAATTAAAAAACACACATTTTCGAAAGGTTGAAACCGAATCAATGAAAAGAAAATTATACAGCACTCTGGTACAAAAATGCTATTATTCAATTGATGAATTCTTAAATGATGATCTGAGAATGTGAGCAGGATAAAAACATATAATTATGTACTGTGATTTTATAACTACATTGTATGTATATATTATTATTTTATACTGACGAGTCTCCTGTACACTAAATCAATGATTTAACTTGTATGTTATGAGGCAATAAAAATCTGAATCTGAATCTAGAAAAAAAACTGTAAAACACACACACACACACACGACAAACGTCGCTCGATGTCGCGTCTGACGCGCGGCGCTGCGGATGTCGCTCACGCAGGACAGACCCATAACGATACATGCTGTTGAGATTTGTCGCTTGAAGCTGTCGCTCGCTTTTGTCGCCCACGTAGGACACGTCCTAATAGGCAAGCTCACATGCAAGAAACTGCCTGCACAAATATGTGCGCACAATAACAGATCTTTGCGTGTGGAAAACAGATTTGCGCAGAATGAGGAAGTGTGCAAAAATGGAATTTGGAGTTGGAGGTTTCAGCAAAGTTGCTCAAATCACACCTTCACAGTAAAGTAGGAACGTTTGGACAAAAGATCGCTAAAAATTTGAGTCAGTGTAGACTTTAATGGTCGTGTGTGAACACAAGTTAACGAGAATGACCAACAAACGTGAGTGGTCTGGGGTATTCATTGTCGCATTCATTGATATTTATCGCAGCGGTAGTGTTTACGGTAAGAGAAAAGTAAAGAATATATTGACAGAGACAAATAAAGGAGCTGCAGAAAATTATCTCATAGATAAATTACGATTAGTTGTTGCTCCTGCTAAAAAGTAGTCTGTTATTAAAAATAATAAATAAAAAAATTCGTTCTGAACTGTGCATAGTAAAGAACTTTCCAAAGCTTCAAAATCTCTTCCATCTTGTGTAGGAGAATACGAATTTTACTGACCAAGCCTACGGTATTTTGATAGCCTGAGCAGTCATTGCAAGACCATTTCATGCAGCTTTTTCCTTTATGACGTTTTGTTTACATTCTTTCGCAAGATACACTGGAAACAACGACCGTAACTCAATTTCCTCCATCACTGATAGAAACAAATATGCTTCGAAAAAATGTATTTTATTACCAGTGTCACATATGCACAGCTATTTGTGCAGACAGATTGTTGCATGTGGACCTGCCTTTACTGCTGATTATCTTCCGGTGAAAAAATTAAAAATCGAAGAAGAAAGGAAATTATAAGGAGAGGAGAAAAATAAAGGAATGCAGAGTATCTTGCTGGCATCAAAAGGTGCATTAAACAGTAATTGATTGAAACAAGTTAGGCCAATTCACACTGTCCGTCACATTAACGTCACATCATGGAACCATCATGTCAAGTTGTATTCAGACTGTCCGTCATGTTAAGTCATGGAGCCCTATAGCCAATGTGAAAAGTGAGGTTATGAGTTACCATCCGTTATGTAAAGAACCATACTGGAATTGAGAAAACAACAACGTTAAATCGTATTCATGGCCAAAACGGACATTATAAAGTATTTTTTTTTGTTTTGTTAACCTGCTGTAGTGAAGAGAAATGAAACAACATTTCCAAACACAATTATTTTCAAACAAAAACAAACATACAAAGACATCATACAACATGTAGTCACTTCCTAATATCATAATAATTTTATGAATTGTTACTCTCCTCAATACCTTTCATTTAAGCAAGTCATACACATCTGAATAAGACCGTACGGTTAGCCATGTGGTATAATGCACCGCTTTCTGAGACGAGGAGGCGTACCAGCCCCAGTTCGAATCCACCCGGCAGATTAACGAAAGGGGTTGGAGTGCCGGACAGCCTGAATATACTTTTTAGGGGGTTTTCCACACACTCCTAGGCCTCAGTTACACGATTCGGAAACATTTTGGAACACTTTACACTTTCACACACATATAACACTGTACACAGACATTTGAGGTACATATATCCTCCTGGTGGGCTTGGGGTGGTGGCAGGAAGGGCATCCAGCTACCCTGTAAATATTAACACCTGCCAAATCTGCGTTTAAAACAGTGCCGATCTTGCATATGGTGAAAGGGCCAAAGAGAGACAGGCAGACAGACACATCTGAATAAACAACAGAATTTACATAAAACTGTCAGCAATAATTATGATTGCCTAACAAATATTCTGTTAGAACATTGATTTATTAGTGTTCTCAAAATCAACAACCATGTTATTACTAGCAACAACAAAAAATGCACCACTTAGATCTTAAATTCATGGAACATATATATGGTAAGCATCACAGAAAAATTAATTATATGTCCACAATAAAATATGTGATTGAAATTATCACAATCCTTAACAAAAACAATAGTAGAAAAAAAGGAATAAACCATTATGTATATTAATAATGTGTTTGCCATGAAGCCCACTTTACAGGAACTACTTTGTATTGAAAACTGACTACTCGAAGTGCATGTGGCTTTCGTGCCTGCATGTAAATCAGCAGCCAACCCCTATAGCGAGTGCATCTATGACGTTAATGATCTATAGGTTGTGTGGACTTCTAAATTTTCGAGTGTGCTGCAGAATGTGATGTGCAGAAGCAAGTGAAAGTAGTGGTGTCTGCTCACATTGGAAATTAACCTGGTCAAGCACATTCAGTTTTATTTGTGTTTCCATCAAATTGAAAAGTTGCACCAGAGTTTAAATTTTTTTATACAGGATTTCTCCTAAAAAAGAGACAAAAGCAGAAAAACATTATCGTTTTACAGGGAAAAAGCCTACACTATGTATATATACTAGTGTAAATATATGAACGTGTTTTACCGAAAATTATATCAACAGAAGAATCAGAATTACCGTATTAAATGGGAAAATTATTTTCGATGTTATATTGACCTAACCTCACTTCTTCATTCAGTTCTGAAACTACATAGCAGATAGCTCCACAGTTTTGGTATTTATGCCTAAACAACTATTCGAGACAGGCAAGATGTAGTACGGGAATAGCACACCAGGGGCGTTGCAGCAGATCCACTTGTCCAGTCAACTGAGATTAGATTCGATTAATACTTGTTCCATAGATTATAAATTCGAGATTTCGCAATGATGTGTAACGTATCAGTTTAGTAAATCGTGTCTATACATGGTAGTCAATATCTTAAATATCTTTTATTTGTTATTTATTTATTTTTCTATCAAAATTACTAAGTTTTATCTAAAAATTCATCTAGGGTGCAGAAGGAGTTGCCATTTAGAAATTGTTTTAATTTCAATTTTAAATACTAGTTGGCTCTATCTGTCAGACTTTTGATGCTAGTTGGTAAATAACCGAAGACTTTTGTGGCAGGATAATCCACCCCTTTCTGTGCCAAAGTTAGATTTAACCTTGAATAGTGAATATCACCCTTCCTCTAAGTGTTATAGCTTTGCATACTGCTTTTACTTTGGCATTGGGTCAGATTATTAGTAACAAATTTCGTGAGCCAATATATTTGTTGTGAAGCTACAGTGAAGATCCCTAGATCCTTAAATAAATGTCGGCAGGATGATCTTGAGTGGGCTCCAGCAATTATTCTGATTAGACGCTTTTGTGCAATGAATATTTTTTACTCAATGTTGGATTGTCCCAGAATATGAGCCCATATCAAAACAGTGAATGAAAGTAGGCATAGTCTGGTAACTTACTGAAATACAGTTCGGTAGATCTTCAGTATGTTTCTTCCAATTCAATCCCATGTCAATAAATACTCCTAAAATTTTTGTACATTCTACTTTAGCTACAGATTTCTGTTCAAACTCTACATTTATTAGTAGGGTGTGACGTGTAAACAATCTCCAAGATGGAACACCCTGGACAACGTCCTTCGTAAAAAAGACTGTGAAAAGTATACAGAAATGGCGACCATACTGGTTCAGTGATCTCTCACGGTCTTCACCAGCAGCAGCAAACGAACGAAAATGGCATTTCTAAAGGCCACCTAACAAGGCATTTTTGCGCTATATTAAGTATCTTATAAATTAATGTGGAAGGACTTTCCAAAGACAAATGTGAGTACCAAAACATTGGTGTAATACCACCTCAAGAAACTCACCAGGCACCAGAAGCCCCTGTAACAAGAATTAATATTACAGGATACAAATTGATAAAGCACATCCCATCTACCATCCATGGGTCAGCTGTATACATCAGGAATGCTCTCAGTCACTATAGAAAAATTAATAAAGAACGCCAAGATGATATTGAAACCATAATCATTGAAGTTAACGGTATATCCATAATGGCTATTTACGAACCACCCAATACAACCTGGGTAAATACGGTACTTCCAACTTTACCTCACCCCTGCATATATATAGGGGATTTGAAGAGTAATCATACTAATTGGAGCTGCAACAACAATGATGAAAAACTAGCTCAGTGGATAGAAAAAGATGTGAGCTATGATGCCAAGGACTTAAAAACTTTCGGTCTGCAAGATGTTACACAGACATGTGTATTGTTAGCAAGGACACTAATAGTACCCCTGTACCATACACAAAGAGAGTGCTAAAGAGCTTCCTGAACAGCCAACAAAGGCCTATGGTAGTTACCATGGATATAGAATTCCCACTAATAAATTCCATCAGACAGCCATGATGGAACTTTCAAAAAGCAAACTGGCTGCAATATACCAAAGAAATCAAAGATAATATACTGGCCATTAAAATTGCCACACCAAGATGAAATGCAGATGATAAACAGGTATTCATTGGACAAATGTATTATACTAAACCTGACATGTGATAACATTTCACGCAATTTGGGTGCATAGAACCTGAGAAATCAGTGCCCAGAACAACCTCCTCTGGCCGTAATAATGGCCTTGATACGCCTGCGAATTGAGTCAAACAGAGTGTGGATGGTGTGTACAGGTACAGATGCCTATGCAGCTACAACATGGTACCACAGTTCATTAAGAGTAGTGACTAGCGTATTGTCTCAGAATAGGGAGGATACAGAAGGGAAAGCTGGGGGCGGCGCCTTTGATCTGTATGTTACCAAGCATTGCGCTCGACGCCATATTGAAAAGCAGTAAACGCGGAACTATAGCCACTTAGTACTTTGGCTGGAAATGGGCTTTTTAGGAACTGCAACTGATCTCACCAACTTTTACGAAAGGAAACGTCTTCTCATTATGCTCTCCTCTATTTTGCGCCATGTTCTTGCACCTAATTGTAATCCAACGAAAAAAGTAGGCCTAAGTTTTAATACAACTACGAAAATGTATGATTGAATCAATGATCATTTTGTTTCGTGTTTATCTATAGAAAAATCCCAAGCAACGCGAAGTTATGTTTGGGAAATCAGTTATAAACAAGAAAGTGACTTTACAACTGCCAGGTTTTTTTTTTGACACAAATAAATGTGCACAAAATATTCAGTCAGACTTAGCAGTAAAACTTGACTACACAGTACTAATGACGTCTGGGCATATATAAAACTGTTAAATTACGCACAAATGAAGGACACACGCAATTAGCGCGAAATCGCCGTGTCCCGATTGCCGACCTCCCCTTGTAAGAGGATCAACGGTCGTTGACAACATTAGCACGCTACGCCTCCATTGCCGTTAGTAAAATTTTACCGTTTGCATAAAATTATGTGAAGCCTTATAAATTCCTGAAATATCTCGCCTATGTGGGCAACAGGAAAAGGGAATGCACGCGCAAAATGTTGGAGTCCCGCTACTTACGCATATTCTTTGTCTTTCATTTCATATTATTCCCTGCGACGTTAAACTTATGAAATAGAAATGTACTTCAACATTTCGATGCTGTTTAACTGCTACAACAACAGCGAGAGTTATCGTCAAGAGAAGAAGCAAAGCTACTTTTAATAATTAAGCAAACATATCTCTCATTCGAAACTGATAACATTTAACTGTCACTACACATATAGCAACGTTCACTTACTGCTCAGCATCTTTTGGGAAGGTGAAGAAACTTATGTCCTTATTTGTATACGAATCATTGCGGCAATTAGGTGCTTAACACCATCGGCCGCCTTTTCTTTTATTGCTGCTCATAATAAAAACGGAACAGCTCCAACTACTGACACAAAGTTCTTTCTTTTCACTGCACTGCACTGCACCAAATACTTGATTACTTCTATGCGATTCAGGCAGTTAAAATACACAATTAACAAACAAAGACTGCGCATTACCACGCCACAGAGTAGGGAGTGACCACGCGTTAACTGCTTTTCAAGATGGCCGATTCTGCGCATGCGCACTAAATTTTGGACGACAGACTGCAGCGGGAGTTTCCTTTCTGTATACTCCTTATTCTGTGGTACTGTGACTAGGCAGTTGCTTGGCCACCATTGACCAGACGTTTTCAATTGGTGAGGTATCTGGCGAATGTGTGGGCCAGGACAGCAGTCGAACATTTTCTGTATCCAGAAAGTCCCATACAGGACCTGCAACATGTGGTCGTGCTTTATCCTGCTGAAATATAGAGTTTCACAGGGATCAAATGAAGGGTAGAGCAACGGTCTGTAACACATCTGAAATTTAACGGCCACTGTGTAATGATACATATAACAGAATAGTACGAAATGACAAGAGGAAATATTTTTTGGTATATTATATTTATATTTTTTATTTTTAACTTATACTTTTTGTGAAGAGATATTTTTCAAAAAAAGTATAACGTAAAAAATTTCATTGGCAATACATTTTTAGATTAGTTGTCACAGATTATCAATTTCATTAATTAAACAGTTCATTATCTCTGATAAAAAACTGAATGTCTGTGGCTGTTGACTTGAGTTTCTTTAAGTAGTTAGTAGTTAAGTAGATCTGATGCTGTGCAGTAAAAAAGATGTGACAGTGAAGCGGATGATCAATTAAATTTTAAAGTGTTGTTGTTGGTTTTTTTTTTAATTTGTAAAGTAGTGCATGTCAGTGTTATATTTTAACTACATCAAGGCCTTAAAGCAACAAGTGCCCTCAACCTTGAGAAAAGGAAATGGTAATGACGAGTGTAACTGGAGAAATTAACAACATTCTTGAAGAAAAATTTTGAAAGGAACATATATCATTTAACTTTTCATAAATGAATTTTTGTACATCAAGAAACTTTAACTGAACAAAAACTATGACAAACATAGTCTTTCTTTGACTGCAAATTATTATTTTTTCTCTAATTATCAATTTTTTTAATTGTTACATTATATATTGGCGCCCAACTGGGTCGCCTGATGTTATATGTGAATGTTAAAGTGGTTTTGTCTCTACTTTTCATGTACGGGAGTGTGTGAGAAAATTTATTCCCACATATTGGAAGCAGTTAAAGAGATTGCATGAAAATTTTCACAAATCAAGCCTTTGTTGAGCGGCGGTCATGGTAAGGTCAAAAAAATCATTCTTCTTAGTGGTGAACTAATTTCATTCTTCCATCAAACTTACTATCTTCTATACTTCTAAATAATAATATTTCTAAAAAAATTCATCTTCCAACAGCTCAAGTAGGTAGCTGCATCATACATTGTTCAGTAGTCATTGTAATGGCTTTGTAGTATGTTATAACTAACTGCGGAAAATCTTTTAGTCTTATCAAAATTTTAGTTCAAAGTTATTTTAGCCTAAAAATTCTTACTTGATGTATTTATTTTTTGTTTGGAAGTGTATGTTAATGAAAGCGATAATAGATGTGTGGAGAAAAATTAGTCATTGTTGCTCAAGTCATATAATAGGTATCCAAAAATCTCTGAAAATAGAGACATTATTGTTAATTGTGATAGCTCTCCCACCTCAGATAATGAGATTAGCTTTCGAAATACTTCTTCTGCTAAGAGGTTCGAGAGAGGAAAGCACCCCTAGGCATACGAAAATGGTCCAGAAGGCAATAGGCTTTTGTGTAACAGTAATGATCCACTTCTAAACCCGATAGTTGATTCGCCAATTTCCATGGAGTTACAATCCAACAATGTATGTGGAGCTGACAATGAGACATCACATGAGTTTGACCTTCAAAACAATCCAGAATTACTTACTTCCATATAGTCAAGTGCAAGCATCTCGGGAGTTATTACTGACAATACTGATAATGGCATGTGTGCACAGGTAGAACAAGGAAACGATAACGAAGGGAAATTTGACATGTCAGTGCTATTAAGGGCTATGTCAAATATGCAAACACAATTGCAAACAGATGTGAGAAACATATGAGAACAGATACAAAACGATATGCAAAATATGCAGGACAACGTACATAAGCAAATTATTGATTTGCAAACAAGCGTAAAAAATATTGAGGTGAACACATACGATGACTTTAATAAAAGTTTGCATGAGATAAACGATAAATTTAAATTTTCCGAACAACTCATGTGGCAAATTAATCTGGTAGCCAAAGAATGAGACGAATAATTTAAGTCCGCCATACAATTAGTGGAACACAGCATGGGCGCAATTAAACAGGCAGTTTACGAACTGAAAGTAGACTATGGTTCATTGTCTGATTGTATTGAGCACTTGCCACTTGAATTTGAGGAAATGAGGACACAACAAGAGACAGGTATTGATGAGGTACGGGATCTTAGGAGACAGGTACGATCTGGTGATTGTGACACTATTGGTGGACATCACACTGCCAGAGAAAAGGTAGAAAACTGGGTTACTGAAAGGGGAGAACAAATGGTAAGAGAAATAAAATGGGAAATTCAAACTGAAACTTGTCAAATAAGGGATGAATCTACTTTACCGGTTCCTCAAATGTTCAAATGTTTGTTAAGCTTAAGGGACTTAACTGTGGGATCATCAGTCCCTAAACTTACAAACATGTTACTTATGTTACTTACTTATGAACTACCTTATACTGAAGACGACACAAATATCCATGCCCAAGGGGGGATTCGAACCCCCGACCATAGAGGCTGTGCAGACTGTGACTGGCGCACCACAGGCCGCTCGGCCACCACGGCCGGCTTACCAGTTCCTCCTCCAGTCTATTCAAACAATACAGTACCGTCAGCATACAACCCGACCCCAGAATTCATAAATCCGCCGAATTTTACAACAGAGAACAGGAATACACCTCTGAGGCCGAGCAATACAACAGGAAATGTAACATGTTCACCTCATGAGCATGTAACAGTTCCACCAAATCAGACAATGACTTGTGCAAATGCAGTACCTGGTACTTCGACAGTCATGGTACGGCTATGTTCTCCTTATACAGGGGAATATGTTACTACCATTGTAATAGAAGGTCTAATCGGATCCTGTAAATTTCTCACATTCGTGGAGGAAAACAACAAAAGTTCACCAGTTGTTTTCCTTCAAACCTTTGACAATGTTCTGCCACAAATTAGTCTAAACAAAGAAAAATATTACAGGTAGCGAGTTACATTGAAGCTGCAGCAGGAACATTTGGCAGATGCAACATGTTTTCTCAATTTGAGCAAGAATTTTAGGCGAAATATTGGTCTCTGTCGGTACAGGAAACCAGGTAATAGGCAGGTTGGAAGCCTTAGGAAACATTTTGAGAAATACCTCGATCAAACTTTATACTGGACAACTCCAATGTCACACATAGATGTAATCAGGGTATTGAAATCTAGGTTGCCATCCAATATCGCGGTAAAGATAATGTGGATACCAGAACAGAGTTTGCCTCACTTTCTCGATGGATTGGATACATATGATTTGATTCACGAAGGGGACCGAAACACTGGTCATAACGGTAATCGAAACGCTCATTGGAGCAGAGGTTACATGATAAATAATAATAGAACAACAACCCCTCACAAAACAATCCAAATAGTAGTAACAACAACTACAATTGCAGTCATGGAAACGGCAAAGGAAACGGAGAATACTGGATTCGAAACAATAATAGAAGAAGGGAAAACAATCATTACAATCCGGGATACCAGGAAGGGCAACCACAAATAGGTTTCCGTCGGAGTCCTGGTAATCAACAGACACAATCACAAGATGTTCCCCCAAGGCAACAGCCAACACAACAATAACAACAACAATTGCGATCACCGGTACAATCGAATACATTGAGTTGGGGTAAAGCAAATAGGCAAACATGACAAAACAATAGAAATAGACAAAACAATTGTTGAAGGCAAGGAAGTGATCAAGTTCAGATTATTGAATTAGCGTCCATTTCGGATGCCGAGACACAGACACAGAGAAGGAAAATTAATTTGTTTGTGTTGAAGCGGTTCACGCCCACAGCGTGCAATGTAAATATTAGGTCACGTGAGCAAACAACTGACTCAGGACTGCCTGACGCAAAACGTCGAATACTGACATGTGCGCCAAGGAGCTTAGTTGTGGCGTGGCTGTCTAACACTGTACATGTAAACAAACTGGAATGGAACCGACAAGAAATAAAAATAGAGATAAATTAATTAACTAAATAAGGAAAGTAATCATTTACAGTATTTACAAACGAATCTTAGCAACGACTTACAAACTAAATGACTACTTACATGAAAAAAATGCAAAACTTAAACTAAGATTTGAACTATACTTAATTCAAATAATAACACCAAACCTATCCAAGTATATTAAAGCTTATGTGTTAACTATATTAAAATAAAGAATAAAACGAACCTACAGCTAGCTGAGCTTAATCCTAAACAAACGATAAATAACCTAAAATATACCTACAACTAAAAAGAAAAAGAAAACGGCAACTTATCTTAACGTGATGAATAACTAGTATAAAACTAAGATGACTTACAGGACTATTTGTAAATAAAAGAGTTAGAATGCAGACAGTAAAAAACAGGAAATCCTACACAAGTAAGGACATTAAAAATATGGGAACCAGGGGAAAGAAGCCTGAGGAAAGACAATAGCTCATTTTAGTGACCAGTTCGTATTTATTTTAGACCATAGTCAATTGACTACCTTATGCACGAATTTTAAGAGTTGGTAATTGTATGTGAGATGCGCCACCTGTTAGTACGACGTACACGTAATATTTATGAAACTACGTTTATAAGATTTGAATGTGCTAAGGCACGTGATGTCCGTATGCGTCTTGTCACGAGGTTTGCAGTATGGTAACGAAAATCGCACTGACATGTTATACAGTTTTATGTTTTTACAAACATTTTGGACCAAAATAATAATCTAAATAATAAAAATTTAATTAATAAGAGTGTCTGAAACCCTTTTTAGGGAAAAAAATTTAGGTAGAGGCGGTTTCTGAATCACTGATTTTTAGTGTCACTGTCCAACGCATACCCACTACGCTACTGCTAACAGTTAAGAGTTGCGTTCTTTAATCTCATACTATTGATGGCCGGTGTTAACTGATGCTAATATGGCATTTGTAGACACTAGATTATCATTTATCGTACGAAGAACGACGTGTTTTTGTTAATTATTCAGTGCGTCATTGCTTTGAAATGACAACGTGGAAGTTACGATAAGAACATAATCAAATACGCAACGCAAGATGGCATATGCCAGAGAGAGTTCTGTCTGAGGAATGTCACGTGACATCTGCGAACGGCTGGTTTTCGTTAATTCAATGGAGGGTGTCAAAACTCTGATATTTTTGCAAATATCTCTCAAATGATACGAGGTATGAAAAAAACATAAGGGAACAAAGTTGTAGAGAATTTTCTCCTCTACAAATTCGTTTATTCAATTTTCGCATCAGATGAACGGTTTATTTGCAATGAAAATTACATGACAAACGGCTTTTTTTGGTATTACTAACGTATGTCTTGTCTGAAATTTTTCAAAAAGCGAGGTTCTGGTCTCTGGTAGCGAACAATTATGTTTGTAAAAATGGTGTCGATCGGTTGAACTATTCGACTTAAAAAGTGGGAACATTTTACAGCCAGACAGACATCGCCGTTATTTTTGCAAATATCTCTGCAATAGAGCATAGTTGTAGAGAATTTCCCCACTACAAATTAGGTTATTCACTCTTCGTGTCATATGAATGGTTAAGCTGTTATTTTCATTTAAATTTCGAGCTGTCAAAAGACGATCGCAAAGACCTACTTTTAGTATTACTACCGCAACCTAAAGTGGGCCAAAATACTATGGCCACTGCATTTCTGACTTCTATTTTCTGTAATTTTAGTGAAAGATATGAATGTGTGAATGAGAGTGTGTGTGCAAAAATCAGGATGACTGTGCGAAGTATGTCAATTAAGAAATATGTGTGTTAAGTAAGACTGGAACGAACCAGGGAAATTTACACTAAATGAGCTATTGAAAGATGATTAACATATTCTCTCAGAGCTACTTATGCTCTCTAAAACTCTTTGAATTAAGTTCTTGACTGCAGATAAAGGTACAAAACATACATATTGAATTTTCTCTCCTCAAGGAGACTAATATCTTATACAACTCTGAATAGGATGACCTTTGCAATAGTAAAATATCTTCAATGCCCAGAACTAAAAATAATAAATAAATAAATAAAAAGACGAGTTCTCATTACCAAAAACTTAATTCTAGGTACACTAGATTTCAGGACATGTGACGGATGAAAAAAGTCCCATAGAGGCATCTCTTCACTTTTGATTTTCTTTTCTGAGTGAAGAAGGCTGCTCATAGTATATCATAGTATATAATCACACACACACACAAACACACACATATATATATATATATATCAGGATATATATATATATATATATATATATATATATATATATATATATATATATATATATATATATATATATATATCCTGATGAATCCATTGGAGATAAGTAAGATTCTTGACCAAGCATTAGGGTCAAGATCTGAACCTGAAAGGAAGTAAGGAAAAGCAATTGTTACGCCCCTATACATGGAAAGTAGGGATAACTTGTTAAGGGAAATGAAAAACTATTAAATTGTATAAACAAAAGTTTTCTAATATCATGTGAGGCTCATCATAAAAGGTCATGGGAGGATATATATATATATATATATATATATATATATATATATATATATATATATATATATATATATAAAGTGTAAAGTAGACCTTTTTCATTTTCTATAAAAGTACTTGAATACTTGAAAGGAAGAATAAAAAGATATTGAATCATATCAATTGTAAATATTTAAAATGACGTAAATTCTTAAAATGTATAGAAGGGAATGTAGAGATATTTAGGAGTATTGGAGTATTGTTACTTGATGTAACACCTATTGTATTACGAATTCCTATTGTCCCTATATGCATATTTTATTGTATTGATGAATTATGGTCATGACAGTTATTCATGTGAGTGTATAAAAAATTCAGTAAAACTCTCATTGTGCAGACACACTCAATCGATTTACAGCTGTACGTCCAATATATATCATTTCAATATAGATTGAGAAACCCTGAGACGGTTTTTCGTCTCGAATATGTCCAAGACATTAAGAATAAACATTAAGCAATGAATTAAAATTTGTAGTGCAGCCAGGAATCGAACGCAGACCTCCATGCTTACTAGGCAGACGTCTTATCATTAGACAACTGCACCTCTAACGACTTAGGTGCCTCAGAATAGTCTAAGCATGACTTCCCTCCACATCACAAATTTTAATTCTGCTTCTTCCGAGGTGCCTTAGTCGTTTTTGCAATCATGATGTCTTTAAAAAGTTTTGATGGAGATTTGGTTGTCCTCTGGTAAAATGAATAAGAATATCTTCGTTTTGAATTAATTTCCCTGTTCTAATGAGGTATTCCCTGATGAATATGATTGTTTCTAGGATGAATAACAAGGGACATTTAGAAGATACAGTTTTACAAAGTGACTGCTACAGGTTTCCATCTTTTTGAGACCACAAAAATATAAATTTATTTGTACTGTAAGTTAAGTTTCCCCAGAAGATGATCCTATAGCGGAGCAGGGAGTGGGACTGTGCATGGTACATTTGCATCACTGTGGATTTACTTGTGGTAGATTTCAATATTCTTAATCCGTAGCACAATGAAGAGAGCTTCTTTGATTAGTTGTTTATGTGTATATACCATCTCCTCTTGAACCCATACACCAAAAAATTTGTTTCATTTACATTATCAATTAGAATATTATTAAGCTTTACTTTCATAGTTTTTTTTGGCAGGATCGTAAAATTAAGTAAAAGTTCATACACACAGTTTTTTCACTATTAACAATTAGGCCATTTTTGGTAAACCACTCCGACAGTGCTTTCATAGAGTTATCAGGCACTGACTGGAGATATTCGGGACTAGATTCCTTCAACACTATGCTTTAATCATCTGCAAACAGAATACTTTTTTGTGGGCTCATATGATCAACAATGTCATCTACATAAATGAGAAAAAGTAATGGTCCTAGAACTGAGCCCTTAGGAACACCATATTTTCTTGCCCTTTCATCAGAGTAGAAAACTCTACTACTGATTTTGTTCTGTACATTAACCCTCCGTCGGGCGCAGTCGGCCTCACAGGCCAGCAAAACACATTTTTGATTCCCGTGCCTTACAGTGGTGGCCCAGCGGCCTGCCTCTCTGTTTACTCGCGTAACTTTGGGAATCTCACACAGTGCTGATCAGCAGGTTGCCATCGATTTCCACGCGGATCATGGGGAACTCCTTGGGCCTCACAGGCCGTCTGCGCCCGATTACGTTATAGTTTTTAAGGTGAGATTTTTCAAGATATTTTTATTTTATTACTTCGTTCCAATCAAACTAAGTCTGTCCTCTGTGATTTTTACCGTTACCTTCGGGAAAAAAAGAAGACTTTGACGACCCTGGCCCTTCTGACTGAGTGCGCCTGATCGAGTTCTAATTTCAGTTTTCCTTTCTTTTCCTACGTTATCACATCCATATTTTCTGCTGAAATGTCCAGAAAAGTATATTATGCCTCTAAGCCAATGATCTTGTGGAAATAATGCGCCTCCTCGAGGACGAAACTGCTGAAGATCGAGCCGCACCCGAAGATTTAGTCGATGAGAAAGACAACCACTCTCAGGATGAGGTAGGAGAAGGCAAGGAGGATTCAGCAGCTGAACAGGAAGTTTAGGGAACAGCTCGGGAATATGAAGAAGAGAAGAAAATATGTGACAAGATTTTATTTTGGAAACGATAAGACGACGTAGTAGTCTAAGTAGATATCTTCTACTATTCATAGTGTGAAGAGTCACATCATTATTACACAACATCCAGAGTAAAAGATATTGCTACAAATGACGCCACCAACTGCAAAACCTTGTGTCATCTAACTGGACAATTTAGCCTGTGTATGCTATGAATATATGTGAAATGTCGATTCGGCTGCAAACTCGCCTGAAAAAATCTTTACCCCACAAGGAACGGGAAAGTTCTCCCACATTACCCCCCAAATGGCTAAAACATCGACCATGCGTGGCTGAAATAAGAGTTAGAAGGATGAAGAATCACGAATGTTCAGCTTGTCATCAACCAATCTGCTTGAGCGACGTATAAGTTCTGTGCCATACCTGTGTTTCAGCTGTTGATTTGGGAGCTATAGCATCGGTTTTTGGCTGCAAATGTGGCGAGAAAAGATGATTCCATGTCAGAATATACTACCTAATGTCCTTTAAAAATAACTTCATTACTTTTATGGATGTCTGTTCGACCAATTTTTAATGCTCTTTGTGGGAAATTGGTAATTTTGGTTACTTTAGTTTAAGGTGTATTGTGTTCATTAAATCCATTATTATGCTTTAAGTTTGCTGTAATTCCTTCCTTTAGATCCTCTTCAAGACTAGCCAACACGCATTTTGAATTTGATTTAACATGGCGGAGCTAGTGCACAAAATATGTGGGTGGCCTCTCAGGCTGGGTGCGCCTGATTTTGTTTCATCTGGAGGTGCGCTCGACGGAGGGTTAATACGAATCGAACTGATGCCTTCTGTGTGTGGTTCTGTAAGTAAGAGTATAACCAGCTATGTGCCATACTTCTTATTCCTCTCCTTTCCTGTTTTTAAAGCAGTATTTAAATATCTATTACATCGAAAGCTTTAGAAAGATCTAAGTAGATACCAGCAGATATTTTATGTTGGTTGACTGATTTTAATATGTGGTCCAACAGCTCAAAAATTGCTGTTTGGGTGAACATAGATTTTTTAAAGCCATGCTGTTGAACGTTGATATCTTCATGATTTCATCTGATTTTGTTTCATAAACAAATACTGAAGCATCACTGGAGTTTAACTTACTGGTGGAACTTGGGAATGTTACCTTGCAGTTTCAAATAAAGTGTTAGAGAAATATTAACTTTCTTTGGTGTTGTCTACGGGTTTCTTTTTTGATAACTTTCCACATGGCTATGATTTTTTTTTCAAGATTTAATTATGAAATTGTCATCCCATAAAAGGTTTGCCTGTGTAATAACTTTCAGATATGTTTTTGTGGGCTTTATAATAGTCAGCAAAGTCTTGTGTGACTTTTATCTTTTGCAGCAATATTGCAATAATCTAGTCCTCTCACTGGAGATTTTGATTCCTTTCGTTATCATGACTTTCTATTTTTCTTGCCTATAATTTTTGTTTCAAGAGGAAATCCTGCATTAAAGTAATAAAGGAAGGCTTTATGAAAGATGAAGAACATACTATCAACAATGGTTTTCATATTCATATTTTTCCAATTTACTTGGCTAATAGGAAATTAAAAATCCTAATACTGGCATCAGAAAATATTCGTTTTTTAACTACGTTTTTTGGGCTGGTTTCACTTTTTCCTATAACAATGCCAGGTAATTATGCATCATGATCACTGTACCCCATACTCAGTACTTGCACATCATGATCACTGTACCCCATACTCAGTACTTGCACATCATGATCACTGTACCCCATACTCAGTACTTGTGCATCATGATCACTGTATCCCATGCTCAGTACTTTGCCAGTGAATCTCGAGTTAGTGTCAGTTACGACGATTTGGTCAATTGTCGAATCTGTTTAGCTGATCGTTTTGGAGAGTGTATTGTGGGGATCATATTGAATGATTTGCTCATGTATACCACAGCATATTTGACATTATTGTTAACCGAAAAATGAATTTAAAATAACCACAAATTCTTATTTTCATATTTAATGACTAAACACTATTCAGTAGAACTTCTAACTTGTTCATAAGGATGTTAATATTACTACTTGATGCTCTATATATGTTTCCAATTATATAGTTTACTTCGGGCAGCTTAATCAAGGAAAGCTCGAAGTCCTAGTCCACTGCAAATTCAAGTTGTTTATTTAGGCCCACCTCATAGAATTTTATATAGTCCTTTATGTAGATGGTAGAACCACCATAGGAGTATTGCCTACAATAGAAATGTGTTAGTAAGTAACTTGGAATAGAGATTGACTGAATTTCTGCTGTGTGCAGTGAATATTCATTAATACATATTACATCAGAATTTTTATGCGAGAGAAATACCACTTCCAAGATTGGAACCTTATTTCTGAGCAGCTGGACATTATGATGCAATACAACAAATGATGGTTTTTGTGGCTTATCAGTTGAGAGTTTAATTATTTGTTTTTCTGTTCTGACAAAGCACTTACCCTAAAAAATTTGCAGACTCGTTATTTTTTGCTGTGTCTTCTTCCAGGCAATTTTCTGTAATGGTTTTTAGAAGCTGAAATTCTTGTGCTTCTGTTGTTTTTGGTCTAAACCATTTGGTAATTAGTGCCTGTCTAGAGATTTTGCAATTTTGGGTTTTCTTCTCCAGCATACGATTTCGTAGTTTTTCTACTAGTTGGTGTTTTCCTGGCATATTTAAATGTAGCCCATGAATTCTGTGTTCATCCCACAGAAACGCGACTGGTTATTCTGTTAGAATATTGATTTATTGTGTTATTTGATTCATATTCACGTTAAATATCTGATTAGTGTATTATTCCGCCATGTGAATCGCGTCGCGACTGTCGTCTGTCTTTGAGTTACCATTTGTTTATTACCGTCAGTCGGTGTGTGGAAGTCGTCCAGTGACAGCAAATTTTCAATTGTAAGTGTAACTGGCTTCTCTCTAGAAGCTACATATGTTTTCTTTTCTGTGCGCTTTCCTTTCAGTTCATTAAATTTATCTTGTGCTCGCGTTTTTATTTGATTCATATTCACGTTAAATATCTGGTTAGTGTATTTTTCCGCCGCGTGAATCGTCTGTCTCCGTTTGTTTACTACCTTCAAATCACGCATCAGCAGACAGCTGCTACTTCAGCTTTTTCCTTTTGTGAGCAAATCCAGCTTCTCAGCAGAAGCTACTTATTTTCATATTTTCACTGCGTTTTTCATTTCTTAAATTTTTTATGTGCTCGCATCTTTATTTAGATTTACATTTGGGTAAACAATTTAGTAAACCCCCCTCATATATTATTGCTTTGAAGGTGCTTACGGTTTGTAGTCTTACACTTCAGTTGTTCTTTGGGCTTAGTATGGCTAGGGACTGTGATTGTTGTATACAGATGCTGGCTGAGATAGTGACTGTTCGTTACCAGCTTCAGGCAGCGTTGGCTGCGGTTACGAAGCTTGAGGCTGCGGTGGATGGGTGCTTTTGCCGTCGGTCGGTAGTGGGCGTCCAACAGTCGCCCTGTGCATCTGATGTGCCAACCGATCGACCCGCGGCCAGTCTGGTCACTGCACACTTGAAGGTCCTGATCTGTCCATGGTGGATTTGGAGGTACCCCCAGTGCATGGCAGACGGAGTAAGACATTCCAGGGGGCCGATAGTGAGGCCCACCCGGTTCGTTTTACAAACAGATTTGAGGCGCTATCGGAGATGAACAGATGGTGTCACACGTCCTGTGGTCACCTCTCAGTCAGCAAGATCCGGACAACCTCAGAAGGTAGGATTGGTTGTAGTAGGGAGCTCCAATGGTAGGTGGATAATGGAGCCAGTAAGGAGGTGAAGAAAGCCAATGAGCACTCTGTGTGCACACCGGGGGCCGTTATTCCAGATGTGGAAAGGGTCCTTCTGAAAGCTATGAAAGGGACAGGGTGCAACCAACTGCAGGTAGTTGCTCATCTCGGTACAAACAATGTGTGCCACTTTGTGTTGGAAGAGATTCTCTCCGGATTTGAGCGGCTATCTGAGGTGGTAAAGACTGCCAGACTTGTTTGGGAGATGAAGGCAGAGCTGACCATCTGCAGCATCGTCGACAGGACCGACTGGGGTCCTCTGGTACAGAGCCAAGTGGAGGGTCTGAATCAGAGGCTCAGACGGTTCTGTGACCGTGTAGGCTGCAGATTCCTCGACTTACGCCAAAAGGTGGTGGGTTAACAGGTTCCGTTAAATAGGTCAGGAGTCCATTACATGCAGGAACTGGCTACACGAGTAGTGGGGGCTGTGTGGCGTGGACTGGACGGTTTTTTGGGATAGAGGGCTTCAGGGAAAAACAAAATGGTCTGTCTCAAAGCGTGCATGGGGATCACCGGAGAAATGTAGATTTAGGATCTACCGGTATAACATTTGTAAATTATGGTAGCTGTGTTGGGAAAGTACCAGAGCTCCAAGCGTTAATAGAAAGCACCGAAACATGTATTACTATAGGCAGTGAAAGATGACTGAAGCCAGAAATAAGTTCAGCTGAAGTTTTTGCAAAAGATCTAACTGTGTTCAGAAAGGATGGATTAAACAAAATAGGTGGAGGCATGTTTGTCACATTAGAAGTAGTCTTTTGTGTAGCAAAGTTGAAGTTGATAGTTCCTGTGAGCTGTTATGGGTAGAGGTTACACCTGAAGATCGTAAGAAGTTAATAATTGGTTCCTTTTACCGGCCTCCTGAATCTGACGATACAATAGCAGAAAGGTTCAAAGAAAACCTGTGTCAAATGGTAAACACATACCCGACTCACACAATAATAGTAGGCAGTTATTTCAATTTACTCTCAATCTGTTGGAAAAAATTATATGTTCAAATCAGGAGGTATGCATGAAACATCATTCAAAATTGTACTCAACGCATTCTGTGAGAATTACTTCGAACAATTAGTTCCTGAGTCAACTAGAATTGTAAATGGATGTCAAAACACACTTGATCTCTTTGCAACAAATAATCCCAAACTCATAACGAGCATCAAAACGGATACAAGTATTAGTGAACACAGGGCTGTCATAGCGAGATTGAATATCGAAAGTCCCAAAGCTACCAAAAATAGACGAAAAGTATATTTGTTCAGAAAAGCAGATAGAAATACACTAAACTGCTTCTTGAAAGATAGTTTCGACTCATTCCAAACTCTAAACATAAGTGTGGACCAGATGCAGCTCCAATTCAAAGAAGTATTATCGACAGCAATTGACAGTTTTATACCAAATAAATTAATAAAAGGAGGAGGTGATCCCCATTGGTTCACAAAACAGGTCAGGACACTGTCATAGAAACAACGAAAAAGTTATGCATAATTAAAAAAAAATCCCCAGGATTGTCGATCCTACACAGATGCTCGAAATTTAGCGATGACTTCAGTGCGAGATGCTTACAATACTCGTACTTTCCACAACGAAACTCTTTCTTGAAATCTGCCTGAGAACCCAAAGAGATTTTGGCCATGTGTGAAATATATCGTTCATGTGAAACACAACTAGCTCTTCACTCACATGAAGTGATGAGTGCTATCGACAAGGGTTATCAAATTGATTCTGTATTTCTAGATTTCCAGAAGGCTTTTGATACTGTACCTCACAAATGGTTTTTAATCAAATTGCATGGTTATGGAATATCTCCCCAGATTTGTGACTGGATAGGGGATTTCCTGTCAGAGAGGACACAATTTGTAGTAATCGATGGTAAGGCATCGACTAAAACATAGGTGATATCCGGCGTTCCACAGGGTGGTGTTATTGGTGCTCTGCTGTTCCTTGGCCACGCGGGAGTAGCCGATCGGTCTGGAGCGCCACATTACGGATCGCGCGGCCTCCCGTGTCGGAGGTTCGAATCCTCCTTCAGGTATGGATGAGTGTGTTATCCATAGGTTGGTTTAATTTAGTTTAAGTAGTTTGTAAGACTAGGGACTGATGACCAACGTAGTTTGGTCCCATAGGATTACAAACATTTGAACATTTTCTGCTGTTCCTTATCTACATAAACGATTTGGGAAAACATCTGAGGAGCTCTCTTAGGTTGGTTGCAGATGACGCCGTCATTTATTGTCTAGTAAAGTCATCTTAGAATCAAAACCAACTGCAGAACGAGTTAAATAAGATATCAATATGGTGTAAAAATTGGCAGTTGACTCTAAATAATGAGAAGTGTGAAGTTGTCCACATGAGTACGAAACGAAATCCGTTAAACTTTGTTTACAAGATAAATCAATCGAATGTGAAGGCTGTAAACTTCACTAAATACGTAGGAATAACTGTTATATCAGACTTAAACTGGAAAGAACACATCGATAATATCGTAGGAAAGGCGAACAGAGACTGCGTTTTATTGGCAGAATGCTTAAAAGATGCAACAGTACTACTGAAGAGACTGCATACACTACGCTTGTCCGTCCTCATTTGGAGTATTGCTGCCCAGTGTGGGATCCTAATCAGGTGGGTTTGACGGAGGACACTGAAAGAGTCCAAAGAAGGGCAGCTCGTTTTGTATTGTGAGGATACAGGGAAACAGCGTCACGAAAATGATACAGGACCTGGTATGGGAATCATCACAACAACGACGGTTATCGCTGCGGAGTGGTCTATTTACGAAACTCCAATGACCAACATTCTCCTCCAAATGCGAAAATATATTGTTGAATCTCACCTACATAGGTAGAAATGATCTTCAGAATAAAATATGAAAATCAGAGCTGGAACTGAGAGATTCAGATTTTCTTTCTTCCCATGCGCTATTCGAGAATGTAATGGTAGATGAATAGTATAAAGGTGGTTTGATGAACCCTCTGCCAGGAAAGTACATGTGATTTGCAGAGTATCAGATGTAGATTAGTGTTCTCAAAATCAACAACCATGTTACTACTAGCAACAACAACACAAAAAAGCGCACCAGTTACTGAGAACTTAAATTCATGGAATGTATATAAGCATCACAGAATAATTAATTATATATTCACAATAAAATATGAAATTGAAATTATCACAAACCTTAACACTCACCCGCAAAGATCATATTTTATTGTTCCTTCTCACTTAATGCCATACCAATGAGGGTCTTCATTCTTGACAACATCTTCAATTGTAAGCCTTTAGTAAAAGTCATATATGTTTGGAAACATTTTAGTTTCATTTATTGGGCAACAGCACTCGTATTTAAATTTATATATAAAGAACAGTCTAGAGTGCAAAAAAAAAATTTTTTTTTTGGCTAGTGTCGTTCTTTTCTTACATCATCTTCAGTAAATATATCTCCACAACATCAATGGAGCTATATTTCCTGAAGTTGCTGGACCCGGCTTAACACATCTAACCACAAGACCAGACTGAAACCATATCCACAGTTAGAAATTTCTAGCCATATGTCTTGCTTTCAGTCTCATCGTTATTGCATCACAGGTAGATATTTGTTCTTCATTGACATTGAAGTGTGTGTGATAAATCTTCAATGTACTATCGCCTTAAGATGGAATATTGTAATGATTTGCGTTTCACATTTCGTCTGCAAAGTAGAGACCATGGATACTACTGCTCCAAGTGACCACATAGACAATACAACGGAGCTATCGGTATACTACTTGCGGTGGCACTCTCGGTATTTAGCGTCCACTGTCAATCAGTCTGGCAGCTGCTGGAATTATAACATATTACTTTTACTGAATTATACAGACAGTGTTCAAGGACACCGTTTTCTGGTTATAAACTACACTCAGCAACTCAATGAGTCACCATAGTGACAACAGCAATGTAATAGCTGGTACAGATTTGTGCATATACACATATTACCATTAAAGGTAAATTATAAACTTATTGGAAATGAGAATATAGAATATGCATACACCCTCTCTGGTCCGCAAACTGGCTTTAAATGCACCTGTAATAAATACACTATACTAAACAAATTCTTAAATTATACTGATATCACACTGTCCATTTATAATGCACTATTGCCATCTAAGTCTGTTATAAATACTGGGACTTAAGGTTTTACTGTTGCAGAAAACAGTTAGTACAGTAATTTAGGTTGCAAAACCACAAGACTTGTGGTGCAATTTTTTTTCTGAAAGCTGGGAATTTACTATTATATCCTCAAAAATATTAATAAAACTTTTGACATGCCAAACAATAATACGCTACAGCAGTTTCATCCTATACATAATTGTATTATACCAAAGGAATCGAATGTAAGAAGCACATAAGTTAATGACATTAGGCTTTAAATTGTGATGTACACACACCTCCCCAATTGTTGAGAAAGACATATGTACAGCAGGTTTATTTAATATATGTATATTAACTACTCAACATTCCATTATACACTTCTCACTCATATATAGTACGTAAGCCAAAAGGAATGATACCTTTTCAAAGTAACGTCCTGCTGCTATTCGAAAATTGTTTTTAATTTACATTTTGCACGATTCTTCACTGGAAAATATTACCATTTTAACTGCATTTATCGTGGATTATACGAACAATTATTCAAGATGTCTAAGTATAAGCTGTTCTTTTCGTTGGCATATAAATAGCTAATGTACAAGTCTAATTATGAAATTTGTATTCCATTAATGGCAAATTTGGCACTCCGTTGGACATCAACTATATGAAGATCGATGGTACAGTATGGGCAGTACGGGTAAAAATAGTAGAACACAGCACCTCAATATGCAAATAATTGGAATAATAAACGCATTTAAAATAGTAATTGCCGGAGCCCATTGTGCAAAAAATATTTGAAATTACTGTATAAACAAATACATTGCCTACAGTCTCATGGACATAAACATGGAACAGTAAAAGGCCAATTCACACTGTCTGTCACGTCAACATCACGTCACAGCACTGTCACGTCAAGTTGTATACACACTGTCTGTCAGTGTCCGTCACGTCAATTCGCCCATTTCAATATGCGATGTTGAAAGTCAGGTTATGAGTGGCGCTCTGTTATGTAGAAAGTCATAGTTTAATACTAAAATTGAGGGAACAACAACGCTAAATGTTATGGAGGGCTAAAGAAAACTTTACAGTGTATGTTTGTAGCCAACTTACTTGGAAACTGAAACAACATTTCAAAACATCGACATCTATTTTCAAGCGAAAAAATAAACATATGAAAACATCAAACAGTATTTATAAGATTATAAATAGTGCCTGTTTACTTTATCCATTACGATTTGCCCACTGACATTGTTAATACCTTCATAAACAACTGAATTTTTGTCTTTCATTAGAACTGACTTTTTCATTTAAAATGTTATTTAATGACAAATGCATTATCAAATTACAATCTTACTCAAATAAACAGTCTGCTTCAGTCTTTTCTGTTACAATGTTATGTAACATAAACCATTGTTTGGTTTCCGATATCCGACCTCGATTTTAGAGGGACACTCAATTGACAAAAACATTTAAGTCGTCATGAAATATTTGAGATTTACCTCTATAACGAAGTATAACAAAAAATAAAGATGAACGAGACACATTTGCATATAAACAGTGCAATCGTCGACTGCAACATGTAATTTGCGTGACGAGGGGACTGAGGCGCTCCAGTCACGGTCTGCATGGCCACTAAAGTTCTAATCCCCCCCGGGCATGGATATTTGTGCCGTCCTTAGTCATAGTTAGTTTGTATGTTTAGGGACTGATGACCCCACAGTTAAGTCCCATAGACTATACAAAAATTTGAACATTCGATTTGCGTGACGAAAATAGGTTAACTGACGATGTTAGCAGACGGCCGTTCCGTCAAAACATTCTTCTCGATAAAGGCCAATTCACACTATCCGTCACGTCAACGTCACGTCACGGAACCGTCACGTCAAGTTGTATTCACACTGTCCGTCCATGTCCGTCACGTCAATTCATCCATCTCAATACGCGATGTTGTAAGTGAGGTTATGAGTGGCGATCTGTTATGTAGAAAGTCATAGTTTAATACTAGAAAGAGGGAACAACAACGCTAAATGTTATTAACGGCCAAAGAAAACTTTACAGTGTATGTTTTTGGCCAACTTACTGGGAACTGAAACAACATTTCAAAACATCGACATCTATTTTCAAGCGAAAAATAAACATATGAAGACATCAGACCATACTTGTAAGAGCATAAATAGCGCCTGTATACTTTAACCATTACGATTTGCTCGCTGACATTGCTAATACCGTCGTAAACAACTGAATTTTTGGCTTTCATTAGAACTGACATTTTCATTTAAAGTGTTATTTAATGAAAAATGCGCAATCAAATTGCAATCTTATTCAAATAAACAGTCTGCTTCAGTCTTTTCTGTTACAATGTTATGTAACATAAACCATTGTTTGGTTTCAGATATCCGACCTCGATTTTAGAGGGACACTCAATTGACAAAAACATTTAAGTCGTCATGAAACATTTGAGATTTACCCCTAAAACGAGGTACAACAACAACACAAAGATGAATAAGACACATTTGCATATAAACAGAGCAATCGTCGAATGCAACATGTAATTCGCGTGACGAAAATAGGTTAACTTCCGATGTTAGCAGACGGCCGTTCCGTCAAAACAATCTTCTCGAGAAAGCTTGACGGACGTTGACGTGAGGTGACGGTCCGGTGACGGACAGTGTGAATGCCGCCATTAGAAATACATTGCGGAATGTTCTGATGGACGGTGACGTGCCGTGACGGACAGTGTGAATTGGCCTTAAAGCTTGACGGACGTTGACGTGACGTGACGGTCCGATGACGGACAGTGTGACTGCCGCCATTACCAATACATTGCTGAATGTTTTGATGGATGGTGACGGACAGTGTGAATTGCACTTTACACAGTAAGTACAGCGAGGCCGCTTTTGCTGCTGCTTTAAGAGCGCATCATATTTTTACAATGCGAAGGAAGTCGTCTACGAACGATTTTCTCATAAAATTTACACGATAAACAGACCATGTGGAAATAAAGATTGCAGACACAAGTTTCCATTTCTTTGCCACAGACTGAATGCAATAAATACACAGCAGACTAGTACATAGCTTGGTATACAGTATTGACAATTTAAAAATCACAACATTACTATTTACTACTGCTGCTCAGTACTTACCGTCTTGAGGCCAATTCACACTGTCCGTCACGTCAACGTCACGTCACGGAACCGTCACGTCAAGTTGTATTCACACTGTCCGTCCGTGTCCGTCACGTCAATTCGTCCATCTCAATACTGTTGGAAATGTGATCAATAATTTTTTCGGTGCTTAATTAATTATTCTTTGATGATGATGATGCTATACGTATTCGTTGCTAATTTATTATTCTGTGTCTTTTGTCACGTCTTGTAAAAAGTGTTGTAAATGTATTGCAGTTGCAAATATATACGATAAAAATCAGAATTTATCGTGAAAGATTTTATTTTTCCGCTGCGCTAGTTTTTTCAACAGGTTATGGGCCCAGTACGAAATAGTTATACGAAAAATTACGAGAAGGCGTGAAGCTAAATTGTTCGACGAAATAGATCGCGAACGTGTTCGACGAAATAGATCGCGAACGTGAAAAAAATGGGTACTGCGCAAATACCTCAAATTGAAAGACTCGTCGGTCGTGAAAATTACGGGACCTGGAAATTCGCAGTGGAAGCATATTTGCGATTAGTTGATTTATGGTGCGTAATAGATGGTACATTAAAATCTACCGATTCGCATTTTGCAGACAAAGATAGGAAAGCCAAATCAAAATTAATTTTGTTGGTGGATCCGGTAAACTACGTGCACATCGAAAATACTGCAAATGCACAAGAAGTCTGGAACAAATTAAGGAAAGCTTTTGAAGACGGCGGATTGGCTAGAAGAGTCGGATTGCTCCGTGAATTAATTACCACTCAATTGAATCAGTGCAAAAATGTGGAAGACTACGTTAATAAAATAATATCTACATCTAATAGACTGAGAAATATAGGTTTCCAGATTGCTGACGAGTGGATTGGTACTTTATTACTTGCTGGATTACCAGAAAAATACACGCTTATGATAATGGGGTTAGAGAGTTCTGGTGTTCCCATAATAGGTGACAGTATCAAGGTAAAAATATTACAAGATGTGAGAGGTGAAACTGAAGATGAAACAGCATCAGCATTGTACTCTAAAAATAAAAAGAAGACACAAATCAAGTGCTATAGATGCCAGAAGATGGGTCATTTTGCTTCACAGTGCAAGGAAAGGATAAGTACTAGTGGTAAAAGGTATGTTTCCAATAACCATGAAAAGAAGTCTTCCAACCAAGGTAAGGTTCTTTCAATGCATTATTCTTTAAAAAAGGGGAATAATGAAGAAACAGAATGGATATTGGATTCAGGGGCATCATTGCATATAATTAAAAATAAATCTGTATTGTATGATGTCAAGGATACAACTAATATGGGTATATCTACAGCTGATGGGTCAAAATTGCAGTGTGAACTTGTTGGAAAAGTTGATCTTAGTATAGTGGTAAATAAAAAACCACAAAATATTACTGCTCAAGGTGTGCATTATGTCAAAGATGTTACCACTAATTTATTATCTGTTAGTGAGATAGTAAGGAAAGGTAACAAGGTAATTTTTGATATAAATGGAGCTCGAATAATTGACAGTTGTGGTAAAATTATAGCAACTGCAAGTAATAAAAAAGGAATTTTTAAATTAGACACTGTTAAGAATGTTAGTAGTAATGAAAGTCATTCAGTGTACAGTGCCAAAAGTGTTCAGTGGCATAGGAGACTTGGCCATTTAAATAGAAAAGGTATGTCATTATTAAAGGATATGGCAACAGGTTTAGAAGACTATGGCATGTGTAAGGATCCTTGTGAGATATGTATAAGGGGAAAACAGGCAAGAATCCCATTTAAACCCAGTCACAGTAAAACTCAAGAATTACTGCAGGTAGTACATACAGATGTGTGTGGTCCCATGGAGAGTGAATCTATTGGGGGAAATAATTATTTTATTATTTTTATTGATGATTATTCTAGATATATTCATGTTTATTTTATGAATTCTAAAGAACAAGTTTGTGATATTTTTGAAGAATTCCGAATTTTGGTGGAAAGACAAACTGGAAAGAAAATAAAGATTGTCAGATCTGATAATGGGAAAGAATACATAAATCATAGATTTGAAGGACGTTTAAAGCAAGTTGGTATAAGACATCAGACCACTATACGATATAGCCCTGCACAAAATGGTGTTGCAGAACGAGCAAACAGAACAATAGTGGAAAAAGCGAGGAGTATGCTAAGTGATGCTGGCTTACCAAAAAAATTTTGGGCAGAGGCTGTATCAACAGCAGTGTACCTAATAAATCGTTCACCTACCACAGCTATCAAAAGTAAAACGCCATATGAGGTGTGGACAGGAAGAAAACCAGATTTAAGTAATTTGAGAATTTTTGGCTGTAAAGCTATGGTACAAGTTCCTAAACCACTAAGAAAGAAATGGGATATAAAATCCAGGAAATATATTTTTGTAGGGTATTGTGAAGAATCAAAGGGTTATCGTTTTTTGAATTCCATGAATAATAAGATAGTAACCAGCAGAGATGTTGTATTTCTGGAAAATTGTGAAGGTAGAACCAAGGAATGTACAACTGTTGGTGTAAATGTAAATAGCAGTATTGGAGAAGAGACAGAAATGGAAGAAGAAAGTAATCAAGGGCCAACAGAGGCAAGCTATGAGGAAGAAGAAGAACTAAGATGTGATCAAGATAAAGCAGGGAGTGATGAAGATAAAGTAAGACATTCCTCTCGTACAAGGAAACCAAAGAAGTATCCTGATTATGAAATGTATATTGCTCAGTGTTTCAATGATGAACCGGAAACTGTTGAAGAAGCTATGAATAGTAAAGATTCTAAAAATTGGAAAGAAGCGATTGAGAAAGAATTGCAATCTTTAAATCAAAATGAAACATATGAATGGGTAAATATGCCACAGAAGAGAAAACTCTTAAACACAAGATGGATATTTAGTATAAAAAATCCTGAAGGTGAAACAACCAAGTATAAAGCAAGATTAGTGGTTAAGGGATGTAATCAAAGGGAAGGTATAGATTACAAAGAAACATTTTCACCTGTTGTAAAATATTCTTCACTGAGGTATCTTTTAGCTTTAGCTGTGAAAGAAAATATGTTAATCCATCAAATGGATGTTAAAACCGCTTATCTAAATGGAATATTAGAAGAGGAAATTTATGTAATGCCACCCAAAGAAGCTCAGAAATATTGTAAAGATAAAGGAAAGGTTTGGAAGCTTAAAAAGAGCATCTATGGACTGAAACAAAGTGGGTACTGTTGGAATAAGTATTTGCATTCTACATTAGTTAAGATGGGAATGAAGCAGTCAAAGGCAGACCCCTGTATTTATATTAGGAAAAGTAAACAAGAATTAACCATAATGGCTATTTGGGTAGATGATTTTTTCATTTTAACTAGAGATGATAAGCAAATGATTGTTTTCAAAGTACAGCTACAAGAGAGGTTCAATATGCATGACTTGGGTGAAGTAAAACAATATTTGGGAATGAAAATTATAAAGCAGAGAAATGGAAACGAGCTTTGGATAGATCAGTCTGCATATACCAAAAGGATTTTGAAAAAGTTTGGAATGGAAGACTGTAAACCAATTTCAACTCCAATGGAACCTGGTATAAAAATGATGATAAATGAAGAAGACACTGATTATAATAAAATTACATCTTACTTGGAAGCTATAGGGAGTCTTTTATATCTATCTCAGACATCAAGACCAGATATGGTTTTTGCAACAAATGTAGTAAGCAGATTCTGTAGTAATCTTAAAGAAAAACATTGGAAAGCAGTGAAGAGGATCTTCAGATATCTAAAGGGAACTGTAAATTATAAATTAATTTATTGTAAAGAAGGCAATGAAGAATTGGAATGTTACAGTGATGCAGACTGGGGAAATGAATTAGAAGATAGACACTCTATCTCTGGAAGCTGTTTAAAACTGATGGGAGGCTTAGTATCCTGGATATGTAAAAGGCAAAGAACTGTAGCATTAAGTACAGTAGAGGCAGAATATATGGCTTTATCTACTACTGTACAGGAAACTTTGTGGCTCAAAAACTTAATGAATGAAATTGAGGCTGATAATAATTCAAGGACAACAAAAGTTTATTGTGATAATCAGGGAGCCATTAATTTAGCCAAAAACAATGTAACAAGTGCTAGAACAAAACACATAGATGTCAGACATCATTTCATCAGGGATCACATTGAGAAGAAGCATACTGAAGTGAAATACTTAAGCTCTGAAGAAATGTTGGCTGATTTATTAACAAAACCATTGACCAAGGAGAGATTCCAGAAAATTGTAAGACAGTATGGCTTAATTGATGGGACTTTATATACAACACCGAAAAATCTTGCTCAAGGGGGAGTGTTGGAAATGTGATCAATAATTTTTTCGGTGCTTAATTAATTATTCTTTGATGATGATGATGCTATACTTATTCGTTGCTAATTTATTATTCTGTGTCTTTTGTCACGTCTTGTAAAAAGTGTTGTAAATGTATTGCAGTTGCAAATATATACGATAAAAATCAGAATTTATCGTGAAAGATTTTATTTTTCCGCTGCGCTAGTTTTTTCAACAAATACGCGATGTTGAAAGTGAGGTTATAAGTGGCGATCTGTTATGTAGAAAGTAATAGTTTAATACTAGAAAGGGGGAACAACAACGCTAAATGTTATTAACGGCCAAAGAAAACTTTACAGTGTATGTTTTTGGCCAACTTACTGGGAACTGAAACAACATTTCAAAACATCGACATCTATTTTCAAGCGAAAAAATAAACATATGAAAACATCAAACCATACTTGCAAGAGCATAAATAGCGCCTGTATACTTTAACCATTACGATTTGCTCGCTGACATTGTTAATATCGTCGTAAACAACTGAATTTTTGACTTTCATTAGAACTGACATTTTCATTTAAAGCGTTATTTAATGAAAAATGCGTAATCAAATTACAATCTTATTCAAATAAACAGTTTGCTTCAGTCGTTTCTTTTATAATGTTACGTAACATAAACGAGTTTTTTGGTTTCAGATATCCGACCTCGATTTTAGTGGGACACTCAATTGACAAAAATATTCAAGTCGCCATGAAACATTTGAGATTTACCCCTAAACAAGGTACAACAACAACACACAGATGAATAAAACACATTTGCATATAGACAGTGCAATCGTCGACTGCAACATGTAATTCGCGTGACGAAAATAGGTTAACTTCCGATGTTAGCAGACGGCCGTTCCGTCAAAACATTCTTCCCGAGAAAGCTTGACGGACGTTGACGTGACGTGACGGTCCGGTGACGGACAGTGTGAATGCCGCCATTAGAAATACATTGCGGAATGTTCTGACGGACGGTGACGTGACGTGACGTGACGGACAGTGTGAATTGGCCTTTGGACGAACGAAAAAATCGAAAAGTCAAAACATATACCGACGGTCACAAGTGGCGGCGTACACGTCACGAAGACGTCACGATGGTGCATTCGCGTTGTCTCTGTAGCTTCTCCCAAGATGACTGGATATTCCTTCAAACCGTCTTGATTGCAAATTTTTATTCTAACTGATTGCTGCTGTACACCATGGATTGGAAATCATTTTAAGATTCCTGGATGTAGAGTACAATACAATCTTTGAATCAATGGAAAAGGAATCGACTGATATCGACTATCGATGGATCGAGAGCTAACGCGCTAAAGCAATGGTTTGCTTGCCTTGTAGATGTAGAATATGAGAGTTTACTTGTACCGTGTATGACTGTATGTCTTGTAGTCATTTGAATGGTACTGTTGATGTTTATGGTGCCTTAACACAGTAGAAACTGACGTGTTGTGTTAGAATCTAAACTATGGATTTGATTCCAATGCATTTATGGTAAAATATTTGCAACCTATTGGAAATTGCATAGACAAAAATGAGCAGAAAAGAGGCTTTGTCACAGTTCATCCAGCAGATCCATGGTCGCCCTGTAGTCGTTAAATTGAACAGTGGAGTTGATTACCGAGGTAAGTTTGACGGTAAAGCCATTATATCACAAATCAAAAAGCGTGCTTTCATGTATCGTCAGTGGCAGTCTAGTGCGGTTACCTTAGCGACGAAGTGTTCCCTTAGAGTGTAATTTACTGACCAGACCAGTGAACATACATGACAACCATAGAACAGGAACAGTATTGACAACTTATTCGATGCTCAACACAAAAATGTTATTCAATATCTGACTGGGTTTTATATAGCATGCAACGATATTTAGCAACCTCACATTACGTCGTCGGTGCCGCATTAATCTTATTCCAATCAAAATTGAGCGTCAGAAATCTTCTGCAGCTTTCAATTATCTCTCTGGGAATGAGTGGCATAGGTGAACAAGCCAACCCACGCCAGCATTCCTTCTCCTGTAGCTTCCATTGACCGATTGCAATTGTCATTTGTTCAACTTAATATGAAATTAGGGTGAATGATGCAGGACCCATATTCATGAATGTTTGCTGAATGTCGCGTTCTAATAAAATTGTGTGCCTGCACTAGCATTATACTTAGTCATCAGATTTGAAGCAGTTTGCTCTTATCTTGCCATATGGAGTGGGGAATCCTCAGGGTTCCATTTTCTGTGATGAACCATGGACAATAAACATGTCACCTCTTTGTGAATGATCCATCATTCAGTCACTTCCCATATGCATTCACAGCTACCGTAGGCTAAGCTGCTAGAGATGTTCATTTGTTATTGCTGTACTGAATCAGTCGGACCTAAAGTTGTTGAAGTTGCTAATATTACACAAATTTCCAGTTTGCCTCCCATACATACCTGTGCCTTACTTGATCATGTACGTAAAATGTTACCAGATGGCATCCCTTCTTGCAGTGAGGAGTTAGCGCAGTGTCCTTCACAATTGGGCTCTATCCCCCAGACATAGTACGGAAATTTTTTTTTCGTGCCGTATTCCCACACACTTTCAATCCTCTCTCAAATGCTGAATAACCAGCTACAAAAGGTAATTTCCTAGTCATACAATACCACTTTAAACTGGAACAACTACACCATGTCCCAGTACTTTGTATTCCAGTCTTGTCACAAACTTGTACCTATCAAATCGAACACAGGGGCCACCTGTGAAAGCAGCCAAGCAGTTTACCAACTCTGCTGCCATCCCTGCACAGTCTTTAATATTGGTATGGCCATCCGAATTAAATAGGCCACAAGCAAGGATGATCATTCTGTGGCACAACATGAAGTGGGCACAATATGCTTGATTTCAGTGGTTGCTTCCAGATCCTAGGCCATCTGGAACCTCCTCCCCCCCCCCAATACCTCTGTCAGGATTTCAAGGAAGATGTTTATTTGGAGCAACCAAAAAAGGTGTTTTTCAAAGGACTCCAATGGAACCTGGTATAAAAATGATGATAAATGAAGAAGACACTGATTATAATAAAATTACATCTTACTTGGAAGCTATAGGGAGTCTTTTATATCTATCTCAGACATCAAGACCAGATATGGTTTTTGCAACAAATGTAGTAAGCAGATTCTGTAGTAATCTTAAAGAAAAACATTGGAAAGCAGTGAAGAGGATCTTCAGATATCTAAAGGGAACTGTAAATTATAAATTAATTTATTGTAAAGAAGGCAATGAAGAATTGGAATGTTACAGTGATGCAGACTGGGGAAATGAATTAGAAGATAGACACTCTATCTCTGGAAGCTGTTTAAAACTGATGGGAGGCTTAGTATCCTGGATATGTAAAAGGCAAAGAACTGTAGCATTAAGTACAGTAGAAGCAGAATATATGGCTTTATCTACTACTGTACAGGAAACTTTGTGGCTCAAAAACTTAATGAATGAAATTGAGGCTGATAATAATTCAAGGACAACAAAAGTTTATTGTGATAATCAGGGAGCCATTAATTTAGCCAAAAACAATGTAACAAGTGCTAGAACAAAACACATAGATGTCAGACATCATTTCATCAGGGATCACATTGAGAAGAAGCATACTGAAGTGAAATACTTAAGCTCTGAAGAAATGTTGGCTGATTTATTAACAAAACCATTGACCAAGGAGAGATTCCAGAAAATTGTAAGACAGTATGGCTTAATTGATGGGACTTTATATACAACACCGAAAAATCTTGCTCAAGGGGGAGTGTTGGAAATGTGATCAATAATTTTTTCGGTGCTTAATTAATTATTCTTTGATGATGATGATGCTATACTTATTCGTTGCTAATTTATTATTCTGTGTCTTTTGTCACGTCTTGTAAAAAGTGTTGTAAATGTATTGCAGTTGCAAATATATACGATAAAAATCAGAATTTATCGTGAAAGATTTTATTTTTCCGCTGCGCTAGTTTTTTCAACAAATACGCGATGTTGAAAGTGAGGTTATAAGTGGCGATCTGTTATGTAGAAAGTAATAGTTTAATACTAGAAAGGGGGAACAACAACGCTAAATGTTATTAACGGCCAAAGAAAACTTTACAGTGTATGTTTTTGGCCAACTTACTGGGAACTGAAACAACATTTCAAAACATCGACATCTATTTTCAAGCGAAAAAATAAACATATGAAAACATCAAACCATACTTGCAAGAGCATAAATAGCGCCTGTATACTTTAACCATTACGATTTGCTCGCTGACATTGTTAATATCGTCGTAAACAACTGAATTTTTGACTTTCATTAGAACTGACATTTTCATTTAAAGCGTTATTTAATGAAAAATGCGTAATCAAATTACAATCTTATTCAAATAAACAGTTTGCTTCAGTCGTTTCTTTTATAATGTTACGTAACATAAACGAGTTTTTTGGTTTCAGATATCCGACCTCGATTTTAGTGGGACACTCAATTGACAAAAATATTCAAGTCGCCATGAAACATTTGAGGTTTACCCCTAAACAAGGTACAACAACAACACACAGATGAATAAAACACATTTGCATATAGACAGTGCAATCGTCGACTGCAACATGTAATTCGCGTGACGAAAATAGGTTAACTTCCGATGTTAGCAGACGGCCGTTCCGTCAAAACATTCTTCCCGAGAAAGCTTGACGGACGTTGACGTGACGTGACGGTCCGGTGACGGACAGTGTGAATGCCGCCATTAGAAATACATTGCGGAATGTTCTGACGGACGGTGACGTGACGTGACGTGACGGACAGTGTGAATTGGCCTTTGGACGAACTAGACCTTAGGGACCGACGAACACCGGAAGTGACGTAATTCACAGAGTATAGGATATTATTTTGACCACTATACTTTCTTTGGCACTGAAGATCTTTGGTGCCTTTGCGCATTAAACGCTTTGTTTATGTTTGTGTGTGTACTATGTGGCGTGTGTAATTTTACGATTACAATTTGTGTATTTATTGTTCAGTTATGAGAAAGGGAGTGCCCAGAGAGTAAAGATAAACAAAATTTGGGATTCCAATTATTGTAAACAGGGTTTATGATTGTAAGTGTATAACTGGGGGAAGCATAAACTTGGGTCAATATTTATCCTCCGTGATAATTCCTAGTGCTGCTCTTTGTTGTAGTACATGTAGTTTCCTAATTAAAAGGCCGATTACTCCCAAAAAAGGTGACAGAGCTTTCAAAGTCGTTTAGAAGATATTAAACAATCTGTGACAAGGTGGCTCCAAGTCGTGACAGAAGAGTGTATTTTGGATACATAATTGTGTACATAATTTCTTTTAAATTAAATAATTTTTATGTATAAACATATTGGTTTTCGATTATTTTTAATGCTGTTATGTTATTTTAAACATTAATAACAACACACGATTTATTTATTTATTTTATGGGGTGCACACTTTCCACATATACCACTATGGCAAACTGTGTATTATAGTTTACATTTTCCCCAACTGAACCAAGTGTAGGAAGGAGAGAAGTACTCTTGTTTGATGTTTTGTTTTCGAAGTCCAACATAAACTGAACTCACAACATATTGCACTCTACTCTGCTAAACATTTCATAAATTAGATTATCATTAATGTATTTAAATGATAAACATAGTCTGAACCAGAAAAACATTGTGCACTCTTGGTCCACATATATTCTTACACCACCAACTGTATAGTGATATTAGCCTGAATATACACAACCTATATGCGAAAATGATGATGATCACATAGAAATTGAAATTATTATACCATTAATGAAGTTACATTGAAGTGTTTTGTTAAATAAATCCCATTTGTATCAAACAGTTTGATAAGGATAACACAGTTCTTTCTCTTTACATACTTTTGTGAAGTAGATGTAGGCTAATCAAACTCTGAGTGGCACTTACTCCACCCTATTATAGTATTAGCCAAGGTTTTGCTACATTCACATGACATGATAAATTTTACTTATTGTTGGTGACATGGTGTGCTAATGTTGGCAGCGAGCCTGTAAGAATATATTTAACTTACTGACTATACAAGGGCACATACAAGAACCTGTCAGCCATAGATCAGGAACAGCATTAATTATTTATTTCATGGTCGACATGGATTATTTTCCTCACTCTGTGTGATTGCATTTTTGAAGATCGTGAAGTAAAATTTTAATATTTTGACAGACATGTTGCCTGATGATTCAAGTTTTGCTGTAAGGGATGAGTCTGTACATCTTACTTCCCCCATGTAATATAAAAGAATCTGTTAGGAGTAATATTGAATAGGAAAACATTCTTAAAGCCCAGAGTGGTTAAAATTTTGTTAGGTAAAATTTTACAATCCGTGTCAAGTGTTGATGTTGGCAGCGGCTGTAGCTGTCCAGTAGTAGCACAGATAATAACAGACAATCACATTTTAAATGCAAAATCGTACTCTATATTCTGGTTGTACACAAAGTATTGACTTTTACCGTCGTTAACTCAAATACGAAATCATTGGTCAAATCCGACAAGTTGTACACCGGTCTTTAATTGAACCGTAATTTGACCTCATTTATTTGTAATAAATAATTACTTTTTTGTACTGACAATGAAGTAAATAATTAATGCTGTTACTGCTCTATGGTTGACAGGTTCTCTATGTAACTTTGTCCACTCAGTAAATTGACTGTAATCGTCACTGGAACAATTAATAACAAAACTGTAGTGTTAGTGTGAAACATTCGAATACTGTGTGAATAAAAACGGTGAATTTCATTGCCTGCTGTGTACTACCACCTGAGTGGCTTGTCACATGCGGTGGCCGTAGCCAACATCTGAAAACTCTACGCTCTGCCATGACACGGATTGTAAAAATGCTGCTGTTTAAAGTGTTTACATATGACAAAAAGGAAACAATGCAATACAGATGCACCCTAATTTCATTTAATTAGATTACAAGAGTGAAACCAATATTTCAAGTCTCCTTGATTTACCATTGCCACTTTTGAGACAAACACAACTACATGTTTCCCTAGTTCTCTTTAGGACACTCCACAACTTGAGCAATTTTTTTTCTATTGTAATGAAGTAAATAAATGTTTAAAAAATATTAATGAAAATAGTGGTTTGTTTTGCAGTTATTGACTATGATTATATGGTAATTGATCAGTTATCTAATATTTGTTGGCTTATCAGAAATGAGTCACTTATGGAAAATAAAATCCTAACAGCTAACTCAATCCATATTCTGCAACATATAAAAATGATTAGAAACACTAAATAGTTTGACATGAATTGATATCGCCTATTCTTTAGATTTCTTGCTCCAGGCCATCGGGTCTGCATCCGGTATTAGCCATGTTCCATTGTTCTGCATTCTTATCTCATCAAGAAGAATTACATGCTTGGGTTGTGAAAATCCCGTAAAAAATCTTACTGTTGGCTCTCAATATAGGTTGATAAAAGCAAACATGATAGGAATGAATGCCATTTATATTCTCCATTGTAGCAGGTAATTAACATAGAGTATACTACAAGAACTCTGTACATTTAGGATGTAGTGAGAAACAACAGATGATTCTTGAGTTTTTCAATACTAAAAATTGTTTACAATCTTCTTCTAATGTATCAATATAGGAAACTTTCTTGTTTCAGAGATAGGAAAAATTTCATTGATCATTTTCTCAAAGAAAA
The DNA here is from genome assembly GCA_026315105.1 of Locusta migratoria. NCBI lineage: Eukaryota > Metazoa > Arthropoda > Insecta > Orthoptera > Acrididae > Locusta > Locusta migratoria. The sequence continues at coordinate 206,416,773 of CM048748.1, forward strand.
GAAAGAAATTAATTGGGCAGTTGTTCTGTGACTGAATCTCCACAACCTGTGACTGCTCCACCATACCTCGTGCATTTGTAACGTCACAACAAAATAGTTAATAAGTTCCCTTCATTTATGATCTTGATGACTTTGATTGCATTTAGTTGTACATTGCAGAGTGAGAAGTTTATCTTCTAAACAGCGAAGTAATTTACCTTTAAAATTTAATGAATGTGTACCGGTAAGTGAAAGTTGTTTAGTACACTTATGAAACTTAATTCTTGAGAAACAATTTTTAGGTGCAGTGTGTAAATTATATTAAAAATAGCAGTTTTAAAAACTTGCCCCTCCGGATAAATTTCAATATGTGACCGTGCATATACTGTCCTTTCAGCATGGCAGGCAAGATCCTCAAATGTCGTTACATAGCTATGTGAGTAATATGCACCACATTTGGGATGGTTTGGACTGGTGCTCTAGCAGTAAATGTGATAGCAACACCTTGATCATACTGGTGCTACACTGTAATTTGTTTGCAAGATATTAGAGGAGGTGTGCAATATTTGCAAACATACAATTCCTTTATCTGTAAAGCTGGTTTTTTATGCTCTGACAACATTGTTTATGTCTAGCCAGTAACTGTTTGTCCTCTAGCTTAGTTTTGTTTAGAAATGTTGTTACCATTGCAGAGGTGCCCCTCCCCCTTGGTCATTGATCACCCCCCCCCCCTCCCCTTTGGCTGATGACCATCCCACCCAAGATATTAGCTCCTGGATTCAGAAGATAAATTCATTTTGTATATAAGCCTCTAAAGGCTGGACAAAAGTACTAATTTCTAACACACTCCAGAAATTTCAATGACGCAGTTTGTGTCAGGGATACAGCCCGTCAGCTTTGACTCGTGATGTCATCACATCACGACAGTTTTGAAGTGTTTGTAGAAGGTGTGAGTAATTAGGTAGTAGCTGAGTTAAAAACGATTTTTTACAAACATAACAGATTATAGATTAATATTTTGTATTTAAAAGTGATCTGTAACTTTTCTCTGATGATAAGGTATACGTTAGGAAAGAGGTTTTCTTTCGCATATGAGCGCCTAAGGTGCGAATTTTTGGGCTCAGACATGTGACCGATGGTACATTGTTGTCTGTAATTTACAAGGATAAATACAGATTATTTTTTACCTACAATACAGAACTATTAAGATATCCTGTATCGGGTTTTTTGACATGTTGTTGACGCCATGGGTCAAAGCGGCCGGGCGGTATTCCAGTCTTCAGTTATGCCGAATACTGTCGTGTCAGTATTTCAAATCGATAGATAAAGAACTTGCAGAGATTTGCTATTAGAAACACACAAACCAAATATTTATATGTTACCAATAGCAAATCACCAAAAGCTTATGACTGATTTCTTTGAAATTTTGATACGTTGGATTCAAATACTATTCTGTTTAATATGTTATGATATTCCAACACGTACCAGATACCAAAATATTTTTCTTTCCATGGCATTCAAAACATGCCAGGTACAGCTAGTCTATATAAACAAAAAAATTGCCAACCAAAATGCAAGCAACATCTGAATGCCATATTTTTAAAAATGTTGAAAACAAAAATTTCAGATGTAGTCTCTACTCTTCCTCAGCTATCTCTGTACCAAATTTCATCAAAATCTGTTCGCCAGTAGTTTCGAGAAAACATAACAGAATTACTTACACATTTAATAGTGATAGTATGGATGAAACATGACACACTGAAAAGGGCATAGTCTTTGATTGTGTTGAATCATGTTACGCAGAACATGTTGACCAAAAAGTAAGAATTTTTACAAATATGATAAGGTTTAAAAGTCAGAAAGTAAACAGTTTTTCTTTTTTATAGAGAATTAATATCAGCCCATTATTGGCATGATGTTCCAATCAATAAATATTTTCATGTTGCTTTCCATTTTATTGAAAAGTATTGCACTCCACAGCTGTATTTGACTTCCAAACTCATTGATTTTCAGCAATCAGTCGTCGTGTGTTTTTTAAATCTTTATTATGCAGATCACAACTCCATGCTAATGATTTTGTAAAAAAATGCACCCTACAGCCTAAAGACAAATGAGGCAAACCGCACATCACAATCCAACACCAAAGGACTCTAGAGTACACACAGTTACATTATGGTATAACTTCGTTCGAGAAGTTGTTAGCTAAGCCCAACTTGGGCTGGCAGCTGGCTGGCTGTTTGTTTGGGCGAGGGAGGTGGGAAAATACAGCATTGAGTAATACTCCTGGGAATAATTTTGTACAGCATAAAGCATGGGTAAATGATGACTGCTGCATTGCATGAAGCCATACCTCCGCCCAAAATTAAATGTACTTTTTGTAGAGTTTCTAGGAAAAATACAATAAATCCCGGAGTTTTGCAGGAAGCTTGACACCCTGCCAAAGCATATTAATTTTGTCACAAAGAAAACACTGATCCTTAACACATTGAATGCTGTGTGCCCCAGCAGCACCTGATGTCGCGTGGCCAGTGGCAGCCAGAGCAGTGCCTCGCACCCAATACTGTGTGTCTGCTGGTGGCCACAAGTCCCATGTTGCTGTTGGCATCCCATATTGTGCCCCTTTTCTCAATGATATACTATCAAGGTCATCTATTCAGTACATACTGAGTGACATAACTATTTCTGATGCGATCTCCAAACTGTTTTGATGACGTGAACTGGATAGACATGATCTGCACTTGCCTCGCCATGGAGTTGCAACATCCACTGCTAAGCGTGCAGCAGCCAACTATGTTGGAACTAATGTAGTAATGGTTGTACAGTTTATAAGTGACTATACATGTATCATGACAAATGCAAGGCTTGGAAAAAGCATAATCATGGAAAGCAACAAATATAGCAAACGAGGCCAGGTACTCCATTTGCTGTCTTGTAGTAAGGCCCCACTTTCAAACATGGTTGATTTTGTTCTCATTCAGTTATTAATTAATGTAAGAAAAATGTGGGATGCTAAGACAGTCTAAGACAGCAGTAATCAGCCTGCAGGCCACTTGTGGTCCGGCAAGCTAGCCATCCGGTATTCAAAATAATAAAAATCTCTGGCTCAGCTGTAGACAGGGATACCGCCCGTCAGCTTAGACCCGTGATGTCATCACAGCGCAGAATTTTTGTAGAAGGCGTGAGTGATTATATGGCGGTTGAGTTAAAGATGTTAGTTTGTTTACAAACAAAACAGATTAATATTTTGTGTTTAAAAAGTGATCTGTAGCTTCTCTCTGATGGTTAGGTGTAGGTTAACCGAGAGATTTTTCCCCCCCTATGTGAGCACCAAAGACGTGAATTTTTGAGCTAAGACCTATGATCGATGGTACATTCTGTTATCTATAATAACTACAGATTATTTGTATCTACAATATAGAAGTATTAAGATTCTGGTTTTCCGACATATTGATGTCATGGGTCAAAGCAGATGGGTGGTATCCCAGTCTACAGTTATGCCGAATCTCTAATGACTGGCTGATAAAAATGGGCGAGATGTGAAAAGCAAAATTGATGAAGGCAGTGCCCAGAATTTAAGCAGCACTTTCTCCACAGCACATGTGGTTTGTTGTGAAGCACTCTGAGTGTGCTGCTCCGGTGCTTTCTTCCTCTCTGTCCTCCCCGGGTGGCAGCTCGGATAGTGCTCTCAATTGCCTCCTTTTTGGTGCACTGAAGTATCCGTTCTGAATTCTATCATGTGTGACACTGTTAATCTGTCTTGTGAGAGTTCAGCATGAACAAAAAAAGTTTAGGATATAAGTGTGCCATTTTTATGCTTACTGAGAAGATTGGTATTTGTTTGTAAAGTGTGCTGGGAAAGCACTGTGCTTAATATGCAACCGTAAATATCAAAGCACCGTCAGTCCACTGTCACTATGAAAATAAACATTCCATATAACACGAGGGGCAAGGTGAGCTGCATGTACGATTGTCAGAAAGATAGGTAAACATTCTCCCTGTTCTCTGCACTCGTATATCAATTTATGTGCCATGTTGGTCACGAAATTCAACTGAATAGCAACACGTAATAGTTCAGATGCCATTGGATGACTAATATATCTATCCTACCTCTCGATCAGAATTTTTTCGTACAGCTAATTAAAGTGATCAGAGCCGTGGTGGATTGGCTGTGAGCACCGGGGTGCCATGTTGCGGTGGGCGCAGCTGTTTGCCATTGGGGGTTTGAGTCCCCCCTCGAGCATGGCTGTTTGTGTTGTCTGTAAGTTAGTTTACCTTAGTTTAAGTAGTTTGTAAGCTACAGACTAATAGACAAGCAGCTGAGTCCGATAGATTTACAAACATTTATAAAGTGATCAGACGTTCAGATTTCGTCGGGAGTTCCGGGATTTTGAGTACAGTCCTGTTGTCCCTACCAGGTTCTCCTGTGATACCTAAATGTTCCGGTTTTTTGACATAAAAAACCCTGGATCATGTGACTTTACAAGACATAATTTGTTATATTTTTAGCAGTGTAAAAATGTCTTGCTTTATTTCATAACCCTAACATACTGTACTGAATTCAGAATGCATTTATACCACCTGTGTGATGATGCATGGATTTTCGAGATCTTTCGAAATGTTTCTAGAGCTTATGGGACTCAACTACGGGGTCATCAGTCCCTAAACTTACAAACTACTTATGAACTAGCTTATACTAAAGATGGCACAAACATCCTTCCCCTAGCGGGGATTCGAATCCCTGACGAGGAATGGCCTCGCACATCGTAGCATAGCGCCTCAATGCATTTGGCCGCTCCGCCGTGGCACAGAATCTTTACTAACTTTGTTTATGTACTGTACCAATGTCCATATCCCCAAACAGCACTGCGTTTCCAATCCAGAACTTCAGAAGAAGTGAGAAATTCATAATTGAGTGCCAAAAACTGTGTAATATAACTCCTCTTTAATTTAACTATGGTCCCTCTCTCAGAGAGCTATATTTTTTTTTTTTTTCCTGTTGTGATAATTGATACATCACTGTAAACTGACATGGACTGTCCCTATTGGATGTGGTTCACAGATGCCAGAACTCTAGGACCGTTAACACACCACACACTGCTGTTTTTCTTATTAATCCCCAGTGCAAACAGAGGGGTGTTGTAAGACAGTGGTATTGTAAATCCAATTTGAAAGCAGAGCTATTCTTCTTTAAACTACGTTCCATGAAAAGTCTGTTGAGCCATTTAAATTTCAGCAGCCAAGTTAAGTAAGAATATTTAACGCCAGCATTCTCTCTTGATATATGCAATTACATCAAGATAGGTAGTACCAGGCCAGCTGTCAACATCCATAGTAGATTTAAAAGTTAAAAAAAAAAAAGTTTCAAACACTGACATTTACTTTTGAAACATGAGCAGGTGAGTGTCAAAAGTTGTATCAAGTTACCTAAGCAAGATTTTTACTAATTTTTAATACTTGGATGTATCTAATACAACTACTGTGAATATATGTGTTTTATTTTATATTTGCTATTTTATGATTTTGTGCCTGTTTCTAATTTCATTGTAAACTTCAATACTGTATAACAATCAAAGGGCATTGTTGCATTCTGAGTAATTATATTATGATCACCTTAACAGACAATTATTACAAGGAAAAAATAGTAAAGGCAGAGGAATACATATATACGGCCGTTTGCCTACTGAAATTACCATTTCTGCAAAACACTTCCACAGCTGCGGCTGAATAGCTGTGTGCACTGAGGCACCGTGCTGCAGTGTGCACGGCCATTCGCCGTCGGAGGTTCGAGTCCTCTCTCGGACATGGGTGTATGTGTTGACCTTAGGTTAGTTAAACTTGGTTCAAGTAGTTTGTATGCTAGGGACTAATAACCAAGCAGTTAGTCTCATAGTTTTACAAACATTTTGAATTTTTTCACACGCACAACATTAATTGCAAATACTTATTGGTGTGATGTCTTTTTAAAGAAGACATCACACCAATATATAAGTAGTATACACATGTGATGATGGCACTCTGGGTTCCAGTCTTCATTGCTAATCTGATAAAATCTTTGGACCTTGTGTGTAAATCCCTGATGGTGAACAATGAGGAATATGGTCGAGGGGCGCTACTTTAGTACCGTAGGACTAATGAGAATTGTGGGCGGATGGGAGATGCACTCTGGATAGACAAGAAGTTAATGTAACTGCTGGCCCAAAGTTTATAAACGATTAATACACATTAACGCAATATTTTATCTTTATCCTGAAGTCTTCAGTTCTTTCCAGCACTCATATCACAGGGTGCCATAATAATAATAAAAAAATTAAGAAAAAAAATATGATGTAGGGTATTGTTTTACTTAATTTGCTCTATTTCAGTGGTACAATAACACATCCACACGAATATAAATTCAGAGACCGAAGGTAAGATTTCATGGCTGCACGATACAGTTCAGAGTTAACTTTTTAGTAATGGGTTAATGATGTTAACATTTTGGTTAACGCTGTCCAGCTCTGGCAAGTACCATAGTGGTAATTCACAGTAATCGCTCGCCCTAATCGCTAAATGTCATATTCCATTGATTAACATATGTTACGAACAAAAAGGTAACTGCTTGGAAATGGCTGCCAAAAGGTTCCAGCAGTTTCAGATAGCTGCTCAAACTTTTGAAGTTCTTAAATATCTTTCTTTGAAATTAATTATGATTTGGCTAAAGAACAAGTGCACAAATTCTAAAAAAATAAGAAAATCTTAACAATACATTCAGCTATATTTCAAAAAGCAATGTACTCTTCTATTAACAATTATATATTAAAATAGATTTTGACGATAAAAGAAATGGGTGTAGTTATTTCGCAGTGTTATTTTATCCTGTGATAATGTTGTGGCCCATTTGAAATAAAACGTTCGTGATTTTGGCCGAGGAGGAAAAAAGTTGAGTATGTCTGGTCTAAGAGTACTTCATGTTTCACACCTATCATAGTGATTAATTTCTATTATCTCCATAATTAAAGCTATTTGTTCACAATTGCAATGGAATGAATTGACTCATTCCAATGACAGGCTTCATGTTTACAATCTCCTTGTAATTTCATAAGTTTCTCCACTGAATCTTCCTTTAACAGAATGATTGTTTTCAACTTTTAAAACTAGGTGACACTTACTTGCTCAGTTTTTCCCCCCAATTCAATTAATTAAAATTTTTGTACTTAATATTTTATGCTTCTAAATGTGCCGGGAAAAAGTTTTCATCTGCAATTATATCCTCAATCTTGCCAACCCCCTCCCCACATCCATTACAGTTTAAGAATACATTTAGTGTATTAAATTAATATTACATTTCTTTTTAAAAAATATAATATGTTGTCAATGTCGAGGGCACAAACAATGTAGAATAAAAGAAAACCAGTCAGAGCTGCTTAGTATTCACCACAGAAAACTAAATGCCCCCCCCCCCCAAAAAAAAAAAAAAAAAAAAAAAAAAAAAAAAAAAAAAAAAAAAAAAAAAAACACCAAAGAAAAGGCAATAGCGTCATTCTTACCAAATTTTCTCAATTATCTCACTTTCATTTTTTAAAAATAAACAACAGGATTTTTTTCTGAACACACAGGAAAGAAATTAACAAGTTTCTCAAGTTAAAATAAATTTTATTTACAGTTTAAAAGTTGCTACAAATTATCTGAAGTCAGCTTTTTTCCAAAGCCAGATAGAGGAAAGTGACTGCACATTAGCTTATTAAATGAAATTTTAAAGTACACTACATCAGTACAAATGTTGTTTGCAAACAAGTTATCATGGAAATTATCAACCCACAATACAGTTTACACACCCTGGTGACAATTGTTTCTGAACATGCTGAGAAGTTCATAATCATAAAATACATAAAAAAATTTACAATTTCTCTTGTGACCACATTCATTGCAACATGAGATGCAAGTATTACGACATGTACATAACAAGGTGAAATGTGTACACATCTTCATTTTTTAAATTGTATCTGATATTAACATTATTTGACATGGTACTCAATTTCCTGCAGAAAGCAAAATTAAAAGAATAATGTTTAGCATTGACCAATCTATCCTCAGTAACAATTCCAGTACATATACAGTGGATCAGAGACTGGATGTGTATTCTTGCAGTATTGACATGGACCCTGGTATGCCATTTGTTTCTGAAAATAAATCAAAACTATACCAACTGAATTAGTTAATCTTTTTAATCCAAACATAGCAGCAGTTAAATTTTACTTAAGGCAGCAGTGGTCTAATGAGTTAATGTTGGAACCAAAATGTTCACTTATGAGGGTAACTAATTTACTGACCAGACAATGATGCATGGAAGGACATATCAACCATAGAGCAGGATCAGCATTATTTAATTCATGGCCAATGTGAAAGATTTCCCTACAATCTATGTGATAAAGCTTTCAATTATTGTCGACATCAGCATTATAAGAACCCAGTGCCATAAGTAAAATTGTACCCATGGGAATAATGGAAAATGCATAACATTCTGTACCTATAATACTAAACTTTGGCAATGAGTTGCAAATTAATAATAAATGGAGCACACTCACACATATACACACTAACTGCTAACAGTTACATTTTACTTGCTGTGTCAGCAGCATAGTGTGTATTTGTTGGCAAAGAAACATTCAATTTACAATATTTAATTCACTGACCGGTCAAGGGCACACACAAAGACCTGTCAGTCATAGTGCAGAAACAGCATTAATTATTTATTTCACAATCAACATAAATGATTATTTCTCTCATTATGTGACTGCATGTTCAAAGATCATCCAACAGTTGTTGCCAACATCACCACACTAGGCTGCCAACACAGTGAATATAATTTTACCTCTAATCACTGATGTATTTGGAATGATGTGTACAACCACCAACCTTTTCACCACAATTATTCAAGAGTATTTTTAATTGGAATTTAGAAGGAAACAGTTATTTATACCTAAGTCTGCAAATGGCTCAGAAACGCGTTCAGCAATAACCACTTTTTTGTTTTGTTTTGTCAACTACCAAAGTAGGTGACAAGTAACAGCACAAATTTTGAATGTTCACTGAAACTTTAAAAAGATATGTACTTAACTTTCAGCATATCCAGCAAAGATGACACAAATAATTTATTTTGATACTGATATGCACATGACCCAATCAAGAATTTTACCAAATACAGTAACAGTACTAATTACAAAATAAAATGTTCATAATACTACTTTTGAGTTAGCAAGATAGTGAGTAATCTGCAATCTAAATCATTTTCATATGACTAGCCATGACCTCAAAATGAGTGGATCAAACAGGTGGAGAAAGCTATTGGGAGAGGTTAAAATTTGCCAGAGTTTATTCCCAAGGACTGAGGACCAATGCATACTCCACAGTAATACTACATGCCGACAGACAATTGTATGAAGATCATATGAGGAAACAGAATATCTGGCAGGTCAAGGGAGGAGAGCAGCAGTGTCATTCCCTTGTATACTAAAGTAGCCGTGAACGCCATGTTGGCTCCCCTGACAATGAGAAAGTGAAGAGTCTTGGATCCATTCTACTAAGGGGTGGACGGAGTGCAAAAAACAAAAGCTCTGAAGAGAATTAAGAAAGTCTTAGCATACAACACTTTTTGTGAGTTTGTGTTGCCTAATGTTTTGGATGGACTGGTATAGAGCCTAGAGCTCACCTGTGAAGATCGAACACAATTCAAGTAGCCAATTGTGGAAAGGCTCATCGTAAAGTACAAAGACACACCCAACACCTCAATGTTCTGAAACCATTGATATAGATAAAAATTTAATCCTCAAACAGCATATAAAGCAGGAGAAACTCCTCTATACAGCTGGTCATGGGTAGCGTACTTGGGAAACATATGAAGTTGAAAATAGACATGAGCCAGGGGGGGTGAAGAATTCACACTCGCTGGCAATGTGGGTAGTAGTGTAAGGCAGAGCTGCTGGAGCAGCATTCAAAAGCAAACTCAATGAGGCAACAGATTCTTTACAGGGCCAGAACAGCCATATCCTGCGATGGTGGACAGTGTTAAGACAACATAAGATGGATGGTCAGGCAGATGAATAAATGATGCAACCATAATCCATTTTCCAACAGACTTAAGTCATCATTATAAATGGAGGAAGTGTGATACCTATTACATACCATTTAAGACACAAAAACCATTGGGATAGCAAACACAGCGAGCTGCCAAGTAAGATATGTGGGAGGCACAACTAGGTTTCCTACTGAAGGCGAGGCGCAAGAATTTTGTCATTTCAACAAACAGGACAGCTGGGTCGAACTGTAAGGATGGAGGGAGTAACTCCTGACAGTGCCAAAAGTTTATATAGGCTGTCTTGTCAGCAGAAGCCATTGTTGATACTCAAGACAAGCACCACTGAAGGTGCCTATCAAGTAGACCCATTCCACAATGAGCGACACAGTGCTGACGTTGGAAGCTACTGTTGATGTTAAATGCAATGGATGAGGGGAATAACCTTTTGTATCGAGTACATAGTAAATAACTAATGCTGTTCTTCCTCTATGGTTGATAAGTTCTTCTGCATACCCTGGCCTACTTGGTAAACTTATCAATGCAAAGTAAACATTTTGTTGACAACATTTGCACATCAAGCTGCCATTGCCATATGTAAAAATTTATCAGAAAAGGGAAGACTTTTCACAATTGCATAACCAGTTTGTGTACACACACACACACACACACACAAAATATTTGGTAGATAAAAAATACGTGTAGTGTTTCATAATTACGAAACCAACAATTTCAGCGAAACTTACAGAATTTATAGCTTAAGATAAGGTATGTACATGGTAAATTAAAAGATATATTTAGAAAATCACACATTCTCAATCACTTTGTCCGTTTTACTAATAAATCAGTATTTACTTCCATGCAAGTTGACAGTCTACAACAGTAATCAAAGAACTAGTGTAGAGTTAATTGTAATCACAATTCTTCCTTGCTGTATTGGTCCTCAGAATATGTGTATCTACTCAGTATTCTACTGTATAAATTTTTAAAGCAAAGTATCTAAATTCGTTCAAAATGTTTAAATTAATACACTCTTGTCCCAGTAAATTTACTCCTTACTAGCAGCTACGATTATTAACATATATTTGGTATACAAACTGTTAATATAAATTATAAATTCATACAAACCCTTATCTTTCAGCTTCTTATTTTCGTATTTCAAATTTACAGTAATAGCTTCAGTTCCACGGCATTTCTTAATTTGCATTTAGACCCTTTATGTGGCTGAAAGTAAAGTTGAATTCCATTACTTGGCAACTCAAAATGCGGAAATGTCATTAAATTTTTAAATAGCCTTTCAAAACACATTTCTTGGATTACTGGTATGTAGCCTAGACAACAACTAGTACCCATTCCACTTTTAATCCCCATAATTAAAGTGAAGATTAAACACAGATACAGGGTATGCATTTATATGTTAGAGAAAATACAATACTGTAGCAACAATTATTTTAACCAATCGTCTTACGTACCTTTACATAGCTTGAACAGCACGTTTCTATTTCGCAACAATATTTGCACTTTCGATTATCGTCAAGTATAGATTAAAATATCTGGACTCCTTGTGCCGGGTTAGGATTATAATTCGTTCACTTCCTGGCAGATGAAAATATGCTTTTATATTCAACAACAACAAAAACACAAAAGGGTACTGTACGTGCCAGAAAACTTATTATCAAAGATAACCGCTCACACGCTTACAATCATGGAGGTAAAAACCTCCATGCTTACAATACTTTTGCTATATTCTCTGAACTTTCGACAGTACGTCACTTCCGGTGTTCGTCGGTCCCTAAGGTCTAGTTTTGGACGAACGAAAAAATCGAAAAGTCAAAACATATACCGACGGTCACAAGTGGCGGCGTACACGTCACGAAGACGTCACGATGGTGCATTCGCGTTGTCTCTGTAGCTTCTCCCAAGATGACTGGATATTCCTTCAAACCGTCTTGATTGCAAATTTTTATTCTAACTGATTGCTGCTGTACACCATGGATTGGAAATCATTTTAAGATTCCTGGATGTAGAGTACAATACAATCTTTGAATCAATGGAAAAGGAATCGACTGATATCGACTATCGATGGATCGAGAGCTAACGCGCTAAAGCAATGGTTTGCTTGCCTTGTAGATGTAGAATATGAGAGTTTACTTGTACCGTGTATGACTGTATGTCTTGTAGTCATTTGAATGGTACTGTTGATGTTTATGGTGCCTTAACACAGTAGAAACTGACGTGTTGTGTTAGAATCTAAACTATGGATTTGATTCCAATGCATTTATGGTAAAATATTTGCAACCTATTGGAAATTGCATAGACAAAAATGAGCAGAAAAGAGGCTTTGTCACAGTTCATCCAGCAGATCCATGGTCGCCCTGTAGTCGTTAAATTGAACAGTGGAGTTGATTACCGAGGTAAGTTTGACGGTAAAGCCATTATATCACAAATCAAAAAGCGTGCTTTCATGTATCGTCAGTGGCAGTCTAGTGCGGTTACCTTAGCGACGAAGTGTTCCCTTAGAGTGTAATTTACTGACCAGACCAGTGAACATACATGACAACCATAGAACAGGAACAGTATTGACAACTTATTCGATGCTCAACACAAAAATGTTATTCAATATCTGACTGGGTTTTATATAGCATGCAACGATATTTAGCAACCTCACATTACGTCGTCGGTGCCGCATTAATCTTATTCCAATCAAAATTGAGCGTCAGAAATCTTCTGCAGCTTTCAATTATCTCTCTGGGAATGAGTGGCATAGGTGAACAAGCCAACCCACGCCAGCATTCCTTCTCCTGTAGCTTCCATTGACCGATTGCAATTGTCATTTGTTCAACTTAATATGAAATTAGGGTGAATGATGCAGGACCCGTATTCATGAATGTTTGCTGAATGTCGCGTTCTAATAAAATTGTGTGCCTGCACTAGCATTATACTTAGTCATCAGATTTGAAGCAGTTTGCTCTTATCTTGCCATATGGAGTGGGGAATCCTCAGGGTTCCATTTTCTGTGATGAACCATGGACAATAAACATGTCACCTCTTTGTGAATGATCCATCATTCAGTCACTTCCCATATGCATTCACAGCTACCGTAGGCTAAGCTGCTAGAGATGTTCATTTGTTATTGCTGTACTGAATCAGTCGGACCTAAAGTTGTTGAAGTTGCTAATATTACACAAATTTCCAGTTTGCCTCCCATACATACCTGTGCCTTACTTGATCATGTACGTAAAATGTTACCAGATGGCATCCCTTCTTGCAGTGAGGAGTTAGCGCAGTGTCCTTCACAATTGGGCTCTATCCCCCAGACATAGTACGGAAATTTTTTTTTCGTGCCGTATTCCCACACACTTTCAATCCTCTCTCAAATGCTGAATAACCAGCTACAAAAGGTAATTTCCTAGTCATACAATACCACTTTAAACTGGAACAACTACACCATGTCCCAGTACTTTGTATTCCAGTCTTGTCACAAACTTGTACCTATCAAATCGAACACAGGGGCCACCTGTGAAAGCAGCCAAGCAGTTTACCAACTCTGCTGCCATCCCTGCACAGTCTTTAATATTGGTATGGCCATCCGAATTAAATAGGCCACAAGCAAGGATGATCATTCTGTGGCACAACATGAAGTGGGCACAATATGCTTGATTTCAGTGGTTGCTTCCAGATCCTAGGCCATCTGGAACCTCCTCCCCCCCCCCCCAATACCTCTGTCAGGATTTCAAGGAAGATGTTTATTTGGAGCAACCAAAAAAGGTGTTTTTCAAAGGACTCCAGTTTGTAAATTAGTCTCTATGGACTCAGTCATCATGCTGTTGGAATAAAAAATTTGTTCAGATTCAAGCAAATGAATGCGGACAACATGCATGGTTTGAAATTCTACTACTTTTGTCCCTGCATTTGTGTTGCTCAGTGGACAATCACCTGCAAACCAGCATGAAATAAGCCACATAGACAGGTAGTTAGTAGCTTAATGTTTGCAGTGATTAACTGTGAGCACGGTGAGTAGGTTTCTAAAGAACCCAGGTCTTGATCATTGGTATTCTGCTGAAAGGATAATGAAGTATCTACAAGAAACTGAAGACCTGACCATATGGTATAAGCTGACTTTAATTGGTGGTTCACTCTGATCATTTTGGTGGTAACTAAATAATTAAACAGGATATGTGAGGTTGTTAGCTGGTGGACCTGTGTCATAGTGTTCACAGCGGCATAAATGTTACTAGATCAACTACAGAGAAATTATAAATAGCAGTGTCAGATGGTGCTAATAAAGTTGTTTGGTTGCATGGCTTTCTCGGTGAACTTTGATTAAAAATACGGGATATCACAAATGTACCAAGCACATTGACATTAAACATCATTAAATGTTAGAATTTGTAATAGAATCGATGCCTCTGCTAAAATTTATTATCTTTGCCATGGTGGCTATGGACACGTTGATGATCTGTTCTTTTATTCAATGTGTAATTTTTTCATGATCTTTATTTTTATGTGCTGTTATAAAAGTGAAATTGTGTATCAAACTGTGACTGGTTTCTTCCTTTATATAAAAGAAATAACAGGTTATGGGCCCAAGATGCAGTAGTATCTGATGAATGATTGGTTTATTTGAAACAGACAAAAAGTTGCTTGTGTCTGCATTATCGATACGTAAAAAATTCAAAATATGAACACAGAATGCCGAAATCATGAGTTCTGTAAATACTAAATCATTTCTGATACTTGGATAGCTAAAAGGGCATGAAAATTGCAGAACTTGGCAATTTGCAATGAAAACGTATTTACAACAGAGTTGTGGAATGCATAACAGGTGAGAAGAGATGAAGTCAAGATATGCACAAGAGCAAAAATAGTCTTACCATTGACCCTGCAATTTCTGTGCATTTGCAGAACACCGCCACAGCAAAAGAAGCCTGGGATAAATTAAAACAGATTTACGAAGACTCGGGACTTTATCAAAGAATTGTTGTTGAGAACACTTAACTCAATTCTTTGATAAAGTCAAGAGTCTTCATAAATCTTTCTTTAATTTATCCCACATTTCTTTCCCTATGGTGGTGTTCTGCAAATGCACATAAATTGCAGGGTTAACTGATCAGACTTTTTGCTCTTGTTGTGCATATCTTGACTATGTCTTTGTTCTCACGTGGTATGCATCGCCAAAACTGTTAGTGTTGCAAATACTGTATGTTTTCATTACAAATTGCCAAGTACTGCAATTTTCACATTCTTTTAGCTTTTCAAGTATCAGCAATGAATTAGTATTTACAGAATGCATGGGTTCAATGTTCTGCATTTGTATTTTGAATCGAAATTTCTTCACATACCGGTAACGCGGACACAAGCAACTTTTTGTCTCCAGAATGAAACTTTCACTTTGCAGCAGAGTGTGCGCTGATACGAAACTTCCTGCCAGATTAAAATTGTTTGCAGGAACCGGGACTCGAATCTGGGACCTTTCCCTTTCGCAAGCGCTCGGCCGACTGAGCTATCCCGACACGACTCACGATGCTGCCTCACGACTTTACTTTCGCCAGTACCTCGCCTCCTACTTTCCAAACTTCACAGAAGCTCTCCCGTGAACCTTGAAAGACTAGAAAGGATATGGTGGAGACATGGCTTAGCCACAGCCTAAGGGATGTTTCCAGAATGAAACTTTCACTCCTTCCTCCAGACGAGGCAGTGTCTCCTGCAGACCTTGTGGACTTGATCACACAACTCCCCCTGCCATTCCTTCTTTTGGGGGATTATAATGCCCACAAGCCCTTGTGAGATGGATCTCAGATCTCGGGCCATGGACTGCTGCCTTCTCAATACTGGTGCCCCCAAACATTTCAGTGTGGATTCGTGGCACATACTTGGCTATTGATCTTTCTGTCTGCAGCCCAAGCCTTCTTCCACAGCTTAATCAGGGGGTCCATGATGACCTATGTGGTAGCGACTACCTCCCCATCCATATCTCCCTCCTCCAGTTCCAACCTCCAGATTGCTTGCCTTGCTGGTCTTCCTGTAGGGCTGACTGGTCTGCTTGCACCTCAGCTACTAGGGTGATCCCTCCAATCCCGGACGATGTTGATCAGGCTGCTCATCACATCACTAGGGTCATCATTTCTGCTGCTGAAGCCACTGTTCCGACCACCACAGGCTCAATTCGGCGCACGTCGGTACTGTGGTGGTCCCCAGAGAAAGCTGAGGCCTTCAGGGAAAGTAATCGGGCACTCCAGCGCCATCGGCGTGATCCTTGTACAGAGCACTTAATCACTTTTAAGTGGCTCTGGGCACAAGCTCGGAGGTTGATACGCCAGAGTAAGCAGGATTGTTGGGAGAGATATGTCGCCACCATCGGTTCTCGTGCCACCTCATCTCAGGTGTGGTCACAGTTTCGGCACCATTTTGGGCAGGAATCCCCAGCATGAAAGTTCAGGGTACTATATGCCTGGACCCAGCTGTTTTCGCTGAACATATGGTGGACCATTATGCCAGTAACTCCTAGACTTCAGCTTACAGTGCGGGCTTCCGCACCCACAAAGAACGGGTCGAGCAGAGACAGTTATCTATTCACACATGTTGGCGGGAACTATATAATGCCCCATTCACTGAGTGGGAGTTCCAAAGTGCCCTCACTGCCTGCCCCGATACCACCCCAGGACCAGATCGAATCCAGTCAGTTCCTCCGCCTGTCAAAGGACGTACAACACCAACTTATCACCCTGTTCAATAGCCTCTGGGTTGAAGGTGTTTTCCCATCTCAATGGCAGGACAGCATCGTCATCCCGGTGGTAAAACCTGGCGCTGACCCCCCAGGGGCCCCACAGCTCTTTTGTGGGTACGTGTGTGGCGCGCACGGGTCCCCGAGCCATTGCAGCCTTTTTTCCTGCTTTCCCCAGGCTGCATTACCCCTCCTAGTTCCCCCTCCTTCCCATCACAATTCCTCCTTCCCACCGTCTCCAACCCCGTCTCTCGGTGTTACTCTAGATGACGGCTTGGCTATCCCATGGTACCGATTGTCCTGCACTTTGGTTTTGTCTGCCATGTACACCGGTTTTTGGTCCAGTTTGGTCCCCTTCGGAGTTTGACCTTCCATACCAAAATTGTCCGATAATGTGTGAGCCAATTGGGGAAGAACTCCCGACCTAGCCCCTACGGCGCGGGTCCTATCCTTTCCTTTCCACTTCCTTTCCTTGCTGTAGCCCCCATCCCCCGCTAGGTCCCCAGCACATGTAGCCAGTCTGTGTGGGGGGGCTGTTATGTACCCTTTGGCTGAGCCCCCTGACACCACAGGGATCACACTACTGGTGTCTGAGCTGCGACCTCTCCATGGAAGCCAAGGAGTTGATGCCTGTCCTCGGGGGTATCAGAACTCCTGGCAATGGCCATCGTGCCAGGTGGCCTTTGCTGAGGCTGGGTGGCGCCCATGGAGAGAGCCCCTGTTTCGGAGTGGGTGACACCAGGGCGGACGTCTAGCACTATGAAAAGAGTTAGACTCCAAAATGGTCGTGCATCGGCCGTCTCTCAAGACAGGAAGAGACCGTTTAATGCTACTACTGCGGATACGAGGATGTTTCCCTCCCTTGCTACCCCTTGAGAGGAAGGCCAGGCTCGCCGGTTAGGAGCAAAACCGTTTCCTCGCTACCTGGTTTGCACAAGGACTGATGGAGGAACTTTTACTACCACCAAACCGCTGTTCTTTGTTGAGACCATAGAGGACAAGTTTGGTGAGGTGGAATCTACGAGTAAACTTAGATCTGGCTCATTGCTCATTAAAACAGTCTCGGCAGCCCAATCTGAAGCTTTGCTCGCCTGCACCACCCTTGGCGACATTCCAGTAAAAATACTCCCGCACAAATCCTTGAATATGGTACAGGGTGTGATATTTCACCGGGACCTCCTCCTTCAAACTGAGGAGGAGCTTAGGGCCTATCTCGAGCGGCGTGGTGTACATTTTGTGTGCCGCGTTCAGAGGGGACCTAAAGATAACCGCGTCGATATTGGGGCCTTTATCTTGGCCTTTGAGGGGGACACACTCCCAGAGAAGGTCAAGATAAAAATATATCGATGTGAAGTGAAGCCCTACATTCCACCTCCCACGCGATGTTTTCGATGTATGAGGTTTGGTCATATGTCCTCTCGCTGTACAGCAGTCCCAGTATGCAGTGATTGTGGATGCCCACTACATTAGGGGAGCCCCTGTGTTCCTCCGCCGGTGTGCGTCAACTGTCATCAACTCCACTCTTCATGGTCGCCAGATTGCCCTATGTTCAAGAAAGAAAAGAAGATACAAGAGTACAAATCCCTGGAGCGTTTGACGTACCCTGAGGCCCGCAGTAGATATGAATGGCTGCATCCCGTGCAGATGGCGATGACCTTCGC
Source organism: Locusta migratoria (assembly GCA_026315105.1). Classification (NCBI taxonomy): domain Eukaryota; kingdom Metazoa; phylum Arthropoda; class Insecta; order Orthoptera; family Acrididae; genus Locusta; species Locusta migratoria. The sequence goes on from CM048748.1 coordinate 206,435,188, forward strand.
TACGACGTTATCTTCTAGCCTTTCACCCTCCCCTTCCCACTCCCATCTCCCCCCTACACCCCGTCCCCACCCCTCCCTCACATCTCCCTCTCCTGTAGCTCCAGTAGCCCTCCCTTTGTGTCCCACCCCTTCCCAGCCAGAGAAGTGCACCCCTTCTCCGTCACCTGCCGGTGACAGTGCCCCATCTCAGGGCCTTCCGTCCCGGCGTTCCCCAGATCGGAGATCTTCGACCTCCAGTCAGCCATTGGACTCCCAGTCAGTGAGTTCAAAGGTCGCCTGATCTTCATCAGTACCAGACCTAACTGACAAAAGTCCTCTCTCTGGGGCGGGTCCTGCCCGTCCCACACAAGAGAAGGAGAAGAAGAAGAAGAAACCAAAGTTAAAAGATAAAGCTCCTCCGGTACCACCAGAGGTGCCGACTGTGCTTTTGCAACTCGCTCATCCCATTGAGCCTGAGGCTGATCAGCTATTTATGGATGTTGTCCCTTCTTCTTTGGTGACGGATGCTGACAAAGCGGCGTGACAGACATTATGCCATTCGATTCCCGCCTAGATCCTCGTGATGTGATCATCCAATGGAACTGTAATGGCTACTACAGTTACCTCTTGGAGATTAAACAGCTAATCTCTCTCTCTTCTGCGGCCTGTGCCGTCCTGCAGGAATCGAGGTTTATGGATGCACATTCACCAATCCTCCGTGGGTTCTGTGCATTTTGTCGGAACCGGGTTGGTCCCCTCCAGGCGTCTGGTGGGGTTTGTACTTCGGTCCGGACAGATATTGTCAGTACCTGGATTCCTCTCCAAACTCCATTGGAAGCAGTTGCTGTCCTGGTTTACTTGGACACTCCATTAACCATTTGCAACCTCTACCTTCCCCCTGACAGGCCACCTACACTCACGTCACTATTGGCTCTCCTTCAGCAACTCCCCCTCCTTACCTCATCCTTGGGGACTTCAATGCCCACCATCCTTTGTGCGGCAGTGCTTATACGTCTAGCCGGGGCCGCCTCATAGGTCTATGGTCTACCAGTTTCTTGCTGACCACAATCTGAGCCTTCTCAATGATGGTTCCCCAACTCATTTTAGTGCCGCTCACGGCACCTTTTCTGCCATAGACCTCTCTCTCACTTCTCCTTCTCTCCTTCCTTTATTTCACTGGTCGGCGTATGACGACCTCTGCGATAGCGACCACTTTCTGTTGATCCTTTCACTTCCCTCACACCTACCACGAGCCAGGTTACCCCGCTGGGTTTTCCGTCGTGCTAATTGGCCGCTATATGCATCCCAGGTTGTTTTCCCATCTTCCCCCTCAGGTTGTATAGATGATATTATAAGCCAAATGACCAACATGATTACCCAAGCTGCCAACGCCGCTGTTCCCCGATCGACAGGCCCTCCTACTCGCCGGCCGGTCCCTTGGTGGAATGAAACTGTTGCCGCAGCCATTTGCGAGCGCCGTAGGGCCTTGCAACATCTTAAGTGCCACCCATCCCTCGCTGGTCTCATAAATTTCAAACGTCTGCATGCCAGAGCTCGTTACTTAATCAAACAAAGTAAGTGGACATGCTGGGTGCATTTTGTCCCCTCGTTGGGCTCTTCTGTTCCTCTGACAAGAGTGTGGGCTATGCTCCGATCTATCCAAGGTAGCTGGCGGCCGTCTTCCGTCCCTGGTCTTGCCCTGCCTGATGGGGTCTGTACAGAGCCATCTGTTGTTGCAGAACATCTTGCAACTCACTTCGCCAATGTATCAGCGACAACTTCATATCCGGCGACCTTTCTCCTTAAGAAACACCAGGCCGAAACCTTCAAATTAGGCTTTACTTCTCACCAGGTGGAACCATATAACGAACCTTTTACTGACTGGGAACTATCGCTGGCCCTCTCCTCTTCTCGTGATTCAGCACCTGGCCCTGATGATATCCATAATCAATTGCTGAAACACCTCAACCCCTCACAACGACAATTTCTCCTAAAAGTTTTTAACCGTATTTGGCTTCAAGGGGTCTTCCCCTCCCAGTTGAGGGAGAGTATTGTGGTCCCTGCCCTCAAGCCTGGCAAGGACCCGTCGGCACTGGACAGTTATCGACCAGTAAGCCTGACAAGTGTCCCCTGTAAACTACTCGAATGGATGGTAGCCCGCAGATTATGCCGGGTTCTTGAATCCCGGGGACTTCTCTCACCTTACCATTGTGGGTTCCGGGAGGAACCATGCCCTATTGACCATTTACTTCGACTGGAGACTGCCATCAGACAGGCCTTCTCTGAAAGACATCATCTGGTAGCAGTCTTCTTCGATCTTCATAAGGCGTATGACACTGCTTGGCGTCATCATATTTTATGTTCTCTTCATGACTGAGGCCTCAGAGGCTCCTTACCAATTTTTATCCGTCAGTTTTTATCCCACCGCCTGTTCCGTGTCAGAGTTGGATCTTCCTTTAGCTCCCCTCGGATACAGGAGAACGGCGTCCCCCAGGGCTCAGTGTTGAGTGTTACACTTTTTCTAATCGCCATCAATGGGTTGGTGAGCTCTGTTGGGTCACTGGTAACCCCAGCATTGTATGTCGACGACTTTTGCATATGGTACAGCTCCTACTCAGTAGCCTCTATTGAACGTCAGCTCCAGAGCGCCATTCGGCGGGCTTCAGTGTGGGCTACGCCCCATGGTTTCCAGTTTTCCTCATCAAAAACAAGGGTGGTGCACTTTTGTTGTCGTACTACAGTTCACCCTGATCCAGAACTGTTCTTGGGTAATCAGCGCCTGGAAGTTGTAGCACAGCATCGTTTCCTGGGTCTTCTCTTTGACAAAAAATTGACTTGGGTGCCCCATATTCGCCACCTAAAGATTAGTTGTATGAGGAAACTTAATGCCCTATGTTTCCTTGCTCATTCATCTTGTGCAGACCGAACAACTATCCTCCGTATCTATCGGGCTCTAATCTTGTCCCGATTGGACTTTGGGTGTCAAGTTTATGGCTCGGCAGCTCCTTCTGCCCTGAAATTATTAGACCCGGTTCACCATTATGGTGTCCGCTTGGCTACAGGTGCATTCCCGAGTAGCCCGGTGGACAGTCTCCTTGTTGAGGCAGGAATCTGCCCTCTTCAGGTCAGGCGGCATCAGCTTCTGGCGTCTTACGCCATCGCCATCCGGCAATATCCTGATCATCCCGCTTACTAAGTTCTTTTTGCATATGAAGGGCTTCAACCCCCTGATACCCGGCCGCGGGCAGGCTTTCCCGTCGGACTGCGGCTTGCCTCTCTTCGCCGGGATTTCCATTTCCCTTCCCTAGATTGCGCCCCCCATTTCACTGCATGCACACCTCCGTGGATGGTGCCGCGACCACTAATTCGGGCGGATCTTTTCCAGGGCCCAAAAGCTTTAATTTCCCCCATGGTCTTTCGGCGTTTGGTGCGCCCAGTACTAGAAGAGTTTCAGGGAGCCTCTATCTCCTGTTGGGGCGGAATGCCATTCTCTGCCAGAGGCATGCAGTGTGTTTACGGCAGAGCTGATGGCGATTTATAGAGCCCTCTGTTTTATTAAACATACTGCCGTGGAATGTGGTTTAATCTGTGCTGACTCCATGAGCAGTCTGCAGGCCATTGATCGATGTTTCCCCTCCTATCCTTTAGTTATTTCCATCCATGATCTCCTTGCTGACCTTCATCGTGCTGCCTGCTCCGTTACCTTTCTCTGGGTGCCAAGCCATGTTGGTATTACAGGGAATGAAGAGGCTGACCGGTTGGCTAGATCGGCAATTACTCGCTGCCCACCTCCCTTTCTAATTCCGGGTGCGGATCTGCGGGTGCTGATCAGATCTTTGCTTCACTCCTCATGGGATAGCAGTTGGAAAGCTACTGCCCCTTCCAATAAACTCCGCACCATCAAAGATGCGACTGCAGCTTGGAGTTCATCTTTACGCCCTTCCCGGAGAGAATCAATTGTCCTCTGTCGCCTCCGTCTTGGACACTGCAGGCTGACCCGTGGATTTCTTTTACGAAATGAAAATCCACCACATTGTGATTGTGGAGCCGTACAATCCGTGTCTCATATTCTGACTGAATGTCCTCTCCATTCGACACTTCGTGGCGACTATGGCCTACCGCCTTCGTTGCCTCTAGATTTGGCGGATGACCCACGGATGGTTGATCGCGTCCTTACCTTCCTCCGTGAAAGTAATTTTATTGTCAGCTCTAGGACTCGCTTGGTCGGGGTGAGCGGGTTTGTGATTCTTGGCTGTTTGTGGGGTTTAGAGCCTTCTCCCCACCAGTCCCCCACTCTTTTACATTTTAACGCAGTTTTATTTCTCCCTGCTCTAGAGCTGTGATACGTTGACCATTGTGCCGTTAGTAACTTGTGGTTTAGGGTAGTGGTCACTCCTGGAGCTGTGGGAGCGGACACTGTAGCATTTGCTGCCCTGGGTTGGTCTTAGCCTTGTTGGTGAGACGAATTTAATTCCTAGTGTAATGGTCTTTTGGCTTTCACCTATTTTTCGTTGGGTTCCGTGGCGTATACAATTTGAGGTTGAAGGGACTGATGACCTCGTTGTTTGGTCCCTCATGTCCACCACCACCACCACCACCACCACCTGGCGCTGACCTTCAGGTGGCTGACAGTTACCGCCCGATTAGCCTCACAAACGTTCCTTGCAAGCTCTTCGAACATATTGTGAGTCAGTGGCTCATGTGGGATCTTGAAGACAGTGGACTCCTCGCCCCACAACAGGGGGCTTCCGCCAAGGCTGTTCTGCATTATACAATCTAGTACTGCTGGAGTCGGCTGTCCACACGGCTTTCGCCAGGCGTGAGTGCCTGGTTGCAGTCTTTTTCGATCTCCAAAAGGCTTATGACACTACCTGGCGCTATTATATTCTGGCTCTGCTGCATGGCTGGGGCTTGAGGACCACTTCCACTGTTCACTCAAAGCTTCCTCTCGCTTCTCACTTTTCGGGTTAGGGTAGGTACCCACCTCAGCTCCTCATGCACCCAGGAGACCACGCACCCAGGAGAATGGAGTCCTACAGGGCTCTGTTCTTAGTGTTCTGCTATTTCTCATTGCAATCAACGGTCTTGCTGCGGCAGTAGGGTCATCGGTTTCCTCCTCACTGTATGCTGATGACTTTTGTATGTATTACGGTTCCACTAGTATTGGTGTCGCTGAAAGTGACTACAGGGAGCCATTCAAAAGGTGCATTCCTGGGCCTTAGCCCATGAGTTCCAGTTCTGCCTCCAAAACTCAGGTTATGCACTTTCGTCGCTGTCAGAAAGTGCACCCAGACCCAGAACTGAATTTCGGTGACGACCTCTTCGTGTTGAAGATAAGCATCGGTTCTTGGGCATGCTGTTTGATGCCCGGCTCATGTGGGTCCCACACCTACAACAGCTTCGGCTAAAGTGCTGGCAGTACTTAAACATACTGTGCTGCCTGAGCCACACTCTGGGAGCCGCCCATCCAACCCTCTTATAACTTTATAAGGCTCTCATCCAGTCCTGCCCGGTGACGAGCCTCCTCATTGAGGCTAGGGTTCCCCCACTGCAGTTACGTTGGCAGCAGTTGTTGGCCTCGTATATTGCTCGTGTCCACACCTCAGACCATCGTCTGAATCTCAGGCTCCTCTTTCCAACTGCTGCACTCCCATCCCCTCAAAGCATCGGTTGGGTCTCCCGATCGCAGTCTATGTCCATTCCCATTTCTCCTCCCTTGAATCCCTTCCCCTCTCACTTTCCACTACTCTTCCCATACATCTGCTTGGTGTATTCCTCGTCTGCAGCTAAGGTTGGACTTGTCCCAGATTCGAAAGTCTCCATTTCACTATCTATTCTTAGTCACTAATTACAGGAACTCCGTGACTCGTTCCATGGTGTATGCCTATCTCCATGGTGACCTTTTTGAAGAGTGGTCCTTGCCAAGTGGGAGTAGTGTTTCACTGTGAACCTGGTCGCTATCTCTAGAGCTATGGAATATCTCCGAGCCTGCCCCAGGGAGTCGTTTGTCATCTGTAGTGTCTCCGAGTGGCTTGCAGGCACTTGACAAGTGTTTTCCTAAACACCCATTGGTGCAGGCTATCAAAGACTTTGTATCCACCCTGGTCAAGTCAGGCCAGTCTGTGGCCTTTCTTTTGGACCCCTGGCCATATTGGCATAAGAGGGAATGGACGTGTTAATCAGTTGGCCAAGCAGGCCACCCCATCTCGGCCTCTGCAGATCGCCCTCCAGGACAAGAATCTCCGACGGGAATTGAACTGCAAGGAAGTGCTTTGGAACACTGAATGAGCTGACTTGAGTGTACAAAATAATTTCCGCGCAGTTAAACCCTCCATAGGTGCATGGAGGTCCTTCCTGAGGGCCTCTCAGCGGGAATCTGTTGCTCTTTGTCGGCTGCGTATTGGCCATATGTGGTTAACCCATGGCCACCTCCTTTGCCAAGAGGACCCACCAAAGTGCCGTTGTGGTACTTTGCTGACAGTGGCCCCCATTTTAATGAACTGTCAGCTTTTAGCTGCTTTGAGGCACTCCTTTACTCTTCCAACTGTGCTTCCATCAATTTTAGCTGACAATGCCTCATTGGCAGACCGTGTTTTGGTTTTATTCGCACAGCTGGCTTTTACCATTCTATTTAGTGGTGGTTTCCTTTGCCTGATTTCTTGGCTCCCCTTACCCTTGAAGAACTTTTAATCTGTTGTCTTTATTTAGTGTATGTCTGGTTCTTAACTGGAAATTTTAAGTGTGTGCAGAGTGGCTATTTCCCTCCATATCTAACTTCAACCTATTCAGTTCTCTTCAAATTTTGTAACTTACCTACCGAATTAAGGGGGATATCAAGCTCCAGTCAGTAAAATGCCTTTTTTTTTTTTTTTTTTTTTTTTTTTTTTTTTTTTTTTTTTTTTTTCTGGTGACTTCCTCCCGAGTAATCCCTACCCAGACATCTGAATGGCAGACAATTTTACCTCTGGAATACCAAAGACCATGCCATCATATAGCCATACAGTAGAGCTACCTGTTATCAGGAAATGTAATAACTGTAGTTTCCCATCACCTTCAGCATTTCACATTAACTGCGTAGCAAAACCATGTTAGCTGATGTAACAAGACCAGTTCAGTCATCCATCCAGACTGTTGCCCCAGTAACTACTGGAAAGCCTGATGCCCCACTTTAGGAACCACACATCTCTCCACAAAAACCCCTCTGCTGTGACTGCACCTATGCTACAGGGACACAAGCCACCCCATCTTGGCCATGTTTGTGGTTCATGGGGGGGGGGGGGGGGGGCTTTAACATTTGGTAACCTGTTATTCTCACTCCCACCCCTTCCCCTCATATCCAGTGTCTCTTCCTGTTCTTGTCTCATTAACCACAGACTACACCTGTCCCATTTTATTACTCCTGGTATCAAACTCCGTGCCCACTTCATTTCTTTCCACTCATCTAAATACCTACATGCCCCATAAGGAAGCACTATATGTAGCCCCACCCTCATCCAGTGTCCTGTTTTCCCCCCATACTCCACCCAGAATTGCTTTTACTGCAGTGCTTTATGTGGAATGCAGCAGCTGGAGACCATTGTGTTTGTGAATTGAACTTGTTTGCCTAAGTTTTTCAGTACTGATGAAGGTTGTGGCCAAAAGCTAAGTTGCGCATGTCAGATTCTTTCTGAAATAGCTGTCTGTGTCTCGATCATCTTTGCAGTGATATGCAAACTATCCTCACATTGTTCAGCTGATAACACATGATCATATGTAGCTGAAAACATTAAAATTTTCATGTTATGCTTCTTTGCTTGCAGGAGTGCTTGCCTGTCTTGACGGTTACATGAACATCGCATTAGAACAGACTGAAGAATATGTGAATGGTCAGTTAAAAAACAAATACGGTGATGCATTCATCAGAGGCAATAATGTTTTATACATAAGTACTCAGAAGAGGAGAATATAATTAGAATATGCTTTTCTTTGATTTTTTCATGTTTATATTTTGGTTTCTTTCTTTTTAATTGAAATTGTAATATGAGAACTATTTTGTGACTGAAATAAAGTGTCAATAAATGTGTAAGACAAATATAATTTGAAAAATTTTAGTCTGCACTCAGAACGCAAATAATTCCTTTTAATCCCGATAATTATGTAAAAGTTATATAACTAAGACCAGACAATATTCCTGGTAACATTTTACTAATAGCAGTGGCGGCATAGTGTGCTGATGTTGAATGCCCTTTGACAACTGTCATTGTGGGAATAATCTTTTCTATTGACAACTGAAATATAAACTTCATGCCGTTGGTTATATTGGCTTGGCAGGTTCTTGAATGTTTGTTTGTCCAGACAGCTAATTATTTTCGTAAAGCAAATATTTTGTTGCCAGCGTTAGTATGCTATGTTGGCGTAAATAAATTTTAACCATGTTGCTATTACCCATCATTGGCAAAGCTGTAACAACTTAGTCATAAGTTGCCTTGATTTCTCATATAGGATGTGCTTTGCAGTTTTAAAAATCTTAGCTGGTAAAATGCATTTCATTGATTGGAACTCACTGTTACAGTTAATTAAACTTATCTCAATTTTGTAATATTATAAACAGAATTTCTTACTCATATGACAACAGGTATCAATATAGAAAAATGTAGGTAATCCAAAAAGTGAAGTTCAGCAGTACAAAATGTCTGAGAACTTGAGGGCTAGTTTATGCATGTTTTAAATACAGTCGCAGTCTCAGCATCACTCGGTGAGATATGATACTGGTTACTCTGCCTAGCAGTGTAGTGATCTCAGGTACTATAATTACCTACTGTCAGTGGTCATTAAGCACAATACTTTCAAATATGATGTAAAAACTAAGGTTTTTTAATGACAACTAGCTAAATGACTAACAAATAAGGTAGTCAGCATAAATCAGTTGTTAAGATCTCCAGTTTTATAAAATCAAATCCAGATTTTGGCTAGTAAGTAGCTGTTCTCAAATTGAAAATGTCATTAATAATGCAAAAATTAAGGAACATATGTTCATATGATTGATTTTCCTTATTTTGGTGTAGGTGAAATAACCTATCCCCAGAGTTTATGAACCTAAACATTTTGTAGATAAATAATAGGTAAGCGAACTTTTCAACTTTTTGTTCACTTGTGCACTGCCTAAACAAATTGGCTTTGATGCTATCCACAATTATGACTACATTCTTAAGAAGTTTCAAATAAAAGTAGTGTCACTCTTCATTATTTATAAATTTGTTGCATGTTTTTTACAACAGTGCCAAATCACATATATACACCACTGAACTCTACTGCAAGTTTTCTTTTAGAAAGTAGACTTTAGCTAATTGCCTTCCATATGGAAAGGATGTGGTCCCCATGACTAATAAAGATCAAAATAGGGCAGTCGGCAGCAATATTTATGGAGTCTTAACATACATATGTAGGAATTAACATTTTACTTGTTGTATTGTAGCATTAAGAATGGCTAGTTACTATCCAAAATCTGGATTTACCCTCAGTTTGAAATTATAATGACTGATTAGCTGCTGACTACCTTATTTGAAAGTTTAAACAATGGAAATTCCACGTGTATGACCAGCGGTCAGATTTGACCTCGAACTAAAACCCTAAAAAATTGCTCGATACAACTTCAGTCAATCACTGAACTGCATTATAATCTTGTAGTGTTGGTACACTAGAATGTGTGTATGTTTAGAGGCATTCATAACTAGAGATTCACTGTTAGGAATTCTTGGAGGTCACTGATAAGTGAAGTAACTGACAGTAGGCCTACAAATTCCTTAAGAATTCTTCAGCTTCACAGTGAATGTCGATAAATAGAATTTAAAATCAGAATGAAACTTTCACTCTGCAGCGGAGTGTGCGCTGATATGAAACTTCCTGGCAGATTAAAACTGTATGCCGGAACCGGGACTCGAACCTGGGACCTTTGCCTTTCGCGGGCAAGCGCTCTACCGACTGAACTACCCCGACACGACTCACGATGCCGCCTCACAACTTTACTTCCGCCAGTACCTCGCCTCCTACTTTCCAAACTTCACAGAAGCTCTCTTGCAAACACGCAAGACTAGCACTCCTGGAAGAAAGGATATGGTGGAGACATGGCTTAGCCACAGCCTAAGGGATGTTTCCAGAATGAAACTTTCACTCTGCAGCGGAGTGTGCGCTGATATGAAACTTCCTGGCAGATTAAAACTGTGTGCCGGAACCGGGACTCGAACCTGGGACCTTTGCTAGGAGTGCTAGTCTTGCGTGTTTGCAAGAGAGCTTCTGTGAAGTTTGGAAAGTAGGAGGCGAGGTACTGGCGGAAGTAAAGTTGTGAGGCGGCATCGTGAGTCGTGTCGGGGTAGCTCAGTCGGTAGAGCGCTTGCCCGCGAAAGGCAAAGGTCCCAGGTTCGAGTCCCGGTTCCGGTACACAGTTTTAATCTGCCAGGAAGTTTCAGAATTTAAAATATTCGTCATTTCTCGGATGCAGTCTTGATGCCATGACAGTCACTTGTTTGTTTACTAGCAGTAAGAGGAATACATATTGCTCCCACTTAAATTCCCAAGGCTTTTTGGAAATTACTACCGTAGTTAGGAATACAAACGATTTGGCGGTGTTCTGAATATGAAAAATGTGAAAGGATAAATAATGAAGAAGAACAGAATACTTGTATTTAAAACTTAAAAAACTTGTCTAAATGAGAATACTAGTATGTCTAGGCAGAGCACAAGAAAAGAGCAGGATTAGACTAGATTAATAATTGTTCCATAGATCACGAATGACACTTCGTAATGTGCAACATGTTAGTTTAATGAAATATATCTTAACATGATATTGAGACATTATTTTTTTAATTTAATAAAATTATTATTGTATATCTAAAAAATTCATGTACTGAGTAGAGTAGTTGTAATTAAAATACTTGTCATTTCTTCTTAAATGGTAATTGGCTGGCTGAATTCTGATGCTATTTGACAGACCAGGCAGTCGCTTCACGTGTTGACGGACTGAAGATAACCTTGGAGCCTTTCATGTGACGGGGGCAGAACATGGGCAGCACATTTGTGAGAGCAAAAGGAAGACATGGCAACAGTTCCTGGATTCCTTTAAATTCCAAAAACAGTCCAAACATGGGAGACATCAGGAATATACCTGGGAGAGGTGGGACGGAATGTCCAATGGCTATGTCGCTGGAGAATGTACCCTCTAGACATGATGTTGCCCAGATTATGGTGGCATATTTCACTAGTTACTGCTAGTGCTAATCAGGATCCAGTTTTCCAATACCACAGAATAGCTGCTGAGAGGGGCAATTTGTACTTCCAGTCCAGCATACATGAGGATTAAAACTGCTCCTTCTCCATATTCTGCATTGTCTACAGCTTGCAAAACATCCACATCAGGATGTAATCCACTGCAGTATTCTACTGCACCTTACAACACCGGACAAGGAAATCCTCCTAAACCTTTTAAATTTAGAATACACGGTTTTTAAGCCTTCAGTTTTATGTTATGCCCCATTATTACTAAGTATTACTTGTTGCAACCATCATACGTCAGACTCAAAATAATCTTAAGCCAACCATTACAGTTGCAACAAGTTACAATGGTCGAGAAATAGAGATATAACACACAGCTTAAGGCTTAAAATGATTTATTCGGAATTGTAAAAGTTGTAGATAGTGATAAATATAAAATTATTTTTAATTTCAGTTGGGCATCAGACCAGTTTCTGAAGTCATGGAGGGAGGGCAATTTAATTTCTTTCAAAACCTGGAAAGACAGCATGTGCCCAAGTAGTTACCATAGTGTTGATCTCACAAGCTGTGTGGGAAATACCTTGAATGGATGTTCTCACCTGCTGCATTTTCTGGATCTTGCAGTGCAGACAGCTCCTTAGCAACTTCCAGTGTGGGTTCGGGAGTTGCCATTCCACCTTTGATAACCTGGCCTTCCTGGAGGCAGTTATATAACAGGTTTTCCTGTGCTGCTATCACCTTCTGTGTGTAGTTTTTGATCGAGAAGGCCTCCAATATTAGAGCATCTTATGTCATCAGCTCAGTGTGGGGATATTTCATGATTCTTAAGATTTTATTTGGTCTTTCCTCTCTACACATAATTTCAGATAGTGTTGACTCCCTCTCTGATCACCTTTTGCAGGAGAAGTGTCGCTGTTAAAAGTGACTTAGATGTAGCTATTAGTAGTATAATGTCAATTGTTAAATGCCCAGTGTTATTTGTTGAGGACTTCATTTATGCTCTTCCTCCAAACTTGCAGAGACAATAGGTCAGCTTCAACTCACTCTTCAAAAGTTTGGTGAATGGTGTGAGAAGGGTGGTTTTAAGCTTTCAATTGAGAAGTCTGTGTTCTTTTTTAATCATTTTCATCCTGTTTTTGACTTGCCTGAACTGAGGTTGAGGTCCAATGTACTGACTTTTAATGACAGAGGTTTTTGGGATGATGGTGCCTCGGGGCACCAAGTCTTTTAAAATGCTTTAGCCACACTTCATGGGGAGTGGACAGGACTTGTCTGCTTTTATTTTATATAAAGTCTTTGTGCGATCTTGGTTTTATTATGGAAGCATGGTGTATGGGTGTGAACAGCCATCTTATTTAAATATGTTAGACATGGTGCACCATGAATGTTCTGGTTGTTGCCCATTTAGAACAAGTCTATAGTGTATCTTTGCTGAGGCTAGCAAGTCCCCTGCACAAGGCCAAACGTGCGGTGTCAGTGCGATCGGAAAAGATAAGTAATTTAAGTAGAAATAAAGCGTAAGTTAACACTATAAGTAGCTAAAAACATTTATTACAGTGCTCTTAAAGCTTACCATTAAAGGTTTTTCTTTTACTCACGTATTTATCCAGTAATCACTAAAAGTACGGTTTGTTTACATACGTCCTTGTTAGGCCTAAATTCCGAGTGTGCATATTTAGCGTTTCTCCGTAATTTTAAGTGCATTTAATACAGTTAACTAACTAAATACGTTTATTAGTGTCGTCTGCAAGCTCACCATTAAAGGTTCTTTTCTTTTTTCGCGCATTGTCTCATTAATCGTGAAAAGTTGTTTTGTGTACATTCATAGGCCAAATTCGCGAGTGTGAAAATTTAGTGTTATACCACAATTTTAAGTGCATTTACTAACAGCTTACACGTATTTTAGTGTCCTAAGCAAATCTAGTAACCCTTGTATCTTTAGTTAATATATATTGTCAATATCACGTAGTAACAATCATGAATGCAATGTGTTTGAGCTGCAGTAGGTTTGTTCGTTTTGGGTTTCAATGCAGCTGTTGTAACAAGTGGTTTCATTGGGGGGGATGTAGTGGTGTGGGAAAGAGGGAAGCAAACGAGTCTCTTCCTTTGTTTTGCAAAGTGTGTTCAAGGGACAGAAAAATAGCTGAACAGGAAGGGAAGATTAGGGCCCTTCAGGCTGAACTGGATAGTGCTAGGGAGGAACTTACGAGGTTAAGGGGGGAGAAGGGTGAGCATGGGTGGGAAGTGGTAGCAGGGAACAGGGGCCACAGAGAGAGTATAGTTCCTGACAGCTTCACAATTGGCACAACCAATAGATTTGCCTTGCTACCACAGTCAAGTGAGGAAGAGGCTCCTTTAGAAGTAGGTGCAGTTAGGAAGCAACAGACTTTCACAAAGAAACCAACGGTTTCAAAAAAAGTAGATAGTAGGAGGAAAGTTCTGTTGTTAGGAAGTAGTCATGGAAGAGGTGTGGGCCAGATTTTACAGGAAAAACTAGGTGACAGGTACCAGGTCACAAACATTTTCAAGCCCAGTGCAGGTCTAAGCCAGGTGGTAGAGGATATAGGTTCCTTGTGTAAGGGTTTCACAAAACAGGATCATGTTGTTATAGTGGGTGGGGTGGGAAACAGCATTGATAGGGATCAGGGCTACAATATTGAGTGTGACCTGCTTAAAATAGCTTCTGCAACGACCCAGACAAATGTTGGACCGTTGCCTGCTTTCATGCGGTACGATCAACCCCAATTGAACCGCTCCGTCAGGAGAGTCAATATGGAGATTGATCAACTGCTTAGGGCGGACACTCTGTCGGACATCGGTTTGGTTCCTGTGGATGCTATTGATAGGTGGGATTTCACTAGACATGGCCTACATCTCAATAGGAAAGGGAAGGGGAAACTAGCTGGGTTGATAGCAAAGTCCTTAAGGGGGGACACTGCAATTCATGAAGGTACTTCTTTTTTGGGCTAAGATCAGTGTCCAGTGAGAAGCTCAGGCAGGCAGGTGCTAAAAATGTTGAAAAATCAAATATTTCTCAGAGAAGTAAAGTAAAAAATGTTAGCATTTTTCACCAGAATATTGGGGGACTAAAGAATAAAATAGATGAGCTTTTAGTTTGTTTAGATGCTATAGAAACTGATAATGTAATAGATATACTATGCCTGTCTGAGCATCACATTGTCACCGGTATGGAAAATGTGAATGTCAGTGGATATAAATTAGTCTCAAATGTAAGTAGAGATAATAAGATAAGAGGAGGAGTTGCCATATATGCCAAAAGCTATCACAGTGTAAAAAATTTAGAAACAAAAAAGTTTTGTATAGAGCAGCATATTGAAGCATGTGCCTGCCAGCTTAAACTTAATGATGATTATCTTATAATTGTAACAGTATATAGGTCCCCTTCAGGGAACTTTCAGTTATTTCTGGAAAACTTGGATGCCTTGTTGTGCTATCTGTCAAATTATAATTTGTGGTGATTTCAATGTAGATTCACTGAAAGAGTGTAATAGGAAGAAAGACCTGGAAGTCTTACTTGGCTCATTCAATCTGACATCCGTTATTGATTTTCCTACTCGGGTAGTAAAGGACAGCAGTACATTGATAGATAAACTTATCTTGGTCTATAAAAAAGTTATCAACATAAATGCTTGTCCCATTGAGAATGGTCTTTCGGATCATGGTGCACAGCTAGTAACAGTATATGAAATAGCTCCGTTCAGTAATTCGAAACTGTCCACCAGAATTGTGCGCTCGATTAATGACTTAACAACTAAAAATTTCAAAGAAAGTCTGCAGCAGTTAGACTGGGATGAGGTTTACAAGGAACCTGATGTTAATTTAAAATATAATTTATTTCACGGTACATTTGTAAGGGTATTTGATAACTGTTTCCCCAAGAAATTAGTAAAATTTAATTCTAAGAAACCATGCAAAAAACCATGGCTTACTAAAGGTATAAAAATATCGTGTAACCGAAAAAGGGAACTATATCTGTCCGCAAGAAAGAGTAATAACCCAGAAACAATAAAATATTATAAAAGCTACTGTGCTACATTAAGAAAAGTTATTAAAAAATCAAGAAGCATGTGCATCATGTCTGAGATTAGCTCCTCTGATAATAAAATTAAAACAATTTGGAATATTATTAAAAGGGAGACAGGGCAACCAAGAGCAGAGGAAGAGGGTATTACCATCAAAACAAATGAAAACTTTATCAACAAAAAGTCAGAAGTTGAAAACATTTTTAATGATTACTTTTTAAATGTTGTGGAGAAAATAGGATCTAAATGTTCATTAGAAGGAGCAAGGCAATTAATGGAAGAGGCCATACCCACACAATTTGATACAATTGAAATTCCACCCACCTCACCTTCAGAAATTAGGAAAATAATAAACTCTCTCAAGAGTAAACGGTCATATGGAATTGATGGCATTTCCAGCAGGGTATTAAAAACTTGTTCCCAGGAGATAAGTAGGATTCTCAGTCATATTTGTAATAGCTCATTAAAGCAGGGTATTTTCCCAGATAGACTGAAATATGCTGTCGTTAAACCTTTGTATAAAAAAGGGGATACATACGATGTCAACAACTACCGGCCCATCTCATTTCTGACAGCTTTATCAAAGATTTTTGAAAAAGTTATGTATTCTAGAGTTGCTTCACATATTAGTATAAATAAAGTTCTAACAAAATGTCAGTTTGGTTTTCAAAAAAGCTTTTCAACTGAAAATGCTATATATACCTTCACTGATGAAATATTAAATGCTTTGAATAACCGGACATCACCAGTAGGGATTTTTTGTGATCTTTCAAAGGCTTTTGATTGTGTAAATCATGGGATTCTTCTAGATAAGCTTAAGTATTGTGGTATGAGTGGGACAGTGCACAAATGGTTTAAATCATACTTAACTGGAAGAGTGCAGAAAGTTGAAATAAGCGGTTCACGTGATGTAGATGAGACAATTAATTCTTGTAACTGGGGACTTATCAAAAATGGGGTCCCACAAGGTTTGGTCTTGGGTCCTTTGCTGTTCTTAATATATATTAATGACTTGCCATTCTACATACATGAAGATGCTAAGCTAGTACTTTTTGCTGATGATACAAGTATAGCTATCACACCTGACAAACAGGAATTAACTGATGAAATTGTAAATGATATCTTCCAGAAAGTCATTAAGTGGTTCTCTACAAATGGACTCTCATTAAACTTTGATAAAACCCAGTATATACAGTTTCATACAGTAAAGGGCATGACACAATTAATAAATTTAGACTTTGAACATAAATCTGTAGCTAAGGTAGAATATTCAAAATTTTTAGGTGTTTGCATTGACGAGGGACTGAATTGGAAGAAACATATTGAAGATCTCCTGAAACGTCAGAGTTCAGCTACTTATGCTATCAGAGTCATTGCAAAATTTGGTGATATAAATCTCAGTAAATTAGCTTACTACGCCTATTTTCATTCACTGCTTTCATATGGGATCATATTCTGGGGCAATTCAACATTGAGTAAAAAAGTATTCATTGGACAAAAGCGTGTAATCAGAATAATTGCTGGAGCCCACCCAAGAGCATCCTGCAGACATTTATTTAGGGATCTAGGGATACTCACTGCAGCTTCACAATGTATATATTCACTCATGAAATTTGTTATTAACAATCCGACTCAATTCAAAAGTAATAGCAGTGTGCATAGCTACGACACTAGGAGAAAGGATGATATTCATTATTCAAGGTTAAATCTAACTTTGGCTCAAAAAGGGGTGAATTATGCTGCCACAAAAGTCTTTGGTCACTTACCAAGTAGCATCAAAAGTCTGACAGATAGCCAACTAGTATTTAAAAAGAAATTAAAGGAATTTCTAAATGGCAACTCCTTTTACAATGTAGATGAATTTTTAGATAAAACATAAAAAAATATTTAAAAAATAAAAAAAAAAATTATACTAAAAAATTCTTAAAATATAGATTGTCAAGTATAGACAAAATTTACTAAACTGACACGTTCCACATCATTACGAAATGTCGTATACATGATCTAAGGAACAAGTATTAATCTAATCTACTCTAATCTACTATACATTAGGTGACATACTCATGGTGGACCAGGCATATATAAAACACTATCCACGCCATATACACATTCAGTTTCTCAGCCTCTGTTGGCATGACTTTCATAATCAGCAAAGAGTGACAAGGCCTTGCAAAATACACATGCTGAATTGCCTTTTAGAATGTGTATGGCCGATTATAATGTTTTACATAAAGTTTGGGTTAAATGTCCACCTTGGCTGCTCCAGAGGCCAGACTAATTTTAGACTTTACACTTTTTAAAACAGATAATACCTTTTATTTTTACATTTCAATCTTTGAGATTTTTGATACACTTTGCAGTTTTTCTGTGGTATACATGGATGGTTGAATGATTCAAAATGGAGTGGTGGGGGTACTTTCTGTTCTGTTTCGTAGTGTTCCCTGACAATGTCAATAGGATACACCACCATCAATGCCTACTGTTTCCTCAGTAAAGCTCCACGCGATGTCTACAGGGTATACAGTTTCTAGTTTGCTGCAATTCCCTTAGTGTGCTGCAATCTGTACAAAATTTATATCTAGCTGAGAAAATAATGCAACTCAGACAGCTGATTGGGCTGCCAATTGAGATGTAATAGGCACCACTCCAAATCACAATTCTTGTAATAGCTTGCTGAAGCTGTCACTGTGCACTGATGTATTTATTGTTGTGATGCATTGTAGGATAAAAGTTCATTGAGTTAAACAGTTTTATTCACATAATTGGTGTTTTGCTAAGAGTTCTTGCTTTAATTTTGACGCGCGTGCACAAAATGGAGAACCTTACTCCAGCTGTACATATTTTGAATGCATTCTAGGAACTCGTATAAGCTGATTATGCAGATGCAGTTTTATAAGAAGTTTCTACATCCACGAGATTTAAGGTAACAATGTTCTGAACTTTGATACTGTGGATATCTATTAAGACATAATCACCACAACCACTGAGTCGGTGGACTGAACATTTGAAAGTACTTAAGTTTTACAATGAGGCCTGCAGATATGTTAGCTATTCCCCTGCAGGACGACCTCTTTGTGGTGTGGTAGAGATCAGAGGTCCCTTCAGTTGTGGGAGGAGATGGGGCTGGCAGTGATGGGTAATAAGCTGTGGTTAGTTAAACATACTGTCTGATTGTGGTGAATCTCCTATCATTCATTCCAGTAATATGAAAGACTGTGACAAGCCTCCAAATCGGGCACTTCCCTTTGACACGCAGCCTTTTACTCTGTTGAGAGGATCACACATTTTGTGATGACTGTGATGTGCGAATCACATTTCAATTAAGTTTATTTCATTTCATGATTGCTATGAATCTTAGTGGTGCTTTGCCTGTCTGTGTTAGCTGATGAGGAGAATGTGACAAAAGTTTCAACATTTTGTAATTTGTCTGGATTCTGGCCTAAGTTTTTAGGCTGGATGTTATAGACTGTTGCAGAGTGACTGACTCGTCATTTTTTTTTCCCCCTGGGAAGAGCGTCAGGCCCGCAGATTAGGTCCAAAGCCATTTCCCAAGTTCCAGGACCGATGGAGAGACATTTGCCATTTGCTGCTACTGCACCTCTCTTCTATGTAGAACACATCGAAGACAAGTTTGGTGAATTCGAGGCACTTAGCAAAATGCGATCTGCATGCACATCCTCTGCGACCAAGTCGGCTGCACTTAGAGCCTACCAGCAATTGGGAGACATCCCAGTGCACATCACACCTTAGCACTCCCTTAACATGACACAGGGCGTTATTTTTCACAGGGACCTTCTACTTCAATCACACGAGGATCTTGGGGCAATCCTGGAACAGCATGGCGTTAAATTCGTTCATCACGGCCAGAGAGGCCCCAAGGGTAACTGTGTTGACACAGAAGCATTTATCCTGGCTCTCGAAGGAGATACTCTACTGGAGAAAGTAAAGGTAATGATTTATATATGTGACATGAAGCCTTATATACCACCACCTATGTGCTGCTTCCGTTGCCTCCGCTTCGGACATATGTCTTCTTATTTGTGGTAACTGTGGCCGCCCTCTCCATACAGGGACACCTTGCACTCCAGCACCTAGCTGCATAAACTGCTGAGGCCCACATGCTCCTCACTCACCTGATTGCCCAATATATAAGAGAGAATGCAAAATTCAGGAGTAAAAGACTCTAGATCGCATGTCATATTCTGAGGCTCGGAAAAAGTATGACTGTCTCCACCTGATATTGTTGACACCAATGTTTGCCTCTGTGGCATCACTTCCCCCAACCCCCCTTCCCTAACATCTTCCTTTCACCCTCCCTTCATCCCCATGGCAATAACCGTCCCTCCCCCTCAAGATACCACCGCCCCCCACCCTACTCCCCATTTCCCTCCCCCTCCCATCCCCCCTCCCCCACCTATCCCTCAGCCAGAGAAGAAACATCTTCTCTGGCACCCTCCGGGAACGGGACTCCCTCAGGGAACCTCCCTTCCCAGCACTCAAAGAAGAAAAGTCATGACAAGCAGAGTAACAATCAGGAACCACACACTCAGGCCACTAGATCCGTCTCTGACTTGAACATCGCCTCAACCACTCCTCTTTCTGACGACGACTCTTGTCTTCGAAGGGAAAAGAAAAAGCAGTGCAAATCTCAGGATTAAGTTCCAAAGACTTCCCAGGTGGTTACCCAATCAGAGACAGCTTTAGAACTTAGGGACGTCACACCATCTTAGGAGCCGATGACCACGGTTTTGGAGCAGAAATCCAGCTAGGCGTCTCCCTGTTTATCAAAATGGCTATTCGCCAGTGGAATATTCGCGGTATCCATGCTAATAGGGCAGAACTGCAGCTTCTTCTGTGAACTTACTCTCACATGATCATCTGCCTGCAGGTAACAAAACTAAACCCTCACAATCCCTTCCTTGTTCCATATTTCACCTCAGTCCGTTGTGACCTCCCCCAGTAGCAGGGGGTGTCATGATGCTCATCAAAGAGGACATCCATAGCCACGTCATTTCTTTACATACTCCATGCTGTAGCTCTCTGACTTTCCCTTCCTGGCTTCACCTTCTCACTCTGCAACCTCAGCATCTTCACTCGTTACCCGAGCGGCTGTAACACATCTTATCGGGCAGCTCCCTCCTCCATTCCTGCTGGTCGGTGACTTCAACGCCCACCACCCCCTCTGGAGTTCTTCACGTCCCTGCTAGATGGGCTCTCTTGGTGGACACCTTCAATCACCTCAACATCTGTATTAATACTGGGGAACCTACATTCCTATCAGACTCCACAGATACCCTCTCTCATCTAGATCTCTTGATCTGTACTACTCAGCTTGCTCGTTGCCTTGAGTGGTCTATTCTTGCAGAACACACTCCAGTGACCACTTCCTGTGTGTCATTCACCTGCTGATGCCCAACCAAACAGGGTGTCCTCGCAACTGGCACCTTTCTAAAGCTAACTGGCAGATCTTTTTCTCCTTAGCAGCCTTCAGTGGGCACCATTTCCCCAGCATTGACAAACAGGTTGACTATCTCACTAACGCTACTCTCTTTGCCGCCGAATGTTCCATCCCTTGCACCTCCACCTCACGATGACATACCCCTGTTCCTCGGTGGAATGAGGCATGCTGTGAGGCAATCAGAGCTCGGAGACGTGCTCTCCGCATTTTTAAACGTCATCCCACACTGGAGAATAGCATTCAGTACAAACGATTGCGTGGGCAATGTCGCTGTGTCATTAGTGAAAGCAAACAAGCTAGCTGGCTTTCATTCATAAAGTCTTTTAACAGTTCCACCCCCTCTTCCATTGGTTGGGGCAACCTCCGTCACCTTTCTGGGACCTTTGCTCATACCGTGATCTCTGGCCTTACTGTTGGAAACAATGTCATAGTAGACCTCATCCCACTTTCCAGCCCAGAAAACAGCAGAAGGAAGGACGCTCTCCTCATCTGAAAACAAAGGATACTACAACATCGAATTTACCATGACGGAGCTTCAACATGCACTCTCATCATCATGGTCCACCTCTCCGGCATCCATATACAGATGTTGCAACACCTGTCTCCAGAGGGCTTGCATTTTCTCCTTCGAACATATAACCGCATCTGGAGAGATGGGATGTTTCCTAGACGGTGGCATGAAGCCATAGTCATTTCTATACCTAAGCCTGGAAAGGACAAACATCTCCCTTCCAGCTCCCATCCTATCTCCTTCACCAGCTGCATTTGCAAGGTGATGGGAAGCATGATTAATGCTCGGCTGGTATGGTGGCTTGAATCTAGGAAACTACTCACAAATGCACAGTGCAGATTTTGTAAGCACTGCTCTGCTGTTGACCATCTCGTCACCATATCCACTCACATCTTAAACAACTTTTTACGGAAGCGTCAAACAGTTGCCGTATTCTTTTACTTGAAAAAGGCATATGATACCTATTGGTGGAGGGCGGGAATTCTACAAACTTTCCATGCCTGGGGAATCCGGGGTTGTAAGCCTATTTTTATTCAGGAATTTTTAAAAGACTGTGTATTTAAAGTGTTTCTAGGTTAGACCCTGTCAAACAGTTTTACTCAAGAGAACGGTGTTCCATAAGGCTCAGTGTTGAGCATTGTCCTCTGCCATTGCAATCAACCCAATCATGGGTTGTCTCCCACCAGGCGTTTCGCCTTCTCTGTTTGTAGATAATTTTGCCATCTACTGCAACTCCCAATGAATGTGCTCTCTTGAGTGAAGTTTTTACCATCTCTACTCGTGGAACACCAACAATGGGTTCCGCTTTTCTATGGACAACACAGTCTGTATGACCTCCTAGCGGCACACAGAGTTTCTTACACCGACTCTTCATCTTGGCCCAGATGTTGTTCTATTTGTCGAGACAAAAACCTTCCTGGCACTCACATTTGACAGAAAACATTGTTGGTCCTCCAAGGTCTCCTCTGTGGTTGCCCGGTGTACCTGCTCACTTAGTGTTCTCAGAGAGCTGTGTGCCACTTCATGGGGTGTGGAATGGTCTACTCTCTTCAGACTGCACCACTACCTTGTCTGCTCGAAACTGGACTATGGAAGTTTCATGTACTCCTCTGCCCAACCATCAACTTTATGCAGTCTCAACATGATACATCACCAAGGGATCTGTTCGGCAAGAGAAGCCTTCTATACCAGTCCTGTGGAAACTCTATATGCTGAAGCTGCTGAATTACGAGAGGGACGACCTACTCAGTTGATATGCAAGCCGTTTGTCATCTATGCGTAGTCACCCAATGCAAATGGACTTTTTTGACGACTGCCACGAACATCTATTTGCATCGTGTCCATCTCTATCACCACTTGGAGTCCACTTTCGTATGTTGCTTCGGCAACTAGACTTTAGACCCCCTGCCACATTTCCGACAGGTGTTGGCGCCTTCTCAACCTGGCTCCATCCGGAGACATGTGTCAACTTTAAACTACACTCACTTCCCAAGGACACTACTCCTGGTCCAGTCTACCGCAAAGAGTTTCTTGCACTCCGCACACAACTTTCCGATCATATTTTCCTCTACACTGATGGTTCAAAGACCAACCATGGTGTTGGGTGTGCCATGGTACTCTGCAATGAATCCCTCCAATATCGTCTGCCTGACCAGTGGTTGATCTTCACTGCGAAGCTCTTTGCTATATATCAGGCCACCCAGTACCTTAGAAGCCACTCGCCTTTTCATGACGTCAGCTGCTCAGATTCACTGAGTGTTCTTCAGAGCCTCTTTGCTCTATATCCAGTCTACCCCATAGTACAGTGGATTCAGAAATCCCTCCAATCACTAATGGTCAGTGGGACAACAGTGATGCTACTGTGGGTTCCTGGCTTTGCTGGAGTGTTGGGAATCGAAATTGCAGATGCTGCTGCAAAGGCAGCCATTTCCCTCCCCCGGCTTGCTATCCATTCTGTTCCATCAGAAGATCTTCGTGCTGCAGTCTCCAGGTGAGTTCTATCACTCTGGTATTGGCATTGGTCTTTCCTTCAAGACGACAAACTCCGGGAGATCAAACCGCCTTCCTTTTGCGTGGTCTACTTCTTCATGGCCCTCTCGCTGGAAGGAGGTCGTAATAGCTCGCCTGCGCATAGGACACGGTTGCTTTAGCCACCGCCACTTACTATGTGGCGATCTTGCCCCACTTTGTGGCCCCTGTTCGGAACTGTTGACTGTGCACCACTTTCTGGTGCAGTGCCCGTTTTTTAACAGTCTACGTCAAACTTTGTGTTTTCCGTCTGATGTTTTAGCCAATGACCCGCACTCTGTTGATCACATCTTACTTTTTATCCACCACACTAACATGGTAAATGAAATTTAACTCAGTCCATGCTACATGCAGTCAGTCAAATTTCGTCATGGGCGCTTATGATCATAGTAGTTCATGGCCATGATGGGAGTCGTAGAACGTCCTTCCAGAGACTGGAGGCAACAAGCACTCTCAGCCAAGCTTTGTAGGTGGAAAGGAGAACAAAGCGGCGGCAATCGTCATGCGAGTGCTGTGTGAAACAGCAACGACAGGGGGCAATGAAGAAGTAGCAGAACATTCTTTACTTGCTGC
This sequence comes from Locusta migratoria, assembly GCA_026315105.1. Lineage (NCBI taxonomy): Eukaryota > Metazoa > Arthropoda > Insecta > Orthoptera > Acrididae > Locusta > Locusta migratoria. Next base: position 206,459,027 of record CM048748.1, read on the forward strand.
TTAACTTGCCTGTGTTTGAATTGCGGCGACGTCGTCGTCGGCACAGTGCAAGGTGGTGTCAACAGGTGCCCTGTCGGACTGAAAATCACAAACGTCGCCCACAAATCTATTTGTGCGCCTTCAGCTCTAGTGATTTCAAAGGTCTGAGCAATATTCAAAACTTCGTCTAGTGAAGGATTATCGAGTTGAAGGGCCCTCTGCAGAACTTCCTTGTCTGGGGCGGAGTGTAAAATTGTATCCCTGAGCATCTGATGTGCATACGATACTTGATGAGTTTGTCACAAATTGGCACTTGTGACTACGCCCTTGTAGCTCTGCTGCCCACACCCTATAGCCTTGATCTGGTTTCTTTTTGCACTGATAAAAAGCAACACAATAACGTGGGTCTGTTTTCGCTAATAGATTGTTAGCAAAGAGCACATTTCATCAAACGTGAGAGACGACGTGTTTTTTTTCAATAGAGCCAAGTTAACAGAGGATACAATTTAGGGGAGGTCCAAGACAGGAATAAGGATTTACAAGGCTGGGGTCATCAACACTGAAAGCTGTGAAATGCTGGCAGAGGCGCTTCCTGTAGTTGATCCAGTCTTCTGCAGCTTCCTCATATGGCGAGAACATGAGTATGTTCAACACCGGTAGGTGGTTGTGGTTAGATGCAGCAAGAAGTTGTTGCAAGGCAGTGCAGAGCTGCTTTTGCTGCTCCACCAGACTGACGAGTAATTGTTTGAGTGTAGCCATGCCGTCGATGTGTCATTGCATGAAAATTGGTTTGAACCCCTAGCTATTTGCCACTAAAAGTGTTATAACTTTAATACATTAATTGGATAGAGACAACGTATATACACAAAGGAAAAAGCAATTTGTAGGCAGGAGTGCTCATCGTAGACTGCCTGAAGTCTTGTCTGGCCTACTGCATGTCCGCCAGTCGCCCAGATGGTGCTTGCGGCGGAGCCTGTGTTTGCAGCGCCGCTGTTTGGTGGACCAAGGGGCAGTGGTAGTTTCGAACAAGACGCGGCTGTAGCACTTACTTCTATCTGTCCATTCTGCAGGTAGTTGTGGTAGGCTGTTTTAGTGCTTTCATTACTTTGAAACTCAATTCACTCCTTCTGTAGGTGTAACTTGGCTCTTCTATTTTAAACTCAAAAGGATTTTGGAACACTTTCATGTAGGGCTCTTGATTTTTAAAACCTGTGAATCTTTCCTCAAAACCCTTGCATATCTTTCACAGGAAGGATAAGTACTACTCAAAATCCAATGTGTTTTAATTTCGGGTAGACAAGGTCTCCCAATCATCCATCTATCTATCTTCTCTCCCCCCCCCCCCCCTCTTTTCCCTCGTGTTTTTCTCAAACATGGTAAGCTTTTTAATAGCTGCTTCATTTTCTCCTTATATTTCTAAACATATTTCATTTTTATCTTGGAGTTTCATATTTAGATCATACGTCATATTTGTTGATAAGATACATAGTTAAGTCAACTATAAAAACCCAGATCATTGACCATTGCTCAGTTGCCAAAAATGTGGTAATATTTTCATTTCTCCCAACAGAGAATAAAACCATGTTGGGCATCACTTATCTTCTGAGCCAGGGAACAGTGCTATAGTGTATATGTTGCCCTGTGCCAACTTCAGAGAGGACTGTCTGAAATTATCTAAAATTCTCTTGGTGAATGAAATTTACAGTTCATACCACCTTTTCCATCAAATTCTTCAAATGAAGAAATTTGGCCTATAGCTGTTCTTGGTGAATAATGCAATTAGGCTTTACAGTTTTATCATATTATTCATCAAAGTTACAAATCTGTTTGTTCTCCCTGTCATTGATGGCACACTATCTGTTGTTCAGCCAGGAAGTTTTGTCTTCAAGATCAAACTTTTCCATAGAACATCTTACTTATTAGTACATGTCTTGTCATATTGTATCTTTAGTTGAATGCAAGTCAAGCAATTCCTCGATTACATTGGAGTTCTGTCACTCCTCTCACAAAGATAGCTAACTGGGCCGTATCTGAAACATCGGCACTTTTCATCAACCATGGTACATAAAATACCCATTACCTCAATTTTTCATTCAGCAAAATTTTAGTATTTGTCATCGGCTCATATTTTTTAACTAATTATACCTGTCTAGTCACTGTGTAGATGCAAATATCTTCAAACTTTCTCTGATGAATTCTCCATCAGATACAAAGAATTTCCCATTTTGGCAATAGATTCTGTTTTCTTAGAGTTTAGTTTTGTTAATGTTCTGATTTTTCTATTACCATTTTAAATATGGACTGTTGGCTGGTCACTTTTTTCTAGTGAATTGATTTGGTTGATTCATATTTGACCATTGTATTCAGCTTCCTTACAAGCAATTTGTTACACTGCTTGCAAACTGATATTCTTTCATGACAATGGGTGGGAGGTGGGGGGAGGGAGGGAATGTTTTACTTGTTTTAAGTATTTGGTTTTATGGTGTGTATTTACAACTGGTTTGTAACTTGACATGGTATGTTATCTTACTGGTTCTTTTGCATTTATTTAGCATTTGTATTGTAACAAACAGAGCGAAGTTACACTGCATCCATATGCTGCCTTGAAATGTGAGAGTCCTTATCCCCCACAAACAGTCGGAGAGGGGACACTACACATTGATAATGACCATGCAGTGGTAAAAATCTAGATCTGAATAAATTAAATATTTATGACTGATTTCTGAAAGAATGTTCTACAAAATTATACATATTTTTGTAGAGCAACAAACAATGTAAAATGTAAGTACGTTAGAAGTTGAAAGGCAAAATCAGGCTCAAAGAAACTTGACTTACACTGAAATAGAATTTTTTGATCAGAAAGAAACATTTTTCTTTTTTATCGGTGCTACAAAGGTCATTGGCATCAAAATAGAGCAGCCAGAGGTGGCAATGTAACCAATTTTGTTTATTAAAACATGGGCAGAACTTCATACATAAATTTATTGCATTATACACCATCTAAATTACTCCTTTCAAATATTTAGTTATCACAGTAGGCTCATACCTCACACAGGACTTTGTCACATTTGATGAATCCCTCTATCATAATGCAAAGAGCATTACAGAGGAACATATTTAAGTATAATTTGAAATCACTTCACAAGGTTAAAATGCTCTAGTAATTTCTGATCGATCCTCAAAACAGTGGTAACTTGAGGTCGGCAACTCGGCTGTATTCCCCTGCTCCATGGCCACATTGCTGGGCACACATTGCTACAACATTTACGCTCATGTACTACCCTATTGTAAGCACATACTTATGTGCCCATATACGTCATCCACACTATGCCACATGCACTACCACTTTTGTAACTAGTATGCTGACAAGTTTGAACTTGATTAGGTCTACTGTGTTTCTCTCCTGGTCTCCCTATGCAGCCCCCCCCCCCCTCCCCAGCCACACACACACACACACACAATGTTAAAAATGCTGTGTGTATATCAACTTCTTTGTTTTCTACAGTATGCCTGCCTAGGTGAGATTGGAATGGCTCCTTACCCAGTCCCTTAAAACCCTCATAATTTCCTTTTCCGTCTCCTTCCCTTCTGCCTGAAGAAGCAACTGGTGTGTGTGTGTGTGTGTGTGTGTGTGTGTGTGTGTGTGTGTGTGTGTGTGTATATATAAACAAAAATAAAAATAGAAAACAGATGACTTACCAAAAGGACCGGCTCGTCGACAGAAACAAATAAAATCACACACAGACACACATACAAGCTTTCGCAGCCTAGCTGCTTCGTCAGGCAGAAGGGAAGGAGAGGGAAAAGGAAATTATGAGGGTTTCAAGGGAGTGGATAAGGAGTCATTCCAATCCCGGGACAGGAAAGACTTACCTTGGGGGGAAAAAAAGAGGGTAAACAAAAACACACACACCCACACATTTACACAGACGCAAGTACACTTAGGCAGACACACTGTAGAACTGTAGAAAGCAAAGAAGTTAGAAGTTAGACAGAGATGCCACTTGAGGCAGAGGCTCTGTCCAGAGAACCGAGGCAAAGATGTTAAGATGGTGGGTGGGAATTCAAATTTAGCGGAGGTTGAGACCAGGTGGGTAACGGGAAGAGAGAATGTGCTGAAGGGCTAGTTCCCATCTCCGGAGTTCTGAAGGATTGGTGTCGGTGGGAAGTATCCAGATAACCCGGACGGTGTAACACTGTGCCAAGATGTGCTGGCCGTGCACCAAGGCGTGTTTAGCCACAGGGTGATCCTCATTACCAACAAACACTGTCTGCCTGTGACCATTCATGCGAATGGACAGTTTGTTGCTGGTCATTCCCACATAGAACGCTTCACAGTGCAGGCATGTCAGTTGGTAAATCACGTGGGTGCTGTCACAAGTGGCTCTGCCCTTGATTGTGTACACCCTCCGGGTTACGGGACTGGAGTAAGTGGTGGTGGAAGGGTGCATAGGGCAGGTTTTACAACGGGGGCGGTTACAAGGGTAGGAGCCAGAAGGTAGGGAAGGTGGTTTGGGGATTTCATAGGGATGGACTAGGAGGTTACGGAGGTTAGGTGGGCGACGGAAAGACACTCTCGGAGGAGTGGGGAGGATGTCATGAAGGATGGGTCTCATTTCGGGGCAGGATTTTAGGAAGTCGTATCCTTGCTGGAGAGCCACATTCAGAATCCGCTCCAGTCCCGGAAAGTATCCGGTGACAAGAGGGGCACTTCTGGGGTTCCGTTGAAGGTTCTGAATTTGGGGGGATGAGGAAGTGGCTCTGGCAATTTGCTTCTGTACCAGATCAGGAGGATAGCTGCGGGATGTGAAGGCTGTTATGAGGTTATTGGTGTATTGGTTCAGGGATTCAGGACTGGAGCAGACTCGTTTGCCACGAAGACCTAAGCTGTAGGGAAGGGAACGTTTGATGTGGAAAGGATGGCAGCTGTCATAATGCAGGTATTGTTGTTTATTGGTAGGTTTGATGTGGACGGATGTGTGTAGTTGGCCGTTGGATAGATGGAGGTCGACATCGGGGAAAGTGGCATGGGATTTGGAATAGGACCAGGTGAATTTGATGGGGCCAAAGGAGTTGAGGTTGGAGAGGAAATTCTGGAGTTCTTCTTCATTCATATATGAACCACAGACATTGCCGAGGTGGGGTGACTTGCGTGCCTCAACGATACAGATAGCCGTAGGTGCAACCACAGCGGAGGGGCATTGCCTAGGTGTTGGGCATGTAATACACACCATACCTAGAGATTCAAATTCAGCATGAGGAATCACAGTTGACTGTGATAACTTGTTGAAGTTTCTCCCATTTATTTATTAATCCGAGGATAGATGATTATGCCAATTACAAAATGTTTGTTAGAGAATGGTTTATGTGGTAGATACTATGCTTGGTCTTTGACTTTCTGTATCTGCAGAAATAAAAACGAGAGAAGCAAACTGAGAGAGTTACAAATTGTGATGCAAAATGGGAACATCCATTTGTCAAGAGTCAAAACTTTCATGCTTTCCGGATGCTGCTTGGAGGTGTTAAATGTCTCTGAAAGCAACTCTTAATATCTAATATTGGAATCCAACTATGATATGAGGGTTGTCCACAAAGTAAGTTCCATTTTTATTTCTATCTGCAGCAGTGCTACAGTCGCAGTTCCGAGAATGCGCGGTAGTTCTCTGACTCAAGAGGAAGACATATACTCCATTTTCAGATCGCTGCTGCTGATGTGTGCTTTGTAGTGCTTCTTAATAATGTCAGCCATAACTGAAAAAGCTGCCGTGTGTGAAATAAGATCTGTGATTCATTTTCTAAATGCAAAGAAAGTTAAACCCAAGGAAATTTATCAGCAAATCTGTGAGGTTTACAGACAAAATGCTATGATTGATTACTGTCAAAAGGTGGTGTTTTTTCCAGGATAATGCCTGACTTCATTCAGCGAATGTGACCATACAACTCTTACAGGAATTTCATTGGAATGTGTTTCATCATCCTCTGTACAGCCTGGACCTCGCTCCTAGTGACTTTCATCTCTTCTTACACCTAAAATCTGTCCTTAGTGGTCAACACTTCGAGAATTATGAGCTGAAAGAACATTTTATCACATGGTTGAATACACAGGTGGAAACCTTCTATGAAGAAGGCGTAGAAAAATTTGTCACGCTATGACAAGGGCCTAAAAAATTTTCGAAGCTATGTAGAAAAGTAGTTTAACAATTGTAGATTTTTGTACAATAAATATTTTTTATGTATATGCACACATTTGTTTTATATAACCAAACGGAACTTACTTTGTATTATACTGTATGTACCAGTAGTGCATAGGTAGTGCATAGGTATCCGGGCCATGCAATATTAGTCGGAGGTGACTTCAACCTTAAGAGTATAGATTGGGACCTCGCTAGTTACATTTCAGGCGGTACAGACAAGCAGTCTTGCGAGCTACTTTTGGACACATTCTCCGAAAACTGTCTTGAGCAGTTAAACCGGCAACCCACGCGCAATGGAAATATTCTAGACCTTATAGCCACAAACAGGCCTGACCTTATTAACGATGTCTTGGTAGAGACAGGAATTAGTGATCATGATATCATCATAGCGTCGATGGTGACCAAAGTTCATAAACCAGTCAAGAAGGCTAGGAGCGTGTTTTTGTTGGGAAAAGCCGACAAGCAAATGTTACGATCGCACTTAGAAAATGAATGGGCGTCGTTTAATTCTGGGACTATGGATGTAGAGGACTTGTGGACTAAATTTAAATGCATTGTTAATGAAGGGTTAGAGAAATATGTGCCAGTAAAGACGATTAAGGATGGAAAAGATCCACCGTGGTATAATAATAATGTTAGAAAGCTGCTGAGAAAGCAAAGGCTGTTGCACTCTCGATTCAAAAAAGAACACGCATATGATGACAGGCAAAAGTTAGTAGAGATTCGTGCGTCTATAAAAAGATCGATGCGTGAAGCATACAATAATTATCACAGCCATACCTTAGCAAAAGATCTTTCCGAGAACCCGAAAAAATTCTGGTCCTACGTAAAATCGATAAGCGGGTCAAAGCCCACTGTCCAGTCACTAGTTGATCATTCCGGGGCAGTAATAGAAGAAAGCAAACGGAAAGCTGAAGTTCTAAATTTAACCTTTAAGAAATCTTTCACGCAGGAGGACCGCACAGATATACCATCATTTGATCAACGTACTAATTCCGAAATGGGGGACATAACAATAGGTATTTCCGGTGTAGAGAAGCAGCTGAGAGAGCTAAATACGAAAAAGTCTGCTGGTCCGGATGGAATACCAGTTCGGTTTTACAAAGACTATTCTGCGGCATTGGCCCCCTACTTAGCTTGCAGTTATAGCGAGTCTTTAATTCAGCGCAAAGTTCCTAGTGATTGGAAAAAAGCACAGGTGACTCCCGTGTATAAGAAAGGAAAGAGAACTGACCCATACAATTACAGGCCAATATCGTTGACATCAGTTTCATGTAGAATTTTGGAGCATATTCTCAGTTCGAACATAGTAAATTTCCTTGAAACGGAAAAGCTTCTTTCCATGAATCAGCACGGGTTTAGGAAACATCGTTCATGTGAAACTCAGCTTGCCCTTTTCTCACATGACATCTTGCGAGTCATGGACGAAGGGCAACAGGCGGATTGTGTTTTTCTCGACTTCAAAAAGGCGTTCGACACGGTGCCACACTGCAGACTGCTAACGAAGATACGAGCTTATGGAATAGGTTCACAGATTTGTGACTGGCTGGAAGACTTCCTAAGTAATAGAACACAGTACGTTGTTCTCGACGGCGAGTGTTCATCAGAGACGAGTGTATCGTCAGGCGTGCCCCAGGGGAGTGTGATAGGACCGCTATTATTTTCTATCTATATAAATGATCTGATGGACAGAGTAAGTTGTAATTTGCGGCTGTTTGCTGATGATGCTGTGGTGTATGGGAGGGTGTCGTCTGTAACTGACTGTAATAGCATACAGGTTGACTTAGACAAAATTTCTAGTTGGTGCGAAGAATGGCAGCTAGCTCTCAATGTAGAAAAATGTAAGGTGATGCGCATGAGTAGAAAAAACAATCCTATAATGTTCGAATACAGCATCTGTAGTGAGCTTCTTGATGCGGTCGCGTCGTTCAAATATCTAGGCGTAACATTGCAGAGCGATATGAAATGGAACGAGCATGTAAGGACAGTTGTGAGTAAGGCGGACAGCAGACTTCGGTTTATTGGGAGAATTTTGGGAAGATGTACTTCACCTGTAAAGGAGACCGCGTATAAAACGCTTGTACGACCACGTCTTGAGTATTGCTCAAGTATTTGGGACCCGCAGCAGATCGGTTTGAAGGAAGACATAGAGGCGGTTCAGAGGCGAGCAGCTAGATTTGTTACCGGTAGGTTCGACCAATGCGCGAGTGTCACGGAAATGCTCCGGCAACTCAATTGGGGATCGCTGGAAGAAAGATGACGTTCTTTTCGTGAATTTCTGTTAAGTAAATTTAGAGGGCCGGAATTTGAAGCTGAGTGTAGTACGATCTTGCTGCCGCCTACTTACATTTCGCGTAAAGATCACAAAGACAAGATAAGAGAAATTAGGGCTCGTACGGAGGCATATAGGCATTCTTTTTTTCCTCGTTCAATTTGGGAGTGGAATAGAAAAGGAAATGCCTAGTAGTGGTACAGTGTACCCTCCGCCACGCACCTTACGGTGAATTGCGGAGTATGTATGTAGATGTAGATGTAGAACTCTTTTTTTGACAAGTGATTACGAGATGTATCCACCTTGAATACAAATCTATAACACAGGAAGCAACATTGATCTGTAACACCCCAGATAATGAACTGTGGTGTTACTCAGAACTTTTGTTGGACTATGTTCTGAATACAGCTGTGCATCTTAGTTACTTCCACATTACCATACATTATTTTGCAGGTTCCAAATCTTCCATGTCATCTATGTTTGTGTTTATAGGAGGACCTCCCTTGTTGGTTTCCTCTATTCTTCCACATAGCATCCGCTTTGTCACTTACTGTGCAGGGGGAAATTTACTCTAATTCTAACAAATAAAAACTCTGAGCTGCCAATCTCCATTATATTTGCAGCACATGAAGTTGTGTTGTTTAACTAATCACTTAAAAAATGTTGCCATAACTTATGATTGACATTACAGGAGATAGAGTTCTTGAATCGTTACAATCAACATCTTTCTATCCCATCTGTTTGTAAAAAAACACATGTTTCTACCTTTGATTGAAAAAGAAGTATATTTTTCTTTCATGTATCACTTTTATTTTGGGGACTTTCAGTGCACATCTGGAAAACAGCAATTAGTCACAGAGTGCTTCTCCACTCTCGTATATTCTAGTTGATGTCCTTCCACAAAATATTATGGGTACACAGTAAACATCCTCCTACTTATGAGTTAACACATATTTTGTTACACTACAAAACTCAAGTTCATATGACTTTACACTGACAATCCTTATTTTCGGAGTGGATTAGTGATGGTTTGTTTACGTTTTTCTAGAGGGTTCAAAGGAAGATGGGTAAGAAATTCCCAAACAGAAAAGGAAGAAGGAAAGCTATAATTGCTGTACAGAAATAATGTCCCAGTCAAAACAGACATTCACCTTTGCATTAATTCCCAGCAGGATGAAAATTTACATAAAGTTTTGGGATACCATTATAATGAATTATGAAAAATTCCCATCAATCCCAAGTGTGCAGAAATGGTTACACAGGGTCAAGGTTAACAAAAATGTTTTATTTGGTGAATTGGTTAGTTTTACGATGAAAATACCTCAGACAAAAGTTGAAGATTGTGTAACTATCTGCAAAAAATGTTCTGATACTCTTTTCTATTTCCATTTCTGAGAAAAAGCCATTTTAAAGTAGTACTGTCAATTATATTCACATGTGTCCATGCCACCTATGAAGTAGTGTACTTTGTGCGTTTCTCTCTCTCTCTCTCTCAAAATTTTCCCCAGTAGGCCTACCTCACAATCCTCTAAACTAGTTTAATGGATATCAGGATTTATTCAATAATCTTCTTCTTCTTAAGGAATGTTAGTAATAATATGTAGATAGGGAACAACTCACCATAAAGTCGAACGTTGAACCGCCGACAGACACAAATAAAAGACACAAACACACACACAATTCTAAATTTTTGGCTGCGCCTTCCTCAGAATGAGAACACTCATCCACTCAGGCACACTCATCCACACACGTCAGTCTCTGACAGCCTGTGTTGGGCGGCCAGAGATGGCTGACATGTGTGGATGAGTGTGCCCGAGTGATTGTGTGGATTAATGTTCTATTTCTGAGGAAGGCCGCTGCCGTAAGTTCAGAATTGTGTGTGTGTGTGTGTGTGTGTGTGTGTGTGTGTGTGTGTGTGTGTGTGTGTGTGTGTCTTATTTGTGTCTGTTGGCGGCTCAATGTTTCTAGATTTAATTAATCACTCCATTCACATTCACAACGTGCGAGTTGAAAAGCACCACAAAATTTTATGCATTCCATAATTTTAGAGAGTATGTAAAAAAATTTTTGTGAATCTGATCATTTGTGCTCTTCAATTGACTGCATGTATGTACTGCCCCTAGTTGTTGTCTAATACTGTTTTTCCCTAAAAGGTTGTGCTCTAGATTTGCAGTCATATGTGATGCAGAAGGCTCATGTTCCTTTATCTTCTGTGTTAAGTTTCTGAGATCGTCAACGTCGTTTAGCATCCAAGTTGCTTCACAACCATAATTTTTTTTTTTTATGAACAAAAGACACACAAAACAGTACAACTTGTTTGTATTTCCACAACCACATATCCCGTCTACTTTCCCACAAATGTGTGGTTGAAAAGTTCTTATAATTTCTTTACTTTAATTATTAGTGTTTTTGTTTTTCCAATAACTTGATATATAGGTCTTCTTTACAAGTGAATGGAAGAGAATTTAGTTTCCTTTAGAATCTGTGGTGTGTTATCACACATATTAACTACATAATTAAGACAGTAGAAAACTGACAACTCAATCTTCAAACTTACAATTGCATATTGAAGTCTTGTGCCGTCTTGGGTGATCAGCTGTAAAAGCTAGTCACAGTGTTGGTAATTTAATTGCTGCAAAAAGCAGAACACTGTTGTCTCATTGCTACTAAATTCTACTTATTATTGAAGTTTAAGAAACGTAACTGCTAGCTGGGATCAATGACAACAAGAGACATTATAATGCTACAGAAGAGTGTAGATATAAATTAATTTCAGATTTTGCTATTTGTGTGTCGTGTTGGTTGAAGAACTGGGGAGGAAGGGGAACTACACACTGGCAAGATGCAGCAGCAGGTAAGGGGGGGGGGGGGGGGGGGGAGGGAAGTGAAGTGGAGGCTTTGGCGGATACAAGATGGAGTGGTGCGCCTATGCACAGGATAGGCAACAACCCTTGCCCCCCTTCCTCCCACTCCCTTCTCCACCCCTACCCCGCACCGCAGAACTCAGTGGCTGGAATGCAGTCATCGGTGGTGATTTTGCGCCAAGACAGAAGCAAGCCTGACCTCCAGTTTCAAACATGACGGCAGACGTCAGTAGGTAGGTCCACATATGTCAAGAAGGTGAGAGAGCAGGTTATTTAAAGTTTAACATCATCATATACTGTAAAGTTCTCTCAGAGATGAATATTTATGTGGGGTTCATGGCTCTGTTGCACAATAGGATGACCTACCTCAGGTATAGATAGCAAATTTTTCTTAGCAACTACAGCCTTATTAGGAGAAGTAGTCAGGATACCTTTCAGCATATCATAATTATTCCAGCTCAAGAAAGAAAACACAGTGTCTGCAGAAAGACATTGTAAATCATAATATATTTCATCAGTGTATCAGGTCTGAAATACCGGTTTTCATCCAAACTAATAGGCAGTTAAAGAAGAAACATTGTGTTTGATGACTGTGATGAGTTGGTGAGAGATGATGATGATAAACAAAGAAAATACAAAACAAAGTGATGTTTTTAATAATTTGAAGAAAATTACATGATTAATTATGTTGTTCCTAAGAGCAAAGAATGTAGTCCACCAGAAATTACTCAACAGTGTATACTCTAGTATCAGAAGAAAATGTGAAATGATGTGTCAAATTTGACTGTTCCAAATTTGCTATGCCCGCAAAAAAGACAATGTAGTGTCAGTGAAATAAACAGTTCAGCAGGTTTGACAAGAGAAGATTAAATGAAAGATTAACATTACAGTGTATAGTACTTTTGAGTGGTCCTGTGAGTGTGTTGCAGTTTAAAAGGCAATGGCTGCACTATCAAATATTTCTCAATCCAGGACATCTCATCACTCAAGCTGCATCAATGGTCCAATGCAGTGCACAAACCAAATGTGTGGATCATCAACAAGGGCGAGCTGTGACAGTATATATATATATATTTTTTAAACTTGTGAAAGGTACTAGTAATATAAATCCTGTATACCAAAATATTCTGGGTTCAGTTGGAGATATTTCAAAGTTTACATGCTTTTAATTACTATAGAATGGTGGCGGAGCAACCTTTATTGTTACCGGCCTTACTAGATCAGTTTACTGCTTTTAAAGGACAACAAAATAGGAAATTTTATTTATTGTCTGTTAATGCAGATGATCAGAGTAGGAAATTAGTAGTATCTATTAAAATAGAAAGTAATTTTAACAATGGAAAATCTGATAGGAATATCAGTAATAGGTGATACGTAACAACTCACCGTAAAGAGGTTCGCTGAGCTGCGGACAGACTAACACAACTTAAATATTTGGCCATGACATTTGTAGGGGGGGGGGGGGGGGACAACAACCACAGACATTCACGCAATCACTTGGATAACTATACACACCACTATCATGTCCTGCCACTCCAGTGACACAAGCTAGACAGTGAGTGAGGTGGGGAGTGGAGGGGGAAGGATGCCCCAGGGAGGACTTGAACCTCCACGGCGAGCAACCGCGCTCTCGGCAGCGTGACGCTTTAGACCGCTCGGCTACTCCACCGTGGCCGACAAAAGATGTGATTAAGTTGTTCGAGTCTGGGGTAGTATTGGGTGACAAGGAGGACACTGTTGTGACTGGTAACTGGAGTTGGGAGGAGGATTGGTGGTGTGTGGAGATATGTCATGGGAAATTAGACAAAATTTCTAGTTGGTGCGAAGAATGGCAGCTAGCTCTCAATGTAGAAAAATGTAAGGTGATGCGCATGAGTAGAAAAAACAATCCTATAATGTTCGAATACAGCATCAGTAGTGAGCTTCTTGATGCGGTCGCGTCGTTCAAATATCTAGGCGTAACATTGCAGAGCGATATGAAATGGAACGAGCATGTAAGGACAGTTGTGAGTGAGGCAGACAGCCGACTTCGGTTTATTGGGAGAATTTTGGGAAGATGTACTTCACCTGTAAAAGAGACCGCGTATAAAACGCTTGTACGACCACGTCTTGAGTATTGCTCAAGTATTTGGGACCCGCAGCAGATCGGTTTGAAAGAAGACATAGAGGCGGTTCAGAGGCGAGCAGCTAGATTTGTTACCGGTAGGTTCGACCAATGCGCGAGTGTCACGGAAATGCTCCGGCAACTCAATTGGGGATCGCTGGAAGAAAGACGACGCTCTTTTCGTGAATTTCTGTTAAGTAAATTTAGAGGGCCGGAATTTGAAGCTGAGTGTAGTACGATCTTGCTGCCGCCTACTTACATTTCGCGTAAAGATCACAAAGACAAGATAAGAGAAATTAGGGCTCGTACGGAGGCATATAGGCATTCTTTTTTTCCTCGTTCAATTTGGGAGTGGAATAGGAAAGGAAATGCCTAGTAGTGGTACAGTGTACCCTCCGCCACGCACCTTACGGTGAATTGCGGAGTATGTATGTAGATGTAGATGTAGAAATCAGTTTGCAGATTAGGTCAGGAGGGTAATGTCTATCTGTGAAGGCCTTTGTGAGGCCTTTGGCATAATGGGTAATGGAATTCTCACCACTGCATATTTCCTATCATGGCAAGCCTGTACGGGAGGGATTTTTGTACCCCATTCTACAAAGAAGCCTTACTCCATACTGGTGGCACTAATACCATCATTAAGGGTAAAAGAAATAAATAGAATTTTGGTACAGGATATTATTGAGGAATCCGATAGCCATACAGTAACCCATCAATTTTGGTTGAAAAAGCTGATAATTCAGTATGGTTGGTGTTGACACGCCATGCTGGCGTTGTCTTGAAGGGAAGGGCTGAACTGCAACTCATTGTCCAAAGTGTTGCCATCTTGACTGTGTTGCAATGCTTTATATAGATAGGTCCCTTTTCAAAAAGGCAGTCTGCTGTGGGTTGAGGGGTATAAATAGGCCTGAGGTATTCCTGCAAGTCATAGGAGACAACTAAAAGGAGTCTTCATACTTTTTAGCCTTAAAAATATACATGGTCCCCTATGTAGGTTTGATCTCACTAACCCGAAAAATCCTCCGAAGTGCGAGCCATTTGGGAAAGGACACTTTACATGGTGTACCATGTATTTACTGTGCAATAACACATTACGCAATGGCCTTGGAGTGGGCAGTGTTAAAATACAGCATGCAACACAAACCCCATTAGACCGTTCAGAGGAGTGCTAGTGACAGGTGTTTCGGGCTTCATGTGCAGCTGGTGGCAGTGGCGAACGGGGCATGCACATCCACCGCAAATCTGTTTGTATTTTTTCAGTTGGGAGCAGAAATTATCACAATAGATCAAGAAAGGTTAGAAATTAGGCAATCTAGTCATTGTCAATTTAATAACAGATCGGTTGGCATGAAGATAAGTAGTGTATGAAATGGCAGTAAAACTTAATATTGACGATAAGTAAATATTGTCATTCTGTTTTGATAAAAGCAATTCACAAACAGGTCTTGCCACTACTGATGAACTGTTATTTTGTTTGCTGACATCACTGTATAAAAAGTTTGTGCCATTTCCATTCATATTGTAAAGTGTGCCACTACTTCTATAACATTCTCTAATGATACTGTGTGAAAGACGTGCCGTTTCGATTACAAGACACTCGTGTTCTACATATGTCTGTAAAGGCTTTCCTGAGATGCGCTGTTTTGCACACAAAATGGCAGATGCACCTTTGAGCACAAGGAAATTGTTGAGTGGCATGCCTTCTTTGTTCAGTCAAAGTTAGGGTGATGAAACATCCCTGGAAAAAAGGGATTGTACTGGTTTTCATCCCAGTGTCCCGAAAGATTTGAGCATTCTGAAACAATGTTCTGGAATCCAGTTTTGAAATACATTTCGTGGAACTTTCTCAGACTTTTGAGATTTGCTAGATTAAATGAAATACAATGCAAGAAATTAACACATTTTACCTTAGGCCTATTTGTCTAAC
This sequence comes from Locusta migratoria, assembly GCA_026315105.1. NCBI lineage: Eukaryota > Metazoa > Arthropoda > Insecta > Orthoptera > Acrididae > Locusta > Locusta migratoria. The sequence goes on from CM048748.1 coordinate 206,474,367, forward strand.
CTCCACAGTATCAGTATTGATACACACAAACAATAATTTACTTTGAGTGGAATTTTCGCTTAAATGTAATTGTACAGGGTGTTTACAAATTAATATTGGGGTTTTAATACTTTATAATATTTATTATATTAAACTTATAATTATAAATAAGATCAAACAGAACCTTATAAATGTTCAATGTGAGCACCATTTGTCACACGGCACACATCAAGTATATAGCCTAGTTCTTCCCAAATGTTGGTAAGTGTGAAGATGGAAGAAAGTACCAACAGCTGTATAAATATTATTTATTCAATATGTGATTGGTTTCAGTAAGATGGTGTGATTGTAACACCAAAACCGGTCACATAATTGAACAAACACTATTTATACACCTGCTGGTACTTTCTTCCACATACAAATTTATCAGCTGTAGCCCCAGTCCATTTATTATGGAGAGAATTAAAGTTGATAAGCCTGTCTTTGGTGATTGTAGCAACAGCTGCTGCAATTCAGTTTCTTAATTCAGGGAGGTCAGCTGGTAGCGCAGGCACATATACATGATCCTTGATGAAGCCCCAAAGGAAAAAAAATTACATGGTGTTAGGTCGGGTGAACATGGAGGCTAGGCAAACCAAGCCCTGTCATTCGGCCCCTTGTTTCCTATCCAGTGCTTGGGTACCTTGACGTTCAACCAATCGTGTACTTCACTGTGCCATGAGGTGGCACACCATATTGCTAGAAAATGAAGTTCTGTGGGTCATCTTCTTCCAACTGAGAGAAGAGCCACTGCTGTAATCTATCAAGGCAAGAAGTACCAGTTACAGTAGGTTCACCAAAAAAGAAACACCCATAAACCTTCTGCCGGGATACGGCACAAAAAACAGTCACTTTAGGGGAATGCACTGGTGCCAAACAAAACAGTTTTGAGTAGCTCTTTCATTTGACGTATCATTTTTAACTGTAAGTTTAATATAATAAATATTATAAAGTGTTAAAACCCAATATTCATTTATAAACACCCTGTATTATTGTAACAGAGTTATGAAACCATTCGATATTCACACCACTTACTTACACAGTCAGTGTCAGAACAGTGTAGATGTTAATGTTAGACAAACTATAAGATTTTTTGTCATATTCGTGGTATTGTTGTTGCAGTGCTGTGAAATGCAATGCCGAAATGTGCATATGTATCTACCAAATTAAAAGAAACATTGCATGAAATCATTGAAGGCATAGGGCGCCTGCATGTTTTACACAATAGCGCGCAGACATCTGCTGACAGTTTAAGCTCGGATGTTGAAACTATCATCTTGAAGGCATTCTCACACTTTCACATATACACATAGCAGAGAGGCTTAATGAATTCTGTCATTATGTTGGGACTGAATACACGATTGAAAAGCCCTTTCTATAAGAGACATGCAACACACACAAGAGGGTCGTTGTCAGCTGCAGCACTCCTTGTGATAGACTATAGAATTACAAAGAAACGTTTCCACAGAACGCATTTGTCGAGTAGTCTGTTTCACGTGTCTACTTTGTTTGTTGTCAACTTAAGAGTAAGATTACTTTTCGAGACTGTCAGATATATTGTGATTATTGTTATGATTAAAACATTTATTTGTGATTTAGACTGCTACTGTGAAGCGGTATTTAATTTTTATTGTACAGTTGATACAAAATTATGATGCTCATATGTGTAAATGTTCTCATTTATAAAAAGTGATTGAATACTTCCAGGCTGTGCAGTTTGAGGCACCTGTGCATATGATGAAAAAGCCCAGGCGTCTATGAAAGTCTGTCTATGTATAGACCCTTCACTGAAATAAAGCTTCAAATGATGCTAACTGAATACAAACATTTCACCTGCAGCATGTTTCAGGAGAAGAAGCAAATATTTTAGAAGATGGTAATGAAGACGAATTGCAATATAAAAACTATATAATGTGTTTCCAATTTTTATTGGGTACAACTCTTAGTTTGTAACCTAAACAAACTTCAGGCAAATTTGGATATTCTGACTGGTTCTTTCAGTGCTTCTTGGTAGATCATATTGACTTTTATTTAAATAACCAGTTTTGGACTTACTTTAAAGTTTGAAGATGATCAGTTAACTAAGTGGAAATGAAATTTTAGAACACACCCAAAATTGTACTTTGGAAGTCAGTATAATGATGCTCTAAAAAAAAAAATCAGTGAAAATATCTTCATTTACATTTTCTCTAAGTTTTTATGATTATATTAACAGCTATATCTCTGTATTCAATTAAAGTTGTACACATGTTACATGGAATTTTTATTACAATTCGTCTATAGTATCCACTTATTTACAACTGCTCTTGAGGCAGCCTGTATACGAGTCGAACAACTACATTCCTTTGAGCAGGAGACAAGTACACATTTCTCAAACAAATTTGCGACTCGGCTCCATTCGTCATCTGGGTTCCCCATTCGGTCATCTGCGCACGTACTAAGCACTACCATACGCGTGAGAATAGAATCCATCTTATTCTTGTAAAAGCGATCGTATTTGTGCATCTTGTGCACGTGGACGCATCTACACGGTACACGGCCGACCTAACCGGTGCATGAATAGGTAATTTTGTGAGCTCTTGACTTCCCGTATAGAAAGGACTTAATTTCACTTGCTGGTTTACTCTGTTTCCAGCTGTTGAAAGAGTAATCTGTCTTTAAAACATTGTTTCCTAAATGATGACAAAGCCCCCAAAATACTCTTTGTTTTTCAGCAACCCTTTAAGTGAACCCTACTTACCGTTCATTCACAGTCAGCATAGCATTTTATAGCATAAGTTAAAGGAAATTGAGGAAAGCACAAAAAGTGTTATAGAGGTAAAGGGTGTTTTGCAAAATACTCTGGAAACTGTTACTAGGAAAAGAGAACAGCAGCTCATTTCTTGTAATATTAAGTATGTCCTTAAAAAGAGCATAAGCATCAGAGTCAGCAAAAAAGAGTTTTAAAGAAGAAGTTAACAAGTATTATGACACATGTGTAGAATATCTCAGCAAGTGGATTGCCTCATACATACTTACCCTTATTGTCGGTGTTTAATTGGATGTTCCACCCCCATGAACCACAGACATTGCCGAGGTGGGGTGGCTTGCGTGCCTCAACGATGCAGATAGCCGTACCGTAGGTGCAACCACAGCGGAGGGGTATCTGTGGAGAGGCCAGACAAACGTGTGGTTCCTGAAGAGGGGCAGCAGCCTTTTTAGTAGTTACAGGGGCAACAGTCTGGATGATTGAATGAGCTGGCCTTGTAACATCAGCTAATGTGGTTTTGCCACACAGTTACTGCGAATGGCTGAAAGCAAGGGGAAACTACAGCCATTACTTTTCCCGAGGACATGCAGCTCTACAGTATGAAAATATGATGATGGCATCCTCTCAGGTAAAATATTCCGGAGGTAAAATAGTCCCCCATTCGGATCTCCAGGCGGGGACTACTCAGGAGGATGTTGTCATCAGAAAAGACAATACTGGCATTCTACGGATCAGAGCGTGGAATGTTAGATCCCTTAATCGGGTAGGAAAATTAGAAAATTTAAAAAGGGAAATGGATAGGTTGAAGTTAGATATAGTGGGGATTAGTGAAGTTCGGTGGCAGGATGAACAGGATTTCTGGTCAGGTGAGTACAGGATTATAAGTATAAATCAGTTGGGGGTATCACAGGAGTAGGACTGATAATGAATAAGAAAATAGGAATTCGGGTAAACTACTATGAGCAGCACAGTGATCGCATTATCATTGTCAAAATAGATACGAAGCCAACACCAACAACAGTAGTACAGGTTTATATGCCAACTAGCTCTGCCGATGAGGAGATAGAGGAAATATATGAGGAGCTAAAGGAAATTATTCAGACAGTTAAGGGAGAGGAAAACTTAATTGTGATGGGAGACTGGAATTCGGTAGTAGGAAAAGGAAGAGAAGGAAAAATAGTAGGTGAATATGGACTGGGCAAAAGGAATGAAAGAGGAAGCCGCCTGGTAGAATTTTGCACGGAACATGATTTAATCGTAACAAACACGTGGTTTAAGAATCACAAAAGAAGGTTGTATACTTGGAAGAGACAAGGAGACACCGGAAGGTATCAGATAGATTTTATAATGGTAAAACATAGATTCCGGAACCAAGTTATTAACTGTAAGGCATACCCAGGGGCAGATATAGACTCTGACCATAACTTGTTAGTCATGAACTGTAGGCTGAAACTGAAAAAACTGCAGAAAGGTAGGAAAATAAGGAGGTGGGACCTAGATAAATTTAAGGAATGTGAAGTTCTGGAGAACTTCAGAGGCAGATTTAGGCAACAATTGACAGAAACAGGGTGACATAAAATAGTAGAAGAGGAATGGGTAGCATTGAGAGAGGAAATAGTGAAGGCAGCAGAGGACAAAATAGGTAGAAAGGCAAGACCTACAAAAAATCCTTGGATATCACAGGAAATACTAAATTTAATTGATGAAAAGAGAAAATATAAGAATGCAGATAATGATCAGACAAAATGGAGTACAGATGACTAAGAAATGAGATTGACAGGAAGTGCAAAATGGCTAAGCAGGAGTGGCTAGAAGCCAAATGCAAATCTTTAGAAGAATGTATAAGAAGGGGAAAAGTAGATACTGCCTACAGGAAAATAAAAGACACATTTGGGGACAAGAAAAGCAACTCTACGAATATCAAGAACTCAGATGGGAAACCAGTTCTCAGCAAAGAAGGGAAAGCTGAAAGGTGGAAAGAGTACATAGAGCAGCTCTACAAAGGAAATGAACTTGTAGACGAAGTTGTAGGAAGGGAAGAGGGAGTAGATCAAGATGAAATAGGAGATTCTATACTGAGAGATGAATTTGATAGAGCCCTGAAAGACGTAGGTCAGAACAAGGCCCCAGGAGTAGATGATATTCCCTCAGTGCTACTGAAGTCTCTGGGAGAGCCAGCCATGACAAAACTATTTGAACTGGTGTGTAGGATGTAGGAGACAGGCGAAATACCCTCAGACTTTAAGAAAAATGTAATAATCCCCATTCCAAAGAAAGCAGGTGCAGACAGGTGTGAAAATTACAGAACCATCAGTTTGATAAGTCATGGTTGCAAAATTTTAACACGAATTATCTACAGGAGAATGGAAAAGTTGGTAGAAGCTGACCTCGGGGAGATCAGTTTGGATTCAGGAGGAACGTAGGAACTAGGGAGGCAATACTCACTTTACGTCTTATCTTAGAAGATAGATTAAGGAAAGGCAAACCTACATTTTTAGCTTTTGTAGATTTGGAGAAAGCATTTGACAATGTTGACTGGAATACACTCTTTCAAATTCTGAAGTCAGCAGAGGTAAAATATAGGGAAAGGAGAGTTATTTACAACTTGTACAAAAGCCAGACCGCAGTTATTAGACTCAAAGGGCATGAAAGGGAAGCATCAATTGGGAAGGGAGTAAGACAGGGTTGCAGCCTTTCTCCAATGTTGTTCAATTTGTACATTGAGCAGGCGGTGAAGGAAAGCAAGGAAAAATTTGGAATAGGGATTAAAGTTCAGGGGGAAGAAATAAAAACATTGCGTTTTGCCAATGACATTGTAATTCTGTCAAAGACAGCAAAGGACCTGGAAGAGCAGTTGAATGGAATGGACAGTGTGTTGAAGAGAGCGTATAAAATGAACATCAACAAGAGCAAAACAAAAATAATGGAAAGCGATCTTAGAAAATCAGGTGATGCTGAAGGAATTAGATTAGGTAACGAAACAATGAAGGTGGTAGATGAGTTTTGTTACTTGGTAGTAAAATAACATGCGATTGTCGCAGTACAGATGATATAAAATGCAGAATGACAATGGGAAGAAAAGCATTTTTGAAAAAGAGAAATTTACTGACATTGAATATTAATGTAAGTGTAAGGAAGTCTTTTCTGAAGGCATTTGTGTGGAGTGTTGCCTTGTACGGGAGTGAAACATGGACGATAAGCAGTGCGGACAGGAAGAGAATAGAGGCTTTTGAAATGTGGTGCTACAGAAGAATGCTGAAGATTAGGTGGGTAGATCGCATAACTAATGAAGAGGTACTGAACAGAATTGGTGAGAAAAGGAATATTTGGCGTACCCTGACCAAAAGAAGGGATCGCTTGATAGGGCACATTCTTAGACATCGGGGAATCGTAAATTTAGCATTGGAGGGAAGTGTGTGGGGTAAAAATCGCAGAGGGAGACCAAGAGACGCGTCTAGTAAGCAGATTCAAGTGGATGTGGACTGCCGTTCTTATGAGGAGATGAAGAGGCTTGCTCAGGATAGAGTAGGGTGGAGAGCTGCATCAAACCAGTCTCCGGACTGAAGACCATAACAACAACAATTGGATGTTATTGAAGAGACTGCAAAAATGGATAAATGTTGAAGAAAGAGCTTCTTATATGAAAAGAAAAGAAATTGAAACAACAAGCAGTTTCCAGAAATCAGTGACTCCATTTTCTTTGATCAGTTCGACATATTGACAAATTTCATAGAAGAAAGCCTTCACTGGTGGCAGGGCTGGCGCAAGCCACACTGCCATTAAAAGAGAGATAGAGATAGAGAGAGAGAGAGAGAGAGAGAGAGAGAGAGAGACAGCCTTGTTAATGTTGAAATAAGTAATTTTTTACGACAGTTCAGCTTCGCTTGTTTTGATAAGCAAAAATATGTTTCACGATAATATAAAAGACATAAAAGTAGGCCTAATATACAAAATTGGAAACGCTTTTACTGAAAATCTCGAAAGTTCTTGACCGAATTGTTACAAATTTCTAAATCTTACTACGATGAATATTTGTAAAGGACAAGGGCTGTATATTTTTGAACAGTTTTTGGAAATTCCCATTATAAATTTTGAGGACTCATACAGGAAACTAAGTATATGATGGAAATTCCAGGAAGGATTCAACAATATTATTGAGGAGGATAGGTTGCTTACTCACGAGAGAGATGTCTGATGAGCCGCAGAAAGGTACAAATAACAGATAACAATATTATAGCTTTTGGCTGTTTAGGCCTTTGTTGGTTACACACACACACACACACACACACACACACACACACACACACTCACGGATATGACTGCCTTCTCTGGCTGCTGTGGCTGATCTGCGCTACCCAGCATAACCTAGACAAGAGCAACCAATGGTGGGGGTTAGGAGGTGGCAAGGAGCATGTGGGAGGTGGGGGCAGGGGTTGCACGGCTTTCCCTCCTGCATCCCTCTCCTTGCCACCTTCTCACTTCCACAACTGGTTGCTCTTGCCTAGGTCATTCTGGGTAGCACAGATCGACCAAAGCAGCCAGACACGGCGGTCATTTTGGTGTGTGTGCGCGTGTGTGAGTGCGCGCACGCCCCCCCCCCCCTTTTTTTTTGTCCTTCATGTAAGTTAAAGTTGTTTGTATGTCTAGGCACTGACGACCACAGCAGTCTGATCCAATAGGTTTACATTTCAACATTTTGAACTTCCTTCTAAAATATGTAAAGAAAAGAGCTTCCAGTAGTATAGACTTGATTCAGTGTTGAAAAATGGTCATAGTGTTAATGGATGACATTCTCGGACCTGGGTTCCTTATCAAATTATTATGCATTTATACTCCTGTCTACTAGTGTTCAAAATTTGTAATGAGAAATTCTGTATATAAGGGAAGAGAAGTTACCACAACTCTCAAAAAATTCTTGAATGATTTAGTTTTAATTTTTACATGATAATTTAATGAACATTCAGTCAGAAATATGCATAAGAGGGAGGAGGTAATGCACAGTCAGATGAATGGAGAGAGGGAGGGGCGGGGCTGAGATGGGCTGAAACACTGCTGACACTTGAGCTCGTCACTTCAACAAGCTGTATTACAGATTACTTGTACATGAAGTATAATTTTATCACTGCAATCCAAAATACATACTATAGTTACGTTAAAATCAACTTAAATCCCTTTTTCTAATTGCACTGTTTTGCACATTACACACTGATATGGCTAATCTTTACATAAAAGATCAAAGAAGTGTTACAAAAGAGTGCATCTCAATGAGAAGGTCTGGCTTCATGCATCAGTTAAGCTCAACTCAATGAATTATCGTCACTTTCTTTTGAACTAGCTGTTCCAGATGTAGTGTAGTAGAAACTATGTGATTAGCAGTGATACCTACAGTTATAAGGACAGGATTTCTTGTGAGTAAAAGCAAAAGGGGTGATATTATTTTTCATTTTCTTTCTGCTTAAATTAAAAATTGCCCTATTGCTCCACTTTTCTCCTCTTTATTTTCCATTCTAGCTAATGGGAAGACACATGCTTTTTTGCCACCTTACCAGTTTTTGAAATAACAGAAAACAAATTTCCCTATCTTCAAGTTTGAAGAAGTAAAAATCTAACTTAAGTGTGTCTAACTTCGGACCATGCACACACAAGATTTTGGGGCGAGTATGACTCAGATCAGTATAGGACCCTACGTTCCTTCCATGGTGCAGCCAAGAAAGCAATGAACTAGGATCCTGTGACATCACACAGGATTCATTCAGTCTTGCCACATTCGGAGATGCCAGTAGCTGAGCAATTACCCGCATTTTCATTGCAGGTCATCCACCCTGTTGCCACACACTCTGGCGCAGGGGCTCTCCTCATGGATGCCACCCAGCCACAGCCTCCTGGGCTGTCAGGGGGCTACAACCAGGAGGGTACATGATTCCACCACAATGAACTGGGTACCATGCTGGATTTCTGGTGCTATAAGGACCGTTGTGATAGAGGGTGCATGAGGTGACATTGCACAATTGATTTAACCTGTGCTCCACATAAAATGTCCTTGACCAGTGGCTGGATACAGGATGCTGTTAAAAGTCCATTCCATAATGGGCGCCTAAGGCTGTGGCCAGAGTGCAGCATGGCAAGATGCAGGCAGCACACTCAGTGTCAGAAAGTGATCAGACACTGTCCTATCCTGAGTAGAGCGTGGTGGGCAGTGGGCACAACACTTGATGATGTCAAAATGTCAGCTGATTTAGTGATAGGACTAGTTCCCTGTTCAGTGGTGTTTAGCAGCATTTGACAGAGGACAGGTAAACAACTGAATCAAATGGGTTGCTAACTAAATTCATGCAGAAAGAAAATACTTATCGAAAAGTTGCTTTATTCAGTGTAAAGAAAGGTCCAAGTATTCTAACAATGAAGAATAGTTTGGTCAATTGAAAACACTATGAGAAGTTTACACTCAGATCCTGATACATTCTGTGACTTGTTGTTGTTGTTGTTTAGAGGGGACTAGACTGCATGGTCATCAGACCCCTGTTGCAAGCAAAGCCAATGCGGCGCATTGCAAGATGAAAAAGACGATCATTGAAACACACAAAAGAGAAAGCACAATGGGTACACAATGTCAAGGAGCATTGAGTTCATGACACACAAAGAAGAAAACTCAAAGAGTAAATAAAGATAATTGGACTAAAAAGTTACAGCAGAATGTTGTGGCTGGCTGATCACGAGGATAATAAAGGATGAGCCAGCCACTCTGCACATTCTAAAACATACGAATAAAGCAGGTCAGACAACACAAAATAATAAGAGTAAAAGGTTATGAGAGATGGGTGCCTGAGCGATCAGGCTAAGGAACCCACCTTTATATCAAATGGTAAAACCCAGCTGCACGGATAAAACGTAAAACTCGGTCAGCCATAGAGGCATTGTCAGATAAAATCAAGGCAGGCGCAGTAGGTAGATTAAAAGACTGCCGCAAGACGGCTACAAACGGACAGTCCGACAGGATGTGGACCACTGTCAACAAACTTCCACAACGGCAATTCGGTGGGTCCTCTTGACGTAAAAGATAGCCATGTGTCAACCACGTATGGCCAATACGTAGGCGACATAGGACAACAGAGTCCCTACGGGAAGGCCTGAAAGACGACTTCCATACGGCCGTAGAGGACTTGATCGCTCGGAGCTTGTTGGGAGTGCTCAGTGTTGCCCATTGTGTGTCCCAAGCCTCAAAAACCCTGTGGCGCAAATCCATTCGCATATCCCGTTCTGGGATACCAATATTCAGGAGAGGAGTGGTGGTGGCGAGCTTAGCCAGCCGATCAACACGCTCATTCCCCGGGATGCCAATGTGGCCAGGGGTCCAGATAAACTCCACCGAACATCCAGACTTGCCAAGTGCAGCGATGGCGTTGTGGATGGATTGCACCAACGGATGGGAAGAATAATAGTTTGAAAGGGCTTGCAGGCCACTAAGGGAGTCGCTGCACACGACATACGACTTCCGGGGGCACGTTTTGAGATGGTCAAGAGCACGAGAAATGGCGATCAGTTCAGCTGTAAAAATACTACAGCCGGGCGGCAGGGACCGTAGTTCTGTGTGGTCGCCATGAATAAAAGCGTAACTGGCTCTGCCATTTACCAGGGAGCCATCAGTGTACAGGACTTCTGCATCACGATGAGCAGCAAGAAGTGCCAGAAACTTGAAACGGAGTGTAAGTGGTGAGACTAATGCATTTGTATCGCAGGACAATTGCAGGTGGAGCTTCAAACGGGGGATGAACCAAGGAGGAAGACGGGATGGGCAGGAAAAAACCTCAGGGAGAGGTAGAGAATTAAGTGAGGAGAGGAGTGTACGAACCTGGATCGCGATCGGAAGACCTGATCTAGGTTGACGTGGTGGAAAAGGAGGGGTAACAGTCGGAAACAAAAGCCTGCGATTTGGATGGTGTGGCGTGGCATGGACTCTAGCAACATAGCTAGTGAGAAGCTGCTGCCGGCAGAAGTGTAATGGAGGAATCCCTGCTTCGGCTAGAAGACTTGGCACAGGGCTGGTACGAAAGGCCCCAGTCGCCAGCCGGATACCACCATGGTGGATGGGGTCAAGGATCCTCAAGGCGGACGGTGCTGCTGAGTCGTATACGAGGCATCCGTAATCAAGCCTTGATTGTATCAAGGACTTGTACAGCTGCAGGAGGGTGGAACGAGCAGCACCCCAAGCAGTATGGCTCAAGCAGCGGAGAATATTAAGATGCCGTGAGCATTTTTGTCGCAGCTGACGCAGATGTGGCACCCAAGTAAGTCTGTTGTCGAATACCATGCCAAGAAACCGATGAGTCGAGCAATTCACCGCCGAGATATAACTCGGGATCCATGTGAACTGCTCGCTGTCGACAGAAATGTATCACGCGGGTCTTCTGCGCTGAAAACTGAAAACCATGGGTAGAGGCCCATGATTCAGCTTTCCGGATGGCTCCCTGTAGCCGCCGTTCAGCGACGCTAATACTAGCCGAACTATAATATAAACAAAAGTCATTTGCAAACAAGCTGGAACAGACAGAGGATCCCACAGCCGTGGCAAGCCCGTTTATGGCGATTAAAAACAAAGGCATACTGAGGACGGAGCCCTGTGGGACACCATTCTCTTGGATGTATGAGGAACTAAGGGTGGTACCCACCCTAACCCTAAAGGAGCGGTGGGAGAGAAAATTCCTGATAAAGATTGGAAGTGGGCCCCTTAAGCCCCAGTCATACAATGTAGCCAGTATGTGGTGGCACCAGGTTGTGTCGTACGCTTTCCGAAGATCAAAAAATACAGCAACAAGATGTTCACGTCAGGTAAAAGCTGTACGAATAGCCGACTCCAAGGACACAAGATTGTCAATTGTGGAGCAGCCCTGACGGAAACCCCCTTGTTGTGCTACCAGGAGTCCCCGGTCTTCGAGGATCCACATAAGCCGCCGACTCACCATTCGTTCAATGAGCTTACATAGAACGTTTGTCAGGCTGATCGGACGGTAACTGTCAGCCACCTGTGGGTCAGCGCCAGGTTTTATCACTGGGATGATGGTGCTTTCCCGCCATTGGGAAGGAAAAACACCGTCTGCCCAGACGCGGTTAAACAAGGCGAGCAGTTGGTTCTGAGCGTCCACAGAAAGATGCCGAAGAAATTGGCTATGAACTCGATCTGGTCCTGGACAAGTATCGGGGCATGCAGAAAGGGCACTTTTAAACTCCCACTCACTAAAGGGTGCATTGTACGGCTCCCGGTGACGTGTGTGAAACGACAGTGGCTTCCGCTCAACTCGTTCTTTAATGGCGCGAAAGGCTTCACTGTAAGCTGCAGTTGAACTGATGCCTGCATAAAACTTTGCCATGTGCTCGGCGACAGCAAGCGGGTCTGAGCAGACAGTACCCTGTAATCGAAGACAGGGGATTCCTGTTGGTGGGCGGTACCCGAAAAGTCGTCGAACCTGAGTCCACACCCGAGAAGGTGAGGCACGAGATCCAATAGAGGCGACGTACCTCTCCCAACAATCTTGCTTACTTTGCCGTATAAGCCGTCGTGCTCGGGCCCGTAGCCGTTTAAAAGCAATCAGGTGATCGATGGTGGGATGTTGCCGGTAGCGCTGAAGTGCCCTACGCCGATCCCGAATGGCTTCAGCGATTTCTTGTGACCACCAAGGCACAGATTTGCGCCGAGGGGACCCTGAGGTGGTTGGAACAGTGGCCTCGGCAGCGGAGACTATGGCGTCAGTCATCTGTTGGACTGCCACATCCACATCGGCTGGCAGTTGAGAAGGAATGATAACAGCAGAAGTGTAACGCTGCCAATCAGCCCTATGGAGGGACCATCGAGGCAGTTGTTCCGCCTGTCGAGACTGTGGGAGCGACAAAAGGATAGGAAAATGGTCGCTCCCACAGAGGTCATCGTGGGCCCTCCATGTGAGGTGTGGAAGAAGGATCGGGCTGCAGACCGAGAGATCGATAGCTGAGAAAGTACCATGCGCAACACTGAAGTGCGTCGGGGAACCAGTATTGAGAAGGCAGATGTCTAGTTGTGCAATAAGAGCTTCAACATCCCTACCACGTCGGGTCGTCTCTATTCCGCCCCATAAAGGGTGATGGGCGTTAAAATCCCCCAAGAGAAGAAACGGTGGGGGCAGCTGTGCTACCAGAGCAGCAATATCAGTGGGCAAAACATCCCTGTCTGGAGGAAGGTATATTGAACAGACAGTCAATTCCAGCATAGCCCGAAGGCGAACAGCAACAGCCTCAATAGGAGTGCGGAGAGGCACAGCAATACTGGGGACAGTGGCAAGGGTGTATATAGAGACACCACCAGAGGCTCTATCACAGTCGGCACGGTTGTTGAAGTAGCCCTGATAGCCTCGAAGGGCTGGGGTCCGCTGAGCAGGAAACCAAGTTTCCTGTAGAGCCATACACAACACTGGGAAACGGCACAACAACTGCTGCAGCTCAGCTAGATGGTTGAAAAACCCTCCGCAATTCCACTGGAGAATTTGATGCATGGTTTGCTGGAAGACCATGATGAAGGACTGAATATTGTCAGCCCAAAGATTTGCGGTCTGCCTGTCGTTGCACATCTGCATCATCAAGGAGCATTGGCTCAAGCGTCTTAGTGAGGGCCAGATCCTCGAGTGACGCGAAGATCTGCACCTCATCTTCCGATGTAGATGATGCAGGATTCCTTGACTTTGAAGTCTCCGAGGAGACTTTCTTCTTCGGTTTTTTCTTCTTTACCTCCCGCTGCCCTTTCGGTCTTAAGGGCTGGGAGGACTTCTCACTAGCGGTTTCTGGGCCCGATGTCGATTGGGAAACCCGACGACTGGGGGCAGGTGGATCCTGCAGCCTCTGGCTGGGACCCTCCAAACCACTCGTGGAAGCCTCAGAAGGGGGTGCCACAAGGGACCCCTTCCGGACGAGAGGGGCCAGGGAAGGCTGGTGCTTCCCCGGCTGGGGAGTGGGGACTGGAGTCCCCGGTGATGGGGTAGATATTCCTCCCACAGGTGTTGTGGGAGCAAGAGATGGAGATGGTCCCCCACCCATCGAGGGGGCAGTCGATGATTGTTGGCCCATAGGGCCCACAGATGGAGATGACACTGGTACTATCGATCTGAATGGAAGAGGTGCTGCTGTGACTGCGGCAAAAGATGATGTCATCTTCACAGGATGGAGTCGCTCGTACTTTTTGCGTGCCTCAGAGAAAGTAAGCCATTCCAGGGTCTTGATTTCCATTATTTTCCTTTCCCGATGAAGAACAGTACAAGTTGGCGAGCAGGGCGGATGATGTTGCCCGCAATTTACGCAAACAGGAGGTGGGGTACAAGGGGTGTCCGGGTGTGATGGCCGTCCACACTCCCTGCAGTTCGGGCTGGAAGTACATCGGGACGACATGTGCCCGAACTTCCAGCACCGGAAACACCGCATTGGGGGAGGGACATACGGTTTGACATCAACACGGTATACCATTATCTTGACCTTCTCAGGCAGTGTATCACCTTCGAAGGCCAAGATAAAAGCACCGGTGGCAACCCTGCTATCTTTGGGTCCTCTGTATACACGTCGGACGAAGTGAACCCCTCGACGCTGCAAGTTTGCTCGCAATTCTTCATCGGTCTGGGACAACAGATCTCTCTGATAGATTAGACCCTGGACCATGTTTAAGGACTTGTGGGGCGTGATTGTCACAGGGATGTGACCCAGCTTATCGCAGGCAAGCAATGCCCGCGATTGGGCTGGGGACGCCGTTTGTATCAATACAGCCCCACTCGTCATCTTTGAGAACGACTCCACTTCGCCAAACTTGTCTTCGAGCTGTTCGACGAAGAACTGTGGCTTAGTAGACAGAAAGGACTCTCCATCGGAACGGGCACATACTAGGTATTGTGGCGAGTATGGTTCAGATCGGCGAAGGTCTCTACGTTCCTCCCTTGGGGTGCCAAGGGAAGGGAACGTCTTAGGATCATAAGCAGTTGCATCGAATTCTGTTTTTCCACGCTTAGAAACGCCAGGTTTGCGTGTGGTGACACTATTGATTGCTCATTTCATGTCTTTCCCACGAGCAGCTAGGGAACTAAAGGTCCACCCAGGCAGAGCCCCACTTGCCTGGGTAAGCCTTGTACAACTGAGGTGCGGCAGGTTCCTCAGAGGTTGCTCGCTAGCGGCTGTTCAACCTCAACAGTCATGCATCTCCTCGGCACGTAGTACACCTTGAGAGTGAGGTTTTTTTTATAGAGGTTTGTACGGTCCTCGCGATCCGGGCGATTAAGCCAAGATCCCCGGGCTCTGAAACGTACAATGTTCCACCGTCGCGCCGAACGATGGTCGTTGAAGCACGCACAGAGCTTACGGTGTAGCGGACTGTTGGCGCGACACAGCCCACAGCTCAGGACCCCGGGTTCGCCAAGCCCGTACTCAGCAAATTAATGCTGAGCCCCTGAGGGGCATTCTGTGACTACATGAGAATGTTAGTGCCACCCTTTGATCATATTTTGAAAAATATCGACGCCCACTTCAGAGACCCATGCACCAATTACTATATTGTCAGAGTAAAATCTTATAGTATAGTTACTTCTAGGTAAGTAAAAGGGAACACACTAACTTTTTTGTTTTAATTGAAACATTACATTATATAACCAACCACTTTATAAAGTTGAGCAGGATAGATAATGTAATGTGTGGCATCTTAATTATCAAGAAATATTTGATTTTGATATCCTCGTGCAGAAGAAAAACAGACCTGATTCTGAGTTACAGTGTCAATCACTTAATTTTCTTCTGAACATGCAAGATTTTTTTTATGGAAGGCAAAATACTCATGAGAAACATGTAATCTTCATCTTGTTTTAATTTCACCTTTGCTTAACATGGTGCTGTGTGGCCAGCGACTCTGGCACGCCTCTGACGTCATCACAGCAGCCAATGTATTAATTTTCAGTGGTGTCACCATCAGCAAAAGTTTCTTTTCCAATGCCAGCATGTCTTTTCACAAAGCATTAGCATTTGGTTTTCTTTTTGTGGGTTGAAACATCCTACAAATCTCTTCATGTTCAGAAGTGCCTGTGAAATTTGAGCTAGAACTTTCAACATCCTGCATGTTAATTTCTGTACTTAAATTGCCTGCTGTCTTAGCTGGCTTTAGTTTATCCTGTAGGAATATCATTAATCAAAAGTATTGCCATGGCAATTCATTGTCTGAAAAATGTTCTGATCCAAACAGTTATTTTGGATGCTTTCAGTGTCTCATAAAATAAAGGAAAAACTAAAAATAAATAGAACTACACATAGTGATAATTCTCTTTTTAGAGTTATTATAGAAGGAGGCTTTCCTGGTGGGAAAAATATGTATAAAAATAAATATTGTTTGACTTACCCAAAGCACAGGCTCACCGATAGACACAAAAAACACAAATGAAAATACACACAAACAAACATCAAAGCTTTCGCAACCTAGTTGCTTCTTCAGGCAGAGTAGGGAAGAATAGGAAAAAGAAAAGGATGAGGGTTTTAAGGGAGTGGGTAAGGAGTCATTCCAATCCCAGGAGAGGAAAGACTTACCTTGGGGGGGGGGGGGGGGGGGAGGAAGGTAAACACACACACACACACACACACACACACACACAAAAACACATTATATATACATGCAAAATAATGTAACTTTCTGTAACTCCCGCAGTCTCAAACTGCAGACCGCTTCCCCCAATGGTCACTCCATAGGGCTGACTGCCCTGCTTACTCCTTGGCTGATGTGTGGTTAACACTCCCCATCCCATTGGCACTGATATGGCAGTTCAACAGGTCACTAAGGCCATTGTTTCAGTCACCACAAAAATTGTACCGAAGACATCTTGCTCACTCCAATGACAACGGAGATCACTGAGGCCATGTGGGAACATTGTTCCCGTATGGCCTCAGTGATCTAACCTGTGATATAACCTGGATGTATAACTCTGGTGTCTGAGCATAGAACTGTTGCGGGTCGACTCTGGGGAGAGGGTGTTTTTCTGTCCTAATGGTGGGATAGTATCATAATCTCAGTGATGAAACCAGGTGCAGATCCAATCATGATTGTTAGTTACCATCCTAGCAGCCTCACCAACATTCTGTGGAAGATCCTCTAACAGGTGATTTGCCATCTCAGGTGAATACTTGATCAGTGTCTCCTGGGCCCACAACAGGTGGAGAGGGGAGGGGGTTTTCTGTCAGTGTTGCTCCACTATTGACAACCTTGTTTCAGTGGAGTCTGCTACCCCCATGGCTTTCACTAGGTGAGAGCATCTAGTTGCTGCCTTCCCCCCCGGAAGGCATACAATACCACCTGGTACCAACCATATCCTAGCTATGCTGTATGAATGGGGCTTATGGGGTCCAATTTCAATCTTTATTCAGAACTTCCTTTAACTCTGCTCTTTTCAGGTACCTCTCTCAGCTCCTCCCATGTTTAGGAGAACAGTGTCCTGCAGGGCTTCGACTTTAGTGTCGTCCTATTTTTGATCGCAATTAACGATCTTGCTGCAGCAGTGGGGTCATCAGTGTCTTCATTGTTTTTTGCCGATGCCTTTTGCATGTAGTTCAGTTCTGCTAGCATCTGTGGCACTGAACGGTAGTTGCAGGGAGTAATTCAAAATGTGCAGTGTTGGGCCTTTGCCCACGGTTACCAAATCTCCGCCACTAAAATCTGTGTGATGCACTTCTGTCGCCATCGGGCAGTTCACCTCAATCCAGAGCTTTACCTGGCTGAAGAATTCCTTCATATCAAAGAGATGCAGCGTTTCCTAGCATGTTTGCAGTACCTGAATGTCCTCTATTACCTTAGCCGCACTGTTTCGGGAGCCGCATGTCCAACATTCCTGCACCTCTACACCTCATACAATTGTCTTGTCCACAGGAGCTTAGTGTACAATTCAACAGTGCCTTCAGCATTGCAGTTCTTCGACCCAATTCTAAATAATGGTGTCTGTTTGGCAATGGGGAGGGGGTGGGCTTTATGCATGAGTTCGGTGAAAAGTCTCCTAATTGAAGTTGGAGTCCCTCCCATGCGATTCTGCCAGCAACAGTTTATAGCTACCACCCAAATCACAGGCTTATTTTCCCAGCTGCAACTCTGCCTTTCCCTGCACAATGGTACAGTTTTGGTTACCTGATTGTAATCCATGTTTGTTTCCTTCTTTGGTCACTCAAATCCCATCTAATCCCTCTCACTTTCCACTATTCTTTTCAAATCCCTTCTTGGTCCATTCCTCACTCGCAGCTTTGTCCTGCGACTCAAAAGACTGTTTCACCAGCACACCTCCATTGCCAGTTCCTGGTACTGTTCAAATCATGTCTTGGTGCAGAAGTTTTTCACATAGTTGGTTCTCTGGTAGACGGTTGTGCTAGACATGGTGACCATATCAAACAGCATTCCTTTCCTTGTGGGAGTAGTGTCTTTACAGCAGAACTGGTTGCTGTTTCTTGAGCTTTTGAACATCTCTGAGCCTACCCCAGGAAGTCATTTGTCGTCTGTAGTGAATTCCTGAGTGGCTAACAAGCATCAATCAGTGTTTTTCTAAACATCTTTTAGTGCAGTCTAGTCAAGACAGTCTTGTCGCTTGCTCAGCAGGTGCAGCCGTTCAATAGTTTTTGGCTTGACCCTGGGCCACATCAGCATACCAGGAATCTAAAGTGCCAATCGGTTGGCCAAGCAGGCCACTACATCATGACTTCTGGAAATTGGTGTCATGGAAATGAATCTCCAGTTGGCACTACACTGGAATGTAGGTGATCAAGCTATCCACTGTCCTGTGGAAATCTTGATTGAGGTCCACATGTTAAAAGTAACAACATAATATTAATCAGAAATTAATTTAAAAAAATGCTAAAATCATTGTAAATGTTTGAATTGGTAGCAGGTATTTGAACAGAAATTGTCATTTCTCTTTAATAATCGGTGATCTTGTAAGTACTGTAACCCGACTGTAAAATAGCATGACAATACTGTGTCTTAACTAGCAAAAAACAATGAGGGAGGGTATCGTTATTAAGGCCCAATTAGTGCAACATAAATAACTTTTAGTACACTTCCTTAAAGTTTCACAGATGTATTTTAAACTTCATAAAAAAAGAGGAAACTATGTATCACATCCATACATTGTGTCTCCATATTTTGTGACAGATGAACAATCTACTAATCGTTTGTTTCAATGATATGCTTAACACTTTCGCTTCGGCTGACGCTATACTACATTGAGCGTGGACGCTTATAAGCGTCAGCCGCAGCGAAAGTGTTAATAATCCAGAGAAATAATTTTTAGTCTATATCAAGTGCTGGGATTGAAAAAAAAGGGACATATTGAATTAAAAAATAAATACATAAAATAAAGAAAATATTTATAAATTAATAAATAAATACATTTTCCCACTCCCCTTCACATTCGTCACTCCTACTTCACATATTGTCACATCCACCACCATACTTCTGGTAGATGTACCACAAATAAGACAGAAGTATTACTCGAAATAAGAAGTAGTATGTCTTTGCTGGGCCTATGTAAATGGAGCTTAATATAAATCAGTGTTTTTGTTTGTTTTATTTATTTATTTATTTTTTATTTATTTATTTATTTATTTTTTTTTTTTACATGCAGTATATTTATTTGGCAGTCTTCAACTTTGTCCATCAGCCTTAGGGTGTTTTTTTGTTATGCTCACAAGCATTCATTTGATAACACCTGTCTTTGGCGTCCATATGTCACTCAGTATACAGGTGACCAATCTCATTTCAGGTGCCTGGAGATTGGTCCTCACCAGATGTTTTGGCATGCAAAGTTTGATAGGTTGTCACTGACCACGTGACACGGTGAGTGGTGCGCCAGCAGTGTGAACACGCCTGTTGAATGCTCTGCAATGAAGTGGTAGTGTGGTACTGGATCTAGCTGTGGCTTCACCTTGGATACTTTTAACGTCATTCTTCGTGACTTTCAAGGGAGCATACCAGGATCCGACTTGCAATTCACCATAGCACCGAACAGGTAAGCATTCTATCGAAGTTGTATCACCTACAACACCTTCTGACCACTACATATAATACCTTTTACCATACTGCGATTAGATGCATTCCCTAATCACTTTCACTGACCTGAAGATGCCTTCACTAATTGACTGACTTCCCTTTTCATCACACACTACACTTTAGTTTGATAAATTTTGCTCACACATATTATTGATTGAACAATGCATATTTAGCATTGCCATTATTGGGCGTAGTCCTATTGTTTGATCACACTCATATGAAAATATAGAAATGCGCTCTCTCTCTCTCTCTCTCTCTCTCTCTCTCTCTCTCTCTGTGTGTCTCTGTGTGTGTCAAACACACATTCTCTATGCATAGTATAAACATCAACACGTAAAATTCTTACATTACTCACAAGAAAATACACAGTATACAGAAATAATAAATTCTCTTATTCTAAATTGTTGCAATGAGGCCAGATAGAGACCTGTCTTAATACTCCTGTTAGGTTCTAAGTGGGTGGTCCTCAGAGTGTTAAGTTTCCAATTAGAGTCAAGTAGACAATGAGAAATTCAGCACATGTTCTCACTCAGTGTAATTCAACCTACATAAAATGGCATTCTTTGAAAATAATGGTTCTCGAACCATTATTTTCAAAATTTTTCCTTGATTTGATGTAAACAGGTGTACCCCCATGCACATCTCAAGCAGTTTGTTGTTATTACATGTTGCATAGTTTTTATCCTAAAGGAAGATGCACTTTATTACAAATAAAGTTTTTTTTTTTTGGTGGTGTTCTACTGCTCATCGCTGTACTATTATAATGCAGTAATGGACTACAGTAAAATTCTTTTAAGTCAAAAATTTCCCCCAGTATTTCTAGGATGAAAACAACTCCAGGTTTTTCCTGGATTTCCCAGGATGTATTTTGGTGTAAGAAGTTGCACTACATTCCTCCTGAAGGACCCAAGATGATCAAAAAATTTATTTGTGAGATTTTTAAAAGCTATAAATATGAGTACTGCCCCCGATAATTTTGTTTGTCCAGGTGGACGTCCGGGCAGTTAAACCTCAAGTCCAAGGAATGTGCAAGAAGGAAATTAAAACTCAAGAAAAAGAAGATATATGAATTAATTATATAGGATCCATGCACTAGAGATATTGGTTCTCATTTGTCATGAGGATTATGATTTGTGAGATGGTTTGAAAAGAACTAACTGCTAAGAGGGGTTCTTCAAGTATTATTTGAGAGATGTTAACTCGGTTAATTACAATGTGATGAATTATTGGGGTTCCAATAAACCCTTTTGTTGATTCAGCATTAAAAACTTTGAAGTGTTTATTTATCAGTGAAATAATCATTACATTATTAGGAGTCTCCTTTTTCTTACAACTGATTACTTCGGAGACGATTGCCCGAACCTGACAGGAAAGAAGAAATTAAATTTGTGAGATACAGTATTACTGGGCCTCTAATAATAATTATATGCAAAAATCATAAACTGAAGTATACAAGCAACTTTGTGGTGGTTTTAACTAAAATTATACACAGTCACACCACAGTATAATATACAGAAAGCTAATGTGTTTGATGGCAAATACCTTTAGATTTGCTCCCTCCAGCCAAAGCACTGACTGTCAACTTTACTTGCATGAATAATAGACCCTGTAATTAAAATTAGGCTTGGGATGATAATCGCCAAATTAAAAGTTTGGAAATATTGACTCTTAAACCCACTATCATTCATTGCCAATATTACTAAGAAGGAAAGGGAAGAAGAGAAACTGGTATCATCATCAGGGACTGTTTATGTCTTTCAACATTGTGATGTGACCATGTGATTCTACTTATTTCAGAATACCATCACATAATTAATTATCTTCTTTGTGTGGTGTTTATTGTAGTAGATACTGGTAGAGGTACTGAGTATCAGGACCTCTAATAAGTTATTTCCAAAGTTAAGGTCAATCAGACCTCTTCTCTATGTAGGTTACACTCAGAAGAGATGAAGTATCATAGTTCAACTTTATCTCATTACTTAAATGAGAAGACAGTTGTTTTATATTTGAACAATAAGAAGGGTTTATTGTACCCTTTGTACATTACCAGTAAATTCAAACATCTGGTTTACAGTCTTATATCCAGTCATTATAGCACAAATTCTTGAGACAAGTTTAGAACATGTTAACAATTCAAGTCAACTCTAATAACTAATTACAAAACAAAACACCATCAATATCTACAGTTTCACATCTCTGAGTATCCACAGAGTTCATTCTAGTGCACAGTGTCCTTTAAATCTGTTTTCCATGAGACGTAAGAGGTCCCTGTCTGGGCATTCACCTGTGGAAGAAATAGCCCAGGACAGTAATAGTCCAAGCAAAAAACCTCCAAAATACCCAAAAACTAATCAATTTGGTCGTCTTGTCTAGCTAGGGAAAGCTGTATCTACTCAGCTTTCATTCCCAGGCAACAAAGTTGCTCGTAGATACAGTGGTGCACTACTAATTTAGTCTTTGTACTGACTTCCTTCTTGCAGGGGGGAATAGATCATAGGTGAGCACTCATTGCATTAGCTTTGCTGCACTTTGATTCAAGTTATTTCTCTCTGTTGCCATCCTGTGAGAAAATACAACTTAAGTACTTGAAACTGTCCACCTGTTCTAACTGTTCCCCGTATTTGGCACTCAATCTGTTTATATCTCTCTCCCACAGCATTACTGTCCTTATGGAGATACTGATCTTCATACTGTAACCCTTACACCTCTGATCTAGTTCTGACATATTGTATTGCAACCAAAACTAAGTTGTCTGCATATGCAAGATTGCTTATTTTGTTTTCACCTTTTTTAATATCATCCTGCCTGTTTATTGTTTTCAACAAATCATCCATAAATAGTATGAGCAACAGTGGTAACGTGTTACAGCCTTGTCTTACCCCTGAAACTACCCTGAACCATGAACTCTATTTACTTTCAATTTTAACTGCTGCCTAACAGTCTACGTAAAGACCTTTAACTGTTTGCAGAAGTTTGTCCCCTATTCCATAATCTTGTAGAACTGACAATAGCCTCCTAAAAACAAGGCCATAAGCCTTTTCTAGATCTATAAAACAGATACAATTTCCTATTCCAATCTTAGCACTTCTCCATTACCTGCCGTAAGCTAAAGATGTGATCCTGATACCCTCTAAGAGCCCTAAACCCACACCGATTTTCATCCAACTTGTCTTCAATTAATACTCGCACTCCCCTTGCAATAATACCTGAAAACATTTTGCCTGCAATGCTAATTAAAGACATACCTTTGTAGTAGTTACAATTTTTTCTGTTTCATTGCTTGAAAATTGGCTCGATTACTGCTTTTGTCTAGTGAGTCAAAACCTGCCCAGACTCCCACACCATTTTAATTATCCTGTGTAATCATTTGAGACCTGACATTGCATTGTATTTGATGAGTTCCGACTTAATTTCATCTACTCCAGCCACTTCCACAAATGTATACCTGTTTCCATCATTATTCCTATCACATTCTCATTGAACGTTTCCCCTGCATTGAGCAACTCTTCAAAATATCCCCTCAATCTGCCCAATGCATCCACAGGCTTAACTAGCAGCTTTCCTCAATTGTCCAGAGCACTTGTTAATTCCATCTCTTACCCCCCCCCCCCCTTTCGAAGACTGCTGATTATGCTCCAGAATGGTTTTACTGGTGACTTGACCCAAAGTTTCTAATTTATTTCCAAAGTCTTCCCATGATTTCTGCTTGGATTCTGCAATTATCCATTTGGCTTTATTTCGTTATTCAACATAACTTTCTCTGTCAGCCTGATTTCCAGTATGGAGCCATTTTTTTAAATGCCTTCTTTTTACAGACTGCCCTGATTCTGTCATTCCACCGAGCTGTCTCCTTGTTCCTGCCATTGCACACTACTGTTCAAAGAAATTCTCTAGCCCCTTCTAGTAGTGTGTCCCTATACCCTATTCATTCCTCTTCCAATGGCTGTAAACCTTCAACTAACTGGTACCTTTCTGAGATCATTGTTACTTTGGACCTAACTTTCTGCACTTTTGGCCTCAAAAACCAATTTCACTGCAGATTAATTAATGATCAGAGTAATCAAAGAACCATCTGTAAACACGTGTATCCTCAGCTGCTTTACTGAATTACAAGGTGCTATTCAAAATTTTCTGGAATGGTGCTGCCATTTGTTGAAACCACCTTTGGACTAATGGTCAGCATCACCCTCAATGTAGTTTCCATCTGCTTGTACACACCAGTCCCAGTGCTTCTGACACTGGTCAAATGTGTTCTAAAGTCCTGTTGTTTGAGGGTATTTAGCACCACCAACAATGCTTCTTGAATCCTATCTAGAGTGGCAAACTGATGGCCTTTCAACACAAGTTTCAGTTTTGGGAATAGCGCGAAGTTACAAGGTGCTAAATCTGGCGTGTACGGTTTTTTGCCAAAAAGTTCCCGGTGAGCAAGGATGTGTGACAGGGCACATTGTGCTGCAGCAGCCAGTTCCCTTGATGCCAATGATTGGGCCGTCATCGCCACACGTCTTCACGGAGCCTTCGCAAAAGTCACAGTAGTATGCAGAATTTGCTGTTTGGTTGGGTAGGATGAATTCTTTGTGCATAATTCCCTTGATACGCTCTTCCAGTGGGACAATTTTTGAATCATTATAAGGGTCTCTGTAGCACTTTTCCCAAGATTCGCACAGAATTTGATACACACACGCTGTTCTGTTTGCGGATCCATTGTAAAATCACCACACACCAAACACTGAGTATTACAGAAATCACTGTGGACACGCAACATGTCCTCTCAGCTGAATGCTACTATGCACACTGATTTATCAGATATGCAGCTCTCACCACCTAATGTTGCGACGATCTACTACTCCTAATTTCCAGATTGCAGCACCAGTCCCTAAAATTTTGGATTCCACCTTGCATATAGTCAATGACAGATCTGATTCCCCTGCCTTCCAACATATAAAGGTTAATGTTCTCAATGCTTAAAACGGAGTTTGTGATAACTAAGCCCATACTGGCACAGAAATCCAAGAGCTGTTTCTGTTGCTCCAGATTCTCTCCAAACTTACCCATAACCTTTTCATACCCTTCTGTTAGATTTCCTATCCTGGCACTGAAGTCACTCACAAGCGAAACACTGTCCTTGTCCTTTACAGTAACAACCACAACACTGAATGTGTCATAAAATCTGTCTCTCTCTTCTTGATCTGTCCCTTCGCAGGGTGAATATACTGACACAATCCTGATTTTCTTGCTGGAGATGGCCACATCTATCCACATCAGTCATTCATTTACATACCTTATTGTGATTATGCTGGGTTCAATTGCTTTCCTGATGTAAAGCCCTACACCCCATTGTGCTCTTCCTGCTTTTACTCCTGACAGACCTTGTTCTCCCACTTGTTCTTTCTCTCCACCTACCTTAATGTCACTTACAGCTAAAACATCAAACCCGATCTTACTTGCAGCATCTGCCAGCTTCACCTTCTTTCCAGTGTACTCTCCACTGATATTAATATCCCCCCCTCTCATTCCAGACCATCTATCAACTCCTATCTTAGAAATCTATGGGCTGTCAATTATAGGTCCTCCAAAGGTCCAAGGAATTTTGTTCTGATTGTTGCTAGCCTTACTTGCCCAGGGTGCCACTGGGTTTTACCCCTAACAGTTGAGGGACTAACCTGTGGATTTGGTAGTCTTTGCCACCTGAGCACAAAGGTGGCCATGACTATGAATATGTCCAAGATGCCCAACCTTATTCCAAAGTAACTGGTATTCAAACTGTCAGGATCACTACCACAAAAGAAATTATATAATATGCTGTTTACTCCAAAAATTATACCAACTACAGTGAAAAGCAAAATAAATCTTCAACTGAGGAAAAATTCACTTCTTGTAGTTTGCATCACTACAAAAACTTAACTATGATCTAGAGAAGAATAAATGTGGTTAGTATTGAGAATAAAAAAGAAAAGAATTTCACTCATTACTGCAAAAATAATTTTATCTGTTCCTTGGGAGTATTGGTTACAAAATAAACAGCTGAATTAATTTATTTTTACATATTGTCTATTTGATCATTGTTAGCACTGTGTTGACTTGCTGCACTTGTTTCAGTTTCAGTAGAGATCACTGCATCACTTGTGTTTTGTGGATACAAATTATCATTTGAAGAAGGGATATTATCCTCCATAGTTTCTGGAACTTCGTTTCTGCTGGCCAGCTGTTGTGCCTTAAGTCTTTCTAATTTTCTCTGTTCTGCAAGTAGTCTATTACGTCGCATACGTTCTTTTTGTTCTTCTGTGAGTGTCTGCAATGTACAATTACAACAAACAATTGCAAATTACTTTCGCACAACAAACAAAAGTAACACACAAGACAAATTAATAAACTTAAATAATTTTTAGAACATCATAAATTCACATCTAGGATTAGCCAACAAAACTTAGTATACCATCAAAACATTGCAACCACCTCATAGCAAAAACTTGGGAATGCAGTATCTTCCCCTTTAAAAATTACACTGTTGATAAGATAAAGCAGTCAACAATCCGAAGATTGGTTTGAAATCCACAGTTCTTTACTACACATTGTCCTTTTTGGAGGTGGTATGCTGATGCCTTCCTACAACCTTTGAAGTGACTTGCCCAGCCAGTTATAGGGGGACCTACAGTTTAATGTGGATTCAAGATCATAGTGTAACTTGGCATTTCTTACAACAACAACAATATTGCTGGAGGTGGAAGGTTCAGTCGAGGATTGAACCTGGAACCTTCAGATTTGTAGTCTGACACTCTTTAATTACGGAAAGAAGGTCCCAGAAATTGACTTTTAACACTCTTTGTGATTATGAACAGAGTTATGGACAACTCCTTACATACTATCCCTTATTTTGGTAAAAATCAATCATTTAAATCTACCTGTAAGCATGATTTAGTCAGTTACTACAGTTCTTGTTGAGAGGATTGATTCTACTGGAATAGCAAATGAAATTTTATAGCAGTATCAGATACTTTAATAGCAAGATTGTGAATATATATATATATATATATATATATATATATATATATATAATATAATATAAAAAATAGACGAAGATTACTCACCAGGCGAAGGAGCACAGGTGTGACAGCATCACAAATAAATAAATGAATACACACACACACACACAAAATCGCAAGCTTTCGCAACCCAGTTGCGTCTTCAGGCAGTAGGGAAGGAGAGGGAAAAGGAAATGATGAGGGTTTTAAGGAAGGGGGAATAACAAAACCATGGTCGGAACCGGGGGATTGGGACCAATTTAATTTGTCTCCGGGACTTGCCCCGGACTAAAAATGGATTATCGAGAGAACACGAATGCACTCACGACAATCAAAGATCAGACGCCCGAGTTACTCTCGTAATCTCGTAGAGATCAGCTCGGCCAAAAGTGGACAAGCATCCCCCTAACAGAAACCGCACCCGTGGGCACGGTGTCCTGTGCGTCACGTGACTATATATATATATATATATATATATATATATATATATATATATTCCTTCCAACACCCTCACCACTGTCATCAACATTATCCTTCACAGAGTACTCTTACATTTGTCTGGGGGACAAAATGGTCCTTAAATGTTTTACAATTTTCCATTATCAGAAGAACAATCTTTCTTCTTCACAACAGCCACCCCAGCCATCATGAGAAAACAGCAATTGCATTGTTATTTGAAACTATTCTCATTTACACTTCAGTCTCCCCTGAATATTTTACATACATGACTTGCTCCATCTCTTTGGATCATATTCAGATCAGGGTATTATGAAGTTTTTAAAAAGACAACAGATTGCCTAGAACTATATAAATGTGTAGATGATCAAGGTTGAAATATCTGTTAATTAAATATTGTGTAACTACTAAGTGTCTTTTTACATCTGATCTTGGCATCTAAACTTTTTGAGTAACACTGGCAGCATTTCTATACCTTTAAGCATTTCTATTTTCAGACTCCAAGTCTAAGATAGTGTTTAGCAATATTAAAACACTCAATTTCAAAATTTTCAGTTATTAATGGTGGTAATACATAATAGTGGACTCAATTTCTCATTGCACTAGAAGAGTGTGTGTTTCTGAGACAATAAAATTTTAAAAGAGCTCCGTTTCATTGAAAGTGGAAAAGTTTATGGACTTTAGTTCTTTTATATTTTGTAGAATAGCATTTGTTTTAAACTTCACTTCCTCCAGTAGTTTACTGCTATTGTTCTTCAGTGTGATTTCTCCTGCAATCTCTTTTAATATATTTATACCCATAGGAAACTTTCTACATCAGTCACTGAGTCATTTTTGGAGACTAATTCCAAATATGTTAACCTGTAACTTGATGGTGGTTGTCAGCATCACAACCTTTGACTGAAACTGCACCTCCATGTGTGCAAGGTCTAAGGAGTTTAGGTACATCTCAGTATGTCTGTTCTTATCGAACACTGCAGTGATCACATGGCACAAAGTGAGTAGTTTCGCACTATAGGCTGTTTCTGTAGCAATTGCTTAGGTATTTTATCAAGTTTGATTCCATAGTATGCTCATTGAATGTGTTATGTGAATGATGATCAACAATCAGTCTGAAACATTTACTTGTATTGCACATCTCGAGTTCAGTTACTGTGTAACCATTATCAATGCTAAAAAACCAAATAGTCAGTTATAATCAGTTGACATGCACGACATATTATATATAGATTGTACAGGTTTCAGTCAAGAATAAAATACATCCCTTTAAACATGTGGTTTAAAACACATAAATTTTTTTATTGTCATGTTGAAGATTACATTTACACTGAGGCAGAAAATAGGTTGAGTATGGGTATTCCCCTTTCAGGACTACAGGGAGATATTTTTATCAATCATTTGGAAACACGACTGCTCTTTCTGAGGAAGGCCACAGCGAAAAATTTAGAATTGTGTGTGTGTGTGTGTGTGTGTGTGTGTGTGTGTGTGTATGTGTTTTATTTGTGTCTGTCAGCGGCTCACTGAACAGAATTGGAGAGAAAAGGAATTTCTGGCATACCTTGACTGAAAGAGCTGATCGATTGGTAGGACACATTCTTAGACGTCAAGGAATCATGACTTTAGCATTGGAGGAAAGTGTGGGGACCAAGATGCATATTCAGATGGATGTAAGTTGCTGTTCTTATGAGAAGGCTTCCTCAGGAAGAGCTGTGCAACAAATCAGTCTCCGGACTGAAGACGACAACAAATATCATTATAACTGTATTCACAAAAGAGCTACTGAATGCAGCAGTTCCATTACAAAAAAATACTCGCTTTAATATTTCAGCTGATACTAGTGCTACAACTGTTCACCAAACAATATATGTGCCCCTCACACTACCATGTGCCAGAAACCATGTTTTGATATGTCTAACCATTCACAAAATAAAAGGAGTGTTACATTTTGTGTGACTAGTCCTCTATAACAGAGGCACTTGCCCTTCATGGATAGGTTTTTCTACTGAAATTCTGAGTGTGGGCATTTGAAAAGTTGAACAGCTTATTGTATTGTCCATGTATTTTCTAGGAAATTACTGTTAAGTGGTTTCCTTGACTTGTAATGGCATTTGGTTAAACGTCATAACTTTGGGGTAGTGTGAGCCATTTTAATTGCACACGCTCAGGCGCGCGTACACACACACACACACACACATTTAACAGCCGGAGAGTAAGAGAGACAGGAGTGTGGCGGAGAGGGAGATGCATAAACTGGAGTGTTGGTCAGGAAAGGAAGGGGAGAGGAGAGGAGAGTGGTGGGGGCAAGAACTAGCAAAGGTTTAAACCAGGGGATAGTGGGAGAGTAGAATATATTGTAGGGAGAGTTACTGCGCAATTCAAACAAGTTGGTGTTTGTGGGGAGGATCCACATGGCAAAGGCTGTGTAGCAGTCATTGAAGTGAGCAACATCATGCAGTGCTGCAACTGGATAGTCCAGCTGTCTCCTTGCCACAGTATGACGATGGCCATTATTTTATTAAATACTGATAAGGTGAAACAAGCAACATTAAAAAACCTGTAATAAGTGAAACACAGGCAACTTCCACTATCAGACAAGTGAGAGGAGAAGTTAGAGAGTATTTAAAGATTTCTATGTACGAGTTGTGCCTGTAAAAATTAGAATGTAAGATTAAAAGTTCCTGTGCACTTTTAACCTCTGAACAAGGAACATTTTGATCAGTGTGAAATCCATTCTGTATTTAATCATGTTAATATTTTTATCTATTAGAATTTTAAAATTGTCCCCTTCGCATTACTAGTTAACAAGTTAATATTGACATGGAAAGTCCATGTCAGAATCAACAATATATTGAAGATAGTTTGCAACTCACGGCATATGTGTCATGCTGCGACAGGCACAAAAAAAGACACTCTTACACATGAACTTAAGTTTTCAGCCAATTGCCTTCATCAGAAAAAACACTATTCAAACAGGTGCACTTCACAGCCTCCAACCTCATCTCAAATGAAGGATAGTGGTCACAGGTGAGGGCTGTGCCTGTGCAAGTGGCGATTTTTCAGAGGATGGCTAATGGCCCAAAGTTTAAGTTGATGCGTATCAGTGTATTTATAATGTGCCTTTTGCAACTTAACATATGTATATGCAGCAAGTTGTAAAGTATCCTCATTATATTCTGAAGTTAATATTAAGAGATTACAGACTTTAGTGAGTAGTTACCTTGACTGCCGTCTGCACCTGAGGCTGTGCTGAAGACTGCGAAGCATCCTGAAGTGCTGTGTAAGGCTGAGAAACATGGCTTAATGATAACTGTTGCCCAATGAGAGCATCAAATGCATCTATTGGTTCATCAATCTGCTCTTCTTTTTCATCAACTTCATCATTAAGTGAGGGTGGTTCAACTTCATTAACAAGACCCATCCTAACTCTCTTCACATATGTCTGCAAAATGAAATTTCTGCAATGAAACTGGCTGTCATATGAAACACAACAAATCACATCTAATTCAAATGAGTGATGAATCTCTTAACATCTACTACATTATAATTTTATAACTGATATAATTATATATCAAGAGGCAAGGAAAAAAGTTATTTTAATTATTTCTGTACTCTGAAATTTAATTCTCAAGTTTGTTGTATTTTCATTTATTACTCCCTTTCTAGTGTTTTTGAAAACCATATACCAGTAGTTTAATAACTATGTTTGCACCACATTCTCTGCGACACTAATTTCATTGAGTTTCACTAGTATAATTTTGTAGTTCAGTTTGTGCCTTTTGCATGTTACTCTACTTTCTAGATACAGTTCTCTCATTTACGTATTATCTATCATAGTGTCCGACAGTATGTCTTTATACGTAGTAGTTTGTCTGCGTGTAAGATCTGGGCAGTCACTAAGGATGGTGTTTCTTGTAGTTGGGGACACTAATGCTAGGCATGAAATGGGGCCCTTAGGGATATGGCTGCCAGGGAGAGGAAGATATCCATTGCATGTATTAAGGTGTCATTCCAGATGTCAAATGGGTCCTCCTGAATATCATGAAGAGCATGTGTGCAGCCATTTGTAGATGATTGCTCACGTCAGTACTAATGATGTGTGGCACTTTTTACAAAGGGCCAGAAAGAATAGATTAAATGTTGTAACAGTGTGTTATTCATGTTCAAATCCAGAAGCATACATGAAACGTCGTCCAAAATTTTGCTAAACCCGTTCTCGCTTTTTATTTCAAACAATTAGTTCATGAACCCACTAGAATAGTAAATGGCCCTCTATGATAAACAAAACAGGTGAAAACACTATTAGGATAACATTAAATAGTAAGCCAAATTTTAACAAACACGTAATTCCACAACTGACCACTTTTTATAGAAACTCTAACCTTTGTGCAGACTTCAACGCAAGAAGCTTATAATAATTTCCATAATGAAACCGTGTCTCATTATTTGGGTGAAAAGAAGCCTGGTCATATGTAAAGTACACAAGTGACAAGACACAATCAATACTTTCACTGCACGATAGCAGACATGAGTCTGCTAGTCATGCCAATTGAGTACACACACACACACACACACACACACACACACACACACACACACTAAACAGTAGCTGCTGGGAGCAATCATTAAGGCATTTCTCATTTACAATTGCTCTCAAAAGGTACCATGACGATTGTCAACTTACAGTACTGCTAAAGCAGGGTTACTAAACACACCTTTCTGAAGCTTCTTTACCAAAGGTGATGTAGTACAGACTCCAGAATTAGACACAAGAACAGCTGCCAACATGCTAATTTTACAAGTATCCCACCAAAACAGTAAAGCCACTTAAATTACGTAACAAAAGCAAGTCTTCCCTTCAGAGGTTCTTTTCAGAATATACTGAAGCAATAGCTCCATACCTAGCTATCATACACAACTGCTTCCTCAGTGAAAGATCTGTACCAAATACTATTAATTTGCAAAGCCACTGCAAAATTCAAGAAAGGCAGTAAGAGTAATCCGCAAAATTTCAGCCTATCTATCCGAAGTCCATTTGCAGCAGGATTTTGGAACGTATACTTTGGTCGAACATTATGAATTTTCGTGGAGGAGAACAATCTGTTGTCCATCGTCAATATGGATTCACAAAGTACTGTTCTTGTCAAACACAGCTAACTCTTCACTCACACGAAGTAATGTGATTCCATATTTGTAAGATTTCTGGAAGGCTTTTGACACTGTACTTCATAAGCTGATTCTAATCAAATTGCTTAGTTATGGATTCACAATTTCCTGACAAAGGACTATTTCGTAGTAACTGTAGGGAAGACAACGGGTGGAACAAACCTCTTTTGGGGGTGTACTGATGGAGAAAATTGAAGGATTTCAGAGAAGAAATCATGCAAGTGGTGGAGTGTAAATCATTAAAAGAAAGTCATCATTCATCACTGCTGTGAGATCTATTTGTGAAATTCCTTGCACCAACTTCTCCTCCAAATGCAAATTTTCCTTTATTTTTTCTGGTATCCATCTCAATACTGAGGCAAGATCATCAGAAAAAAAAAAAAAAAAAAAAAAAAAAAAAGAGAGAGAAATCAGATGTAAAATGGAACGATTTAGGTGTTCCTTTTTCCATGCACTTTTCAAGAATGGAACAGTAGAGAAATAGTCAAAGTGGTTTGTTGACCCTTAAATGTGAATTTCTGAGATGTAGATCCAACTAACCTTATTGTTCCTGCAATACTCATTTAACATCCATCAACAGTACTGAGCAAAACAATTTTACCTAGTAAGCTTGTAAGCAGCATTCTACACAGTGAATTGACTGAATGTTTCCAATTATATAATTTGTTGTCGGAGACTACAAAGGATCTGGAAGAGCAATTGAATGGAAATGACAGTATCTTGAAAAGAGGGTATAAGATGAACATCAACAAGAGTAAAACAAGGATAATGGAAGGTGGCGTCAAAAAGTCAGGTGATGCTGAAGGAATTAGATTAGGTAATGAGTCAATAGAAGTAGTAGATGAGTATTGTTACTTGGGCAGCAAGATAACTTCTTATGGCCGAAGTAAACAAGATATAAAATTCAGAATGGCTATGGGAAGAAAAGCGTTCCTGAAGAAGCGAAATTTGTTGACAGCCAATAGTAGCTTAGATGTTAGGAAGTCCTTTCTGAAAGCATTTGTCTGGAGTGTAGCATTGTATGGGAGTGAAACGTGGACGACAAGGAGTTCAGACAAAAAGTTGATAGAAGCTTTTGAAATGTGGTGCCACAGAAGAATGATGAAAATTAGATGGGTAGAACACGTAACTAATGAGGAGGTGCTTAACCGAATCTGGGAGAAAAGGAGTTTCTGACATAGCCTGACTAAGAGAAGGGATTGATATGTTGGACACATTCTGAGACATCAAGGAATCGTCAACTTAGCATTAGAGGGAAGTGTGTGGAGTAAAAATCATAGAGGGAGACAGAGACAAATACAGTAAGCAGATTCAAAAGGATGTAGGTTGCTGAACTTATTCTCAGATGAAGAGACTTGCACAGAACATGGTAGCTTGGAGACCTGCATCAAACCAGTCTGCAGACTGAAGACCACAACAACAACAACAACAACAACAACAACAATTTGTTTATAATGTCATATGCTCTTGATCTGATCTAAGTACACAATAGAGGAGTGGCCATAATTAGTAAGTCAGAGCATGGAGCTAATATATGATTAGATCTTCTAAGCTCAATACCATTTACTTTCCTGAAGGATTATCAATGTAACAAACTACAAACTCCAGCTGTGACAGGCCAATGGACTGTAATTTCAGACTACTATAACTCAACAACCAAACATCAAAATACAGGCCAATGATTCAATATTTAGCATCACAATAAGATAGATATTAAAGAACTCCCTTACCCAATGTGCCTTTACAGACAAGCATTATCGTCAGACCTATTCTGTAAACCTATTTACCATGACATATCCTTCTCCCCCCCTCCCCCCCCCCCCAAAAAAAAGGAAAATCCTTGCCCTAGACCCAATAACCAGCCAGAAAAAAGTGTGGTGCCCTCCCTTTATCTCTTAATATTGTCGCAAGTCTTCTGACAGCACGCATGGTGTAGTGGTTAGCACCGCAGATCGCTGTGCTAGTTGGTCACAAGTTCAAATCTCGCCTGGGCACAAAAAAATTTATTTCTTTGTATTTACTATTTCTAGAATGTTCTACATGTTTCTTATGTTTTATGTACTTCTAAGTTTCAGAAAATTCTTTCTATGTATAAGCAGTGGAGCACTCCAAGCAGGAGGCAGTCTGTACCAAGTGTATACTTGCGTTAGCAATAAACTTGTTTCGAGTGTAAAGTGTCGTACTCTATTAAGGATTAGCCCTCGAATCCCGGACCACCAGCAGTTTTGCAACATGACACATTCTGGTGGAGATGCCGCATATCTGCAATGCATCTGCATCATTGTGGCTACGATTAATCAGTGTAAGAGCCATCACCTATACAGACAGGAACCAGAATACAAAGAGACTACCTCCGTCCAAAGGCCTGTGTCATCAAAAGAACCATGGATGCCAAACCAGCAGTAAGCCAGCTGCACATCAGACACCCATCGGTGTTCTCGGGAGACACTGGACAGAACTCAAATAAATAGCTGAAAGGATTCGACCGAGTCGCCAGGTATAATAGATGGGATCACATTACGTGCTTGGGTAATATATATTCCTACCTGCATGGGACGGCCCAACAGTGGTTTGAAAATAATGAGGACAAGCTCGATAGTTGGGAAAAATTCCAGACAAAACTCAAGACAATGTTTGGAGACCACCACCAGCAAGTCCGTTTATCAGAAGAGCAATTTAAGAACAGGGCCCAGCGACATGGTGAGTCAACACAGTTCTATATACAGTGTGTTTTGGCCCTGTCACATAGATGACCCGGATATGACAGACCGATAAAGCTTCACACCTGATGAAGGGCATTGCAGAAGACACATATCAGTCTCTTCTGTTAAAAGACGTTTCGACAAAACAAGAGTTTATCCAATGGTGCCAGAAATTTGAAGAGATGCAACAGAGCGGGGTTAGACGAAAGAAGTACGACAGACTCCCGAATGTAATCCCTATGGCCATTGTGGAAGACCAGCATGACTGCTTCTCTCATATGACAAATTGACACGTTTATGGCAGCCACGACTGTTGGACCAAGCGAGCACCAGATTATGGCCATGGATGTCAGTCCTGTATGCCATGAGGAAACCAACGCTGCTGCCTTGAGCAGTTAAAACGGCAACCCACGCGCAATGGAAATATTTTAGACCTTATAGCTACGAACAGGCCTGATCTTATTAAAAATGTCTGTGTAGAGACAGGAATTAGTGATCATGATATCATCATAGCATTGATGGTGACCAAAGTTCATAAACCAATCAAGAAGGTAGGAGCATGTTATTGTTGGGAAGAGCTGATAAGCAATTGCTAGGATCGCACTTAGAAAATGAATGGGCATCGTTTAATTCCAGGACTTTGGATGTAGAGGAATTGTGGACTAAATTTAAGTGCATTATACATAAAGGGTTAGAGAAATATGTGCCTGTAAAGTTGATTAAGGATGGAAAAGATCCACCGTGGTATAATAATAATGTTAGAAAGCTACTGAGAAAGCTAAGACTGTTGCACACTCGATTCAAAAAAGAACACGCAAATGATGACAGGCAAAAGTTAGTAAAGATTCATGCCCACTATCCAGTCACTATCATTCCAGGGCAGTAATAGAAGAAAGCAAACAGAGAGCTGAAGTTCTAAATTTAACCTTTAAGAAATCTTTCACGAGGAGGACTGCACAAATGTACCATCATTTGGTCAGCGTACTAATTACGAAATGGAAGACATAGTAATAGGTA
This sequence comes from Locusta migratoria, assembly GCA_026315105.1. NCBI lineage: Eukaryota > Metazoa > Arthropoda > Insecta > Orthoptera > Acrididae > Locusta > Locusta migratoria. Next base: position 206,510,556 of record CM048748.1, read on the forward strand.
TTTCCGGTGTAGAGAAGCAGCTGAAAGAGCTAAATACAAAAAAAGTCTGCTGGTCCGGATGGAATACCAGTTCGTTTTTACAAAGAGTGTTCTGTGGCATTGGCCCCCTACTTAGCTTGCAGTTATCGCAAATCTTTAATTCAGCGCAAAGTTCCTAGTGATTGCACTTTTCTCCAGGTGACTCCCGTTTATAAGGAAGTAAGAGAACTGACCCATACAATTACAGGCCAATATCGTTGACATCAGTTTCATGTAGGATATTGGAGCATATTCTCTGTTAGAATATAGTAAATTTCCTTGAAACGGTAAAGCTTCTTTCTATGAATCAGCACGGGTTTAGGAAACATCGTTCATGTGAAACTCAGCTTGCCCTTTTCTCACATGACATCTTGCGAGCCATGGATGAAGGGCAACAGGCGGATTGTGTTTTTCTCGACTTCAAAAAAGGTGTTCGACACGGTGCCACACTGCAGACCACTAACAAAGATACGAGTTTATGGAATAGGTTCACAGATTTGTGACTGGCTGGAAGACTTCCTAAGTAATAGAATGCATTATGTTATTCTCGACAGCGAGTGTTCATCAGAGACGATTGTATCATCAGGCGTGCCCAGGGGAGGGTGATAAGACTGCCATTATGTTCTATCTACATAAATGATCTGATGGTCAGAGTAAGTAGTAATTTGCAGCTGTTTGCTGATGATGCTGTGGTGTATGGGAGGGTGTCGTCTAACTGACTGTAATAGCATACAGAATGACAGACAAAATTTCTAGTTGGTGCGAAGAATGGCAGCTAGCTCTCAATGTAGAAAAATGTAAGGTGATGCGCATGAGTAGAAAAAACAATCCCATAATGTTCGAATACAGCATTAGTAGTGAGCTTCTTGATGTTGCGTTGTTCAAATATCTAGGCGTAACATTGCGGAGCGGTATGAAATGGAACAAACATTTAAGTACAGTTGTGAGTAAGGCGGACAGCCGACTTCGGTTTATTGGGAGAATTTTGGGAAGATGTACTTCACCTGTAAAGGAGATCACGTATAAAACGCTTGTACGACCACGTCTTGAGTATTGCTCAAGTGTTTGGGACCTGCAGCAGATCAGTTTAAAGGAAGAGAGGCAGTTCAGAGGCGAGCAGCTAGGTTTGTTACTGGTGGTGATGATGATGATGATGATTGGCGTTTTAGGGCACTCAACAGCGAGGTCATCAGCGCCCGTATGCTAACGTAAAGAGATGAGAAGCAAAATGGGTCCAGCCGTAAGGACATTTAACTTCAATTGTACATTAAAAATTTAAAAGACGGTTCAAAGGAAAGGACTGCATAAAAGGGAAAGAAGTTTGATAGATGTATGGGGCCCAGTGACTACTTAAAGAATGACCAAGCCACACTGTCACACATTAAAATTGTACACCCAATATTTTGGGAAGAAGTCCAGATGTTGTACAAAATCTTAGGACACAATCCACGGATGCCTCATCGTCACCTAAAATAGATTTAAGGTCCTGTGAGAGACCTAAAGTTGTCCTCATACCAGCGTATAAATCGCATTCTGTGAAAATATGTCGTATCGACAATTGTGTCCGACATCTGTTACACTCCGGCAGTTCCTCACGGCGCAAAAGAAAGCCATGCGTTAGCGGGCAGTATCCAATTCTAAGGAGAGTAAGGGCGACTTCCTCAGCTCGTTGAGGGCGAAAGGAAGTACGCCATGGACGTACTGAAGATTTTAGGGCGCGTAACTTGTTATCCGCCACATCCAACCACTGATCCTCCCACAAAATCATGGCTTTCCTTGTCACATATGAGGTAACAGCCTGCAGTGGGACAGAACAGCGTACAGCAGGGGGGAGGGAGCAAGCCCCCTTAGCCGCCACATCGGCAAGCTCGTTTCCCCGGACCCCAGTGTGCCCAGGAACCCAACAGAAGAGGATCTCCTTGCTTCGTTGTTACAGTGCAAGGAGAGCGTCCTGTATATCCTGCACCATCCGATCTGATGGGTACATTTGGTCAATAGCCAGGAGGGCACTTTGGGAGTCTGAACAGATCATGAACTTCACTCCATGATGTCTTCTTATCTGTTCTAGTGCCCTCAGGATACCAAACAGTTCCGCGTAATAAACGGTGAACTGTTCTGGGAGCCCTATCTGAAGGACAACATCGGGGAACATGACAGAGCAACCAATATGATCACCCTGCTTAGACCCATCCGTGTAGACCGTGACAAAATCAGAATGGTGACTTAAAATTTCGAGAAATTTACTTTTATAGAAGGTATCTGAAGTAAAAGCCTTCCTGTAGAGAGTCAACTCTAAAAGCACCCTGGGCCTCTGAAGTAGCCAGGGACATCCCCTACTCCACCCCTGGCGTTGGACCAGAATGCCTTGCGCCTGTAGGAAATTGAGACTGTCCCTTGCGCGGAACGAAAAGGCCCTTGTCGCCTGCGGACGGTTACGGAACAAGCGTAGCAATGATTGTTGATTAGCATTGGAAGTCGCTAGGGAATTTGGAGTTGACATAGATCGGTATGCTTGACGTGCAGTGAGTAGAAGGCGGTGAATAGAAAGCGGAGGCTCACCAGCTTCTGCACAGAGGCTAACAACCGGATTCGTGCGGTATACACCTGTGGACAACCTGATACCTTCATGGTGTATGGAGTCCAGCATTTTAAAATAAGAGGGTCTCGCGGATCCATAAACTTGACATCCATAGTCAAGGTGGGGTCGCACAAATGACCTGTAAAATTGGAGGAGACGTGCCCTGTCAGCTCCCCAGGCCCGATGGCTAACACACTTAAGGAGTCCAAGAGTCAACACAGTTTCAGCCGACCAGTTGCATAAAATAGTTTACATCTATAAACCTTTACCCAGGTTTCGGCAAAATTAATTTTGCCTTCTTCAGAAGGATACAATAAAGCTCACATTAAAAAAGTTGTTAAAATGTGGCTGACTCCATGTCAATAGATTAAAATTTTAAAATTTAAAAACAAAGTCACATTATAAAATTTTGGAGCATGCCCACACACAGGTCAAGTGAGCACTGCGTACTGGCAAAAGCGATAGAGCCCTAGTGACGTCACTAGTTGGATTTCCCGGTCAAGCAAGATCAAGTTGTCAAGCGTTGAACAGTACCTTCTGAAGCCACATTGGGAGCGGCTGAGTAGGGACCTGCTTTCTAGGACCCAAACTAAGCGTCGGGTAACCATACACTCCAATGTCTTTCCTACACAGCTGGTGAGGCTTATTCTACGATAACGACCAGCATCAGTCCGATTTTTCCCTGGTTTTAACATAGGTATTAAAACAGACTCTTTCCACGAGCGTGGAAAGTTTCCCGTGAGCCAGATTTGGTTAAAAAGCTGAAGAAGGACTTGCTTCGATTGCGGTTCCATGTGTTGGAGCATGCTGTACATTATGTCATCGATGCCAGTGGCAGTATCACAAGGTACTGCTAATGCAGTATCCAGCTCACATAGTGAGAACGGTTGCTTATATTCCTCAGCATTGGTGGACCAGAAATCAAAACCAACCCTCTCCTGTATAGCCCGACGCTGCCGAAAGGCTGCATTCTGGCTAGAATCTGATGTAATGGTGTAAAACGATTCTGCCATTACCTGAGCAATGTCTCGTGGCGAAGTCAGGAGATGTCCTTGCCCTTGCCCTTGTACAGTTGCTATTGGTGGTCGGGAGTTCCGCCTCTAGATCCTCCTAATGGCTTCCCATACTCTGCTTGCTGATGTGAACCTATTGATAGAATTCAGGAACTCTTGCCAAGACCTCTCCTTGCTCTCTCGAATAATGCGTCTTGCCCGTGCCCTCACCACGCAAAAAGATGCAAGATTGTGATCAGTAGGGCACCTGTGGAATCGTCGGAGAGCTGCCCTCCTGTTTCGGATTGCAGACCAACACTCCTCGTTCCACCAAGGAACAGGCTGTCTCTTAAAGTTGCCCTTCGATTTGGGGATCGACACATCGGCAGCGGCGCGGATCACGGCTGTAGTGTAATCCACCCAGTTCTGAAAGCCTTCATGCCGTTCCAAAACAGCCAACTGTTTAAAAAGCTGCCAATCAGCTTTCTTAATAAGCCACCTCGGCGGCTGTCGAGCATGATCCATTCCATCTGCCAGAGTTAGCAAGATAGGGTGGTGAACACTGCCATGGAGGTCGTTGTCTGCATCCCACTGGGCAATGTCTGCAAGAGCTGGCGAACAGAAGGAGACGTCAATGGCGGAAGACGTACCTGTAGCAATGCCGAAGTGTGTGGCCTTACCCGTGTTCAGCAAAATTACTGATGTCGACTGTATCACACGCTCAACCATTCGACCCCTGGGCAAGTGGTGTTAGATCCCCATAAAGCATTGAGCATTTAAGTCTCATAAAATGAGAAAAGGGCGAGGAAGGTCATCGAGAAGTTGTGTCAAGAGTACAACATCAAGAGGCTCTCCAGGTGGCAAATACAGAGAACACACTGTAAGCTCAGTGTGTGCCAACACATGGACTGCAACTGCCTGTAGCGTCGTAGTTTAGGGGCACAGGCGTAGAATGTAATGTGTCCTTGATGAACACCGCCACACCGCCTTGCGCCCTATCGCCAGTCAGGTCGTCTTTTCTGTAGAGGTGATAGCCTCTAAGTACAGGTGCGTCACACTGCTTGAAATGTGTCTCTTGAAGGGAGACACAGAATGGTCTGTTCTGCAAAATAAGATGTAATTCGTCCAAACGAGCCCTGAATCCATTCACGTTCCACATTGGAGTATGGTTGCCATTTCAGCGGTGCGGTTGTAATTTCCCCCTATCCTTGTGCCAAGATGGTGAGGCACTGTGTGATCGGGCAGTGGCAAAAGGGCTGACTGATTCCGGTGATGAGGTTTCCAGGTCCATTATGATATCCTTGTCATCGGTTAAGGCTGCCAGAACGACATTCGATGGTGCCTGGGGTAAGCTTTCGATCGAATGCCGAGACGCCTTCTTTGGTTTCTTCTTCTCCGAAGAAGATGAAGGAAGGGCGTGTTCCTGAGCACTCTGCTTTTGGGGAGCACTCTGCTTCTGGGGGGCCACCTGCTTCTGGGCAGCTCCCTGCTGGTGAGGAGCGCACTCTGTTGGAACGGCACGTTCCTGTGGGATGGTACTCTCCTTTTGAGGTATCTTCTCAATGATTGCTGCAGCTATCTCGTCTTTCACGTCCATTGGGTCGGCCTGTATTCCAATATCTCAACTAATCAAAGTTTGGCATGTAGAGATGCAGGTGCAAGTTTCGCTGGTGGAAATGGGGATGGTCTGTGTTGATGCATCAACAGTGGGCGTGGGTTTCTGGAGTAGTGAGGCATAGGAGGTTGGAAACACAGGAGGCTGTGTCGCCTTATATTCTTTTTTGGCCTCCACATATGGAATCTGTTTGCACACTTTTATCTCCTGTATTTTTTGTTCTTCAACAAAGACAGGGCAATCACGACTCCATACAGGGTGGCTTCCCAAGCAGTTTAGACAAGTTGCTGGGGAAGGACAGTCAACCCCAGAGTCGTGAGCTGCCTGTCCACACCTCCCACAGGTTGGTTTGCCTCCACAATTCTGTGTCGTATGACCGAAACGCTGGCATGTGAAACACCTCATAGGGTTCGGTATAAAAGGCCTAACTTTCAGACGGAGAAACCCTGCCATAAGATGTTCTGGCAACGACAGGGAATTGAAGGTAACAATGAAGGTAGGGGTTTTCTCTATTACTCCATTGTTCCTGCGGGTCCTTTGCTCAACGTCAATGATACCCTGTGACGCACACTCCTGTTTTCATTCTGCCGTTTCAATGTCAATAATGTCACGGCATGTGATCACTCCTTTGCTGGAGTTTAGCGTGTTGTGCAATTCTACAACAATGTCATATTCCCCTAGCTTTCCTGAATTCAGAAGAAGGTCCACCTGCTTTGCTCTGGTCGTCTCAACTAACAAAGCACCATTCCGCAGCCTCTTAATTGATTTCAAAGAACCTGCAAGTCCTTCCAGTCCCTTATTAATGTAGAAAGGGGAGACCTTTTCAAAGATACCCTCTTTCCTATTAATAACTACGAAAACATTATTATTAATGACTCCTTGAGCCCTGTTACTATGAGTAGATTGTGTCTCAGGAGGACTGGCCTCCCTCAAACGCTTAGATGACTGGATGCGAGTAGCCCCTGATGGTACATCCATCCTGCCAGGGTTAGAAACATGTGAGGACTCCATCTCGGTCCCACGAGCAGCTAGAGAAGGGACGGTCCACCCAGGCAGAGCCCCGCTTGCCTGGGTAAGCCTTTCACAACTGTTCAACCTCAACAGCCATGCATCCCATCAGCATGCAGCACACCTTGGCATTGAGGTTTTTTTTATAGAGATTTTTTCCATCCTCACGATCCGGGCAACAAAGCCGAGATCCCGCTCCCTGTAACACACAACATTCCACCACTGCGCCATACGGTGGTCGCTGAAGCATGCCCAGGGCTTACGGTCTGGAGGACTGGCGGCACTTACCAGTCTTCAGCTCAGGACCCCAGGTTCGCCAAGCCCCTGAGGGGTCGTTACTGGTAAGTTCGACCAATGCGCAAGTGTCACGGAAATGCTCCGGCAACTCAATTGGGAATCGCTGGAGGAAAGACAACATTCTTTTTGTGAAATTCTGTTGAGGAAATTTAAAGGGCCGGAATTCGAAGCTGAGTGTAGTACGATCTTGCTGCCACCTACTTACATTTCGCGTGATGATCACAAAGACAAGATAAGAGAAATTAGGGCTCGTACGGAGGCGTATAAGCATTCTTTTTTTCCTTGTTCTATTTGGGAGTGGAATAGGAAAGGAAATGCCTAGCAGTGGTACAGTGTACCCTCTGCCAAACACCTTACTGTGAATTGCGGAGTATGTATGTAGATATATCAATAGGAAAGTCACATTGTCCATTTAAGGTGTCGAAGCAAGTTGTCCATCATGTGTTCAAATGTGGCCGAAGCATTACATAATCAAAATGGCATTACTTTTAATTCATAGAGGCCATCAGGTGTAATAAAAGCCATCTTCTTCCTGTCAGCTTCGTCAACAACTATTTGCCAGAAACCTGTCTGCATGTCCATAGTTGAGATGTATGTAGCATGTTTCAAGCAGTCTAAAGTGTCGTCAATGCGCAGCAGTGGGTAGACATCTTTCTTTGCGATTTTGTTCAGCCGCCGATAGTTGACACAGAATTGCCGCGTGCCATCCTTCTTCTTTATAAGGACCACCGGAGACAACCAAGGACTCTCTGAAGGTTGAATAATGTCATCGTGCAACATTTTCTCCACTTCCTCCTGAATTATCCGTCTTTCAGCTGGCGACTCTATACGAACGCTAGCTAATTGGTGGATGATCCCCAGTATTTATACGGTACCTTATCATTGGCCGTTTCATCTGACGTTTTCCCTGCCGAGGTGTGAATGCAGCTGACAATTGATGTAGTATAGCTAACACCCGCTGGCATTGTTCCTTGGTCAGTCCGAGCCCTATTGGCAGTTCCACATTTGTTTCCTCTAGCATGTTGTCTGTACTAACAGCAGAGCATGGGTCTACGTTGATGACATTGAGCTCACCATCCTGGATTGGTTCAGCTGTCCCAACACACATTCCTTTGGGGATAAGTTGTGACTGCTCATGACAATTAGTGATCCAAATCTCTCCTCGACCTCTGGTAATGTTTATGATAGCTGCTGGTATGTGAATTTCTTTGGTGAACCTGATAAACTTATTACTGTCAACAAGCAAGTCACAGTTTAATTGCTCCTCTGTGTTTGTGACTGCAACTCTTCTCATCGTCAATGGCGGGATCGTGACATTGTCAACAGCAAATAACTTCCCAGAAAATTCTATATTACGTGTACACGTCGGAACAACTTCTTCAATTTTCCACAGTGAATGATAGCTTGGGATGCCTGAAGGAAGTCCCATCCGAGAATGACATTGTGACTACATTCTGTTAACACGACAAATTCAAATGGATGGGTCCTGTTGTTGATGGTTATTCTTGCGACAAGTTCCTGCTGGCTGGACATACTTTCCACCGCGACCTTCAGCACAGTTGCCCCCGTATCACGGAACATTGTCTTCTTTAGTGTGCGGCGGTAATTATCTGACAATACCGAAAAAGAAGCTCCTGAATCAACAAGTGCCCGGACAGGTTGGCCGTCGATTATAACATCAATGAGATTTCCCGACATCTTCGCGACTGTCATCCATGGAGGATTTTCATCTGTGGCGGCCTCACCTCTATAGATGGTCGCCTCGCTTAGTTTTCCTGGGTGCAGCGGCTAGGGGAGCGGCTGGTACCTGTGTATGGCGATGGTGAACGGCTGCGGCGTGTCAGGGAGCGACCTCATCTCGGGTAAGGCGATGGGCTTCAGCAGGTTACTGCCTGGGATAGAACTGCTCTGATGGCTGACATATTGCGGCAAAATAATTGTCAAATATTCGCCTTCTCTCTCTCTGCAGTAGCGTACGACATGTCCAGGGCGCCCGCATTGGAAACGCAATGGCTTATTGTCTTCTGTCCTCCAAACATCTGTTCTATTGTGGGGCATCATAGTTGCTGGGGGAGTTGGTTGTGGCCGCGTCGGCTGGTTCTTAGGCTGCCGTTTGGCAGCTGCGGCGTAAGTCATAGCCGGATGACGCCATTCTTCATATCGGGTGCGATTGATGGGGCAGACAGGAGCTAATGTCTGAAATAACTTTTCCTCAACAGCGTCGGCTTCCTCGTGACTTACAGGGCTTACATCCATGGCCATAATCTGAGGCTCACACAATCTCATAGTCCCAGCTGCCATAAACTGATGTAATTCTTCTCTCACAATTTGGCGTATGAGAGAAGCAAAGTCATGCTGGTCTTCTACAAAGGCCATAGGGACTACATTGGGGAGTCTGTCATACTTCTTTTGTCCTACCCGTCTTTGTTGCATCTCTTCAATATGCTGGCACCACTTGATGAACTCTTCCATCGTAGCGATGTCTTATCAGAAGGGCTTGGTACATGTCTTCTACTATACCCTTCATCAGGTGCATGGTTTTGTCGGCCTCAGTCATATTCGGATTGACTATTTTACACAGGGCCAAAACATTCTGTATGTATGACTGTGTCAGCTCACCATATTGTTGGGCCCAGTTCTTCAGTAGTTCTTCCGACGAGCGGATTTGTCACTGGCGGTCACCAAACGTCTTCTTGAGTTTCGTCTGGAACGTTTCCCAGTCATTCAGTTTTTCTTCGTTGTTTTCGAACCATTGCTGGGCTGTTCTATCCAGGTAGAAATAAATGTTGGCCAAGCACATCGTATGAGCCCACCTGTTGTACTTGGCGACTCGATCAAACCCTTTTAGCCATTTGTTGGGGTCCTGTCCAGCATCTCCAGAGAACACTGATGGGTGTCTGATGTGTAGCTGGCTTACCACTGGTTTCGTGTCCATCGTTCTTCTAATAATACGGACTTTTGGAAGGATGTACTTGGTATATCCTTTGTATTCTGGTTCTGGTCTATGTAAGAGATAGCTTTTACGTTGCCTAATCAGAGCCACAGTGTTTTAGATGTTGCACAGGAGACCCGTCGCCTCCACCAAACAATGTCGAGTTAAAATGGAAGCAGGCTTGACTTCGAAGGCAACTGAACACAGCACTTATATTGAAAGCAGGTTTATTACTAACTTAACATACATGCAGCACTAACTGCCTCTTGGGCAGAGTGCTCTGCTTTTTATACAGAGACAGAATGTACCAGAAATTAGAAGAACAGTTAACATAAAGATGTAGAACATTCTGGAATTGTTCATTACAAAGAAATAAATTTTTGCCGGTGGACAGGATTGAACCGGTGACCTTCAGCATCGCAGTCAGTGACGCTATCCCCTGCGCCACGCCAGCAGTCGGTTTATGTGGTGTCTCGCGGCAATATTACACATGGAAGAATGGCCAAAAATTCGCCAAGAGGTGATGATAGCCTCAACTGTCCATGCCACACAGGTGTGCAACAGTAGTGGCTGTCCAAGGTGATTACACACCAGATTACTGGGCAACAAGAATGACTTTTCACTGTTATGGTAGCCCCATGGTGCCTCACTCTCAGTAAATGCCATGTAAACCAAGTAAAAAGCAAAATATTGTACTGTATCAAATTTTTCAAAAAGTTTTAATATTTTTAACCACTTACAATCTGTAACATTTCATGATTTATGTCCAATTTCTTTTTGTTATATCCAATTAGAATTTACTGGGAGTGGTGAAAACAAACAAGTCAAATCTGCGAGTGCATAGAAATAGTGAATACAGACATTATGTCATGTTGGTAGTTGCATGTGACAATGCAGAGCTTATTTCTAGTGACTATGACCCTATGCATATAAACTAACAGCTGTTTCATCACAGTACGCTCATTATACCCACATTAGAAATGAAAGGTGTTGAAACATAGATGTAACAGGAGTGCTTTGATTTCTAGAGTATGCAACCCACAACCCTAGGCTCGTACTTGCTCCATTGTTGATCTCTAGTGTTCATAGCACAGCCACTACTTGCTCTGCTTCAGAAGAACACTGCATGTGTGAATGCACTTTCTCCATTCTCAGACACATGATACAGTCCGCCTTGTTTTAGTAACTTTTCAACTTGGTCACCATTTTCTTTTCAGCTACAGATGCTTCACAACATGGTTTGAGGGCCCTGTGCTTGTGCTCATCTACGGAAATTTATCTGAGATGCCTAATGCCTATGCATGAAAGACCAAGTTTAGTGCAGTGTTGGTGCTCTCAAATTAAGAAAGAAACCTTAGCTATTGTGTACAATTTTTAAAAAGTTTCACACTGTAAATTGTTTTACCTCATTACTGATTACATCCAATGACATACCTCTTTAGTCCCTCCATGTTGTTGTTGGATAAAACAACACATCACACCAAGCACTAGGCATGCTGCTTGTCTAGAATGAATTACGAGATTAATTTTTGGTCTATGATCCATCTCTCTCTCTCTCTCTCTCTCTCTCTCTCTCTCTCTCTCTCTCTCTCTCTCTCTCGCACGCACACACACACACACACACACACACACACACACACACACACAGAGAGAGAGAGAGAGAGAGAGAGAGAGAGAGAGAGAGAGAGAGAGAGAGAGAGAGAGAGAGTTGACTAAACTTGCACGAAGTCCAAACCAAGAATTCAACCAGGATGAGCTACTCTGTTTTCATATCACCACTGAAGGCCAAGAAACTTTCGACTGTTTTCTGATTAATAGCTCCAGGATTGCACAAAAACTGCAGTGGATCCCATTACAGGTAAGATGATTATGTAGGTACATGTTCACCTGAGGTTGCACCTTCTTTTGTGCCAGACATCATCTGCAATTACTACATATTTTGTTGTAATTTATCTGTGATTGATGGTATCCTGTTCTTAAGAGACTTATGTGGCACGGCAGATGGCATTGGCTGGTGAAGCAGAAAATCCTACCCTTTTACATGTGGATCACTGCCGCTTCTTGCTCACAAAGACTGGCTCTGTTACATGTATTCTGGCCAGGCTTGGCAAGTGACATTAAGCATCTTATTGCCGCTTGTTCTTTGTGCACGATACATCAAGGTGTTCCCTGGGTGTCGTCGTCTCCCTCGCTAATGCCATCACAAGCATGGAAAAATGTTCATGTGGATTTTGTCAGCCCATTCTTGAATAGTGACTGATTATTGGCGGCTGATACATTCTTTTGTTTTCCAAATTTCTTAACTATGCCTGAACATCCATACTAGACAACTGTTGCTTTTTTGGAAATATTTTTTACTGAAAGTTCCCCTGTAACATTGTCTCTGACAATGGCCCACAATTTTCTTTACACAAATTTTGCTCTCTTTGGGGTATTCAGCATGTTCTGGCACCCCCTTTTTATCCACAATCAAACAGGAAAGTGAAAAGGTCTGTTGAAAAACACAAAATTCAGATGAAAAAATACATTGCTCAGTCTTCTTTAGAGATTGCTTTGGATAGATTATTATCGTCATACCATTTCAAGCTATTTGGCGAGAAGAGCCCGTCAGAACTTCTTCATGGGCACCACAACTTGTGACACTTTTGTATTTCATTCATTCTCCACCAGAAAGCCAAGCTGTGCCACCACCGTTCTGTTTCATCCAAGACTGCTTAACTGGTGTGAATTTTAACTCCGCCCGAAGTGGACCCTGGCAGTGTTCACTCTTTGCCACAGACATTCTCTTTTGATGGTTGCAGGAGGACCGCCTGTGTTTCAAACATCATGATGAACTCTGCTACAGAGTGATAGACTGAGGCCCCCCCGATGCGCCTCTGCCACCACCTCGCCCATCAGCCATGAGCCCCTCTTCATTTGATGTCATCACCAGTCCCACGGTCTACTTTCCATGAGAACTGCCATGGTCAAGGACACCACCCACCACCAGCACTGAGGGTGCTGTCACTAGCATCTTTACCAAATGCTGAAATGGAGGCTGCTACAGCCTCTTCTGTGCTGCCATATAGTCTGCTGAGGACAAGTGCGAGCCAAGTCAGCCCACATCTGAAGAACAATGTGCCACCTGAGCCAATGAGCTGGTTAATTGTTAGATGAAGACATGGACATTCACTCTCCCCCTCCCAAAAAAGAGGAATGGGATGTTTAAACACACGAATTCACAATAGGAAAGACCATACATGCCCACAAGGTAAAGCTATGCCTAACTGGGCAAGTGCTGTAAATGACTGGTTTGTTTCTGTAACAGATAAAGAGTGCTGTGTGCGCTTTACATAAGGACACGCAGCTCCACTCCTTTTCACTTGTGAGCTTTTTTTCCTAGGTGTAATATTAAGTGCTCTGTTCCTTGTAACTCATGTCGAATCAGTACCTGTACCACTGTTGGTACTAGTCATACTACAATGAGGAACTTACTTCATGGGTAAAACTCCGGGACACAGTCCGAGACGTGCTGTACTTACGTGTCATAGTGCGGCGACGTTGGCAGCAGTAGTGCGGCATGCTGCAACGTAGCAGCGTATTTTACGTTTCGTAAATAACACATCTCCACGAAAATGTACTATACTATAATTTCCATCAAAAATGATCAGTGTTGTAAATGATTAGTATTTTTTGATTAAAACGTGGGGCTCAGTAGGTGGATTTGCGAATTTAAATGGGTAAGTTTTAACATGACACTCTGAATTCGCGGCGTATTTGGAATAATTAATTAATGCTGTCCCTGCTCTACGGTTGACAGGTTCTCTTGGGTTTGAAGAGTAAAATGCATAGTGATTTGTGTTTCTATGTATTAAAAAAACACCTCACGAGATAGTAAGTGGATCAGTTTAGACGAAATATACTGCGTTGACAATGTAAGAAACTTGTTAACTCTCGCTCGGACTGTGTCCCGGACTTTAGCCTACTTCATGTATTTACATTTATAATTTTCTATGAATTACATTATTATTATTCTTATTATTATTATTATTTTGAACTTTTTAATATCTGTCAATACTAAAATAATTCAGACCTACCTTCACTTCCTTTTTGTGACCTAAATTTTCTATTTTCTGCAGACAGTCATCAAAAGTGAATTTTGGAAACAGCCTGTGAGCCCAATGTTCGAGTCGTTTCATCAACTGATTTAAGTCTGATTTTTCAAAACCTTTCCCATGGAATTCGAAATCCTTAAATGTGTCTTCCAGCACAGCTATCCCACGTGGGCCCATAAGCCTAAAACAAAAATGCAATAATTAATATGGGCCTTTACATCAATGTGATCTGTCTAAGAAGACATGTCTCTTAATATTTTCAGACTTCAATCCATTTTCATTAACTGTCAAAGTTTGTTTGGAACAATCAGAAACCTGTTGTAGGAAAGAAATGTTTATTTCTTGATTGGTTTCGGGCACCTACACAACTGCAGAGAAAAATATACCACAAATAACAACAAGCTAATTAAAAACATTAGAAGAGAAACTTTATAAGTAGAATTTCAAACAATTAGCAACAAATTTTATACATTTACCTATTATTAGCTATGTCAAAACTGCCATGAATGTGCAGTATAATACTGTAGTACTATGTAAATGTTACAACAATGTGGAGTACATTCTTGCAGAAACAGCTGATAAAAACATTTGAATTCCAGGAAGGATTCAACAATATTTTTGAGGAGGATAGGTTGCTACTCACCAAGAGAGAGAGCTCAATGCATGCAGAAAGGCACACACAACATATTACAGATTATTAAAAAGCTTTTGGCTCTTACAGTCTTTGTCAGACAAAACTCTCTGGGGCAGAATGACTGCAGAATTGAACATACTTGGTACAGGAGGAAACTTAATTGCATACAAGAAAAAGGAAGAAGAAGTTCCTAACTTTATCAATAGATGGCACTGTACATTGCATAAGGAAAGTGGATGCTGCTACTTTGTTTTTTAGGCACCCAAAAAACCATTGATGGAGTTTTTTAATGCCATAACATGTCAGTCTGCATAGGAATACATTGTCTATCATAGATTCCACTATTACATGTGGTATATGAGAGAGAGAGAGTAGGGGGGAGGGGGGGGGAAGCACTGGCTGGAACATTAAACAATGCTGCTGTCTTAAACAAGCATTCACTCATTGCCAAGTGTAGCTCTCAAATTCTACCAGGAATAATTCTTTAAAATCTCTAACCAGTTATTCTTTCCAAATTTAGAAAACTGCATATACTGCTACATCTATTCAAATTTTTGAATATACTGCGGCAGCAAATACTAACCTCGCAGGATTCAATTTTGGTTGTGGATTTTTAACAACACGTTTCTTCTTTGGTTCAACTGCTACTCCTTCTGGTGCTGTTGGAATCTCTGGCACTTCATGTTCTGGAAATTAAATAACAAGATTACATTTCACATTTCTTAGAGAGAGAGAGAGAGAGAGAGAGAGAGAGAGAGAGAGAGAGAGAGAGAGAGAGAGAGAGAGGGGGGGGGGGAGATTGATTCGTAACAAAAAATAAAAAGTTCTCTCTCTTTTATGTTGCGAAAAAAATATTCCCTCTTTTAATTTGCAGTCAAAAGAAAAATGATAATTTCGGTTTTAAGTCCTGCCAAAAATGAGGTTATTAGAGATGAAGCATTGAAGCATAAGATCAGATTTTTTTTTATAAGGATGGGGAAGCAAACTGGTCAAGCCCTTTCAACGAAACCATTCCAGCATATATCTGGTAAGATATAGAGAAATAAAATAACATAAAATAAACATCCCCTCTCCCCTCCCTTCTCCTCTCCTCACGTCCCCGATTCACCGCGGAGTGTGATTCCAAGTGCGGCAGCCAGAGGTGATTGTTGTATGACTGTGTTGGGTGCCTGTGTGAGTGTTCTATTTTCTGAAGAAGGCCATGGTCGATAGCTGAAAATGTTGTATGTGTGTGTCTTTTGTATGTGCCTGTTGCAGCTCGTCGCCACATCTTTACATTGAGTTGTGAACTGTCCTTACTATATTATTAATTCCAACCTGGACTTTCCATTATTGTATTCCATCAATTGTACAATGTGGACATCAAACTACTTGTATACCTCTTAAGTGAAGTATTACCTTACGTAAAACCATAGCAGATAATTGTCCTCTGAAATCGGTCGCCACCCAACAGAAATTACGGGTGTAGCTATTTCCCGGTTACGGATTATTAACAAATTACGATAGATCAACATAAGTGGCCAGCAAATAATTTTTTCAGCATTGCAGTGCTTTGCGCCACACTCAACACAAGCTGAATTCGTAGGCTTGCGGTCACGGCATGATGCCACTTAGATAACTGGCAATTACTTGCGAAAGGAGGTAGAGATCTGTTCTTTTAGCTCCATTTCATTTGTTGTAATGTATGGTCTAAAATGCACACAACACTCAGCTCCTCGCTACTGAACTTTTTTCAATAACGATTTGTAAATCAAGCAGATGCACTTGACAAATAGCGTCATTTGAAAACGACTGTTATGAATTATGAAAAGGTGAATGTTTTATTCGAAAGTACTTACCTCAGTGCTGTACCGCCGATAGTGACACAAATGAAGAAAAAGAAAAAAAGGGACGAAAAAGGACAAGCTTTTGGAACACAGTTCCTTCTTCAGGTGGGAGAGAAGGGAAGAAAAAAGGATGGGAACAGAAGGGAAAGGTAATTCATGACCTAGGTCATGAGGGTGGTGTTTGAGGACCTAGGTCATGAACTACCTTTTTCTTCCATTCCCATCCTTTCTTCTTCCCTTCTCTCCCACCAGAAGAAGGAACTGTGTTCCGGAAGCTTTTCCTTTTTTGTCCCTTTTTTCTTTTTCCTCATTTGTGTCACTATCGGCGGTACAGCACAGAGTACTGGCCAGCCAATCTATCTCTTTTGAAAAATAATTTAACATCTCTGAGGAGAATTTCCATCAATAATCAATTTATTCGAAAGCTCAGATGATGTACTATCACGAGTCCAAAACTCAGATTTTTTTTAACTGCATACTTTCATAAAAATTGAGTAAGGAGCGTTACAAAACTAAAAACTCGGGCGGAATGAAAATTAGGCTCCCCCCCCCCCCCCCACCAGACAAGGCAAAGTTTATAAGGAAAAATTTGGTTAATAAAACAACATGGGTTGGTCTTATATACTGACAACATTTTTTTTCATCGTAAAAAACAGAATGTGGATTTTCCCCCTTTCTTCAGTTTTGGCCCGGCTGGCAGTGTGAATGCTGCCTTAATGTAGACACGTGCCAGATGGGCGCAATAATATGGCACGGTGAGGTGGTCTGGCCATGCGACGAAGAAATTGTTCCACCTGTTTTGCATGATGTATGAGAACGAGATAATACCCTCAGACTTCCAGAAGAATATAGAGTTTGCAATTCCAAAGAAAGCAAGTGCAAACAAATGTGAAAATTACACAACTATCAGTGCAGCTTGGTAGCACAATGTTAGAGTGCCAGACTGCCAACACAAGTTGCAGGTTCAGTCCCCGCCAGGTCCAAGGATTTTTATCTATTACTTTCCACTTCTTTCATCTCCGGCAGCGTTGCTGATGTGAAAAATACCGAGTAGCATCATGGATCAGAAGCCACGTTAAACTTTAGGTCCCCATATAATTGACTAGGTAAGTAAGTTCAAAGGTCAGAGGAAGACAACGGCATACCACCTCCAAACAGGACTATGCCTTGTAAAGCACTGTGGTGTTCAAACCAATCTGCTGATTGTTGACTGCTTTACCTTATCAGATTAATAAGGCATGGCTGCAAAATACTAACAAATTATTTACAGATGAATGAAAAAACTGGTGGAATCCAACCTTTCGGAAGATCAGTTTCGATTTAGGAGAAATGTAGGTACAAGGGGGCAATAATCACATTATAGTTTAAGAAAAGAGAGATCTACATTTTTAGCATTTGTAGATGTGGAGAAAGCTTATGGCAATGTTGCTGGAATACACCCTTTCAAATTATGAAGGTAGCAGGAGTAAAATATGGGGAGCAAAGAGAGATATTCAACTTGTACAAAAAACAGACAGCAGTTATTAGAGTGAAGGGCATGAAAGACCCTCAGTGGTTGGGAAGGTAGTAAGACAAGGTTATAGGCTTTCCCCAATGTTCAATCTGTACATTGAGCAAGCTGTGAAGGAATGCAAAGAGAGATTAGGAGAGGGCATTAAAGTTCAGGAAGAAGAAATAAAAACTCTGCAGTTTGCCAATGACATAGTAATTCTGTCAGAGACAGCAAAGGCCTGGAAGAGCAAATGAATGGAAGGGACAATCTCTTGAAAGGAAGGTAAATAAGAGGAACAAGAACAAAACAAGGGAAGGAATGTAGTGTCAAAAAATCAGCTGCTGCTGGAGGCATTAAATTAATAATGACATTAAAAGTAAAAGTTGAGTTTTGATATTTGGGTAGCAAAATATCTTCTGAGGCTGAAGTAAAGGAGATATAAAATCAAAAATGGCTATGGAAAGAAGATTGTTTACGAAAAAGCGAAATTTATAGATAACCAATATTAATTTAAATGTTAGGCTGTCATTTCGAAAGCATTTGTCTGGAGTGTAGCATTGTATGGCAGTGAAACGTGGATGACAAGGAGTTCAGACAAAAACATGATAGAAGCTTTTGAAAAGTGGTGATGAAAGTAACTAATGAGAAGGTGCTCAACAGAAGAGGAGTTTCTGACATATCCTGACTAAGAGAAAGGGTAAGTTTGTAAGACACATACCGAGACATCAAAGAATTATGAACTTAGTATTGGAATGAAGTGTGTGTGTAAAAATCTTAGAGGGAGACTAAGGAACAAATACAGTAAGCAGGATACAAAAGGATGTATGTTGTCTTTCTTATTCTCAGATCAAGAGGCTCGGACAGGACAGCATGAAGAGCTGTATCAAAACAGCCTGTGAAGTGAAGACCACAGCATCAACACTCTCAGCGGATCCATAACACAAAAATACCATATCAGCTTACTCACCACATGTAAATGTGTGTGGTATGTTGATATATTACAGCATATTAAACTTATCCAATAAATGCCAATGAAAATTTCAGTGTACAGTACACTAAAGCACAACTTCACAGGATGAAAATTAAGACACTAATGCTGACATTTGATAAATACAGTCATAGCAACTGGTATACCAACACCCGAAACAAAAAAATGCATTAAACTCAGCTGTATCTCAGTACTTAATAAAAATTGGACACACACTGCATTTTACTGCAATTCATGTACACTGTCACATCCTAAAATATATACTATTCATCCTGAGACATCCTGTTTAATAAATGAGTGTATCAAAACTCTTCTCCTCATGTATCTTCAACATTACATTTTACACTGAGAATGCACAAGGTACAGACATAGAACTGAAAATCTGCTGCAGTCCAATGAAAAAAAAAAAAAATATGTTGCAGATAAGTCATGTATGCTATTTATATCAACTAAAACTGTATGTAATTGCCAAATAAAGTTTTCATATGATCTCAGAAGAATCTCAAAATCATTTCTGCAAACCATAGCAATAGCACCATACTATAAATTTCAATTGACTAAAAACAATAGAAAATACAACTGAAATGTCAACTAGGAGGACAGTAACAACTCACCATAAAGAGGCTCACTGAGCTGTTGACAGGCCCAAAAAATGTAGGCACAAAAATTATAAAATCACATTCATACAATTCACAAACAACACCCATCTCCAGCACTTAAGTACACCTTTGTGGTGAGTTGTGAACTATCTTCATTATACTGTTAAAATATTGTTTCTCTAAGATATAGGCTGACAACATTCAAATAATAGCAAATGTGTTATCACCAACCTTCTGTATCAGCAATCCCATCTTCCCCAACATTTTGATCATTATCACTGCCTTCTGCTTCTTCCTGTTCTTCTAATTCAACTTCTACTATCTCTTCAATAGTAGTTGGGTCACCTAGTAAGTCATCATCATCGTATACACTTGAAGACATGTTTTAATTTTTCTGTGAATGAGAACACTTTCATGAAATTGGAAAATATGATAAGTCAGTGAACATAAACAAGTTCTCTACTACAAATGGTAACAACAAAGCAAAAAAATCTTTTTTCTATGGTGAAATATTTTCACAAGAAAATTACTTTACTTTCAGTTGGTACACCATTATCAAATTTTGTTGTTTTGTCTCTTAAGTTCCTCTACTTTTTGTTAGAGTGCAATCAGAAAGAATGCTAACACAGCTACGACATAGTGGTTGCTGGCCTGCCTGCATACACACAAGGTGGTGCTAGAGATTGAAACAACAAAATCTGATTTAATGACCCAATATTGAAAGTAGTACTAATATCGAGGAGAAGACAAAGACAAACCAACAATTAGTATATCTCCAAACACCAATGTTTTGCTACAAGTAGAGTGATTAAAACATTTAGGTGTAATTATTAATACTAAATTTACATTTCATGAATAACCACAGTAAGTGACTGTCAAATTCATGAAACTAATAATTCTTTATCTATATTGGCGAAGCTCGAATTGGATTTGATTTGATTCAGGTGCAATGAAAGTCATTTACAAAGGATCTATACAACCAAAATGACCCATGCAGCTCCCTTTCAGATTCAAGGCCTAAACAAAATATAACTGTGCACATATCCCAGCACTAAAACAACATTAAGATCACTAAGGCTTACAGAACTACATCTATTGAAGTGCCCCCCCCCCCTTAACAGGCCTTACACTGATAACTATAAAACTGGAGGCAATTGATGAAGAATAAACAGATCATAAAAACTGAATCCGTAGACTATTTTATATACAAAGAGTGCCCCCATCCAGCAAGTATAGTAACGCTCATGGAAAAATACGAAGTCAAGGAATATCCAATAGAGGTGTCTGCTGATTATACTTATAAGGAGAACAGATCATGTTCAGAAGTGGCAATAATTGTTAACAAAACACCTGCTCATTTAAAGAACACATTAAAGGAAGTGTACACATTTGATCAAGTAGAACAATTAGTAAATATTCCAAGTTTTAGAGAAACGTGATGACTTACGAGAAAAGAATGTTGAAACAGCAGTTGTAATTGGGATAGTCTAATAACACTGGATTCACTAACAATTGCAGAAAGCAAGGTCAAATTTAGATGTAAGAGCTCAGGAAATTGAGAGATAAAAAGTGGAATAAGACATGGGGATGGACTCTCCTCTCTTCTCTTTAACTGTGTCCATAAAAAGGTTGTGAGAGAATGGCACAAGCAACTGACCAATTTAGGTGTTCAGTTTGGTGTCTACCGGGGCAGTAAGAATGAAGGACTGATTGTAGATTGCCTGGCTTTTACAGATGACATGGCATCGATTGCTGATCCTCTCAAAATGTCAACAATACATGTAAACTGCCTCATAAGACAGGCAGCCAAATTGGGCCTTCAAGTGTTGCTGGAGCAAAAAATTCTTCAACATCAAAGAAGCTAACAGAGATGTCACTAGATGAGGGAAGAATCAAATGGACTGAAAAATTTAAGTATCTCGGCAAATGGATTGAACACAATCCATCAGAAAAAAACATCATTATCCATGAGAGTCAACTAGTTGAAACTAGCCTATTGACCTTGAACACTTACAACAAAAAATGCCTATCACGCAACTTGAAACTCAAGTACTACACATCAGCCATATGATCAGAAGCTTTGTATGCCATGGAATGTCTTTCCATGAACCAAACTGTTATAGTGGAGACATTGGAGGTCAGATAGAGGAGAGTCCTCAGGAAGATTCTAGGCCCAGTAGAAGATGGAGATTTCAGAAGGAGACAACTCTGAGCTCTATGAACACATCGAGAAGCTCTTGGATTGTGCAAGAAAAAGAAGGGTAGCTCTCTATAGCCATGCAGCAAGATTACCTCCAAACAGATTGACCAACCATCTGTTCACCTTCTGGCAAAACAAGAAGGTTCATACCACTAGGCTAACAGAAACCGAGAAGGATATTAAGTACTGGAAATCACTGATCTCAAGAACAGACAGTCTACACGAGATGCTCTGAAGGAAGTCCAAGGATTACAGGAAAAGTCCCGAAGGAAAGGTACCCCTGTACATAAGAAAGGAAGGAGTTACATTGGAAGAGGATGCATCAGTATTGGGCGAAGGTCAAAGCCCAATAGTTGAACAAGTGTGGTGCAAAGTAGGCCCATTTGATAAAAGAAGAAAAAAAGTAATTGTTACCAAAAATATTAATTCTCTGAAACAATACAGAACTGTTAAGATGATATAGGCCTATATGGTAATTGTGCAAAGCACTTGGGGACAGTGAGTTAAAGACAGATCAGTTGGTGGAGATGGGAGCCCGATGTTATAAAGTGGTATCTTTAGTGAATAAATGACGTGCTGTGAAAGAGCATTACCTTCTCATTATTAACAATGCCGAGTACAACCCAGTCAAGGCAGATTAAAACTGGAAGTAGCCAAGTGAAAAGACTCCTGGTTTCTTTGAACTATTGGGTGAACTATATATAGCATGCAAAGAGTCTTAAGAGAACTCAGATAATCTGAGCAAACAACATTATTAGGAAGCTCGTGTCATCTGATGTACTCTGTGACCTGGCTGTACGCAAAGAATTTCACATTAAGGATTGAGCACTGGTCAGTAAGACTTTATTGAAGGGAATCATCACCTGGTACAAAAGCAATTCAACACCTTTGTCGGTCTGGAAGCCATCTCTAAGTTGTGCAAGGAAATCACTGCAATAAACTGGGCATGATGTAGTGTTTTTGGTAAGCGAATGGAGTTTAAAGTTAACCCGGACCTTGGGATAGAGTGAGTGTGGTGAAGAGCTCGCATCCATTTTCAATGTGACAGAGCGTCAAGCCAAGCTGCTAAAGCAGCAAGCAAAAGCAAACTCTGAATGTAATACAGAAGGTGGATTAACTGCATACTGACAGTAAGGGAAGTCATCAAAACAGAAAGCATAGGATGGATGCAGTAGATGTCACATGTTTCATGAAACGACTGAGGACTTGCAGGTTATGCAGCAAGGGAACATGCTAACTACCACTTATTAAAAGGGATGTTGTATGTTTCCTAGCAGCACATGCTAATGACAACTGGTTACATTTGATCCACTCTTTAAATGCACAAAATTTTGGACTGTAGGCTCAGTCACAGAACTACGTGTGTAATGCTCTGCCATGTATTCGGCAATAGCTGTGGGGTCAGAGCAGAGGGCATCTGAATTAGGATACGGGGGATTCCTGCCGGCGGACAAGAGCCAAAAAGGTGTCAAACTTTTGACCATACACGAGAAGGGGAGGTGCAAAAACTGATGGTGGCAACCTACCCCTCCCAACAGTTCTATTTATGTGCTGGATCAGTTACCAGGCTCAGGCCCGGAGATGTTTGAAACCAATTAGATGGTCTGCGGAAGGGTGACACAGATGGCACTGAAGCACCCGCCAACATTCCTAGATGGCATCAGCAATCTCTGGCGTCCACCAAGCGCCTGGAACAAGTCAGGGATACATGGCACAGTTGACTTGGCGGTGGAAACAATTGTCACAGTGACCTGGTCAACTGCCATATTAATGCCAGTGATAAAAAGAGCAGCAACCACAGCAGCGGAGGCATAAGATGGCCAATCTGACCTGTGTAGAGACCATTGAGGCAGGTGGTCTGTAGGGTAAAATTGAAGGGGGGAGAGAGAGAGAGAGAGAGAGAGAGAGAGAGAGAGAGAGAGAGAGAGAGAGAGAGAGAGAGAGAGAGGACGGGAAAGTACTCACTACCATATATGGCGTCATGGACTCTCCAATGGGGGAGATTTCCTGGCATACAAATAGATCAATAGCAGAGTATGTGCCATGCTAAAATGCGCGGGGAAAAAGGAAGGAAGGAATCTTAGGGTTTAATATCCCATTGACAGCGTGGACATTAGTCTGAGCTTAAGCTTGTATTTTTAGGGAAGAATGGGGGAGGAAATCAGCTGTGCGAAAGAAACCATCAATGCATGGCAACACCAGTATTGAGAAGCCAAGTGTTCTGCTATGTCAAGAGAGACAATGTCCCTAACAGGCCCAACATATAAATTCCACCCCACAAAGAGTAGTGGGCATTGAAGTCCTAAAAATGAGAAATGGCAGGTGAAGTTTGGTGACGATAGCAGTGAGGTCAATGGGAGAGAGAGCCTAAAATGGGAAGAGCTAAACAGAACAGATGGTGATATTCTGCACTGCCCAGATTCTGACGGTAACTCCCTCTAGAGATGTGTGCTTGTCTTATATCACTCTTTTATGGATATGTAAATATTCTGCACACTTCCCTCTTCTGTGGACCCAGTCAGAAGAATTTCAAACAACCCCTTTCACTAAACACACTACAAATTTGTCAATGGATAAATTCCTCTCAAAAACAGAACTCACTGGATGGCCGCATTTTTCTTAGAAAGTTCTTCAATAAAGAAATTATCACAGAACAACTGCAATACTGAAAGCTACAAAGAAACCGACAAGAAACAATAATAATTTAAGAACCTACTGCAACCATAAATGTGATGATAAAGAATTGCAACAGTTATATTAGAAACTTATTGTACAACAATGAAATTAGTAATGAAGACTTCAGGCAAGACATTATCCATGAAAGAAAACCTTTTATTTAAAAAACCTGCCCAACTCAAAAGTGGAAGCTTTCGAGAATGTAGTAGGCCTACTATATGGCAACACTAAAAAAAATAGTTGAAAATTTTTGGATGGGTGTTTTCGATTACTTATTTCTTATCAGCATCTTTGCCTCGGTTCTGTGGACAGAGCCTCTGCCTCAAGTGGTATCTCTGTCCAACTTCTTTGCTTTTTACAAATGTCTGTCTAGGTGTGTTTGCGTTTCGATATGTGTGAGTGTGTGTGTATTTGTTTACCTTCCTTTTTTTCCCCCACTCCTGGGATTGGAAGGACTCCTTTTCCACTTCCTTAAAACCCATATCCTTCACTTTCTCCTCCCCTTTTTTCCTCTTTTTCCTGAAGAAGCTGCCTGTGGTGGAGAAAGCTTGTTTGTGTGTTTGAGTGTGATTTTTATTTTTATTTGTGTATTGACGAGCCGGTCCTTTTGGGCAAGTCATCCGTTTTATATTTTTTATATTTGTTTATCCCATCAGGATAGTTTCCTTCTATATATAAAATAACTATATAGCAGGTATTTCCAAACTAAACATACCACTGTAATCATAACACCATTCTCTTTCAAAAAAAGTACCCTAACTCAGAGAGAGAGAGAGAGAGAGAGAGAGAGAGAGAGAGAGAGAGAGAGCATTTTAAAAATTTCCCCAAAATTCACATCTTCAAAATGGTGCTTGCAGTGTCTTCTTTGGAGGCTTTTAACTCGGGATAGGAAACAAAAGAAGTTCTGAATTTTAACAAATGCTAAATTCAGTAATATGTGAGACTATGAAGGTAACCCCCTGCCTGAAGTGATATGGATTGTACCTTCAAGAGAATAACCAATTACACAGTATTAGAATGAAAATTTCTTAACTGCTGTTGGTTATGTATCACGGATCATTCGTAAAAATTGAATAAAGTATACGCTCCAAAATCCTACAGTATATCAATGTCAGAGATATGGGCCTGTAATTCAATAGATTGTTGCTATTTCATTTCATGAGCAGTGATGTCACCTATGCAACTCTCCAGTGCTACAAGCATCTTGACAGTGAGTAAGGAGGGAAGTGGAGGGGGAAGAGGGGATTTCTGAAACAATAAAATAATAAGGAGAAAAGTAAAAAATTAAAATTATTTAAGAGCTTATGTAAAGAGTGACACAAATTTAGAAAGAAGACATGAATTGCAGGGATACAGGATAATGGGTGGGGAAGGGGGGGGGGTGCATATGTTAGGCATAAGGTATAGGTATAACAAGTTATCTTTGGTGGAGGTCACAGCAGCTGTGGGACTGCAGAATGCGTTGAAGGGACAGCTCCCATCTGCGCAGTTCAGAAGAGCTGGTGGTTTGTGTAGTAAAGCAGCCATTGAAATGAAGAATGTTGATCTTGCTTTTTGCCACAGTCTGAAGTTTTCATGCCAATGTAAAACACTGTCCATCAGGATGAAAGGCCACTGACAGACTGTGGCAAAAAGCAAGGTGGACCACAATGTGGCAACCTTCAATTTATGTCTTCCTTTCTACAGTGTCTCGCCCCTTACAACACCAACTATTATATATACAGGGTGTTTCACCTATGAGTAGTTAGGGGCATTTTATTTGGTGTTTAAGCAGATATTTGCAATTTTATTTTTGCAGTGTGTAGCCGGACTCAGGCCAAACAACTTCTGCTGCTCACTCTTCCTGTGACACCTGGTGTGGATGTAAAGCATTGGTTCGTTTCCCGTCAGGCATAAAAAGATTTTTAAAGCAAAATTTTTTGTGCTCAGTAGATAGAGCAGTCCCCAATTAGCCTAGCATGATATTTGGTTTATTGAAATGTATTAACAGAGACAGTAAAAAACGACAACAGTACTCCGGAAGCAGCTGTGTAGCACTTCCATAAGGCAGTAACAGACACTGCACGACAAGGTAGCACACGTGGGATGAGGCACATCGGGCGAGGACGAAGTGGACACATGTAAACCAGTATGTCAGTGTGTGTCGTGAATATCAAATATGTTGGACACTGGCTGAGGGCAATGTTAGTAGGCACAGCAGTAATGCAGCACAATACAGTATCATTTTCAAGACAATTTCACGGAACGGCCACACGTTTCAACTTCTGTATAACCAACACGTTAATAACTATCGAATTTTATGAGGTCTGAGATTAATAAAACAGAACAAAGTAGAGAAATTTGTTTTATTTTAGTTTAGTTATTGCAGTTATTACTGACAAGACTATATTGTACAATTACAAAGCAGTTCCTAAGAAACTGAACTGTTAATACATTACTTAGTTGCTATCAAAGCAATTTCCTGTTAATGATTCCATAATTAACATACAGCGTATTGATTCTTCATTCTCGACATGTAATCCATTAACAGTACGCACACAATAAATAAAATCATAAAACCTGTTAAAAGTCAAGAACCCTTCAAATGCTTAGAGCACAACAAAGGGAAACAAAGAAAGAGGAATCAAAACTATCACTATTTCACTGAGGCTGTATGTTACTGGAGTTGTCCGAACAAACCACCTTTTAATCTCTACATCATTACGAATGTTAGCTGTAGTGTGCAGTACATCATATGACCCATCAAGTACAGAGAAGGCCTGCCTGACAACTTTTCATCTGGTCACTGTCTTCACATTCTTAAGCGTCCCCCATATCTTTTATTGTACTCCAGAAATATAAGTCTAGAACAGACAGATCAGGCGACCTAACTGATCACTGTACATCCAGATGTCTGCCTATTGTCTTATTGGGAAAAAGATCCCGTGCAGCTTTGCGTGCAGAAGCAGTGCTGTGGCTGGGTGCACCATCCTGTCGCATCCACATCATTTGCCTCGTTCTTAAATCAATATTGTTGATAAGAACAGACAGTGTGTTCTGACGGAACTTGGTGTAAACTTCCCCTTTCAGCCTGCCTTCAAAGAAATGATGCCCAACAACTCACTTACCGATGATACCACCCCAGCAATTGACAGTCAATTGTTGTTGATATGCCTCATGCAACGAACAGGGATTCACGGAGGCCCAAAAGCAATGGGCAATTCATCAGGGGTTAAGGCCTGCTTAAAAAACTCAGGTGGTTGGTTTAACATCCATTCACAAAACATTAGCCTGTAGGCCTTGTCATCCACTGAAAGCCTATGGTGCACATGCTGGTGGTATAAGTGATGTTTTTTTCTTTCAAATTGCAATGCACCATACAGTGAGAGATTTGTAACTCCCTAGCAAGTGTCCTCATTCTGTTGTGTGGATTTTTCATGTACTACATCCAACATAATGGCATTGTTACGATTTTGCACAGACCTGCTTCGCTGGCATTTCGCCGGGTGCAAATCGCCATTGTCTCCAGCTCGTTTTACTACAGCCCACAATGTGTCTGCACAGCGATGATGCTATTCTCGTTCTGGATACTTTCCAACATACAGCCGTGCCACCTCCCTAGTGACTGCATTACACATCCCTTCAGTTTGTATGTTACAGTAACAACAATTAAACAAGGTGCTTGTACAAGTTAACGCTAGCAGCACTTACCCATTACCAAAATCATGTCTGTTACTTCTGAAGGGTGTACATGTTGTACTGTGCAGTGTAGCGTGGCCAAAAGAGAACACACATCTGCTGCCAGCTACACTGTAATACCGGTAAACATGTGTTCACACCGTCTTCCTTGCCCGTCATGTGCAACACCACGCCTTGCGCCGTCTGCTACTGCCTTATGAAAGTACTACACAGCCGCTTCTAAGAGTACTGGTTAATTGTCATGTTTTACTGTCTCTGTTAATACATTTCGATAAACCAAATATCATGCTAGATTAATTTGGAACTGCTCTATTGATTGAACAAACGATATATATAATTTTTTTTCTCCATTTAAAATTTCTCCCTCCCTCTGTCCACACGCGCACCTCTACAACTCCCTTTTATTCTCTCCAGTCCCTCCCCTTCACCGTATCTGTCTATCAAATTTGAAGGTTTCCTGGAGGGTCTTCAAAGGGCTAACAGCAATTACATTGGCTAAATTGTCATGATTTGGATTACGCAAATGTTTTCAAAGCTACATTTGCCACATACAATTACCACACACACACACAAACACAAAATTTCGCACCCAGTGGGTGAGGAGTCATTCCAATCCCAGGAGAGGAAAGACTAACCTTTGGGGAAAAGGGATAGGTAAACAAACAGACACACCCACACACATACAAAGGCAGATATATCTCATGCTGTGGAATACATGCCATAACATACACATACAATTAATGTTTATTCCAAGGTAATTATGTCGACCTAGGCCTACATAAGATAACACTGTTCACCAAATAGAAAATGCGCAAGTTTAACAGCCAAGTTGTCCAAGTTAAAAAGCTGTCTGATAATTGACAATGTGTCGATTGCTAGATATTTTGTAGTTTACTAAATGAAATAAGATTTTATCAGCATTTGTAGATAACCAACACATTTCACATGAATGAAACATAACATACAAGCACCGTGTTTTATCACAATCAAGCACCTTTAAGCTCTTTATGATAAAGAAGTTAAGACCTATGGCAATCTTAGGACTGGCGAAGGAAGTAGTGCTTCGGAAGAGTCAGCCTTCTGGTCAACACTACATCCAAGTAGCCAGATACGAGAGAAATGTCCTGGAATCTCGGCAGCAACGAAAAATCTTAAAATGCAGCAAAATCACCGAGTCTCATTCAATTACCATGGCAACCTGCAATTGTTCAGAATTAAACTTCTACAATTGTGGTAAACAGAAGGAAGTCTTGAAAGAAAAGACAAAGATACAAAACACCCTCATTAAACAGTAGAACCACCACATATGATCAAGAAGTTGACAGTGGATATCAATCAGCAATAAATGAGAGTGTGAATTTTATTTATTTATTTATTTATTTAGACACGCATAGGGAACTCCGCACAGAATTTAAGCGAACACCTCCATCTGCATTTTATGCCAAAGAGTTTCCATTGAACAGTATCCTTATTATTATGACCAGAAGTTTGTGCTGTTATATTCTAAACAACTTGTGCCAACACAATCTTCTGCAATAGCAGATTTACTCTTTTGTTGTGTGTTTACACTTATGGTCATCAGACTGTTCCATACCAGTCTTGACGATTGTCCAATGGCACAACTGCAAGGAATGACAAGACATATCCCTTATGAATTTTTTAATTGATCCTGAAACGACCCTGGGCTTAGATGAAAACCCATCATTTCACCTGATTCATAATTGTTTGATGACACAGTGTACGTCTGACCTCTCACTATAATCAACTGAAGGGGGAAAAGACTCCAAGACTGTTTACTTCGAGAATAAAAATTTCAATGATCTCAGCTGACATGGGACCCATGGACTGAAGTTTTGAAGTAAGCCATACTGTTTCAAGAGGAGCAGATGGTGGCAGCTGACAGTGTACTTGTGGCATGCCATATATCCATGAGACCATCAGGACAGGGCTAAAATGCTTCAAATATTTGTAAACTTATTGGACCAAACTGCTATGGTCATCAGTCCATAGACTTACAAACTAATTAACCTAACCCAAAGACAAAACATACGGTTGTGCCAGGGAGGATTGGCGTTCTGCAGCAAGACCCTTAGAACATTCAAGTCACTCCACCACAGCTTAAGAAAGGGCTATGGAATACTGACGTACTCAGTATGTGGGGCAAGCACTTAAAACTGTCGAGCAAATTTGCTACTGCAGAACAATCCATTGGCACCATTCCTTCAAGGAAATATAAAACTACGGATTGCTTAGCCAACACTTCAAGTTATTGTGATGATAAATTCTGTATGTGATCTATTAAATAGCTACAGATAAATATGTAAAACTTTAGTTTTCCAGTTGTATTTTCAACACGCAGTGTTAATTATCTAAATATACGCCCAACTTCGTAATGTATTATAACACTTGTCATGTAACAATAATAATAAATCTCAGTAAACATAACCAACTAACCATCAAAAAAGTCTTTTATTAACCGTTTGCAGGGATTATCTACGAGGGAAACGTGCGGTGTATACTCAAAGATCATTTGTAGCCAGAAACAGACTTTCCTTAACCTATGGTACTTCACTAATACAAAAAGCTCAACTTTACCTTAAACACTATAGTCCCTCCTACTTTTCTGCAGAGAAAGCGCGCGAAACTAATGTCAAAGATAAACTTATATTACAATCTACAACTACATTACTTCATACTAACACCAACAATTACCAAAAACCAAAATCCCTAAGCGAAATCGTCTTCGTTCCCATTTTCTGCGTCCTTATTATCAATAAAACGCTCAAACTGGTTTCCCGCATTCATCCGCTCGAGCAAAGACATCAAGAGTTTCTTATTCAGTTTGTCAGTCAGAGTTAATTCCCTAACTTCTTCATTCGCTTCTAATGGACACGAATCGCAAACTTCGGGTTGCCGATTTGGTTCTCCTGGCATTTTATTTCAAGAAAGGATATGATATACAAACTGCTGTCACCAGCGAAACACCTGTCACACCCAACTACGAAACACGAAGATATTTGACCAGTCAGTGATCTCTATCAATGGATCAACGTGACAAACCAAAGACATTGTAAAAAAGTAGGCTCGTTTGAAGAGCTGCATTCGTGCTACAGCGCATGCGCAGTACGAGAAGAAGTGTTGGAAGCCTTCTGTGGTCTGTAAATGATATAAAGATTGTACAGTTTATATTGTATACCGCAGATAGATTAAAAACAGTTTTTTTTAAACTTTGTGCGCGTTAGGCCTATGCGTTTTCAAATTGATATTCGATCTACTCACGGTGTTGTCTCTTCTTTACATCTCACTGCTGATTTTTCGGCTTGTTGGCTGGAGTTGGTTGGTTCCCGACATGCGTTTTCCGGTTGTGTACGGCACTTTTCACCTGTTTGTAGTGATAATGAATGAAACGGAAGAAACGCCACAAAAACAGGCGAAGAGTGCTGTACACAGCCGGAAAACACACGTCAGGAACCAACTAACCCCAGCCAACAAAAATGTTCAAATGTGTATAGAGCTTATGGGACTTAACTACGGGGTCATCAGTCCCTAAAATTATAAACTACTTATGAAATAGCTAATACTAAGGACGGCCCGAGGGGAGATTCGAAACCCGACCCTAGTGGCCGTGCAAACTGTGACTGACGCGCTGCAGTACGCTCGGCCACCGCGGCCACCAGCCAACAAGATGGAAAAACAGCAGTGAGATGTAAAGTAGAGACAACACCGTGAGTAGACCAAATATCAATTTAAAAACACATAGGCATAACGTGCACAAAGTGTATATAAAACAAACTGTACAAACCTTTACATCATTTACAGACCACAGAAGATGCTTTTAAAATAAAAAGCAAAACGCGTCTGATATAAAACAAATGTCTTTAATTGCAGTCTGCATAAGGCCGTATTACACGACACCTGAGGCGTACGCCTATGCAGCAACGCCCCAAGCGTGATTATCTGCTTCGCAGAGACCTATTACACGAGCACTGCAGATATTCCTCGGCGCGAATCCGCATATGCGCAATAGCCAGCAATGACGCACACGACCGGCGATGAAAACTGAGCTCTTGTAATCGTTCATTCACACTGCACAAGAACCTGAGGGAAACTGATTTCTTGTAAAGTCATTCAAATGACTGCTGTGGACTGAAGGTTCCTATTTAATGAAAAGTTTTACGTTATATATATATAAGTAATTGTTTTCCTCTAATTAGCACGAAATTGAATCGCTACTGCTTTGAATTACAGAGTCAACAATTTCGTTTTAACTTCAAGCTTTGTGTAATTAAGAGTCAAACGTCTGATGTCATCGGTCCCTAGACTTGTGCTAAGGACAACGTGCACACAAATGCCCGAGTGATGCCTCAAACTTCCGGCGGGAGCGGCCGCGTAATTCGCGGTCGTTATATATTACGACAATGGCTAGCACAGTGTATGTTCGTCTAAATTTATATTTATGCAGCATTTTGCACATAAACGACTCATTTTTTGGAGCTGAGAAGTAAATTTTCAGATTAGAGCACATCGACGAAAAGCCAGACGTTGGGTTCGACTATGGCAGGAAAGCAGGGAATAATTATACTCACAGCTAATAAAAGAACTGACTTCCATAGATCCGCAAGAATTTCGGAACTTCGTGAGGAAGGGCGTGGTCTGTTTTGAAGAGCTACTGTCTGTAAATTTGTATCCGTATTACTGAGGAACAAACGATTGCTGACTTGATTTATTATGATGCAGGGTGTCATGTGGTTTATACAAGCACCTTTCCTCCCTGTACGCCTAAATGAAAACTCGACGACTCAGCTATCTTACATTTCATTTCTAAAGTATGAAGCAATAACCAATATAAAAAAACCTCCTTTTCGTAAACACCTAGTACAAAAGTCTATTGGCAAACAAATATTGTTTTTGTTTAAGTACTGCATTTGTGAAAATCTACTAACTGAAAAAACTCGGCATAATCCGTAACACGGAAATCTGAATTCAGTCCTAACCACGAATGTCATACACAAATAACTAGCAGAAAGCTTCCTGCAGTACCAGCTTCTGGGCATGCGCGCATGAGAACTGCCTAGTGCGCATGTACGGATTCACGAGAGTTTAGAAGTGGTCTCTATTTCAGTGCGCGGCTAAAGTTTCTGCTAATAATCATGGTTCCGCGGTAGTTCCACGTGTTCTGCCGCTAGATGGCTGTCGCACTAGACTAATACCTTTCGCGGCGGATCCTTGTGTAATACGGCCCTAAGGCCGATTACCTATTATAGTCAATTTTAATAGCTGCTGCGAAAGATGGCCACACAACGAAATATAATTAGAAGAGCAGATTCAGATTTTGTGCCCAGTGACGACGATTTCGACGAAATGTTGCTGCGAAAAAAAGGCAGAAGAGTGAAATTTTTTCTTAATATATGGTGCCTCAGTATTCAGAAGATGAATTTGTAGAACATTTGTGTGTGTTTCTTTATTATTCTCGTAAAAGTCTATCAACGCTAATGTGGTGTCTCTGCAACACACCGATTCCTGTGTCGGTGGTTCCTATTCTTGTACAGGTTCTTGTGCAGGTAACTGTACAGGTACAAGAGTAGGCGCTTTAGACCACTCACCTAACACAGCGTTGCAGCGAAAGCAACTACCTAGTAAGTAGCACAAATTTTAATTCAATGGCTCTCCTTATGTTTAATACCTTTGGTATAACGAGACAATGTTGTCTCAAGGAATTGTACTATTTGCTGATATTTATATCACCTCGGCCTGAGGAACAAGGTGGATTGTGGTAACTGCTGGGAAATGAAACAACATTTCAAAACATCGATATCTATTTTCAAGAAAAAAATAAATAAATAAATAAATAAACATATGAACACATGAAACAATATTTATAAGAGCATAAATAAAGCCTGTTTACTTTATCCATTACTATTTGCCCAATAACAGTGTTAATTCCGTCGTACACAACTGAATTTTTGTCTTTCATTAGCACTGACTTTCACATTTAAAATGTTATTTAATGAAAATTGCGCCATCAAATTACAATCTTATTTATATAAAAAATTTGCTTCAGTCTTTTCTGTTAGAATTTTACAAAACAGAGACCATTTTTCGGTTTCAGATATCCGACGTCACTTTTAGGAGGACACTCAATTGAGAAAAATACCATATTCAAATCGTTATGAAACATTTGGAATTTACCTGTAATCTTCGACTACAACATGAAATTCGCGTGACGAAAATAGGTCAACTTCCAATATTAGCAGTTTCTGTCAAAACATTTTTCTCATGAAAGCTTGATGTGACAGTCCGGTGATGGACAGTGTGAATGCTGCCATTAGAAATACTTTGTGGAATGTTCAGATGGACAGTGACATAACGTGATGGATAGTATGAATTGGCCTTTATACTTCCGAAATATTCTCTTTCGCAGTGTATGAAATGTCTTGTACTAAAAGATTTGTGGCGCACTAGCAAAATTTGCCTCACACAGGGTAAAAATATTGTTTAAATCACACCTGTCAATCAACTTCTTCTGCCAACCACCAGGGGTGCTGTTCTGTATATGGCTATGTGTGATGCGCACAGACGGGAAACTGTACGGAGTAGTGACATCCCAAATCCACATCATTGTCTACACCATCAGTTTCGATCCTTTTGTGATCACATCGAGTTTCCCATGCTTTTCGCTTGAGTTCTAATATCCAAAGCAAAAATTTCTTTGCACCAATAAAAATGTACTGTGTACCAGCCGACCCCAAATACCGAAAGTGCCGGACGTTACCAGAAGGTGAATTTAAGTCAATATGATCCAAAGAGATAGGCTACCATAGAGAGACAACACCGGGACCAGAGTGAAGCAAATTGTACAAACGTCCGCCATGTTATCAGATGTCTAGAAGGGCATGTTACACGGCAGTAGGGTAGAACATTATTAAAATAGAACTATTTACGCCTTTACATTTTAGCCAAAACAATTTTACCACCGTGTATAGTGCACAAACGCTTTACATACATCGTTTCTCAAAATTGTCAGCAGCTTTATTTTAAGTACAGCACCCCCGACAATCAGCAGCATTTGTAACTAAACGTAGTTTAAGTCCAATCTACGTTTATTTTTGTACGCCGTTTCCAACAGAAAATTTTCGAAGAATGATAGACTTTCCGAGGCTAACTTTTTACAGTAAAATTACGTTTATTTCGATTGATTTAATGTTAGGAGGAGGAACTATTGCATGGGCCAAAGAAATACAAAGAAAGACAAGCCACACAGTCAGTAGATTATGCAATGAAGTTTGTAGTTAGTCATAGTTTTAATGAAGTAGTAGTCAGTATTATGTTTGTCTTTCTCATGAATCAGATTATGGTGCTTTGATCTGAAATAAAGGAAATTGCCATTAGCGAATGCCCTTATTGAGAATTTACCTTGGCGTTTCACATTTTATGATGAAAAGTGCATTAAATATATTTAGCTTTACTTCTTTCACTTCGTACAAAAATTGTTTCGAGTTTTGAAGGACAATTACGAGTACTTTGTGTCGGAAACCAGTTCTCTCTTCTCATTGTAACAACCCATTTCCTCATCAGCAGTTTGTTTTTAACAGAAACCTTCGATAAAATAATAAATGTTGACAAAGTTAAACCTGTAACTCAAATCCAAATAACAATTAACGTAAAACATATATTTTAAACAGTACTATTTGCAAAAAAAGAAATATTCGTGGTATTTTTGCTTCTGCTGGTACAGTAATACTGTACAGAAACATTAGGCATGATTCGAAAATAACTGCTTCTCTCACTTGTTCGCAGACATACTATCTTGGTTTCAGAATGCTACTGCCTGACTTCCGATAATATGGCGACCAGTAGTACAGCGTAGCACCACAGGGAGCGCTACAGATCGTGACACAGCCCCTCTATGTATATTCTATATCTTTGATATGATCCATGGCTTTCATGATAAACAAGACCGTAGTGTAGCTTTGATGACGTCACACACTGAGTCAGCCGCGCGCCAGCAAGAAACATGCGCGAAGCATGTTGGCAGATGTGAATGAGATTTAAACTGCTAATCTAGTCACTTTTCGTATGGAGGCATCATGTGGTCACAACCTATATGCAAACGAACTAGGACGATTTGTACCATGCATGAATATGAATATTGTTGCAACTCGTTTCATTCACAGATAATCTGTTAGGTTCTTACCTAATCATAAACTGGTATATCGCTAATTATTCAGAAAGAAACTGCCGACTTTTTCTTTTAACACTTTCGATGCAGCTGATGCTATCCTACATTGAGTGTGGACGCTTATAAGCGTCAGCCGCAGCAAAAGTGTTAAGGGAATGCCAAGTATTAGACTGTCCTCAGTTGTAATTCACATTTATGATTCAGGCTTTTATTACTATATATAATGATGCTACGTGATGTGTAAACGAAAGTACAGCAGGGCAATATTAGCACGTTGACCACAAAATATTTTTTACTTTTCTGTAATGTCTTGTTTCCATGCACTCATGCAGTAAATTTTCGATTTGTTCTCAATTATGGAACTTGAAATCTGTTTTATGAAACTAAATATGGCCTATGGTATTGGGATGATGACATGTTTCTCAGACATGTCTGACAATAAAAAATTTTTATCTAGTACATGAAATTTGATTTTTCGACTGAAATCATAACTATGAATTACAAATATAAAGTCCTTTAAAAATGTTTTTGACTGATCCCCTACAAATAAAAATCATCAAGCAGACACCATTAGCTACAAGGAAAAATATAAAAGTCAGTGGTACTGCACTCGTTTCAGTCCCAGTAATTCAGACTGTTGCCTCACGTTCTGCTTAATTACACACTTGGAAATCGGCACATGTTCGTTTATAAACAGCCTACTGTTCGTAACAAGGCGTAATTTAAATGTTACTACTCGTTTCAGACGCTGTGATTTAGGCTATCATCTTTGGTTCCTACCTGAATACAAACTCGAAAATCTGATCATATTCTGAAATAGATCATCAAGAACGTCATTGTGAGAAGGCAGAATGTAAATACCCTTCATACTCGTTTCAGTTGCACAAATTTAAGCTATACTGTTAGGTTCCTGTGTATGAACACTCTTGGATACGGTAAAATATTCAGTAAAAATTACTGCTGACTACTATATAACAGACTTGTCATAAGTTAAGGTTATCGTCCCAGTTTCTGTTACAAACTAAAAACGAAAATCTGTTCTCACAGGACTCGAACCAAAAACTTTCCTTAGCATAAACTGTGATCTAATACCTCTAGCCACAAGACCAGACTAATCTCATGGCTTCAATTCCACAATTTTTTATTCATATACATCTTGCTTTGGGTTTCATCATTATTGCATCATTGATATTCGTTCTTCACTGACATTTAATTAACTAAGGTGAAGTCTCTGTAATGATTATTGCCTTAAAATGGTATTATGTTATAATTTGCATTGAACATGTGGTCCAGCAATCAGAGACCACAGTTACTATTGTTCCAAGTATTGACCTCTACACCACCTGAGTGTGCCTGCCATAAATGTTCATATTTAGTTTCGTTCCAAACTCAAATACGGCTGCCATGAAGTATTACCAGATAACGAAAAGAAAATACGATTCGATTCCACTGCTGAATCAGCCTATTACATCCCATACTTCCAAATGAAGATGTAAATAAACGATTCTTTGTCACGTATTTACTGATGGAAACAGTAGTAAATTTAAACATGACCGACAATGCAAAATCAAATCAAGTGCAAAACAAGTAGATGTTGGATTCTGATGTATTCATCTCAGTAAGGGGATTATTTTTCCACTGTTGGCGTTTCCGCTTCGACAACTTTGCAGATGACATGTTGAAGTGCAAATCATGACAATATAATGTTTTAATGGAAATGTTATATTACATATTTGTCACAAAGGCTTCGCTTTGGTACATTTAATATCAATTAAAAGCGATTTTGGGTTCAAATCCTGTTAAAGCTACTTTTTAGTTTTTTAATATTTGTTACAGAATAGGGAAGGAAAACATTAATTTATTGCAAGTCTGTTTTACAGTATTCGACAGCTTTTTCGCTTGTTTGTTATGATATTGTATTTGAGTGAAAATTTTGAGGAACCTAACAGCGAGTTTAAACTGCTGTGACTGAAGCGAGTACGAATGATTTTTATAATCTTCCTTCTCACATAGATGTAGTTGGTTGCTTATTTCGAATATGTGACGATTTCAGAGTGTGTGCTTCCTTAGCAATGTAAGAAAAAGCTTAAATTACTAAAAAATCCTTCAACAAGTAACTTGCCAGTGACAATTATATTCTGCCATTTCACAAATAGTTTACTGGTTATACATGAACATGTTCCGATTGGAAAGAGTGTAATTATGCAGGAACCTAAGGAAACTGCTCTAATTAATATGATTGAAATGAGTACCATCAACATTTATGTTCTCATAAGTAATAGTTATCTATGTGACACAGCAAAACTGACAGTCTGCCAAGTCATGATTGGCGAATGTACTGGCTTTATTAGTGAATTGGTAAATTGTGGGAGACCTCAATCACATAGAATTTTTGAGGGGCATTAAACTGTCATCAATTACTTTTTAATTCATAATTATGATCTCGACTGTATAAGCAACTTCATGTGTCACCAAAATAATTTAAAATTCTGTGACATCAAATCACCATTCAATTGGTTTCATGAAACCAATTCTCAAGTTCCATAAAATGGGGTTTACACAAGCAATGATTTTACAGTGACATAGGAATGGTGCCATAGGCTCCAACGCCAGTAACCATTTACACAAGCAATGTCCAAAATCTGTCGTGAATAGCTTTAAAAATGGCGTCAAGAGAAATTGTGCATGCACGTATACGACTTGTGGCACAAATTGCTATTTGTGAACTGACCAAAAGGTTGAAGTAGCCTGGAGCTTCTTACATGCTAATAAGAGAACTAGCACTGGAAGACCAAGTGTCATTTGAGAACCACTTAAGAAAGAGCCAAAATAATTGTAATCACCTATTGAATCTGATAGGCAAGTCCACTCAAAGAGCTGACACACACATGACAGATGTTGTTCCT
This sequence comes from Locusta migratoria, assembly GCA_026315105.1. NCBI lineage: Eukaryota > Metazoa > Arthropoda > Insecta > Orthoptera > Acrididae > Locusta > Locusta migratoria. The sequence goes on from CM048748.1 coordinate 206,549,268, forward strand.
GCACATATTAAAGTGCAGGTGACACTATACCTTGCTACAGGAGACTGGTGTTCGTCACTGCAACATATGTATTACACTCCTAAAACAACTATTTCGAATTTTCTTTGTGAACTTATGTAGTACTTGAAGCTATATAGTATATACGAGGTACATTCAGACTTAGAGACATCTAGCGACCGTGTGGTGAAGCTTGTGGAAATGTGGTGGGGTAAGTTCTGGCGCCGTAAAGTAGACCAGCATCTTACTTTTCTTTGTGCAAAAATTTATGGCGCCAAAGGCTTTGGGCGTTTAAACACCCCAGTCCTATGGCGCCGTAGTTCTGGCGCCGTAGATCATTGCATGTGTAAACCCCACTTCACTGAGCACAAATCGAAAATGTACTGTGTCAGTGCACAGAAACTAAGACATAATGGAAAAGTACAATTTATTTTTCCTGGACACATTGGAATGACCATTTTCTGATTTCATTCACATTATGTAGCATTACTACATAGCTACAAATCCGGAAATCATAATTGTGAATTAAAATATAACTGTTTACAGTCAAATGCCTAATATTTCTGCCAGTTAATTTTCAAATATATAGCGATTTGCGAGTTACTTGTTAAACAAGTACCTAAGAGAACAACTGCGTGTGAAACGAGTTGCAAAAGTCACATTCGTCCACATCACAAATCGTAATCTGTTTTGTTTACGTATATGTTGTGATCAACGTAGACAATCATGGCAAAAAGAGCTGTTGCGCGAAGTTCTTCAGCGGAAACATACACCTCTTTCTGGGAGGAATGCATCAGCCTCTAACGTCTACTTGCCAAATATATGAATGTGCAGGAACGCTGCAATTCAGCGACCACAAGGCGTGAGGCATAAGGCATTTCTGTGGCTGCCGACAAGCTCATCGTGTGATGCATAAGGCATTGCTGTGGACGCCAGCAACTACATGGCATTAGGCGAAAGGTATTGCTGTGGCTGCTGACAACCACACGGCATGAGGCATAAGGCATAGCTGTGGCCGCCAGCGACCACACAACGTGAGGTTTAAGGCATTAATGTGGCCAACGTCGACCACAAGGCGTGAGGCATAAGGCATAGCTGTGACTGGAGGCGACCACACGACGTGAGCCAGAAGGCATAGCTGCCAGCGACCACAAGGAGTGAGGCGCAAGGCATTGCTGTGGCTGCTGACAACTGCACGACATGAGGCATAAGACATTGCTGTGGCCGCCAGCGACCACACGGCGTGAGGTTTAAGAAATTGCTGTGGCCGCAGGCAACCATAGGGCGTGAGGCATAAGGCATTGCTGTTGCTGCCAGCAAGCACAGTGTGATATGTAAGGCATTGCTGTGGCCGCTGGCAACTACACGGCGTGAGGCTTAAGGCATTGCTGTGGCTGCTGACAAGCACATGGTGTGAGGCATAAGGCATTACTGAGTCAGCAGGCGAGCAAACGGCGTGAGGCGTAAAACACTGATGTGGCTGCTGACAACCACACAGTGTGAGGTGTAAGGCATTGCTGTGGACACCAGCTACTACATCGTGAGGCAAAAGGCATTGCTGTAGCCACCAGCAACCACATGTTGTGAGGCATAAGGCATTGCTGTGGCCACCGTCAACCAATCGGCGTGTGGCATTGCTGTGGCCACTGGCAACAACATGGCATAAGGCATTGCTGTGGCCACCGGAAACTACACAGCGTGAGGCATAAGGGATAGCTGTTGTCGGCGGCAACTATATGGTGTGAGGTTTAAGGCATTGTTATGGCTGCCAGGAACTACACAGCATATCGTGTAGGCATTGCTGTGGCCACCGGCAAATGCACGGCGTTAGGTATTGTAGTGTCCGCGGACAACTACACTATGTGAGGCATAGGGATTGCAGTCTTTGCTGGGAATCTCATGGTGTGAGGCATAAGGCATTGCTGTGGGCGCTGTTGACAGAATGTGTGAAGCATAAGGCATTGCTGTGGCCACTGGCGACCACGCCACGTCAGGCATAAGGCATTGCCGTGGCTGCCAGCAACTACACTGCATGAGGCATAAGTCAATGCTGTGGCCGTTGGTAACCACAGGGCGTGAGTTGTAAGGCATTGCTGAGGCCGCCGGTGACCACATGGTGTGAGGCATAAAGAATTGCTGTGGCCACTGGCAACCATACGGCGTGAGGCATAAGGCATTGCTGTGGCTGCCGGCTAACACAGTGTGATATGTAAGGCATAGCTGCGGCTGCCGACAAGCACACTGTGTGAAGCATAAGGCATTGCTGTGGCCACTGGCAACGACATGGCTTGAGGCATAATGCATTTCTGTGGCCGCTGGCAACCATACGGCGTGAAGCATAAGGCATTGCTGTGGCTGCCGGCGATCACACAGCAGTCGACATGTTAAACTACTGGTAAGTGAAATGATTATCAATCACATTTACTTTATTTGCTGGTCAGAAATATTTTGGTGACTAATTCAGAATATATTTCCGAATGAGATGTAAGATTGACAATCCTTACCTATCAACAAATATTTGGTACTTTTTATCTGGATATGGCATGATTGCAGAGTGTGGGTTAACCTAGGTCCTAGCAGGATTTCTTTAATTTGCTTTGCAAATATATTCAGCATACTCAGAACAGACACTCGTATGAACCACAGACATTGCCAAGATAGGGTGAATTGCATGCCTCAACTATACAGATTTCTATGCCATAGGGACAACCACAGTGGAAGTGTATATGTCGAGATGCCAGTATATGTGTGGTTCCTTAAGAGGGGCAACAACCTTTTCAGTAGTTACAGAGGCTAAGGTCTGGGTGTTTGACTGAGATAGTCTGTTACCATCAGTTTACATGGTTTTTGCCATGTAGATATGCGAATAGCAGAAGCAAGGGGGTAACTACAGTTGCTATTTTTCCAGAGGATATGCAGCTCTGCGGTATGAATATATGATGGTGGTGTCTTCTTGGATAAAATATTCCAGAGGTAAAATAGTCCCTGATTCGAATCTCCAGGTGAGGACTACTTATGAGGATGTATCATCACGAAGCACAAACGAGGCATTTTATGGATCTGAGTGTTGATTGTTCTATCTCTTAATTTAAAAAGATAAAGTACGTGAGGTCGCAAAAACTATGTACTTGAGACTACAAGAGCCAGTAGACGTTAGGAGTAGGTTGCTGAAGATCTTTGGGGCAGCAGTTCCTTTTTCCATGATTGGCGCTACCTCATTTACAACAAATTTGTAAACAAACAGACGACGATTTGTGATGTAGACGAATGTGACTTGTTGCAATTAGTATCACTCGGGCTTGTTCCCTTAGGTAATTGTTAAATAATTAACTTCGATATCACTACAAATTTAAAAATAAAAAGCCAACAATATTTTCCAAGGGAATGTTAGACATTTCACTGTGAACAGTTATATTGTAATTCACAGTCATGATTTCGAGATTTGTTACTGTAAATGTTAACTCTACTTCTTGTGAATGAAATCGAAACATGGTCATACCAGTCAGTTCAGCATCAAATAAAATTCAAGGTCTTTGTAAGTCCTTTCTGTGGCCAGGAATCTTAATGTAACTGTCAGCCAATCATGTGGAGAAATATATCGCCTCATATAAGTGTCTTTTCGTATTATGCGAGGAGTTACCAGTGTCAAAAGATAATTATAAGTTTCCACATCCATTTGCAAATAATTACGCCAGTCATCGGGTTTGCACTCCAACTAACGATGTAGAATCACATGTGGCAACTGCCTTCTTTTAAGCAGCCAGTGCCTAGACATTTCTGTTTATTGCGGTTTGTTTGCATTTTTTTTTTTTTTTTTTTTGCTAAGTCACGTTGAAAATAGTGTCTGTAAAAAGATTTCCTCTATCACTGACAAAAATAAACTTCGTAAAAAAGCTTATCGTATTTGTTTGCCAGCCAGATTGCAAGTCTGTACTACCTAGTTTCATTTTTCACCGGGCGCGAGAATTTGCAACGATGTGAACACCCATCCACATGCAACGATTGGTGTGCACAGACAGATTGTTGCGTGTGGGCCTGGCTTAAAGCCGGGTCTGAGACAACAACGTGTGTCTTTCTCAGTGATCTCTATACTACGCGGATGTTGAACTTCAGTTGTCTGAGCGTGCCAGCCATAGATGTTCATATTTCGTTTCTTGCCAAATTCAAATATGACTGCTACGAAGTATTACAAGCAAACGAGAAGAAAGTATGTTTTGATCGCGCTTCCATATTAGCCCGTTACATCGCATATTGAGATAAATTTCATATCAAGAGGTAATCAAGCAATTCTTCGTCACGTAATAGCTGACGGAAATTCTAATGCCAAATTTAAACATGGCGGACAACGCGAAAACGTGTGGAAAACATTAGAATGTGCAGGCACGCTGTAGTTCTATGCTCAGATACCAGAGTTATACATCCAGTTTGTATTGAGATCAATGGTCTTTCTGCAGTTGCACTGTGAGCTATCGTTCACAGAGAACTTCACAAACACTACTTAGTCGTGCAGTTTTCAACATGGCGCCCGCAGTCTCAGCTGATCACGGTTTGCAAGAGTCATTTTATTCCCAGCCAAACGATTGTTGCACTTTCTCCCACGAGCACACAAAGTGTTTTCTTAATTGATTCGACATTTAGCCGCAAACAAAGACGCCAACACGTAAATCTCGAACGAAAATGCATTGATACAAAGTAAAAATGGTTCAAAATACCTCACGAGGTGACAGTCGAATGTCGATATTTAGTGGTGGCGAAACAAATTACAACCAACTTAAACTTTTTGTTGAGAGGAAAAAGAAGCGCCTCTTAAGTGGCTCTACTAGAACCAGGAATTTCACACTTGCTACTGAACTACAACTTCACTATGCAACTTGCTGTTGCATGCCATTAGTCGTTTGTCTAACCCAGCTTTAATAAATGGTGATTTGATGTCACACTATTTTAAATTGTTCTGGTGACACATGAATTTGCTTATACAAACGAAATAATAATTGTGAATTAAAAAATATTTGACGACAGTCTAATGCCCTTCGAAAAATCTATGTGACTGTGATCTCCCAGACTTTACCAATTCAATAATAAAGCCACATCATTCGCCGGTCATGACTGAGCACACTAGATTACTGTTACTTATGTAAACATAAATGTCGATGGTAGGCTACTCATTTCAGTCATAAAAATTAGAGCAGTTTGTTTAGGTTCATGACTAATTACACAGTTGCAAAATAAGAACATGTTCATGTATAAGCAGCCAACTATTTGTGAAAAGCTAGAATATAAATCTCATTGTCAAGTTACTCGTTTAAATTTCTTTTGGTAATTTAAACTTTTTTCTTAGGTTTCTACGCAACTACACAACTGGAAATCGCCACATATTCGAAATAGGCAGCCAACTACGTCTATTTGACGACGACGATTATAAGTATCATTCAGTCACAGCAACTTAAACTCCCCTTTTAGGTTCCTGCACATTTTCACTCTCATATATCGTAACAAATACGGACAAAACAACCGAATATTGTAAAACAGACTTGCAATGTATTAATATTCTCATCCTCTGTTCTGTAATAAATATGTAAAAAAATTAGCTTTAACAGGATTCGAACCCAAACAAGTTTCTTTTCACAGCCTACCACGCTATCCACAAGACCAGACTGGTACAACTGTTGCAAGGACTTCTTTTTAAATTCTTATAAATTTTGCCTAGCCCTTAATCGTTATTTCATGATTTATTGATATTTTCCTGTAATTGATATGTAATGTACCAAAAGTTAAGCGTTAATGACAAATCTGTAATGTACCATATTCGTTAAAAGAGTATATTGTCATGATTTGCATTGCATTGTGTCGTCTGCTAAGTTATTGAAGAGCAAAGGCCAACAGCGGAAATATACTCCTATGTCAGTAGGCGATAGGGGCTGATGAATTCCTCCTGGGAAGAGGTGTATATTTGCGCTGAAGATCATTGGTGCAGCAGTTCTTTTCGCCGTGATTGGCGTACCTCAATGTCAACATATTCGTAAAGAAACAGGTGACGACTTGTGATGTGAATGTATATGACTTGCTGCAACTAGTTTCACTCCCAGTTAGGTACTTCTTCAACAACTAAATAGGAAATCGCTACACATATTAAAACAATCAGCCAACAATATTTATGAAGGAAATATTAGGCATTTGACTGTAAACAGTTATATTTTAATTCACGGATTTCGGGTTTTGTTGCTGTAAATGGTAATGCTACTTGATGTGAATGAAATCAAAACATGTATTCATGCCAGTGTGTTCAGCATCAAATGAATTATACTTTTCCATTATGTCTGTTTTCTGTACAATGACACAGTACGTTTTCGATTTGTGCTCAGTTATGGAACTTGATGACCGATTTTATGAAACTAATTTATTGTTGATTTGATGTCACACAATTTTAAATTATTTTGGTGACACATGAAATTTACTTATATGATCCACATCATAATTGTGAACTAAGAAATAATTGGTGGCAGTCTAATGCGCTTCAAAAGAATATATAATTGTGGTCCCCCACAATTTACCAATTCATTAATACACATCATTCGTTACTCATGACTGGACAGACTGTATCATCATTATTATGTTAACTATTGCTTACGAGAACACAAAAGTCGATGGTATTTATTTCAGACGTATTAGAGCAGTTTGCTTAGGTTCCTGGCTAATTACACACATGCAAATCAGAACATGTTCGTGGTTGGTTGGTTTGTGGGTTTTAGGGGGACTAGACTACTATGTGCATGAGTCCTCCAGTGCATCACTTGGCAACACGCAGAAAAACAACGTGATGAAAGAACCTTAACTGGATTTAAAGTGGCGCAGGATAAAAGGACCCATTGCCAATAAAGTATTGAGAAAGTCTACAAGAGACGATCACATGGTAACAGATAGATGAAACGGGATAAAATAGCAGAGCCAATTAATGTGGTTGAACTACCATGAGGATAAAAGGGGAAAAAGCCTACCACGTGGCTTACACGACAAAACCTCTAATATGAAGACAGGACAGAGGAAACACACACAGATGTGGAACTAAAAGCTCAACCATAAAACTCATAGCAGCTGTAAAAACCTCCCACATGAAGAAATCGTAAAACAGAATCAGCCAGAGGCATCGTCACCAAGCACCAAGGGGAACGTGTTTGGGAGGTTGAAAGAGTGCTGTAGGGGAGCCAAAACATGACAGTCCAGCAGAAAATGGGCCACTGCCAATGTAGAACAACATTGGCACATGGGCGGATCCTCTCGGCAGAGGAGGTGTCAGCCAGGTGTGGCCAATGCGGAGACGGCAGAGAGCCACAGAGTCCGTACGGGACCCAAGCTGCAAAAACGTCCAAACAGATGTTGTTTCCTTAATCATTCAAAGCTTAATGGGCACGTCCAGAGCAGATCATTCAGCGTCCCACAGTTTTCGTATTTTACAGCGCAGCAGTGGACGGAAGTCTGGATCTGGGAGGCCTATCACTAGGGGGCGGTGGGTGGTAGCCTGTTTGGCTAGTTGGTCTACGCTCTCATTACCTGGAATGCCAAAATGGCTCGGGGTCCAAATAAACGTCACTGAGCGACCAGAGTCGTGTAGAGCCAGCGACGACTCCTGGATGGCCCTGACCAATGGATGACAGGGGTAACACTGATCAAGGGGCTACCAGCCAGATCTGCAGTCGACGAATGATCCAGGAAGGGGTATGGAACCTGGAGCAGAAAGAGGGATGCAGAGGGAAGGAGTCGATGGTTGAAAGGAGTGATTTGACCCATGTTACTATTGGCAGTCCTGACCAGGGTCGCCTCTGTGGCAAATAGATGACTTCTCCTGGGAAGAGAAGCCTGTGATTCGGATGCTGAGGGGTACAGTGGACTCTGGCAGCATACAGGGCGAGCAGTTGTTGACGCCGGAATCACAATGGGGTGACTCCAGTCACTGTGAGAAGACTCATGACAGGGCTTGTACGAAAGGCTCCAGTGGCCAGATTGATGCCAGTATGGTGGACTCTCAGTGCAGAGGGCGAGGCCGAGCTATAGACCTGGTTCCCAGAGTGTTATACAGCCGGAGGAAGATAGGGTGTGCTGCCCCCAGACTGTATGGCTGAGGCAATGAAGGATGTCCAGATGTCATGAGCACCGTTGCTTAAGCTGGCACAGATGAGGGAGCCAGGTCAAATATGAGTCAGAAAGGAGACCCAGTAAACAGTGAGTGACCAGAACCTGAAGGAACTCAAGGTAGAGCTCTGGATGCGGATGAACCGTCCGTCAGTGACAGAAATGTATCACCCTAGTTTTTTAGGGAAAAATTGAAAACTATGGGCAGAAGCCCAATTCTGGACCCGATGAATGGTTGCTTGAAGTCGTCGTTCAGCTACACTTGTACTGCCAGTAGTATAGTACAATCAAAACTCGTCCACATAGAGAGAGAGAGAGAGAGAGAGCAAGAAACAAGCACCTCGCTGCGGAGCACGTGGTTGCTCGCCGTGGAGGTTCGAGTCCTCCCTGGGGCATGGGCGTTTGTGTTTGTCCGTAGGTTAGTTTACCTAGGTTTAAGTAGTTTGTAAGCTACGGACTGATGACCATGCAGTTTGGTCCGATAGATTTACAGACAGTAGCAGTAGAGCAAGAAACTGACGGTTCCAATGCAGCAACTAGGCCATTCATGGCCACCAAGAAGAGGGGTCCACTTAGAATGGACCCTTGGGTACCACGTTCTCTTGGATATGGGGGGAAATGAAGGAGGTGCCAACACGAACTCCGGAACAGTGGGAAAGTAAAACGTTCTGGATAAAAAGTGGAAGGGAGCCACGGAGATCCCGTCCATGTAGCGTGGCAAGGATGTGATTATGCCATGCCATGTCATATGCTTTCTGGAGGTCGAAAAAGATGGCGACGAGGGGTTGACGTCGGGCGAAAGCGGTGGGGATCGCCGACTCCAAAGAGAGGTGGTTATCAATGGCAGAGTGACCCTGCTGGAAAGCACTTTGTTGTAAGGCGAGCAGACCCCAATACTCGAGAACCCACAGCAGCTGCTGGCTCACCAAACGTTCAAAACGCTTACAAAGAACCTTTGTGAGACTTCTGGGATGGTAACTATCAACGTTCAATGGATCTGCACCCAGTTTCAACAGAGGGATAACGATACTCTCCAGCCATTGAGATGGGTATGCTCCCTCGAGCCAGAGACGATTGAAGAAATCCAAAAGATGGCATTGTGAGTTTACAGAAAGATGTTTTATCGTTTGACAGAGGATCCGGTCCGGTCCTGGAGATGTATTGGGTAACTGGCAAGAACACTTTGGAATTCCCACTCAGTAAATGGCGCATTCTATGGCTCCAGACTAAATACCAACAGCTTTTGCTCAGTCCGCTCTTTGAAGGTACAAAAGCCTGGGGGTTGGCAGTGGATGCCGAATTGAGAGCAAAGTGCACTGCAAAATGCTCGGCGATGATAGTCGAGTCGGTATGAATAGTACCATGGAATGGAGAGACCCGCGCCCCCCGCCAGTGGGTGGTAACCTGATATGCGGTGAATCTTTGTACAAATCTGGGTAGAAGAAACATGGAGCCCAATGGTGGAAACATATTCTTCCCAGCATGCCTACTTGCGCTGCCCGATGAGCCATCATGTCTGGGCCCAAAGACATTTGAAGGCAACCAGGTGGTCAACTGTAGGGTGGTGCTGGTACTGCTGCAGAGCTCTGCGGCGATTGTGAATTGCTGCAGCTATCTCCGGTGACCACCAGGGCACTGGTCTTCGCTGGGGTAAGGCAGAAGAGGACTGTATCGTAGACTCAGTCTCCAAGACTGTTTGAAGTGGCACTGGGGAACTGTAGACAGAGGAATGTATATATAGACATACCCCAACCGACACCCTATTGTAGACTGTGTGATTATTGAAGTACCCAGGTAGCCCTGAAGGCTGGGGGTCCGATGACCAGGAAACCAGGTTTCCTGGAGAGCAACACAAAGAGCTGGAAAGGTGCTCAACACTGATGCAATTCAGCCAAGTGGCATAAAAAACCTCCACAATTCCATTGGAGGATCAGGCTGTCTCCTGATTGAGGGTGCATGAAGATGAGGAAGATGGAAGAGGGATGGCACGAGCACTCGTCTCTGGCTGTGAAGTCTGATCCTCCGTGTCCATGGAGTCTCAAAGATCAGCAAAGGTCAAATCTTCAGGTGTTGCGAGAAGGATGACCTCATCCTCAGGTGCAAGGACTGGGGGCATTGTGGCCGCCAGTGTCTCCTTGCGCTTTCCGTTCTTTTCCTTCTTTTCTTTCTTGTCTTCCCGCCGTTCCTTGGGCCTAGCAGAGGAAGTGGGTTTCTCCAGAGGAGCTTGAGGGGCGTGGGAAGACTGAGGTGCCAAACAGCTTTCTGGATGAGGGTCCTTCAGCCACTGGCCAGTGTCCGAATTCTTGGGGGAGACCGGTGGAAAGGGCACACAAGTCCCCTTCCCAGAAGAAGGAGCCAGAGAAGGGGCACCCTTTTCTGGCTGGAGAGCGGGGGTGACTGCTCCCGACGTGGGGGGTGGTATGGGCTCTGCAGAAGATGGGGTGCCTCCAGATGTCTGGGAGGTCGAGGTAGATGGGCAGCTCATAGAGCCCACAGAGTGAGGTAGAGCAGGTTGAGAAGTGGCCAGCAGTGGTGGCGTCATCGTAGCTGCAGAATACGATGTTAGCAGAGAGACTGGATGCAGCCTCTCATATTTCCTACGAGCCTCAGAGTATATCAGATGGTCCAAAGTCTTAGATCTGACAATCTTTCACTCTTTCTGTAAAACGGGATAGCTCTGTGAACACGGAGAGTGGTGACCTTGACAGTTAATGCAGTAAGGAGGGGGGACACAGGCAGTGTCCAGATCTACTGGACGGCCAAAGTCCCAAAAGTTTGTGGCAGCTTTTTTTAAATGAGAGGACATGTGCCCAAAACGCCACCATTTAAAACATCGCATTGGAGGCGGGGTGTATGGTCTCTACCTTTTCAGGTAGAGTGTCTCCCTCAAAGGCCAAGACGAATGTGCCGATGGCCGCCTTATTGTCTTTTGGTCCCCGAAAGACACGTCGGACAAAATGGACTCCACATCATTGTAAATTCTTGCGCAACTCCTCATCGGTCTGAAGCAAAAGGTCTCGGTGATAAATTACCCCCTTTGTGGGGCGTTATCGGGACAGGAATGTCGCCTAAGTGGTCACATGCTAGGTGGTTTTGTGATTGAGCAGGGGTTTCTACCTGTAGTAGGAAAGAACCATCATGCAGTTTGGACATTCCGGCAACTTCTCCAAACATTTCCTCGAGACGTTCAAGGAAGAAGGAAGGCTTGATTTGATTTGATTTTCTCAGGGGAGTCAAAACAGTCTTGGTCTAACCCGCCACTGCCCGCACAGAAACTAAGTTTACTGTGTGGTATCGCTCCCTGTATATCTAGTAAAGCCAACCAATGCCCTTCAATAGTGCAAGGAGTCCCTTTAGCAGTTTTTTATTAGATACAATTTCTTTGGGTCTGGTTGTCCCAAATGTTCTGTGCCTTTTACTCTCCAAGGCAGTGCATTCGAAGATTAGATGTGATGCAGTTTCATCACCATCATCACAGATCCTACATTTAGGGTCCTCTTCTGTTATTCCCATTGTATGTAGGTGGTTTTTGAAATTCCCATGGCCTGTCAGCAATCCAACCATGAGTCTAACCTCTCTCCTGTCCAGACCCAGGATTGCAGAGCTTCTTTTAAAACGTGGCTTTGGTATCATTACCTTGCCATGTTTTTGTTGATAAACTTTGGTCCAATATTCTACGTGCTGTCTTCTGAGCCAGTTACGTAGCTCCAATTTGATCATTGCCTTGGTGATTGTCAGGACAGGTTCCGGTCCAATAAATGGAGTCTCTGCCCCCATCCTGGCTAATCTGTCGGCATGTTCGTTGCCACTGATCCCCGAATGGCCATGGACCCACAATAGGTTTACACTATTGCGTTCCCCTAGCTCCACCAGAACCCTGTGACATTCTGTAACAATTTTAGACCTTGTTGCAGGAGCTGCCAGTGATCTCAGGGCTGCCTGGCTGTCTGAATAGATATAGATGCTACGATCTTTGTAGCACCTACGAAAATTCTCCTCCACACACGCTCTAATGGCAGTGATTTCGGCCTGGAACACTGAGGCCAGTTTCCCTAGAGAGATGACGCCCTCCAGTCTTGACTGCAACCCGTATACCCCGGCCCAACGCCTTGGTCCGATTTTGACCCGTCAATGAACCAGACAATATCCCCTGTACGGTGTCGAACTATTTTCTCCCACTGCTCCCTACATCCAATTGTTATATTGAAAGGCTTGTTGAAGTAGTATGGGGTTATAATATAGTCGGCTGGCATTTCTCCAACCTCTCCTCACTATTTTAGTGTGTGATTCTGGATATCCCAAAGAGTTCCAGTTGTTGCCAGTTTTGAGTCTGTATGCACCAGCCGCTGCCTCGAACTTGACCCAAACGTGTAATGGGGGCATATCCAGCATGTTTTCCATCCCAGAAGTTGGTGTGCTGCTAATTCCGCCTGTTATGGCTAAGCAGGCTAATCTCTGCACCTTACCAAGCTCCTTAGCAGCATCCTGCTGTTCTACCTTCTACCACCACACGACCGCCCCATAGGTGAACGACCGCCCCATAGGTGATCCTGGGTCTAATCACTGTGGTGTATATCCGGTGCATACCCTTGGGGCTCAGGCCCCAATTTTTGCCACAAGCTCTCCTGGTACTCACAAGAGTATCTTTTGCCTTGGAGCAAATATTCCTGATGTGAGGGGTCCATGTCAGTTTCTCATCTAGGGTAACCCCTAGATATTTCACTGTCCCCTTCACAGGTAGTGCTTCATTGAAAAGCTTTAGATCCCAACTTGAATATTGGATATGCTTCTTTGCGAATGGTACAACAACCGTCTTCTTAAAACTAACCCCCAGATCCTATTTTCTGCACCAGTCTTGCACAATGTCCAATGCACCTTGTGCCATATTCTTCACTGTGTCAGCAAATTTGCTAAGTATTACTATGACAAGATCATCTGCGTCTCCTTGGCAAAAGTACTGCCCAGAGTTTAACTCTCCAATGAGATCATTCACCACTAGATTCCACAATAAAGGGGAAAGAACTCCTCCTTGTGGGCAACCCCTAGTGGTGTTGATTACTATTTTTTCATTCATCATGGTAGCCTCTACCTTTCTTCCACTGAGCATGGCCCTAGTCCACCTACATATAGTGGTCCCTAGGTCATGCACCTCTGCTCCTCTCACCATGGAATCGAAGGTCGTGTTGCTAAAAGCCCCTCGATGTCTAGGAATATACAGAGTGCTATTTCCTGAAAGTGTAGTGCTTTCTCCACCTTCCCAACGAATTGGTGGAGAGCTGTCTCACATGATTTACCTGGCTGATATGCATGTTGGTTTGAATGTAGAGGAGCACTACTTAACATCCTTTCTCCAAAATGCACATTAACCAGATTTTCCAATGTCTTAAGAATGAAGGAGGACAGGCTGATTGGTCTCATATCCTTGGCCTTGGTATGATGAATTCTCCCTGGTTTTGGAATGAAGACAGCCTTCACTGCCTTCCAGGCTTTGGGAATGATTCCTGCTGCTAGGCTAACGATGAATAACATGCACAGGAATCTAATAAGATTTTCTCCCGCTTGTTGCAGGAGAGCTGGATAGATTCCATCGGGACCAGGTGACTTGAACAGTTGAAATGTTCCCATCACCCATCGGACCTTACTGAAATCGACACACTCCTTGGCCAAATCCCAGTCCTCTTTGCAAATACCTGAGAACCGTTGTCTCTCAGGAGTCACATTCTGGTCTGAGTTATCCCCCGGAGTATACTGAGGAAAGTGAGTCTTGAGAAGCAGTTCCAGCGTCTCATGTGCTGTCTTTGTATACTCCCCATCCTCCTGGATTAGTTGGTACCCTAGTGAGGATTTTTTGAAGTCTGGCTTGAGCAGCCGTGCCCTCCACTTCCTCACAGAATACCTTCCAGGATGCCTCCTTTGCTCATATGATGGCAAGGTTGTAATTGACGAGGGCCTCACGATATTTTGCCCATTGTCCTTTGCACCTCGCAAGGTTAAACAGTCTTTGTACCTGTTTCCTTTGCATTTTGAGGTGATTATTCCACCAAGGCACACTCCTATTTGTGCACTTCTTGGTGATTGAGCAGTTGTCCTGGTATGAGGTCACTATAGCAGAGGTTACGGCCTCTGCTACTTCCTCAAACTCTGCTGGATTCGTTATCGAAGTTTTAATTTCCGATAGGCTGAAGTCAAGGTCTCTCCTATATGTCTCCCAGTCCGTTTTCCTGGGATTCCTATAGGCCATGGTCTGTCTGCTTCCCATTTCAACCTTGAATTTAATATACAGGTGATCTGATGAGGATGGCTCCAGGACCACATGCCACTGTTTGACATAACTTCCCATCATCATGGAACCAAAAGTTATGTCAATTACTTCTTCCCTTCTACTATTCATGAATGTAAGGTCATCACCCCTATACAGGATCTCCAATTTGTTAGATAGGAGAAATTCAAGAAGGTGCTCACCTCTACTGTTGGTGTCCTTGCTGCCCCATGATAGATTGTTGGCATTGGCATCACATCCCACCAACAGTTTGTCACCTTGCCGATGGCAGGCTTCCGTCAGTCTCCTCATTTCCAAAGGAGGAGGAGAGCTGTCTTCATAAGGAAGGTATGCTGAGGCCAAAACAATTTCCCTGGTGATACCTTCCTCACGTTGCTGCATCCTGATGCTCACCAGGTCACTGGAACAAAAATCCATCATTGGTATGAAAGGTATTTCATTTCTAACGTAATGCATGTTCTAGAGTTTTTTTTTAGATTTCTAGCATAAATCAGCTTACCTCCAGTACCACCGAAGCCCGATGCACCCCCTTTGTATAAATAGGGTTCTTATATCAGGGTCACGTCCACTTCCTGTCTCCCCAGGCGACGGCTCAGGGCAGCAGTGACCCCTTTACTGTGCTGCAGTTTTATCTGCAGCACTTCCAGTCCCCATCTTGCTGCCATTATTGCTTTTAAGGTCTTTGATCACCCTGACGGCGACCTGCGAACAGTTTCAGACCTTGCTCTCACATTGCCTTCAGGGACTTCTCTCCGACCTCCACCACCAGGGTTCGTCTTTCCGGAGCGACCTTTTGGTTAATTAGCCTCCAATCCTCTGTCGAGACTTTTGGGTTCTGGATCCTTATTTTCTCCAACAGAGTCTTTGGAGGGACATCCTTAAGGATGTTTGGTTCCCATATTGATACCTTTGCGGTCTTCAGGAGTTCAGTTGCTGTCTTGACCAGCAGCTTTGCATCCTCCCACGGCGATATCATGGGCACCTTGTCCGTAAGCCATTCTGCTGAGTGCTCCTCCTTGCAGACAAAAATGAGGGCATCGCGATCTAGATAGACCCTCCTGAATTTGGATCCTATCCCAGCGTCCCCCCCAATCTCTTCAAAGAGGGCCATCTGCACGAGCTCGTCCTGCTGCAAGGTGATGTTCACCAGTGGGTATCCTTCTTGGACAACCGCCATTCTAAAGACCGAGACTCCAGTACTATAGGTCTGTTTCCCTATTTCCTGCCTCAGTCTTTTAGGAGCACGCCTGTCCAGAGAGGAGGGAGTCTTAGATTCCTCCATAACCCTCTTGCCACGTGTCTTTGACATCGAGGGGGTCTGTGTATCCCCTTTGGCCTGAGGAAGTTTCTTTTTGGGAGTCTTGGGCTCAAGCCCTTTTGATTCCCTCCACTTACGCTTAAGAAGCCATTCTTTTCCTTCCTTTTGCTTCTGTTCCTTGAGAAGAAGCCATTCTTTTCCTTCCTTTTGCTTCTGTTCCTTGAGAAGTTTCCTCCTCTGAGCCCCAGACAAGGCCTTAATCCTAATCTGGTCCAACTTCTCTCTTACAGTTCCCACTTCTTGCTCAGGTCTAGATCCTGATTCAGAAGTAGGAGTGCACTCCATCAGTACTGATCCCGATGTCTGCGTATCTGAGGTCTCAGATTGCCCCTCAAATTCTTTTAAAATACTTTCTCTCTGTGTTCATCTTAGTCCCGTGAGATTTGGGGATTTATATGGTCCACACCACGATAACCCCGTGCAGAGCAAAGCTACTTACTCAGGGAGATCGCCCGGTATCCGTGTAGCTCCGTGCAAGACACTTCCACCCATGTGCCACGCACCCCTCGGCATGAATCACATCACACCTTGGGTTGGGAAAGGACTGGGAGAGGATAAGGAAGACGGGACGTTGTGGGACACACTTAGTCAGATCCATCACCTGAGGCCCTTCCGGCAGTAGGTTCTCTACCTTCGGTATAGCCCTCAGCTTCACACGGATGTGCAAACCTCTCCACCCGCACGGACAGTGCTTCGTCAAGGTGGTGTCCCCCGGAGAGGAAGGAAGGCTTAGTTGCCTGGAAAGATTCCCCATTCAGTCTGGTACACACGAGATACTGTGGCGAATACGGCTCAGTCTTCTTTGTGGCCCCATGTTCCCCCCATGATGGGGTTAGGGAAGGAAACGGTTTGGGGTGATATCTCTCAACGTTAAAGTTAAATTTGCCACACTTAGAGACACCTGACTTAGCGCGAGAATTTTCAGGGTTTTCTTCCTCTTCATTGCTAAATGTCCGCCCCGATGCCACCCACTCCGTAACAGGGGCTCTCCTCACGGGCGTCACCCAGCCACAGCAATGTCACCTGGTGGGATGATCGTTGCTGGGAGTCCTAATGTGCCACAGAGACAAGCATCAACTCCTTGGCATTCATGAGGTTGTCACACCTCAGGCCTTGTCAGTGTGATCCCTGTGCAATTCAGGGGGCTCAACCATGAGGGTGCATAACAGCCCCACCACACAGACTGGCTACATGTGCTGGTGACCTAGTGGGGGAAGGGGGCTACAGCAAAGAAGGAATTGGGAAGGAAAGGGTAGGAATCCGCGCCGTAGGGGATAGGTTGGGAGTTCTTCCCCAAATGGCTCACACTTAGACTGAAATTTGGATGGAGGTCAAACCCCTATGGGGACCTGACTGCGCAGAAATTAGTGAAAACGGCAAGCAAAAAGACAATTGCAGAACCAGCAGTGCCATGGAAATAACCGAGCCGTCAACGCGAGAACACCTAGAGAAGGGATTGGAGAAGGGCAGGGGGGAGGAATGGGGTTAGGGAGCGGAAGGAACGGGCGGGGGGGGGGGAATGCGGCCTGGGGAAGTTGGAAGGAAGACCGCAATGGCCCGGGGACCCGTGCGTGCCATACATGTTTTCACAAAAAAACTGTGAGCCCCCTGGGTGGGAGGGAACATGTTCATGTATAAACAGCCAACTATTTGTGAAATCGCCACATATTGAAAAAGGCAGCCAACTACATCTTTATCATTCGTTCGCTTCAGTCACAGCAGTTTAAACTCTCCTGTTAGGTTCCTGCACATATTAACTCTCATATATCATAACAAATACGGAAAAAACAAGCGAGTAGTGTAAAACAGACTTGTAATACATTTATATTCTCGTTCTCTATTCTATTACATAGGGCCTATATAAAACTAAAATATTTTAGCTGTAACAGGATTCGAATCCAAAAATTTCCTTTTTCCTGCTATCACAGCCTAGTACACTAACGACAAGACTAGATTGGTTGAACTATTACGAGGACTACTTTTTAAATTCATATACATCCTGCTTAGACCTTTTATGGTTCTTTCATATTTTATTGATATTCGCTTGTAACTGACACTTAATGTACCAAAGCGAAGTGTTTGTGATGAATCTGAAATGTACCATTTCCGTTAAAAGACTATTGTCATGATTTACAGTTCAACATGTCGTCTGAAAAGTTATTGAAGAGTAAAGGCCAACAGTGGAAATATACTCCTCTTTCCGAGAAAAATGCATCAGCCCCTAACGTTACCATATGTACTCAATGTGCCATATTTGTCGTATTATGAAACACATTAACACAGAATTTATTTGAGCTTAAATTTTGTGGGTAGCAGAGATATTATAAAGTGAGGAGACATTGGGAGGTACCAGATTGACTTTATAATGGTAAGGCAAACGATTAGAAATCCGGTTGTAAACTGTAAGACATATCCGGGGGCAGATATAGACTGACCATACCTTACTGGTTTAGCATGGGGTTGGAGCCCCAACAATAACCACATGTACTTTAGATCACACGTTATTACTAACAGTGCAAAGACTACAACCAGACTGAACATTAATATGGCTATCAGGTCCAGGGAAGCTAGGGTAGCGTTCAGCTCCCACCACTGGGAATAATTGGGACATCAATTTTTACCTTACACACACTGTATCGAAGACCTCGCAATCAGCTATCGACTATTCTATTGTACTCGATACTTCAATTTGACAGACGCCATCTTGATTTTCCATATTTCTAAAAGAGTTTAGCTATTATAATCAAGCCCCCACAATCACGTAAGTAGCCGACTGCGAACAGCGGGCAAATTGAAGAGCGCCTCCGCGGCCATTGTAGTGGCAAACTGCCGCGCGAACTTTAAATGTGCGTTAAGAATCTTTTGATTAGAGAGAGTATTCATTATTCATTTAAGTCACGAAAACTATCTCTAATTGAAATATATAACTACAAAACAGCTTCAGACTCCTTGAATATACAGCGACTATCGGTTGTGTGGAAATTTATTACACATATGGTGTAGAAATTGGCCAACAGCGTTTCCTCTTTCTAACGAAACCGAACTATAACACGTATTTTTTTCCCTTGCGTTCTAAGTGCGGCATATGAACGGAATTTATCGTCAGTCACGATTTTTTGGCACTTTCGTATTCTGCTATTGTGAAACTTTTGTACAAACATTAATTTCGAAAGAGTTTCACACTTTACGTCTTTGATTTAATGCTGTATTCTCCAATATTTAGATATTTCATAGCTTCAAAAAATCAAACAGGGCTGACTGAAACAGCTAATGTTAAAAATCGATTGTGGAAGTGAAATATGCCATCAGATACGTAACTGAAAAACAGCTTCTTACATTGTGAATACAACAATCAGCCACTATCAAATTTTTTAAGAACACAAAGTATGCCATAACGTTTTCTTAACTAAGGCCCCTAACATTAGGGTATCTAGCAAGAAAATTAGAATTTTTTAATGCTGTAAGTTAAATACCTTATAGCAGAGTGAACTGCTCAAAATTCAGCAACTATCGTCACAGGGTTGAACTTCACAATGTGCATCCACTGTGGCTATGTGCCATTCATATATGGAACTATACACATGTCTGCAATCCCCTTTCAGTTGTTATACCTATATGTAAAGTAGATTACCTTTAAATTCTCCTTTACAAGTTGCTAATATCAATTTCATAAACAAAAATTCGAACTGCAGTGAGGCAACTAATTTTGTGACCCCAATAGTTTTTTTACACAATCATAAAATGAAACTTTTTGAACTTCCTGTCCACCAGTACTGCGTAAAGTAGCTCCTACTAGTATTATAAAAGTCTGTTATTTATTTCATTCAATCGTATATTGTCTTGACTAACAGTCTGTTAAGCAAGAGTTACTATCTATGAACACAAGTAGTAGGGCTACTTGTATTTCTGAGAAATATAAATTGGAAGACAATATTCGATCTTTTTATTCCTTTCTTAAATTGATTTATGCATTTAAACGCGGAGAAGATCTTCACCATCGTGCTTCATGTACACTGCGATAGTCAAACAATACAGACATGACTATCAATTGTGTATGTATCCCGCAGTAAGTATTTCATACACGATTCATCTGCTAATAACACTCGTATTTATCTGACGCTTGCCACTAACATGGTGGACGGGTGAAGGTTCAAATTATCCCGCGACAGCAGCGCCGTCAGGAAGTCTAGTTATTTTTAGAAGGTCTTTGATTATAATAGACGGGCATTTCATGGAAACAACACACAGATGAATCACAAAAACCGTTCACAACTCCATTTCTTATCACTACATGTAAACAATAATACACCAATAGTCAAAAATTCCTGAAACTATAGTAGATAAGTTTCTGCAAATTGTCGTAATGTAGTGGTAAGCATTAGAGCCTAGAGGTCCACAGTATGAAGGTGTTTGGTTCGAAACGCCTAGTATGGGATTTTTTAAACTTTTTAAATTTATATATATATATATATATATATATATATATATATATATATATATATATATGGTAACATAAAGTAGATGATGCTTAAACACATTTTTGTGGGCCTTTCTTAGTTTCTTATTCATAACGGTAGTACTGTATGCAATACATGATGTTTCTTGTAACAGAGCGCTGTCTCAGAAATTAGAGACATCGAATTGATGACTTTGGTCTGATTAGAATATGGAGACTGGAATTCCTGGAAGTGATATGGCCAGCAATGACATTTCTGTTGAGAATGGACTTCATGGAAATGATACGACCAGCAGTCACATTTGTGTTTTCCTTTTCACAAATATTTAACCTTTGTTCCAAATATCTTAACGATTTCCAGGGATATGGTCAGATAAGGCTAAGGGAAAAGTTTAATAGGCTACATTCTAATAGTAAAAGACTTAATGTACGGTATACAATATCCCACCAAACAGCAATCAAAGGATGAATAAATAAATAAACCGCTGATAAAATAAGTGACGATGCCATTTATATTGCTCACTTCTCAGAAATATTTCGCTGTTTATTTCCGAATATCTTGTGATTTTCAAGCACGTGGTTAGGCCTATATTCCTAGCTTATCTCAATATTCGGTTGTTTATTTTCGAAAGTGTCGCGATTTCTGAGAGTGTAGTTAAAACGATATCTCATGCTTGTCACCAATATTTGGTACGGCAGTTTGTTTCGAAATTTTTTTACGATTGGGGAGCTTTTGGTTAGCCAAGATCCTACGAGGGAGAACTTTAATTTCTCAGAACACTAACAGCGTCGTCTGCTGGCATCTCTACATCCTAATGTTGATCCCACAGTCTTAATTTTGGAGATATTTGAGACCTGAAATCCCTCCATAATCCTTTAGAAACATTCATTTTAATCATAGTTTGATGTTGTCTACACAGACTACAAGGTGGCATTACCTAATTCTCTAGACCTATAGCCATTAAGGAATTTACACTTTTTAACATTTCAGATTAAACCCATTTCTCCCTTATTAAGGTCTGGAGAAAAGGGTAGTGTATTGTGTCTAGTTCTATTCTTAACATATGTGACACTGATGTTAGTATAATAGACGCTACTAATAGCAACATCATACTAGAGGATAAAATATAATTCGTATCAGCAAAACAAACTCTCCAAAATATTTTGAATATTGACACACATTTCCATGTTTTGTGCTTAGTTTAATTTTATTAAGAAGTCCCACAGTATTTTAGAAACACGAAGGCAAAGAAAGAAAAATAAAATGTAACCGGCTCACAATCACTATAAAGTTGTGAAACTTCAGACAATACCAGTGATGGTTTACAACCTATTGTACTGAGAATGAGGTATTTTTATGCTACCATTAAATAAGGCAATACCCAAATGTGTCACTTTTGCAGCAGGCTGTAATCGAACAAACAGCGACGTTTATTATGATACGATAGCTATTGAAATAAACCAATTCACATTACACTAGCATATCACATTTGCACCAAGTTATGTGACCACTCCCATGAACCACAGACATTGCCGAGGTGGGGTGGCTTGCGTGCCTCAACGATACAGATAGCCATACCGTAGGTGCAATCGCAGTGGAGGGGTGTCTGTGGAGAGGTCAGACAAACGTGTGGTTCCTGAAGAGGGGCAGCAGCCTTTTCAGTAGTTACAGGGGCAACAGTCTGGATGATTAACTGAGCTGACCTTGTAACATCAACTAACATGGCTTTGCCATGAGGTTACTTCAAATGGCTGAAAGCAAGGGGAAACTACTGCCGTTACTTCTCCCGAGGACTTGCAGCTCTACTGTATGAACATATGATGATGGCATCCTCTCGGGTAAAGTATTCTGGAGGTAAAATAGTCGCTCATTCGAATCTCCGGGCAGGGACTACTCAGGAGGATATGATCATCAGGAAAGACAACACTGGCATTCGACGGATCGGAGCGTGGAATGTTAGATCCCTTAATCGGGTAGGGAAGTTAGAAAATTTAAAAAGAGAAATTGATAGGTCCAAATTAGATATAGTGAGGATTAGTGAACAGGATTTCTGGTCAGGTGAGTAAAGGATTATAAATACAAAATCAGTTGGGGGTATTACAGGAGTAGGACTGTTAATAAATAAGAAATGCATGTAAACTACTAAGAGCAACACAGTGATCACATTATCGTAGTCAAGATAGATACGAACCCAAAACCGACCACAGTAGTACAGGTTTATATGCCAACTAGCTCTGCTGATGATGACGAGATTGAAGAAATATGCGAGAAGCTAAAGGAAATTATTCAGACAATTAAGGGAGAGGAAAACTTAATTGTTATTGAAACTGGATTTCGGTAGTAGGACAAGGAAGGAAGGAAGGGAAGATAGTAGGTGAATATGGTCTGGGCAAAAGGAATGAAAGAGGAAATTGCGTGGTAGAATTGTGCACGGAACATAATTTAGTTATAACAAACACCTGGTTTAAGAATCACAAATATAAAGTTGTATACGTGGAAGAGACCAGGAAACACCGGGCGATACCAGATAGATTTTATAATGGCAAAACATAGATTTCGGAACCAGGTTTTAAACTGTAAGACACACCAGGGGCAAATACAAACTCTGACCATAACTTATTGGTCATAATTGTAGGCTGAAACTGAAAAAAAAAAAAACTGCAGAAAGGTATCAAAAGGTAGGCTGAAACTGAAGAAACTACAAAAAGGTAGGAAAATAAGGAGATGGGACCTGCATAAACTGAAGGCACCTGAAGTTCTTGAGAATTTCTGAGGGAGCTTTAGGAAACAATTGACATAAACGGGGGAAAATAAAAAAGTAGAGGAGGAATGCGTACATTGAGAGATGAAATAGTGAAGGCAGCAGAGGACAAAACAGGTAGGAAGGCAAGACATACAAAAAATCCTTGGATATCACAGGACATACTAAATTTAATCGATGAAAGGAGAAAATATAAAAATGCAGTAAATGAAACAGGCAAAAATGAAGTACAGGAGACTAATAAATGAAATTGACAGGAAGTGCAATATGGCTAAGCAGGAGTGGCTAATGCTAAGGCAAATGCAAGGATGTAGAAGAATGTATAAATTGGGGAAAAATAGATACTGTCTACAGGAAAATAAAAGAGATATTTGGAGATAAGAAAAACAGCTCTATGAATATCAAGAACACAGATGGAAAGCCAGTTCTCAGCAAATAAGGGAAAGCTGAAAGGTGGACAGAGTGCCGGCCGTGGTGGCCGAGGGGACTGAGGCACTCCAGTCACGGTCTGCACGGCCACTACAGTCGGGGGTTCGAATCCCCCCTCGGGCATGGATATTTGTGCCGTCCTTAGTCTTAGGTAGTTCATAAGTAGTTTGTAAGCTTAGGGACTGATGACCCTGCACTTAAGTCCCATAAGTTCTAGAAACATTTGAACATTTATTTTGGTGGAAAGAGTATATAGAGAGGCTCTATGAAGGAAATGAACTTAGACGCAATTTTGTAGAAAGGGAAGAAGAAGTAGATGAGGATGAAATAGGAGATACTATACTGATAGATAGAGCACTGAAGGACCTAAGTCAAAACAAGGCCCCTGGAGTAGATGACATTCCCTCAGAGCTACTGAAGTCTCTGGGAGAACAAGTCATGACAAAACTGTTTCACCTGGTGCATAAGATGTATGACACAGGCGAAGTACCCTCAGACTTTAAGAAAAATGTTATCATCCCCATTCCAAAGAAAACAGGTACAGGCAGGTGTGAAAACTACAGAACCATCAGTTTAATGTCATGGTTGCAAAATTATTTACAGAAGAATGGAAAAGCTGGTAGAAGCTGACCTCGGGAAAGATCAGTTTGGATTCAGGAGAAATGTAGGAACACGGGAGGCCATACTCACTTTACGGCCTATCCTTGAAGGTAAATTAAGAAAAGGCAAACCTACATATTTAGCTTTTGTAGATTTGAAGGCTTTTGACAATGTTGATTGGAATAAACTCTTTCAAGTTCTGAAGCAAGCAGGAGTAAAATATAGGGAGTGTAAGGTTATTTAGAACTTGTACAAAAAACAGACAGTGGTTGTTAGAGTTGAAGGGCATGAATGGCATGCAGTGGTTGGGAAGGGAGTAAGACAGGGTTGTAGTTTTTCTCCAGTGTTACTCAATTTGTACATTGAGCAAGCTATAAAGGAAAGCAATGAGAAATTTGGAGAAGGAATTAAAGTTCAGGGTGAAGAATTAAAAACAATGTGTTTTGCCGATGACATAGTAACTCTGTCAAAGACAGCAAAGGACATGGAAGAGCAATTGAACGGAATGAACAGTGTGCTGAAAGGTGCATATAAAATGAACATTAACAAGAGCAAAACTAGGGTCATGGAGTGCAGTCTAAGAAAATCAGGCGATGCTGAAGGAATTAGATTAGATAATGAAACAATAAAGGAAGTAGATGAGTTTTGTTACTTGGGCAGTAAAATAATAAATGGCGGTTGCAGTACAGAGGATATAAAATGCAGAATGGCAATGGGTAAAAAAGCGTTCTTGAAAAAGAGAAATTTGTTAACATCGATTATTAAATTAAGCCTAAGGAAGTCCTTTCTGAAGGCATTTGTGTGGAGTGTTGCCTTGTATGGGAGTGATACATGGACGATAAACAGTGCGGACATGAAGAGGATATACTTTTGAAATGTGGTGCTGCAGAAGATTGCTGAAGGTTAGGTGGGTGGATCGCGTAACTAATGAGGAGGTACTGAACAGAATTGGGGAGAAAAAGAATTTCTGGCATATCTTGACTAAAAGAAGGGATCTATTGGTAGGACACAATCTTAGACAGCAAGAAATTGTGAATTTAGTGTTGGCGGGAAGTGTGTGGGGTAAAAACCGTAGAGGAAGACCAAGATATGGATACAGTAAGCAGGTTCAGACAGATGTAGGTTGCTTCTCATATGTGGAGTTGAAGAGGCTTGCTCAGGATAGGTATTGTGAAGAGCTGCATCAAATGAGTCTCCAGACTGAAGCCCACAACAACAACAACAACAACATGTGACCACAAGTTGATAGCGCTTTGTGCAATCTTCAATACAGCGTGTGACGTAAAAGTGACGTCATGTTTGTTCCAAGTGATGTGAGCAGAACACTACCTGGGAAGCTGTGGCCCCAAAGATGCCAGCTGTAAAGATATATCACACATTATTTAATCAATTTGGCATTTGAGTGGTCATCAAAAAGCCTCCCCCCACAGTCGGAGTACATCTTGAGAGGGCTGCAAGGGTGGGGGGGGGGGGGAGTAGGCCAAGTTGTCAGGCAGCAGTAGCCTAGGCAGCCGAGTAACAAATTATTTGATGATGTCCATTGGTAATGAAGTACGTGAGCGGCGATGAATCACTGAAGATGAAGTCGTCGAGATGCTGAGGGTGGTGGGCACTGCGGGCTGGACTTGTATGTAGGTCGGTGGAGCCCACTAGTGTGACGACGAGCACCTTGGTGGACGGAAGCAGGAAGGCTTGGACAGCATGTGATTTGATGGTGGCAAGGAGGGGTATATGATGAAGAAGCTGCCCCTCATTGGCAGAAGGTGGGGGAAGGGGCGGAAGAAGCAGAGAAAGATGAACAGAGGATGAAAACTGAGCAGTTGTGAAGTATAATGGAGATGTCTGTTGCCAGAGGAGGGGGAATGGGGCCAACGAATTCTAGGTATCGGGATGGCAGAAGAGGAGAGGGGAAGAAAACATGGTGAGAGCGAAGGCAAAGAGAGTGAGGGAAAAGGAGTAGCAACCGAGGGAGAGAAGGGAGTGACTGGTGGCAAGGGGGAATGTGTGGAAGAGCCTGGCAGAGGAAGATGAGAAACAGATTCAATGTATGCGGGTTTGATACAATTTATGTAAATGGTGATTGGAGCATTATTGAGGGAAATGATGGTGTTATCACCCCTCTTCATGACCCGGTGAGGGCCCGAATAGGGAGGCTGAAGAAGGGAATGGACCATGTCATTGCGGAGGAATACATGTGCGCATGTCACCAGGGCAGAAGGGATATGAGGAGCAGGAGGGGAGTGACTGGATGGTGGAGCAGTATAGGTGGACATGGTCTATGAAGGATGGAAGATCAGAAGAGGGCGAAGGAGAGGATGGGTATACAAGTTTGCCAGGGAGGGAAAGGTTTTGCCCGTAGACAAACTCTGCGACATTGCCTATGAGGCCGGTTTGTAGGTGATGTGCAGGCTGAGGAGGATCAAAGGTAAAGCCTCCAACCAATGAGTGTCATGGCACATTAGGACTTTCTTTAGAGTCCGGTGCCAGTGCTCAATGAGGCCATTACCTTGAGGGTGATAAGCTGCTGTATGAATGCGTCTGACGCCAAGAATGTTGAAATGATTAAAAAAAAAAAAAAAAAAAAAAAAAAAAAAAAAAAAAAAAAAAAATAAGACTTGAACTGTCAGCCTTGGTTGGTTGGTTTGTCAGCAAGCCAGCCGAATCAGTGAGATCCAAAAATGCATGAATGTGCATGCAATATTTTCCGCTGTGATGTTGGGAAGGTGCATGGCTTCAACCCAGCAAGAGGTGCGGTCAATGGAAGCAAGCAGATAGTGGAAACCTTCGGTTGGGAGAAGAGGGTCGACTAAATCGATATGAACATGTTGGAAGCGGCCAGCCGGGATGGGGAAAGAACCCAGAGGAGGAGAGATGTGTTTATGAACTTTGCTTTTTTGTCAGGGAACACAGGTGCGAGCCCAGGCTTGGTAATCCTGCTTTATGTCTCGCCAGATAAACTTGTCCGTGACCAACTTAGTGGAGGCCTTTACACCAGGGTGAGCAAGATTGTGTAATTTATTAAAGACATCACACCTGAGACAGTGAGGAATGTAGGGGCAGAGAGTGCCTGTCAATTTGTCGCACCAAACCTCACCCAATACACCAGGAAAGGTGGTGCAGATAGGTCGCAAAGAAGAGGAAGAGTTCTGAATGAATTACATAATGTCGTCTCAGCCGCTTAAAGAGTAGTGAGCTGAGAGAGGTCCAAGAGAGAAGAAATAGCATCAATGTGCGAGAGTAAATTGGCAATGACATTGTACTCACCCTTGTATAGTGGACATTGATGGTAAATTTACAAATGTAGTCAAAATAGCAGAACCCATGGGGAGGAGGGTCTACTGGAGGGTTAGTGATAGCAGCTGCAAGAGGTTTGTGGTAAGTGAGAACATAGAAAGAATGGCTGTGTACGTCAGAGTGGAAGTTTTTGATGGCTTCATAGATGGACAGGAGTTCTCAATCAAAGAGTATTTCTTCTGAGCATTGTTGAGTTTCTTTGAGAAAAATTGCAAAGGAAATGTGACTCCATTGAGGGATTAGCTGAGGACTGCGCCAGTGGCGGTGTCACACGAATCAGTGGTGATAAATAGTTCAGGATTAGCATGAGGGTGAGCAATAGTAACAGCCAAGGGAGTAGATATTTGAGAGCTGAGAATGCCCAAAACATAGCATCTGTCCAGGGAACAGCCCGACTGTGAGGTGTGTTTACCAGCTAGGGTATCTGTAAGTGAGGCTTGCAGCTCAACAGCGCCAGCTAAGTGTCATCGATAGTAATTAATGTTGCCAAGGAAAGGATGTAATTCTTTGAAAGTTGTGGGATGCGGCAAGTTCCTGATGTGGTTAGGAAAGGGATTGTCCCAATGGCAGAAACTGTGAACGCCAAAGAAAAGCACTGAACTCTGATGTAGTTTTCGTTTGTTGTCATCAAGTTCGATGCCTTCTGCATCCAGTGTCAAGAAGGATTTGAAAATGTTTCTTATTCTCCTCAATCGAGTTTACTGAATATTAAAATGTCATCGAGGTATGCAAAACAAAACTTCAGGGGAAATGAAATCTAATTGATAAACCACTGCCAAGTATGAGTGGCATTTTTAAGGCCAAAAGGCATGAACCGGTAGTGGAATAAATCTATGGGAGTAGTGATGGCAGTCTTTTCAAAGTTTTCAGGAGCCATAGGAATTTGGTGGAAAGCACGTTTGCAGTCCACAATAGAGAACACTTTTGCACCATCAGAGTCTGTGTGAAGTCAGCAATGTTTGAAATAGGATAACTCTCCATTAGGCTGCGAGCATTGAGCCAGCGATAATCTCTGCACATACGCTCAGAACTGTACTGCTTGGGCACTAAATGAATGAGAGAAGACCAACTGCTAGGTGTGAGGGCTCAATGACACCCGACTTTAAGAGATCTGCAATCTGTTCTTTGACAGCCGCCAATTTTTCTGGGCTGAGACAACATGGTTTGCTAGATATGGGAGAACCATCAATAAGATGTAGTTAGTGAACCGTGCAGTTTGTAGCCAATGAGACACCATGAGAAGAGACAGGAGGCTGTGTTTACACTTGTAGTCATCTGTTGTGACAGGCTGGAATGTGTGCCGAGAGAGGGGATGCAGCCCAGTGCAAATCACATGGATTTTGTGAGGGGGGGGGGGGGACTCAGCAGCACTTGTGGCCAAATGAGAGAGCTGAGGCATCAAGGAAGGTATAGCTCCAGCCATAGGTTTACTTGAGTGAGTCAGGGGCGCTCTGAGGCAAGATGGCATCACATATAAGTTCCTCACCTGGCCACTAGCTGGGGAAGGCGCGCGCATCACGGTAGCAGACTGCTTGACTGGTGGTGTGGAAACAAGTGAAGATTGTGAGGCGTGAGATAAGGAGGAAGTGTTAGAGGCGGCCATCAGAGTGGGACACCGCACAGGCCGAGCGGCCAAGAGAGACATAGGCATGGAAACAAAGGTCTGTTTACAAACGTCCAAGTACACACGAATGGAGGGGGAGAACTGCCACAAACACTATTTACACTGCATGCTGGCATGACGGCACTGTGAACACTTTTTGAGGTGACACTTGTACTAACCTTGGAGTGAATATCCTTCCGCTGCGACTGCAGAGACAAAATTTAATGCAGAGTGGACGCCAGAAGTGATTCTGTGACTGCGAGGTGGCGGGCTATGTCCTAAATTTCACGACATAGACGGGGCACACATTCACATTCGACTGACCACTTCGACAAGAGAGATTCTGATTATTTAATGGTATCGAAGCACTCACGAACAGTTTCATCCTTTTCGTGGCACAGTTTGATCATTTGTTCATGTTTGCGACCCAACTTTGGAAACAGAGCATCAAACTTTTTGATAGTCTGGAAACAGTAATGATTGGTGCATTAGCAGTTCAAGAATCAGAGCTCTACAGAGCATAAGAAAAATGACTGTTTCTGGGGTGGTGAACACCGAAAATCACACAGTATCTGGAGAAAGTTTATGACGAGTTAAGAAGTTCATGCCTAAAATTGGTTCTGGCACATACACTGCTGGAAAGTTCCATCAAATTTCACATTTTGGTGACAAGCAAACAGTAAAAGTCATTGAACCTGCACACGACAGCTGAGTGCCACTGACAGCACAAAGTGTAGCACAGTGAGGGCGGAGAGAACCAGTAGCCAATGAAGGCGGTAATAGGGATACATCAGCACCAGTATGAATAATAAAATGAACATTTGAAGCATAGTCACGTAAGTACAAATGACTACACAATGGAGAAAAGTCACTAACAGAATGAAACACATGCAGGTTCCCATGAATGTCAGAGCAGGAGGCGGTGCCTAAACCATCCTGTGCTCAGTGTTTGGTTAGTGACATGATTAATGGCACTTCCTTGGTGTGTCACCAAAGCAACTGTGGAAATAGCAGTAAGGGTAATATGGAGCTTGCTCTTGCAGGAAGCGAATGAGTGGTGGCAGGCCAATCTTGGTGTTGGAGGAGCTGCTTGCAGGTAGCGCTGGTTGGTGTGGCAGAGATGGCAAAGCTGACACCCAGTCTGCATGCAGGCAAACTTGGATGCCAAGTTTCTTACCAGCAGATTGTTTGATGCATGAGCGGCCCTGAGCAGCAGGGGGTGTGTGCTGGCAAGGTTGCATCTTGGACGAAGATTGCTGCTTGCATGTCTCATGTAGGTAGGCATTGTAAACCCTGTCAGTGATGCATATACGCTCGCTCGGAGTATGTACAATGTTATAAGTAAGGGCGGTCTGGACTGCGAGTGGGAGTCTGCTTGACTAAACAGCTATGACTGTAGAATCCTACATGTTATGTTCATTGACAAGAAGACGCACGTGGCATCAGAACTGTGATGGCTTCTTGTCCCCTAGCTGATCCGCATGGATGATGTGTCGAGTAGTATCTTCTGGTGTGTGAGTGACCCTCTCGAGGACGGCTTGTTTGGTGATGGAATACAGGTCAGTCACTGGAGGAGAGGTTACAAGGTCGCAGATGAGATCGAAGTGTTCGTGAAAGTGTGTGATGAGGAACAGCTAATGAGCTGAGTTGTCAAGTGAGTGGAGGTTGAATATCTGCTCAGTGATGGCGAGCCACATTGTGGGAGCCTTGATAATTTCTGTAGGCACCCAGGTGGTGGCGATAGTGTTGTCTCTGGAACATTAGTAGAGGTAGTAACACAGATTACTTGTGGCATTGCTTGAGAGCTCGACAGAAATGTCATTCCCGGCAGAGCCTCAAAGATGAGCAAGCGAGTGAAGGCAGGAAGAGGCGAGACAATGCAGGCAGCCAGCATGATTGAGGCACTGGAGTGTGTCATGAAAGTAGGTGGATGTACGACGAGTGTGGGCAAGAATGTTCCACAGTGTCAACAGTATGATAAAATGGGAGTGATTGTTGGACTCGTGATGCGACAGGTGCATCAAGTAATGCAGGTAGCACATGGGACACATCAGTTCCTTGGGTAAAATTTGAGTTAAAATTACCACTGACAGAACGAGCAGGCCTTGTCAGAGAATTACTGAACACACTCAGTGGTGCAGATTGCACAAGGCTTGTCGACACAACACTTTCATTGTCCAGGTTGGCTGAATGGACAGAAAAAGGTGCACCCACAGCGTCAGTAAATTGTCCATGATTAACCGATCTGTTTATTTATGTGTTATAATAGGTACCTTGAGAAAAAAGGCTAAGTCCAGAAACACCAGAAAAGTTTGACTGATTAGAGGAAACCACACCTCGTTGGTGGAGCACATGGTCGGCGGAAGGATACACAAACACATTTGGCAGAGCGGTTGCCGGCCTGAAATTCAAATTTTGCAAGTTCGATAAGTTCATGTTCTGCGAAACCTGAGTTTTAGGAGCACACTTAAAGAAACAAACAGTGAAGCGAGGCCAGAGTCCGTTAAGTTTCTTGCAGCACTGGATGCATTCAGCATAGCAAACATGTCATGCGAATGAAAATTCGAAGCACTAGAACCTGAAAGACACTGAATTTGTGGCGATGAAATTGATGCATTGAGAAATCCCAGCAGAGGTGACACTTTTGTCATTGAAGTGGACAGCGACACAATGACTCCCGTATTTTGGGGCGAAATTCACATGAAAAAGGTCGGTGGTGTACTGAAATTTGGGATCACCAGTATGGGTTTAGCATGGGGTTGAACCCCCAATAATAACAACATGTACTTTGAATCACACTTTATTACAACAATACAAAGAATACAACCAGCTGGAGAACCCAGGGAAGCTGTGGCCGCAAAGATGCCAGCTGTAAAGATATGTCGCACATTATTAGGTCGATTTGGCAGTCGAGTGGTCACCATAAACTGTAGATTAAAACTTAAGAGACTGCAAAAAGACAGAAAATTAGAGATGGAATCTGGAAAAACTAAAGGAACCAAAGGAGGTTGAGAGAGTTTCAGAGGAAGCATTACGCAAAGGTTGTCTGAAATGGGGGCAGGTAATACAGTAGAAGAAGAATAGGTAGCTCTGAGAGATAGAGAAGTGAAGGCCGCAGAGGATCATATAGGCAGAAGGACAAGGCTTAATACAAATCCTTTGATAACACAGGAGATATTTAACATAATTGATGAAAGGAGAAAATATAAAACACAGCATGTGAAGCAGGCAAAATGGAGTACAGACGTCTGAAAAATGAGGTTGACAGTAAGTGCAGACTGACTACATGGGAGTGGCTTGAGGAGAAATGCAAGACAGTAGAAAAATGTATAACTAGGGGAAAGACAGATACTGCCTACAGGAAAATATGTGACACGTTTGGAGACAATAAAAACAGTGGAATGAATATCAAGAACTCGGATGGAAAACCAGTACTAAACAAAGAAGGGAAAGCGGAATGGTGGAAGGAATACATAGAGGTCCTATACAAAGGAACTTGTCAGTATTCTAGAAATGTTAGATGGAGTAGAGGAAGATGAGAGAGGAGATACAATACTGTGAGTACTAAAAGATTTGAGTAGAAAAAGGCCTCTGGAGTAGATGATAATCTGTCTGAAATACTGATATCGTTAGGAGAGCTAGTCATAAAGAGACTGGGGAAATTCCCTAAGAATTCAAGAAGAATATAGTAATTCCAATTCCTAAGAAAGCAAGTGCAAACAAATGTGAAAATTACATAACTCTCAGTTTAATAAGTATGGCTGGTAGATACTAACATGAATTATTTACAAACAAATAGAAAATCTGGTGGAATCTGACCTTGGGGAAGTTCAGTTTGGATTTAGGAGAAATGTAGGTTCAAGGGAGGCAATACCCAAGAACTAATCTTAGAAGATTAGTTCTTGAGATTTGCAGATCTAGAGAAAGCTTTTGACAATGTTGGCTGGAATACTCTCTTTCACATTCTGAAAGTAGCAGGGGTAAAATATAGGGATTGCAGAGCAGTTATTCAAGTTGAAAGGCATGAAAGGGTCACAATGGTTGGGAAGGGAGTGTGACAGGGTTGTAGCCTTTCCCCAATGTTGGTTAATCTGTACATTGAACAAGCTGTGAAGGAATGCAAGGAGAAATTTGAAAAAGGAAGTAAAGTTCAGGAAGAAGAAATAAAAACCTTGCAAATAGTTAAGTGGCATATTATGCCTATGAAGAGCGATCAAAATTTATATAAAAACAC
Organism: Locusta migratoria; assembly: GCA_026315105.1. NCBI lineage: Eukaryota > Metazoa > Arthropoda > Insecta > Orthoptera > Acrididae > Locusta > Locusta migratoria. The sequence continues at coordinate 206,582,368 of CM048748.1, forward strand.
ACTTACTTCAGTCAAGATCACTAGTTTAGTTGTTGTTTTTTTACCGGGTTCGATGAACTATGTCATCATCTTCAGAAACAATTCAAATTGTGCCTTAGGTCTACGTTTTGCATCGCAAGTTGTAACATGTGCTTGTTATTTTAGGTTTCTTGCCCCAAGTTGCATTCAAGGTTATGTCTGTACTTCAGCAGCATTTGTGTTTAAATTTATATTGTGTAAAAATCTCTGAGATTTTAAAGCATTAAAAGGAATGGCAAGGGGGGGGGGGAAGGGGGTGGGGGTTACGGTATTTACATTTAATGGATCGTGGCTTTCTGCCTTGAGCTTTTTTGGTTTTATTATTCATGTCAGAGTATTGAAAATATTTAAGATTAAAATTTTTTAAGAGATTCTCTTTGAAACAAGCCTTCAGTAAGTAACTTCTTGTCTTGGGATTCTTAATTTGTTTGGTCATGTCAGGATTTTTTTTATTTATATTAAAGATTAAAAAAGAATACTTAATATTCTTTTGAGTGTCTGCCTCTGTATCTCAAGCCTTGTCAAATAAAGGGTCACCGCAATTACGGACCATCCTTGGTCTACACACCCAGTGCTACCATGACCTCTCAGTCTGTCATTTCTGAGCATTTGCTATTAAGTAAAAATTTTAATATTAAAAAAGAAAAACCAAACCCAGCTAATATTATCATTTATAGTGATTTTCAACATAGCATTTGGAACATGAAATGTATGTATTGAGATAAAATCACTAATAAATAACAGTAACTTCACTTTTGACTTTCTAAGGTTTCCTAAGAACCCTAGGAAAGTATGGAAGGGTACTTTATATGACAGTTCATTTACAATTCTCTTTTAACCTGCAGCTATTTAGTGAAGAATTCATTTTTTTTATTAAGAGCAATGACATAACTGGTATAGCTCCAAGCTTCTCACAGGACTCAAGTTGCTGTGACATTAGGATTCAAAATTTTTATCAACATAAATCCAATTATCATTTTTTCTTTACATCAACAGCTCAAACTATCCTCAATATTTTTAACTGAAAACATAAGATTTGTTATTGTAATGACAAAGATGGGTTTGTTCTGTTTGATTGATGAATTCCTGCTCTCACAGGGGCTCTACCTACAGATGTCACACTGCTGTGGCAAAAGATACCTGACATAGTAGCTGTTGCCTAATGTCCAAGACTGGACAGTCACCTACTACTCAGAATATAGGGACAGGGTGCAGACCTGCATTGTCAAGGAACTACAACGATGAGGACATAAAACAACTTCTGCCCTCCCCACAAATGATCACAGCACAGTGTCCTTTTCCAAATGGCCTCCACTTCTGTGAACTTGAGAAAGGTAGAGCTCAAAACCTAGAAGGGGGACATACGTAATTAAGCATTCATTGTGGAAAATAGTGAAATGAGCTAAGAATAATGGCAAACTATGATTCGGTTAGAGAGAGAGAGAGAGAGAAAGAGAAAGAGAGAGAGAGAGAGAGAGAGAGAGAGAGAGAGAGAGAGAGAGAGAGAGAGAGAGCATCAGAAACTAAGAAAATATGATTTTTTCCACTAATAATTAATTTTATAATATAATAAGGGCAGTTTATAACACATTGCAAAGATATAATGATGAACTGCAAAAGGTACTTAAAAAAAGACAGGCACATAACTCTTAAGCTATCGGCCATGGTCTTCTTCAGAATATAGAACATTCACGCAATCTCACAGGCACACGCAGTCACACAACTTTTATCTCTGGCTGCTGCACACCAAATTTGTAGTACGGAAGCTGAAGATGAAGAGTGTGTGACCGTGTTTTGTGTCTATGTGATTGTGTGAATTTTCTATATTCTGAAGAAGGCCATGACCTTTAGCTTAAGTGTTGTATTTGTGTGCCTTTTATGTACCTGTGATCATTGTTTCGTCTTATCGGTGAGTTGTAAACTGCCCTTATTATATTAATTTCAACCTGGACTTTACATTATTAGAATAATTGATTTGAGATATTTTACACACATTACCTCATGAACCACAGACATTGCCGAGGTGGAGTGGCTTGCGTGCCTCAACAATACAGATAGCCGTACCATAGGTGCAACCACAGCGGAGGGGTATCTATGGAGAGGCCAGACAAACATGTGGTATCTGAAGAGAGGCAGCAGCCTTTTTAGTAGTTACAGGGGCAACAGTCTGGATGACTGACTGAGCTGGCCTTGTAACATCAGCTAACATGCCTTTGCCAAGCAGTTACTGTGAACAGCTGAAGGCAAGGGGAAACTACAGTCGTTACTTTTTCCAAGGACATGCAGCTCTACTGTATGAACATATGATGATGGTGTCTTCTTGGGTAAAGTATTCCAGAGGTAAAATAGTCCCCCATTCGGATCTCCGGGCGGGGACTACTCAGGAGGATGTCCTCATCAAGAAAAACAAAACAGGCAGTCTATGGGTCGGAGTGTGGAATGTTCTAACCCTTAATCACGTAGGTAAGTTAGAAAATTTGAAAAGAAAAATCGATAGGTTAAAGTCAGATACGGTAAGGATTAGTGAAGTTCGGTGGCAGGATGAACAGGATTTCTGGTCAGGTGAATACAAGATTATAAATACAAAATCAGTTGGTGGTAACACAGGAGTAGGTCTGATAATGAATAAGAAAATTGGAATGTGAGTAAGTTACTATGAACAGCATAGTGAATACATTATCATAGCGAAGATAGACACAAAACCAACACTGACCTCAGTACAAGTTTATATGCCAACCAGCTCGGCAAATGATGAGGATATCGAACAAATATATGAGGAGATAAAAGAAATAATTCAGAAAGTTAAGGGAGATGAAAACTTGATTGTAATGGGGGACCGGAACTCGGTAGTAGGAAAGAGAAGAGAAGGAAATGTAGTAGGAAAGAGAAGAGGAGGAAATGTAATTGGTTAATATGGACTGGGGAAAAGGAATGAAAAAGGAGATTTCTTGATAGAATTTTGTGCAGAGCATAATTTAATGATTACCAACACTTGGTTTAAACATCAAGAAAGAAGGCTGTATATGTGGAAGAGAGCAGGAGACACTGGAAGGTACCAGATTGACTTTATAATGATAAGGAATAGATTTAGAAACCAGGTTTTAAACTGTAAGACATGTCCAAGGGCAGATATAGACTCTGATCATAACTGATTGGTTATGAACTGCAGATTAAAATTTAAGAAACCGCAGAAAGTTAGGAAATGGAATCTAGACAAATTGAAGGAACATGAGGTGGTTGAGAGTCTCAGAGGGAGCATTAGGCAAGGATTGGCTAAACGGGGGAAAGTAATACAGTAGAAGAAGGCTGGGTAGCTTTGAGAGATAGGGTAGTGAACACTGCAGAGGATCATATAGACAGAAGATCAAGGCCTAATAGAAATCCCTGGGTAACACAGGATATAATGAACTTAATTGATGAGTGGAGAAAATATAATAATTAAGCAAGTGTATCAGGCAAAAGGGAGTACAGACGTCTGAAAAATGAGATTGACAGGAAGTGCAAACTGGCTAAGCAGGAATGGCTAGAGGACAAATGCAGAACTGTAGAAGAATATATAACTAGGGGAAAGATAGATACTGCCTACAAGAAAAGAAGCTGTTTGAATATGAAGAACTCGGACAGAAAATCAGTACTAAGCAAAGAGGGGAAAACTGAACTATGGAAGGAATATATTGAGAGCCTAGACAAAGGAAATAAACTTGAAGGTAGTATTTTAGAAATGGAAGCCGAAGTGGTGGTAAATGAGATAGGAGACATGATACTGCAGGAAGAATTCGACAAAGCGCTGAAAGATTTGAGTCGAAACAAGGCTCCTGGAATAGACGATATTCCGTCTGAACTGCTGATATTGTTACAAGAGCCAGTCATGAACAAATTGTTCCACTTGGTATGCAAGATGTATGGGACAGGGGAAATACCCTCCGACTTCAAGAAGAATATCGTAATTCCAATTCCAAAGAAAGCAAGTGCAGACAAGTGTGAAAATTACAGAACTATCAGTTTAATAAGTCATGGTTGCAAATACTAACACGAATTTTTTACAGATGAATGGAAAAACTTGTGGAATCTGACCTCGGGGAAGATCAGTTGGGATTTAGGAGAAATGTAGGAACATGGGAGGCAATACTCACATTACGACTTATCTTAGAAGATATGACTAAGGAAAGGGAAACCTACGTTTTTAGTATTTGTAGATTTGGAGAAAGCTTTCGACAATGTCAAATGGAATACACTATTTCAAATTCAAAAGGCAGCAGGGGTAAAATATAAGAAGCAAAGAGTTATATTCAACCTATACAATAACCACACAGCAGTTATTAGAGTCGAAGGGCAAGAAAGGGATGCACAGGTTGTGAAGGGAGTAAGACAAGGTTGTAGCCTTTCCCCAATGGTGTTCAATCCATACATTGAGCAAGCAGTGAAGGAATGCAAGGAGAAATTTGGAGATAGAATTAAAGTGCAGGGAGAAGACATAAAAACTTTGCGGTTTGCCGATGACATAGTAATTTTGTCAGAGACTGCAGAGGATCTGGAAGAGCAATTGGATGGAATGGACATTGTCTTGAAAGGAAGATATAAGATGAACATCAACAACAGTAAAATGAGGGTAATGGAATGCAATGTCAGAAAATTAGGCAACACTGATGGAAATAGATTAGGTAATGAGAGAATGAAAGTAATAGACGAGTTTTGTTATTTGGGTAGCAAAATAACTTCTGATGGCCGAAGTAGAGAAGATATAAAATGCAGAATGGCTATGGGAAGAAAAGCATTTCTAAAGAAGCGAAATTTGTTAACATCCAATTTCAATTTAAATGTTAGGAAGTCCTTTCTGAAAGCATTTGTCTGGAGTGTAGCATTGTACGGGAGTGAAACGTGGACGATAAGGAGTTCAGATGATAGAAGCTTTTGAAATGTGGTGCTACAGACGAATTATGAAAATTAGATGGGTATCACGTAATTAATGAGGAGGTGCTTAACTGATTTGGGAAGAGGAGTAGTTTCTGGCATATCCTGACTAAGAGAAGGGATAGGTTGGTAGGACACATTCTGAGACATCAAGGTATCGTGAACTTAGCATTAGAAGGAAGTGTGTGAGGTAAAAATCATAGAGGGAGACGAGGGATCAATACAGTAAGCAGATTCAAAGAGCTGTAGGTGGCCGAACGTATTCTCAGATGAAGAGACTTGCACAGGACAGGGTAGCTTGGAGTGCTGCATCAAACCAGTCTGCAGACTGAAGACCACCACCACCACAACAACAACAACAACAACAACAACCACCTCAAAATAACATGTTAAATGCAATTATCTGTGCTACTGGTCACTACTGAACACCATAAATGCACAATCACATGCTCTTTCTGTGTGTGCTCAGATTATAAAAAATACTGACTGCAAGGAATTAGGGTAGTTTATACACAGTTCATAAAGCTGCTTTTGTTTTGATGAATACATTAAGTTTTTATTTAGTAGTTTTAATCTGTTTTACATTGTCTATTTTTTGCTGTCTATTTATTAAATACATTGTACAAAGTCAATCACCATATACAAATTCAATTAAATATACCAGATAAGTAAAACCGCGCACACACACACACACACACACACACACACACACAGAGAGAGAGAGAGAGAGAGAGAGAGAGAGAGAGAGAGAGAGAGAGAGAGAGAGAGAGAGAGAGAAGGAGAGAGAGAGAACTGTATTTTGTCCAGGGTTAAAAACTAAATATTTTACATAAATCTATTTAAAGAAGTCAAACATAGCAATGTCTTTGGGAAGCAATTACATTCAGAATCTTCCTGCGGTCCTCTTGGTTGTTTATTCCAATTTCTCTAAGATCCATGTCATGTAGTTCAAAGAATGTCATCAAATCAAGCTGGAAAATAAACCCAATCAATTTTATTTATTTATTTGCATTACTAAAAAATTCACAATTGAATATGTTAGTCACCAAAAGAGAAGATAGTCAGCAGTAAAATGTACATAGTTATCAAAGATAAAGAAACACTTAGCTTGAAAAGAAAACACAGTTACAGAAAAACATAGATGTAATGTGACATGTAACAGCCATGACCTATAGCCATATTTAAACACAGTTACCACCCCATTTTCCCTGCTAAATCCACTAAATTGAAACTGTAATGTTTCCGATAAACCAGTGAAAACATAAACAAAGGTCCACAAGACATATCTGAGTACACAGTGGATCATATAAGTAAATAAGCAATTTGAAATAACCTGTACATCACGAAATAGTTTAATGCAAATCTGCAAATATAGGTGAGCACATGGCTCACCAAATAGGCATCATGAATTTCAATTCAAATACCAATATTAAGTTATGTAATGTTGAGAAGTTCATGATTGAAGACCTAACATTCTAAATGTGCTAAGTACCATTTTTTTTCACTCTAAAGGTGCTACATCAGTGTGAATATATTATACTAAAAGCACTGTGTCATATGACAAATTTAACAGGTTCTTACAGTCACTGACAGATGGCATTGGTGTTAACTCCACAACCTTCTTTGTTCTAAATGTGCTTGATAATCAACTTCTATGGTCATGCTCATGACAACAGTGAAGCAATAATGTGTTTATGGCACGAGGGTGAAGGGTCTCGAGGAGCTAACAACATAGCATCATGTCTATTCCATGTCCTCAATTGCGGTAAAAGTACTCTCAGTGTAACTGGTAAAAAAGTAAACTTGTGTTTTGGGGTGACAGCTGCTGTGGACAAAATAAAAACTGTGTACTTGTTTGTGTGTGTGTGTGTGTGTGTGTGTGTGTGTGTGTGTGTGTGTGTGTACATGTTTGCAGTGGCTTGTGGTCTATTTGACTATATAGTGCACAAGGATCTAGTTTCAGGTCACAGTTTCCTATCTTGTGATAGAAATTTTGCCTTAATAAAAAAGTGCAAGAATGTAGTTAAACGTTGCGTACCTGATGATTTACAAGAAGTAATTATTTCAGACGCCCTTTTTCAAAACTCAGAATGGAAGAAAAGGGCTTTATTGACTTCCAGGCTGCTGCTGATAAAGTGATCACCACAATGAAGCTACACATCAGTTCTCCTGCACGAATTAAAATCACATCACCTGGAATAGTGTACATCAAAAGGATGTTCAGTGAAATTGAACAGTGGGAAAGTGTAAACATCCTAAAGAAAGGCAAAACTGTAGCCGGTTTCATTCATACAAAACATTCAGTGTTCCACATGATTGTCTGATAAAAAAAAAAGGACTTGCTTGCTACGGTACCCTTTATACCATATATCCATCATCAGTTTTTTTTATTTGTGTAATGATGCTGCAAACATTGTTTCATTTCATTTTTTCATTGGAACTTCGCACTGATAAAATTATGTATCCCTACATCTGTTACTGCATTAATGACCTTAAAGGCAACATGTCTGAGCTTATCTGCATACATTTCTTTGATGGGAATCAATATTATTGCAAAATAAATATGCCTCTGTTGTATCAGCAACTTCGTTGTTTTCTCTGTAAACGTCCGCAACCTATATGTAAACTTTCGCAAAATATCTGTTTCATGTAAAAGGACTTGGTTTCATTGTGAGGATGTAACTGATTACATTTCTGTCTTACAAACACCTCCTGGTCCACTTTTAACTCGATTTCACTTTTTGTGTCACCAGAAACTTTTTTGAGATACAACTTAAGACAAGACCTGCAAATTCCTAATGTGCCTGTCAATACCAAGAAACAGAAGAAAACTCTGGGTAAGTCCACAGAACAGTGATGATGTACGTCCAATTCCGAGCATGTACAGCAACTGAGAAACCAATATGTTCTTTTCGTAAGTTAGAAAACATTCTATTAGCGATTATGAAAAACATGTTTGTACTTTGATCTCCATCTGTTTTTTTGGCATTTCTTAATGTTAAACACAAATCGTTAAAAATTGAAGGTAAGAAAAGTAGTCACGCAGATGACGGTCCCCACAATGTCGCTGAGCGTGTGTCGTGCCGGATGCCTAGGCATAGAGTAACTTTTTTTTTTTTCTGTGGCCTAGGGTTTACCGCGCGGCTTGGCACCCAGTTCGTGATGTCACATGGGCTACCATCAGTCGTCGCAGGCTCTGTAGGCTGTAGGCTATGACTTAGCCCATTTAGTCTGAATAACGCAATGTGTAAGACAACTTCTGCTTTCACGTTTTTAATTTTCTTCTTCTCGCCAATTTTATGCAATTTTCTCTTGACTTGCTGTACAGTTTGTATTAACTGGATGATAATAAACAGTATAACACTATAAAATGTGTTTATTGATTTCCTATGAAAAACAATACAGTTTTTTTGCTGTATCTCAGAACTTTTTTTTTTAATACCTTTTAGCACAATGAGAATGTTAGGTTTTCAATTGATCGTGTAATTTTTTAGTAATAATCCATTTTAGATTAAATTTAATAATGAATGAAGTTGTTAATGTCAAATCCACTGTTTAGATAAACTCAGAGTATGCATTATTTGGTTTGGTTTGGAGTTTAAAGAACCAAACTACTATGGTCATTGGTCCTTGTTTCCAATCACAGAGTGTGAATTGAAAAACCACTCACTGTTTATAATACTAAAAAAAATATAAAAAACTGCAGTGATACCAGAACTGTAAGTTGTCAAAGATATAAACAAAGGAAAACAGTAACTAAAACAAAAAAGGAGGAAGACTAAGAGCAAATCATCAGAAAGTTTTAGATGGCTCATCACAGCAATAAATGGATGAACCAGTCACTCAGGAACATGTTAAAGTCTTTTGCCTAGAAGTCATGGGCAAAAGAAAAGTGGAGAAGAGAAAGGCGGACAGTTCAGACAGACCAACAATATGCGGACCACTGTCAATAGCAAACCGCAATGGACTGAGGAGCATCCTCACGGCAGTGGAGGTGCCCATGTGTAAGCCAGGTATGGCCAATGTGGAGCTGGCAAAGGACAATAGATTCCCTGTGACAGGCTCGCATAGAAGACCTCCATATGTTAGTATCCTCCTTGATGACCCGTAATATGTTTTGTACAGTGAAGTGTTTCAATACATGGTTTCAAAATCCCAGACACTTTTTGCGTAATACCAATTGAAGAGCAGCTACTGGGATGCCAATATCCAGAGTTGGTTTATTAGTAGCCTGCTTCACAAGTCTGTCAATCAGTTTGTTCCCTGGAATTCTGACATGTCCTGGTATTCAGATGAAAGTCACCAGAAGTCCAGACTGACGAAGGGCATAGATGGACTCCTGGATAGCCACAACCAAAGGATGGTGAGGGTAACACCTGTCAATGGCTTGTAAGCTGCTCAGTGAGTCGCAAAAGATGAGGAAATATTCTCCATAACAGGCGTGGATATACCCAGGGCGTGATAGATAGCTACCGGCTCTGTGGTGTAAACACTGCAGCCAACTGGTAAGGAGCGCAGTTTGGTATTGTCTCCATGAGCATATGCGAAGCCGACATCATCATCAACCTTTGAGCCCACTGTATAAACTATTTCAGAGTCCTGGGAAGTTTAAGAAAGGACAGAAATTAATGGTGGATGGCCTCACGGTGTGTATTGAATCTTTTGGCTGTTGTGAGAAGGCTTAATGAAGTTCTGGTTGCGGTATGGACCATGAAAGTGTATGCGAGTGAGCCCCAAATAACGGCTGTAGAGGCCAAGATTCAAGATTGGAACGAGGGAATGAATGCGAACAGCAATTGTTTGTGGGAGTTGGATGACGGTGTATGGGAAAAGGAGACAAATTCGTTTGCTTTCACGAATTATGAATCTGTGAAATATAATTTGCAAGCAGTTAGTTATGCCAGATCTGCAATGGAGGGACACCAGCCTCACCAAGTAAGCTATTCACTGGATTTGTCCGGAAAGATCATAATGCTATTCAGACCCTGGTGTGGAGTATTGGGTCTAGGATCTGCAATGACGAGGGTGCTGCAGAACTATGTATGATGCTCCCATAATCTAGATGGGACAGTATTAGAGCTTTATAGAGCAGAGGGTGAAACAGTCTGCACCCCAGTTGGTGCTACTCAGGCAGCAAAGAGTGTTTAGATGCTTCCAGAACTTTTTCTTAAGCTGACAAATGTGAGAGATCCAAGTCAGCCAGGCATCATAAACCAGACCTAAAAAGCAATACATTTCTACCACATTCAGTAGTTGATCATTTAGGTAAAGTTCTGGATGGGGTTGGACCATATGGTGGCGACAAAAGTGCATGACACAAGTCTTGGCTGCTGAAAAACTATAATCTATGGGTTATGGCCAAGACTGCACCCTGCGTAAGGCCCCCTGTAGCCGCCACTCAGCGACACTAGTATTTGAGGAGCAAAAATAAATACAAAAGTCATCTGCATATACTGAGGAACCCACAGCTGCTGCTAGGCCATTAATGGACCCTAAAAACAGGGAGACACTAAATACAGGGACCTGCAGGACCCCACTATCTTGGATATAGGATGAGCTATGCAATACACAGACTCAGACTCTAAAATAACATGGTGACAGGAAGTTCCGAATGGAGGTTGGAAGTGGGCCCAGGAGTTGCACTCATACAATGTCGAGAGGATGTGACATCTCCATGTTGTATCATAGGCATCGTTTGATGTGGAATGGATGGCAGCTGTCGTAATGGAGGTACTATTGTTTGTTGGTTGGTTTGATATGGACGGATGTGTGAAGTTGGCCGTTGGACAGATGGAGGTCGACATTAAGGAAAGTGGCATGGGATTTGGAATAGGAGCAGGTGAATTTGATGGGACCAAAGGAGTTGAGGTTGGAGAGGAATTTCTGGAGTTCTTCTTCACTGTGAGTCCAGATCATGAAGATGTCATCAATGAATCTGTACCAAACTTTGGGTTGACAGGCTTGGGTATCCAGGAAGGCTTCCTCTAAGCGTCCTATAAATAAGTTTGCGTACGAGGGGGCCATCCTGGTTCCCATGGCTGTTCCCTTTAGTTGTTGGTATGTCTGGCACTCAAAAGTGAAGAAGTTGTGGGTTAGGATGAAGCTGGCTAGGGTATTAAGAAAAGAGGTTTTAGGTAGGGAAGTGGGTGGTCGGCGTGAAAGGAAATACTCCATCACAGCGAGACCCTGGGCATGTGGGATATGTGTATAAGGAAGTGGCATCAATGGTTACAAGGATGGTTTCTGGAGGTAACAGGCTGGGTAGGGATTTCAGGTGATCGAGGAAGTGGTTGGTGTCTTTGATGAAGGATGGGAGACTGCACATGATGGGTTGAAGGTGTTGGTCTATGAAGGCAGAGATTCATTCTGTAGGGGCTTGGTAACTGACCACAATGGGGCGTCCGGGATGATTGGGTTTGTGAATCTTGGGTAGTAGGTAGAAGGTGGGGGTGCGGGGTGTCAGTGGGGTCATGAGGTTAATGGAGTTAGGTGAAAGGTTTTGTAGGGGGCCTAAGGTTTTGAGGATATATATATGCGTCTGTGTAAATGATTTGCATCTGTGTAAATGTATGGGTGTGTGTGTGTATTTGTTTACCTTCCTTTTCTTCCCCCAAGGTAAGTCTTTCCTCTCCGGGGATTGGAATGGCTCCTTACCCCCTTCCTTAAAACCCTCATCATTTCCTTTTCCCTCTCCTTCCCTTCTGCCTGAAGAAGCAACTGGGTTGCGAAAGCTTGCGTTTGTGTGTGTGTGTGTGTGTGTGTGTGTGTGGGTGTTCTATTTATTTGTACTGCTGTCATACCTGTGCTCCTTCGCCTGGTGAGTAATCTTCGTCTATTTTTTTATATATAATTTTTCCTGCTAGGAATTTCTCGTCTATAAATTCATATCATATATATATACGAAGATTACTCACCAGGCAAAGGAGCACAGGTGTGACAGCATCACAAATAAATAAATAAATACACACAGACACACAAACGCAAGCTTTCGCAACCCAGTTGCTTCTTCAGGCAGAAGGGAAGGAGAGGGAAAAGGAAATGATGAGGGTTTTAAGGAAGGGGGTAAGGAGCCATTCCAATCCCGGGAGAGGAAAGACTTACCTTGGGGGAAGAAAAGGAAGGTGAACAAATACACAGATACCCATACATTCACACAGACGCAAACACACCTAGAAAACGGATGACTTACCAAAAGCACAGGCTCTTCAACAGATACAAATAAAATCACACACAAACACACATACAAGCTTTCGCAACCTTTTGTCGCTTCTTCAGGAAAAGAGGAAGGAAGGAGAGGAGAAAGGGAAGGATACAGGTTTTAAAGAAGTGGGAAAGGAGTCATTCCAATCCCAGGAGTGGAAGGACTTACCTTAGGGGAAAAAAGGAAGGTTAACAAATACACACACACACACACACACACACACACACACACACACACACACACACACACACTCACACATATTCACATACAAACACACCTAGACAGACATTTGTAGAAAGCAAAGAAGTTGGACAGAGACACCACTTGAGGCAGAGGCTCTGTCCATAGAACCGAGGCAACTCCCAAATCCCATGCCACTTTCCTCGATGTTGACCTCCATCTGTCCATCGGCCAACATCACACATCCGTCCACATCAAACCTACCAATAAACAAAAGTACCTCCATTATGACAGCTGCCATCCATTCCACATCAAATGTTCCCTTCCCTACAGCTTAGGTCTTCGTGGCAAACGAGTCTGCTCCAGTCCCGAATCTCTGAACCAGTACACCAATAACCTAATAACAGCTTTCACATCCTGCAGCTATCCTCGTAATCTGGTAGAGAAGCAAATTGCCAGAGCCACTTCCTCATCCCCTCAAATTCAGAATCTTCCACAGAAGAACCCCAGAAGTGCCCCTTTTGTCACCAGATACTTTCCGGGACTGGAGCGGACTCTCAATGTGGCTCTCCAGCAAGGATACGATTTCCTTAAATCCTGCCCCAAAATGAGATCCATCCTTCATGACATCCTTCCTACTCCACCGAGAGTGTCTTTCCGCTGCCCACCTAACCTCCGTGATCTCCTAGTCCATCCCTATAAAATTCCCAAACCACCTTCCCTAACTTCTGGCTCCTACCCTTGTAACCGCCCTCGTTGTAAAACGTGCTCTATGCACCCTTCCACCACCACTTCCTCCAGTCCCATAACCCGGAAGGTGTACACAATCAAGGGCAGAGCCATTTGCAATAGCACCTACGTGATTTCCCAACTGACATGCCTGCACTGTGAAGAGTTCTATGTTTGATTGACCACCATCTTGAACATATTTGCCTCGGTTCTCTGGACATTTTCTACAAAAGGTAAGCCCTTCCACTGCCAGGATTGGAATGACCCCTCATCCACTCCCTTAAAACCCACATCCTTCCCTTTTCCCCCTGCTCCCTTCCTCTTTTCCTGATGAAGCGACCAACGATTCCAAAAGCTTGATTGCTTGTTTGTGTGTGTTTGTATTTGTGTTTTGTGTTTCTGAAAGAACAGACGTCACTTCTGATCCTGCAGTTGTTATTATTTCATATTCACAGAATATATGACGTTAACTGCAAATGGGCAAAGCCAAAAATGTGTACCCAGCTGGGATCCGAACCCAGGACTCCTGCTTCTGTCCTCTGAGCATGATAAGAAATGCACTCAGTTAAATTGTGGTGTACAGTAAGTTAGACACAATAGGCTTCACAAAATGGGGGATCCTCTTGACAAAGTAAAAAGCTGTGTGTCAACAGGCTGTGCTGATTCAGAGGTGATTTAGGGTCACTTCATGCCGTCTTGATGACTGGCAGGTGGTATGCCATGGCCGAACAATTGGTTTCACTGAATTCTGCTTATTACCTGTCACTGCCAACTTTTAGCCAGTCTTTTCTCACAACTCAATGGACCTCCCCTGCAGCACAGAGAGAATGTCCTGCACAGGAAAAGCACACCGTATTACATTACAGTCATTGTAAGCCTCCTTTACAGCCTGATCCGCCTCTTCAGTTCCTTGATTCCCACATGCCCGGGCACCCAGTACAATGGCACTTGCTTCCCCACTATTGGAGGGAGTACATTTGGTCATGTATGAGCGGTGTAACTTCTCTGCTAGGTACAGTCTTTTCAACGATCACAGTGCTGTAAGGAAATTGGAACAGATAAGAAACCATGTGCCCTGAACACAAAGCATTTTTTTCCAGTGTGAAGCTCTGATGTAAAAACAGAAAAGGCTGTGGGGTAGGCACATTCTGGTAACATAGGCAGAAAACACTGTGGAACCACAAAGGGAATCTCCACACTTGGAACCATAATGTAAACCACTGTAATATCAAGATGCCTGTCTTATAATAATAATAATAATAATAAACCATATATAAAAGCAGGAATGCAACCTTCCTTTAAATTCATCAATTCTAAAAGAATTTTGGGCCTCTGAAGGTTCCAAGGGAGAAATCTGCTCCAACCTTTATGTAATATATTAAAAATAGGTACATCCATCTGTAAATGACAATCCTCCATGCGAATTCCAAAAGGACTTATCGCTTGTTGCTGAGTATAAAACAGTCCTTCCAGAAGAGGCCAATCTACACCATGGTAGGCAGATGTGTGTAATGTTAAAAGTATTTTACATGCCTGGAACCCTATAGTATCTGTTGCCTGATGGACAGTGGTGACTCAAATGCCTCAACACTGAGGCACAGGATAGTTCTAAATGCCCCTTTAACCATCTGAATCCCTTCATGGTGCACTATGTCCAGCATCTTCAAAGAAGAGGATCTTACAGAACCATAGACTGTGCACCCATAAGGCAAGAACACATAAAGGCTCGATAGAACTGAAGCAGACAGGTCCTATCTGCACACAATGAATTGTGGCTAAGACATTTTAAAATACTCAGTGCTTTGAGGCATTATTTGTTCATATTCTTGAGGTGTGGCAACCACGCGAGTTTCAAGTAAAAAATGAGGTCCACAATTCTCACTGTGCCTTTTATTAAAATGTAGCACAGTGTCCCTCATCCTCATTTCAGGCAAGTTTAAAAGAGAATAAGAATGGTTAAAAAGAACACAAACAGACTTCTTCAGTTGAAAATTTATAACCACTCTTCTTTGCCCAGTTTTCCAATAATCAAAGAGTGAGGTACAACTGATGAGTTGTCCCTGCAAAGACTGAAGAAGAGCAAAAGTCAGAGAAGTCATCAACAAATAAAGAAGAATGGATAGAACTTTTAATAATGGACATACAACTGTTAATTGTTATGGCAGACAAAGTCACACTTAAAACACTACCCTGAAGGACACCTTTCTCTTGGTCAAAACAATCAGAGAGGATGTCACCGACTATTTCTAAAATAGCACAGAGAAAAGAGGACTTAAGGAAAAGGGGAAGACATCCATAAACCTCCATTCATAGAAATGCAGGCAAATAAAATGCCACAAGTAGTATCATAGGCCTGTCAAAAAATGTACGCAATATGACATGACAGTGCCCCCAGGCTGATGCCGCGCACTTCTATTTTATAGAGCCACACACATCGGCATATTTAAATCGCGCGCGCGAACGCGCGCGGGAAATACGAGCTTCGGGAAGTTTGTGACGTAGGGGTTTTTCCGCGGGGCTGGAAAACGGAAGCCGAGTCGCGCGGAGGAAGGCAGAGTCGCGTGGACTGCCGAGGACGGCGGAGCGTGGTTGCTCGTCGCGGCATTTTCTATAAAAACGTGGGATAGCTTTTTGCGGCTGAAGTACCGTTTTTTCATATGCCTTTTGAGTTAAACGATTCCGTTGTGTGGGCTAAAGTGCGAAGTTGCGTGGGGGCTCGAGTCACAAAAACATTTTATAACTTTAAACACGTGCAGTGTCATAGAAAAATTAAACTTATTTAAAACAACATCTGTGTGGTGAACATTATTTTTTCGCAACTCGCCCTGTACGCCCATAAATGTGTATAATTGGTATGTACTTTTGTTTATTAATTGAAAAATGTATTAAGGCGCACGTGGACGGAACAGCACCAAAGCGGGAATCATTTATTGTCATCCCCTAAACGACCACAAAACGTTTTTTCCACTAGAAAGAGGGAAAAAGATGAGACAAAATCAAATATTAATATGTGTGAAAAAAATGTGGGTATTCCAAAGTTTAAAGCAATCACTAATGACAGTGTAATAAGAGCTGTATCTGGTTTGGTGCAACTTGATGATGTGTGGTTTGATGATGTAAATGTAAATAAGAATGTACAAGCAGCTATAATTAATGAAAATTGGGAACAGGGTGAGAAGAGTAAATTTAAAGGCTGGGTGAAAAAGGTCAATTGGATTAGGAAATGGGCACCAGATGATTGGGCAATTCATAAATATGACTATATAAAAAGATTAGGAGAGCAATGTGGGAAAAATGAGACATATTACAATGTTCTTAAAGAAATGTTTGGAGGGGATCCAGAATTTGATGAATTGAGGGGACAAAGCTTATTCTCATTGGAAACTAGTAAAATGAATAATGAACATGACTCTGTAAATGATGGATCTAGTGATGAACAAGAAATAGGGAATGATATACAAACTTTTGTCATCTATAATAATAAACTGTATGACGGTATCAAAGAGGTGTTTGAAAAAGTATTTGCAGGTGATAACATAGAACCATACAGCCCTAGTAGTGAGAGTCAGGTATGCAACATGGTAAAGTACTGCATACATGAGATAGAAGACGACCTGTTAGCAGAGACTGAATTAGAGAAAAATGTGATTGAATATGTGCAGCCAATCATAAATGTCACTGTTGGAGGGGTATGTGAAAATGCACTGAATGATACTGGGAGCTCTATTAGTGGCATTGCAGAAGACTTTTACAATCAGATTAGGACCACAGGAACAGTTGAATTTCCAGTCACAGGGGTAAGAATAAAAAATGCAACTGGAACTTACAGCAAGCCAGTGAGTAAGGAGGTTGTATTAGATGTAAATATAGGAGGGAAAACGTTTAGTCACGTTTTTCTGGTAATAAGAAATCTCTGTCTAAATCTTGTGCTAGGCAATGATTTTCTATGTAAAAATGGGGCTTGCATTGATTGTAAGGATCAGGTGCTGGAACTACATTCTGGAGGATGCATGAAAAGGGTTAAATTTAGAAGTGTAAGTAATGATAAGGATTTAGTGGCATGTCTGCACATAGCCAAATGTACAATGGATGAGGCAGAGGTCGAGGAAGTGATACGAAGGAAGGTAAACAATACTAAGGGAATTTATGATCATGCAAAGGGGGAGCCGTATTATTTACTGACAGACAATAAGTATGTATTTTCCGAAAAGCCAGGTAAAGCACCAAAATTTAAATATTCAGTAAGGGTAAAACCACATGAGCCTAGTATTGTGAGGAAAGGTATGGGGTAAAGCAGTCTCAGAGAATGATCAGTGTATATAGTAGGGTAAGAATTTGTGTAAATTTTATTATTGTAACTTTATTTTATATCTGTGATTAATTTATGTGAAGCAGTAAGGATAGGGTTCAAAATTCAGATATGGTAAAAATGTGTACATAAAGGAGTACATTATGTTATAAATTACACTTGTGAAGTGGAGATTTTGAGTTTTACATGTTGACACTAGACCTGTGGATGTTGTTTTTCTAATTAGTCCCAGATTAGGATTAGGCAGTGCAATTAGTTTTAAATATGGTAGTTTGGAACAGGTGATAATAATGTGGAAATGCACAAAGTTAAAAATATATATACATATATATTTTTTTTTGGTGCATTGGGGGTAGAGAAATATTTGTATAGGGATATTGTGTATCCAAAGGATCATGTTATGTGTAAGTAGGAAATTCTGTGTGTATCATGTCAGAGTCTCGAAATTTGCAGAAGGGATGTAAGATTATAAAAACAAAATAAAATCTATATTTTCTGATATGAAAGATAATTAAATGAATTGAATAGTTTGTCAGAAGTACAAAAAGTTTTCTTAAGAATTCATTTTGTGAGATAGGAATTTGGCTACAGTATTAGATTACAATCTCTAAATCCACATACAAATGACAATAACCATGCCACATCTTGAGTTTATTTTCATTGGAGCGGCCTGAGGGATATAAAATAAAAGAACAATGACTTCGACTTTTCTGTGTAACTATATGAAGTTCTGTTTTGATTGTGCTAAATCTGGATAGCAGAGAGGTGGGGTGTGAATCTGATGGATCCCTGGTATAATATATATATTTGCCAAAAGAAAAATCATTTGTATTCCTTTTTTGTTTTCTCTCTCTCTCCCTTTCATTGCTTTCATGCCAGCTGAGAGGACAAGAGAGCTAAAATCATTGCCAGTAGCCTGAGCTGCACCAGCTTACAAACTGAAAAAGACAGAAGTGTAAGGACCAGTGCCCATATACTGAAGTGCAACACAAGGGATGTTGGAAGTGAAACTTAACAGTGCAACGGGAAGTTTATATTAAAAACGATGGTATTCATTCCATAATGAGACAGACATGGGACATATCCATGAATATTAGTGATTTTTTTATTGTATGTTCTTGTTGATATGTGTCACATATACAAACTTTAAATATGTACAATTTCACAAAATTTAATTTTTGTCTCTAGTTGTAAGATTTTTTTGTATTGTATTTTCTTATTTTTGTTTGAGGGGTATATTTGTGTTATGTTTTGGTGCTACTTGTGACATCCTACACTGTGTTTGGAAGTCGCAAGTGGGGGTATTATGACATGACAGTGCCCCCAGGCTGATGCCGCGCACTTCTATTTTATAGAGCCACACACATCGGCATATTTAAATCGCGCGCGTTCGCGCGCGCGGGAAATACGAGCTTCGGGAAGTTTGTGACGTAGGGGTTTTTCCGCGGGGCTGGAAAACGGAAGCCGAGTCGCGCGGAGGAAGGCAGAGTCGCGTGGACTGCCGAGGACGGCGGAGCGTGGTTGCTCGTCACGGCATTTTCTATAAAAACGTGGGATAGCTTTTCGCGGCTGAAGTACCGTTTTTTCATATGCCTTTTGAGTTAAACGATTCCGGTGTGTGGGCTAAAGTGCGAAGTTGCGTGGGGGCTCGAGTCACAAAAACATTTTATAACTTTAAACACGTGCAGTGTCATAGAAAAATTAAACTTATTTAAAACAACATCTGTGTGGTGAACATTATTTTTTCGCAACTCGCCCTGTACGCCCATAAATGTGTATAATTGGTATGTACTTTTGTTTATTAATTGAAAAATGTATTAAGGCGCACGTGGACGGAACAGCACCAAAGCGGGAATCATTTATTGTCATCCCCTAAACGACCACAAAACGTTTTTTCCACTAGAAAGAGGGAAAAGCATGTTCCGCCCCGTCGCAGCAAAAGGTGATGCTGGCACAGGAAAGTCTGTTGTACAGCTGCTTTCAGAAAGATCAGATTATAAAAGGTGATTTGATATTTCCTGAAACCACACTGAAAGCGACTAAGGAGCTGCCTTGTTTCCAACATCCAGACAAGGTGGCGTTTGACCATTTGCTCTAAGATCTTTCCCACACACCTAGTGAGAGAAATATATGATATCTACTTGGGCTTCTGTGGCCCTTCCCTGGTTTTAAAATGGGAACTACAATTGCTTCAACTGAACTGGAAAAATGACATTAAAAAGTGAAAGGAGTATTTCTCTGTTTTGTTCCATAAGGTGCTGTAACAGACTGTAATAGAGCCTATTATTTTCAGGACACATATCACAAGTTGCAGACAATACAGAATTGATCTCCCATATGGAAAAGGGGCAATTGTATTATTCTTCACTGGTTGACCTGAAGTTCAAACTGTCCTCCTCAACAGCCATTTTGTGGTGATGGAAAGCAGGATCCTGGCTGGCAGTGGAAGTTCCTGTGGCAAAATACTCCACCATACTCTGTGCATTGTCCCATAGTTGGTGTGGAGAGTGCCTTTTCCCTATTATAGCAGCTACTGTGCACTGTCGTCCCCTTCCAGATATCCTCTTGATGGTCACCTATATGTTGATGCTGGTTGTGAAATGACTGATGGAATTCAGAAAGTGTTGCCACAATCTTGTCTTACTCTCTTGAAAAGCTGCAAGCTTCTCTACAGTTGGCTGCTACTTGAATTTATGCAGAGTCGCTGTTCTCAACCATATTGCAGAGCAGCATTCTTCACTCCACCATGGGAAAGGCTGCCTTTTCAACTGTCCCGTAGGCTGTGGAATGGATGCTTCAGCAGCGCAGTGCATCAATTGTGTAATATGCTCCACCAATTCCTCTATACTGTCATGCCATTGAAGTTCAGCATGTTAGATCAACAAAGTCCAGTCTGCCTGACGAAGCATCCATTGTGGCTGTGTTCTGGTGGGTACCTCTATGTCTGAAAGATGAATCCAAAGGCGGAAGTGATCACCTCCATGAAGGTCACTGACCACTTCTCAGTGAGCAGAGTGGGCAAGGACTGGAGAAGATAGTGAGAGATCACAGCAGAGAACGATCCTGTCGCAGAAAGAGTGTACTCTGATGCATGTTTAGCAAATGTGCACTGGATGACAAGAGAAGCCTTTCAGTTGCTCTACCACGGAGGGCGGTGGTGGTGGGGAGGGGGGAGGGTGGGCAAGTAATTGCAGAGCCCCAAAACACATTGTGTGCATTCTATCACCACACAGGATGAATGGGAGGGGGGACAGAGTAAAAATATCACAGAGAGCGTCTTAATCTAACACATCATGCAGGAACAGATAACATCATGTCGGGGTCACCAGTAAAGCTAGCGTGTGTAGTTGCTCTTCCAACTGTTGTTCACTGTAGGCGGTGGTGACGGGAAGGATGAACAAATAACATTTATCAGATTAGGAATTTATTGTTGACACTGTATGATACATCAATAATCTCTGGTAAATGTTCTTGTGCTCAATCACTGATCCTTGACAGGTCACGTTAGCATGGACAGTGCAAGACAAATATGTATGTGCGAATGCGGGCGGCGCAGAAAATACCACGTCTTGGCGTTCAGACAGCAGCGCGGTATTAACACTTGTGTGTGTGTGTGTGTGTGTGTGTGTGTGTGTGAGGAGCTTGCATTTAGCTTGACCCACATGGTCCCCGGCATATAAATGGGACGGAGAATGCCAGGTTACATCCGTAAAGTTCTGTCCTACAGCTTGCACTATTGTCCTTCAGTGCACATCATGCCACTGCGACGAGTTTTGTCGATAAAAGAAACTATGTGCGCCGGCAGATATCTGACGCCGCTGCCTTCTGCTAGCTGTCTGCCGCTCGGCGTTCACATGTTTCTGCTGTAAGGCTGCCAGGCCGCTACAAGCTTATTGTTAATCAGTGATGCAACTGCAAAGACACTGCAACTGCTTGCTGGTGTGTGGTGAGGGAGACAGGAGAGGAGTGTTAGGTGGCGTTGATGAAAAGCCAATTCATCTTTACCTCTCACTCCACTGTGGTCTTCCTTTCTGCCCAAAAAAATATCCACATAACTTGCACACACAGGTCTACCCCGTCATCAATCTTAGTTCCTCCCTCTATGTTCCACTGAAGTATGGGAGCCTTCTATCAAGGAGGTAATACTTTAAGCCTTTCTTTCTGCTGGGACATGAACACAAAATGGGGTGGAGGATCAGCCTTGTGGCGAGTAGTTTGCCTCTAACGGGCATCCAGCTCCATGAGCTCTGGAGTGGAGTTAGAAGAAACAACTGGTATAACAACAGTGACAGATTCTGATGGCTTACTGTCTTGTTTCACCTGCATTAGTAGTTTCCAGTTGCTTTTTTGGCCTTAGGTTGCTTGGCAGTTGTGGCAGTAAAAGTAGTAGTGGCCACCACAGTAGATTTTTGCCAATATCTATGGCTGGAAGTGTAAGGGGCTCTACAATAGTGGTAAAGGTAGCTTTGTCTGATGATGTGGGTTGAGATACAGAGTCTGAAGCCACTTCAGCCCAGTAGGCGCAATGGCAAGTGTTGGTGTTTGTGTCAACACTATCAATCTCTATTTGGGTGCTACATTTGCATTGGCAACTGACTTTTGAAGGAATGAAGAGAAAGAAGCAGCAAATATCTGGTGGTAGCAGGGCATTATAGAGCTTCTTGGCCTCTGCATATGAGATGCATTTCATTATCTTCATTTTCTAGAACTCCTCCCCCTTCAGGTACACTTTGCAGGCTGGGTGTTCATCAGAGCAAATTATACATTTGGAAGGTGGTAAACTATCTACTTCATAATGTGCCATCTTCCCATATTGGCTACAAGTTACCTCTCCCTGGCAACAAGGTGCTGTGCCTGAAGGATTGAAATTCAAAGCAACACATTGTGTTGGGGACATAGGGCCAAACATTCAGATGTAGAAATCTTACATTGATATGTTCTGGGAGCTTGGGACTGTTGAAGGTGAGGAAAAAGGAGTCAGATTTCAGTAACACCCCATCCAACCCTTTCCATGATGTTCTGCACACCTGCTATACCCTCAAAAGCCCACTCATTCTTTAGTTCTTCTTTTGGGATATCAACAAGATCTGTACATGTCACAATGCCTTTGCTATAGTTCAAGGTGGTGTGGTGGTGATATTCAAATGTAATAATAATCCAAAAGTGCTGAGATAAAAAAATGTTGAGACTCAAAGAGTAAACTAAAAAGGAATGTCTCTTCTGAGAAGAAAACATTTGAAAAGTGTTTGACATGAAACTTGAAGAAAGCAGTGAGAACACAAAAAGCCTCTATTACAGTTGGTGCATTCAAAACTAATTTTTAACTGACAATGGCCTCGGTGAATATGGGTACGCACAATTGATGCATGCATCATCAACATCTCGAGCCTTTATGACATTGTGTTGTTGTAGCTGGAAGGAAGGAAGTTTAGGGTTTAAGGTCCCATCGACATCGTGATCGTTAGAGACAGAGCTTACGCTTGGATAGCTTTTGTGAGGGTTGAGGAAGGAAACGGGCTGTGTCTTTTGAAAGGAACCACACTGGCCATTGCCTGGAATGATTTATGGAAGTCACAGAAAACCTAAATGATGATGGCTGGAGGCTGATTTGAACTGCCGTACTGCTGAGTCTTGTGTGCTACCCCTGCACTACCTCACTTGTTTGCAGTGGCAGGAGATGGGGTGGACATGTGTGCATGAGTTGTGCTCAAGTGATTGTGTGAATCAATGTATGCTCTCTTTTTAATGAAGGCTATGGCAAAATATTTAAATTGTTTGAATGCACTTGTATTTTCTCTGTGCCTGACTGTGGCTCATCGATCGTCTTTAAGATGAGTTGCTTCCGATCCTCATAATATTGATATTCCAACCTGGACTTTCTGCTGGAAGATTTATTTTAAGTTGCATATCTAAGTACCATTATGTCACATAAACAGACTTTTAGGTTGCTATTACAACCAATAATATATACATGTACAGCAGACACGCCATATTTTGTTAAAAACAAATGGCAGCCAATTGTGAGGAGCAGAATATTTTCACTCTTAAGTGGATTATATGCTTATATGAAACTTCCTGGCAGATTAGAACTTTGTGGCGGAACCAGGATTCGAACCTGATACCTTTGGTTTTTGTTGGTAAGTGGTCTACTGACAACTGCCCTTGCATGCTGGAAAAAAGGAGGTGAGATACCAGCGGAAGTAAAGCTGTGAGGAAGGGCTAGTAAGTGTCCTAGGATAGCTCATTTGGTAGAGCACGTGCCTGTGAAAGGCAAAGGTACCAGGTTCGAATCCTAGTTCTGGCACATAGTTGTCCTCTGCCAGGAAGTTTGAACCACATGAAAGTCAAAAGAAGAACAAGATGAGGTATGTAATGCCATATATTTTTAGAAGATAAATGTGTACATCTTGAGGACTGATGAGACAATGATACATACTGTGTGCAATGAAGATCAGCTTGTGAACCTTAAATTGGAATGATTTATACAATGTTATACACACAGATCTTCTGTAACTGATGACAACTTTTAGTCTTAAAAAAATAAGGCTTCTGTTTTTAAATATACAAGTTACATTGATATAAAATCAATTTTTTACACACACACACACACACACACACACACACACACACACACACAAATTCATTCAAGAGACTATACTGTAACTAAGTAACAATTGAAGCGGATTTTGAAAAAAAAAAAAAAAAAAAATAATGTTCCTGTAACAACTGGAATCTGAAACAATTAATCTGTGTACACAGAAATCAAATAAAAATACCAATAAATATCTACACACACGTCATCTAGTGAAATATTTCACTTTGGGCAAACATCCTAAATCTGAAGTATAGATTTTCCATGGCCAAAACTTTAGATACAAGATTTATGTAGGTACATGTAATAAGAGAGATACTGAAAAAATAAAAATAAAATGGGGGGGGGGCTTTTCTTTCTCACAGTGTCAGTGGATCACTGTCTGTTTTAGTCCCAAAGTACGAATAACCTGGAGAGGTGAAAGGGTCCGAAGTGAACACACAGCCGTACACCACAACAGGACCCAGTGAACAGGTAAGTTGCATCAGCCATCAACTTTGTTTCTTTCACTTACAGCAGTTCATCCCACATCAAGATGCACCTTTTATTAGTGATCCTGCACAAGTTTTATCAAGCTTCCTATACTGATTCGCAGTCCTTTATTCTGCTAGACACCACCCCTTTTAACACATCAATTTATTGTTAATCACTTCAGTCCTTTTATTTACAATTTGATATAATCCATTATAAAGTTTTCACGTCAAATTTAAATCAATTACTCCCTTTTCAGAGTTGACCTTTTTGCTAGGGAAAGAAAGAGAAACTACTTCTATTTGTTCCCTCAATTTTACTTCATTCTTTTTTTTGTCAAGTTTCGATTTGACCCTATCCTCATTTTCTCTTTCAGGCAATTGACACCAACAGACCCTATGCTCCGAAACTGAATTTTGCATTAACGTTACTGCACGCATGTGTTACAATTGTAGTCACAAAGCCTTCCTACTCCAGACTAGTTCTTCTGTCTATTGTAATCGGCATTACCTATGAAGGCAGCCCAATTTTCATCCGTTCTGCGCATCCCCCTCCATTACCATAATGTTCATTCTGTAGGCATGTGACTGACCACGAGTTACACAATGTTTCTCCCACAGGTGCAACTGATGGCGCTCGGCCGTAGCTCCTCCCCTCCACAATTCCCCTATTGCTCTGCCTCTGTGTGGAAGCACCTTCTTATATGGCACCAGCTATAGGAAAAGAATGAAAGGAAGGGATTGGATCACAGGATAATTCTACTTCAAGCTACCATCATGGAGATCAACTGTTTTGTAGCATAATTTGTAAACCTTTCCATATATACCAAATAGTACTTTTGTAACCAAAACAGGCAATAGCTATTGTATCCTAAAGGTGTGACATAATAGGCATTAATTCAGTTAAACCTTCATCTCTTTGTTGTTGACTTGGAAATCAAAAGGACTTCAAATATAAAGGTTAAGGTACTATCCTGTCCAGGTCGTATTGTCTGGTTTCCACAAGAATAAAGCTTCTATGGGGTTATTTTGGATTTGGATACAGTGGAATGTTGGTAAGGAGTTTTGGGGGATGAGCAAACTAAAATAATCAGCAAGGCAAAGACTCAGTGGTATGAGGGATTAACAAGGAGGAACAGTGAGTGGGATAGGGGTTGGCTAGTGGTGCACCAAGGTGGCAGCACAATATCAGCAGGATGGATACCTTGTATAGGTGGTATCTAAAATGCTCCTTCTGGAGCAAGAGTGACAAGGATTCAATTTGTGAGATGGAATGTATATAGTGGAGATTAACCATGAGTAGTACTAACTTGCAAATTTGTTCAGGATGCCTATGCCATGTATACTTTTTAACACTATGTTTGTGAATGACAAGGAATGGTTGACTGAAAAGGTAAAGGTCATTGTGAAAGGAGAGGTGGGATCCAAGGAAGGGATTTTTCAGAGTTAGCCCACTGGGAGGGATTCCATCATTTAGGCAGCATAGGATGTGGGACTGCGTTTTAGCCAGGGACAGGGATACTTTTCTGAAATGCTACAAAGAAATGGAGCACGGATTCTCTGGAGCAGGGATGGGGTCAAGAGACCAATAATTCGTGGAGAAATGGATGCATTAAAATATACATAAATGTTTACTGTGACGATACTGCTGCACCTCTCATCTCAATGTTATTGTACGATACCATCTGCGTCGGACCCGGAATCGTGTGGTGTAATATTGATATATTTTGCGTGTGAAGTTACAAACGAAATAGCTAGTCTAGGAATCAGTGTAGGAAGTGTTTCGGTGATACTGTGATCAAAACAAGTGATAGATTTCATTAATTAAGAGATTTGTGTAAGACATTTCCAGACAGTTCTATAAACAATACTTTTGTCTTTGTACATTATTTCAATAAATAGACAGACAAAGGGTAAAAACTTTTGTAAAACATAAAGAAATGAAAATAAATAGCATTGTACATATGTCATACTCATAGTATGTTGAGTTGAGTTGATCAGCTAATTGTGTTAATTAATGTAATAGACGAAATTTCATTGTTGTGATCCTTTGTATATATTGACTGACGTGAGATTTTGAACTTATTTTTAGAATGGCCGAGATATGTGATAGTTCAGTATATGTTAGGAACATGTATGATGTACTCGTTAACTAATTAATTGACATTTAACATTTTGGTTTGTTGTCAAACAAAACGTAGCGTGATTAAGTCTTAAAACGATACATGCCTTGTAAAATTATTGTATGTATAGTTTTCATTTTATATTGTGATTACTTTTGTGTACTTGAAATGTTTTCTTTGTGTGTTTGTTCATTGTAAATTAGTATATTCAATTGTTATGAACAATGCATAATGTAAGGTCATTATTGCCGATGTTATATATTTGCCTCACCGCATTGCGTGGGGGAGTTCGAGTTCTGGCTTTCGAAAGTGCTCTGGAATCTATGTCAATCTGTGTTGTTGTTGTGGTATGCAAGTTTGAATTTGTAATGTTTTTGGTGGAGAAGCAGTTTGGTTTCAAATTAAAGAAGAAGTGAAAAAATGTACATAATGGGTATTTATTTCTACCACGACGCACCAGGTGAATAAATTTGCGGCGAGCAGAACACCCATACATCGTAATGTTGAAAAGCTAAGTATCTTGTTTGCAAGTGGTAGAATAGACTGTAATTACTTAAAATCTATTAAAACATTTTATTACATATTTTTAAAAATCCAAAAATACACATCAATATGAAAGATTACACACCAGTACACATTACATACCAGTACACCCCAGTAAACAACATTACAGACCAATATGCAACAAAATTCGCACCAATGTGTAAAAACAACTAACAAAACATAAAAATGCACACCAATATGTCACAAAGGAGCATCACCCTTGTCAGCCAATATCTTGCCAGTTTGGAACAGCTCAACCTTCATCAGTGCTTTGCTTATCTGTTATCATGTTGTGAAATGAGACACATCCTACCTAAGATCTTTCTGACTCCTCCTGCCATAGAGATCAAATCCCTATGGAGACCCTGTTGCAAGACCTGCTCAGTCCATCCATCCTATTCCAGTCCCATCACAAGGCCTATCCTACACCCCGTCACAGGCTTATCCTACATCATCAGAAGCCACATTTGAAAGAAGCCAAGTGATCTACTGATTCTGCGGCAATCACTGAATGGCTTTTTAGATTGGTATGACTACCAACCAGTTTTCTATCAGGATGAATGGCAAAACTAACCAAAAGTAAGGTAGATCACACTGTGCCACTGCATGCAACTGAGTATAACAACTTTTTCACAACCCGGGCTAGGCCATCTGGAATTTTCACCTCCACCATCAGTGTTTTTTTAACTGCACAGATGGGAATTATCCTTAAATTAAATTCTTTGGTGCTGAAATGATCAAAGTCTTCACTTACAGTAGCCAACTGTCACCTCCACCTCTCCCCACCCACACCACACTGCACCAAACAGACGTTGCATCCGCCAATAATACCTACATGTTCCCAAAAAAAAAAAAAAAAAAAAAAAAAAAAAAAAAAAAAAAAAATAGTGCTATATCTATCCTCATGCATCTCTTGCATCGTTCTTGTTCCCCCTCCCGTCGCCATTCCTACTCAAATTTGTTTTTACTTTGGAGCATTATTCTGAATGCAGCATCTGGAGGTGACAGAACTGTGTTAGTGAGTTGTGCCTCTGTGATTGCATGAATGACAGTGAAAATTCTTTTTCTGCTGAAGTCTGTAGGTGAAAGCTAAGACTTTTTCTTTTGAGTGTGATTTTGTGTGTGTGTGGGTGTGTGTTCAGCAAGTCTATTTTAAGACTAAAATAGCCTTGGAAACCACTTTCCAGTTAACCAAAGAAAAATAAATGGTACTTTTAATTCAGTATGATTGTGTTTTACAAGAACCAATGGAAGAGTCCGTGAAAATTGCCTTTGCTTTGAGTTTGTTTGGGTGACATATTAACAGCTGTATCTTCGTCCTCAATAAAAACAATTTGACATGTCATATGGCATTTTTAAGGCAACTGATCTCTCCTATCACCACCTAAAATTTTTAGTATTCTTCCTAAAACATCATATATAAACTGAAATATAGCCATAGAAAAGTGGACCCACCACAGCAATTGCAAGGAATGGACAGGCAACTACTCCCTAGAATATATCGTTCCCCCCCCTCCCCTTTAGGGGCGCAGAACTACTAAGGTCATATGCGCTCATGACAAAATATGACTGACTGCATGTAGCATGGACTGAGTTAAATTTCCTTTACCATGTTAGTGTGGTGGGTAAAAAGTAAGATGTGATCAACAGAGTGCGGGTCATTGGCTAAAACATCAGACAACTCAGACGGAAAACACAAAGTTTGACGGAGACTGTTAAAAAACGGGCACTGCACCAGAAAGTGGTGCACAGTCAACAGTTCCGAAAAGTGGCCACAAAGTGGGGCAGGATCGCCACATATTAAGTGGCAGTGGCTAAAGCAACAGCGTCCTATGCGCAGGCGAGCTATTACTAGCTCCTTGCTGCGAGAGTGCCATGAAGAAGTAGACCATGCAAAAGGAAGGGGGTTTGATCTCCCGGAGTTTGTCGTCTTGAAGGAAAGACCAACGCGAATACCAGAGTGATACCACTCACCTGGAGACTGCAGCACGAAGATCTTCTGATGGAACAGAATGGATAGCAAGCCGGGGGAGGGAAATGGCTGCCTTTGCAGCAGCATCCACGATTTCGATTCCCAACACTCCAGCATGGCCAGGAGCCCACAGTAGCATCACTGTTGTCCCACTGACCATTAGTGATTGTAAGGATTTCTGAATCCACTGTACAATGGGGTAGACTGGATATAGAGCACAGAGGCTCTGAAGAGCACTCAGTGAATCTGAGCAGCTGACACCGTGAGAAGGCGAGTGGCTTCTAAGGCACTGGGTGGCCTGATATATAGCAAAGAGCTTCGCAGTGAAAATCAACCACTGGTCAGGCAGACGATATTGGAGTGATTCATTGCTGAGTACCATGGCACACCCAACACCATGGTGGGTCTTTGAACCATCAGTGTAGAGGAAAATATGATCGGAAAGTTGTGTGCGGAGTGCAAGAAACTCGTTGCGGTAGACTGGACCAGGAGTAGAGTCCTTGGGAAGCGAGTGTAGCTTAAAGTTGACACGTATCTCCGGATAGAGCCATGGTGGGAAGGAGCCATCACCTGTCGGGAATGTGGCAGGGGGCATAAAGTCTAGTTGCTGAAGCAACATACGAAAGTGGACTCCAAGTGGTAATAGAGATGATGGACACTATGCAAATAGATGGTCATGGGAGTTGTCAAAAAAAGACAGCATTTGTTGGGTGGCCACGCATAGTTGACAACCGGCTTGCATATAGACTGAGTAGGATGTCCCTCCAGTAGGAAAGTGGTAATTCAGTGGCTTCAGCATATAGACTTTCCACAGGACTGGTATAGAAGGCTCCCATTGCCAAACGGATCCCTTGTTGATGTATCGTGTTGAGACGGCGTAAAGTTGACGGCAAAGGAGTACACGATACACCTATAGTCCAGTTTCAAGCGGACAAGGGAGCAGTACCCCATGAAGTGCCATACAGCACTCTGAGAACATTAAGTGAGCGGGTACACTGGGCAACCAAAGAGGATACGTGGGAGGACTAACAAAGTTTCCAATTGTATATTTCTGACGACATTACAGCGTTTAATGAGTGAAATAAATTGCAATTTGCAATCAGTTATGGCTTCACTGTATTAGGTTTAGAAGGAACACCAAAGTGCGGTGAATGAAAATTTGTGCCCGGCCAGGATTGAAACCCGGGATATCCTGCTTACTAGGCAGACGCGTTGACCACTCTGCCACCGAGGACACAGTGACCAACCCAACTGCAGAGGACTCTTCCCTGCACGTCTCCTGCTACACCAAAATGTCCATTCGACACGCTGTCTCTTTGCTATACAGTGAAGCCATAACTGATCGCAAATAGTGATTTATTTCAAACAAAGTTTCCAGTTAAACATGAGTCCCAGGAAGTTTTTTGTTTCAATGAATAGAAGAACATCTGGGCCAAGATGAAGAGTCGGTAGAAGAAACTCTGTGCACCGCCAGCAGTTCATGCAGACTATCTTGTCCACAGAAAAACAGAACACATTGTTGATGCTCTACAAGACTTCGCTGAAGCTGTCGCTCGAGCTTGTTGGGAGTTGCAGTAGATGGCAAAGTCATCTACAAACAGAGAAGCCAAAATGCCTGGTGGGAGACAACCCATGATTGGGTTGATTGCAATGGCAAAGAGGACAATGCTCAACACTGAGCCTGGTGGGACACCGTTCTCTTGAATAAAACTGTTTGACAGGGTCTAACCTACACACACTTTAAATACATGATCTTTTAAATATTCCTGAATAAAAATAGGCATACGACCTCAAATTCCCCAGGCATGCAAAGTTTGGAGAATTACCGCCCTACACCAATAGGTATCACATGCCTTTTCCAAGTAAAAAAATATGGACACTGTTTGATGCTTCCGTTAAGGAGGAAAAAAGCTGCTAGTTAGCTTTGGAAAGCTGCCAGTTGCGAGGACACCCAGTTTGGTTGGGCGTCAGCAGGCGAATGATACATGGGAAGTGGTCACTGGAGTGTGTATCTGAAAGAACAGAACACTCAAGCCGACGAGCAAGCTGAGTAGTACAGATTGAGAGATCTAGATGAGAGAGGGAATGTAGGTTCACCAATATTAATACAGGTTATTGAAGATATCCACCATGATGGAGCCCCTCTAGCAAGGGCATGGAGAACTCCAGAGGGGGAGGTGGGCGTTGAAGTCGCTGACCAGCAGGAATGGAGGAGTTACGAGTGAAGATGAGGGGGTATAGATATTACAGAGTGAGAAGGTGAAGCCAGGAAGGGAAGGGAAAGTGTGACAGCTACAGCTTGGAGCTGAGTATGTAAAGAAATGATGTGGCTATGGATGACCTCTGATGAGCATCATGACACCCCCGTGAGCTGGAATTCCTGCTACTGGGGGAAGGTCAGAACAGACTGAGGTGAAATGTAGAACAAGGAAGGGATAATGAGGGTTTAGTTTCATTTCCCACAGGCAGATGATCAGCTATCTCTAATTGGGCAACCACCTGCCACCTGGGAAGTCATTGGGACTTCATCCTGAGATTTGCACCACTTTTTCATTTTCTTCTCCCTTTGAGGATGAGAGTCGTCGTCAGGAAGAGAGCTGGTTGAGGCAACATTCAAGTCAAAGTGGGAACTACCGGCCTTCAGGCCCTGAGTGTGTAGTTCCCGATTGTTACTCTACTTTGCTCTGCTTCTTTGAGTGCTTGGAAGGGAGATTCCCTGAGGGAGTCCCATGTCCAGCAGGTGCCAGAGAAGATGTTCTCTTCTCTGGCTGAGGAAGAGGTGGGGGTGGGGGGATAGGAGGGTGGTACCTGCCAGGAGGATGGAGGGAGGGTGAAAGGAAGATGTTAGGGAAGGGGGAGGTTGGGGGTGGGGAGTGATGCCACTGAGGCAAACATTGAGAAAAGGTATTAATCACATAATATCTAACAATAATGTACAAACTCATTTTGCTTAGTAACAATATCAATTTTTAAATATGTAATGTAGTTCAATATTCATAATATAATATATTCAGTTCGATATCATAGTGGTAGAGTGGCAGACTATGAATCCAAAGGTCATGGGTTCGATCCCCGCCAGTTCATAGGATTTTTATCTGTCACTTTACACTTCGTTGACCTCTGGGAAGGTTGTTGATGTGAAAACCAACGAGTAGCACCATGGTTTGGAATCCACGTTAAACTGTAGGTACCCCGATAACTGGCTGGTTAAGACAGTTCAATGGTTGGAGGAAGGCAACAGCATACCACCTCCAAACAGGACCATGCTTGGTAAAACACTATGTTGTTCAAACCAATCTTCAAATTGTTGACTGCTTTACCTTTTTACTACTGATAATAACAAATAATACATAATTAAGGTATATAATGTTTTATTTATTGTACACTACTTACTTCATGTTCAAAAAATAAGTTAATAAAATGATGAAGTCCATTTGCACATAGGAATTCCTTGAAACCACACTGAACTGGTCTTGCTTCCTGAACAGATTTGGTTGCACTTTTACAGCTGAAACATCATTGCAAACATCAACAGTAAACTACATTCCTACTAATGATTTATAGAAATGGTAATTTTAAAATCTAATTCTGAAACATAATGTTGTTAATTACACTGCTGGTATTCATATTTCATGTACAAAATTATAGTGGCACATTTCCAAATTTTATGATAATATTTATTTACTAATATTATAGAGAAAAAAATTCCTAACAGGAAAACTTTACATAAAAAATAGATGAAGTTCACTTACCAGGCGAAGGAGCACAGGCAGTGATAGCAACAAATAAACAAATAAACACACAGACACACACAGACACACACACACACACACACACACACACACACACACACACAAACGCAAGCTTTCGCAGCCTAGCTGCTTCGTCAGGCAGAAGGGAAGGAGAGGGAAAAGGAAATGATGAGGGTTTTAAGGGAGTGGGTAAGGAGTCATACCAATCCCGGGACAGGAAAGACTTACCTTGGTAGGAAAAAAGGAGGGTAAACGAATACACCACCCCCCCCCCCCACACACACATTTACACAGACGCAAGTACACTTAGGCAGACATACTGTAGAACTGTACAAAGCAAAGAAGTTAGAAGTTAGACAGAGATGCCACTTGAGGCAGAGGCTCTGTCCAGAGAACCGAGGCAAAGATGTTAAGATGGTGGGTGGGAATTCAAATTTAGCGGAGGTTGAGACCAGGTGGGCAACGGGAAGAGAGAATATGCTGAAGGGCTAGTTCCCATCTCCGGAGTTCTGAAGGATTGGTGTCGGTGGGAAGTATCCAGATAACCCGGACGGTGTAACACTGTGCCAAGATGTGCTGGTTGTGCCTCAAGGCGTGTTTAGCCACAGGGTGATCCTCATTACCAACTGCCTGTGACCATTCATGCGAATGGACATTTTTTTTTTAATCCTCCTCCTAATGATCCAGCTCCCCAAGACATCATTCAAATCGAACCCTGCCTAGAACAGTTCCGTCCTCCGTCACAGCGAGACCCACCTGCTCTACCTCAAAATCACCCTCTTCAAACCCTCCAGGAATTCCTTACTTCCAACCTTGCCTCCCAGTCTTTCCTGAGAAACCTTAATCCTACTCCCAACATTACCGCAGCTGAATCCCGAGCTACCCGTGATCTGAAGGCTGACCATTCCATCGTCATTCTCCCTGCCGACAAGGGCTCCACGACAGTGGTACTCGATCGGCGGGAGTATGTGGCAGAGGGAGTGTGTCAGCTTTCAGATAATACCACATATAAAGTTTTTCAAGGCGATCCCATTCCTGATGTCCAGGCAGAGATTCAAAGAATCCTCAAAACCTTAGGCCCCCTACAAAACCTTTCACCTGACTCCATTAACCTCATGACTCCACCGACACCCCGCACCCCCACCTTCTACCTACTTCCGAAGATTCACAAACCCAATCATCCCAGCCGCCCCATTGTGGCTGGTTACCAAACCTCTACAGAACGAATCTCTGCCTACAACACCTTCAACCCATCATGTGCAGTCTCCCATCCTTCATCAAAGACACCAACCACTTCCTCGATCGCCTGAAATCCTTACCCAGCCTGTTACCTCCAGAAACCATCCTTGTAACCATCGATGCCACTTCCTTATACACAAATATCCCACATGCCCAGAGCCTCGCTGCGATGGAATATTTCCTTTCACGCCGACCACCCACTCCCTTACCTAAAACCTCTTTCCTTAATACCCTAGCCAGCTTCATCCAAACCCACAACTTCTTCACTTTTGAGGGCCAGACATACCAACAACTAAAGGGAACAGCCATGGGGACCAGGATGGCCCCCTCGTACGCAAACTTATTTATGGGACGCTTAGAGGAAGCCTTCCTGGACACCCAAGCCTGTCAACCCAAAGTTTGGTATAGATTCATTGACGACATCTTCATGATCTGGACTCACAGTGAAGAACAACTCCAGAATTTCCTCTCCAACCTCAACTCCTTTGGTCCCATCAAATTCACCTGGTCCTATTCCAAATCCCATGCCACTTTCCTCGATGTCGACCTCCATCTATCCAACGGCCAACTACACACATCCGTCCACATCAAACCTACCAATAAACAACAGTACCTGCATTATGACTGCTGCCATCCTTTCCTCATCAAACGTTCCCTTCCCTACAGCTTAGGTCTTCGTAGCAAATGAGTCTGCTGCTCCAGTCCTGAATCCCTGAACCAATACACCAATAACCTGATAACAGCCTTCACATCCCGCAGCTATCCTCCTGATCTGGAAGAGAAGCAAATTGCCAGAGCCACTTCCTCATCCCCCCAAATTCAGAATCTTCAACAGAACCCCAGAAGTGCCCCTCTTGTCACCGGATACTTTCCGGGACTGGAGCGGACTCTGAATGTGGTTCTCCAGCAAGGATACGACTTCCTAAAATCCTGCCCTGAAATGAGATCCATCCTTCATGACATCCTCCCCACTCCTCCGAGAGTGTCTTTCCGCCGCCCACCTAACCTCCGTAACCTCCTAGTCCATCCCTATGAAATCCTCAAACCACCTTCCCTACCTTCTGGCTCCTACCCTTGTAACTGCCCCCATTGTAAATCTGCCCTTTGCACCCTTCCACCACCACTTTCTCCAGTCCCGTAACCCGGAGGGTGTACACAATCAAGGGCAGAGCCACTTGCGACAGCACCCACGTGATTTACCAACTGACATACCTGCACTGTGAAGCGTTCTATGTGGGAATGACCAGCAACAAACTGTAGATTCGCATGAATGGTCACAGGCAGACAGCGTTTGTTGGTAATGAGGATCACCTTTTGGCTAAACACGCCTTGAGGCACGACCAGCACATCTTGGCACAGTGTTACACCGTCCGGGTTATCTGGATACTTCCCACCGACACCAATCCTTCAGAACTCCGGAGATGGGAACTAGCCCTCCAGCATATTCTCTCTTCCTGTTGCCCACCAGGTCTCAACCTCCGCTAAATTCGAATTCCCACCCACCATCTTAACATCTTTGCCTCGGTTTTCTGGACAGAGCCTCTACCTCAAGTGGCATCTCTGTCTAACTTCTAACTTCTTTGCTTTGTACAGTTCTACAATATGTCTGCCTAAGTGTACTTGCGTCTGTGTAAATGTGTGTGTGGGGGGGGGGGGGGTGTATTTGTTTACCCTCCTTTTTCCCCCCCAAGGTAAGTCTTTCCTGTCCCGGGATTGGAATGACTCCTTACCCACTCCCTTAAAACCCTCATAATTTCCTTTTCCCTCTCCTTTCCTTCTGCCTGACGAAGCAGCTAGGCTGCGAAAGCTTGCGTTTGTGTGTGTGTGTGTGTGTGTTTATTTGTTGCTATCACTGCCTGTGCTCCTTCGCCTGGTAAGTGGACTTCATCTATTTTTTACGTATATTTATTTACTAACTTATTTATTTATAATCTTGTGTGATCTGGTATTACACAATGCGCACAAATGTCAGACACAAAATATTTTATACAATCGCTTAAGCATAGCTTCAAGCATTTTTATACATAGCATAGGTTTTCTAAATAGTTCATGTTTGTATTTTAACATAGTCTGCAGGATTACTGTTCCAGATATTCTTTTACAGAGTAAATGCAGTGGGACAGTAAATAAAATTTCACAGTTTTACTGACTTGCAGGTTGTCATCAACAGATACACTGCTTCCTCTTAAGTGTATCTCGTGAAGCGACCCGAAGGATAAGCTTAGAGAGATTAGGGCCCACACAGCCAACTGTTTTCCCTGTGAAGGAGAGGAATAGGAGGAAGCGACAAAGGTACACAATGGTGACTTGTGGAGCATGGACCCAGATGTAAATGTCGATTCCCTACGTACTAACACAAAGCTCTTTCCACTGCACAGCAATGCTTCTAGATGATGACAGAGGTGGTTACTGTACATGTGATTACAGTGTTGCTAGATTGCCAGCAACATAAATTTAATGCCAGAAATGTGTTCAGAACAAAATTCTGTGAGATACATTTTTCTACTGCTGGTATGTGCTGA
The DNA here is from genome assembly GCA_026315105.1 of Locusta migratoria. Classification (NCBI taxonomy): domain Eukaryota; kingdom Metazoa; phylum Arthropoda; class Insecta; order Orthoptera; family Acrididae; genus Locusta; species Locusta migratoria. The sequence goes on from CM048748.1 coordinate 206,618,929, forward strand.
ATTACATTGAGAACTCTTTCTTCCTTTTTTGAATTATGAAATCTGTTACATACTTTGAAAATACAGTGTTTTATGTGTACATTTTTTATTTTTATTTTATGTGTATGAAATTCTCATGACCAATTTAGTTAGGTACTTACCTTATATATTTTACATATTGAATCTTGTGACTGTATGTGCAAGTTTACATTTAATAACTATCTTTTGCAAATCGTGTATGAATATGTAAATTATTTTCTTGTTGCCACAACATTCTGGAAGGAGCTTAACTACAGTCTACGTGTTGTTATCTCAGGGTGACAATATAATTGGTTCACGATGGTACTGTTTCACATTAGTACAAGCTACATATGGACCCTGTAAGTACCTGACAGTTGAGTGCAATAATTTTTCTTCACACTCTATATATTTTTTCCATTATAGTCCAGATATTTAGGGGAAACATTGGTACCCAAAACCAAAACTGTTTTTGCCCATTTTTAGAAGGTACACTAATAAACATTAAGACAGAAATAGGCTATTTATACGAGGTGATCCAGGAGGGATGTCACATAATGTTTGAGGTATTCTACACGTGGAAATAAATTGAAAAATTCCTATGAGCATATGTACAATTTTTTATTCTTATGGAACTGGAGCGGGTTGAAGTCTACACACATCCATAAGTGATTACATACATAAGTATTAATATTACTTACTGCAGTTCTGCATAGGTCCTGTGGTGGACAGAAGCCTGATTAATGCTCCAAGTTGTGTTCAAAATATCCCCTATACAGTTCAGTGCACTTGTCAATGCGTTTGATGATGTGTATGTTGCACATCAAAGATTATCTTCACAGGCTTTAATGTGATCGAAAGGGACAAGTTCTTCAAGGGTGTCTGTCCACCTTCCTAGCATACAGATCACCCTTTATGCAGACAATAAACAGAGGTCCAATGGTGTTGAGTCAGGTGATCTGGCAGGTCAGTTAATGGGTTTGTCATGGCCAAGCCACCAGTCCAGATAAATCTTTGACCAGGAAATGTGCATAAGTTGCAGCTGTCCTGCAATTTGGTAAGTACAAAGGACCTTATCACCTGGTTGTCAAATCAAAAGATATCAGATGTTCACTGAGAATCTAACTTGGAATCTTGTTTCCCTTGTGTCATATGGGTTCTCTATTATACATATATGGAAATTAGGGGGATGTTCATGATATCACTGCCTATAAATGTAGACACATTTGTAAATAATTTGTAATTGCACAACATGTCTGTGTACAGCCAACCTTGCACAACATGTCTGTGTACAGCCAACCATTCACAACACCAATGTGTGCTTACTGAGTCACCTGGATGCAGATGGGCTGCTCAAGGAATGTGTACAGCCTTTGGAATGTAATGTATAGTGCGCTGATGTTTGTGGAATATCACCATGATGGATAATGCACCATTTACTAGTGGTGGGATTCTGTTGTAGCACTGTTGTATCATCTTCCCTTTCCTCAACTGTCTTTGAGGTCTCATGTTCTAATGTTGTGCATTAACTGGATGCTGTTCTGGGTTCACATGATGTTTGAAAACCCCTAGAAAATACCAAGGCACATGAGGATCACTGATCAGAAAACATTTCTTGGTATTCTGTCACAGCTATACGGACACTGCCATTACTTGAAAAATAATATAAATGTCTTGACCACACTGAGTAATTTATGTATGCTTTGCGGATTTTGGTTGTTGTCATTTTTTAAGGTTACACAAAGACAATGGTAGCAGTATTCCATCATACAGTTTGTTATGTCATGAACAACTTACAAGTAAAACTACACTTACTAGAACTTTGTTAACAATTATTTTCCATTTAAAACAATTAGCATTATTGACACATGTCGTTACAATTAAAACAAATCTTTAAAATGTGTATTCCAAGACCACCTCTATGCAACAAAGGGAAGTGCATACTGAGATCTGTCTGACTGACAAGCAGTCATATAGAGTCCACCCCAGGTCATGTTTAGCATCATTCCACCCACTTTTTCCACCTCACTTTCACATATATCATTATATAATATTCTAATATCTTTGAAATATTCCATGCAATTTTAAATACTTGAATACAATACAACACAATTTCCCATTATATTGACAGTTGTGTGTAAAGGGGGCTAGTAACTGCAGATGTTACAGAAATGCATCCTGTAGTAAAGTAGTCCAGGCAAAGGCTTTATATTGCACACTAAAATTGGGTGTCAAACCACTATGTCTGTACATACAACCTTGAACCATCAAATCATAACTGAGCACTAATTACATCTCTCTAGAACAAATAATATTAAGTAAAGAAAAATATTGAATAATTAATATTACAACCTTTTAAAATAAAAGGATAAAATTGAAATTCAGGTGAGGGAAAAGGAGGAGGAGGAGAGGGGAGGGGAGGGAGGAGGCAGGGTGGGAGGAGGAGAGGGGAGGGGAGGGAGGAGGCAGGGTGGGAGGAGGAGGAAGAGGAGGAGGAGGAAAGGGAAGATGATGTTACAACAGAGCCCACCATTGGTACACATTTCACTATCCATCAGCTTGATATTCCACAAACATGAGTGTGGCTTATGTTACATTCCAAGGCCTTTACCCATTCCTTGATCTAAAGAGACGTAATTGGTGTTCAGTTATGTTTGGATGGTACAAAGATGTGAATTTTCTTTGTGCTATACACAGTGGTTTAACACACAGTTTTAGAGTGCAATATGAAGCCTTTTCCTGGGATACTTTACAACAGGATGCAGTCCTGTACCATTAGTAACAGCTACTACTACTACTACTACAACTACTTCTAAGTACACACACAAGTACAATATAATGAAAAAATGCTTCGTATTGTACTCAAGAATTGAAAAATGTATGAAAAATCTATAGTAATAATAAATCTGTAAATGTAGGCCTGTCGCTGTTCCCCTCAATCTTCAAAACTACTGGACGAATCTTCAGGCAGTTTTTACAGGAAACATGAGACAAGTTATCAAAATCTGATCATGGAAAAAAAAGGTATCATAGTTTTAAGTGTTTTCAGTAAGTGTCATGTCTGTTTTTTCAACTATTAAAAACCTCTTGCATGTGGTTTTCATAGGTAACTTGAGCGTAACTGGACAATATATAAACTTCGTTTCATAAGTCAGATCATGGAAAAAAAAAAAAAAATAGTAATTTCAATTTTTTTTATCTACGACCGTTTGTCTGTCTATCTGTCTCTTTGAAAACGTATATCTCCAAAACAACTTGACGAATTTTCATGGGGGCTTTCACATGTAATTTTAGAATACTGTGGAGTAACATAAAGGCTTCAATAATTAAAATCGGATCACAGAAAATAAAGATATAATTTAATCATTTGCTTAAAAGCCATCGTGTAAGTCTATTTGTTGAGGTAATTCCAAAAGTACAACACAAATGTTCATGGGTTTCCACAGGTAAATTGTGAATAGTTTGGAGAGTAACATCGGCTTAGTTTCATCAAAATCGGATCAGAGGAAGGAAAGATATCATAGTTTGAAGTTTTTGTGTATACTATGCTGATAAGTATGGTGTAGTACAGCAAATCTACAACAGTACTACACAAACTTTCATTGGGTTTCATAGGTCAACTGAGAGTACCTTCAGGCAACATATAAGCTTCATTTCATCAAAATTGGACCAGGCGAAGGAAAGATATTGTAATTTGTGGAGTCTGGTGTATGCTATGCTTGAATTGCAATGTAGTATAGCAAAGATCCAGTAGAGGCGCTGTTACTGATGTAGTATACAAATAATTAATAGATGGCGATGCTGCATTGTTTATTCTCATAACTAAAGTGTAATACACTGAAACGAGGACTGTGATTTTCCTTATGGCAGTGGTGTAGTGTATTTATGTTGGTAACGGCCGCTGAATCCTTTTTCAAAAATTAGTCACGTACAATGAGGGGAATAATTCTTAGCATTTATAATTATATAAATAATTAATGTTGTTCCGATCAGTAAATTAATGATTCCCCTAAAGTGAATATTTTGTTGCCAATGTTAACATACTAAACCGCTGCCACTGTAAGTAAAATTTAACCCAGGTATGGCACATAAAAATTATTTTTTTACTAGCTGTATCCTGCATGTCTTGCAATGCCATGGAAAGAAAAAAAAGTGCTTATTTCTGCGGGTATCATTTGAACTTAAAACATAACGACATTTCTTCGGGTCTATCGATACTCTAATTTACATAAGAATTCTTTGCATGGAAAAAGGAATTTATGTGGTTCCCTTTCTGATTTCATTACATTTTGAGTGCATTCTGTTTAGGAATGCCTCAAAAATTCCATATTACAGGAAAGGACAAAGTGAGGCGACATTAGTTACATAGTACACCAAATAACTAATTATGGCGTTGCTACGGATTTTTCATTCTCATAACTATAGTGTAAGACACTACAAGAAGGGGTACAATTTTACATATGGCGGCGGCATTGTGTGCTGATGTTGGCAATGGCCGTTGGATGCTTTTTCAAAAATCACGTGGAATAAGGGCAATAAGACTATGTTCACAATGAAATAAATAATTTATGCTGTTCTGATTAGTATATTAATCATCCTCCCAAAGCGGATAGTTTGTTGCCAACTATAGCAAACTAAATTGCTGCCACTGCAAGTAAAGTTTAGCCGAGGTAGGACACAAAAGAAACGTTTTTTCTTCCTAGCTGTATCCCATATGCTTTGCAATTTCATGGAAAGAGAAGAAGTGCTTCTTTTGACGGGTATAACTACTGAATTATACATAGAGTAGAAATTTCTATGGATTGAGCATTGGATTCTGTGCATCTTCTCAACATTAAGCTGGAATTAGCAAGTGATATTGAGACAAATTTACTCTTTCCAAACATTTATTTGCTCTTACGATTGGTTTGCACCACATTGGCTGCAAAGAAGCACCACCTCCTTTTCACAGAGCAACCACGTAACATGAAATAATATCTAAAGAAATGTGTCACAGAACCGACAAAAAAAGGACCAAGATGAAGTCATCGATTTCTAAGTAGAATTTTTCCAATATCAGGTGATATTTCCAACTTAATGTTGAGGACAGAAAATTTGTTCTGTGCATCTGAATGCTCACTCCAGAGATTTTTCTGCTCTGTGCCTGCCACTAGAGATAATATACACACACAAACAACAAACTCATCAGAAACCTCCCTGCTTTCATAATTGTTCGGTACAATATTTTGATTAAAATTTGTAATTACTTACTTTTGGTGTGGACTACATTAAGATAGAGAAAGACGTCTTCTTTTGTAGAAACAATTGTACTTAGTGTTATAATCAGATTTCTGAATATTTAGTTCTATTACATAAGATTGATTTCAACTTTGTGATTTATGAAGTAATCACTGCAGGACGTGAGGACATGTATTAGGTGAAAGAGTGGCTGATGCTGGTAACACAGTCAAGAAAATTCACTGGAAATATTACTATATTTAATGGAAAGTTCTATACAGACGATCAACTGACACCATTCTCAACGATTACCCAGACTTACTTTATCACACATTGATACCACCAATACGTCTTATTTAAACAGACATAACTACTCTGCTGATTGAATTACAAGACTTTCAGTATTCGTCAACTTTTTGATAATATAGAGCACTGCATACAGAATAACTACATTGTCCCCACTGCAACATCCTAATACTAAAGCATACACTTACTGTGATAGAGAAAAAGTTTAGTACTACGCCATAGAACCAATACATAGCGCTCTTATTATTATTACTATTTCTCATCTCAACGATAGAAGGGTTTTCAGAAGTTTATGCCAGACAGACAATTACATACCTCAGTCTTAACTTCATGAACACAAACTAAAAATAAATTTACATTGTTCCAGAGTACGGACTTACATTAATTTCATTTTTGTATGAAAAGCTTTATGAACATTAATTGTTTTTGACAATGACTTCTAATTAAATTTGACATCTTGGCTAGGAGAACTGAGTTTATTGACAGAGCAATCCAACAAGGATTCTGTTTTTGCAGACCTAGGTCCGGAACCCCCCCCCCCCCCCCCCCGAAAAAAAAACAAAAAACCATGATATGCACAGGTCCCTCTTTAACAACCGTTGTGAAGCATGGGCATATAAGCTAGTTATAAATATTTTAGAAAATAATATTTACTTATCATATTGGTGTGGTGTCTGGTTTGTTTTCTTTTTTTTTTTTTTTTTTTTCGGTCATGCCTGAAAGAACAGACACCACACTCGCTTCGCAGCCATATTGCATTTTCAAATCATTTATGAAGGAGGGGAAGGAAGAAAGATTAGGAAGGAAAGGAATTACTCTGGCTGTATTTGGGCATTGAAATTAAACAATGGTGACAAGTGAAAATGTGAGCTGGGCCAGGAATCACACCCAGGTCTCCCGCTTCAGGCCAGCGGTCGCCGTAACAACTTGCCTATTCGTGCTTGTCTCCTGTCCATATCAAACTTCCACAAGTCACACGCAACAGCTGTAATGCCCTTATTGGGGATGGAGGTGGACATTCACCCTCATGGGCATCCCAGGAGGCAGGCCGAAACGCACAGAAGTTTAGTGGGGGAAGGCTACATGATCACATGAATGTAACTTAGTTTCTTGGAGACAGACTAGAAGCGGGCAGTGCAATCGAAGGAGTAGTTTTAATTCCTTCCCGATTGGAACGAATGCCGCGAATATTCCATTGAAGGAGCGCCATGATAAAAAATGAGAGAAGAAAAGAAGGAACAAGCAAGTGGGGTCACCTCGACGGCCTCTGAGAACCGGACTTCCAGGGAGCACTGCTATCGCTATCGAGAGGCGTACGGTTGTGTTCCATGGTTTCGACCAACGCGTCTGCCATCTCCCCGAGTTGAGCAGGAGGGGCAGTTTCTACCACCGGTAAAGGGCTGGGGGCCCAGCTGACAGAGCATCCTGGTGAAATAGAAGACGGCTGAGGCCGGCTACTGTTGGATGGTGTGACCGAAGAGTCATGCCGCGGCAGGGAAGGGGGTGGGGGCTGTTCTTTTTGTGAGCCTTCTTAGAGGCATGGTGAGTAGAAGAAGTGGATGACAATTGAGAAGACGGAGTTTTTAGGAAATCGTCACGAACGAGTTCTTTTTCAGAACTTTGGGCAGCGGATTTAGGTGCCCAGGATGTGTGGGAACTGGTCGACGAATTCACTGTAGAATGGGCAGAAGGTATCGGAGAGGTGGAACAAGCAATTTTCGGGCTAGCCGACCTGACAACAGTGTCACAGAAGGTGAAATCGCAGGTCTGAGTGCCTACCTCCTTAGTTGGTCAAGGGGAGGTGAGGACCTGGCTGTAAGTACCTGCTGGGAGTACAATGGGCTTCCTACTCGCTAATAACTTCCGAGCGGCATGGGTTGAAACCTTTTCCTTGACGCGAATCTCCTGGATGACCCACTCTAAGCATGGTCACACATGCAATTAGTGCAGCGAGGGGATGGAGGTGGACATTCACCCTCATGGGCATCCCTGCCACAGGTGGCGCACTTGGCTGCATTAGGTCAAGATTTACTAGTATGATTAAATCTCTGGCAATGGTAGCAGGGCATAGGATTGGGTATATACGGCCGAACGGAGATGACTTCGTAGCCCGCTTTCATCTTAGGATGGTAGGTCAACCCTGTCGAAAGTCAAGAAGAAAGTACGAGTTGGCACAAGATCATTGTTAACTTTTTTCATTATGCAATGAACAGCCATAACTCCCTGATCGGACATATAGTTAAGTATATCCTCGTCGGATAACCTATTCAAGGATCTTGTGAAGACTACCCCCCACGAAGATTTGAGGGTGTGGTGAGCCTCCACTTTTACAGGAAAAGTAAGCACAAGCGTAGCCCGAAGTAACTTCTGTGCCTGAAAGGCATTCTCAATTTCAAGTAACAAGGTCCCAGTGCACTGCCTGGAGCAGGTCTTCAAGGGACATGCAATCGCACCGACTCCCTTCTGAATCAGAAAAGGATTCACAGAAGAAAAATCATGATTGTCTGTACGCGATACTACAAGGAACTTTGGAATGTTGGGTAAGACTTTCTTGGACTGAGATTCATCATGTTTTCTTTTTTGGGTCAGGGTCAGAGTAGAGTTTGAAGGTTTCACAGCAGAAGTGTCCCATATGATTACCGGCGTCTCCGATGGCGCGCTCCTTCCTTGTGGGGACCCTCACTGAGGGCGCACCTGCCTTAGGTGACTGTTCGCACCTCAGGTCACACCTTCTGAGAACGGACGGAGGGACCAATCGGCATACAATAATTATCACAGCCATACCTTAGCAAAAGATCTTTCCGAGAACCCGAAAAAATTCTGGTCCTATGTAAAATCGATAAGCGGGTCAAAGCCCACTGTCCAGTCACTAGTTGATCATTCCGGGGCAGTAATAGAAGAAAGCAAACGGAAAGCTGAAGTTCTAAATTTAACCTTTAAGAAATCTTTCACGCAGGAGGACCGCACAAATATACCATCATTTGATCAACGTACTAATTCCGAAATGGGGGACATAGCAATAGGTATTTCCGGTGTAGAGAAGCAGCTGAGAGAGCTAAATACGAAAAAGTCTGCTGGTCCGGATGGAATACCAGTTCGGTTTTACAAAGACTATTCTGCGGCATTGGCCCCCTACTTAGCTTGCATTTACAGCGAATCCTTAACTCAGCGCAAAGTTCCTAGTGATTGGAAAAAAGCGCAGGTGACTCCCGTGTATAAGAAAGGAAAGAGAACTGACCCATACAATTACAGGCCAATATCGTTGACATCGGTTTCATGTAGAATTTTGGAGCATATTCTCAGTTCGAATATAGTAAATTTCCTTGAAACGGAAAAGCTTCTTTCCATGAATCAGCACGGGTTTAGGAAACATCGTTCATGTGAAACTCAGCTTGCCCTTTTCTCACATGACATCTTGCGAGCCATGGACGAAGGGCAACAGGCGGATTGTGTTTTTCTCGACTTCAAAAAGGCGTTCGACACGGTGCCACACTGCAGACTCCTAACGAAAATGCGAGCTTATGGAATAGGTTCTCAGATTTGTGACTGGCTGGAAGACTTCCTAAGTAATAGAACGCAGTACGTTGTTCTCGACGGCGAGTGTTCATCAGAGACGAGTGTATCGTCAGGCGTGCCCCAGGGGAGTGTGATAGGACCGCTATTATTTTCTATCTATATAAATGATCTGATGGACAGAGTAAGTTGTAATTTGCGGCTGTTTGCTGATGATGCTGTGGTGTATGGGAGGGTGTCGTCTGTAACTGACTGTAATAGCATACAGGTTGACTTAGACAAAATTTCTAGTTGGTGCGAAGAATGGCAGCTAGCTCTCAATGTAGAAAAATGTAAGGTGATGCGCATGAGTAGAAAAAACAATCCTATAATGTTCGAATACAGCATCAGTAGTGAGCTTCTTGATGCGGTCGCGTCGTTCAAATATCTAGGCGTAACATTGCAGAGCGATATGAAATGGAACGAGCATGTAAGGACAGTTGTGAGTAAGGCAGACAGCCGACTTCGGTTTATTGGGAGAATTTTGGGAAGATGTACTTCACCTGTAAAAGAGACCGCGTATAAAACGCTTGTACGACCACGTCTTGAGTATTGCTCAAGTATTTGGGACCCGCAGCAGATCGGTTTGAAAGAAGACATAGAGGCGGTTCAGAGGCGAGCAGCTAGATTTGTTACCGGTAGGTTCGACCAATGCGCGAGTGTCACGGAAATGCTCCGGCAACTCAATTGGGGATCGCTGGAAGAAAGACGACGCTCTTTTCGTGAATTTCTGTTAAGTAAATTTAGAGGGCCGGAATTTGAAGCTGAGTGTAGTACGATCTTGCTGCCGCCTACTTACATTTCGCGTAAAGATCACAAAGACAAGATAAGAGAAATTAGGGCTCGTACGGAGGCATATAGGCATTCTTTTTTTCCTCGTTCAATTTGGGAGTGGAATAGGAAAGGAAATGCCTAGTAGTGGTACAGTGTACCCTCCGCCACGCACCTTACGGTGAATTGCGGAGTATGTATGTAGATGTAGATGTAGATTTTTGGAAGGTACCAGCTCAGGTAATCACCCCTCCCTGGGCCAGCCTTTACCGGGGGGGGGGGGGGGGGGTACATACGTGCCCTACATGTCTACCTGGGATGGGGAGTTATGCCTTACCCCATCATCGGCTATGCAGAGCGGGGTTTCACCTTCAGACATGCACAGGGAGGAAAGAAGAGAGGAAGGAGAGAAAGGGAAAAAGGAGGGAGAATCTCAAACGCCGAGGTGGAGATTAAAGGGTGGGTTGAGGATAATGAGAAAGGAGCAAGAGGGGAATGCAAAAGAACTGGAAAGGAAGAGGACCAAGAAAAGGAAAAGTCTTAGAGGAAGAGAAAAGGAAACCTTTGACTTAATGAAAACGCCCGTCTCTGGGCGAAGGCACAAACCAGAGGGAAAGTGTGGTGTCGCGCAAGTCCAAAGTGCGCACCACCTACTTTGGCCGTGCGCCGCCATGCACGCACGGCGCGGCGTTCTTACGACGACAGCCACAAGCGCCCTCAGCTACAACGCCGCTCGTGGCCACCGCTGAACGACATCGGTTCACTTGGGACTGAGATAGCAACCAGTTAGGACCTTCGTAATCAGATAGGCACCAGTGAAGACTTGGCTATCGTATAGGCACTAGGAAGCAGTACAAGGCAGGCCTCTAGCTCTACTATGTATCAGCAGTACTGATCTATGTAAAAGTTAAGTATTGTATAAATTCTGTGCAATATATATCTCGTTCTAATTTACTCTAGTGTTTCTAGTTTCTGGCTGCTTCCCTCCGTACCTGCACCAGCGTGCTATCTTTATTCCTGTGTCAGTCTCATTCCACTCGGCCACCGACACCTACGACGGAAACGAGACACAAAAGCGGCGACGAGGCGGGGACACAAAAGTGGCGATGAGGAGTGATACACGAACTGTGGACCAGCACGCTAGCAGCAGCCAGACAGCAGCAGTCGGAGCACGCAGAAATTGCTCCCGCCCACCCACCCTTATTATAAGAATTTTGGGGGAAGATATTTTGTTACGTGTTTTGTGGACTTTTTTGTTGCAGAGCGTCCTATTTCATATTGCATTTGTGTTTTGTTATAATTTACTTGTATGCGCGGCGCCTAATCAGTCAGCATGGCCACTACCCAGAACCCAAACTTAATGGAAATTATTCAGTTACAGACGGCGCAAATCACACAACTCCTGCAAGCAGTGGCCCAGCTCACAGCGCAAGCAGCTAACCAACAACAACAGCCGCTGCTTCAGCAGCCCACACCTGCCGCCGCAACGCTTCCTACGTTTCGCCAGTAGTACGAACGTAAGGAAGAATGGAGCGACTATTTCGCGCAGTTTCAAGAACTCGTCGCGGCCCCCTCAAATTACAAGTCAGAGAGTGAAGAACCTTTTCTTAGCGATTGTGGGCCCCCAGACCTTCGTATTATTGCAAAAACTTTTCCCTCACGCATCTCCTCGTGATGTAGACTTTGAACAAATTGTAGATGCACTGAATGCTCATTATGAGAGAAAAGTTCTTGTAGCCGCTGCATGGTACCGATTTTTCAGACTTAAAAAATTACCTGAGCAGTCACACCAGGAATGGATCACGGAATTGAAGGGCTTAACCTGCAAATGTAAATTTATTTGCGCTTGTGGACTTTCTTATAGTGATGTGATGTTAAGAGATGCGATTACGCAGAACATTCAGGACCCCAGAATTAGGGCAGCAATTCTAAAACAGTCTGACCCCTCATTAGACAGTGTACTGCAGCTTATTGAAGCGCATGATACCTTTGACTTAGCAAATGTAGAAATGCAAAGCCACAGTGTTAATTCAGTGCGCCGTAACGGACGCTTTCCTAGCTGTAGTTCTCAGTATAGCACTAGTTTCTTTCAATTCTACCGGCTGTGCTGGACAGTCAGTGAACTGTAGCCAGTGTAAAAGAGCAACACAAAGGTCGCCCCGTCGTGTTAGAAACAGTAATTTGAATAACGGGCGCCAACGCTCATTTCAAAAAAATGTACGTAAATCTTGCCCTCAGTGTGTATCTCGCCACAAGCGTGCGCAATGCCCTCAGCGCAACGCAACCTGTTATCAATGTGGCAAATCAGGACACGTACAAACAGTGTGTATGCAAAATAGAAATTGCAAGAACGGTGCCTTTCAGAACATTGCTTCGCAGAGTGCGAGAACAATTCCTTCTGTAAATGTTATACATGCTATGAACTTAGACAGTGCTTCTATTGATTCTCACATGCAAGAAAGTTCTGTGCCTATATAGTGAGCCACGTCGCAAGCGCCGACGAGCGTGTAAAACAGTGCAACGGAAAAGGGTTCGGGACAAGCAAAATGACTATGTAAAGTGCAATCCTGTAGTGAACCTAGTGCCTTCTGCAACTTCTCATTGTAATAGTTCCCAGTACTGTGTAGATAGTGACAGTAGACTTGGAGTAGCTACTCAATAGTTTAGTGCAGTAGTTGGTGACTCTGTCATAGCCTCGCATTGCGTGGCCGCCGATCCGGCGGTAGTGTCATCTACTGACAGTGTTGTTAATCCGCTGTGTGCCGAGTCTGCGCCGCTTACTTCACTACATGGCCCGCGCATGCGCAGCAAACAAGCCATAGCAGACGTTGCCCACATTCGCGCACCTGTCGAGCGCCACCAGCAAAAACTTTTTGTGACTCTTGGCATAGAAAATAAGACTGTGAAATTTCAGCTTGATACTGGTTCCACTGTTACCTTAATAAATAAAGATACTTATGAACTTCTGGGTTCGCCAAAATTGTCGCCGTGTCAACAAGTGCTAATAGCGTACACAGGTCAAAATATTCCCGTGCTAGGAACGTGTAGCCTGCCCGCCTTTTTTCAAGGTGTTACGAAAACTGTCTCTTTTGTAGTTCTTCAGGCCAAATCTACACAGAATATTTTTGGACTAGATGCATTCAATTTATTTGGTTTATCAATTCAAAGAGATGTGCTTCAAATTTCGTCAATAGTGCCTCAGGATAAAATCAGTGCATTGTGTGACAAATATAGTGACTTGTTTTCGCCGGAACTAGGTTGTGCTAAAGACTTCGTGGCTCATGTAACTTTAAAAGAATCTGCAGTTCCAAAATTTCGTAAAGCTAGACCAGTGCCTATCGCAATGCGTGATACAGTTGCCGATGAACTTAAACGTTGGCAAGATAGTGGTGTGATTTCTCCTGTTTCTGCGAGTCAGTGGGCCTCGCCTTTAGTAATTATACCCAAGCCATCGGGGAAACTTCGTCTCTGTGCGGACTTCAAATCAACGGTGAACAGTCAAACAATTGTGGACACTTATCCCCTGCCCCGACCTGACGAACTAATGGACAAATTAGGACAGTCTCGCTTCTTTTCCAAGATTGATTTAGCAGAGGCATACTTACAAATTCCACTTGATGATGAGCCAAAAAAGTTTTTCGTCATTAATACCCACATGGGTCTTTTTCAATTTCACTCGCCTACCTCTTGGCAGTTCTTCCGCCCCCGCTATTTTTCAGCGGTTTTTGGACAAGCTGACAGTTTCTGTACCGTGTTGCTCAAACTACTTAGATGATATTGTGGTATCCAGACCTACAGTTGAAGAACATTTAGCAAACCTGGAGTGCCTTTTCCAAGTGTTGACTGCAGCAGGTCTCCGTTGCAATAAAGCAAAGTGTTCATTTTTCCAAACTGAAATAGAGTACCCAGGCCATGTGATTAATGCCCAAGGAATTCATCCCTTACAGTCATATCTTAGAGCAATCAAAGACTTGCCTCCTCCTAAGAATGTGCACGAAATGCAAGCAGTATTGGGAAAGCTTAATTATTATTTCAGATTTATTCCCAATGCCTCTCAGATTGCAGCTCCACTGCATCACTTACGTAGGAAGAATGTTCCTTTTGTGTGGTCTAAAGATTGCCAAGTTGCCTTTGACAAACTAGTCTGCACTACTCAGTGATGCATGTTTGATTCCCTTTGAGCCACAGAAGCCTGTAGTACTAGCAGTTGATGCCTCATGGTATGGTCTGGGTGCAGTTTTGTCGCATCGTATTGGTTCTGACGATCGTCCTATTGCCTTTGCATCCAAGCTACTGACGCCAACGCAACAGAATTACAGTCAGATAGAAAAGGAGGCCTTAGCAATCATTTACGGCGTCACAAAGTTTCATCATTATCTCTATGGCAGAAAATTCTATTTGTTGACAGACCACAAGCCTCTCACGTCGTTGTTCTCACCCACAAAGCCAATTCCGCCAAGAACGGCACAAGAGCTTCAGAGATGGTCCTTAATACTGTCTAATTATCAGTATGAGATTTTGTACCAACCTACCACTAAACACGCCAATGCGGACACACTTTCCCGACTTCCGGTTGGCCAGGATGTGTCGTTTGATTCTTCGGAAATGGCATGTTGTCAGATAGACTCCAGAGATGCTACCGCTGTTGCAGATTTCCCTATGAACTCTCGTCGGGTTGCACAGGAAACAGCGGCGGATGCAGACGTAAGTGTGGTAGCACGTTTTGTTCGCTCAGGGTGGCCTGCCAGAGCCAAAGACATTGATTAGCCTCTGGTTCGACGTTATTTTGCACAACGTCATGCATTATCTTTAAGTCAGGGTGTTCCGTTGTTACATACGGACAACGACCAAACACGAGTGATTGTTCCTCGTTCCCTGCAACGTGAAGTGTTACGCCTCCTGCATCAAGGACATTGGCGTATTGTTAGGACAAAGCAATTGGCCAGACATCATTGTACCTGGGTTGGTATGGACGCTCAGATAGAGAACATGACGTCACAGTGTACTGTTTGTGAGGAGCATCAGGCGGCTCCTCCGCAACGTTTCTCCGACTGGCCACGCCCCAACAGACCATGGCAACGTTTACACATTGACTTTGTCGGACCTTTCTGGAATACACGCTGGTTAATCGTTGTAGATGCTTTCAGCAAGTTTCCTTTTGTGATTGCCATGAACTCAACAACGGCATCTAGTACAATCAGTGCCTTAACATCAGTGTTTTGCATCGAAGATTTTCCTGAAACTATCGTCAGTGACAATGGAACTCAGTTTGTTAGTGCGGAATTTCAACAGTTTTGTCGTGTGAATGGCATTCAGCATATCACCACAGCACCTTTTCACCCTCAGTCCAATGGTGAAGCAGAACGTTTCGTTCGAACATTCAAGTCTCACATGGAAAAGATGAAAGGTCAGCACTCCAGGCAGCAAGCTCTTCAAATTTTCCTGTCTACGTATCGGTGCATGCCACGTGACGGCCCATCTCCTGCCGAGCTGCTACACGGCCGCCGTCACCGCACTCTACTTCACCTGCTGCAGCCTCCCACGCACCGAGTCGGTTCATATGACGCTATGCGTTTTCAGGTTTCCACGCCAGTGCTGTACAAGGTGTTTGCTGGCAACAAGAAGACATGGTTGCCAGGCATCATTCAGCGTGTGCTCGGTCGCAATATGTATGTTGTACGTTCTTCCACAGGGTCGGAGCTGCGGCGCCACGCAAACCAATTGCACTTGCACAGGCCGCGCGATCCTGTCTCCGGTTTCTTGATTCCAGACCCAGTTCACCGCCACGGAGCACAGCCACATCGCTCGCCGCCGGGCCCAGCTTCCCCGGGCTACGAGATCCCGATGGATGTCGACGCACCTCCGACGCAATCGTCGCCGCCGCTGTCGCCGCCGCAGATGACACCATCACCGAGAGGGACTCCGGGATCGTGTGGGCCCCCTCAGCTTGGGCCACGCACCTCAGAAGAAGATGACCTGCTCCCTCTGGGTGGGGGTGCGCGCCCTTTCCCAGGTTTCGGCAGGTTTCCTGGAGGATCGCAAGGCGGATGCCGGTGCGCGGACGGCGTCTTGATCCCAGCCTCTGCTACGACGCCCGTCCCACCAGTAACGCCCCCGCCCAGGCCCTCCTCCCAGTGCCGTCGCCGTGGCCCTCAGCCCTACGCCATGACGGCGCGGGGGTTTGGGGGGGAGGGGTGTGGTGTCGCACAAGTCCAAAGTGCGCGCCACCTACTTTCGCCGCGTGCCGCCATGCACGCACGGCGCGGCGTTCTTACGACGACAGCCACGAGCGCCCTCTGCTACGCCGCCGCTCGTATATATAAGTGTAACATTACTTGTAAGTTTTTCATGCCATCATTATAAAATGTGAGATGAAATACTGCTACCAGCATCTTTAACATCTTTTATCAGTCTTCAAAAATGATGTAAGATATAAATAAATTACTAAGTCTGGTGAAGACACTGAGTATTTTTCAAGTGTGTCCTAATGACCACTGCAGCTCAATAGATTCTGATGGAAACAGCAAAGAACACAACTATTACAGGACATGTAGACAAACAATGTCAGTGTATTCTGTATTGATGAATGTACCCGAAATGTTGGCGTTCATCGACACAATGGATTTGCTCAATTAAACAAAACTCAAGACAGACACACAAATGGCCTGAAGAATGCTCACTGACTCGAGTCACAATCACATAATGGGTACATTTGCAGCTGTTACCTCAGTGTGACATCGCAGTGCTGCCATGTGTTGAGGAATGCCCTCATCTCATGTAGAGTGGTCGATTCATATATCCTACCATTATCCTGCCCAAGACATTGCCTATCCAGTGTTTCAGTAAGTAATATTCATACTTGTCTTTGTGTAAATACGTGTTTGTGCGTTTTTGTGTGTGCTGTGTTCTTCAACCTATTCAACCCACTTTAGTTCTCTAATGATAAAAATTGTACACATGGTCACAGAACTTTTTGCTTTAATTTCACATCAGAAATTAAGTGAGACTGCTTCTGAATCACGTTGTATATACAGGCTCTGTGTGTCTGAATGTTTATTTATGAACTTTTTACAAATTTGAAGTAAATTGGGCAAAATCTTTCCATTATTTTAGGTAAGAAAGTTTCCCCTCTATACACTAAATTGTAAAGGAGGTATTTTTTAGAATCCTTGCCACTGAGAAAAGTGTGAAAAATTATGTTATGAGAATGTGTTTTTGTATTTACTTATAACATTTTTATTCAAATAAATTTGTGCTAACATTACTTGCAAATAGCTGCTCTCTTACATCGTGTCTCAAATATGTATGAAGTCTGTTAATTGATACCTTTTATCATACTCCAAACTGTAAGAAAGTGGAGATACTACTATTTTACTAGCAGAATCTTCTCCTTCTCCTTCTGAATTGGCTTCAATAGTCTTGAACTTGAGATCATCACTTATCAAAATGCGGGGAGATGACATTGTGCATTTTTGAGACACAGCAGAATCACAATAAGGATGGAAAAAGTGGTACCCACTTTTATCATGTGCAAGACTGCGTACCCTGCAAAAATAGTTTTGAATGAAAATCTTGTATCTGGTGACTCTTCTTTAAATGAAAAACAGGGAAAGAAAAGAAAAAATAACTACATTCCAACTAACCTTCTCCTTATACCATGCCAAAAGGCTTTCTTTCTACCTTTCTGTCGCACGGTTCCACCATTCAGTTCATGAATTACAGAAGGGTCACTTCGTGAGAATACATTTCTTGATGTTGGTGAAGGAGAATATGGGGAATTAGGCTGACTGCATGAGTTGTATTGAAACATTTTGTTTGCAGAAAGTTTATAATTGTCCTCTAACTTTTCTTCTTGGATACTTTTATCAATTTCACTTGAAAATTCTTGCTTTTTTAGAATATCAGACTTTTTAGGGAAATGATAATTATATGGACTGAGGCACTGATACATATCATTTGAAGAACATTCAGTTCCCATGTCCTTATTAGATGGGGAAGAAATTTGTTTCATCATGGCATTTACAGTTCTCTTGCAGTTGCCAGAACTGAAAGTTTCACAATCACTTATTGGGAGCAAAGTTGTGGGTGATAAATGAGAGGTGTTTGAAAATTCTGGAAGAGATACGTTATGGGGAGACAACAATTCCTCTGTAGAACAACTGAACCTGTCAGCAGCAGGAGAAGTTGCTCTCTTTCGATGGAGATTAGTAGAGCATGAAACTGTACCAAATTCTCTAACTTTATACTCCATTTTTGGCAATTCTAAAGACATAAATAAGTCAGGGAGTAATTTTTTTCTATCATATGCTACTTTTGATGTCAATAGTTCTACAATATCATTATAATGCTTGGACTCAGCTATATCAAGAGCTGACTGGCAGAAAACATTTGTAGTATCAACAAGTGCACCATATGACAGGAGTAGTCTCACTACAGAGAAATGGCCACGTGATGTTGCCAGCATCAGTGCTGTCACACCTGTAATAAATAGAGAGTTGGGAATTACTTGGATTTTATAAGCCTTATTTGACTTTCAAATGTTTGTAAATCTATTGGACCAAACTGCTATGGTTATCAATCCCTACAGTTACAAAATACTTAAACTAATGTACACTAAGGACAACACATATACCCATGCCCGAGGGAGTACCGAACTTCCGGCAGAAACAGCCGCCCAGTCCATGGCACGCACCCATTCTGTGTGGCAGCATTATTTGACTGAGTATGATAATTTTCATTGTCACTAATAATTAGCAATATATTTGCACTTTTTGCAACATTAAAATTTACAAGTATCACTGCAAACAAGGAAATTAAACCCATGATGCATAACATTCACTGTAGTGGAAGGCTGTGATTGAAGATATATATATTTGCATCTGCAGTCCTTTTGGAACTAGCAATGTATGGAGTCCATTTCAGTAGACCCTTTCGTCAGCTGTTGCACTGTAGGTGTCCCCCAGACAAAATGACAAGTGTCAATTTTTCATATATAGTGTCTCAAGATGGTGAGAGGTTTAGAAATGCACTTCACCTATTTCATAGAGAAGAGGCAAAGGAAATCTGCATTAAATGCAAGGATCCTCTCTGTCTGAATTTCTTCAAAAGTTTCCACAGAAAAAGAAAAAACACAAAAAAGGACTCAGGAGCTCATAAGTGCACAGTGTCCACTAAAGTATGTATTTTTCCATGTAGACAGCAAATTGCGAAAAAATTTTGTAATTATGATAATAGACATCATTATTTACTATATAAACACCATTTCAAAATTTTCTCCTAATTTATTAGTAATTCATGCATCACAATGTAAGGAATAGCACACCTGAATTGGGACAGCATCTCTGAAGCCAAGAAGATCATTCTGTGACAGCTATCCAATTGCAAAGTGACAAATCATAAAAAGGAAAAGTAACTATTGCATAACAGTTATTACAATATAATGCATCTAGTCACAGTTTACATGACCAAAATATACAATGCAAAGAATTTCTTCTAAAGGTTTATTAACTGGGGAAACTAAGTAAAAACAGTTATGAATATTAAGACGAAAAATTCCTAGCTGGAAAAATAAAATATAAAAAATTGACGAAGATTACTCATCAGGCGAAGGAGCACAGGTGTGACAGCATCACAAATAAATAAATGAATACACACACACACACACACACACACACACACACAATCGCAAGCTTTCGCAACCCAGTTGCGTCTTCAGGCAGTAGGGAAGGAGAGGAAAAAGGAAATGATGAGGGTTTTAAGGAAGGGGGTAAGGAGCCATTCCAATCCCGGGAGAGGAAAGACTTACCTTGGGGGAAAAATGGAGGGTAAACAAATGCACACATGCCCACACATTCACACAGACACAAGTCACAGTTTATGATACTTTATAGTGCCAGAATAATTACTCAACCATATTTCATGGAACTGTGGTGACCGCTCAACCGTCAAATCAATAAACAACCTAATGTATGACATATCTTTGTAGTTGGATCTATGGGGTTTCAGCCTGCTTGAGCCCACCAACTATGTTAACTCACAAGTTTGTATTAGCCTTTGTTTGTTTTGTAATAAAGTGTTGTTCAAGTACATGAGGTTCCTATTGGGGCTCCAACCCCACATAAAATTCATACTGGCGACCCCAAAGTCAAGTTCACAGCCGATTTACATGAGTTGTACGACAGCATCCGGTTTTTGTGTGGAATTTCGCTGTAAAACACAGAAGTCATTGTCCCGACAGTTGCTACAATGACCATGACAGTGCCACCTCTGCCGGGATTCTGTGCTGCAGCAACTTCATCATCATGAATCCAGTGTATTCCTGCTTCTAGTGCATCAAATTTGTATCCAAAGAACAATTATCTCCCAGTACATGTTTGCCACACTGAGTGCATCTAGTTCCTCAAGGAACTTAACAGAATCAGGCCCCAGCTCACCACTCGTGTTTTCTAGTGTTTTGTCTATGAACCATGTTAATCAGATACCACACTACATCTCGTGTGGACCTAATACTCAGGTTTCTGCAGAACATGAATCTATCAAACATACAAATTTTGAATTTCATACTGGCAACCACCCCACCGAGCATGTAATTGTCTCCTTCTGCTGACCATGTGCTTCGCCAGAGAAGTGCAGTTGCTTCTAATAACTTTGTTAGTGATACTGGACTTGGACTCACTTCTCACGGCATTAACCACAGTTCGTGCGTTAACTGCCCGAACAATTATGGACAATTTTTGTGTGTCACAAATGCACTTTTTTCTGCCTGTGCAGCCGACTTTGAATTTGTTAGCGACATGTCAGTGAACTTGGTGCAGTCTACACCACTGAGTGTATTTAGTGACACTCTGAACAGATCTGTTCGCGCTGTCAGAAGTGATGTGAACTCTAACAATTCTCAAAGTGCTAGTGTGTCGTTTGTGCTTTCCACATCACGCGATGAATTTGCCACATCGCGTGTGAAACAATCACTTCTGTTGTTCCACACTGTTGACACACAATAACATTCTCAGGTGCACCCTTTCATGCATCCACCTGTTTTTAAGGCACACACCGGTGCCTCTTCCGTGTTGGTCGGCTGCATTGTGTCACTTCAACCTGCTGGGACTCGCACGCTCATCTTCGAGGTTCTGCCAGGAACAACAACTGTATTGGGCTCCCTCACAACACCACAGCAAGTCGATACCTCCATCGCCACTGATGTTCCGGAGGCACCTCCATCACCACCAACTGGGTGCCTTCCAAAGCTCCTTCAGGCTCCTATGACGTGGTTTGCATTTGCTGAACAAATATTTGACCATTACTCGCTCGACAACTCAGCTCGTTACCTGTGCCTCATCACACATTTTCATAAACACGTTGATTTGATCTCTGATCTCACCTCCAGTGACTGACTGGTAACCCTTTGCCAGACAGAAAATCCTAAAGAGGGTCACTCACATGCCAGGAGATACTATCTGACACATCATTCATGAAGAACACTTGGGGACAAGAAGCTATCACAGCTCTGGCACTGACTTCGTCTTCTTGTTAACAAGTGTGACATGCCGGATTCCACCCTCATGGCTGTGTGGCCAAGCAAACTCCCGCTCGCAGTCCAGACTTCTTTTACTTATAACATTCTGCAGACTCCGAGTGAATGTCTATGTATCGCCTGCAGGGTTTATGATGCCTACCTACGGGAAACAAGGGAGTGACAATCTTTGTCTAAGGTGCAATCTTGCCAACATGCACCCACTGCTGGGTGGGGCACCTCGTACATCAAACAATCTGCTGGGAAGAAACTGGGCATCCAAGTCTGCCTACACGGAGGCCGGGTGTCAGCTTACCCGACTCTGCCACGCCCTCTTGCACTATCTGCTAGCAGCTCCTCTGACATCGAGAGTGGCCCAACGCTGCTCATTCACTTTCCCTACTGCTATTTCCACAGCTGGTTCGGTGACACAGCAAGGAAGTGCCGTTCGCCATGTCACCACTCAAATGCTGAGCACAGGTTTAGCCGCCACCTCCTGCTCAGATGCTCACAGACACCTACATATATTTCAATCTGTTAGTGACATTTCTCTGCCGTGTGGCCATTTGTACATAAGTGACTGAGCTTCAAATGTTTGTTTCTTAATTGACACTGGTGCTGATGTATCACACCTGCCGCCTTTAATGGCTACTGGATCTCTCCACCCTAACAGTGCTTTACTTCATGCTGTCAATGCCACTCAGCTGCCATGTGCAGGTTCAATGACTTTTACTGTTTGCTTATTGCTAAAGTGTAAACTCTTGTGTAACTTTTTAGTAGTAGATGTGCTGGAACACATCTTAGACATGGACTTCTTAACACATCATATACTTTCTCCAGATGTTGTGTAATGTTCAGTGTTTTGACAGCCCACAAACACTTGTGCTCTGTTAAGCTCTGACTCTTGCCCTGCTAAGGCACTGATAGTACGCAAGTGTTTCCAAACTAGTGAGAAGTTTGATGCTCTGCTTTCAAAGTTGTGTCGCGAACATGAAAAAGTGATACATCTGTGCCACAAAAAAGGAAGACGCTGCTTGCAAGATCATTGATAGTATTAAACAATCCAAATCGCTCTTCTCGAGGTGGTCAAGTGAATATGAATGTGTGTTTCATCTGCGCCACGAAAAAGCGGACTTAGCTTGTCGCCTCACAGTCACGGAATCACAGTTGGCATCTACTCTGCATCAACTTTCATCTCTGCAATCAAGTTGAAAGGACATTCGCTCAAAGGTTAGTAGGAGTGTTGCTTCAAAAAGTGTTCCCAGTGCCGTCGCACAATGTAACTAGTGTTTGTGACAGCGCTCGTCATTGCTCGTATGCAGATGTTCATAAACAGATGTGTGTTTCCATGCCAACATCTCACATGAATGCTCAATCTGTAATCTGTGTGGTGTCCCACTCTGGCAGCTGCATTGGATACTGCCTTCCTCATGCGCCTTGCATTCATCACTTGTTTCTGCGACCCGTGCACCTCCACCAGCTAGAGGCCATCTCAGGAACTATCACATGATGTCATCTTGTCCCAGAGCGCCACTGTTACACCCAAGTAAACACATAGCCGAAACTGTAATTTCACCCGCACCTCGGCTCGCTACATCAGCCACGAGCCTGGTTGAGCCACAACCCTCCTCGCAGACTCCATGTGACGCGCAAAGGGAGGCACCCCCTCCCTCAGCTCCCGCCCAGCATGTCGCAACAAACATTAACCACAAGTGTAAACATAGCCTTCCTGCTGTTTTGAGTGGCGTCTCAGTGGTTACAAACGGCACTGTACTCAAACTGCATCTTGTTGATGGTCTGTTCATCACTAACAATATGCATCGTCTCAGCCCGGAGAAACTGGCAGCCGTCAAAGAAAAGATTTCTGAACTTTTAAAATTGGGTGTCATTGAACACTCATTTAGCAGCTGGTCCTCTTCCATTCATTTAGTGCCAAAGAAGGATGGTTCTTGGTGGAGATTACTGCTGGCTTAATGCTCGTACAATTATGGACAATTATCCAATTACAAACATTGCTGACTTTACACAGACTCCGGTAGGCGTGAAAGTGTTCTCAGTTGTGGATTGCAAACATACTTACCACCAAATCCCCATGGGTCCTGAAGACACTGAAAAGGCTGCCATCACTACTCCCATAGGTTTATTTCACTACAGATTCATGCCTTTTGACCCCAAGAATGCCACTCAGACTTAACAGAGATTTATCAATGAGATTTTATTTCCCTTGAAGTTTTGTTTTGCATACCTCAATGACATTCTAATATTCTGTAACTTAGTTGAGGAGAATAAAAATCATTTACAAATCCTCGACACCATGGCTACAGCTGGTATCACAATGAATGATAACAAATGACAATTGCATCAGAGTTCAGTGCTTTTCCATGGCTTTGTGGTTTCTGCCGACAGTATCTCCCCTCCTCCTGATAGGATTGATTATGTCAGGAACTCACCAACTCTCACAATATCAAAGAATTACGTAATTTCCTTGACACCATTAATTACTATCAATGACACTTACTGGTGTTGTTGAGCTGCAGGCCCCACTCTAGCTGGCACACACACCTTGGGCGATCGGCCTGTTCCCTGGACAGATGCTATGTCTTCAGCATTCTCGACCCTCAAAGATCTGCTCGCTTGAACTGTCACCATCGCTCACCCAGATGCTGAACTGCTCATAACTACTGATGCGAGTGACACTGCCATTGGCACAGTCTTCAGCCAATCCCTTGAGGGTGTCACATCTCTTTTGCAATTTTTCTCAAAGAAAATCAATAAAGCTCAGAAAAAGTATTTGGCCTTTGATTGAGAACTCCTGGTCCTCTATGAGGCCATCAAACACTTCTGCCTGCCATAGATGGCCATTCTTTCTACATTCTCACAGACCATAAACCTCTTGCGGCTGCTATCTCTAATCCTCTCTCAATTCACTACTGATGTACGCTACATCAAGGGCATGGACTATATCATGGCCGATTTCCTTTCACACATTGACGCAATTTCTTCTCTCTTGGACTGCTCTCAGCTCGCCACTTTGCAAGCGGCTGATGATAACACCATGGAATGATTCAAGATTCTTTCTCCTCTTTGTGACCTATCTGCACCACCTTCCCAGGCATATGGGGCAAGGTTTGGTGCAACAAATCGACAGGCACTCCCTACCCTTACATTCCTCGCTGCCTAAGACGTGAAATCTTCAACGAACTACACAACCTTGCTCACCCAGAAGTAAAAGCCTCCAATAAATAGGTCACACTCCAATTCATCTGGCGAGACAAACTGTGATTGCCAAGCCTGGGCTCATACCTGTGTTCTCTTCCAAAAAGCTAAAGTTCATACTCACACGTCCCCTCCCCTCTGCTCTTTCCCTATCCCACCCACTCATTTCCTAATGTTCACATCAATCTAGTCAGCCCTCTCCTCCCAGCCGCTGGTTGCTGCTATCTGCTAGCCCCCATCGACTTCACCACACGCTTGGTCGAAGCCGTGTTCATACCGGACATCACCGCAGAAATGGTTGCACGCGGATTCGTATAGTTCTGGATCTCTCACTTTGACTGTGCTTCCGTCATAATAACTGACCAGTACTGCCAATTCATCCTCCCTCTTTCAAAACTTTTGCAGTCTACTTGGTATTAGATGTATTCATACAAATGCGTATCACTCCCAAGGCAATGAACTAGTTGAGCGCTGTTACTGGACCCTAAGGCAGCCTTAAGATGTCATGACATTATGTGGTTTATGGCTCTGCCTTTAGTGCTCCTCGGCCTGCACATCACATACAAATTGGACCTCAAAGGAACAATGGCCGAATTTGTCAATGGGCAAACTCTGTCACTCCCCGAAGAGCTCGTGATCCTGCCCCTTCATTCCTGTTCTCTGACCCCCCCCCCCCCCCCCCTCCTTCGTTTGTGGACTGCATCCGCTTTTACTGTTCCAAACTTTCACTTCCGTCCCAGACTAGTCACACCCCTTCTGTTCCTTGTGTCCCTTCTGCCCTCACAACAAGTACGCATGTATTCCTCCACAATGACACAGTCCATCCCCCTCTTCAGCATTCGCACTCTGGCTCTCACCAGGTCCTGAGGGGTAATCATCTGCCTCAGCAACTCTCCTACCACCGTCTCAGCTGCATTAGAACTGCCTTTGTTGAACACTCTCCTCCTCATCCTCCTCCATCAGACTCTGCTCCCCACACTCCCCTTTTCACCTTCCCCCTCCAATCGCTACTACTTCCCCCTCGCCCTCTCCGCCTTCGCCTTCATCACCCTTTCATGGATTCACCCCTTCTCCTCTTCCTCTGTCACCTTACCTTTAGTTCATCATACCTGTCCCCACTCCAATGGGGTATTTTCCTGTGTTAAAATTATGTTTCAAATAGTTGTTATTCTGAAAGATTATGACATTCAGATAGCATTTTTGCTCATTATTCTCAAAAAACATCTGTTATTTTTACATAATTGAAGCTTAAAAATCATTAAATTTCATGATTAGATCACATAATTGAAAACGCTCTGTTATTGGCTTAAGTACTGGTGACGTCATAGACCACTAGGCTGCGGCAACTAAAAGACGGAGCTGTATCGTTGTTTCAGTTTCCTTAATTACTGAGCGTAAAGTTTAGTTTTTTCGTGATGTAAACGCATTTATAGCATTTATGCCACAATGGAAAAGAATTATGTGAAGGCTGACAGCGGAAACCTCCCTACAGTTGATGCATTTATGGTTTTCTTCATTCTCAAAAACAATCCAAATTTTTACGTGTCAAAAATAAGAAACATGAAAACTGCATTGTATGTAATGCATACCTACATTTTAAAGGTAATTATTGCTAGAGATATTTTATGCCATTAGAAAAAATACCATACTTCTTGGTGTTCACAGCCATTCTCTGAAGTTACAATATTATGCAGTAAAGGATAAACTTTTACCTTCTATCCAGGCGGCCTTAAGTGATTATGTTGGCAACATCAACAACACGATAGAAAATCTTTGCCAAGATGTTCGGACCACAGAGAATGACTCGATTACTATATCGTACAGATCATGAAGTAAATAAATGTGCTATTCCTGCTCTATGATTGACAGGTTCTTGTATGTACCCTTGTCCAGGCAGTAAAACTCATTGCCCTCATAAAGCCAAGGTTTCATGACAAAACATTTGCATTGTCTCGCGATTGGATAATGGCGACGCCACATCATTCTCGCTATTCAGAATCTGTTGCCAACATTATCACCAGAGGCCGCCGGGATGATTCGTAAAATTCAACCTAATAAATCACACAGTTAAGGGAGTAATTTCATTTTAACTCTTTTGATACTGGTAGAAAGATGTAACATCAGAACCTGCAAAATACAGCAAAATGCCTTGTGTATATTTATACAATATCTTCAAAGTCTAGAATATGGACAGCGGAAGCGTCGGCGGTTTTTTCATATCACGTAGCCAAAGGCATATCACTTTCACGTAAACGATGTGCGCGAGAAATGACGGAATAAATTTATAGTGCCAAAATTAAAGCGATTTTCTGGTTTGTTGTTCATGGGAGTGACTGTTTGCAATTGTGTGTCGACTTTCTGCCAATTTCAGTTACAAGAGGCAGTGTGCCACAGAATTTGTTTAATCTGGTGGTTCTTGATGATCTAATGACTAACAAACGTTTCTTGTATTCTGAATTGGGTATTGATTTATTTTTGCGAAATAAACTTCACAACATGACATTACAACGATTTTTATTTCAATAAACACGTTTTTGGGTATCCCGTTTAATATATTTATACTTGCATGTTACGAAAGTTTAAAGGCTAAATGAATTGCGCATTAAAGACATCTCCCATATACGTATTTTACGATAGGGTATCTTGTAGTAAAGTAGCCAGAAGGGCGTTGTCGATGTATAAAACAATTACCATTATTGAAACGGTTGTTTGAATAAGATCTACTGGCGATAAAATTGTACTTACTGGAGATAAATAATCAGTGCTGTCCTTTATAGTGGGCTAAAACAATATTCATGTTGTACTTTCACCAAACATATTAGGAAACTAAATAAACACATGAAGTGGCCGCTATTTCATTTGGACCTCTTCCAGCGAGTGTCAACTACATTTTGTGCATCTTCTCATTTTTTGGAACTTGCAAAAACAATTTTTCTGGTGTCTTTATAGATGTATTGCTACAGTGCGGAACTAAGCAATATTTGTAGGTTATTTTGCGAACGTGAATGTCCAAACACTATAACACTATTTGTGTATCTTAAGAGAGCAGCAGCAGCATTGTGGCTTGTGACGTCACAGGCATCACGTGACTCAAATGCAGCGTTTTAGTGGGCTTTCAAATTATTTAAAATTCATTTCGGTTTTTCTTTTAAAGTACTGAAATTCACGAGGTAAAAAAGCATGTTCAGAGCATAACATGACATAATTAACAATTTAAAACGATTTCCAGAAAACAATCAAATACCCTATTGCCACAGACATCTCAATCATCCTCTTTGACCACGCTATTTTCATCCTCTGTCCACCTTCCTCTGCCACCTCACCCCCCCCCCCCCTCCACCACTAACGAGTGGCAGCTCCTCCACCACATACTACCTCCTGCCACTGTGATGTCACATGTGATCTGAGGCTTCCTGCTTCCATCTGCTGAGGTGGTCATCATCACACCTGTGAGTTCTGCCTACCTGCAGACATGTCCAGCCTGACTCCCTAGGCATCTCCACGACTTCATCATCAACCCACCCACAAATCATCGGCATCAACACACAGCACTGCCAATGGAGTCAGTCAAGTTATCAGTAACTCTGCTCCCCACACTTCTGTCACTCAATGCCTTGGATCCACTCCCACCCCTCCTGACCTCTCAAGATGTGCTCCGCGCACTGCGGAGGGTGCAGGGGGGAGGGGAGGTGGGTACTGTGTGGCGACCACTCAACTGCCGAATCGATAAAGGATCTAATGTGTAACATATCTTTGTAGCTGGATCTTTAGGGTTTCAGCCTCCCTGAGGCCGCCAGCCATGTTAACTCTCAGTTTCATAATAAGCTTTGTTTGGTTTAGTAATAAAGTGTTGTTCAAGTGCATGCAGTTCTTATAGAGATACTCTTGAGCAGGTTTCTTTTGGATTGCAAGCATCAACAGCCAAAATTCAAAATTTTATGTTAAATGATGTACACTGACTGTAAAATACTTTAAGTCATGATTATTATAGACGAAAAGTTCCTAGCAGGAAAAATATGTATATAAAAATAGATGATTATTCGCCAGGTGAAGGAGCACAGGTGGTGAGAGTAGCACAAATAAAACAAACAAACAAACAAACAAACAAACACACACACACACACACACACACACACACACACACACACACACACAAATAAATAAATGAATACACACACACACACACACACACACACACACACACACACACAAAAGCAAGCTTTCGCAACCCAGTTGCTTCTTCAGGCAGAAGGGAAGGAGAGGGAAAAGGAAATGATGAGGGTTTTAAGAGAGGGGGTAAGGAGCCATTCCAATCCCGGGAGAGGAAAGACTTACCTTGGGGGAATAAAAGGAAGGTAAACAAATACACACCCACCCACACATTTACACAGACGCAAACACACCTAGGCCGCCCCTCCAAAACAAAAGAATGGACTTGCCCAGTACCCAACGAGCAGCTTCCATGAGCTATACTTTTGTAAGCTCAACTATGGCGGAACTATGTGAAACTGTCGTGTTATTGTTATGCACGTCAGAGTTTGGGCCGCGTGACTGGGAGGGAGCGCCTGACACTTGTAGGGAAGCTATTACTTCTCTCGCACAAGCCAGCTCGCATGACAATGTCAATCTGTTCTTTAAGCCTACTCTGAGTTTCTGTAAGTTCAACAATTTAAAGTCTCTGTACAGTTAAGTCACATGTTACACTAGTAAGTTTTGCAGCTAACAGCGCACACTCTTTTTGCAAAAGAGAAATGTCAACATTAATGTGTGGCGACGGCCGTGCACTGGAGGAGGCAGATAGACGGATGCGTGTGTTAGTGGTTTGATGTAACAAGATTTCTGCCGGGATGTCCATGGAAAATTTATTGTTTCTTAAAAAGTCTATGCCAAGCAACCAGAAAGTCCCCTTAATAGTAAAGTCTTTAGATAAATGAACCGGCATGTGAACCGTTCCAAGCACTTTGATAGTGGAGTCGTTTGCGGCGCTAAGCAGTGTGGGAGAAGGCAAGAGCATGTCCAGTGCAACAGACAGGGGTAAAACACTCGTATATGCCCCACTGTCAATCAGAAAGTCAATGTTCGAAACACAGTCAGTCACAAACAAACAGCCATTGCAGCTTACCGTACCGTACTGCACCCCACCACCTGAGTTTCCCGCCGCGCACGGCACACAACAATGTTTAGCGTTGTCCTGAAGTTGCTATGACTGTGTTGTGTGCCTGTGTGATTGCGTGAGTGTTCTATTTTCTGAAGAAGGCCATGGCCGATAGCTGAAGGTGTTGTATGTGTGTGTTTTTTTGTATGTGCCTGTCGCAGCTCGTCGCCACGTTTTTGCGGTGAGTTGTAAACTGTCCTCACTATATTATTAATTCCAACCTGGACTTTCCATTATTATAAATATATAGGTAATGTAAAGGGCATCACAATCCATTACTTGATATTAGCTATGACTGGTGTTGCTAACATTACTGACAGAGAGTAATCAATTGTCAGTTCGGTGGTAAAATGTTATCCTCCAAATTTTGTCTAACACCTTCCTCTTTTCTATTAAAATTATTGCAATATTAGTGAACTCAATAGCTTCTCTACACATGAAACACATAGTGTGAAGTTTTCGCTATGTTACTAGTCTTGTTAAATTCTATTTCATGGTTGCCCTCTTGGGAAACATGTTCCACTGCAGCAGATTTCTTCACATGTCCCAGGAAGCAATGCTTGTTACATTCACCCAAAACAGTTTTGACACATTTTTCCGAAGTACAGATGTAAATGAGACCATAGCTACAAGGAATTTTATGCACACCTGGTGTATTGGTACAGATGTAAATGAGACCATAGCTACAAGGAATTTTATGCACACTTGGTGTATCCAGTGTGTGTTGTACATCTTATGTAAATCTTGAATATTCTTTCACCTTCCTGATCAGTGTGAAAATAGTTTGCACCCACACTTCCTTAGCAGTTTTCCAATACAATCCTTACCCTTACTGACAGACAGAAGAAAGACTTACAATGGGCAGCCCTGTTCTAGGACAAAGTGCTCGGTCTATTGCTTTGGCAGAATAAACATTTTTCTCAAAAGATGTTCAACCTCACCTTCCAAATAAATCAGTTCACAATTTTTGTACTCTGTTGATCAAAGTTTTAATCAACACACTTTTTCGTCTGGGTTATTGGTTAGACCAGTGGCTAATCAAGGGGAGAGGGGTAGATTTTTTTTTAAATTTTAGAAATCATGTCAATGATTTTATGACTATTCTGAAAAAGCCATTACCACACACAGATCAAGACATCCAATGACCTCCCCCACCCCACTTTTTTTTTTTTTACATCAGTTTGAGGTGGGATACCACAATTTTTTTATGATCTCAGTCCCCCCCTCCTCCCAACCAAAATCCTGGATTAGACTCTTTATGAAGGTAGCGATCTTTATGTGTAAATTTCTTAAAAGCTCTATGATTCAATGTTCTGTCCACTAACTTTTTCACAAATACATCAAGGAAATTCAGCTGCCCATTAATTCCTGTTTACATAGTAAATAGGATTCTGAAATTGATACTGTTGTGATGTATCAAAATCCCCTGTGCCATGTGCCTGTACTACGGAAGTGTCATTGACATAACAGTACCACTTGGCTGGTTTTTGACAAGCAATCTGCAAAGCCTCTTGTTCGAAATATTTGAATAATAAACTGGCCACATGTGGACTCAAAGGGCTGCCCATAGCCACCACATCAATTCCTTCATAGAATTTTTTGTTACTGAAAATAGGTAGTACTGAGGCAGTGTCTAAACAATAACACTATATTAGGTGGAAAAATACTAGCTATGCACGAGATAACTTTGTTCACTGGAACATGGTAAATAGATACCACATCAAAACTTACAAGAGTATGACTAAGGCAACAGTGACTGTTGTTAAATGGTAAGAAACAATGGATTTCCATTGTCAGGCCAATTTACAATGGATCTAATGCACAAATACATGACAAAACAAAAATCCTCATTTAGTGGTAAACAATACAAATAGAGATAATTTCTTTGGTCTTGATATTGATAATAATCCAAACAACATTAACATAATTCAGTAAATCTGGTATCTGAGAACAACTCTTACCAACAACTGGATAAGCTCTGCAAAGAATTTCTCCAGCATTTTTTCTTTTGGTCTGAGAAAAACTAAAATTTTAAAGCCCATACTGCATTGAAATTCACATCCCTGGACAGTTATGCTGGCTCTTGATGACCAGATTAAAGTGTAATTAATACAGGCAGCAGAAACTGAATGTCATTGAATCAATCTCATTAAGTCAGTGAACTACTCATCTGGTTATCATTAAGAAACCATCATGTAGTGGAAGATGCAGTTTGGAGAAAATTATCTGTTAATTATAAATAAGAGTGTAAATAAGTAATTAAATGAAGGACATAATTAGCATAGAAGAAGCACCATGAAACTCTACCTCGCATGTTTAAGTATGCGGGACAGTGTCACAATAAGAGCAGGTGTTCAAAGCCGGTCAGTCACTTGGGATATTAAGTCCAGCGTCAATGGAATACATGAACAGAAGCTCCTTGAGTGATGAAATGGCATGCGGTCACCAAACCAGAAGGCATCAACCCAAGCCTGAAGGTTCCAATGTTCTTCTAATCACCGAAAAGCACATAATTCAGCAGGGGAGATGCGTATTTAAGAACAACAAACCAGTTGTATGGAGATTTGTAGTGTGTGGCAGCATGCTCAGTCTGTGCCACATGTCATGACATATCATCATCATAAAATGGCTGATGCTGAGCCCTGAACCCTCGATTTTGACGTTACCATCAGTTGACCAACTAGCCGCCTCTGCCATAAACCATGCCGCACCGTGGGCCTTACGAGGCAGCATACTGCTCTCAGAGATGAGCTACGGAGGCATTTGCACCATCAACGTCACCTAATGCTGCCTCCACGTTTATAGGAGGGTCATTGACACCTGATGTCATGCCATCATTCTACACACCTGGGTTTTAGCACTTGCACAGCTGGCCAACACTGGACATGCTCGCTGCAGTGACCAGATTCAATTACCAGAGCTGGCTCGCAGTCTCTACTGCTCTAGCCACCTCCTGTGACTACTACGCATCACTGCCAGCTGCAGAATGTTACTCCATAAACAGGAGCAGCAGAAGGTCAATCAGACATAGTGTTACATTGATAAATAAAGTCAACTTGTATGTTTTTCAGGAAATGCTTTTGTCTTCCTACAAGCACCTCCCAGAGCTGAATTTGAGCCCACAAGATGAAACCCCACACAATTCTGTTACAATGAGGGGAAACTCAGAATTTGCTTGGATTTCAGAGTCACATTAAATGCTGAAGGCAAAGTGGAGTGCTACCCAGTTCTGAAGCCTGGAGAATTATATGCAAAACTGGCAGAGGGACTCTACTTCTCAAAAATAAATAAAGTCTTGCTGGTAGTGCACACAGGTTGAAACAAGCGCCACCATTGCAGGTGAGATTAGTGCCACCTATATCTAGAACAATGCAGCCCTCTTTCACCAGGTCATCTCCACTGTCGTAATAGTGCACTTTTTGAGCTTGTAATGTATGGACTCTTTCACCACTGCATGAAAGATAATTTTATGTGTAATAATTACAGTAACAAGAGACAAGAGAAAAGCCAGTATTCATTTCTTTATATACCACAACACATATTTGAGTAATATTGTAGGATCTACAATATGATGGGTTGCAGCAGAGTTTAAAAAGCAATTTTCTTTGAAGACTGGTTGCATTTTCCCTTGTTTCAGTTAGGAGTGGGGTTATGGATCAGCCTTGATGCAAAACACTTATTATTTTCATACCCAAACTAGTTTCAGCGTAAATCCTGGCATCCTCAGTGGGTTTTGAATTTAATCTAAAAGAATGCAGAAAAGACATATTTACAAAACTGTTAAACATATTGTAGTATACACTTCTTTTTTGTTGTATCACTGTATAAACATTCATTTCCGTACCTTTCATCATTAGGCTATTTTACACATCCATACTGCTTTTTACTTTTTATGTGGCATACAGCATGTCATCTGCAAAAGTATGGGCGGCTGTTATTATTAAGAGTTACTATTATGAAAACATTATTTCATTGTGTTTACACCTCAGTTTTGTTTTTAGCTGTTATTGCAGTTTGTGAGGGCCATCAATATTAGGCTATGACACCCTCACAAACTGCAATAACAGCTAAAAACAAAACTGAGGTGTAAACACACTGAAATAATGCTTTCATAATAGTAACTCTTAATAATAACAGCCGCTCATACTGTTGCAGATGATATGCAGTATGCCACATAAAAGGCAAAAAGCTGTATAGAAGCATAAAACACCCTAATGATGAAACATACAGAAATGAATGTTTATACAGTTATACAACATAAATGAAGTGTATACCTTATACTACAATGTGTATCACAGTTTTGTAAATATGTCTTTGCTGCATTATTTTAGATTAAATTCAAAACCCACTGCGGATGGCAGGATTTCCTCCAAAACTAGTTTGTGTATGAAAATAATAAGTGTTATAGTGAGGACAGTATACTACTCACCGCAAAGACGTGGCGACGAGCTGCGACAGGCACATACAAAAGACACACACATACAACACATTCAGCTATCGGCCATGGCCTTCTTCAGAAATAGAGCGCTCACGCAATCACACAGGCACACAACACAGTCATACAACCATCACCTCCGACTGCCACACTTCGAATCACGCTCTGCAGCGAATCGGGAACGGGAGGGGAGGGGAGGGGAGGGGATAGAAAGGTTACGTCACGGTGGTGGGGATGGGTTAGATGGGAATAACGAGATGCAGCTTAGGAATGGAGTGGGGAGGCGGGTGAGGGGAGAAAATAAAATAAAATAAAATAAAGTAAAATAATTCATGTACACTGCAAGTGCACAAGACCACACACACACACACACACACACACACACACACACATACATATACACACACACAATCACACATTCACACACCACTCAAATCAGGCGAGGTTTGGGATACAGAGGTAGGAACTGTAAGGTATGGAAGGGGTGTAAAAAAAAAAAAAAAAAAAAAAAAATAAAAAAAAATAAAAAAAAAAATAATAATAATAATAATAATGAAGTTATCGTAGGTTGAGGCCTGGTTGATTTCGGGATCGGAGAATGTATTGTAGGGATAACTCCCATCTGTGCAGTTCAGAAAAGCTGGTGGTGGATGGGAGGATCCAGATGGCCCGGGTTGTGAAGCAGCCATTGAAATCAAGCATGTGCTCCGCTGCATGCTGTGCCACAGGGTGGTCCACCTTGTTTTTGGCCACAGTTTGGCGGTGGCCATTCATCCTAATGGACAGCTGGTTGGTGGTCATGCCAATATAGAAAGCTGTACAGTGCTTGCAGCACAGTTGGTAAATTAAGTGGCTGCTTTCACAAGTGGCTTATCCTACCCTATCAGAGGCCGGGCCACTTGTGAAAGCAGCCACTTAATTTACCAACTGTGCTGCAAGCACTGTACAGCTTTCTATATTGGCATGACCACCAACCAGCTGTCCATTAGGATGAATGGCCACCGCCAAACTGTGGCCAAAAACAAGGTGGACCACCCTGTGGCACAGCATGCAGCGGAGCACATGCTTGATTTCAATGGCTGCTTCACAACCCGGGCCATCTGGATCCTCCCATCCACCACCAGCTTTTCTGAACTGCACAGATGGGAGTTATCCCTACAATACATTCTCCGATCCCGAAATCAACCAGGCCTCAACCTACGATAACTTCATTATTATTATTATTATTATTTTTTTTTTTACACCCCTTCCATACCTTACAGTTCCTACCTCTGTATCCCAAACCTCGCCTGATTTGAGTGGTGTGTGAATGTGTGATTGTGTGTGTGTATATGTATGTGTGTGTGTGTGTGTGTGTGTGTGTGTGTGTGTGTGTGTGTGTGGTCTTGTGCACTTGCAGTGTACATGAATTATTTTACTTTATTTTATTTTATTTTATTTTCTCCCCTCACCCGCCTCCCCACTCCATTCCTAAGCTGCATCTCGTTATTCCCATCTAACCCATCCCCACCACCGTGACGTAACCTTTCTATCCCCTCCCCTCCCCTCCCCTCCCGTCCCCGATTCGCTGCAGAGCGTGATTCGAAGTGTGGCAGTCGGAGGTGATGGTTGTATGACTGTGTTGTGTGCCTGTGTGATTGCGTGAGCGCTCTATTTCTGAAGAAGGCCATGGCCGATAGCTGAATGTGTTGTATGTGTGTGTCTTTTGTATGTGCCTGTCGCAGCTCGTCGCCACGTCTTTGCGGTGAGTAGTATACTGTCCTCACTATATTATTTATTCCAACCTGGACTTTCCATTATTATATTTTAAAATAATAAGTGTTTTGCATCAAGGTGGATCCACAACCCCACATTTGTAACACAAACATGGACCAATAGAAGAGAGTCAAATCACAATGACCACCACTTGGTACAGTTATATCTAAGCCAAACTGGATCTTCCATTACCGCCAATTGTTATATACAAGCACTTATAGGGATGGACCAAATTCAGTTGTAACTCACTGATACTGTAGTTAAAGGATTTTGCATTTTGTGAAGTAAACATTTACGAGCATTTAAACAAATTGTCAGTCTTTACAGCACTTTGAAATATTATTACAATCTAGCTTGATATTTGTGCAACTTTTGTCATTAACACTTGAGTACATTTTCTGCATGGAAGCAATATGTCTGAAGAAGGGCACGAAGTTCCTAATACTGGTAAAATAAAACCAATTTATGCAGCAGTTGCTGCTATTTTAAATCCCATCTGAAGTAAGAGGTACTAACAATGGAAAATACAGGTTGTGATTCAATAGTCTAATCAGGATAGTTTACAACTCACCGCAGCTGTGAGCTGTAACTATCCTCTGTGACACACAAACAAAAGAAAAAAAAAAAAAAAAAAAAAAAAAAAAGAAAGAAAAACCACTCAGACACACAGAATTTAAGCTTTCCAAGCCATCAGAAAAATGATCAATCACAGAGGCACACTTCACAGACACACAACTGTCATATTCAACAGCAGCACTCCAAATCACACTGCAGTGCTTCAGAGAGGGGTGACTGGAGTGACAGTTGTGTGTCTATGAAGTTTGCCTGTGTCAGTGGTATTTTTGGCCCACTTTAGCTTATGGTAGTAATACTAAAAGTGGTCATTTGTGATCGCCTTTGACAGCTCAAAATATAAATGAAAATAACGGCTTAACTGTTCATCTAACACGAAAATTTAATAACCGAATTTGTGGAGGAGAAAATTCTCTACAACTTTGCTCTGTTATGGTTTTTTTCCCCCCATATCTCATATAATTTCAGAGATATTTGCAAAATAAAGGCGGTTTGGCAATGTCTGTCTGTCTATCTGTAGTGAGTTCCCACTTTTTAAGTCGAACTGTTCAACCGATTGGCACCACATTTTACAGACATAATTGTTGGTCACCAGAGACCAGAACGTCCTGTTTTCAAATATTTTGCCCAAAAAAGTGTTAGTAATACTAAAAAAAAGGCCGTTTGTAAAGGACTTTTGACAGCAGGAAATTAAATTGTAAGAATCATTCATCTGGGACGAAAATTGAATAATCGAATTTTTAGAGGAGAAAATTCTCTACAACTTTGGACTATTATGTTTTTTCATAACTTGCACCATTACAGAGATATTTGCAAAAATAACAGCGATTTGACACCATCACTTGATTTTACGTAAACCAAGTGTTCAGAGATGTCACATGAAATCCCAAACACTGTGGCATATGCCATCTTTCTGTCTGTGTTTTATGATTTTCTGATTATAGCTTGCACTTTGTCATTTCAAAGCAATGGCGCACTGAAGAATTGACAAAAACACATCAGTACGATAAATTATAATCTAATGCCTAAAATGCCATATTAGCAGTTAACAACTGCCATCAATAGTACAAGAATTAAGGATTAGTTTCATAATTGTCTGACTTAATGCATTGTGCAGCATGTAAGGTTGTGATCCCCATGGTCAGCAGTTTGAAACCAGCTGATCTCCCTCCCCCTCCCCCCTCATTGGCTCCAGAGGGGTTTTGGGTACCTTCATGAACTAAATAGAGCTATGTTCTGCAATGTTTAGAGTTGTGCAAATGTAAGAATGCTCCCTCTAAAATGTGTGTTTGTTCAGTTTTGTGAATATGCCATTAAATACGTAACAATGAACTGAAGAATGGTCTTCTGAAGCATATGCACACAAACTGGGAGGATACTGTAATAATGAATATTCTTATCAACATGCAGATAATAGGTTGTTTCATATATAAATGAAGTCCTAGATTTCTGTGGCAACTGTCGTTCATTAATGAAACGGAAGGGAAGTATATACATCACAACAAATTACCTTGCTTCTTTTTCTTTATAATCAATTATTCACTACTTATGGAATATGGTGAAAGTCATTAATTAGAATCAATGTGTTTACTGAAATGTTTGTCTTTGGTATGTTGCTATGGACGCTTATAATGTAGACTGTATTACCTTTCCTGTTTTTCAGCTATGACTTTGTTCATGTTACTCTGTTCTGTGCTAAAATAAAGAAAATATTGCCGCGAGAGATGATGAACACTAAATGCCGGTGTGGCGCAGGAGATAGCGTCACGGACTGCGGAGCAGAAGGTCGGCGGTTCAATCCCGCCCACCGGCAAAAATTTATTTCTTTGTAATTGACAATTTCAGAAGGTTCTACATCTTTCTTATGTTCACTTGTAAATTCTACTTGTTTCTTATGTTAACTGTTCTTCTAATTTCTGGTAAATTCTGTCTGTGTATAAATAGCAGAGCACTCTGCCTGAGAGGCAGTCAGTGCTGCATGTATGTTGAGGTCATAATAATCGTGCTTTCAGTTTAAGTGCTTTGTTGAGTTACCTTCGAAGTCAAGCCTACTTCCATTGCAATGTGACATTGTTTGGTGGAGGAGCCGGGTACACTATGCAACAGCTACATCACCGTGGCTCCGATTAGGCCGTCGCTTAGACGGACTGGAACCGGAATACAAAGGATACACCGAGTACATACTTCCAAAAGTCCATATTATCAGAAGAACGATGGAGACGAAACCAGCAGTAAGCCAGCTGCACATCAGACACCCGTCGGGTGTTCTCTGGAGATGCTGGACAGGACCCCAACAAATGGCTAAAAGGGTTCGACCGAGTCGCCAAATACAACAGAAGGGATTATACGATGTGCTTGGCCAATGTTTATTTCTACCTGGATGGAACAGGTAGAACAGGTAGAAAAAAACGAAGACAAGTTGAATGACTGGGAGACGTTCCAGGAGGAACTTAAGAAGTTTGGAGACCGCCAGCGACAAATCCGCTCAGCCGAAGAACAACTGAAGAACCGGGCCCAATGAAATGGGGAGCCGACACAATCGTACATACAGAGTGTTTTGGCCCTGTGTAACATAATCAATCCGAACATGACTGAAGCGGACAAAATCACGCACCTGATGAAGGGAATTGCAGGAGATATGTACCAAGCTCTACTGATAAAAGACGTCGCTACGACAGAAGAGTTCATCAAGTGGTGCCAGCGTATTGAAGAGATGCAACAAAGGAGGGTTGGACGCAAGAGGTATGTAGTCCCTACGGCCATTGTGGAAGACAAGCAGGACTTGGCTTCTCTCATACGACAAATCGTGAGGGAAGAATTACAACAGTGCATGGCAGCCGGGAGTATTAGACCGAGCGAGCATCAGATTATGGCCATGGATGTGAAACCTGTAAGTCACGAAGTAGCTTTCGCAGCTGACGACGAGGTATTTCAAACATTAGCCCCTGTCTGCCCCGTCAATTGCACCCGACGTG
Source organism: Locusta migratoria (assembly GCA_026315105.1). NCBI lineage: Eukaryota > Metazoa > Arthropoda > Insecta > Orthoptera > Acrididae > Locusta > Locusta migratoria. The sequence goes on from CM048748.1 coordinate 206,658,390, forward strand.
AAGAATGACGTCGCCCTGCTATGACTTACGCTGCAGCCGCCAAACGGCAGCCCATGAACCGACCGACGCGACATCAACCAACTCCCCCGGTAACTTTCACGCCCCGCAGAAGAACAGACGGCTGGAGGACAGAAGACAACACACCACTGTGTTTCCATTTAGGACGCCCTGGACATCTCGTACGCTACTGCAGAGAGAGGAGGTGAGTATTCGATGATTATTTTGCCGCAAGACGTCAGCCGTCGGAGCAGTTCTAGCCAAGGCAGTCACCTGCTGATGAGTTCAGTCGACCTATGGGAAGAAGCCCATCGCCATACCCTTGACGAGGTCACTCCCCGACGTGCTGCAGCCGTTCACTGTCGCCGTACAGAGGTACCAGCCGCTCCCATAGCCACCGCGCCCAGGAAAACTAAGCGAGGCGATCATCTACGGAGGTGAGGCCGCCGCAGATGAAAATCCTCCATGGACGACATTCGCTAAGATGTCGGGAAATCTCATCGATGTCATAATCGACGTCCAACCTGTTCAGGCACATGTTGATTCAGGAGCCTCTTTTTCTGTATTATTGGATAATTACCGTCGCACACTAAAGAAGACAATGTTCTGTGATACGGGAGCAACTGTGCTGAAGGTCGCAAATGGAAAGTACGTCCATCCAGCAGGAACTTGTGTCGCAAGAATAACCATCAACAACATTACGCAGCCGTTTGAATTTGTCATGTTAACAGAATGTAGTCACAATGTCATCCTCGGATGGGACTTCCTTCAAGCATCGCAACCTATCATTGACTGTGGAAGATCTGAGCTGCAAATTGAAGAAGTTGTTCCGCCAGATACACGTAATACAGAATTTTCTGGGAAGTTATTCGTTGTTGACAATGTGACGATACCGCTGTTGAGAATGAGAAGAGTTGCAGTCACAAACACAGATGACTGGTTAAACTGTGAAGTTCTTGTTGATAGTAAAAAGTTTATCAGGCTCACAAAAGAAATTTACATACCAGCGGCTATCATAAGCATTACCGGTGGTCAAGGAGAGATTTGGATCACAAATTGTCACGAGCAGTCACAACTTATCCCCAAGGGAATGTGTATCGGGACAGCTGAACCAATTCAGGACGGTGAGCTCAACGTCATCAATGAAGACCCATGCCCTGCTATTAGTGCAGACAACACGCTGGAGGAAACAAACGTGGAACTGCCAATCAGGCCTGGACTGACCAAGGAACAACGCCAGCGGGTGTTAGGTATACTACGCCAATTTTCGGGTGCATTCACACCTCAGCAGGGGAAAAGTCACACGAAACGGCCCACGATAAAGCACCGTATCAATTCTGGGGATCAGCTGCCAATTAGCCAGCGTTCGTATTGCGTGTCACCAGCTGAAAGACAGATAATTCAGGAGGAAGTGGAGAAGATGTTGCGAGATGACATTATTCAACCTTCGGAGAGTCCTTGGTCGTCTCCAGTGGTCCTCGTAAAGTAGAAGGATGGCACGTGGCGATTCTGTGTCGACTATCGGCGGCTGAACAGAATCACAAAGAAAGATGTCTACTCATTGCCGCGTATTGATGACACCTTAGACTGCTTGAAAGGAGCTACATACTTCTCAACTATGGACATGCAGACAGGTTACTGGCAAATCGAGGTTGACGAAGCTGACAGGGAGAAGACGGCTTTCTTTACATCTGACGGCCTCTATGAATTTAAAGTAATGCCATTTGGATTATGTAATGCTCCAGCCACATTCGAACGCATGATGGACAACTTGCTTCGACACCTTAAGTGGACGACGTATCTCTGTTATTTAGATGACATTGTCGTTTTCTCGAAAACATTTGAAGAACATCTGAGTCGCCTGTCAACTGTGTTGAAGTGTGTTCAGGCTGCAGGTCTCCGCCTCAATCCAAAGAAATGCCTCTTCGTCACCAAAGAGATAAAAATCCTGGGGCACCTAGTCAACGGAGATGGTGTCCGTCCTGATCCAGATAAAGTAAGGGCAGTCACAGAATTTCCAACTCCTCAGAACATTCGGGATGTGAGAAGTTTTCTCGGGCTGTGCTCATACTACCGACGTTTCATAAAAGGATTTAGTAACAAGGCACGTCCATTACAAGAACTTCTGCAGGGGATAAGACAAAAGAAAGAGCTTTCCGGGCACTTAAGGAGGCTAACTTCCGCACCAGTGCTAGCCTTGTACGACGAGAATGCAGATACAGAACTACACACAGTCGCCAGTGGCTTTGGGATTGGTGCAGTGCTTGTACATGTTCAGGAAGGTGCCGAAAAAGTGATAGCCTATGTGTCAAGAGTACTCTCAAAGTCCGAGATAAACTACTCTACAACTGAAAAAGAATGTCTCGCTGTTATCTGGGCTATCAACAAGTTTCGGCCGTATTTATTTGGCAAACCATTCACCGTCGTGACAGACCACCATTCTTTGTGTTGACTGACTAGCTTGAAGGATCCATCAGGTCAACTAGCAAGATGGGCACTAAGACTCCAAGAGTACGATGTCACAGTGGTATTCAAGAACGGGCGCAAACACAAGGATGCTGACTGCCTATCGAGGAATCCATTAGTGGAACACAACAGCAGTTGCCTAGAAAGCAGGAGACCCGGGTTCGAATCCCGGCTGGGTACACATTTTCAGCTTTGCCCAATCGCAGTTGAAGTCATATATTCTATGAATATTAAAGAATAACAGCTGCATGATCAGAATGTGACGTCTGTTCTTTCCGAACAGACGCCACATGTATATATACTTATGAACTAGCTAAGACTAAAGACGGCACAAATATCCATGCCCGAGGGGGGATTCGAACACCGGACTGTAGTGGCCGTGCTGACCGTGACTGAAGCACCTCAGTCACCTCGGCCACCGCAGCCGGCTGCTTGAGACATCTCATTATGTTTGTGCTAAGAATATGTTCTCATGATCTACAAAGATCGATGTCGATGATATTGGACATTTCCGCTTCCCTTCTTACAGATGTCTGTTAACTGTTATTTTGTTTGATCTATCTATGATGGTGGAAGATGTGTAATGTTATAATTTCTACAACTATAAACATCTTTTTCATTGTTGTTTAGTTGTGATACTTTTTCTTTTTGTCAACCAATCACAAGTTTCATATGTGAGTGACAATCTAAATACATATACCTGTTACATTATTTCATACAGTTGCATAATTAAAACATGGAGACACATAGACTTACCAGACATAGGGTCTTTTGTGTTGGGATCACATTTAGAATGTAATATGAACTGAACAATATCTGTGTGGCCAAATACTGCAGCAATCCGCAAAGCACAAGAAAGATCCATTGTATTATCAGGTGATGTGTTATTCATTTCTTCAAGTATTACTTTAAAAACTGATTTATTTCCACTTGCTGCAGATAGCATAAGTAGATCAGCTCCTGTTGAGAGAAAGGGAGAAATGAGACATGTTCAGAACTGTCAACAAGAACAAACCAAGCAAGCAAATGAATAGAATTAATGAAATCAGGCAACTATTGGCATGAACACACACACTCACACGCGAGAGAGAGAGAGAGGGGGGGGGGAGTTGCAAAAGCACACTATGATAGACCAGAAGCAAATGAAGCAAAGAGAAAGAATAGGATGAAGAAACTGAAACAAATAAAATAGAGACAAAAAGATAACAAGACTGCAAGTGAGTAAAAGCAATGAAAGAAAATAACTGGAATGGAGTAATAACCCTTGACTGCTTACACTAGTACTCAGAGCTATAGTTCCATAATTTACTGCTAGGTTTCAAAATTTCTCACATTTGTTTCTCAGGCTGCTTTCCCTAACAAAAACAATACATATATTACTTCATACTCCACCTGGAATCCTGCGAAATCTTTCCAGTACACTGTACAAAGTATATAGGTTGTCATCTTGAGCTGCAGCACGGTTAGCTTCCTGACATTATTTCCATAGTGAACTTATATGGGATTCTTCACCTTTCACCATAGGAAAACTCTAGTGGTTGACACATGAAGGTACATCTTGAACCTCACTCTAACTTTAACCACTTTAATATCGTCCCTACTTTTCTTTACTATAATCAGACATTCTTTCATACTCCACAACACTTTCATCTTTTGAAGAATGAACATGATGTGTTAGAAATGGCCACAAAATGAATAGAAAATTGTGATTTTGGGTTTTCTTCCACCCCCCCCCCCCCCCCATTTGAGTAGAGATATAAAGTTGGCCTGAAGGCAACTGATGAAAATAGCAATCAAGGTGGTACTTGTTTCTCTACAATGGTTGCCTGTGTGAATGCATATCTTGAGAAGACAATGACCAAAACAATTTACTTAAACCCAATGCAGAAAAACCCTAGTCCAGATTATTGATGACTTTAAGTAGTAACTGATTAGTCTCTAAGCTATGATGAACTTAGCAGTTAAAGATAAAAAATAAACTCCATCCCACACAGGACTATAGGGCTGAATGGAGGAGAAGGTGATCAGGGCCCCTCACTCTCAGCCGTTGTGTTGGTTTTCTAGACCGGAGCTGCTACTTCTCAATCAAGTAGCTCCTCAATTGGACTCATAAGAGCTGCACACACACACACACACACACACACACACACACACACACCACTTGCCAACAGTGCTCGGCAGGCTCAGATAGTTACCCATCCAAGTGCTAACCAAGCCCAGCTAGGTGTAACTTTGGTGATCTAACAGGAACTGGTGTATACACTATGGCACGGCCGATGGCCTAGTGAAAGATAACAACATTAAAAAATAAATAAATAAAAATTAAAAAATGCTGCTTTGTGGCATAAAAGCATATTTAAAATATGCATTCATCCAGAGTCCTTCAATATGCTCTGTTGCACCTCTTCCAATAATAATTTTTTCCACTTTGAAATTAGTAGTACACATCAAGTATGAGCAGTGTTCAGGTAAAATTGCCAAAATCATCTTTAACATGTTTCACATGAAATCATTATTCTTATGAAAAATGTTGATCCACTGAATGCTACAAGATATCAAGTTAGCCAAGAAACTATATTAATTAGCAGATATTAAGAACTTCTTTAAAATCTATATTTATAGCAGTTGCAGCATCACATAGCTACATCTATTCTTTCGGTCATGTCTGAAAGAACAAATGCCGCAATTCTTAATTTTACCACAATACTTTTTCCCCCCAAATTTTTAAGAACCAAATAACAATTAAATAATTAAGTCATTTATTAAGATAAATGATGATGAATTTAATAAGCACCTGTACTCATAAGCAGGCTATTCCCAACAAAATGCTTCCATGGCCTTTTGCATTTCTTAAATAACTGTGAATTTCATAAACCTAGCCACTTTGTAAAATCACAGTATTCTCACACATCAGTCATTATAAGGTCAACCCTAATATCATAACTTTTGTCCGCAACTAGGACTCTGAGGCAACATCTACATGAGAGTCTGGGAACTCTTGGCTAATCAGTGGCTGCTCTAAATAAACAATCAACTAACATCTCCATGAGAATCTGTTGCTTTCTCTATTATTATTATTACTATTATTATTATTTTTTAGCAGCATTTGTTATATTTAAGATGTTAAGAATCTCTAATTGGGTACGATTTATTCTCATTGCGTACTTTTTTCATCGAGAATAACTGTGCGCTAATGTCATGTACCAGGAAAATTGACAAGTTAACAGATGTGTTTTTGAACAATATGATATTCTGCAGTGAAAAGTCATACAGAGTATTGCATTATAAATTGGATAGTGAAAGTAACTACTGGCAAATAATCACTTATGTAAGGACTGGAACTGGTCATAATATTGTTTATGGTGAAAATACACAATGGAAAAGCCAAATCAAAATGTATGGTAAACATCATACATAAGGTACCATAAGTTTTACATCAAGCCAACAAACTTGCTAAACGAGACTCCAAGGGTAAAATAAAGATGTGCAGCAATAGACAGTCCACTGGAAGAATGTCACTGCTTGAATTTTGGCCCACTTTAGGTTACGGTAGTAACACTAAAAGTGGGCCTTTGCGATAGTTTTTTACAGCTCGAAATTTAAATAAAAATAACAGCTTAACCATTCACCTGACACGAAAATTGAATAACATAATTTGTAGAGGAGAAAATTATCTACAACTTTGCTCTCTTATGTTTTTTTCATATCTCGTATCGTTTCAGAGATATTTACAAAAATAACGGCAATTTTGGGATGTATGTCTGTCTGTCTGTCTGTTTGTCCGTCTGTCTGTCTGTCCGTAATGTGTTCCCCGTTTTTAAGACAAACCGTTAACCGATCAACACCAAATTTTACAGACATAATTGTAGGCCGATAGAGACCAGAACCTCCCTTTTCCAAAATTTTTCTGACAAATAATACGGTAGTAATGCCAAAGAAAAAGCCGTTTGTAATATAATTGTAATTGCAAACGAACCTAATTGGTAGAGGGGAAAATTCTCTACAACTTCGCTCTATTATGGTTTTTTTTTTTTACCCTTCATATCTTGCATTTTTGCAGAGATATTTGCATAAGAAACAGCAATTTCATGACGTCTGTCTGGCTGTAACATGTTCCCACTTTTTAGGTCGAACCGTTCAACCGATCAGCACCAAATTTTCAGACATAATTGTTGGCTACCAGAAACCAGAACCTCGCTTTTTCAGATATTTCGGACAAGAAATACGTTAGTAATACCAAGAAAAGCTCGATTGTAATGTAATTTTAATTGCATATAAACCGTTCATCTGACGCTAAAATTGAATAACCGAATTTGTAGAGGAGAAGATTCTCTACAGCTTTGTTCCCTTATGTTTTTTCATATCTCGTATCGTTTGAGAGATATTTGCAAAAATAACAGAGTTTTGACACCCTCCACTGAATTAACGAAAACCAGCCATTTGCAGATGTCACGTGACATTCATCGCCCAGAACTCTCTCTGCCATAAGCCATCTTGCGTTGCGTATTTGATGATTTTCTTATTTTAACTTACACATTTTCATTTCAAAGCAATGGCACACTGAAGAATTAACAAAAACACGTCGGTCTTCCTATGATACATGATAATCTAGTGTCTACAAATGTCATATTAGCATCAGTTAACAACAGCCATGAATAGTATGAAATTTTAGAACACCAATTCTAAGTGTTGTCTGTAGCGTAGTGGGCAATGTGTTGGACTGTGACGCTGAAGGTCAGTGGTTCAAAACTCGCCACTACCTACAATTCTTTTCCCCTAAAGGGTTTCAGACACTCTTATTAATTAATTCTTTATTGTTTACATTGTTATTTTTGTCAAAAATGTTTGCAAAAACTTATAAAACTACAAATCCAAAGTGGGCCGTACAACACGTCAGTACGATTCTTTTATTATTATTATTATTATTATTATTATTATTATTATTATTATTTGTTACAATGGGTAAGAAAACTGGCTGGCCATGAAAGGAACCATTCAAAAATTCGTCAGAAGAAATTTAGGGAAATGATAGAGAACACCAATCTAGATAACATGAGGTGGGATTGAATTGATGTGTTCTTGAATGCGAGTCCAGTGTGCCAACCTTTCAAAAACCAACCAACCTACCAATGTGCCACCTCACTTGATCTTAGTGGCAACAAAGCAGGTCATATGTTACAGATCATGAGTTACTGATCATTGTGTTAACTGTGCTGTGTAATGTGCCACACTGCGAATTTCAAACTATGTGATATCAAGTTGCAGAAAAGTAAGCATGAAGACTGCCTTAAAAAACATATCTAGTGAGTTCATGCATAATGTATGACAACCCCAAATCCAGCAAGAGGGGTGGGGGTGGGGGGAGAGCAAACGGGAGTGTCCCCCCTCCCCCCAGACAGCACACTCACAGAAAGATGCCAAATAGTTCCCAAGATGAGGCCTCATGCTGCTGACAAGTGCGAGGTGCCCAACATTGTTGGGTGTGACACGAAAAGATGAAGGACAATGGAGTGGGAGCAACAAAGGGACAGTGCAGTTCTGAGATTTAAAACATCATCTTGTACAAAATATTGAGAGAAAAGTGTGCTGGCAATCTACAGGAAGCAACTAAGGGTCTTTTGGTTCCAGGGAAGGTCACTGTGTGTGCTGTGAATTTTCATGTTTCCGTGGCACAATGACTGAACCATAAAAATTGTGGTGTGTGGCTGCACAAATTTTGTTGCTTCTAATACTCTGGCTGTGTGCAGTTCAGCTGTCTTAGAATTCATAGACTTATGAGTTATGCTCCAGAATTCACTCTTTACTTTTAAACCAGTACCACTGTGCATGTGGCCACAGACACAATGACACCAGAAACATAGATAGGTTGCAAGTAAGTACAGACAGTTTCCATGCATCAATTATATCTGAGGCTACACAGTGGATCTTATGGAGATCAATGTGTTATGATGAGCTGTGCTATGGTGAAGTCTATGTAATGTTATTACAGAAAGAGCAATATTCCATGATTTATCCATGTTGAAACCACTATCTCTTTTAATTAAACTTCCGGCAAGCAAATTTTAGTGACTAGTTTCATCACTGAGTAACAATAAAGTCTAATCAGGGCTAAAATTTCAAATTTTTTGTACAGTATAGTGTGTTGAGTATTAATTCAGTGCTCTGGCAATGTCTATTTATTGGGTTGTAAGAGCCTAGTGTGACTGCAGTGTTCCATGGAACTGCCTGATGAATGAAAGGCCACAAGCACAGTGCATCTTATATACGCAGCCTTCAAAGGCACCAAATCGTCTTTAATGGAACCAAGAGTGCTGCTGTCTTTGGTGGGTGGAGGGTGGAACTAACCTTGTGTTTGTTGAGGATATGTCCTATTTTTTACAAAGGACTTCGTAAGTATAGCAGGCAAGCCATGAATTTATATTTTATTTTTATCTTTCAGTGTAAGTTTGAACACAGAACAGAGTAGTCCAATAAAGTGAAGACTCATCATTGATGTTTGTTGGGGATTACAACCCCTTCACCTCCCCATTGTGGTGACCCTAGTGTTTTTTTACATGCTTTTCACTCGTTTGTAATGTTTTTCGTGGCTGCCACACTTTTTTCCCACCTCAAATATGATAGCCAACAGTCCATAAGAAACAGTGACTTCACCAGTTCTACCGCCACCAGGATTCCGCTTTGGGTTTCGGCCTAAGCTATGCTCTTCACTTTTTCTGGCCTCACAGTAATCGCAGGACTTTTTTTCCATGCTGTATAGTGTGAATGAGTTTAGGTATTGTTACAGTGACTCTGGTTCCAAAACACTAAATGTGATTATACATGCTTCGTCTATTTACAGTGTCCAGAACAGTGCTTTCAGACACCGGAAGCATTTCAGGAGTGTTTTGCAGTTGCCCACTACCTCTTTTGAGTGGCCAAACTTTCGAAATTTCAACAACAGACCTCTAACCGCCTCACCGGACATGTGTAGATACCACACTGTCAGCCTTATGGCTAGGCTACTAAGTGTTCACTCAGTGCTGTCAGAGAACTCTATTCTTGCTTTGTCAACCACAGACATTGCCACAAACATTTATACAAATCACCCTGTTAGTACCCCTCATATTTCTGAACAGTTTGATCACGCCTTGGGTTCCCTATTTCTGCATGCACTAGGGACATTCTTGGTAATGCTGGTGTGTCACAATTTGAACTTCCACTCACCTTGAGTGTAAACGGTGCAAACGCTGCAGCCTCAGGCGACTGCCCCAGTGACTCTGTGCATGGTGTTAGTGCTGCAAGTGACTATGTTTCCAATGTGCAGCTGTATGCTTCCTTCATGTGACACATTTGCTATGCCATGTATTTCTCAAGTGTTGCTGCAAACAAACAAACAAACACACACACAAACAAACACACACACACACACACACACACACACACACACACACACACACATGGCCAACACATATGCCCACCCAAGCCCAAGCTCGCACATGCAACTTTTTGTTTTCTCGACACATACTGGTGGCTGTACCGTGCCTGACTGCTACACTGTACCCATTTGACTGCACTGCTATTCATCTGCTTAATCTTTCAGTGCTACCAGGCACATCTGTCACATCACACGAGTACTACATCATAGTACTACAACATATTTTCTTTTAAGCTGTGCCAGCCAACCATGCATGTACAGGGTCCGACCATTGCCATCTAGTTGGCTCCTGAATCTGCCTGCTTTCTCATTCGACACACCATCTCAAGGGTTTGCATTGGTCGAATAGATTTTAACCACTAATCAATGGACAACGCTATAACATACTTGTGCCTCATCAATCATCTACATTTTGGTTTGTCTCTTGGCCAACACACCACTGGCTTCCAATCACTACACCACTGTCAAACACACGATTCTGGACTGTGTCTCTGGAATGCTCAAACAATCAGGTATATTTTGCACAAGGAACACCTGAGCAACAAGAAGCCTTCTCAACTATGGCACCACCTGAGACTGTTCATGAACAAGCGCTACACACCCAACTTGACCCTGATGACAGTCTCGTCCAGCAAAACACGCCTTCTGTCCAGACCACACTGACATCAGAACTGCAGACCGGGTACATGTGCCCCATCTTTGGGAGGTTCACTTTAAACAGCTTCCTGGTGGCGTAGGACCCCCACAACCATTTTGCTACAACCATAGCCGGTTCAGAGATGCCGGTCCCTGTGTCATCACCCAAATGCCGACTGCAAGAAGGTTTAGGCACTGCTTCCTGTGATGACACAGACAGGCACCAACACACACTTCACTCAGTATGTGACTCCACACCCAAGTGTGGCCGACTTTAAATTCAGGATTCTGCATCAGGTGCACATTTTCTTGTGGGCACAGGTACAGATATGTCACTCCTGCTATTATCGATGTCAACTAGCCACACCGCACACTATTTGCACTGTCAATACAAACGAACTAAAGCGCACAGGTTCAACAGTTTTCACAGTTCAACTGTCATCTGACTGCAAGCTGAAGTGTAACTTTCTTGTGGCAGATATTACCAAATTTATAGTGAGTATTGAGATTTGACTCAACATAAACTTTCCCCTGACATTGTGTGCCGCACAGTGTATGACCACCCGTTAGGCATGCATTTCTTCTGTGCTCTGTTGAGCTCTGATACTGACAGTTCACCTTTCATATGCAGCTTATTCAAGTGAGCATTGATACTTTGGACAAAATCAATCAGTTTATAAGTGGTTCACAGAACATGAACAAGTGCTACACCTAGGGCAGGAACGTGAAAAAATAATCCATCATTTGCACAACACGAAATCTGAACCTGCCTCCTTGCTTAATCTGGTAAAGTTTCTACATCTGGTTTCAATGGATTATCAGGTTAGTAAAAGTACTTTTCCCTTGAGTGTTGCCTGTGACATTGCACCCACACACAGGGTTGACAGTACCTTTTGTGTATCTGATTTTGCACACCACTTCTATGCAGATGTTTGTAAATGAAACTCTGTTGCTATGCCAACACCAGGCGTTGACACTTTGGCAACGCCAACCAATACCCTTGTGGTCACCTCTACCTCTACCTTTACTAGCAATAAATCTCCGCCTACAAGGTGATTTTTTTATGTTTTGCACCTACCAGTGCCAGTTTCCTACTCCACAGCAAGAACTTAAACTTCCCTGCCTCGAGAACCTCCACACTGCCATGTTTGAGTAGCAAACTATGCAGACAAGATCCTTTAGACCTATGGTATGCCTGACCACCACACTCCTTGCCACCTCAACTGACTGTCAGCAACCTTTGGCTGCCCAGAACTTGGGCGTGTCACATGATAACACTTCACCTCTGCCGCCATCTTCAGCATACATTACTGTGGCGCCATCGCCTGTGCCGACGGCCTCTCAGGCTACTATGCATCCATTTCAAAAACAGTCAGGTGCCCCAAACTCTGCAGGGCCACTTCCAAGCAGCAACCTACCTCACCTCGGCAGCCATCTTCTGCACACACAACCGTGGCACCATCACCCGAGCAGGTGGCCTCTCAGGATACTACACATACGGTTCAGTAACTGTCGGATGCCATGAACTCTGTCAAGTCTTGCAACTGTGCCTTCAAATAGCAACTTGCTTCGCCATAAAGCAGCACTCTGTTACCACATTACCCTGTGTACTGAAGCTTTATGTATTTCTCGGACTTTGCACAACTTACAAAGATGACCATTTGTGAAGTTTGTTAATGGACAATCTTTGATATTGCCAATAGATCTAGTAAACCCTGCCCCACATCCAACAATTGCAGAGCTAACTTTATTCCGCAACTGTGTTTGACTCTACTGCTTGAAGATTCAGCCACCAACCTGGCAAGTCATACTCTACCACACCCACATGTCCCACACACCCTCGACTTGCCCGAGTTCGCCATGCTTCGCTACAGCTGCCTCCCCATTGTGTCCTCTGATGCACACAGCACACTATGATCATTCTCTTTAAAGGTTCCCCAGTCACACCATCAACCAACTGAGTAAAGCCTGCTCATAGCTCATAGCTCCTCTCCCGTCAAGGAATCAAAAGCGCCAACCATCACGCATGACTTGACCCTGTCAAATACAGGCATTACCCTACTTCAGACTCTCACTCACTCATTGAGCCCCCAGACATTCTAGTTTGAAGGTCCCACCACATCAGCTGACCTGATTTCCCCTCCAATGAGTTTAAGCCCCCACCCCACACAAACTCCTGCCTCCCCCTTCCGAGGTTTCAGCCACTCAGATCTTCTTCCAGCCCTGGCTTTAGAGTATACAATCTCTGTATCCTGGCAATGACCTCAAATTTATAAGTCATCCTGCATAGACATTACCATTTTATTTCATTTATGACTGCAAATATGTCTCCCTCTGCCACTCCAGTTGATTGTAAACTATAAAATGTATTGAGCTACCCAGACATATTAAGCTAGCTAATGTGCATGTTTCCAGAATGAAACTTTCACTCTGAAGCGGAGTGTGCGCTGATATGAAACTTCCTGGCAGATTAAAATTGTGTGCCGGAACCGGGACTCGAACCTGGGACCTTTGCCTTTCGCGGGCAAGCGCTCTACCACTGAGCTACCCCGACACGACTCACGATGCCGCCCCACAACTTTACTTCCGCCAGTACCTCGCCTCCTACTTCCCAAACTTCACAGAAGTTCTCCTGTGAAACAGGAGAACTTCTTTGAAGTTTGGAAAGTAGGAGGCGAGGTACTGGCGGAAGTAAAGTTGTGGGGCGGCATCGTGAGTCGTGTCGGGGTAGCTCAGTGGTAGAGCGCTTGCCCGCGAAAGGCAAAGGTCCCAGGTTCGAGTCCCAGTTCTGGCACACAATTTTAATCTGCCAGGAAGTTTTAATGTGCATGTGTTTGTGTTGCTGTCGGATGAAATACTAGTGTACACCCCCCTACACTAGTCAGCGCAGCAACCCTCGCCCCACCCAATTAGGACAACAGCTGTGCAACCTGAGGTGTTTTTGCTGTTGGAGGACCCACCATTTGCTAACACCTACCTCCGACCAATCTGACAGAGGAGCTTCCCACCAGCAATGTGCCTTGAATCAGCCATGAAATTATTTACAAAAAAGATGTACAGAATATTGTAGCTGATGAGCTTTCGAGATTACCTATTGCTTTACAGGAACTTTGAGAACTGGTAGAACCAACTTCAGAATACTATATCCTCTTCTTGTATGACAGCACATACCAGTGATATTATCTAATAAGGTGTAGAGAAATATGCCACTTACAAGATGATGTTCAGTGGAGCAACATTAAGGAGAAACAAAAATCAAAACATGATAAGGATTTAAATATGAACACTTTATGAATTCTGTTTTATAGAAGCAAATCACTCTTAACTGGTACATATGCATACCAGAAACCTGTGTGGAACAAACAAATTATCCCATCTACCAACTGGGTATAATCTGTCAGAACTCATCTACTCACAGGTAAAAAAAGACAAGTGACTATATCCACTGCTATGCATTCTTGTACCTGTAGTTCATTTAGAGGAAAGAATTAGTGGAGTGTTTAACACTTTGTCAGAGAGAGCTTTCATGTGCAAAACAAACCATGATAGAAATTTAAGGAAGATTAACATGTTTACAGAATGAGAGTTTGTATTACTTTGATCAGGTTTGACAAATTGAAAAAGCAAAACACTAAGTGGCTGCTATGATATAACAGACTGTATATCATTATATGGATTCCAGATCCTAGAAGGTATCTTTTGGCACATGCATGCTCAGGAACACTGCACAGATTTATCCACACAAGGGTTTAAAACTTTATACTCAATTAATGTGATGGAAATTCTCCACTGAGATGTGAAAGATTATGCAAAAGAGATAGAATGGCTAGCCAGTACTCACACTGATGCTTCCAATAGTCACACATAGAAAAAAGATGCAAATGAAGATGAAAATAAATGTGGAGATTAGCTTTTGGGAATATTTTCCTACATCAGGTAATAGAGGGGAGAAGAGAAAGCGAACAGAAAGGAAAGATTATTACAACTGGTAAGGAAGGGTGATATGTGAGCATCAGAGTCATCACATGGAATTACTGAGACCTGCCAATAGCAAAGCAATCGATATCCTGTGCCAGTGAATGCACTCCAACATGACACCCGGAACCTTGGCACATGAACACCATTATTGTCATCTGTACACTTCCATGTAGCCTCAGTCCCTGAGAGTTACTGAGATGAGAACAATCACTTATTCCCCCCCCCCCCCTCTCTCTCTCTCTCTCTCTCTCTCTCTCTCTCTCTCTCTCTCTCTCTCTCTCTCTCTCTCTCTCTCTGTGTGTGTGTGTGTGTGTGTGTGTGTGTGTGTTATATTAAATACAGCATAACCCCTCAGTTTTATTTCATATTTGCAAAAAGCAGCATAAATTTTAATTTATTTTCGAGACTTCATACTTATTACTTTTCTTCACATACAGTTACCAGTAGGCCTAATTTTCTCATATGCATCCATGAGCCTCTGGTTCTCAATGTAAATTTACAGGTTAGTATGTTTATGGATCAGTAATAATGTGCTACATATTATTAAACATCATCTATAATAATGTGTTACACCTTCAATTATCTTAATTTTTGAACATACAATGAAACCTTTATAGCAGATGGCAACAGACCCCATCTCATTGATTTTGCGACAATTATTAGATCTAATGACAAAAGCCATATTGGATGACTAATATAATTTACCATAGTCCTGATTACCAACTTCAAAAACATTGAATATCCCATAAGCTATAACTTTTTCTTATTAGCACTCTCCAAACCAGCAAGAGCTTCTATTGTGCTACCATTACAGGAAAGAACAGAAACATTGAACCAACAATTTCCCTCAAGGTTTATATTATCTTTGATAAATATAGCAAAATTTACTACAAATTTAAGTTTGTGCAAACTTTGTAAATATTTTTCGAGAGAGATAGATTGGCTGGCCAATACTTACCTTTACGCTGTACCACCGATAGTCATACAAATAAAAAGAACAATCTTTGAGAACAGAGTTCCTTCTTCAGATCGGAGAGAAGGAACGAAAAAAGGGATGGAGAATATCCATCATTAATTGCATATTTGTTAATATTTTGCACAACTTGGTCGTGCCAACAGTATAATTTCTTTGACTTCAATCTTTGAGAGGAATTATTGACAGCTAACATAATAACTTCTGGACAAGATGATTACTTTTTATGGAATTAAGAAAGAATTTTAATAAGAATTAGTATTCCTGGAAGATCATGCAACCTTAATTTTGATTTGGTATATACTTTTTTTAAATTAATTAATTTATTTATTTATTTTTAATGGTATTAGTCCATGGAGAAATAATCCTGAATTAGTTAAATATAGGGCTGATTCCTCTCCATACGGCTAATATGTAATAGGACATGCCATCAACTGCCTAAATGCAACAGGAATCCAACAATATATAAATAAGAAGTCTTCACAAGTCACCGTGTGCCTCCGTTAACCTTTAACTATAACAACGTTGGGCATCTGAGGGTGTGCAGCCTAGGTGGACGGACTCTCAGTTTCAATGAGACAAAAAGCTATCGGGTAGCAACAGCTTGCTGTTCCCTGAGCACTTTGTTTCTTTAATAAATAGGCCCTGTGCATTGCCAGGGTCGCTGCCTCGAGAGTGAGCTGACGGAGTTGCTGCCAGGTGAGTAAGATGCCAGCGACAGTGGCGGCTCCGAGTCTACATCATCACGTCACGAGTACATCAGACGGCGCCACCACATCACAGCCGACCTCACCATAGCTTATCGGCAGCGGTAGCAGTTGCAGCCGATCATCAAATAAGAAATGAGACTACTCACTAATTAAAAGATATAAACCAAGTGAGTTTATTTCAAAGTGGTAAGAAGTGATAACTGTGAGAATTACAGTGTGTGTTATGTGTGATTAATCTGATACTTGATTAGTTTACACGATGTCTTCACTCGAGATGTTGGACAAGAATGTACCTCTACAGACTAGATTAATGCAGGATTTATTACTACAGTTTAATTAATTAAATCCAAAAATTTTGAATTTAATAATAAGTTAGATTCTAACATGTCAGAACTAAAAAGACAGTTAGATTCTACCATGTCAAAAGTAAAAAGTCAAGTTACTGAAATAAATCATAATTTAAAATAGTTTCAAAAACCAAAGGAGTTCGTTAGTCTAAGCCTTAGGCTAGAGGAACACATTCAGGAATCTAGGGAAGAAAAACTATAAATGAAAAAGGATATTGTTGACTCACTAAAAGATTAGACAATTTTAATTTAATAATTAATCATGAAATACAGGACAATAATGTTAAAATAAGAGAAGAAATAGCAGCCAAAACTGAATCAGTATGTAAGGAAATCTTAGAACATATACAGGAAACATCTTTTAAGTCAGCTAGTATTTCTCACGTTAACAACGAAACATTAGAATTCATTAATAAAAGATTAGGTGACGATCAACTAGAAACAGAAAGTATGAAGGGTGTAATTTCTAACATGTTAGAAAATAGTAAATCCCAATCAGCGGATCGTACAGAGTATTTAAATTGCAATACGGATAAAGATACCTATCTGGCTGATAGAATTTTGAATACGGAAGTACATTTAAAAGAAATTTCTGAGCAGATGTCGACTCTTGCTCATAATAATGGAAATAAAACCAGATAATTCTGCAAGAAACAAAGATAAATGAGAATCAAATCATTTTTGTTTGTGAAGACAACAATAACAACTTAAATATAGCAACAAACAACTTGATTACGAGCAGGCAAAAATCAGTATCGCAAAAAACATCAACGTCTGACTGGAGGGAAGAATTTAATCTAATGGCTAACCACAACATGGCAAATCAGTTTCCTGTGTTTAATCCAAATGGAGAGCTACACCCAATAATTTTTATTAAATCTCTTGAAAGCGCATTACCTTAGAAGTGGGATAGTAATAAATGTATTTAGTTTGTGACAGTTCACCTTGAAGGCTAAGCTACCGAATGGGCAATTTTAAACAGAAACAGTTTTAAAAACTAGGTAGACAAGTAAAAAAGATTATACTGTTTTGTTTCTACATCTACATCTACATCGATACTCTGCAAATCACATTTAAGTGCCTGGCAGAGGGTTCATTAACCACCTTCATAACTTTTCTCTACCGTTCCATTCTCTAATAGCGCGCGGGAAGAAAGAACACCTAAATCGTTCCGTTTTCGATCTGATTTCTCTTATTTTATTGGGATGGTCATGTCTCCCTAAGTAGGTGGGTGCTAGCAAAATATTTTCACATTCAGAACTAAAAGTCGGTGATTGAAACTCCGCAAACATATCACGCCGCAATGAATAACGTCTTTCTTTTAATGATTTCCACCCCAATTCGTGCAACATTTCCGTGACGCTTTCCCCCCCGTAACGTGATAAAACAAAACGAGCTGCCCTTCTCTGAACCTTCTCAATATCTTCCGTCAGTCCCACCTGGTGAGGGTCCCACAAGGGGCAACAGTACTCCAAGAGAGGACGCACAAGTGTGATGTAGGCAGTCTCTTTGGTGGAGCTGGTGCATCGTCTAAGCGTTCTGCCAATGAAACGTAACCTTTGGTTCGCCTTCCCCACAATATTTTCTGTGTGTTCTCTCCAGTCAAAGTTGTTCGTAATTGTAACGCCTAGGTATTTGGTAGAATTTACAACCTTAAGGTTTGACTGATTTATCGCGTAATTGAAGTTCAGCGGATTTCTTTTAGTGGTCATGTGTATTACTTCACACTTTTCTTTATTTAGTGTCAATTGCCAATTTTCGCACCAAGTAGAAATTTTGTCTAAATCGCTTTGCAGTTGCTTTTGATCCTCTGTTGACTTCACTAACCGATAAACGACAGCATTATCCGCGAACAGTCTAAGGGAGCTATTCAGATTATCTCCTAAATCGTTTATAAACACGAGGAAGAGTAGGGGACCAATAACGCTTCCCTGTGGAACGCCAGATATCACTTCTGTTTTACTCGATGACTTACCGTCAATTACAACGAACTGTGTCCTTTCTGATAGGAAATCGTGAATCCAATCGCACAATTGGGGAGATATTCCATAAGCATGCAATTTCATTAGAAGCCGCTTGTGGGGTACAGTATCAAAAGCCTTTCGGAAATCCAGAAATATGGAATCGATTTGAGATCCCTTGTCGATGGCACTTAACACTTCATGTGAATACAGGGCAAGCTATGTTTCGCAAGAGCGATACTTTCTGAATCCGTGCTGACTATTGGTTAATAGGTCGTTCTCTTTGAGGTAGTACATAATATTCGAACAAAGTATATGTTCCAAAATCCTACTGCAAATCTACGTCAATGAGATAGGCCTGTAATTTTGGGGATCACTCCTATTGCCTTTCTTGAATATTGGAGTAATTTGGGCAACTTTCCAGTCTTTGGGTACGGATCTTTCGCTGAGTGATCGGTTGTAAATTATAGCTAAGTACGGAGCTATTTCATCAGCATACTCTGAGAGGAATCTAGTTGGTATACAATCTGGCCCGGAAGATTTATTTTTGTTTAGTGACTTAAGTTGTTTTACTACTCCAGGAACATCTACTTCTAAGTTTAGCATGCTGGCAGCTGTTCTTGGATTGAATACTGGAGTGTTCACTTCGTCTTCTTTGGTGAAAGAATTTCGGAAAGCTGTGTTTAGTAGTTCTGCCTTAGCAGTACTGTCGTCGGTAGTATTACCATTGCTATCGCGTAGTGAAGGTATTGTTTGTGTTTTGCCGCTAGTGTACTTCACATATGACCAGAATTTCTTCGGATTTTCTGCAAGATTACGAGACAGGATTTCGTTGTGGAAACAACTATAAGATTCTCGCATTGAAGTCCGCGCTAGGTTGCGACATTTTTGTGAAGAGGAGAAGGGTTCCGAGTTGGCTGTTGTAAGAGGTGAGCAAGAAACAGCTAGTATTTTTTAAAGTCGACATATAATTGAAATTCATTGAGCAGTAAATGCTCAGTTTTTCTCTCTTTTTTCTTCTCACACTGAAGACAGTCTTCGGACTTACGAATTTCGAAACTTTACGTGAGAAATTGTCTGACTGCAAGAGGGACAGACTAGCTGGACCTCATAGCGCAGTGAATATTTCATAGGGAAGAATTATGACAAGATGAATGGAATTTCGGCTGCAGATCCACACACACACACACACACACACACACACACACAGTACCTGTCTTGTAGGCGAGTTATAAAAAAACACTACAAGCTGCAAGGCTCCTCTGCCACTTAACTTTGTTTAGTGCCTTCTGTTGCCAATCACTCTCTATGCAGATTTGTAACAAGTCCTCATGTATTCCATCTTTTGTTACACAGGGAGTAATATCCATGAATTTCAAAGGACACCAGTGTTTTAACAACATGTCCTGTCTGTGCAAGCCACTTAATTCTCATCAGGCCTATTATATTTGGTCTGATGTAGATTTCATCCAGCTTATTATTATGCTGGATCATCCATTCTCCAGTGATCTCTCTTGAACTGGGCCTTAGATCTATCTTCAAATTTTCTACTAAAAAACAAGGCTGTTGAGTACCGGTAAGTCTTTTTATTGACACTCCCAGTATCACAACCATATAATCCAACTAGTTCAATCAGTGTTTAAAGAGTTGTAGTGAGAAATTCCTTGAGAGGCTGTGTGATTTAGAAGCTGACTCAGATTCAAGTATGATCCGTTTGCAGCTTGGATTTTTCAAAAAAGTTCAAATGTTTGTAGAGCTTATGGGACTTAACTACAGGGTCATCAGTCCCTAAACTTACAAACTACTTATGAACTAGCTATTACTAAGGACGGCACAAATATCCATATGGAGGGGGGATTCGAACCCCCGACCATAGTGGCCGTGCAGACCGTGACTGGCGCACCGCAGACCGTGTGGCCACTGCGCCCAGCTTGGATTTTTCACTTTAATTTCTGCCCATCTGATCCATCCTTTGTGAAGATTACCCCTAGATATTTAAAATTATGAACCCTTCTGTGGGCTGGGTGTACTGAATTAGCACAAGTCCTGTTCATTACCAAATAAGCACTCTTCATTTCATTCGCAAGGAGATCAATCTTGCTCACTGCTGCTCATCTGTATCAGGTCTTTTCTGGATCTGGACAACAGGGCCACATTATCATTGAAAGTGAGGTTTGTGATTTTTGAACCCTCTACGTCAATTCCTTTGAAGTCCTTATGAAAAGCTTCCTTCATTATCTGTTAGAATGCCAAACTGAACAATACTGGTGACTTGTCATCATCTTGTCTCAGTCCTGTTTTTATGCAAAAGCTCTCCATGACATAATTCCTGAGCTTCACTTTGACTAGTGCATAGACAACCCTCTTTCTTGAATTTCAACAATGATTAAATCGTTTCTTTGCAAACTATTACCAGTAGACTACCAGTTTTGTTTCATTCACCTAATGAATGTTCTCCTTCAATTTTTCCTTTTCCTGCTACATACTTTCAGTCTGTCATCACAATCCAATTTTTGTCTCCCATAATGATCTGAATAATTTGTTTTCTCTCACCATGCCTTCTTTTAGTCCTTATAAGCTGAGTTAGTAGGCATATAAACTTTTACTATTGCAGGGGCAGAGGCAAATTTTGAAAATAAATTTTGGTTGTTCTCAGATTTTTAGAGTCAGATAAACATCCACGTGTGAAATTGCATTTACTTTTTAAGAGATATGATCTTTAACAAATTTACACAACTGTACTTCCAATAATAATAATAATTTGTAACTTTTAGGGCAAGAAGGAAGTACTGCCATTTGTAAGCTTCCACTATTATATATTTCATCACCCATAAATTAATATTAAGAAAGTGTTATTGCTCAAAAGGTCTCTTTTCTGAAGCAAGAACACAGAATAACTTCTTCTTATGTAAAGTGTTTTCTCTCAATATAATCCACCACATGTATGACTTAGGTAGATGTTAGTATGTCTGTACATTCATCTTTAAGAAGTTCCAGACTGAAAAAGAGCAGTCTCACAGGTGACTCAGTGGTGCACATGAGACTACATATAGTCAACATCTATACCTCATTTCATGCATTTGGAAAGTCTACATCCACTCCTTCTCAAACAGCTAACTATTTGTAGCAGTGTCATTGTGTGTTACAAACGTGATAAGAGCAGGGAAAAGTCTGTAGCAGAAGACAAACCAGCAATTATTAATGTCTGTTCAAAAGTTCATGCTTTTAACCACACATGGGCATGCTACATATTGTTACCTAGAGTTTTGTTATTTGTCTTAGACTTTCTTGACAGTTTCTACTGCCAATATTTCATTTATTGACTGAACTATAAGAAAACCTTCCAGAGTGACATGTTTTTGATAAATCCTCTCTGCATAAAAAAGAGTTAGATCCGGCTATTTGAGAAGGAGAGCAGCTAGTAAGTGTCTCGCTTGGTTGAAGCAGTTCTATCACCTAGCAGCTGAGCATGCTCTTACATGTCTGGAACTATCTACACTATAAAATTGTGATCACTTTACTGCTCATAGCAGTTGGCTTCCATTTCTGTTTATTATGCATTAGGCCTATTGGACAAACTCCTGGAGAAATGTTCAAATGTTTGTTAAGCTTATGGGACTTAACTACGGGGTTATCAGTCCCTAAACTTACAAACTACTTATGAACTACTTATGAACTAGGACGGCACAAATATCCATGCCCGAGGGGGGATTCGAACCCCCGACCGTAGTGGCTGTGCAGACCGTGACTGGAGCGCCTCAGTCCCCTCGGCCACCGCGGCCGGCAAACTCCTGGAGAACCCCTAGTGTATTTTGACCATAGTCTTGTTCTTTCTGCAATTTCATGTCTCTATTTCCATAATATTTAACTTATAAATATTCACTCTCTTTTCTCTTATCTAATATTCTACACTTTGAAACATTGATTGCCAGTTTTCTTTCTTCTCATGACAACTTCCTACTGGGTAGGTCCTAGTCACACATCTGAATTAGAGACTATTTTATCTATGGAGTATTTCACCCAAATTGATGTCATTATCACAAAACAATACAGTATGTAACATAGCAAGATGGATTCCATCCATCTGTTGTAATTTTTCTACACCCAGAATTACGAGGCCCATCCAGCAATTAATTGTTCTTTAAAGTGTACATATTTTGTCAGGAAAATTGCGAATCCACAACAGGTCTATGATGTAACAATCACAAGCCAGCCAGCCAGATCCCTCCTGGTGCCAGTACTGTCGCAGCAGTGTCCCAAAATTGCGGCTCAAATTTGTTCTCCCACCAGCTGTGCGGTTCAGTTAGTGAGGATGTTCATATATGTAAAAAACATAGTGACCATCAAAATTCTTCGTCAGCTCTGTCGCATCTATGGACAGAACACCAGAGGCAAATGATGGTCGATCTAGGCTTTTCCCAAAGGTCATCAAAGATCCATGATGAAGGCCAAAGCAGGCAAACATCCATCTTCAATAATTACCTGGTTGAGCTGGTGCGACAGCGCATTCTGGAAAACTGTTGCTTCATTATTACAGAGCTCAGCAGCTACTTTCTGCAGATATCATGACTGTCACATGAAATGTTCTTTAAGCATGATCTGTTCAGGTAATTGTGCGCCGGGTATGGGCCAAAACACCTAACATCCAAACACAAAATAAAACACTTTGGAGCAGCATTTTCTGCAGCGGGTTTATGACAGCAGTGACGATTTCCTCAACAGGATCATCATAGGAGATAAAATGTCTATTTCTAACTTTACAACAGAAATTAAGCAACAATTAACGCATTGTCAAGTCAAGAAGAAATTTAAACAGACTGTGTTGGTGCAGGAAATGGAGAGCACACTGTTCTGGGATATGAAGAGTATTTTTCTCACTGACTTTCTGCCCAGATATGAACCAGAGAATATTGACCATTAACATGAAGCAATGCAGAAATTGACATGCCATTCAGAACAAGAGGTGTGGTGTTGCGCTGCTCTGTGACAATTATTGTTCCCATACAGCTTGGCAGAAAAGCAACTGCTTTACAGAAGTTTGACTTGAAGCTGTTTGAACATCCAGCACCGAGTTCTGACCTTGCTCCCAGCTATTTGCATCTTTCCTTGCAACTCAAGAAATTCCTGTCTTCATACCAGTGTTTTGTAAACAATGAAGAGCTGGAGACGACTGTCACACACTGGTTCCATTCACAGGTGAAAGACTTACGACACAGAAAGACCAAAATTACTCAATTCATTAAGTGACTATGTTGAAAAAATATCTCAAACATTGTTGTACCTGTTACCAATAAAGTTTTTTGTGTAACTGTGTGGTCTTTGTTTTAAAGAAATAGGGGAAATTTCTTTCACCAGTTTTCCTCTAACATCAAGTACCTACTGCAAGATTTGAAATTCTTATTTAGACTTAATCCTAATGCAGTATATTATTCAGGTTATCATTTTAGTAGTTTTGATTCCAACTCTGTAATTAATTTTCATCCGGGCACTGTTAATGAAACTGTCAGTACAGTTTGTCATGCACAAAATCAATGTACTAATCAACATTTTTCACTATAATGACCAATACCATTCAATAGTTAGCATTTCAACCTTCAAGTATTTGGTATTACTTAAAACTAATTATATTTGCTGCTACTGCAACTTTCTATGTTTTCACCTAAACTACCCGAAGATTCTAGCTTTTACAACTTACTTTTGTTACATTAGTTTTTCTGCTTTATTTATGAATGACTATGACTAAAGGACATTGTCATATCAGTGTGAACACATGGACATAAAACATCTATCACATACATACCTTGGTTTTTTGATCATTTGTTACTGGTTTCATCATTTAATGGAGAGCTGGGTTTATTAAAACACAGGGTGTAAAAAATGACTTGACAGGAAATTCACACAGGAGCAATTCATGGTATGTAACTGATGGAATATTCACAAAAATGTAAATATGTAAATTTTGATATAAAGAGATAAAGTAGTAACTCATAACAGGATAACAGCTACAACACAATGTTAATGACAATATATATTAGAAAAACTACATTTAAAATTTGAAAATTAAAAAAAATATATAAATATGGAGAGAATTCTTACCCATATTATTTTTAACATTAATTTTTTCTTTTGATTTCAAAAGTCTCTGAACTGTATCCATGTCACCACTTCTGGTAGCATGCATTAATGGTGTCCAGTCCATTATATCCATCCAGTAGTAACACAGTGCCTTTTAACAAAGTAATTGCTTCTTCCTCTCAGTCTGAGTAGATTCTGCATGAATTAGATTATAATTACCACAGATAACAGTTTTAATTATTTAAGCAGCAGTAACAAGGTCAAAATATAGGTCATCACTATTACTGCTATGATAAACCAATAAATCTTTCCTGTCCCGGGATTGGAATGACTCCCTAGCTACTCCCTTAAAACCCTCATAATTTCCTTTTCCCCTCCTTCCCTTCTGCCTGAAGAAGCAGCTAGGCTGCGAAAGCTAGCGTTTGTGTGTGTGTGTGTGTGTGTGTGTGTGTGTGTGAATTTATTTATTTATTTATTTGTGCTACTATCACTACCTGTGCTCCTTCGCCTGGTAAGTAATCTTCATCTATTTTTTATATAAACCAATAAATCAGTTATACAAAGAATAGTTTATGGTCAACAACAAAATGAAACATCTTCAGGATTGAAATAAATTATTTAATTCTCATGCACATGGTTCAGCTAGCTCTAAATGCAAAGAAATGTACAGTGATGCAGATAAAGAAAACAATTTAATGATGTAAATACAGTATTAGTAGTGTTCTATTTGATGCAGTTATGTTGATTAAATATGTAAGTGTAAAGTTTCAGAGCAATATGAAGTGGAACGAGCATGTAAGGACAGTTGTGAGGAAGGTAGGCCTAGATGATCTATTTATTGGGAGAACTTTGAAAGATGTGTTTCATCTGTAAAGAAGACCGAATATAATATGCTTGCCGGACTACCTTCAACTATTTCAGATCCCCAACAGATCAATTTAAATGAAGACAAAGATGCAATGTAGAGGTGGGCTACTATGACTATTACTGGTAAGTTTGAGGCAAACCTACAATTTTAGCATTTAGGTCTCAAGAGAGCTGTTGACAATATTGACTGGAAAACACTCTTTCAAATTCTGAAGGTAGCAGGGGTAAAATATAGGGAGCAAAGAGTTATATTAAACTTGTTCAAAAACCTGACAGCAGTTATTGGTGTCTAAGGGAATGAAAATGACGCAATGGTTGGGAAGGGAGTAAGCCAGGGTTGTAGTCTTTCCCCAGTTTTGTTCTATCTGTACATTGATCAAGCTGTGAAAGAATGCAAGGAGAAATTTGGAGAGGGAATTCAAGTTCAGGGAGACAAAATAAAAACTTTGCAGTTTGTTGATGACATAGTAATTCTTTCAGAGACAGCAAAGGACCTGAAAGAGCAATTGATCGGAATGGACATTGTCTTGAAAGGAGGAAGATGAACATTAACAAGAGTAAAACAAGTATCCGAAAATCAGGCAATGTTGAAGGAACTAGATTAGATAATCAGGCAATAAAAGTAGTGGAAAAGTCTCATTATTTGGGTAGCAAAATAACTTCTGAAGGCCGAAGTAAAGAAGATATAAAATGCAAAATAGCTATGGCAAGAAAAGTGTTTCTGAAGAAGTGAAATTTGTTGACACCCAATGTTAGTTTAAATGAGAAAGTCCTTTCTGAAAGCATTTGTCTAGAGTGTAGCATTGTATGGGAGTGAAAGCAGGACAATAAGGAGTCGAGGCAAAAGAAGCTTTTGAAATGTGGTGTTACAGATGAATGATGAAGATTAAATGGGTAGATCACTTAACTAATGAGGAGCTGCTCAACAAAATTGGGGAGAAAAAGTAATTTATGGCATATCCTGAGTAAGAGAAGGGACAGGCTGGTGGGACACATTCTGAGATGTGAAGGAATTGTCAATTTAGCATTAAAAAGAAGTGTGTGGGGTAAAAATCACAGAGGGAGACCAAGGGACAAATACATTAAACAGATTCGAAAAGATATATGTTACTGTACTTATTCTCAGATGAAGAGGCTTGCACAGGACAGTGTAGCAAGGAGAGCTGCATCAAACCAGTCTGTGTACTGAAGACAACAACAACAACAACAACTTTGATCAATGTGTGAGTGTTAAAGAAATGTTCTGGGAACTCTATCGGGAATCACTGGATAGAAGACAACATTCTTTTCAAGATAAAATATTAGGAATATTTAGAGAGCCGGAATTTTAAGCTGACAGCAGAGCATTTCTATTGCCGCCAACTTACATTTTATGTAAAGACCACAGAGATAAGAGAAATTATGGTTCATACAAAGGCATTCATTTTTATCTCTTTCCACTTGGAAATAGAACAGAAAAGGAAATGCCTATTTAGTGGTACAAAGTATTCTATGGTGGACTGTGGAATACTCATGTAGCTGAACGTGACTAGTGGCACATTCATGTGGCACTCCTTAAAGAGAGCACTCTCCGATTCTGGACTATCAAAGAATGTGGTTCTTTCACTTCAATATGCTGTCAAGTCTAATGAATAATGTGCATTTATTAAATTCTAATTAGAAAGTGCAAGTGTAGCATGACATTTTCAGTGATACTCATTTTGTAATTGCAGAATATCTTTCATAAACTAGGCATGAGCACTACCATATATATAAATGGAAGCAATGCCAAAGACTTAGTACTTGCTACAACTAAATTTTACATAATCTTATTACTATCACTTCTATAACTACATGAATTAACTACTTTAGAAAAAGAAGTCTATAACTGTGAATGACAATTCTATCCTCAGAATAAATCTGCTACTACAATAAAGTAATAGGGAGTGAAGAGTTATATTCAACTTATAAAAAAACCAGACAGCAATTATTAGTCGGAGGTCAGGAAAGGGTCGCAGTGAGTGGGAAGGGAGTAAGACAAAGTTTTAGCCTTTCCCCAATGTTGTTCAATCAGTAATTTGAGCAAGCTGTGAAGGGATGTAAGGAGAAATTTGGAGAGGGAATTAAAGTCCAGGGAGAGGGAATAAAAACCTGGCAGTTTACTGATGACACATTAATTCTGTCATAGACCACAAAGTATCCGGAAAAGCAATTAAATGGAATGGACACTGTCTTGAAAGGAAGGTATAAGATGAACATTAACAAGAGGAAAACAAAGGCAATGGAATGTTGTTGTTATTGTTGTGGTCTTCAGTCCGCAGACTGGTTTGATGCAGCTCTCCATGCTACCCTGTCCTGTGCAATTCTCTTCATCTGATAATATGTTCAGCAACCTACATCCTTTTGAATCTGCCTACTATATTCATCCCTCAGTCTCCCTCTACAATTTTTACCCCACACACTTCCTTCTAATGCTAAGTTGACAATTCCTTGATGTCTCAGAATGTGTCCAACCAATCTATCCCTTCTCTTAGTCAGGATATGTAGAGACAGAAAATCAGGCGATGCTGAAGGAATTAGATTAGGTAATGAGACAATAAAAGTAGTAGACGAGGTTTGTTATTTCGGTAGCAAGATAACTTCTGATGACCAAAGTAAAGAAGATATAAAATGCAGAATATGGCTATGGGAAGAAAATCGTTTCTGAAGAAGCAAAATTTGTTTACATCCAATATTAGTTGGAATGCCAGGGAGCCCTTTCTGAAAGCATTTGTCTGGAGTGTAGCATTGTACGGGAGTGAAACATGGACAATAAAGAGTTCAGACAAAAAGATGACAGAAGCTTTTGAAATATGGTGCTACAGACGAATGATGAAAATTAGATGGGTAAATTACTTAACTATACTCTCCGTCACCTAAGGCGGCGGCCCAGTTTTCAGCCGTTCTGCGCATCCCTCTCCATTATCGAAATGACAGCCAATAATGTTCATTCTGTAGGCGCATGGCTGGCCGTGAGTTACACAATGTTTCTTCCTCAGGCCAAACTGTTGGCACTCAGCCGTAGCTCCTCCCCTCCATGCTTACCCTATCGCTCCACCTCTATGCACGGAAGCGCCTTCTTACATGACGCCAGCTATAATGAGGAAGTGCTCAACAGAATTGGGGAGAAAAGGAGTTTCTGGCATATCCTGACTAAGAGAAGGAATAGGTTGGTGGGACACATTCTGAGATATCAAGGAATCATCAACTTAACATTAGAAGGAAGTGTGTGGGGTAAAAATCATAGAGGGAAACCGAGGGACGAATACAGTAAATAAATTCAAAAGAATGTAGGTTACCATACTTATTCTCAGATAGATGGATGGATGGTTGGGGTTTTAAAGGGACCAAACTACTATGGTCTTCAGTCCCTTTTTCCAATCACAGATATGATATAAAATATCACAAAAATGGGACATAAAGTGTTAAACTACATCAAACCGTAGATGGAAGTTGTCAGTAATAAAAGAAGCAAATAAAAGGGGAGAAAGAAGAGAGATTTAAGAGAGAATATCAGACTGTCTTGGCTGCGAGTTCACAGAAAGAAAAGAACATCAGCCACTCTGTAACTCATTAAAATCACCAGCCTAAGAACATTAAGCAGGTGCAAAGCAAATAGATAAAGCATAGTCAATAAATGTCAGATGGAATTATATATTCCACTGTTATGAATAAAATTTAAAACAGAATCAGCCACTGAGGCATTGTCACCTAAAACAAGGTTTAAGCAAAATAAGGACATTCCATTAGGATGTGGATGATTTTCAAATGCTCACCACATTGACACTGAGGAAGGTCCTAGCAACACAGAAGGACACCCTGCGTCAGCCAGGTATGGCTGATGCAGAGTTGGCAGAGGTCGACAGAATCCCTGTGGGGAGTCCGCATTGAGGACCTCCACACATAACTTGTCGGGTGTTTGGAGGGAATGCCATTCTGCACTCTACAGCCCAAGAACTCGACTGTGTAACTTTGAATGGAGGTCATTAGCCGGGATACCTATGTCCAGGGTAGGTTTATGGAGAGACTCCTTTGCTAACATAGCATCTAGCTCGTTTCTGTCTATCTCTGTTGAGTACAAGCATGGATTCATTTGAACAGTACTAGATTCTCAAGTGACAGGTGTCGCTTGTGACGCTGAAGAGCATGCCTGCTGTCTCTAATGGCATCTGCTACTTCTGACAACCATCAAAGCACTGTCTTCCACCAGGGGTATCCCGAAGAACGGGGGATTGCATGCAATGCAGCAGATAAAATCTTCCGAGTGACAGTCTCAACCACCACATCAATAGTGTCAGCTGGGAGAGGTTCAAGAGTGACAGCAGGAATGAATTCATCCCAATTTGCATAGTTTGAGGCCCATTGGGGAAGGCGTTCAGGGCAGTGACAATGGGGTAGTGATATAAAAATCACTACCACACAAATCGTCATGTGTCCTCCAATGGGCAGATGGTAAGAGGCCAGGGCTGCAAACTGACAAGTCAGTAGCCAAGAAGGTGCCAATGTACCACTCTGAAATGTGTAGGGGCTCCAGTCTTTAATAGACAGATGTCAAAATGGGATATAAAGTTCTCGACCACTCTGCCGCGACCATTGACAATTGCACCATGGCACAAGGTATTATGGGTGTCAAAATCAGCCAGAAGTAGAAAAGGCAAAGGAAGCTGGGAGATCAGTGTAGCCAGTGGGTGTGGTGGTAAAGCACCATCTGGTGGAAGATATAGGCTTTAGATGGTTACATAAAGTGATACCATTACCCTGACAGCCACAGATTCTAATGGTGTCTGAAGGTGCACATGTTCACTATAGACAGAGGAGTTAAGGATATACACACAGGCGCCACCTGAGACGCTGTTATACACACTCCAATTACTATAATATCCCCTATAGCGTTGAAGGGCAGGGATCTGCATTGCTGGAAACCAGGTTTCATGGAGGGCAATGCAGAGTGCAGGTGTTATGCTCAAACATTGCTGCAGCTAGCCAGGTGGGGGAAAAAAACTGCCACAATTCCACTAGATGATGACAGTGTCTTTGACCTGATGGGCCATGATAAAAATATAGAGCAGGTTATTCCATGGGGACGCCTGCTGCCAACTGTTCGGTACCCGCTGAGTCAAGAATCATAGATTCTGGAGCATCAGTCAGTGCAAGATCCTCAGGTGACACGAGGATCTCTACCTATCTTCTGAAGCAGAAGACTAAGGTAGTTGTGGCTTTGATGCCACCAAACATTCCTTTTTCTTGGACCTCCTCTTCTTTCCCTCATGCTGTCCCTTTGGTTTGAAGGGCTGAGAGGGCTTCTCAGAAGTGGCATCCAGGATGGAGGAAGAGTGGGAGGCTCTTCAACCGACAAGTTGTGGATCCTTAAGCCTGCAGCCAGGACTCTCTGAAGCACTCAGAGTAGCCTCGGAAGGGGGTGTCCCAAGGGACCCTTTCTGAGTGAGAGGAGCCGGAGGAGGATATTCCTTCTCCAGCCGGAAGGTGGGTAGACATCAATATATCATGACTTTGACCTCCTCGGGCAGAGTATCGCCCTCAAAAGGCCAAAATGAAAGCACTGGTGGCAACTCTGTGATCATTAGGTCCCATATAGACGTGCCTGATGAAGTGAACTCCTCTTCATTCTAGGTTTGCGTGCAGCTCATCGTCTATGACAGGAGATCAACGTGGTAAAGAAGACCTTGGACTATGGCGAGCATCTTGTGGGGTGTGATACTGACCGGAACATCACCCAGCTTGTCGCAGGTAAGCAGTGCCTTCAACTGGGCAGGAGATACTGTCTGTATCAATGCAGCTCAGAGTGGTTATATGCCCTACATTCCAGGGCGTGGCCAGGGAAGGGAATGATCTGGGGTCATATGTCTCTGCATTGCAGTCAGTCTTCCCACACTTAGAGACACCGTTTTTGTGTCTGGCAACGCTATTACTGGCTCTTTTCATTGTGGTTCCACGAGCAGCTAGGGATCTATACATCCACACAGGCAGAGCCCCACTTGCCTGGGTAAGTCTTATTCAACTGAGGTGCGGCAGGTTTCCCAGAGGTTGTCCACTAGTGACTGTTCAACTTCAGCACGTAGCACATCTTGAGATTAGGTTTTTTTTTACAGAGGTTTGTACCATACTCGCAACCCGGGTAATTAAGCCAAGATCCCTGGGCTCTGAAACGTACAATGTTCCACTGTCGTGCCGAACAATGGTTGTTGAAGCATGCACAGATCTTACGGTGTTGCAGACTGTTGGCACGACTCAGCCCACAGCTCGGGACCCCAGGTTTGCCAAACTTGTACTCAGCAAATTAATGCTGAGCCCCAGAGGGGATTCTCAGATGAAGAGGCTTGCACAGGACAGGGTAGTGTGGAGAGCTGCATCAAACCAGTCCATGGACTGAAGACCACAACAACTAACAATTAAATAATGTTATATGAACATATCTGTGTTGGATTTATTTCCCATATTCCTGCCCAGTATAACAGTATTGATTTCAGTATCAACAGAAGAGAAAATATTGTTATGACTGGTACAAACCTGCCTGGCTTCTGCTTTACATTTGGTTACTTCCTGCTTGTGGTTTAAAAAGGCT
Organism: Locusta migratoria; assembly: GCA_026315105.1. Classification (NCBI taxonomy): domain Eukaryota; kingdom Metazoa; phylum Arthropoda; class Insecta; order Orthoptera; family Acrididae; genus Locusta; species Locusta migratoria. The sequence goes on from CM048748.1 coordinate 206,690,415, forward strand.
TTCTCCCACAGTAAGAATTATTTTTAATCTCGTATTTATGAGATAACAGTCATGAACTTAATATTGTTATATTAACTCCTACTTCAAAAGTCTGAAAAGAAAGGGTAGACTTCTCTTAAAAGAAATTGTCAGCTCCACATGCATCCTAGTTTCCTATCCCATTTCAATTCAAAGAGCCCATTGAAGAACATGAGACTTAGAAAGGCTGCTGCATTGATGGTATTTTTCCCCGAGTTTCTGTTGCAGTGAGGCCCTCCTACTGTCAAAATGGCTGAGCACCTTTTCAAACGTCTTACTCAGTTCATATAATACCTTTCTTTCTGAAAATTAAGAGTATCGCTGTACTAAAATTTAATTAAACATCCCCAAAAAGTGAAAATTACTACCATAGTGCTCTCCTTAAGAGTCCCATACAAGTTCCCATAGGCTCATTCATAGCAGAAAATACTCAGCTATCAACAAACACATCACCTTTGATCAAGCAGGGCTTAAGACCAGGAAGAAGATGTGATGAGCAGGTATCAGTAACAGCAACACGAGAAGCAGAAGATAAAAATGGGAGGTATTCTCACAAGTAATTTCAGCCTATAATAAGGTCTGGCAAAACAAATTCCTCCTCAATTTCATCAGTGTCATTTTGGCTCATTTTTGTGACATCACGCAGTGTAGGCATCATTTGTGTAGCTGACTGGGTGGCCACTGGGGCACGGCCCACTATGCCATAGCTTGCAGCCAGTCAGCGACGCAAATGATGCCTACACTGCATGATGTCTTACGACAGTGCCGCGGACTTCTCTCTAGGTGGTGGTGACCGGATACGGGTCGCTAAGACTGAATGAGAGAATCAGAGCAGATGACATAGGAAGGATAGAGCAGATGACATAGGAAGGATATACAGAACAGCCTGATAGAGAGCAATAGGCTCAACTGTGAAATTAGAGCACTGGTCAAGAAGCCTATATTGAAACCTGTCATCCCCAATGACAAAAGCAGACCCGACACCATCAGTGTTCCTGGAGACAACTCTATAGATAAAAATGGTAGTATTAAGCCATGAACAAAGTTTGACAAACCTCGAGCACTATACTGAATCTGTAGTACTCTCCTTCGGGAGCGAGCTGAATTCAAAATGGACATGAACCTGAGCTAGAAGCCATGGTGGCATTGGGCTCTCAAAAATTCAAAGGGTGGTAGAGAGGGTAAAATTTAGTTGCTGAAGCAGGCAAAGAAAATGAACTCCGGGAGGGAGCAAGGCAGTTGCAGATAACCCATATTGGTGACCGAGGGAGTCACTGAAGAATGATGGATAGAGTGGGTGGTTAGGCATCGACAGCAGTCGCCATGCATACCGACAAAGTAGTAGGGTAGATTCAAGAGTAATATGGCAGGGCGGCAGGAAGATTTTCAACAGGGCTGGTGAAAAATGCTCCAATTGCTTGGTGTAACCCCCGATGGTGGATCGAGATGGCATAAAATGGACAGCTATGCAGAAGAGTAGACAAAGCTCTCATAATATAGCTTCAAGTGGACAATGAACCATTAGAGGTGAAGGAGGACAGTTCAATCCGATCCCCATGACGTACTATTAAGAACATGGGGACGTTAAGGGAGACAAGCAAAATCTCCTATCCAATGTCAGCCCAAAAATTTTAATTGTCTCCACGAATAGGAGGGCAATGGAGCTGAGATATAGAGACGGTGGAAGAATTTGTATCTCCAAAAGTTGAAGCAGACTGTTTCCTTACTTGTGAAATGGAAGCCATTTGCGACACTCCAAGAATAAAGACGGTCAAGACAATGCTGAAGACAGCACTCCAGTAGACACGTTCTCTGGAAATTGCAGTAAATCATGAAGTTGTCCACAAAGATGGAGCCGGATTTGTCAGCTGGAAGGCAATCCATAATGAGTTTGATGGCTATGGTGAAAAAAGCGATGCTCAACACAGAGCCCTGGGGCACCCCATTCTCATGGCAGCAGGTGTCTGACAGAACAGAGCTTGTACCGTAAACCTTCGATCCATTAAAAATGCTTGAATGGGGGAGGCAGTCACGAAAGGCCCATGAATGAAGGGTGTGGAAACTGCCTGCCCGCAAACAGGTGCCGTAGGCCTTTTCCACCTCAAAGAATACAGCCACTGTCTGCTGCATTTGCAAAAAATTATTCATAATACAGATTGACAAGGTGGTCGATAGTGGAACGCTGCCTACAAAATCTACATTGGACATTGGTAAGGAGGTCTTGAGATTCGAGTAGCCATCACCTTCAGACACAGCAAGTGAGAGAAATTGGATGGTAACTGGAAAGAAGATGTTTGTCCTTTCCTGGTTTGAGTATGGGGACAACAATTGCTTCATGCCAGCGAGTGGGAATCTGACCTTAAGTTTGTAACGTCACCGCTGCGTCCACCTAATCCTCGATGGGCGAAGTTGCCATTACATTCTATTTGCTGCTTAATCATTTAATAATTAATACAATTAAAGAATCCCAGAGACAGATTTACGTCTTCAAATATGTCAAAGACATTATTGATAGATCTGAAGCATTGAATTAAAATTTGTGGTGCGGGCGGGAATCGAACCCAGACCTCCATGCTTACTAGGCAGACGTCTTAACCGTTAGACTACCACACCACTAACGATTAATGCGCCTTGGAATAGTCTATGTACGATTTACCTCCACAACACAAACTTTAATTCAGCTTCTTTGTTCCAAACATAATTGCCACTACTGCCAAGGCTCTCCATGCAGCGGAATAGCACATCAGCAATGGACATGGTGGAACAATCCTGTTACGGTGATATAAATATCAATTTATACAATTAAATAATCCCAGAGGCAGATTTACATGACGGCATTGCGCTCATACCCATTTGAAATTGATACAATTCACCATCGGTGGATGGTGTTGAATGCTGCATAGAGTACATTGCTGGGGTCAAAAAGCATTATTACATGCCACAGTCCACCACGGAACTGGGACTCGACGTGGAGAAGAGGAAGTATGTGGTATGGAATATTCAGCAGCAGTGAGAATAACTTCTGTGAGGTATTCGACCTGACTGTCGCAGCTAGGAAAATTCTTATTGTGGAAAACCTCCATGGAAGAATAAAGCCCCCAGTCAGCTTTGGAGGTGTTGCAGCTGGTGGAACAAAGAAATGGGGTGTGATGAAGTAGATGGATTTCACAGGGGGAAATGGTCACTCGAGTACGTATCAGAAAGAGCATACCACTCAAACCAACATTCAAGTTGAGGGGTGCATATTGAGAGATCGAGGTGGGAATACGTATGTATTGTGTCTGAAAGAAAAGTTGGTGCACCAGTCTTTTGGCAGACAAGATTAAGATGGTTGAAAAGGTCCACGAAAATGGAGTCACTCTGGCAACATGCTGGAGAACCCTATAGGGGATGGTGGGTGCTGAAGTTGCCAATCAACAAAAAGGGGTAGGAAGCTGAGCAGCGAGTTGCACCACATCTGTGCTACTAAGGCAGATGATGATGGTGTATAGATATGTCAAAGAGAGAAGGAAAACGTGGAGAGAGAGAGAGAGAGAGAGAGAGAGAGAGAGAGAGAGAGAGAGAGAGAGAGAGAGAGAGAGATGTGGATAGCAACTGCCTGTAGGTGAGTGTGCAAAGAGATGGTATGGTAATAGATGTCTCCTCAAACAAGTGACATAACCCCCAGATTCCTATTTTCTTATTCATTATTACACCTACTCATACTTTATCCCTAACTGATTTTGTATTTAGAACCATATACTCACCTGACCAGGAATCCTACTCATCTTTCCTTTGAATTTCACTAATCCCAACCATATATAACTTCAATCTATACATTTCCCTTCCTTAACTTCCTAACCTCCCTATATGATTAAAGGAACTAACATCCCACACACTGATCTGCAGAAGGCTAATGTTGTTTTTCGTCATGACAGCATCATCCTGAGCAGCCCCATGCAGATATAAAAAGGCGAACTCTTACCTCTGCTGTCATATGACAAATAAATATAGTAAATTTCAGTTCATGAATATTTTTAATCTATCATTTTGTGATGTAAGTGTTACCACCGTTATACTATTATATCAACTGCTACCTCCCCTCCCCACCCCCACCCCTCTCTCTCTCTCTCTCTCTCTCTCTCTCTCTCTCTCTCTCTCTCTCTCTCTCTCTCTCTCTGTGTGTGTGTGGGGGGGAGGGGCGACTGACAGGACAGCCGAGGCAAAAGCAACCAGTGGTAGACAGGAGGAGGCAGCGTGGAGAGGGAAGCAGGAAGGGAAAGGATGGATTCACGGCAGGGGTTGGGGAATATGCCAGTGTTGTCCAATGTACAGGGAGTAAGGGGAGGGGCATGCTGGGGTGTGTAGCAGAATGAAAGATGCACACAAGGCTAGACTGTGGGCAGAGGAGGGGAAGGTGGTTGGGGTAGGTACTAGCAATGGTTTAGGCTTGGGGGATTGTGGGAATGTAAGATATATTGCAGGGAGAGTTCCCAATCTACCAGTTCAGAAAAGCTGGTATTTGTGGGATGGATCCATATGGCACAGGCTGTGCAGCAGTCACTGAGGTGAGCCACATCATGCAGAGCTCCATGCTCTGTAATAATAAGATGCTCCAGCTGTTTATGGGTCACAGTTTGATGATGAGGATTCATGCAAACAGAGAGCCTGTTACTGGTCTTGCCCATGTAGAAAGTTGCAAGTCGTCGTCGCTCAGTTTGTGGATCACATGACTGTTTTGACAGGTTGCCCTGCCTGTTATGAGAAAGGAAATGCATGTGATGGGGTGAGTATGTGGTGTGGGATGATGACTAGGACAGGTTTTGCCCCTAGGTCTATCGCAGGGATATGAGCAATGTGGTAAAGGGTTCAGAGGAGGGATGGCATAGGCAATGGACAAAGATATTTTGTAGGTTTGGTGTCGGAGGAATATGACTGTACGAGGATATTCAGCAGGTTAATTTCCTCATTTTGGGGCAAGATGAATGGTAGCTGAAATCCTGTCAGAGAATGAGTTTTAATTGCTCCAGTCCAGGGTGATACTATATCACAAGAGTAGTGTTCATTAGTGGCCAGATGTTTGGTGTGACAGAAGTGAAGGGTGACTAAACAGACAGCGCACACATGATTTGTTTCTGGACAATGGTGGGAGGGTAATTACAGTCAGTGAAGCCCTCAGTGAGGCCTTTGGCATATTTGGAGAGGGACTGAACCTCACTGCATATGTGACAGCCACAGGTGGTTAGGCTCTATGGAAGGGACTTTTTGGTGTGAAATGGGTGGCAGCTGTCAAAATGGAGGTACTTGTTGATGGTTGGTAGATTTGATGTGGATGGAAGTCCTGAGGAGACCATCCTGGTGGTGAATGTCATTGTCAATAAAGATGGCTTGTCAGGTTGAGTAGGACCAGATGAAGAACAGGAGAGAAGGTGTGATGGTTTTGGAAGCATGTGGATAGCGTGTTTCCCTATCCTTAGCCTGAGCCCAGTCCCACATACTATACCTACATTATTGCCTAACTCATGGTATCCCACAAAAGGGTTTGACAATTAAACTAAACATGACCTCCAGCTGTTCAGATTCCATCAGTCCATAGGCCTTACTGACCTAATGCAGCAAAACCATGAAAAGCAAGCACAAACAGCTTTGTTGCATCTCACCTCCATCCAAAAAATTCAATTGCTCCCAACCCCAAATACCTGCATCCTATCTCTCAGACTAATACCCTTGTCTCCAAGTACTAAAGTAGCATGCACAATGACATCTAAAAAACTTTCCAATCATATCACATCCTACTTCCACCTTGGGTCATCTCTATACACCTACTCCGTGAAAGCCTCCAAACATACCCCACAGCCTTTCACGCCAACAGACCCTGCCTAGTAGACCTTTCACATTTACCACACACTCAGAAACTCCTTTCTCACACAATCCATAACCTAAACTGGCCAGAAAAGAAGTCATCAAACTTTCCTCCAAAAGCCTCAGTCCCCTAGAAGTATCAGTCATTTCCAAAAGGCCTTAGCTTTTGCCCCTCTCCCAAAACCAACAATAACAGACTTGTTAAGGCACTTCCTTCCTTTTCCTGGTCCTTACAATGGAAACACCATTATGCTACCAACCTCAGCATTCGCATGCATTCCAATACCAATATTGGAACCAGCCTGTCCCAGTTCATTCCTCCATCCAGTTGAGATCCACCCACAGTGCCCCAAATCATCACCTTTAAGAATTTCCTAACTTCTAACCTGGCCTCACCATAATTCCCTAACTCCACCACTGTGTTCTAGAGATTCCCTGCCAAATGTCAGATTCCATGATCCCATTCGAAAAATTCAATGGTATCTCCAGTCCTTCGTCAAATCCTTAGGTCCATCTCAAGACCTCTCTCCGAAGTCTCTCTCTCTCTCTCTCTCTCTCTCTCTCTCTCTCTCTCTCTCTCTCTCTCCACTGCCCTCACCCCTCCTACACCTCTACCATCTTACATGCTCCCTGGGGTCCATAAACCTAACCACCACAGACATCTGAGTGTGACTAGTTATGGCACCCGCAAGGAGAGAAACTCTACTCTCATGGACACACGCTAACCTATTACCCACAACATACCATTCTATATAAAAGACACCTACCATTTCCTCCACTGGCTCTCTACAGTTCCTGTTCCTTCACCACCTGGTACCCATGCTCATCACGGTTGATGCCACCTCCTTCTACACCAACACCGCCAATGCTCATGGCCGTGCTACTGTTAAACACTACCTTGCACAATGCCCCAGTGACTCCCAAGCTTATAACCTCCTTCCTCATTACCATGACCAATTACATACTCATCCACAATTACTTCTCCTTTGAAGCCATCAGCTACAAACAAATTGGTAGTACCGCCAATCGGGGTGATTTCGGACAGTTTTGAGATTATTTTCACTATAACTTGCGTAGGTTTTGTCAGATTTCATTGTTGTTTACAGAACGTCCCTGTGCATCTACTTTTGCATGAGACAGACAAAGTGTCTGAAATCACCCCATCGACTGGGGTGATTTCGGACACACATGTATTTTTAATCTCTGTCCGGAGTTTTGAACTGTATAGGGTTATTTGGGGCACAAATAGACTTTCTTTTTTCTTCAACTTTTTTGTTTGATTTTAGTTACTTTTAACATATTTTAAGGATGTCCATCATTAAAATAAGGGATAAAGACTAAGATAAAGAACTTTATTTATTAAAGGCTTTTCTATACATTAATTTACCACACTGAATATCTAGAACTGCTTTCCTTAAAATTTCCGGGACATAATTACACCGATCTTGAACACCTTTCTTACTTTTATACGTTCTTGGCATTGTCCATAATCACCCCACAAAGTAAACAATTTAGAAAATACCTCCATTACTTTGAAACTTTACACAAAACTCTTGACAAATTGGTACAAATCTTCTCACAGTGTAGCTGCCTACTGGTCTTGTTGGCAACTGATGCTAAAATACTTATCCACCAATCGCTACAACAAAGTTTCCGCTCCATAACCAACAATGAGACTGTCTGAGTGATTATTGCATTGTTAAGAAATCAGTCCAAATGCAGGAGCACAGGACGTGGGATTTACAGTCTTGTGCATAAAATAAGCAGCTCTCCGAGTTGGAAATTAGTGCTAATTCACTGCTATGCAGTGGGAAAGACAAGATAAACTATATTGGTCGAAATTACCCCAGTGTCCGAAATCACCCCATTTGACGGTACAGCCATCTGCAGTGATATGGCAGCTTCCTATGCCAACCTGTTTATGGGCCATCTAAAGGGGTCCTTCCTGACTATCCAAAATCCCTATCTGGTTTGGATTCATTAATGACCTCTTTTACATTAGACTGAAGGTGAGGAAACACTACCCATATTCCTCCAAAACCTAAACACCTTCTCCCCTTCTCTCCAATTCACCTGGACCTACTTAGCCCAATGAGCCACCTTCCTCCACATTTGACCTGCACCTGAAGGATGGCCTCATCAGTACCTCCATCGAAAACCAACCATCAACAAATACCTCCATTTTGACAGCTGCCACCCATACCAAACCAAAAAGTTCCTCTCATACAGCCTATGCAGCTGTGGGTGTCACATCTGCAGTGATACACAGTCCCTCTCCTAATATGCCAAAGGCCTCACTGAGGCCTTCACTGACTGTAATTACATTCCCACCCATGTCCAAAAACAGATCTAATGTGCTCTGTCTATCCAGTCACCCATAATCTCTGTCATACCGACAGTCCGGCCACAAAGGAGCAACCCTCTTGCTCCAGTACCACCCAGGACTGAAGCAGTTAAACATCTTTCTTCGCCAGGGTTTTAACTACAATTCTTGCTGCCCTGGAATGAGAAAAATACATTACCCAATATCCCCTCCACCTCTCCTACAGTGGTAATCTGCCACTCACCAAATCTACATAATATCTTGTTACGTCTTGGATTCACAGTGTTACAAATGTCATAGTTTGACACAATTGTATTTGGTTTGTTTAAAACACTGTACAATATATATATATTTTTTATTTTCTAGACATCTTTCGGTGTATCTACCGTTGTCAGGTGTCTTTGGTATTCAGCGGTTTTAACTGCTGTAACTGACTATTTATGAGATGCTCTTTTATATCTCCATCTACGAATTTTAGCCAGGACTGACAAATAACTGACTAAAATTCATAGATGAAAATATTAAAGAACATCTCATAAATAGTCAGTTAAAAACTTCTGAATACCAAAGACACCCGATGACAGCACTTAATGCCGAAAGATACCTAGTGAATGAATAAAATATATTACAATGTTTTGGACAAACCAATTACAATTACTGTATGTCAATCTACATATATCCTTGTCCATCCCTGCTCCTAACCCCTTGTCCTATGGAGCATATCCTTGCAACAGACCTAAATGCAAATCCTGTCCTATCAAACATCGCTCCCTCCCCCCCCCCCCCCTCTACCACCACCACCATATACTCCAGTCCTATCACAAGCATTTCCTACCCCACAGTAGGCAGGATAACATGTTGAAACATGTCTAGTGATCTACAAACTGAGCTGCAATCCATCATCAAACTTTGGCCAAGAGACAGCTGGATCATCAAGTGGCAGAGCATGCAGCCCTGAATGATGTGGTTCACTGCAAAGACTGCTACACAGTCTGCGCCATATGGATCCTCCCCACAAACACCAGCTTTTCTGCATTGTGTACGTGGGAACTCTCCCTACTATATACTCTACACCCCTGCAATCCCCCAGGTCTAAAACTTCATTAATTCTTGTGCCCCCAAGCTCCCCTCCCCGGCCCACACTCTAGCTCCAGTTTTGCATTCCACCACACACTCCGGTATCTTCCCTTCCACTCCTCCCTGTCTGTCACACAGTGGTGGCATATTCCCTCACCCCCTCTGTACATCCATACCCTCCCTTCCTGCTTCCCTCTCTATGCTGCTTCCTCATCCCACCAAGGGTTGCTTTCAGCTTGGTCATTCTAAGTCCTGCAGTATAGCCACAGCAGCCAGAGACAGCTAGGACTTGTTTATGTTAGAGTGTGTGTTTCTTGAACCGCCGAAGGCAAGCTACCGTGCGCTCCGCATCCACAGCAAGGCATCTTAGAGTGCTCAGTTACTCCACTGCGGCACTTATTGTATAATAATATCTTGTATTTATGTTGACATGGATATAATATGTCATAAAGACTCTATTGAAGTTGTTTCAGTATAAAACAGGATGTTATAATGGAAGCACAAGCTTTCATAATCTGCTATATAAAATAATTAAAAATGTTATCATTATAAAATGAAACTCCATTTACTGTGAAGTTTTTAAGTGAGGGTTACAATAAAATGTTGTAAGTGGTGCCATGGACAAGGAGCCATAGTTATATTTCTTATAATATTGAGGACATAATTGCTTATTAGCCAATACAAAACTTCCTAAATTTTGACATAGCGTAATTTAAATTGTCTGCTCTGGAGATAAACAAATGGATAGATGTATAAATAGTGATCTGGTGCTTCAAGTCTACAGTCATGCCTATAGCTTAATGTCTTGATATAATGCTTTAAGTCTATAACCACATACTATATATGTTTGAGTTAATGCTCACTACCTACATTGTTATTAACTTTATATTATTGTAATGGTATATACTGGTCAATGTATGTTATCAGCAACAGGTTGTAGCTTCAGGTCTACAACTGTTATGGGGGTTTGTATCCTTATATCTATTAGTTGCATTATATTTAATCACAATTAAATGCTTGCGGTCTTCAAGAATTACTTCATTTCTACCTACATACTTCTTATATTTAATTAATGATTAAATATAATACGTCAAATAGATATGAGGCTATGACCCTCTATAATGGTTGTTTATAGACCTGAAGCACGGGATCATAACATACATAAATTGACCATTATACAACAAAATATAGCTAGTAATAACATAGGGAGCGAGCACTAACCATTATATACAGTACATGAGATTCAGTCAAGTAAACAATGGGTTATAGGCCCCATGTGTCTCATTGTAGACCTTAAGCATCTGATTACACACCATAGTGGATACCTACTAATGGACAAAATATTGTACAACTGTAAACCTCAAGCACCATATTGTGACATAATACTATCACTGTACCCCTTAAGGTGTAGTCCTAGAGAACACTTATACGAGATACACTTAAGTAGACATTGGAATGTAGACCACCCCCCCCCCCCCCCCCCGCAATTTCCAAAGTGTCTCTGTGTAGACCTTGAGCTCCTGTTTCTACATCATAGCAGACACTGAGTGATAGACCATGTGTTGTGCAATGTTAGTCCTTAGACAACCGTTAGTATCTGGTTGTAGACCTAAAGAACTATATCAAGACATCAAACTCTAGGTATGGCTATACACCTGAAGCAACTGAATACTATTTATAAGGAAGAAAGAATAATGTAGAGAAATTTAGACCTATTTCCATGCAATGTTTTTGCTGAAGTTATTGAAAATGCTGTTTAATCAGAGTTAAATGTTCCTTTCAGTTCCTCTAATTTGCTATCAAGCAGAGTTTGGCTTCAGAAGGGGTTTAACAAATGAAAATGCTATATTATAGTAATGGAAAGTCCAGGTTGGAATTAATAATATAGTAAGGACAGTTTACAACTCACCGTGGCAGAACAACACTTTAGGAGGGGTGGGAACGATCTTGGGCAGGATGTCTCTCATTTCTGGGCACGAGGATAGAAAATCAAAACCTTGGCGAAGGATGTAATTTTGTTGTTCGAGTCCAGGGTAGTACTGGGTGACAAGGGGAGCGATCTTTTGTGGATGGTTACTGGTGTTAGGAGGAGGATTAGGGATGTGTGAGGATATGGCACGGGAGATCTAGGTCTGTGGGGTAGTTTCTGTCTCTGAAGGCCTTTGTGAGACCCTTCACATATTCAGAAAGGGAGTTCTTGTCACTGCAGATATGCCGTCCATGGGTGGCCAGGCTGTAAGGGAGGGATTTTTTTTATGTGGAAGGGATGACAACTGTCAAAGTGTAGGTACTGTTGGTGGTTGGTAGGTTTAATATGGATGGAAGTGTGGATGGAGCCATCAGTGAGGTGGATGTTGACATCCAGGAATGTGGCACGGTAGGTTGAGGAAGACCAAGTGAAGTGGATGGGAGAGAAGGAATTGAGGTTCTGAAGAAAGGAGGATAGGGTGTCCTGGCCCTGAGTCCAGATTCTATATTGGCATGACCACCAACCAGCTATCCATTAGGATGAATGGTGACCGCCAAACTGGCCAAAACTAAGGTGGACCACCCTGTGGCACAGCATGCAGTGGAGCACATGCTTGATTTCAATGGCTGCTTCACAGCTCGGTCCATCTGGATCCTCCCATCCACCACCAGCTTTTCTGAACTGCACAGATGGGAGTTATTCCTACAATACATTCTCCGATCCCGAAATCAACCAGGCCTCAACCTACCATAACTTCCCTATTTTCCCCCCATATCTTACAGTTCCTACCTCACCTATTTTGAATGGCGCCTGAATGTGTGTGTGTGTGTGTGTGTGTGTGTGTGTGTGTGTGTGTGTGTGTGTGTGGTCTTGTGTACTTAAGTGTGCACGCATTTTTTATATTAATTTTACTTTATTTTGTTTATTTTTCTCCCCTCATCCGCCTCCCCACTCCATTCCTAAGCTGCATCTCGATATTCCCATCTAACCCATCCCCACCACCGTGACGTAACCTTCCTATCCCCTATCCCCTCCCCTCCCATCCTCGATTTGCCACAGAGTGTGATCTGAAGTGCGGCAGCCGGAGGTGATGGTTGTATGACTGTGTTGTGTGACTGCATGAGTGTTCTATTTTCTGAAGGAGACCATGGCCGATAGCTGAAAGTGTTGTATGTGTGTGTCTTTTGTCGCAGCTCATCGCCAGGTCTTTGCGGTTAGTTGTAAACTGTCCTTACTATATTATTGAAAATGCTATATTCTCTTTGACGCACTTGAATTAAATACAAAACTGTGAAAGCCAGCCAAATTCTTTGATTTAACAAAAGCATTTGATTGTGCTGATCACAAGATAGTAGTAGTAGTAGTAGTAGTAGTAGTAGTAGTAGTAATGACATATTAAATATGTATTCCTTAATTATCACTGCACATTTATTTTTATTTTGGTGTTATTTAATGATGATGAGTCTCAGTGTGGTGACCAACTCAACAGGTCTACTGTCACCTTTGCATTTGTTAGTAAGTTAATGTTGGAGTCCCAGGAGCATAGAAGTGTGATTTTATCCATATGTCTGGGTGTGATTACCCACTAATACAGTCCATTGGGAGATAGAAGAGGACGAAAAGCTTTCAATATAAGTGCGGTTTTAAAAGCAAAGGGATAAAGGTGCCATGGCAAGCACCAAGGGGAAAAAAATCCTCTGTGACAGTCTCGTTGGGTAGTAAAGGCAGTAGTGTGTGTGTGTGTGTGTGTGTGTGTGGTTTTTTTTTTTATCTACAACAGTCAGACATTCACAATAGAGATTTGTTACTATCAGCTATCGTGTAAACATGGTACAATTAACCATTTCAATGTTTGTCATAATGTTCCTCAAATACTTTTTTTACACATTTGAGGCTCTTTTCAATCAAAACACTTGTATTCACCCATCATTTCAATTCTACTCATGGAAGTTTCAGGTTCCCAATTGGACGAGTGTTTCGCAAAATTTAAAAAGTCAATCAGGTTACCCACATCTCTTAAATTTTTCATATAACCAATACATTCTGAGACAGCATACTACAAAGGTTACGTCATTTGTTTTATTTCTGAATAATGCTGAAAAAAATTCAGTCTTCTATAGTATGCTTCCGAACACAGAAGAGAAACTCAAATGTGCAGGAGACTATTTTTGAAACCAAAGGCTTCTCTTGTAGTCGTTGAACTACAGTCTGGACTATCAATTATTTTATTTAAAATTCCAATTTGCTACAGATGGTTTTCCTGAATGGCAGATATTACAGTTCCGTCTCATTTCCCTATTCATTGGAATTCGTTTACCAACAATACTGTTCAGAATTGCTGAGTGTTTGAACAACCAGTGGAAGAAAGTAAGAATACCCTGCACTGTGGTGAAAAAATACTTATTGGTTTCATAGTACAGCAGCTCTGCTACAAAACTAAATTCAAACAATGTGCAGAACAGTGTGTTAGCTAGCAGGTCATTTAATTCTCCTGCCACAACAGAAGCACCATCATACGAAACTTCCTGGCAGATTAAAACTGTGCGCCAGACCCGGGATTTGAACCTGGGACCTTTGCCTTTTGTGGGCGAGTGCTCTACCATCTGAGCTATCTTGGCAAGCTTCACAGTCCATCCTCACAATTTTACTTCTCCAGTAACTTGCCTCCTACTTTTCAAACTTCACAGAAGTTCTCCTGTTTATTCTGGCACCATCCTAGGGTTTGGCCATCAGTTTATTGTTCATATTGTGATTCACTTCTGTCCAAAAGAAATTTTCTTCCCTTGTTTGTCTTACAATATCGAAACCTAATGTTCTTTAATATTCTTAGCACTGTCCACATACTGACATTAAACTATATTCTCTGTCATTCTTGAAACTAAATTGTCTGCAGTCGCGTATCTGTCCTTCATATACTATACATCTCGAATACTGTATGACACGAAGTCTTCTTAGAAACACTTAGATCAGACTGTGTTTTCCTGAGACAGGTTAAAACACACAATACTGGCTACGATGAAAATATTAGTTCTTTGGTTCAGCCTATATTCACTCTTAGAAAAATCATTTAGGTCGCCTAACATTTGTCTTACGACTGTGTCACTTCCATGGTGATTTAAAAGATGCTGACTCAATGGTTTTAATAGATGCATTCGCTTCACTCAACATGTACTGTACACTTCTCAAACCCACACCATACACCTCATGTATTATCAGCTGGCTACTGTTAATGCTGGGGCGAGCACGATCTGCCCACGAGTTGTCTCATCAGACTCTATTCAAAGAAGTTACAAACGCAGAACACTGTAATTGTTACTTGTTTTTGAAGAATATCTGAAGTAGTTATATACACAGAACACTGTAAGTGTTACTTGTTTCTGCAACATTTTGCTCATTTCTGATCTGCCAACCACAAGTACTTTGCACAGAAATAACTGTGAACTCATGTACACTGGTGAAGAAAGCACTTCTACACATTCAAAGGAGACTGCAATGCGCACAACAGTGGTGTAATGACTTATTGGGTAAAGCATCACGTGGTACCATGCATCACCCCATCACCAATCCACCCCCCTGCTTACCTGCACACAAGAGGAGCCATAAGCTGAGGCAAAATGGGCTGTAAGCCTCTGTTAGCTGGCTGTAGTGTTGCACTCAGCCCCTACCTCCTCTCCTGTGACACGGTAATTACCATGGCAACCAACTGTTTACAGGAGACCAGAATGTGAGCTGGCAGAGCTGCCCTGCAATTGCTGTATGCTTCAAGCCTCCATGCTGCATGCTGCATGCTGATGGTTGACAAGAAATAACAAATGCTTCAGTCTTTCACAATCGGTGACAAAGGTCCTTGAAGGTTTATAGAAAAAAATTATTGGAATCACTACTAATACGACTTCTGCTACAGAAAATTGAGTAGGTCCAGCCTCCCCTGATAAGTCTCCACTGATGAACAGTTAAAATTTCTAGGTATTCAGATAGATAGTAATCTGTCATGGAAAAACCATGTTCGGAATTTGTTCGAAAACTGATTTTGGATTGGAAAACCCATGTTTGGAATTTGTTCAAAAATTAATTTTGGATTGTTTACCAGTCAAACACTTTCTGAGATAAGTGATAGTTCAAGGTTAAAAGTAGTCTACTTTGCTTATTTTCATTCACTTATGGCATATAGTGTTATTTTTTGGGATAACTCCTCTGGTTAAAAAAGGGGTCTTACTGCACAGAAATGGGTGGTGCTTGCATACTTCTTGTCAACCCCCATTTAGTAGCCTGGGATTTCTAACATTGGCCTCTCAATAAGCGCTCATTTTTAATAAACTGCCAAAAGAATTCAAAATGATTAGTAGTAATCCTCAGACTTTCAACACTAAACTTAAAAGTTTCCCCATTGCTCATTCTTTCTATTCTGTTGAGGAATTCCCGGAAAAATTAAATAATTAAGCTAATTTCTATGTTATGTTACAGGTTCTTTTTACTTACGCTTCAACCTGTCATGTATGTAGAATTGCTTTGTGTTTCTCTTTATCTATTGACAACAATCGTTATTGTTACAATTTGATGTAGGCTACTGATTCATTCCATTTCCATAAAGACTTGCTCCTCAATTTGGTCTTATGGAACATGATAAATATAAATAAATAAAAATAACTCCACTATTCTGGTTGCAAGCCAAGGGCATCTAAGTGCAAGAGTAGGAGGAGCAAGAGGATACCTCCCTGTAAGGGCCTCTGCCTAGGATACAGGTGAAAACTGGTCAATGGCTTTGAAGGTGGACGAAGATGATAGGCATTATCTCAATGGCAACGGAGGAGGAAGAACCACTGTGGGAAGACTAGTTTCCTCAGCCCGGGAAGGCAACCAGTCCATGAAAGGAAACCCTAAATAAACCTACCAGAGCTCACATCCTCGGTAGTACCCTGATCAGATGATCAAACCTCTGGTCCCCCAAAACAATCTTCAACTAACGCATGGAGGACAAACTTGTGGACTTTAATACTCCAGGTGGTATCAAATATACCTCCACCTCTGGCGATGTCCGTGGACCTTTGGATTCTGGGGAGCCCACACCAACATGTTTTGATGACAAGTCACAATGACCTTGAACCACCAATAAGAAAATCAGACATAAGCAACAGAACTACTTTGCTACAATGAACATCAACTACTTAAAATGGGCAAACTCAAACATTTAACAGACACTTCGACTAGCCATGATAAAAGCATTGTCCACAAAGTAAGTTACATTTCTATTTCTATCCGCAGCACCGCTGCAATCGCAGTTCTGAGCAAGCATAGCAGTTACTCTGACTCAAGGAGAAAACTTGTACACCATTTTCAGATCGCTGCTGCCAACGTGTGCTTTGTAGTGCTTCTTTATAATGTCAGTCGTAATTGAAAATGGCACCACAAGTGAAATCAGATCTGTGATTTGTTTCCTGAATGCAAAGAAAGTTAAGCCAAAGGAAATTCATTGAAAAATCTGCAACGTTTATGGACAAAATGCTGTGAGTGATTCAATTGTTAGAAGACTGTTCAGTGAAGGACATGATCACATTCACGATGCAGTGAACGCCTGTCTGTGGTTACTGATGAACTAGTTCACACAATTGAAAAGAATATTAAGAACAGCCATAAGTTTACACTTAGTGCCTGTGCTATGGAAGCTCCGGAAATCTCATAATGACTAATTCATGAAATTGTTATTGAAAAAGTGAAATTTCGAAAGCTTTGCTCACATTGGGAACCCAAAATTCTTACTGAATAACATAAAAACAATGGATGGGCAGTGCACTTCAGTTTTTCACACGCCACAATGAAGAATGTGATGGTTTTCTTTCTCAGATAATCACATGGGATCAAACTTGGGTATCATTCGACATCCCTGAAACAAAACGGAAATCAATGGAATGGAGGCACTCTTCATTCCCAACAAAGGTTAAGCCTAAGCAAATCTTGACACATCGAAAAGTCATGTGCACTGTTTTTTGGGACTGAAAAGGCAATTTGCTGATTGATTTCTTACCCGGAGGCCAAACAGCCAATGCACGGTTACTGTAAGACCATTAAGAAATTGTGCTGTACAATACAGAACAAGCACCGCCCGACCTCCCATAGTGAATGTGACCAAACAACTCTCGTGAAGATCCTGCTGTAACTAGGGGTGGATGAGAAGACACACAGCCTTATCCAACAGATTTAAAGTAACATCAAGTCACTTGTAAGTTCAGAGGAATCATCACAGAAAGTTTTGAAAGTAAACTGGGAGTAAGACAGTGAGATGGTCTGATCCCTCTCCTCCTTAACTGTGCCCTGGAAAAGGTGATAAGAGAATGGCAGAAGCAGATAGGTCAAGGGAGGGTTCCAGATAGTATCTTTCTGGAACATAAGTGCAATGGGCTCAATGTTGATTGCCTGGCATATGCTGAGGACCTAGAAATTCTATCTGATTCAATAGAAACTGCAGAAACAAATCAATGTTATCAGAATGCCAGCAGCAAAGGTTGAGCTTCATGTATCACTTCAAAAAACGCAATACATTATGAACATAAGTGAATCTCTTAGTCCATTGCATCTGGACCAGAGAGAGAGAGAGAGAGAGAGAGAGAGAGAGAGAGAGAGAGAGAGAGATCAAGAAAACCAACAAGTCTAAGTACTTGGGAAAAGGACTGGAACCTAATATACCTGAAGCAACAGCATTATCAACTCGAGTCAACAGGCTAGAGCTGGCATATCAACGGACCAAGAATACTTATAATAAAAAGTGTATATCCTGAAACACTAAACTGAAGCACTACCAGACAGTCATCCATCCTGAAGCCTTGTATGTCTAATACTCAATAGGGACTTGCAGATAAGCTTGAAAACCAGGAGAGAAGATAATGAGGAAAATCTTTGGGCCAGAATTTGAAGGTGACAATTATAAAAGGTGATCCAACTAAGAGTTACACAAGCACTGTGAAAGAATCATTGATGTAACTAGGAAAAGACATCTAGCATTTTATGGACAAGTCTACAGGATGCATCGTAACTAACCAGCTTCTTTGTTACTGGAAAAAGCGGAAGACTAAGTCACCATAGTTTATGTAAGTGGAGAAAGATCTACAAGAACTGGAAATAACAAAAGGAAATTTGAAGGATCTTACAACACTCAGGAAGAAGCTTAAGACAAAAGGGCTTCCAAGACAGATGTAACAAGAAAGAAGAATGGTGCTCTCTGGACACAGGAGAAGAAGGAACAACACAGCCAGAGGATGTGTAAGACCGAGCTAACATCAAAGCCCACTCCAAATGCAATAGTTAAATATCGTGGTCCTTAGCTGGCCTACACGAAAAAAGAAGAAGAAGAAATAAAAATATCTGTTCCTTTGTTTACCTCCAGAAAAATGTTCAAATGTTTGTAAATCTATGGGACTTAACTATTCTGGTCATCAGTACCTAGGCTTACAACTACATAAACTAACTTATGCTAAGGACAACAAAAACAAAGACTCAGACCTCCGATGGCTAGCAGCGGCACGCTCCGCATCAAGGCGCCTTGGAACACTTGGCTACTCCACTGCAGCTTACCTCCAGAAACAGACAATTTAAAATATTATATGCCACAACAGATTTAAACCTGGGCATTTTTGAATCTGCTAATATGTAATTCTGTTCTCAATATTATAAGAAATACAACTATTGGTCCTTGTTCATGGTACCACTATTATATAATATTAATACATAATTTTATTGTCACCCTGACTTAATGACTAACATTTTACTTGTGATTTTATACAACAGAGACAACAATAATGTTGTTTTTATGGTTTATTTTATCAATGACTTTATAAAAGCAAATAGAGTTTTAATACAGCATTTGTCCCATGACAATGTCAATGCAAAATATCTGTTATGTTACAATAAGTCCATTACCAGGAATTCGTTACTTTATGTGGGTTATTTGAAGATTTGACATCATTGGACCTAATTGTACAGTATGTATTGCTTTTATAATGCATGTATATAGAAGATATTTAATACCACAATGTAATAAGTTTTTGGTTGTTTGTAAACAGATATTCTGAGTGATGGGCTTGCAAATATGGGTGCAGTATATTTTACCATACACACAAAAATGTTTTATTTTGTTATACCCATATCCAAGAAAAGGAAGTAAACATGATGAAATATTACCATGTGACATTTAAATATTAATAGGTACGTAATTATATTAAATTGGTATTATGTAATATGTTAATGGTGCCTATATCTCTTACAGGCTTGAAGATGACACCATAGATTTGACAAAACTTGTCAATAAAGGAATTCGAAACAAGCAATCTTGGCTCCTCTGCTTATGAAGATTCCCATTACAAGATATTAAATAGCACCCCCAGCATGAATGATGTCAACCACATACGACTTAGTATGTAATTTAATGTCTGTATAGAAGTTAGTCTGTTTTTTAATTTAGTCTCTTAGTACCTCATTTTTTTTTATCAGTCATCTGAGGATAACTTGATAGAAAACTAAAAGCAATAATGAAACTATGAGGGCACAACAGATTACACACTGCCATACAGCAATGTACGGGGCAACTGTAGGAACTACAGCAATGTCTTCGGGTGATCAAAAAGTCAGTATACATTTGAAAACTTAATAAATCACGGAATAAGGCAGATAGAGAGATAAAAATTGACACACATGCTTGGAATGACATGGGGTTTTATTAGAAAAAAAAAATGTCCGACAGATGGCGATTCATCTCATCAGATCAGAAAAGCAATAATTAGCATAACAAATTAAGACAAAGCAAAGATGATGTTCTTTACAGGAAATGCTCAATATGTTCACCATCATTCCTCAACAATAGCTGTAGTCGAGGAATAATGTTGTGAACAGCACTGTAAAGCATGTCTGGAATTATGGTGAGGCATTGGCATCGAATGTTTTCTTTCAGCATCCCTAGAGATGTCAGTTGATCACGATACACTTGCAACTTAAAACATTACTGGGTTATTAAGTAATTACATTTCAGTCATTCTACCAATTTCAAACATATCAAATATGATACTCATCTTTTCAACATTATGATGTATGGGGGTTCTCCTCGCTGCAAAAAGATTTCACCTGGGGTGTCATGGTAGAAATAAATACTCATAGATACAATTTTCACTTATTATTTAATTTGCAAGCAAACTGCTTCTTATTCCAGCAAAACATTACAACTTCATAGCTTGCGTAGGAATGCGTACACAATTCACCAGAACTTAACTGATAGTACTTCCATTTTAAAACACATACAGACATAGATTCCATAGCACTTTGCAAACGCCAAAACTCGAACTCCCCCACGCAACGCAGTGAGGCAAATATATAACATTGACAATAATGACATTCCATTATGTATTGTTCATAACAACTGAATATACTAATTTACAATTAACAAACATTCGAATAAAACATTTCATGTACCCAAAAATAATCACAATATAAAATGAAAACTAAACATACAATAATTTTAGATGGCGCAAACCTTTTTAAGTCCTAATCTCGGTCCTCTTTTTTGACAACAAAGAGAAATGTTCAATGTCAATTAATTTGTTAATGAGTACATCATACATATTCCTAACATATATTGAACTATCAAATATCTTGGAAATTCTCAGAATAGGCTCAAAATCTCACATCGGTCAATATATACAAAGAATCACAATAATGAAATTTTGACTATTACATTAATTAACACAATTAGCTGTTCAACACAACTTGTTTATGAGCCTAACATATATACAATGCTATTTATTTTCATGTCTTTTTGTTTTACAAAAGTTTATACAATTCTGTCTAGTTATTGAAATAACGAACAATGACTAAACTATTGTTTATAGAACAGTTTGGAAACCTCATATACGAATCTCTTAATTAATGAAATCTATCACTTGTTAACTAATCACAGTATCACCGAGACACTGTCCTACACTGATTCCTAGGCTGGCTATTACGTTTGTAACTGACTTCACACGCAACATACACCATTATTAGACCACATGATTCCGGAACCGAGGCAGACGGTCTCGTACGATAACATTGAGATGAGAGGGCCAGCAGTATCATCACAAACTTCAGGTAACCCCAAAGCCAATAATCGCAAGGACTGAGGTCTGGGGACCTGGGAGGCCAAGTATGACGAAAGTGGCGGCTGAGCACACGATCATCAACAAACGACGCGCAGAAGAGATCTTTCACGGGTCTAGCAATATGGGGTGAAGCACCATCCAGCATAAAAATCGTACTTTCCAGCAAGTGTTTATCAGCCAGGCTGGGGATGATGTGATTCTGTAACATATCAGCGTACCTCTCACCCATCACAGTAGCAGTTACAAAACCAGAATCACGCAGTTCCTTGAAGAAGAAAGGCCCGATATTGGTAGATGTGGTAAATCCAACCCGTAATGTGACTTTCTCATCGTGCAATGGAGTTTCCACAACAGTTCTAGGATTTCAGTAGCCCTAATTCTGCAGTTGTGGGTGATGACAGACACTGTGAGCGTGAAATGAGCTTCGTCGGTCCACAACATGTTACTCAACCAATCGTCATCTTCTGCCATCTTTTGAAACGCCCACACTGCAAATGCCCTCCGCTTCACTAAATCGCCAGGTAACAGTTCATGATGCCGATGGATTTTTTAAGGATATCATCGGAGAGTATGCCCAAGTGCCAACCAAACAGTAGTTTATGGAATACCGGTGCGACGTGCAACTGCACGAGCACTGACTTCCCCGTGCATAGATGAACCCGCTACCGTCTACATTTCTTCCTGAACTGTCTCAGCAGCATTACGTCTTGTGCTCGGTCAGCCACAACAGGGTCTATCGTCTAAACAACCTGTGGCTTCGAACTTCAAAATCATTGTCTCAACAGCTGCATTTGTCAACGGACCTTTGCCCATTCGAATCCCCTTCCTAGGGTGATAGGATCGTAATGCTGAACTAGCACATTTCCCATTCTGATAATACAGCTTCACTAAAAGCGCCTTTTCAGGTAACGTCAACATGCTGCGACTGCTGGTGCATCTGATTCTCTCTCTCACTACAGCTCCTTTTATACATGATTTTCATGCACAGTCACTGACTTTTGCTGTCCAGCGCCATCTGTCGGATATTTTCTGAACAAATTTCCAGTTTGTTTCATAAGCAAGTTTAAAGGTTAGCACTGGGTTGTTTAAACCAATTTTTAGGCTGATAACTGGGAAAACCTTTTACTTGCAGTAGCAGCAGCAGGGTATCGGTTAGTGTGCTGATGTAGGTAATGAAACACACAATTAGGAGAATAGTCTTTTGTGATAACCATGAAATAAGTTTGTTGTTCCTGCACTCTGGTTAACAGGTTCTCAAAGTTTCAAATGTTTGTAATCCTAAGGTGACCAAACTACAAGGTCATCAGTCCTAGATTTGCAAACTACTTTAACTTATCCTAAAGACAACACAAACACCCATGCCCAAGGGAGGACTCAAACTTCAGGCAGAAGCAGCTACCCAATCCGTAACATGGTGCCCCATAATACAACCCATAGGCTTTGACCAATGGCATCATATCTGAGTCTTACAAGATGCGCTACATAGATATACCAACTAGCAAAACAAGCACTATCAACAGATATAAACATACGGGATAATATCATAATACTTGAGTGTTGGGTAGATAATGAATAATATGTGTATATCCCCGTAAATTACAGGTTTTTGATTGTGGCATCATACACAATCATTAGCCCAGCTCCAGGGACGTAGGGTCCCCTTCCCTATTCCTCCACTGGGGTAATTCCTGTCTCACGCATCCACGTTGCGGGGTAGGGCATCCTACACTTCAGTAGGCTGGAGTGAGAGGATGGCCGAGTTCAGGCAGGGACCCAATCCCGTGGGGTATAACACAGAACCCGTGCCCAGGGTTACGGGTGAAGACCTTAATGGCAGCGACGGCGGAGAAGAAAGACTTCGGAATGGCAAAGCTGGCAGATGAGGCAACCCTCAGTTCTGGGGATTAAATGAGAAGGGAAATACCATTTACTTGCAGGGTCTGTACTCCTGAGGGCAGCTGCAAAAGGCATCTGTTTTCCAGGTTAGGAGCGGCCTAATTATATGCTGGGAGTAGCTATAAAATGCCCTCAGCGACAGACGAAGCAACCTGTCGGTAGAGGTACCTTTCGTCACATCTATGGCTACGTCTCTTCTAAATTCGGAGCATGCTAGGGCGTCTCCCCAAAGCGACGCATGCCACTTGCGCCCGAGTGATGCAAGAAATGAGTGAGGGTTACCTACTCATGGACAGGGTAGGTTAAAGAAGTTAGTTCAACCAAAACCAAAACAGCAAATGAGATTTGCTACCCGCAATGTTGGTATATTGACTGGCTGACATCGTGAATTAGCATAAATGCTTAAAAACAGACGTGTCAACATTGCCTGTATTCAGGAGACCAAATGGAAAGGTTCAAAGGCAAAAGAAATTGGAGATGGCTACAAGCTCATCTATCATGGTGCCAGTACACGAAATGGCGTAGCAATAGTCGTCGATCAGGACTACTGCAACAATGTCATCAATGTTAACAGGGTGTCAGATAGGCATATGTCTATCAAGATTGATTCAACAGCTATCACTGCCCACATTGTATCTCTCTATGCACCTCAATGGATTCAATGAGTAAGAGAAGGACGAATTTTGGAACAGTCTGGAAGCCCTTCTTTGATCAATTCCCCAGGATGAGTCCATTATTGTTGGAGGAGATTTAAATGGACATGTCAGATCTCACATAGGAGAATTCGTGCGATGCCATGGAGGAAATGGGTTCGGTGTGCGGAACAATGAAGGAGTCGGATACTTGATTTAGCAGAAGCCCACGATCTCATTGTGACCAACACATATTTTAAAAAGAGACCAACACATCTGGCTACTTATACAAGTCGAGGTCATGCTACTCAAATCGATTATTGGCTAGTTTGTCAACAAGATATGAGACTAGTAACGGATAGCAAAGTAATTCCGTATGACAGCATCGCCCCTCAACACCAACTGCTTGTGCTCGATATTCTTAAGAATGTTACAGAACCCAAACCTAAACCTAAGACTGGGCCTGAGTGAATTAAGTGGTGGCGAATGAATATTAAGCGAAATGAGTTGATGACAGCATTGGCAAACTTCTCCTGAAAGTCTGATCAGTCAGTTGAAGACATGTGGAAAGATGCTGTGGAACGAATACATCAAGCAGTGACAAAAACATTGGGAAAAACCATACCTGGTCGAAAATTCATTGACAAACAAACCTGGTGGTGGGCAGATGAAGTCAAGCAAGCAATCAAGGAGAAAAAGATGGTGGAATACAAGACTTGGTGGAACTCACGTCTTGATACTGATCTCCAAAAATATCGTAACCTGAGATCAGCAGCAAAAAGAGCAGTAGCTGCAGTGAAAAACAAGTATTACCAGACATTATATGACCAACTTGACACATCATCAGGAGAAAACAATACCTATTGTCTTTCTAAGTCCCGTCACCGTTCAACTCAGGATATTGGACATGTCATGCACATCAAGGGAGCCGATGGCAAACTTTTACTAGTTAAAAAAGCTATCCTCCAGCATTGGACCGACTACTTTCATAACATCAGGAACAAAGAATTTACACATCTACCAATTACTAGTCCTGATCCTACCCTAGGACCTGTTCACTCAATTAGATCTGAGGAAGTAACACTTGCCCTCAGCAAGATGAAAAACGGAAATGCAACTGGCCCAGATGACCTACCAGCAGAAATCTGGAAAATGCTCGGAAAGCCTGCTTCAGAATTTCTTGCTTCACTGTTCAACTGAATCATCGCAGAAAAACAACTTCCACATGTACGGACAACTAGTATAACAGTTCCAATCTGGAAGGGAAAAGAAGACATGAATGAATGCTCGACTCATTGTCCTATTCGACTCCTCTGTCACACTTTAAAAATATTTGAACGTCTACTTGACAGCAGACTCAGAAGTATTGTCACTGTAACACCAAACCAGTACGGATTTGTTAAGGGATGCAGTATCATTGACACTATCCATGCCACATGCCTTTTGATGGAAAAGCACAGAGAGAGACGAGGAGTGTACACATGGCATTTCTAGATCTAGAAAAGGCTTTTGACCTTATCCCACATGATCTTATCTGGCGAGCTCTTCGTTGTCATGGTGCCCCTGAGCAAGCTTGCTGCAACTTCTGTACCGCAATTCTACTAGTGCAGTTCGGAGTCCTGTTGGTACCTCTCCGCCTTTCGGTATCACTGTGGGTGTTAATCAAGGTTCTGCCCTTTCACCCTTAGTATTCATCCTCTGCATGGATACGGCAACAGTTGACATACATACTTCACATCCGTGGACCCTTCTTTATGCCGATGATGTGGTACTTGCCGAACAAACCCGCCCAGAACTCCAACACCAGGTTCAAACGTAGAAGGACAGACTGGCTGAAAATAGACTGCACCTCAATGTCCACAAAACTGAATACTTAGAATGCGGCTCCAAAACCAGAGGCACCATCAGTATCGGGGAAGAAGACCTGCAGAAGACCATGCATTTTAAGTACCTGGGGTCCATTGTCACCTCAGACTGTGACATAACTCTCAATACTCGGATGAGAGTGAATGCAGCTTGGATCAAGTGGAGACAGGTCACTGGAGTCCTCTGCGATAAAAAGATGCCTCAACGTCTAAAGGCAAAACTTTACAAAACCATTGTACGTCCAGCAGCAATCTATGGGACAGAGTGATGCCCTATAACCAAAAAGCAGGAGCAAATGCTGCATACGATGGAAATGAAGATGCTTCATTGGTCCATGGGGCTGACTAGATGTGACCATGTAAAAAATGCACAAGTCCAGCAAAAGTTTGGTGCGGCGCCCATCACAGACAAACTGAGGGAAGCCCGTCTCTGCTGGTACGGCCACGTCAGCAGAAAGGAGGACAACTCTGTTGCGAAGACAGCACTCCACATCAATCCAGGAGGAATAAAACCACGAGGGAGAGCAGCAAAGAGATGGACAGACACCATCAGGGCAGACATGCACGCTGTTGGTTTAAGGCAAGAAGATGTCAACAACCGAAAGAAATGGAGGAGACGCAGCAAAGTAGCAGACCCGGCAAGTCAGGATTAATGCTTGGAAAGAGAGAGATCCCCGTAAATTACGGATTACCACAACAGAATGCACCATGGATCACAGGTCTCAGTCCAATACTTCGCACACTTGCGGGGATATCAGTTAACCTATATCCTATAATCAGAAAGAAGCTACAGTTCACTTTTTAAACACAAAATCATAATCTATGTTCTGCTTATAAACAAACTAGGCCTATCATCTTTAACTCAGATATGATGTTACTGATCAAAGCCAATGGGTCATATTGCGGACTTCAATTGACCCTCCAGATCACGTGGCTAACAGGTTCTCGTATGTACCGATGCCCAGTGAGTAATTATCCCCATGCCAGTAAGACAAATATTTTGTCACCAATATTAGAACACTACAGCATGCCTGCCATGAGTAAAATTTAACTGATAACAGTTTTAAATTTTATGTATACACTGAATAAGTCTGTACTTTTACTGTATTAAAATAATTTTAATGCTTCACATGAAATCTATGGTCACTTAAATAAAAATAACATTAAATTTGAATTCAATACTTAATAAGACAATAACTGTAATGATTAAATTTGGCTTATCATCCTGGGGGCCTTGCATGATAATGTTGGCATTAGCCAATCAAGTGACAACATAAATATTTTGTCCTAAAATCTTTGTTTTACGAGGGTAATTATTTTTACTGAGAGGACAATGGTACATACAATAAGTGTCAATCTTAGACCACGAACAGCATTATTTTCTTCATAGCCTGTATGAAACATTAATCAAGTCATTTTATGTGGATTTCTAAGAATATTAACATCCTCTTATAAAATGTTCTCTGTGTACAAGCCGCAACACGTCAAATAAAATCGTCAAGCTTTCAATAGCAAGCGCCACCGTCTGAGTCAGTTTTACTCCTGATGGCAATGGCGGAGCTTGCCATCGAAAGCTCGAGGATTTTATTCGACGTGATGTGGCTTGTACACCGAGAACATTTCTTAGAAGAATGCCACCACAAAAGACTTCGAGGACACACATCTTGCCAAAGGTATTCTTTTGTTGATACTGCCAACATAGTCACATGATGCCACCAAGATGGTAGGTACAATTTTAACAGTGTAACAATTTCTAGTTGTCCAAACAATATCTCCTAAGTGCACAGTTAAGTACTATCAAAACTTTTTTGCAAAAAGCTGCAATATATTATGCCTAGAGTGAAAGCACAGAAAAAAAAAATGGCATCAACCTCATAAGTCAACACAATGAGAGAGATTTCTAACTACAAAGAAGGCAGAATGAGTTTCGATTTTATTTTATTTTAAATATTTCCGTTAGGAACTTCACATGGGGTTCCTTATTCTGTGTCAACTGATTTCTATTTCTGGAAACTGTATGTTCTTTTTATTTGTTTGGAAGTTCTGTAGCAAGGTATAGGCCTATATGAGACTTTATAAGATTTGTGTTTATACTGTTCGCTGTACAGTATGACCCTTTATTCTTCTCAATGTGTACTACTGACGTGTTTCATATATATCTAACTGTGTCATAATCAAACAGCACAATTTTGAAGGTTCTTCCAAATATCCCAAGCAATCATCAACAAGACAAAGAACAAATCAAGACCAGGCAATGAAAAAGTAGCAAGCTTTGCATGATAGCATATTTAAACTATTATGTTTAATGTTTTCCCAATTCAAATTAAATGTTATTCTCATCATATCATTTGCTACTATCTCCCTCTGTTTCAATATTGTTTAATAATGACCCTAACCACCCAAGATGAATGCTTCAACTCCCATAAAATTTGAGTACCCCTAGCAGGTATGGTTGTGTAATTAATGAAGCAACTAGTTCAAATTAACTGCTTCAGGAAATGAAACTGCTCAGAGCAGCCTTTCTTTTAAGAACTTAGTTCCTTTATCCCTTGCTTCCCCTACCTATTGAAAAGATACTGAGTGCAACAAACTCCAATACACATCTGTTGTTCTAAACTCATTATGGTAAATTGTGTGAACTATGATCTAAGTGGAACACACAAATTGTTCTGTTGGTTCACTTCAGGCTCCATTACTGAACTGAACAAATTGTGTTGGATCAAAAGATTGAGTCCAATCTTCATTCATTCAAGTTACAGCGATAGATCAAAAAACTTAAATCATTTCGTTAGTTTACTTCGATCACTAGCTCTGATGCCGCCACACCTCCCCTTTCTTAGATCCTTATTACATCCCATCTGTGCAATTAAGTTGCAAAGGTTGGCAGTAGCTTTACACTTTATTTAGGCTGTAGGCCTACCTAAATACTTTCAGATCTGTAGCTTAAATTTTGGAAATATTAATTAAGAATGAGTGTCCCTTCTCTAGACTTACCAGAAAAATGAAAGCCCTAGAAAGATGATAAACATCCATTGTGACAATGTGAATGGTTAAATCCTTATGCATTTCCTCTACCAAAGTTTCCATGTTCTTGAAAATGCAAACATTTGGTTATTTTCTAAAGGTCTTCCAATTTTTGTTGAACTATAAGTCGTCGTCTGCTTCAGTCTCAAGAACAGTTTGATGCAGCTCTCCACGCTATTCTATCCTGAATATGCCTTTTTATCTACACATAAGAATGGCAATCTACCTCATTTGAATATGGTTACTGTTCTCATCTCCCTCTGCTATTGTTACACCATACACACTTCCCTCCAATACTAAATTGATGATTCAAGATGTCTCAGAAAGTGTTCTACCAATATATCCCTTCTCTTAGTCAAGAGATGCCAGAAACTTCTTTCTCCCCAATTCTTTTCAGCACCTCCTCATTAGTTACACAATCTACACATACAATCTTCAGCATTTGTCTGTACCACCACATTCAAAATATTCTTCCATCTTTTCATCCAAACTGCTTATGTCCACGTTTCACACACTTAAAATGTTACTCTCCAGACAAATACCTTCAGAAAGGTCTTCTAACATTAAAATTAATTTTCGGTGTCAACAAAATTCTCTTCTTCAGAAATTCTTTTCTTCCCATAGCCAGTTTATATCTTCTTTACTTTGGACATCATCAAAATTAGTTTGCTAACCAAATAATAAAACTTGTCTACTACTTTCATTGTCCCTGTTACCTAATTTACTTCATTCAACATCATATCATTTTCTTACAATGCATTCCACGCCTCTATTTTACTCTTATTAATGTTCATCCTATACCTTCCTTTCACGAAACTGTCCATTCCATTCAATTGCTCTTCCAGGTCCTTTGCTGTCTCCGAAAGAATTACTATGTCATCTGCAAACTGCAAGGTTTTTATTTCTTCTCTCTGAACTTTAATTCCCTCTCCAAATTTCTGCTTGCATTCCTTAACAGCTTGCTCAATGTACAGATTGAACAACATTGGGGGAAAACTACAACCCACTCTTACTCTTGTCCCAACCACTGTATCGCTTAAATGCACTTAGACACTAGTAAGTGCTGTCTGTTTTTTAAGTCGAATCTAACTCTTTGCTCTCTATATTTTATCCCTGATACCTTCATAATTTGAAAGAGTGTATTCCAGTCAACATTATTGAAAGTTTTCTGTAAATTTACAAAATGTAAGTTTGCCTTTCCTTAACATAAACCTATTTTTTATATACAAGTTGTAATATCAGTATTGCCTTGCGTGTTCCTACATCTTACTTAAATCCAAACCGATTTTCCCTGAGGTCAGATTCTATCATTTTTCCATACATCTGTAAATAGCTCCTGTTAGTATTTTGTAATGACTTATTAAACTATTATTTCCATAATTTTCATACTTGCCTGCACTTGCTTTCTTTGGAATTATATTTATCATATTATTCTTAAAGTCTGGGAGTAGACCTATTTCCTGTCTCATACATCTTGTACATAAGGTGTAAAAGCTTCTTCACAACTGGCTCTTCCAAAGATGTCACGAATACAGAAGGATATCATCCACTCTAGGGGGCTTTGTTTCCCTAAATTTTTTCTGTGCTCTGTCAAATTCCTTCTGTTGTATCATATCTCCTACCTCATATTTATTTACTTCCTCTTCCATTTCTACAATACCACTTCATTTCCCTTGTGTAGGCCCTATATATATTCCTTCCATCTTTCCCTTCTTGGCTTAGTACTAGTTTTCCATCTGAGTCTTGATATTCATGTAGCTGCTTCTCTCGTCTCCAAATGTCTTATTTTCCTTTAAGTATCTATCTTTCCCCTAATTATACTTTCTTCTACAGACTTGCATTTGTCCTCTCAACACTCCTGCTTAGCCAATCTGCACTTCCCAGTGAACCTCATTTTATAGCCATCTGTACTCCCTCCTTCCTGCATTTTTATATTTTTTTCCTTTCATCAAATAAATTCAGTATATCTTGTGTAACCCAATGAATTCTATTACGCCATGTACTGCTGCCTATATCACCCTAAATATCCTTCACTGTTGTAGTCCTCTCTCTTCAAGCTATCCATTCCTCTTCTACTATTATTACTCTCTCCCATTTTCCTCTAAACTATCTTAATGCTCCCTCTGAAACGTCAATGTATTCAGGTTCCATCTCCTTACCTTTTTGCAACTTATTAATTTAGTAGGCTACATGTTACAAAACACAAGAAGACACCCTCAGTCACATATTTAAGTGAGTAAAAACGTTTGTACAGTTTAAGACATATTAACACTGGTTAATAAGCAGGATAACCACAGATGGATGAAAAAGGTAGATACCATTCCCCTTAGAAAAACATATTGTACTTATGTAGACCTATTATCATTGTAATCATCTTTTTTTAAGTGATGACTAATTCTCTCTTCTGAAATGAATAGGTTTCATATACTCCTCAGCCAGCCCTCTCAGCTTTGTCTTGCATTTTATTAATTTTTATATCGCTTCAATCAATTTAAAGTTCTAGTGCAAATATGTAAAATTAGAAAGTTCTGTTATTGGTAACCATCATTATTATGGGCTTTCAAATGGTTTATATTGAACACTTACAAGCAATTAAACCGGAATATTAATTGGAGTAAGGTAAAAAAAAAAAAAAAAAAAAAAATAATAGCACATATTCATACTCTCGAAGTTTGCAATAAAATATGAAAGGATAACATGTAATAAACTTACAAATATAATATGCAAGCACAACTGAGTAACTTTCGCCTTATTATTATGTACGGTAATTGTAGATTTTCAAATCATATTGACTGGTAGGTACACGTACGTATGGTAACAACTACTCACATGAATTAAACACTGTGAAAATACTCAGCATGCTGCAATATAACTTTATATATGAAGTAGTTGACATATGTCGAAAGTTGCGTGTAAATTGAAGCACGCAAATGTCACGCACTCGTGTTATGTCTTGAAAATCATTTTACACGCCCAATACTGACAAATAAATTACAGTCACCGTAAGACAATGTAATCTGCACTAGACCAACGCCGACATCTGGGTGGCGTCAACTGTACTGACAGTGATACCTAATCACGAGAGAAATTAAACGATTAAGGTGCATTAAACTATTGTTTGATTTTTACCAATTTCTCAAGTTTTATACAGCAGACCTGGGGCTGATATTAAGTGAACAATTAACATTTGTTCCAGAATTTATACACATTAAACTCATTACTGAAATGTCTGCAAAAACTCAATTGGAACTTCAACAACAGTGACAGACCAAGAGTATACAAACAGTTTTCAAAACATCCCGCCCTAAAACTGTACCAAAGATGTTTCTCGACTGCCATATAACGAAACTCCTTGGCTTTAACCAAGGAGGATAGATTGAGTCTGGATCGCGGCAATACGCACTTGGCTGTAGAATGAAGAAAATGGAGTATCTACTTTATACTCTGGATTCCAGAGTACATACTCAGATTCGCATGAATAAAGTGAGTCGGAGAATATACTTCAGCTGAACTATGTTCTCGGCGTGAGTAACGGGGTGGGAGAAGTTGCTCACAACAGAGAACATTCTCCAATTTCATATGAATAAAACTGCAGAAGTTTCTCACGACGGGAGAACATTCTCAGATTTCTGGAGTGAGCTCTATGGCATACTCCGTGCTGATTAACTTCTATTAAGGTTACGTTTTACTGAGGTTTATAATAAAAATGACAACAATTTTGTTACTTAGAAGGCAAAAGCAAGTTCCTTTATATCTAGCCTTTAAGAAATACGAGGTGATCTATAAAGTTAATACAAATAAAAACATTTAGTTGACGAGCATCTTCCTTCGGAAAAATCGTGTGACACTTTCAGCATTTTATACAGTGACGAGAGTGATGTAAGAGGTGTTTTCATTACCGACAAAAAAATGAAACACAAATGGATTCAGCTGCATGTTTACTCATTTGTTTGGCGTGTATATTTACAGTTGTAAACAGTCGTATAGCAAAATAATATTGTTTTAAAATAGGGTCTATTAGTAAGACCTTATGCTGTTAGTTCCAAATAAAGTGTATCCCAGGACTTCACAGTTTCTATCACAAAATAAATATTGCTGCAATACCAAGTAGGCCTACTGAAGTACTGTTTCTATCCAAACCCGTTGGCTATTTAAGATGCGTTTTCTGACTTCGTAATCGTAACTTCTGTCTTGTTAGAAGTAAGTAAACACGACAGGAAAATTAATAACTGATTAATTACATACCTAGCAGCGTGTTTCTTGTTCAAAATCGCATGGCCTAACGCTTATGAGCAAACCATTGGGTGTCATATTTAACAAGGCCTATGTCATGTTAGAACACTCCGACAGCATTGCACGTTGTAACAGATGAATATGTGATACATTCTTATATATCGTTCGCAAATTGTGCTAACTCTACTTTATTAACAAACGAGTTTCTCGCGTGACGAAAATTTTGTATCACCAGCAGAACACATTTTCGTAAAAAGTGCATATTTAGTCTTAATAATATGCTCCTTCACAACAAATTAATATCTAAACATAGTACAGTTCTTTCAGAACACGTAAATGCCTACTCCGTATTTGTACACTCAATAATTTGCCTGATTGGGCTAGTTTAAAGAAATACACGATTGGACAGCTGATCTGTGGCGGACATGACACGCGGAGAACTTACTCAAATAGGAGGGGAGGTAGCGAGAATGAACTACCTGCTGAGAGCATATGCTTCGAAGTTTTTATTCATACGAATTTGAGAACTTACTCAGAGAACGTTCTTTTGCTCTGAGAATCTTCTCTGGAGCATGTACTCTTTTTTATTCATACGACCCATGGGCTAAACCGTGATTTTCCGCTAACAGTGATTTCCGTGATTGCTACTTTTAAATCACCGTGTTTCTAAACCGTGATTAATCACGGTTTAGAATCACTGTTTGAGATTTTCACGACATGTATCCCTCCGCGATTTCTACTCCCGCTATTCCGTGATTTCAGCTCTTTCCGCTGTTCAGTGATTTCTGCTCTTTTCGCTATTTCCGTGATTGAATCGCCGCGATTCTGGCGACTTGTATACTGTACAATAAACTTTCTACCACATCAAGACAATGAAAGAATAGTAAATATTGTTAGTAAGTGTAAAAATTATTTGCAAGGTAGGTGTTATTTCATTGTCAATGAATATATCCCCTCAATTTTAATAACTTGTTTCTTTAATGTAATTGATACTGCAGTTATTAGTGTGTGCTGTTATTTAAATACACTGGCCTATAATAGTTATCATATTACTTTACACTTTACTTTAGTAATATAGTATCAGTTTTACTGTTAGGTGCCATATGTTTTTAAGATGTATCATGGAAAGCTAACTGGATACTTAAATAAATAAAAAGTTACTGCAGTTTCATTTCCAGTCCCATAAACTTTTAACTCAAAATTTATGCATACATATGAAATAAGAAGCTGAGATCTTTACTATAATTGAAGCAGTAAATGTGATATTAGTATTCCAGCGCAAGTCCCAAGGGGAATGATTTTATGCATATGTTTTTTCGAGTTGCTCATGCGTTGGTAACGGCAGCAGAGAGCGCACAACTCGGACTCTGATTGGCTACTACGCGGTATTGCCAACATCGTAGAGGAGTGCAAGCGCGCACATTTCAAATAAGTGCTTCTTCAAGTTGGAGATATAAGTTTTATGCGACAACTGTATGCCGCACAAATTACATTTCGCATAGTCGCTATTAAAAGCGGTGAAATGACACATCTCGCTCGTCCTCGATCGCTTCATCTCGGCAGAAACAAGATATACACTTTTTGACGACGAACGGCGAAATGGACGAGATATGTTTTTCAGTTTTTAACCTCTCCTTGCCGGGCCCTGGCGATTTTCTAGCAAAAACGCACAAGTGTATGCAAACTGGTCACTGTCCATAATCGGCTTTTAGCCGGTACACCCGCTCTTCGTTAATCGGTGATTCGCTGCTATACCCGTTCTTCGCTTATCGGTGATTCGCTGCTATACCCGCTATTTGCTGCATTGATATTAGTACAGATTTCGACCCACAGATAGCTCTTTTAGCCTTTGCTGTTTCTCTTCCCTCACCTCCTCTTCGCTTTTCCGCTATTCGCTGCTACACCTGCTATTCGCTGCTGCATTTAGTACTCATTTTGACCACCAGGTGGCTCTGTGTAGTTTGTACTGCTGTTCGATGCTATTCCTGCTTATCGCTACCCAACCGGACCGTGACTGAAATCACGAGGTTCGTTCGAGTGGCCCAAAAGCTGATAGTTCCTGACAGTTGCTGACGATTTGGAAGGCCTCTACTGCGCATGCGCGCTTTTTGACAGTTGCCAACTCCGAAGCCAACTCGAACGCTTATTTCACCTGTTTCGCATATTGGCCACCCATAGCGCTAGTTGGCATCTTTTTTCTCTACCAATGTTGAAAGTGAAGTTATGACTGGCGATGTGTTATGCATTTCTCAATGGAGAAAACTATTTAAGTCGTCATGAAACATTTGCAATTTACCGTTAAACCAAAGTATAATAATAAAGATTAACAAGACACATTTGCCTGCAAACCGTGTATCTGTCGAGTATAAAATTCGTGTGACGAAACTAGGTTAACTTGCGAGTCGCGATGTTACCAGACGACCATTCCATCAAAACATTCTTCTTGAGAAAGCTCACGTTGACGTGAGGTGGCGGACCGGCGACGGACAGTGTGCATTCCGCCATTAGAAATACATTGTGGATTAAATTCTGATCATAAACTTCGACAAAACGCAAAATATATGTAAACATGTCTCTCCATTTATAAATAATGTAGCCAATTTAACCTGACAAAACCTCATACAAAAATGAGGTAAATTAGGATAGTTGTGTGTGAAAGGAATATTTGGTAACATACAACTTCATATGCATTTTGTCCCATTATTATGAGTTACAATAAAATTTACAAAAATGAAACATACAAAAATTTGCAGGTGTTGTGCAAGAATTATCATCGTACATGATTTTCCCAGAAGTTACACATTTCGTGTAGAAACGCCCACATTGGCACTAATAGATTTCTATAATATATAACCACAAGGAGAAACACGTAACAGTAATTGTGGGACGCTATAGTGGCACATATGTCGGTTATAAAAATCTATCACTGCTAATGCCTGTTGTGATCTATATTATTCTTATGTGTCAATCACTTCATTTACAGATGGCACAGAAAATCTCAGTAGGACTATTTTTACTTCATTTTCAGGCGAATATATCACAATCCAAACTGTAAAAACATACGCATTCATCTTTAAATTCGTGTTATGAAAATTTCCACACCTTTCATTTATAGTATGTATGGGTGTAATAAAAAGGGGACGTACTGTATTAGAAGGCCACATAAGTTGGAAGAATGCCTGTCTAATATACAAACTCAGCCTCAATCAAGAGAAAATGGAAGACTTGGAACGCAAACCTCTTCGTAAATGTGCAGGCTTGTCTTTTGGCCGAGGCTTGTTAAACGCTTTGGAGTTAGTCAGAAAACAGTTTGACGAAAATCCGCTGACTTAAACTTTCGGTCGCCAACTATCAGCTCCGCCACTCGAACACCAGATTGGCCAGTCAGATATCGTCAGCAAGAGTCAGAAGTGCCACTCGGACGCCTCAAACTGTTCCTGACAGTCAGCAGCGCCACTCGAACGAAGCTACGGTCAGATTCCAGATCGCCGCGACCGTGAAAACAGTGAATTTTCAATCACCGTGATTTTTCACGAGTACGTGATTTCTTGCCCATCTCTACTTGGCTGTTCTAACAAGCACTTGTCTGTTCTGACGTTTAGCTACCGGAAGCGTACATCACGTGACTGTCCCATATGTAAATTGTAAACACAACGTTGCAGACCTGCTCCGGGCGGAATTTTTTGTTGTTGTTCAACGAAACAACAACAAAAATAGCGAAGAACAGCAGCAACGAAATAACGAATACAAACAAAAATAACGAAAAACAGCAGCAACGAAATACAAAAAACAAACAACAAAAGTAACAACAACAAAGAACTAAGAAGTAACAAAAAAAATTATACGAGACAACGAAAGCACTCTAGGCAGCAAACCGCAGAATGGAATGGAGGCTAGAATGGAAGGCGGATTTGAAACATGTTGAGTGGTCACGTGACGGCAATTTCCGGTTAGCAGCTGTTCGAACAGCCAAGTGCGTACTGCCGCGAGCCAAACCCCCTTGGATTTAACCACAGACATAAGTCTGTGGTCTCACGGCAGTACCTTAAGCCCCGTTTACACCGAAGCGAACGAGCAGCAGCGAACGAGCATTCGCTCTGGTGTAAACGCTATGCGCGCGCTGTTCGGTCACGTTCGGCTCGCATTCGCAAATGTTCGCTTGTGTTCCGCTGGGTGTCGGTTTCAGAGCGAACCATCAAAGGATATTCGCGACCTCTCCGCTTCAGCGCTAGCGTATGCGACAAACTGCGTATGGTCGCCCTGCGGCAGTGTGCTGTTTTCTCTTACGTTCGCTTCGGTGTAAACACTTATTCGCAAGTACAAGCCAATGCGTGCGCGCACAGGCGAATTCCTGGCGAATGCGCATTCGCCTGTGTTCGCTCGTGTTCGCTATGATGTAAACGGCGCTTTTGAGTATAGATATTTATACTCTAAAGCCCGTTTTAAAAGATCAACGAACTTGTAATAGATTGCTAACAAGTTGCGTTAATGGCGGCCGTCAGTCGTTTGAACGGCTGCACTAGTATGATCGCGCTAGTATCGAAGCGCGATAATTATAGTGATAAAGAAATATAACAAGTTCTAAATTCGGTACTAGTGGGTTCACTGCGCATGCGCGAACTAGCAGCTGTCTGCTGCAGTCGCCGCTCCAGTTAGTCCGCCATTTGCTTCTTATTTACGTATATTTTGCGTTATGTCGAAGTTTATGATCAGAATGTATTACAAAATGTATTTCTAATGACGGCATTCACACTGACCGTCACCTAACGTCAACGTCACGTTAAGCTTTCTCAAGAAGATTGTTTTGATTGAACGGTTGTCTGCTGACATCGGAAGTTAACCTATTTTCGTCACGCGATTTTCATACTGTAGTCGACAATTACACGGTTTGCACGCAAATTTGTCTTATTAATCTTTAGTTTTTTATTATACTTTGGTTTAGCGGTGAATTGCAAATGTAACATGACGACTTAAATATTTATCTCAATTATTGTCCACCGAAAAGCGAGGTCGTAACTCTGAAACCGAAAAATGGATTATGATGTGCAATATCGTAACAGGAAAGACTGAAGCCAATTGTTTATTTGAATTATATCGTAATTTCATGATGCAATTTTCAATAAATAGCATTTTAAATGAAAAAGTCAGTGCAAATGAAAGACAAAAATTCAGTTGAAACTTCCTGGCAGATTAAAATTGTGTGCCGGAACCGGGACTCGAACCTGGGACCTTTGCCTTTCGCGGGCAAGTGCTCTACCACTGTGCTACCCCGACACGACTCACGATGCCGCCTCACAATTTTACTTCCGCCAGTACCTCGCCTCCTACTTTCCAAACTTCACAGAAGTTCTCCTGCGAAACTTGCAAGACTAGCACTCCTGGAAGAAAGGATATGGTGGAGACATGGCTTAGCCACAGCCTAGGGGATGTTTCCAGAATGAAACTTTCACTCTGCAGCGGAGTGTGCGCTGATATGAAACTTCCTGGCAGATTAAAATTGTGTGCTGGAACCGGGACTCGAACCTGGGACCTTTGCCTTTCGCGGGCAAGCGCTCTACCACTGAGCTACCCCGACACGACTCACGATGCCGCCTCACAACTTTACTTCCGCCAGTAACTCGTCTCTTACTTTCCAAACTTCACAGAAGTTCTCCTGCACACAATTTTAATCTGCCAGGAAGTTTCATATCAGCGCACACTCCGCTGCAGAGTGAAAGTTTCATTCTAAAAATTCAGTTGTCCATGACGTTATTAACAATGTCAGTGGGCAAATCGTAGTAGATAAAGTAAAGAAGGTCTATTTACACTCTTATAAATATAGCTTGATGTGTTCATAAGTTTATTTTTTTCGCTTGAAAATAGATTCGAATGTTTTGAAATGTTGTTTCACTTCCCAGAACTTTACCACACTAAGTTGACCAAAAACATCGATTACAAGGTTTTCTTTGGCCGTCAATGACATTTAGCGTTGTTTCCTCAATTCCAGTATTAAACTATGACTTTCTACGTAACAAATCGGCTTTTATAACCTCACTTTCAACATCGGGTATTATTGTTCGTTTACGTTTATCGTCTAACATGCGGCCACAAGATCTTGCTTGAGTTTGTAGTTCAGGGCTAGTACCCTAGGAGCGCTTCAGTAGACTATTATCTATCTTGTTCACCTTCGTTCAAAGTTAGGCAGTACGCACATGGAAATTCTGACGTTTACCTGCTGGATTTTTACGTCACGTGAGTGTCCCACATGTAAACACAAGGTTGCAGTCTTCCTCCCAACGGAATTTGTTGTTGAAACTATTGAAGGATTCAGTTTAGCGAGATTTGTGGTATTCCTAACTCATGTTGTATTCCTTTATTTACAATAAGCAAAACGGAGTAAAAGTAAGCAGTAGGCGGTCACTGCAATTTACTTAGTTTATATTACATGTGCAGAGGACACACCAAATTACTCAACAGAAACGTGTTTATTGTTTTCTTTCTCCCTGTGATTATCTGGAAGTTTCAGTACTTATAATGAAATGTGCTAAATACTTCAAAATAACTCTAGTGAAAATGTTGACGCTATTCTAGACTGCAGATCAGTTTACCACCACGTATTCTCATTGGCTGGCTTCTACAACTCCAAATAGCTGTCACTGTTCAAAACAATCTGCACTTAGCGATGACTGTCAATACATCAAGATGTAAGATATGCACTGTTACATTTGGCCACAACAGGCAATATCCTTAAATGTGTAACAATAACTCGATTAACTGTTCAATTGTGCCTAACATAGGTAAATTCGCACATGTAGTAATTGAACTTAATGAAGTATAGCAATTTATCTTCTGAATACACAATCACGAATCAGATGTGTGTGTGTGTATGTGTGTGTGTGTGTGTGTGTGTGTGTGTGTGTGTGTGTGTATTGTGACCAACGAGCTTGAATTTCATACACTACGTTTACATGTAACACATCTTCCGGAAGACGAAAACCGATTTTCGCTGACTTGTTTACATGCCACATCTTGAATCGGATTTCCTAATCCACTTAAGATAGCGGCTGAAAAACAGCTGATTCAGTCCCCGATTTAGTCAGCATAATCGCTATTTTTCTTTACTTAAATACACATATTCATGCTCACTCTAATTTTAATACTTTTATTTCACATTAGAAAATATCACTCTTTCCATATGTGCCGAAAATTCTTACCAAAAAAACAATCTGACAAGCCAATAACGCTTCAAAAACGATTGCGTTTACATGGGCACGAAAATCGATTGTGGAAGTGGAAAACCGCTTTATGCCGTGTCCTACGTGGGCGACAAAAGCGAGTGACAGCGCACGACATACAGCGACATGACACAGCAGCTACAAGCGGCGACATTCGGCGGCATGGCCAGGTGTCCTACGTGAGAGCAAGACCAACTACAATATTGTAGTTGGTCTTGGTGAGAGACAGCTTCTCGCTACAAGATGGCCGCAAGAAGCGTTCAGCTGTTTCTAAAATTTGACACCCGTAATCCGTAGAATAACAATATCTCCGGAGTAAGGCAATAACGTTTTATTTACTTAATGAAATAAGACGTAAAAAGAGTGCTGTGCATTATATTTACAAAGTGAAGAATGTTCATGGACCATTCATAGCTTCAAATACGAAAATAGTGAAGATCACCAGCCAAATACGAGTACAGATAGTTTAGAATTTTTGTTTTGTGCCTACAAACCATCAACAACTGAATAAGTACACAATGAGTCGTATTGTAGGACGACAGTAAATCATTTAATTCTGGACGGTATTGCTACCAGCGAGCGTTACATACGGGCATGGGCGTCACCGATGGGGTGGGGGGGAGGACAGGGGGGACGTGTCCCCTCCAATATTTTTTTAAAAACAGTTTTAATTTTTTTCTTGGTTGACAAATAATGACATTGTTGAACGCATATCACCGAGCTTAAATAATAATGCATGCTGGAAGTTCTTATGCACTGTGACTTAATTATTTACATGATTTACTAACGTGCTAGTAAACCAACAGTGTATATTATGAGTCACAAATAAGACACTGTCTGAGGGCACCACACACGAGCGACGAATCGCAGCAATCCGTCGCACGCAGTATCGCTGCAATCCGTTGCTCGCCTCCTCCTCGCCACACATGAGCGATTTGTCGAACAATTTTACGAGAATTACGAACGCTTATATGTAAGCAAATTCTGGGATGGAAAAGGCTCTTTTATTTACACCATCCTGACGAATAATAATTATAAGTGATAAGTTTTAGAAAGGGGAATTGTAAATTACTGTTAAACTTGTTTTGAATCCGTTTTCCTAGAAATTTTTGGTTACGTTACACTTTTGGAGCCCACAGGTGACCTGTAGACATCTTTCTGAAAAACTATGACACTTTTGTAGCGTATTCTTGTAAACTAATAGGTTTCCAGCGTGGTAATGTTTTGAAATGTGCTTCTTTCTGACCGATTATTTTCACTTTTGTAAACTGGTCTTATTAATCAAACGCACACAGTATTTAATAATGTAGATTTCGTTGTTTGGTACTGTTTCACTCAACCGATTGAGTTGTAGTTGTGTATGAACGAATCTGTGATATATTTAAATATCTTTATACTCTTGCCATTTCGAAATATTGTAGCATTTTATGATAACAACTGATTCAATGATTTTCATTGTCATTTATAATATGTAAGGGTCTGATCAATAGTTTCGACTGAGAAAAATGCGTATGTACACACGGAAGAAATAAGTTTATTTACTAATAATTTGTTCGTCTTTCAAAAAATGTTCAAATGTTTGTAAATCTATTGGATCAAACTGCGTGGTCATCAGTCCGTAGCTTACAAACTACAGTACTTAAACCTAGGTAAACTAACCTAAGGACAAACACACACACCCATGCCCCAGGGAGGACTCGAACCTCCATGGCGAGCAACTGTGCGCTCTGCAGTGAGAGGCTTTAGACCGCTCGGCAACTCCGCAGCGGGCGGTTCGTCTTTCTGAATTACTTCATTGAACTACAGAAATTCAAATGAGCTACGTAGTTAACTTTAAGCAGTTCAATGAACTAGCCACACGAACGACATACTTCATTTGTAATCGAAAAATACCACAAAATGGAAGTGCTTAAAAAAAAGCAACGCTAATAAATTAACGACCAAAACATTATTACGTAATTTTTGTGTTTCTTTCCTTCCTAGGTCTTTTGCGTGTGTCATGTGTATAGTCTTGAGAAAGGAAAATTCCTTCTCATATAACAGTTCACGAAAATTAACTTTTATGGTGGGAATGAAATTTTTAGATACAGGGTAAATAAGATGTAAAAACCATGAAATTATATGTGGAGATTATTAAAATCCGATTTTCATACACTCTTCAATCAGTGAACTTACAGAGCTGTTTTCGTCTTTCGTTCCGACATCGTTCGTGCAATTCCTAACTATTCCATTAACTGCAATAACTGAACTGACGGTACCATTTCGGTCTTCCGATACAATGCAGTTTATTCAGCTATAACTTAGGAGGTTCTGAAACACACACTTTCAGGTCGTGAGGGTGGGGTGTACTCAGTCACCCATATGGAGTACTAGATTAGATTAGATTAGTACTTGTTCCATAGATCATGAATACCACACTTCGTAATGATGTGTAACGTGTCTGGGACTGCGTTCACGGCCTCTCAACGCACAAGTTGCAAGGACTGCCGTGTTGTCAGACACACTAACAGTCGCTACGCTATGGGCAGCTGCATTCACAGAAGTTCAGCCTGTCTCATTAGGGTCAGATCAATTGCTATAAACAATGTCACCGACTACAATTGATTGCAATAATATAGAATATTTCCTTTTACTTTGAAAACCCATTTTTGGTGACCTCAACAAAATTCTGATTTAGTTTAGAATTCTGTCATTATTCCCTTAAAGTGTGTGTTCCTTTTCAGATAATTTAGAAGAGAACGTTGGTGATCTTTTACCCGAAGTAAAATCTGAAGAGGAAGTTTTGTCATTGTCATGTTTGTCAACTGAAAGACCGAAAAGCGTCGCTGCAACTGCAAAATGATATCGCCTGACGCTAGTTTTGATTGCTCCCCTCCCCACAACATCCTGAAATTCTACCAGATGGTTTCCCTGTGCAGCATCTTTCAGGCCGAGTACTTATCTTCTAGAAAAGTTGGTATAAGACGATTCCTTGACTTCACATAGTTGGATCCGAAGGAGTAAACTGTTTTTATAGCACAAAATATGCCGAGTTGTGCCCTACAAAACTCTTTCAACTAAAGCCGAGGAAGCAGTTAGAGAAAAAGAATTTAAGAACTGGAAAAAGGCTATTGAAAAATTTAAAGCTCATGAGAAGTGTGTTGCTCATTATTAGGCTGTATTGAGCCATACTCATTTAAAAGTCGCTACTGAAGCGAAACTTTTTAAATTTATTACCAATTTATTACCAAATCTTTGTCATTCACCAGCCATGGCTGGACAGACAGCTTCAAAATTACAATATTTGCATCACAATAAAATGAATCTAACAACTGTGATCAGATTACACATATTTGAACATAAAGTGAGCATAATATCCACTTAACAATAACTGCACAATAATATTAATACAAGAACAAACAAA
Source organism: Locusta migratoria (assembly GCA_026315105.1). NCBI lineage: Eukaryota > Metazoa > Arthropoda > Insecta > Orthoptera > Acrididae > Locusta > Locusta migratoria. The sequence continues at coordinate 206,734,028 of CM048748.1, forward strand.
AAACAAACATGTCTATTCTTGACATCAAGTTAAAAGTCAGGTAGTCGCTGTGATATCGCTGGAAAAAAATTCTTCAATGCTGTACATTGGCTTCTCTTTTAATTTACATAGGATAGTTTTTCTAAATTTCTCCAGTGGTAATGATTGTATTTCCTATGGTAGTCCATTAAATAATTTTATAGCTACCATTGGAAAGCTGCTTTGTGTCTTTGTTAAACGACATCTTGGCCTGTCTATACTGTCTTTCTATGGGTGCGGTGTTGATGGATGTCACTCCTCTTCGTGCAGGTCTCTTGGTTTGTCTTTATGTACACGAGGCAGTTAAATATATACTGGCTGAACACAGTGAACACACCCAGTCTAGAAAAAATAGGTTTGCAGTGGTCAGTTTTTTTGCTCGAGGTAATGATCCTCATAGCTTTCTTTTGCAGTAAGAGCACGTCCTTACAGCCAGCAGAGTGGCCCCATAGCAACAGCCTATAACTGATGTGGCTGTGGAATATTGCATAGTACACAATAAGCAAGTACTGTTCTGAGATTATATTTTTTTAGTTTTCTCAAGACGTAGCGGGTCTGTGAAAGTTTGGAACACACATGTTAACTTGGTGTCGATGAAGTAACCCAGTAGTTTAACTGCTGCTGTGTCACCCGGTACTCCAGTAACACTGAGACTACATATCATCCCCTTTGTTTTCTCTTCATTTATTTTCATTCTGTTCATTTCAAACCAGGCTTTGGTTTCACTGAACAGAATATCTGCCTGCTGTACAGCCTGAGTAATATTTTCTCCTTTTGCAAACAAGGTAGTATCATCTGCAAACTGCAGTGTGTGTCCATTGGAGCCTACGTCATTTACAAATATAAGAAACAAGAGGGGCCCTATGACCAATCTCTGCGGCACTCCGTGTTTTACATTTCTTTCAACTGAGACTGCTCCCTGCACTGATACAATCTGCTGTCTGTTCATTAAGTATGATTCAAGAGTTTGCAGGACAGTTCCTCCAATACCATATGATTTTAGTTTGTTGAGTAAAGTCTTATGTGGGATGCAGTCAAATGCCTTACTAAGATTACAGAGGACCAAAGCTATTGACTCTTTGTCTTCAAATCCATGACTTATTTTTGAAATTAAATCAAGTACAGCTGTTGTTGTTGACTTTCCCTTTCGAAACCCATGCTGTGTATCATACAAGAGATAATTTTCTTCAAAGTAACTTACAAGTTGCTCTTTCATTATTGATTCGATCATTTTAGCTAGTATTGGTATTATGGATATGGGCCTGTAACTTGACACTTCATGTGGATTTCCTTTTTTGTAAACAGGTACTGTGCGGGCAACTTTTAAGAAATCTGGGAATTCCCCAGCATGGAGACATTTGTTTATCACTACTGTCAGTGGTTTAGCAATTTTATATATTATGGTTTTTAGTACAGTACAGGACATGCCATAAATATCTGGACTCACTGAAGGCTTGTAGCTTTTTACAATTTTTATTATGTCTTTTGCATAAACCCTCTTCCATGTTACCATACTGCAATGATTCTCAATTTTTATGGTGATTGCACGATCTATTCCAAGGTCAGGAATTTCACCTACTGTTCTTTCCACTATGTTTATAAAATACTCATTAAATTCATCTGGGCTGCAGAAATTTGTGCAGGAGGTTGGCTTTTGCATGTGCTCACTAACTAAAGCCCATGGAGCTTTACAAGGATTATGGGCCTCCTCAATGAATTTTGCATTGCTTTCCTTCTTTGCTTTTTCTATTTCCTTTCTGTACATCCGTTTAGCCTGTAGATAACTACTGTTCAGCCTGTCCTTGGTGTCAATGTTTTTAGCTGCTTTTACCTTGTCATTTAGCAGTTGAACGATATATTTTATTTTGGTTGGTCTAGGTGTGTACCACCGCTTTACTTTGACAGTTTTCTGGCTGGAATATAATTTGGTATTTGGACTTCTCTTGAGTTTTAATGGAAAGTGTTCATCAAAATTGTCTCTGAGAGTCTGGAACATGCAACTTAATGCATTGTTTGGTGCCACTTCATCATATATATGGTGTCAATTGATAGAGGACACAGTAGTCTTGAAAGTATCTAAGCCTTTCTTTGTAATAGTCCTATTTCTGAACACATAATTTGAATGCCAGCTGGAAAGTTGTGGTGTACTCACTGAGTTTGTACATAGTTTCATGATCACTGCACTGTGGTCTGCAATTACAGGATCTACCACACTTAGTGTGTAGTCCCAGCTGTTTAGATTTGTAACAATGGTGTGAAGACAACTGTCTCCTCTTGTTGGTAGATAATTTGCCACAAACAGTCCATAGCTGCTTACCTGGTTCATGAAGGCCAATTCCTGTGTACTACCATCTCCAATATGAATGTTAAAGTCTCCACAGAGGTCAACTTTTGCTCCTAAGCGCACTAAGTGACACATACAGCTTTCCAGTAGATTAATAAAGTTATCAAAACTGCCATCTGGGGATCGATATACAGAAACCACAATTAGATTAGCATCTGGTAGCTCCAAGGCAGCCACTTCTAGATCCTTGTCTACACAGAAGTTACTTAAATCAATTTTCTTTACACTGAGTGCACTATTCACATACACAGACACACCACCATGGATAGCAGTTGCTCTACACAATATATTCACTATTTACAGGTATTCAATACACCTGTAATATTAAATTTCTGGTTGAATTAGCCAGTGTTCACTTATACACAGTACATCAGGTCTCACTTCCTCAACAAAGAGCGACAATTCATCAAGTTTTGTCCTGATACATTGCACATTTTCACTTGCTATAATCAGCTCAGCATTTTCTCCAATGGTGTCACTGCTTTTCCACCGGAAAGTCCTTGGTTTACAATGTTTATCACACTGGTGCATTGGGCATCTTCCGGAATAAAAAACGTCTTATTACAACGTTTTTGGGCCATACACTGTTGTCCATAATTTCATCTTTTAGGTCGAAATCAACTCCAATCTTGAAGCTATCATGTATTCCCATCGTTTCTACTGTAAAACTGTTGTGGTTAGGGAAAATATTCTGTAAGAAGTTAGTTACAGTTTCACTTGTAGTGCTATGTCTCAGTTTGCCTAGGTGAAACCAGGCTTTTTTGTCACCATATAGGAGTCCTTTTTCATCACCAGTTCCTATTACAGCGTTTCTAGTGCCCACTTTGAAAGTACTTTTGGTTTTAGTACTGATATTTGCTGATGTATGTGTAGTAGGCATTAAAGAACACTGTTCCCCACATTTTCCCTCTTGCAGTACAGTCCTGCCTGAGAGCTTATTTCCCTGTGTTGTGCCTGTAGAGGTTTTGTAAGATTATATATATATATATTAATTTTTTTTTAAGCACTGTGACATATGTTCTACGTTCTTGCTTCTTGTTCCCCTCCTGAAGGCTGGCTGTAAAGTTTTCGTCTGTTTGACTGTTTTCATCTGTAACTGGTTTGTTTTCAACAGTGGAATTCGATTTACTGATGCATTCTTTGTTTAGACCCGAGCCTGATGCCACTACAGAGATGTTATTGGCGTAATTTCCGATAGTGGATTCACCAGTTGTTGATTTCACAATATTGTTATTGCTGCTGTGATGGTTGGTAGAGACTGGTGCTGTTTCTATGACACATTCCTGTCTTGCATTTTTGTTTTGCGTAAGATTTGTGCTGTTTACCTGTTTAGTTTTAGCCATAACACTTTCTCCATATAGTGTTTGTCCAAGATGGTCGTCGATTTTGATGCTTCTTTACTTTGTTTTAACGAGTGTGGTAACCACATTTCTAGTCTACAGTTTGTAGTAATCACAGTATCTAGTTTTTCTTTTATTTCTTTGTTATCACTCACAACGTTTTTCATCATTTCACTGAGATGACTCACTAATGCAAGTAAACTTGCCTCACCTTGTTGCTTAGTGTCTAAAATTTGTTCATATTTTGCCATGTTTGCGCCTTATGAGGTTTCGTCCCTTAACTTTAACAAAAACCAACAAAAAAACTATTCATCAGAAAAAAACAATTTTCCTATACCCAACAGACGAAAAGGAAGTACTGAATATTATAGGAGAATTAAAACCAAAATTTTCATCAGACATTGATAATATTCTCGATTACCTATTTAAAAAATGTGCTACAGTAGTAACAAAGCCCCTAACTCATCTTTCAATTCCTCATTGTGAAATGGTGTTTTTCCTGAAAAGCTAAAATTGGCTAAAGTAAAACCTCTGTTCAAAAAGGGAGACAAAAGAAATGAAAAAAACTACAGACCAATATCCTTGCTGCCTGGGTTCTCTAAAATATTAGAACAAGTTTTCTACAGAAGATGCATTAGTTTCATAGAGGAAAATAATTTTTTATCAAATACTCAACATGGTTTTAGAAAACAAAAGTCAACAGAAACAGCCATTTTTGATTTTGTAAATGAAGTTTTGTCTACAATAGACCAGAAAGAACATCTATCAGCATTATTTTTAGACCTGACAAAGGTTTTTGATATGATATACCACAACTTACTACTTAAAAAGTTAGAATATGTAGGCATCAGGGGTTTGGCACATCAATGGGTAACATCGTACCTTAAAAACAGAGCGCAAATAGTAGAAATTGCACATCAGGAAGAAAGTAATATTTATACCTACCAATCTGAAAGAAAGGACATTAAATAAGGTGTGCCTCAAGGTTCTATCTTGGGACCAGTGCTGTTCCTGATCTTTTAATTACCTAGAGACATCCAGCAGCTCCCAGAAATATATAAAATTTGCAGATGATACAAATATACTAATAAAAGGTAAAACGGCTGCAGACCTACAACATGAAATACAAAATTGCACTTCACACATTGAAGAATGGTTCACCACTAACAATCTTGTTATTAATACAGCGAAAACAGTAACAATGCACCTCCATACCATAAAAAATGAACATCCTCTAACCCCCACTATAAAACTCTTTAATAAAAAATTAAAAACAGTAAACTCAACCAAATTTCTAGGCATATCAATTCAAGATTATATGAAATGTGACACACACATAAAATACATTAGCAAGAAGTTGAACACAGTATGCTACAGTATAAGGATACTTGCTAGGTGTACAACAAAAGAAACATTAAAAAATGTGTATTATGCCCAAGCAGAGTCACTGCTGCGATATGGGTTATTTTTTTGGGGGAACTCACCAGAAAGCAAATACTGTTTTGTAGCACAAAAGAGGATCATACGGTCAATTGAAAATGCAACACCCAGGAAATCTTGCAAACCACTTTTTAAAGCGCTGCAAATACTACCATTGCCATGTCTGTACATCCTTGAGACAGTTACTTATATTACGAAGATTTCAGTAGCACAAAACAATTTAGTATATACAAACAAATCAGTTCACACGCATGACACAAGACAAACACTTGACCTTCATAGTGAGCACCTACGAACAACTCTCCGACAAAATGGACCTCTTCAAATGGGAAAAAAAATTATACAACAAACTTCCTCACCATATCAAAACAATCAAAGAACACCAAAAGTTCAAATTGGCTGTAAAAAAGTATTTACAAGATAAATGTTACCGGTATTACACTGTCAGTGAATATCTGTCAACTTAATGTCATGTTTTCTCACATATAACTACTGTAACTATTGACACCTGTTGTATGATGTTGATTATATTATTATTTAGACATGCTAAAAACTAATTAATAGATGTAATATAGTAATGACTCATTTTGTTGTGATGTGCCATACATACAAGAAATCTGTATAATTATGTAAAAAACTTGTAAGCAATATCCTATATCAATAATTTGATGAAGTGGATGCTTAAATAAATAAATAAACCTCATGTCACAGAGTTCACAAACGTATTTTATGCGACCTTTTCAACATTTTACAATGCAATCTTCAGCATTACTGAGGCCCACACATTTGGTATGGAACGATTTTCTGCACCAAAGTCCGCAAAAAACACTAAATTCCGTTTTCTTTCTATAATTTAATTATGAAAGCAAGCTGCAAATTTTCAAGAACTGTTAAAAACTCCATGGAATCAGCTCATCGATTGGGAATCATGTTTTGAAAAACAAAAGTTTTGCATATTAATGAAGATACAGCTGTAGGCCATTTCAGTAATGTTGCAAAGATCAAGCCTTTATGTCCTACTAGATGGCTGTACCGACAATCACAAATCAATATATATATATAAAGATTTTTGACTTACCTAAAGTACAGGCTGGTCGATAGGAACACTAAACACACACAAAAACACACAACCATTCGAGCTTTCGCCACCAGTGGTGGCTTCTTCGGGAAAAAGAGGGAGGAACATTTGTTTACCTTCCTTTTTGTCCCCTAAGATAAGTCCTTCCACTCCTGGGATTGGAATGGCTCCTTTTCCACTTCCTTAAAACCCGTATCCTTCCCTTTCTCCTCTCCTTCCTCCCTCTTTTTCCCGAAGAAGCCACCACTGGTGGCGAAAGCTCGAATGGTTGTGTGTGTTTAGTGTTCCTATCGACCAGCCTGTACTTTAGGTAAGTCAAAAATCTTTATTTTAAACCATTTTCCTACCTGGAAGGTCTCCTTCTATAATATTATATATATATATATATATATATATATATATATATATATATATATATATATATATATATATATATATATACACCATGCTTTGGTTATCAAGACATTGAATTAACTAACGGAACAGGGATACGAAGGAGCAATTGGCCTACTTAATGTTTATGAGTCTAGCAAAACGGACCTTGGTTTTCTAATGGGGAAAGAAGTAGTTGAGGTTTCAGAAACCTTGAACAGGAGCTTCCAAGGAGAAAATGGAATGGTCTCGGAACTTTATTCTACAGTTGAAATTATAACTGAGGGCATTAAAAATCTCATGACAAATGAAAAGTTTTCTTCTATGTACAAAGAATGTAATATTAAGACATCTGAGCTCGGCTTACAACAACTGCAACTTACAAGGAAAAAAGTAATTCCCAAGCGATTGTCTGAGGGCATAGATTCTCATCAATTTCTGTTGCTTGAAGAACATTACAAGCAGGAATATTTTGCATTCATTGCTTCAGCTGTCCAAGGGCTTAGACATAGCATACTTGACCAACCTGGTATGAAGAAACAGGTTTCCTTGAAAAAAGTGTTGTTGGAGTGAAAAAGGATACGATGTGGTATCTCCTTACCCGGAAATAGATGATCAGTCTTTGAAAACAGGACTTGAACTCTCATCTACTATATAATTTAAAATGCCTGAAAGATGCTAAAGATGTTATGGTTTCTATGAAAATAGAAGTTTGTGAATTATTTTCTAATGGTGAAGCGTTGGTCAGACTTTTGCTTGTGTGTCCAGCGTCAAACTGTGAAGCCAATTTTTCAGCTGTAAGACGACTGAAGATCTATCTGCGTTCCACAGTAACGCAGTACAGGCTCAATCACGTAGCAGTCTAAAACGTGCACAAGTTGCTGCTGGATGAAATAGACTTAAGAAAAGTTGCAAGAATGTTTATATCTAATTGTGACAACAGAAGAATTGTGTTTGGGTCAGTGCAGGAAGAACTTTAAATGAGTACTTCACCTAATGCTTCTGACACTGCAGTTAACTATTGTTTCGGATTGTTTTGATACTTACTTGTTTGTTCATTTTATAAGGTATTTTTAATGAATTAAAATAAAATGTGTTTGTAATTGGTTTTTTGGTTACATTTCCAATCAAAATCAAGGAGAATATTGTTTTAAAACCTATTCAGTTTGCTGGTACTTGATATTCCCAATGCCCCCCCCCCCCATCACCCATCGGCGTCTAACTCATCAGAATGTACGAAAGTGTCCCGGTTGAGTCGTCCCCCCCCCCCCCCCCCCAATAATTTAGTGCTGGTGACGCCTATGCTGACAGGTGAGTTATATTCGCGCTTTTATAGCCGACAGTTTGGGTGGTCTCCATGAACATGTGTGTCTACACATGAGAGTCCATATGTGAATGCAGCACGATGGTCACCCAGCCCATTCTGCGCGCACTGTTGTGTAAGAACTAAACAACAGGTTTGCAGGAAGATGGTTGGGGTGCCACGGCCTTCATTCATAGCCCGCAAGGTCGTCCGATTTAACACCAGTAGATTCCTTTTTGTGGGGATATCTAAAGGATCGTGTTTATGTCACTGAGCCCTCATCCCCAGATGATCTAAAACGGGCCACGGTGGAGTAGCCGAGCAGTCTAAAGCATCTCGCTGCGGAGTGCGCGGTTGCTCGCCATGGAGGTTCGGATCCTCCCTGGGGCATGGTGTGTGTGTGTGTGTGTGTGTGTGTGTGTGTGTGTGTGTGTGTGTGTGTTGTCCTTAGGTTAGTATATCTAGGTTTAAGTAGTTTGTAAGCTATGGACTGATGACCACGCAGTTTGGTCCAATAGATTTACAAACATTTGAACTTTTTTTTTTAATCTAAAATGGCGCATCGAGGACGCATGTCGCTCTGTCACACCGGCAATGTTACATCTCGTCCGAAGATCCTTTCGACGGCGCATTGCATTGTGCATTGAGAAACATGGACACACATTTGAACATCTCATGTAAATCAACTTCCCACCGCCATAACATCCACCACACAGCAATGTATTATGAACAACGTGTGGTATCTGCCCCTGAAACTTTGACGGGTTGTACCTCCCAAGCTAACAGTGATAGGAATGTATTACATTGATTTGGATGCAGCTGGTTTGAACGATTCCAATGCACGATAGAAAAAACTATTGTTTCATTTAAAAAATTATATCTTTGTGCTGTAACTCTGTGGAAAATGATATAATAAACTATGTTCATAGCTCCGCAGAAAGTGTAACATTTCTTGTGTTGACCTACGACATTAAAATTTCCCGTCACCTATTATTTTATAAGTTACAGAGGCAAACACACTTAGTGAAACACCCTGTATATATACGCAAAGAGATGAGATCACAAGTTCATAATGTGGCTTCAGACTGCCCAGCGTCACAACCTTTCACAACTACATCCAAGTTACGCGTCCCTTTCCAAGGGTTCGAAAAGCGTGCTTTCCCTGCTTTCAAAATTGTATCATTTCATGCATCCTAACGCCTCATCTTTAAAATACAATTTCCCTTCCAAAATTTTATACATTTGAATATCACAGAATTAAATGCTTTGACCATCTCCCTACTAATATTGTTTACATTTAACAAACAAATATATATTTAACAATACTAAAAAACAGTTGAGACTGAAGCTCTTTGGTCAGATTGGCATTAAGCGTGGCATCTCACTGTTCAGATATACTGCCACCGTCAAAATATAGTTACACAATTATTATTTAATTTATCATGGCTTTATATACAAATATATTCAGTTCTTGTTCACAAATACATATAATTGTTTATATATAAATTATCTGCTGCATATCTACTATTTTTAGTCGGCCATGAAATATTTAAGTGAAAGTCTACAACATAAAGAATGTTACTAAGAATAATATTAAATATAATAAAATACATGTGGTGGAATCTATGTTCTGACACAAGAATATTACTACCCCAACGAAAAGTAAAACAAGAGAGTAAAATAAAGTTTATTGAAAGAATACAGAAATAACATGGCACAGCTTATAAGCTAGGTAGCGTCGTGCAATGTTGCCAATTTGCTTCTTAATCTGTTACTGATAAACACTACATATCAATAATTATAATAATATTACTATAGTACTGAAATTTGTTGGCTTTTAATCTGTAAGGGCTATTAAAATTGTAAATACAGCGTTTGATTCTCCCAAGTCTCTTGAATCCATCCATATAATTATATTTGCCGTATGATCATTCCCTGATTTTATATGGATTTTTAGAATAATGTCTGTGGCTATATTGTATTTCAGTTGCAATCTGGAATAGCTGCCCTCGCTCAGCCAAGCGTTTCCGTTTTCCGAGGACATTAGGGAAAACCTGACTGCCTATTGTATCCCATTCACTAGGTCCAAACTGGTAGCCGACCAGCTGGGGAACCCAACAGCCTGGCAAAACCCGCCTTTCACATGAAAACAGTCAGCTTCTCCCTGTATCTGTAATATCACAGGGTGATGGGTATTGAACTCTCCCAAAAGGAGAAATGGCAGGGGACGTTGGGTGACCAAGGCAGTGAAGTCAGTGTGTAATGTTTCTATGTGTTGCACATACCTTACATCACGAGTGTACATTACGGCACTTCCAACATTATAAGCAAAACTCATAGTGGCCAGAAGTAAAATTCTATCACCAAGGGCATAATTCTTAATATTCTTGTATTCTATAAGGATTGGAATGACTCCTCATCCACTCCCTTAAAACTCACATCCTTTCCTTTTTTCCCCTCCTTACATTCTCTTTACTGATGAAGTGGCCAACGGTTGCAAAAGCTTGAATGTTTGTGTGTTTTTAATTTTATTTGTGTTTTTGTATCCATCAACGAGCCTGTGCTTTGGGCAAGTTAAATGATCTCTATTTTTATACATATTTATCCCACCAGGAAAGTTTCCTTCTATAACATTCTTGTATTCTGTTTGAATTTGATGATTCACATATAGATAGCTTGAAGCTTGTGTGTTTATTTATGGAACTTATTTATCTTTTATATCCCATTACTTGTTACTGTGCTTTTATATTTCTGTAAGAACCAATTATAACTACTCTGAATACAAAACACATAGTTATAATATAATTTGTCAACATACATTCACTTACCAAAACACATATAACGAGATTATAAACCATAATGATTGCATGACATGATTAAACATTATTATGAACATTCCTCATTTTCAAATAAATTAGGGCAGACAATGTTGCATACATCACTAGCTTCTAAATTTGATGTAGATCAAGATTCTACCACTCATTTCATCTATCCAATGGATATAAACAATTTATTGCTTAAATGAACAAAAATATATGACCCTAATCATAAATATTTTTACTAAATTTCAAGCCACAATTAAAGCACAATAAAACTATAAGCCTAAATAACAATAGTCCTAAATAATATTGTCAATTCCTTCATTTGTACACTCTTAGATCATAAATGATGAATGTTCTGTTGCATAACTTTAATATGTAAATTTATAAAGTCAAAATAACATTTACTGTTTGCGTACCCTGTTAAACCCAATTGCAGTAATTATGTATAGTCATTTAACTTCAGCTCTAGTATACCGTAATCATGTTTTACTTTAAATATTTTCATCTATTTCAGTTGTAATTGTAACACTTGTATAAATACTACAGTTTTTCCTTGAGGGTTCAATAAGTAGCCGTGTTTTCTCACTTTGTATCCATCTATCTTTGTGTATGCAGCTGCTGTCATCAAATATATTTTCTTGGAATTTATATAGTGACTATTTTGTGTTGGATCAAATGATGAAGTATATTTAAAACTGTATTACAAAACTTCAATGCACTGACTTCGTCATTGTAGTTGAGAATTCTCGTGCTCCTGAAATATTGTTTGCTGAAATGAATTCCACAAAGTGCTGAGAATCTGAGACAATGCAACGAAGATGACATAATTTGACTGAACTATAAGTTAATTTACATTGTACTTGTGAGACCACCTCCCCTGTGTGTCCTGCAATTTATGTTAGACTATGATTGTTTTTATTATTTAGTACAACTTGTGTGGACACAAACTGGGGAGTGGCAAACTGGATTGTCACAAGTGGGAGACACAACCTCACCTGGACAAAGTTAAACATAACAGATGGTGATATCCTACATAGCCTGATTCTCACAGCGACTGCCTCTAGATCCAAGTGAAGGGTCATGAGGGCACTGGGAATAGCGGTGAGGACACAGATGCAGACATCACAGTTTTTATGGTAGCCCTGAATAGCAGGGGCCCAATGGACAGGAAATGTGGTTTCCTGTAGGGCTCGCAAGTCGCTGTAAGTTGGCACACAACTATTCATTTGGATATAACAGGACTTCAATGGTAAATTATGCCTCGGACCATGGGGTGTAATACAAAAACATCACCCAACTTGTGCCGTGTGTGCTGTTTGACCAACTTCTCATCTTAGATAGAAATGCCATCTCCACAAACTTATGTTCGAGGTTGCAGTTTAGGCATCAGTAGTGCAATCCATGTTCTGTCAGGGAGTTATGATCAAGAGAGTAGATGATGACCCTCTCACAACGTACTGGCTAATGTGCTGGATTTCAGGCGCTATTGAGAGCAATATTATATAGGGTGCATGAGGTGGCTGTGCACAATGGACATAAATCATGCACCATATGGAGGTATCCTTGCACAATGGCTGGATTTAGGGTGCAGGTACCAAGTCCATTCCATAATGGGTTGCAAAGGTCTTAGTGCACAGTAAATATGTGATGCATCACATAAGGTGTCCTTCACAATTTGGCCTGCACTTCTGAAGAATTTGGAAATATGGAGGAAAAACCCATAGAGGGGACCATGTCTGTATGGCCATAAAATACTTATAGTTGCCTCTTACGACAGACAGGAATACCTCAGGCCTACACTAACCCCCCACCCCCAACCTGGAAGTGGTGTTTAAAAATGCCATAGCCAAATTTGTTCCCAGTCTAAATTTGAGATCTGTCTCTAATCACCTCATGATTCATGCAACCTTAAACCCAAATACTCCTCCTTTCCTTCTTTCTGATCCAATTTCATCCAGCAAATTTATACCTGCGGGAGGCAGTTTATGGTGAAACCAAATTATACTTTTAATCATTGTGTAGGAATTATTAATTACAAAATAAAATGTCAGTATTTACATAAAAGAACAGTTCTTCGCCAATATTTGGAACTAAACAATAATAATTTGGTAGCTAATAAACAAACAAAACTAAAAAAAATTATGCAAATGTTTAACTGTGTTCCGTGTCTAATATACAACAGTTATAATTTTTTTTACAATTATTTACAACTGACTAGCTCAAAAATCAGTAAATTTTGTTCAGTGAACATCAAGTATTCTAAAAGTGGTTGGAAATAAAAAATAATTTGGTAGTCTTCTAGTTACCATACGCAACAGTGGAGGTACAATTCCTGCTATGTCCTTAGTTAGAAATAATCAATGCATTCTGCTTCATGGAATAAACAGGCTTTTTAATTTTAGGTGTATATTTATTTTACTTTTTCAAACGTAGGAGCCATTATATTTATCAGCACCCTCTACTTGCCAAAATGTTTTATGTTATTTAGAACTTCACCAAAATACAGTCATGTATTGTAACATTTAGTTTCACATTAAAAAGATCTGGTGATGATCTATCTGATTCATCAACTAACTTTCCATCTTTAATGCTTTGTCCATCATTTTCACTTAAGGCCCTATTATTTCAAACTGCTCTCTCTCTCTCTCTCTCTCTCTCTTTTTTTTTTTTTTTTTGCTAGTTGGCTCTCTTCATGCTTTCTCTAGCAATAACTTGGGGGAAACCAAGAAACTCCTTCAGTAATATACGTGACTTGACTTGCTTGTGCTAGCTACTGTTATCAGTTTATATGGTGCAACTGGCTACTCCAATATTTTTCTTATTATGATTGAACATGTTTCGAAGGACACATCTATCTAAATCCATTACTCGTAGGTTAGTGGATTACAATCATCATCAGAATGTAATGAACCTTCTGATATCTCAAAAACATCAGGAAATCTAACTAATCAAATTAACTTTCTCTAAATCCAGAATTTATATTTACTGATGTCACTGCCTCAATAAAACTTCTTGCAACCTACCTGCAACTTGGTCAATTTTCCTGTAACTGAATTTTTCCAAATGACTATTACTTGGGTCTAGCATAAATTATATACAGGGTGTTTCAGGGAAACTGAATATTTGTGGAGGTGGGCATTCATTTTTCCCTTGTTCTGTATGGGAGTGGAACAGGAAAGCAAGTAACCAGTAAGGTTACTTACTACACTCCACCATGCACCTTTGGGTGGATTGTAGAGTATGTATGTAGATGTACTTATTTATCCAATTTTTATTGAGCAGAGAGATACAGCTGAGTTCTGTGCATTTTCGTTTGGTGTGTTGGTACATTGTGTGCTATAGGTGCATTTATTGAATTTCAGCAGTGGAGTGTTGATGTTCAACTTATGAAGTATTGCTTTAATTTACATTGAAGTTTTAATTGTGATATGTTGGACAAGTCTACTATATTGTTTGTAATGTTGTCATGGTCTTCAGTTAACAGACTGGTTTGATGCAGCTCTCCATGCTACACTGTCGTATGCAAGCCTCTTCATCTGCAGGGCCTTAGTCAGAATTTTGTTTTGGAGGGAGATCAGACAATAAAATAAAAATAAATTATGATATATATCCTAACTTTCAATCCGTTACAACATAATTTCGGGGGGGGGGGGGGGGGGATTGATTTCCTTCATCCCCTCTTTGGCTATGTCCCTGTTCATCTGAGAATACATATGGCAACCTAACATCCTTTTGAATCTGCTTACTGTATCCGTCACTCAGTACCCTCTACAATTTTTATGCCACACACTTCCTTCTAATGCTAATTTGACGATTTCTTGATGTCTCAGAATGTGTCCCACCAACCTATATCTGTTCTCTTAGTCAGAATGTGCCAAAACTCCTTTTCTCACCAATTCTGTTGAGCACCTCCTCATTAGTTATGTCATTTACCAATCTAATGTTCATAATTTGTCTGCAGCACCACATTTCGAAAGCTTCTATCATCTTTCGCCTGAACTCATTATCATCCACCTTTCACTCCCATACAATGCTACACTCCAGACAAATGCTTTAAAAAAGGACTTGTTAACTTTTAAACTAATATTGGACGTCAACAAATTTCACTTCTTCACAAACACTATTCTTCCAATAGCCATTGTGCATTTTATATCTTCTTTATTTTGGCCATCAGAAGATATCTTGCTACCCAAATAAGAAAACTCATTTACTACCTTTATAGTCTCATGACCTAATCTAATTCTTTCAGCATTGCCTGATTTTCTGTTACTACATCCCATTACTCTTGTATTACTCTTGTTAATGTTCATCTTATATCTTCCCACTATCCATTCCGTTTAACTGCTCTTCTAGGTCCTTTGCTGTCTCTCACAAAATTACTATGTCATCAGCAAACCACAAGGTTTTTATTCCCTCTCCAAATTTCTCTTCCATTCCTTCACAACCTGCTCCTTGTACAGATTGAACAACATTGGGGAAAGGCTACAACCCTGTCATACTCCCTTCCCAACCACTGTGACCATGCCTTTCGACTCTAATAATTGCTGTCTGGTTTTTGTATAAATTGAATATAACTCTTCACTCCCTATATTTTACCCCTGCTACCTTTAGAATCTGAAAAAGTATATTCCCATGAACATTATAAAAAGTTTTCTCCAGATCCACAAATACTAAAAAGATAGGTTTTCCCTTTCTTTAATCTATCTTCTAAGATAATTCATAATGTGAGTATTGCCTCATGTGTACCTACATTTCTTCTAAATCCAAATTGATCTTACCAAAGGTAGGATTCCACCAGTTTTTTCATTCTTCTGTAAATAATTCCTTTTAGTATTTTGCAACCATGACTTACTAGTCTGATAATTCTGTAATTTTCACATTTGTCTGCACCTACTTTCTTAGATATTGGCATCACTGTATTCTTATTGAAGTCTAAGGTTATTTCCCCTGTCTCATACATCTTACATACCAGGGGGAACAATTTCTTCATGACTGGCTCTCCTAACAATGATAGCAGTACATACAGAACATCATCTATTCCAAGGGTCTTGATTCTACTCAAATCTTTTAGTGCTCTGTCAAATTCTTCACACAGTATTGTGTATCCTATCTCTTCTTCCTCTATTTCCTCTTCCATTTCTACAATACTGCCTTCATTTCCCTTGTATAGGTCCTATATATATATTTCTTCCAACTTTCCCTTCTTTGCTTAGTATTGGTTTTACATCATTCCTGATTTTCATAATGCTGCTTTTCTTGTCTCCAAATATTTATTTTATTATCCTGTAGGTGACATCTGTCTTTCCCCTAGTTATACATTCTTCTATGGTCTTGCATCTCTCCTCCGGCCACTCCTGCTTAGCCAGTTTACACTTCCTGTCAATTTCATTTTTAATACATCTGTACTCCATTTGCCTGCTTCACGTGATCCATTTTTATATTTTTTGCTTTCATCAATTAAGTTCAGTATCTTCTGTGTTATCCAAGGATATGTATTAGGCCTTGTCCTTCTGTGTGTATGATCCTCTGCAGCCTTCACTACTCTATCTCTCAGAACTACCCATTCTTCTTCTACTGTACTACTTTCCTCAGTTTCAGCCAATCCTTGCCTAATGCTGCTCCTGAAACTCTCAACCATCTCTGGTTCCTTCAATTTGTCCAGGTTCCATCTCCTTAATTTTCTACCTTTCTGCAGTCTCTATAGTTTTAATCTACAGTTCACAATCAATAAGTTATGGTCAGAGTCTACATCTGCCCCTGGTTATGTCTTACAGTTTAAAACCTGGTTTTTAAACCTTTGCCTTACCATTATAAAGTCAATCTAGTACCTCCCAATGTCTCCTGGTCTCTTCCATGTATATAACCTTCTTTCACGATGATTAAACCTAGTGTCTGTGATGATTAAATTGTGCTCTGCACAAAATTCTACCAGGCGATCTCCCCTTTCATTTCTTTCCGCCAGTCCATATTCACCTACTACATTTCCCTCTCTTCCCTTTCCTACTACCGAATTCCAGTCCCCCTGCATAATTAAGTTTTCTTCTCCTTTTATGGTCTGAATAATTTCTTTTATCTTCTCATATATTTCACCCATCTCCTCATTATCAGCAGAGCTAGTAGGCATATACAAGGTGCTATCCAAAATTTTTGGTACTGGTGGTGCCATCTATTAAAACCTTAGCTTTGGACTAATGGTCACCATCACCCTTGAAGTAGTTCCTATCCACACATACACACCAGTCCCAGCACTTCTGCTGCTGGTCAAATGTTTTCTGGAAGTCCTGTTCTTTGCGGGTTTTTAGCACTGCCAGCAATGCTTCTTTAATCCTTTCTAGAGTGTCAAACTAATGGCCTCTCAACTTGAGTTACAGTTTTGGGAATAGTGTGAAGTCGCAAATTGCCAAATCTGGTGAGTACGTGTTGTATTTTGCCAAAAAGGTTGTCATGATGCAGCAGCCAGTTCCTTTGATGCCAAAGTTTGGGCCATCATCTCCGAACGTTTTCACAGAGCCATTGCAAAAGTCACATTAGTACACAGAATTCATTGTCTGGTTGGATGGGATGAATTCTTTGTGCACAATTCCCTTGGTAGGAAAGAAAACAATTATCATGCTCTTCACTTTTCTCTTCACCTGCCTCATTTTTTTGGGTCTTGGAGAGCCCAGGCTCTTCCACTGGGATGACTCTTGAATCATTGCAAGGGTCTCCATATCACTGTTCCTGATATTTGCAAAGAATCTGATACACATGCACTGTTAAGTTCACAAATCCAAAAATTGCCACACACCAATCACAGAGTATTGCGGAAATCACTGTTGACATGCAACACATCCTCCCAGCCGAATGGCCACTCTGCACACTGACTCATCAGAAATGCAGCTCTTGCCACCAAGCAGTGCAAAGATCTACTACTCCTACTTTCCAGATAGCAGCACCAGTCAAAATGTTGGCTTCCACCTCATAAACTTGTACTACTGTGGTCAGTGCTGGCTTCATGTCTATCTTTGATATGACAATGCGTACACTATGCTGTTCATAGTAACTTACCTGCATTCCTATTTTATTATTCATTACCAGACCTACTCCTGCGATACCACCAACTGATTTTATATTTATACCCCTGTACTCATCTGACCAAAAATACTGTTCATCCTGCCAGCAGACATCACTAATTCCCACCATATCTAATAAGATAGAGGATAAGTTACCTATCCTCTATTATTAACGTTCCTATTGGATTTTCCATTGTTAATATTTATCCTATGCATTTCTCTTTTCAAATTTTCTAACTTATCTACCCAATTGAGGTATAGGACAGTCCACACTTCAAACTGTAGAATGCCTGTTTTGTTTTTCTTGAAGATGACATCCTCCTGAGTAGTCCCCGCCTGGGGATCCAAAAGAGGAAATATTTTACTTCCAGAATATTCAACCTGAGAGGATGTCATCATCCTATATTCATACAGTAGAACTGCATGCCGTCAGGAAAATTAACAACTGTAGTTTCCCCTTGGTGTTCCAAGGCTAGCTCAGTCAATAACCCAGACTGTTGCCCCTGCAACTACTGAATAGGCTGCTGCTCCTCTTCAGGAACCACACGTTTGTCTGGCCTCTTCGATACCCCTCCACTGTGTTGATAATAATTTATATTAATCACATCTGCAGGAACAAGCTGAAGAGCAAGTCTCTATGGTTGAGGACTGATGCAGTACATCAAATAATAAGAGTAGTAATAGATAAAAAGAAAACACATAACTGTCCTATGAACTTGATGGGCCTAAAAATAATAATGCAAAAGAACCTAATATAAAGTAGACATTAGGTTAATTTTTAATTTTTCCAAGAATTCCTCATCAGAACAGAAAGAGTAAGCCATGAAAAAACATTTTAGTTTAGCCCTGAAAGTCGAAGGCTTACAACTAAGCGTTTTGAATTTTTGTGACAGTTTATTAAAGATACTGCACCCCTTTCTCCACAAGGGTCAAGGAGGTGTGATCTAAATACAGATTCAATTTCTATCTAGTATTAACTGTGTGAAAGCTGCTAACACTTTGGGATAGTCAAATATTATTAGCAAGACACAACATTAAAGATAATATGCATTGAGACGCCAATGTCAGAATTCCCAAGTCACTAAACAGGGTTTGACAAGAAGTACGCAAGCTTACCACACATATCGCTCAAACCACCCATTTCTGCACAATAAAAACGCATTTTGAATCAGAGAAGTTACCTAAAAAAATAAGACCATATGTCATAAGAAAATGAAAGGAATAAAGTAGTCTACTTAGAATGTTGAACTGTAACTTATTTCAGAATGGTAAACAATGCAGCATTTAGTTTATTAACAATGTGTGTGAACAGTGTAATACTTAGGAGCAATATTTTTGGACCTGAACAAATTCATTTACAGTAAGTGTCTAGCACAAGATGGACTGCATCTAAATAGGCTAGGCACAAATACTTGTAGCAATGTATTGGCAGATGTATGTGCTGTGATAAAAAAACAAGGGAAACTAATATATAGGGCAGGGGGTGAAAATCCAGACAAGAATACAAAAAAGGCTACAACCTCTGCTGAACTAGAGCATGTACTAGAGATATTTAATGAAACCAAACAGAGGTAAGTGCCCAACCAAGTAATCCAGAAAAAAGCGTATATTATTTTATGCTGTTCCATCAGAATGTTCAGTCTCTAAACAATAAGTTGTCAGAAATAGAAGTAATGCTTTCAGATGAATTAATTGATGCGTCTGTACTGTGTATGTCTGAACACTGGTTAAGAGAGGATGCTTTACAAACAGTTAACATCTTAAACTATGAATTGGCAGCCTACACTTGCAGGCAGCAAATCCTTGGTGGTGGAATCTGCATTTTTGTTAAAAAAAGGATTAGCATACAAACACTTAAAACACATACACACACTAAATAATGAAATTTTTTTTTGAAATATCAGCCACAGAACTACCATCACTAAAAATAACTGTAAAATGCATCTACAGATTTCCTAATGAAGACATAAAAACCTTTTATCAAAACTTGGAAAACACATTAACTCAAACAGTAAAGAATAAGCAAACTATAATCATCTGTGGTGATTTTAATATAGACTTTAAGGTCTCTGCAAAAGAAAAAACAGATTTAATGAATATACTAATCTCTCATAACTTGAAAATCACAATACACTCCCCCCCCCCCCCCCCACGAGAAACTCGTCACACTAAGTCTACAACAGATCAAATAATAATAAACTCCACTAAAGAACAGTATAAAGCAGAAGCAGTAAAGACAGGACTCGGAGACCATCATGGACAAACCATAAGTTTCCACATAAAAGGTATTGAAGTAAACAAACTGACAATCACATATAAAACCAGAACCTACAATGACTAGGAAATTCAAATATTTAAAAATCTTTTAAAAAGTGAATCATGGGAGCAAATTTTGATACAAGTACTGATAACATATCTGAGAAATTTGATATATTTATTGAAAAAATTAAATATTAGTTTGATGTAGTATTTCCAGTTAAAACTAGGAGATTAAAAGATACCCTCCCAAATAAGTGGATCACTACGGGTGTTAGAATATCATGTGCAAATAAAAGATTCCTGTACAGGCTTACCAAAACGTGTGACACAACACCTGCATTTGATAGGTATTTCAAGAATTATAAAACCGTTCTCAGAAAGGTAATAAAGTGTGCCAAAAAAGCTAGAAAATGACAGATACGTAAGTAATTCCTCAAATAAAATGAAAGCAGTTTGGAATATTGTAAAGAAAGAAACAGGAAATAACAAAACTAAAAATAAGAACATACAGCTGAAGGAAAATCATCAAACCAAAGGAAGTAGCCAATATGTTTAACACTTATTTTATAAATATAGCAGAAAAACTTATTGATAAAAATGTCCTCAAAAATCAATCACAATTAGCAACAAAAATTAAACATATAGATAAAACTATATTCCTCACTCCAGCCAATACGAAGGAAGTGCAGCAGGAAATCAAGCTACTAAAATCAAAACACTCATAAGGAATAGACAACATACCACATTTTATTGTAAAAAAATGTGCAGACTTTCTCTATGAACCACTGACCTATCTAATTGATCTGTCCTTCTCAACTGGTAGTTTTCCAAAATGCTTAAAAATTGCCAAAGTGAAACCATTTCACAAAAAAGGAAGTCAGGAGGAGGTGTCCAACTATAGACCAGTATCCCAATTATCGGCATTCTCAAAAATACTAGAACAATTGACAGAATCCCAACATAGTTTTAGAAAAAAATCACTTAACTGAAACGGCGGTTTTTTCTTTTCTCTACGAAACACTACAGGCTCTAGATAGATGGGAACATACCACAAGCATATTCCTAGAACTGTCAAAAGCATTTGATACCATTAATCATAATAAAATACTTAGATACAGAATTGGGGTATCAGGGGAGAAGCACATAACTGGATTAAATCATACCTTCATGATAGAAAGCAGTTCATAGAGATCACACATGAATCAAATGGCACAGTTAGTACCTATCATACTGATTCATTAGTAGTAAAAACATGGAGTTCCACAAGGCTCAATATTATTGTATGTGAATGATCTTTACATAAACAATACAAATGGGAAACTTTACCAATTTGCAGATGACACTAGCCTCTTAATAAGCGGAATTACAAAAGAAATCTTTGAAAGCAACATAGCAGTCATT
Organism: Locusta migratoria; assembly: GCA_026315105.1. Classification (NCBI taxonomy): domain Eukaryota; kingdom Metazoa; phylum Arthropoda; class Insecta; order Orthoptera; family Acrididae; genus Locusta; species Locusta migratoria. Next base: position 206,755,457 of record CM048748.1, read on the forward strand.
ACTAAAAATTTTAGAGATTATTTTGATGCAAATGGCCTGATAATAAATGTGGAAAAAACCATTGCAATGGATATATTTACGACACAGAATAGATCACCAGCTAACCCAAATATTGATGTAAATGGAAAAACAATTGAAAAAACGGAGCGTACAAAATTTCTAGGAATATGGATGCAGCAAAATATAAAATGGGATTCACATGTAGATTGTATTAATCGAAAGTTAAGCAAAACATGTTACATCATGCGGACATTAAAGAACAGCATATCATACAATAACCTGAAGTCCATATATTTTGCCTATGCCCACTCACAAATGAAACATGGTATAGTATTTTCGGGAAATAGTGGAGCAAGTATGAAAACATTTAGGATACAAAAAAGGTTTTAGAATAATGTAAGGAGTGGACAAAGAACATCATGCAAGCCACTGTTAAAAAAAAGGAAAAAAAAAAAACCACTTGCAAGCATGTATGTAATGAAAAACCTAAAGTTCATGTTAAACAGACAAACACTGCACTATTTCAAAAAGGAGTACTACACCCTAGGATTAAACTATATAATGCTTTACCCAAAGCCATAAAATCAAAAACAGACACAACCAAATTCAAGTCAGCAGTCAAGGATTACTTGGTGATGCACTGCTTCTATTCAATAGATGAATATTTAGAGTTTCAAAATTATAGCATCAGCTAGAAATGTAGGTCTATGATAAAGTGTGTAGAGAAAATGTAAATTTACTATTAGTTATTACGATGTATTTATTTATATAAAAAAATAGGTATAATCATGCAGTGTAAAAGTGGCAAATATTAATTTTATTCAATTCCTTAAAACCCTCATCATTTCCTTTTCCCTCTCCTTCGCTTCTGCCTGATGAAGCAGCTAGGCTGCGAAAGCTAGCATTTGTGTGTGTGTGTGTGTGTGTGTGTGTGTGTGTGTGTGTGTGTGTGTGTGTGTGTCTGTGTGTTTTTGTTTGTTGCTATTACTGCCTGTGCCCCTTCGCCTGGTAAGTGTACTTCATCTATTTTTTACGTATATTATTCAATATTTAGAGGAACAAAAATTCTAGCAGTGAAAAACATTATGTGGTAAATCGTACCAAGTAAAATGTTAATCTACTTTTAATATTACAACACAAGAAAAGAAATATGTTAGGCCAGAAATGGTCCAATATCTACTGTGCCCTGTACAGTTCTGGATTCACAGGACCAATAAATAAACAACATCCTGGACATGGGTTTCCAACAACTAACTAGTAGTGGTACTGAGTATCCTCCACCATGCACTTTTGGGTGCATTGCAGAGAATGTATGTAGATTAAGTGTAGATGTACTATCTCTATGAACGCCTAGAAATCTGAACTATTCAGTCTCACTTATCATATGCCCAATCCATGTAATTGAAATGTCATCTTTTATTGATTTGTGTTTGATAAACTGTAAAAACTGAGTCTTATTGTGATATAGCATCAATTAGTTTAATTAGAGATTTTCATTTAACTTGATCCAAATTGAGGAGATCCTCTTGGGTGTAGAACATGTCAGAAAAGAAGATACACAATAAATACAGGGTATGTCATGAAAGACACCAGCAAGCTTTCTGCAGGTCATGCGACAGGGTCTCCGGTCTGTACCAGCCGCCACCACTGCACCCAAATCTTGGACTCTAATCTGCCGTGGGTGGATCCATTGAGTTACATACAAACAAAATTACCATCTGATTAACTTCAGTTTACATTTATTGATACTAGGTGCTCAAAATGATGTCCCTGTGTGGAAAGCCTGATATCTCCTGAACACATTTGCAAACAATAAACGAATTTTGACTGTCGAAATCTGGGAAATGACTAGCCAAATTCTGTATTTCAACTTTTTGAATCTGTGGGAATTGCTTGCATATACCTTGTCTTTTAAAATTCCCAAAAGATAAAAGTCACACTGACTTAGATCTGAAAAATGAGGAAGCCATCATCTATCCTGTCATCAAAAACATTTTGTATTGTTGCCATAAAATCATTGGCAATGTGTCTTGCATTGTCCTGCATGAAATAAACATACATATTTTTGTTGGGTGAAAGTTCTCCAAAAAAAGGATGCAGAATATCATTCACATACCTGTCAGAATTTATTGATTGGTTCAGCAATTTGTCTTGCACTAACTGCACACCATACTCCAGTTTTCACATCATGTAGAGGTTGGTGACACAATTCATGAGGACTTTTAGAGCTCCCACTTTGATTGTTCTGAGAATTTACATATCCTGACAAATGCAGCCATGCTTCATCAGAAAGAAAAAGAATCTCAAATTTGACTTACCAGTCGTACACAAGCATTAACAGCCAGTTACAACAACAATGTTTAGCAATGATAGCCTATCTGAGTTCATGATTGATGCACTACTGTTATTTTGTACTGCTTCAGTTTCAGTTTGTATACAAATCTGTGAGCAGATGCTCTTGTCACACACATCTGAAGTGCCAAATAGCACAGATTTTTTCGAACTACTTTCCAAGGCTTTCCCTATCTCATCTAATTTATTTTCAATTAAAACACTACCTTCTCTATCCTTTGTTTCTCTAACACAAAGACAGTATCTTGAAAATCTGCTTATCGTCGATTTTTCGGAACATGCTCACTGGAAAATTTGTGCATGAATTCAAGCTGACAATCCACAAACAATTCTGTTTTTGTGTGGTTCAACACAAGAAACACTTGTTGATCCTTCATTTATACCACAGCAAATGGAAACTCGATAGCAGAATCAAGACAAAAACACTCAGTTACAAAGTATAGAACAAGAGTGTCAATATAGCCAGATTCGCTGCTGTCACAAAATGTATGAGAACACGCATAGCGGTAACCGGCAAGCAGAGTGGCAACAGTCTGCAAATGTACCACACACCCCACAGACATCTCGCGGGCATCTTTCAAGTGATACCCTGTATTTACAAAATAAAATCAGATGTGTTAAGGTACGATCCACAGATCCCAAATGTAATTGCCTTTTTAGATGTTGAATCAGTAAAAAAAAAAAAATCTTAAGAATATCTACATTTTAAAGGACATTAAACTTATTACTACATACTAAATGTTGAATATACTAGGTGTGTATGATAATACTCAGGTTTTATCAACACTTAATTACAATATCACGTTACTGCATGAGATTAGTACTGCAATCAGAATGAACACAGTATTCACATTTTTGTGAAAGTTATTCTTGTTTCTAGTATTGATTCCATGAACTGAGCTACTGGTTTGATGAAAAAAGAAAAACATATCTTTTGACAAATTTCATGAGTATAAATGTATTGGGAAGCAGTAGTTAGTATCCCCAGTTCCTTCAATAGCCCTCTACAGGATGTCCTTGAGTTTACACCACAACTGATTCATACAAAACAATTTTGGGCTCTGAAAACTTTAGCTTGGCATGATGAATTATCCGAGAAAACAATCATGTATGACATTATGGAGTGGAAGTATGCATGATACACTAGCTTTTTATTATAATTATTTCTCCTAAGTGTGTCAAGTCATTATCTTATTTCTTTAATTGCATTATTTGATACTCCATCAATATTGCCAATGACATCCTGCACTATTAAGCTAGTGTCATCACTCATCAGCAAACAGAAATATCTTATATTTTCCTGTTATGCTAGAAGACATTATTTATATAAATGAGAAACAACAGTGCCCCCAAAACAGAACCCTACAGTTCTTTTCAATAACTTCAGCAAAAACTGATGGCATAGAAATAGGTCTATAGCTGTCTACATTATCCCTTTCTTCCTTATAAATAATGTTCTATTGCTTCAGGTCTACAGTCATACATATAGGTACTTTAGGTCTTCCTTTTTTTGGAATGGTTTCATTACTGAGAAATTTGATCTGTCAGGGAACTGAGCATTCTGAAAGGAAAAGTTACAAATATGGCTAAGTACTAGGCTAACAGGGGCAGAACAATACTTAAGAATTCTGCTAGATACCCCATCATATCCATAAGAGCCATACTCTTTAGTGGTGTAATTATTGACTTAACACTCCCTTGTCAGTATCATGGAGGACTACTTCAGAAAACAGTCTTGGAATGCTATTTTCTAAGAGAGTTATTACCTGTATGAGCTGAGGTTTCATTTAATTTACCAGCTATATTCAGAATGTGATTATGAAATACTGTACATACATCTGACATATCAGTAAGAGGACAGTTTCCATTACACACTGACTTTATATCCTCAACTTTGTGCTGCTGGCCAAATACTTCCTTCATGACATACCATTAGGTTTTAATTTTATCATGAGAATTAGCAATTCTTTTTGCTTACTACATACATTTTGCCTTCTTAATGAAATTTTTCAGAGCCTTACAATATTATTTGTAATTGGCTAGTGCAACTAGACTTTTACTGTGTCTAACATTCTGATATAATTTCCAAAGTAGCTTTCAATCATCATGAGACATGTGTGAAGGAACCCATTATATTTAGCATCTATATTATCAGCACAATAATCATCCTGCCCTTCTTATTCCCAAATTAGATTAGCTTTAGGGCTACTATATAGTGTATAATTATATTTAAAAGATGTCTGAGCACAAAACTCTTTTAAAGTTCAAATTTTGCTGTGTGAGGATCAGAAGAACGCAACTCCATTTCAGCTACCTCACAGGAGAGACGAAAAAAGGTATTTTATGATGTAAATTTCTTGTTTCAACAGCGTAATATAAAATTATTTTCCAATAAAATTTATATTACGTCAATGAAACAAGAAATATTCATCTTAAAATGCGTATTGTCTGTCCTGTGAGCAACTGAAATGGAGTTAAGTTCTTCCGATCCTCACACAGCGATTTGTGCACCATGGTCTGAAAAGCCATTCACTATTCTCCTAAAAGAATGCCCCTCTAATAATGAAGTATGAACAAAATGTTGTCTATGGTTGTGCTGCTGTTTCCCTGTACTCTCCCTGGAAAGAATACTGTTCGCAACAATTGATAAAAATTAAAAGAGATCTAAAAGCATCCTTTGTCTTGCACAATCACTTACACAATTTGTGTTAAAATCACCATATACAACTAATTCCTATAAATTGAACTTAGAACACTCACTAGCTTGTGCAGAATTGCTTTAAAATCAGAGCCTGGGGTCCTATAAATAGCAATAATTAGAAGTTTAGCTCCATTGCAATGGGCTACTCCTGCTCAACACTCAAATATCTTTTCAGTGCAATGTTTATAAACATCAGTGGACTCAACAGTAACACTCTTTTGCATGTGTATGGCCACTCCCCAACACTACAAAGAACTCCTGGAAAAACAATCAACTAATTTGTACCCTGATTAATGAAGGTCTGAATTGTTGAATCATTTAAGAAATGCTCTTGAAACAGCAATAACTTCAGAGTTTAAATCTATAAGCAGTTCACAAACGTCATCTCTAATACCTTGTATATTTTGATGAAATATGCTAATCCTCTATTATTTGTATATGTGACATTTGTCAAAAGTGGTACCTTTGTTACAGGTACTTCCTTTAAGTAGTTCAGTTGACTTCAGTCTAAAGAAGGTGTGGCTCTAACACCCACTACTACAGGAATTTTCCCATGAGTGATCCCCTCACCCCCACACCCCACTATGGTGTCATCTATAAGCTTTATCTACCTTTCCTACCCATACTTAAATGAGATGCAAGCCATGCCTGATGTAACCTGACCTGCTTGTAGACTCAGCTTGTACCACTAAAATGTGATTCATGTCTTCTGCCATCAACACCTCCTTCATGTTAATATGCCTTACAGCTGTATTAAGATGAGGCTGATCATGATGCTGAAAAAGCCATATGAATTGCACATTTGTGGCAACAGTTTCAGTAGCTATCTTTACCAGATCACCACCTATGTTGTACTACTCGTCATTATCAAGACTATTCCCAGCTGTACCCACTATCACTACTTGATCCTGCATAACTGCTATCTGATCCAACCCAGCACTCGGTTTCACAATATTGGTGACCTGCTACACACTCCACAACACCTGCAACTGCTGGCCTACATCTCTGGCATATGAGCTATCTAACAGCAGAGCCTCCTCCTACTCTTTTAGGTTTCCTAACAGCTGAAGTCTGCTGCATGTTTTAACTACACCTAAAGCTACAAGAGGATCCTATCCACTTACTTCCAACAGTTGGTTAAATCTTTTGTTAACACAAATGTGGCAATACTGAATACCTCTTCTTCCAAACTGGCCTTTTCCCAACTGCAAGTTCCCAATCCCCAGCCTCGCTCTCCCTCCTCAACCTATCTTATTCCTCCATTGCATTCTGAAACAACACCTGAAGGGCACAGATCTTAAACTCCTGTTTCTCGGTTAACTTATTCTTGTGACATAGCCTGCAATTCCAAGAGAGGATCTCCCTAAAATATCCACTGGCTTCCCCACTGCACTCCCCCAATGAAAATACTTCATAAAAATCTCAAACCACAACCTACTACTCAGGAAACTATGGCAGAGACCACAATTTTCACTCATAGTGAAATTTTACAATTACTGAATGAGAAACTAAATGAAATTTATGATAGGACACACATATAATTTTATGGACTAACTACAGTAATCCAAATTACCCTCTACACAAAGACAGTGGCGACTATTAACAGTATTAATCTACAGCGAATAAAACAACAATAAAACTGCACATTACTGCTTGTCTGAAAACAAATAACATCAAGCATCACCTGATACACCCACAAAACTGAACATGTGAAAACACAAAAAGTTAATGGACACAATAAGCAAAGTTACACAATAACTACAACACTGGTTGAAAATAACTTTAATTTCTATCTACCATTCACTATTACCTTTCCAAAAATACTAAATTTAAAAATTAATGACAGTGCACAAAGAATTTATGAGAACTTAGCTTTCGGTGCCTGCTAGACCTGGAACTAGTCATCACAAAATGTAAACACATGACTGAGACGTCACTGCATGGCACACACACTCACATGCTGCATGTATTTACACATACTGACTATCCCGATATGGTATTTACGTCGGAGTTTTGTAATGGAAAGGCCGCTAGTAGAGAAAATGGCATATTATTTCCTAACTGCAGACTAACAGATTTGGAATACTCGGACACTGACATAATTCGCATTTCATGCGCCCCACAATTATTGGCGTGCCACTAGAGGCTGCACGGGAAACATGACAAGCCGACCGCCACGAGAGGATGTACGAGGAAGCAGCACGATGCGACCAGGATGCCACCTGATGGAGAAAAGCATGTTTTAAGCTGGGCAGCTGAGCCGATTGCTCAGTGGTTATATGGACGCCAACCTGTATTGTTTAATAAATAAAAGAGTTTGAAGTCATAAGTGGCAACAAGGTTTTCAAATCCATGTGTGCTGTAGCTTCTTCACAATGGAAGATCTGCTTTGGGCGGTCTGTGCCCACCTCCACGGTCTTCTGTCATTGATTGCGGAACAACAACAACTGTTAGTAGTGGCCGTGTTCTCCCTGGCATCCGCAGTATCACATTCGGCCCCGGGGGCGGCCACCGGTACACCATCGGCGGTGGCGGTGCCTCCTTTTCCACCAATTGAGATGACACCGACAAATGGGAATCTTACAAGCAATGTTTGTGACAATGTTTCATGTCTTTCTTGGTGCAGGACCTGGGTAAGCAAAAATCCTTGATTTTGTCATGGTTGTCCCCATGTAAGCACCGTAGTCTACTTGAACTTTCCCGCCTTCAGAACCCCGTCACACTGTTCTCTGAAATCTGTTCCCTTTTTTCAGGCTATTATGTCAAACAGTCCCATGTAGTCACCTTTCACAGGAATCAAAAATAACCATCACAATTGTACAGGAAATGGGTTAAGAAACTTCATGGCCTGGTCAGGCTCTGCCGCATAATTTACAAACCTCACAATGATTTGTATGCAGAATCAATGGTTAGGGGTGCAGCGATTTGCTTTGCACCGGACACTGAAGTCCACAGACAACTGTTACAGATTGAAGATTCTACCCTTATTGAAGTCGTTAGAATAGCCATGGCATATGAAATGTGCTGGAATTTCGCCAGTACACGTTGCCCCGGTAGGCAGCTACCTTTTAAGTACCGCCAAATACAATGAATTAGGTTCACCTCAGCTCGGTCCGGTAACATAAGTTGCGAGGGTATGGCAATCAACAGATCCCCGTACAGGGGCAATTTCAGGTTGCTGCCGAATACAAATAAGTTTCTCGGCTGTTAACTTTCATCATTGTTGAATCTACAGAAGGGCTAATTTGTTCGGGTTAGATGCCATCACATGCGTATTTTCAATTACCTCCGAGTCAAGATCCTTAATGTTGCTTGGCATTGAACACCCTTTTCAGACTGTATAAATATCTGTGGTTGCTGTTCGGGGTTTCCAGCACACCCATGATATTTCTGAGGTACTTAAAGCAGCTTTTGCAACCAGTAGATGCATGTGTAAATTACTTAAATGATATTGTGGTCACGGGAAACACCCCCGCGGCTCATATTGCCAGCTTTTGACAGGTTTTTCACATCTTGTTTGACACCAGTTTCAAATGTAACTTAGTGAAATCACAGTTTTTCCAGTCGAGTATCATATACCTTGGGCTGGAAGTGTCCCTGGAAGGGATTACACCCAAAAAAGGAATATGTGGAAGTGGTAGCCTCCATGCCTGGCCCACGGAACGTAAGGAAACTACAAGCCTTCCTCGGAAAATTGGCATATTATCATTGGTTTCTTCCACATGCAGCCTCCATTACTAAACCGCTTCATGACTTCTTGCGCAAAGACGTCACATTTGAATGGTCTCCTGCATGTCAAGCCGCTTTTGAGCGCTTTAAACAATTATTGTTGTCTCAAACATGTCTGTGCACATATCTTCTGGATAGGCCCCTAGTAGTTGCAGTGGACACCTCACAGTATGGGATGTGATCGATAGTATCACATCGGTACTCAGACAACACCGAACAGTCCCTGGCATTCACTTCTAAAACCCTCACTCCGGTGCAAGAAGGATATTCCCAGGTAGAGAAAGAGGCACTCATGATAATTTTTGTGGTACAGAAGTTTTATGTATTGTTATATGCCAACCGCTTAACTTTAGTGACTGACCATCGGCCTATAGTGACCCTCTTTCGACCAGACGCGGTCCTACCAGACGAGTCCGCCCATTGTCTCAATTGATGGGCCTTACACCTGTCCTGTTTTCAGTACGACATAGTCTACCACCCCACTTTGCAAAAAGCTGATGCGGACGCATTATTGCCACTCCAGCTTTAGACGAATCCTCACTTTGAAAAGGAAGAAATCCTTTGTTTTCCTGCAGATGCGGACGAGGTAAGGACATTACATGGGTTTTTCATCACTAGTGACACCCTAGTGGTGGCCACGGACAAAGATCCCATTCTCATAATAGTGAAGTCACGTGTGGAACGACTGCCAGGCCGAATGTTGGACCCATTATGTAATTATTTTTTCCTTGGGCACCAGCTTTCGGTAGTGGCCGGCATACTCTTATTGGCTGCAGAAGCCAGCAATCCGTGGGTCTTAATTCCGTCAATTCCACGACTGCAAATATTAAGTTTACTACACTAAGGGCACTGGAAAATTTCCAATACTAAGGCCCTGGCCCAACACCAGGTTTTTTGGCTGGGAATCTATCGGGAAATCGAACATCTGGTGTCAATGTGTGGCGCCTGTGCCCTCCAGCAGGCCCTGACGTTCCCTCGTTCCATGGCCTGTCCCTTCACAACTGTGGGACCGGATACACATAGATTTTGCAGGGCCTTTCCTATTGGCTCTTGGTAGTTGATGCCCTCTCTAACTTTCTGTACATCGTTTGGATCAGTTACACTTTGGCCAAGGCCACTGTTGGGGTGTTTACTAAAATATTCTCTGTTGAAGATCTTCCGCACACAATCATGACAGATAACGGCCCTCAATTCTGTGCAGATGTTTTGCATGTGCGAGGGCATTCGGCACATGGGGCTCTGCCATTCCATCCACAATCTTAACGGCAAGGTAGAGCGGCTTATGCGGACATTTAAGGTGCAGATGCGAAAATATACAAACTCAGCATCGGTTGATGACACGCGGTTACAATTTTTTACGACCTATCAGGCCACTTCGATCGGGGAACCGAGTCTGGCCAAAGGGCTCCACAGCTGCCAACATCATTTCCTGTTACATCTCCTGACACCTAAAGTGTTGGTCCCAGGTCCGGCTGCTTCTGGCTTCTGCCCAGGTGATGCGTTACCATCGCGGGCCGCCGCATTGGTTTCCAGAGCGTGTCACCCATTGCCAAGGGCAACGCCTCCTGGTCCTGCGCACAGCTCAGACATCTGCACATGCCATCGGGACCAGCTCAGACACCACGTCTTGGTGAATGCTCCGCCCAGCCCTGCTGCACCTTCCGGGACAATGGGGGGAAGCCCCATCCCCACCGTGAACTCTGCGGCATGCTTCATGATGCGGATGGCATCGACATCTGGGGGTGGACCCGTCCCCCTGTCCCTGGGGACCCTCCAGTGGCAGTTGCCACCATCCTCTCCAATCATCGGGTGGCTGCCCAGCCCAGTGGCACCGCCATTTGGCACCCCTGCTCTGGCACACTCCACGCGCCTTTTCATCAGAGGTGCCTGACCAGCAGACACTGTAGGTTATGCACTGGGACCCTTCTCCTCCTCCTCCGACTGTTGCCATGCCCACGTTCCCCCCTGAGGAAGGAGGAGGTACGGAATACTTGGACATTGTTGTAATTCGCAATTCACACGCCCCAAAATTCATGCCGCGCCACCAGAGGCTGCACAGGAAACACAACGAGCCGACTGCCGTGAGAGGATGTACAAGGAAGTGGAACAGCGTGACCTGACAGAGAAAATCATGTTCTAAGTTGGCTGGCCGAGCTGCTCACTCAGTGGCTGTATGGATACCAACCTGTATTGTTTAGTAAACAAAAGAATTTGAAGTCATAAAAAGATTCAAGAGTGTGTAATTGTGTGTAATTGACCAGCAGACACTGTAGGTTATGCACTGGGACCCTTCTCCTCCTCCTCCGACTGTTGCCATGCCCACGTTCCCCCCTGAGGAAGGAGGAGGTACGGAATACTTGGACATTGTTGTAATTCGCAATTCACACGCCCCAAAATTCATGCCGCGCCACCAGAGGCTGCACAGGAAACACAACGAGCCGACTGCCGTGAGAGGATGTACAAGGAAGTGGAACAGCGTGACCTGACAGAGAAAATCATGTTCTAAGTTGGCTGGCCGAGCTGCTCACTCAGTGGCTGTATGGATACCAACCTGTATTGTTTAGTAAACAAAAGAATTTGAAGTCATAAAAAGATTCAAGAGTGTGTAATTGTGTTTTAAGCAAATTGCATGATACTGGTACAGTGCTCATCATTGTATTGCATCTGTACATGTAATGTACAGCTCGATCAACACCTTTGAGCAGCAGATAGATGACTGGAATTTTGTGACTGAATAATTTGAAGTTGCCAATTAATTCCATTTTTACACTTCATTGATGAACCAACTTTCATTCTTAATGGCATCAATAACACTCGTAATTCGCATCAGTGGCCTGAAGAAAATGCACATGCCATTGTGGAGACATTTTCAAAAACAATGTTCCGTAATTGTGTGGTGTGGTTTGATAGACAATCAGCTGATTGGGCCTCACCTGTTACTGCATTATTTTACAGGAACCTGTTATCTACACTTTCTTGAAAATGGGCTTCCAGCCATTATTAGAAGTGTTTCCTTTGGGTATAAGAGTCCATATGTTCTTCCAGAATGGTAGGACTCCTGCATATTCTAGTCATCAGGTGATATCATCAAGATAGATTGGCAACTAAAGTAGAAGATTGATAAGCACATTTCTTGGCCACCAAGGTCCATGGACCTTATCCCTTTGGCTTTTTGCCTGTGGTGATTATTGAAAGTCTATAAGGAAAAAACACAAGAGCCGATTTGATCATATGGATTATGAATAGTGCAGCCATAATAAAAGAATGCAAAGATGACCTCCAAAGAGCTACATGTGGTGTTATCAAGAGAAGTCAAAATTGCACTGAAGTTGGTGGTGGAATTTTTAAAAACATCTTTTAATGTCCTCATTTGCGCTTGCTTTAAATTTATTTGGATTAGATAATGACAGCTGCATCTCTGTATTCAATAAAAATTGGTCATATTTCATATTTTTATATGACATTTTTTATTACACTTTGTCTATACTACCACATACTAAAATATTTACATTCCTCCTAAACACCCTGTATATTTCCTTAAAATATTCAAAATATATGACTTATTGTGCAGCTGTTTGAAGTAAGGAAAAATGTGACTCAATACGCTAAAAGAACTCAACAATCATGAATGTGGTGATGAAAACACTGTAGAAAAAGATTAATGTTGACAATGCCGATTCATGGCACCAAATCACGCAGCATACTGAAATCATAAACATTGTCACTAATGAAACTAATGCTAGAAGCATCCATCTTATCACCTAGTAATTCAAAAAATTAAGATGAAAGTATACAGCCTGCTTCTGAAGTATTTACATGCCTAGACACTGCTTTGCAACGATTTGCAGTTCAAAGATAAAAAAAAGTGGAAGACGTAACTGCTTGTAAGTGGGTACACACACACACACACACACACACACACACACACACACACACACACACACATATAGGTGAACTTTAATAAAACCGACAATCTGCAGGGACTGATTCCTGACTGAAAATGGAGTAAAAAATGCCCTATGAACATGAGTCCGGAAACGAATGGTGTGCATGCAAGGACTACAAACAGTCCTGGAACACAGTACATAGTCAAATCGCATCCACGTCACAGCAGATCTTCAAAAGTGGTCTCCATGGACTGCAATTCATGCATTCACACATCATGATATGGATTACCTCACTCTTTTGCATGTTCTGCCCTTTCATCAAAAAGTGTCACAGGTGTTGCTGTTGAAGGGTTTGCACACCAGGAACTGGTTCAGCATACACAACACTTTTCAGATGTCCCCAGAAGTAAAAATCTAAGGAGTTTAAGTCCAGTTATCTCAGAGGCCATGCAACAGGGCCTCTGGGTTCTATCCAGTGCCTGGGGAATATGTTGTTGAGGTGGTGGTGAACTTTAATTCAGAAGTGGGGTGGTCCTCCGTCATGAAGAAACCACACATCCTGTGTTTTTGCTAAAGATAAATTCTCAAGCAAAACATGCAAAGTATCCTGCAGGAAGTCCAGGTATGTTCCTCCGATGAGGATTGTGGAATAATAACTGATCCAAGTATGTGGTCGCAAAGACTCCCTCCCAAACATTGATGCTGAACTGATGCTGATGAGATGCTTTAACCACTCCCTGTTTCGCAATTCACATTCTCTGTTTCTGTAGCCCACAGATGACAATTATGCAGATTGACAATGCCATTTATGACAAAGCGTGTTTCATCAGTAAAGAGGACTGACAACAGAAATCCCATAACTGTGATGGCCTGGTACAAAATCCATCAAAAAATCCTTCCCTTAGAGGGAAAAACACTGCTAATAATCCTTGCTCTTGTGGTGGACCATGAGGTTCGATACCTCGTACTCACGCTCTTAGCATCTGTGAACGACGATTACTATCGCTGCTTCAACAACCACTATTAACTCAGTCAGTAATTGTCTTGCCTTGTGAATGTGTGTACTAGCGAATAAAGTATTCATTTATGGCACATCATGCATTATCTTTCTGTTGGGACCCCCACACTGGTGACGCTGAGTGCGAATACGACATGTGCGACAACACTGATGACGACGGAGATGAAGAGGAGAACATGGAATCAGTGCACGAGGATGTAAACACACCTGAATCAACATTAGCACGTCACGGGCATTTTTATAACCCTTAAGATGTCACATATAATAGTGAAAACATCTCTAACATTTGCTTACATGCATTGAGAACGCGGACAGTGCTGTGTGAACAATGAAGAGCCGTACTAAGACACAACAATAGCATGTAAACTGTGTTCATTCGTTCACACCTCTTGCTTTTTTGTCATCTTCTAAACGCATAATGGGGAATCAGAACTGTGTTATTAATGATGTCGACAATTTTCTATCATGTACCCGTACACACTTCAAGACCATGATATGAACCAGTTCGCACAATCGAGCGCATTTCCCAGCTAAAACTGACCAACAAAGTGTTTTCCGCAGATGATTGTGACAATTTTTTCAATGTATTTGTGATATTTTGTTTCCTACCTTTTCTGACAATGAAATTTGTACCGTAAACAATGTACGCCATGTTGAAGTGCGCAGGCTATGCCTCGAGGCTCAGTGAGCACCCAACACTAGCTGAGGTGGCATGATCTCTGATGATCGCTATGCCACAACTCTGGCCGAACCCTGCCAGATCTGTACCGAAGCTTACACTCACCGGGCAGGCGCATAGCAGCAATGCGGATGTCACGTGTTCCCCACCAATTGGGACCTCGTACCCAGTGCAGTGCAGTGCCGCATTCGTCAGAACACCGCGACGTCACAACGACGTTTCCCTGAACTGCCCCCTCATGACGACAACAACTCAGCCACCATGCTGCGATTTCAAGACAATGTTCCTGCTTCGCCACCACACGATGATGCCTATGCGATGCCTCATCACATCTACAGTCCACAACACTGTCGCACTCACAAGACGACAATCACGTGCTGCTCCCGCTCAACGACGCCACCTCTGCACTGACTCTTCGTACGCTGGCCCCCTCATCTGCCATTCATGATTTCTGGATGATGGCTGACACGCCTCCGCCGCTGACTTCCCTGTGGAGTGCCAGTACAACCGTTGCCAGTTCACCCAACTACTGTTGCGGCTCGCCGGCGCCTCCCCAGTGCTCCGCACTACTGGTGGTGGGCTGTGTGATGGAATGTGGTGATATGGATAATAGCTGTTGTCAAGCAGGATATACATAATCATAGTCTGGTTTACACCATGTTGGCGGGCCACTTCCTAGAGCTTGTATCAGGGTTTGCCTCAATGTCCTGTAGAACCTGTCCATCCAGGTCTGGTGTATACACTGTCTGCCACCTCTCTGCTTGTTCGGCTGTCTGAAAGGACACACAAAAGCCAAAAATGGCTTGAAACTTGTGATGTGGTTGGTATCTAAAGGTACTTGTTTTGGTATAGCTGTGCTGTCTCTCAGCTGTTCTACTGGCTTGCTTTACATAGACACCATCTTGGCTTGTTCTCGACATGAATACCAAACCATTTTGCTTCCGACAGTAAGCTGCTTCAATCACACAATCTGCAACAGAAAAAACACTGCAGGTAGTTAGGGAAAATTTCATTTGTCAATCTAACCACCACTGCAATGATGTATTTCTAGACACTTATCCATATAACATTTTTTTCTCCCTTCCCAGTCAGGAATAAGTCCCTGCTGTTTGTCGGTTTGATTAAAGTTCACCCTGTATATATATGTGCTGTAGGCACAAAATGCAGATGTATTGCATATACTAGGCTGTACTACATACATTCATGTTCATACATTCATGTTTTCAATAATAAAAGAGGTTCATGTTGTTATGTAGCTTTTATTGGAAAATAAAAAGAGGCCAGTACTTACTTGATATCAGTACTGCCAACAGTAACACTAAAAAGATGTAAACAAATGTGGAAAAGAGGTTTTGGGAGGCAAATTTGCTTCATTAGGCAGGATAGTGGAAGGACAAGAAAGGGGATAGAAGGAAAAGTGGTTTTGGGTTATTCACAAACTAGGCCATGAGACAAAGAAGTGAAGGATCATTGGCAGATGTAGTAGTAAGGTCCTCGATTCGTGCAGCACATTGACTTCTTATTGTCAGTTATTTGTTTCGAAAATTTCTTTTTATAATTACTATTTTTGCTTCATTTATACCTGGAATTAGACTTTTTCAAGCCTAAGATAGCTGAATAATTGTAGTGTATGCCTAATATTGGATAAACATAGTTAGAATTGTTTGTTTATAGCTTTTCTTCATCATCAACAAATAAATTTTGTACCTGGCACAACTGGAGCTTTTCACGTATGGTATACTTCCTTTGAAGTACATTCAACATAGTGAATGTTATCATGATGTCCAAGCTTTTATCAACTATTCAATTTTTCTATAGATTTCTTCAATCCCATCTTCATATTGTACACAAATGAGACAATTATGTTAAAAAAACATAGCACCATGAAAGACTAAAGAAAACAAGTTCTTATTCACAGGACATGTACTTAAGTTTGTTCTGCATAAACGACTAGCATTTGAACCATGTCCACCCGCAAGTTCAAGGTCAACATCGATACTGCAGTGAAACACCACCTACAAGTAAAATGTGCTTTCAGCTCTTGTTGTCTCTACAAACTGAAGGTCAAAGATCAGTGTGACTTGAGCAGATATATGTGCGGACCATCCCATCAAATTGGGGAGTTTGACACAGGGAATATCATGAATCCATCTAGGATCCTGCTGCTTATGGGGACTGAAGTGTTTCAGCAGTGCAACAGATGTGTGCAAAATGCTTCATGGAAGTATGTAGAACATGATAAGATAGGTGAAGTTGCATAAACCCCTCCCATCCCCTTGAGACGGCATTGCACAAAGCATACACTACCAGTTCAAGGCCTTGTGGTGTGAGGTGGTAATGGGTACAACCACAAATCACAGTTGGTATGTGTCCACGTACGTGAATGACATTCTGTGACCCGCAGCCATACCCTTTCTAAACAACACCCTAGACAGCATTTTGCAGCAAAACAATCCATGACCACATATTGCTGCATGAACATGTGCCTTCTTGGTTTCAACCTTCAACCCCGGCCTAGACTTGTCGTTAATGAAAAATGCGTGTAATATGGTGAAACGAAGGATTCAGTGCTGGCACCCAATATCATACTGACTGCCACAGGTAAACTTTGGAACCACGTGATTGCAGCATTAATGGCAGTTCTTTATATATGTAGATTGCATCACACACGGAACAGTTATCATGGCCATGGGAGATCTTGTGCTAGCTGGGCAACAGGTTACAAGCTGAACTGAGGTAAATGAAATAAGAAGAAAAGGAAGGAAGAATAGTGTTTAATGCCCTGTCAACAGCGTGGACATTAGAGGCAGAGCATAAGCTCAGATTTTTTGGGTAAGGATGGGGAAAGAAATTGGCTGTGACCTTTGAAAGGAACCATCCTGGCATTTGCCTGGAGGGATTTAGGGAAATCACAGAAAACCTAAATCTAGATGGCCGGAGGTGGATTCGAACCGTCCTCCCGAATATGAGTCCAGTGCATTACCACTGTGCTACCTTGCTCAGTGGTAACTATATAGTAAGCGTTTCTTCATAACAAGCTAATGAACATATCCTGTGAATATCAACATCCCATCTCAATTTTTCAAGATGTCATAGTTTTCTCTGAACCCGAGAGTATATATAACTTCTAAGTTGGTAGGTTTAGCTTCTATTGCCACCATCATCAATCTATCATTTACAGTGTTAAGTGTTCAATGTTGTTCACCATCCCCCATCTTTGACATTTCTCTACCTGCTTTGTTTTATTCTGCTATACATCATAGTCTTATCAAGTGAGTGCTGAAAACTTGCTTGCACTGATAACTCCACACATTTGCCGCTGCTCTCAATCATTAAGTGTTGGCTACTGCCCACCGCTTTCTGTTGTGATAGGTAATGCCTAAAACATATACCTTCTTGCGTACTAGGCAGTTGCATTTTTACACCACCACAGGCACAAGGGCTCAACACACCTGCAAGGACTACTGAAGCACATACTGGTCCCACCCAGATTCTCATATTTCCTTCTACTTCATCTACTGTCTGGGTCAGGTGGAGTACAGGCTTGGGTAGCCATTGCAGGTCTGTGTGTGTCTTTGGTGGTGTAGAAGTGGAACTACCTAGTAAGCAGAAGGTCCCAGCTTCAAATCCTGGCCCAACCACAAATTTTCTTATGTCCATGTTACACAGTTAAAACACCTTCAAGCAGCTGAGATTCAGTTAAAATCTATATTTACAGCAGTTGCAGCTTCATACAGCAATATAAGTTCGTTCTTACATGTACGAAAGAACAGAGGCCACAATTCTTAACTGTAAGAAATATTACCAATGGTGAAATGTTTTTGATAATTATTGAGTGCCTCAAAAACATTTCTTAGGTGCTGTTGTCTAAGATCAAGATAGCAGGCTTTAGAGACTTGTGTGGCTGAACAGGCTAAAAGTCAGCAGTGGTGTGCTACCATTAGACATAAACTTTTAACACTTGTAGCTGTGCATGTCATGAACTGTGCTTGTTGTTTATGAAATCTGTATGTATTTGACCCATAAGACAATGATGTCATGCCAGTTGCACATGTGTAAAAACACCATACAATATCTACAGCTGAAACTGTGCTCTTGAACCTGATACCAAGTTACATACATATACTATACATGTAGCAATGTAGTGTAGCATTGTAGATTTAAGAGCCGTATATTTAACATTACAGCATCTACAATTGTATAAGCTTCCATGGCCATAGTCAGCTGACAAAGTTTCTTGGATGTGGTACTGTGTCATTTTGTGGAGATGGCTATTACAGGAACAACCAACATTTCGAACGGTTACAGTGGCCTCCTTCTAGGTATAAATATGTGTTGTTACTTGTTATGAGCAGCTTATATTTTTTCATGAGTGTGCACAGGTGTTACATAATAAATAAAATCTGTGATACTGTTGATTTTTGGCAGGAGGAGTCGGAACTCAAGTGCAGCCTATTTAGCTACAGGTATGGGTAAGAATCATTCAGAAAAAAATGGTAATTCAAGGAAAACATTTCACCAATCTAATCTGCCAGAACATGTGTCTCCATGTCTGGATCATGACATCACACCTAAGTTCCTGAAGCTTAAACCAATCACCACCTCTCATTGAACAATACACATCCCTCTTCCAGACACTTAAATGTCATTTGCAAGGAAAATGTATATAGGTAGGTCTAAAGGCAAGGCCAGTGAATCTCTTCTGAAGAAGCATACTCAGTAGACATGAAGTGAACCTTATTTTCCCAATAGAAGATAGCTGGAAATAAATCTTTGCTTTCTACAGTATGTCTGTCTAGTTGTGTTTGCGTCTGTGTAAATGTGTGTGTGTGTGTGTGTGTGTGTGTATTTGTTTACCTTCCTTTTCTTCCCCCAAAGTAAGTCTTTCCTCTCCCGGGATTGGAATGGCTCCTTACCCCTTCCCTTAAAAACCTCAGCATTATCTTTTCCCTCTCCTTCCCTTCTGCCTGAAGAAGCAACTGGGTTGCAAAAGCTTGTGTGTGTGTGTGTGTGTTTTTTTTTTTTTTTATTTTATTTATTTGTGCTACTATCACACCTGTGCTCCTTCGCCCGGTGAGTAATCTTTATCTATTTTTATATATAATATATAAATTTCCTTTCATACAAAACTAGAAATTTCATTTAAATTACCCTTCTTAACCTCTTAATTGTTTATCCCAATATAATTCAGGCTAAACTGTTTTGCGTGAAATATTATCCTGAGACAAATCAGGCTCAGAAATTTTGCGCACGGCTGCACTCTAATCCCAATTATATTCATTTTAGTTTCTTCCACTGCCACTAGTTAAAACCAGCATCCCAATTAAGTAATCATTGTAGCTCCTTCTGTTGCCGCTAATAGTGTTTTTTTGCATCATCATAGTGGTTATAGTTCTTTAAACAATACTGTTTCCATTAGTAACATCGTTTGTGCAATTGTTGTACTACATCTGTTTGCAGTTTTCTAAAATGAATCTACATTTACAAACATACTCTGCAAGTCACATTGAAGTGTATGGCAGAGGGTTCATCGAATCACTTTTATGATATTTCTCTACAGTTCCATTCTCTAACCACTTGCAGGATATAGGAACATTAAAATCTTTCTGTTTTCGATCTGTTTTCTCTTATCTTATTACGATAATCGTGCCTCCTTATGTAGGTGGGAGCTAACAAAATATGTTTGCATTTGGAAGAGAAAGTTTGTTAAAAATTTTCACAAATAGATCTTGCTGTAATGAATAATGCCTTTCTTTGAATGATTTCAACTCCAACTCGTGCATTTTTTTTTTTTTTTGTGGTTTTAGGGCGCACAACTTCTATGGTCATTAGCGCCCAGTCAAAAACAGATTCGCTATGGCCTTAAAAAAAATGGGGACTGTCAGAACATCCAGAAGAGGCTAAAAACGAAAGATAAAAGACAATTAAAAGGGTTAAATATCCATGGATAAGTTGGCCAAGTTGATAAAACGCAAAACTCTAGCAGCTGCTCGTGTGTCATCAGCTAAAATTTCCTCCAGAGTAGACGGAAAGTGAACGGCTACACGGAGATGATTAAAAAGTACGCAAGACAGTAAAACATGTCGCACGGTCAGCAGTTCACCGCAGGAGCACAGCGGTGCAGGGTCGGCGGACAGCAAGTGACGGTGGCTGAAACGGCAGTGACCGATCCGCAACCGGGCCAGGATGACCTCCTCCCGCCGAGAGGGGCGTGAGGAGGTCCTCCAAGCGGTCGGGATCGGTTTTACAGTTCGCAATTTGTTGTTGGACATTGAAAACCACGCACTGTGCCATTGCGGCACGATACTCCGGCGGAGAGCCCATTGAACATCGTCAGATGGGACGCAAAAGGTAGCCACGCGAGGTAAAAGAGCTGCGGCCTTGGCCGCTATGTCAGCCGTCTCATTCCCGGGCACACCTACGTGGCCAGGGACCCACAGGAAAGAAACGTGACAGCTGTCATCTGCTAGCAACTGGAGGGAGCGTTGGATCCGATACACGAGAGGATGGTGCGACAAAGGGTCCTTAAGACTCTGCCTGGTGGAGGGCAAAAAGCTCAGCCGTGAAGTTCGAGCACCGGTCAGGGAGCTTGTATTGGAAACGGTTGTCCTCTACAACGAAGGCAGATCCGACACCGGCAGTGCTCTTGGAACCATCAGTGTAAATAAATATGGCATTATCCAACCGCGAACGGAGTTCGACAAGCCTCGAGCGGTATACCAAATCCGGAGTGCTCTCCTTGGGGAGCGAACTAAGATCGAGGTGAGTGTGAACCGGGGCCTTATGCCACGGTGGCAATGGTCTTTCGCTCAACCGAAAGGTGGAAGGAAGGGTAAAATCGAGCCGCTGTAGTAGGCGGCGAAACCGAACTCCAGGTGGAAGCAAGGCAATCGCAGACAACTGATATTGGCGATCAAGTGAGTCGTCAAAAAATAATTGGTAAGATGGATGGTTGGGCATCGACCGCAGGCGGCATGCGTACCGAGACAAAAGTATGTCACGCCGAGTGGTCAAGGGTAATACAGCAGCCTCGGCATACAGACTTTCAACAGGGCTAGTATAAAATGCACCGGTCACCAGACGTAATCCCCGATGGTGGATAGAGTTGAGACGGCAGAGAATCGACGGCCGCGCTGAGGAGTATACAAGGCTTCCGTAGTCGAGCTTCGACTGAACAATGGCCTGGTAAAGGTGAAGCAGGACGGTTCGGTCCGCTCCCCATGACGTGCCACTGAGGACACGAAGGACGTTAAGGGATCGGGCACAACGGGCAGCCAGGTAGGACACGTGCGCGGACCAGCAAAGTTTACGATCCAACATGAGTCCCAAGAATTTCGTAGTCATCACAAAAGGGAGAGCAACAGGGCCGAGATGTAGAGAGGGTGGAAGAAATTCCTTGTATCTCCAGAAGTTTATACACACAGTTTTCTCAGTGGAGAATCGGAAGCCGTTTGCGATGCTCCAGGAATATAGACGGTCAAGACAGCGTTGAAGAGAACGCTCCAAGAGGCACGTCCGCTGGGCGCTACAATAGATTGCGAAATCGTCAACAAAAAGAGATCCGGAAACGTCGGCTGAAAGGCAATCCACGATCGGATTGATTGCAATGGCAAAGAGCGCCACACTCAAGACGGAGCCCTGTGGTACCCCATTCTCCTGGCAATAGGTATCTGACAAAACAGAACCCACCCGTACCCGGAACTTGCGATCCGCCAAAAACTCTTGAATGAAAAGAGGAAGGCGGCCCCGAAGGCCCCATCTGTGCAATGTGCGGAGAATGCCCGCTCTCCAACAGGTATCGTATGCCTTCTCCAAGTCGAAGAACACTGCTACTGTTTGACGCTTCCTTAGAAAGTTGTTCATAATGAAGGTCGACAACGTAACGAGGTGATCAGCAGCAGAGCGGTGTCGACGAAAACCGCATTGGATACTAGTCAGGAGGCGGCGAGATTCGAGGAGCCAGACCAACCGAGCGTTAACCATGCGTTCCATCACCTTACAGACACAGCTCGTCAGAGAAATAGGACGATAGCTGGAAGGAAGATGTTTGTCCTTCCCTGGTTTGGGGATGGGGACAACAGTGGCTTCACGCCAACTTGTGGGAACATGACCTTCAGTCCATATGCGATTATAGGTACTGAGAAGAAAGCACTTGCCCGCAGGAGAGAGGTTCTTCAGCATTTCAATGTGAATGGAATCGGGCCCGGGAGCAGAAGATCGGGACAGGGCGAGAGC
Source organism: Locusta migratoria (assembly GCA_026315105.1). NCBI lineage: Eukaryota > Metazoa > Arthropoda > Insecta > Orthoptera > Acrididae > Locusta > Locusta migratoria. The sequence goes on from CM048748.1 coordinate 206,778,058, forward strand.
ACGGTCTAGCTCCTGCATGGTGAAGGCGACGTTATAATTTTCACGATTAGAAGAGTGGAAAGAAGGCGGCCGGGCCTCCTCTACCTGTTTGCGAGGGAGAAAGGCAGGGTGGTAATGGGCAGAGCTCGAAACCTCCGCAAAGAAACGGCCCAATGCGTTGGAAACGTCATAGGGGTCCACGAGGACTGCATTCTCCACGTTCAGGCCAGGAATCGGGGAGTGGACCTTAATGCCGGATAGACGGCGTAGGCCACGCCAAATAAACGTGGAGGGAGTAAAACGGTTAAAAGAACTAGTAAAAGCAGTCCAGCAAGCTTTCTTGCTGTCGTACATGATACGACGACATTGCGCTCTCATACGTTTATAATGTATGCAATTCTCCAAAGTCGGGTGGCGGCGGAAGGTGCGTAAAGCACGGCGCCAGGCTCTAAGCGCGTCGCAGCAGGCTGCAGTCCACCAAGGGACCTGGACACGACGTGGAGAAGAGGAAGTACGAGGTATGGAACGTTCGGCAGCTGTGAGAATAACCTCTGTGAGGTAGTCGACCTGACTGTCACAGGTGGGAAAATCCCGATCGTGAAAAACAGCCATGGTAGAATAAAGCCCCCAGTCGGCTTTAGAAATGTTCCAACTGGTGGGACGAGGAGATGGGGAATGATGCAGAATGTGGATGATACAGGGGAAATGGTCACTCGAGTACGTGTCAGAAAGTGCATACCACTCAAACCGACCGGCAAGATGAGGAGTGCATATTGCGAGGTCTATATGGGAGTAAGTATGTGTTGTGTCAGAAAGGAAGGTTGGTGCACCGGTGTTGATGCAGACAAGATCGAGGTTTTGGAGAAGGTCCACCAAAAGGGAGCCTCTCGGACAAGGTGCCGGAGAGCCCCATAAGGGGTGGTGGGCATTAAAGTCGCCTATCAACACGAAGGGTGAAGGGAGCTGATCAACAAGGTGTAGTACATCTGCCCTAGTAAGGGCAGATGACGATGGCGAATAAATATTACAGAGAGAGAAGGTGAATGTGGATAGGGTGATGCGGACGGCAACTGCCTGTAGGTGAGTATGCAATGAAATGGGATGGAAATAGACATCGTCCCGAAGGAGCATCAGAACCCCTCCATGGGCTGGGACACCTTCCACGGGTGGCAGGTCGAACCGCACAGAGGTGTAGTGTGGAAAGTCTGCACGATCACGTGGACGCAACTTAGTTTCCTGGAGGCAGACTAGAAGCGGGCAGTGCAATCGAAGGAGTAGTTTTAACTCCTCCCGATTTAGAACGAATGCCGCGAATATTCCATTGAAGGAGCGCCATGATAAAAATGAGAGAAGAAATAAGGATAAAAACCAACTAGCGAGCGGGGTCACCTCGACGGCCGCTGAGAACCCGATTTCGAGGGAGCACTGCTATCGCTATCCAGGGGCAAAGGGTCGTGGTCCATAGGTTCGACCGACGCGCCTGCCACCTCCCTGAGTTGATCAGGAGGGGCAGTTTCCGCCGCCGGCAAAGGGCCGGGCGCCCGGCAAACGGAGCGTCCCGGTGAAACAGAAGACGGCCGAGGCCGGCAACTGTTGGACGGCGTGACAGATGGGTCACGCCTCGGCGGGGAAGGAGAGGAACTCTTTCTTGTCAGCTCTTCTGGAAGAGTGACGGCGGGAAGAGGCAGTTGACGGTTGGGAAGCCTGAGAACGCAGAAAATCCTCACGGACGTGTTCCTTTTTCAAGGTCCGGGCATCTTGTTTAGGTGCTCGCGGTTTACTAGAGTTTGACGAAGACTGTACCCTAGAAGCAGCAGGAGGAAGCGGGGAGGTGGAACGGGCAATCTTCGGGCTGGCGGATCGCACAACTGTGTCAGCGAAAGTCAAGTCACATGTCTGGGTACTGGAATCCTTGGTAGGTCGAGTTGAGGTGAGTACCTTACTGTATGTACCCGCTGGGAGGACAGTGGGCTTTCGACTCGCCAACAACTTTCGAGCGGCAGATGTTGATACCTTCTCCGTAACCCGAATTTGCTGGATTACCTTCTCATCCTTGTATACAGGGCAGTCGCGAGAGGAAGCCGCATGGTCACCGTTGCAGTTTAGGCAGTGAGGGGACGGAGGTAGGCAGTGAGGGGACGGAGGTGGGCAATCCCCCTCATGGGCGTCCCTACCACAAGTGACACACTTTGCTGCATTTGGGCAATGTTCACGGGTATGGTTGTACCTGTGGCACTGAAAACAGCACGTTGGGTTAGGTACATAAGGTCGGACGGAGATGACTTCATACCCTGCTTTGACCTTCGACGGGAGGTCAACTCTGTCGAACGTCAAAAACACAGTACGAGTCGGTGTCAATTGGTTATCGACCTTTTTCATCACCCTGTGGACGGCTGTCACACCCTGATCGGACATATACGATTGGATGTCTTCATCAGACAACCCGTCAAGGGATCTCGTAAAAACTACCCCCTGTGACGAGTTGAGTGTGCGGTGCGCTTCTACCTTAACTGGAAACGTGTGCAACAACGTAGTACGTATCAGTTTTTGGGCTTGGAAGGCACTTTCCACTTCCAGCAACAATGTGCCATTGCGCTAACGTGAACAGGTTTTAACAGGGCCAGCAATTGCATCTACACCTTTCTGTATAACGAAAGGATTGACAGAATTGAAATCCTTTCCGTCGGTGCGAGAGACAACCAGAAATTTAGGTACATTAGGCAGAGTCTTTTTAGGCTGAGGCGAGTCTAACTTACGTTTGTGGGTCAACGTCACGAAAGAAGATAAGGAAGTCATCGCGGAAGTGTCCCCCGTGATTACCGGCGTCTCCGATGGCGCGCTCCTTCCTAGTGGGGGCCCTCTCCGAGGGCTTACCCGCCTTAGGTGATTGTTCACACCTCAGGTCACACCTCCCGAGAACTGACGGAGGGACCAATCGGCACGTTCGGAAGGTACCAGCTCGGGTAATCACCCCTCCCTGGGCCTGGCCTTTACCAGGGGGTACGTACGTGCCCTACTTGTCTACCCGGGGCGGGGAATTACGCGTTACCCCGTCACCTGCTACGCACGATAATGCGCGGGTCGGCCTTCAGACACGCACAGGGAGGAAAAGAAGAAGAGGATAGGAAATGAAGAGAAAGAAGGAAGAAGTGTCTCAAACGCCGAAGCGGAGACTAATGAGGAGAAGAAGGCTAGGAGAGTACAAGGAGAGAAAGACAGAAAACAAAGGGTAAGAAAGGAAGGAACGAAGGAAGAAAAACCACAACAAGAACCACCGTAGCTCACGAAATATGCCCGTCTCCGGGCGAAGGCATAAACCGGGAGGGACAGTGAAGCAGCCTGGGGCAGAAGAAAGGCTGCTCCGGCTCGGGGCCCTGTGCGCGCCACACACGTACCCACAAAAGAACTGTGGGCCCCCTGGGGGGCAACTCGTGCATCATTTCCATGTCACTCTCTCCCTTATATTGTGATAATACAAAAGGAGCTGCCCTTCTCTGAACTTTCTCTACATCATCCGTAAGCCCCACCAGGTGTGGATCCTACAATGTGCAGGAGTATTCCAAAATAGAGCACACAAGGGGAAGCAGTTTCTTTACTAGAACTGTTGCATCTTCTAAGTTCTGCCAATAAAACACAGACTTTCATTCACGTTCCATACAGTATTTTGTGTGTGTTCTTTCTAATTTAAGTTGTTCATAATTGCTATTCCTAGGTATTTAGGTGAATCGTGGACTGTATATTTGACTGATTTATCGTGTAACTTAAGTTTAATGGATTTCTTTTAGTGGTCATATGTATGACCCTACACTTCTCATTATTAAGGGTCAATTGCCAATTTTTGCACCATACAGATATCTTATCTAAAACATTTTGCTATTGCTTTTGACTTTCTGGTGACTTTACTAACCAATAAATGTCAGCATCATCCATGAACACTCTAAGAGAACTACTCAGATTGTCTCCTAAATCATTTTATAAAAATTAGGGAAGTGTAAGGGCCCTATAACATTTCCCTATGTTACACCAGATATCACTTCTGCTTTACTCGATGACTTGCCGTCAATTACAACATACTGTGTCCTTTCTGACAGTAAATCAAGAATCCAATTGCACAATTGGCGATATTCCATAAGCACGCAATTTGGTTAGAAGACGCTTGTGAGGTACAGTGTTAAAAGCCTTCCAGAAAACTAGAAACATGGAATCTACTTGACATCCCTTGCAGATAGCACTCATCACATCATGTGAGTAAATAGTTATCTGTGTTTCACAAGAAGGATGTCACTGTTGACCAAGGGTTAATATGTCATTCTCTTCGAGGTAGTTCATAATGTCTGAGGAAAATATATGATCTAAAATCCCACTGCAAATCAACGCCAGTGATAAGGCCTTGTAATTTTCCAGATCTCTCCTATTGCCTTTCTTGAATATTTGAGCAACCTGTGCAACTTTCCAGTGTTTGGGTATGGAACATTGTATAAAGATAGCTATGTATGGGTGTATTGCATCAGCATACTCTGAAAGGAACCTAACTGGTATACAATCAGGATCAGGTTACTCACTTTTGTTAAGTGAATTAAGTTGCTTTAATACTCCAGAGGTATCTACTTCTAAATTATGCAGCTGTTCTCAATAAGAATTCTTGAGTATTTGCTTTATCTTCCTTTCATGAAAGAATCCCAGAAAGCTGTGCTAAGCAATTGTACTTTAGAAGAACTGTTACCTATAGCATCACCATTTCTATCGTGTAATGAAAGTAGAGATTGTGTTTTGCCAATAGTATACTTTACATACGACCAGAATTTCTTAGGATTCTCTAACAAATTACATGACAGGGTTTCTTTGTGGTAACTATTGTAAGCATCTCACATTGAAATTCGAGCTAAATTTTTGGTTTCTGTAAAACATTGCCAGTATCGGAGATTTTCTGTGTGTTTAAATTTGGCATGCTTTGTTTCTTTGCTTTTGCAAGAGTGATCTAACCTGTTTTGTGTACCACAGTGGGACAGCCCCCTCTTTTGTTAATTTATTTGGTATAAATCTGTCAATAGTTGTTAATATTAATTCTTTGAATGGAAACCACATCTGATCTACACTCACATTGTTAGTTTTGAAAGAGTGGAGATTCTCACTCAGGAAAGCATTAATCGAATTTGTTTCTTTTTTTTTTTTTTTTTTTTTTTTTTTTTTTTTTTTTTTTTTTTTTTTTGAATAAATGTACTTTTGTTTTAAATTTTGGTAGATTCAGTCTTGCTACGACAACTCTGTGTTCACTAATCCCTTATCTGTTTTGATGCACTTTATTAGTTCTGGATTATTTGTTGCTAGGAAGTCAAGTACATTCTCACAACCATTTACTATCCTGGTGGGTTCATGAACAAATTGTTCAAGATAATTTTTGGAGAATGTGTTCAGTACAATTTTGGACAAGATTTTATGCTTGCCTCTGGCTTTGAACATGTATTTTTGCCAACATACTGAGGTTAAGTTAAATTCACCACCAAGTAAAATTGTAAGCTTTGGGTATGTTTTTTAATTTGATCTAAGCTTTCTTTGAACATTTCTGTAATTGACTCATCTGAGTTAGGAGATCAGTAAAAAGAACCAATAATTAATTTATTCTGATTACATGTGACAGCAATAAATACACTGCCACCAATTTTATTCAACCTATTTTTTATGAACACTACTTGCCCCTTTGGAAAAATTTAGCTGAACTTAGCCAGCTTTCGGTTCCTACAATGATTTGAGATTCAGTAAATTCTATTAGCACTTGGAGCTCTGGTGCTTTCCCCACACATCTACAATTTATAACTGTTACACTAATTGTTTTTAGATCTGTGTTCAGCCCATCTTTGACCAGTACCCTTTGAGATTGACACCCTTTGTGTGTGCTCCCAAAGCCCACTAACCTAAAAAACTGCTCAGTCCACACCACACAGCTCTTACTACCCATGTAGCCATTTCCTGCATATAGTGGACTCCTGATCTATTCAGTGGAACCTGCAACCCCACCACCCGAAGATGCAAGTCAAGGAATCTGTGGCCTACAAGGTCGCAGAACCGTCTGAGTCTCTGATTCAGACCCTCCACAGCCGGTCCTGTCAACTATGCTGCAGATGGTGAGTTGTTCTTTCATTTTGAAAGTAAGACTGTTGGTATTTACTACTTCAGATAGCCACTCAAAACCAGAGAGAATCTCTTCTGATTCAAAGCTACAGACATACTTGGTACCGACGTGAGCTACTACCTGCAGTTGACTGCACTCCCTACTCTTCATGGCATTTGGAAGGACCTCTTCTACATCTTCAGTGTCTCCACCTGGTACACAATGGAGTGCATGTTGGCCTTCTTCCCCACCTTAGCAGCCATCTCCCTAAGGGACTCCATTACCTGCCTAAAGGTGGAGCTCCCAAGTACAAGCAAATCCACCCTCTATGATAGCCTGGATAGTGATTATTCTAGTGTGGAAGAGAAGCGGAGACATCTCTGTTTTGGGTCTGGTGATAATTCCTTTGAACATTTGCCAAGTGAAGAAGAATGTGAGGAAGACACAGTTCTAGATTGGTCTCAGGTGGATTCCTCACTCTAACCATTTTGCAAAGTGTTGTTCAGAAACCTGAACTGCAGATGTAGTGGTTGCGGTGGGCAAGTATATCAGTTCCTTTTATTCAATGACATAATGCCTCACAAGAGGTTTTGCAGAATCTGAAAGTATCTTCATTTTTCTGATAACAAAGTCTTTGATGCTGCAAATCATCCAAATACAAAGCCGAACAAAATTTGGCCAGTTTAGCAATATCTAAAAGATACATTAAAAACTTTATGTGTTCCTGGATGAGACGATAGCTGACTTGGTTGGGTACAGTGTATCCCGATCAAAATGGCAAGATTTGGAATAAAATTCTACATGTTGTGTGAATCTGCTAGTGGATGCATGTGGCCCCTGATTATTCACACAGGGAAAGAGACAAATCTGGATGCAGACACTGTAGATTTTCCAATGTTGTTTCAAATTGTTTTGACACTTTTAAAACCACTCCTAAGGCAAGGTTACTGTCTAACGAAATAACTTTTACTCATTCCCACAGTTAGAACATTTTTACATTTTGAGGTCCACAGACAGTTATGGAACTGTAAAAATGACCCGGAAAGATATAACACAATCTCTCTGAAACAAAAAGTTACAAATGGTGTGGGGGGTTTGCAGCTAAAAGATATGGAAAAGTTTTAGCATTGCGCTGGAAGGACGAGAAGGTTGTGGCACTTTTGTCAACTGTCCACACTATACATATGGTGGAGACTGAGAAAAGGAGAAAGAAAATAATAGAACCAAAACTTGTGCTTGACTTCAATGACACATTGGGTGGATTGGATAAAGACAATCAGAATGGCTTCACACCCAGTACCCAGAAAGCTATGCAAGAAAAATTAAAAAAAAAAAAAATCTTTTTCTGTTTGAGAGAAATAATAATAATAATTTTGTGTGGCTCACTGGCCTGGTGCAAGTCATTCAATTGGACACCACTTCAGCGACTTGCGTGTCCCTAGCCTACCAAATCTCTGACATTGTTGTGGCCAGAAAAAGATCCTACAACAACGGAACCAATGATGACTGCAGAGAATCTTTCAACATGACTGAAGAGCAGCTCTTTCACAAATTGCTGCCGATTTCAATGCTGGGCCATCAATAAGTTTCACCATGCTAACCATTCAAGCTTTCGGAGCCATCATAAGGCACTTCTACGTGTTAATGGGGGCTCTACACAATATTTGGCAAGTTTACCAGTTCCTTTGCCTCCTCAGTGTAAAATGAGCAACAGTGATGATAGCTATAGACATAGTAGTATTATTATTACTAATGTTCAGTATGAAACCAGAACAAAGTATCTTGTATTATAGATAACATTTGTAACCTACTGGACTGCAATTTGTTAGGGCACAGCAGACACTTTATGAGAGTAATTTTTAAAGTAAGAGCTAATACATAATGGAGTAAGAGAAATGTTTATGACCCTAAATTTCATCACAAACTAGAACATGAATTTTTTTCCCCACTTATCATAATCATTATCAACAAATGACAATTTTTCAAGTTGTGATATTAGATTTTGTATCTCAGATTCAAAGAACTTTGCCAACCTACCATTAAATCAGTCACAATTTCTTTCCCCAAGCACTTTCCACTAAGACATTCCTTCAGTTTTAGGAACAGATGAAAGCCTGTTATTGCTAAGTCAGGTCGGTACAGAGGATGATCTAGTAATTCAAAATGAAAATTTGTTCTTGCCACACTGTAAGCCAGAGCAATGTGAAAGCAGAATGCTACCGCTAGAACAGGCAGAGCTGGCGATTTTGAATAGCGCATCTAAGCTTTAATAATGTTTCAGAAAGCCTCTCAGTATATATTGTCATTCCTCTTGTTTAACATCTGTATCACAAAACACAATGGAATCATCACTTAACACTTATCATGTAAATTTTTTGCTTGAAACTTATCTCTTCTGGCAGCCCACTAATTAATTGTACAAATTTTCCAGAAACATTTTGCAATAGTTACAGAAGACATGTAAAAAGGGGATTTAAATACCCATGCTGGACAAGAACATCTGACACTTTGCAATCAGTTACAATCCTAATCATCTTTTGTGGAGTGTTTAGATTATTTCAAAAGCTCACAACATTTACAAAACAATTTTACACTTAGTAGAGAGCTCAGATAGGTAACTGGTATTAAAAAAGTAGGGAAATCTTAAAGGTCTGGTTGTGCAAAGGAAAGACGTGGTGCCAAGCTGTGACACACACACACACACACACACACACACACACACACACACACACACACACACACAACTTTCAGCTATTGGTCATGGCCTTCTTCAGAAAATAGAACATTCATGCAATCACACAGGCACTTCGAAGTGCGGCAGCCAGAGGTGATGGTTGTATGTGTTGTGTGCCTTTGTGATTGCATGAATGTTCTATTTTTCTGAAGAAGGCTATGGCAAATAGTTTAATGTGTGTGTGTGTGTGTAATTCCAACCTGGACTTTCCATTATTAGATTGTACAAAGTAAATAAAATTTAAGGCAGCATTGTAGGCAGGGAAGAAGGAGATGAAGATAAGAGATGATTTACTGTGAGAAGAATTTAACTTAGCACTGAAAGAACTAAGTTGAAATAATGACCTCAGAGGTACCGAAGCCTGGGGGGGGCGCCAGTCACAACAGAACGATTCAACCCAGTGAACAATATGAGACAGGCAGAATACCCCTCAGGCTTCAAAAAGAATATAATTCCACAGAAAGCAGATGCTGACAGGTGTGAAAATTACAAAATCTATAATAATAATAAATCTGTAAATGTAGGCCTGTCGCTGTTCCCTTCAATCTTCAAAACTGCTTGAATCTTCATGCAGTTTTCACAGGAGACACGAGAAAAGTTTGGGTCAACATATAGGCATAATTTTATAAAAATCGGATCACAGAAAAATAGAATATCGTAATTTGAAATATTTTATCAACTACCGTCATGTATGTCTGTCTGTCTCTTTGAACGCGTCTATCTCCTAAACTACTTGACGAATTGTCATGGGGTTTTCCCCTGTAACTTGAGCATATCGTGTGGATACCTAAAGGCTTCAATAATTAAAATCGAATCATAGAAAATAAAGATATCATAATTTAATCATTTATTTAAAAGCCATTGTGTGTGTGTGTATTTGTTTAAGGTAATCTCCAAAAGTAGTATTCGAATTTTCATGGGTTTCCACAGGTAAATAGAGTATAGTTTGGAGAGTAATATAGGCTTAGTTTCATCAAAATAGGAACAAAGGAAGGAAAGATATTGTAATTTGAAATTTTATGTGTATGCTATGCTTATAAGTATAGTGTGAAACAGCAAATCTCCAAGAGTACTAAACAAAGTTTCATGCGGTTTCATAGGTCAACTGAGAGTACCTTGGGGCAACATATAAGCTTTATTTCATCAAAATCTGATCAGGGGAAGAAAAGATATCGCAATTTGTAGTTTCTGATGAATGCTATGTATGAAATGCAGCGTAGTATAGCAAAGACCCGATAGAGGCACTGTTACTGACATAGTATACCAAATAAGTAATAAAAGGTGATGCTTCATTGTTTATTCTCATAACCAAAGTGTAATACACTGAAACTAGGGCTATGATTTTCCTTATGGCAGCAGTGTAGTGTATTGATGTTGGTAACGGCCGTTGAATCCTTTTTGTAAAATCCGTCACGTACAATGAGGGGAATAATTCTTTTGTTGATAATGAAATAAATAATAAATATTATTCCCATCAGTAAATTAAGATCCTCCTAAACTGTATATTTCGTTGCCAATGTTAACATACTAAACCGTTCCCACTGCAAGTAAAATATAACCCACAAAAAAAATTTTTCACTAGCTGTATCCCGCATGCATTGCAATGCCATGGAAAGAAAAAAAGTGCTTCTTTCCACGGCTATCATTTGAATTTAAAACATAATGACATTTCTTCGCCTCTATTGATGCTCTAATTTACACAAGAAATCTTTGCACGGAAAGTGGAATTTATGTAGTTCCCTTTCTGATTTCGGTGTATCCTCATTACACTTTGAGAGCGTTCTGTTTAGGAATGCCTCGAAAACGCAGGAAAGGACAAAGTGAGGCAACGTTAGTTATATAGTACACCAAATAACTAATTATGGTGTTGCTGCATTTTTTTCTTCATTCTCATAACTATGGTGTAATACACTACAAGAAGGGGTACAATTTTACTTACGGCATTGTGCGCTGATGTTGGCAACAGCCCTGAATGCTTTTTCAAAAATCATTCATATAGAATAAGGGGAATAATTCTTTATTTTCATGATGAAATAAATAATTTATGCTGTTCTGGTCAGTAAATTAATCATCCTCCTAAAGCAAATAGTTGTTGCCACGGATAGCAAACTAGACTGTACTCTGCAAGTAAAGTTTAGCCCAGGTAGGACACAATGTAAATGTTAGGAAGTCCTTTCTGAAAGGATTTGTCTGAAGTGTAGCATTGTGTGGAAATGAAATATGAACAATAAAAAGTTCAGGCAAATGATGATAGTAGGTTTTCAAAAGGTGCTGCAGATGAATGCTTATTCGTAGCTACCAACCTTGAGAAGAGTGTGTCAATCATGCATCAGACCAAAGAGGATGGGGGAGGGGAGGGTCTACGATAGGTGGGGATGCTCTCCCTCGCCAAGAAAATTTCAAAAATTATAACCAAGTTTCTAACACATTCCGTTTATAAATCTTTCTGCATGAAAAGTCAGGTTAGGTGGAGAGGAGAAAAAAAAATATTTTTGTAAACATTAAGGGCAGCTAACCAGCAATCCTGTAATTTTCAAATACTGCAAAATCAATACATTTACATCTCAAAAATTATTAATAAAAATAAAACCGACTCAAAAACCACTCTCATTACATTATTAAATGAGATGCCTGTTTCCTTCCTGGACCTGCCTAGTTTGAAAAAAAATCTTCATTCAAGAAAACAAGGATTCTATCTTGAGTGAAACTATTTGTCTTTTCAGCAACCAGAATCTAATCCCAACTGCAAAACTCTACTATAAAAACTACTGCACATGAAAATAACACAGTGAAAACTTCTCTCTTCAGAAACAAGCTGGAGAACTTTCGCCACCTGAAAAAATATGTGGACTCTTAAGTTGGGACCAAATACCGTCTACTCGTTGTGGAGCAGAGAATTTACATAGCTCTTGGCAGGTCAGTGTACATTTGATAGGTGCGGAGCAGCATGAACGGGCAGGACTTGTTCCAGTGAAAATGCTATCCTTAACATTTCCTACAGCTCTGGTGCATACTCTCGCAATAATTACAATCTCTAAAACTTTTAGTAGCATTATGAGTAGTGAAATGTATAAGCACTACCTTTTTAGGTTGTTTTAAAAACATCACATCTTAAAATTTCATATTGTCATAATTTTTTTTAAGAACTTCCCATAACTCCATAAAAAAAATTGATAAACCTGTAACAACCACAGGCAATCCACAATTAGTTGGCAGCTATGATTATTAGATGTCACTTATCTAATGAGGACGTACTGAACAGAACTGGTGAGAAAAGAAATTTCTGGCATAAACTGAAAAAAAAAAAAAAAAAAAAAAAGGGATCAACTGACAGAACACATTCTGAGAGTTCAAGAAATAAGCAATTTAGTATTAGAATAAGATGGAAATGTGGAAGATAAAAATCACAGAGGGAGACCACAAGACAAACAACAGCAAGAGTATTCAAAGGTGAGTAGGCTGTCATTCGAATTCAGAGATGAGACTTGCGCATGATAGTGTGGAGAACCACATCAAACCAATGTTAATGCTGAACATACGAACAACAACAAAAGGAAGGTTGTGACCCAAGCTGCTTCCCAAAAATTACCAGGCCACTTATCACTGCACTTTTATAACATATGGAAATGAGCCTTCTTTGTTTATGAAAATGATTACTGTGTATGATGAAACACTGTATTTAAGTACCAATCTGAAATGAAATGTCAAAGCTGCAGTGGGAAACCTAGGGATCCCAAAACTGAATAAATAAATAATAAAATCAAGAAAGAAAAATCAAATCTGAAGCAACAATCATGTTTACTTACTTTACTTCCGCGGCAGTTGTCACTATCAATAAAATTCTTCAGGGTATGATACCGCGTTGTCATTTTATAAACTGTACCGACGTTACGGCCACTGTAGCAGGTGACCTTCCATCAGGGTCTGTTGACTCAGTCAACAGACCCTGATGAAGGCCACCTGCAAGAGTGGCCGAAACGTTGGTACAATTTATAAAATGACGATGCGGTATCATACCGCGAAGAATTTTGTTGATATAATCATGTTTACATTTTTCAAAAGCAAACATGGTCCGCTTTATCACGTAATATATATATCCTGTATTTAATCTTGTTATTAGCTAATTTCACCCAGAAGTCATTTTCAAGCACCTTTTTGCAGGTATTTCTTATTGAATTGTATAGCTTTATTGAACTTCAGCATCTGTATCCAAGTCCCTTGGTATTTCATCACATTATCTCACACACACACACACACACACACACACACACACACAATTTTATATCTAATTTTTTTTGCAACAGCAATTTTCTAATAGCTTCACTGCATATTGTATAGATGTACTACCAATTGGCAACATGTGAAAATTTGTGCTGGGCCAGGACTAACCCAGGTTTCCCACTTTCTGTGACAGGTTGCCTTATCATTAGGCTACCCAAACATAACCCCAGGACCAACCCAAACTTCCATATGGTACAGTGACTGTATGAGAGTCAATACACTCATCTCTTAGCACTTTAAGCTTATACTGTATTCGCGCACCAGAGAGAATGAAAACAACAAGGATTACCCTATGTTGTGGTCATTGCCTTGCTTAGGCTTTTGTAATATCACTATATAGTGACAAATTCTGAGACAAAATAATCTGTCCAATTTTTTCACAACAGTACAAAACCGAGAAGCGGGTAAACCCGGGTTCAAGTCATGACATGGCACACATTTTCACATATTACCATTTGGTAGTATATCTATAACATTTATAGGAAAGCTGTAAGAAATTTGATCTTAAAGAAAGAAAAGAAAAAGAAAGTAAGTTCTTTGATCACAGTAATTGGTCACCACATACTGCAGTGTTAAATGGTATCTTCTTTGTGCGAGGATCTACACCCTTTAAAAACCTTCCAGAAGGCAAGTTCAGGGACAATTTTTATTGGAAGAAGGAAGGTTCTTTTTCCTCTTTCCCCACCCCTAAAAGACAAGTTTAGCTTCAAGTCCAAACCTAATGCCTACTACGCTGATAAGCCGGAAGGTGTGAAAATGGGTCAGCCAAGTGAGAAAGCGTGTCACCGCTACCTGGGAACTCCACCTCAACAATGCTCTGTGTAGTATTAGCACCTGGAAAAGCACAACTTGGCAATGCTACTGTAACCACACAACTCTTTTCAGTTCGGTCATCATTCTGGCAGATTACTACTAAAGGACCAAGACCACCGTAAAAGGTGTGTTTTGCAATGATTGATGCTGTCCAAGGTGCTGTGGACAGAGCCCATGAACATTAACACTGAGATCTTTCAGGACTTCTACTATGCATTGCTGGAAGAGTGACTGGATACCACAGCAATGACTTCATAGAATATAAAATGTTTGTAACTATCTGCAATAAATTGATTGGTTAAATAATTTCATTAATTTTTTGAACCTCGCAAGTTGCTGTTATCTTCCACTCCAATTTGTTCAGTTGTCTCCACTGCACACTTGTCATTTCATCTCATTTGTGTACTGACTAGATATGTCTACTCGCTAGGTTGCGAGTTTCTGTAAAAGATTGCCAGTCTTGGGGATTCGGTGTCTTTAAATTTTGCATTTTTTTTTTTTTTTTTTTTTTTTTCCCCCAACAGTGATAGTGATCTGATGTTTTGTGTACCACGGGAGGTCAGACCACTTTTTTATTAATTTATTTGGTATAAATCAATTGCTACTGATATGTCTTTGAAAGTAAGCCAAAACTGCTCCACACTCACATTTTTAGTGTTGAAAGACTGGAGAAAATCACTCATGAAAGCGTGAAGGGAATTTATATCTGCTTCATTGAATATATTTTTCTTTTCTTTTTGGTGCATATTTGGGAATTTCGATATTTGGTCTCGCTAATTCCTGTATCTGTTTTTGATGCTCTTTACTAGCTCAAGATTATTTGTTGCTAGAAGATCAAGGGTATTTTTGCAACCATTTACTATTCTAGTGGGTTCATGAACTAACTGTTCAAAGTAGTTTTCAGAAAAAGCATTCAGAACTAGTTCGGACAGTGTTTTATATTTGCCGCTGGTTTTGAATACATACTCATGCCAACATAAAAAGGTAAAGCAGTCAACAATCCGAAGATTGGTTTGAACACCACAGTGCTTTACTAGACATGGTCCTGTTTGGAGGTGGTATGCCATTGCCTTCCTCCGACCTTCGAACTGACTTACCCAGCCAGTTATAGGGGGACCTACAGTTTAACATTGAGGGTAAATTAAAGTCACCACCAATTATAACAGTATGCTTCGGGTACCTGTTTGAATGTGATTCAAGCTTCCTTCGAACATTTCGGCAATAGCATCATCTGAGTCAGGGGGCCGATAAAAAGATCCAATTATTAATTTATTCCAGTTGTCAGGTATAACAGTCTACCCATACCAACTCACAGGCAGTAACTGCCTCAATTTGGCTGCAGGATAAATCGTTTGTAACAGCAATTAACACACCACCACCATTTTTATTTAATCTATCCTTTCTAAAGACCATTTGGCCCTTTGTAAAAATTTTGGCCAAACTTTTTCTCTGACGTCAGCCAGCTTTCAGAACCTATAACGATTTGAGCCTCAGTGGTTTCTATCAGTGCTCTGGAACTTTCTCAACACAGCTATGACAATTTACAACTGTTACACCAAAGGCTCCTAGATCCGCATTCTTCCTGTGTCTGACCTGCACCCTTTGAGTCTGAAACCCATTTTGTGTATTCCCCGAGGCCCCCTAACCTAAAATACTGTCCACTCCACACAAAACAGGCCCGCTACCCGTGTAGCCTCTTTCCCACTATAATGGACTCCTGACCTATTTAGCGGAAACCGAAAACCCACCACCCTTTGACGCAAGTCGAGGAATCTGCAGCCCAACGGTCGTAGAACTGTCTGAGCCTCTGATTCAGACCCTCCACTTGGCTCTGAACCAGAGGTCCGGTGTCAGTCCTGTCGACTATGCTGCAGATGGTGAGCTCTGCCTTCATTTTACAAGCAAGACTGGCAGTCTTTACCATCTCTGATAGCCGCTCAAAACCAGAGAGAATATCTTCCGATCCAAAGCGACACACATCGTTGGTCCCAACATGAGCCACCACTTGCAGCTGGCTGCACCCTGTGCACTTCATGGAATCTGAAAGGACCCGTTCCACATCTGGAATGACTCCCCCAGTATGCACAATGAGTGCACATTGGACACTGAACTTCTTCCCCTCCCTAGCAGCCATATCCCTAAGGGGATCCATAACCTGCCTAATGTTGGAGCTCCAGTCTGCAGGGGAAAAAAAAAAAAAACCAGAAATGGGATGATTTTGGGGCAGGAACCAATCCTGTCCAGCACTCACATTGTCGAGCGCACTGAATGAATGTCAGATTTTAGTATGCGAAATACAGCAAAGTAGTTAGCTGTGGTTGAGGTCATACAAGATGTTTCTAACTTCTCACTGTTTCCATGTACTATGAAGTGTTCATACAAGTTTACTATTTCAAGATAACGATTCTTTGAATACACCACTGAACACAAACATGTAGCCTGCCATACTTCAAAATTATTACAATGTATATTTGAATCAGTCACTCCAAGTCTCAATAACATAGAACACTGAGAAAAACTGTGCCTGCCAATTCAATTTGGAAACTACAAATGACACAGTTTGCCAAGAATCTTCCAGCACTTGACATGAAATTCTGTAACTACACTTCCATAGTTATGACTTATTACAGTATCTATTAATCAAGAAACAAACAAATAAGGAAACAAAATTGCAGTTCTTTGGTGCACGTGTGAAGCATGATCAATTTTTGAATTCAATAAATCTGTTTGCTTATGTAATAAAATATGAAGGTGTGCTGATGGCAGGTTGGAAAAAAAGACTGGAGGGATTAAACATTTTAATTTTTATTCAAAGTCACGTAAATGTGACTTACCTGGTGACAGGCCCAATGCATTGGCATTTTCCAACAGCATTTTTGCCAGAACTTTGCTATTAATAAATATGTCAATATTATGATGATAACGTTGCAACTGAACATGATCACTGAGCCACTAACTTGCAAGTATGAAAGAGAATCTGTCAAATAAATATTCAGCCACAGCCTTCATAAAAATAGAGCATGTGCACAATCAAACTATCAGGCACAACTCGTGCATTCACAACTGCTGTCTCCTTTTGCTGCACTCCAGTATTCTCAAATGAAGTTTAATACAAAGTGCATCTGAAAAATTCATTAGGCCTAAATGGTCTCAGGAAAATTAAGAAACAAGAGTTGCAATCAAACTACTTTTACTGGCCTTTAATATTATCACCACTGGCTACAATATACTTCTGACATAGGTTGTACAGCTCTTAGAAACTCAACAAATGCTTCTTGTTGAATTGCTTTAAGCATTGAGGTCACATGTTCTTTGATCTCCGCAGTCACTCAAATTTTACTTACTGCTTCAACACCATTCACTTTGACTAATATCCCAATGGTACCCGTCATCATTTTGCCCAACTTGAAACAAAACTTTACGTTAATGGGTTGCTCCATTTTGCACTTTAAGTTGCAATGACAAGAGTTCTCTTACTGACCCTGTTAGCTGCTTCACTGCTGTGGTTTTCACAATAGTTGACATGTCCCTCAATACGTATGAGCGGACACCTCATCCTTGCCAGTGCACCTTTCAGATGCACCTTGTACTCTGAGAAGGATTCAGACCAAGGGCACCCAAATTATGCAAAAAGTGTTGTTCTAATAGTAAAGTAATTATTTTGTAACTTACTCCCATCCCATCTTTTACCACAAGTCCCAGCCAGTCATATTCGCTGTAAATTGTTCGGAACTGATAAAGACATCCATCTCCAAGCATCACTGACCATCTCCAAGCATCTTTGCTTGGTGAAAGACTGGATGAAAAAAGAATGTTGCTGTCTATATAATTCAGGTGGCTATAATATGAATCCTTATAGTATAAAATCTGCTATGATATACAATTCATCATCTCATTTCTTACAGCCTTACCTATTACCACAGTCTTATTCTGCCTCTGTTATCTCTTAAGTTACGATCATTCCAGACAAGCTATACAGGACTACTGTAAAAACAACTTTAAAAATGTGAGTGGTTCAGCTTAATACCTGAATAAAAATTTGTGCCAAGATAAGTATTCAAACCTGGGACGTCCTGCTTACTAGGCAGATGTGTTAGCCACTAACCAGCCTGGAGCTCTGGCTAGTATAGCAACATGGATTACATAAGAACATCGCCATCCCCATAAAAATTTTCAATTATGTTACCCTCTTTAATTCGTACCAATACAGCTGGAGCTCTCCAACATCAGAATGGCACTCCAGTATTTAATGTAATAGGGACAATCCCACACGTACCCTTATTATGAGAGTTAAAGTAGAGACCAGATATGTCTCAGAAAGATGAAATAAATACATCATATCACCTTAGGTACAGGTGGAATTGTCCCTGTTATGTTCAATGTTTGTATGCTACTCTGATACTGGAGGGCCTCTAAAGCAATGACACGATTTAGAGGGTAATGTCAAGTTGGAATTGAAATCTGTGTTGTAGGGGTGGGGGGAATGGGGAAGAAGAGAGAGACGTTATTTGTTAGTCTATGTGGTTGTATCATCCAGGAGTGCCAGGATGATTTAACAGTTAAAACATCTATCCTGACACAAATTTTAATTCAATGCTTTAATTTATTCTCAGAGATAAAAGAGCGACTAGATTTGTCTCAGGAAGGTTTATTTATTGATTGATAATGTTTGTTTTTCAACAGTCAACTTGGTGATAACATGATAAAACAACTTCACTCAACAGTATACTTCTATCAAGGAAGTCTGATACCAGGTCAGCTCTGTGCTTTAGATCAAAAGTAAGCACACATACGTACCTGAAGGTTTAATCCACTTGCAATATTCCAACTGGATCTTTCACTTATAGGTTTAGAAATACCTACCATCACTCCCCATAGTGCTGTCCTCTTCCCAATGGAGTAAAAAAGTAAAAAATCACCTGTTTCACAGGAAAGTGAATGTTACGTTGATTTAAATCAGTTTTAATAAAGAGGATAGTTCAGCAAAACTTAGGTTCCAATAAAACAATTCAACAAACATGATAACTTGCTTCATTTTGAGCACATCATTTTAACTGAAACTGAACAATTATTACAAACAAAGTTTAAAGATGTGCAACTTTAAGACAGCACTATATAATTATCAAGATGAAGCTAAGTTTTTGTAACTACTAACAACATTACAAGAATACATTACTTTCCATGTCATTAATCAGACAAAATGGCACTATTTCTCATCCTCATTTTACTGAGATAAATTGCAGCAAGTAATTCATTATGCCAGAACAAATCAACAAAAATCAATCAAGTAACTGACATATCAAAATAAATATCCTGTCTTGGCACTTGCCACAGATTATGTTCAAAGAAATAAAAATAAAAGTAAATAAGGATAATAAACAAAGGTATTATAATCTGCAGACAGTTTATTTCAATCAAATTTCTCCCACATCTTTAAATATAAAGCACATGTATGCAAGGGAGATTATGAAACAGAAAAATCGGACACTTTATTTCCAAAAATTGTTCTCTTGTAAAAAATCCATCCAGATGAATTTTCTGCAAATGTATGTGTTTCAAGTATGTCAAAACCGGCTTTTTTATACTGTCAATAGACTAACACTGTCACAATCAACCAGACTGTAACAAAGTCTCTCTTAAAAATGTTTATACTAAATTTAGTTTTATAATACAGAACTATAAGTAAAAGACAACAATCATATATACAATAAAACATAATCAACATAAGTCCTTAAAAACTGAACAATATTATTTTGATACTGCAGATTAGCACTACTGTACAACAGTAATTGCACCATTGCCGTACTATGCAAAATGCTTCTTAAAATTTTTTGTGATTGTTCTAAAATTTATAACTGATGCTGATTTCTGACACAACTAACAAGTATTTTAACATTGGTTTTGGCTTTTCTTTCTTTCTTTCTTTCTTTCCAAGCAACATTGTATGAGCCAACATGATCAATAACTCAAAGTCTTATGACTAATTTCACAATAACAACAAACATAATTTAGCTTCAGCAGATATGAAATAAAGATTAATAAAATTTATTATTTCACTTCTGCAACTAAATACTAATACAATGAAAGATTTAAAATCAATTCAAATATGCTATGGTATCCAGTTATATTTGTATCTACTCACCCACTAAAACAGGAAAAAGGAAGAGAAACTTCAACAGTTTAGATACGCTAAAGCTCTAGAAGCAAACTTTCAGATCTTTCCATCTTGGTGAGCTTGGAAAAGATGTGAAAATTTTCCACAGTGGAAGTGCAGTAGTAGCAGCAGTAGTTTAAGTGGGACTAGTTTATTTCAGATAAAGAACCCACACACGCAGGCCAAATTCACATATGTGTCAAATGTTTTGTGAAACCCTCGTATCTCTATTGCCAAGCTGGGAACAGAGGTGCTATTTGTGGAACATTATTTCCTGTGTTTTGTATGTTCACAAAATAATGGAAGCAACTTTTCTTGTTTGCAATATTAATATGCACTTTGTTTTCTAACACTAGACTGTCAGATTGTCCTGCTGTTAGTGATCTGCCAAAGGCTTCAGCTCTTTTATCTGTTTAATAAGATATGCCTTCTCATCATTGAACTGTTCATCTTCTGATCGATCCGTGTGAAAGCGGGTGAGAAACTCTACAAGCTTCTCTTGATTTCGCAGCAGTATGTCCAAAATTGGCTTCGGTTTATTTGGATTTGCAACAAATACCTGTTGAAAGATGTACAGGGTTTGATTACTGCATCATGAAACAACATGTAATTTTGCTACATACTGAAGAGCAAAATATGTTACACATTACTGAGATCTGAACAAAAATAATAATGGTTCATATTATCTAAATGGAACAAGTAATTATACTAATTTTAGTCAAGTAAAACAATCTTCAAACACAGAGATCACAAAATTACAATGATCCCTAACGTTGCTTTCAATAGTGGTAACTGAGTTGCTGGTTAATACGTAAGAAAATTACAGTAGTTATGGCAGTAATTTATCAGCACACACACATTGAGCAAGTACATATATCAATTTTCCACATATAAGAGGTACTGGGTTGTGCCTTCATCACTTTGCTATCCAATGTCTACACTTGTGATGTGAAACACCCAGGTCAAGATGATTACTGACATTTGATGAATGATTAAATAATGAGGCAAACCTCATGGCATACAAGAACAATAGCACTAATCTGAAGTAAGAGTTTGCCTAATGTTATTGCTAGAAATTATTTGCCAATTTATTTGTGCCTAATTTTCCTATTGATTTAAAGAAATTTCTTTAATGTGCCTGTGAGATTGTATGAATGACAACATTTTTTCTTTTTACTCTGATAGTGACAGGACATTAACTTGAAAAATAACAAAAAATTGACCAAATTTCAAAAAATAAAGTAACACTATTTGGGAATAAAATAAAATGATATTTTACATGCCTACCTATAGGTTTGGGTAGGTGTGTTTGCTAGTTTTGATGTACATTATATAAATTGCTATACCTTAATACTTTTCTTAGATTCCAGAATCGGAAAGTCAAGAGCAAAACATGTGGACTGGTATATTGATTGTGTACGAAGCATTGGTGGTACCTGAAGTTGGATGTTACACAATTGTATCAAAAATATTTATTAATGACTTGGTTTAAGTTTAAAGCTGGGCATCATTGGGTCTGTACATAAGAAGAATAAATACACAATTTGTGAATATGCACTATGTTTTTTTTTTTTTTTTTTTAATTTGTTAGATTATATACTGAATACTTTTTTCCATACATGGTTATCAGAAAGTACTTACAAAATAGGTATTACTCATACATTTCAATATTGCTGATATTAACATTTTCTAGCTTAGCTACTTCACAGTTGTGTTTAAAAACAAAGCAATCATTACATGACCTCAGACACAGAAGAATACGATCTTTGGCCTAGGGATTGATTACGTTCATTCTGGTATGTCTAAGATTATGTAACTATCAACTTGGTTCTAAAAACAAGTATGGAAAAACTAAGAAAGTGTTACGATTAGCAATATAGAAATGTACAAGTAATATACCTATTTTGTAAATACTTTCCCATAAGCATATATGAAAAATAAAATCATCTAAATATGGAAACATGCTGCGTTTTCATACATTATGTATTTATTCTTCTTCTGTACAGGAGAGCCGAAGACAACCAGGATTTGGGCTGAAATGTATACTTGTCTTTATATATTGCCGCGAGACCCCACATTAACTGACTGCCAGCATGGCGCAAGGGATAGCAACACCAATTGCGGTGCTGAAGGTCGCCGGTTCAATTCCGCTCGGCGGCAAAAATT
The DNA here is from genome assembly GCA_026315105.1 of Locusta migratoria. Taxonomy (NCBI): domain Eukaryota; kingdom Metazoa; phylum Arthropoda; class Insecta; order Orthoptera; family Acrididae; genus Locusta; species Locusta migratoria. Next base: position 206,800,294 of record CM048748.1, read on the forward strand.
TCTTTCTTTGTAACTAACATTTCCAGAATGTTCTACATGTTTCTTATGTTAACTATTCTTCTAATTTCTGGTACATTATAAATAACAGAGCACTCTGCCTGAGAGGCAGTAAGTGCTGCGTGTAAGTTTCAGTTCGCAATAAACCTGCTTTCAGTACAGGTGCTGTGTTCAGTTAACAACCCTGCCTTTGAAGTCAAGCCTGCTTCCATTTCAACGCAACACTGTTTGGTGGAGGCGCTGGGTATTGCTCTCTCTCGGAAAAACAGCGACCCGCTGTTAGGTTCCCTTTGGAGCCAGCTGCAATTTCTGCATCTTTATTTTGTCATCGGTCCTCTGTATGGCAATTCTGAAGAATCCTTCCCTTCTGCACGATTACGGATGACAGACTTCCTGTCGTGGCTTCATCAGTGTCATTACCGTCCTTAGCTGCTCATAATCCTCAACTTCGTATGCGACGTCTGACAGGCGGCGTACGACACAATATGGACCAAAGTATCGCTTCAAAAACTTTTCTGATAGTCCAACTTTCTGTACAGGGGTAAAAATCCATACCAGATATCCTGGGCTGTACACAACAAATCGGTGCTTGATGTTATACCGCTGACGGTCCTCCTCCTGAGCGTCCAGTGTCTCTATGCTAGCAAGCTGTCTTGCTTCTTCGACCCAGGTGATAGCTGTTTCATCCAGCTGGAAGGGAAGGAAAACAGTGTATCCATTGCCGTCTCAGCTTCACGGCCATGGAGCAGGAAAAACGGCGTGAAGCCTGTGGTGTCTTGTCTTGTGGTAATATAAGCAAATGTCATGACTGGCAGTATTGTATCCCAATCCTCCTGCTCAACATCAATGTACATCAACAGCATATCTGTTAACTTCTTCTTAAAACATTCTGTGATACCATTTGAGGATGGTATGCAGTTGTCATTCTGTGGGCAATGTTGCAACGTGACATTACCTCTGATACTAGTTTTGATTGGAATACTTTTCCACGGTAAGATACCATCACACATGGTGCTCCATGCTTCAAAATAATGTCTTCTACAAGGAATTTTGTGATCTCTGGAGCTTCTGCAGCTGGCACAGGTTTGGTGACAGTGTAGGGTGTGAGGTAGTCAGTGCCAGACTATTATCGGTTACCGGTTGTCGACTTCGGGAACCTTCCTAAAGGGAGGATCCCAACTCGGTGGAATGGAGCTGCTGCAGGCGGAATAGGTACGAGATGCCCTGGAGGTAATTGCGGCATATGCTTCCGTCTGTAGCACTCTTTACAGTGACTCATGTAGTTCTTGACAAATCGGTAGAGACCTTTCCAGTAATACCTGCGTCTGATTCTGTCTAGGGTCTTCACGAATTCAGATGAACGGATATTGGAGCATCGTGGAAATATTTGGGAATAGCTGGCTGGAGATGTGCTGGAACAACAAGAAGCCATTTGGGGCCAAGTGGATCGTTGTTGCTCTTGTACAATGTCCCGTTTATAAGTTGTAACTCTCCATTGGCCGGTTCTCCTTTCTCCAAGGCCTCTATGGTTTTTAGTAGTACTGGATGTTCCCTCTGTTCAGCTGCAACGTCACGTAAATCAGTGAGGGCATGAAATTTCATTCATGCTGTTGTGTTCCACTAATCGATTCCTTGAAAGGCAGTTGACATCACTGTGTTTGTGCCCATTCTTGAATACCACTGTGACATCGTACTATTGGAGTCTTAGTGCCCATCTTGCTAGTCGACCTGAGGGATCCTTCAAGCTGGTCAGTCAACAAAAAGAATGGTGGTCTGTCACGACGGCTAATGGTTCGCCGAATAAATACGGCCCACACAACAGCAAGACTTTTTTTCCGTTGTAGAGTAGTTCATCTCAGGCTTTGAGAGTACTCTTGATGCATATGCTCTCACCTTTTCAGCACATTCCTGAAATTGTACAAGCTCTGCACCAATCCCATAACCACTGGCGTCTGTGTGAAGTTCAGTTTCCGCATTCTCGCCGTACGAGGCTAGAACTGGTGCGGAAGCCTCCTTAAGTGCCCGAAAAGCTCTTTCTTTCGTCTCATCCCAGTAAAACTTGGCGTCTGCAGACGTTCTTGTTATGGACGTGCCTTTTTTGCAAAATACTTCCATGAAATGTAGGTAGTATGAGCACAGCCCGAGAAAACTTTTCACATTACATATGTGCTGAGGAGTTGAAAATTCTGTGACAGTCCTTACTTTATCTGGATCAGGATGGACACCCTCTCCGTTGACTAGGTGCCCCAGGATCTCTCTCTCTTTGGCGACAAAGAGGCACTTTGTTGGATTGAGGTGGAGTCCTGCCATCTGAACACACTTCAACACAGTTGACAGGCGACTCAGATGTCCTTCAAATGTTTTCGAGAAAAAGACAATGTCATCTAATTAGCAAAGACATGTTGTCCACTTAAGGTGCCAAAGCAAATTGTCCAGTATGCAATCGAATGTGAGCGGAGTATTACATGGTTCCAAATGGCAATACTTTGAATTCATAGAGGCCGTCAGGTGTACTAAAAGCTGTCTTCTCCCTGTCATCTATGTCAACCTTGATTTGCCAATAACCTGTCTGCATTTCCATAATTGATAAGTATGTAGCTCCTTTCAAGCAGTCTAAGGTGTTGTCGATGCGCGGCAATGGGTAGACATCTTTCTTTGTGATTTTGTTCAGCCACCGATAGTCAACACAGAATCGCCACGTGCCATCCTCCTCCTTTACGACGACCACCGGAGACGACCAAGAACTGTCTTAACGTTGAATGACATTGTGCAATATCTTCTCCACTTTCTCCCGAATTATCCGTCTTTCTGCTGGTGACACTATACAAACGCTGCATAATTGGTGGACGATCCCCAGTATTGATATGGTGCCTTATCGTGGGCCATTTCGTCTGACTTTTTCCTTTCTGTGGTGTGATTGCACCCAAAAATTGGCGTAGTATAGCTAACACCCACTGGCATTGTTCCTTGCTGAGTCCAGGACCTATTGGCAGTTCCATGGTTCTTTCCTCCAGTGTGTTGTTGGTACTAACAGCAGAGCATGGTCTTCATGATGACGTTGAGCTCACAATACTGGATTGGTTCAGCTGACCCAACACACATTCCTTTGGGTATAAGTTGTGACTGCTCGTGACAATTTGTGATCCAAATCTCTCCTTGACCACCGGTAATGCTTTTGATAGCCACTGCTATGTAAATTTCTTTTGTGAGCCTAATAAACTTTTTACTATCAACAAACACTTTACAGTTTAACCGGTCATCTGTGTTTTTGACTGGAACTCTTCTTATTGTCAACGGCAGGATCGTCACATTGTCAATGGCCAATCACTTTCCAGAAAATTCTACATTATGTGTACCCATCGGAACGACTTCCTCAATTTGCAGCTCAGATCTTTCAGTGTCAATGATAGCTTGCAATGCCTGAAGAAAGTCCCATCCGAGGATGACATTATGACTACATTCTGTTAAAATGACAAATTCAAACAGCTGGGTCCTGTTGTTGATTGTTATCCTTGCGACAAGTTCCTGCTGGCTGGACATACCTTGCATTTTGCGACCTTCAGCACAGCTGCCCCCATATCACAGAACATTGTCTTTTTAGTGTGCGGCGGTAATTATCTGACAATACCAAGGAAGAAGCTACTGAATCAAGAAGTACCCAGACAGGTTGGCCATTGATGATGATGTCCATGAAATTTCCAGACATCTTACCGAATGTCGTCCATGGAGGATTTTCATCTGTGGCGGCCTCACCTCTGTAGATAGGCACCTTATTTAGTTTTCCTTGGCGCGGCAGCTAGGGGGAATGGCTGGTACCTCTGTACGGCGACCGTGAATGGCAGTGGTGGGTCGGGGAGCGAACTTGGTTGGTTCATAGGTTGCCGTATGGCGGCTGCAGCATATGTCATAGCAGGGCGATGCCATTCTTCATGTCAGGTGAGACTGGCGGGGCAGTCATGAGCTAATGTCTGAAATACCTCTTCCTCAGCCGTGTCGGCTTCCTTGTGACTTATAGGGCTTACATCCATGGCTGTAATCTGATGCTCACTCACTCTAATAGTCACGGCTGTTATAAACTGTTTTAATCCTCCTCTCACAATTTGTCGTATCAGAGCAGCTTAGTCATGCTTGTCTTCCACAACGGCCATAGGGACTACATTCAGGAGTCTGTCATACTGCTTTCGTCCAACCCTCCTTTGTTGCATCTTTTCAGAACGCTGGCACCAATTGATAAACTCTTCCGTCGTAGCGACGTCTTATCTGAAGGGCTTGGTACATGTCGTCTTCCGCAATACCTTTCATCAGGTGCGTGATTTTGGCAGCTTCAGTCATAGTCGGATTGACTATGTTACACAGGGCCAAAACATTCTGTATGCACAACTGTCACCATGTCATTGGGCCCAGTTTTTCAGTTGTTCTTCCGCCGAGCGGATTTGTTGCTGGCGCTCTCCAAACATATTCTTAAGTTCCGTCTGGAACTTTTCTCAGTCATTCAGCTTCTCTTTGTTGTTTTCAAACCATTGCTGGGCTGTTCTGTCCAGGTAAAAATAAACATTGGCCAAGCACATTGTATGATCCCACCTGTTATAATGGATACACGTCCGTGATACCCCACGTTAACCGACTGCCAGCATGGCGCAAGGAATAGCGTCACCGATTGCGGTGCTGAAGGTCGCCGGTTCAACCCCTTCCAGTGATAAAAATTTATTTCTTTGTAACTATCATTTGCAGAATGTTCTAAATGTTTCATATGTTAACTATTCTTCTAATTTCTGGTACATTCTGCCCGTGTATAAATAGCAGAGAACTCTGCCCGAGAGGCAGTCAATGCTGCATGTAAATTTCAGTTCACAATAAACCTGCTTTCAGTATAAGTGCTGTGTTCAGTCAACAACCCTGCCTTCAAAGTCAAGCCTGCTTCCATTTCAACACGACAATATAAAGAAGAGTGTCCGTCTTTTTGTGTGTGTACATATTCCATACAAATCTACTGATTTGTTCCAATCTTTATGAAATTTTACATAAGTAAACTTCAATCCATGAGGACAGTCGCGTAAGTGCAAGGATCATGTGCAACACATTCACCAGATATGACATCAAAAATAATTTAATAAGTGAGAAACTTCTGCATCAAATGACAAGCTTGCACATTTTCTCCTAAACCAGTGGACTGATTTCAACCAAATTTGGTACACATATTCCTTACTGTGAGCTAAAAAAACTGGCGGGGTAAGAACCACGTGTGACACATGGTTCAGGAGATATAATGTCAAACCATTGGAGTCGTAAAAAACTGCCACATCATGCAACGAGACTTTATTCAAACACTGTATGAGAATGACAGTACTTAGCGACTTGCAGTCAACTTTAAACATAATTTCAAACCTTCATTAAACTTTTTCTTGCTGACAAACATCAAAATAATGAAAGGAAAAAAGTTTTTTCTGCTGTTCAATCGGTATGATGTTCCAGTTTCTAATTTCTACACTACGAATTGCAGTAGTAGGAAATTTTACAGATAGTGTAAGCACATAGAGCTGAATGTCGAAATTGTTTCACAGTAAAGCACGTAGTTCACAAGATATAGGGACAAACAGTAACATTCGTGAAAAATCGCCGTATCACGCATCACGATGTAATCTATTACTTTTTTTACAACTAACTCTGTTCAGAACAGACTTTACTGACACAGCACTTGTAGAAATGAGTATATAACTGAAAAATTAAATACACTTCTGTATTCTCGTCAGCTTAAGAAAATCCCTGAAAGCTGACAGGTGTTGAGAACTTTGAACCAAGTCTGAACTGTAAAGCACACACAGCTGTACATGAAAGCAATAGATTTCTGTAGAGCTACAAGGAAAGGAAAAGAATGAAACTGTTGTGGTCTAACGTCGGCACCACATGCCAGATGCAAGAGAATGATCATGGAGAAGGCAGCAGATGACGTCCAACAGCCAACTGCATGCCAGCACCGCGCCTCTTTAAGGGAATAACGGAGATACGCGCCTTATACAAGTTGCTATATTTATGCCAACATGCGTCTGGAGGCCCATCAGAACTCTGCTATGAACCAGGCAGAAACAAGGTCTCAGCACAGCTAGCATTGGACAGAAGACGACGACGTGAGAAGAGAGAAGAACAGGTAGAAGTTGAGTATTGAATTCTTCAGTCAATAAAACTTTTAATACTAATCTCTATAGAACTCTTCTAGCTACCTACGATTCCTGCACCATACATTTCCTGACAACTAGACTGGGACAATAACTAAACAAATGGCATCAAGGATGATTCAACAAATGACGACGAGGTGTTAAAATATTATGACCCACCCACATTGCAACGAGTTGTTTATTATGCTATGCTATGCTATTATTTTGCTTGTTGCTTTATTAAAGGTCTCAGCAATACCCGTATAATCTTTTGTGAACTTTCCTATTACAGCGAATAGTGTAAATTTCTAATGCTACTAACCTTGCCACTACCACTGCGCAGCAGCTTCCTGCGCTTTATGCACAACAGCTAATTGCAGATGTTCTAGTTTCAGAGCCAACAAATTGCCTCTCTACTGTCGATGGTACAACAATTTCTAGCCCCACCTGTGTCACAAAATATGTAAGATCCACTGCAGCAGCTATAACCTCCAGTATTTCCACCGTTTCGCCAGTTTGAAGATTCAGAAGAAGACTTGACTGAATGGTTGCAACAGTTTGAAGCCTACGCCACAGTGCACAGGATACAAAGTACTGTCAAACTTCATTTTCTGCTATCGTGTGTAATTTTGCAAAGCTCGTGATGTACCGCTCGCTTTTCGTGACAAGTAGTCAAGAACTTCGCACATTGCAAGAAAATTGTGCAATTGAACCAATACAAGCTAGCCAGATTACATGCAGGAAAATATTTCTCAAAAATCGATTTAAGCAGTTCCTACCTTCAGGTGGCACTTGATGAAGAATCACAGAAAATTTGGCAGTGCATCCACACCCACAATTTTTCAAAGATATTTGGAGCAGCTTACAGCTCAGGTGCCTTGTTGTTCAAACTACTTGGACGGAATAGTTGTGTCAGGCCGTACCCCAGAAGAACATATTGCAAATTTGAGAAAATTGTTTCAAGTTTTGACAGATGCATGTTGCAAGTGTTGCTTAGATAAGAGTGACTTTTTCAAACTGGAACAGCAGTATCTAGGACACTTGATAAACAGTCAAGATGTGCACCCAATGCAATCACATTTGCTTGCCATTTGCGACCTACATGCACCAAAAAATGTGAAAGGATTACAGTTCGTCTTGGGAAAGGTAACATACTATATTTGGTTTATTCCCAATGGAGCACAAATTGCAGCCCCTTTGCATCAGCTTTGCCGTAAAAAATGTTAATTTTGTTTGGACAGAAGAATGCAAACGCACTTTTCAACAGTTAAAAGATGCATTGCCCAGTGATCAATGTTTGGTGCACTTCGATCCAGAAAAACCAGTTCTTTTGCAAGTGGATGCATCATCGTTTGGTATAGGAGCAGGACTGTCACATAAGCATGGGGATACCGACCACCTGATACTGTTTGCATCCAAACTTTTGACAGACAGACAGTACCTTTTATCTCAAATTGAGAAGGAATGTTCAGCAATAGTGTATGGTGTCACAAAATTCCACCACTACTTCTATGAAAGAAAATTTTGTTCACTGACCACAAACCGTTGCAGTCATTGTTTCATCCAGCCAAGCCAATTCCTACTCGCATGGCACACGAATTGCAACATTGGGCACTGCTCTTATCACAGTATCAGTACGAGATTGTGTACAGACCCACAACTCGCCATGGAAATGCCAACTTTCCTGTCTTCCGATTGACTCTGATACACTGACACTTCTGAGACGTCTTTTTGTCTAATAAATGCACAGGAAGATAGATTGTTGCAGTCTTTCTCATTGGACTAGAGGAAAATTGCTCGGGCCACAGAAATAGACCCTGATTTACAAATTTTGCTGTGCTACATTCGCACAGAATGGCCTCGTTTACAACGTGACATTCAAAATTCACTGGTGTGTTGCTACTTTGCTAGAAGAAATGAACTTTCAGTCCATAGAGATGTCATTCTAGTTTCAAATGACAATGGACAATCTCATGTGTTGATTCCGCGATGTTTGCAGAAAGAAGTATTGAACTTATTTCACCTAGAACATTGTGGAATGGTTCGCACTAAGCAATTGATATGACACTGTACTTGGCAGGGTATAGGCATTCAAATAGAACAGAAGATGTCACAGTGTTCAGTGTGATCTACCAACCAGTCAACCCAACCACAGAAGTTTTTTGCATGGCCAAAAGCAGAGTGCATATTGACTATGCTGGTCCCTTCTGGAACACTAAGTGGCTTATTGTGGTTGACGCTTTTAGTGGTTCCCCATTTGCAGTGCCAATGTCTTCTATGACTTCTGGAAGCACGATTAGCACGATCAGGGCAAAGTCTGCAATTTTTTGTCTGGAAGGTCTCCCTGAACTGATAGTGTCTGACAATGGCTCACAGTTCACATCACAAGAAATTCGCTCCTTTTGTGAACACAATGGAATTAAGCACCTCACCAGAGCACCGTTTCACCCGCAGCCAAACAGTGCTGCGGAATGCTTCGTCCGGACATTTAAGCAACAGATGTTGAAACTTTGTTTGGAGCACTTGCGGGAGGCAGCTATGCAACTGTTTCTTGCCTCCTATCGCTCGCATCCACGAGAAGGATCATCACCGGCCGGACTTGTACATGGCTGCTGCCACCACACCCTGCTCCACTCAACGTGCCACGCGGAGCAGCAGCCACTGACAACCAAGTATTGCAATGCTACATGTAACACACTATTTTTCAGAGTTTTCAGCGGTTGCAGACAGAGGGAATGGGGTGAGATCCTCCAATGTTGCGGTGCTCAGCTGTTTGAAATTTCAGGTCCCGATGGCATTGTACACAGGCACCTCAATCAAATTTGCCCTTGTTACGTACCCTGTGATCCTTCTGTGTTTCTCTTGGCAGATTCGCACCACACGCAGACCGCGTGACCTTGGCAGCTGCCCCCGCAGCAGATCTCCATGGCACCACAGACCAACGCCATGGGGATGGAGCCCTTGCTGCCTCCACTTCCCCTGGATATCCCCATGGAACTGGACCAAGACGCCACACAGCATCCGACACCGATGTCACCACCGTCTAAGTTGGCACCTGGGCCACAGGTCGTGGACGTGGGCCCTTCAGAGGTTTCCCCGGAGGACGTTCGCTCGCAAGCTCAGACCAGATGGCAGGGACCGACCAGCAGTCTGATGTCCTCTGAAGTTACAGTCTCCAGTGCTTCAGTATGTCCACGAGCCTACCTCCTCTCCCGTTGTCGAGCTCCAACACAGCAACGGTTTGGTACTTGAGGGGGGGGGGGGAGAGGGGGGATGATGTCGTGTAACATCAGCACCCTCTTCATTTCCTTTTCCCTCTCCTTCCCTTCTTCCAAAGAAGGGAATATTTATTCTACCTCCCAAAAATTTCATCTGACCTCTCATAAAAATAAAACAAAAAAGTAAAAACTTTATTAGCATCTGATCCGATGCACACCACTTAAACAGAAAGACTGACTATACCTGACCTTTCTCGTCAGTCCTACTGGAGTTAAAAACGAATACTAAACTGGAAACAACAGATAATTGAAGGCACAGCCACTCACTCACGTAAACCGCATGAAGAATTAAAAAAAATATGCCTATCTGCTGATACATTTAACTTAACACTGTAGATTCACCATGTGGCAGTCTAAGTAATTACAAATACAAGTACCCATTTTCAACATTTGTCTTGTTTACAGATTAGGTTATTACAAAATGGAATATGTTTAAGAATGTGTAATCTAGGAAAGGCTATAATTGCACAATTCATAGTGAATTAATGTTAAAAATATTACCTGAATATATATATATATATATATATATATATATATATATATATATCAGGTAATATTTTTATCGTGTGTGTGTGTGCACGTGCGCACACAAACCATCGACCTATCCACACAGCCGACTAAACATGTAAAAAGTTGTTTGTTGCATTAAATCTACCCACCTGTAGAATTCAACTGCTTCTACGTGCTTGAATAACGTTTTCCACAATAAATGTTACGCGAGTTAAGCTGCTACGATCTCGACATATACTGTATCCTAACTATATTGTTTCCATTTGACGATGTAAACACCAAGCTGAAGCTCCGAAGACCACTAGAGTTGGCAACACTATGGAACTAGGGCATGTGCAATACTTAGTCCTTTGACTAATCTTTTTGTCCTTCATTGTACAAGCAAACCTCATTGTACAAACAACATATTTCATGTCCAGGCCATGCTTCCAAAACAATAAAATATGTAAGTAAAAGAAACATCTGTAATTTAAAAAAAAAAACTGGGAGTTGTGCAACACTGCAACAATACCATGCACCACCACTGGTATTATGAGATTTAAATCTGCATGTCCCAACAATAAAAATTGTTAATACAAGCATTATTACCTTGAAAACATGGAAGGCTTCAAATTGAATATTTCTGGATTTTTCTTTCAACATATTCATCATTAATTTCAAATTATCAGGATTTGATATGTATCTTGTCATAACCTGAAACAAAGATCATAATGTGTTATTACATCTTTTAATGTTTCAAAATAAAATCTTGTGAATTGCACTCTGATATATGGTGAAATTTTGGAAGGCTAACAATAATTCCAGACAATTATAGTGTATAAGCAAATATTTTTTCATTATATAAGTAGAATGACATTATGTTGTTGATTTCTTCAAATACTCTTAATTATGAAGAAATGATATGCTTCCAATATGACCAACCTTTCAAACATCACACGACATTTCATTAGCAATGGTTTTATTAGAGTACACAGAAATGGCACATACTTCCATACCAAATGGTGCATGCGCGCGCGCACACACACACACACACACACACACACACACACACACACACACACCTACCTCGAATGTCTCAAGAAGCCACTGTACCAGACTATGGGACTGTCCAATGTGAGCTGAAACCAGTGATTGAGGTGAAGATGATGAGGCAGCATGGAGGAGGAGGGGGGGAGGCTAGAAAGTGGGGATGTATGAATGCACCAGTACTGTCTGACAGACGAGGAGGAAGGGGAGGGGAGAGCCTTGCTCTTGAATAAACCGCATGAAAGGATCTAGATGAAAACACTGGTCGAGGCCGTTGAGTTTCCCTACAGCCCTAATGACGTGTTGACATATGGGATGCCGCTGGCCCTCAGTGCTATGGACGAGTGCTATTTGCTTTCTAATGTCGCAAGTTAAGAAGTTAAAATTAAGTTTTTATTGTTCCAGAGATACAATTTTTAACACACCAGTTTTCAGCAAAATTATTATTTCTACTTCTAAGAATTCTACACTCCAATGATAACTCTATGAGTACCGGAGGTGGCAGTCTTTTTAAAATTAGGACAGTTGTTGTCAAAGTTCGTGAGATGTTTCGCAGTTCATTTCATCCACATCACAAACTTCGTATAGATTGGAGTCTCTTGCAGTTCAAAGGACAATTATCTTTTAAGCAATACATTCCATCTAAGCGAAATATATTTCGGATAAAGGCACTTGTACGGTGTGACTAAGTGTGGGTACATTTTGGATTTTATTGTATATACAAGCTCAACAACAGAAATTGGGTTCCACAATTTAGGAAAAAGTCATGACGTAGTGGCAACTCTTATAGGAAAATATCTGGAAAGGGGTCATATTTTGTTTGTCGATAATTGGTACTCCAGCCCAGACCTGTTCCTCTGGCATCACAACCTTTGAACAGCCCCCTGTGCCACCGTTCGTAAGAATATGCGCAACATGCAAAAACTGCAAAAGAAATTAAAACAAGGAGAAACCGAATTTATGTCCATTGACAAGATCCTCACTATAAAGTGGTACAAATAAAAAAATAAAAAAAAGCTGTAGATGTATACCACATGTCACACACCACAAATGGTTGAAACAGAAGACCAACATAAATACCGGCGAAAAAATAAGGAAACCAAATTGTATTGTAGATTACAATTTGAATATGTGTTCAGCTGACCTTTGTGACATGTTACTGAGCTCAGTGGGATCAGTCTGCAAGACTGTGAAATGGTACATTAAATATTTTTTTCACATTCTGGATTTGTGCATTTTGAATGCTCATGCTCTCAACGAGTTGGTAACAGGACAAAAACAGCAATCAGAGTTTCACCTTTCTTTCATAAGGTAGATTGCAGAAAAATATGCCACTGAACAGAAAAAACTTGTAGGGTAAGGCGCTACAACAACAAAAATCCTCTGCGCTTCACAGAAAGACATTTTCCAGATGTTATTGTGAGTGAACATTTGCAGGAAAGTACGTTAAAGAGCAGATGCAATGTTTGCACAAAACAAAGTGTACTGGGAAACAAGATACCAATGCAAAACTTGCAATGTTCCATTATGTGTTGTACCCCACTTCGAGACTTAGCATACAAAGAAGTATTACTAATCATTGGGTAATAAATCAAGAGAATTTATTGACACATTAAATGAATAACTAAGAATAGAAAGAAAAAGAACTAAATAAGCCAAATAAATAAATAAAAATAAATAAATAAATACATAAAAAGAAAAACAAAAAATATATATTTTTAACTTCGCCAGTGCTGGTCCAAAATGTAGATCAAAAGGTGTATCAAAAATATATTCACAAGATATAAACACTGGCGATATTCAACGTCTATCAAAACAATTCTTACTACCGGATATTTCCGCAGATAAGACAAGATACAAATTTTCATCAAAATTTTATAGTTTAAGCATACATCTAGTCTATAAGACGACCCCCCAAATTACCGTAATTACCCGAATACAGTGCTGCACTTTTTTATTTTCCTTCAAGTTTTCAGGATTTAAAAATATGCCTGCTACTTAGATTCCAAGGCAAAGCTTCACAAAGTTCCAAAAAATGCCGTTAGAAGACACCAAAGTAGTTACCTGGATTACACCCTTTGTTGCAGTGTTTGCAGTCTGCTTTTGAACTTTTTGTGCATGGAGTGCTAAGTTGTATCCGATCATGAGAAGCACTTTTTTTTTTCCACCGTGACACAACATTTAATCGCGCCAATGCACATATGTGGGTGAAAACACACAAAATTGCCCGAGAATAGAAGATAGAGGCTTTCTAAGGAAGCCGCAATTGTTGCATATAGCACAGAAACATTTTAACCCTTTCACTGATCTGTACGTCAATATACTCAAATCATTTCAGTGCGACTGGATATATTGAGAATTTATTTTTGACAAGCGACATTGCAATATCAAGCTGCATAGTAAATAATTATTTCTATTCCCGCTTTATGGCATATGGGTTATTGTTTGTTCCCTTGTCCACTCAGTAATTTAATAAAGCTGGAAAAGCAAATTATATACACCTTACCCAAAGGACAGGCTCGGCGACAGACAAATAAAATCAAATTTTATTTGTGTCTGTCGACGAGCCTGTCCTTTGGGTCAGTCATCCGTTTTCTATTTTTTATATTTGTTTGCACAAATCTTCGTTTTTGTAAATCTTTCCTCCGTGATGTGATATGCTCCATGTCAGTGGAGACAAGCAGGGCTTCCGTTACAATGTCTGATTTCACATTGCCTCCCATAGACATTTGAAAATCCCCATGGCAAGTGTTGACAATCTTCTCCACATTTGAGGCAAGAATATTTGACTTTCACTGTTTGATAACTGGAACAGTAAAGCTAATTATTTGCCAGTTTGCAATGAAGACGTACCTGAATTGTTACGACTGCTTTTTAGATTGCAACAATACATTACTTTACAATTTAATATCCGACGTGTGTGTGATGTTTTTCAAAGAACATACCAATTTACTGGCAAGTGTGTAAATTTATTTTTGTCACAGTTCCCCAGTCATCTGAGCTTCACAGGGATTAGTAACATTCTATTATAGTGTCAATGAGGTAAAGTATGGGCTAGCTGAGGATTAAGAGCATTATGTTCTCCAGCACTTTCTGGCTGCTCGTAATAATTTTTCAGGCTCTAGCAATGGCAGTGGTATATAATATCATGCATAATAACAAACCATTAATTACACAGTCCAACGACAGACCGAATGTAAGTAAATCATAATTAATAATAAACAACCCTGCTGCGCAAGGATTCGAGCGACAAAAGAAGGCGACAAACACGGACCGTGATTGGGAGACACAACCTGGGCCACATTTGAGGTGATGGGAGTGTACCAGCTGGAAAAAGAAGCCTGCAAATCGATTTGTAGAACGAGGTATTAACACAGCCAACATATAAGGCTAACAGCTGTTGCTGATGGAACTACAGGGAAGGCACCCCAGCATCAATAAGAAGGGGCTTATTACTGGACCTGTATGAAAAGCCCCCCCCCCCCCCAAATCACTAAATGAACATCACTGTAGAAAATTGGGTCAAAGACTCACAATGCTGAAAGTACTGCCGAATCATACAACAAGCTCTCATAGTAAAGGTACAATTTAATGAGGGTATTATACAGCTGCAAGAGTGTTTAATGGGTGGCTCCCCAAACAGTATGGCTGAGGCAGCACAGGATTTTTACATATTCTCAGCAATTTTGTTTGAGTTGACGAGGTGGGGAACCCATGTCAGTTCGGCATCAAAGTGCATCCCCAAGAAATGATGCATGTCAACATGAAAGAGTTCCTCATCCAAGTAGAGCTCTGGGTCTAGGGGTAGAGCTCTGGGTCCAGGTGAATCACCTGACAGTAACAGAAATGATTTACTCAAGTTTTCTATGTACAGAATTGGAAACAAATGGGTAAAGTCCAAAGGGTGCCCCTTTCAAACGGCTTCCTGCAGCATTCAGCAACACGACGCTAGCAGGACTGAAGTACATACAAAAGTTATTGGCATACAAGGAAGACAGAGCCCTGTGGAATACTTTTCCCCTGGACATGGAATGAGTTGAGGGAGGTACCAAGCCTAGCCCAGATAGAGCGAAGCGAGAGGAAGTCCTGGATAAAGATTGGAAGTGGGCACAGCTAGGATATGACGACACCATCCATAGATAAAGAAAGACAGCAATAAGATACTCACACATACTGAAAGCAGTATGGATAGCTGACTACAGCAACACAAGATTGTCAATAACAGAGCGGCCATGATGGAAGCCCCTCCATTGTAGAGCCAGGAGTCCCCAAGCTTCGAGGAACTACATGAGCACCCACCTCACCATATGTTTGAGGAGCTTGCACTTTGGGGGACAGAAAGATTACCTGGCCTAAATAATTTAAAGTCCAAGAACAGAGCATTGCGCATGCCCAAGCTCATAAGCACAAGTAATGCCAACTCCAGAGACCTGTGCAGCTTCTCCTAGCTTTTTACATCGACAAATTGAAGCAATACAATAGTTAAGATAGAGTATATGTCTAAATTCATTACACTTCCACTCACATATCATTTATTTTGGAAAACATTATTTGAGCATGCAGAAATGGTTGGCGTACAAGAATTCCACGTGGATATATTTATTACAATGAACCACTTCTCACACATGTTTCGCTAGGTGAGTGGGCACGCTGCCAGTTTATGAATGCAGCGGGTGCGATTTCGAATCCCACTGTAGTCGATTTTTTAGACCTCTAGATGGTAATATTTTAAATATTAATTCGCTAAAAATTGTTATAGGCTTTTATAAGTTTTTGGAAGACCCTATTTTATAATAATCTTACCTTTAATCAGACAGACACGAGTTCATAGTAATAATATTTAAAAAGCTTTGCTGGATCCGGGCTGCTCTTGATGCCAATGGCATGTGGACCAAATACTGAAGATATACATACCATGCATTGTATTATTTTAATTTTAATGGGAGGATTATTATTATTTTCACGAGAGGTCAGATGAATAACACCCCCTCTCCGCCACCCAAGAATGTCTATTTTTTGTTATGGGTGGTCAAATAAATATTACCTTTCAAGGAATATTATTTTTATATATAAAATTGACGAACTGCTTATTTACCAAAGAGAATACTGAAAAAAGTAATATCAATATAATTCAATAACAAATAGTAACTAAGCCAAGAAACATTTGCACTGCACTTAAAAAAGAAAAAAGAGAGAGAGAAATAAAAAAGTAAAGGCTTTGGTAGTGTTTGATCCGATGCACACCACTTAACCAGGAAAGCCAACACTATCAACGCGCTACCTATCCTTTCTCGTTAGCGTTATGATTGAATAGTCCTACTACAGGTGAAGAACGGCCGGAAAACTACAGAGGTCATAAGTGCCTATGCCCATTAAGAACAAGAACTAGGAGGCAGGTGCGAAAATTGGCAATTGACACTAAATAAAGAAAAGTGTGAAGTAATACACATGACCACTAAAAGAAATCCGCTGAACTTCAATTACGCGATAAATCAGTCAAACCTTAAGGTCGTAAATTCTACCAAATACCTAGGAGTTACAATTACGAACAACTGACTGGAGAGAACACATAGAAAATATTGTGGGGAAGGCGAACCAAAGGTTACGTTTCATTGGCAGAACGCTTAGAGGATGCACCAGCTCCACCAAAGAGACTGCCTACATCACACTTGTGCGTCCTCTCTTTGAGTACTGTTGCCCCTTGTGGGACCCTCACCAGGTGGGACTGACGGAAGATATTGAGAAGGTTCAGAGAAGGGCAGCTCGTTTTGTTTTATCACGTTACGGGGGGGGGGGGGGGGGAAGCGTCACGGAAATGTTGCACGAATTGGGGTGGAAATAATTAAAAGAAAGACGTTATTCATTGCGGCGTGATCTGTTTGCGAAGTTTCAATCACCGACTTTTAGTTCTGAATGTGAAAATATTTTGCTAGCACCCACCTACTTAGGGAGACATGACCATCCCAATAAAATAAGAGAAATCAGATCGAAAACGGAACAATTTAGTTGTTCTTTCTTCCCGCGCGCTATTAGAGAATGGAACGGTAGAGAAAAGTTATGAAGGTGGTTAATGAACCCTCTGCCAGGCACTTAAATGTGATTTGCAGAGTATCGATGTAGATGTAGATAAAAAGGCAATATAATTATGCTACAATAAAAGAACAACGGAATTCCTCAAGCAAAGGATTTTAAACTTCTTTCGCCATATTGGTACGATGTATAAAAAGTAAAATGCCTTCAACAGAACGTGTGTCATCCGCTGAAACGTCAGACAGTTCTGACGATAAACACAAACTCTTGACCTGACTAAAAAACCAGCACTGGACCAGAAGGTGGCATACAGTCAACAGTTTGGAACAGTAACCACACAGTGGAGCAGGGTCGCCACTTTATAAGTGGCGGTGGCTGAACCGACAGTGGGCTATGCGCAGCCACAGTAGAATGACCTCGTGGCGAGAGGGCTGAGAGTAGGTCACAACCAGGCAATAGGGACAGGCTTAACCTCCGTAAGTTTATTTCCTTGAAAGAAATACCAATACTTGTACCAGAATGATACCACATGTCCAGAAAGGATGGCACGAAGGTCAGATAAAGGAACTGAATACATAGCAGGACGAGGGAGGAGAGCTGCACCCTTTGCGGCAGCATTGGCAGCGTCATTGCCTGACACACCAATATGACCCCAGACTCAAAGGAACAGTACAGTGGCGCCATTGGTAATAAGTGAGTGAAAGCACTGTTGGAGTTTTTGCACTATGGGGTGGGCGGAATATAGCATGCATAGGTACTGGAGTGCACTCTGGGAGTCTGAGCATATGACACATTTAGAATTCTCGTGTTTCCTGATAAATGGCAAAGAGCACTGCCATTAAGATCGAGCAGTAGTCTGGGAGACGATACTAGAAAGAAAAGTCACCATGCACAAAGGCATACCCAACACCACAGACAGTCTTGGAACCATCAGTATAAATGAAGATACTGTCTTGTAAGCTGTGAGCGAAGAGATACAAAAATGCTGCAATAAATGAGGTCAGCGGTAGAGTCATTGGAAAGCGAATGGAGGTCTAAGTTGACACAGACCTCAGGACAGAGCCAGGGTGGGGAAGAGCTCACTCCTGACGGTAACATGGCAGGGAGCATAAAATCAAGTTGCCAAAGAAGTTTATGAAAACGGACTCCAGGAGGCATTAGAGAAAGAGGACTCACTGCATAGTGACGATCAAGGGAATCATATAAAAAAGCTTTATAGGATGGGTGGCCATGCATAAATGTCAGCTAACTCGCTTAACAACTAAGGAGGACCTCCCTTTGTCCATTAATTTAATAGTGCCTTCAGAGCCTGCCTGAGGTCAGCCACCTGATCGACCACTGGCAGTGCGCCCTGGTGACAGACCATCCAAGGGCAGGCATCACTGGATGACACTGTGGAAGGGGAATGCCAGGAGGGAGAAGGGGAAAATTTCTTCCCGCTTCCCGACTTCTTTGAACCGTGGTGGGTATCAGTTGAAAACTTTGATGGTTGTGGGCTAGATGGGCACAAGAAGTCTTCACAGGTACAATCCTCCTTGTATTTCCGTGTGTCTGTGAGGCAAGAGATGTTTGGTAGGACGGTGTGTGCTCTTGGCAGAAGATGACGATGTTGCCATCATGTGACTAGGTGTTGCCAGCACTAAACTGTAGGTCGCATGTTTGTGTAGATATGACTCAAAGTTGTCATGGAGTAGCAACAACTGAGCTGAAAGTCCCAGATGGTAACACACACACTGTTTATGACTGGCATACATTTTCCTTGCAACCTGTGTCAGTACTTTGTCTTTCACCCATATTTCCTGAATCACTCGCTCGTCATGATAGATACGACAGTCACGGGAGGAGGCAGCGTGGTTACCCATGCAGTTTAGGCAGCGAGGGGAAGTAGATGGACACACACACTCATGGGTATCCCTGCCAAACGAGATGCATTTTGCTGGATTTTTTACATGACTGCCTGGTATGGTTGTAATGCTGACCCTGGTAGCAGGGGGTGGGATTGGGAATATAAGGTCGGACGTTGAGGACCTCATAACCAGCTTTGATCTTGGGAGGCAGAGTCACTTGATCAAATGTCAAGAAAACAGTACAGGTTGGGGCCAATTAATTGTTGGCCCTATTCATGACACTATGCACCGCTGTGACGCCCTGATCAGAGAGGTAATCCTCTATTTCCTCCTCAGTCAAACCATCAAACAGATGATACAACCCCACAAGAGTAGTTTGGAGTGTGGTGGGCTACCACTTGCACCAGGTAACCCTGGAGTAGGGTGGCCATTAGTAACCTCTGAGCCTGAAAGGCACTGTGCATTTCAATCAATAAGGTACCATTGCACAGACGTTTGCATGACTTCACTGGGCCTGTGATCGCATCAACGCCTTTTTGGATGGTGAATGGATTAACCATGGAAAAACTTTGCCTGTCTTCAGTACATGTTACCACAAGGTATAAAGGTGCAGCCGGGAGAGTAGTAAAATTTTTCAAATCCTGAGACTCTTGTCCTTTTACTTTTTTTTTTTTTTTTTTTTTTTTTTTTATCCCATTGCAAAGAAATCCCCTACAATTGTCAGCATCTCCAATGGTGTGCTCCTTCCTACTAGGCAGCCCCCTTCAAATGGAGCACACCCACCTCAGGTGATTGTCCACACCTCAGGTCACACCTCCCAAACTCCGGACGGAGGGACCAATAGGCGCATTGGGAAGGTTGCAGCTCAGGCAGTCACCCCTTCCTGGACCTAGCCTTCACCAGGGGGTACACACAAACCCTACATGCCAACCCAGGGCTGGGAATTACGCGTTACCACAGTCACCTTTTACGTATCAAACACATGGGTGGCCTTCAGGAATGCACAGGGAGAAAGAAAGAAGAAGAGAATAGGAAACTCAAACATCGAAACAGAGGAAAAAATAAGCAACATAATGAAGACGAGAGGAAAGAAAAATCCAGATAAATTCAAAACTACTACATATCTCCGGTTTCCCGGAGGACGCACAAGGCTCCGTCCCCAAGAGAGGGGAAAGAGATAGTGGGAGAGTAGTCATGCGGCACAGAAAGGAAGGAGTACTTCAAAGGCTGGGGTCCTGTGGTAGCAAAGCCACTAACTTGTGTAAGCCGTGTGTCATGACTTAGAAAATTATGTCTATCTGCTGATACATTTATCTTAGCTTAACACTATAGATTGGCAGTCGAAGTAATTACAAATACAAGCATCCATTTTCATCATTTGAACTATGGCTATCATTTGTCTCATTGTTTAATGATTAGGCTATTACAAAATGGAATGTTTAAGAATGTAGATTCTAGAAATGCGTATAATTGCCTAATTCGTAGTGAATTAATGTTAAAAATAATACCTGCACAGGTCTAAAAAACAAAAAGTTGAATCCGATGGTACTGTAACTCATGGCCCCTTGTGTTTGTAAACTGTCAGCCTATCTGCTCAGCCAACAAAACGTATGTAAGAAGTGGTTTGTTGTGGCAAAACTACCCATGTTGGGTTCTTATACCTCAACCTCTTCTATGTGCTCAAAATTTTCCAAAATAAATGATACACGAGTTTAGCTGCTATGACTCTCGACTTACACTGTATTGTAACTATTCTACTGCTTCTATTTTATTATGTAAACACCAAGCTGAAGCTCCCAAGACTGCTAGAGTTGGTGACAGACTCACTTTAGAACTAGGGCATGCACAATACTGTTCTTGGACTTTAAATTATTCAGGCCAGGTAGTCTCTTTGTCCCACATTTTACAAAACACTAGTGAGTCTGATAGTTTTTGTCCTATCAACCGCCAATGGTGATGTGCTTCAGGTTTGATCACTGGAACAACGATGCTATCCCAGAACATTGGGACAGAAAAACTTCCTTTACCCAGATATAATTGAACAGGGCGAGGACTTGCACTGAAGTTCCTCTGGAGGTGGTGAACAAAATTGGCTATTATCACAATCTGATCCCAGAGGCAACAGCTAGAGCACTTCAGCTACTCTTACTCACTAAACAAAATAGTTGCACATTTCCTGCGGCACATGCGAAATGAAAACTGCTTCCGCTCAATCCACTTTTTAAGTGCACAGAAATCCACACTGTAGGCTGCAGTCGCAGAGCCATATGCATAATACTCTGCCTTGTGCTTGGCAATAGTGCTGGAGTTAGTGGGAAGTATACCCCTGGATGGTGAGAAATGAAATTTCCACCAGTGGGTGAAAGCTGAAAAGGCACTGAATTTGCAACCACATCCCGAGAAGGGAAACGCAGGAACCAATGGTGGGAACATACCTCTCGCAACCATTCTGCTTGCTCTGCTGGATCAGTCAACAACCTTGGGCCCGAAGGTGTTTGAAAACAGACACTGAAGAAGGGTGGTGCCAGTGCCGTTGAAGCAACCATCAACATTCCCGCATGGCCTCAGCAATCTCCAGTATCCCCCAAGGCGCTTTCTGATGCTGGATCGAGCCAGGGGAATTTGGGACAGCTGCCTAGGTGCAGAAACTGTGGCAGTGATAACCTGTTCAACCACCATATCAACATCTATGGGAAGAGGATCTGTAACCACAACAGCTGAGATGTAAGCCAGCCAATCAGCCTTGAGGAAAGACCACTGGGGAAGTGGTCTGCAGGCTGAAACTACAGGAGCAATGAAAGGACAAAAATTCTAGCAACCACAGAGGTCATTGTGGATCCTCAAACTATGATGTAGACGAGAGCTCAGGCTACAAAGAGACATGTCAATGGAAGAGTATGTGCCATGTTCCATGTAAAACTGTGTGGGAGCAGCGGTGTTGAGGACTGAGGAGGCAAATAACCTATTGTGCCAAGAATGTCTCTAAATCCATACTGTGGGCCAAAGTCTGGATTCCAACCCACAAAGGGTAGTGGGCACTGAAGTCCACCAAAAGGAGAAATGACTGGAGTAATTGTGCAACCAAGGCAGTGAGGTAAATGGGAGAAAGAATCCCTTTCAGGGAAAAGAAGACAGAGCAGATGGTTATGTTGTTGTTGTTGTTGTTATCCTGAGCAAGCCTCTTCATCTCCTCATAAGAACGGCAACCTACATCCATTTGAATCTGCTTACTGTATTCATCTCTGTCTCCCTCTGCAATTTTCATCCCACACACATCCCTCCAATGCTAAATTTATGATTTCTTGGTGGCTAAGACCATGTCCTACCAATCGATCCCTTCTTTTGGTCACGGTATACCAAAAAATTCCTTTTCTCCCGAATTCTGTTCAGCACTTCCTCATTAGTTACACGATCCACCCACCTAATCTTCAGCATCCTTCTGTAACACCACTTTTTTTTGGGGGGGGGGGGGGGGGGGGGAGGGGGGGGCTTTAGGACGCACAACTGCTAAGGTCATTAGCACCCAGACAAGAACAGAGATTTGGTAGATATATAAAAAAAAAAAAAGTAACTGCCAGTTAGAATATCACGAGAAGGCTAAAAACGAAAGATAAAAAACAATTAAAAGGGTTAAATATCCTTTGATAAATTGGCAAAGTTGATAAAACGCAAAACTCTAGCAACTGCTCCTGTGTCATCAGCTAAAATGTCCTCCAGAGTAGAAGGAAAGTGAACGGCTACACGGAGATGATGAAAATTAACACAAGACAGCAAAACATGTCGCACCGTCAGCAACAGGATCGGTGGTTAGCAAATGACGGTGGCTGAAACGGCAGTGACCGATCAGCAACCGGGCCAGGATGACCACCTCTGGCCAAGAGGGGCGTGAGGAGGTCCTCCAAGCGGTCGGGATCGGTTTTACAGTTCTCAATTTATTGTCGTACAGTGAGAACCATGCACTGTGCCATTGCGACACAATACTCCGGCGAAGAGCCCATTGAACATCGTCCGATGGGACGCAAAAGGTAGCCATGCGAGGCAAAAGAGCTGCGGCCTTGGCTGCTATGTCGGCGGTCTCATTCCCGGGCACTCCCACGTGGCCAGGGACCCACAGGAAAGAAACGTGACAGCTGTCATCAGCTAGCAACTGGAGGGAGCTTTGGATCCAATACACGAGAGGATGGTTCGAGAAAGGGTCCTTAAGACTCTGCAGGGCACTAAGGGAGTCCAAACATATGGCACAGAAAGGTTGGCGGTGGCGGCAAGTATAGAAAACAGCCTGGTGGAGTGCAAAAAGCTCAGCTGTGAAATTCAAGCACTGGTCAGGGAGCTTGTAATGGAAACGGTTGTCCCTGATGACGAAGGCAGATCCGACACCGTCAGTACTCTTGGAACCATCAGTGTAAATAAATATGGCATTATCGAACCGTGAACGGAGTTCGACAAGCCTCGAGCGGTATACCAAATCCGGGGTGCTCTCCTTGGGCAGCGAACTAAGTTCAAGGTGAGTGTGAACCTGGGCCTGATGCCACGGCGGCAATGGGCTGTCGCTCAACCGAAAGGTGGAAGGAAAGGTAAAAATCGAGCCGCTGAAGCAGGCGGCGAAACCGAACTCCAGGTGGAAGCAAGGCTATCGCAGACAACTGATATTGGCGCTCGAGTGAGTCGTCAAAAAATAATACGTAAGATGGATGCTTGGGCATCGACCGCAGGAGGCATGCGTACTGACACAAGAGTGTGTCACGCCGAGTGGTCAAGGGTAATACAGCAGCCTCGGCATACAGACTTTCAACAGGGCTAGTATAAAATGCACCGGTCGCCAGACATAATCCCCGATGATGAATAGAGTTGAAACGGCGGAGAATCGACGGCCGTGCAGAAGAGTATACAAGGCTTCCGTAGTCGAGCTTCGACTGAACAATGGCCTGGTAAAGGTGAAGCAGGACGGTACGATCCGCTCCCCATGACATGCCACTGAGGACACGAAGAACGTAAAGGGATCTGGCACAACGAGCAGCCAGGTAGGACACGTGCGCGGACCAGCAAAGTTTACGATCCAACATGAGTCCCAAGAATTTCGTAGTCTCCACGAAAGGGAGAGCAACAGGGCCGAGACGTAGAGAAGGTGGGAGAAATTCCTTGTATCTCCAGAAGTTTATACAAACAGTTTTCTCAGTGGAGAATCTGAACCCGTTCGCGATGCTCCAGGAATACAGACGGTCAAGACAGCGTTGAAGACAACGCTCCAAGAGACACGTCCGCTGGGCACTACAATAAAATGCGAAATCGTCAACAAAAAGAGATCCGGAGACGTCGGCTGAAAGGCAATCTACGATCGGATTGATTGCAATGGCAAAGAGCGCCACACTCAAGACGGAGCCCTGTGGTACCCCATTCTCCTGGCAATAGGTATCTGACAGAACAGAGCCCACCCATACCCTGAACTTGCGATCTGCCAAAAACGCTTGAATGAAAAGAGGAAGGCGGCCCCGAAGACCCCATGTGTGCAATGTGCGGAGAATGCCCGCTCTCCAACAGGTATCGTATGCCTTCTCCAAGTCGAAGAACACTGCTACTGTTGGACGCTTCCTTAGGAAGTTTTTCATAATGAAGGTCGACAACGTAACGAGGTGATCAGCAGCAGAGCGGTGTCGACGAAAACCGCATTGGATATTAGTCAGGAGGCGGCGAGATTCGAGGAGCCAGACCAACCAAGCGTTAACCATGCGTTCCATCACCTTACACACGCAGCTCGTCAGGGAAATGGGGCGATAGCTGGAAGGAAGATGTTTGTCCTTTCCTGGTTTGGGGATGGGGACAACAATGGCTTCACGCCAACTCGTGGGAACATGACCTTCAGTCCATATGCGATTGTAGGTACTAAGAAGAAAGCACTTGCCCGCAGGAGAGAGGTTCTTCAGCATCTCAATATGAATGGAATCGGGCCCGGGAGCAGAAGATCGGGACAGAGCGAGAGCACGGTCTAACTCATCCATGGTAAAGGCGACGTTATAATTTTCACGATTAAATGAGCGGAAAGAAGGCGGCCGTGCCTCCTCAACCTGTTTGTGAGGGAGAAAGGCAGGGTGATAATGGGCAGAGCTCGAAACCTCCGCAAAGAAACGGCCCAATGCGTTGGAAACATCAGCGGGGTCCACGAGGACTGCGTTCCCCACGCTCAGGCCAGGAATCGGGGAGTAGACCTTGATGCCAGATAAACGGCGTAGGCCACCCCAAACCACCGTGGAGGTTGTAAAACGGTTAAAAGAACTAGTAAAAGCAGTCCAGCAAGCTTTCTTGCTGTCGTACATGATACGACGACATTGCGCTCTCATACGTGTATAATGTATGCAATTCTCCAAAGTTGGGTGGCGGCGGAAGGTGCGTAAAGCACGTCGCCAGGCTCTAAGCGCGTCGCGGCAGGTTGCAGTCCACCAAAGGACCTGGACACGATGTGGAGAAGAGGATGTACGAGGTACGGAACGTTCAGCAGCGGTGAGAATAACCCCTGTGAGGTATTCGACCGGACTGTCACAGTTGGGAAAATTCTGATCGTGAAAAACAGCCATGGAAGAATAAAGCCCCCAGCCGGCTTTACAAATGTTCCAACTGGTGGGACGAGGAGATGGGGAATGATGCAGGAAGTGGATGATACAAGGGAAATGGTCACTCGAGTACGTGTCAGAAAGTGCATACCACTCAAACCGACCGGCAAGCTGAGGAGTGCATATTGCGAGGTCTATATGGGAATAAGCGTGTGTTGTGTCAGAAAGGAAGGTCGGTGCACCGGTGTTGAGGCAGACAAGATCGAGGTGGTGGAGAAGGTCCACCAAAAGGGAGCCTCTCTGACAAGGTGCCGGAGAGCCCCATAGGGGGTGGTGGGCATTAAAGTCGCCTACCAACACGAAAGGTGAAGGGAGCTGGTCAACAAGGTGTAGCACATCTGCCCTAGTAAGGGCAGATGACGATGGCGAATATATATTACAGAGGGAGAAGGTAAATGTGGATAAGGTGATGCGGACGGCAACTGCCTGTAGGTGAGTATGCAATGAAATGGGATGGAAATAGACGTCTCGAAGGAGCATCAGAACCCCTCCATGGGCTGGGATACCTTCCACGGGTGGCAGGTCGAACCGCACAGAGGTGTAGTGTGGAAAGTCTGCACGATCACTTGGACGCAACTTAGTTTCTTGAAGACAGACGATGAGCGGGCAGTGCAATCGAAGGAGTAGTTTTAACTCCTCCCGATTGGAACGAATGCCGCGAATATTCCATTGACGGAGCGCCATGATAAAAAATTAGATAAGAAATAAGGATAAAAGCCAACTAGCAAGCGGGGTCACCTCGACGGCCGCTGAGGACCGGATTTCGAGGGAGCACTGCTATCGCTGTCTGGGGGCAAAGGGTCATGTTCCATTGGTTCGACCGACGCGGCTGCCATCTCCCTGAGTTGATCAGGAGGGGCAGTTTCCACCGCCGGCAAAGGGCCGGGCGCCCGGCAAACGGAGCGTCCCGGTGAAACAGAAGACGGCCGAGGCCGGCAACTGTTGGACGGCGTGACAGATGGGTCACGCCTCGGCGGGGAAGGAGAGGAACTCTTTCTTGTCAGCTCTTCTGGAAGAGTGACGGCAAGAAGAGGCAGTTGACGGTTGGGAAGCCTGAGAACGCAGAAAATCCTCACGGATGGGTTCCTTTTTCAAGGTCCGGGCATCTTGTTTAGGTGCCTGCGGTTTACTAGAGGTTGACGAAGACTGTACCTTAGAAGCAGCAGGAGGAAGCGGGGACGTGGAACGGGCAATCTTCGGGCTGGCGGATCGCACAACTGTGTCAGTGAAAGTCAAATCACAAGTCTGGGTACTGGAATCCTTAGTAGGTCGAGTTGAGGTGAGGACATTACTGTATGTACCCGCTGGGAGGACAGTGGGCTTTCGACTCGCCAACAACTTTCGAGCGGCAGACGTTGATACCTTCTCCGTAACCCGAATTTGCTGAATTATTTTTTCATCCTTATATACAGGGCAGTCGCAAGAGGAAGCCGCATGGTCGCCGTTGCAGTTAAGGCAGTGAGGGGACGGAGGTGGGCAATCCCCCTCATGGGCGTCCCTAACACAAGTGACACATTTTGCTGCATTTGGGCAAGATTCACGGGTATGGTTGTACCTGTGGCATTGGTAGCAGCGCGTTGGGTTTGGAATATAAGGGCGGACTGAGATAACTTCGTACCCTGTTTTGACCTTCGACGGGAGTTCAACTCTGTCGAATGTCAAAAACACAGTACGAGTCGGTGTCAACTGATTATCTACCTTTTTCATCACCCTGTGGACGGCTGTCACACCCTGATCGGACATATAGGACAGGATGTCACCATCAGACAACCCGTCAAGGGATCTCGTAAAAACTACCCCTGTGACGAGTTGAGTGTGCGGTGCGCTTCTACCTTGACTGGAAACGTGTGTAATAACATAGTCCGAATAAGTTTCTGGGCTTGGAAAGCCCTGTCCACTTCCAGCAACAATGTGCCATTGCGCTGACGCGAACAGGTTTTAACAGGGCCAGCAATTGCATCTACACCTTTCTGTATAACGAAAGGATTGACAGAATTGAAATCCTTTCCGTCGGTGCGAGAGACAACAAGAAATTTAGGTACATTAGGCAGAGTTTTTTTTGCTGAGGCGAATCTAACTTACGTTTCTGGGTCAACATCAGTGAAGAAGAGAAGGAAGTCATCGCGGAAGTGTCCCCCGTGATTACCGGCGTCTCCGATGGCGCGCTCCTTCCTAGTGGGGGCCCTCACCGAGGGCTTACCCGCCTTAGGTGATTGTTCACACCTCAGGTCACACCTCCCGAGAACTGACGGAGGGACCAATCGGCACGTTCGGAAGGTACCAGCTCGGGTAATCACCCCTCCCTGGGCCTGGCCTTTACCAGGGGGTACGTACGTGCCCTACTTGTCTACCCGGGGCGGGGAATTACGCGTTACCCCGTCACCTGCTACGCATGATAATGCATGGGTCGGCCTTCAGACACGCACAGGGAGGAAAGAAGAAGGATAGAGGAAGTGAAGAGGAAGAAGGAAAGAAGTGTCTCAAACGCCGAGGCGGAGACTAATGAGGAGAAGAAGGCTAGGAGAGTACAAGGAGAGAAAGACAGAAACAAAGGGTAAGAAAGGAAGGAACCAAGGAATAAGAGAAACGACAACAAGAAAACACCTGAACTCGCGAAATACGCCCGTCTCCGGGCGAAGGCATAAACCGGGAGGGAAAGTGAAGCAGCCTGGGGCAGAAGAAAGGCTGCTCCGGCTCGGGGCCCCGTGCGCGCCACACACGTACCCACAAAAGAAATGTGGGCCCCCTGGGGGGATGTGTGCAATGTGCGGAGAATTCCCGCTTTCCAACAGGTATCGTATGCCTTCTCCAATTCGAAGAACACTGCTACCGTTTGACACTTCTTTTGAAAGTTATTCACAATGAAGGTCGACAAGGTAACAAGGTGATCAGCAGCAGAGCGGTGTCTACGAAAACCACATTGGGTATTAGTCAGGAGGTGTCGAGATTCAAGGAGCCAGACCAACCGAGCGTTAACCATGCGTTCCATCACCTTACAGACGCAGCTCGTCAGAAAAATGGGGCAATAACTGGAAGGAAGATGTTTGTCCTTCCCTGGTTTGGGGATGGGGACAATAATGGCTTCACGCCAACTTGTGGGAACATGACCTTCAGTCCATATGCGATCATAAGTACGAAAAAGGAAACACTTGCCCGCAGGAGAGAGGTTCTTCAGCATCTCAATATGGATGGAATCGGGGCCAGAAGCAGTAGATCGGGACAGGGCGAGAGCACGGTCGAGCTCTTGCATGGTGAAGGAGACATTATAATTTTCACGATTAAAAGAATGGAAAGAAGGCGTCCGTGCCTCCTCTGCCTGTTTGCGAGGGAGGAAGGCAGGGTGGTAATGGGCAGAGCTCGAAACCTCCGCAAAGGAACGGCCCAGTGCATTGGAAACATTAACAGGGTCCACAAGGACTGCATTCTCGACAGTCAGGCCAGAAATTGGGGAGTGGACCTTGATGCCGGATAAACGACGTGGAGGGAGTAAAACGGTCAAAAGAACTAGTAAAAGCAGTCCAGCATGCTTTTTTGCTGTCGTTGATAACACGACGACATTGGGCTCGCAGTCATTTATAATTTATACAATTTTCCAACATTGGGTGGCGGTGGAAGGTGGGTAAAGCACGTCGCCGGGCTCTAAGAGCGTCGTGGCAGGCTGCAGTCCACCAAGGGACCGGGACACGACATGGAGAAGAGGATGTACAAGGTATGGAATGTTCGGCAGCTGGGAGAATAACCTCTGTGAGGTATTCGACCTGACTGTCACAGCTGGGAAAATTCTGGTCGTGAAAAACAGCCATGGAAGAATAAAGCCCCCAGTCGACCTTAGAGATTCTCCAACTGGTGGGACGAGGAGATGGGGAATGATGCAGAAAGTAGATGACACAAGGGAAATGGTCACTCGAGTACGTGTCAGAAAGTGCATACCACTCAAACCGAACGGC
Source organism: Locusta migratoria (assembly GCA_026315105.1). NCBI lineage: Eukaryota > Metazoa > Arthropoda > Insecta > Orthoptera > Acrididae > Locusta > Locusta migratoria. The sequence continues at coordinate 206,829,686 of CM048748.1, forward strand.
AAGCTGAGGAGTGCACATCGCGAGGTATAAGTGGGAGTAAGTATGTGTTGTGTCTGAAAGGAAGGTCGGTGCACCGGTGTTGAGGCAGACAGGGATTGAGGTGTTGGAGAAGGTCCACCAAAAGGGAGCCTCTCTGACAAGGTGCCGGAGAGCCCCATAAGGGGTGGTGGGCATTAAAGTCACCTACCAACATGAAAAGTGAAGGGAGCTGGTCAACGAGGTGTAGCACATCTGCCCTCGTAAGGGCAGATGATGACGACGAATAGATATTACAGAGGGAAAAGGTAAATGTGGATAGAGTGATGGGGACGGCAACTGCCTGTAGGTGAGTATGCAATGAAATGGGATGGTAATAGATGTCGTCTCGAAGGAGCATCAGAACCCTTCCAAGGGCTGGGGTACGTTCCACAGGTGGCAGGTCGAAATGCACAGATGTGTAGTGGGGGAAGTCTGCACGATCACTTGGACGTAAGTTAGTTTCTTGGAGACAGACTAGAAGCGGGCAGTGCAATCGAAGGAGTACTTTTAATTCCTCCCAATTGGAACGAATGCCGCGAATATTCCATTTCAGGAGCGCCATGATAAAAAATGAGAGAAGAAAAGAAGATAAAAAGGAACAAGCAGGTGGGGTCACCTCGATGGCCGCTGAGGACTGGGCTTCGAGGGAGTACTGCTATTGCTATCTAGGAGCAAAGGGTCATGTTCCATAGGTTCAACCGACCTGTCTGCCACCTCCCTGAGTTGATCAGGAGGGGCAGCTTCCACCGCTGATAAACAGCCGGGTGCCCGGCAGACGGAGCATCCTGGTGAAACAGAAGACGGCCGAGGCCGGCAACTGTTGGATGGCGTGACCGAAGAGTCACGCCGCGGCGGGGAAAGGGGGGGGGGGTGTTCTTTTTGGGAGCCTTCTTAGAGGCATGACGGGTTGAAGAGGCAGTTGACGATTGAGAAGTCGGAGTCTTGAGGAAATCTTAACGAACGGTTTCTGAACTCCAGGCAGCGGATTTACGTGCCCGGGATGTGTGGGAACTGGTCGACGAATTCACTGTGGAACGGGCAGAAGGGATTGGAGAGGTGGAACGACCAATTTTCCCCATGAAGAAGCAGCATGGTCACCCATGCAATTAATGCAGCGAGGGGATGGAGGTAGACATTCACCCTCCTGAGCATCCCTGCCACAGGTGGCGCACTTGGCTGCATTAAGACAAGCTTTACTGGTATGATTGTATCTTTGGCAATGGAAGCAGCGCGTAGGATTTGGTATGTACGGGCGAATGGAAATGACTTCTTAGCCCACTTTCACTTTAGATGGTAGGTCAACCCTGTCAGAAGTCAAGAAAACAGTACGAGTCGGCACGAGGTCATTGTTAACCTTTTTCATCAAGCGATGAACAGCCATAACTCCCTGATCGGACATATAGTTCAGTATCTCCTCATCCGATAACCCATCCAGCGATCTAGAGAAGACTACCACCCGAGAAGAGTTGAGGGTGCGGTGAGCCTCCACTTTCACAGGGAAAATATGCACAAGTGTAGCCCAAAGTAACTTCTGTGCCTGGAATGCATTCTCTATTTCAAGCAACAAGGTCCCATTGTGCTGCCTGGAGCAGGTCTTCAAGGGACCTGCAATCGCATCGACACCCTTCTGAATGTTAAACGGATTTTCAGCAGAAAAATCCTGATCGTCAGTACGCGATACCACCAGGAACTTAGGAATGTTAGGAAAGACTTTCTGTGGCTGAAAATCATAATGTTTCCGCTTATGGGTCAAGGTTAAAGATGATTTGGAAGGTTTCATAGTGGAGGTGTCCCCCATGATTACCTACATCTCCGATGGCGCGCTCCTTCCTTGTGGGGGCCCCTCACTGAGGGCGCACCCGCCTTAGGTGACTGTTCGCACTTCAGGTCACACCTCCCGAGAACGGACGGAGAGACCAATCGGCATGTTCGGAAGGGATCAGCTCGGGTAATCACCCCTCCCTAGGCCCAGCCTTTACTGGGGGGGGTACATATGTGCCCTACATGTCTACCCGGGGCGGGGAGTTACGCCTTACCCCGTCACCAGCTACGCAAAGCGTGGGATGACCTTCAGACATGCACAGGGAGGAAAGAAAGGAGGAAGGAGAGAAAGGGATGAAGGAGGGAGAATCTCAAACGCCGAGGCGGAGATTAAAGGGCGAGTCGAGGACAAGGAGAAAGGAGAAAGCGGGGAAGGCGAAAGAACAGGAAAGGAAGAGGACCAAGAAGAGGAGAAGTCTGAGAGGAAGCGAAAAAAGAAACCTTGGACTGACTAAACGCCCGTCTCCGGGCGAAGGCACAAACCGGGGCAAGGAGAGAAACGGCCTGGGACAGAAGAAAGGTCGCTCCAGCTCGGGGCCCCGTGCGCACCACACACGTACCCACCAAAAGAGCTGTGGGCCCCCTGGGGGGACACCACATTTCAAAAGCCTCTATCCTCTTCCTGTCTGCACTGTTTATCATTTCTGTTTCACTACAATACCAGGAAAAACACTACATAAATGCCTTCAGAAAGGACTTCCTTATGCTTAAATTAATATTAGATGTTAGAAAATTTCTTTTTCAAAAATGCTTTTCTTCCCATTGCCATCCTGCATTTTATATCCTCTGTACTGCGACCATCATATGCTATTTTACTGCCCAAGTAACAAAACTAATCTACCTCCTTTATTGTTTCATTACCTGATCTTATTCCTTCAGCATTACCTAATTTTTTTAGACTGCACTCCATTACCCTTGTTTTGCTCTTGTTAAGGTTCATCTTGTATGCATCTTTCAACACACTGTCCATCCCATTCAACTTCTATTCAAGGTCATTTGCTGTCTCTGACAAAACTGCAATGTAATCGGCAAAACAGTGTTTTTATTTCTTCACCCTGAACTTTAATACCTTCTCCAAATTTCTCCTTGCTTTCCTTTATAGCCTGCTCAATGTACAAATTGAATAACATTGGAGAAGGGCTAAAACCCTGCCTTACTCCCTTCCCAACCTCTGCCTCCCTTTCATTCCCTTTAACTCTGGTAACTGTTTTTCTGGTTTTTGTACAAGTTGTAAATAACCTTCCGTTCCCTACATTTTACCCCTGCTTTCTTCGGAATTTTCAAGAGTGTATTTAAATTAACATGGTCAAAGGCTTTCTTTGAATCTACAAAAGCTAGAAATGTAGGTTTGCCTTTCCTTATTCTATCTTCCAAGAAAAGCCAGAAAGTGTGGATTGCCTCCCATGTTCCTACATTTCTCCTGAATCCAAATTGATCTTCCCCAAGGCCGGCTTTTATCAGCTTTTCCATCCTTCTGTAAGCAATTCGTTTTAAATTTTGCAACCATGGCTTATTAAACTGATGGTTTTGAAATTTTCACAACTGTCTGTGCCTGCTTTCTTTGGAATGGAGATCATAACATTTTTCTTCAAGTATGAGGGTATTTTCCCCATCTCATACATCTTACGCACCAGATGAAATAGTTTTGTCATGGCTGATTCTCCCAGAGACTTCTGTAGTTCCGAAGGAAAGTCATCCACTACAGGAGCCTTGTTTCCACTTACCCAGATTCTGACAGCTACTTCCTCAAGAGCTGTGCAGAGAGACACGCAGACACTCTGGACAGTGGCAAAGATATAGAAACAGACACTTCCAGACACCTTGTCATAGGCCTGTAGCCCCAATAGCCACAGAGGGCAGGGGTCTGCTGGATAGGAAACCAGTTTTCCTGCAGGCCAACTTGTACTGGATGTAAAGGAGGAAATCGTCTCTCAAGGATGGCGATGAGATAGCTGTGGCAGAGGAAGTTGGTTGGTTGTATTTTCTTTTCACTTTTGACTAACATCCTGTCCAGGGTTTTCTATTTCCCAATTTTTCTTTCTTTTACTGTGCAGTCATGTGAGCAAGAGGGATGGTGCTAGCCACAGTAAACACAGATTGGAGGAAGGGCACAAGGGATGTTTGGATTGGACACATGTCCACACTCCCAACAGGTAGGGTGGCCTTACACAGAGAGGACATATGCCCAAACCTCTAGCACTTAAAGCAGTGAACAGAGGGATAAACAAGGCTCAACATCACACCAATAAATCATCGTCTTGACCTTCCTACACAATGAATCACCCTCAAAGCCCAAGATGAAGCACCATTAACAACCCTTGTCCTTCGGACTCCTATAAACACACCAAATAAAATGCACTACTCAGTGCTCTAGGTTGGCATGCTATTCAACAGACTGCAACAGGAAGCGTTTATCGAATATGAACACCTGGACCATATTTAAGCTCTTGTGGGGTGTGATACAAATAGAATCACCACCCAGCTTGGCGCATGCAAGCCACGGTCATGATTGGGCCAGGGATGACGACATTATCGGAACTTAACCAGATTTAATTTTTGACATTCCCTCCAGCTCTCCTAAGTTGTCTTCTAGGTTTATACGAAGAAGAGAGGCTTTGTCAACATAAATGATTGACCATCTGTCTGCCAGCATACCAGAAATCATGGAGCATATGTCTCTCCTTGATTGCGAGCTCTATGTTACTCCCCTGGTATGGAAGGGGGGGGGCATACTTTTCAGCTCTGAAATTTATTCTTCCACACTTAGAAACACCAGTGGCCATTCATCCAACAGCATTATTTTTAACTCCTTTCATCTTAGTCCTACAAGCAGCTACGGAAAAACGGTCCATCCAGAGAGGGCCCCATGCCTGGATAAGCCTAATACAACCGAGGTGTGGCTGAACATGAGAGATTGCCCACTAACAACTGTTCCACCTCAATAGCCATGCTTCTCAACAGCATGAAGCAACCCTTGAAATGAAGGTTGTTTTAATAGAGATTGACTGTTCTTGCAACCTGGGCACTTATGCTAGGATCCCTGGCTCTAGAGTGAACAATGTTTCATCATCGCGCAATATTCTGATCACCAGTGCATGGACAGAAATTGCAGTATAGAGGACTGTTTGCGTGATGTAGTCCCCAGCTCATTGACCTGGGTTTGCCAAGCCCACACCCAGCAAATAAATGCTGAGCCCTTTGAGGGGCACAAATTACTTGTTGAAACAATCCGCTGCAGAAAGTTTCAGTAGGCTAATGGACAGCATCTTCAAGTATGTAGGAAATGAAAGTGGTAACAACCATAAAACTACGGGATGGGTATTTTAGAGTATTAGTGGCTCTGCCCTTAATTGTGTACACCTTCAAGGTTACAGGACTGGAATAATTGGTGGTGGGAGGATGCATAGGGCAGGTTTTACACTGGGGACGTTACATGGGTAGGACCCAGAGGATAGGGAAGGTGGTTTGGAGATTTCATAGGGATGGCCTAGGAGGTTACGAAGGTTAGGTGGGCGGTGGAAAGATGCTCTCGGTGGAGTGGGAAGGATGTCTGATGTCATGAAAGCTGGATCTCATTTCGGGACAGGATTTTAGGAAGTCGTATCCTTGATGGAGAGCCACATTTAGAGTCTGTTCCAGTCCTGGAAAGTAACTGGTGACAAGAGGGGCACTTTTAGGGACCCTCTGTGGGAAGTTCTGGGTTTGGGGGGAAGAAGAAGTGGCCTTGGCTATTTGCTTTTGTACCAGATCAAGAGGTTAGTTGTGGGTCTGAAAGCTGTCATCAGTTTACTGGTGTACTGGTTCAGGGATTCAGGACTGGAGCAAACTCATTTGCCACAAAGACCTAAGCAGTAGGGAAGGGACAGTTTGATAAATGAAGGTACTGTTATTTGTTGGTTGGTTTGAGGTGGACAAATGTGTGAAGCTGACCATTGGATAAATGGAGGTCAACATCAAGGAAAGTGGCATGGGATTTGTAATAGGACCAGGTGAATCTGATGGAACTAAAGGAGTTGAGGTTGGAGAGGAAATTCTGAAGTTCTTCACTGTGAGTCCAGATCATGAAGATGTCATCAATGAATCTATATCAAACTTTGGGTTGATAGGCCTGGGTGTCCAGGAAGGCTTTCTCTAAGTGTCCCATGAATAAGTTGGCATACGAAGGGGCCATCCTGGTTCCCATGGCTGTTCCAGTTGTTAGTACACCTGCCCCTCAAAAGTGAAGAAGTTGCGGGTTAGGATGAAGCTGGTTAGGGAAATAAAGTAAGGGGTTTTAGGTAGGGTTGCAGGTAGTCGGCGTGAAAGAAAATACTCCATCACAGCGAGGCCCTGGGCATGTGGGATATTTGTGTATAGGCAAGTGGCATCAATGGTAACAAGGATTTAAGGAAGTAAAATCATGACATCCTGCCCCGAAATGAGATCCGTCCTTCATGGCATCCTTCCTACTCCACCGAGAGTGTCTTTCCGCCGCCCACCTAACCTCCGTAACCTCCTAGTCCACCCCTATGAAATCCCCAAACCATCTTCCCTACCTTCTGGCTCCTACCCTTGTAATCACCCCGTTGTAAAACCTTCCCTGTGCACCCTTCCACCACCACTTACTCCAGTCCCGTAGCCCGGAAGGTGTACAGGATCAAAGGCAGAGCCACTTGTGACAGTACCCACGTGATCTACCAACTGACATGCCTGCACTGTGATGCGTTCTATGTGGGAATGACCAGCAACAAACTGTCCATTCGCATGAACGGTCACAAGCAGACAGTGTTTGTTGGTAACGAGGATCACCCTGTGGCTAAACACGCCTTGGTGCACGGCCAGCACATCTTGGCACACTGCTACATCGTCCATGTTATCTGGATACTTCCCACCAACACCAATCCTTCAGAACTCCAGAGATGGGAACTAGCCCTTCAGCATATTCTCTCTTCTCATTGCCCACCTGGTCTTAACCTCCGCTAAATTTGAATTCCCGCCCGCCATCTTTAACATCTTAACATCTTTGCCTCAGTTCTCTGGACAGAGCCTCTGCCTCTAGTGGCATCTGTCTAACTTCTTAACTTCTTTGGTTTCTATAGTATGTCTGCCTAGGTGTGTTTGTGTCTGTGTAAATGTATGGGTGTGTGTGTATTTGTTCACCTTCCTTTCATTCCCCCAAGGTAAGTCTTTCCTCTGCTGGGATTGGAATGGCTCCTTTTCCACTTGCTTAAAACCCATATCCTTCCCTTTCTCCTCTCCTTCCTTCCTCTTTTTCCTGAAGAACTGCCAGTGGTGGCGAAAGCTTGAATGTTTGTGTGATTTTGTGCGTGTTTTATGTTTCTGTCGACGAGCCTGTACTTTAGGTAAGGCAAAAATCTTTATTTTATACAATTTTTCCCACCAGGAAAGTCTCCTTCTAGGGTGTTTCACAAAGTGTGTTTGCCTCTGTAACTTATAAAATAATAGGTGACAGGAAATTTTAATGCGGTATGTCAACACAAGAAATGTTACACTTTCTGCAGAGCTATGAACATAGTTTATTGTATCATTTTCTGAAGAGTTACAGCACAAAGATATAATTTTTTTAAATGGAACAATAGATTTTTCTATCGTGCATTGGATTCGTTGAAACCAGCTGCGTCCAAATCAATTTAAACTACATTCCTATCACTGTTAGTGTGGGAGCTACAACCCTTCAAAGTTTAGGGGGCGGAGGCTACGACAGCGTAGCTAACTGGCTGGTGGTCATGAGACAGTAGGCCGTGCCCCAGAGGGATGACTTACCCAGAGGACTGGCTAGTCGATAGACACAAATAAAATCACACAAACAAGCTTTTGCAACCGTTTGTCGCTTCTTCAGAATAAGAGGAAAAAAGGGGAGGAGAAAGGGGAGAAGTAAGCTTGTATGTGTGTGATTTTATTTGTGTATCGACAAGCCAGTCCTTTAGGTAAGTCATCCGTTTTCTATTTTTTATATTTGTTTATCCCACCAGGAAAGTTTCCTTCTATAATCTGGAGAGATATAAAGGTGAACAGACAGCGCAAGGAATAATTGAGGAAGGAAGAAATCGAAAAAGTTGTTAGAGTAGTAGAAGATAAACGTTGTTGAAACTGTGGTCAATTGCAGTTACTCAACAGCGTAATGCACAAAAAAAATATAGATTACTCAATGATGGATTGACTATAAGGAAATACACATAAAATTGTAGCTCTTTTGATGAATTGTGAAGTACTGTATCTGGATCCCCTTCGAACAACTGACACCACAGAAACAGCAACTCAGAGAAAAACAGTCGCAAAAATAAGTAAGCAAGTTCTATTGTCATGCAACCTGCGAAAGGCATACTGCACATTAGCAAAAAGCCACACAACATTTATAAAAGTACCACAAGGTTGTATGTGCATGTATGTAAATGACAAACATCCGTAAAATCTGATCTTTTTACTGCAGAGGGAAAGGATGATTAACACTTCATAGTCATATATTTAAGTCCTGAAGTACCCCAAAGTTTATATTTTGACTTTAAACTAGATAAAACATTATGCACAATATACATACAGTAACACATTTTATCAAATATTTATTAAAATTGTAATTTGTATTTGATACAGTTCCATATTTTGCTGTCTCAACTCTTTACTTCTCTAACTGAAATTCACTTGGTCCTTCTCTAGAAATCAAGCCACCTTCCTTGACATTGGCCTTCTCCTTGGTGAGTCCCACATCTGCACCTCAGACTCTATTAAACCCACAAACAAATATCAATACCTCCACTTTCATAGCCGCCATCCCTTGCATATCAAAAGATTTCCTACCTACAACCTAAGCATCTGTGGGGAAACTTATCTGCTCCAGTGACGAATCCCTCCTCTCCCACCTGATGAAGAAACCCAATATCGAATGCTAGTCCTATTTTTCCAACCTTTTTTATGTATGGCTATCGGCAGTACAGAAGCAAGGTAAATACTGGTCTGTTTTGCAGAATACTTTCATCTCTGTGTAACATTTCCATCAGTAATGTAACTAAGTTAAGGTGAACATGTCGGGGAGAGAACGCGAGGTCAACTTAATATGAAATACGACACAGTGTTTTAAGAAAAGGTGAAGTATTTACCAACTTTCCCATGATTTTAATAATGTTCTGAATTAAATTGTCTTAGTTATAATTTGTAGGCTACATAGTTGTTCAGCAATAACGGATTCATCCAGACAATGTGATATTTGACACATACAGAGGATTATACTTACTGTGAAATTATGTCTGTCCAGCAAAAGTTCACCAAGTAATTTCAGACTTTGTCGACGAGTTACATAGTTTTCAGAGTTCAGAAGTCTTTGATAGTGTGAAAAAACTTTATCATAATTCAACTCCAGGAATTCTGCACAAAGCAGCTTGTGGCGTGTAAGGAGTTCCTGAAGACAAGTAGCACATAGGGTTAACTTTTATTCTTTAGCACCATTTATCAGAATTTAACATTGTATATACATAGGTATTATATGAGTCAAATTGTTGAGATTGCTCACATTTACGAAAGTAGCAAGATATAATTGAGATAATTTCATTAGGACATAAAAGTTATGACATAATACAAAAAATTGAAACATTTGATCATAGAGAATTCTGTAATTTTATATTATTGCAGAATGTTTACTCACTTTAAATGTTGAAAACGCATCAGAAGCTATATCAAATGTTGAAACTTCAACATATCGAAAAAAGTTAAAAAATTCATCTGAGTAAAGCATTATTTTTGCTAAAGCTTCATAACGTGCACATTCCCTCAACATTGTTCCACAATTAAGAGCAATTTCTTGGTGCTCATACCTGAAACAAAATTAGAGTTACTATCAGTTCAAGAATTTATTCTAAATGTGAAAGGCAGGTATTTATGTTAGTATTTTTTTCTGAAATTTCATTAACAGTGTGTACGGTTTTCTGCTAATATGAGGAGGCAGTCTATGTTATGCCCTTAAAATGACAATACAATGCAGATCAGCAAACATTAAAACATCATAAAAATTTACATCTGCATTTGCACTTGACAATTTAAATTCTAAAAATTGTCAAGCAAAGCACTAAAAAAATTTGCAATAGATGCAGTGTTTCATGATTTGAATAATAAGTGACAAATGCACGCTTTCAAAAAATAAAAAATAATGAAAAAAAATAATAATAATTTGCGAAGATTGAAATTATATGAAGTGTTTGTACTTGTTATAAAATTACCAATTCCAGTCATGCTTGGGGCTAAATTTAGCATAACATTCATATAACCTTTAAGGCATACTTCACAGACACACAACCATCTCAGGCTGCAGAGTTCACTCTGAACGCAGCAGTGGGATATGAGAATTTTTTGTGTGTGTGTGTGTGTGTGTGTGTGTGTGTGTGTGTGTGTGTGTGTGTGTGAGAGAGAGAGAGAGAGAGAGAGAGAGAGAGAGAGAGAGAGAGAGAGAGAGAGAGAGAGAGAGAGAGAGAGAGAGAGGTAGGTAGGTAGGTCTTTTTCCATGTGTATCCTGCAGATTGGAAGTCTTTGCAGCTAGTTGCCAACTGTGTTCATTATACTGTTGAATTCGAAACTGGGCTTTCCAGTGTTAAGTGGAAGTAGTTTTTCTTGTGACACATATCTCAGATAACCCACACAGTTTACATCTCCTATCAAAAATTCATTCTGCAGTGGCCCTATCCTATTTACTACCTCCCAATCTACTCCTGCCTGCAGCCAGAATAAGTTCTTTCTTCTTTGCTTTCTACAGTTCTACAGTATGTCTGCCTAAGTGTACTTGCGTCTGTGTAAATGTGTGGGTGTGTGTGTGTGTGTATTTGTTTACCCTCATTTTTCCCTCCCAAGGTAAGTCTTTCCTGTCCCGGGATTGGAATGACTCCTTACCCACTCCCTTAAAACCCTCAATTCCTTTTCCCTCTCCTTCCCTTCTGCCTGACGAAGCAGCTAGGCTGCGAAAGCTTGCGTTTGTGTGTGTGTGTGTCTGTGTGTTTATTTGTTGCTATCACTGCCTGTGCTCCTTCACCTGGTAGGTGGACTTCATCTATTTTTTTACGTATATTTTTCCTGTTAGGAATTTTTCCTCTATAATATTCATATTATATTACACTTTGCCATTCATCTCCCATCACCATATTTATAACAGGTTACCGGCACATATCAGCAGGAAATCTGGAAGTCACAGATATTGAAAAATATATTGATAGACAATCTGCCAAACATACATGTTTCCAATAGCTCTGATGTTAATGTAGTAGGTCTTCCCTTTTGACATTAAACAACACGTGTAGTGTTTTGTGTGTAGTTGGAGGGACACAAAAATTTCATGAACAGATTTGTAGAGGAGGAAATTCTCTAAAACTTTCCTTGTTTTTTAAATTCTTGTATCGTTTCAGAGATATTTGCAAAAATAACAGTGATTTGACACTGTCACTTGATTTTACATTAACCAGTACAGGCAAGAAAATCAACTTGAAAAAGAGGGCAAACCACCATGGCAAGATAGGTGATGGTATTTCAAAGGAAAAGGATAATGAAAATACTGGATAGATATCGTCATGTTGCAATGGAAGTAGGTTTTACTTGGAATGCAACTAAACACAGCACTTACACTGAAAGCATGTTTATTACTCAACATACACGCAGAACTGACTGCCTCTCAGGCAGAGTGCTCTGCTATTTATTCACAGACAGAATTTACCAGAAATTAGAACAGTTAACATAAGAAACAAGTAGAATTTACAAGTGAACATAAGAAAGATGTAGAACCTTCTGGAATTGTTAATTACAAAGAAATAAATTTTTGCCGGTGGGCGGGATTGAACTGGCGACCTTCTGCTCCGCAGTCCGTGACGCTATCCCCTGCGCCACGCCGGCAGTTGGTGTTCGTGGTCTCTCGCGGCATTGCTCCCTCTCCTGGAGAAACAGCGACCTGCTGTTATGATCCCTGTGGAGCCAGCTGCAATGTCCTGGATCTTGACCGTGTCATGGGTCCTCTGTATGACAGTTCAAGAGAATCCTTCCCTTCTCCGCGATTATCGACGACAGACGTTCCTGTCGTGGCGTCATCAGGAACATTACCGTCCTTAAAGTCCTTGAACAAGAAGCCATTGTCGTCTACCTGCTCTTCAGGATCGTAGTAAGGCTTCATGCGCAGGACGTGAACAATGTCTCTTCGTTTTTGACGTTTCGATGACGGCTCATAAACCTCAACTTCGTATGTGACGTCTGACAGGCGGCGTATGACACGATACGGACCAAAGTATCGCTTCAATAACTTTTCTGACAGTCCAACCTTCCGTACAGGGGTAAAAATCCATACCAGATCTCCTGGGCTGTACACAACAGGTCGGTGCTTGTCGTTATACCGCTGATGGTCCTTCTCCTGGGCGTCCAATGTCCGTATGCGAGCCAGTTGTCTTGCTTCTTCGACCCTGGTGATGAGCTGTTTAACATAGTCATACTGAGTGTCATCCGGTTGGAACGGGAACAGCGTATCCATTGTCGTCTCAGCTTCACGGCCATGGCCATGCAGCAGGAAAAACGGAGTGAAGCCTGTGGTATCTTGTTGTGCGGTATTGTAAGCAAATGTCACGACTGGCAGAATTGTATCCCAATCCTTCTGCTCAACATCGACGTACATCGACAGCATGTCGGCTAACGTTTTGTTAAAACGTTCCGTAAGACCATTTGTCTGAGGATGGTATGCAGTTGTCATTCTGTGGACAATGTTGCACCGTGACATTACCTCTGATAATTAGTTTTGACTGGAATATTTTTCCACGATCAGATATCATGACACGTGGTGCTCCATGCTTCAAAATAATGTCTTCTACAAGGAATTTTGCGATCTCTGGAGCTTCTGCAGTCGGCACAGGTTTGGTGACAGCGTAACGTGTCAGGTAGTCAGTGCAGACTATTATCCAACGGTTACCGGCTGTCGACTTCGGGAACCTCCCTAAAAGATCGATCCCAACTCGGTGGAATGGAGCTGCTGCTGGCGAAATCGGTACGAGATGTCCTGGAGGTAATTGCGGCACATGCTTCTGTCGCTGGCACTCTTTACAGTGACTCTCATAGTGCTTGACAGATCGGTAGAGACCTTTCCAGTAATACTTGCGTCTGATTCTGTCTAGGGTCTTCACGAATCCCAGATGACCCGATATTGGAGCATCATGGAAATATTTGAGAATAGCTGGCTGGAGATGAGCTGGAACAACGAGTAGCCATTTGGGGCCCAGTGGATCGTAGTTGCTCTTGTACAATGTTCCGTTTATAAGTTTGAACTCTCCATTGGTCGGTTCTCCTTTCTCCAACGCCTCTATAATTTTTAATAGTGTTGGATCTTCCCTCTGTTCAGCTGTGAGGTCATCTAATTCAGTGAGAGCTGAAATTTCATTAATGCTGTTGTGTTCCACTAATGGATTCCTCGATAGGCAGTCAGCATCCTTGTGTTTGCGCCCGTTCTTGAATACCACTGTGACATCGTACTCTTGGAGTCTTAGTGCCCATCTTGCTAGTCGACCTGATGGATCCTTCAAGCTAGTCAGCCAACACAAAGAATGGTGGTCTGTAACGACGGTGAATGGTTTGCCGAATAAATACGGCCGGAACTTGCTGATAGCCCAGATAACCAAGAGACATTCTTTTCCAGTTGTAGAGTAGTTTATCTCGGACCTTGAGAGTACTCTGGACACACAGGCTATCACTTTTTCGGCACCTTCCTGAACTTTTACAAGCACTGTACCAATCCCACAGCCACTGGCGTCTGTGTGAAGTTCCGTTTCTGCATTCTCATCGTACAAGGCTAGCACTGTTGCTGAAGTTAGAGCCTCCTTAAGTGCTCGGAAAGCTCTTTCTTTTGTCTCATCCCAGTAAAATTTGGCGTTTCCCCGCAGAAGTTCTTGTAATGGAAGTGCCTTGTTACTAAATCCTTTTATGAAACGTCGGTAGTATGAGCACAGCCCGAGAAAACTTCTCACATCACGAATGTGCTGAGGAGTTGGTAATTCTGTGACTGCCCTAACTTTATCTGGATCAGGACGGACACCATCTCCATTGACTAGGTGCCCCAGGATTTTTATCTCTTTGGCGACGAAGAGACACTTCTTTGGATTGAGGCGGAGACCTGCAGCCTGAACACACTTCAACACAGTTGACAGGTGACTCAGATGTTCTTCAAATGTTTTCGAGATAACGACAATGTAATCTAAGTAGCAGAGACACGTCGTCCACTTCAGGTGTCAAAGCAAGTTGTCCATCATGCGTTCGAATATGGCTGGAGCATTACATAATCCAAATGGCATTACTTTAAATTCATAGAGACCGTCAGGTGTAATAAAAGCCGTCTTCTCCCTGTCAGCTTCGTCAACCTCGATTTGCCAGTAACCTGTCTGCATGTCCATAGTTGAGAAATATGTAGCTCCCTTCAAGCAGTCTAAGGTGTCGTCAATACGCGGCAGTGGGTAGACATCTTTCTTTGTGATTCTGTTCAGCCGCCGATAGTTGACACAATCGTCACGTGCCATCATCCTTCTTTACGAGGACCACCGGAGACGACCAAGGACTCTCCGAAGGTTGAAGAATGTCATCTCGCAACATCTTGTCCACTTCCTCCCGAATTATCCGTCTTTCAGCTGGCGACACACTATACGAACGCTGGCTAATTGGTGGATGGTCCCCAGAATTGATACGATGCTTTATCGTGGGCCGTTTCGTCTGACTTTTCCCCTGCCGAGGTGTGAATGCACCCGAAAACTGGCGTAGTATACCTAACACCCGCTGGCGTTGTTCCTTGGTCAGTCCAGGCCCTATTGGCAGTTCCACGTTTGTTTCCTCCAGTGTGTTGTCTGTACTAATAGCAGGGCATGGGTCTTCATTGATGACGTTGAGCTCACCATCCTGGATTGGTCAGCTGTCCCGATACACATTCCCTTGGGGATAAGTTGTGACCGCTCTTGACAATTTATGATCCAAATCTCTCCTTGACCACCGGTAATGCTTATGATAGCCGCTGGTATGTAAATTTCTTTTGTGAGCCTGATAAACTTTTTACTATCCACAAGAACTTCACAGTTTAACCAGTCATCTGTGTTTGTGACTGCAACTCTTCTCATTGTCAACGGCGGTATCGTCACATTGTCAACGACGAATAACTTCGCAGAAAATTCTGTATTACGTGTATCTGGCGGAACAACTACTTCAATTTGCAGCTCAGATCTTCCACAGTCAATGATAGCTTGGGATGCCTGAAGGAAGTCCCATCCGAGGATGACATTGTGACTACATTCTGTTAACACGACAAATTCAAACGGCTGCGTCCTGTTGTTGATGGTTATTCTTGCGACACAAGTTCCTGCTGGATGGACGTACCTTCCATTCGCGACCTTCAGCACAGTTGCTCCCATATCACAGAACATTGTCTTCTTTAGTGTGCGGCGGTAATTATCCGATAATAAGGAAGAGAGGCTCCTGAATCAACAAGTGCCCGGACAGGTTGGCCGTCTATTATGACGTCGATGAGATTTCCCGACATCTTAGCGACTGTCGTCCATGGAGGATTTTCATCTGCGGCGGCCTCACCTCCGTAGATGGTCGCCTCGCTTAGTTTTCCTGGGCGCGGCGGCTAGGGGAGCAGCTGGTACCTCTGTACGGCAATGGTGAACGGCTGCGGCACGTCGGGGAGCGACCTCGTCTAGGGTACGGCGATGGGCTTCTTCCCATAGGTCGACTGAACTCATCAGCAGGTGACTGCCTTGGATAGAACTGCTCCGACGGCTGACGTCTCGCGGGAAAATAATCATCGAATACTCGCCTCCTCTCTCTGCAGTAGCGTACGACATGTCCAGGGCGTCCTCAATGGAAACACAGTGGTGTGTTGTCTTCTGTCCTCCAGACGTCTGTTCTTCTGCGGGGCGTCATAGTTACTGGGGGAGTTGGCTGTCATACTTCTTGTGTCCAACCCTCCTTTGTTGCACCTCTTCAATTCGCTGGCACCACTTGATGAACTCTTCTGTCGTAGCGACGTCTTTTATCAGAAGAGCTTGGTACATATCTTCTGCAATTCCCTTCATCAGGTGCGTGATTTTGTCCGCTTCAGTCATGTTCGGATTGACTACGTTACACAGAGCCAAAACACTCTGTACGTACGATTGTGTCGGCTCACCATGTCGTTGGGCCCGGTTCTTCAATTGTTCTTCCGCCGAGCGGATTTGTCGCTGGCGGTCTCCAAATGTCTTCTTAAGTTCCTCCTGGAACGTCTCCCAGTCATTCAACTTATCTTCGTTGTTTTCGAACCATTGCTGGGTTGTTCCGTCCATGTAGAAATAAACGTTGGCCAAGCACATCGTATGATCCCACCTGTTGTACTTGGCGACTCGGTCGAACCCTTTTAGCCATTTGTTGGGGTCCATGTCCAGCATCTCTAGAGAACACCGACGGTTGTCTGATGTGCAGCTGGCTTATTGCTGGTTTCGTCTCCATCATTCTTCTGATAATACGGACTTTTGGAAGGATGTACTCTGTGTATCCCTTGTATTCCGGTTCCAGTCCGTGTAAGCGTCGGCTTTTACATTGCCTAATCGGAGCCACGGTGATGCAGCTGTTGCACAGTGTATTCGGCGCCTCCACCAAACAATGTCACATTGCAATGGAAGTAGGCTTGACTTTGAAGGCAACTAAACACAGCACTTATACTGAAAGCACGTTTATTACGAACTCAACATACACGCAGCACTGACTGCCTCTCAGGCAGAGTGCTCTGCTATTTATACACAGACAGAATTTACCAGAAATTAGAAGAACAGTTAACATAAGAAACAAGTAGAATTTACAAGTGAACATAAGAAAGATGTAGAACCTTCTGGAATTGTTAATTACAAAGAAATAAATTTTTGCCGGTGGGCGGGATTGAACTGGCGACCTTCTGCTCCGCAGTCCGTGACGCTATCCCCTGCGCCACGCCGGCAGTTGGTGTTCGTGGTCTCTCGCGGCAATATTAATAGTTCACAGAGATAAAAGTTCAAAAAAGTGTATGTTAAAACTATATGAAATATCAAATAATTTTGGCTGCTTGTTAAAATACAGTTAGAAACAATATTATGTGTTCAGTACACAGAAATTATCAAAATAGTAGAGTCAATTTTATCATTCATAATTTTTTATGATTTTTATTTTTATTATTTATTACCAAAATGCTTGCAAAAATCATGAAACTACAGGAAAACCTAAATTGGAACTAAATCATGCCAATGCAAATTAATTTTTTTAACAATAAACGCACCGTGCTAACGATGAATAAGCGAAAAGCCTGATAACTGTTTTCAGGAACCGATCGATAGCGAAATTAATGAGTGGCAATAAGTAATTGAGAAAATCGAAAAAACATCAACTCTTTTAGTTATTGCCTATACGGTGGAATATAATGAGCGTAATTCACTTCCGAATCTTACTTGCAATGCAAAACATTAGTCATACAAATATTTTTGTCAAAATTAATGTAAAAAGAGGATAATGTGTTCCAATCCAGAAAATAGATTAAAATTCACCCTATGACGTAGGATACTGTAGCCCCCTTTGTACAAGAATGTTTCATCAACAGAAGAAAATATAAAACTCACTGTCCTTGAATTCACACACAGAGTTATGTTACAGTATGGTGAGGGCATGGTGGGAGAGGGGGGTCGCCGAAATATTTTTGCTTGGGAGGGGAGTCAATGAACTTAAGAATGTTTAAAACACTGCTGTATACAACCGTACTCTTGGTGACAAGGTTCATTCTTACATGTGTTTTGGTTTTGATTGTGATGGATCCAGTGTTTGTACAGTTACTTCAACAACAGCTAGATTTGCTTCGGGAATTTATTGCATCCTCTTCAACCAATGCCGCACCTTCTCTGCCGCAACAGGCGTACCCACCAGAGCCTCCCACTTTTCAGCCTTTTCATGAGTCTTCCTTATACTCTGACTACTACATTCAGTAACTGCAGCAGCATTTAAGGTAATAGATCCTGATTTGCTTACATCTTTTCTTGTCGTGCATAGAAACTGATACTTAACTACTTCGGAAACTTGCTCCAATGTTGAAGCCCATGGAATTTTCTTTTTTCTGTATGTCTGAATTGCTTAGCTCTTACTATTGTCAACAAATGCACTTGGTGGTCTCCCATACGGATTTTCATCAGAGCAAAAAGAAAGAGGCTCAGTTGTATCAATCGTGGTTGGCATACATGAGAGGTTTGAGTCATAAGTGGTTTTGTCTGTGCAAATTGTCACCAGTTGTATACCAACTTGTTAATTTGCAATATCACAGTCCGTTCTGCTCCGGATAGGGCCGTGTGTCGCGAGGCCTTGCAATTGCGGGATCCCACCCTCGAGGTTATCTCCATTGCATAGGCATTCAAGGTTTCTACGGCAGCAGCAGATCAGTTTCAGGAAATGGTAGAGGTGGCAATGTTATATGCTGTGTGTCCTCTGAAATGTCATTCTTCACCCTCTTCATTGTTGTCTCTGTTCTTCACCATTGCCAGCTCCAGTTTAATTCTAACTTAAACTTTCTTTCCATTTGCCCTGATTGTTTTCAACATGTATGCCTACTCCGCTGCACGCGGTGCATTTCGTGTCGTAAACAAGGGCATGTGGTTGCTGCCCGTCATAATTTGGTGCATGTTCGGCCTCCATATTCAGATGAGGATCTTATGGCAGAAAATTTTTTTCTCCTGCGCCAGGACATGAACACATCACCCCTACAAAGCTTTACATCACATTTAATATTTACAACCGGCCATTCCACTTTCAAATTTACACTGGCACCTCTGTGTCTCTCATCAACTTGGATACGTATCTGGCAGTGGGAAAGCCACCCCTTGCTAAAACTTATTGTCTGGTCGGCTGTGGTGACCAGCCGTTTCCAGATTAATGTGGAGTATCAGCACAGTTACAAAGCTCCTATCACTGTCAAACCCATGGCAGTTCCAAAATTTTGTCACACTCAGCCTATATCTTTCACATTGCGACTGGTGGTGAAGGACAACTTGGATAGGCTGCACAACCTGGTTATCATTGAACTGTCTCTTCTAGCCAGTGGGTGACCCTTCTCATGATCATAAAGAAGCCCACAGGAGTCCTTTGTTTGTGCGGTGACTTCAAGTCCATTGTCAATCCTATTCTCCGTCCAGATGACATTTATGTGAAACTTGTAGGTGGTGAGTATTTCTCTAAAACTGACTTGGCAGAAATGTATCTCCAGATTCTGCCTTTCAACAATTCAGGGATTCTCTCCACACCTTTTGGGCTGTACCAATACAAACGTCAGCCATTTGGCGTCTCAAGTGTGCCTCCCATTGGCCAACATTTCCTGCAACATTTGTTGGAAGACATTCCCTGCTGTGCCAAGTATATCTATGATATCATCGTCACAAATTACTCCCAAACTGGCCATTTAAACAACCTTCAGCTCTTGTTCACTAAATTACAAGTGTTAGGCCTCAAGTGCAATCTTCAGAAAAAACAGTTCTTTCAACCCCAGATTTGGGAAACCTGGCACTGAAAGAAGGCCTTGATGCAGCAGTTTATCACCTTCCTCGCCCAACTAATTGCAGGAACTCCAGTTGTTTATGGGCAAGGTCAATTACTACTAAAACTTTTTTCTGAAGGTTGCAGAAGTTGCCCATCCATTGATCGCACAATGAAAGAAAGGAGCTCCATTTGTGTGGAGGCAGCGTGTGAAGCAGCGTTCAAATGTATCAAATCGCTGTTAAAATACTTACCTCGCCTCATCATGTTTACACCTGGCCAGCTCAGACCCAAGCAACAGATGCCTCTAGTCACAGAATTGGAGCGGACTTAGCGCACAAACTAACTGATGGTTCTGAGCAGCCAATTGCCTACACTTTCCAGACATTGTCGGACACCCAATGAAATTATTCTCAGATAGAAAAAGAGGCCTTGGCTATATTTTATACAGTCTGGAAGCTCCATGTGTTCCTGTATGGCACTGAATTTCTTCTTATCATGGACCGCGGAATGTCTCCAGCATTGAGCTTTGTTTTTGAGTGCTTATCACTATCAGATTCATTATCAGCCCTAAGCGCATCATGCCAATGCTAACATTTTATCGATTCTGCCCACAGCCCCCAACTCCACCTTCGAGAAAGATGAAGTAGTGTCATTTCATATTGACAATCACCTGCAAGGAACGGTCGAGAGGTTGCCAATAATGGTCCAACGAGCCACGCACGCCACCCGTCAGGAACCTGTACTCCGCGAAGTACTCAAGTAAATTGCCGATGGTGGCCCGAATGTTTTTCCACGAAAGAGTACGGCCCACTGCGCACATATTTTAAGACTTGGCACTGGCTGTCAGTCATTGACATTATCTTCTTCCTCAGTACTGATTCTGTAGCTCTTCGGGCCATTATCCCTTCTGAATTAAAGCCTCCAATGTTGGCTCTGTTGCTCTACAACCACTGGGGTATAATTTGCATGAACGTGCTCATACGCTGTTTTGTCTATTGGCCAGGGATTGATGCAGCCATAGAAGGGTTGGTTCTTACATGCATGCAGTGTGCTAACCAGTGGCAGCTCACAGTCACATTTGCCCCACGGCCTAAATCTGGCCATCCCTGGGACCACGTACATGTGGATTTGGCAGGCCCCTTCTGTCAGTTAATGTTGTTAATGGTGGTTAACGCATTGTCCCATTAGCCATATATCATACATATGTGATCCACTACCACACAAGATGTGGTCAGAGCCTTTGTGCAGATCTTTACTATTTAAGTTTTTCTCCGGACACTTGTCTCTGATAATGGCTCTCAGTTCACATGGCAGGTTTTCAAACCATCTGCATCAATAATGGTAATTTTCAACTCACTTCTGCCCCCTAACAGGGAGGTGGAACGTATGGTGCACACATTTAAATCGCACCTTTGTAAGTGACTAGAGAATTCATCTGCAGAGACTGTGCTCTCCTTGTTTCTCAGCACTTATCAGATCCCACGGAGCCTGGCAGAGGTCCTCCACAGCCGCCAGCTCTGGACACTGCTTCACTACCTATGCCTAGCGCCACAGCCCACAATACCTACATGCCCTCGGCAATAGGCACCATGCACCGATGGTTGCTGTCCAGAATGGACACCGAGGTAGTACAGATAGCACTTTGCAGGCAAGAGTTCATGATGGATGCTGATGAGATGCTGCTCTCCTGCCATCTCAACCAGCTGCACCCTCGTTGGGGTACTACGCCACAGCATCCAGATCTCCAGCCAGTACCTGTAGGGTGCCCTCTGACTGATTAGGTGGGTGAGAGACGGATACCTCTGGCATCACAATGGTACTTGACGTCTAGCAGTGGTGGACTATGTCCGGCAGCCCCAGCCGCACTATCGCCCCCTCCTGCCTCCACTGACAATACCCTACCACCGGGGCCATGCACGAACAGGTGTATGGGAGGGGCACTACTAATAGTCACACACAACAAAAATGTCGGATGATCACAATGTGTAATTGCGGACACTGTCTCCACTGATCCACTCCACTTCCAAGGGCCCTCCATCACCCCTAACTCTTTTTTGCTTAGGTCCTCCTACAGTGGCACCTGGTGCATTTCCCACACTTGCCACCCCACCACGGTCACTCATTTCCTTGGCCATACAGCAGAGGCACTTTGGTGACTCCTGTGGTCTCTACCACCCAGCGTCATCGGCCACCATTCACCTCCACATGTGGCTTTGGCTTCCCGAAATAGGGGAGAAGCTTTGGAGGGGCTGTGTTCCCTATCTAGCAATCCTGATAATTCTGAAATAGAAAGTGCTGAAACAGCAGACGGATATGTTTCAGACATAGTGCATGACGCTGATCTGTGTGTGATCCGCAGCCTAACATCAATAATAGTGTAAACATTTCTTGTCTCATGGGGAGTTTCATTTCTAGTGTCATTACCATAAGAGCAGAAGAGCCATCTGTAGAAGAGGAATGGTCAGATGACACTGCTATTTTCAACTTTTTTTCATTATGATACAGAAGGAGAACCAGTTGTCAACCACGAGTTGACAAAACACAGCACAGGAAGAGACTACTACTTTTCTTTATTTACCACCGAGATGCTGGAGTATGTGGTTCAGCAGACAAATAGGTATGCAAACAACAGGAACAGAAATGACAATCTGGTCAGACTCTACAAATAAGTGGACAAATTTACCTGGGGACAAGTTACAAGCCTAGATTAGCATGAATATCTTTATGGGTATCAATGTGTTGCCAACCGTACTGCACTACTGGAGTATAGAACCTAATTTAGGTCAACCTTTTATATTGAAACCTATGACATGCGAACGTTTCAAGAAGATAATGTCAAACTATTCACATAAATAAAAACAGGCTGAATCCTTCAAGGGGGCATCTAAACCATGATAGTATTCACAAGGTCAGGCCCCTTATAACCTTTCTGAACCACAAAATTTATAAGCAATACATTGCTAGAAAGATATTGGCTGTAAATGAAAGTGCAATACCTTTCAATGGATGGACATTGCTCAAGGAGTATATTCCACTAAATCCAATATAACAAGGATACGAGGTGTGATGTTCAGCAGATTCAAAGACTGGCTATGTCACAAAATTTGATATTTACACAAGGAAATAAAACAATGGATCTACAGAAAATTATCTGGGAGAGCATAAAGTCATTATCCTCTCCGAAGACCTGAAATATGACAGTGTAATCTACTGGAAATGGTATCTAGTCTATAGGCACCGTGAGAGCAAACCGTACCGATCTGACTTCAGTGATGAAACAGAAATGTACCTTGAAAAGAGAAGAACATCAGTTTCAATGCAAACAGGATATTGCAACTGTAAGATGGATGGACAACAAACCTGTCACTATTCTAACAACTTCAATCAACCCTTGAGATATCGCACTTGACTGAAGAAAGAGTAAGGATGACACTACCAGCATTATTACATGTCGCACAGCTGTGGCAACAAAATGTAACATAATGGGAGGTGTAGCCACTTTCATCAACTTTGAAAACATTAATTTGTGATCTGGATTTTCTACTTTCTTTTGAACATGAAGTTGTTAATGCTGTTATATTGTACAAAATTAATAAAGGACAAGATTATGACTCTCAAAACAATTGATAAATGCCTTCACACCCCACTCAGCAAAAGGACAGCTAGTAAGCGTTCTAAGCAGGAAGAACACAGTGCAAGATCATGCTTGATTGGCAAAAGTTAGATATTGTATGCCTATTTAGGAAAGAACATAAAGGCAGTGCCTAAAGTGTTGAACAAAAGCTCAGGACAAGAACAAAATACACAAGGGTTTGAACTTGCCATATATTTCCACAGATAAGACAATGGCTGAATCGTATATAAAAATTTAAAAAATTAAAAATAATAATAGGCCCCAAAATCCAAGGTCGTCCTATACGACGGTACAAAAGATAGATTGAAATTTAGTCTGAAATTGGTAATTTCACAGATGTGCTGCATAGCACGGCTATAACAAGGCTTCTACCTCCAAACGATATATATCGAAGCGGTTAAGTAACGAAACGATAAGTATCGAACAGACGAATGTTATAATTTTTATGAATATGTCGTCATTTTAAAGGATGTGGTTGGACAGGAACCTCAGAGTACAGCTTTATGGGTAATTTACAAGAAAGCTTACACTCTAAGTAGCTTGACCTGAAATTATATATATCGAACGCACAACTGTAGATCGATTCAGTGGTTCTCAACCATAGATTCAGGAACACCTTGTTTAACCTATACCAAGGTAACATTTTCTAAAGTGAAAGATTAGGTATAGGACAAACAAGAAATTTATTTTTTTGGTCCAGTATCGATTTGATATATACATCGTTTGGAGGTTGAAACCTCGCTATAGCCGCACTATGCAAGACATCTGCAAAATTACCCTGAAATTTAAATCTTGGAGGAAAGATAATAATATCCAGAGTTGCACTGCAACAATTAGAGTATATTTAAGTACAGAGCAGTAAAAGGGTTAAAATATTTTGGAGCTACACGCAACAACTGCGGCTTCCATCGAAATCCTTTATCTTCTGTTCTCGGGCAATTTCATGTGTTTTCACCCCAATAATATGTGCATTGGCACTATTAAATGTCGTCTAGGCAAAAGAAATTACTTTCTTCTTAATCTTTGCGGTGTAAAAAAACAACAAAATGCTTCTTCACGATTGGATACAATGTAGCACTACACACACAAAAGTTCAAAAGCAGACTGCAGACACTGCAATAAAGGGTGAAATCCATGTTTACTAAATACAAAAACTACTTAGGGCGGCTTCTAATGGTATTTTTTGGAACTTCCTGAAGCTTTGCCTCCAAATTTAAGTTGCAGACGTATTTTTAGAGCCTGAAAACTGGAATAAAGTGCGGCTTGCATTCAAGTAAATATAATAAGGTGGGAGTCATCTTATAGACCAGATACATGCTTAAACTACAAAGTTATGATGAATATTTGTACCAGCAACACTGCTGTGGTGACACCATGCAATGCAATCTACTATTATCGCTGATAGCACACGTTGTTGACATACCTTACCTCCGAGCAAACATACTCGCCCATCCCATGTCATCAAGAAAAAGTCATTTGTGAGCGAGCAGTCTAACAACGGTGTCACTATGAAACAGGAACAATGGAACTGGATCAAGACTGAATGTGCCCAAGGTCGTACAGCACGGCAGTGTCATCAAAGAAGCGACAACACTTTTTGCACAACCCACCCATTATTTTGCACGACAATGTGCAGGCACATACAGCACAAGCTGTGACTGCTGCGTTTGGTCGATGGGACTGGAAAGTGCTGTACCATCCACCATACCTCCCAGACTTAGTCCTTGTGACTGACTTGATTCCGATGATGAAGGAACCACTTCATGGCACTGTTCCAGACATTCCACAGGCAGTAGACCACTCCATTTGCACCATCAACAGGACAGGTTGTGCTAACTGTATACTATGCATTCCACATTGCTGGCAACCGGTTCTACACAATGCTGGTGACTAAAGGACAGTAACAGGTGCGAACATGTATCGGTTGTGAATAAATAGTTGCCACTATTTAAGTTCCAACACTCGTACATGCTGCTCCTACAATGTGCCCCAGTGCATTGAACCATGCTACCATCAGTTTTATGGAAAACAATAAGATTTTGACGATTCTTTGAACTTTTTTTATGTAATAGCAACATTACAGTTCGCAAAAGGGAAATGGGAAAAGAATTTTCCAACAAAGTGTGAAGCTCACAAATGGAAATTCCATTGACTACCAAGGAAGTAAAGATCACAAAGGTGCTGTGGTGATGTGTACCTCCCTAGTTTTTAGACATAAATCACATAAATAAAATGTTATAAATAGATCACAATTCTAATGCAATACAAAAAATTAGGTTCGCTGAGTCACCACAAAAAATGTACCCATGAATAGATTAAAATAGATCGCAGTTGACGAGGCCAACAAAAATAAAAACAGCGAAGGCTATCTCATACAAGATTGACTTTATATTAATATGAGGAATTTTGCTTCTCATTTTCACATAATGACATAAGCAAAATTTTTATCTTGTATGTGGTACCTTATTTGTTGTTCTTCCTGACAAAGTCTATACACTTACCTGAATTAATTGTTCTTTAATTTTGCCAATTTTATTTTTGGTGAGAATAATAATACTTCAAATTAAAAGAAACTTTTCGCATTGAGGCATTGGTAAGATTTCACGTAAATCCTCCTTCCACAGTGCAGTTGGAGAGAAAGGGGGGGGGGGGGAATGAGCAAGAGAGTCAAAGCATAAACGAACAAGTTTTGACAATGGAAAACCCAATTGGAATGTCAATAATGAAGTATAGATAACTCACCATAAAGAGGCTCCCTGAGCTGCTGACAGGAAGGAAAAATAGAAAATCACATTCTTACAACTTAAATTGTCGGTCATGGCCTTCATCAGAAAAAGAAACACACACATTCACTCAGACAACTATGCCCAAACAACCACCATGTCCAGCCACACCAGCACCATGAGTTTTGAATGTTACTGTGTGTGCAAACTAAATTGATGGAAGCTAGCATAAATAGGAAATGATTTTAATGTAGCTCTCATCAGCCACCAAAGTGTTATCTTAGTTTGTGCTGATGGTATGATGTTTGTGGACTGTGAAGCACCAACTCATTGGAACTGAATGATTAGTTAACATCATAGAAGTGAAGCATTCACTGAACGACTGATGTGGTACCCCACACTACTACGTTCTGTTTTTTATTTTTTTATCTGTACTTGTTATTTTCTCCACATAATCACCACCCAAAACCCAACAGGATCGTACAGTGTCACCAGCTTCTTTCACTGAAGAAAAGTGCCACCTCATGTTTGTACTAACATAGTCAACTCATATAGTAACAGCTACTTTATTTTAAATACCAAATGGGAAATTAAAATTAGTGTTCACAATACTTTACAATTTCAATCATGCTTGTCACAAACATTAACATAAGCTAGAACAAAACCATGTTCATCAAGGCAAAATATCTTTTGTGGTTTCAAATCTTAATCATATACACTCAAACTAGTATGAACCTTGCAGCTGTCTGCTTTCTGTATTTAGCAATGTGTGACTTGTGTGAACTCATTACAACACACCTAGTGGCAAATAAACAGTAAAATAAATGCAATAAACTTACCCAGCCATTAGAGTAAAAAGTATTTCTGGCTTCGTACAAATATACTCCACAGTAGGTGACCTAGTCCCAATCTGTCGGCGTAGTATATTATTGAAAACTTGTGCGACATCCTTCTTGCCCTAGAATGTAAACAAACTTAGCTTCAGCACTGTCATATGTTACAATGACATATCTGGATTAATGCAGTGTTAAGACTTTACCTCAAAGTCGATGCGATTCAAGTTCTGAATCAAGAGAAGCAGTAGATTGCTGTTATAAAGCTCCTGAGCTAACTGTGCAACAATTATATCAGTCTGTGGTTCTGCATCTGATGTCCCATATAGCATATTCTTAATGAGTACCAGATTCTTGCTGACATCTTCTTGTGCCTGACAATTATGTGTGTGTACATTTGTAATAAGAAAAATGGAAAACAAAATATTTTATTTTATTATGCAATATATACATGACATAGTAATAGGTAACACCAACTTCTAAAAAATTGTTATTCCAAAACAAGGCATTAAGGTAATTCTCTCTTTACATCAAATATTGGTTAAAATGAAGTTCAATGTTAGCACATTCTTTTGAATTAATTTATACTGCAGCAGCCACTTTTTACTAATATTTTTATTAACACTTTTTTAGTGTTGAAAATACAAAGTAATTTAAACGTGTTTCGGCAGCAAGCTGTCATCATCGGGTGCATTTCACAGTTACAGGTCCATTGCTGTTTTGTTATGTTTTGTGTTGTGGGTGCCCATGAAGTTATGGTTGGATGTTTTAACCTGTTCACAAAGATACAGCTATTTTAATATATATGTTTGGTGATTAAAGCTTCAGGATTATTATACTGTTGTATTCACTTACAGTTTTGTCAATCTTCTTGTCTGTTATGCACAACATGAGAACACAGTTATGTACACAACCCATGTAGACTTTTGCGTTAGATGTTTACAGTGTACCAAAATCCTCAGAAGCTAAGATAACCTACTTACCTCAATATTTACAGTGAATATGCAATAACATGCGCATATGTAGATAGCATGTATTGAAACAGTTGTTGCTAGTGGCGTGCTTATTTTCCTACATTATTAGTTTTTACATTTTAATAGAAGATTCAATCAAAATTACATTATTAATTTTAATTAGTAAAAGGTGACTGATGCAGTACAAATTATTTCAAAAGTTTATAATACAGTCACAGGCCTCATACCAGTCAACATAACTTGGATAAATTTATGTTTAGCACATTCTTCCTACGCATGTAGATGTTGGTACTGCCTTGATGAATGCTGGAGGAGTGACATTATCAAAGCCACAAAAATGAGTCTTCCCATTGTGCACTGTGCCAGCTGCCATAGTGTCACTTGCAGAGCACTAAATTGTGCAGTTTTATGTATTTATTATTAATAGTTTATTGTCAAATCTTATTAGTTGTTCTGTCTTTAAGAGCTTTAAGAGAGTCAGACAACTCCCCCCCCCCCCTTTCTCCTCCTCCTCCTCCTCCTCTCTTTCAGGACGGGGAATTAGGCCACAAAACTATCAATGTCATAAGTGTCCGTGTTGGAACACATTGTAAACAAGGGCTAAAATGGGGGAAAGCCAAAAAGGCAAGAAACAGTCTGTCAATGTAAAAAAAAAAAAAAAAAAAAAAAAAAAAAACCATGTACATACAAGGCCATCCTTAGAGAAAGATCAATCAAAACATTAGGAATGTGGTAGGATTCCCTGGGGAGGAGGAGGAGGAGGATTTAAATTTCTTTCAACATATTGGTGCAGTGAATAAAAAGTAAAACATGATCAACAGAATGTGAGTTGTCCACTAAAACACCAGACGACTCTAGACAGAGACTTTGACATAAACAGTTTAAAAAAAATGGGCACTGGACCAAAAGATAGCATACAGTCAAGGTTTGAGAACAGTAATCACCAAGTGGAGCAGGGTCACCAAGAAATAAGTGGCAGTGGCCATAAAGACAGTGTTCTATGTGTAGCCGTGCTTGAGAATTGCTTGTAAGTGGATGGGTAGGATTAGGCTATGTTAAGGGCTCATTTAGTAAGTGAGAAATCATCACAAAAATGATTAGGAAACTCCAGTGGCAGACATGCAAAAGAGACTGTCTTAATCACAGTACAGGATTCAATCAAAGTTCTGAGAGCATATGTTTGTCAAAGAATCAACCAATATATTGCTTCCTCCCATGTACAATGGGGGACAAAAGGATTACCCAGACCGAATAATTTGAAGTCCAAGAACTGAACATTGCGCTTGCCCTATTTCTGAAGTGTGAGTGTTGCCAACTAGCAGTCTTCAGAGCTTCAGCTCGGGGGTTTACATTGTCAAATGGAAGCAATATACTTAGAATACAGTATATGTCAAGATTCATAGCAGCTTAACTCACATATCATGTATTATGGAAAATGTTATTCGAGCATGTAGAAGCAGTTGGGGTGTTAGAACTCCACGTGGGTAAATTTACAACAACAAACTAGTTCTTACATGAGTCATTGACAGAGTGGATAGGTTGATGGTATACGAAAACAAGGGGTGCAAGTGCAAGTAACATTGGAATCAACTTCACATTATTATATTTTTTTTAACTTGTGCAGGTATTATTTTTAACATTAATTTGCTACGAATTGAGCAATTGTAGGCTTTTCTAGATTCCACATTCTTCAACTTAGCCCATTTTGTAATAACCTAATCTTTAAACAATGAGATAAATGATAGTTGTAGTAAAAATGTTGAAAATGGATGCTTGTATTTGTAATTACTTCGACTACCACATGGTTAATCTATAGTGTCAAGCTAAGATAGGCGTGAAAGTATTAGCAGATGGCATAATTTTCTAAGTCCTTATGTGCGGTTTATATAAGTGAGTGGTTTTGCCTTCCAATAGCTGTTGTTTCCAGTTTAATATTCTTTCTCAACTCCGGTAGGACTATTCAACTGTTACGCTAATGAGAAAGGACAGGTAGCTCATTGATAGTGTTGGCCTTCCTGGTTAAGTGGTGTATGTGGGATCAGATGCCAATAAAGCTCTTTATATAGTTTACTCACCAGGCGAAGGAGCACAGGTGTGACAGCATCACAAATAAATAAATGAATACACATACACACACACAGAAACACAAGCTTTCGCAACCCAGTTGCTTCTTCAGGCAGAAGGGAAGGAGAGGGAAAAGGAAATGATGAGGGTTTTAAGGAAGGGGGGTAAGGAGCCATTCCAATCCCGGGAGAGGAAAGACTTACCTTGGGGGTGAGGGGGGGGGGGAAAGGAGGGTAAACAAATGCACACACACACCCCCACATATTCACACAGACACAAGTACACCTAGGCAGACATACTGTAGAAAGCAAAGAAGTTAAGAAGTTAAGAAGTTAGACAGAGATACCACTTGAGGCAGAGACTCTGTCCAGAGAACCGATGTAAAAATGTTAAGATGGTGGGTGGGAATTCGAATTTAGTGGAGGTTGAGACCAGGAGGGCAATGGGAAGAGAGAATATGCTGAAGGGCTAGTTCCCATCTCCGGAGTTCTGAAGGCTTGGTGTCAGTGGGAAGTATCCAGATAACCCGGACGGTGTAGCACTGTGCCAAGATGTGCTGGCCGTGCACCAATGCGTGTTTAGTCACAGGGTGATCCTCGTTACCAACAAATACTGTCTGCATGTGTCCATTCATGCGAATGGACAGTTTGTTGCTGGTCATTCCCACATAGAACGCTTCACTGTGCAGGCATGTCAGTTGGTAGATCACGTGGGTACTATTGCAAGTGGCTCTGCCTTTGATAGTGTACACCTTCCAGACTGGAGTAAGTGCTGGTGGAAGGGTGCATAGGGCAGGTTTTACAACGGGGGCAGTTACAAGGGTAGGGAAGGTGGTTTGGGGATTTCATAGGTGTGGACTAGGAGGTTACGGAGGTTAGGTGGGCGGCGGAAAGAAACTCTCGGAGTAGGAAGGATCTCATGAAGGACGGATCTCATTTCGGGGCAGGATTTAAGGAAGTCATATCCTTGCTGGAGAGCCATATTCAGAGTCCGCTCCAGTCCCGGAAAGTATCCAGTGACAAGAGGGGCACTTCTGGGATTCTTCTGTTGAAGGTTCTGAATTTGGGGGGATGAGGAAGTGGCTCTAGCAATTTGTTTCTCTACCAGACTAGGAGGAAGCTGCGGGATGTGAAAGCTGTTATTAGGTTATTGGTGTACTGGTTCAGAGCTTCAGGACTGGAGCAGACCCGTTTGCCACGAAGACCTAAGCTATAAGGAAGGTAACGTTTGATGTGGAATGGATGGCAGCTGTCATAATGCAGGTACTGTTGTTTATTGGTAGGTTTGATGTGGACAGATGTGTGAAGTTAGCCGTTGGACAGATGGAGGTCGACATCGAGGAAAGTGGCATAAGATTTGGAATAGGACCAGGTGAATTTGATGGGACCAAAGGAGTTGAGGTTGAAGAGGAAATTCTGAAGTTCTTCTTCACTGTGGGTCCAGATCATGAAGATGTCATCAATGAATCTGTACCAAACTTTGGGTTGACAGGCTTATTTTTCTTCATGGCAAAGTGGTATCTCCAGCAAAGACTACGAGTATAGGAAAGTAGATCTTTGACCAGAGCTGTGTGGTTGAATTTGGGAGTAGGACTAAAGGTGAGGCCTTTGGATAGGACAGAAGTTTCAGATAGGGAGAGAGGTTTGGAGGAGATATTGACTACTGAATAAGGATGTTGTGGTTCCGGATTGTGTGGATTGGAGTTTTGAGGTTTAGGGGGGAGACAAGTTGGGAGTGGGAGATTGAGTAGATGGGAGAGACTGGGTTTGTGTGCAAGAAGAGGAGGTTGAGGTTTATTGGAGAGGTTGTTGAGGGAGAGAGTATTGCCTTTCCGGAGGTGGGTGACCAGGAGATTGGATAGTTTTTTGAGGTGGTGGGTGGCATGTTGTTCTAATTTACGGTTGGCTTGAAGGAGGATGTTCTGAACAGCAGGTGTGGATGTGGGAGAGGAAAGGTTGAGGATTTTGATTACGGATAGGAGTTGACAGGTGTGTTCATTAGCGGTGTTGATGTGTATTGCTTCAATTTGATGATGCAAACTGAAGCTGCACAGACTGCTGGAGTTGGCAAGACTTAAAATTATGAGCCCGGGCATTTGCAATGCTCTGTTCTTTGACTTTAAATTATTCGGGCAGGGGAAATCTTTGTCCCCCATTGTACATCTCTAAAGTGACTGCAAAGATAAAATTGTAGAAATTGGAGCCAACACGGAGTCATACCAGCCATAACTTTTCCTGCAAAGCATATGCGATGAATAGAAGGAATGACAATAGTACATAAAGTACCCTCCGCCACACATTAAGGTAGCTTATGGAGTATGGATGTAGATGTACCAGAAAATTGTGACACATTCATACAAAATACACTAAATTATTTTTTTAAGGGGAAGATATTGCAAAATCATGACATCCATAGAACGATCTTTGTGTTTTTGATGAGCTATGTAGGTAAATTTGAGTGTTTGCATGTGTGTGTGTGTGTGTGTGTGTGTGTGTGTGTGTGTGTGTGTGTGTGTGTGTGTGTTTTATTTATGTTACTATCACTACCTGTGCTCCTTCACTTGGTAAGTAAATTTCATCTACTTTTTATATATAAATTTGAACAAAGTTTTCCATAACAAAGTAATGGTGTCTTAAACTGCAAGAACTCGCGCCTTTTAAAGTTAGATGATCAATTGTGTGCACAGCATTTTTCTGACAGTAAAAAAAAAAAAAAAAATTGTAATGTACTTAATATGTCTAAATACGTATTTCTAGTTGCGTTTGTAAGAAAACACAAATATTTGACTATTCAAATTTGGTAAAATGCCGATTGTTTTAAAATTACTGGGAGCAAAATGGTCAAGCATGAGTCCTCACAGGTTAAAGATGTATTTATACTGTATATATTAAAAACGTGGGACGATGGCTGGTGAAAATTTTTAAGTTGTATAGAGCAAAAAAAAACTATGGATTACATTTTTGTCATAAGAAGTTTGAGAATAGTACATCCTGAAGCAGTCACTACTTGTGTGTAGCCCATGTTAGTGACTGGTACCAAGTGAATTTTTTCAATCCGCAATTTGTTAGCAACTTTGCAATATATTATCATAAAAAATAATGAAGTCCATAACACTGACTTTTTTTACAAAATGAAAAACCAATATGCGAAG
Source organism: Locusta migratoria (assembly GCA_026315105.1). NCBI lineage: Eukaryota > Metazoa > Arthropoda > Insecta > Orthoptera > Acrididae > Locusta > Locusta migratoria. The sequence goes on from CM048748.1 coordinate 206,862,403, forward strand.
GGTGACTGAATGCCACTCTTAATTGGCTGCTTTCACCTCGCATAATTCATCAGGCCACTGCTAACATTTACATGACATGTCAATGTGCAACATGAAACTGCATTTTAACACAGGTATCTGCAAACCATGATGAACATTGTATTATTAATTCAACATTCTTGTAAATTATCTCTGAAGTGTTGCCTGTAGATCTACCTAGAAGTGAAATATAAGCAGCATTTAATTATTTTTGCTAATTTCAAGTTAGTTTAAAGTACAGTCCGATATCTCTGAAAGGCATGATAACAAACAAGGATCAACATCTAGTTGACCAAACCGAGCTAAGGCATGGATCTGAAACATTTGTGTGTATTGTGTTCTACGGCCACGGATAAATTTCATAGCCTAATCCAAATTTTCATTACTAAGAAATGGTCAGATACTACACGAGAGATTACTTATACAAAAATTTAAGTGTTTGTATTCTGTCATTAGCAGCAAGTAACACTATCTAGAAACATTACTGAAAAATAATTTGCACTGTTTATTCGATCTGTCATACTACTGTGCCTTCTTGTTTAGTGCAGTGACAGTACACAATGAGAGTGAGAAGACAACTCCAATGTAAAATTGAATTTATCAAAATATCTCTAAATCACAATCAGTGACATTGTACTGCCAGGTGTTGGTGTGGCAATGTTGGTAGCAACTGTCACGTGGTATGCCGGAAGAAAGCAATGAGAGTCAGTTCATCTGCACCCATTTATGTGACGGAAATATGATTAAATATTTACCCTGCAGCAATTTCCAATAGAAATGATCAATATTTCAAGTGAATACTATGTTTTAAATTAAATTATGGGACTAATAGGTGGATGCACCAACAGGATTGGATCAGTCTGTAGGTATTGTAAAGTATTTGGACATTTGGAATAAAAATGCAATCTCAAATGCAAATGGTTAACATCTAAATTATGCCTACATCACGGGACTCTGTAGACGGGTGCATCAAAATAAATGAACCATGTTGTAACATAAAAGTAAGTGGCAGCAAGCCTCTAACTACGAAAAATGTTGTCCACTGACAAAGTATCCCCGACTGTGATGACTACTTAAATGTACATATTGCCTACTTAAAGCGTTTTTGGCTTAAGTATGACATCACTGGTCAAAGCTAATGGATGGAATCAGACCAGTGATCTCGCAACCCAGGCGAATACCCCTCTTATCTGAACAAAGAATTGCAGTGTGCATGTATATTCTTAAGTTTTCCACATAAACTAATATAATTAATAATGGTAACTCCAGGTTGGGATTAAATAATATAATAACCACAGTTTACAACCTACCGCAAAGATGTTACAACGAGCTGCAACAGAAGTGGGATTCAGAGTCTACCTGTGTGAATGTTCTATATTATGAAGAAGGCCATGGCCGATAGTATGTCTGTGTGTTTTTTATGTGACTGTCAAAGATGCTCGTCTGCATTTTTGCGGTGAGCTGTAAACTGTCATTATATTGTTTAATTCTGTATTCTATGAACTGTTTAGAAAACATAGCTGTGCTGCTTCTCAGGATATGTCAGTACCAGGAATTCTGTTTATTTATAGGACACGAAACCACCCGTCGGCTTTGACCTATGACGTGTGTCATGTCATCACTGGGAGGTAGTTTTGGAGTGAGTGCTTGTTTGCATGTGGCATGAGTAATTATGTAGTGGCCGAGCTAAAGACTATAGTTAGTTTACAAGCAGAATATAGATTTTGTGTTTAAAAAGTGATTTTTAGCTTCACTCTGATAGTGAGGTGTACGTTAATATAGGTTATGCCCCCCCCCCTCCCCAGGTGAGTGCCAAAGTCGGGAAATTTTTGGGCTGAGGAGCGTGATCAATGGTATATTCTATTGTGATCTGTAATTTATGAGGATAATCACTGATTATTATCTACAATGTGTAAATATACTGTTGTGAAATTCCCAAAATTCATAAATTCTCAGGAATTTATGATCAATTAGGCAGATATGGTAGCTCAATAAAACTTACGGCAGTAATTATAGAGTTAAACACAAAAACTGAAATATATTTTAAGAAAAAATTATAATTACGTAAATTTCTTGGGAATTTATATAATTTTAAAACGAAATAGCTCAAATTAATAGGTCAATGTGATAAGTGTTCTATTATGACAAACATGAGTACTCGTATATGTTGAAAAAAATTATACTTTAACAAAAAGTGCAAAAAATTGCAAGAATGTAAAATGTCAAAAATCAACTTTTCATGTTCAGGTTTTTTGAGTACTACTACTTTCTATTTTAAAAAATAAATAAAATATTTGGATAGGTTTCGGTTTATATGAATCTGGATCTAACCTTGTTTGAAATAAACATTTTTCGGTTTTCACTATTTTAAATATCAAAGAATTAGTCCTAGAATGACCAAGCATCGAAATTTACAATTCTTACGTTTCCTAGAACTGACAACCCAGAAATAATTACACGTTAAGAAACCGAATTTATAATATTGATATGCCATCTAGTGCGTAGCTACTAAATACTAAAATACACAAGGTTTGTTTATTGATTTTGTTAAGTTTTCTGTCGATGTTAGTGATATTTTAGGCTATAAAGTTTTAAATAAACTGGGCAAAATCTGTAAACAGTCAATGAAAATGGCATTTCGGGGAAAAGTATGCAAATAAACAGACCGAGACGTATGATGTGAAACTTGAAAATACAAGTGATGTTATTAACATACAACATTATAAAACATTAAAGATTCTAAAATTAAAATTGATAGCGATATTTTAGAAAATAAATTCATCTCCAGAAGAAACACCTCTAGTCATTCGTTTGGAAAAATTAAAAAATACTACAGATGATGGCTGGTCAAGAATTACGCCTCCAGAGAAATATTTTGTAAGTTTAGGTTTCATTTAGAGAATTGTGGGGTTTCAACTTGCCGAAAAATTTTAGCCCTACCGAATATTTTAAATTATTTTGCCCACTACTCTTAAAGTAAATGATGTTCTGCATGGATTAGCAAGAAAATTAATGCAGAGAATATGTTCAAATGTTTGTCAAGTTATGTGACCTAACTGCAGCGGTTATCGGTCCCTAAACTTACAAACTACTTAAACTAACTTATCCTAAGAACAACACAAACACCCATGCTTCAGGGAGGACTCTAATCTCCGATGTAGAACAGCCGTACGCCCCATAGCAGGGCACCTTAGTGCGTACGGCCATTCTGCCACGGCAGAGAATGATAAATCTTGGATTAAAATGTATGAATTTACTTAGTTAACCTTGTTATAAGGGTCTTAAAATGTTAAAATTTTCAAAATCTAAAACTTTTCACAAATTCCCAATTTTTTATAATTTTCCTAAGATAAAGAAATATTCCCGGCAATATTACCATTTTATAAGTTCCTTCCCACTGGGAATCCTCCCAACCCACATCACTACAGAAGTATTAAGATGATATCCCGTACACGGGTTTTCCAGTATGTTGACACCATGGATTGAAGCAGATGGGTGAAATTGCATCATAAAATAATGCCAGGAACACTATACCTGAAGCTATATTTTACACTACTCTTTAACAACAATCATAATAGTCCTCCAAACAATTAAGATCACAACAAATAATGAAATAATGTAAGATTAACACCGATTGTTTTCTCCCCCCCTTTTTTTTAGTTATTCCCTATGCTATATTTGTTATTACAAAGAACCTCGTGTAACGTAAGAACCTCATTTAAGAATGTAAGACACACAAATTAAGAATACAAATTCCTGAAAGATGAAGAGTAAATGTCCCTTGGGTAATTCAAGCACACAATAAGGTACCACCCATTCAATTGACCTGTGGCATCTGAGTGTCGTTTAGCTGTTCATTTTACAAGAGCAATTACTGATAGAACTAAGGTTAGATGATAAGCCCAATAAGGATATTACTACACTGAAATTAGATTTTATGCAAGCCTGAACATGTCATTTTTAAACTTCAAATGATACAACTTATACATTCATTCATGGAGCAAAGGAGCTAGGAGCCAACTGACTGTTTACATTTCTGTCCGAGTCACTGCAGACTATTAGAAGTTAAGCAGTGAAGATCCAAATAGCAAAACAGTACTTTGTGTGTTGTTTAAGTGGTGTTATTATTTGTAAACAAACCACACACAAACTTAACAAAAAGGCATCACCACTGCTAGCTCTGAAGGTACTAATGTTCAGCACCACACAGCAATTATTATTTAGGAAGGTCTCTCTCACACCCACACGCACTTTTTCGCTATGTCTGTATATAGGAATCTCATAAATGAACTAAGTGATATTGCTTAGTGAGCAAACTATACTGCAGCCTAACAAAGAACACACACACAAATAAAGTAACCCGTAACTTATTAACTAGTCTACAGCTGTAAAAGATGTATGAAATATTCTAAGATGACTCACTTTTTCAGCCTTTTTATCCCCTCGTTCCAGTGCATTGACGGCTTCTTTTAACGCCTTAACTACTTCTGCAGGGCTCTTCTGAGATTTACCAAACAAGGGCATTGTAAAATGTTTTGAATCCCAGTATGTCACTCTCTATGCCGCATGTGAAGCAGATTTCCTATAATCTGAGAGAGGAAGAGAACATTACGTCGTATCTTTTAGAGGTCATGGGAGAAACATGTGGATTTCAACTCCTCTGACAGAATGCTCTACAATGATGTCATCAATTGTATCACAGATTATCACATACGAAACACATGTTATCGATATTATACTCAATATAATGAGGCACGCGTCACGAAATTGCTTCACCGTCACGCGCAATCTGCACTTTACCTGGAGATTGTTCTCTTATGCTGCGCACACATTTAACACTGGTTGTCTTGCGAGAAAACGTAGTTGTCCAGATTTCACAAATATTTCAACTCAGAATGTAATCTTCCTTGAAGTCAGATGTGATTTCTGCGGCCCTTTATGTACAATACGTCATCTTAAAATTTCAATAACGAGTTGACAATAAATCATGAACCGTTTACCAAATGAACTGAGACATTAAATCCGTCGACCTTCAGACAGTCAGCGCCCACTTTAATGTCTGTTACACAACGAAATACTATCCCACAGCAATGTAGGTGTAGCGTCTTGTAACTTAACGTCACGATTATCGAATTAATTCATAATAAGTGTAACATACACTTCTTTATGGCAGGAAAATTTCCGAGCTCACCTGATATATTTTACCATCTCTGATATTCAAAGATATTATCTATAATAACACGAGCAAATGACAAGTACTGAAGACGAAAGTAGCAATGTAAGGGCACATAAACAGGAAGTGAAATGGAAAGTATCATATCCAATCTAATACAGCTTCCAGCCCAATAATGTAAATTTCGCGGGAAATAGTGTACACCCTAACAGTTCGCTGAATTTTAAAGTTAACTTCTTTCCCGTCCGATAACCAAAAATGTTCAAATGTTTGTAGAACTTATGGGACTTAACTACGGGATCATCAGTCCCTAAGCTTACAAACTACGTATGAACTACCTAATACTAAGGACGGCACAAATATCCATGCCCGAGGGGGGATTCGAACCCCCGACCGTAGTGGCCGTGCAGACCGTGACTGAAGCGCCTCAGTCCCCTCGGCCACCGCGGCCGGCGTCCGATAACCCATGACGGCAAGTGAAATTTTGACACAAACCAATATGATCCGAAAAAATAGTTCAGATTCAACAATGAAGTGAAAAGAAAATATTTTTGCTATTGACAGAAAGGTAAATAAACCAAGCTGTTCATCCAACTATTTATAACAACATTTCGTCCCCAATTATTAGAGCGAAATCTACAAAATTAATTTACTCAGTCACAAAAAAAATGAAGTTAGTGCAGGTAAGATAGATTAAAACGCAATATAATTGTTCGTTAATAATATTTCTGTTGCAGATTATTACACATTTAACAATATGCTTTCCTCAACAAAAACTGTCGCCTAATCTATCTCTGTCAGCTCATATTAATTTTAGGACACCCAATACCCTGCATCCTTTGTCTTTCACTAAATATTTTTTCTCTGTGGTTTACCATTCTGAATGCTACAAACAACATTTTAGTTCCATACCGTTACGACTTTTGATCATACATGCATCCTGATGGAAACATTAAGACCATGTGGTTTTGGGTACTTGACTGATTGAGCAGATGGCCACTTGCATACTTACTCATACTGCAAACCTACGAAAATTTTACCATGTGTTCTGAAGATGACATTCTCGAAATACTTTTAATTTCTTCCCCTACTTCTGTATCGGTTATATAGATGTTCTAAGTTGCGAAGAGCGGTAACAAAAGTCAGTTTTAACCTTTTCTACACCATGACCCACAATACGCACCTAACTAAGTAATCATGTAATATGTTTTAACTATATATGGTTTAGACATTTACCTATAAATATAATTTCGTCAATTTTGTAAATCTTTATCTGTTGTCAAGATATAACAAAAAGACTTGATGCTTATATACATCAGTTTGCTGTAGATTTCTTTACTATATTTTCAGTTCAAAAATAGTAAATTTCCTTGAGACGGAAAAGCTTCCGTCCTTGCATCAGCACAACTTTAGGAAGCATCGATCGTGCGAAACCCAGCTCGCCTTTTTCTCTCGTGACACCTTGCAATCTGTGGATGAGAAGCAACAATCAGACTGCATATTTCTCGATTTTCGAAAGGCGTTAGAAACAATACTGCACTGAAGACTGGTAAAGAAGGTACGAGCACATGCAATAGATACCGTAAAACAGGGTGACTTGGGACAGTGAGGTGACTCACGACCAAGGAGTTTAGAACATAGGGAGGTGACGTTATCTATGCTGAGAACAGGCATTGGTTGAAGCCACAGGGGCCAAGCTTTTGTGCCCAAAAACAAGGATTTCTAGCTTAAAATCCTGTGTGGATATTGCCCTCTTTAGATAAAGCCACTAAATTGGTAGTCATATTGGAGTATTTACTTAGGTATGACATACATTTTAACAACTAGAACTACTTTCGCTCACACTACGTCAAATGTTTTGGGCATAAACAAATGCCGGAATGCGCATTTTGCTAGCTTCACTTTTTCAGTGTTAGGGCATCTCCAAAGACTCTAACCTCCTTGATAGGGATCACAGACATATGTCTGTGCTCGAGATATTTTGACAGTGTTTTGTTTTTTATCATGTTGGCAGCAGTGGATGGCCAGAACTATTTTTTTGCCCATGTTTTTGCTGCTTGTTATCCTTTCTATGTAATGATGTGCTGATGACCACAGGCTGAAGTGACCAACTGGTTATCAATGAAAGTACTACATTTAAATATTTGAAAATTGTCAAAATATAAACAAAAATATAACAGTAAAATAGGAAGACCTGGTGGTTGTTATGGATTACTAGTGGAAATGTGGTTAATGTTTAAATTACATCCCCACTTCTATCTCTAATAATAACCACATAAAGATACAAATTTAGACTCCTATTTTGGACAGAAAATATTGATTTTCAAAATGATAGCAAACTTGGGGGTGACTTGGGACATGTTGTATATTGCCAGAAACTTTACATTAGACTTAAATAAAGAGAGTTAAGGCCAATTCACACTGTCCATCACGTCACGTCATGTCATCGTCCGTCAGAACATTGCGCAATGTATTTCTAATGGCGGCGTTCACACTGTCCATCACGGACTTTCACGTCACGTCAAGCTTTCTCGCGAAGAATGTTTTGATGGAACGGTCGTCTGCTAACATCCGAAGTTAACCTATTTTCGAAAAGCGAATTAAATGCTGCAGTCGACGACTGCACTGTTTATATGCAAATAAGTCTTATTCGCCTTTATTTTGTTGTTAGGGCTAAATCTCAAATGTTTCATGACGACTTAAATGTTTTTGTCAATTGAGTGTCCCCCTAAAATCAAGGTCGGATATCTGAAACCAAAAAATTGTTAATGTTACTTAACATTGTACCAGAAAAGACTGAAGCAAACTGTTTATTAGAATAAGATTGTAATTTGATTACGCATTTCTCATTAAATAACATTTTAAATGAAAAAAATCAGTTCTAATGAAAGTTGTTTACGATGGTATTAACAATGTCAATGGGCAAATTGTAATGGATAAAGTAAACAGGCGCTAGTTATGCTCTTATAAGTGTTGTTTGATGTATTCATATGTTTATTTTTTCGCTTGAAAATAGATGCCGATGTTTTGAAATGTTGTTTCAGTTCGCAGTAAGTTGGACAAAAAGATACACTGTTAAGTTTTATTTGGCTGTCAATAACATTTAGCGTTGTTGTTCCTTCAATTCTAGTATTAAACTATGACTTTCTACATAACAGATCGCTACTCATAACCTCACTTTTAACATCACGTATTGAGATCGGCGAATTGACGTGACGGACACTGATGGACAGTGTGAATACAACTTGACATGACGGTGCCGTGACGTGACATTGACGTGACAGACAGTGTGAATTGGCCTTTATATGCACAAAAGCACATTAAAATGAAGTTGCTGGTGTTTCTTACACACACATTTGGGCCATCGTTAGTAGGCCTATTTGCCTATTGTTTTATGGTTAGGTTAAGAGATTAGAAGATGAAAGAGACTTTCTGTTCTACCTGGTGAAGGCATTTCAAATGTAGAATGGATAATCTTGATGACTCACATTCTCATGGCAGTACTGACACTAATACTGAATTACCTTCAACTTCTAAGTGTTCTGCTGAAGACAATTTAAGATCAGAAAGTGAAAAATATCCGAGCAATGATAATGACAGAGATGATCATCTTTCAACTGACGGTGAATAAAATGAGGACACAGATGCCCCAATTAGAGAAACGATTACACCAGTACCTATCATTTCATATGATGGTTTAAATGAAGGAGACTTCATTTTTTTTATGTTTAACTATAATGGACGAAAATCCCAGATTGTTTTGAAAACATTCCTAAGGAATATGTTGACCATAAAAGATTCCAAAGTGAAACCTTAATTTATGAAAAAGTCTCATAAGCACTCAGAAATTTATGTTTTTCCAAATGAAGAAGGCATTCCAGCAGATTCTATTTTAAACGTTCTGTACAACTTGAACCTTCTCTGTTCATCATGGTCGTTACAAGTTCCTGAGTGAAATGACAGAGTAATGTGAAAAAAATCTAATTACAGTAATTAAAAAGAATATGAAACAATTCATTTTTGTACTTTTATATGCAAAGCACTATTTTAAGACAATAAATATTACAAACATTTCTTTTGATTCTTTTTTAACTTTTCAACATTTGTTTTAGTTTTAATATATCACAATTTTGATTACTTCATCTTAGAAGACACTACAATTGTTGTCACACATATAAAATGAAAAAAGAAAAACATTTTCACTGTCGCCAGTCACCTCTTTGGCGAGGTGAATGCATTTTTGTGGAAAAAATTTGTATGTGTCCCAAGTTACCCCATATGTCCCAAGTCATCCCACCCTGCAGAGTGACTTGGGACACCAACAAAAATTTAAAATAAAAATAAATGTCCAAATTTAAGATAATACTTGATACATAAATATAAGCTATTGACCCAGTCCTAAATTTGATATACATTTCCATTTCATAAGTTGCATAGGCTTCGAGAAAAAGGTAAGGAACCACAAAAAGTTTCCCAAGTCACACCGTTTTACAGTACCCTGATATGTAAGTGTCTTGAATACTACTTAAGTAATAGAACCCAACAAGTTGTCTTCGATGCCAGTGTTCGTGAAAAATTAGCATAGTGTCGGCAGTGACCCAGGGAAGTGTGGGACTGATGAAATAGATGTTTAGACCCCTTAAAACAACGACAACCAGGAAATGTGATAGAACCGTCATTATTTTCCATCTATATAAATAATCGGACGGACAGAGTGAGTGGCAATCAGCGGCTGTATGTTGATGATGCTGTGGTGCACAGGAAGTTGTCGTCATTGAATGACTGTAGTAGGATGCAGGATTTTTAGGTGATGTGAGGAATGGCAGCTAGTTCTAAGTGTAGAAAAATGTAAGATGATGCAGGTGAGTAGAACAATCAACCACATAATGTTCGAACACAGCATTGGTAGTGGCTGATAGACACAATTGCGTCAATCAAATATCTGGGCACAACACTTCACAACGATTTGAAATGGAACGAGTATATACAGACAGTCGTAGGAAAGGGAGATTGTTGACTTCAGTTTAGAGGGAGAATTATGGGAATATGTAATTCGTCTTTAAATGAAACTACTTATAAAACAATCAGCCACTGGGAAGATATCAATAAGAAGTTTAGTAAGATGACAAATATTTACTTTACATTTTTGGAATTTTCTATTATGATATGTTAAGCTATTATCTAAACTCTGCTAGTGCTTGAAAATGGTACACTAAACGATACTGGTAGCATTGAGTTATAAATTAAACAGCTATGGTCACCATGTCATTTTGCAAAAATTTGCTTATAAAACGCTTGTGCGATATCATCTTAAGTATCGCTCTAGTGTTTGGGATCCCCAACAGATATGGTTAAAAAAAATGCAGAAGCAAATCAGAGACTAGGTTCATTACTGGTTGGTTTGATCAATGCATGAGTTTTACTGAGGTGCTTTGGGAATTCAAATAGGAGTCGCTGGAGGGAAGACGGCATTCCTTCAAAGAAACACTGTTGGATAAATTTAAAATTTTAAGCAAACTACAGAGAGGCAACTGTCGCCAACCTACATTTCACATAAAGACCACAAAGATAAGCTCAGAGAGTTTTGGGCTAGTACAGATGCATGTAAGTATTCATTTTCCCATGTTCTATATGAGTGTGGAACAAGAAAGCGAGTAACTAGCAGTGGTACTAGGTACCCTCTGACACATACCCTCGTGTGGCCTGCAGAGAATGTATCACTATGTTTACATGTAACACACCTTCCGGAAGACGAAAACCGATTTTTGTAAACCGGTTTTTGCTGTCGTGTTTACATGGCACAGCCTGAATCGGATTTCCTAATCCACTTAAGATGGCGACTGAAAAAACAGCTGATTCAGTCCCCAATTTAGTCAGCATAATCGCTATTTTTCTTCACTTAAATACACAGATTCATGATGACTCTAATATTAATATTTTTATTTCACATTAGAAAATATCACTCTGTCCATATATGTCGAAAATTCTTACAAAAAAAAAAACAAAAAAAAAAAAAAAAAAACCACAATCTGACAAGCCAAAAACGGTTGCGTTTACATGGGCACGAAAATCGATTGTGGAATGGGGAAAACCGCTTTAGAGAAGTCGATTTCCAGAATCGATTTTGGAGTGTTTACATGACCAACCAAAAGCGGAATTGGGAAATCGGTTTACGAAATCTGGTTTTGGGAGCCCATGTAAAAGGGGTGTATGTAGATGTACTGAGGCACATCATTCCAACAATTATGAAATTTAGCATCGAATTTTATGAAATCCACTCTCTGAAGAAGTTAGATTTTTGGGCATCTTTTTTTTCGATAATTTTTCTGGATGAAGGATTTGTTTTATTTTCGATATTTGTCATATTTACTGACTACTATCAAATTAAATAAAGTATTGCTACAGGATAAAAAAGGAGGGATGGGGGAAAGGAAATGCACTCCAGGAAGTAAAGAAGAAAGAAGACTGCATTAGCTCGGTGCCCATGCTTGCCACGCACGTACTTACAAAAGAACTGTGATCCCCCTGGAGAGGGTGCAGAAGGTATTGATGCCTTATATAAAAACTGAAGTGAGTTTTCTAAAGAAAACTTACATAATAATCACACATGTAAAATAATAACACAGCCTGATACACAGAGTAAGGAGGCTTACCTTTGTGAAATCCCCAGGAAACAGCAATTTAAGAAAAAAAATTGTAAATGCTAAATAATTTTAAGATGCAGGGCAACCAAGAAGCCTTGCCACTAGAATCCACTGCTTTACAAGCTCAAAAGCTTTCAAGATCTATAATAAATAAAGTAAAAACAACGTGTCATGGTATAGTTACAGAAAACATGATTCATCTTGGATCTGGGGCAAGATTTGGGAAATTACAAACGAAATTTAGACCTATTTAAAAAGAAAATAATAGCCTTCATATTCAGTAACTACTAAAACTCGTCTATTAGAAGAAGAAACCCAAGAAATTCAACATTTAATTAAACCTATTATAACTGGTTATATAAGTAATAGAGAAGTCGATATTTTTGTAGATACTGTTAGTGAAATAGATTTTATTTAATAGTATATGTTTAATTCGTTGGCTAAGGGTATGCAGTGTCCTATATTACCTGTTACCGGAGTAAATATTAGGGGAACTGCAGGTTTTAAAAGTAAAGCTATAAAACAGAAAACTTGTATACCTGTATCTATTTGTAATTTTACTTTTATGCAAACTTTATTAGTTTATTTATTTATTTATCCAAAAATCTTTCCAGATTGTGGGATACAAACATATATACATACACACACATATATATAATATAAACAGACATATATGGCTTAAAGAATGTGCACTACTGGCAGTATTTACACCGACTTGGTTCAAGCCTTTTATATCTGAGGTGATCTAAAAACTCAGTTACTGAATAAAAGCAATGGTCTAATAAAAATGGCCTTCGGGTTCTACAGTAGAGTGGGTATGATGATATTTTTATCTTATGTGGCAGGCTATTGTTGATTTGAACAGCAGTATTTATTGTGGAACATCTATAAGCTGCTGTTCTTATTTGCTGGACATGAAAATTTTCCTTTTGCCTTGTTTCGTGCTCATGAATATTGAAATTTTTGTTTGAGTCCTTTAAATTTGTCCTAACATATTTACAAATTTCAAGTATATACATACAGTGGAGTCGGAGGATTGATGACTTCTGAAAGAGGGGTTTGCAGGAATCTGTTTGCCAACTCTTTTCTTGGTTAAGAAAACCACTGAGATAGGTGGTGTATTGCCCCAGAATATAATCCCGTACAGTAGTACGCTGTGGAACTTAAAAGTAGGCAATTCTGGCAGTTTCAAAACTAACTTTGACAGACACTAAACGTAGACTATAGCATAGTTTACTCAGTGTTCCACGTATTTTGTTTATATGTACATGCCATTTGAAGTCATTTTGTAGCCAAGTGCCTAGAAATTTTGTGTGTAAAGAGCTGATTGTTACAGTGGGATTGCGTGGATCACCTTTTAGACAGAAATTTAGGTAAGTTGTTTCCTTTGTGTTTACCAGGAGTTTATTATCCTCAAACCACTTATTTAGTTGTGCTGTAGTTTTATTTACATTTTTTGGAGTTGGCTTATGGTATTTCCGGTAATAAGTATGCTTGTATCATCTGCAAATAAAGTATTTGTGTGTGACTCGAAGTTTATGTCTAGATCATTGATACACAGGAGAAAGAGGATTGGACCGAGGTTGAACCCTTGGGGTACTCCTTTTTTTATTGTTGCTGCATCTGAGAAGCATATTGCGGTTTTTCCCTTTAGCTCATGTTTTATTTCTATTATCTGTTTTCTGTTAGTCAGGTACGATTTAAACCATTTTAGTGCGACACTACTAATTCCATGTGCTTCAAGCTTCTTCAGCAGTATGTTGTGGTCAAGGATGTCGAAGGCTTTACTTAAATCTAAAAATATGCCAGTGGCCTTTTATTTTTTGTCCACTGCTTCCATAGCATTTTGTACAAAGTCATAGATGACACTAGTTAATGACTTATTCGTTCTGAATCCATGCTGGGCATCAGTGATTATTTTATTTTTGTCTAAAAAGTTAATTAGCCTACTGTACATAATCTTTTCTATGATTTTACTAAACCCTGAGAGCAAGGCAACTGGTCTGTAGTTTTCTATATTTAATTTATCTCCTTTCTTGTGTATAGGTACCACTTTAGCAATTTTTAAACTCTCTGGAAATGTGCCTGTCTGGAAAGATGAATTCACTATATCTGTAAGAGGCAATGAAATGTTCGTAATATATTGCATGATGATTTTATCTGGTATACCATCAGTATCTGATGTCATTTTATCCAAGCTTGAAGCAACATGGATTACTTCATCTGGTGTTGTTTTGTACATATAGATTGAAGAGAAACAAGACTGCATTTTGTTTCCCTGTATGTTTTTATTATCCCCTTTGTCACAGACTATTAAATTATTTGTTATGTCTGAAAAGTAGCTTTTTGGGATCAGTTATATACTTGTTTTCATGCTTCATATTGATATTTTCCATTTTTGGGGACACCTTATTTGTTTCCTTCTTGATTACTTTCCAAATTGCTTTACTTTTATTTGCTGACTCTCTAATGTATATATCATTGTCCAATTTTTTTGGTTGGCATATCATCCTTCTATAGATTTTAATGTACTTTTGTATGTAATTGGCCATAGGAGAGGATATGTAGTTGTTTTTTGGTACTTGACCAATTGTCTTTTCCTTTCACTTCAAATTCTTATACCTGCTGTTATCCATCACTTTGTTTTTGTACTTTTGTCTTTTATTGTTAGTGTTTTGAGAAGGAAGGCAGTTTCAAAATACTCAGTGAAAGTACTAGAGAAATTGCTAAATTTTTGGTTGCTGTCATCTATTTGTAAAACTTTTTCCCAGCTTTCTTTTGATAACAGATAGTTAATTTTTTTTATATTATTTGAATTCTTTTAGAGGTTTGGGAGGGTATTAAATTGACTGGAAGGGTGACAAATTGGGCTTCATGATCTCCTAGATGTGTACTCATACATTTTGAGGCACAGTTTGTGTTTACAAATATTGGTTCTAGGGCAGTAGCAGTAGTTTTTGTTATTCTTGTTGGGGTTTTTATAATCTGCCTTAAATTGAAAGTATCTGTAAGGTTCAGTAACAGCTGTTTCCTGTGGCCCGTTTCAAGGAAATCAACATTGAAGTCCCCACATAGCACTATTAACTTTTTACACCTAGACTCAATATATCCTTGTAGTTTGGACTTGATTGGCTCTTGAAATATACAGTAGACATAGATTTGTGAAAGAAATTAACACCTGAAATACCGCTGTATCTTACCCTTTTCTATATTCATATGTGTTTATTGTTAAACAGGTCTTTACTCGAGAACAGACAAGTGTCTTCAACATCTCTCGCCTCAGAACAAAAAGTCGCATAAGTAAAATATCTATTTTAGAAATTCTTTATGCACATGATGTACACATGAGGGCTAATTCTCCTGAATCTCTCCAAACATACATGATCCTGCTAAATTACTCCTGAAGAATATTTGATTTAGTCATAAGCATCACCATGACGCAAGTCCTTCAACAATCACTTAAGGATTCCAATACAGACTGCAGTATTAAGTTGGACAACTAAATTTTGGAAAACTTGTCACACTTTAAATAACTAGGTAGCCAATTTAGAAGCAACAACAGTCTGACAACAGAAATTGCAACTTGTAAAGCCAATGGAGGCTCAGTTTTTGGCAAACTGAATAACTGTGTATGGAAATCACATGAGCTCAGACTACAAACTAAAATTTCGGTCTACAAAGCAATACTATTACCAACTTAACTCTATGCCTTGGAACCCTGGTGATGTTAATAAAGCTGACATTAGAAGGTTAGACACCTTTCATCTTCGCTGTCTGAGATGAATTCTCCACATAAAATGGGAAGACGGTATTCCAAACAAGGTGATTTTGCATCACATGCAACTACCTGGCATTGAAGCTCTCTTAATGAAACACCACCTGAGATGGAGTGGCCATATCATACGCATGGACGACAGTAGACTTTCCAAAGCAGTGATTTACTCAGAGGTCTCATCTGGAAACGGCAGCAAGGTGGCCAGACCTGCGGGCATTCCGAGCAAACGCTGAGAGGAGCTTGCATTGCACCGTTCAGAGTGGCGCTCGATTGTACACAAGAGTGTGGAACAATTTGGGCATATCTGCCTAAAGTACCTGGACGATAAACGAGAGCTCTGCAAATCTAAGCCCAAGCCTAATTACATCTATACTTATAACTTCATTGGGTAACTGTATTGCACTTTGTGCGACTGGATATCCAAAGCAAAGCTCGGTTTTGCAAGCCACGTCCAAGCCCACCACCATATGGACTAAACTACTAATGGAGTCACTGTCGCCGGACACGATGAGGAGGACATCATCATCATTGTCAACACCCTTCGTATTTTCCGTCCACATTGTAATAATTTATGATGTTGGTAGTCACAAACCTGTTTACACAAGGTGTGCCAAGGGGAGTTAAATAACCCAGAACGAAATTAAATTGACATTTAGACTAATTAAATGACACATGGAAATAGGTGATGGTAGGTTTAAATTTAACATAGTTGAAAGTGGAATTTGTTTTATTTGTCATCAGTGTAAGCATATACAAATGTCTCACATATCACATTAGTTTCGAGGTGGGGGATATAAGTGGAGAGAAGTATTCCCAAAGGGAGTTTCACTGAATGAGCATGTTGGTCATGTACAAAAATGAGATGAATTGAATAGAGGAGATAAAATAAAGACAAAGTATTGGAACTGGTAGTTAGAGAACCATCGAAATTATCTGAAGGCTGTAAGATTGGGATGTACTAGGGTTTAATTGGGCATCACCTACTGTGCAATACTCATTGCTGGGAATAGGATTAGGTGAGGAAGCCAGACCAAAAGAAAGGCTGGATTACTTGGTCAGAGACCCCAAAGAGGCTACGATCCACTGTTGTCTTGTGAGGGTGAGTTAGCGGTGTGGAGGACTGTAGCAAGATATGAGATGGCCTTTTACTTAACTGTTGTCTTGTGAGGGTGAGTTAGCGGTGTGGAGGACTGTAGCACGATATGAGATGGCCTTTTACTCAACTCCTCCCATATGAAGTAAATACCACAAAATAAGCTCAGAGAGTTTAGGGCCAGTACAGATACATGCAAGTATTCATTTTTCATCCTCTGATCAGTCCAGTAGAATTGTTCCAGGTGATGTTTTATAGTACCCACCTTTTATGTGAGTGTTCCATAAGAGGATTTAATTTTGGCATTGCGTCTTCAGAGCCTCATTTATGTTTCGCTATGACCCAGAAAGCCTCTTAATAGGGAAACCTCTTTGAATCTACCAACCAGTGGAAAATACTTACATTAGTTTAATTGCTTGCATGTTGGAACCACATACGTTGCCGAATGTCCAGGACAACATTGTGGATTAGTATCAGTAGTTATTGTTTCAATAATGTCCCATATTTGCGTCCATCCAATGTGCCATCAATAAAATATGGGCTAATTAGTTTGTCCCTCATGAGCCATACTAAATATTATCCGATCAACAATGTTGATGGTCAACTTGTCATAAGCTGGAAGGATTGAGTACACTCCAGTAATGCATTATATCCCGGTTAACTCTACTATGATTTGTGAAGATAGACTCTTTGGCAAAAAGTACTTCAAAAAGAAATTGGGAGTCATTCGCATTTGTTGACATGCCCATTAACAAAACACAACCTGGTTATGGAAATTGTCTCCATGCATTTCTTGATGTGGTATGGATGGTACCTATGATGATGGAATATGCTTCAAATAGTACCGATGGACATACCAGAATAAAGGTGTAACTGCCAAACTCTTTTCTGTGGATTGTGGTTTTCTGCTGTTAGTACTGCAGTTTCATTAGCTTCCCCTGTAATTGATTTACTTTTTTTTCTTATGGGACTTAACTGCGTGGTCATCAGTCCCTAAACTTACAAACTACTTAGGAACTACCTTATACTAAAGATGGCACAAACATCCATGCCCCAGGGGGGATTCGAAACGCCAATGGGGAACTGCCTCGCGCATCGTAGCATAGCAACTCAATGCACTCTGCCGCTCCACCGCGTCTTAATTCTTTTCCACTTGGCAGTCTGTACACAAGTCACCAGACATAAAGGCGTTCACAACCTTGAAATAGAACGAACGAGAGCGAACATTCTCTGGAAAGCGCTCAGCATACATGGCAACAAAAGCTTTAATTTTTCTCTTACATTCGTCATCAATCAGGATCATTTCAATTTTTTTCTTCTGTGGTTGCAGTTTTCATCGTCTATTTGTCTGCAAATGATAGACAGGTGTGCAGGAAGTAAACACTGTACCTATAATGCATAGAGTTGAGATACAAGAGCTCCAGTCATAGCGTTGTGTTAGGACCTGTTGTAGTTTACTATAAGGCCATTGTAGTGCATCAAATAGTCTTATGTTTCATATTAGTCCAGTCAATGAATGCATTCTAGAGTGCATGGAATATGCAAGGACTTTGTTAGGTATAGTTAGGAGGTGAACATACTAAAAGTCCCCACCCCTGGGGGGTGAGCTAAAGTGGGGAGGGGGGTGGAAAGGTACCATCTTTTGGTTTTCCGCTTATATCTCGAAAACGGTCGGCTTTAGGAAAAAATTGTTCCAAATAAAAATGAAAGATAATTGAATTTGCTATAAAATTGTTTCAATACATATACGTCGAATTCCCAACGGTTTTCGAGATATACGTTATTGAAAATCGACAATTTCGGAAAATATCATCTTTACCTCACTAATTTTGTCAAACATTTACTTCTAGTGAATCACTCGATCGTTTCACAGACGATTTGTCGGAAAGAAAGTTGTAGAGCATTAAATTTACTTCAATTTGATGTGCACGTTTGTTACCTTATCTTCAGCCAATCAGAAGTTACATCATTTTTAAGATGTGCGCTCAGTTTCGATGTCCCTCCATAAATGAGTGTTTTGAGGGGCTGTAACGTTTCTACCTTATGAAACATGTTAGCATGGTAAATAACAACAGTTTAACAATGACAAGAAGGTACTTGCAATTGAAATAGAACACCTTTTTATAAATGTAGCTTTTCTGATAATATTATGAATCATACATTAAGGTATTTACAAGCAGTAAAAGTGATTCAGGATGAAAAAAATTGCATTCATCGCAATATCTTCGTTCTTTCTGAGGCGGAGGAATTGAGACTCATTTATTGTCTCCTGCAGTGGATATGTCGTCAAGGTCGTCAGTACCTAACGCCCGGGAGAGGGTTAACGATGGGGAAGCCACACGACGAACATCGATGGCCTGTCACTGACTGGGGGGTGGAATGGAGTGTTCTCACTCGCTTCTTATTTCAGTTCACTTCAAAAGTTCGCTAACCGCAGAGAAAGTTTGTGTGTAGGTATAGTGTGTCAGCTTTTTGAGATATTTTTTATTTATTTATGAAAATGTTGACTGTGTATTGCGCGCAATAGCTACTCGGTGTTTTGTATATGATGAAACAATAGATGGACCAGATGTTTCCACAGTGACAAAAAAAGGAATACTATCACCCATCAAAGCTAGAATAGAAAGGGGAGATAGCAATGGCTTATCTTTAGAAGGTTTGGACATCCTTCTGATTGATACTGAATGTCGAAAACATTACATCAGATTGCAATGGTTATATTAAATTTTTGAAGACCAACTGTCTTGGGAGACGTTGTTCAGTGGTTTTTAATGGGTACTCTGACATACCAGAGAGGATAAAAACAGCTTAACAGTCAACGATATCGGCTTAGGACGTGTGGGGAAAAGAATGTCAGTCTAGAAACTTAAACTGCAGTGAAGCAAGAAGATCTCCTCTCCAGATCTAACAATAAGAACCAGCCGGTACACCTGTTGATGATGCGACTACAGAAAAATGGGATAAATGGCCTTCAGCTTCAGGTGATGCTGGCGTTGATATTGTGGAGACAGCTATCAACAGATGACATAATTCCTCGATTGCCATTATTGAAGAGGATTCGACTTAACTGTTTTCTTAACAGAAAAATCTATAACTGATCGTAACATTCTGCTTGTAGAAGCAGGAAGAGGAAAGGTTAAGACGTGTTTATATTCTTCACAATAGCTGCACCAGGAGTTGAAAATGTAGGACAATGCCCATTTGTTATTCTTACATGCATTTACAGGCTGTGACATAACATCCATAGCGTATTTCAAGAGTAAAGTGGGTTTTGTCAGAATGCACCAGAAGTCCAAAATCATACAACATGCTGCTGAGATATTGCCAATAGTTCTTCTTCCGCCGACTCCGTTGAGAAAGTGGGAATCACGAGTACTCTACAATGGTATGGAGCTCCAGCCGTCACAGAATCCCTCATCGTGTTCCGCTACAAATCATCTATAAAAGCAGCTGGGATCATAAAGCCTAATCTCTCAACTCTCCCTCCGGCTGAAGGAGCTGTTAATCAGCATGCATTCCAAACTTACCACCAAGTACGTCTTTGGTTAGGAGAGGAACCTAAAGGAGGAGCGCCGAATTGGCGTTCGAATGGCCAACTAGTTCCGAATATCTCAGAGTTTGATAGTGCCTCTGACGAAATCTTGAAGATGATTTTTTGTCGACGCACGAAAGGATGTGACAGTGGCAGATGTGGTTGCAGAAAAGCGTTGTTACACTGTTCGCTTTCATGCCTGAACTGCAAGGGCAACTGCAACAACGGAGTCAGAATATTAATTCCGGATGAATTAATCGGTGGCGACTTTAATTTACCCTCGATATGTTGGCATAATTACGTATTCAAAACCGGGGGCAAATATAAAACATCGTCCGAACTAGTTCTGAATGCTTTTTCTGAGAACTACTACGAACAGTTAGTTCATGAACCCACTAGAATAGTACGTGGTTGCGAAAATACTCTTGATCTCCTAGCAACAAATAATCCCGAGATAGTAAAGAGCATCAAAACAGATACAGGGATTAGCGAACATCGAGTTGTAGTAGCGAGACTGAATATCGAAATTCCCAAATGCACCAAAAATAAACGAAAAATATATCTATTCAATAAAGCAGATAAAAATTCGCTTCACGCTTTCCTGAGTGATAGTCTCCAGTCCTTCAAAACTAAAAATGCGAGTGTAGATCAGTTGTGGCTTACTTTCAAAGACATAATATCAGTAGCAATCGAGAGATTTATACCAAATAAATTAATAAAAGAGGGGGCTGACCCCCCGTGGTACACAAAACAGGTCAGATCACTGTTGCAGAAACAAAGAAAAACGCATGCAAAATTTAAAAAGACACAGAATCCGCAAGACTGGCAATCGTTTACTGAAACTCGCAACCTAGCGCGGACTTCAATGCGAGAATCTTATAGTTGTTTCCACAACGAAATCCTGTCTCGTAATCTTGCAGAAAATCGAAAGAAATTCTGGTCATATGTGAAGTACACTAGCGGCAAAACACAAACAATACCTTCACTACGCGATAGCAATGGTAATACTACCGACGACAGTACTGCTAAGACAGAATTACTAAACACAGCTTTCCGAAATTCTTTCACCAAAGAAGACGAAGTGAACACTCCAGTATTCAATCCAAGAACAGCTACCAGCATGCGAAACTTAGAAGTAGATGTTCCTGGAGTAGTAAAACAACTTAAGTCACTAAACAAAAATAAATCTTCCGGGCCAGATTGTATACCAACTAGATTCCTCTCAGAGTATGCTGATGCAATAGCTCCATACTTAGCTATAATTTACAACCGATCACTCAGCGGAAGATCCGTACCCAAAGACTGGAAAGTTGCCCAAATTACTCCAATATTCAAGAAAGGCAATAGGAGTGATCCCGAAAATTACAGGCCTATCTCATTGACGTCGATTTGCAGTAGGATTTTGGAACATATACTTTGTTCGAATATTATGTACTACCTCGAAGAGAACGACCTATTAACCAATAGTCAGCACGGATTCAGAAAGTATCACTCTTGCGAAACACAGCTTGCCCTTTATTCACATGAAGTGTTAAGTGCCATCGACAAGGGATCTCAAATCGATTCCATATTTTTGGATTTCCGGAAGGCTTTTGATACTGTACCCCACAAGCGGCTTCTAATGAAATTGCGTGCTTATGGAATATCTCCCCAATTGTGCGATTGGATTCACGATTTCCTGTCAGAAAGGACACAGTTCGTTGTAATTGACGGTAAGTCATCGAGTAAAACAGAAGTGATATCTGGCGTTCCACAGGGAAGCGTTATTGGTCCCCTACTCTTCCTCGTGTTTATAAACGATTTAGGAGATAATCTGAATAGCTCCCTTAGACTGTTCGCAGATGATGCTGTCGTTTATCGGTTAGTGAAGTCAACAGAGGATCAAAAGCAACTGCAAAGCGATTTAGACAAAATTTCTACTTGGTGCGAAAATTGGCAATTGACACTAAATAAAGAAAAGTGTGAAGTAATACACATGACCACTAAAAGAAATCCGCTGAACTTCAATTACGCGATAAATCAGTCAAACCTTAAGGTCGTAAATTCTAACAAATACTTAGGAGTTACAATTACGAACAACTTTGACTGGAGAGAACACATAGAAAATATTGTGGGGAAGGCGAACCAAAGGTTACGTTTCATTGGCAGAATGCTTAGACGATGCACCAGCTCCACCAAAGAGACTGCCTACATCACACTTGTGCGTCCTCTATTGGAGTACTGTTGCCCCTTGTGGGACCCTCACCAGGTGGGACTGACGGAAGATATTGAGAAGGTTCAGAGAAGGGCAGCTCGTTTTGTTTTATCACGTTACGGGGGGGAAAGCGTCACGGAAATGTTGCACGAATTGGGGTGGAAATCATTAAAAGAAAGACGTTATTCATTGCGGCGTGATCTGTTTGCGAAGTTTCAATCACCGACTTTTAGTTCTGAATGTGAAAATATTTTGCTAGCACCCACCTACTTAGGGAGACATGGCCATCCCAATAAAATAAGAGAAATCAGATCGAAAACGGAACGATTTAGGTGTTCTTTCTTCTCGCGCGCTATTAGAGAATGGAACGGTAGAGAAAAGTTATGAAGGTGGTTAATGAACCCTCTGCCAGGCACTTAAATGTGATTTGCAGAGTATCTATGTAGATGTAGAAGATGACGAGAGTGACATCGAGAATCCACCAATCTCGTTGGACGACGTCTCCACTACTGACGAAGATGAATGAACTTGACATCCTCCTCAGAAAAACGAAGATTTTGCTTTGAATGCACTTAATTTTCGTTCTGAATCACGGTAAATGTTTCTAAAAACTTTCATTATATGATTTATAATATTGTAATAAAAACTACAATTATGAAAAGATTTCAATTACAAGTACTTTGTTGTTATTTACCATGTCAGCACGTTTCATAAGGTAAAAACGTTACAGCCCCTCAAAACACTCATTTATGGAGGGACATCGAAAGTGAGCGCACATCTTAAAAATGATGTAACTTCTGATTGGCTGAAGATAAGGTAACAAACGTGCACATCAAATTGAAGGCAATTTAATCCTCTACAACTTTCTTATCGACAAATCGTCTGTGAAACGTTTGAGTGAGTCACTAGGAGTAAATGTTTGACAAAATTAGTGAGGTAAAGATGATATTTTCCGAAATTGTCGATTTTCAATAACGTATATCTCGAAAACCGTTGGGAATTTGACGTATATGTATCGAAACAATTTTATAGCAAATTCTATTATCTTTCATTTTTATTTAGAAAAAAAATTTCCTAAAGCCGACCGTTTTCGAGATATAAGCGGAAAAACATAAAATGGTACCTTTCCACCTCCCTCCCCGCTTTAGCTCACCCCCCAGGGGCGGGGACTTTTAGTATTTTCACCTCCTAACTATCCCTAACAAAGTCCTGAAGTCAAAAATTCTCGCATATTCCATGCACTCTACACCCCTATTTTGAGCATTCATTGAGTGGACTATATGTCAAAGGGGTATAATGTTACAGATGGCGTTGCCAAATAAACATTATGGATTACTGGCAAGTCCTACTCTCACAGTATGAATTTTAGGTCTTGTGCCATTGAATATTAAATGGACATTGAGCTGCATGTTGTAAATTACATTTGTGGACTCATTTTGATTCCGCTGATAAGAGTGAAACGGAAAAATGTTTAACACGAAAAGTACGTAATTTTGCTGTACTATCGTGATTTATGATAAAACTGTGGGTTAGCATTGTAAGTTTCTAAGTTGCACCCCCGCCACACACGCATGGAGTTATATTTGGGGGGAGGGGAGGAGGGGGTCCAGTGTATTGGATTTTCCCCTCCGCTACGAAATATTAATATTTTTGTACCTTTTATAGATCCGACGTATAGCTTCCTTGAGAGATCGAAAAAAGTGGCCAATACATTTGGAGGTGTTAGTACCCAAGAAAATAAGGAAAAAAAGTCCAAGAAACCTTGGTCCAGAAATAAATACTTTGCGAGTTATGCACACTTGTTCTTAGAATATGTTCAACCAGACATTCATTCATAGGAGGTGCTCAATGTGACGTCAGTCCATGGCAATGTATACCTCTACCCTTTGGCGTAATGAATCAGGCACTCTGAATTACACCTGGTCCTTGTTGTGAATTCTAGCATGCATTGAAGATGCAGTCCTGCAGCATCTGGACATCGTTGAATGGGGTGGCGTAGATTATTGACTTCAAGTAAGTAAGTTTGTTTTATTTGTCCTGTAGATTATACATTAGTACAGTAGAACACACAATGATGTAGGATAAGTCACTAAGAATAGAATACTTTTGTACTTTGTACAATAAGACAAATGGTGCTATAAAAATTAAATTAAAAATAAGGATCGTCCCGGGCACGACGTTAAACTGCCTCCCAACCCAAGGTGTGGTGCGACTCGTGCTGAGGGGTGCGTGGCACATGGGTGGATGTGTCTCGAATGGAGCCTGAGGGATACCGGGCGACCTCCCTGAGTAAGTTGCCTTGCACCGCGCGGGGTTATCGTGGTGTGGACCATATAAATGCCCAAATCTCTTGGGACTAAGATGAATACGGAGAAAAAAATTATTTTAAAAGAATCCGAGTGGCAATCTGAGACCTCAGATACTCAAACATCGGGATCAGGACCGATGGAGTGCACTCCTACTTCTCAGTCAGGGTCTAGACCTGAGCAAGAAGTGGGAACTGTAACAGAGAAGTTGGACCAGATTAGGATTAAGGCCTTGTCTGGGGCTCAGAGGAGGAAACTTCTCAAGGAACAGAAGCAAAAGGAAGGAAAAGAATGGCTTCCTAAACATAAGTGGAGGGAATCAAAAGGGCTTGAGCCCAAGACCCCCAAAAGGGTCCAGAAGCCAAAAGTCTCGACAGAGGATTGGAGGATAATTAACCAAAAGGTCGTTCCGGAAGGACAAACCCTGGTGGTGGAGGTCGGAGAGAAGTCCCTGAAGGCAATGTGAGAGCGAGGCCTGAAACTGTTTTTTAGGGTTCTCGCATGTCACTGTCAGGGTAATCAAAGACCTTAAAGGCAATAATGGCAGCAAGATGGGGACCGGAAGTGCTGCAGATAAACCTGCAGCACAGCAAATGGGGTCACTGCTGCCCTGAGCCGTCGCCTGGGGAGACAGGAGGTGGACGTGGCCCTGATACAAGAACCCTATTTATACCAAGGGGGTGTATCGGGCTTTGGTGGTACTGGAGGTAAGCTGATTTATGCCAGAAATCTAAAAAAGTCCAGAACATGCATTTATGTTAGCAATGGAATACCTTTCATACCAATGATGGATTTTTGTTCCAGGGATCTGGTGACCATCAGGATGCAGCAATGTGAGAAAGGTATCAAGAGGGAAATTGTTTTGGCCTCAGCATACCTTCCTTACGAAGACAGCTCTCCTCCTCCTTTGGAAGTGAGGAGACTGACAGAAGCCTGCCACTGGCAAGGTGACGAACTGTTGGTGGGATGTGATGCCAATGCCCACAATCTATCGTAGGGCAGCAAGGACACCAACAGTAGAGGTGAGCACCTTCTTGAATTTCTCCTATCTAACAACTTGGAGATCCTGAATAGGGGCGATGAACCTACATTCAGGAATAGTAGAAAGGAAGAAGAAATTGACATAACTTTTGGTTCCATGATGATGGGAAATTATGTCAAACAGTGACATGTGGTCCTGGTGCCATCCTCGTCAGATCACATGTATATTAAATTCAAGGTTGAAATGAGAACCAGACAGACCATGACCTATAGGAATCCCAGGAAAACGGACTGGGAGACATATAGGAGAGACCTTGACTTTAGCCTATCAGAAATTAAAACTTCGATAAGGAATCCAGCAGAGTTTGAGGAAGTAGCAGAGGCCGTAACCTCTGCTATAGTGACCTCATACCAGGACAACTGCTCAATCACCAAGAAGTGCACAAATAGGAGTGTGCCTTGGTGGAATAATAACCTGGAAATGCAAAGGAAACAGGTACGAAGACTGTTTAACCTTGTGAGGCGCAAAGGACAATGGGCAAAATATCGTGAGGCCCTTGTCAATTACAACCTTGCCATCAGACGGGCAAAGGAGGTATCCTGGAAGGTATTGTGTGAGGAAGTGGAGGGCACGGCTGCTCAAGCGAGACTTCATAAAATCCTCACTAGGGTACCAACTAATCCAGGAGGAACATTGAGGAAGGAGGATGGGGAGTATACAAAGACAGCACATGAAACGCTGGAACTGCTCCTCAAGACTCACTTTCCTCAATATACTCTGGGGGATAACTGAGACCAGAATGCGATTCCTGAGAGACAACGGTTCTCAGGTATTCGCAAAGAGGACTGGGATCTGGCCAAGGAGTGTGTTGATTTCAGTAAGGTCCAATGGGCGGTGGGAACATTTCAACCGTTCAAGTCATCTGGCCCTGATGGAATCTATCCAGCTCTCCTGCAACAAGCGGGAGAAAATCTTATTAGATTCCTATGCAGGTTATTCAGGGTTAGCCTAGCAGCAGGAATCATTCCCAATGCCTGGAGAGCAGTGAAGGTTGTCTTCATTCCAAAGCCAGGGAGAATTGATCATGCCAAGGCCAAGGATATGAGACCAATCAGCCTGTTCTCCTTCATTCTTAAGACATTGGAAAAGCTGATTAATATGCATGTTGGAGAAAGGAGGTTAAGTAGGGCTCCTCTACATACAAACCAACATGCATATCAACCAGGTAAATCATGTGAGACAGCTCTCCACCAACTTGTTGGGAAGGTGGAGAAAGCACTACACTTTCAGGAGGTAGCCCTCTGTATCTTCCTGGATATTGAGGGGGCTTTTAGCAACACGACCTTCGATTCCATGGTTAGGGCAGCAGAGGTGCATGACCTAGGGACCGCTATATGTAGGTGGACTAGGACCATGCTCAGTGGAAGAAAGATAGAGGCTACCATGATAAATGAAAAATGGTAAACAACACCACTAGGGGTTGCCCGCAAGGAGGAGTTCTTTCCCCTTTACTGTGGAATCCAGTGGTGAGTGATCTCATTGGAGAATTAAACTCTAGGCAGTACTTTTGCCAAGGATACGCAGATGATCTTGTCATAGTAATACTTGGCAAATTTGCTGACACAGTGGAGAATATGGCACAAGGTGCATTGGACATTGTGCAAGACTGGTGCAAAAAAGCAGGATCTGGGGGTTAGTCCTAAGAAGACTGTTGTTGTACCATTCACAAGAAACATATCCAACACTCAAGTTGGAATCTAAAGCTTTTCAATGAAGCCCTACCTGTGAAGGGGACAGTGAAATATCTAGGGGTTACCCTAGATGAGAAACTGGCATGGACCCCTCACATTAGGAATATTTGCTCCAAGGCAAAATGTACTTTAGTAAGTACCAGGAGAGCTTGTGGCAAAAATTGGGGCCTGAGCCCCAAGGGTATGCACTGGATATACACCACAGTGATTAGACCCAGGATCACCTATGGGGTGGTCGTGTGGTGGAAGAAGGTAGAACAGCAGGTTGCTGCTAAAGAGCTTGGTAAGGTGCAGAGACTAGCCTGCTTAGCCATAACAGGCGGAATTAGCAGTACACCAACTGCTGGGATGGAAACCATGCTGGATATGCCCCCATTACACCTTTGGGTCAAGATGGAGGCAGCAGCTGGTGCATACAGGCTCAAAACTGGTAACAACTGGAACTCTTTGGGATATCCAGAATCACACGCTAAAATAGTGAGTGAGGTAAATATAGGAAAGGTTGGGGAAATGCCAGCCGACTATGTTATAACCCCATACTGCTTCAACAAGCCTTTCAGTATAACAATTGGAAGTAGGGAGCAGTGGGAGACAATAGTTCGACACCGTACAGGGGATATTGTTTGGTTCACTGACGGGTCGAAATCGGACCAAGGCGTTGGGGCCGGGGTATACGGGGTGCAGCCAAGACTGGAGGGCGTCATCACTCTAGGGAAACTGGCCTCAGTATTCCAGGCCGAAATCACTGCCATCAGGGCATGTGTGGAGGAGAATTGGCGTAGGTGCTACAAAGATCGTAGCATCTACATCTATTCAGACAGCCAGGAAGCCCTGAGATCACTATCAGCTCCTGCAACAAGGTCTAAAATTGTTGCAGAATTTCACAGGGTTCTGGTGGAGCTAGGGGAAAGCAATAGAGGGTCCCTGGCCACTCGGGGATCAGTGGCAATGAACATGCCGACAGATTAGCCAGGATGGGGGCAGTCTCCATTTATTGGACCGGAACCTGTCCTGACAATCACCAAGGCAATGATCAAATTGGAGCTACGTAACTGGCTCAGAAGACAGCACGTAGAATATTGGACCAAAGTCCATCAACATAAACATGTCAAGGTAATGATGCCAAAGCCATGTTTTAAAAGAAGCTCTGCAATCCTGGGCCTGAACAGGAGAGACATTAGACTCATGGTTGGATTGCTGACAGGCCATGGGAATTTCAAAAAACACCTACATACAATGGGAATAACAGAAGAGGATCCTAAATGTAGGATCTGTGATGACGGTGATGAAACTGCATCGCATCTAATCTTCGAATGCATTGTATTGGAGAGTCAAAGGCACAGAACATTTGGGACAACCAGACCCGAAGAAATTGTGTCTAATAAAGAACTAGTAAAGGGACTCCTTCCACTGTTCAAGGGCATTGGTTGGCTTTACTAGATATACAGGGAGCGATACCGCACAATAAACTTAGTTTCAGTGCGGGCAGTGGCGGGTTCGACCAAGACTGTTTGGCTTCCCTGGAAAAATCAAATCAAATCAAGGAGATGGAGTTACAGACTTCACATGGCAGAAAAATATATCCAAAGTAATTATAAGCAGAGAAAGTATGGTACTATGGTTTAAATTGATCAAAATATCTACAAGGAGAAAATATTAGTTCTTTAAATTATCGTGGATAATTTAGTATGCAAATTCTTTTAGCTAGAACATATTACGTTAGTACAAGTGTAAGCCACAGGATTTGCAAAGTTACCATAATAGATTAATGTTTCAATTTAGCACAGGAAACTTTTGTTGCAGAGTATAATACATACAAATAAGACGTTAGGTGTAAATATTATAGCTATAACACATCAGTTCACAGTTATAACTTGGAATTTTGTCTCCAGAAATTCCTGAATAGAATAAATTAATTTTTCAATTTAGTCCAGGAAACTTTGTTCCAAAGTAGAGTACACACAAATAAGACGTTACATGTATAGCTACAACATATCAGTTCACAGATATAACTTATAATTTTGTCTCCATAAATTCCTGAATAGAATAGAAGCAGTTATTTAGAAATAGCTCCTTTTATTTTATTCTCATGAGTTTTGGGTTTTTGATTGTTTTTAAGTCTGGATGGAGGTGGTTATGAATTTTGATGCCCATATACTTAGCCCTATTAGCATATAGTTTTGTGTTGTGTGATATAATCTGCAGGTGGGTTTTATTTCTTGTGTCATGTGTGTTGTGGTCAGCATTTCTGTTGAGGGATTCCAGATATTGGACTATACAACAAGCCACTTCCAGAATATAGAGACATGGGAGTGGGAGTATTTTTAGCATTTTGAACAGTGGTTTGCAGTGTTCAAATCTTTTTTTTTTTTTCAAAACTATTATTCTAACCACTTTTTTAATTTTGAGAATTACAAGTGTCCCCATAACAAAAAATTTTGGGGATTGAGGTCCACAGATCAGGAGGGACAAGGTGTGGGGCCTACCCAACCAATCCAGTGGTCCTCAAATGTCAACGACAGATATTCTCGTACCTTGCAAAGGAAATTTACGGTGTGCCATCATGAATAAACCACTCTTTGCTAATGTGACACGACCTTCAACATGGCAGGTAAGACATTAACAAGAAATGTATCATAGTGAGCTCCGTTTAATCTGTGTGGTAAGATCTATGGTCCTATTAACCTATCACCAAGGATGCCTACACATACATTGAGGGGAATCTTTGCTGATGCCCTCTTTCTGTAACTTCATGAGGATTTTTAATTGCTAAGACATGTTGATTATGGAAGATCACATCGCCATCTCGTGCTAAAGCCACCTAGTTGAGAAATAAATCATCGACAAAAACAGTGGATCTTCAGCACACTTCTACATGAGCCACTGACAGAACCGCAATATGCAAAGGTGGTGTCTTGGCCCTAGTGCATCGACACACTGAACATAATATAGCTAGAGTAACCGTTTGTGTAGTGCCCCTCCAAACAAGCGAGGACTCAATCCTTCTGCTACAGCTAATCTAATCACTGCACACTGTTTGCAGATCTTTCCTCCAGGAAATTTAGCACACACTCTTTCATTTGCGGTATATGGATGGACCAAGGCCTTCCACCAACTTGTTGGGTGCTAGAGAACCTGTGTCCCAAAAAAAGCCAGGTAAACAGCTTATAGGAGGGTACTCAGCGATTTGGAACTTTTTCCGCCTAGAGGACACGGGCTCACAGGCTATGAACGTTTGCTAATCTGTAACAGAAAATCATATTCACCATCTCACATGTGAGTAGTACGCTTGCATTGCTAAAATGTGGCTGAGAAAAGAAAAGGACTGTTAACAACACTGCAATAACAGTAAATGCAGCATTCCAGTGTACGGCACAATAACATACATTAGGAAGACTGAAAAATACAGTACAATAAGCCACCACACAACTGCCGGCACATAACCCGATGCACTGACTGATGTTTACAGTAGAGTACGTTGATACAGAGACCCATGTAGACGGCAGTGGCGAACCGTGTTGATGGTTCACAGAGACAATGTTCTCCTGTTGCTTCTATGGCCGACCGCAGATTGCTGACTGCATACGAAGGCCCCGCTGGGCCTGCTGGCCAATCCAGAGAGCCGTCTCTCGTGTCTCCCGCTGTCGACAGCCGTCGGATTGTCACAACAGCCAGCTACCACCAGCCGTCCAACACTCTGTGGAGTCGCTGATGCCACCGCCTACTGCAGTCCCATCCTGGAAGGTACATCCCCCCTCAGGCCCAAATGGGATCATAGGCAGTCAATCAATCTCATCTGGACCCCAGCCCACCGGAACGAGTTACACCGCCGCCTCTCCAAGCCATGCCCGCCCACGTCCTGGTCGCTGGGAGGCACATCCGCCACCATCGCTATCCTGCTGCATTACTCAATGACTTTGGTGACATTTTACAACTCTCATGTCGTATCTGCCCCCCACTAATGTCTCCTCCTCCATTATTTTCACCATACCGTCAAACGCCCCTACCACACTGTTCTGGAGTACCTCCTCCCCCACTCCTTCCTGCCATAATAGTAGTACAGCAAAGGGAATTCAGTATCAGGATACCCATAACACACACGGAAAAAATGTTAACGCAATTCTACACTTCATCTGTTGCCAACATATGCATTGGAGCCCAGCAAGAAGCGTCGTAAACTTTTACCCTGAAATCTTCTAAGGGATAACAGAACTAAGCGCAAATTTCTTAAGGAGATCGTTTTAGTAATGATTAACAGCACTACCCGTGAGGGTGTTATTACTATCTCAACTGAGCAGCTCGTAGTAATTTAAGAAGTAATTTTTTTCAGCAAATTTAAATGTTTAATTAGGATTTTTGTGTGTTTAAAATTGGATGAGTGGTACAAATGCATAGGCCTAAGTGAGTGTGTTCCACCACCACAAATTGTAATGCATTTTTGCCTTGATACAGTTCATTCTGTGATTCCAGTTTTGCACCTGTGGATAGTTCGATTTGGTTTGTCTGTACAGTTTTCTTACATTTCCTAAAATCTTTTATGAACATGCATTGACTTGCCATCATGTTTTTTTAATGAACATGTAATCCTTTTTGTTAGGTACATCTTCATTAAAACAACATGATGGCAAGTCAATGCATGTTTATAAAAGATACAGTACAGATATATACAGTTTTATATATAAAGCATCCAGCAAACCTGTGGATAGGGAAATCAATACTAGAACTTTCTTAATATGAAATTTGCCTTCGAAAATAAGTCATTGGACCTAAATTATATTTATTCAGCGTGAAGTGCAACTTCCATATTTAGTTATTTAGTTTTTTGTCTTGCCTTGTTTACTACATTTTTAAAATAAAATGCAGAAGTTTGCTTAATTAGTACACAATTTTGTTTCAACTTTTGGCCCACTTCATTTGTTTATTAACTAGCCTGAATAGTCGTGATATTTCACTTTGGAATAGCATCATGAAATGTTACACACACAATCATATATACTTTTCAAAAAAGGAGCATTTTTTATGAATATAGTTAAGCAGCATTATTAAACCTGATGAGAAACTGAATAAGTAAGTCAGACAGTTTTCGAAATTTTGTGGTTTTATATATGTTTCAAAACGTAAAAAATTGCACAATTTTAGTCACTTTGGAAAGTGCAAGTTTTAGATTTTCGTTATTGCGAAAATGCAACACAATAACAAAAAAAAAAAAAAAAAAAAAAAAAAAAAAAAAAAACGAAAAATTCTAAACCTTATGGCTCAAATTAAAGTATTTGGTTCATTTCTCATAGGAATGACCCTAATGTTTTCATTTTTTATGTGCCAATTTGTTTTATCAAAACGTTTACAGGCCTGATTAAACCACCTGTCTCATCGAAAGTTCTGGACTTTCTGTATCAAAACAAGTAGGTTCAGGGTATTAGCATATAAAATAACTGAAAAAAGAGTGGATTTATTTAAAAACAGTTGTGTACTCCAATAGAAGTACATTGTTTAGTCAGAATTAGGCTTTCCAGTAGAAACCGCTCTTGGATGGAGCAGACTTGTTATGACTACTCTTGACAGGGGCGCTGCTCAGCGCACAGGCTTTCCGTCTAGGTGGCGTTGGCTACGAGCAGCGTCTGACGCAGAATATGACCAAAATAAATTTTCCGATTTTCTTGCTGTAATACTATACGTACATGAAGCAATGCTACTTCAACTCCTGCAGTTAGTTTTTTTTGTCGGTGTTTTCCTTTTAGTTTAAATAATTACAACTATATATTTCGAACTTCAGCATTTTCTTCTCACTATGATACTTCTCACTCGATTCTGAACAAACTAATTCCCACACAAGATTGATTTTGTCATATTATATAGTTTAACATTATAGCTTGATTACGATGTAGTTATTTTTTCGATATCAATTGTAGTTATTGCGCTATATTGAAAAGACGTAACCTACTGTTATCCAATTTTAAGGTATGTAATCGAAAATGTGGTTGCTGTACACATTACGTTTGGTTCACTTTAGGTGATACATTGCTGGTTATGAAATGTAGCTGAGATATCATAATTATATGATGAAACCCATATCTTACTTCAGTACGGAGAAAAAGCAAGTTGAAGTGCGAGTACATAATTTGAGAGCACTGGCGATGGGCGCGTGTTTCTGCGTGAAGTGCAGTTGTGCTGTTTGTACATGAGCATTTTCTGCAGGTATACGCATGTTTATCAGAATGAGCGATCGCGATTTATTTTTATCTTTACTGCTAGAATAAACTGATAAAGAAGGCCAGCCGCGGTGGCAGAGGGGACTGCGGCGCATCAGTCACGGTCTGCATGGCCACTACGGTCGGGGGTTCGAATCCCCCCTCGAGCATAGATGTTTGTGCCGTCCTTTGTGTTAGCTAGTTCATAAGTAGTTTGTAAGATTAGGGACTGATGACCCTGTGGTTAAGTCCCATAAGCTCTACAAACATTTAATTTGATAAAGAAGAAGTAAATCTGCCTCAACTCTTACATAATGGAAAAGCTAAACTACATCGCATCTTTAGAACAAGGCTTCTTTGCTACACTTGTCATCGCTATTTTTGAACGATGACAAGAAATTTCGTGAGTTTTTCAGGTTAAATATTGCCCTGTTTCACTATCTGCTAGATGTTCTCAAAGAAGATCTCAGGAAGGGTTCATAAAATAGATATTTGTATCTAATAAGACCTGATGAAAAATTATCCTTAACTCTAATGTAAGAAAATTCAAAATACTTTGAGAATGTAGTAATTCATTCACGTTTTGTTTAGATTCTAAAAATCAGAATCTTTTACAATGAATTGAATTTTTTCCCATCAGACTTTTAATAATCAGTGATATTCAACTTCAGGATTGTAAAATACTCATTTTGACATAAGTGCTGTCACTATTATTTTTTTGTGATGCGGAAGATACTGATTGTACCTTTCGATTTTCCAGATCGAAATCTGTTTTTAATTACGCCAGTTCTCGTTCTTTGTTTAACTCTAGTTTCAGTTTTTTCACAGACGTTGCAATATTTCGTAAGAGAGATCATCATCTCACACTTCTGCTCAAAGTTCTGAATAATATTCTTTCTATGCGTCTAG
Source organism: Locusta migratoria (assembly GCA_026315105.1). Classification (NCBI taxonomy): domain Eukaryota; kingdom Metazoa; phylum Arthropoda; class Insecta; order Orthoptera; family Acrididae; genus Locusta; species Locusta migratoria. Next base: position 206,896,968 of record CM048748.1, read on the forward strand.
ATTCCAGAAGTTTGAAGACTTTGTTACTTCGTTTCTGCCTTTTATAATTTTATGAAAGGAAATCAAAAACACTGTCTTCAGTCTGTATAGCAGAAAGCTCCATTGTAATGGTTTCATTGTCATCATCTTGCTGTGTAATGACATCAGAAAGGTGAATGCTCGATGTACTTCTGTGAAGTAAAGTGGGGTAAGCAATTTAATTATGTTAACTGAAATTGCTTGATTAACAGTGAACATTAAGGTTAGAGACAGTGGTGAGCTAAAAACGTCATGTAGACGATCCATTTGCTTGTCCCTTTTGCATTCTTTTTTGATAGGTATCCATCGTCTCTTACAATCTTCAGCTGCTATGAGTGAACATTAATTATTAACGAATAATTTCGTCGCATTTTGCACAGATAGTTAACTCTATTGAACATTAGACAGTGCATTATCTACAACTTTCAATCGCACCTAGATCTAGTTTTCTGATAATTTTATTTGGTACTGTCTTGACATCGCCGTTTCGCTGTAATTTTTAAACGTGTGTACTCAACAGCAGATCTTCCATCCACGGCAATGTCACATTTTGTGATAACTATTTCTGCTGTTATAAATTTTGATGTAACTTTACTACATATCAGGGGCGGCTCCTGTATAGGTTTGCAGGTTTGCGCTACCTCCAGGAATAATAATACTGTTAAACTTCGTTTGCTGTTTAGAAATTCTATGCAGGTGGAGAAGTAGCGCTCCATTTATCTCTTTTGAAACGCCCGGGCTGTTACTCACCGACCACCCCCGAGTGGACCGGATTTCCTCGACAGCGGCTGGGTTTGCAGCCAGCCTGCAAACGCCGACTAGGGTGTCTCAGGGGGTGTGCGGGGTGCGGGGGCAACGCGTGGCAACAGTGTTCCCCTATAGTCGCCTTGAGTGTATACACATCGCGGTCGAGCCACCCCGTCAGCCGCAGAAACAGAGGCCGAACTCTCCCGAAGACAACCGGAGTCGTCCGCCCTTCCAACGAAGCGGGCTTTTCGAGACTTCTTAACCAGTCCACATGTAGCTGCAAGCGAAGTAACTGTGCGTTGTGTCCGTTGTTTAGCGTGTTTTATAGTGAGTTTTGAGTCTCAAGTGAACAGGTGAAATAATGAATCAGGTAATTTCCTTGCTTTCTGAACGCTTTAATTTACGCAAGTTTGAATAGAAATTAGAAATCAAGAGGCTAGGTAGACCGATTCCCAGTTTGAGAATTTCATAGATAGTTAAAACGAAAAGTCTTCAATTCAACATAAAATTTAACTCGGAACGGTACAGCAAGTATGAATGTGTGGCTGTGATATGAAAAACGCCTTATTTTGTTTTCCTTGTTTATTATTTTGAGGAGAGTTTCCTGGAGTAAACAAGGAGTCATTGGCATTCAACACCTTCAAGATAAAATAAGGAAACACGAACTTTCTTTGGCCCATGTCAATAACGTTTTGAATCTGGCAAGTCCAGGCACTGTAAATATAGCCACTTGATTAGTCAGGGATAGAGAAAGTCTGTGCCATTACACAATCAAAAGGTTGCAGATAATAAGTACACACTAAATCTAATAATTAATTGTATTCGTCCTGTGTTTCTTATAAACTTGCCATCAGAGGACACGATGAGACTGAATCATCTTCCAATCCTGGCATTTTTCGCCTTGATTAATTTTAGTGCAGAATTAGATTCATTATTAAATCCTATGTGGAAAAGGCAACAGTTTTTTTTTTATTCTTCTACATCTATGATATCTTGGCTCAATAGCGATTTTTTCGGAATGCGTTGAGCTGCCATACTGGAGAGGTGGGCAACTGGCGAAAAAAGTGCACTACCATCTTTTCTGGTCACCAGCCGCCACTGCTACATATTGTTAATAAATCATGTAAATACAATAATATTCTTATCTGACCTCTGCACAAACTCTCAAAACCTCTTTCCAAGCATTATCTTTCACGGTTTGATCCTTACAGACAGAGTTTGCCACATTAAATATACAAGGAAACTTCGACACCATTTCCACAAGCCTTCCATCTTCTACAGCCGTAAACGACATTTTTATTTTTTTTTAGAAACAAGAATCGTTGCGCAGTGCGTGTGAGACAGCGCCGTGCCGTGAGCTGCGGCTGGACTGCACACCGTTTGGTGTCGCCTCGCGCCGTAGTCGCTGCTGGGGCACCGCTCCCATTGCTGTCCAATGAGGCAGAGGGCTGCGTCAGCTGCCGCAAACGCAGCCACAGCCGCAGCATGATAGGAACCGTACCTTAAGGTGCCCCGCTGAGGAGCACACGGTTGCTCGCCGTCGGAGGTTCGTGTCCTCCCTGGGGCATGTGTGTGTGTGTGTGTGTGTGTGTGTGTGTGTGTGTTTTGTCCTTTGGTTAGTTTACCTAGGTTTAAGTAGTTTGTAAGCTACAGACTGATGATCACGCAGTTTGGTCCGATATATATACAAACATTTTTTACATAGAAAGTTAATTACAACTCGTATGAAATGCAATTTGCAGGTAAATATGTCTAAGTGTTGTATGACCTAGCTGCGCCTGCGCTGCCTAGGCACAACATTACCAGACGTGAAAGGGCCGCGCTGCGGTCGCTGCGTGATGATCCAGACGTCGTCGTCCTGCCGGCGGATAAGGGGAACATAACCGTTCTGCTAGCAGCTGCGGACGACAAGGAGAAATGGTATAAGCTCCTAGATGACCCTGCTTACAGGAAGATCACGACGGATCCAACCAGCCGAATACAGCGCAAGACAATTGATCTTCTTCAAAGTACTTACAGAGACGAAACAGTTAAGAAACTCCGACCGCGTGCGGCCGCACCACCAAGACTCTATGGTCTTCCAAATGTACACAAGATGGATATGCCTCTGGGACCGATTGTGAGCACAATAGGAGCGCCAACATACGAACTCGCGAAGCACTTGACGTTAGTTTTGAGTCCACAGGTTGGCAAATGTGAGCACCATATCAAAAACTCGGCTCAGTTCGTGGAACGGATACGACAACTCAGACTGTCCAAATCAGATCTCATGGTCAGTTTCGATGTTGTTTCCCTTTTCACCCGAGTACCACTGAAGGAGTCGCTGGAACGCATAGAGAAGAAATTTGGGCCCTCCTTCACAAAAGTAATTTCGTGCTCACGTCGACATATTTTGCTTTTGACGGAGAGTACTACGAACAGACTGATGGCGTGCCCATGGGCAGTCCCCTGTCACCTGTGATTGCCAACATGTACATGGAGGAATTTGAGGATAAGACACTAGACACAGCGCCACTAAAACCGACGATTTTCTACAGATATGTCGACGTCACATTCGTCATTTGGCCTCATGGAGAAGATGAACTTCAGATGTTCTTGCAACACCTGAATTCCATACACAGCCAGATTCAGTTCACAATGGAAGTTGAACAAAACGGTCAGCTACCTTTCTTGGATGTTCTGGTTCACAGAAAACCGGACGGAACGTTGGGACACAGTGTCTATCGGAAGAAAACCCACACGGACCAGTACCTTCATGCCTCTAGTTGTCATCACCCGTCCCAAAGGGAAGGGGTTATGAATACGCTGGTCCACAGAGCTCGTGTGATCTCAGACGAAGAAAGCCTGCAACCAGAACTTGATCATCTCAAGGAAGTATTCCAGGAAAACGGGTATAGCGATCGACAAATCCGACTTGCTTTCAAACATAAGAGCACACCACAGCCAACACCCGAGGAGGATCCGCCGGCAAAAATTGCCTACATTCCATACGCAGGCTACGTATCTGGAAAAATCGGCAGAATCTTACGACGACACAACATCAAATGCGTGTACAGCCCGCCCGCAAAGATTAAATCTCTTCTAGGGACAGTGAAGGACGATGTGGGACTCCGGAAATCGGTAGTTCAACACATTCCATGCGAGTGCAGGAAAGCGTATATTGGCCAAACCATTCGAACAATTGAAGAAAGGTGCACTGAGCATAAGCGCCATACCGAACTCCAACAGCCCACAAAATCAGTAATTGCTGAACATTGCTTGGAAACATAACACAAGATGAAATACGAAGACACAGAGGTTCTACACAATACATCGCGGTACTGGGACTGTCTGTATAAGGAGGCCATCGAAATCCGGCTACGCGAGAATCTCATAAACAAGGACAGTGGATTTCAATTAAGCCAAGCGTGGAATCCGGCACTAAAATTTCTTCGATCGCAGCGCAAGCAGAACACCGAGCACAGCAAAGACAGAGCGCAAACTGAGGTCCGCCACTCGAGTCCAGAGCAGGAGCTACCCCCACCACCGCAGCATCCCGCTGCCCGCACACGAGGTCAATGGAGAGGGGTGACCGCAGGTATATATATATATAACACAACCGCCGGTCCAGCGCCTATGTCAGCGGGAGTTACCTGATGATGATGGCACGTTACGCTGTCGGAAATTCGTTCCACAATGATCAATCCATACGGCTGCACGCCCGAGAGATCTTCACTCAACATGGACACAGTGTTCTCTCAGCAAGCTACATAGGACAATTCTTACATTCCTATCGATTAAGAAATGCTAAACGTTTAAACAAAATATCATAATGTTTTATTATTATAAGCATTCTCTCTCCATGCTCTTCGTTTAGACTACAAATGCCAAAAAAAAAAAAAAAAAAAAAAAAAAAAAGCTTGAAGTAACGGTAACGAATGCCGCAAGTCAAAATACGAACTGATGTGTCCATCTTAACAAACACTCAATTTCCAGATGCATAACACAACAGATTAGATTAGATGGTTCATTCTACAGATCCGTATTGAGGTGATCACCATAGATGTGGAACATGTCGATATATATATATTCTTTTTTAGAAGTTGATAATATAATATTATTAATAGGTACATACAATTTTATAAGCTGGTAATATAATAATAAGAATAGTATGGATGCAGATACATGCATCACTTGCTTCTGTTTAAGAATTAGTCAGTGGAGTAGAAGGATTTGGCCACTAGAAATCTTTTAGGCTCCTCTTAACCTCATCTTTATTTGTAGCTGATTTTTTTTCGGTTGTTGGTAAATTATTGAAATTATGTGTTCCTGAGTAGTGGACCCCTTTTTGAACTAAAGTAAGTGCTTTTATGTCCTTGTGTAGATCATTTTTGTTCTTAGTATTGTAGGTATGAACTGAGCTGTTCGTTGGGAAAAGGGATATATTATTTACGGGAAATTTCATTAAGGAATAAATATACTGAGAGGCAGTAGTTAATATACCCAGTTCTTTGAAGAAGCGTCTGCAGGATGTCCGTGAATTTACACCACAAATAATACATATTACATGCTTTTGGACTCTGAAAACTTTTGCTTGACTTGCAGAGTTGCCCCAAAATATTATACCATATGACATTATGGAATGAAAGTAAGCAATTTATGTAAGTTTTTTCATTTTTATGTCTCCTATGTCTGATACCACTCGTATTGCAAATACGGATTTGTTACGTCATTTCTGCAGTTCTGTGGTGTGTTCCTCCCAACTGAATTTATTATCAAGCTATAATCCCAGGATTTTTATACTGTCAGACTCATCTATCCGCTCTTCTTCGTACTTTATACATGTACTGGATGGGAATCTCTTACATGTTCTGAACTGCATGTAGTGAGTCTTTTCAAAGTTTAATGTCAATAAGTTGGCTTTAGACCATTTATTAATGTTGATGAAAATATCATTAGCATACCTTTCTAATACTAAGCTCGAGATGCTATTTATTGCAATACTTGTATCATCTGCACAGAAAACGAACTCTGCTTCTGGCAGTGTAACTGATGAGAGGTTATTAATGTACACAAGAAAAAGCAATGGTTCTAGGATGGATCCTTGTGGAACACCACATGTAATTTCTTCCCAATTTGGTGATGACTGTTGGCTGAATTCACTAGTCCCTTGCACTGGCTCTCTTTGTTTCCTGTTAGCAAGGTATGAATGTAACAATTTTGCAACAATTTCTGTGACACCATAGAATTTTAATTTATTTAAAAGTATATTGTGGTTCACACTATCAAATGCCTTTGATTAATTAGAGAAAATACCCGCTTGTAATTTATTATATAATCAATTAAGTACATTCTCACTGTAGGTGTAAATAGCCTTCTCATTATCAGAACCTTTCAGAAATCCAAACTGTGTTCTAGACAAAATGTTATTTGAGGTTAGGTAGTTGAGAAGCTACTTGTACATTACCTTTTCGAGAAGTTTTGAGACTGCTGGTAAAAGTGAAATTGGCCTGTAATTTGATGGTATCTCCATATCCCCTTTCTTGAATAGAGGTTTAATATCCGCATATTTTAACCAATAAAGAAATGTTGGAGTTATAATAGACTGGTCACACAAATGACTTAAAATTGTACTAAATTCACTAGAGCATGCTTTAATTACCTTTGGTTATATTTTATCATAACCACTAGAATGCATTGTTTTTAAATATTTTATTATGGAAGTTATTTCTTGTAGTGAAGTGAGTGACATATACATGTACCTGAAGTTATTCGTAAATGCTAGTTTCAAATATTCAAGGGCATTATTTACTGGCCCAGGCAATCCCATACTATTAGTCACATGTATAAAGTACGTGTTAAATAGATTTCCCACACTATGCCTATCAGTTACTAATGTTGCACCTACTCTTAATGCTACCTGCTCTTGTTCCTTTCTGGGTCTACCAGATTCCTCTTTCACTATGTCCCATATTGCTTTTATTTTGCTGTATGATTTTGCTACCTTTTTCTCATAGTGCATTTGTTTAGATGTCTCAATGACTTTTTTAAGATATTTTACAGTATTCCTTATATTTAACTAAGTCATCATCATTGGACCTACTCTTAGCTGATAGATACAGTTTCCTTTTTGTCTTGCATGAAATCTTTACTGTGGGATTTGTCGGGGTAAATCCACATAAATACACCACATGAATGAAAAGCAGATTTATTCTCTTCCAGTGCGTACAGAGATTCAGCACAGACTGGTTTTTGCAAACATGGCGCGGCATCGGGGAAGCGGCATGCCCCCAAAGAACATCAAAAAGAGATAAAAGTCCTCACGGTTTATGTGTTGCTGGTCGACACCGCAACCCCCCCCCCACAGTACAGAGTACACCTGTTTTTGACGAGGTGGGAGGGGAGGAGATGGGGTGGCGGGATGAGAGTGGGAGGTCCGATACTGAGGGCCCAGGTGAATGACAGAAAGTTCCTGTGTCCCTTGGGGGGCAGCGACGAAGGCAGGGGTCGCCTGGGAGCCGGATCCGCAAGCTGAAACTCCTGAAGGTGTTCCGGCGGCCACACAGGGCGCTCCATCCGCCGACAGAGGGCTGGAGGTGCTGCAGGGACTGGGACAATCGCCCGGACAGCGCCGGACAGAAGCAGGAAGGCTCTAGTTGCATGAATGTTAGACGGTGCAGGGGGAGAAAAACATTTTATGAGTTCTAGGTGGCACCGTGAGGGGGCATGGGTTGAATTGGCAGCAGTGTAGACCACTAAAGGGTGTCACCGTGGCCAATTACCGACACGTCCATGGAGAGGGAGTGGGGTATGGGCACCTCGTACTCAAGGACGGGAGTACGAGGAATGGGGGTGGTAGGAAAACCTCGAAAAGGGGAGGAGGAGGAGGAGGACACGGGAGAGCTGTTGGAAGGAGGGGAGGCAGTTGGGAATGCACTGAGTGGAGTGCTGAGGCTGGAGGGGGGAATTTGCAGGGGGACGGGAGAGAACCGAGTGGAGTGCTCGGTCTGGAGCATGGAGTGTTGTGAGAGGGATAGTGAGCACTGGGAGGGATGCCAAAGGCACTGACTCAAATGAGGAGAGGGGGGGATAGGGAAGTCAGAATGATGGGGGGAGGTCTACTCCACATGGGCAGGCTTGACTCGGTTGGTCGAAAAAGTAGTGGGTTTGCCGTGGAGCAGGATGGTGAAGGTGTTCAATGAGTGGTGAAGAATGGGTTGGGAGCCAGAATAAGGTGGGGAAAGGGGAGGCGGACCGTGTCATTGCAGAGCATGACGAATGGACAGGAAAGCAGGTCCTTGGGAAGGTTGATGGATGGCGGGGTGTGGCTGGAGGGCGCGGGAGGGGCGAGCGAGACGTAGTACTGGTGGACACGCTCCACCAGTGTGAGAAGTTCTGAGGACGAAGGGAGTGGGGAAGGGGAAACGAGTTCACCTGGGAGCAGGAGTGTTTGTCCATAGATAAACTTGGTTACGGTGCCATGGAGGTCCCCCTTGTATGTTGCACGGAGGCCGAGCAACACAAGTGGAAGAGCCTTCGTCCACGAGGAAGCATGGTACCGGAGAGCGGTTTTGAGGGTCCGATGCCACCGCTCTACCAACCCGTTGTTCTGGGGGTGGTAGGCGGTGGTGTGGATGCGTTTGATGCCACAGAGGCGGCATAGGTTGGAAAAAAGGAGTGCATCAAACTGTCGACCCTGGTCTGTGGTGATGACCAGGGAGCAGCCGAACCGGAAAATCCATGTGGGAAGGAAAGTTTTGGGCACCGTCTCTGACGTGATATTGGTCAGAGGGGTGGCTTCGGCCCAACGGGTGGTCTGGCCGATGACCGACAGCATGTAGTGGAAGCAATCGACCGGGGGAAGGAGGCCTACTAGGTCGATGTGGATGTGCTGGAATCAATTAGCAGGCGGAGGGAAGGATGCAAATGGAGTGGAGGTGTGTGTGGTGACCTTATTTCACTGGCTGGCCAGGCAGGTGTTAGCTCAAGCTTGGCAGTCGCACCTGACGTCACACCAGACGAAACAATCGGTGACAAGATTAGTGGAGGCGCAGACTCCCGGGTGCAACAAGTTGTGCAAGACCAGGATGACCCCGCGCTGAAGGGGGGCCGGAGATTGCTAGTGGATTCACGACATACCTCACTCGCTACACCCGGGAAGGTGGAACAGACAGGGTGAAGGAAGGAGGAATGATCGGAGACAAGCTGCATGAGTTCGTCATCTGCAAATTGGAGGAGGGTGAGGTTGGACAGGTCGATGAGGGACGACACTGCCTCCACCCAGGACAGGAAATCAGCCACCATGTTGTCCGCCCCCTTGATGTAGCGGACTTCCATGGTGAACTGGGAAATGAAGTCCATATAGCGGAGGCGGCGAGGAGGGGGGTCAGATGGAGGATTTTGGATGGCAGCCACAATAGGTTTATGGTCGGTGAAAACTTAGAAAGCTCTGCCCTCGACCTCAGCATGAAAGTGCTTGACTGCCTCATAGACAGCAAGGAGCTTGCGGTCAAAGGCAGAGTATTTGCGTTGGGAGGAGGAAAGCTTCTTGGAAAAAAAAAAACTGGAGTGGCTATACATTTCCACAACTGACTGACTGAGGACCGCTCCAATGGCCGAGTCACTTGTGTCAGTGGTGATGAAAATGTCTTTATAGGGATGGGGATGAGCGATGGTGACAGCCTTTGACAACAATTGCTTGAGGGCGGCAAAGGATTTGGACATGGCAGGAGTCCACGGGACGGGCCGGTCACCAGATGTGTGTTTTTGGCGAGGGTGTCAGTTAATGGAACCTGAATTTCTGCTACGCCCGGTAAGTGCTATCTATAATAATTAATAGTCCCGAGGAAACGGCTCAGTTCCTTAAAAGAGGAGGGGCGAGGTAACTGTATAATGGTGTCAAACTTGTCTGAGGGGAGGGGGAAGGATACCCGAGGCTGATACCGTAAATTTAACAGAAGGTGAATGTAGCTGATGTTTGTTGTGGTTCAGTTCGATGCCGGCCACATACAGTGTCTGGCACAGCAAATCGAGGTGTTGTTTGCTTTCCACGACGGAGGCACTAAAAATCAGTATATCGTCAAGATATGCGAAGCAGAAATTGAGGGGCCTAAGAATTTCGGTAATAAAGCGTTGCCACGTTTGGGTAGCGTTCTTTAACCCACATGGCATGACCTTGTAATTGTAAAGGCCGATGGGGGTCTTGATCGCGGGTTTTACAATGTCCTCGGGCGCCATTGGTATTTGGTGGTAAGCCCATTTGCAGTCAACAACAGGACAGTTGCGAGCACTAGAGAGGAAATGCGTGAAGTTGGTAACGTTGGGGATGGGATAGCGATCCATGATTGTTTTGGCGTTCAGACGACGGTAGTCGCCGCACATGCGCCAGGTTCCATTATTGTTTTTGTCTAAATGGATGGGGGAAGACAGTTGCCCTTTCTACAGCTTCAGCTACATGAGGCTCATCCAATTCTGACTATGGCAACAGGTCAAATCTATTTTTCAAATTAATGACAAAGCTGCCTGAAACTGTCCTATGTTTGGTCCCCTATAAACAACAACAACTGTCCTATGCCTGTTTCCTCTGTTACCTGTTGCTTCTTCCGACCGCTGTTCACCCTTCACCCTCTTTAACCTTTTGAGGAACTTGCCTTACCTAATTCAGCTTGAAGAACTGCAATCTTCCCCTCCTGCTCCACTATTTTCCTATCTCTAGTGCAGATCCTACAAAACCACTGGTGAGTCTCATTTATCTCCACTTTTCACACGCCACTACATTCGTTCCAATGAAAGAACCCACTACAACTATCACACCACAACCCCGAAATAACGATCCTACGGCATGTCACACACTTCTCACCAAGAGGCACTTAAAAACAAACTGTTCTCACCAGTATAAATAGAATAAATTGAAAGGGCACTGAATAAAAAGAAGCTCGCTCACGAAAACAAAATTAGGCCTACAAACACAGATAACTACACACTTTTGCTAAAAAACACGAAATTTTAATCTACGCTGTTCTACGGTTATTTGGGGTTGATAGACTTTTTAACCCTTAACTACTATATGCACCGAGTGTTCACAATGATTCGCTCGCGTTAAATACACTTTTTACACCGTTTAACTTATCTAACACTACACTAACCCTTCACTAACGTAGCAGCACTTGTATTATATTTATAAAATCTTGAAACGTTTAAAAAAAGATAAAAAAACAACGGTTTTGTATTTATTTACTGTAGCAAATAATCGGGGACGTAGGCACGGGCGCAGTTTTGCCAACAACAGCAGAAGACATATTGTTTATAAAAATATTCGAATTTTCTGACGGAAAAAGCGGAAATCGGCAGGGACATCTTATGATTCAAGCACAGTGTCTTCATAGAAACTATAGATTTCGAACACTGCGGCTTAACACAGTATTTTACTAATTATTCGCAACAGGAGACGACAGCCCAGTCTGTCAGTTAACCGCAGTTGTAGCCACAGAAAGCAATTGTGACAAATCTGTCAAGAAAGAATCTAAATATAGATATGCAAGCGATGTTAACAGTCTTCCTGGGCACAGGCAGAAACGCAAAAAAACGAATCAACACACATCTGTCTCATCTAGACTACACTTTCAGTGAATCTCTGTATGTCATTTGAAGTTTACTTTTTTTCACATGAGCAGTGCGTTCTTTCTCTTCGAAAGGACACTCGCTAATACAACAACCAAGGAACCACGATCTCTCCATAACTGAGAGGACATAGCAGTAATACTTAACTTGCCCGATATCTTGGCTACAACACATTTATAATACATTTTCATTTCTGTAGAGCAAAATCGACCAGCCCTTCTACCTCAAATATAGACAGAGAGAGAGAGAGAGAGAGAGAGAGAGAGAGAGACAAAAATTCTTACTCTAAACACAAATCATTCTCCTTTTCTGTGTTAATAAAGATTTCGTTATCCAATCCACTAAACCGAACTCGGATTTTTTTAAAAATCGATAATTACGAGTTGTTGTCTACCACAAACGAAGATGTCTACTCTATAATCTAGGATGCTAATCTACCCTATGCAACACCTTATCGTAAAAAAAAAAATTATCGCCATCACTGCAAAACACCAACAAACCTCACATATTTCGAAGTCCTGCGTCAAAGTACAGGCGATGATACATAATCCATCCTATTAATAATAGTAGACAGTGCTTAAACACAATGAATTTCAGTTGGCCTTCTGGAGACCAAAAAATTCATCAACAAGGCCATCTGTGCCATCATCGTCTCTCGGAATAGTATTACACAAACAAAAACGTTTAAACCGACAACTTAAAGACGAAATTAGTGCACCTTAGGCCTCACAAGCGACCCCACACAGAACGAGAAGAGGTCAGCTCATCAACACATAAACAGGCATTGAACATATTTTGTCTACACTTTTGCCGGCCGCGGTGGCCGAGGGGACTGAGGCGCTCCAGTCACGGTCTGCACGGCCACTACGGTCGGGGGTTCGAATCCCCCCTAGGGCATGGATATTTGTGCTGTCCTTAGGATTAGCTAGTTCATAAGTAGTTTGTAAGTTTAGGGACTGATGACCCCGTAGTTAAGTCCCATAAGCTATACAAACATTTGAACATTTGTACAAATGAGTACATGCAACATAATGATCGCAAACACTTCTGTCGCACCCCAACGAGAGACTCTTTCAACTAGTCATAACACTGAAGGAAAATGCAACAGGCCTCTGACAGATATGCATACATCGAACATCATATTTCTGCACATTTTTCTGATTACCATGAAAGCGCAATGTACTAATCAGCTAACCCGTAAGAACACTACATAGACCACCCTCGTAAAGTAAACTTTAAAGGCTCCATCAAACAGAGCGGGCAGCCCGCGCGGGCAGGACGCACTGTTGTCCGCCGCGTTCCGTATCAGTCAGACACAGCGCGGGCAGCGCTCGGCGTTCCAGCTGTTGACTGGCACATGCAGTTCATGAGTCAGCCGCAGAGCGTATAAACATGAGAAGTACTTCAGATGAAGACGAATTTCTACTTCTCCTCAAGGTTGAGTCAAAGAAGTGAAGAAAATGGGTACATGAAATTAATACGAAATGAGAAGAATATGGTAAATTTCATCGTATTTGTAAAGAACTGTGGCCGTGTGAAGACCGTTTTCTTTCTTTCTTTTTTTTTTCCCCTCGAATGTCTCGCGAACAATTTGAAACGACACAAAATCTGATTGAGTCACGTATTACAAAAATTCAATCAAACTGGAGAAATCCTACTGGATCTCTGGAAAGATTGCCAATTTGCTTGAGGTAAGCATGTTATTTATTACACGTTTTTCATTCATTTTAATGTTTCATTTATTGTTTATTTTAACTACATAAGTTGACTTTTATGAGGCATATTACAACTAATATCACGATTGTAGTTTGAGCTGTAAATAAATTCCCGCCAAAATCCGAACCTACCCTAATATCATTACATTTCTAAAGAGACAAACAAATACAATCCTGCACTAATAGTACTACATTTCTAAAGAAAAAAAAATACTTAACGTGCATATACAGACTGAAAAGTCTTTTTCAGGGCTTTCTATAATTGAAAATGATTGTGTACCCACTCATATACTTGTTTCATTGATGAAAATTCTCCTTCCTTGTTTCTGCCTTCTTAGACGCATTTCTGTGTTCTGGGTCACGTGTGTCATACAGGAATGGCTTTGGACGCCCCGAATCGCTCACTTTCTATTTCTTCCGCTCCCGCTCCGCCGCGTTCTCTGTAGAAAATCCCAGCCTGCCCGCTGCACACGGCGGGCAGCGCGTGCGACCGCTCCCTGTTTGACCGAAGCGGTAAGTTCGAATGCAACACAGTGCCCGCGCGTACTGCCCGCTCTCTGTTTGACAGAGCCTGGCGGTTGACTGACAGACTAGGCTCTCGTCGCCTGTTGCGAATGGTTAGTAAAATACTGTGTGTATGCTGCAACATCGAAATTTATAGTTTCTATGAAGACATTGTGCTTGAATCATAAGATGTCCTTGCCGATTTTCGCTGTTTCCGTCAGTAAATTCGATTTTTTTTTATAAACAATATGCCTTCTGCTGTTGTTGTTGTTGTGTTACACATCTGGACATCGAGAGTTTGTTAAGGGGGACACAGAACTCCGTTTTTTATTTATGGCGTTCGTTAGCGTTCTTCCCATTTACTATCTAATGCGCTTTTTTTTTTTTTTTTTTTTTTTTTTTTTTTTTTTTTTTTTTTTTTAATCACGTCTGTCGGCTGTTGCATATGTAGGCCTAGTCCAAACAAAGAGCGTGGAGTGTTGACTCTGGTTAGAACTGTTTTTAAATAATTGTTGATAATGTACATCGGAGTTTTAACGATCATTTCCACTGCATTTCAATGTGATTACAATTAGGGTGAAAATTATAAATTTTTTATCCTGCCAAAGAAAATTAGATGATGGTTAGTTCTGACCAGGTTACATACCCAGGACTCTCAATGTCCCTACCGGACCCCTTATCACATTTCCGCCCCCCCCCCCCCCCCTAGGGTTGCCAGATTGAACTCAAGGCAGGCCCGGAGACCAGACGTGCCCCCCTCCCCCTTGGCCAATGACTCCCCCCCCAACTGCGACCAACTCCCCCCCCCCCCAACCAGGATTACACGTGAACTTAAGCAAGTATCCCCCCCCCCCCCCGTGGAACATTGCTAGGGGTGGCCTTCACATGCCGCAGCTGACCGCCCATGCTGCCAGTTGCTGTGGATCAACAATCTGCACACTTCAGTCGGCGTGGCAGTAGAAGTGGCGGCAGCATCAAAGCTGCTCACATCAACAGCTGCGCCTTCCAAGAGTTGCCGCTTGCGGCTCCGCGCACTGTGAAGGATCGCGCGCCACCAAGAAGAGCTTCTCACTGGCTCCTTATGAAGGGGCACAGTTACCTTCTGCTTCCTGTTACGAGCACTTTTTGCCGCGTAAAGAAGTAAACTTGAGGGCATAAAATTATTAAACGTAATAATGCTGTCTTTTCTATGGGAGGTAAATACGAGATTATTACTGTACTAAAAGATATGCCTGTTGTTATAAATACATTTACTGTGAAGTACTTATTGGCAAATGAAACTGTACAGTTCGATTATTCGAATAAACCAGTTTTCCGAATACCCACGTTCCCCAATTAGTTCGGATAATCGACGTTCTTCAGTAATATCAGTTAAACATTATACACCGAAGTACAGGATATCAATAACGATCGCGAATTGTATAGTGAATTGATCGACAGTGCTATATTACGTACGGCGAGAGTTGAGCTCTGACAGCTAGCAGCGCAGTTGCCAGGTTCGACAGGGAAGTGCAGTGGCCAGTGAATGGTGCTTCGTTCTCCATTATGTTGTACTTACGCGAGAATTACTTCACTGTCGTGACACAAGTAAATAACAGTGCACTGCGAGAGATTTGGATAATGACATGATATCTTAAGAACCTGTCATTACTTTTTACAATACAAATTGATCCATTTACGTTCACGCATCCACCTACCGTGCCTAATGTGTAATTAAAAAATACTTCATACATTTTGGTGAGGCGATCCTCGGCAGCAATGAATTTTGAAAAATGCATGTTTGTACACTTTGCTGACCAAATTTGTTCCGCCTGCTAGTTTCGGTGATTACACCATTTTCAAAGCGTAAAATATGGGGCAAGTTACATTATATACATTTCGTAGCTCCAGCTGCACAGAACATTTCTAGCGTAGTGCAGTGCAGTCTTAATTTTTATTAGGTATTTGAGTCAATTGGATAAGATTAGATGTTTTTTACAGCTTGAGTTACCAAGATGTATATTATGTATAATTGGGGGCAGACTTCGACAAACAGATCTTTGTGTATCATTACGGTTACAAGTTTTACAAAAACAACAAAATTAACTTCTATTACTATATATGATCACCAATCACTTACTGATGCCGCCGTTACTAGTTTACCACTAATCGAACCTACACCGAAGCAAATAAAAATAACAGTAGTAAAATATTACAGTTATAGGCACATACCTTATTATTCATATTTTGCTGATGATCTCGCTGCATTCAGAAGAGTATTGTTTTTTTAAGAGCCACGTTGTAGAAATCTTCACATCTCATTTTCAAATTCATCTGAACACATATCTCGGCTTTCACAAGTTCAACGGACATTCTGTTTCTAGCATCCGACCATAATGCACTCATTACACTAAACACTCGTTCAACGTGTTCATTACTGACAGGAATTGCGAGGCGTGCTGCATTATATTGAACAAATTTGGGCCGACCGCGGTGGCCGAGGGGACTGAGGCGATTCAGTCACGGTCTGCACGGCCACTACGGTCGGGGGTTCGATCCCCCTCGGGCATGGATATTTGTGCCGTCCTAGTTCGTAAGTAGTTTGTAAGTTTAGGGACTGATGACCCCGTAATAAAGTCCCATAGACTTTATAAACAACAAAACAACAAATTTGGTGCATCTGCTTTTTCAAAAAACTCGCTCCACACTTTACAACAATTGGTTTCCTTCCTATCAAGATTTGATACTACAGACTTCAAAACAGCAAACTCCTGATACAGTTCGTTTCCATCAAAACTAATTTTCAATTTCTTTCCCACTTTGGCCAAGTCTTTAAATGAAAATAGTTTTGGTTGACCTAAGTCTAGCACTGATACAACTTCATACACATTGTCATTGCCACTAAAGCTGTACCATTTACCAAGATAGTTTAATAACCTGCCGTAAACAAGTGTGCACTCTTTTACTACAATATTCATTTTTTCTTCTGTAAGGTGTTCTAAAGACATATTAACTTCAAATCCATAAACCTTATCCTCCTTACGACCCTCTGTTTGTTTTTTCACTTCCAACATAATCTCGTGAACATCTGTGTAAAGTGTGTCCTCTTTTTCTAAAAGTCTGATTGCTTTACAAAAAAACAGGCAAAGTTGGTTTTAAAAAATACAGAAAGCACTCTGGTAGTGTTAGCGAATACTCGTTTATTTCGTCCTGTTGTGAACTAATAAACTTCCAAATTAGGGGATGTGTTTTTTCCTCACCCCGTGCTACACAATACATCTTTAAAACTCGCCACATCTTAACAAGACGGTCCACAGCTGACTCCAAAGACAACTATCGCACTACAGTGTGTCGCAGTTTTTCGCTGTCATCATGCTGAGCAAACTCGCAAAATGTTTTTAGTTCCTCCGAATTTTTTGATGATGAAGAAAAGTCTGAATATATTTTAAGAACTAGAGTTTCTACATCATATTTTAGAAGCTTGAATCCAAACTTAGCACAGTTATGTAAAATATGACAACAACAATTGGCTTTGATTAAGTTTTCATTTTCTTCTTTCAATTTAGTGAAGACAGAATTGTGTTTCCAGAAATTAACTGATGCATTGTCAGCTGAATACGAAACTACATTATTTAGTGTCAAACCATTTTCCAATAAAATGGATTTTAGTTTGTTTGAGATGGCTTCTGCAGATTCGTTAACATCTTCGTAGAAATCAAGAACTTCATTAGGCCTACATTTTCCCTTATCTTTGGAGAAGTATGTTACAACTATCGGATAATGTTTTTTATTGCTCTTGTTTGAAGCGTCTGAACCTAATGAAAACGGAACATTTTGCTTTAATTCGCTTAGTAGCTTCTCTTTAGCATAAGGCAGAAGCACGTTTTTTACTAATGACTCGCTTTTTGTTCGGCCGCATCTTACTTTCGTTGCCACTGAGGAATCTCTAAAAACATAAGGATATAGCTTATTACCACAATCTTGAGAATTGTAAGAATGGTGCTGTTTCACACCATTGTAAGTCAAAGTTAATTCCGTTGCAGTGACTTTTTCGTCTTCTGCAGAAAATTGTTTCGGTAAGAATTTAAGAAGCGTCTGATTCTTCTTTTGTGTGGTAATATTCGCTTTGTGCCTTTCTGATTGTAAATGTTTATTCACAGCTTTCACTCCGTCGTTCTTAACATTAAATGAGATATTGCATATTCTGCACTTACACATACACTCATCAGTATGGACTTTTTGTAGCCACTCTTTATAATTTTTTTCCTGCAACCATTCTTCACGGAACGAACTTAGATAATGTCTCTTCATTTCACTGTTATTACTCACTAATCTGAGTTAATGTGAGCTTGTCTGTTCACACACGATCCGAGTATTCCAAAAATTGCCGGTAAACTGATAACAAACAATGAACGAACGAACACAAATAATAGACGTCGCCAGTTGACACGTTGCCGCAACAGTGTTTGATTAATAATGCGCTAGCTGATTACTACCGATGCAACAATGAAAAGTTTTCAGAGGAAGAATAGAAAAGTAGCGTTTTGTTGCAATAAGAAATTGACATTTATACAAAGTTATTCATAATTACTAGAGAGGGGCCGACCGGGAATGGCCGTGCGCACTGAGGCGTCTTGCCACGGTGCGCGAGGCTGCTCCCGCCAGAGGTTCGAATTCCCCCCCTAGGGCATGGATGTTGTGTTCGATGTAGATCGTCGCTACATGAGCATAGAACTTAAAAAGCGTCGTAAAAAAAAGTTAAGATGAAGGTTACATTCAAGCCCGGAGATGAGAGTCATTAGCCCGTAGACCCGGAGAATTCATTCCAAACCCGGGCACTCCGGGCGACGCCCGCAGATCTGGCAACCCTACCCCTCCCCCCCCCCCCCCCGAAAAATCAATCTACTGTCGAACACGTTGGAATTAATCAACATACAAATCCCTTGACTTTACATGTATTTGTTTATAAATAATTGTTGTTAAATTTTACTTATGAACAGCAAGACATCTATTGTTGCTCGCTGACGAATTCTGAGAGAAAACTATTTTCTAATTGTTAATTCGTAAACATAGGATGTCACAATTAATTTGATATGCAAATTAGGAGTAAAACATTAATAATGTGTGGTGGAGGATGTCCTGGGAGCAGACAGGGGCTGTGTTGCGTGTTAAGTGCAATTACATGTTCATCGTCAAACATCCTGTCCTTATGGGATGTGCATTATTGTTCAAATGCAGAGAGGTGGGGCAAAGTAACCGTACCTCACCGGTTGGGCAAGAGGCTGAGTGTGAAGGGGTGGGGGTAATGATACCTCACACAATGCATTATGGGTACCCGGATGCTGAACCCCCTTTGCTATACCACTCACTTCCCTCCTCATCTGCACCACCACTTCTACAGTCGCCCTCTCCTCCTCCCCCGCACAGGCTGCCATCCTTGTTTCCCAGATACTTGTCTCTTCCACGGCCCCCCGTTTATTCCTTCCTCCCTTCCACGACTCCTGTGGTGAGCCTGTCGGCGTTCGGCCTCAGCAAACCACAACTGACTTCTCTGACCCCCACCCATCGAGAACGCCGTTGCTTCAGGACAGTCCCACGCTACCTTCCTGTCAACCCCATTCTCACTACCGTCTCCCAGCCCCAGCCGTCTCCCAGCCCCTCCCCCCCCCCCCAAAAAGTCCTCCACAAATGCTACCTCCTCGGCCACCAAAGAGGCCCCAAATCCTCTCGTCACTGGCCCTCCACTCGCAATGAAATTCGCCCCTCTACCCAGCCTGCATCCTCTTACCAGCCCCTCTTCAAACTCTCCTTCCCTCATAACCCCCCTGCACGCCACACTTTCATCGTTAATAACCCTGTCTGCCAATTTTTGGACTCCTGAACCCTCACTCTCCTCTTCTGTCAGTATGCCCCTCTGCCCCCATTTTACAAATCATTCCCTGGAGGGACTTAAAATCTCCTGAGCCTGACCTCCACAACCTGATTCTCCAAAAAACACTCTGCATCCAGTTTGGTTCTCATGCTACCCTTTTACCTCTCACCTTCCTTGCCACATGCCACCAGCTGCCTTCTCCCCACCGTGATACCATCCCCACAGCTGTGATCACCAAGATCAGCCCTGGGATTATGGAGGCAGAGGTGTTGGAGGAGCCCCGGTGGGATCCTCGCCTATTCATCTGGTGTGCCCATCGCATTAACAGTGCAACAGGTCCCACCTTCCTGGTGTACGTCTTCACTGAAGATGCACCTTCTATTAATCTCCCCCTCCAACTGCCTCTGTAAGTTTGAACCCTCTCGATCTCCTCCCTAATCCTACCATTCATCCCGGTGTCACCAAAAACTGCCATCTCCCTCCAATCTGTCTGCACTGCAAAGGTCCCACCCCGTCTTGCGACACCTGTGGCGAAGCTCACCTCACATTCTTCTACAAATGCAAGTCCTGCCCTCCTCCTACCAAAGAAGAACTAACTGTCCCCATCTTCCCCACTGATCCCCTTATCCCCATCAATAATTCCTTGTGTCCTCCCACTACGTTTGCTTACTATCGTCCTGCAGAACATTCACCCATTCCAGCGCCCCCACAACCTTCATCAAGTTTCCCTTGCTGCTCGCTCCCTCTTCAACCTCGACTTTAAGGCCACTACATCCCAAAACCACATCCACTTCTCCTTTTCCCAAACTGACCACCAACAAACCTTAGTTTAGTCCCTTCCTTCCCCCTCTCTTCTTCTCCTCTTTTACCTCACACTCATAAAAGCGCAGCAATAACTTACCCTTTTGTTCTCCAACATTCGCTCCCTCCCCATCAACCAAGTCCTAATCTTGAATACTCCCTCCTAACACTGCGTGGATGTCTTCCTCCATAATGAAACCTTCTGTAACAGAAGCCAGTACTTTCATGCACTTTGGTGTTGTATGCGCAAGTGCAGGTGTTGAGAAGTGTATCCCAATTGTTGTGTTGGAAATTAACATATTAGCTGAACATTTTAGCTATTGTTCTATGTATCCTCTCTGTTCTGCCGTTCGACTGCGGATGATATGCGCTAGTGCGTAATTTTTTAATGTGCAACAACCGACACAATTGTTTGAATAATTCGGCCATAAATGTTGTTCCTTGATCCGAAATTATGGTGTCTGGAACGCCAAATTTCAGTATCCATTCATTCAGTAACGCCTGAGCTACGGTCGTTGCTTGCTGATTAGGTATTGCAACCATGACTACGAAACGAGAAAAATGATCAATTATAGTGAGTATATATCGATTACCCGCAGGGGTTTGAATTAGTGGTCCAAAAATGTCAATTCGTATCATGGCCCTAGGTTTATCTACTTCTGGAAGTCTCGGCAGTTCTATATGTTGGCGGCTGAGTTGCGCCCTCTGTGCACATGGCATACATATACATATTGATCTACGTCCTGTTTCCGCGTTTTCCACCAGTAGTTCTGTGCTATTCTGCGCTCAGTTGCTCTTTTCCCCGATTGACCTGTCAAAATAGAAGAGTGAGCTTGCTTAGAATTTCGTTAAGCAGCGTAGCTAGCACAACAATTCGCGGTCCGTTACATGTTGACCTAAAAAGAATTCCGTCCTCCAAGCAGAACTGCGGCTGGCTAGCAAACTGCTGACAGTCCGAGTCCGTCTGTTGAGCATTCTTCCAGTCTTCTTCGTCAATTCCTGCACATTCCATGCTTCTGATTTTCCTACCGAGTCCATCTGCATTTGCATGCGAGGTGCCCGGTCGATGAATTACTTCAAAATCGTACTCACTAAAATGTAGACACCATCTTGCAAAGACACTTCCTGACTTAGATCCACACCTAATGAATAATTGGTTGCATCACACGATAGTATAAATTGCTTATTGAAATCGGGAAAAATCAGCGCAGGAGCAGATGTCAACAACTCTTTCAATTTTCCGAATGCTGAATCGCATTCCGGAGACCAAATAAATTTTGCACCCTTCTTTAACAACTGGGTCTTGCAATTTCTGCAAATTTTGGAATATATTTTCTGTAGAAATTTGCAACACCTAAATAAGATTGTAATTGTGATTCTTCAGTTTCTCCCCTTCGAGCAGCCGTAGCGTGCGGATCTCCGTGCCGGCGCGTTTCCAGGAGTTCAGTCCGTCAGTTCACCTGATGTTGGCGACATGTATGATCGCCGAAATATTGTGCCCGTTGGACACTATAGAACGGCAGTACACCCGTGGATATTTTGATTAAGATTGTAATTGCTTTACAGTTGTTGGTGTTGGAAAATCTTTTACAGCTTGTACTAATTTAGGAGCCGTTCGAATCCCTTCCTGACCTATGATATGTCTAAATAACGGACCTCCTTCAAGGCAAAGTGGCACTTATCCGGACTCAGCGTTAACTTTGCGGAAAACAGTCGGTCAAACACGTCACGCAAATGTGATGCTCTTTCAAATTCTTGGAAAAAATAATGATGTCGTCCAAGTATGCCATGCACTGTCTAGGCTTAAGACACCGTAAAACACTATCTAGCAACCTTTGAAACGTAGCTGGGGCTTTTTTTCAGTCGAAAAGGCAAACTTTTATACTGAGAATGACCATCTGGCGTTGAAAAAGCTATCTTCGACCGATATTCTGCTGCAAACACTGAGGTACGCGGTACGGCTTCTTATAAACTGGCGCCTAGTTCTCGGGGGGATTGTAATGCTGTACTAGCGGTGTTGCAGGTAATGGGCCTGAAGGATTAAATAATACGATATATTCTTTTAACAAAGCTTCCATGGCGACCTTATCCTATCCCTCCAAATGTGCAACCTTATTCTTTAGTGTTAACCAATCGACAGATTTTCCTGGCGTTGCTTCCCTTTGTGTAAAATTATCTTCAAAGTCATCTTCAGTTAATACTTCTAAATTTGCTACCGGGGTACCCTTCACTAACTGTACCTCCTCGGTCCAAAAATTATCAATGCTAACCGGTACTACCCTCGTATCTTCAATTTCCCACACGTAAGCTATGCTACGTTGTACAAAACACCTGGCTGGGACCAGCCTGTCATTTTCCGATAACGGTTCCACAACATATAACGTATTATCTGGCAAATCAGCGCCTACTTGACACCAGATTAGCCTCCCTGACCTTTGCGGTATGTTGTCACACGAGCTAACTTTGAAGAACCTAGTCTGCAGTTTAAATGATTTCCCTTGCGCCATGGGCGAACCTTGGGACTGTAGTGGTATCTCGGCGGTGGCGCCTAAATGAAACAATGTTCCATCCAGTTCCACCGTACATTGTTCCAAGTTAACTTTAGCGTGATGAGCAACCAGGAAGTCTAACCCAAGAATGACATTGTAGTTGCTGCCTACCACTGGACGAACTTCAACTTCTACCTGAAAAATCGTCCCATCCACTCGTAAATCAAGAGTATTTGATCTTAGTGAACTTATGGCCCCCTCACCAATGCAGCTCGGAGTTCAGCATGATGATTTTAATGATTTCTTTCCGAGCATGTCCCTGCTCGCTACCGACACCTGAAAACCACTGTCCAACAAAAATTTACAAAGTTTTTTTCCCATAACGCCAGCCAGAAAAAGATCTGCCACTGATTTTGCACAAGTGCTAACGTTTACTGGGAGCATTGCACATTGGACACCCCGCTCCCCGTCCTGTTTAACGACTGAGGACATGATTTAGCTTGAGAATAATCCTTCCGTTTCTGCTGCCCATTGTTACGACAGTCATGCTGCAAGTGACCGAATTTTTTGCACTGCCTACACTACACTTCTTTCCATTCCCGTTTCATATGCCCCTTGCGGCCACATCTAAAACATGTCACATTGGTGGAGAATACCATTCTTCGTTCCTGTGACCTCGTCATTGACTCTACTTCTTCTAATGTCAGAGCCTCACTCAATGTCTTTGGGAAGTCCATCCTAACTTTTTCAACAAATCTGGTTGCATACGCTTCAAAAACGCATCAAGAGCTCTTTCCTCTGCTTCACGTAAAACAACTGAATTTATACAATCATCATTTGTTAGTTCATAAGTACCGATATTCACCTTCCTAATCCCATCCGCAAAAGTTTCAATTGATTTACCCTGTTTTTGAAAAATGGTGTTAAGCTTTTTCCAACAATACCTCTTCGTATTCTTTTGACGGAACCTCTCCATTAAAATTTCTCGGAATCCTTCAAAAGCCCTAGCCTCTCGCAAATTCTCATGGCACGTTGCAACTGATTTAGCTTCCCCTGTCAATTAAAATTTCGCAATGCTTAGCACCTGTTCCTTTGACCAATTTCCCAATCTGGCAGCTGTAGCCAAATTATCAAAAAATAAAAAAAACATCTTCCACTGACTTTCCCGAAAATGGCGTAACTAACGCCGCGGAAGTAGTATCTACTGTTGATACCCTTGCGGACGACTCAATCTGACCCACGACCTTTAGATCATCAAGTTGAGCCTGTAGCTGGCTCACCTGATTCACTAAATGGTCAACAGCTGCTTGTAATGTTATATTATCGTGTGGCTTGCTTGAAGCGTAAGAAAAAGTCACCCAAGATAAAAATAAAAGGAAGAAAAGCCCGGGGAAAACACTGAAGAAGAATTCAAGCTTGGTACTCACTCATTTTGCTTCCGTAGACCGCTGCTGGTCAACCTCTCCATGATTACCGAAACTTCCACCTTCCAGCACCTGGAGTCTATCTTTTCCGCCAAAATTCTTCTGACACAAGTGTAATCGGGACAGCCATAGTGGATTGGATGGATGTGGGATATTGCCAGATTAAGACTCGTGGTGCCTGGGAAAAATACAATTTATTTCTTTATTAGTTTCTTGTGGTTGAATGGCTCCTCTGCCTATGCTTCGGGCAGGCATTGAGAGTGGCAAGCGGAATTGCCAGCTAAGATGCCTGGCCGGCCGGCAGATACAGCTCGGATTCCGCTGAGTAGAGCTGACGGCAACACGCCGGCTGAAGTTGCCGTTGGAAGCACGCACCGCCTTCTGCTGTATGCCCTGGGGGGCGCCGACCCTGCCCAGATGTAGGCTGATGTCGTCCCGCTGCCTACCAGCGTTGTGTTATTTGGCGGCACCCACTGCGGGAACCCCGCCTCCATCTTGGCCCACGTGATGACGTCGGAGGAGTGGCGCCCTGACAGAGGAGCGCTGCTGAAGGTCCTCACTTCGACGCCTGCTGTCGGTGGCGTGCTGCCCTGAAAGGTTGCGGCGGCAACATCCGGCGTAGAGACGTTCCAGTCAATGTAATTTGCGTCTCCCGAACGCCCACTACCCAGTACAGCGCCTAAAACTACTGCTTTTCTGCTTAGGTGTTGTCTGGTATGGCCCACTTGTGTACACCAAACTCCGAGGCTCTGCATACTGTCCGTCAATGGTCTCAGGGCGATGACCGCGTCGTTCCAGTTTCCGGGTTACTGTCATCAGCAGACTTGTTTCAACGCCTTCTGCTGCTAGAACATGTACTCAGGAAAACCAAAATATAACTTCAATTCTTAACTGATAAAATTAACAAATATCTCCATGCCTCTACACTTCCTCCTCACTAACCAAGTCACCACCAATCCCTATCTCCTCGACCAGCATTATTCTCCCCATCCCTCTACATGAGGAGGAGTTGCTTTTGGCGACCTGCGGCACCACTCAGTTTGGCCACATCCCCTCCTCAACATCCCATAAGAACACCTCATCCACACCCTCTTCCTCCCCATTGTTACCGTTACCTGCACAACCATTTATGTCCAGTCCCATCCCTTATGAGTTCAAATATTTTGTTATGTTGAACCACAGTAATACAATACTGATTAAATGATTGGACCGCCATTTGAGTGTAAGGTTGTATCGTTTATTATCAAAATCTGGGTTTCGGCTTTTAGGCCATTATCAAGTGCACAAATAGTCCATTTACTCGGTATATGTAGATGACCAAGATGTCATTTTTACGATGTAGGTTTCCATATGTGTTAAGATGCAAGTTGTCATTAAGAAAAATATCAAATTAACATAATAACTTATACATATTGAAGCTAAATGAAACATTGTTCTAGTGATCTTATAACTTTCCATCACACAACTTTGAGTTGTCTCGCCTCTCCTGCCATACCCGCACTTGTAGCAACACTACCAATGTTGTCATAATCATGTCTCCAAACCTCCTGGGGCGTGTCATCGCCAAAGTCCTTGATCCCAATGGCAGTGACCACGACCCCATTCTTCTCACTTTCACCCCCAATGTCCGTCGCCCCAAGAATCCCTGCCCCCCTCTACCTCCCAAAGTCGTCCACAATTACTCTCGGGCAGACTGGGATGCCTTTTGCGTCTCCATCACCCGCCAGTTCGAAATAATCCCCTGCCCCTTCACTCTCCTGACGATATTGACCATGCTGCCTCCTTCCTCCAGCAGATCTTGTCTGACGCCATCCATTCCCACATTCCCACCAAAGCCATTCAGCCCCACTGCCCCACAATTGCTCCACAGGCTGTCCTGTTCCTAAGGGAAATCCCACCGCTCCTACTGCTCCTTTCTCTGCACCCGTGATTGGGATACACTCCTCCACCACCAGCAACTCTAGAAACACGTTCACTGCCTACTGACTGACAAAAAACACTGGAACTGGCGTCAGACACTTACACAGCTTAATGAGCACCTCCCCATCCACTCTTCACATTACTGGAATGCCTTTCACTGCCTTAGGGGTTCAAAATCAACACCCACCTACCCTTTCTCCACCCAGACCAGCCCCTGCCTGACGACACCAGTCAGTCTAACCATTTCATTTCCTTCCTCTCTGACATCTTCTTCATTCGCTATTCCCAGATGTTCGTTAAAGAAACGGACGTGTCCACCCCACCACTAGCTCCTGGCTTCCAGTACGTGGACCACATCCCTCCTCTGACCTTAACACCCACATCATAGTACAAAATATACAGTAACACTACACACCAAACATACCACAGCTCCTGGCCATGACCACATCACTTACTGCCAGTTCAAGAAATGCCCCCTCCCATTCCTCACCACCTTTGCTATACTCCACACCAACATTAAACTGGCTTCCACCCCAACCTGTATAAAACGTCTCAGGCCCTCATGTCCCACAAACAGAACAAACCTCCATTTGACACCTCCTATCAGCCCATCTGCCTCACCCAGGTATTCAGCATGGTCTTTGAAACTATCCTTACCCAACGCATTCTCCACCATCTCCCTATTCACCCCCTTCTCTCCAACACCCAGTGTAGCCTTCAGCCTTCCTGCTCCACTGATGAACAACTCCTCTGCCTCACCCAACTCCTCTCCCTCCAGTTAAATTCCCATCGCACTACCATCTTTGTCTCATTGGATGTGGAAGGGCCTATGATCGGGTGTGGCATCCCGACCTGTTTTTCAAACTCCAGACCTTTGCACTTCCCATCAACATCGCCCGGGTCATTGCCTCCTTTCTTTCCAATCGCTCCACCTATGTCACTGTCCATGATACTGACTCCCAGCTCTTCTACTTCTCCGCTGGTATGCTCCAAATATCCATCCTCTCTCCCCTCCTATACCTCCACTACACTTTCGACGTGCTCAAGCTTGCCCCCTACCGTTCACTCCTTCCAGTCCGCTGATGACACCACCTTCCTTGCCTTGGTTCCCACCTTTGCCCATTCGAAATGTCTCCTTCAGCAACAGTTTGACCTCTTTGCCTCTTGGTGTAACCAGTGGCTCCATCAATCCTGCCAAAACCCAAGCAGCCATTGTAGGGCGAATCAGCCCCCCTTCTTTTCTCACGACTTTTATGTCACACTGTATGGTCGCCCCATCCGCCTTACCACCACACTAAAATACCTAGGACTGACCCTAGACAGTACCCTCAGTCCTTTACACCTACAAATCCTTTATTCACCCCATCCATTGCATAGCCCATCCCGCCTGGACCTCTGCAGCCCCCCTCTGATCCTGGCAGGGTCGCCAGATAAAAGAGGTTAGCGCAACGAAAAATTTATAATTCATGAGGTTTCCTCCAAGAAGCAGAGGGAAACCGTTATAATAAAACGGATCTGAGGTTAAATTAAAAAAAAAAGTTTATTGCCATTTACGTGTAAATGGGGGCAACACCAATTTTAAATACACACTAGAAGTACATCTCACTGTAATTTAATTGCTAATTTTGTTCACACACCAATAGGGGGCAGATAAGCAAAGCGAGCATGTTAAAATTATACGAAACTGGAGAATTGATAGGACATGGGAAACTGAATCATTCACAAGTGCGTAACTGCAACACTTATTCTCACTGAAGACTGCGGCATGTTGTACAGCATGAGGCAGAAGGAGGCAGATAAAACCAATTCTGCTGAGTTACGATACTCACAAACACGTGCACTCGGTTCCACGTCCACTACACGAAAGTGGCCTTTAAATTTCACACAAACTTTAGACACGAGTGAACTGATAACGTAAACAAGCATTATATATTTTGAAGTGGCATAGAGAAAAGAAACGCAGGGCACAAAACCTACCGAGATGCTAATCACCACGTGGGCACAAGATGTTGAAAAACGGCTAAATTCATTAAATTGCAAAAGAAAGAAAATAAATATCACGAGTAACTATTCAATGGAAGCGGTCAGTCGAAGAGAATAATACGAAACGGGCATTACAGAGCATTTAACGAAGTTACAAATCACACCAATAGAATTTACTGTTTCACGGCGAAGTTTAGAGATCTAGATTTCAAAGTTGGAAAGGAAGAAGAACGCGGAAAGTTATTTCAGAAATAGGAGGAGGTAGCATTATCTCAAAGCCTGAAGGGCTGGAAAACGTTGAACAAAGAAGAGGTCTTCATTCCACATGCCCCAACGGACACCAAACTAAACTCACTAGGCATAATTTTCCTTTTCTAACAGAAATCAAACAAATTCACACCGGAAAACATACACGAAAGGAATACGCCACATTCCCGTGAATAATATAACTCACACACATCTAAAACACACATAACTTATGACTACCACGAGGCGTAGCATAGACCTAGTTGTGGTCCACCATTTAGACCATACGAACATCTTACCTATACCGAAACCGGAAAGAGAGTGGCAACGCCACTGCAATTCATATCAATCAGCGCGCCAAAGCTCCAAAGAGGATGGCACAGACATACCACACTAGCACAATGAACCTAGCTAGACTGTGCAAGGTCAAACGATGCACACTCTACTCGCACAGCAGCGCCCCCAGTGGTAAGAGGTTAAATGAGGCAGGCGCGGAGCGCACAGCAGCGCTCCCAGCGTTAGCTAGCAGAAACAAGGCATGTGCGATATGCATGGCAGCGCGCCTGCGGCGAAATGAGACAAGCGCAGAATGCAGCAGAACCGTATCACTCACATACATGGTAAATACAGGGTGGGGAGCATAACAACATGTCAATGTAAGTTAGGAGCCCCATAGCATATGTTTTAGTCAGCAAATCAATAGGTTTTAAATTGAAAATAGATTTTAACAAGTTCAAAACCTCTATAACTTCAAATGGAGGTGAGCAAACATCGAAATAAATGAAGAGAGGCAGAGAGCCGTCTTTCAAATGCACTGCTAACTTAGATAAGGTAACAGTGTATAAGAAAAAAGACGTATATTTTCATGGCACAGCATAATAATTATGTAGATTATATTTATCTTTCCCACAGTTTGTTTCAACAGGAAACCATGACATTGTTATTTAAAGAAAAACGTAACCTGAATATTTATTAGAATATCATGTCAATGTTTGCAATACATCAGTCAGAAGGTTTGGTGTATTTTTGGGTAAACATGTATCCTTTTTATACAATACACATATTTTTGTATATCATCTGTATTAATAAAACATAGATCCTGCGTCCATCCCTATAATCCACAGAGTATTGTGTATAATTTTGAAGTTAATCACTTTATAACTTATAGAGGTTTCTGGGACAATTAATTTGAAGGAAATTCGTGAAGAAATCTACAAGATTTTTGGTAATCATGTTTGCACTTAAATGTCCATCTATATGTTCGTTAGAGGATCATGTAAAGAAATGAGGTAAATCGTCATGAACTTTTCGAGATTTTTTTGTAACAACAACTTCTGTTTATACAAGGTGTTTAACTGTACACATTGAAATATCTCAAAACTACATAGCGGATAAAATAAAGTTGTAATTCAGATTTTATTGTCTCAGGGAGGTACATTCAATGATACCCCACCCGCTGGGTGGGTGGCATAGTTGATATCTTCAACTGGAATTCTGTGTTTTATTTGTAGATTATGATTCTACAGCAAAGATTACATCTGTTCCCTCTGAAGCATTTATTTTGTTTCGCCAAAGTTGGTGCTTTAATCGAAGGGATCTAAATGGGTACACAATTGTAATTTACAACCAAGGGCACATGAAGGGGGGAGGAGGGTAGCCACCCCCCCTCCCAAAAAAAAAAGTTTGTGCTTACATTGGACAAAATGGAAATTTCCTAGTAGCAAAATCGTTCTTCATTATTTCATACTAGCAAACCCGGCAACGCTTCGCAGTCGCTAATGTGTATTGGATATATACCCTAATCTCTTCTCTTCTTCTTCCGACGTTTATCCCTTTGTCTCTCCTCTACTTCTTCATCGCCTCCTCCCACCTTCATTTGTCCATCCCCTCCTCCCCGTATCTTCACACCACTCCCTTTTACCCCACACCATATCCATCTCCTCCCCCCTCCTATCATCCCTCCTTTTTAAATCCATTTCATTCCCCCATTCTCTATCTCCTCCTCTCCATCTCTCTGATCTTATTTATTATTATTGCAATCGGGACCCGGATTGGTAATAGAAGTGAAAAAGGATGGGTAAAACTATAGGAAATGGGTTATTAGAGAGAACTTTCGAGCTGCTCTATCTGAGGTTAGTAACTTATAGTCCGTACTCTTAATGGTTATATTGCTCGAACATACATACCAATGGCGAACTGATGAAACAATCTACTGCATTTCTGTATGCAATTGTCCTTGTTCCGGTGAATCATCAAACGATAGGCATAAAAATGGATACAGTTGACCTTCTTGTTAGTTACTTTACCTGTAAGTGAATAATGAATTCTTTTTAGGAGTCTAATTGAAACACAATTAACAACATTGCTACAAACCGGTAAAATTTTAAATTCCGCGACACAGGCAACAGTTGTTGGATCGTGGGAATGAAGCCGACCAATCGTGGCAAAGCTTGAGAGAGCCAATGAAATTTTAGTTGGCGACAGTTGTTTTCTCTTCATACTAAATGATATTATTTTGAGAATCCGCATAATAATTTTGTTTCAGACACATTAAACTTACTGAGGAAGATGATGTTTTTCATGTATAAGAGTGAACCACGAGAACAACCAATAGTGTTTCCATGAACGAAAAACGTGCTACTGGTAAGAAATCGGAAAATCTCATTGGATATTGTATACTATCACCCGATTGGCTAACAGTGACATAATGCAATTTCCTGGAATCAACAGCTGTTGCCAACATTGCCCGCTAGGTCCGTGTAGCGGATATAAAATTAAACCCTACATACCAGTTAATCCCTGGCTTCAAGCAATGCTCTACCTTTCTTCTAACCATCTTGGTGTATTTGTTTGCTCTGTTACAGCGTATTTAGTCACTAGGCGAGTAGCGAATAAATAAGCTGATTGCTAGAGAATCTAGAAAATGACCCGAGCTGGAAGCGTACATTCAGTTATTCTCAAATTCTAATATTATCCGGTAGATTTGCAAAAAATTTTCTTTCATACAAACATGGTCCTGAGAATTACAAACAGAACAAAGAAAAGATCAGCCAAACTGAAGAAGCCATTCTCAAGTGATGCACTTTCGTACATGCGGCAATTCATTTTTATTAATATACATAGATGTGTCATACATAAAATATTAAATAAATAGGTATCTAAAAACCTTACTATGTCCGTTTCCTGCTTCTAAGCTATCTCCTCAACAATTCTGAGCCAAATTTGTTTAGACGTTTTTAGTTATAATTAGTGTAACTAACACGACTTTCTTTATATATATATATATATATATATATATATATATATATATATATATAAAAAATTAAGGTATAAAAAAAGGTAAACAAATGTCTGCCTAGGTGTGTTTGGATGTGGATATGTGTGAGTGTGTGTGTATTTGTTTACCTTCCTTTTTGTCCCCTAAGGTAAGTCCTTCCACTCCTGGGATTGGAATGGCTCCTTTTCCACTTCCTTAAAACCCATATCCTTCCCTTTCTCCTCTCCTTCCTCCCTCTTTTTCCCGAAGAAGCCACCACTGGTGGCGAAAGCTCGAATGGTTGTGTGTTTTTGTGTGTTTCGTGTTTCTGTCGACAAGCCTGTACTTTAGGTAAGTCAAAAATCTTTATTTTATACCATTTTCCCACCTAGAAGGTCTCCTTCTATAATATTATATATATATATATATATATATATATATATATATATATAGCTTCTGAGTACGAGTAGCACAAAAAGAATTCTGCTTAGAACTCAATGTTTTCATGTATGTCTCATAATTATGAATCATAACTAATTTTTCATAGTCACAACATCGTCCGGTAAACGTATCCACCCAGTCAATGTTGTTGTTGTTATTGTAGTCTTCAGTTCGTAGACTGGTTTTACTGGCTACTCCATATTGCATAAGTCTCTTCATGTCTGATAGTGAGAACCCACGTCCCTTTAAATCTGCTTACTGTATTTGTCTCGTGGTCTACCTCAGTTATTTTTACCCCAATGCTTTCCTACAATACTGAATTGACAATTCCTTGATGTCTGAGAATGAGCCGTACTAATGGCTCCCTTCTTTTAGTCAAGATATCCCAGAAATCTCTTTTCTCTCTAATTCTGCTCAGTACCCCCTCATTAGTTATGAGGCCTACCCATCTAATCAGCATTTTCCTGTAGCACAGAATTTCAAATCTTGTATCTTTTTCAGTGTGAACTGTTTATGGTCCACCTTTCACTCTTGTACAAAGCGACACTTCGCACAATTACCTTCAGAAAAAGTTTCCTATTCTATATCAACAAATTTCTCTTCTCCAGTTTCACAAACAGCATTAGCCCCCATGACCTTAATTTGGAATCATGTTTCCACAGTTTTGCTGTATTGTATAATTATCAAATGATAATTATACAAGAGGCATGACCTGGGCAATTCATTGGGCATAGACCTAGGAAAATTATTAGTACATGTGAAAGAGTCCCACTCATAGAAGTGGCAAAGCACACTGGCTAGCCGTGTCCGAGTGGAAAAAAATTGAAATGGAGCTTTAGGTGCCTACTTCAGATATTTTCATGTAGAGTAAACAACTTAGTGAGAGAGCAGAGCACGTCTTCAATTCTGTTAGATTCTTTAATTACAAAATAACTATTTAGGGGCAAAATAAAATTTTATTTGCACATATCAGAAGCATACATTAAAGCTATGCACGAGATACTCTTGCTAATCAACAACCACAGAAATTGTATACAAGATAAAAACAAAGAAATCCGTACACTAAAAATATATTTCGTTCACAGATTCCCAACACATCCCCTTTGAACAAATATTTTTCATTTTTACTGAACACTACACATCACAGGTCAGACCGTACTGTTTCACCAACTTATGAAACTTGTCCTTATTTAGAGGTTTGGTTAGGACATCTGACAGCATTTCTTCTGTGCATAGACAGTCTATTCTTATATTACCCTGCTCCAGGTGATCTCTTATAAAATGGTGCCTTACATCAATATGTTTGGATCTCACACTGATGACATTATTGTAAGCAAGTTTAATAGCTCTCATATTATCACAAAATATCAATGTTGGTTTTAATTTTGTATATGATTGTATCTCACACATCAGTGTTCTGATCCATAAAGCTTCTTGAATCGTGGAGGATAAGGCCATATACTCCGCTTCCACAGTGCTCAAAGCAACTGTTCTCTGCCTCTTACATGAGCAGGATATCAATCCTTCCATTAGTTTAAAACAACTTCCAGTAATTGAGTGGCTGCTTTCCAGCTCACTTTTCCAGTCTTCATCATTGTACCCTTCCAGATTTACATTTCCTTTTTTAGAATATATCAGCTTATAAGCAGTAGTTCCTTTTAAATATCTGAATATTCTCTTGATTGCCATCCAATGTTCTTTATTGCTTGATGAGGTCTTTCAGTTTCATCAGATGGTATCACATATATTTCCTCTTCTATTTTTCCATTCAGATAGACCTTCTTCACATCCATTTGATGTATTAACAGATCTTCCCTTACTGCAAGAGCTAAAATATGTCTTAATGATGAATATTTCAGCAGTGGTGAGAAAGTATCACTATAATCTATTCCTTCTTTCTGAGAATATCCTTTAACTACCAATCTGCCATTGAATTTTGGCATTGTACTCTCATGATTTTTAATACTGAACACCCATCTTGTTCTCAGTGGCTTCTTATTTTCAGGCATGTCAACCCATTCATATGTATCATTATTACAGGTGTCAGAGGGATGCCTTTTTTAGGATAGGGAGGGGGGAAAGAAAACCAGTTTTGAGAGAGCTTGTAAGACACCCTCAGTTTGGAAAAGCAGATAAACAGGAGATAGATTTTAGCAAACAATGTTTAACAGAAAGTAGTCAGAAACTTCCAGTAAATCTTACTCAAGCCATTAGTATGCAATATCAGTTATCTTTATTACATCAAAATATTCCAGGACTCAGAAATAAACTTGATGAACTACTCATTTGTATTGATGAAATAGATTCCTCTAGCCCAATTGACATAATTTGCCTCTCTGAACATCATGTGGCCACTGGTATAGATATGTTAAACATTCCAGGATTTAATTTAGCTTCACACTTCTGTAGAGTAGATATGGAGGGAGGAGGAGTTGCCACATTCATTAAAAACTGCTATAAATTCAAGAATATTGATATAAATAAATTCTGTCTAGAGCAGCATTTAGAAGCTTGTGCAACAGAAGTAGAATTCCATAACAGATGCTATATAATAGTAACTATTTACCGAGCACCTGCAGGAAATTTTAATCTATTCCTAAATCATCTAGAAGCTCTATTGGGTTATTTAACAGGAAGAAATAAAGAAATCCTGGTTGCTGGTGACTTTAATACAGATTTTCTTATGCAGTCCTCCAGTAAAAATTTATTGCAGTCAGTAACTTTGTCTTTCAATCTAACACACACCGTAAACTTTCCAACTAGGGTAACTAAAACCCCTAGGACAGCAATTGATAATATTTTTATAGACAAATCAAAGGAACAAAATCATATCATAAAACCAATAATAAATGGTCTGTCAGATCATGATATGCAGCTCCTTGTTTTAGGTATAGATTCTAAACAGATTATGAAGACTGCAAAATGTACATACAGGAGAGTAGTCAACTCACCAAAAATTGAAAATTTTAGAAAACTCCTCAAAGACATGAACTGGAAAGATGTATATAGTGCTAATGGCATGAATGAAAAATATAATGTATTCATTAATAATATTAGTATCATGTTTGAAAACTGCTTTCCTCTAAAAGTAACGCGAATTAAACAGAAGTCTATAATAAAACCTTGGATTACACAAGGAATAAAGATTTCATGTAAGACAAAAAGGAGTATGTATCTATCAGCCATGAGTAGTTGCAATGATGATGATTTAACTAAATATAAGGAATACTGTAAAATATTAAAAAAAGTTATTCAGGTATCTAAACAAATGCACTATGAAAAGAAGATAGCAACATCAGGAAACCAAATAAATACAATATGGGATATAGTGAAAGAAGAGACTGGTAGAACCAGAAAGGAACAAGAACAGGTACGGTTAAGAGTAGCTGAGACATTAGTAACTGATGGGCATAGTGTGGCAAATCTATTTAACAAGTACTTTATATCCATTACTGATAGTATGGGATTGTCTGGGTCAGTAAATAATGCGCTTGAATATTTGAAACTAGCATTTACAAATAACTTCACACACATGAATATGTCAGTCACTTCACCACAAGAAATATCTTCCATAATAAAATCTTTAAAAACAAAGAATTCCAGTGGATATGATGAAATATCAACAAAGTTAATTAAAGCGTGTTCTTGTGAACTTAGCACAATCTTAAGTTATTTGTGTAACCAGTCTGTTATAACGGGAACATTTCCTGATTGGCTAAAATATGCAGATATTAAACCTCTCTTCAAGAAGGGGGATAAAGAGATACCATCAAACTACAGACCCATTTCACTTTTGACAGCATTCTCAAAAATTATAGAAAAGGTAATGTACAAGCAGCTTCTCAACCACTTAACCACAAATGGCATATTGTCTAGAACACAGTTTGGATTTCTGAAAGGTTCCGATATTGAGAAGGCTATTTACACTTTCAGTGAGAATGTACTTAATTCATTAGATAATAAATTGCAAGCAGCAGGTATTTTCTGTGATTTGTCAAAGGCATTTGATTGTGTGAACCATAACATCCTTTTAAGTAAATTAGAATTCTATGGGGTCACGGGAAATGCTGCAAAATGGTTCAAGTCGTACCTCACTAACAGGAAACAAAGGGTGTCAGTGCAAGTGACTAGTGAATTAGGCCAATAGTCATCATCGGGTTGGGAAGAAATTACATGTGGTGTCCCACAAGGATCCATTTTAGGGCCATTGCTTTTTCTTGTGTACATTAATGATCTCTCATCAATTACACTACCAGAAGCAGAGTTCGTTTTGTTTGCAGATGATACAAGTATTGCAATAAAGAGTAAGTCAAGTATATTGATAGAAAAGTCTGCTAATGATATTTTCATGAACATTAATAAATGGTTTAAAGCCAACTCATTGTCATTAAACTTTGAAAAGACGCACTACATGCAGTTCAGAACATGTAAGAGATTTCCTGACAGCATATGCATTAAATATGAAGAAGAGCAGATAGAAGAGGTTGACAGAATTAAATTCCTGGGATTACAGCTTGATAATAAACTTAGTTGGGAGGAGCACACCACAGAACTGCAGAAACGACTCAACAAATCTGTATTTTCAATACGAGTGTTATCAGACATAGGAGACATAAAAATAACAAAGCTTGCATACTTTGCTTACTTTCATTCCTTAATGTCATATGGTATAATATTTTGGGGTAACTCTTCAAGTCAGTCAAAAGTCTTCAGAGTCCAAAAACGTGTAATACGTATTATTTGTGGAGTAAATTCACGGACGTCTTGTAGAAGCCTCTTCAAAGAACTGGGTATCTTAACTACTGCCTCTCAGTATATTTATTCCTTAATGAAATTTGTCATAAATAATATATCCCTTTTCCCAACAAACAGCTCAGTTCATACATACAATACTAGAAATAAAAATGATCTACACAAGGATTTAAAAGCACTTACTTTAGTTCAAAAAGGGGTCCACTACTCAGGAACACACATTTTCAATAATTTACCATCAAGTATAAAAAATTTAGCTATAAATAAAGATCAGTTTAAGAGGAACCTAAAAGACTTTCTAGTGGCCAACTCCTTCTACTCCATTAGTGAATTTCTAAATTGTACCAAATGATGCATGCACTCATACTATATTAGTATTAATATATTATCAGCAAAAAAAAAAAAAAAAAAAAAAAAAAAAAAAATAAACCTTAAAAAATTATGTATCTGTATTTATATTATAAGTGTATGTATTTATATTATTAGTATTACTTGTTATTCAACTTGTAAATTTTGTTTCTTGACATGTTCCACATCCACGAGGATCCCCTCAATATGGATCTACGGAACAAATAAATAATCTAATCTAATCTAATCAAAAAACGACTGTAGTTCTCTTTCCATAGCCTCTTTCCAACTTTGAGTACTGATCTAGGCCAGAGCTTCACCAACTGTGGTGCGTTCATTGTTGAAGGATTGAGCAACACACATTTCATAATCTGGGTATGTTTTTGTTTTTGCCACGTGTCTAAAACGCTTTAAACTAAATACTCTTATAGAATCTTCTGCACTTCCAAATTGTTTTCTGTTGAATCTTCTCCCTCAACTGAATCTTCTTCATCCCTTAAAATGTCTTATGTTGAATCTTCTTTCTTGATTTCATTCTCAGGTAGCATATCACTTTGCTCTTTGTCCTTATCTTCCTACATTTCAGTCTCGATCTTTTCAGAAATGTCACAGCCTATCTTTTGTTGAATTACTGTATTATTTTGACTACTGTCCTGTGGTACACTGTATTTAGAATCCTCTAAAAATACTACATCTCTACTGCTTATTATCTTCTTATTCAGAAGATTACAAAATCCGTACCCTTTTGAATCCTTACAATAACCAACAAAAATGTATTTATGGGGCTTTTCAAGCAATTTACTTCTTAATCTTTTTGGAATCTGAACCATGGCTTCATATCCAAAGACTTTTAAATGCCTTAAGTCAGGTTTGTTAGTGTCTCTCGTTTGCCACTTCCTATAATAGGTCCGGACAAACTGTGTCTGTACTGCAAGACACAGTTTTATTAAGAGGACACGTGAGCATGGTGAAGGTCTCAGTATATTAAAAAAACTCTGTACTCATCTTGTATTAGCTGCTTGTAGTAGATGGCCAGTCTGCGTTGTAGAAGTCCATCGATCCAAGACCTTGCAGCAGTTACTTTCGCTTTCATACGACAATGAAAAGGTGGTCATGGTTGAATGACGAACTCATGTAGTTGTACTTTGTTTCTTAATAAATGTTTTATTTGTCTTTTTTTAAATGTTCATGTTGTACAATGTCCAAAAAAACATCCACTAGCAGATTACTGAGCTGCTTACTGTGTCGCCAAGTGGACGTCGTCCAGTACAAACCTCTCCAGCTGCAGCACATTTTCAGTTGTAAGTGTAACCGGCTTCTCTCTAGAAGCTACATATTTTGACTTTTATTTGATTCATATTCTCGTTAAATATCTGGTTAGAGCATTATACCGCTGTGTGAATCATGTAGCGACAGTCGTCTGTCTTTATTTTCTGATTAGAAGCGACATATAGTATTTTGATTTTCGTCTGCACGTTCTCGTTTCAATTTGTAAATTGATACTGTCTCTCGTGCATATTAGATTCAAATCCGCGTTTTAACAGTGTAGTCTTCCTTTGAACGCATCACGACTGTAGTTTTTGTTTTTGTCGGCACTGTAATCATGAATAGGGACTGTGACTGCTGTGTGCGGATGCAGTCTGAGTTGGTGAGCTGTGTTAACCTCGGTTGCTCAGTTGGAAGCTTCTATCGAGGGGCGTCGTTGTTGTTGGCCCATAGTGGGGACTGAATGGACTTCCATCGTCTCCACCTATCGGCCTGCGCCATCGACATGCCCTGATACTGCTAGCAGTGAGGCAGACACCCCACCTGTGGTTGAGTGGGAGGTTGCTCCAGAGCGTGGCAGGAGGCTCAAGACATTCTGGGGGAACGATCATGAGACCTCCCTGGTTCGTCTTGCGAATAGGTTTGAGGCGCTATCTGTTCAGGACAACGTTCCTGAGTCGGATGGTGTCTCTCATCCTGAGGTCACCTCCCAGCCTGTAAAATCCAGACTTTCACAGAGGGTGGGTTTGCTTGTAGTTGGGAGCTCCAACGTTAGGTGGGTGATGGAGCCCCTTAGAGAGATAGGGAAAGAAAGCCAACGTGCACTCCGTGTGCATACCCGGTGGAGTCATTCCAGATGTGGAACAAGTCCTTCCGGATGCCATGAATGGGACAGGGTGCAGCCAACTGCAGGTGGTGGCTCACGTCGGTACCAATGATGGGTATCGCTTCGGATCTGAAGAGATCCTCTCAGGTTTTGAGCGGCTATCTGAAGTGGTAAAGAATGCCAGTCTTACTTGCAAGATGAAATCTGAGCTCATCATCTGCAGCATAGTTGACAGGACCTACTGTATACCTCTGGTACAGAGCCAGGCTTGAATCAGAGGCTCAGACGGTTCTGCGACCGTGTAGGCTGCAGATTCCTTGACTTGCGCCATCGGGTGGTGGGTTTCCGGGTTCCACTGAATAGGTCAGGAGTCCACTATACGCAGGAAGCAGCTACATGGGTAGCAGGGGCTGTGTGGCGTGGACTGGGCGGTTTTTTAGGATAAAGGGGTTGGGGGGAAAACAAAAAGGGCAATCTCAAAGGGTGCAGATGGATCACAGGAGAAATGTAGATCTGGGAACTATCGGTATAACAGTTGTTGTAAATTGTCGTAGCTGTATCGGGAAAGTGCCAAAATTCCAATTGTTAATAGAAAGCACAGAAACACACATCATTGTAGGCAGTGAAAGTTGGCTCAAGCCGGAAATAAGTTCAGCAGAAGTAGTTGCAAAAGATGTAGCTGTGTTCAGAAAGGATAGATTAAACAAAATAGGTGGAGGCGTGTCTGTCGCCATCAAAAGTAGTGTTTCGTGTAGCGAAGTTGAAGTTGATAGTTCCTGTGAGCTATTATGTGTAGAGGTTGTAACTGAAAATCGTAAGAAGTTAATAATTGGTCCGTTTTATCGGCATCCCAACTGTAACGATACAATAGCGGAAAGGTTCAAAGAAAATCTGAGTCTAATTACAAAAAAGTACACAACTCACACGATAATAGTAGGTGGAGATTTTAATTTACTCTCGATCTGTTGACAAAATTATATTTTGAAATCAGGAGGTACGAATAAAACATTGTGCGAAATTGTACTCAACGCATTCTCTGAGAATTACTTGGAACAATTAGTTCATGAGCCAACTAGATTGTAAATGGATGTGAAAACACACTTGATCTCTTAGCAACAAATAATCCTGAGCTCATAACGAGCACCAAAACGGATACAGGTATTAGTGAACACAGGGCTGTCGTAGCGAGATTGAATATCGAAAGTCCCAAAGTTACCAAAAATAAACGAAAAGTATATTCGTTCAGAAAAGCAGATAGAAATAAAATAGATTGCTTCTTGAAAGACAGTTTCCACTCGTTTCTAACACTAAACGTAGGTGTAGACCAGATGTGGCTCAAATTCAAAGAAGTGTTATCGACAGCAATTGACAGTTTTATACCAAATAAATTAATAAAAGAAGGAGGCGATCCTCCTTGATACACAAAACAGTCAGGACACTGTTACAAGAGCAAAGGAAAAGGCATACTAAATTTAAACGAACACAAAATCCCCAGGATTGGCTATCGTACACAGAAGCTCGAAATTTAGGGAGGATTTCAGTGCGAGATGCCTACAATACTTATCACAACGAAACTCTTTCTCGAAATTTGACTGAAAACCTAAAGAGATTTTAGTCATATATTAAACATACTAGGGGCAAAACACAATCAATACCCTCACTACGTGATAGTAATGGCGATCTTGCAGATCGCTTTTAGAAACTCATTCACCGAAGAAGACGAAACCAATATTCCAAATTTCGAATTACGAACAGAGGCCGCAATGAATAACGTAGAAGTAAATATCATCAGAGTAGTGCAGCAACTAAAATCGCTTAACATGAACAAGTCTTCTGGGCCAGATTGTACACCCATTACACAGTTCGTAGTAATTGATGGTATGGCATCGACAAAAACAGAGGTGATATCGGGCATTCCACAGGGTACCGTTATTGGTCCTCTGCTGTTACTTATTTACATAAACGATTTAGGAGAAAATCTAAGTAGCTCTATTAGGTTGTTTGTATATGACGCCGTCATTTACCGTCTAGTAAAATCATCCGAAGATCAAAACCAACTGCAGAACGATCTGGATAAGATATCACTATGGTGTAAAAATTGGCAATTGACTCTAAATAATGAGCAGTGTGAAGTCGTCCACACGAGTACGAAAAGAAATCCGTTTACTTTGTTTACAAGATAAATCAATCAAAATGGAAGGCGGTAAACTCCGCAAAATACCTAAGAATTACTATTACTTCAGACTTAAATTGGAACGAACACGTAGATAATGTTGTGGGAAAGGCGAACCAGAGACTGCGTTTTATTGGCAGAATCCTTAAAACATGCAACACAACTACAAAAGAAACAGTATGCACTACGCTTGTCCGTCCATTTTTTGAGTATTGCAGCTCATTGTAGGATCCTTAACATGTGGGTTTTACGGAGAACATCGAAAGAGTCCAAAGAAGGGCAACTCGTTTCGTATTGTCACGATACAGGGGAGACAGCGTTACGGAAATGATACGGGATCTGGGATGGGAATCATTACAACAATGGCGCTTATCGCTGCGGCGTGGGCTAATTACGAAACTCCAATCGCCAACATTCTCCTCCAAATGCGAAAATATATTGTTGACTCCCACTTACATAGGTAGAGATGATCATCAGAATAAAATATGAGAAATCAGAGTTCGAACAGAGAGATTCAGGTGTTCTTTCTTCCTGCGCGCTATTCGAGAATGGAATGGGAGATAAATAGTATAATGGTGGTTCGATGAACCCTCTGCCAGGCACTTAAATGTGATTTGTGGAGTATCCCATGTAGATGTAGATGTATCATTTCTGTAACACTGTCT
Organism: Locusta migratoria; assembly: GCA_026315105.1. Classification (NCBI taxonomy): domain Eukaryota; kingdom Metazoa; phylum Arthropoda; class Insecta; order Orthoptera; family Acrididae; genus Locusta; species Locusta migratoria. The sequence continues at coordinate 206,938,992 of CM048748.1, forward strand.
CCCCTGTATCGTGACAATACAAAACGAGCTGCCCTTCTTTGGACTCTTTCGATGTCCTCCGTCAAACCCACCTGATAAGGATCCCACACTGGGCAGCAATACTCCAAAAAAGGCCGGACAAGATTAGTATATTCAGTCGCTTTAGTAATTCCGTTGCACCTTCTAAGGGTTCTGCCAATAAAACGCAGTCTCTGGTTCGTCTTTACCATGACATTATCTACATGTTCTTTCCAGTTTAAGTCTGAAGTAATAATAATTCCTAGGCATTTTGTGGAGTTTAAGGGCTTTACATTTGATTGATTTATCTTGTAAACAAATTTTAACGGATCTCTTTTTGTACTCATGTGGACGACTTCACACTGCTCATTATTTAGAGTCAATTCCCAATTTTTACACCATAGTGATATCTTATTCAGATCGTTCTGCAGTTGGTTTTGATCTTCAGCTGATTTTACAAGACGGTAAATTATGGCATCATCTGCAAACAACCTAATAGAGCTACTTAGATTTTCTCCCAAATCGTTTATGTAAATAAGGAACAGCAAAGGACCAATGACACTACCCTGTGGAACGCCCGATATCACCTCTGTTTTAGTTCAAATGTTCAAATGTTTGTTAAGCTTATGGGACTTAACTATGAGGTCATCAGTCCCTAAACTTACAAACTACTTATGAACTACTTACGAACTAGGACGGCACAAATATCCATGCCCGAGGGGGGATTCGAACCCCCGACCATAGTGGCCGTGCTGACCGTGACTGGAGCGCCTCAATCCTGTTTTAGTTGATGCTTTACCATCCATTACTACAAACTGTGTCCTCTCTGACAGGAAATCCCGTATCCAGACGCAAATTTGGGGTGATATACCATAACCACGCAATATATAAAACATTGTCCACCCTAATTTATTTAAATAAAGGTAAAACTCTAATAATGTTGTGCAATAGTTAGAAGATGTACTTGTTGTTTCTATACTAATACACAAGTTTATGGGAATAGCATATTCCATAATTATGCGTTAATGCATTTTTAGTGTTTGTAGTTATTATTTACGAAAGTATTCAAGTTGAATGTTAAGTAAAGAGACAGAAAAGTTATGTTTAAATCTAAATACTATCTCTTAAACGTGTTTTAATAATAGTGTTAATAGTATTTCAAACAGAGTGTGAAAATGTGGTTTTTACATGACTGGTGGTAAAGTTTTATTTAAGGTTTCTAATATTTCGTGTTTGCAATGGATTTGTAAGGAATGCACAACATAGCAGAAACGTTACAGGTTTCTTCCTAGTCCATACTTCATAAGGTGTCTTATTCCTCACAAGCTTTGGTAGGTGATATATTAATTAAATATACTGCAGTTGATACAGCCTCAGCTCAGAAACACACTGGTAACTCAGCATCACTTAACATAATTCTTGCTTTCTCTACAAAGGTTCTGTTGGCTCGTTCTGCTACGCCATTCTGAGCAGAACTACAGCAGATTGTAGTCTGATGCCTGATACCCATTTCATTCAACTACTTCTTAAAGTATTTGTTTACATATTATGAACCATTATCTGATCTAATAATTTTAATTTTCTTCCCTCTCTCTTTCTACCATTTTACAATACACAGAAAATACATCATTCACTTGATCCTTGGAACTTATAAAGTAAACGTGAATATATCTAGAGAAATCATCTATGAAAGTCAAAAAATAATGGTTCCCTCCTATGGATTTATTCTCCATTGGTTCACAGAGATCCGATTGGATGATTTGCAAAACATCTGTAGGTATACTTTGACTTGATTTAAATGGCAGTCTGGCCTGTTTCCATCACAGACATACTTCACCTTGCACATCATTCTTCCTATAATTTTCCAAGCCAGTTCGCATATTTTTTAAATAATGCCATACTTTTCCTATTCAAATGTCCAAGTCTCCTACGCCACAAGAAATTTTTGCAGCATAAACATGATGGTTTACAATTTCATTAGTATTTTGAACTGTATTTAATTTATAAATACCCCTTACATTATTTGCATTAGCAAGAATATTGCCACAAGATTCAATTCTTTTTAGCTCCATCTATATCAAAGATAACTTTGTTACCCTTCTTTACTATTTCACTTACTGACAGTAAATTACTTGCAGTTTTCTTGACATAATGTTCATCATGTGCAGTAACAGTTTATTTTTCCCCATTGACTAACAGTTTAAGATCAATTTTTCCTGCAAGTTCACACTTAGACCCATCAACTGTAGAAGTTCCAACACCAGTCTTTGTAAGAACATCATACAAACTGATGAATCTTTAATAATGTGTACAGAGGCTCCTGAATCTAGAAACCATTCCGCATGTTCATCACTTGCTTCACTAAAGGAATAAAAAGCAGAAAGTGCCTTAGCTTTCTGGGTAGTTTTCCCGTCAGGGTTACTAGAATTATTATACTTTTTTTCTTTTGTACTCAATCTTTCGTTATATTGTAATGCAAAATGTCCAGTCTTCTGGCATCTGGAACATTTTACTGGCTTCTTCTTCTTCTTGTATTTGGTGTATAAAGCTGACGCTTTCTCCTTCTCTTGTGCATAAGAATCTTTCTCAATTTTCACGTGATGTAGAATCTTCACATTCACACTGTCTGCTGTACTGGATATTCCTGAACTTTCCATAATCATGAGTGAATACTTCTCTGGTAGTTCAGATAACAACAAAGTTCCAAGCCATTCGTCTGCAATTTCGAAACCCATACTACGCAGACGATTTGAAACTGAAATTATTTTATTTACATATTCGTGTACGATTTTGTACTTGTTCAGTCTTGTAGTTATCAGATCAAAAAGTAATCCTACTTTTCTGGTTAAACCTCTGTCTTCAATGGCGATTTTCAATTTTTACCTCCTTTCTGACGAAGCTTTTTCCATGTGAACGTAATTTACTGGATCAATCAAAAAGATTAGTTTAGACTTTGCCTTCCGATCCTTATCGTAAAAACTTGATTCCGTAGGTTGCAATGTACCATCGATGACGCCCCACAGGTCATCTAAGTTTTGATACACCTCAACAGCGAATTTCTACTTAGAATAATTCTCGCCACCTAAAAGCCGCTCTATATGCGGTACTTGTGCTGTACCCATATTGCCGCGAGACAGAATCTCAAAGCATTGCAAATTACGCGCTTTTAAGATCGCTTTCAGAGATATAGCTCTCAACACCCGTCCCAAGTCCTTTGGTAAAGATATCTGCAATCTGGTCTTCTATACACACATGTTCAACAGTAATGATTTTATGGTGATGAAGTTACCTCACAAAGTTATATTTTACATTGATGTGCCGCAACTGACGATGTTCCCATTTTTCCAATATCCTTATACAAGACTGATTGTCATCAAATATACGAACTGGTAGCTGCTGTGGGATTCCAATATCATCAAGCAAGTATTTTACCCATAGTAGCTCAGCAGCGGCTGTTGCCAGAGCTATATTTTCTGCCTCTGTAGAAGACAAAGCAACACTTGTCTGTTTCTTTGTTGCCCAAAATATGGTATTTCCAAACTGTTGTAAACGATAGCCAGAGGCAGATCTTGCATCTTCTTTTTGTTCCAGTTTGCATCAGCATAGGCTAAAAGAACATGTTTATTTCCTTTATGATAATATAGTTTCATATTGATGGTTCCTTTGATGTATTTTAAAACTCTTTTCAAGCATCTCCAGAGTTCTTCTGATGGATAGTTTTGGTATCTGGTCAGGAAGTTGACTACAGCACACAAATCAGGTCTTGTTGCTGCTGTTGCAAACATCAAGCATGCAATCAACTCTCTGCATGGTTTATCAGTCCTTTTTCCTTCTTTGATTTCCAGTTTAGCTTCGATAGGTATCTTGACTGGTTTACAATCTTGCATGTTGAAGCGTTGTAACAAACTCTTCAAATATGATGTTTAGCTCAGTCACATTACTCCTTCATTCTTTGAAATCTCAATACCGAAGAATGATTGTGGTTCTCCAAGTTCCCTTACTTTAAACTTCTGCTGTAATTGAAATTTCACTTTTTCCATTTGCTCTCTGTTATTTTCTACCTTCAAAATATAGTCAACATAGAGCACATAACAGGTTCATTTAAAAACATGTAGTAAATACATTTATCTGCTTCTGACTGACTGAATCTTATAGAGGTATGAAATGACTGAACAGAATGATTCAGCGCTAGTGGTGCTTGCTTCAGTCCATATAACGATTTTTGTAATTTACAGACCAAACTAGTTATGTCTTCCAGATCTTCAAAAATAGCCACTCCTTCAGGAATATCCATGTATATTTCCTCCTTGAGTAATCCATGAAGAAAAGCATTCGCAACATCAAATTGTTCCGTATCCAGTTCTTATTGTACTGCAATTGCAAGCCAAGCCACTGATGCATAAGTTTCCTCATAGTAAAATCCCTTTTTCTGTTAACATCCTTTAGCCACAAGTCTAGCCTTGTATCTTATGATATATCCATCTTTGTCTTTCTTCAGTTTGAACACCTACTTACTGCTGTTGGTCTTCGTTCCAGCGGGTAGTTTAACAAAGATCCAAGTCTTGTTTTCCTTTATAGAATCAATTTAATCCAGTACAACTTGATACCAGTGTTCCTTATCTTCACGTTTTGCAGTTTCCTTGTAACTCTTTGATATATCATTAACAAATGTTTCAGCATTTAGAGCTAGAACTGAATAGTCATCTAAATATTTGGGAGGGTTCCTCTTCCTGGTAGAAAGCTGTACTACTTCTTTTTCTGTTTCTTCTTCATCACTGGTCAGTTGTGGTATGGGCAATCTTCCATGATCCTCATCAGTTGATTTGACATCTTTTTCAGTGAATCTAGCTTCATTCTTGTCTTTGTGTTCCTTCTCTGAAGGTTGATGCACAGGTTGTGTAACCCAGTCCTTTACTGGTGTACTTTCAAAATCAAATCTTCCTTCATAAACACAATATTCCTTCCTGTAATTATTTTTTCTTCATCTGGACACCAAAGTCTGTAGCCATCTGTAGATAGCCAGTAAAGTAGCACTTCAAAGATTTGCTGTCAATCTTCTCTGTTCTCAGTTCCTTTGGTACCAGCAGATAAGTACTACAACCAAATACTCTCAATTTACTCAAATTAGGTTTCTCACTAAACCACAAAGCTGCAAGAATCTTTCCATCGAATACAATAATAGGACTTCTATTGAGTAAGTATAAGGTAGTACAAACAGCTTCCGACCAAAATGTCTTACCCAATGTACAGTGAAGTGTCAAACAACGAGCTTTCTTAATAAGAGTTCTGTTCATTCGCTCTGATACACCATTTTACCGAGGAGTATATCTAATTGTACACTCAAAGTGTATGCCTTATTCTTCAAACAATTACTTCAACTCATTTGACATGTATTCACGACCATTATCACATCGAAATCTGTTGATCTCTGAGTTAAAATGAGATGTAGACATGGGATGAAACATCTTCACCTAGCGAGTCACTTCTGACTTAGATTCCAGTGGGTAGGCCACAGTGTGATGTGTAAAGTCATCAACAAATGTGAGCACATACTTATTTACATCAAATTATTTCGGTGAGATTGACCCACACAGGTCACTGTGGATCATCTCAAGAGGTCTGGTGGCACACTTCCTCGTGTGAATGTGTGGTAGCTGCGACTGTTTTCCTTCGATACAATGTAAGCATTGATCCACGGGGATTGCTGAATTGTTCATTTTCATACCAACAACCTGTGACTGGAGACGTTTAATACTATCATAACTCAAATGACCTAATCTGCTGTGCCACAGTTGTATATTTGTTTCAGTAGAAGCAACTGACAAGACTTTACATTGCAAAAAGTTTAAAACATATAGCTGAGATTCTATTTGCAATAGCAATGACTTCTTTTCCCTTTTTAATAAAACCTTGACCCTTTTCAAATGACATACTAAAACCATTCATTTCAAGTTTTCTAACAGACAGCAAATTATAATTGAGATCAGGCACAGATGAAACATCTTTCATTGTAATCTCAATTTCCCTTCCTTTTACTACACTAGTGACATTAATTTCACCCTTTTCTTTGGCCTCAAGAAAAATACCTGACTTTGGTACTTTCACTTTAATTGGTTTTTCCAGTTTCTTCAAAGTACTGAGAGGTATTCTACTGTTAAATAAGTGTTCTGTCGCTCCAGAGTCCAAGAACCACTTCATATTGTTTGCTGCTCGATCTCCACTTGATGCTGCAAAACAATACCCATCTTCCTCTTTGGTGTCAGATACATTCACCAAGTTGCTGTTTCCTGAATTCTTGTTTCGTAATTTAACTCTGCAGTTAGCCCTTTTGTGACCTGATATTCCACAGCGATGACAATTAAGTTGAAAGAATTCCCGGAATTTCCTTGCTGATTTCTTGTTTTATTGGCCTATGACGAACTTTTTTCGTGACACTGTTGTGTCTGAAAAGCTGTAGGAGGCGGTGTGTCGTAATTTTTATTTTTCTTGACTATTCCCTTCCGTTTCGACACTTCATCCAGCAGCGTATTATTCACGAAACTCAGCTTCCAGTCTTTCATTGACAGTGTTTCAATAGCTGTGACAACTGCGTTGTATTCCACTGGCATCATTAAAAGTAGATGACACACAATGTCCATTTCTTCAACGATAGCGCCCGTAGAACGTAAATCTCGTATTAATTTATCAAACTTTAAAAAAAATTATTAACTAGTGTATCATTTTTCGCATGAAACTTCATAGTTAATAGTTTTTTTCTGAGCAAAAGTTAACTAGCAACTCCTTTCCTCTCAAATGTATTACACAGAGAAATCCATAAATCAAAGGACATTACCTTATCTTTTGCGTATTCCAGATGAACGTCACCTATGCGTTGAATAATGGTGAGCTTTACATTTCTGATCTTATTTCACCAGTTCGACCAATTGTGTTTCCTTTGCTGTACGCTGCGTGTCCGTCTCACCGTTGGTAAATTCCACTTTTGTCAGATAATTTTCCTGCACAAATTGTAAAAGTTCCAATTCCTTGAGAAGGGTTTCTAATCTGAATTCCCAGTACTGAAATGTGTGCCGTCGAACAAGGCAATACGATACTTTTCAATTTCTGTTGCCATCTCGAAAATATTTACAGGAGAGTCCACTATGGGCCATGTATTTTATGAATAATTCCGTTTTAAGACTTTTCTGGCAGATATCTTGATACATTTACTCTTAATTAACACGCTAAAACGCAGAAAACGTTCACTTATTAACATCAGACTTTATTTAAAAAAATAATAAAAGAATAAAAAAAAAACAGTGAAACACAGAATCTCAAAGCAATGCAAATTACGCGCTTTTAAGATCGCTGTCAGAGATATAGCTAGTCTACAATCTTTAAATCGCACTCTCAACAGTAATATAAGTAAAATAATTATATAATATCTCTGACCATTTGTTTTATGGACTGTGACGATAAAGTACTGTAATTTGCCACATTACATTTTGCAGTTATATGTTCAGTTTCAAAATATGTCATATTATGACAAAAGGAAGTATTGAACCTTCTGTTAGTGTGTTCAATTCTTAGCTGTGTTTGTACACATGTAATAAATCACAACATAACTATATTTTGCCAACCATAAGTGAACATGACAGTGGGTCGCCAATGTGATGCCAACAATGAGAAAGTGTGCTGCTGTTACTGTGAGCGATCTTACCGCTGCCACGACCACCTTTGATGCTGCCGCTATTGTTACTGCTATGCTGTAGTTACGAGCTGTTTGTTCATAAGCAGGAACCCTCTGCTTAGCAGGTCAGCGGCGCCAACAAATGAAATCTTGTGAACAACAACAGTTTTATGATTCTTGAGTTTCTCCCGGCGTATTTGATAATCAAAATATCCATGATTGTACTGCCGGTCTATATTGTCCAATGGGCACAACATTTCGGCGAACATACATGTCGCCATCATTAGGTGAACTGACGGACTGAGCTCCTGGAAACGCGCCGGCACAGGGATCCTCACGACACGGCGGATCGAAGGGAACTGGGTTATAGCCCGGTAGCGGGCGACTTAAATACCCTCGGCCCGTGGAGCGACCTCTCCGTGGTCCGTGTCCCGCGCCGCGATCGCGCAGTGCAACCGATTGCGACGGCGTCTGAGATATCGTCGATGTGAGGGCTCTATCCGCCGTGGTCGTCACTTCGTTACGTTTGCTATATTTACTCTTAATTAATCCAATCGCTGGTTCCCAAGCTTTGCTAAGATTATAGCCACAGTCTCGGTTTATGAGATCGTCACTTGTGCGAATTTCAATGGCCTCTCTAACGATGCAGTCCCAGTATCTCGACGTCTGTACCAGAATCCTTGTGCGTTCATACTCCAAACATACTGACAAACAATGTTCAGCGACCGCCGACTTGCTCGGATACATCAATTGTGTGTGCCTCTGGTGTTCAACACATCGATCCTCGACGGTACGCATCGTCTGTACGCACACTGATCTGTATTTACACGCAGACAGCTGTCACCACCCTTCACAGAGGAATGGGGTACTTAAAACTCTAGTACATAGGACGCGCACTATCTCCGACGCAGAGTGTCTACCCCAGGAATTGGAACACCTGAGAACTGTATCCCGAAAAAATGGGTACTCAGAGTGGCAGATTCAGTGGGCTCTCCGCCCAACCACTACAGCACAACCTGTGGAAACAGATGAAAACACGACGGAGGTTGTAGGCACTGCGTTCATTCCATATACCGGCGCACTCTCGGGGAAGGTCGCACGCATTTTGAAAAAACACCAGGTTGGAACTGTCTTTTGTCCACCGAATAAAATTCACGCACTGGTGGGGAGCGCCAAAGATGATCTCGGTTTGAGGAAGGCCAGCGTGTACCAGATTCTGTGTCAGTGTGCCAATTGTCTGTCCAATACCGTTCCTTGACATCTTGGTCAAGAGAAGAGCTGATGCCACCCTGGGTCATGGTGTGTATCGAAAGACAACGCACACTGATCTGCATTTACACGCAGACAGCAGTCACCACCCTTTACAGAGGAATGGGGTACTTAAAACTCTAGTACATAGGGCGCGCACTATGTCCGACAAAGAGAGTCTACCCTACGAATTGGAACACCTGAGAACTGTATTCCGAAAAAATGGGTACTCAGAGTGGCAGATTCGGTGGGCTCTCCGCCCAACCACTACACCACAACCTGTGGAAACGGATGAAAACACGAGGGAGGTTGTAGGCACTGCGTTCATTCCATATACCGGTGCACTCTCGGGGAAGGTCGCCCGTATTTTTAAAAAACTCCAGGTTGGAACTGTCTTTTCTCCGCCGAATAAAATTCGTACACTGGTGGGGAGCGCCAAAGATGATCTCGGTTTGAGGTAGGCCGGCGTGTACCAGATTCCGTGTCAGTGTGGCAAGTCATATATTGGACAGATGATGATGCGTACCGTTGAGGATCGATGTGTTGAACACCAGAGGCACACACGATTGATGTATTTGTGCAAGTCGGCGGTCACTGAACATTGTTTGTCGGAGAATCATGAATGCACTAGGATTCTGGTACAGACGTCGAGGTACTGGGACTGTGTCGTTAGAGAGGCCATTGAAATTCACACAAGTGACGACCTCATAAACCGTAACTGTGGCTATAATCTTAACAAAGCTTGGGAACCAGCGATTGGATTAATTAAGAGTAAATATAGCAAACGTAACGAAGTGACGACCCTCACATCGACGTCATCTCAGACGCTGTCGCAATCGGTTTTACTGCGCGACCGCGGCGTGGGATGCGGACCACGGAGGGGTCGCTCCGCAGGCTGAGGGTATTTAAATCACCCGCTACCGGGCGAGCACCCAGTTCCCTTCTAGCCGCCATAGTGTGCGGATCTCCATGCCGGTGCGTTTCCAGCAGCTCAGTCCGTCAGTTCACCTGATGATGGCGACATGTATAATGGCCGAAATATTGTGCCCGTTGGACACTATAGACTGACAGTACATCCGTGTATATTTTGATTAACAACAGTTTTATTTTAGTTCAGTTTTTACACATAGAGTTTCATGTAAATTAAACTGTAATTAATTATTTTACGAGCTGTTTATATATACTCCATTTTGACCAAGTTCTTCCTCTTCCTAAATCTAGGAAGAGGAGTAACTTGGTGAAAATGGTAGGAACAAGGTTTTAAAGTGTAAGGCATATCCAGGGGAAGATATAGACTCTGACCATAACTTATTGGTTATGAACTGCAGATTAAAACTCAAGAAACTGCTGAAAGGTAGAAAAGTTAGGAGATGGAACCTGGACAAATTGAAGGAACCAGAGGTGGTGGAGGGTTTCAGAGGGAGCATTAGGCAAGGATTAGCTGAAACGGGGGAAAGTAATGCAGTAGAAGAAGAATGGATAACTCTGAGAGATAGGGCAGTGAAGGCTGCAGAGGATCATATAGGCAGAACGACAAGGACTAATAGAAATCCCTATATAACACAGGATGTACTGAACTTAATTGATGCAAGGAGAAAATATAAAAATTCAGCAAATGAAGAAGGAAAAAGGGAGTAGAGACGTCTGAAAAATGAGGTTGACAGGAAGTGCAAACTGGCTAAGCAGGAGTGGCTTGAGCAGAAATGCAACACCGTAGAAGAATGTATAAATAGGGGTAAGATAGATACTGCCTACAGGAAAATAAAAGAGACATTTGGAGACAAGAAAAGTAGCGGTATGAATATCAAGAACTCGGATGGAAAACCAGTACTAAGCAAAGATGGGAAAGCTGAAAGGTAGAAGGAATATATAGAAGGTCTGTACAAAGGAAATAAACTTGAAAGCAGTATTCTAGAAATGGAAGATTATGTAGAGGAGTATGAGAGAGGAGATACTATACTGCAAGAAGAATTTGACAGAGCACTAAAAGATTTGAGTAGAAACAAGGCCCCTTCAATAGATGACATCCCGTCTGAACTGTTGATATTGTTAGGAGAGCCAGTCATGAAGAAATTGTTCCACCTAGTACGCAAGATATATGAGACAGGGGCAATACCCTCTGACATCAAGAAGAATATAGTAATTCCAATTCCAAAGAAAGCAAGTGCAAACAAATGTGAAAATTACAGAACTAGCAGTTTAATAAGTCATGGTTGCAAAATACTGACACGAATAATTTACAGACGAATGGAAAAACTAGTGGAATCCGTTCTTGGGGAAGGTAAAGGTAAATCAGTCAACAATCCGAAGATTGGTTTGAACACCACAGTGCTTTACTAGGCATGGTCCTGTTTGGAGGTGGTATGCCGTTGCCTTCCTCCGACCTTCGAACTGACTTACCCAGCCAGTTATAGGGGGACCTACAGTTTAACGTGGGTTCTGAACCATGGTGCTACTCGGTATTTTTCACATGAGCAATACTGCCAGAGGTGAAAGAAGTGGAAAGTGACAGATAAAAATCCTAGGACCTGGCGGGGATAGAACCCGCGACCTTTGGATTTGTAGTCTGGCACTCTACCACTGTGCAACTGAGGCGAAGATCAGTTTGAATTTAGGAGAAATGTTGAAACACGGGAGGCAATACTCACATTACGACTTATCTTTGTAGACTTAGAGAAAGCTTTTCACAATGTCAACTGGAATACACTGTTTCAATATCTGAAGGTAGCAGGAGTAACATATTGGGAGCGAAGAGTTATACTCAACTTATACAAAAAACCAAACAGCGGTTATTAGAATCGACGGGCATGAAAGGGATGCAGAAGTTGGGAAGGGAGTAAGACAGGGTTGTAGCCTTTCACCATTGTTGTTCAATCTGTACATTGAGCAAGCAGTGAAAGAATGCAAGGAGAAATTTGGAGAGGGAATTAAAAATCAGGGAGAAGAAATAAAAACTTTGCGGTTTGCTGATGACATAGTAATCCTGTCAGAGACCGAAGGATCTGGAAAAGCAATTGAATGGAATGGACAATGTCTTGAAAAGAGGTTATAAGATGAACATCAACAAGAGTAAGACAAGGATAATGGAATGTAGAGTCAGAAAATCAGGCGATTCTGAAGGAATTAAATTAGGCAATGAGGCAATAAAAGTAGTAGACGAGTTTTGTTACTTGGGTAGCAAGATAACTTCTGATGGCCGAAGTAAAGAAGGTATGGAAGTGAAGTGTGGACAATAAGGAGTTCAGACAAAAAAGATGATAGAAGCTTTTGAAATGTGGTGCTACAGACGAATGATGAAAATTAGATGGGTAGATCACGTAACTAATAAGGAAGTGCTCAACAGAATTGGGGAGAAAAGGAATTTCTGGCGGATTCTGACTAAGAGAAGGGATAAGTAGGTGGGACACATACTGAGACATCAAGGAATCATCAGCATAGCATTACAAGGAAGTGTGTGGGGTAAAAATCGTAGAGGGAGACCGATGGACGAATACAGTAAGCGGATTCAAAGGGATGTAGGTTGCCAGACGTATTCTCAGATGAAGAGACTTGCACAGGACAGGTTAGCGTGGAGAGCTGCATCAAACCAGTCTGAGGGCTGAAGACCACAACAATAACAACCTCCTCTTCCACTGTCCAATTAATGCAAGCCTACTCATTTTATTTCTTGTGCAATTGTTTCCATAGTATAATTGGTTCAAATGTTTGTTAAGCTTAAGGGACTTCTGCGGGGTCATCAGTCCCTAAACTTACAACCTACTTATGAACTACCTTATACTGAAGACGGCACAAACATCCATGCCCGAGGGGGATTCGAACCTCCGTCCATAGCGGCCGTGGAGACTGTGACTGGCGTGCCACAGACCGCTCAGTCACTGCGGTCGGCTATAATTGGTTAAATTATAAAAATAAGTCATAGATTATTAAATTCAATAGGCTTTATTTTTTTTTAATGGCCTTTCCTCAGAACCAAATCTTGGCTGCACCACTGGTTTTAGTATTTATGTTCGATATACATAAAACATTTATAGCCTTTGTCCGGGAGACAACTTATTAGAGAATCGTGTAAAAATTTTGAGTAAATCGATCAAGACCTTTTCGAGATATTTAGTTACAGCATTGAAAATCGACTAGTCTTCAGCGGCACATGTAATTGTATTGGAAACGGAAGTCGCTCGAAGCAGAAATAGTTTCTTTTGCGCAGGTACACTTCTTCCAGACATTTAACCATGGAGGTTAACCGCCAGAAAGGCGCTTGTCGCTTGTCAACACGCTTACACACGTCCAATTTGGCATTAAGTCGGTTGGTGCATCATCTCTCTGGTGATCATCTCTCTGATACTGAATCAACAGAAGTTTGAGCAGTGTCTCCAGCCAACACAGACGATTTTGTGAGGTAGTCATTGTTGACCTCTTTATTTCTTACTCTTCGATTGGCTTGTGATAACTCTACGTAATTATTGCAGTTAAGATCTTTATTAAACATATTAATACGTAAGAGGGACTGATGACCTAGCTGTTTAGTCCCCTAAAAACCAACAACAACAACAATACGTAAGACGATTTGAGCTACGATTACAAAACACATTTAACCAGCTTTTCTTCTGCAGGAGACAGACAGAGCTTGTTCCTCCCTGTCGCATATCGTCCTTTGGCGGTCGATGTTGGTGCTGAGCTTCCCCCACTCTCCGTCGACCTACGTCAGTTTTTTCATAAAACGATAAATGAACCCTGTAGGGGGATGGAGGAAACACCTCCGCCCACCAACTTTCCGGAAACTGGATGTTGACGCATTGCTGGCAATACACTTTCGCTCCCACACTGGTAACAACTTATGCTCTAACCAAGGCTTAGTGGCGTTGAAGGATGGGTTTGTTTCTCCTAATTCCGTTACAGTTCTTAAAGGACTGCTAGTACTATTATTTTAATGAAAGAAAAGCATTAGTAGAATTTACATTGTGACAACTGAAAAGTTGCAGACTAAATATAAAATTGGCCCCTCGTATAACATTTGTGTAATCTATACGGTATTAACGTTTTCTTGTGAACGATCCATATCAGTTGGGTTAAATCGGCGATGTGGACCATTTTGTAAGACGTATTCAGGTATTTCAGCTGCCATCGATGCCCGACGATACAGCGGAACCTTCATTTCTAGCATTGTGCACTTAATTACCACATGTCCGAAACTTGCCAGAAGAACTTTACTACTTTGTGTTGTATAACTGCACATGCATAATTTCCTAATTTTGTGTCTCCATGCTTAGAACACAGGTTTAGATTGCTTTTGGAGCAGTTGTGATGTGACAGGAGGCGGGGTGGGGTTGGCCCTGGAACTTCTTAAATAACCTTCCCCTCATCGTCATACTACCTTATCCGCGCTAGTGAGAAGTGTCGTCTATTGTCGAGACCTTGGTAGGGAACTTGTGTGCGACATATGTCCCTGGCATTTTTGAAAGTTAAAACTCGAAGGTTCTCTTTCAAAGATTCATCGATGAAGGGGGTGAAATTATACTAAGAATAATGAACATAAATTAGGCTAATACTAACTTGTATGTTGAATTTATTGTCATGCCTCGATCGTGATTGAGGTATGGTTCAGAAACACGCCATATTACTCTGTTGAAGAATACCTCCAAAGTAACTTAGAGAATATGCACAATTAAATTAAATTCATAGATTGATAGCAATTAAGATGTATAATGACAGATAATTATTTATGTAAAAGGAACACTGTAATAATGTGTATAAGCTGTAAATTATGTAATCAATTTGTAATCTAAAAAGATAAAATGTATATGTAAAACCCCATATGACGAAGCCAATTGCGTGGTGAACATGCTGAAAGGCCAATAAATAAACAAACGAATAAACAAACAGGAAGAAGCGATGTATAGAAGAGTATATTAAATTATAGATATTTAACAGCAAACGTTCGATATAGCTATTTTCACACGCTACATTACCAACCAAAAATACATTATAGTTTTGGCTGCTATATAAATACTAAAAGTACAATCATTTGTAGAAACCTCTTTAAATTACACAATTGACGATAAATATTGCGATATTTGGATGGTGCTTTAAATCGAAGTTTGGTCTCGAAAAGCGCTTGATCCTAAATTGCACAGAAACCAAATTGGATAAATCAGTAAAGTTTGGGAAGTTTTGTATAGCATGCGGTGTGTTATTTCGCTTCAACAATTAATTTCCTTAATGCAAATGCCGTGTGTATAAATTGATATAAAGACACAGAGATAAAAATACAATCTTTGAGTTAGTGTACATCAGTGCTCCGAGATGAAACATGTTTGAAAGTTTGAGAATGGCGAGAAGATGTTATTGTGTTTATAGTGAAAGCTGTCTGTGTAATATTTGAGCTTTAAGTAAACATCTAGTACTTGGTATTGTCTTGAGTGGGACACCTCTGTTTCGTTTTTGGCATGTACCTCTTAAACTGTGAGAAACCGATCAAACTGAAAACGGCGTCATAATGTTCGATGCTTTTAGACGGGCATTTCTGTATTTCTTTGATAAAGGAGAGGAGATAGTAAATAAAGCGACGAAAAGGTAAGGTTTAACAGTGTATCATTCTCAGTTCGACGGGTGAAATTGTGATAAATGTTAGTAGTCTCTTGTCAATTTGAGTGGAATGTTACATTTGTTTACAGACCAGTACGAAGAAGGCAAGCCCTCTGAAATATTTTGGTCCCAATTTCTTAGTCTTTTTACATATTTGTGATGTCGCAGAAGGTTTCACTAAGGGAAGCATTGAAGTTTTGGAAAGCACCTGTTAGGTATGAACCCCCACCAGTTTGCGGTTTGGGAGGCATTACATTTTCGTTGTTTAATGATTCTAGATATCGTGTTATCAGTGTTTTGTATTCCTTTATCCATGCTGTACATTGCCTTCGTAATTCAATAGTCCTAATTGTTTTATTGCTGTCTTCATAATTTTCTTTGGTGTGTCACAAAAATAAATGTTGGAAATTGTCTCTTTGGGTGTTACATTGTTCTAAGTAGAGCCTAATGGTGTTTGGCAGTGTTGAATACTTTTTCAGTTTGACTTCTTATGCCTGTGCCCTCATTTTAATAGCATTAAATAAAACCTATCATCCTTATAATTGTAAAATGACAATGTTCCAACATGCAAAACCCCATTGAAGGCTTAATATAGGCCTATTGATTTGCAGCAAAGTTGTCACATTTCTTTTACACTGATTTTTCGTATCTAAACATCACAATAAATGTATCAATCATGGAAATATATGTGCCTGCGGTACTTAATATAGGCTGACAATTTCTTCAGGGATCTTTAGTGCTATGTTTGGTAAATAGACCTATTGGCAATTTGTAAAATTTCTGTGCATTGTCTTATGTCAGTTTGAGCACTTGGTTTCAATATAGTGTTGTGCAATTTAGATGTTTTGATGTGATAAGAGAACATAAATGAACATATTGATCTAGTATATTCATTACTGTCCGTTTGGGCCACAGGATAATATTCAGTTTTGATTTTGATTTGTTGTTTTAAATGTTCAAGATGGTGGTATACAGTCCTGATGTGAAAAACCGTGCAGTCCTTCAAATGTATGAATTTTGGTCACATGTTTTTGAGTTGTAACACCAAACCTGTTTGTAGGGCCTGTGGATGTTGGTTGCATTTGAAGGTACCTTGTGCCCTCCCAGCGTGTGAATTGCAGAGAGTACTCCTACTCATGTTCAACGACAGAAAAATGTATAGTAATACAAGACTTACGATATACCAAGAGGCCAAGAATAAATTAGTGTCTGCATCCTGCACACGTGACAATGGGGTGTGCTAGATCTATGGCTAAGTTATCCTTTCTGGTGTGGTATTCTCTCCTATAGTGATTTCTCAGGACCACTCAATTATTCAAGTTATGCTGTTGGTTGGGGGCTCTTCTCTCACTGGTTTGCACTTCACCTTGGGGGCCTTATCTCCCTATCATCCTTTCAATGTCAATCCCCAACCTCTAGCCAACAAATCTCTCTCCTCTGGCTTATTTCACCATGAAGGGACACGTTTGGACACTTCCGTCTGAGAAGCCCTCCTAAACATGAAAATTGTCAAAAGGGGAGGTGGGTGGAGGGGGGGGGGGGAAACCCCTCGAAGAAGGAAATTGTCATGGCCTCATGCTGCCGAACCTTACACATTCATGCATTCCACCAACATGGACCCTTGCCCCTATATAGCTACAAGAGCTATTTTACAAATGACCCAAACACAACACCCACAAGAAGACTGCTTGCAACGGTGGCTGAAATGTTGGTGAAATTTAATATATTGACAATACAGTCAAATGTCCAGAAGAATTAGATATATGTTGTCAACTTTGATTTCTCAGCTTTGACCACCTTTCCCAGTCTTGGGTGACTTCTGTCCATTGGTGGCCATACACCTCAGTATATCATGGAATTAAAATGGTTAGTGATCGCTGTGGCGGAGTGGCCGAGCGCATTGAGGCTCTATGCTCCGATGTGGGAGGCTGTTCCCCGTCAGGAGTTCAAATCCTCCCTCAGGCATGGATGTTTGTGTTGTCTTTAGTGTAAGTTAGTTCATAGGTATTTTGTAAGTTTCGGGACTGGTGACCCTGCAGTTGAGTCCCATAAGCTTTACAAACATTTGAACATTTTTTGTTATCAGTCCATTTGCTGTCGTGATCTCCCTTCCATCCAATGGAGAGTGGATGGTTACCTGTGGCAGCAATGACTTTCTGATTTTTGTCCCTCCCTCAGCATCATTCTATGGGCAGGTGACTTTGCCATTAGTTATTCCTTGTATCCCCCCCCCCCTCTTCATGAAATAGCAATTCTATGGAAGTCTATGTACATATACGTAAAAGTTAATTTCTCTGATGTTTATTATTCTTTGCCTTTATGATGTTCTATGTTCTTTTATTGTGTGGCTGCAATTGTGTTCTCTTGAATGAATTCATTAAAACTAAATGTTTACATTGCATTAAAAAAAATGCTCTGGTAACAATGTTTTATCAGGTTATGGGCCCAGAGACGGAAAACAAATAGTCGGAATTACAAAACGTAACTATTGTGCAAGCATTTTTGTATTGTTGGATCGTCAACTTGGATTGACAGTATGTCAAAAGAATACTACGAAAGCAAATACCGAGTTCCACTTTTCGATGGAAACAGTTTCGGAAACTGGAAATTTCGAATGCAAGGTATGTTGGACGAATTAGATTTGCTGGATTTGATTGCAGGAGAGTATACAGAACAGGTGAGGTTTCAGAGTAGTGATGGGGGAAAAGGAACGAGTTGAAAAAAGACAAACAACTAAAAATTCTTGCAAAACGTGATAAAAAGTGTCGTTCAAGGATAATAGAAAGAATTGCGGACAGCCACTAGGAATACGTGAAAGACTTCAACAGTGCATTTCGGATGTGGAATAACTTGTCACACACATTTGAAAGAAAAAGCATCGCTAGTCAGTTACTTCTGCGTAAACAGTTAGGCCTATTGAAGTTGAAGTTCAGTCCAGTAAAAGGTACAATGAGTGAGCATTTTTTAGAATTTGACAAGTTGGTACATGATCTTCGGTCAACAGATGCGATTGTTGAAGAAACTGATGCTGTGTGTCATCTTCTATTAACAATGCCACAAGAATATGACAGCGTTGTAACTCCACTCGAGGCATTATGTACGGAAAACCTGAAGTTAAGTTTCGTAAAAAAAATAGGCTCATGGACCACGAAAGTAAGTATGCAAGCTCTAAGAAGAAACTTGCAGTAGACACTGGACAGAACACAGTATTTAATATGTACTGCAAGAATTTCAGTAATAGGAAAACTAATTGGAAAAACAAATCTGGTAATGTTGGTGAAAGTGATAAGCACAGTTCAGGCGGAGAAAAACAGTATAATTTTAGATGGCATAATTGTGGTGAATTTGGACACAAAAGAGCTGACTACAATAAAAGAATCTAAGACAAGAAAGGTTCTGCAAATTCAGTAAATTGTGATGCTCAAGATGCTTCTGTGAATTCGGATTCATATTATTTTTCGACTGGTGCATTCAGTGAATCAGTTTCGTGGCATCTGGACTCGGGTGCGAGTAAACACTTTGGGAGTGACTTGAGACATGTTGATAAAGTGCACATTCTTGAAGAGAAGTTGTGATTAACATAGCAGAATCCGGATCTGTTTTGAAAGCAACACATTTTGGTGAAATGAATGTTATTAGCTATATCAATGGGAAGGCAGTGCCAATTTCGATAAAAAATATTTTATTTAGAGAGTAGGAGGCGAGGTACTGGTAGAAGTAAAGTTGTGAGGCGGCATCGTGAGTCGTGTGGGGGTAGCACAGTCGGTAGTGCGCTTGCCCGCAAAAGGCAAAGGTCCCAGGTTCGAGTCCCGGTTCCGGCACACAATTTTAATCTGCCAGGAAGTTTCAATATTTTATTTGTTCCCGGACTAGCTGACAACTTAGTGTCAGTGCACAAATTGGAGACAAATGGTTTCAAGGTTTCATTTGAAAATGGAAGAGCAATTATTCAAAAAGGAAAGGATGTTGTTGCAATCGCAAAGAAAAATGGAACAAATATGTATGCTCTGAAATTCACCAGGATCTCCTGCTCAGTGCTTCTTACTCAAACACTGGAAATTGGGCATCAAATGTTAGGACATCTGCACTGCACTGAAGGTAAACAAACAAGACTTCCACATAATCAGAAGAGAACAAGAGCAAAAGGTCTACTTGAGCTGATTCATAGTGATGTTATGGGTCCTATAACTCCCAAGTCTTATGATGGAAAGAGGTATATAATTACATTTATAGATGTCTATACCCATTTTACAGCTGTTTATGTGATGCAGAATAAATATGAAGTACTGGAATATGTTAAACAATATGACGCTGTGGCAACAGCTCATTTCAGTTCCAGGATTAGTAGATTCCGCTGTGATAATGGAGGTGAATATTTGGCAAATGAAAAGAAAAAAGAAAAAGGTATCCAGTATGAATTGACAATGAGGTACACACCACAACAAAATGGAGTGAGTGAACATATGAACAGGAAAATTTTAATCAAAGATGTTATTGAACAGTAAACTTGGTAAATCTCTTTGGTCAGAAGCAGTGAAGACCGCTGTTTACTTGATAAACAGAACACCTACAAGTGCATTAAAAATGACAGTTCCTGTTAGTTTGTGGTGTGGAGGAATGCCAAAGTTGCAAAAACTGAAAGTTTTTGTTTGTGTAGCATATTTGTGACTTCCTGCAGAAGTGATTGCTGGAATGTTTGATTCCAGAGTAAAGAAATGTTTCATGGTTGGGTATTGTTTGGATGGATATCGGTTATGGTGTCCGGAAGAGAGACGCATCATTCTTGGAAGAGATGTCAAGTTTGATGAAAGTCATTTTGTTTTTCATAATGAAGATTGGTTCTCATACAAAGAAGACACAAGCAATGAGATTATCAGTGATGAAAATGAAAATGTGAAATCTCCTGAAAATAACACCATATCAAGTGAAAATGAAACTGAAGAGGTGAAACCCCCTGAAATCCGCAGAAGTGTAAGAGAAACAAAGCGGCCAGCATGGATGGAAGATTATGCTGTACTAGCTCTAAATGCGGAAATGTACGTTGAGGATGTTCCAGAGACTTTCAGTGACATTTACAGCAGATCAGATAAAGAAGGATGGCTTCACGCTGTAGCAGAGGAGATGCGAGTAATAAATGAAAACAAGACCTGGACAGTATGTGAATTATCTGAAGACAAGGAAGGCTATTGACTCTTAAGTGGGTTTTTGAAGTGAAACATGATGATGCAGGCAAGATTAGTAGTTATAAAGCTAGACTAGTTGATCGTGGTTGTAATAAAAAAAAAAAAAGAGGGTTTGATTATAATGAGACATATGCTCCTGTAGCAAGGCTAACTACTTTAAGAACATTACTTGCTGTTATGAATCATGAAAAATTGATTGCAAATCAAATGGATGTAAAATGTGCTTTTCTTCATGGAAATTTAAATGAAGAAATTTTTCTAAAGATAGCAGCAGAATTGAATGAAAAACTAGGTGCTGTAGGTGAGCTAAACAAAACAATGTATGGTTTCAAGCAAGCTTAAAGGTCTTGGAATTTAATGTTTGACAAGTTTGTTAAAGATCTAGGTTTTGTTCAAAGCAATGCTGATGGATGTCTATGTACTTTCAGGAACTCAAACACAAAGGTTTATAGAATGAAACTTTCACTCTGCAGCGGACTGTGCGCTGATATGAAACTTCCTGGCAGATTAAAATTTTGTGCCGGAACCGGGACTCGAACCTGGGACCTTTTGCCTTTCGCGGGCAAGTTTGGAAAGTAGGAGGCGAGGTACTGGCGGAAGTAAAGTTGTGAGGCGGCATTGTGAGTTGTGTCGGGGTAGCTCAGTGGTAGAGCCTTGCCCACGAAAGGCAAAAGGTCCCAGGTTTGATTCCTGGTTCCGGCACACAATTTTAATCTGCCAGGAAGTTTCACAAAGGTTTGTTTTATTGTACGTTGATGACATACTCACATTAGGAAATGAAATTAAAAAAAATTGAAGAATTCAAATTAGTTTTAAAAGGTAAATTTAAGATAAAAGATTTTAGAGATTTATAAATGTTCTTGGGAATTAAGATAGATAAGAGGGAGGATGGAATAATCATGAGTCAAAAAACTTATTTGGAAAATCTGTTGAAGAGGTTTGGTATGAATGAATGCAATTCAATTAACACACCCATGGAATTAAATTACAGGGAAGTTGAAGATGATAAAAGTACCTTATAGAGAGTTAATAGGATGTTTGCTTTATGAAACTCAAACAACACGACCTGATTTAAGCTATGCTGTTAATTATTTCATTTGTTATCAAAGTGATCCAAAAGAATCACATTGGAAAAGGTTTAAAGAGAATACTGCATTATATACAGGGCACAGTAAACTATGGGATGCATTACAAAAATGAGGGAAACAATGGAACTGTAATAGCTTATGCTGATGTGATTGGCCAAATAATTCAGATAGAAAATCAAAAACAGGCTATTTCATCAAGCTGTTTGGTAACACCATAAGTTTGACAATATGTCCAAAGGGCTGGGGATGTGTAAAACTGTAAACTAATTTACATAGAATTGAGGCAGAGTGATGAAATAGGAATTCTATCCAAGTTTGTGTGTTACATATGTAAAAATTAATTTTTCTGATGTTTATTATTCTTTGCCTTTATGATGTACTATGTTCTTTTATTGTGTGGCTGCATGTTGAATGAGGCAGGTGAAGGCAGCCAATCAGGAGTCATGTTTGCGTGGCCAATAAGATATAGCTTTAGTCTTTATGGTTTGTAAACAAATTGGCGTAGAGGATCCAAAAGTTTTTAGATCTCAACATATTGCAGTACAATCAATGTTAAATTTACATTTATATACTGTAATGGAAACTGAGCGCAAGATAATGAGAAAAAATCTCTTAGTTGTAGTTTGTCGTTTTCCTGTGAAAGCTGCATTCTGGCTGTACTATGTAGACATAATTATTTTCATTATTCATGTTTTCCAGGGCACTGGAAAATTATTGTTTGAGATATATATATATATATGTATATGTATAACAGTTCTACAGTATGTCTGCCTAAGTGTACTTGTGTCTGTGTAAATGTGTGGGTGTATGTGCATTTATTTACCCTCCATTTCCCCCCCCAAGGTAAGTCTTTCCTGTCCCGGGATTGGAATGACTCCTTACCCCCTTCCTTAAGACCCTCATCATTTCCTTTTCCCTCTCCTTCCCTTCTGCCTGATGAAGCAGCTAGGCTGCGAAAGCTAGCATTTTTGTGTGTGTGTCTGTGTGTTTATTTGTTGCTATACTGCCTGTGCCCCTTCGCCTGGTAAGTGTACTTCATCTATTTTTTACGTATATATGTATGTATATTTTGAATTACATTGAAAGTGCTACATCTGAATGGAAAAGTAGTGAACTTGAAGAAACGTGATTGAGGAGTGAGTGATGTTTCCCATTCAAATAGAGTATTTTTATTTTGAAAATAAAGTTGTTGAAACTTAACATTAATATAATAATTGAAAGTCCACGTTACAATTAATAATGCAGTAAGGACAGTTTAAAAGTTACCACAACGGCGTGGTGATGAGCTGCGACAGGCACATACAAAAGACACACAAATACAACACTTTCGGCTATGGGCCATGGCCTTCTTCAGAAAATAGACTCACGCAATCACACAGGCACGCAACACAGTCATACAACCATCACCTCCGGCTGCTGCACTTTGAATCACGCTCTGTGGCGAATCGGTGACGGGGAGGGGAGGGGGGATAGAAAGTTTATGTCATGGTGGTGGTGATGGGTTAGATGGGAATAATGAGATCCAGCTTAGGAATGGAGTGGGGAGGCAGGTGAGGGGAGAAAATAAAATCAATATATAAAAATTTATGCATGCACACTGAAAGTACACAAGACCGCCCGCGCCCACACACACACACACACACACACACACACACACACACACACATGATCCCACCACTCAAAATAGGTGAGGTTTGGGATAGAGGGGTAGGAACAGTAAGGTATGGGGGGGGGGGGGGCGGGGAAGGAAGATATAGTAGGTTGAGGCCTGGATGATTTCAGCGCCACGTCTTTGCGGTGAGTTGTAAACTGTCCTTACTGTATTATTAAACTTAACATTAACACATTTTGTGGGTACTTGTGTGGCATGCACAGGTCCTTGAACCACTGCAGCCTTTCTTCCTATTTTCCCAGGCTGCATTACCTTTCCCAGTTCCCTCCTCCATGGCCCTTTAAGATGGCCCGGCTGTTCCCTATTTTTCCAATGATGGTTTTAGCGCTTGTGGTCTTTGGTGTTTACCCCTGTTTTTGGCCCAGTTTGGTCCCTGTTGTGGTTTGACTTCACTACAAAAATCACAGTTAATACATTGTGGACGGCACCTGAGTCAGACTCTTTCAGTGGTGGTTAGACAGATGGCATCTGAGACTGACGCGTGCAACGCTAGCAAGTTTATAGCTGCTCTTGCACAAGCTGACCTCTTTTGGTAACCATGTAAAATGAAGAAGGAAGCTTATGTGCGTTGTGCTGCTACACAGTGAATCAAGTTCAAACTGTTTGTATGCAACAGAAGATCTTTATATTTCCTGCTCTCTGTTGAGTGGAACATTGCTTTCGCCTTCTATCTGTTTTACTGTCTGCGGAGTGTCTCGACCTGCTGAATTTAGATGAGATAAGTGTTTCCAGTCAATTCTGGTTCAGTACCTGGAGAAGCAGACTGTGTGTGAGAATTATATGTACAACTTTGTTTTTGGGAATAAAAACATATTTACTAAAATATTTTGTGTATCTGCTAATTTTAATATTTAATAATGATATTTTTTGAACAGATAAGAGATTTCATTGTTTCAAATGAGACATCAAATTCAATTATTGCATTTATAGTTAGAAGGTTCTAATTCTTGAGAAACTTGTTGAAAACAGCAGTCCGGCTGCCCCATCCAGGGTGACTTAGGCTAGTCTTAAATTTGTTAACAGTGTTAGCCAGTCGGGGAAGAACTCCCGACCTAGCTCCTACATTGTGGACACCCCTCCCTTCCTTCCCCCTCCCTCCTCGCCGAAGCCCCCTACCCCGGTAGGTCCCCAGCATGTGTAGTCAGTCTGTCTGTCTGTCTGTCTGTCTGTGTGTGTGTGTGTGTGTGGGGGGGGGGGGGGCTGTTGTTAACCCATCTGGTTGAGCCCCCTGACAGTACAGGGATCACACTGATGGTACCTCAGCTGTGACCTACCCATTCAGGCTAAAGAGTCAATACCCATCTTCCTGTGTTATCCCAACTACAGGAAGTGGCAATTGTGCCAGTTGGCCTTTGCTGTGGCTGGGTGGCACCCATGGGGAGACATTCCACACAATGGAATGTGTGAAGGGCATGAGTTGAGGGCATGATTGATTAATACATTTAATGTGGCTACCTATGACAAGAGGACCTTCCCTTACCTGTCCACCCCTGGGAGGAAGGCCAGGCTCGATGGCTTGGGGTGAAATCCTTTTTGTATTACCTGGTCTGCACCAGTACAGACGGAGAGACATTCACCTCCACCAAGCCATTGTTCTTCATTGAAAACATCGAAGATAAGTTTGAGGTTAAATTGTACGACGCTTCTCGCTGGGCTGCAGTGGTTATATTGGCACCAATGATGGCAACTCAGATCACCAATAAATGTTTTTTTGTGACAACTTCAATTAAAACGAAAATTATTTTTTTCTGAATGGACACGAGTACATACAAGAACCTGTCAACCGTAGAGCAGGTACGGTATTAATTTTGCTGTGAGTGAAACAAGCAATAACATCATTTACTCTGTATCTCTTGAAAAATATTAACACAGTTCTACAGTTCATTGTTCATCTGTTGCCAACATAGCAACTGGAGCCCGGCAAGAAGCGTCATAAAATTTTACCTAAGTTTGAAGAAGTCGTATCAATGAGCAACATGCCTTCTGGTTCCTTGCTCATTAAAATGGTCTCTGTTGCCCAATCTGCGACCATCTTGGCATTGTCACAGTGCCCATAATGCCTCACTAGTCATTAAACATGGTTCAGGGAATTATTTTCCATCATGACCTCCTCCTTCAAACTGACGAGGAACTCCAGGCCTATCTGCAATGGCGAGGTGTTTATTTTGTTCGCTGCATGCAGAGAGGCCCTAGGGGCAATCAGGTTGATACTGTTGTCTCTATCTGGGCCTTCGAGGGGGATACTGCCTTGAAGAAGATAAAGGACATGATCTGTGGATGTGATGTGAAACCATACATACCACATCCCACGAGATCTTTCTGGTGTATGCAGTTTGGCCATATGTCTTCCCGCTATACAGCAGTCCCTCTATGTGGTGACTGTGGACACACACTCCATGAGGGGAGTCCCTGTGCATGTCAGTTACCACCAAAATCATTCTTCATGCTTACCTGACTGCCTAGTGTATAAAAGTAAGAAGTAAATACAGGAATACAAGTCATTAAATTAATGTATCACGAGGCCCCTTTAAAATTTGAACGGTTACATCCAGTGGCTATGGTTTCAACTTCTGCCCCTGTTACATCTTGAACCCTCCCCCTTCCACCTTATCCCACCTCCCTCTCCAGTAGCACACCTGCCTCTCCCAGTGCGTCCCCTCCTCCTTCTCAGCCAGAGAATTGCTCCTTTTCTCAGGCACTTGACGGTGAAGGTACAACCTCAAATGGCCCCTCCTCATGGCATTTATCAGATCAGAGGTCTTCTACCACAAGTCATTTACTTGACTCATACTCTATGAGTACCAAGGTTGTCCATTATTCGTCAGTCCCATACCTCGCTGACACCAGCTCTCTCTGGGACCTGCCCTCCCCGTCCCATGAGAGAGAAAGAGGAGGATTAGGAAAAGAAGAAAAAGATGAAAAACAAAGGTCTCAGGACAAGGCCTCTCTGGTGCCACCTGAGGTGCCAACTTGTCCTCACAACCAGCTCAAGATTCTGAGCTTTGGTGTGATCCACTGTTTATGGACGGCGTCCCTTCTTCTTCGGTGACGGACATTGACCCAGCAGCGTGATAGGCTTCAATCTATTCATCTCCCATCTGGATTCTTGATCTGTTATTATCCAATGGAACTGCAATGGCTATTTCCGTCACCTTCTGGAGTTAAAACAACTTGCCGCAATGGGGTGGACGAGCGTTCCAAGACACATAGCTGCAGAGTGCGTCGCTGCTGGCCATCTGAGGTTTGAGGTGTCTCTCGGGCATGGGTGTATTTGTTGTTCTACCCTGTGGCATTTCTCCTCAAGAAATAACAGGCTGAAGTTTACAACTTATGTTTTACTTCTTACCGGTAGGAATCATACAACCCGTTTACTGAATGGGAACTACTTCTGTCCCATGATTCTACATCTGGTCCTGATGCCATCCGTAATCAACTGCTCCAACACCTCAATCCTCCACAATGGCAATATCTCCTCCAGGTACTCAACCGTATTTGGCTTCAAGGGGTTTTCCCCTCACAGTGTAGGGACAGTATAGTGGTTCCTGTTCTTCAGTTTGGGAAGGATCCATTATCCCTGAACAGTTACTGCCCAGTTAGCCTGACAAATGTATCGTGTAAACTGCTTGAAAGGATTGTTGCTCACAGACTATGCTGGGTGCTTGAAGATAAGAGCATATGGAATAGGTTTGCATATTTGTGACTGGCTGGAAGACTTCATAAGTAATAGAAAACAGTATGCTGTCCTCAATAGTGAGTGTTCATCAGAGATGAGTGTATCATCAGGTGTGCCCCAGGGGAGTGTGATAGGACTGCTTTGTTTTCTATCTATATAAATGATCTGATGGACAGAGTAACTCGTAATTTGCAGCTGTTTGCTGATGATGCTGTGGTGTATGGGAGGGTGTCATCTTTCATTGACTGTAATAGCCTACAGGATGACTTGGACAAAATTTCTAGTTGGTGTGAAGAATGGCAGCTAGCTCTCAATGTAGAAAAATGAAAGGTGATGCGCATGAGTAGGAAAAACAATCCCATAATGTTCAAATACAGCATTAGTAGTGAGCTTGATGCAGTTTGGTCATTCAAATATTTAGGCGTAAAATTGCAGAGTAATATGAAATGGAACGAATATGTAAGGACAGTTGTGATTAAGGTGAACAGTTGGCTGTGATTTATTGGGAGAATTTTGGGAAGATGTACTTTATATGTAAAGGAGACTGCCTAAAATGCTTGTACGGCCACATCTTTGCTGGAGGAAAGATGATGATCTTTTCAAGAAATTTGAGGAAATTTATAGGGACAGAATTTGAAGCTGAGTGTAGAATGATCTTCCTTCCGCCTACTTACATTTTGCATAATGATCACAAAGACAAGATAAGAGAAATTAGGGCTCTTACAGAGGCATATAGGCATTCTCTTTTTGCTCATTGTTTTCGGGAGTGGAATAGGAAAGGAAATGCCTAGTAGTGGTACAGTGGGTACAGTGTACACTCTGCCACACACCTTATGGTTTATTGCGGAGTATTTATGTAGAGGTAGATGTGGTCTTCTGTCACTTTACCAGTGTGTGTGTTTTGGGAGGGATGGTGTACTATAGGCCAGCTACTTTTGACTGGAAACAGCAATTGGACAGGCCTTCTCTAAACATCAACATCTTGTTGCAGTTTTCTTTGACCTACTTAATGCATACGGCACTGCTTGGCTTCATCATATTTTAAGTACCCTTCATGACTGGCGTCTACCAGGCTCCCTATTGGATTTTGTCAGTCAGTTTCTATCCCACCACTTTCTAGGTGTGAGTCAGTTCTTGTCTCACGTATCCAAGAGAATGCTGACCACAGGGTTTTGTGGTAAGTGCTGTATTCTTACTAATCACCATCAATGGGCTAGGAGCTCTGTTTGGCTGCTGGTTACTTCTGCACTGTACTTCGATGACTTTTACATGTGGCACAGCTCCTACTTGGTAGCTTTAGCTGAACGCCAGCTCCAAGGTGCCATTCTGTGGGCTTCCACGTGGGCCGTCTCCCATGGTTTTCAGTTCTCTTGTTCTAAAATGAGGGTAATGCATTTTTGTTGTTATACTACAGTCCACCCTGATCCAGAACTCTTCTTGGGTACTCAGCACCTGGAAGTTGTGGTGCAGCATCCTTTCTTGGCCTAATTTTTGATAAAGAAATGACTTGACTGCCCCATATTTGCCACCTGCAGACTATCTGTATGTGGTAGCTTAATGACTTCTGTTTCTTAGCCCACTCATCCTGGTGTAGCAGACCATCTAAACACTTGTTTGTATGTATCGGGCACTGATTTAATCCTGATTAATTATGGGTGCCAGATTTATGGCTCAGCAGCTCCTTCTGCACTGAAACTGTAAGACCCAGTTCACCATTGCGGTGTCAGCTTGGCTATAGGTTCCTTACGGACCAGCCCTATTGGTCGTCTCCTTCATGGATGATTGTTTTCTGGGTCTATCCCAGAAATGCGGGATTTTTTAATTATGTACCCGGATAGTTCCGGGTTTGCGTACAGGCCGTGTAAAATTTTTCATTGGAAATCAATAATTTTCAATACACGAAACAAATGTTTTTAGTTTTTATTCCCTATATGTATAGCCGCAGCGTACGGTCTATAATCATCTGCCTTTCGAATTAACCTACGTGGGCAACAAAAGAGCGACAGCTACAAGTGACAAATCACAACCGCACTTACTGCTATGAGTCTGTCCTGCATGGGCTACATTTGTAGAGCTACGCGTCAGAAGTACAACAAGCGATGTTCCATCAAAGGACCCACTGCATACACAGTTTGTACAAAACGTAATGAAAAGTTGGTCTTTTATCAGTCGACACTACACAAAGCCAAGTCATGAGATTCATCGAGGCCTACTTCTAATGCAGAAAGTTCTACTCATGAGTTGCGAGATAAACCGTCCAGTTCTAAAATATATTGCTTTGCTGGCAAAACTAAACTCTACACATGAATAGTGCTATCTACAATTTCTTCTTCATTCTCTGTGGGAGCTACTTTCATTGACCCACAGCTTCATACAAACGTAGAAAATGATGGGAAACTAAAAAATATAGAATTTTCAGAAATAAAAGGGAAAACAAATGAAAATTGGAAACTTTTTTCAGAAAAAGTAATTTCCTTACAGCTTTCACCATGCTTCATTGTCAAAACAACTTTGTAAGTGTCCCAACTAATCAACCTATTGATTTTTATAAAAAATTATTTGCTAAATTAAAATTTAAGACCTTTTAGCTTTCTTGTAATTTTACTGTATAATAGAATTTGAAAACATAGTTGGTCCAGTTGAAATATTACTTTATCTTGTACATATAAATATTAGTAAACATTTCAGGGATTTTAATGAAGCACCATAATCACCCCTGCTCCTTGCCCAAGCAGGAATCCTCCCTCTTCAGACTAGGCAACATCAGCTTTTGGTGTCCTATGCCTTTTCCATCCAACTATTCCCTGCTCACCTCCTATATTTTGTTGTTTTTGCAGGTGATGGGTTTGACCTAAATACTCATCCTCGACTGGGTTTACCTGTCGGATTGCGGCTCGCTTCCATATGTAGGGACTTCCATCTCCCTTCTCTTGACTGTACGCGCTGTGCTATACCACGCATACTCTTTGGATGGTGACCCAGCCACAAATCCAGGTGCTCTATACCAAGCTCCAAAAGCTTTAGTCTCCCCCATAATCTTCCAGTTTTTTGTTGCACACAGTACTTGCAGAATTTTAGGGTTCCAAGATTTTTGATGGATTGAAATTTGCTGGTCATACAGGATATGCATTTACACCTCCCACTGGTATGAAATGCCGTTCTCTGCCAGAATAATGCAGTGTGTTTACGGCAGAATTGACGACTATCAGCAGGGCACTTAATTTTATCAAACAGGTAGCCCTGGACTGTGTTTTAATCTGTACAGACTCGATGAGCTGCCTGTAGGCTATAGATTGATGCTACTCTTTCCATCCTTTGGTCACTTGTATCGCAATCTCCTTACTGATCTTCGTCATACCAACTGCTCCATTGTACTTCTCTAGGTCCCCAGTCTTCTGGGTATCCCAGGGAATGAACGCCCTGTTGTCTAGAGCATCATTTTCTTATTATCCATTCCTTTTGACAATTCCAGCCACAAATTTACAGGTGCAGATGAGATCTCTGGTCGTGCAATACTGGAACAGTAACTGGCAGGCTACTGCTCCATCTAGTAAACGTGGCTTCATCAGGACACCACTGCAGCTTGGAGTTCAACTTTACGCCCTTCTAAGAGGGAACCTACCACTAACAAACCTAGCTGCTCGCCTATGAATTGCTTGTATGTCTTCCTTTAAACTGATCTGCTGTAGGTCCCAAATACTTGAGCAATACTCAAGATGTGGTCTTACAAGTGTTTTATATGAGGTCTCCTTTACAGATGAATTACATCTTCCCAATAAACCAAAGTCGGCTGTTCGCCTTACTCACAACTGTCCGTACATGCTCGTTCCCTTTCATATCGCTCTGCAATGTTACGCCTAGATATTTGAACGACGCGACAGCATCAAGAAGCTCACTACTGATGCTGTATTCGAACATTATAGGATTGTTTTTTCTACTCATGCGCATCATCTTACATTTTTCTACATTGAGAAATTTTGTCTAAGTCAACCTGTATGCTATTACAGTCAGTTACAGACGACACCCTCCCATACACCACAGCATCATCAGCAAACAGCCGCAAATTACAACTTACTCTGTCCATCAGATCATTTATATAGATAGAAAATAATAGCGGTCCTATCACACTCCCCTGGGGCACGCCTGACGATACACTCGTCTCTGATGAACACTCGCCGTCGAGAATAACGTACGGCGTTCTATTACTTAGGAAGTCTTCCAGCCAGTCACAAATCTGTGAACCTATTCCATAAGCTCGTAACTTCGTTAGCAGTCTGCAGTGTGGCACTGCGTCGAACGCCTTTTTGAAGTTGAGAAAAATACAATCCGCCTGTTGTCCTTCGTCCATGGCTTGCAACATGTCATGTGAGAAAAGGTCAAGCTGAGTTTCACATGAACGATGTTTCCTAAACCCGTGCTGATTCACAGAAAGAAGCTTTTCCGTTTCAAGGAAATTTACTATATTCGAACTGAGAATATGCTCGAAAATTCTACATGAAACTGATGTCAACGATATTGGCCTGTAATTGTGTGGGTCAGTTCTCTTTCCTTTCTTATAAATGGGTGTCACCTGTGCTCTTTTCCAATCACTAGGAACGTTGCGTTGAATTAAAGGTTCGCGCTAAATGCAAGCTAAGTAGGGGGCCAATACCGCAGAATAGTCTTTGTAAAACTGAACTGGTATTCCATCCGGACCAGCAGACTTTTTCATATTTAGCTCTCTCAGCTGCTTCTCTACACCGGAAATACCTATTACTATGTCCTCCATATCGGAATTAGTACGTTGATCAAATGATGGTACATTTGTGCGGTTCTCCTGCGTGAAAGATTTCTTAAAGGTTAAATTTAGAACTTCAGCTCTCTGTTTGCTTTCTTCTATTACTGCCCTGGATTGATCGATTTTACATAGGACCAGAATTTTTTCGGGTTCTCGGAAAGATCTTTTGCTGAGGTATGGCTGTGGTAATTATTGTATTCTTCGTGAATCGATCGTTTTATAGACGCATGAATATCTACAAACTTTTGCCTGTCATCATTTGCGTGTTCTTTTTTGAATTATGAGTGCAACAGTCTTTGCTTTTTCAGCAGCTTCCTAACATTATTATTATTATACCACAGTGGATCTTTTCCATCCTTAATCGTCTCTACTGTTACATATTTTTCCAGCCCTTTATTTACATTGCACTTAAATTTAGTCCACAATTCCTCTACATCCATAGACCCGGAATTAAACGATGCCCGTTCATTTTCTAAGTGCGATCCTAACATTAGCTTATTGGCTCCTCCCAACAAAAACACACTCCTAGCCTTCTTGATTGGTTTATGAACTTTGGTCACCATCGACACTACGACGATATCATGATCACTAATTCCTGTCTCTACACAGACATTAATAATTTCAGGCCTGTTCATGGCTATAAGGTCTGAAATATTTCCATTGCGCATGGGTTGCCGGTTTAACTGCTCAAGACAGTTTTCGGAGAATGTGTCCAAAAGTAGCTCTCAAGACTGCTTGTCTGTACTGCCTGAAATATAACTAGAGAGGTCCCAATCTATACTCTTAAGGTTGAAGTCTCCCCCGACTAATATTACATGGCCCGGATACTTACGCTCTACCTGGTGTAGACTTTTTTGTCAACAAAAACTGAGGTTGTGCTAGCAGATGGCGCTACTTCAGTACAGCTACTACCATGGTCTATATAGGTATAGACCTTGACTACTACAGTATTGTTCAGACGCAATCATCGGCAACCCCCACGAAAAACGCAACTAGCGGCGCCATCTGTGAGATAGCCCTGTCAACATATCTATGAACTTTGTATAAAGCTCTATTTGCTTTTACTTATTTTTCTAACAAAGGAAATATATACAATTAATTATAAGTTAAGTTTATAAATATTTCCACCTGAAAATGTGAGTAAGAGTAAAGGTTACATTTATTATAAGAGATTGTGTTAATTTCACTCCCCTAGTTCTGAAAGAACTGCGTTGTCTGTCTCTTTTTTATTATTTAGTTATTTTATTTATTTATTTATTTATTTTAGTTTGCATACCTTCCAATTTTTTACTTTATCTTCTGAAATTTTTAAGGCTCGTCTTCCGAAAAATAAAATTTGGTTCTGGCAACACTGCCTCCAGGACACGTTGGAATCTCAAGTAATGAACTTGTTGCCAGGCCACCAGTAAACTGAATCTGGAGATTGGAATCCTGCTAACTGATCTGTGATTGGTATTACTGTGTAAAGTTTTTGGATGTGGCATTCTGAGTTGCACAACTTGACTGTGCCAAACATATTATGTGTGTGGATCCATCTCAGTATTGCTGTGGTTTTCTTGTCAGTGGTCCACATATTGCTTGACTATCCTGTGCAAACATTCTGAGGAGAAATTTTAATCTTCCTAACACATTACTTTTGGTGCTTGGTGACAATGCCTCATTGGCTTATTCAGTTTTGTTTTATCCATGAACGGGGTTTTTATTACTCAGTTTATGGGTGGTTGGAGAAACTGGTTTCTCATACCCACACCCTTCCTGCAATATTACTCTCTCCTCCACGCACCCAACCCTCACTGCCTTTTGTTGTTCCCCTCAGGGTTTTTAGACACTCAAAGTACATGCGTGGCGAACACAGAGCCCCAAGCAATTGCAGGACTTACTATTTTCTAGAGTCACATCTTCCTTCATGTTACCATCCCTGCTGCTTCCCAAAATTTCTCCTTCACTCCTCCCTTTCCCCTATCTTGGTGTTGTAATTAATGTTGACCTGGCTATCTTTCCGATTTTGTTAATTTTTGTGGTTTTGTACCTCTTGCCTTTTTTCCCTTTCCCTTTTGGCATTTTCGTTCCCACTTAGGTGTTTGACCTCCACTTTTAGTTTTTTTTTTTTCTCTCTAATGTGAGCCAGTTGGGGAAGAACACCTTACCTAGATTTGGCATGTGTTGATACTGCTCCCTTTCATCTTTCACTCAAAGCTGTTACTTTGTTCCACATTAGGGTCTGAATAGCCAACAAGGGGTAAAATTTTACCTACCATCCTCTTGGCCTCACAAGATTATGTTGGCAATATCAACAGCAACAGTTACTGTAAAATGGCTGTGGGGAGTTGTGGTAGTTTTATGTGTAAACCCTCTACCTCCTCTCATGACTAAGATTTTGATTTGTTGCTGCTAAGTGTAGTTCCAAAGACACGGATTTAGAGGACATCGTACCAAGAAACTTCTTATGTCACTGAAGCAGCTTAGTATTAAGTGCTTAATGTTAAGTGCTGAAATAAGAGTGGTCAAAATGCTGTATCGATGCTGTTGGGCCGGCCGCTGTGGCCGAGGGGACTGAGGCGCTCCAGTCACGCTCTGCACAGCCACTACGGTGGGGGGGTTCGAATTCCCCTCGGGCATGGATATTTGTGCTGTCCTTAGTCTTAGGTAGTTCATAAGTAGTTTGTAAGCTTAGGGACTGATGACCCCGTAGTTAAGTCCCATAAGTTCTACAAACATTTCAACATTTTTTGTTCGAGGCTGTTGGACAATATTGTTCAATTTTTCAGATCCAATAATGGTTAAAGTTGAAGATTGTTTTAGAATGTTCCAGAATTTTGGAGTATGAAATGGATTGTTCTGTTATCCTGTTAGATTGGAGACATGGTAGTGAAATGCATCTGTCAATAAACTTTTGGGGCCTAATGAAAGTGTAGAAACGAGAAGTGCTAAAAAGGATATGAACTTAAAACTGAGTTTCTTCAGATAGTTTATCAAGTGGAGTTGGTGTGTTAAGTAATAATATTTAACAGAATATAATATACTGTTTATCCTCATATTATAAAGGTAAACAAAGAGTTAAAATATCAAAAAACTGTTTACAGTTTTCAGAGAGAACATATTGACAATGTAAGAAGTAGTGTTTTCATACACCCTTGAGACTATCATCTAGGTCATGTGTATGTTGCCATTTATTGGTATTTTTGCAGTTATCTTCCTCATTTGGGAGAAATGGTACACTTACAGGATCACTTTGGTGTCCGTTTGCAATTATTGACTGTTAACACAACTTCTTCTCAGGAATTGGTGAGTTATCAATTTGACATACTACATTCCAAGATTTAGTAATGGCAAGTCAAATTTGGAATGTCAATAATAGAGAATAGGTAGCAGCTCACTACAAAACTAATAGCTGAGCTGCAGACAGGCACATAGAATAAACAATCACATTCAGACAACTTAAATTTTCTGCCATAGCCTTCATCAGGAAGAGCTGCACAATACATTCACACAATCACTCGGACAACTCACACACATGACGACCACAATCTATGGCCACTTAGATGCAACAAGCATCTTGATGGTGAGGGTTGAGAGGGGAAGCATTTTGAGCAGAGGTGGGAATAGATCATTCCCCATTTTGTGACGGAGTGTAATAAAGGCTCTGAGTGGTGGGAATGTGATGTGCAGTAAAAGGGAAAGGGCGAGGCAGTAATAGAAGGGGAGGTGTGTGTGTGTGTGTGTGTGTGTGTGTGTGAGAGAGAGAGAGAGAGAGAGAGAGAGAGAGAGAGAGAGAGAGAGAGAGAGAGAGAGAGAGAATATAAAAAAATAGAATAATGGAAAGTCCAGGTTGGAATTAATAATATAGTAAGGACAGTTTACAACTCACCGCAAAGACGTGGCAATGAGCTGCGATAGGCACATACAAAAGACACACACATACAACACTTTCAGCTATCGGCCAAGGCCTTCTTCAGAAAATAGAACACTTACGCAATCACACAGACACACAACGCAGTCATACAACTATCACCTCCGGCTGCCGCACTTCGAATCACGCTCTGTTACGTTACGTCACGGTGGTGGGGATGGGTTAGACGGGAATAACGAGATGCAGCTTAGGAATGGATTGGGAAGGCGGGTGAGGGGAGAAAATAAAATAAAATAAACAAAATAAAATAAAGTAAAATAATGAGCACCCGCATGTGCGTGTGTGCGCATGCGCGCCTGTGCATGTATGCGGTCTTGTGTACTTGCAGTGTGCACGCATTTGTTTATTTTATTTTCTCCCCTCACGCGCCTCCCCACTCCATTCCTAAGCTGCATCTAGTTATTCCCATCTCACCCGTCCCTACCACCGTAATGTAGCCTTCCTGTCCCCTCCCCTCCCGGCCCCGATTAGCCGCAGAGCGTGATTCGAAGTGCGTCAGCTGGAGGTGATGTTTGTATGACTGTGTTGTGTGCCTGTGTGATTGCATGAGTGTTTTATTTTCTGAAGAAGGCCATGGCCGATAGCTGAAAGTGTTGCATCTGTGTGTCTTTTGTATGTGTCTGTCACAACCCGTCACCATGTCTTTGCGGTGAGTTGTAAACTGACCTTTCTATATTATTATTATAAAAAAATAGAATTATTAATAAAAATAAAATATAAAAATAAGCAACTCACAGATGGAAGAGAGGCATGAATTGGAAGGATACAAGTGATAGTCAGGGGAAGGCTCTGTTAGGTCTGGGGTGTGAGGATGGTAATATATCTTGGGTTGAGGCTAGGATGGTTGTGGGACTGTAGAACCTTCTGTAGGAACAATTTCCATATGAGCAGTCCAGAAGGCCTGAGTTGTAAAGTAACCATTGAAATCAAGTAGGTTGTGCTCCGTTCCGTGCTGCACTACTGGGTGGTCCATCTTGCTTTTGATCAGTTTTAAGATGGCCATTCATCCTGATGGGCAGCTATTTGTTAGTCATATCAGTGTAAAAAGGGTGTGTAGTGATTGCAGCAGAACTGATAAATCATATAACTGCTAATATTTAAGCTTTAAAGTCAATGTAATCAAAATATGGCCATGTATGTCCAGAGTTGGCACAAATTATGGAAATCAGGAATTTCAAATGTGTCAAGAAAATTAGGAAATGGGGGGGAACCAATGGAAGATCTTGCTTTGACTCAAGGGTGAAATTCTTTATTTATGAAGACCTCACACATCAGAATTGATGAACAAATTACTTTTCACAAAGGAGATTTGAACTTTAATTTACCTGTTTGACTTTTTATTCTGTAACCAAACATTGAGTATTATTTGACCTATTATTATACCTACTCCAATGACATTGTTCTTCTTCTGAATCTGTAATGTTATGTTAAGGGACATATTAATTTGTTTCTTGTCCAATTTGATTATTATCTTGTCTGGAAAATAAATAAATGTGGTACGGGAGGGGAGCAGCATAACTTAATATCAAGTCAAATTTCTTGATATTTATTCAAAATTTGGGATTAATAACACATTCAGAAATACAGTTTTACTTGACTTTCAGATCACAAGATTTGGCAGGGAAAAATGCTAAAACTGTCTGAAAAATCAGGGAATTTGACTCTGGGAAACTTGGGGCAAACTTGATATCACATATTTTCGCTTATGACTCACTGATCGAAACCTGTAGGGTAGTACCATTCATGTAGAATTATTAAATCTGGTAAGAAGGTAGGTTTCGCAGTGCAAGTAAAGAAAAATAATTGAAAATTCCTGATCTGTAATTATAGCTGCACTTCTATTTGAAATCCACATTAAACTGTAATTTCCACTATCTCAAATTAGTTGAGAGGTTGGAGAAAAGTAGAGTAATTATTAAAATTAGTTTTCTTTTGTGGGAGGAACACTGTCTTGTAAAATAATTTTGAATAAATTATTGTTCATTTATTGCACAAATATGAATTCAATGTTTTTAGCCATTTTCAAGTGACAATGAAATATTAAAATATTCTAGAAAGTCTGGCAGTTGCCAGAACCGATATCTTGCCTGTATCAATAAGAGGCAAAAAGTTGTTTTCCGGGACAAATTAATTCTCATAATTAAGTTTATAACATATGAAAATTAGGTTTGTTAAATTGTTATGTGGGGAAGGAACTCAAAGTAAGGCATTCACCTCTTCTAGCTAGTCATTGCCTAGCAAATATTAACTCTAAAATTATTTGCATACACAATATTTTTTTTAGATTATTTTTAATTTTTGAAGGATCCTGTCAAACACAAGCAGTGAATAAAAGAAAGAGCAGGCTCCTATATATTGTATGTGAAGTATGACGTTTTGGTATACATCAGTTCAATTATATATAGACTATTTTCCATGTAAAAATTTCTTTGTTTTTTCCAATTTTGTTACTGTTGCAATGATATTAATCGCTTGTCTTATTATTGATAGGCAGTTGGAATGTGATACCGAAGATGATGTTATCTCTCCAAAGTATCGAAGGATTGGCAGCCCAAGATTTCATCACACTCCTATTAATTCACTTGGTAAGAATTTTTCTGTGCAATTAGCAATACCTTCTACAGGTAGTAAGACATTGCACCTGAATTATGAGCAAATCATCTCAAATGTCTAGAAAAATACTCTGGGAAAAAAAAACCAGTGTATGAATAAGAATTGAATTCTATGTTTCATCTTTGTTTCTATTTAGTTGTTATTGTATATTATTTCTTCATTGTCCTAGGTTTTCAGCTTTCTCACATTGTAACTCACTTAACAATTGCAAATAAGTACAGGGTGCTCACTTAAAGTGTTTTGTCTATGCACTCATAGGAAATGCTGAAGAGGTGTTGCAACTGTGAATAAAGTAGCACTTGTAGTGGGGCAACATGCCTTTCCTGGAATAACTATGCACCTGTACAGAATGACTAAGAATTTTCCTCCTTTTGCTGTCTAGAACATTATGCAGGGTGGTATAGCGGAATTATTGTTCTGTGAATACTGTTTTATATTAAGCCAGCCAGGCTGCTGCTTCCAGATCTTTCACAATTGCCACACCATAGAAGACTCCATTATTTTGAATCTTCTTAAATATAATGCAGTATTGCACAGACGGTCGCCTAGAATTTGCTTATAAGGATGATTTTTGAGGAACCCGCTAGTCGGTTTCCTCAGGTCAATCCCCGGCATCAGATGTCAATCTTACTTGCAGGAGAAATTTCCACAGAATATAAACATGTAAAGAAACGATTATTTTAAAGGAAGAACACTTGACTCATTTTTAACATGTGTATTGAAACTTCTTAAATCACAATTTACATTCTGAATATACACTTCAGAGAAGCGTTCAAGTCTCTCTCTTCAGAAACCATTGTAATCCTTACTTTTAAAACAAGCCAAACAAAAGCACAATACCAGGAGTTTATATTATGAATATTTATAACTTCTTTGAAACGTAATAATCTCATTAAGACTGCGCACTCTTTGCCACTTTGCTCCGCTGCAGGCTAAAATCCCCACTCAGATGCGCCTGCCTAAAAGTATCTTGCACAATGTAAACAACATTACAGGCACACAGTTTCCATTTCTTTAATAAAATGTAATTAGCAATTGTCTTCTGTCGGATAACTATTGTGTAGATAATGACTATTGAGTCGTTACACTACAGCAGTGTGCTAGATCTGCCCATGTGTTACATGTAACTGTGCGCCCCCCCCCCCCCTCCCGTTTTCCCAAACACAGAAAATGGATCGACATCCCCCAGGGAATTCTGCGGACCTGCGGACTGCTGCTTGTTACTATAGGTTTTTTTTTGGGGGGGGGGGGGTGGAGGGGGGATGGAATCACCTGCTAATTCTTAAATTTGCAGGAAGGAGGAAAGTCCATAAATGTTTTCTGGTTACCTACATTCTCTCACACATTCACTCCTGTCTTTCTCCCTATTACACCCTTTGAAACACAATTAATCCTTTATTATGGATCAGATGCACTTAAATGTAGTACATAATTTCATATTCAGATTTAAGGTACTTCACATGAAGGCACACATGAATTTTATAGAAATAAAACAATATTTTTAATAAATTGTATTTTCGTGAGGGATAGGTTGCTTACTCACCACAGGTACGTCTGATGAGTCAAAGAAAGGCAAAAATAACAGAAAACAATTTGAATGCTTTCACCTATTAAGGCCTTCATCAGAGAGAAAAACACACACACACGCACACACTCACACTCCGTCTCTGGTCACTGTGGCCAGTCTGCGAGACTCAGTATGGCCAAGGTGGGAGCAACCAGTGGTGGGGACATAGAGTGTGGGCATGGAAGGGGAGGGAAGGGTGGTGGAGGCAGTAACTAGTGATGGTTTAGGCCTGGGGGATTGCCACTTCCTCAATCCCACCACTGGATGCTCTCACCTTGGCCGTGCAGTGGTTCGCAGACTGGCCACAGGGCCCCCGAGTATTGAGTGAGTGTGTGTGTGTGTGTGTGTGTGTGTGTGTGTGTGTGTGTGTGTGTGTGTGTGTGTGTGTGTGGTTTTCCCTTTTTTTTCCTGTCTGACCAACAAAGGCCTTAACAGCCGAAAGCACTCAAGTTGTTTTCTGTGGTTTGTGCCTTTCTGCGACGCATCGGATGTATCTGTTGTGAGTAAGCAACCTATCCTTCACGAAATATATTGTTGAATCCTTCCTGGAATTTCCATTGTTTATTGTGTTTTTTAAACTCATGCAATATAGAAAGTTAGTCATGGAGAAGAAATGAGTTGGATGGTGGTCTTCTTCTTCTTCGTCTTCTTCTTCTTCTTCTTCTTCTTCTTCTCCTCTGGAGGCTGCGGGTTTTTAGTTATGTGAGAAAACCATAAAATGAGTTTTAAAAGTCATGCAGATAATACGCCACAATGGGTAGGATTTTACGATGTAGTTTATGACACTCCTTCCTAGCACTAAGCAGAAATTTGTGACTACACCCCCAATCAATCTTGTATGATCTTATTTGTAGGTTTGTAACTATAATGGTTATGTGTTTATTTTTTTAACTTATGTATCCAGATTATATTTGACAATGGGATGACTGGGAATTTAGAATAGACAAAGGAATTTTTTCAACCAGCAAAAATCTGAGAATTTTTCTGTGATTTATATTTTACATAAAATGTTTGTAATTTTGACTGGTAAGAATGGTACTCTGATAAACTTACTTTACCTTAGCCTACAACTGCAAAATACTACTGCAGCAACAAAATGTGAATGAGACACTACCTCCAAAATAAATCTTAAATTTCAGAGAAAATGCATCATTTACAACAGCAAAACACAGTGTACACCCAAGTGTTTGCTGCCAGGCCAGGAAAGAAGAAGAAGAAGAAGAAGAAGAAGAAGAAGGGGGGGGGGGTGAGAGAGAGAGAGAAAGAGAGAGAGAGAGAGAGAGAGAGAGAGAGAACATTTGTTTCTTATTGGTTGTAACAAACTACTGTATTATGAATTTGTGGTTTGAGAAGTGTTACTTTCAAAGTCAACTTTGTTTTACTCCAGATGAATTGTGTTGCATGTAGTAGTTTATAAAGAAATATTTGACACTAGAAGTACCAGACTTTTCCGTACCCCTAGTAGTACCATGTGG
Organism: Locusta migratoria; assembly: GCA_026315105.1. Classification (NCBI taxonomy): domain Eukaryota; kingdom Metazoa; phylum Arthropoda; class Insecta; order Orthoptera; family Acrididae; genus Locusta; species Locusta migratoria. The sequence continues at coordinate 206,980,443 of CM048748.1, forward strand.
GTTATTTTTGACCCATAATAGGAAACTACCATTTGTATTGCTATTATGCTGGCATTTTGGGCTTAACTATGTTGGTATTACATTCAAGAAGACCATTGCGTTTCAGAAAAATATAATTTGTTCTGTCAGGCATAGTTCAGTAAAAATAATTTTACAGTGTTTATCTATATGAAAAGATTGAAACAGTCTCGAAACATTTAGTTAATATGACTACTAATAGTAGTTTCACTTTTTTCTTCTTTGAATTAATTAATGAAGGAAACTCTCCTTGTAGATAAATTATTTTTCAAAAGAGATAGTTTGGCTGGGCAGTACTTACCTTTGTGCTGTACTGCTGATAGTGACACAAATTAAGAAAAAGGACAAGCTTTCAGAACACAGTCCCTTCTTCAGGTAGGAGAGAAGGGAAGAAAAAAGGCAAGTGCCGATAATTTGTAAACATGTTTTCTTACTTATTGCAATCTAAGGACGATAATATAACAAAAACTGTGTATTGTTGAAAGTATGGCAAAATTACAAACAAATAGTTGACAGCATTGTCTAAGCTGTTGTGGGCACACAGTCGAGATGTTACACAAGTGTTTTACCTTGGGAACTTTTGCACATGTACTTGTTGTACTTGAAACTTACGTTCAGTGTTTTCTTCCCCATTTCTGGATTTGAAAATGCTTCTATTTCCATATTGGCCAGTGCTGCTGCCGAGTCCTTTCAAGGGGAGGTAGGTGTTCCACTGCAGTTTGTAGGGGACAGCAAGCTCAATTGCTACTCTGACGATACATTCTCGCCTCATCATCTTCTTAAGTGTATTTAATTTAAAAATTGTGTGAGCACTGATGATTGCAAAGACAATAATGTTGCAGAAAACATGCACAGGCCATTAGTAGGTGTTAGCTTGGACACGGCAATGTCTTATCATTGGGTCATCTGACTCTTCATTGGTTGATTATAAAAATTCAGTTTCTGGGAGTTCCTTCTCAGTATTGTCATTGACCTAACATTTATTAGGCTCATTACTTAGAATAAAGAGATCCATAAACCAAACATTTAAATAACAGAACAAAGAAAGACATAAAAGCCATTGCGCGCTTATTTGTCCAGAAACTTGGGTAGAATAGTGCATGTTTACGTTGTGCAAGAGAGAAATCATTGTCAGATGTTTCCGATTCTTTCTTGCTGATCATTTGATGCATCTAAATATTTGATCAGCTGTTTCTACTGTAACAAAATTGTTGTACTCCTATCTGCTTGTCTCACTACTGGATTCATCAGACTATTGCATTGATGACATGCAGGTAGTACAGAATCTCAGTGTATATATGACTGCATCGTGTCAACATCATATGTTCAATGATATGAAATCACAAAAATAAGCCACAAGCTGACGTCAATGCTACCACGAATGCCCCAGCTCACACGGTTTGACCAAAGACAAAGATACACAGAGAGAAAAATTCTATAAGGGCGACATGCCTGACATCTATCATGTCATAGAAATATTAGTAGTGCCTCAGACAGAGGTGTGGTTATTCTGTGGCCCTCCAGTATCACTTCAAAGGTCTGAATGTTGCAATTCCACAGAAAACCGAAACAGCGCTGATATAAGGCGTTGCCCGACCTGTAAATTTTTAGTATTTCACATTATCTTTAGCCTAAAGTGTCATAATATACTGCAACATCTTGTGAATAAAATAGAGGCACGCCCAGAAACTATTTCATGTCCAAAATCCGGTGTTACTGACATCAAATTGTCAAAACTGACCCACATGGTACTACTGGTATAACAGATAAATGTTTCATACTTCTATGTGGCCTAGGGGGAAGAAATTTTGATGAGTTCTAAAAGTCTATTAATGATTAAGAGGGTTTGGTGTTACAATTAATATGGATTAGGGTAAGGCACTCGAAACACCCTCATGGGTAAAAAATGACCCATGTTGTACTTCTAAAGTCACATGCCAGTTGACTCCATTGAAAACTTAACACTACAAAAATTTCATGCCCAGAAGGCCAGCTATTTATAACATTATTTAAGAGTTCACTGGCACATTTGCATTTAGGTTGTTACAAAGTAATCGAATAAGACTTGTACATTCATCTTAACCTTTTCCACTCCACTGTTGAACTACATCAAACATTTGATTTTCCACCGTGGTTTCCCTTCTTGAGCTTTCTATTCTCTACACTGTTGAAATTCATTAGGTGCATGGCGTCACTTTATGTGAAGATCTAAAAACCAAAAGTGTGTTGCATTTGTGGGGTTTCTAGTATGCTCAAGGCTGGTACATAACCTGTAAATGAAGATATTACCAGGTGGCATGTCTGAGACATTGAGAATGAGGGGGACGGACTTAAGTGATGAGTGTTTTGGAAGAGACTACCTCTGTGTGCAGTGATGTAAGTTCTAGTGAATCAGAATCTACAGAGAGTGGAAATTGATGAGAGACAACCTGTGGGCCTATTAAATAATTGAAAAAAGTTTATCTTGATGGAAATGGTGAATCTCATGAAGCTTCCTCTTCTTTTTTTTGGTCACACAATGAGGTTTCAGGATCATTCATGGTATTCAAACAAAGTTAATGCTTTAATATTTCCAACTTTTTTTCACTAACTGTCTTATCAGTAAAATTGTGAATTCTAAAATTGTGTATGCTAAAGAAAAGATATGAGACCTGATTCCATTTACAAAACACTCAATGTGGCACTTGTGGAGGGATGTTTCATTTGACGAATTGAAGGCTTTTATTGCATATATTTAACAGGGCCTTGAATTTGAAGGCAGAATTAGTTGACTATTTCACAGAAGACTTACTAGAAACAACTCAATTTTTCAAGTGTTTTTTCACATCTTCTTTTTTCCAAATATTTTGGATGCTTGCGTTTAATTCCACCTGTCACAGCGCAGAGGTGTTAACATAAGAAAGAGAGTAAGGTGAATAACATTAGTGAGTATATTGACAGCAAATGGAAAGAATTTTACTTACTAAGAAGAAATGTGCCTATAGATGAGACCACAATAAAATTCAAAGAAAGAATTAAAATGCTACAATCCTAAGAAACATATAAAGTGAGTTTTATAAGTTTTCTATCTGTATGACTCAGAATTATTTTACTTATTTCATTTTCCCACATCCTGTATTAGGGAAAGGCAGCCACAGAATGTCTTAATTCATCCTGATTTACCTTTTGCCACCTGAATAGTGATCCATTTGGCACAGCAATTGAAAGCTCGTGCAGGTGGTACAGTCATCACCCCTCAACTTGCACGGGAATTGTATAAAATAAAATTTCATCTAACAGACACAGTATGCCTTTGGGAAAAGAGTTTGCATGTGATTTGAAGAAGAAGAAGAAGAAGAAACTTAATCAACATAGATTACTTGCCTATCGAAGTGAGACTAAAACTGTGGTTCTTTCAGTCTGTGACATGGTTAATGACTGTTCTGTACATCCTTTGGTCCTCAAACCCAATTAATCACCGAATATAGGAAGAAGCAGCAGCCTACACAGTTATGAAACCTATTACACGGTTTGCACATTTCTTAAAAGTGCTTAGAGATATTTACCGTATTTGCGCGAATATAGGCCGCACCTAAACGTTTGACACGAGATTATAGGGAAAAGAATCTAGAGTATAGGCCGCAGGTTTTTTAATTTTAATTTTATTTATTTTTATTTTTTGTATAATCTAACTTTTTTTCGTAATCAGAAACATAATGTTAACGAAATAATATTCTCTTTTCAATAAACTCAAAACAAATATGCAAAACTGTAAATCAACGAATAAGAAAGTGAGACAGCAGGCCGATCTGGGCGCCCCAAGTGAGGGGACGATGAACCAAGGTGTGTTACCGGGCGTTTCAAGTATTGTAAAGTGTAGGCGTGTGCTGCGAAAAATATAGTTTTTTCGGTGTGTGTGAGAGAGAGAGAGAGAGAGAGAGAGAGAGAGAGAGAGAGAGACACGATGTTTTGGCTTGTAAGTTTGTAGCAGGCAATGAACGTACGAGCTACACTACACTACTTGAGGCTGCCTAGTCACAGTAACGGACATGGAAAACGGGAAGTTCGACATAAATTTGATGCTGACGAAAAACGTTCGACGCTGGTGTGTGAGGACAAACTATTAAAATGTTCGAAGAGTCATTGTGCGTTTCAAGGGCTAAAATGTAAATATATCCTTGTTTGCTTGACTTCATAATTCACAACAGGAACTGTGGTTTTGCTGTTACAACAGAAATGATTCAGTTGCAAGGCTGCAAAATAGCCCCGAGTTCCACGTACATCGTTTCATGGAAATAACCCCCAATGAATGTGAAACTAGTGAATCTGGTCGTAGTAAAGTACGTTATTTTAAAATGTAGCATTGGAACTCAACATCAGCATTAACTACACAAATCAGTTGTTCCATTATCTTAACCTCCCATCACCACTCACGGTAGGCGTTAACGTACCAGCGTAAATGTCCTGGTAAAATCTCTTGTGACACACACTAAACTTTTATCGCGAAGACTAGCTTCATTGACTACATCAAATTAAAATTATTTGTGTTCTTAAGAAGTGTGTGTTACGTACTATTTTTGTTTTAAGGCCACGCGGTCGGGTTATAAAATGTCATCAGCTTTTGATGGCTGCGGTACAGAATGACACCATTCAATTTATATCGACTTTTACGAATTCCGCGCCGTTCCTGTGAACACGTACAAAAACGAATTTGCAGTTATGCAAAACTGTTACTGTAGCATTTTTGAAAATTATCTCGTTTATTACGTTTCTCAAACCAAAATAAAGGTGAGCGTGTAATTTTTGAAACTAACGACTTTGGGAAAAGGAGCGGTTGGGGGCATGGGGATTGAATCTCGATTATAGGCCGCACCACGATTTTGTAGCCGAAATTTGGGGGGAAAAAAGTGCGGCCTATATTCGAGCAAATACGGTAATTTTTATACTGTGCATTAAATGTGTTCATTATTTTCTTTTTAACTTGATCTCTGTAATGTCCTTATATTGATTAACTTTCCAAAGTTTATGCATAAAAAAACTGCATATATAGGTTGATGGCTGAGGCAGTTATGATGGTGTCAGCAGCTTGTTGTGTAGGACAATAGGGATAAGGGAATAGTGGGGTGGATTACACAGATTATGGCAACTGACCTGTTTCCTGAATGTAAATTCATCTGTGGCAAAGTGTCAATGTGCAGTTTATGAACATGGTTGTAACAGAAACAGTCTTTTGGAAACAAAGGAGAGTTTAAAGCGTTGGATAGCTACATCAAGGAAAAAACTGATGAACTTAAAAGCATGTTTTGATATTCAGTTTTCATATATACTGTAACTTTTTTAATTCATTCTCAATTTCATTAAAGTTGATGTTGTGTTGTATGATAGAAGTACAGACTGGACTACAAAATTTGATATAGGCCCTACTTTCATAAGAAATGCTTTAGTAAAACATTTATAGAAGATCAAGTAGATGTGCTTTGAAGGATATTGTTGGTAGGATTTTTAAAAAGTTTCCTTAATTTGTATTAATTTGATACTGTGGAATTTTATTATAGTGGTACTATATTGAAGTTATCATCTATCTGTGAACATTATTTTGTTCTTGACCTGACTCCAGAACTGAGTGAAACTATGTCAGTAAATAAAAAAGTGTGGGGGAGGGGGGGAGCTGGCTATATATATTAAGCAGTATTCTGCAGTTGATTTCCATGGCCAATGGTTCCTGACCCGCCCACAATCGACTGCCATGGGTATAACATTTAACTTTATGGCAATAAACAGTAAAATAATGTCATCATCTGTAGATCGTTCTTAATATTTGTAACATTATTGTATTGCAGTCAGCCTGAAGATGGTCTCCCAAGCAGACTGAAACCGGTTCCCTAAGAACAATAAAAATTCTCTTGCGATCAAGACTGTCTTTTTTTTAAAATATAATAAAAAGTGCTTAATAGTACTCAATTTATATTTTGTACATTCCGTGTTAACCCTGTTCTGTTATTTTGGAATACATGAAGCTTATGGGAGGAGTGAACAGGGCAGATAAGAACTCCGGTTTTACAGTGTCAGAAGTTTTTTTTCTCCTTACTGATTGAAGTTGCAGTTTTGAAGAGAGTCTTTATTCAATAGACAAACAAGAAGCTGAATAATGGCTACAGACTTTCTTTCCTGCAAAAGAAATCTAATCGGATAACTTAACATTCAGTTAAAAATACAAATTATTCTAGGAAGGCCAGCCCCCTTTTGACACACAGGAGAGATTAAATGAAAAGGTGCATTTGATAAAGTAATAAATGAATGAATAAATAAATAAATAAATAAATAAATAAATAAATAAAGAATTGCTTGATATACAACAAACACAAGAAAAAGGAGGAAGAACAGAAATAATTGTCTACTGCAAAACATGCAAGAGGAAACCTGAACTACACTCTGAGGGGATGTTTTAAAAAGTATCAATCAAAAATAATGCACAGATATGCCTTAAAAGTAGCATACCAAGTGATGTGCTTCTGCCACTGATGCCAAGTTTCACAGAATCTAGACAAGTAGCAATGTAGCATAGTGTGGCGGATTTAAGTACATTATTTAGGATTACCACATCTATATTATGTTTAACACCATTCAAACAAGAATAATAAATAAATAAATGCATAATAACTCAGAAATTTAGGTGTTCGTGTGCTCTTATACGCCACTGATTCCAGTGAAATTGACATTTTACAAAATAACTACTTTCTTTGGTGCTAGCTTGCATATAAGAAATGCCAGAACCATGAGGAAAAAGAAAGGAAGAAGCAAAGGAAAAACAGAAACATGAAGAGGAAAAAGTGTAGTGCAGGAATGGGGTGGGGGATTAAATAATAGTAAAATAACAATGTTAATAATAATAAACTTGCAGAGTATGAAATGAAGATACAAACATGTGAAGAAACACTAACAAGATAAGACAGGAGAAACTTATATAATTTACTAAGTCACCTCTAAAGCTAATGCATTTCACAAGAGATTTGCTCAGTCTATGTTAACAGGTGCTCAACAGGACCAAAAATAAGTCCAGAATGATAAGACACAGATGCTCTAAAGTCTTTATGCTTATAAACAGTTGTGTAAACACAATGTGTAACTGTATTTATAGGGTTTTCAGTTGCAAGGCTATTATGTTTATCTAATGCTATATCAGTGGTATTAAAAATTAATGTGCAAGTTCTTATGATGTCTTGGAACAAGTGGGACAAGGAGATATTATTTTACTAATGATAACATCTACAGCCACATCAAGCACATTAGTATGTAATATAAAATGCAACAGTGGAAAGTCCAGGTTAGAATTCAACTATATAATGAGGGTAGATAGCAACTCATTGCAAAAGTATGTCATGCCGTGTTAGGTGTTCACACAGATCCATCATTCCAGTTGCTGCTTTCTGAATAACACTGCATTGATGGATGGCAAGGAAAGGGCGGGGCAGGATGGATGCAGGGCAGTGGTTGGGATGGGTAAGGTAAAGGCAGGACAGATGCCGCACATTTTTACAAATTTTCATCCATATATAAACACTTTAATCACTATAAAATTAGGCAACATTGGTTGTTGGAACATTGTATATTATCACAGAAATGAATCTATTACAAAAAACTAATCAAAGGCATGCTTGTATGATATTCAGTGGCTTGTATATTTCAAGTCAGTGGCAAGAAAGATGCCATAAAAGGTAGGGACTGATGACACTGAAAATTACATTCACTTTCATTTTTTTTAATTTCAAATTTATTTTTATCCCCACAAACAATACACATTATCAGAGTGCATGATTTATGACATTTTCTAGAATTGATTCCAATTTGAGGTTGACGATGTTTCTGGATAAAGTTAAAGGCACTCTGAACAATTTGTTTTCTTCAAGATTTAATTCGCTGGAGGAACTGCTGTGTAGGGGATGTATAATAATAATAATAATAATAATAATAATAATCTTCATCTATGTTTTCAAACTGATAAGTCGTTGATCCCCCACTCCTTGTTTTGGGGGATTTGATTTCTTTTAGCTACTGTAGACCAGTTTTATGTATGTTGCAGGAAATATCTGAGTTATCCAAAAGCCTACTTTCTGTCATTGTTTCTGTCACAGTTCAAAATAAGAATTGACATGGGCTCTGTTAATTCCTGTTGGTCTGACAACAGAGAGCCCTTGCTCTTTTGTGATGCTTAATTCTGCATTCTGTTATAAAAGAGAGAAGCCGCTCTTTCCCTACATATTTCTTTTCTTGATTGAATTCATTTTTCAATTCTGTCCAATTAGCTAAATGGAAAGTTATTTGCCTGAGTTTTGACAGTTTGGGAGCAAAGCCACATGCTTGTAATTTCTTTAGATGGACAACTACTTTCCTTTTTTGCATTGTCACCCAAGTATTCAATGATCCAACCTATTTTCTTGAAACTGTGTGTAGTACATTTTCCCCTTATTTCTTTTTAGGGTAACCTTCCTCCTTGACCAATCTCACTGCCTCTAATAGATCTTCTGCAGTCCATTTTCCCCTGAATGTTGTCCAAAGCATTTTCCCACCATTTTTCTATAAAACAAAACCATATGGACTCCTGTTAAGAGTGACAGGCATCACTGCATTGTCTGTCTGTTTTCATAGGGACAGATTCTGCACCTCCATTTTCACCAAAGATGTTAGAAAAAGAAGTCATTGCTTGACCCCATTGATATCTATACCACATGGATGTTGAACTTCAGCTGTCTGAGTGTGTCAGCCATAGATGTTAATATTTCGTTTCTTGCCAAATTCAAAGATGGCTGCTATGAAGTATTAAAAGAAAATGACAAGAAATTAGGTCTTGATTACACTTCTAGATTGGCCTATTACATCACGTGTTGACATAAATTTCAAATCAAGCAAGCAATTCCTTGTAACTTAATAATTGTTGGAAATTCGTATGCCAAATTTAAACATGGTGAACAATGCGAAAACATGTTGGAAACATATGAATGTGTAGAAAGGCAGTAGTTCTATGCTCAGGCACTAGAGTTATATATCCAGTTTGTATAGAAATCACTGCTTGACCCACATAACCTACAATGTTTGTACTGCACAATCTTAATATAAGTCACCAGGCCCATATCTACCATTAACTATTGTTAAAAAGAACTGTAAAAAATTTCCTTGACTTAATTTTGGTATCGAAAATGTAAATTTCTTACATTTCTCCTCTACTTTCCACTCCTGAAGTACCAAAACGTACATTTAAACTGATCTCATCAGTGGTTATAACAACAGTAAGCATCACATACTCAAAAATACCCACTGACAATTTTTTTGGGAGTGTGGTGTTAGTCCCCTGTGCATCATCAGTTCTGCTTTTATCTGACAATGCAGCCTTATGGAGCATTTAGGTACTAGATGGATTGGTAGCTTAGGGCATTGGAGGGAAGCTAAATTGAAGAGAAAAAGAAAGCCTGTTTAAACAGTGAAATGATGTACGTAATTAAATATCTATACTAATAATAAATCTGTAAATGTAGGCCTGTCGCTGTTCACTTCAGCCTTAAAAAAAATTCTAGACGAATCTTCATGCGGTTTTCACAGGAAACATGAGAAAAGTTTGGGTCAGTATAGAGGCATCATTTTATCAAAATTGGATCATGTGAAAAAAAGATATCGTAATTTTAAGTGTTTTCAGTAATCGTTGAGTCCATTTGTTCATTTATTAAAAACCTCTTAACTGCAAAACTACTTCATGAATTTGCATGGTGTTTTCACAGTTAACTTGAGCGTAACTTGGACAATGTGTAGACTTTGTTACATAAAAATCAGATCACAGAATGAAGAATATTGTAATTTCAAAATTTTTAGCAACGACTGTCGTGTCCATCACTTTGATACGGACTGATGACCACGCAGTTTGGTCTGATAATTTACAAAATTTGAACAGTTTGTCTCTTTGAACACGTTTATCTCCAAAACTACTTTATGAAATTTCATGGGATTTTCACATGTAACTTGAATATATCATGCAGTTACGTAAAGGATTCAATAATTAAAATCGGATCAGAGAAAGAAATAATAATAATAATAATAATAATAATAATAATAATAATAATAATAATAATTTATTATTATTATTATTTATTCATTTGTTTAAAAGCCATGGTGTATGACTATTTGTTGAGGATAATCTCCAAAAGTACTACACGAACTTTCATGGGTTTCCACAGGTAAATCGAGAATAGTTTGGAGAGTAACATAGGCTTCATTTCACCAAAATTGGAACTGAAGGGGGAAACATATCGTAATTTGAAGTTTTGTGTGTTTACTTTTATAAGTTGGTATAGTACAGCAATCTCCAAGAGTACTATATAAAATTTCATGGCATTTCATGTGTCAACTGAGAGTACCTTGGGGCAACATATAAGCTTCATTTAATCAAAATCAGATCAGAGTAAGAAGACATTGTAATTTATAGTTTCTGGTGTATGCTATGCTTGAATTGCAGTGTAGTATAGCAGAGATCCCATAGAGGTGCTGTATACCAAATAACTGATAGATGATAATGATGCATTAGATTCCTTTTTGAAAAACCAGTCATGTACAATGAAGCAAATAATTCTTTGTGTTTATAATGAAATAAGTAATTAATTTTTTTTCGATCAGTAAATTAATGATCCCGAATATTTCGTTGCCAACGTTAACATAATAAACTGCTGCCCACTGGAAGTAAAATTCAACCCAGGTACGACACAAAAAATAATTTTTTACTAGCTGTATCCCACATGCCTTGCAATGCAATGGAAAGAAAAAAAAGTGCTTCTTTCCGCAGGTATCATTCAAATTTAAAACGTGACGACGTTCCTTCGCGTCTGTCAATGATTTCATTTACAAAGAATTCTTTGATTTTTTCTTTCTGATTTCGGCGTGTACTTACTACATCTTGAGTCCATTTGTAACTATGCAGGTTCTTACCTCGATTATCTTCTCGGTCTCACTTTTCTGGAAAAACACGGTAACTGGGAACACTCTAATTAACAGGCTTACTACCACAATAATAAATGACTCAACACTTGGACTTTTGGTCTCAATTATATTTAATACTTTAAGTGTCTACGTATGGATAATTAGTAATTACACAAAGTTCTTTTCTATTTTCTAACGCATCTCAAAAAAGCCGTTGCATGTTCCCGTCTTCCCACGTCCTCTCTCTCTCACACCATTCCCCTCACTTGTATTCTTCCACTGGCCTTTCCCACTAGTTTGTGTACAGCGCTTTTACATTACAGCAAAATAACTAATAGTTTATAATTTACTTAGACTAATTTAATACATTTTCGTTAAGCTAATTTTAATTGATGCTGGACCTTTTTTTTTTTAATGAGAGCGAAAGAAACTTTGAAAAGATGTTAAATAGGTAGGAACTTTTTTTTTATGCATGAAGTCAAAAACCCAATGTCCCCTTCCTTGTTCTAAGTGCAGTACGAAATTTGAAACTATTATATATATACACATCTGTCCACATCAAACCAACCAACAAACAACAGTACCTCCATTATGACAGCTGCTATCCATTCCACATCAAACGTTCCCTTCCCTACAGCTTAGGTCTTCGTGGCAAGAGTCTGCTCCAGTCCCGAATCCCTGAACCAGTACACCAATAAACTAATAACAGATTTCACATCGCACAGCTATCCTCCTGATCTGGTTCAGAAGCAAATTACCAGAGCTACCTCCTCATCCCTCCCCCCCCCCCCCCCCCCAAATCCAGAACCTTCCACCGAAGAACCCCAGAAGTGCCCCTTCTGTCACCGAATACTTCCCGGGACTGGAGTGCACTCTGAATGTGGCTCTCCAGCAGGGATACGACTTCCTTAAATCCTGCCCCGAAATGAGATCCATCCTTAATGACATCCTTCCCACTCCACCAACAATGTCTTTCCGCCGCCCACCTAACCTCCGTAACCTCCTAGTCAATCCCTAAGAAATCCCCAAACCACCTTCCCTACCCTCTGGCTCCTACCCATGCAACCGCCCCCATTGTAAAACCTGCCCTATGCACCCTTCTACCACCAATTACTCCAGTCCTGTAACCCAGAAGGTGTACACGATCAAGGGCAGAGCCACTTGCGATAGCACCCACGTCATTTACCAACTGACATGCCTGCACTGTGAAGTGTTCTATGTGGGAATAACCAGCAACAAACTGTCCATTCGCATGAACGGTCACAGGCAGACAGTGTTCGTTGGTAATGAAGATCACCCTGTGGCTAAACATGCCTTGGTGCACGGCCAGCACATCTTGGAGCAGTGTTACACTGTCTGGGTTATCTGGATACTTCCCACTGACACCAACCTTTCAGAACTCGGGAGATGGGAACTTGCCCTTCAGCTTATTCTCTGCTCCCGTTGCCCACCTGCTCTCAACATCCGCTAAATTCAAATTCCCGCCCACCATCTTGAGCATCTTTGCCTCGGTTCTGTGGACAGAGCCCCTGCCTCAAGTGGTATCTCTGTCCAACTTGTTTGCTTTTCACAAATGTCTGTCTAGGTGTGTTTGCGTTTGGATATGTGTGTGTGTATTTGTTTACCTTCCTTTTTTTTCCCCTGAGGTAAGTCCTTCCACTCCTGGGATTGGAATGACTCCTTTTCCATTTCCTTAAAACCCATATTTTTCCCTTTCGCCTCCCCTTTTTTCCTCTTATCCTGAAGAAGCGACCAACGGTTGCGAAAGCTTGTATATGTGTTTGTGTGTGATTTTTTTTGTGTCTGTCGACCAGGCTGTCCTTTAGGTAAGTCATCCGTTTTCTATTTTATATATATAATGTATATTATAGACAAAAACTTCCTAGCAGGAAAAATTATATATAAAAAATAGACAAAAATTACTCACCAGGTGAGTAATTTATTTGCTCTTATGATTGGTTTCTACCATTTTGGCTGCAAAGAAGCCCACCTCTTTTTCGCAGAGCAACCACATGAAATAATATCTAACTAAATGTGTCACCGAAGCAACAAGAAAGTTGAGGTAGCGTCGCTAAAAAGGTCATTTACACATAGTAATTTGTCTAATGTTAAAGTGTTTAAGCTTAAGGGACTTAACTGCAGGGTCATCAGTCCCTAAACTTACAAACTAAAGATGTCACAAACACCCATGCCTGAGGGGGGGGATTCGAACCCCCGGCGGGGAACAGCCTCGCTCATCATAGCATAGTGCCTCAATGCGCTCGGCCACTCTGCCACGGCAATCCATCTTAACAGAACAAAAAAAGAGCAAGATAAAGTCAGCGATTAGTAGACTTTTCCCAATGTCATGTGATACTCCCTCCTTAATGTTGAGGAGAAAAAAATCTGTTCTGCGCATCTGAATGACATTCCAGAGATATTTTTGCTGTGTGCCTGCCACTAGAGATAATATACACACGCGAGCGACAAACCCATAAGAAACCTCTCTGCTTTCATAATTGTTCGGTACAATATTGTGATTAAAATTTGTAAATACATACTTTTGGTGCGGACTACATTAAGAAAGAGAAAGACATCTTCTTTTGCAGAGACAATTGTACTCAAGTGTTATAGTCAGACTGTAGACTTCAAAATGTACAGTTCTATTACACAAGGTCAATTTGAATTTTGTGCTTTACAACGTAATCACTGCAGGACTTGGGGACATTTATTAGCTGCAAGAGTGGCTGATGCTGCTAATCCAGTCAAGACAATTCACTGGAAATACTATATTTAATGGAAAGTTCTTTCCAGACAATCTGCTGACGCCATTCCTTCAACGATTACTCACACTGACGCCACCATGACAGCTTATTTAAACAGATGTGAACTGCTCTGTTAATTAAATTACCAGACTTCCAGCATTCTTCGAATTTTTGATAATAGGGAGCACTGCATACAGAATAACTGCATTGTCCCAGTGGAATTATACGTTAGTATACACTTACTGTGAGAGATAGTGAGTTTAGTACTACACCATAGAACCAATACATGGTGCTGTTATTATTATTATTATTATTATTACTATTTCTCTCCTCAATGATGCAAGTGTTTTCACAAGTTTACACCAAACAGACGATTACACACTGCAGTCTTAACTTTATGAACACAACCTAACATTGAATTTACATCATTCTGGAGTACGGACCTAAATTAATTTCACTTTTTGTATGAAAAACTTTATGAACATACATTGTTTTCGACAATGACTTCAACTTAAATTTGACATCTTGGCTAGGAGAACTGAGTTCATTGATAGAGCGATCCAACACGGATTCTGTTTTTGCTGACCTAGGTCCAGAACCTTAAAAAACCGTGATATACACAGGTCCCTCTTTAACAACCGTTGTGAAGCACAGGCATATTAAGCTAATGAACCAATAAAACATATTTTATTAACACAGAGAGAGAAACTCTAAAAACATCTGCACACATGATAATATTGCTAAGGCTTAATTCCAGTGGTGTGTGTGTGTGTGTGTGTGTGTGTGTGTGTGTGTTCACATTGTTGTAGATAGGAAGCATAATTTTTATCCAACTTGATAAATCTCAACAATGGAAAATCAACTGGAATGTCAATAATAGAGAATATATAAGTCACCAATGAGAAAATTGAGTCCCAGACAGGCATGTAAAACAGACAGTCATATTCACAAAACTTAAATTTTCGGCCATGACTTTCTTCAGAAAAATACACATTCACAATCTCTCTGCTGTAACTCAAGCTGACATGATTACCATCTATGGCCGCTCTGGCACAGTAAACAAATTCACAGTGAGCAAGGAGAGGAGTGGAGGTGCAGCGATACAGAATAAGGGTGGGGATGGGACATACCATGTTGGATGATGATTGTAAAGGCATTGATAGGTGAGAATGCAGGATGCAGCAAGAAATGCAATAAAAGGAACGAGAGGGTGAGTGAAAAAGGAGAGGTTTAAAGATGTGTGGGGAGTAACTGTAAAATAAAAAGGGATGTGTATTATAATTAATAATAAATATAAGTAAAGTATTTATATATTAAAAATGGGTGGCACACAGATGGAAGGATGAAATGGATTGAAATGATTTACAGGACAGTGAGTGGGGGTGGAGGGGACAGTTACGCATTGAGTATAGAGATAATTTATCCTAGGTTAACTCTGGGATGTTTGTAGGGACATAGAATGCATTGTAGGGATGATTCCCATCTGCATAGTTCAGAAGAGCTGGTTGTGGAGTGGAGGATGCAGATGACTTGTGTTGTAAAGCAGCCATTGCAATCAAGTGTGTTGTGTTCAACTGTGTGGGTGATTAATCTTGCCTTTATCATAGTTTGACAGTGGCCATCGATAGTCAGCTGGTTAGTCATCATGCTAATGCAAAATGCTATGCAATGATTGCAGCATGGCTGTTTTTACAGGTAGCCCAGCCTCTGATCGGTTAGGATAAGCCTGTGATGGGTCTGGAATAAGGCCTGGATGGGTGTATTGGGCAGTTTTTGCATTGGAAGCTTTCACAAGAGTCGTATTGCTATGGAAAGAGGTTGGGATTGTGGCATAGATATTGACTAGGGTGTTTGGTGATTGGCTGGGCAACGGAACACAACTGTAGAAGGGCTCAGATGGTGCTGAGGTAGAACATCTCTCATTTCAGGGTACGATAATAGATACATAATCATAGCCTTAACAGAGGTTGTGATTTAGTTGTTCCAGTTTGGGGTGGTGTTGGTTGACAAGAGGGAATTTCTGTGGCTTGTTATTGGGGGTGGAGGGAGAAATGGTGTGGTGTCACTTCCACCTAACCATCCTCTGGTCACCTTCCACAAATTCCTTCCTCAGACTTCTCAAAGTCTCTCCCTAAGAATACCAACCTTTAGGCAAAAGAGAGAACAGATGTACATAATCTCAAAACTGATCCCAACCTAATCCTCTTCCTTCCAGACAAAGGTACCAACATTGTTGGAATGAATCACAGAATCACAGGAGGCCTCCATCAATTCCTCCATCTTCAAGTTGTGCCAGGATGACCTCATTCCTGAAGTCCAATATGACAGACAATCCCTGCTAAAATACTGTGACTCTTCTTAGAACCTCTTCCTCAAATCCATTTCCCTCCGTACTCCAACAACCCATTCACCTACTTTTCACATGCTCCCAAAAATCCATAAACCTAAGAATCCTCGACTCCCAATTGTGGCTGGTTACTGTGCTCCCTCTGAAAGAATTTCGGTCCCTGTTGACCAACATATCCAACTAATTGTTTGAAATGTAGCCTGTCACGTCCAAGATACCAACCAGTTCCTTCACTGAGTGTCCATTCCCCCACCTTTAGCTCCTGGATCCTTTCTTTTCACAGATGATGCCACTTCTCTAAACACCAATGTCCCACAAGTCCTTGGTCTTGTGCTCTCAATCATTACCTTTCTCAGCATTCTTTAGACTCCAAGCCCAATGCCTCAAACCTCATAACCCTTATCAATTAAATTCTAAGAAACAATTACTTTCCTTTTGAAGGATAGGTGTACGGTCATGGGCATCTGTATGCCACTCTCCTATGGCAACATACTTATGGGCCATTTAGAGGACTCCTTCCTAGACTCTCAATACCCCCAAACGCCTGGTCTGGTTCAGATTGATGATATTTTTTATGATTTGGACTAAGGGCCAGTACACCTTACCCTCATTTCTTTACAACCTCAAAGCCTCTCCCATCAGTTTCACTTGGTCCTTCTAACCCAGCATGCCACCTTCTTGGATGTTAACTGCCACCTCACTGACAATGCCATCCACACCTCTGTCTACATTAAACCCAATAATTACAAACAGTACTTGCACTTTGATAGTTGCCGTCTGTTCCACATCAAAACATCCGTACCATACAAGCTTGCCACCACTGGAAAGTGCATTTGCAGTGATGAGAAGTCTCTTACCTAATATGCTGATGGCCTCACACAAAAGTCTTATTTTCCTGACCTGCTCAGCAAACAGATTTCCCATATCTCCATACATCATTGATTTACCCTTAACTCTCAGTAATCAGTCAGCAAGGAGTGTCCCTCTTGTCACCCAACACAACCCTGGACAACAACAAAATCACATCTATCACTGGGGCTTTGTCCATCATGCCTGAAATGAGACATCTTACCCAAACTCCTCCTGACTCTTCTTAAAGTGGTGTTTTTTTTTGCCCACCCATCCTCAATATGCTACTCTCAATTTCAACCAAAGACTAAACAACTGAAAGCAACCATGTGATTTACCAACCCTGGCACAGCACACAAGTAAGCACAACACACTTCATTTCAATGGCTGCTTTACAGCTTGGCCATCTGGATCCTTCCCTCCACCGCTCTATTTTCTGAACTGTACAGATTGGAGTTGTCCGTACAACACATTCTCAGTCCTGCAACCACTCTGTTCTTAACCTAAATAATTTATCGTCCCTACATCTGATGCCTGACAGTCACCCCCTCCCCCCACTTATTATCCTGTATCTTCTTCCATTCCATGTTATCTTTCCAAAGTATTATGTGTCACCCCATTTTAGTATATAAATATTTTATTTATTTTTATTTTTAATAATATTTCATACCCCATACCTTAATGTAATTTTGTTTTCACATTATACGTTTCCCTCCCCTCTCTTCATCACTCATCACTACATTTACCTTTATTGCTCTCCTTCACCTCCTTCCCATTATTGCATCCCTTGCTGCATCCCAATCCCAGCCTTTACAATTCGTCATCCAATGCGGAAAGTCCTATTCCCACCCCAAACGGGCACCCATCATCCTCCAATTCCGTCCTCACTAACTTCCAAGATGCTTGTTGAGATGGAGCAAGTAAAATGGTGGTCATGTGTGCTTGAGTTATTTTTGAGTGAGTGTGTGAATGTGTTTCCTTTTCTGATGAAGGCCTTGGCCGAAAATTTAAATTTTGTGAATGTGATTGTCTATTTTATGTGCCTGTCTGCAGGTCAGTGATCATCTTTATGGTGAGTTGTAATTTATTCTCTATTATTGATAAATCTTTTGCTTTGTGAAGATAATAATCATTCATTTTGTAGTAATATGGGGAAGTATGTTGTTGGTTATGATGGATGTATATTTATATATCTTTTATCTTTAGGATTAGTTGTAATGCCTTATTTCTCCCGCACAGATTTCCTTGTTCCGGTTGAAGTAAGGATGAAGAGAGCTAACAGAACTCTACAGGTAACTGAAGTTTTTGTCAGACTTTGTATTAGTTTGAGTGTTAAGTGTCAATAAGTTTTCAGCTTAGGTATATTTGTTGTTTCACTGTAAGTTGATAGTCATTTTTAAATTTTTTGTTGCTGGCTGTTATTCTATTCAATAAACAGTTAAAAGCAAAGCCTGATACATATCTTGCTTGAAGTGTATGATTTGAACCATGTAAAAGAAAGGAAAAATTGTTCCCTTAATTTTTATAAAATTGTTTTACTCTACTTTGTAGGTAACCTTTCTTTACTGTCTGTGTTAATTTTCTGTGCATGTTATGTAGAACGAGTTATCACTTATACGGGGTAGAGGTGCTGAAATATCATCAAGAAAAGCAAGCAAAGAAAACATTTCAGTTCAAGATGAAGATGAGGTATGTATAAACATTTTTTAAATTTATTACAAATTTATGTTCATTTTGCTTTTTCTCTAATATGTTATTTTCTCCTGACCTTTCCATGTGAAGTTAATGGCATTTATGTGGTATTTCAAAGATTTGCTTGTCAGCTGCACCAACACTAACAAGATCTAAATTTCAGTGAATACTTGAAGTCTTTAATATTAAAGTGGTATATAGTTACTTCATAATAATTATGTATTAATTGGTAGTCTGCTGATTCTTGTTAAGTGTTAAAATATTTGAGAAGAAAACTTGTTGCAAATCTTACTATTTGTTTTAGTGCATTGTTGTATCAGATGAGGACAATGATTGGGTCCCAGCTTCTCCAATCCCTAAAGGCATTTCTAGACTAAAACTGAACCAAAAACCTGTACAGGGTGTATCATCTGATATCAATAATTCATCAATAGATGGTGTTAAAGATGATGATATTGAAGTTGTGAAGACAGTAAAGACAGACAAATTAAAGGATGATTGCCGTAAGTTGAATCAATTATTCTTTTGAATATTTCAGTTTTTTAAATTGATTCATGTATTTGTCAGCAGTAAATTTCTAAATAGTTCACAGCTGATTTATTTTACTTAATGATTCATTTTTGAATTTATTTGTTGTTTAACAACAAGAGATATGGATTATTTGAAATACATGTATTTAAAATGTAAATAAGCAGTTGAACCTGCTTTATACATATCTCGCTTCTGCATAATCCCCCATATATATATATATATATATATATATATATATATATATATATATATATATATATATATATATATAAAAATGATGAAAAATCTCCTCAGAGATGATAAATATTGTTAAAAACGAGATAGAATGGCTGGCCAGTACTTACCATTGTGCTGTACCGCCGATAGTAACACAAATGTAGAATCAGAAAAAAGGGGACAAAAAGGACAAGCTTTCGGAGCACAGTTCCTTAGTCAGGTGAGAGAGAAGGGAAGAAGAAAGGATGGGAACAGAAGGGAAAGGTAGTTCACGACCTAGGTCATGAAGGTGGTGGTTCAGGAGTGTGGACGTCAGAGATGCTGCATGTATGTACTGAGCCAAGCCAGAGAGGATTCTACATTTGTGTTGTTATCGGCGGTACAGCACAATGGTAAATACTGGCCAGCCATTCTATCTCGTTTTTAAAAATATATATAATGAAGTTTGCTCAGGCGAGCAAAATGTAAAAACTTGTTAATTAAACCTTATGTATAGTATGTAATTCATTTCTACATAATTTGCTGTTGTACATAACACATTCTGGTGAAATGAATTAAGTTTTGTGTAATTGTTTGAAAAGAAGTCCTGTAATACATTCCTTAAGTTTGTTGACTCATGCATGTACAGCAACGGGCAGCACTGAGGAGACAAGTGACATCAACTCTGATAACCAGAGCAGATGCCATGGAAACAAAAACATTATTGGCATTAATAAGAGAGTTTACTTCATGGTAACAATCTAGAAGTTAAAAGTGCAGGTACAATCTGGTTTTTATTGTTGACAGTTGTTCTGCCATTCAGTCACTACCAATCAGTCGTGGAGAACAGAAAAAGGAAAAGTTACAAGCTACATAAAAAAGTAAAATTTATGCAGAGGTGTGTGCTCTAATCCACACAAAACAAACTCGAAACTACTTCAGACATAGAAATGGTCTACACTACAATATGTTCCTACAGCAACAAAAGAAACAGTATTTTCAATGGAATTTTTAATTTGGGTACAAAATAAACAAACCAGCAAGAAGGGATATATGTAAAATTGAATAAGGTAGTTTTTACATGGTTCGAGCAAAACAGGCAGCAGTACTACCGATTCCTCACAGGGGGCTCAGCAATAAGTTGCTGGGTATGGGCTTGCCGAACCCAGGGTCCCTGAGCTGAGGATTGTATTATGCCAACAGTCCTTCTTACCGTAAACTCGGTACGTGCCTCAGTGGTCATAGTACGGCATGACATTGGAACATTGTACTTTACAGAGCCCGGAGATCTTGACTTAATCGCCTGGATCACGAGGACGGTAAAAACCACCATTAAAAAAAAAAAAAAAAAAAAAAAAAAAAAACACCCTTAATGTCACGTTGAGCTATGTGCCGAGGAGATGAATGGCTGTTGAGGTGGAACAGTTGCTAGCGAGCAACCTCTGTGGAACCTGCCACACATCAGTTTTATCAGGCTTACCCAGGCAAGTGGGGCTCTGCTTGTTGAACCAAGATGAAATGCGCAAAGAAAAGTGTTGAGTTGCTCAGTGACCGCTGGCAAGTACACGCATCCCGCATCAGCAGCAGCTCTTCACTGAAAGTTAACTGGCTTCCTAATAGAGGTGACTTATTTTCATTGCGTGCATGTTTTCTCTTACAGTTCATCAAACTTTTGTGTGCTCCCGTGTTCGTTTATTCAGAATCACGTTTAGTTGACAGATCGGTGTTGATATTTTGATTTATTAGCTTGTGTATATATTTTCAGATTCGCCATTAATAAACAGTTTAGTGTTTGGTACATATTTTTCGAAGCTCACTGTTTAGCAAAGTTTTGTGTCCTTGATCATATATTTAGTCAGCTTCGCATCAAAGGAACAGTTTAATGTCCACATGCGTATACTTAGATTCATGTCTGTCACAGTTCGATGTATTCTCACACAGTTTAAATCACAACAGTTGTACTTATTTGGAATGTATATAGGTTTTTAGAATGGCTAGGAACTGTGACTGCTGCGAATGGATGCAGGCTGAGTTGGTGACTCTTCGCTCTCAGATTCAGGCAATGTTGGCTTCGCTGGCAATGCCTGAGACTCTGAGACTGCGGTAGGTGGGTGATGCTGTTGTGGGCCACTAGTGGGGGTGCAGCAGACGCCCTGTGCGTCTTTTGTGCCCTTTGATCGGCCTGCGGCTGTGGCCAGCCTGGTCACTGCCCGCGAGGGGGTCGCCCCTCCCCCGTCCCCCAATCCGTGGTGGATTGGGAAGTCTCCTCAGTGCGTGTTAGGTGGCGTAAGACTTCTTGTGGGACCAAAGTGGAGACCTACCCAGTTAGTTTTACGAACAGATTCAAGGCATTGTCTGCGGCAGAGAATGTTCGTGACGCAGATGGTGTCACTTGTCTTGTAGTCACCCCTCTGCCTGCAAGATCCTGGCACTCTCAGAGCGTGGTTTGTTTGTGGTTGTGAGATAAAATGTTAGCCTGGTGAAGGAGCCCCTTAAATATATGGCTGCTAGGGAGGGGAAAAAGACCAATGTGCACTCCGTGTGCATCCGGGGGGAGGGGGAGTCATTCCAGATGGGCAATGGGTCCTTCTGGATGCCATGAAGAGGACAGGGAGCAGCCAGCTGCAGGTGGTGGCTCATGTCGGGACCAACAATGTGTATCACTTTGGATCGGAAGAGATTCTCTCTGGTTTTGAGCTGCTTCAGAAGTGGTAAAGATTGCCAGTCCTGCTTGCAAGATGAAGGCAGAGCTCACCATCTGCAGCAGACTTGACAGGACTGACTGTGGACCTGTGGTTCAGAGCCAATTGGAGATCTCAGACAGTTCTGCGACCATGCGGGCTGCAGATTCCTTGACTTGCACCAAAGGGTGGTGGTGTTTTGGGTTCCGCTACATAGGTAAGGAGTCCACTACACTCAGGAAGTGGCTACATGGATAGTGGGAGCTGTGTGGCGTGGACTGAGCTGTGTGTGTTTTTCTTTTTTTCATTAGAGGGCCTCTGGAACACACAAAATGGATTTGTCTCAAAGGGTGCAGGTCAGACAGAACGAATGTAGATCTAGGAACCATTGGTGTAACAGTTGTAAATTGTCATAGCTGTGTTGAGAAAGTTCCAGAGCTCCAAGCACTGATAGAAAGTACAGAGGCACAAATCGTTATAGGTTCTGAAAGCTGGCTGACGGAGAAAATGTTTGGCCGAAAATTTTTACAAAGGGCCAAATGATCTTCAGAGAGGATAGATTAAATAAAAAGGGGGTGGCGTGTTTGTTGCTGTTAAAAACTGTTTATCCTGCAGCGAAATTGAGGCAGATACTGCCTGTGAGTTGGTATGTGTAGAGGTATACCAGGGTGGCCACCGAACCTTGAAACTGGGAAAACTGGGAAAAAGCCTTGAATTTGAAAAAACCGGGTAAAATCGGGGAAAAAACCTTGAATTTCAGCCAGAAACCGGGCTTTTTAACCCATGAAATCTCGCGACTTTAAGAGTTAAACAATCGTTCACGGGGAAAAGCCTATTGCTCAGATTTCACGACCAGTTCGAAATGTACTAATAAGTGTAAACAAGTAATTCCTGTAGTTTGGCAAGAAAAAACCTCAAAGTTTAATATTTAAAAGTAACAAAATGCCAGCCGTTTTAAAATTACGGTGTGCAAAATGCTCAGATCCCTAGTGCCCGCAGGTTAAATAATATTCATCGTTTCATTTTTGTGTTCAAAAATATTTTCAAATATATTTCTGTGCGGTTTAAAAAGTTTTATAATTATAGGTTACGTATTCTGTTATCTATTTCTGTATTTATCTCGAAGTATTGTTCAACCATGCAACTCAATTCCTGCCGATGTAGGTCGAAGAGACGAAATGTTATCGTAGGCGCGACTACGAAATTGCAGCTATATTTATTTGTACTAAATTTTAATGATTTTCGTAATTGAACCCCCCCCCCCCCTCCTGCCCCAGTGATAATCATCAACACAGATCTCGTTTGTCTGATTCTGTGTTGAAAAATCTCTTCACGGAAGCATTTTGTTGATTTTAAGTATAAACTCCGTAAAAGTTTGTATTGTGATGCTTCGTTAGCATAGGCGCCGACTACGGGCATGCTTGGTCGCTCAAGCATACCCCAAAATTTGAGAGGGTATGCTAGGCATAACCCAATGAAAATTTTGGTATCATTTTTTTCTTTACGTTATATTTCTTAACTAATTTAAAATCGACTCTCTCATCCCATTGATGGCCGGCTGGCTTTTGTAAGATACCTCTCTAAAAAGATTATTTTAAACGGGTAATTGAATTCATAGACATTAAAATCCACGTACACATGTGAGTGAAGTGGCCGTTTTCTAAATAATCCGAATGTTAATGGAATTCCCCTTGTTAAGTCAATATGTAAACTGAAGGCGGCAACCTTTAACTGTATTAAATGACCAGAAATGAAGTGGGTTTGGTACAATACATTGAAAATGTTTACACTACGAATTTAATTCCCGGTATTTTTTAAGATAACCTTTTGACAACCACATACGTTACCAGTGAGCCGACATACTTGCTGTGAAGACTGCCCTATCCCTTCTAGCTAAAACATTCTGTAAACAGGCAGCCCTCATAACTTGTGGAAGGTCTTTGTGTTTTAATTGGCAGCTCTACAAAATTCTCGAAACGCAACAGCTGGTGATAGATCTTTTTTCTGAATTTGAATTTTCAGGCGTCAATAATTTGTCAACAATTGAACGTAGCAGTCGGACCTTAGTTTCTGCTCTTTTTTGACCCATGTCACCTGTGCATGGAATTACGTTTTAACGCTTTCCCTCCCCTCATCTTTATCTGTCCGTCTAGCCACAACAATACTTTCAAATAATTGTATCAAGGTAAAGGAAACAAAATAATTTAAAAACTTTACTACTAAATAATTGTCCAATGTCTAAATTAGTAGTCAACAGTTTGAAAATGTTATTAGTTACGATAAAGGAAACGTATCCTGCACACTGATGCCATCTGTAGTCATCCCAAATTTCCTTCCAAAAACTAAAAATAATCAAAAATTCTGTCAAATATACCTGAATCCAATCATTATTTATAGAGATATGCAAAGAAATATTTTTGTTCATAATCAATAAAATTTGGGGTTAAAAGGATTAATGTCTTGCGTGGGGAAAATCGTTAAAATGGATAAGTATATGGTGGAATACAAAACGACTTCGACTTATAATCGTGATGGTGACGGTGATAAGGAATCAATAGCGTGTATGTTTTGTATAAGTTTTTGGCTTTGTTTTGTATTTATTTTTAGAAATACCTGGGTACGCCACTGAGCATACACCAAGATTTAGATTTTCAAAAGTCGGCACCTATGTTCGTTAGTAGTAATTATAGACAATTCCTGTGACTGATGCAACATTGATAATATATAAATAGTAAACACAGTCATCATGTGCGTATTGTTGATGGCTCAACTGTTTTTCATGCGGGCCCGGCTAGCGCCAATAAGGAGTCGCGGTAACAATTACGAGGATAATTAATTTACTTAGCGGACAAGTGTACATGGAGAATCTGTCAACAATAGTATAGGAGCAGCATGAATTATTTATTTTATGGTCAACACAATAGATTAATCGCCTCGTTATATGTTAATGGGTTTTCAAAAAGCATACGTACATGCAATGCCACCTAGTGAGCGCAAGCCGGGCCCGTATGAAATGCAGTTCTAACATTGTTGATTGCGATTTTTTGACATGCTATTTGTCCTCCAAAAATATTTAAGTACAACTCTTTAATACGGTACGCGACTTTTGCGTAAAGGCAATTTCTTTCAGTTGTGATTTATTGCTTTAACAGCTGTCTTATAACAATACATTCAAAATATCGTTAAATATATTTAGAGAGTAACGCTATCTACATCTTTCTGAAATGGAACAGAGTGCAACAATCGTTGCAGAGAACAATAGAGTGAATCCAAGTGTCAATCGACCTTATCTGTGCCTGTACAGATGAAGTAATTCAACGTGTTTTAGAGTGAAGTGTTTGTCCGTCATGTCGAAACAGAGTATAACTCGATATCGGAGCTCATACGAGACAGTGGATCCATTGGTTACATGTGATCCCAAAAAACAAACGAATGCATTATGTTCTTGGTAGAATGCAAAGATAAATATTTCTTCAATGGGGAAGAGTGCTTTGAACAGCCACACAAGAAGTAAGAAACACAAACTTTCCATAAGAAAACAGAACTCTGTTGCTTTCCACAATATAAATTTTACTGTCTGTTTAGTACTACAAGAATTTAAAAAATTAAACAAATTCATTAGAACAAAACAATGTTTTCATTAAAATCTGCTGTTGAGTGTTATTTTACCAGATGACACTTGAATGCAAATACCACACAGCTGTTGCTCCAGATATGTTTTTGCATTCTCAATTTCATCTCCTCGAAGTTCAAGAACTCGCCGACAACATTGTGCATTATTACGCATGCTGGGTCAATAACATTCATTGATCTTTTAGCTAGAGTTTTCCAGGCAAAACTTAAATGACTGTATGGGTTCTGGAAACAGAAAACCATCATTGGGAACAATCTAAATGATAACTTGAAAGAGTTGAAAATATTTTTCATATCCTGAAGGTAAAGTAAATCATAATATATGTATTGAGTTCTCAATCACTAGTTCATGAGATGTGACTGTATTTTAATGTATCAGGAAGTCTAGTATAAATGAACTGGCTATGTTGCATAAACGAATGCAATTCACATTAAAACGTACAGTATCCTCCAACTACTTGAACTCAACTTAGACCATTATGCAGGGTGTAAATTTTAAGTTGACAAGCCGAAATAACTCGGAAAACAGTAGATACTCAAAAATGGTTTTCACCAGCATGTGCGGATGGCATAAGCTTAGGAAATAATACTCAACCTGAACTGTTTCCACAGTTTGTGGGAGGAGTGGGGGTGGAGTGTCAAAAGTAAAATTTTAAATGGGAACCCTGATTTTTTTATTGCAGATTTGGATTCTAAGGCCCACATCATTCATAGTCTGGTTGTTGTTTTATTTTTATTTGTTTATTTATTTATTTTTACGACAGATGGCGCTGTAATAATAAGAAATACTTGCCATACTGGTGAAGAAATGTACTAAACAGGAAATAAAATAAATGAAAACCATATTCATGACGCTTCAGAACGCTACCAAATGATCCTCAAAGTGAACCTTCTCTCTCCCCACAGTGGACAGGGCAGTCTCACAAAGTTATACCTTAGTCCAGATAGCCCTTGTCTGAATACCAGTTATGAATTGCCGAAGAAACACTTAATTGAACTAGCTGGGAAGAAATGTACATCTGGTATCATTTGGTTGGATTCTGAAGCATCTTCAATATGATTACCTTTATTTTATTTCCTAGTTGGTATATTTCTTCAGCAGTATGGAAAATAATTCTTACCATTACAGTGCAGTATGTTGCCAATTGAAAGAAAAAAATCCAACCAAACTATACATGATTTGGTCTGTAGAATCTGAATCTGCAATAAAAAATGGCAGTTTCCATTTAAAATTTTACACCGTTCCCAAACTGTGGAGACAGTTCAAGTTTAGTATCATTTCGTAAGCCTCTGCCGTCCGTTCATAATGGTGAAAACCGTTGTTGAATATATTCATCTTTTTGCGTAGTTATTCTGGTTTGCCAACACAAAGTACAACCTGTACTATACATTGTGTCAGTGTCGAATCTGGGGTGGGGGTAGGGGGGGGGGGGGAGGGGGCTCTGGGGCTGCAGATCCCCAAAACCATGAGGAAAACCTCATAATATGAGCTGGTTCTATTTAGATCATTTTGAGGTACAATGCCACAATTTTTGAGCTCTGTCCCCCTCCCCCTCCCCTCCCCTCCCCAACACAAATCATGTATTTGCCACTGCTTGGTGTCTATTACAACGTGACATGGTTAAACTTGGATGACGTGTTTCAAAAATATGCAACTAGTTTCTTTACGGTATAGTTGTTTGCTAACCCCTTTGAGCAAAATTAAGTATCGTGAAAACCTGGAAAATAATTATTTTTAACCTGGAAAACCTGGAAAAAACCTTGAACTTGAAAATGAAAATTTGGTGGCCACCCTGTATACCTGACAACTGGAATAAATTAATAATTGGATCTTTTTATCAGCTCCCTGGCTCAGGCGATGCAATTGCCGAAATGTTCAAAGAAAGCTTGAATCACACTTCAAACAGGTACCCAAAGCATACTGTTCTAATCGGTAAGCCACTTTAATTTACCTTGGATATGTTGGCATAAATACACATTCAAAACCGGCGGCAAATATAAAACAATGACTGAACTAGTTCTGAATGCTTTTCCTGAAAACTACTTTGAACAGTTAGTTCATGAACCCACTAGAATAGTAAATGGTTGCAGAAATACCCTTGATCTCCTAGTAACAAATAATCCTGAGCTAGTAGACTGCATCAAAACTGATACAAGGATTAGCGAACA
Organism: Locusta migratoria; assembly: GCA_026315105.1. NCBI lineage: Eukaryota > Metazoa > Arthropoda > Insecta > Orthoptera > Acrididae > Locusta > Locusta migratoria. The sequence goes on from CM048748.1 coordinate 207,008,240, forward strand.
TAGAGTTGTAGCAGCGAGACTGAATATCGAAATTCCCAAATGCATTAAAAATAAACGAAAAATATATATATTCAGTAGAGCAGATAAAAATTTGCTTCATGCTTTCCTAGGCGATAGTCACCAGTCTTTCAAAACTAAAAATGCGAGTGTAGATCAGTTGTGGCTTACTTTCAAAGACATAATATCAGTAGCAATTGATATTTATACAAAATAATGTATTAAAAGAGGGGGCTTGATCCCCCATGGTACACAAAACACGTCAGATCACTGTTGCAGAAGAAATAAAAACATGCAAAATTTAAAAAGACACAGAATCCCAAAGCCTGGCAGTCTTTTACAGAAACTTGCAACCTAGTGCGGACTTCAATGCAAGAAGCTTATGATAGTTTCCACAACGAAATTCTGTCCTTTAATCTTGCAGAAAATCCAAAGAAATTCTGGACATATGTGAAGTACACTAGCGGCAAAACACGAACAATATCTTCACTACGCGATAGCAATGGTAATACAACCAATGACAGTACTGCTAAAGCAGAATTGCTAAACACAGCTTTCTGAAATTCTTTCACCAAAGAAGATGAACACTCTAGGATTCATTTCAAGATCAGCTGCCAGCATGCGAAACTTGGAAGTAGATGTTCCTGCAGTAGTAAAACAACTTCAGTCACTAAACAAATACAAATCTTCCGGGCCAGGTTGTATACTAACTAGGTTCCTCTCTGTGTCTGCTGCTGCAATAGCTCCATACTTAGCTGTCATAGACAACCGATCACTTGGTGAAAGATACGTACCCAAAGACTGGAAAGTTGCCCAGGTCACTCCAATATTCAAGAAAGGCAGTAGGAGTGATCCTAAAAATTACAGGCCAATCTCATTGATGTCGATTTGCAGTAGGATTTTGGAACTTATACTTTAGTCGAACATTATGAACTACCTCGAAGAGAACGACCTATAAACCAATAGTCAACACAGATTCGGAAAGTATCACTCTCCTGAAACACAGCCTGCCCTTTATTCACATGAAGTGCTAAGTGCCATCAACAAGGGATCTCAAATCGATTTCATATTTCTGGATTTCCAGAAGGCTTTTGCACTGTACCTCACAAGTGGCTTCTAATGAAATTACGTGCTTATGGAATATCACCCCAATTGTGTGATTTAAATCACAATTTCCTATCAGAAAGGACACAGTTCATAGAAATTGACAGAAGTGATATCTGGCGTTCCCCAGGAAAGCGTTATGGGTCCCCTACTCTTTCTTGTGTTTATAAACGATTTAGGATACAATCTGAATAGCTCCCTTAGACTGTTCACTAATGATGCTGTCGTTTATCGGTTGGTGAAGTCAACAGAGGATCAAAAGCAACTCCAAAGCGATTTAGACGAAATTTCTACATGGTGCAAAAATTGGCAATTAACACTAAATAATGAAAAGTGCGAAGTAATACCACTAAAAGAAATCCACTGAACTTCAATTACACGATAAATCAGTCAAACCTTAAGGTTGTAAATTGTACCAAATACCTAGGAGCTATAATTACGAACTACTTAGACTGGAGAGAACACACAGAAAATATTGTGTGGAAGGTGAACTAAAAGTTAAGTTTCATTGGCAGAACGCTTCAAAGATACATCAGCTCCACCAAAGAGACTGTCTAAATCACACTTGTGCATCCTCTCCTGGAGTACTGTTGCCCAGTGGGAGACCCTCACTAGGTGGAACTGATGGAAGACATTGAGAAGGTTCAGAGAAGGGCAGCTCGTTTTGTTTTATACCTTTACAGGGGGGAAATCATTAAAAGAATGACATTATTTGTTGTGGCGAGTTCTATTTGCTGTATTTCATTCACTGACTTTTACTTCTGAATGTGAAAATATTTTGCTAGCACCCACCTTACATAGGAAGACATGGCGATCCCAATAAAATAAATCAGATTGAAAATGTAACAATTTAGGTATTCTTTCTTCTTGCGCCCTGTTAGAGAATGGAATAGAGAAAAATTATGAAAATGGTTAATGAATCCTCTGCCAGGCACTTAAATGTGATTTGCTGAGTATCTGTGTAGATGTAGATAACTGCCATCTCTAAGCATGGGAAGATAGGCTTTAATGCTGGGAAATATTATCTCCAATCGTACCCTTTGCTTGGTCATGTCGTCGGAGGAACGAAGGGCAAGAAGCCGAGAAGAGCAATATGCTACACAATATATAGCGTGTGCCAGGATGGACAGTGAATCTTTCATGACCACAAAGCTTCTTTTTTTCGTGAAAAATACAGAAGACAAGTTCAGAGAACTGCATGGTATGTCGAAGATGCGATCAGGATCAGTCACCATTACTATGTCATTCCCAGTGCAAGCTGGGTGATGTTGCTGTAATGATCACTCCCCACAAGAGCCTGAACATGGGGCAAGGAATTATATTCCATAGAGATTTTTTATTGCTGTCTTATGATGAACTATGTAAGAACTTGGAGTGGCAAGGAGTCCACTTTGTTCGGCATTTTTAAAGGGGTCCAAAGGACAACAGGGTCATTACTGTTGCCTTCATCTTGGCCTTTGAGGGCGATTCATTGCCTGAGAAGGTCAAGGTGATGACTTCCGGTGTAACACAAAGTGCTATGTAATGCAATGTGCCCCCCCCCCCCCCCAAATTGCTTGCCAGGCTGCTCAATTCTGCATAAATAAAGAAAAATTATGGAATGTAAAACCCTGGATAGGATGTCTTATTCGGAAGCTAAGAGGAAATATGAAAAGATCCACCCCATGAGTATAAAAAAAAGTCTTGTGTCACAGCCGCATCACTATTGTCATTCCTGCCGACAAAATTGCCACCTGTTCAGTCTGCCCCCTTGGTCGTTGGGCTTACCTCTTCCTCTGTTACTCCTACATTCTCTGCTTTGGAAGCACCAACCCCACAACCAATGGGGACATCAGTCCCCACACCCAAGCTAGAGCCACAGCAGCCTGCTCTGGCTTCTCTCGCAAGCAAGGGATCGCTTGGATCGCTTTCTTCAAAGGTTTCTCCCACTGGTATAGTGGACACCAGTGAGTGGCTGAAAGAGTCATGAACTGCTGCTTGTAGGGCCTCAAGGGCCTCAAGGGCATCCTCAGTCCTGAACACTGAGTCAGCAAAGCCCTCCCAGGAGGAGAAACCAAAAGACAAGGGAGAGGAGAAGAAGAAGAATGAGAAGAGTATCCATGGTGGCTATTGTCACCACCTCATACCTCTGCTTCTGAGGATAGGTGGACATCTTCAAGTCCTCTGAGGACTTTGCAATTGCCGAAACTTCAGAAGCTGTGGACGTCATGGCTCAACTTCCACAGTGAATGACGACAGTTACTTCTGTGGAACTTGCGCTACCTTCCAGTTAAGTATGCCCTGTAAGTTGGGAGATAGTGTGATGCTACAATGAAACTGTGGTGGTTTCTTTTGCCACTTGGCCGAGTTGTAGCAGTTACTGTGTCACTCTCCAGCTCCCTGCGTTGCCCTACAGGAAATCGGGTTTCCTACCCAGCAGACCCCTGCCCTTCAAGGCTATAGGGGCTACTATAAAAAACTGTGCAGCATAAAGTAGGGTACCTGGATGAAGTGTCTGTATCCATTTCATTGACATGAACCCCATTGCACCACTGCCTCTTCGCACGGCGCTCGAGGCAGTGGCTTTGAGACTCAGCGCATGTTGGAACATTACCATCTGTTCTATCTACCTTCCTCCGGACGAGGCAGTGCCTTCTGTAGACCCTGCTGCCTTATCACACAACTCCTCCCCCCCCTCAAATTCCTCCTTTTGGGGGATTTTAATGCCCACAACCCCCTTGTGGAGTTGCACTCGTACCTCAGGCCATGGTAGGGACATTGGGGTTATATAAGTTCAGTTGGACTTGTGCTTCTCAGTACAGGTGCTCCCATGATTTCAGTGTAGCGCATGGAACATATTCGGCTATTGATCTTTCTGCAGTCTCAGCCTTATTTTGCTACTCAACTGGACGGTTCATGATGATCTTTGGGGTAGGGACCACTTCTCCATTTATAATTCTCTCCTTGAGTTTCAATCTGGACTGCCTGCCTTGCTGCTCTATCCGTAGGGCTGACTGACCAGCTAACACCTTGGCTGCTGAAATACCTTCTCCGCTCCCAGATGATGTTTATATGGCTGTTGATAAAGTCACTAGAGCCAATGTTTCCACTGCTGAGGCCACAATCCTGAAATCCTCTGGTTTGCTCTGTCATAAGCCTGTGCCCTGGTGGACACTGTAGATTGCTGAGGCTATCAGGGAATGAAGTTGGGTACTCCAGTGCCACCGACACCACCCTTACTTAAAACACCTGTTGGCTTTTATACGGCTCTGGGCCCAACCTTATAGACAGGTATAACAGATTAAGGAGGACTGCTGGGAAATGTATGTAGCCATCATCGGCTCTTGGGTCTTCCCATCTTTTGTGGTCCTAGATTAGGTGTCTTTTCGGGCTCCATCTGTCTTTGGGAATTTCAGCTCTTCATATTCAGGGTACTCTTTGCACAGACCCAGTTGGTATCACAGAGTACATGGTGGAACATTATGCTTGTAGCACAGTGACTGCAACTTACAGTCCTGACTTTTGTGCCCTCGTAGAGTATGCCAAACAATGACGATTACCTTTTTGCACGCACTGCCAGAAATATACAATGTGCCATTTAGTGAGTAGGAGTTCAAAAGTGCCCTATCTGCATGTCCCAATACATCCCCTTTACCAGATAGCATTCACAGCCAGTTTGTTCGACAGCTCCCAGCGGACTTTAAACACCAACTTCTCCCTGTGTTCAATCATCTCTGGGCGGAAGGTGTTTTTCCATCCCAATGGCGGGATAGAATCATCATCCCGGTGACCCCAAATGATGGTAACACTAGACTAAATATTGGTGTCTCAAAGGTATATAAAACACAGCAAGGGCTAAATTACTTGAAACTCTGACAAATGAAGGGAAAAAAGGATATTCTTAAAAATAGCTAAGATGTCTTGGGAAAAAAATTAAGGCCCCCCCCCCCCCCCAAGAATCTTCGTAAGGCGTATCATTTGGTAGCCTCAATTGGTATTATAGTTGAAAATTTCCTTCATGAATCACCAGTGTTGAGATATTTTGCACGTAATGCGCCGATTCACAGGTGGCTGATAGTTCGCACTTGATTAGCTTCACCAACATTCTGTGCAAGCTCTTCAGACGTACGGTGAATCGGTGGCTCATGCATTCTTGAAAACGATGGACACAACAGGGGGTCTTCTGTCAGGGCTGCTGTGAATAGATAATTTCATGTCGCTGGAGTCGGTTACCTGCACTGCTTTCACAAGGCATAAGCCACGCAGTCTTTTCAATCTTCGAAAGGCGTATGATACCAATTGGCACCATCATATTCTTTCAACACTTCTTGAATAAGACTTACAGGGTTCACTTCTGGTTGTCATACAGAACTTCCTATCGCTCTGCTCTTCGAGTGTTCAGGTTGGCACCTTTCTCAGCTCCACTTGTGTCCAGGAGAGTGGTGTTCAAATGTTTGTTAAGCTTATGGGACTTAACTACGGGGTCATCAGTCCCTAAACTTACAAACTACTTATGAAATACTTACGAACTAGGACGGCACAAATATCCATGCCCGAGGGGGGATTCGAACCCCCGACTGTAGTGGCCGTGCAGACCGTGACTGGAGCGCCTCAGTCCCCTCGGCCACTGCGGCCGGCGGAGAGGGGTGTTCTGCATGGCTCTTTTTTTAGTATTCCCTTCTTTCTGACTGCAATCATGATCTTACTGCATCAGTGGGCTCATTGGTTTCCTACTTCCTATTTGCCGATGAATTTTGCATCTATTTCAGTTCCGCTAGCATTGGTGTTGCTGAATGGCGGCTGCAGGGAGCCATTGGAAAGGCACACTCGTGGACTTTTGCCCATGGTTTCATATTTTAGGTTTCTAAGACACTCGAGTAATGCCCTATGTCGTAGTTGGGTGCTGCACCTCGATCCATAGCTGTACCTGGGTGATGAACTCCTCAGTGTTGAAGAGACACGTTGCTTCCTAGGGTTGCCCCCCAGGGGTCTCACACGGTTCTTTCGTGGAGAGCATGGGGCCTTCAGCTAATGGAGTCTCTTCCTTCTTTACTTTCTGGACTGCATTTCCTTTCCCCCTCCCCTCCTTTTCTATCTTCATTCCTTCCCCTCCCCACCAGCAGACAGATAACCCTAGCAGTTTAGTCTCCCTATCCCAACCAAACAATCCAACAACCCAGCTTTCTAGGGATACTTTTTGATGTCTGGCTCACTTGGGTACCATACCTTTGTCAGTTGTGACAAAACTGCTGGCTCTTTGTAAATATTCTTTGCTGCCTCAACCACACTGTTTGGGGAGCCATCTGCAAAACTCTTTTGCAGCTCAATAAGGTCCTTGTTCAATCACTCCTAGACTATGGGAGCTTCGTGTATGATTTGACTGCCTCATCTCAGTTGTGGGTCTTGGATCCAATCCTCCACAATGACGTCCATTTAGCAGTGGGGATCTTCCGTCCAAGTCCAGTGACAAGCCTCCTTGCTGAAACTAGCCCCCCCCCCCCCTTTCTGCAATTCCACCAGCAACTAGCCTCATATAATGCGTCACCTGACCACCCGAATTGCAGGCTTCTTTTCCCAGCTTCTGCACTCCCCTCCCCATGATGACAGCCAAGGTTGGGTATCCCGATTGTGGTTCATGTTTGTTCCCTTCTTTTGTCACTTGCATCTCTTCCTATCCCTCCCACTTTCCACTATCCTTCCCGTACCCCTCCTTGGTCCATTCCTCCTCTGCAGCTTCGTTTAGACTTGTCCCATCACTCAAAAGCCTCTTTGCACCATTGAATCTCCTTCGCAAGTTTCAGGCAGTTTTTGATTTGTTCCGTGGGACGGAAGTTACGTAAACAGACAGTTCCCTAGTCGATGGCTGTGCTGGGTATGCCTATGCATGTTGACCAGCTTTCATTGCCCTGTGGGAGTAGTATTTTCACACCTGAGCTGTTAGCGATTTCTTGTGCTCTTTAATATTTCTGAACTTGCCTTGGGGAGTCTATAGTTATCTGCAGTGACTCCCTGAGTGGTAATTAGTGCTTTGTGAAACACCCTTTGGTACAGTCAATTCAGGACTTTCGTCTCCAGTCTTGACAAGTCTGGCCGCACTGTGGTCTTTGTTTGGACTCTGGGCCACATTAGCATTTCGGGGGATGAACACATTGATCAGCTGGCTAAGCAGGCTACTATCTCAAGCCCCTTGGAAATTTGATTTCCAGGAGAGGGATCTCTGACTGGAGTTAAATCGAAAGGTACTTGGGCTGACTCAACTGCCCCAAACAAGCTATGCACAGTGAAGCTCTCAACCGCCTCTCTTAGGGTGTCAGTTGTCCTTTGTTGCTCGTGTATTGTTCACACAGGGATGATGCATGGCCACGTTCTTCGAGAGGTCTTGCCACAGTACTGCTGTGGTGCTTTATTGACAGTTGTCCACATCCTGTTGGATTGTCCACTTTTAGCTGCCTTGTGACAGTCTTTTGACTTGACAACTGTGCTTTCTTTTCTGCTAGGAGACAAGACCACTATGGTTGAGTGTATTTTACATTTTATTGGTGCTGCTGGTTTTTATTATATGATTTAATATTGGGTACCTACACCTGATTGCCTGATCTTTAAGGACCCACCTCTCTAACAGTTTTAATCTGTTGTTACTTTTGTGTTGTCTGTCCTGCTTTTAATTGGAGATTTTAGTATGTGCAGAGTGGCTGGCTCATCCTTTATTATCCTCGTGATCAGCAGCCACGATATTCTGCTGTAAAATATTTGTTTGGTTAAACACTTTATTTATCCTATTTGTGTTTTTTTTCTGTTATCAGTGAAATGTTCATTATCAATGTGCACCCCCTTGTCGGTTTCTCTTCAGTGTGTTCAGCAACACATTTTATTTTGCTTGCATTACACTGTAATTTCTTTGCTAGGAACAGGGTTCTGATGACCTAACAGTTTAGTCCCCTCTAAGCAACACCACTACTGATCAGTAATGATATGTTGAAAGCAAAGGTAATGGAATTAGCAGTGATGCTCATACTTCTAGCTAAATCAAAGGCAGAGAAGTCAATATGAAACATCGCTGTTCGGCTCTAGCCTTGTCCATTCGCTTTATATGAGAACAAGTGGCCACTCGTTCAGCAGGGTCCAGTTGGGCACACAGGAGGGGGCGTTTGCTGATTATTGAGCATGTCAGTGTTAAGCACATTATGGCATCCTCTAGGGAAATGGCATTCAGTGCTGGAAAGAAATCCAGTAATTCCTACTGCTGCTGGTGTTTGGGGGGGGGGGGGGGGCACTGATCCAAAAAGTGCAAAAGGCCTTTCCTGCAGCTTTCGAGCTTGTTCGTGCAGTTGTCTGCAAATTTTAGTTCATATCAGCACCAGTGATTCCTGTTGCTTTGGTTCTGACACTATCTTAAATTCATACAGGTAGATTGTGAAATTGGTAAATACTTCCCGCGTCATGTAAGTATGCAAGTAGAATGTAAATGTGTAAAATTGTTCCTGGAGTTGAGTGAGCTCTTTTTGTTCAAAGTCAAGTGGATGGTCTCAGCTAAAGGTGTTGTCAGCTATGTGATTATCTTGGTACAGATTTTTTGAGCTTTGTTACTTGGTGGAGAATTGTGCGTCTCACCTTGTTAGGTCAGGGATGTGTTACAGAAAGAAAGCAGCTACTTGGGTAGCAGGTTGTGTGACATTTTTTAAGACTAGATTGTAGTTGCAGGTTATATGATGGAAAAATTACTAATTGACATGCAGGTAGGGAAATCAGACCACATCCACAGTAAAGGCCGTTTGCCAGGAAATTGTTGAAGAATTTGTAACATGGAACTTGAATTTGCTCTGTTCAAGAAATTTTTCTTCCTTAGGACCGAGAGCTAACTGAAACAAGAAATAGAAAACTCTGAAATATCGGAAAGACAAATTTCCCACTGCAGAAGTGGGAGTTTCATCCAGTTGACAAAATTGTCTTAATGAATGTCGAATTTAAATGTGAATGTTAATTGATTTTGATGTGTATAACAGGTCTAGGTAAAAATTGATTGTTGGGGTGTTTTTAGTGCTTAGCTGTTTCTGCCATGACAGGTTCAGTAGTGCAAAATACCTGGATCATGCAATATTAGAGACGACTTTAACCTAGTGAGTATTGACTGGGTATCAATGAATTGCTTGCAGGGAGCATGGGCAAGCAGTTTTGAGAAATACTTTCACATTATTTGAAAGCCATCTTGAGCAGCTAGCCTGGTTGCCCACATGCAACTGCAATGTTTTCCACCTTGTAGCTAAAATCTGATTTCACATTATCAACAGTATCATTAGAGAGACAGTGATTACTGATCGGATCATCAATATAGCAGTGATAGTTAATAAAATTAGTAAATCAGCGGGGAAGTCTTTTTGACAGGGCAGATAGCAATTGCTTGCATTCGTCTTCGACAATCAAGGGACATAATTGATTTTCAGTATGATTGACATAGATGAGTTATGGTTATGGTTAAAACAGATTGTAAATCACACTCTGGAGAAGTATATGTTGTACAGCACTTAATCTTTAACCCATGGATGATACCAAAATTGTACAACCCATCCCACTGCTGTACAAATAAGATGGATTGGAGGCATTGTTGGGATAGAAGGTGAAGCGGTAAAGGCTTTCGGGCATCCTGGGAAGGGGTGACTGATTGATAAATAAAAGATAGGATTCAAGTTAATATTGGCTATATTCTGAAAGTACGGGATACATAGTGGGACTCGCCGTGAAGTTGGATGCAATGAATGAGTGCCAGTCTAAGTCAGTGGATTTGAAAACTGGAAAGGTAACAGTTAGGGTTCACACAGTTGGTGGCTGATACCAAACAGGTGCTAGGTGGGAGCGGACAGCATGGGGCCGTTCGCCCCACACAAAGGCTGCGCCTCCATAGTGCTTCTGTTCTGTACCAGAGCTACAACGGAAGAGACAATGAACTGATTCTCACATGTAAGAGCCCTTCAACAGTAGTACATGTGATCAATCATGTGGCTGACACGTGGCATCAAAACATCAGTAGGTTCAGCGCAGATGCCAAAATGATGACATGATTTTAGAATTGGCAATGGGAGAAAACTTGTAAAAGTTGCACGATGGTTTTTAAATAAAATTTTAGAATTATTTTCCTAAACTATTTTAGAGTGGCTGGCCATCCTGTATGTGCCAAATAATTGAATGAAGGATGAGAAAGACCACTGTATTTGCCGAGGAAGCAAAGATTTTGTACAAAGAAGGACCCACAAGTGATAACACACAAATTGTAGATTTTTTTAAATATGTAAAAATATTTGTGGATAAGTATGCAAAAACTATTGCTGCCATGCCTTTGCAAAAATCTTGACAAGAACCTGAGAATATTCTAAACCTATCCAAAATCATTAAGTGTATTATAGACTTTTTTCCAGTCACTCATTGACCAGTGTGGTGTGGCAATAGAAGAAAACAAAATGGAAGCTGATGTTATAATTTTTGCAGAAATTGTTCACACAGAAGGATTGTGCAAACCATTTGACCACTTCACTGACTACTGTGTGTAAGAGAAACAAATGAAATTGTCTTTAGGTCCAGATGGGATCTTCTTTTAGTTTTACATCTGTTTCTTACTTAGCTTACATTTATTGAGAATATCTAGCCCAGTGGAAAGTTCCAAGTAAGTGGAAAAAAGGGTAGATGAATTATGTACATAAGAAATGTAAATGAATGTTCCTGTGATATTTTAAAGAATATCAATAACATTAGTTTGCTGTAGAATTCTTTAAAATATTTTGTTTGAATATAATAAACTTTCTTTAGACAGAAAAGATTCGAATGTCAATAATAGAGGATCGATAACAACTCACCATAAAGACAATATATGAGTCACTGAAAGGCGCTTATGATAGACAATCACATTCACACAACTTAAATTTTTGTCCATGGTCTTTATTAGAAAAAGAAATACATATATTCATATAATCACTCAGACATAACTATGCACACATGACCACCATCTCCCCCCCTTCCCCCCCCAGGGTTTCCATAGCTCTTTTGTGGGTATATCTATGGTGTGCTTGGGTCCCCGAGCCATTGCAGCCTTTCTTATTTTCCCAGCTTGCATTACCTCTCCCAGTTCCCTTCCTTTCCATCCTAATTCCTTTCTGCTCCCCACTTGTGTCCCTCTCTGTAGGTTTTGCTATACGACAACCTAGCTATTACCATGATTGTGATGGTCATCAAGATTCTGCTATTGTGGCTGTTTTCTGATTTTTACCCATTACGGTTACGGTAAAATTACACATGAATAAACAAAACATTATTATAATATACAAACACTAATAATGATTATAGTGTTAAATGTACCCTATATTTCATGAGGTGAAACTGATCAAGTGCAGAATCAGGAAATGTCCATCAAAACCAAAGTTAATACAGATGTGTAATTAAACTTAACTGTAAATGTGTATTAAAGTAGTTGTTTTCCCAAAGCTTTACATCAGTCCCACAAAAATCAAATTACCTGCTTCAGTGCAATAGACATAAGATGATTTCAATAAATAATTTGGATAATACCACAAATAATTACATGGTTCCATAAATGTTTCTTGGATAGGTGACCACCTTCTAGCATTTATGTCCTAACCACACAGCTTAGAAACAAATTATAAAAAGGGGGGGGGGAATTGAGTCATCAGAAAATTGTTATAGTGACGGATAGCAAAAAATAAATAAATAAATAAATAAATAATAATAATAATAATAATAATAATAATAATAATTTTTCTTTTCAAATAATAATAATAATTCTTAACTAAGTAATATTAATTATGCATGCAGTCAATTAATAATTCAAATGGTCATGATGATGAAGGAGAAGAAGAAGAACTCCACAATGGTAGAAGTTCTTCTCAATGTTTTCTTCTTGACAATGGTACTGTATTTAGACACCACTGGAATTTCAAGAGATTTTTTTTCATATTGTTTTAGTATATGCATCTTTTCTTCCAGTGAAAGAGCTTGGTGTGTTTTGTTAATGTCTGAAACATGATATTTTATCTGTACTACTCACAAACATGCATAGCTACTGTATCTACAGCAATAAACTACCAACAATTCATATACTGCTGATCACTAACTGTAGTTTGTCTGGGCTAAAGTAGTTTTTTCTTTTTAATACTTTCGGCATTTTTAAAATTTTGTCTACTGAGATAAAATGAATAAAAGTATTGCACAGTGTAATTTTCTGTTGCAGAAACACACAAAGTGTATAGAAGAGCATTGTACTACTGTATCAATTTACCTTTTTATTTTTATTAGTGGTTCATAATCGTTGTGCAAACCCCTTGTTAATAGATACAATCTAAAGAAGCATAATCATAAAAAATAAAATAGCTGCATCCTTGTAATTTTCTCATTTTGTGATCTGAATAACTCATCAAATAATTGTTGCCATTGGTCTCTTTCCTGGCACACTGAAATAAAGCAAAAGATGCCACAAAATCACAAGTGATATTTAGGAAGCTTACTACAGTAATTTTAATACTACAGTATTTTTACTCTCCAGTGGTTCAGTGGCATTTAGAATAGCATTTCCTAAACTGCCATTCTGCTGCCAGGTGGTTGTTGCGCGAGATGAATACTTGAGCGCTTCAAAATATCAATCACAGTGGATTGTTGTATATGAGGGAGCTTTGTATACCCATTAACTCTGTCACAAAAGGTGGTGTGAACGAACTCTTTTGTGGGTCTTATAACATCAGTAGCAATAAAATGTGCCGAAGTCAAGTTAGGTGCTGAGTTAGAACATAGAATTGTATTAAACCATAATAGAAGAAACTTAAAATCAAATAATTTTTAGCATTGATCTTTCAGTATTTCCAAAGGGGCTACAAATTTGTGGCATAAAAATAATGAAAAACATAAAATAGAAGTTCCACTGTTCTTTACTCTAATATTGGTATGTCAATCTGCTGCTGCTGCTGCTGCTGCTGCTACTACTACTACTACTACTACTACTACTACTGTCCCCCTCCTCTCTCTCTCTCTCTCTCTCTCTCTCTCTCTCTCTCTCTCTCTCTCTCTCTCTACACACACACACACACACACAGAGTACAAGAGAGTGTGGGGAAGGGAGTCATATTGACAACTTTTATAAATTTTTACTGTGATGTCGATAAATAAAACTGTCTCACTCTGTAATGTAGATATGTTGTGTTCAGTTGGAAGTTAGCAGCAGTTGCCAGCCCAAATTACTATTAGCAGGATGCCTGGAAAGAGACTAAATTTCATTGGCTGCTAGCAGTTAATGAAGGCATGTGTGCAGAACAGTTCAAAACTGGCTTACACTTAATATGACCAGGTGTGCACATTCCACACATCAATAATACGAATTTACACAGTTCGTTTGTGGAATACACAAGTCTGAGGTGTACAGTTTGGCACAAATATGGATGAGTAATAAGGACTGTTTACAACTCACTGTAAAGTCGTGGCGACGATCTGCGACAGGCACATACAAAAGACACACACATACAACACTTTCAACTATTGGCCATGGCCTTCTTCAGAAAATTCATGCAATCACACAGGCACAGAACACGGTCATAAAACCATCACCTCTGGCTGCTGCACTTGGAAGTGCGGCAGACAGAGGTGATGGTTGTATGACTGTGTTGTGTGCCTATGTGATTGGGTGAATGTTCTATTTTCTGAAGAAGGCCATGGCCAATAGTTGAAAGTGTTGTTTGTGTGTGTCTTTTGTATGTGCCTGTCACAGCTCTTCGCTACGGCTTTGCGGTGAATTGTAAACTGTCCTTATTATTATATTATTAATTCAAGCCTGGACTTTCAATTATTAAATATTGTTGAAATGAGATAGAATGGCTGGCCAGTACTTACCATTGTGCTGTACCGCCGATAGTAACACAAAATGAAAAAACAGAAAAAAAGGGACAAAGGGACAAGCTTTCGGAACAGAGTTCCTTCGTCAGGTGGGAGAGAAGGGAAGAATAAAGGATGGGAATAGAAGGGAAAGGTGGTTCACGACCTAGGTCATGAAGGTGGTGTTTCGGAAGTGTGGGCGAGAGATACTGCATGTATGTACTGAGCCAAGCCAGAGAGGATGTATAACTAAAAAGGAAAGATCAAGTAGTAAAGAGAAGAGAAGAGAGTGAAATTAATGATGCTGAGGGGTGTAGGAGGGGCGGGGGGGGGGTGTCTAAAACGTTTTTCATAAACAGGGAAATATGGATGGATACACACACACACACACACACACACACACACACACACACACACACACACACACACACACGGAGAGAGATAGAGAGAATGACAGAGAGAGCGAGAGGGCGAGAGAGAGAGAGGGGGGGGGGGGTAAGGAACGGATAATGAATAGGTGAGCTGAGGATGGAGGAAGGGGATGGGTTAGCGTAGATTTAGGCCAGGGGGGTGGCGGGAGGAGAGGATATGTTGGAGGGCAAGTTCCCACCTCCGTAGCTCTGAGGGACTGGTGTTGGTTGGTACTATCCAAATGGCACGTGTGGTGTAACACGTGCCCAGGTCCCTGGAGTTATGCTGGAGGGCATGTTCTGCCACAGGATATTGGGTGTCCCCCAGGCGAACAGTTCGTCTATGCCCATTCATCCGCTCAGCCAATTTGTTGGTAGTCATACCAACATAAAAGGCTGAACAGTGGACACATGTCAGCTGGTATATGACATGCGTTGTCTCACATGTGGCCCTGCCTTGAATTGGGTAGGTTTTTCCTGTGGTGGGGCTGGAGTATGTGGTAGTGGGAGGATGCATTGGACAGGTTTTGCAGCGGGATCGGTTGCAGGGGTAGGAACTATTAGGTAGGGAGGGTGGTTTTGGGATGTTGTAAGGTTGGACAAGGATGTTGCGGAGGTTGGGAGGACGGCGGAAGGCTACTCTGGGTGGTGTGGGAAGAACAGTTTGGAGTGATGGTCTCTCTGAGGTCCATATTAAACCCACTAACAAACAACAGTACCTCCACTTTGACAGCTGCCATCCCTTCCATATTAAACGATCCCTTCCCTACAGCCTGGGCATCCGTGGGAAACGTATCTGTTCCAGTTCCGAATTCCTCACCAGCTACAACAACAATCTATCCAATGCTTTCCTCTCCCGCAACTACCCTACAGACCTCGTCCACAAACAGATCTCACGAGCTGTCCATTCCTCTCCCTCCAAAAACAATGTTCCTAACCCCAGACCACCCAGAAGCACTCCCTTAGTCACCCAGTACCATCCTGGCCTGGAATGCCTCAACAAATTCCTCAAACAGGGCTATGACTTTCTCAAGTCATGCCCTGAAATGAGACCATCACTCCAAACTGTTCTTCCCACACCACCCAGAGTAGCCTTCCGCCGTCCTCCCAACCTCCGCAACATCCTTGTCCAACCTTACAACATCCCAAAACCACCCTCCCTACCTAATGGTTCCTACCCCTGCAACCGATCCCGCTGCAAAACCTGTCCAATGCATCCTCCCACTACCACATACTCCAGCCCCACCACAGGAAAAACCTACCCAATTCAAGGCAGGGCCACATGTGAGACAACGCATGTCATATACCAGCTGACATGTGTCCACTGTTCAGCCTTTTATGTTGGTATGACTACCAACAAATTGGCTGAGCGGATGAATGGGCATAGACGAACTGTTCGCCTGGGGGACACCCAATATCCTGTGGCAGAACATGCCCTCCAGCCTAACTCCAGGGACCTGGGCACGTGTTACACCACACGTGCCATTTGGATAGTACCAACCAACACCAGTCCCTCAGAGCTACGGAGGTGGGAACTTGCCCTCCAACATATCCTCTCCTCCCGCCACCCCCCCTGGCCTAAATCTACGCTAACCCATCCCCTTCCTCCATCCTCAGCTCACCTATTCATTATCCGTTCCTTACCCCCCCCCCCCCCCCCCCCCCCCCTCTCTCTCTCTCGCCCTCTCGCTCTCTCTGTCATTCTCTCTATCTCTCTCCGTGTGTGTGTGTGTGTGTATCCATCCATATTTCCCTGTTTATGAAAAACGTTTTAGACACCCCCCCCCGCCCCTCCTACACCCCTCAGCATCATTAATTTCACTCTCTTCTCTTCTCTTTACTACTTGATCTTTCCTTTTTAGTTATACATCCTCTCTGGCTTGGCTCAGTACATACATGCAGTATCTCTGACGCCCACACTTCCGAAACACCACCTTCATGACCTAGGTCGTGAACCACCTTTCCCTTCTATTCCCATCCTTTATTCTTCCCTTCTCTCCCACCTGACGAAGGAACTCTGTTCCGAAAGCTTGTCCCTTTGTCCCTTTTTTTCTGTTTTTTCATTTTGTGTTACTATCGGCGGTACAGCACAATGGTAAGTACTGGCCAGCCATTCTATCTCATTTCAACAATATTTATTATCTCTGAGGAGAATTTTCATCATTAATCGAATATTACTTTCAATTATTAGACAAATATAGATTAATCACAGTGGAGTATTGTCTTCCCAGTATGCAACAGTTTTGAAGCAGCCATTACATCTCTATTATTTAGCATAGCAGTGTGTAATTAAGTACTTGTTTTAATGTTATAATTTTAAATTATTGTTTCTTTTCTTGTTGTAGCTTTGCATTTCTCAACTCCAAGAGAGGGATTATCTATAATTAATAAAAGATTTTTCCCAACTGTGAGAAGAGAACCTAGTGTCCAGTTCAGACACCAACATCCATTGAAGATGAAGGAATCTCATTCACATAGCAGCAAACCAAAAAAGAGATCAGCACTTGACGAGGTAAATTTGGTAACTGAAGGCAAATTAAATAAATTGTGATTAGTTTCAAAACACCATGCTTAGTTCAAAACACCATGCATTATATCTCAGGGATTAAAATGCAAAAGCAAATTTGCGGTATTTAATAGATCTTTTACATTATTTGGGTCTGTGTCTCATGATCCTATACTGTATGTCTGAAGTATTTGGCTATAGATTTATTACTGCAAAATTGCACTTGATTGTTCCAACGCTAAATTGAAGTTCTTTCCTGTGATTTTTGTTAACGACTTTCTAAAATCATTTATCCACTATTACATCAATGCTGAACTTAATTTAGTGTAATGGCATTGACTCATTTTGTAAAAGCTCTTTTACATGTGTTACTAAATAAGTTTTTTATTGTTAAGTAATTTGCCCTTGTTGCATTATGCTATTCTGAATGCAAAATTATTCATGCTGTAAAGTATATTGAGATATACAAACAAATTGTATTTGCAAACAACACTACAGAATTATAGTATGGTGTAATGAAATCAAAGAGACTGGAAAGTGACAGCCCCCCCCCCCCCCAAACTTCAGTGCTGTTTAAATTCTGATGTGACTATCTAGACAGCTTAGATTCAAGCTATCAGTGGGATTAAATTTGTTTTTTAGTTGGATCAGAGATCTAATAATTTATTTCTCAAGCTTAGGTTCTAAAGTTAATTTAGAATAAAGTATTACTAGCGGAGAGAGACAGCATTTGAGATAAAAATTCTGATAGTGTGTCTTACATTTTGCTGTAGCTGTTGCATAGAATGCTCTACATTGCCTTATCCCTTTAAGTCCCACATTATGAAATCAGCTTTGGAAAAATTAAAATTCAGTGTTTTCTGTATTAATACAGTATGGTAAACATCAAAATATGTTTTTTACAATTTTTGGTCGAACTATTGATTTTTTGTCATGTCAGGTATTTTATTACTTCGTCATCATTTTGTTGAGAGGGAACACTGCCAGATCAATAATGATAGCTTAATCTTCACCACAGCAACAAAGACGAGACAATTCACTGCTGGAATAAAATAAAAGGAACCACACTCACGCTCACACACTCAGCCACATACAGACAGCGATGCAACACAACCTCCAAGATGGACAGATTAATGCCTCAGAAGTGGCTACATGCTATACCAAGTGGCAAAAATGTCATACTAGAAGCATGTTGTTCATCAACAAAAATGCAATGTTAAGGATTGAGGCACAAAATACAGTATAAATCAACTTTTAATGCGTTGTTGTCTAGGAACAACACTGGGAATGAAGGGGTTAGCTGCCTTCACAGTTGTTCCAGTATCGGTGGGTTTTACTGATGGCCTACATTGGTGGAAGATGGACAATCATGGCAAATTGTTTCAAATCTGTACTTCATTATGGTCACAGTATAGCAGGTTTCATTGCCCTAATGGACAAATTCAGATAACAATCAGGGAAATTCAATTCAGTTTTTTCCTTCCTTCAAATCAACTGACATTCTCATATCTATTATATAATAGATGAAAATTACTCACCAGGCGAAGGAGCACAGGTGGTGATAGTAGCAGAAAGAAACACACCCACACCCACACAGTGAGTTAAAGAATATTTAGAACTAGCTGAGAAACCCAGCATTGCTTGGGTTAGAATATATGGCATGAGAGACAGCTTGAGTATTATTCTAAATATGAGATGAATACAGACTGTTCAATTGAGATTTTGTGAAGCAGTTATCGTGCTTATGGTATTCTGGCCATGTTGTGTATTAATGGATGAGTGTGGTGGGCGAAAATCCACGAAATATGGAATAATAAATAACGTTAGGTGAAGCTAAATAATACACAAACTCCGTATATGTGAAATATATGGGGCCAATGCAGGTTTAGTAATATGGTTTTAACATAATAGTATTTAAATGAAGCTGGAAGAGATTGGACATTACTTTATTTCTCAAGGCATTTATTTTTCATTTCATATACATCAGAATAACATAATTTTTGTATTCACAATACTTGCTTATAGACTATATTTGCAGTTTTCTTGTTGCAAGTGTAAAGGTACAAATGTGTAGTAGATCCAACTCGAGCACGCGACGTACAATTGTCCGCGAGAAAAGCAAGATTCCGTTAAATTAACGTCGCAGTATTTGAATGTTTGCCCCGAGCTTTGTTGATGGTCATACTGTATGCTAATTTAACTGGAAACTGCAGTCGTCTTAAGATGAAAGGCAACCCAGATGATAATAAGGGTACTCGTGGTGTAAATACTGTCTGTCCCTTTTGTTTGCTGTTCATTATATTCGCTCCAATGATGTTACTGTGAAGTTGTGTGATGCAGAGTCTGGTGCCATTACAGTTTTGGCGAATTTAGATTACGTAGTAAAATGACTGGCGAACCAACTTTCAATTTGAGGCAGTGTAATGGCATTCCAGGGATAATCAATGAATTTAAAAATTCGGTTGGAAAGTGTACACTGTCATTATCATCAGTCACTGTATCGATTGACGTGTATGATGTCTCTGGTCCTGGCATTAGTTGTTTTACTGTTTTATTGATGTCATTGACAATTTCGTTTTTCGGCGCCAGAATAATTCGCTCACATAACCAGTCTGAGTTGGTGTAATTGTTGACGAAATCCGGGTATATCTGAGTTATAAGCAGTTCAGGATTTTGAACATTATTGCACAATTCATTTGTAACTATGATATGATCAGAGTCTGAGTCTGTTGGATATGTGCCTTCTCCTATTCGTAATAGATTGCGACCAAATTCTTGCGCTCTTTCATCGCCCGATATTTGGGCTCTCATATTGGTTGCTTATCTGAGTACCTTTACATACTGCCATATGTAAGACTTATTTATGCAGGCATTTATTTCATCCGCTGGTGTAGATTTTGGAATTACTCATAGCGTTTGACGAAAATCGCCTGACAATATTAGTAAAATGCCTCCCATTAAACTGGTGTTATCCCTTATGTCCTGCAGTGTTCTGTTTAGTGCCTCCAAACACTTTCTGTGGGTCACTGTGCATTCGTCCCATATGATGGCTTTGCACTCTTTCAACAGTTGTCAACGAGGTAATGATTTTGTTATGTCACAGATAGGCAGTACGTGGTCAGCTACATTTAAAGGTAATTTCAATGCAGAGTGTGCTGTTCTTCCGCCATCCATAAGTGTAGCCGATATTTCGGATGATGCAAGGGCAAGTACTATTTCTTTGGTTGCACGAATTTCTGCAAGGAGTAAGTTAACGTTTTGCCAGTACTGCCAGGTGCATCTAAAATATTATGCCACCGTTGTGGTTGTGATAATATTTCATTATTGTGTCATATGCATCTTTTTGACTTTGATGTAATAAGGGTTTGTTGTGTTGGACGTAAGATTGCAAATCACCGTTATCATAACTTTTTTCTCTTAATATTTCACGGTTGCCAGCATCAAAATGGCGTCGTGGAACTAACTGAACGCCAAGTTGCACTAACGTTTGGTTGATCATTGCTAAACATTTATCTTCTAGTAAAAGCAAGGCATTGTTGAAAATTTCCTCGTTGAAATCTAATCTTAATTCTGGGTTATTAAGACGAAAAATTCCTAGCAGGAAAAATAAAATATAAAAAATAGACGAAGATTACTCACCAGGCGAAGGAGCACAGGTGTGACAGCATCACAAATAAATAAATGAATACACACACACACACACACACAATCGCAAGCTTTCGCAACCCAGTTGCGTCTTCAGGCAGTAGGGAAGGAGAGGGAAAAGGAAATGATGAGGGTTTTAAGGAAGGGGGTAAGGAGCCATTCCAATCCCGGGAGAGGAAAGACTTACCTTGGGGGAAAAAATGGAGGGTAAACAAATGCACACATGCCCACACATTCACACAGACACAAGTACACCTAGGCAGACATACTGTAGCTACAGTATGTCTGCCTAGGTGTACTTGTGTCTGTGTGAATGTGTGGGCATGTGTGCATTTGTTTACCCTCCATTTTTTCCCCCAAGGTAAGTCTTTCCTCTCCCGGGATTGGAATGGCTCCTTACCCCCTTCCTTAAAACCCTCATCATTTCCTTTTCCCTCTCCTTCCCTACTGCCTGAAGACGCAACTGGGTTGCGAAAGCTTGCGATTGTGTGTGTGTGTGTGTGTATTCATTTATTTATTTGTGATGCTGTCACACCTGTGCTCCTTAATTCTGGGTTGTCGCGTTGTAGTTCCACGAGGACATTGTCGCTCATACTTTCTTGATATTTCAGCCAGAGTCGATTGGGATCTGATGGATTGCATGTAGTCAGAATAATCGCAAATAACTCCCTAATCTGGTTCGCTGTGGCCATTTGTACTGCTTCGTTCATAGCCAGATCCCAGTGATTGTTGTTTTCTAGTAGACCTAATCGCTGACATGCTTCACGATATGTTTCACAAATTGAGCCATTAACAATTCTCAGATGCGCAAAACTTGTTGGGCCACGGATAGTGTGAAGCAATAGATGCAAATAGAAGCACTCAGCGTTTTTCGGATGCACCGTGTAGACGCGCCCAATTGTGTTAGTCTTGTACACACCGTCATGTCCATGCATTGGCACTCACTGTTTTTGTGGGCGAAATTTTTTGGTCGAGGTATCCCATGTGTAGAAACTTGGTACTTCAGAGTACAGTAAAATTCTTGCAAGTGTATCGTCTTGGCAAAGTTCGAAGAAGGCTGTTCAAAGTTGTGCATGCTGGTGGTCCCGTTGCAATTGTTTGTAATGTTTCTTGAGTGAAATATATGCGTTGGCCATTTTCTAAGTGAACGGGTAAATGAATAACCAGTGGATCTTGATCATAGATCGGAAAACCTAAAATTCACCAAATTGCCTCATTGGTGTTGATATAACGAGCCATTTGATACTATATTATTTCGTTGTGCTTGTTTTCTTTAGTTAATGTAAATACAGCCATGTCACTGCCCTTGTTGCTATACTTGTATACGAATTTGATTGATTTCACAGATCTACAGTATTCTACATTGATGTGGGCAGAGAACATTTTAGATAACAGCGGGTTATACGGAACTACCCATTGATTACCAACCTCAATTTTGTCGTGGCCGCGTATTTTAATTACTGCTGTGAAACGGCCTTGTTCTTTTGAACGTCGTCTATATTTCGGATACCCGTCCTCACCAGTTTGCGTTTCAAACAGGAAAGGTTTTAGGTAATGTTTTGTGCAGTTGCCGTGTTTCATGCACAGGGAGCTTCTATTGAAAGTGCTACAGGGACCATGAATAATGTGTTTCTTAATTATTTCAAACAGTTCGGGATCCTCGTCAGGATTTGGAAATTCAGCCCTGATGATGGTATCTATCTGATACGGTTTTAGTTTCTCTTGAAGCCAGATTAAGGTGTGAGAATGTGGGAGTCCACTTTTCTGCCACTCAATGAAATACATCCAGCAGGTTACTGCACCAAGTATTTGAAGTTTGACAATTGCTGCAACAAATTTTCTGTTTTTGACGAAATACTCGATCAATAATGTCGTGTCGGTCATTGGCTGCCTGTCCATATTGTAATTCATCCTTTATTTCGTGCCAAGAAGAGTTGCAAGTTAAAGTGATAAATAAATCAGGTCGACCGTGTTTTCTGAAGTAGGTCATCGCATCCAGTGCATATTCATGGAGATGACGTGGACTGCCGGTAAATTTAGATGGCAAGATGACCAATTTTCCTACATTGTCCACGTTTCTATCATTCATCATGGCGTCACATAAATTGATGAATTCGTCAGAGCACAACTTCCATTGGATATGGCGAATAAAATCCAGTCTCTCTGTCTCAATCTTGGCATACATATCTACGATAAATTGCTGGAATAGCTTCCTGCAATTTAGAATATGATTATATTCACCTTCTCTAATCATAAGTCGGTAGGCATAGAATTACATTGATGAAACCTTTTTGTTGGTCAGCACCTGTAGTTAGATTGACTTGGTGGATGTTGAAGTAAGTGGTATTCGTCTTCACTCTGCCAGAATATTAGCAGATACTGTAAAGCATCATAACTACGATGCGTTGGAGTTCGTTGCTGCGGCGTTGTATAATGATATCATGACGACTGTATTCATTGTCTACAATTACTACTGCAACTTCATTGACATGAGGTGTATTATATCTACGTTCATGCTCACCGGCTGGTCGTTTATCAGCCCGAATAACAATTCTATAGTTGTCTGCAACCATTTGTTGTAGAGAAGTCTTGAACACGATTAGTTGATTGTGAGTATGGAGTAGTCTCTGTAACTCCTGTACGATAGGTCGTTGAAGTACCTGAATGTGTGTGCAATGCCGATCTAGTTCTTGTTGCTCGTCACCAACAAAATATAATTGCAGAAATTTTGGCCTTTCATTTAGTGGAGGTATTAATGTCCCTAATCGATGATAAACTTGTCCTTGGATTTTAAAAAATTGTGCAAAATTGTCATCATTGCATACTGATGTAGCCCCGAACGATGTCATCTGGAAGCAAGAATTGTAACGACATATATTTTGTAGGAAGTGCTTTGAATCTGGTGCCGTTCTGATCATATAAGAGTATAGCTGTGGTGGTGGCACTTTTAAAGGTGGTAATTTGACTTTACCACTCATACAGCACATAGCTGGTGTTTCACCTTCAATTTTTTTTTTGTACAGCAGTACTTGCATGTTTTGATCATTTTTCCAATGATGATGATTGGATGTTCACTGTATTTCTTCGTGACATCATAATGCAGTCCCTCAAGGTGTAAATTGTAGTTCCTGCGTATATCATGACGTATATTGGCCATTCTGTCTCTATTTTGTGCATTTCGGATTTGACATTGTTTATCAGATTCACGGTTTCTTAGTGAAGACATTGCTTCGGAATCCTTTGCTCTTTCTTGTGCATTTCTGCCGTCTCTAATTCGTTGCATCCTTTCACGCAATTTTGTAAGTGTCCCTTCTCTTTCCTCTTCCGTTTATTTCGTGATGCTAGTTTTCTTCGTTTCGAATTCACGTAAGTTTGTGTGAAAAGAAGTATGACTGTGACTGTAGTGTAGCGCTCTATTATTCATTTGTTAGCCCATCTGCATTTTCATCTTTGTCTCTGTTGATCATCAGTAAAGTGTGATTGAGGAAAACTCTCCGAGAAGTCAAAAACTTATATATTTGATATTATGCGTTGTTATTCTCAATTTTGTTACCCATTGCAATAGCAGCGCCGAAAGCGGCAGGCAAATTACATTTCTGAAAACAATATTGGATAAGTGTGAATATTGATTTGTAACAGTTTTCATAAATATCTTCTTGAATAGGAATTTGGAATGAATTGTAAAACTGTGTGAAATGTGAGACTCTATACAAAAGAGTTTCGCGTGAAAGTGCTGGTCATAATGAGATGTGACAACAACGGATGTATCTGATTAGGTAAAATTTTACTTTCTATCATGGCGGCCTCGTGTTTTTATATTGGCAACATCAATAACACAATATAAAATCGTTCCAAAGATGAACGAACCACATAGAGAGTAGATAAATACTGCTGTTCCTGCTGTATGCTTGATTTCACGACAAAATATTTGCATGTCACGCGATTGGCTAATGACGATGTCACATGATTCTCGTTATTCAACATCTGTTGCCAACATTATCACAGGAGGCCGCCAGGAATGGCCTAAGAGACATTCATTAATGTATGTCTGTGTTTCCACCATGCTTCCATGGCAGTGATCAATGTTCCACGAGTATTTTTATCTTTGAGTCTATCTGGATTTTTATCTTTGTTTTGTATCTCTGTTCATAATCAGTAATGTGCGGTTGACGGAAACATGTGATCTTTTAAAAATATTGTGTATTTGATATTCCTCATCGTTATTAAAGTCTGAAAGGACCGCATTGTCTGACGATTGAAAGAATAAACAGATTTTGACTCGTACCGTAAAGTTCGTAAGTCAGAGTATATAGCTTTTCCTAAGAGTATTTATTGCATATTTTGTGAATTTTTGCTCGTTGCACTCACCCACTGCCACGCACCATGACCAAACTCCCTTACTAACATAATTAGACCAAGGGCTATCTACTATCACAACCACAAGTGGGTGGCAGTATGTGGTCAGGGAGAAAAGTTTGTCAGCACGTACACACACAAGCATTTTATATATAGATATAGATAGATAAATATAAAAGAAATCCAAGAAAGTAATTTTTAACTGATGTAATTTTGACAGACAAAGTTTACGACTGTAAATTATGATGAAGAATCTCTAACAAAAGAATAAGCTGACAACATTTACACAGCTGACTAGTAAACTTCGTAAGTAGGAAAAATCGGAATATATGTGTAACTTATTTCAATAATTCAAAAGTCGACATCAAGTGGCTATAACACTATATGCCTTTAAAAGAAAAATAATAATAGTTACACAGATGAAAGTTAACCCTTTGCTATCTAAAGTATTGATCCTGCTTTGATAACGGTTGTATGTTGCAAACGAACCTGAACATGCTTTACATTCCAGCGCCATTATCAAAGAATTAATATTTATAAACACCTTTCATTTTTTTATTACGTAAAGATGACAAGGCCCTACCTCGTTTTATTCAAAATATTAGACGAGGAGTATCAAAGTTTACCTTAAATGATAGAGTTGGATTGATCTAAGCAGACATGAAATTTTAGTTAAGGCGGTTCTAGATTTTGGCGACTCTGCTGCGAGGATCAATACTACATTTTGGCACCTTCGCTGACTAAACTAATACAACTCTGACGTTTTTTGTTGTCAGAATTCATATTGTGGTGAAGGGTGATTGACAATTGTGTTCCTACTAAGTTTAAAAAAAAATGATTGTTGACTGTAGTCTAATATAGAGTATATGCAAAATATTATGTACCCATTCATTCGAGATGCCCACAGCACTAGCAGTCTCACACACCTTAACTCTTCTGTCATCCATCACCATATCATGGATTTTATCAATGATTTCTGGAGTCGTAACCTCCAGAGGGCATCCAGACCGTACAAAGTAGCTGTGCAGAGTATCAGAGATAGAGGGCGGAGTGCAGTGAGAGCACCCCGTCTCCACAGTGCCGTGAATGAGAGAGGGAGCAGCGAACGTTCAGCATTACTTATGCCCATATCGCCACTCCGAAAGTTTGAAACCAATTATAAACTGTTCTGATCAAAGGAGCAAAGTCACCATAAATTTTATCATGTGTCTCTTTAGTCTCCTGAGGTATTTTGCCTTTCCTAAAATAACGTTTAATCAGCACACAAAATTCTTTCGTCGTTTTTGGACAGTTTGAAAACCGAGCTGCAAGAAAAACGCCGGCAATTGGCTCACAAAAAGGTCCTTTTTCATCATGACAATGCACCAGTTCACGCCTCAGCAGTTGTGGTCACAAAATTATTGGAAATAGGATTCCAACTCGTTTTACGTGCCCCCTATTCTCCAGACTTGGCTCCCTCTGGCTGCTATTTGTTTCCCAATTTGAAAAAATGGTTGATGGGATGAAGATTTCATTCAAATGAGGAGGTGATTGCAGAAACTAACAGCTATTTTGCAGGCTTGGACAATTCCTATTATTCGGAAGGGATCAACAAATTAGAACAGTGTTGGATGAAGTGTATAAGTTTAAAAGGAGACTGTCGAAAAATAAAAATGGTTTTCCCCAAACACGTTACTAGTTCTTATTTTTGCTTGGTCTTTTCAAATGCTCCTAATAGACATGTCAAAGTGGGATGAATGTCACATTGATACAGGTGATACACATCATGTGATAAACGATCGAGACTGGTTTATTTCATACAACCCTTTTGATACACTGAGAAAGATGGACTCTGTTAAGAATAATGTCCACATCAAGGCATTTGGAATTGGTTGTATTAATATTGAAACCTTTGATGGAACAAGGTGGCCAAGATGATACTGATCACATGTGGTACTGTCCAGATGGTGCATTTAATGCATAATTGTTCCCCCTCAATAGCTCAGACGATAGTGCCACTGACTACCATGCAGAGGGTCCAGGTTCGGTTCCAGGCTCTGGATTGAGTGTTGGGTATTGTTCTCATTATAATTGTTTTCTTCAACACCCATGTCGTCCACGAGACGTCAAATAAAAGGAGTTGCACTAGGCAGCTGAACAATTCCATTTCAGATCTTCTGGCCAAAAATGCCATACGACCATTTCCATATTTTTCTGCAGATGTTTATTTAACGATCTAGGGATCTCCACTGTAGCTTCACAATATATATTCACTTATGAAATTTGTTATTAGCAATCTGAACTAATTGAAAAGTAATAGTAGTGTCCATAGCTACATCACTAGGAGAAAGGGTGATATACAATTGCCCTGGTGGAAAAGAGAACATACATAATAACCGAAAGGATAATAGTTATTTCAATAAAATGGAACATAATAATAATAATAATAATAATAATAATAATAATAATAATAATAATAATAATAATAGTACCAATAACAGGTATAACGGTTATCACGATAACCATCCTGTATACAAAACCAAGAATGATAATTTGAATAGGAATACAGCTGATAATTGGGTGCAAGAAGAAAATCAAGGTAACTCTAGGAAAGAGAATGCAGAAGGGATGGAAGGAGGTGTAGTTGTTCATGATGTAACAGACCCAGAGAATCCAATTCCAATTCCTAGAACATCTAGAGAAGAGGGGGTTTTAGAAATGCTTTTCTTAGATACCAAGGACAACAGCCATTGGAACTACTATTGTTAGAGAAAGTAGTAGTGAGTAATCATATTTATACCTTGCTAGTGAAAGTATATATTGATAACCAACCTTTAGAGTTTTTGTTTGACACAAGGAGTCAAGGAAGTCTATTATCTAAGGAATTGTGGGATAAAAACAGGCTTCAATGGAAGTGTCCAACCTTTCCAGTAACTAATGTTCATGTAATAGGCCTTACAGGATTTAAAGATAGGCAGGTTGAAGAGGAGTTTTAGTAACATTTAGTATTTCAGGAATAGAGTTACAGCAATCTATGCTAGTAGTAGCAGATTTTCTTTTTTTTAAGGAATGGATTGGTTTGGGAGTCATAATGTAATAATTGATTTGCCAGGAGAAAGAATGAGATTACTGGTTAAGGGTAAATATGCTTGGGAAAAATTAAATGAAGGAAATGAGTCAGTCAAGAAGGATAGAAGTGTAAAAAGTTGGAAAGTGAAAATAGACCCTAAGACCTTTACAATGTGTAAAGATAAACTTAATAATCAGGAGGTTGATTCTGAGGGAATTAGTTGGAAGGAGATAGTAAGAAATACATGTGCAGAGGCCACAGGAAGGAAGGAAGGAAGGAAGGAAGGAAAAATTAGCTGAAGTGTTAAACATGAACATGTTTTTAGTAATAAAGCACGAATCATCAAAGGTTATGAATGTAAATTAAAAATAAAACCTCATTATCCATTTTTAAAGCACCCTATCCTATTGCCTTGAGTATGAGGGAGGATGTTCGAAAAGAAATTCACCGAATGATAGAATGGGGAATTATTGAAAGATCAGACAGTGCATATGGAAATCAAATTGTGGCAATTAGAAAGCCCAATAGGGACATTAGATTAGTGCTAGATCCTAGGACAGTTAATCATGTAATTGGAAGAGAGAGGGATCGTGCTATGCCTTTAGATGAAATTTTATGATGCCAGATACATGAGCACAGTAGATTCAACATCCGGGTACTGGCAAATCAGTTAAGCTCATGAATCGCGTAAATATGCTGCTTTTCTATTTGAAAGTAGGTGCTCATTTTAAAGTTTTACCATTTGGTCTGAATGTGTCAGCTGCTGAATTTATCCGAGCCCTAGATTCGGCTGTAGGAGAAGATTTAATAGAGAAAGTGTTTGTTTAAGTAGATGACATCATGGTTGTAACGAAGAATGGTTGAAACAATGAAACTTGTTAGATCTTGTACTTGTCCGATTGCATTCAAAAGGTGTAACACTGCAATTTTCTAAAGTTCATTTTGGATGTAGTGAGATAAACTTTCTGGGCCATAATGCACCACTTCTAAGAGTAAGAAGCAATTAAAATCTTTCTTAGGATTAGTAGGTTTCTTTAGGAAATCTAACTTTGGCACAGAAAGGGGTGAATTATGCTGCCACAAAAGTCTTGTCATTTACCAAGTAGCATCAAACGTCTGACAGATAGCCAACTAGTATTTAAAAATAAATTAAAAGAATTTCTAAATGGCAACTCCTTCTACACTCTAGATGAATTTTAAGATAAAACATAATTTCACTAAAAAAATAAAAAATTAAAAAATAAATAAAATAGAATTTAAAAAATTCTTAAAATATTAAGTGACACATTCCACATCACTGTGAAATGTCGTGTTTATGGAACAATTATTAATGTAATCTAATCTCAGTTAGATAGGCTTGAGAAAAAGGTGTTGATTGAAGTATCAATCTCTACATGAAAGCAAGAATTAATTTTATTGTTTGGCAGTGATAGTGATTCAGCAAGAAGAGTCTGAGGTTGTAAAAGAAGCTACTGACACATTCCAAATGTGGCTTGAAACACTTGCACACCAGAGTACAATCATTCTTCACAGTGCATTGTATTATTGTAAATGTAGATGGTGAATTTTGTGAAGGCTGTATGCAAGATAAACTCATCTAGTTTTTGGTAACAGACTCGATAAGTCAACTAGGTAGGAGAATTAGTCTTTGCCAAAGTGTATGGTCCAATGGAAGGTCGGAATTTAGCTGGGTGTCAATATTTTCTTTCTTGCTTGCTTTCAAAGCAGAACGGTGAGGTCAAAAGTTTACCAGTAATTATTGAGATGGTGAAAACACAAGCTAATTTGAATATTAAGGAATTATGAAATGATGATGGCAAAGAATGTGATAACTGAGATGTAAAACAATATGCTGAGTCAATTGCATTGAAAAATTCTTTTTGTAACACCCTGTATATATGAAGTTTACTTACCAGGCAAAGGAGGACAGGTATGCGACAGGCGTAATAAATGAAACAAATACAAACACACACAAAAGCAAGCTTTCGCAACCATCTGTTGCTTCCTCAGGCAAAGAGCAAGGATGGAGAGGGAAAAGGAAAGAATGTGGGTTTAAAGGAGTGGGAGAAGAGTCATTCCAATCCTGGAAGATGAAAGACTTACTTTTCGGAAAAAAGGATAAGTAAAAACACACACACACACACACACACACACACACACACACACACACACATATATATATATATATATATATATATATATATATATATATATATATATATATATATATATATATATAAAATAAAGATTTTTGACTTACCTAAAGTACAGGCTTGTCGATAGAAACACGAAACACACAAAAACACACAACCATTCGAGCTTTCGCCACCAGTGGTGGCTTCTTCGGGAAAAAGAGGGAGGAAGGAGAGGAGAAAGGGAAGGATACGGGTTTTAAGGAAGTGGAAAAGGAGCCATTCCAATCCCAGGAGTGGAAGGACTTACCTTAGGGGACAAAAAGGAAGGTAAACAAATACACACACACTCACACATATCCACATCAAAACACACCTACGCAGACAATGTCTGTCTAGGTGTGTTTGCGTTTCGATATGTCTGAGTGTGTGTGTGTGTGTGTGTGTATTTATTTACTTTCCTTTTTTTCCCCTAAGGTAAGTCCTTCCACTCCTGGGATTGGAATGACTCCTTTCCCACGTCCTTAAAACCCATATCCTTCCCTTTTCCTCCCCTTTTTTCCTCTTTTTCCTGAAGAAGCTGCCAGTGGTGGCGAAAGCTTGTATGTGTGTTTGTGTGTGATTTTATTTGTTTCTCTCGACGAGCCGGTCCTTTTGGTAAGTCATCTCTTTTCTATTTTTATTTTTGTTTATCCCACCAGGAAAGTTTCCCTCTATAATTTTATAAAATCGATTAATAATGAAAATTCTCCTTAGAGATAATAAATATTGTTGAAACGAGATAGAATGGCTGGCCAGTACTTACCTGTGTGCTGTACCGTCAATAGTAACACAAATGAAGAAACAGAAAAGAGGGGACAAAAAGGACTAGCTTTCGGAACACAGTTCCTTCATCAGGTGGGAGAGAAGGGAAGAAGAAAGGATGTGAACAGAAGGTAAAGGTAGTTCACGACCTAGGTCATGAAGGTGGTGTTTCGGGAGTGTGGACGTCAGAGATACTGCATGTATGTACTGAGCCAAGCCAGAGAGGATAAATATAACTAAAGAGGAAAGATCAAGTAGTAAAGAGAAGAAAAGATGAGTGAAATGAATGATGCTGAGGGGTGTAGGAGAGGTGGGGGGTTGACTAAAACGATTTTCATCAACAGGGAAAGATGGATGGACAGTCTCTCTCTCTCTCTCTCTCTCTCTCTCTCTCTCTCTCTCTCTCTCTCTCTCTCTCTCTCTCTGTGTGTGTGTGTGTGTGTGTGTGTGTGTGTGTGTGTCCATCCATCTTTCCCTGTTAATGAAAATCGTTTGTCATTCCCCCCATCTCTCCTACACCCCTCAGCATCATTCATTTCACTCCTCTTCTCTTTACTACTTGATCTTTACTCTTTGGTTATGTTTATCCTCTCTGGCTTGGCTCAGTACATACATGCAGTATCTCTGACGTCCACGCTCCCGAAACACCACCTTCATGACCTAGGTCGTGAACTACCTTTACCTTCTGTTCACATCCTTTCTTCTTCCCTTCTCTCCCACCTGATGAAGGAACTGTGTTCCGAAAGCTAGTCCTTTTTGTCCCCTCTTTTCTGTTTCTTCATTTGTGTTACTATCGGCGGTACAGCACACAGGTAAGTACTGGCCAGCCATTCTATCTCGTTTCAACAAAATAAAGATGAAAAATTCCTAGCAGGAAAAATTAAATATAAAAAATAGAAAATATTCGTAGATTACTCACCAGGCGAAGGAGCACAGGTGTAACAGCTTCACAACTAAATAAAAGAATACACACACAAACGCAAGCTTTCGCAGCCTAGCTGCTTCTTCAGGCAGAAGGGAAGGAGAGGGAAAAGGAAATGACGAGGGTTTTAAGGAAGGGGGTAAGGAGCCATTCTAATCCCGGGAGAGGAAATACTTACCTTGGGCGAAAAATGGAGGGTAAACAAATGTGCACACACACCCACACATTCACACAGACACAAGTACACCTAGGCAGACCTCCATCTGTCCAACGGCCAACTTCACACATCCGTCCTCGTCAAACCAAGCAACAAACAACAGTACCTCCATTATGACAGCTGTCATCCATTCCACATCAGACGTTCTCTTCCCTACAGCTTAGGTCTTCGTAGCAAGAGTCTGCTCCAGTCCCGAATCCCTGAACCAGTACGCAAATTACCTAATAACAGCTTTCACATCCCGCAGCTATCCTCCTGATCTGGTTCAGAAGCAAATTACCAGAGCTACCTCCTCATCCCCCCCAAATCCAGAACCTTCCACCGAAGAACCCCAGAAGTGCCCCTTCTGTCACCGGATACTTTCCGGGACTGGAGTGGACTCAAAATGTGGCTCTCCAGCAAGGATACGACTTCCTTAAATCCTGCCCCGAAATGAGATCCATCCTTAATGACATCCTTCCCAATCCACCAAGAGTGTCTTTCCTCCACCCACCTAACCTTCGTAACCTCCTAGTCAATCCCTATGAAATCCCCAAACCACTTTCCCTACCCTCTGGCTCCTACCCATGCAACCACCCCCATTGTAAAACCTGCCCTATGCATCCTTCCACCACCACTTACTCCAGTCCTGTAACCCGGAAGGTGTACACGATCAAGGGCAGAGCCACTTGCGATAGCACCCACGTGATTTACCAACTGATGTGCCTGCTCTGTGAAGCGTTCTATGTGGGAATGACCAGCAACAAACTGTCCATTTGCATGAACGGTCACAGGCAGACAGTGTTTGTTGATAATGAAGATCACCCTGTGGCTAAACATGTCTTGGTGCACGGCCAGCAAATCTTGGCGCAGTGTTACACTGTCTGGGTTATCTGGATACTTCCCACCGACACTAACCTTTCAGAAGTCCGGAGATGGGAACTTGCCCTTCAGCTTATTCTCTCCTCCCGTTACCCACCTGATCTCAACCTCTGCTAAATTCAAATTCCCGCCCACCATCTTTAGCATCTTTGCCTCGGTTCTGTGGACAGAGCCTCTGCCTCAAGTAGTATTTCTGTCCAATTCTTTGCTTTTTACAAATGTCTGTCTAGGTGTGTTTGCATTTGGATGTGTGTGTGTGTGTGTGTGTGTGTGTGTGTGTGTGTGTGTGTGTGTATTTGTTTACCTTCCTTTTTTTCCCCCTGAGGTAAGTCCTTCCACTCCTGGGATTGGAATGACTCCTTTTCCACTTCCTTAAAACCCATATTCTTCCCTTTCTCCTCTCCTTTCTTGCTCTTTTTCCTGAAGAAGCGACCAACGGTTGCAAAAGCTGGTATGTGTGTTTGTGTGTGATTTTATTTGTGTCTGTCGACAAGCCTGTGCTTTGGGTAAGTCATCAGTTTTCTATATAAAATTCCTAGCAGGAAAAATTATATATAAAAAATAGACGAAGATAACTCACCAGGTGATCCGATTTCTATTTTTTTATATTTGTTTATCCCACCAGGAAAGTTTCCTTCTATAATTTTCGTTATATATTAAATCTGCTAACAAGGATACTACCTTAAAGTGAAATTTCA
Organism: Locusta migratoria; assembly: GCA_026315105.1. NCBI lineage: Eukaryota > Metazoa > Arthropoda > Insecta > Orthoptera > Acrididae > Locusta > Locusta migratoria. The sequence continues at coordinate 207,041,781 of CM048748.1, forward strand.
GTCATAATTTTTTTTGCTTATAATCGGTCTCTTTAAAAACACTTCTTTAAGAACAAACTTTGGGTTTTTTCTTTAAGAAGTATTTGAAAATAAAATTTATTTCTATTCTTTGTCTTATTATGGTGAACTATCGATGAATGAAAATTAAAATTCCTTTAATAGTTTTCTTTGATCAAGCAAATACTTGACCATTTATTATAAAAATTAAGATCATTTTATTATTCCTGTCCAACAATTTGTGATGTTGTCGAGTGATTTCTTCACTATCAACCCGCTAACTGTCTTTTTAAAATTGGAATAAAATGAAGTAACAGAAACCACTAATGCATCACCCTGCTTTTAACCTTATCTATAGAAGTTTATCTTCTTAAAACTCTGCTACTTCAGGCATTGATAACTAACTTGCTCTGATAAACATTAAATTTTCTCCCTTTAATGTCTTGATAGCTAATTATAGGGTACTAAAATTTATCTCCTGTTAACCAGTTAGGTCCATTTCGTCATAAAATTGGCCTTTCTAGTACTTAACTAGATCGTTGATCCTAATAATGGTTTACTTACCATTTACTGATCTAGTGAATTAAAGTTTACTTCTCTCGTCTTACAAGAGTGAAATTTATTCGGTGCTGAATCGATATTGGTCAATTAATTTATAGCACATGAGTTTCTGTGCCTTTACAGATTAGCACAGGATCATTTATATGACCAAATAATGTTCTAAAACACCGTGAAACAGCTCCCTTCAGGACTAACTTCCATACCTCATAACGAGTAAAATTTAACTTAGTCACTAGAGCCCTTTGTTAATCATTCATAAACATACTACTACACAATAGTCACTAGGTCTTAACCGTGTAGTATGCAGAATTAGTTTGGTTAGCTGCCTACTGATTACATAAAACTTCTACTTGTGCCTGATAGAAGTTATTGGTACTTTTACTAGTACAAATACAGACCAGCCAATTTATGTGTTTAATCTTTACAAGCAGTCGACATCATGCATTTTGTGTGTCTTAAACAGATTCATATCCTTTCAAGATCATAATTTTCTCTCTCCAAGGCTTACGATCAGGTTAGTCTAATTTACTATACCGCCAACCGATATGCAACCCCTTCTCTTGCCAATCTGGACCCACAATGTGACCAAAAGAGTAATTAATTATTATAAAGGGGAAAAGAATTTATTGTTGCATAGTTGACGGTTAAGTTCTTCTGACGGTCTGTTTCATTGTTGTGCTTAATATCTTGTGCAATGTCAATGACATTCATGTGATCTCTGGCCATCTGCTGTCAAACAGCCGATTCAATGTTTACATTGCTGCCAGTTTCTCTAAAACATATTTCAACACAGCAGACATTAATTCATATACAATAATAATTTGTGTACATTTCTTTTTAACTCAAAATACTTTATACTAACATTTACCTTCACAATAAGTCGGAGGGAAATTACACGCTTTCCGTAACAGGTGTCGAATTAAAATAAATGTCCCATTAAAACTTTCTTCTGATAATCTTTACTTTAAGCAATTTGAAGTAGATACCCCATGATATTATGTATCATTCAGAGGATAGCCCCTTTTCTTTATTGTTGACATTACATCATAAAAATAGAGATTTTTGCTTTATATTCTTTTTTTTTTTTTTGGGGGGGGGGGGGCAGCGGAGGCAGCTGCCTCCCCTCATTTAGACGCCTCTGCATCTTAGTCATGGCCTCTGTTCTGGCCAGTTGCTGTAGCAGATGCAAAAGTCTACTGTTATCAGTGGTTGCTCAAGGACCTTATTTTGCTCAGCTGTATCTACTGTATTAGTGACTGACAACTTGTTATCTGTGCAGGTTGTGCACATGCTGATCTGACAGGTTTTTTAGTGTTGATTCCAACTGCGCGCGCGCACACACACACACACACACACACACACACACACACACACACACACACACACACACACACACACACACCATGTGTAGTGCTAAATCCCTCTGTGGTCAGTGGCCACATTGCCCTATGAAATTGATCGTGTTGCCATGATGTCAGCTGTTGAAATGCTCATTGAACTGGTGTGTTGGTTTTGTAGTCCTTGTGCTCAGACAGTGGAGAAGTATTCGAGCAACTAGATCTCTGATGATTTGGTTACATCGACCTTCCGACAGTGAACCTGTAAGCCTGGAATTTGGTGTCTTATTTTCCATGGATTATGGAACTACTGTTAGTCCTTGATGCAGTGAGAGTATTATTGGCATGTTGTAACTGTACTAGAACTGTCCTTCCCAAGATGATACAGCATCATAATTGGAGAATTGAGTGTGAATTAAATGGAATGTTACTAGTCCTACTGATTGATTTACTGTGACTGAGCTGGTCAAGACATTTATTAAATTAAAAAGAGGTTTTACTGTGAAATATCATTCACAGTGACCAAATGAAGACCTTGGGGGTAAATAATGACAACATCAACTGTTGTATTTTTAATGTAATTGGTGCAAACACACATGTTAGACATAGTTTCATTTTCTTCTTCAAGTAGTACATGAAGCCGAAGAGAGATGGCAAATATAAATATTAAAACATGTAAAGAAGCCATTTTTCAAACATATGTCATCATATCTTAGCACTTAATAAATGAGGGTTACCATTATTTTCCCCGGAGGTCTTTCAATATATTTTGCTTGTCATTAGTGATCAGTGGTTGTTCTGCTACATTTGGTTAGCAGGTTTTGTTTCAGCACTTTAACTCGTATGTCAGGTCCTTGATATGTGTTGTTGCTTTTTATCTGTTGCACTAATTTAGATCTAAGTTTAGTGTTAAACAACAGAACAGATTCCTGAGCTGTATTCAAGAATTTCCACTTGTTGGCAATTATAAAATTAGTCTGTGTGAAACAGCATTGGTTTGTTTTTGGAAATAACAAACATGAAGATAGCATCAATGAAAACCAGTTGTTTAATTAGTGTCTTCATTAATTTTGGTTACTTTAAAATAGTTGTTTTTTGTGTGCCTAATGCCATTTACACAAAAGTAGTTTTTTCAAACTCAGTCTTTAAATTGATTTGTGTTTTTAAATTAAATGTTATGCATATACTGCACGCGCACACGTGTGTGTGTGTGTGTGTGTGTGTTCAGGCAGGTGATAGTTGAAAATTATTAAGTTTTGTCTTAAAATTTTCAGAGTATACGACTCGATGAAAAAATGCAATACTCACAACTTTTGAAACAACAATGTTCTGCATCTCCATACTACTTTTGGGCTCGTCCAGAAAGGTATGCATAGAATCTGTTCTGTTAATCAAGTAAAACATTAATTGTAAGCTTTGTTTATAAAATTACTCTTATGTTTTTATTTACTACCACTACTACCACCACCACAACCCAATGTATATGAAGGGTACACAGAAAGCAGTGTCTCAACAACAACTTAGAAATTTTTCAGGAGAAGCATTTGAAGCCTATACATCTAAAAGGGCTCATGGACATCTTAGAAATTTTTCAGGAGAAGAATTTAAATGTTTAATTCCATGTAAAACCTGTGTTCTACAAACTATTCATTTCTCTTTATGTAACATGTCTTAGAAATTTTATTATTGTTTGGGGGTGAACAATGCAATGAGCTCGTTTTTTCTTTGAAAAATGTCGATGGGCCCCCTTACACAAAAAGAGAAACTTTTGTGCTTGCCCAGTAGTTAGCCTTGTAGCCACTTGTATAGCTTGACATAACAACTGGAGAAGGGACACTTTCTCATACAGGTATAAAATTGTGTCATTTTCTTGGCATCTAATGACTTGTTCTATTCAGTGCATTATAGTGCTAAATAAATAGGTTTAATTGTACTCCTTTAATTAGGTTATGAGTGGGAAACATAACCACTGTGACATTTGATAACTAAATACTCTAGGTCATTAATACCTAGAGTCATTAAAATACAGTAGAGAACAGCAATTAACAAAAAACTAACTTTGTTGCTCACACAAATAAATGAAAAAGTGTAATTCACCATTAACAGAACACAGGCTTCGGATGTATCTGAAATGTCAGTCAGCAGGTGATGATGTGGAGGTGTGCGTCTCTTTTCGGTGAAGCGAACGAGATATATTTGGTGCGATGGATCTCTCACTTTCAATTCGCAAATGTGCAGCGAGATGTTGGTCAGTTACAGTGACTCTTACAATAAATGGAAGATCTGTTTGTAAAAAAAAAATTCATAAAATTGTTCTAGGCTTGTTTGTGATTCATATTTAGCTTTTAATTCACTATCACATCAAATTGTGAGTAACTTGCACTGTAGAGCAGACAGAAGACATAAATTACCATAGAAGTTGGAAAAGAGCGCAGCAAACATTCTCAGATCCATCGATAAATCATCCAGATCTTTAAATCAAATGGAAAATTCCTTCACCAGACTTCAAAGAGTACCTGAAAATTTCTGCAATTGATCTAGAGTTAAACTAATTTCCACATCAACAATTTGGGATAATGGGCTAACTCATGTTTCAACATCTGTTGCTGCCAAAGCTTGCTTGAAAAAAGTAATAGTGTCTATTAATAAGTATGTTGCATCTGTGCAATCCCATGCATCCCATCACGTGGGATGTTATGTTGCTGAGAAATTTTAACTCGTTAATCCATTCAGCATCCCTGAATTTGTGAATGGGACACCCCTTCATTTCCACAAACAAAATTATTTCATTAAATTAAAAAGAGAAAAAGAAAAGAAAAGGGCAGTTCAACATATTACCTCCACTGAGTCAACGAAATTCACAGAAGTACGCAATATCGCCAAATTCACTCTCAATATCCTTCAGTAGAGCATTAAATTTTCTAATGTTTAGTCCAAGATTTTTAATAAAATAGACTTCTCACTACTATGGCCTTTACATTTGTCATTGTGATATTTTTTGCAGACAGGTTTGTTTATGAATCAAACAATGCACAGGTATGAACTTCACTTTTGGTTTCAGAAGTTTGCTTTTCAAATGACCTATAAGCCATGTTAGACATCCAACCCCCCTCAGGGGCTCAGCATTAATTTGCTGAGTACGGGCTTGGCGAACCCGGGGTCCTGAGCTGTGGGCTGTGTCGCGCCAACAGTCCGCTACACCGTAAGCTCTGTGCGTGCTTCAACGACCATCGTTCGGCGCGACGGTGGAACGTTGTACGTTTCAGAGCCCGGGGATCTTGGCTTAATCGCCCGGGTCGCGAGGACGGTACAAACCTCTATAAAAAAAACCTCAATCTCAAGGTGTGCTACGTGCCGAGGAGATGCATGGCTGTTGAGGTTGACCAGCCGCTAGCGAGCAACCTCTGAGGAACCTGCCGCACCTCAGTTGTATAAGGCTTACCCAGGCAAGCGGGGCTCTGTCTGGGTGGACCTTTAGATCCCTAGCTGCTCGTGGGAACGAAATGAAACGAGCAACAGAACACGTTGGTGGACGTACAACCACCGTCTCTAAGCGTGGGAAGTTTCGTGCCTCTTCTTATGACCCCAAGTCGTTTCCTTCCTTGGCCACGCCCTGGGAAGAACGCAGGGCTGCTACCGGAAATGAGCAATATTCACCTCGATATTTAGTGTGTACAAGGACTGATGGGGAATCTTTTACGGCAGTGAAGCCTCAGTTCTTTGTTGACCACCTGGAGGACAGGTTTGGGGAAGTCGACTCCATTTCTAAAATGCGCAACGGGTCTGTACTCATCCACACAGCATCCCCAGCCCAGTCACGGGCGCTACTCGCTTGTGACAAGCTGGGTGACGTTGCGGTGACCATCACTCCCCATAAGTCGCTGAATATGGTTCAGGGAGTAATTTTCCACCGGGATTTGTTGCTCCAGACAGACGACGAGCTACGGACGAACCTTGAATGACGAGGCGTTCATTTTGTCCGGCGCATCCATAGGGGCCCAAAGGATAATAGGGTCGCAACTGGTGCCTTCATCTTGGCCTTTGAGGGTGATACGTTGCCCGAAAAGGTCAAGGTGATGGTTTACCGTGTTGACGTGCGGCCTTATATTCCTCCCCCTGTGCGGTGCTTCCAATGCTGGAAGTTCGGCCACATGTCTTCCCGTTGTATGTCCAGTGCTACATGTAGGGACTGCGGGCGTCCAGCACATCCGGGCGCCTCATGTACTCCGCCTCCCATCTGCGTCAACTGTGGTCAGAACCATCCTCCCTGCTCGTCGCAATGTCCCGCACTTCAACGGGAGCGGAAAATTACGGAGTATAAAACCCTGGACCGTATATCCTATAATGAGGCCAAGAAAAAGTTTGATCGTTTGCACCCGGTAACAATGACAAAAACGTTCGCAGCAGTGACGTCGTCGCCACTCTCCTTGGCGGCGACAGTAGTTTCTACTACCTCTGTTCCTGTGGGCCCCCAGGGCCGCCAACCTAAGCCTGACCCCACGGAGGTTGGGGGCCATCCATCCAAAGCTCCCAAGGCGAAAGCCTCGGGATCAGCTACCACCTCTCCGCCGGAGAAAGAACAACCTTCTCCGGCTTCCCTCACATGGAAGGGGTCCCTTGGGACGCTCCCTTCCGCCAGTGTCGGTAGCGACACTAACCAGCAGCGGGCGCGCTTGCAGACTGCTGGTCGTAGGGCTTCGCGCTCCTCCTCAGTCCCTGTGGCTGAGTCCGAGGAGCACCTCCCACCGGCGAAGCCCCCGAGGGAACGGAGGGGAAAGCAAAGGCCAAAGAAAGGCCAATCACAAGAATCCACGGTGGCTTCAGTGCCACCACTCCCCTCTGCCTCCGCCTCTACTTCTGAGGATGAGGTGGAGATTCTTGCGTCACCCGAGGACCTCGCTCTCGGGGACGCCCTTGACAAACCGATGACTGAAACTGATAAACCTCCATCGGTGGATGCAAGTGATGCTGAGGTATGACCCGCTCATTTGTCTCATTCATGTCTTCCCAGCACTCGAACAATGTCATTCTCCAGTGGAACTGCGGCGGTTTCTTTTCCCACCTGGCTGAGCTACGGCAGCTTCTGAGCACGACACCTGCTCTCTGCATTGCTCTTCAGGAAACTTGGTTTCCAGCAATGCGGACCCCTGCCCTTCGTGGCTACAGGGGATTTTTCTGCAACCGTAGCTCATATAACCGGGTCTCAGGTGGAGTGTGTGTTTATGTCCTCACCTCTGTGTATAGTGAACCCGTGCCCCTTTGAACACCATTAGAAGCAGTGGCTGTCAGGGTGAGGACCACACAGGAGTTGACTATCTGCAGTATCTACTTGCCGCCAGATGGTGACGTATCTGTGAACGTCTTGGCTGCACTTGTTGCTCAACTACCCCCACCTTTCTTACTGTTGGGCGACTTCAATGCCCACAGTCCCTTGTGGGGTGGTTCTACGATCTCAGGTCACGGCAGGGTTGTCGAGGATTTCCTAACTCAACTCGACCTCTGCCTCTTAAATACAGGTGCCCCCACACACTTTAGTGTGGCACATGGCACATTTTCGGCCATTGATCTGTCGATCTGCAGCCACGGCCTTCCACCATCTGTTCACTGGAGAGCCCATGACGACTTGTGTGGCAGTGACCATTTCCCTGTCTTTTTGTCACTCCCACAACGCGAGTCCCCTGCGCGCCCACCTAGGTGGGTTCTGCACAGGGCTAACTGGGAAGACTATGCTTCTGCTGCCATCGTTGGCCCTCCCCCACTCGAGGAAATCGATGTGGTGGTCGAGAGCGCCACACATTCCATCATTTCTGCTGCGAACGCGACCATTCCACGTACATCAGGGTGCCCACGGCGTAAGACAGTGCCGTGGTGGTCACCGGAGATCGCTGAGGCCATTAAAGACCGCAGGCGGGCCTTACAGCGATACAAACGGCACCCCTCACAGGAGCACCTAATCAACTTTAAACGGCTTCGCGCTCGTGCTCGCCAGCTTATAAGAAGACGGAAACGGGAGTGCTGGGAGAGGTACGTTTCCACTATTGGGACAGGTACCTCAGCCTCGCAGGTCTGGAGTAAGATCAGGCGGCTACAGGGAATACCGACTACATCGGGAATCCCTGGGATCTCCACAAATGGAGTCCTATGTACGGACCCGGCCACTCTTGCAGAGATGTTTGCCGAGCATTATGCTCGTGCCTTTGCCTCTGCAAATTATCCACCGGCCTTCTGTGCAGTAAAGGAGAGGGTAGAACGCCAGTCTCTCTCCTTTCGTACCCGCCGCTCTGAATCTTACAACAATCCTTTCACTGAGTGGGAGCTCCTCAGTGCTCTTCGACAATGCCCAGACACGGCGCCAGGGCCTGATAGCATCCATAGCACCATGCTGCGACATCTCTCAGCAGATAGTCGGCGTAATCTACTTGCGGTCTATAACCGCATTTGGTGTGATGGTGTTTTCCCGTCACAGTGGCGGGAGAGTATCATCATCCCAGTGCTTAAGCCCGACAAACATCCTCTTTCCTTGGATAGCTATCGGCCCATTAACCTGACTAACGTGCCATGCAAACTGTTGGAGCGGATGGTCAGTCGGCGGTTGTGTTGGATTCTTGAGACTCGGGGTTTATTGGCTCCGTGCCAGGGCGGTTTTCGCCAGGGTCGATCTACCACCGATAATCTGGTGTACCTCGAGTCTGCAATCCGCACAGCCTTTTCCCGGCGCCAACACCTCGTTGCCGTCTTCTTCGATATGCACAAAGCATATGATACAACCTGGCGACGACACATCCTCAACACTTTACATGACTGGGGCCTCCGGGGCTCCCTACCGATTTTTATTCAGAATTTTTTAGCCGTCCGTACCTTTCGTGTTCAAATTGGTGCTTCCCTGAGCTCCTCTCATATCCAGGAAAATGGGGTTCCTCAGGGTTCCGTTTTAAGTGTCCCGTTATTTTTAATCGCCATCAACGGTTTAGCCGCGGCGGTTGGATCGTCGGTGTCCCCCTCTCTTTATGCTGACGACTTTTGTCTCTCTTTTAGTTCCTGCAGTACCCAAGTTGCCGAGCGCAGGTTGCAAGGCGCTATTCGGAAGGCGCAGAACTGGGCGCTTACCCATGGCTTTCAGTTTTCTGCCTCCAAGACCAGAGTGATGCACTTCTGCCGGCGTCGGACCGTCCACCCGCACCCTGAATTTTATCTGAATGACGAACCACTTACGGTAGTGGAAACTCACCGTTTTTTAGGACTGGTCTTTGACGCCCGGCTGACGTGGCTCCCCCACATTCGTCAGCTGAAACGGAAGTGCTGGCGCCATCTCAACCTTCTCCGCCACCTGGGTCATACGACCTGGGGTGCAGACCGCTCCACACTGTTGCGGCTTTACACGGCGCTGGTGCAGTCCCGTCTCGATTTTGGGTGCATTGCCTATGGGTCTGCAGCACCTTCGGCACTGCACCTACTGGACCCCATTCACAACAGTGGGGTTCGCATCGCGACGGGTGCCTTCCGCACCAGCCCAGTGACCAGCTTACTAGTAGAGGCTGGGGTTCCACCCTTGGAGATCCGCCGCCAACACCTACTTGCGGCTTACGCAGCCCATGTGTATTGCTCCCCAGGCCACCCAAACCATCGTCTCCTCTTTCCTGATGTGGTAGTCCGTCCCCATCAGCGACGCCCCAGATCAGGTCATACTATTGCCTATCGGGTTCAGTCCCTCCTGCAGGAGCTTGAGTCTTCTCCCCTTCCAACTTTCTATCGGGTCCGTGCCCGTACACCTCCGTGGTGTTTGCCAAGGCCGTCTACTCGGCTGGACTTGGCCCAGGGGCCCAAAGACTCAGTTCCACTGGAGGCGCTCCGCCGTCAGTTCTCTGCTGTCATAGCGGAGTTCCGTTGTCATGACCTGATCTACACAGATGGTTCAATGGTTGATGGCTGTGTGGGATATGCCTATACTCATGGTGACCATGTGGAACAGCACTCTCTGCCGAATGGCTGCAGTGTTTACACTGCAGAGCTGGTGGCCATTCACAGAGCTCTCATGCATATCCGGTCCTGCTCCGGCGAGTCTTTTGTTGTTTGCAGCGACTCTCTGAGCAGCCTCCGAGCTCTGGAGCACTGTTACCCGCGGTCTCCTCTGGTGTTGGCCATACAGGAGACGCTTTGTGCCATTGGAGAGTCCGGGCAATCGGTGGTGTTCGTCTGGTCTCCGGGTCATGTCGGCATCCCGGGCAATGAACGTGTTGACAGACTTGCCAGGCAGGCAGTCAGTGCGTCCATTTTGGACATCGGCCTCCTGGCGTCTGATCTCCGTTCGTTGTTGCGCCACCGCGTACATCAGCGTTGGGATGCCGAGTGGCATAGCCTGGGCACACCCAACAAGCTCCGGCTAGTCAAGGAGACCACCACCGCATGGCGTTCTTCCGTACTGGCCTCTCGCCGGGACTCCGTGGTGCTGTGTAGACTCCGTATTGGCCATTCGTGGCTCACCCACGGACATCTCCTTCGTGGTGAGGCCCCGCCCCAGTGTCATTGTGGCTCCCACTTAACAATAGTCCACATCCTAGTGGACTGCCCGTTTTTAGCCGCCTTGCGGCGTCGTTTTAACATTCCTGGCGTTTTATCAGATATTTTACGTGACGATGCTTCAGCAGCGAATTCAGTTTTAAGTTTTATTCGAGCAGGAGGTTTTTATCAGTCTCTATGACTGGTCTTTTCCTTACACTGCCGAGTGGTTGACTTTTCCTTTTTTATTCCTATGGTCGGTCAACCACTGTCTTCGGCCTCTTTGTAGTAAGGTATCTTTGTGTGTTCGCCCCCTTTTTCTTTTAGTTTCTTCTCCGTTTTGTCGATGTTTTATAGACCCAGTGGGATTTCCATCCCACTTCGCAAACTTAATCTCTGGGCGCATTCATTTGACGTCCACACTTTTATTTTTGACATTTTGTAATGGAATGGGGGACTGATGACCATTGTAGTTTTGTCTCCCTTAAACATCCAAATAACAACAACAACAATAACAAGACATCCAACCATACAGGGTGCTCCATCAGTGGTAACTGAAACAAACTTTAACCATGATAAACCAAACCTGTTACACACATCTTCCACACACTGCAGGATGTCATCACCTATTGTGGTGCCTTTGAGAGAAGGTAAATCAAGGAGTTCCTCCCTTACTACTAAGTTTGTATCAACACCTGTAATGAATATTGCCTGATGGGGTGTGTCCGATAAGTCGACACTCCCATCTAATGCGATAGAAAACAGTAAGAAGTTCGATATGACGAGTTATTGTGCATTGCAACAGTCTCAAACTTGGGAAAGAATGTGATAACTGTGTATACCGTTTGTCTGCTACAACTTCCAAACTCTGCTGCTTATTAGCTTTATTTAATTGTCCACTACAGCTGTTTCGCTGTATTTGGCATTGTCAAGTGGTCTGCAATAGTTAAATAGTTGGCATAGCAACCACAACCAACTATAACTGTTCAGGAATTTATAAAATCACTTGCGAAAATTTTAACAAATTTTATATAGGTGAGACGGGATGAAGTTTTTAGAATGAGGTTCAGCAAACATACAAGAATGACAGAAGCAAATCCATCTACTTTCTACCAGCATTTGAAAATTGAAAACCACACCACCACAAACACCGAGAGAGCATTAAAAATATTACACAAAATTTCAAAAGGCACTGAAATGCACATTCTCGAAGAATTAGAAATATACATACACATGGAAGTTTCACCTAATGAAATTCTCAATGAACACATACATTTTAAAACACAAAATTTATTTACAAAATTTTATCAATCTAATTGGGCTTGACAACGGATAAATTCAGAGATGTAATGTTCCACAGTCAAGGATAACGCAAAATTTCGATTAATATACAATATCCATTGATCTCTATACACTCTGGATGTTGAACTTCAGCTGTCTTAGCGTGCCAGCCATAGATATTCATATTTAGTTTCTTGCCAAATTCAAACATGGCTGCTAAGTAGCATTTCAAGAAAAAGAGAAGAAAATATGTTTCGATTCCGCTCCGATATCAGCCTACATAATCGAATATTGACATAAATTCCAAATCATGAGGTAAGCAAGCAATTCTTTGTCACGTAATAATTAATGGAAACTCGTTTGCCAAATTTAAACATGGCGGACAATGCGAAATCGTGTGTAAAACATATGAATGTCTAGGCACGCTGCAGTTCTATGCTCAGAGACCAAAGTTATTCATCCAGTTAGTATAGAGATCACTGACAATATCTCACACACCAGAGAAATGCATTTTCATATTCAAAGATATTACAAAATTCCAAATGGCAAGCAATACCTCAGAAACCAAAGAGACACACTATTTCATAATCGGAGACACTACGAAATCAAAAGTATAAAACATTTGTAAATACATTGACATTCAAAGATATTACAAAATTCGAAATTAATCATCTCGGAGAAGCTAAATCTTTACCAAAGATATAATGCAATATAACATCTTTGTAAACACATAGCATCAAAATAGCTGTCAAACAAGAAGGTCATTACTTTAAAAATTATTTTAAAAAACGACTTTATAAGAAAGTACCTATTACAATCATATAGAGGTACAGATGCTGTGTATATATTAGCAACAAATATAAAGTATTTTTTTTCCTAACTGTTGGGCCTGCAGCATCATATATTTATTTATTGCAGTGCAAATAGAAAGTAAGTAATAAATCTAAAACTGTATAATGTTTTTGTTTCGAAAAAAATATTTTCACAAAATTCATTTAACTACTGCAGACCACTTGACAATGCCAAATACGGCAAAGCAGCTGTAGTGGACAATTAAATAAAGCTAATAAGCAGCAGTAAAGGTTACTATACTTATTAAGAATGTCATATTCTGCTTTATAAATTTGCCATCACAAAATGTTTGGCAACTAGCACAAACAGCTGTATTGGAGGAGGAGGCGGCATCACATTCCTGTGTAAGAAATTAACATATTTGCCATTTCAAAGGAAAATTTGGTTTATTAAGCACCATGAGTAGGTACAACATTATAATAGATACCTCTACTTTACTTCTTTTCTTACATAGATTATTAAGAAGATTAAGTCCCATTTCATGTTGTACTCTTCCATACTTTTTAAAGTGATGTGTTTTGTAGTGGTGTTGTAAACTCTAACAACAATAGAAGTTCCAGTAAGGAATGTTAATATGTAGATAGGGAACAACTCACCGTAAAGACGAACGTTAAGCCACCAACAGACACAAATTAGACACACACACACACACACACACACACACACACACACACACACAATTCTAAATTTTCGACCGTGGTCTTCCTCGGTAAGAGAACACTCATCCACACAATCACTCTGGCACATTCATCCACACAAATCAGCCATCTCTGGCCGCCCAACACAGTTTTTTTATTTGTGTCTGTCGGCGGCTCAACGTTCATCTTTACGGTGAGTTGTTTGTTCTAAAATGTACTTTTTTTTTTATCACATTGGCTGCACATAACACCGACTAGTGTTTGTAGCTCGACCTACGAGATACACCAGTTGTCTGTGGCTCTGCAGGTGACTTCAAAATGAGGCTTGTTCATTACCCACCTCTAATGTAAATAGTGTTGACATTTCATTAGTGAGAGGAGGAAAATGTGACTACACTAACTTTTACATGTGGTATGCAGTTGTTTCTGTCATCAGTCATCAAGTTGAGATAACAAAAAACTTCAAACTTGCCACTGCAGTTCCTCTCCAGAGCTAGTTTGGTTGCCTTTTTCAATACTGTCAGGTTACATCTGCCGTGATTAGTTAAATCATAAATCTCCACCCCCCCCCCCCCCCCCCCCCCCAAAAAAAAAGTGTTGCATTGCCTGCGTTTAAAGCTGCTGCGGTTTCAGAAAGTGATGAAGGTAAACAAGCAATTCTGGATGCTTGTGGATACTTGATACTTGGTCTTGAGCACACTTGCTTTTTTTGATATGTATATTTTTCTTTGGCTCTCATTTGCCGTACATATTCTTCATGGCCATACCTATTTGCTGAACAACTTCTGACTATTTACTCTATTAAAACTTCTGATTACTTCTTGAATCTGACTATAACAAGCTATATTCTTTAGTGAACTTGAAAATTCTTGTGGATTGTACCAAAGCATAAAAAAATCTTTTCAGCCCTGTTAAACAGATGTGAACCCGGCAAGACAAAATAGTAGAGTATTGAAAAATATAAGGCCTAAAAGAGAGAATGACATTTGGAGCAGAGGAAAAAAATGGTAACTGTACCAAGAAATCATTGAACTATCAGAGTAAGTAAGAAAAAAATGCTGAGCTATGCTGGGTGTGTTGTAGAATGAGGAACACAGCTGACCATCTAGGAAGATTCAGGTTACGTAAATGAACAACACAGCTGAACAAAGTTCTGAGAGACAATAATATTTTGAGGATCATTTTCAGTTCCCTCAAAGACGAAAAAGATACACATACTACACTTAAGCTATTGGCCAATAGTATTTGCCAGAAAAGAGAGCGCACACACACACACACACACACACACACACACACACAGTTATCCCCAGCCACTGCTTTCTGATTTGCAGTGTGGTGCGATGACAGTTGTATGTCTGTGATGCACGATTCGTGGATACTCTCTTTTCTGCTGAAGGCTAGTGGCTGTTGGCTTAAGTGTTGAGTATCTTTTTTGTGTGTCTGTTGCAGCTCATTACATGTTGTTGCAGTGAGTTGAAAACTATCCTCATTATATTCTTGAATTAAAACCTGGACTTTCCATGATTAAAGTTATGAAAGTAATTGATTCACTATTTCTAATAATAGAAGACATGTTATATGCACAGATACATAAGAATAATAGAAACACACACACAGTGTACAAAACCCACAAAACAGTAGTGAACTCTTAACTAACCAACAGAGGTAAGATAGAGGTCAAAATAGGAACATGGGTTGATAACAGAAAGGGCAGGAAATAATGTCATATGATGATACCTACAGATTATTAATATTATTATTTTTAAACTGGCAAAATATCACAGCTCTGGATGTCATAACATCAGGATAACGTATTTGAAGTAGCTATGACGTAGAACAAGTACTGAAATTTGTCTGGCGTCACGATCTTATTATGTGCACACTAGTCTACCTAAAGAAAACAAAAGTGTTAGATTGTTGCTTGTAATGGATGTATAGTTTGTGCTGTAACCACACAGCTCGAACATGCGACCACATAAATTTGTTCAGTGTAGTGGTTAAACTGCAATGATATCTTTTGGAATTAATACATCTTCAGAAGTCTGGGCCCCATTGCTTGGTTCCCAGAAACCAGCAGTTACCTAAGTGGGATAGTATCGTACTTTGTAGTTTCTCTTGTTTTATATTTTTTGATTGGCATCATCTTGCAGTGCCTGAAAATTTTCTTTTCTACAGTGAAATAATGTTCTCAGATGCCATTTCGTAATTTTTATACAAATTGGGCAAAAGTCTCCAGAATATACAGTACAGAATAGAAACTTAATAAGTCACATTACAAAAACAAAAGACATAAGCTTACAATAATAGGGCTCTAGGAGCTCACAATTTCTCATACATCTGTGATGAGGTTTACACATTACTCTTTGCAGAAACTTCCTGGATAGGCTGCTGCTCCCTTCTTCTTATTACTTGTGTGTGGACATGATATATCTATACAAACAATTTCCCACACACTATCTGACCTCAAAACTTCTAACTCCCCCAAAAGTAGACAATTAGCTTGGGATGGTATTAGGACATGTAATGTAACTTATTACACTACAAACTGTTCTATGGCTTCTTGAAAAATGAGTAATGGTAATTTCAGCTAAGCAAATGGGAGTGGTACTTGTTTTAATTCATATGCTGCTTTTAGTTCTTTACATTAGTTAGAATATTTACAAAATTTAAAATTTGTATTGCTTTTTGGTTGTTACTTATTTTATTTTGTTGGAGTACTGTATAGAGGAGGAATCTAGACAAATAGATAGAAAATTCTTATTTTGAACTCGTTGCTCCACTCTTCTTTTAAGTCATGAGAAATTTTTTGTATCTTGAAAAGTTATTAATGGCTTGATGAGATTATGTTACAATTTTCTGATGTTTCAGTTCACCAAGGAAAACAAATGACAAGATAACAAATAATGGGTCATCCAAAAGTAAATCTGTAGTAGATGTGATCGATCTTACAGAAGATGGTACTGAACCTGCAAAGGCAAGTGAAGATAAGCAAAGAGATGATAGGAAGCCAGGTAATTTCTCATAATGTATAAAATTATTCTATATGTACGAGAATTTTGGAGACTCAAAATAAGTTTATCTAAATTTAGATAAATTTCAGTAATGCATGTGTTGGGAAGTCTTGTTATAATTTTTCATGTATTGATACCAAACTATTAACTGAAGCTCCTTTTTACAGGCTTGAGGAGGACATATATTTTTTTTTATTATTTATTTTTTAAGAAGTGCTAGTAACCTAGAATGACAGTCATACCTGCCAACTCTTGCAAATTACCTCAGTTTTCACTGTTTCTCGCACTTCGCAATTTTTCTGTAATTCGTCTGATTTTTAACTTTTTTTGAAACCTAAGATTTGTTTTGAAAAGCTGCAGCTAGTTTCTTTTGGCCAACGATCAAAGGTCCTTTGATCATTTGTCAGTTTAATCAGTGTACCTATGGAAGTGCATAGAAATCAGGAAATCGCCCATAATGTGTATATTGATTATTTCTCCTCTTTCCTGCGCATTTTTGAGATAAATGTATACTTCAGTTTTGTGGTTGGATTCGACTAGGCGTTTTGTCTTTGTGCTTAAGAGAAGTCACTTCAACATTTCTTCAATCAGTGGAAACCTTTTATGCAGAAATTACAGTAAGGCTTTACATTATTGGAAGCAGTTATTCTAAACGATTCATGGTATTTTGATTCAGTTGTGTTTTTGTGTGTGTGTGTGGGGGGGGGGGGCTGTTTTCAGTTTTTCAGGACAAATTCTGTGAATTGTCGAGTCTAGAAAAGATCCATAAGTTGCATTTTGTACTTTTCCCAATGTTATCCGTTACTTGGTGGAAAAAGCAAAGTACTGTTAAACGGAGTGATTTCAGGCAGTTCAGAGATTATTTTCACCAGGTTTTTGTCAGATTGCATTGTTGATTACAGAAGTGGCGGAATATATGTATCAAAAAATTGGATATGCTTTGTGTACTTATGTTGGCCTGAGACAGATAGATATTGTTTGAAATCGGACCAAGGACTAAGTTGATTTCAGACACAGGTTTATCTCTCTGTGCATGGAGTATATGTGGTGATTACACACACACACACACACACACACACACACACACACACACACACACACGTTATATATATACATATTATTTTCGATTATTCCCTTTAAAGAGAGCGATTGAACTTGAATAATTATGACTTCTTCTTCTTCCTTCGTTCTTCCCAAATTCTCTTCATGCGTTCACTGTGTTCTCTCTTGCGTTCTTCTGACCACTTTTTTTCTGTTCTGTTCTCTGTGTGTTCTTGTTTAAGTTTATGTTTCTTTATAATGTTCCTGAACTGTTCTCTATTGTTTATGTTGTCTTGTGTGATTTCCAGTTCTTTAATATCCTCTTCTGTTTCAGTGATCCACTTCGTCTTGTTTTTGCTTTTGTTTGCTGTCTCAAATATTTGCCTTGTGAGCCTGGTTTCATTCATCCTGGTGATATGTCCATAAAATTTAATCCTTCTCTTTCTGATGGTGTCCGTTATTGTTTCCATGTCTTTGTAAATCTCCCTAGTTGGTCGCTTTATCCAAATTCCTTCCCGAAGCACTGAACCATATATTTTCCTCAAAATTTTTCTTTCCTGTTTTTCAATCTCTCTGATCTTCGTATGACCATGAATCACTGTAGTTTCTGCAGCATAGAGTGCCTCTGGTAGGACTACTGTGTTGTAATGCCTTATTTTTGCATTGACAGAAATAGATTTCTTATTATAATGGTTCCAAGTTAGCTTATATGCTCTTTGTAATCTTGAGACCCTTTCTTGATTGGCTACTGAGTTCAGTCCTGATGGTTGGATCATCTCTCCTAGATATCTGAAGTGAGAAACTTGTGCAACTTTTCCATACTGAGTTGTGATGGGGAGACTATCTGCAGGCTTGTTTTCCATGTATTGAGTCTTTTCATAAGAGATTTGTAGCCCAGTTTTCTGTGAGATTTCATGAAGCTTCTCCAGTGCGAGTCTCGCTTCTTCCCGATTGTTTGTTAGAATAGCAAGATCATCCGCAAAAGGCAGACACTCCATTAATTTCCTTTTCTCATGTCCTCACAATTTTCTCCAGTATCAAGTTAAACAAAAGGGGGGAGACCTGGTCTCAATCTCCACTAATTCAAATTCACGCCCACCATCTTTAGCATCTTTGCCTCGGTTCTGTGGACAGAACCTCTGCCTTAATTGGTATCTCTGTCCAACTTCTTTGCTTTTTACAAATGTCTGTCTAGGTGTGTTTGCGTTTTGATGTCTGAGTGTGTGTGTGTGTGTGTATTTGTTTACCTTCCTTTTTTTTCCCCTAAGGTAAGTCCTTCCACTCCTGGGATTGGAATGACTCCTTTTCCACTTCCTTAAAACCCATATCCTTTCCTTTCTCCTCCCCTTTTTTCCTCTTTTTCCTGAAGAAGCTGCCAGTGGTGGCGAAAGCTTGTATGTGTGTTTGTGTGTGATTTTATTCGTTTCTATCGACGAGCCGGTCCTTTTGGTAAGTCATCTCTTTTCTATTTTTTATTTTTGTTTATCCCACCAGTAAAGTTTCCCTCTATAATTTCTGTTCTTCTAGTCTGTTTAACAGGGCCTTTGAAAAAATTTTGTATATTACTAGGAGCAGTGAAATTCCCCGGTAGTTATTTGAATCAGTTTTTGTACTTTTTTTTATGGAGAGGGTGGATTAGTGCACATTTCCACTCTGCAGGAATTTGTTCAGTTTCCCAAACCTTTGATATAATTCTGTGAATTGCTTGTGTAAGAGTACTGTCATTTAATTTCCACATTTCTGCTATGATTCCATCCTCATCTGGAGACTTGTTGTTCTTCAGAAAATTGATTATTTCCTTTACTTCTTTAAGTAAAGGTGGTTTTGAATCTGGATTTGATGGGGGTTTTTTGAAATCTAGTTGCTCTGTCGCCGGCTCGCAGTTGAAGAGTGCGTGAAAATATTTAGCTAAAATCTGACAGTTGTTTCTCGTGTTAGTTTCCAGTGATCCATCGGGCTGGCGAAAACACAGATTAGGTGGTTGATAACCTGTTAGGTTCTCTTTGAAAAATGTGTAAAAGTTTCTGGTGTCGTTTTTGAGAAATTCTTGTTGGATTTCCTTAAGCCGGTTTATATCATATCTACGTTTTTCTCTTCGTATTGCCTTGGCTGTATTCTTCTGTATTCTCAGAAATTCCTGCCATTTTTCTGTAGTTTTGTTGGTACTGGAAGTTTCCATGCTTGTGTTCTTTCTTCTATTGATTGATCACATGATCTGTTCCACCATCTATGTTTTCTCTCTCTTGGGGTTTGCCTAAATGCATAGTGCTCTTCAATACTTCTGCAAGTTCCTTCCAGTTCGTTGCGTTTGATTGCCTAATTTCCTGGCTAATTTCCTTCTTGTTAAGTTTCAGGTATTCTGGATCAATTCTGAATGTTTTGTTCATTTGTGGTTTTTTCCTGTTAGGTTGAAATTTAATCTTTATTTGCAGTAGATGGTGATCTGATTCAAAAAATCCCTTTCTTGTTCAAACGTTAAGTATTTCTTTTGTATTCTTGTTAGATATGGCAACATGGTCTATCTGAAACTCACCCGAAGTTGAGTTTGGTGATTTACAAGTTGTAAGTTTGTTTACAGGCTTTAGGAATTGTGTGGACATGATTTTAAGATCAAAATTTTCACAGAAGTTTATCAGTCTCTCGCCGTTTTTATTTGTCCTCTTGTGAGCTGTATGAATTCCCGTTGTTTTCCTGAATTTTTTCTCTTTGCCGAGTTGTCCATTGAAATCTCCTAAAATAATTTTCACATGATGTGCAGGAATTTTATTTGAGGTTTCCTCCAGTAGTTCCCAGAAGTCTTCTATTAGCTGTGGGTCTTTCCTATTGTAATCATTTGTGGGAGCGTGTGCATTTATCAGTGTGTATGCCTTGTTTCCAGATTTTAATGAGATTGTGGATATTCTTTCTGATGTTGAATGGATGTTTATTATTGAGTCTGTAATTGATTTATGCACAACAAAAGCTGTGCCAAATTGTTTGGGACCTTTGTTCAACTGGATTGCAGGTTTTCCTTTGTAGATTCTGAAGTTTCCTGTATCAAAATGATTTTCGTCGGTAAATCGTGTTTCTTGAATCGCAAGGATTTTTATGTGGAATTTTTCCATAGTGTTTGTTGTTTACCTCGGTTTTTGGCACAGTTTGGTCCTCCTCAGGGCCTCCCTCCTCGCTTATAAATACTAGGTTAGATTATACTATTTGCCATATTCAAAAGTTGGAACCTCTGCTATATTTTGGTATCCACAATCTCCTCGCTGACCTTCATCACATCGCCTGCTCCATCGCTTTCCTTGGGGCTCCTGTCGTGTGTATCCTAGGAAACGAACAGGCTGACCAGTTGGATAGAAAAGCCTTAACTTGCTGCCCATTCCCCTGGGCAATCCCTGGTGTTGATTTGCGTGTGCAGACGAGATCATTGCTCATACAGCATTGGATCACCAACTAGCATGCTACTGCCCCGTCTAATAAACTCAGCTCCATCAAGTCGGCCACAGCAGCTTGGAGTTCTTCCTTATGCTCTTTTCAGTGGGAATCCATTGTCCTTTGCTGTCTCTGCATTGTACATGCTAGGCTTACCCATGGTTTTACTTTGCGCAATGAGCCTCCCCCACATTGTAGTTGTGGAGCCCTACAATTTGTGGCCCACATCTTCGTGGAATGTCCACTCCTCTTGGCACTCCATGCCAAGTACGACATTCCGCACTCATTACATACGGTTTTAGTGGATAATCGTCAAATGATTGACAGGAAAGCAGTTTTTATTCTCGGTCATAAGATTTTATCATTGAAGCTTCGACAGGGTGGGTGAGTTTGCAGCTCTTCCTGAGGGCATCAGGGTTTGGATCCCCCCCCCCCCCCTTCCGCCACGAAGACATCTAGTTCCCTTCTTTACCTTGTTTTTAACATTGTTTCTTTCTTCAAATTTAAGGCCTTCGCTTTAGGAGCATACACTGTTCACCTGTAATGCTTGTTGTTAATGAATTGGGCGCTATAAGCTGTGGTGAAGTGCATTGCAGAATTCTGCATTTACTGTTAGTTTTAGTTTCGTTGGAATAATTGATTTTTAACATTTAGACATACTAGTTCATTTCATGTTAAATATTCTAATGATCCCTCACATTAATGCTGAATGTGGCAGGATATTTTGTCAGGTAACTAAAACAAGGACAGTTCATTAACATCATGGAGAGATAGTTGGCAGTAAAATAACAAACACAAAGTAAAGTTACTGCTTTTAGCATCCATAAGAAGATGGATACCATACAGGTGTTAAAACATTATTCAACAGCTAAGTTTAACTGTTACAAGTAAAAGACATCTCTGTTGCAAATTGTTCATTACTTAATAACATGTTTTGGGCTTATGGCACATCATCAGATATCCGGAAAAATATATTTTTGGGTTACAGGAATGGAGTGGAGCAACACACATAGCCGTGCGGGAGTAGTCAGTCGAGTGGTCTGGAGCGCCACATTACGGATTGTGCGGCCTCCTGTGTCGGAGGTTCGAATCCTCCCTTGGGCATGGATGTGTGTGTTGTCCATAGATTACTTTAACTTAGTTTAAGTAGTTTGTAAGGGACTAATAACCAAGCAGTTAAGTTCCATAGATTTACAAACATTTGAACATTTAAACGCTCGACTATCAATAGGCTTCATTCTGATTAGTCTCCAGGTCCCTTAATAATTTGTTGTGAATGATAATTTGTATTTATTATTGTGATTATCCTTCTGATAACATAAAAAAATATTCTCCAGTGTGGTTCATGTCCAGATGAATGGTGTGTGTGTGTGTGTGTGTGTGTGTGTGTGTGTGTGTCTGTGTGTGTTTTCATATATATATGTATTATGCCTTCATTGCAGGTAATGAAGATCTTGAAATTATAGAGGAGAAAACTTCTCAGCTGAAGAAGGAGAACTATGGAAAGCTTCTTAATCCCTTCAAAAGTCACATTTTTTGCACCAAATGGCTCTCTGCAGAGTAAGTTTAAAGTTTCTTGTTTTCATCTCCTCACCTTATGATCACCCACTCACTGCCTTGACACCATAATAAATGAGACTTAATTACACACACTGCTGTATGTAGTTGTCAAAAAGCATAACCAAAAATTCTGAATGAGCTATAATTTTTTTTAATCAGTCATTACTTTTATATATTAATATATAAAAGACTTACTGCAGCCTCAGATGAATACTGTATCTGTGAGTATACAAAACCCATTCAGTATTTGTTTGGAACTGCTCATCTTTGTTATGCAAGGTCTGCAAATTGCTGAATTGGTCACTAAGGTAGAAGTCATTAACTGTCTTCAGTATGACTTTATTTTCTGTTCAAACAATAATATGTTACTGTAATGTCCCGGTGTTATTAAATTATCCAAGGATTTTCTGGTGATGGTGGTGATGGGCATCACCGAAACTCGTAAAATTGCAACCTGCTCAGCAATTTGCAGACCTTACATAATTTTCAGCGTGGTCACATGGCTTTTCTGTGACTGTCACAACTATGTTACCTTTATTATGTTATGCTATTAGACAACACACCTAAAATACTGACATATTAAAATATCAAGGTCACTAGAATGAGACAGAGAGGAATTCATTCTTTTCTCAATAAAATGCTATACCCACAAAGAGCAATTAATCAAAAATTCATGTTTGAATTTCAGTTTTTGATAACCTGCCTAATTATTTGTCATAGAATATGTCTGATGACATATGAAATTATTCCACATTCTAGGAGTGAGCTTTTTGACTATGTTACAAAAGAACGTGAAAGAAGAGCAGAGGAGCAGAGAATTAAAGCTGAATTATGTCATAAGAGAAATAAAAAATTATATGCTGATATTCTGGAAGAACGAATTCGTAATCACATGAGAATAACAGAAGCAATTTTAGAAGATGAGGTTGTTATTGAAGAAGAGGAAGAAGAAGCAGCACTTCCTAAACTGACTCCAGAGATTGAGGTATTTCTTAGAAACAGATTTGAGTTAAATGTTAAAGACGGCTGTAATTTTATATTGTCTTGTAACATTTTCTGTACAGAGAAGAGTGGCCTCTGCTCTGAGACCTGAACCACAGTCTGAAGTTCTTGTGGAAGCTTTCAGTCTGAAAATAACGAGACATGACATCTGTACTCTTGCAGGTACAAATTGGCTTAATGACGAGGTAAGAACCATTGACCTACACCTATGTTTTGATGTTAAAGGATGTGTTACAAGATTGTAGCAGTGAAATTGTGCTGGTAGAAATATTAGATTTTTGTTTTCTAGGTTATCAATTTTTATATGAACTTGCTTATTGAAAGAGGAAAGAAGAATAAATATCAACCAGTTTATGCTTTCAACACCTTCTTTTATCCAAGGTTGCAGTCAAGTGGCTTTTCTGCTGTGAAAAGGTGGACAAGAAAGGTAAGTTGTGCATACTCTTCTGCACTTAAATCTATTCCAAGATTTTGCAATATAATTTTATTTTTTAGCATCCATGCTGTCTCAGAGTAAATTAAAAAAATTGGAGTAGTAGAAACAGATATTCCATATGAAAATATGGACAAGATAGAAAACTCACTCACAGTTAATTTTATATAAGCAGTGAATTGCCAATTCTTGACTTTAGTGAGAAAACAGTCTCAAACAGTGACTCCTGTCACTAGCTGTAAACTACTGCACTTGGAGGAGGCAACACTAGCTCCCTCCAGCCCAACATCCATCCTATCAGAACAGCCTGAGATGCATTATTCTTCTGTGGCATCACCAGGAAAGAGGACACCAGCCAAGGAACCCCCTCCCAGGACAATTAAACTCCAGCCATTCATCATCAACCAGTGACTGACACTGACACAGGCTGCCCATCATAGAAAAGAATGAAGATCTTATGTTCCAGAAATCAAGACAGGAAAACTGTCATAAAATTCAAAACTCCTTAGAGTCAAGAGTGGCAACTCAAGAACTCAAAAGTTAAGCTGACTTCTGCTGCTTCCCTTAATGGGTCGCATCCCCACTGATGTGGTGCCTAAGAAACCTGAATTGCACATACAGACAGAACATGACTCTGCAACAAAGTAATTCCACTTTTTTCCCTTTGCTACTTTTTCATACACCAAAGTGATATTTCTTCATTAGATTTGTAACAGCTACCATTGCCATCTGGTCGAACTGTCTGTTAATGACTGGCACTTTAGTAGGATGGTTCCCAGAAACACAGCTTCCCAACATTAAAAAAAAAAAAAAAAAAAAAAAAAAAAAAAAAAAAAAAAAAAAAAAAAAAAAAAAAAAAAAAAAAAAAAACTACAGACTCTCTTGTAAAAATGGCATTAACATTAAGAAAGTGTGTGGGAGTGTTTGCCTGTTCATACACTCTTGACTTTTCCATTGTGCACTATATTTGAAGCTGAAACAGTTGGCATCTACTTGTCAGTTAGGGTAATAGTAAATAATATCTACATACCCTGGACATTATCCATCACATACCATGTGTTGGTGGAGCTAGTGGAACAGCTGCCTCCAACCAGGGCCACATTGGTCTGCAGATATAGCTGCAGCTGTTAGTGTGTGTTGAAGAGTAGTTCAGTGACTCAAATGCCACCCTTCTTAGGAATACATAATAGTGTTAAAAAAACCTTAAGCAAGTGCTTGGTTTTTAATAAAGAAGAAAATTAATTGATGGAAATCTCTAGATGGAGTAATACATAAAATAAAGGAAACTTAATCACTAAGGTGCAGGGACTTAATGTATGGAGCACAGAAACATGTAACAGAAAAAACATTCAGCTAGCTTTGAAGCATTTAGTTCTTCTTCTGTCAGAAACATGCACATTCACAAACATTTCTATGCAACAACTCAGGAATGTTGGGACCAATATGCATCATCTGTGAGAGCTTACACTCTATGCTCTCAAGTACTAAACCCCACTTAACTGATTTCACAGTTACAGCAAATGGTTTTTCTGCACTCTTTGCCAATGTGCCCATTTTCTTTGCAGTAATAAATGTCTCAACTGGCATTCTATCTACTCTGTGTGGGTAGGACTTGGGGGGGGGGAGGGGTTACATACCCATTTTTATCCAGAATTTCCTATCCCTGTGGATGCTTTGAGCCTAGATACGTTCAACCCTCAACAACCAATACATACAGGAAATGGGAACCTGACAAAGAATACTTTCAACATTTGCTTGTATTACAATCAACATCATCACATGCTACAGCCATCAAATCATGGGACTATATAGGAAGTTTATGATTTGTTCCTGGGACTCTGATGAGACTTTTCTTCCGTAAAATGTGTATCATGTACTGTAGATTCAGGACTGTACATTCAAAGGCTAAAGTTTACCTCAGTAATATGTGAAGCTTCATAGTTTCAGGTACTTTATTTGAAAGTCCCTTAACATTTAACATATTATATGAAAGGTCAGGTAAATTGCAAGAGAAAATTTAAAACACTGAGATTTGTCAGCAACATCTCCTGGGGTACAGATCCCATAGTTCTTCTGCAGTTTGAAGCTATGGCTTTATCCTGTGTGGACTATGCTTGTGTTGCTAATAGGTTGGAAATGCCATCAGTACTTAGCTTGTTAGATTGTGTCTGTGACAGTGTTTGTGCATTTGGCAACTGTAGCTATCTGTGAGAATCAAGTAGACACCCTGTTGGTATCCTGCTACTGAGACTCCAGGAACTATATGCTAACTATGCTATCATAATCCATCAGATTCTTTTGCATCCTGTGTTTCACAACTAACATTTCAAACTGTTTATGAATTTCCAAAATGGGTGGACCAGGTGGGATATAGTTGATGAGAGCCTTATAGTGAAACTGCTCCCACCCTACCTTTCTTCAAGAATCCTCTGACTGGTTTCATGTGCCCTATCATGATTGTCTCACTGATGGCATTGTCTTCATCTCAGAATAGTATTAGTATCCTCCATCCTAAATTATTTGGTGCATGTAATCCATCTTTGTCAACTTTGCACCATTTACCTGTTACAACTTTCTATTAAAGTTATCCCTTCATGGCACAATACATCTTATTCATTGTACATTGTGCAAATGACAATCTATAGGAGTGGCATACATTTGTGACAAAATAAATAGTAAAATTTACTGTGATGAAATGTTTGTGGTTGTTTTATATTACTTGTAACATAATGCGACCACACAGAAGATTAAGTTTGTAACTGCTCACTGAGAATGGTTTAAAAATGTAATAGTGATGGAGGTTAAGTTATTAAAGGAATTGTGTACCATATTGGAGTTCCTCAAATCGAATTTGTTGGGGCTACCCAAATCAAATATCTTGAAGCCTCATAAAATTTTATAGACGAAGATTACTCACAAGGCGAAGGAGCACAGGTGTAACAGCATCACAAATAAATAAATGAATACACACACACACACACACACACACACACACACACACACACACACACAAACGCAAGCTTTCGCAACCCAGTTGCTTCTTCAGGCAGAAGGGAAGGAGAGGGAAAAGGAAATGATGAGGGTTTTAAGGAAGGGGGTAAGGAGCAATTCCAATCCCGGTAGAGGAAAGACTTACCTTGGGGGGAAAAAATGGAGGGTAAACAAATGCGCACACACATCCACACATTCACATAGACATTCACACAGACACAAGTACACCTAGGCAGACATACTGTAGAAAGCCAAGTGTGGGTGTATGTGCATTTGCTTACCCTCCATTTTTTCCCCCCAAGGTAAGTCTTTCCTCTCCCGGGATTGGAATGGCTCCTTACCCCCTTCCTTAAAACCCTCATCATTTCCTTTTCCCTCTCCTTCCCTTCTGCCTGAAGAAGCAACTGGGTTGCGAAAGCTCGCATTTGTGTGTGTGTGTGTGTGTGTGTGTGTGTGTGTGTGTGTGTGTGTGTGTGTGTGTGTTCATTTATTTATTTGTGATGCTGTTACACCTGTGCTCCTTCACCTGGTTAGTAATCTTTGTCTATTTTTTAATGTGTAATATTTCTTTCATTTCTTTTTCACCTCTTTCACAAATTTCTTTTAACTTGATACATTGGTACATACACAGTGATATAATAAAAGAAAACTTCTCCCCCCCCTCTCTCCCTCTACATGGAACAGGGTAGCAGATACAATGAAAATCCTACTCTGACTTCACAAACCATTCCTCCTCACCATTTGTGAGCACCTGGCAGCCCGTACAATGAATTTGGCCTGCAATTGATTTCACTCCAGCCCATGTAATAAATTAATGTATGCAGTTTGTGTGTGTGTGTGTGGGGGGGGGGGGATATTTACAAATATATTTAGTATAGATATATTGTTCACAACATTTTCATGCCCTATGACCTATAAAGTGAGATAAAGATAAAATGAATGTGTTCACAAAAACACTTTTTGAGGCATAATTTGTTGGTGTGTTATGGTGGGAAGAGGGTGCAGTTCATAATGGTTCATTCCCCCCCCCCCCCTTCCTGCCCCACAAGTTTAAGTATCTAAATCCAGGCTGCAGGTTGTAATAGTTGCCCATGCCTGCTTTAAGCTATGGGAATGATATTTATTGTAATGTGGCAGGTTTTTATTGTGTTTTTCTATAGAGAAATATTGAACTTTTATATGCACAACAAGAGAAACATTGCACTTTTATATGCACAAATAATTTGAAAACCTAATAGTCTACACTTGAATAATCAAGGGTACAGCATACCTAAGTCAAACAAATATTTTTCATGTGGGTCAAGTATGTTACTGACACCATATTACTGATACTAGTTTCACTTAAAGATATCAAGGTTGCAGGATTGTTTTGACACTTACAAAACACTGGTTTGAATTGTATGGTTGAAGCACTAATTTCCTCTCATCAACTATTAGAGTGTTTTATTTTCTGTAGGAGGACTTGGGGTGTGATCTTTAATCACACCCCAAGTCCTCACATCAGTGAAAGTCAAAGTAGAATATATGTAATTAACTAATTAATAATCCAACCACATAATGATTTCAATTTCTTTTTAAATTTCAGGATGAAAAATTTCTGTGGAATATTTTTGATAAGGTTTGAGAGGGGAGGGATGCAAGGCAGAGCTGCTGTCTGTCAGAAAGTGCTGATGTATTCCCCCACTATCACGTTTCTTCCCTCGCCTCCCCTCATGCTAACCTCATCAAGCTACCTCCTCACTCCCACTTCTGGTTGCTTTCGTCTCGGGCTGTCTGTATTGCAGGCAGTGACCGGAGAAATCAGTTGTGTGGGTTTTTATTTCTGAAAGCTTCAGCAAATTTGTAATTATTGTGTACGCCTTTCTGTGATGCATTGAGACATTTATGTGGGGAGCAGCAACCTATCATATTTAAAAATATTGTTGAATTCTTCATGGGAGTTTTATTGTTTAAACTTTTTTGTAAAGTGATTGTGAATTGATAAGGGTGAAGACAAATACTGTGTATTTCTGATGCCTCATTAGGACATGAAGAGTAGATTATTTTTGCAATCTTATTCTTTTTCATGTAATCAGAAAAATGGATTACGTATAGAGTTAATTCACAATGCAGTACAGTAGAGTCCCCGAAACTCGGCACTCGGTAACCCGGCAGTCCGGATAACTCGGCCACATCCTGTCACACTCCCTGAAATTATTCCATGCTCATATAATGCAGGATAGAACTGAAATGGTAGCGTGTAGTAGTTACAGGCTATGTATAGGCCCAGAAATAATCTTTTCTTGTGCCACCTACATTCTATTAAGAAACCTTTGAGTTTCATTAATGCAGTATGTAGATGTTTTGTTTAATTCTAAAAACAGAGTTGATCAAAACTACGGGAGTGCATTTTTTCACGGTGTTGTTTAAGACTGGCTTAGGCATAATGGACAAATAATGAACTTGCTTGCAGCAGACAGGAATGACGCATATGACGGGGCCACGAGCTCTCTGCCTACAGCCTTTGTCGTATCTTAACCACATTTTGTGAAGTCCATGTGAGTGTAACGAATTTAATTTGCTAGATATTGTCTCACATTTATTTTGTGTTACTGTATTCCAGCATTTGTATTGTATTCTAAAGTAACAATGGGCAGTATTTTATAACAAAAAGATCTTACTTATACTTTTTTTAACAGCGTTCCCGATAACCTGGCATTTCACAAATCTGGCCAGCCTTTGGTCCACATTAGACAGAGTTTGAGACTCTAATGTATGAAGTAAATGACTTCTTGTTAGGAAGAACTGTTGAAATCTACATTTAACAGTGACATTATGAATGGAAAGGCAGCAAAATATATATTGCTTTGTCAAAATAAGTCTAGTTTCAATACATGTCCCATATTCAACTTGGCAGGGGCAGTTCCTTGAAAGACACCCACAAAACTTCATTGAAAGGCACTCCTGAAACTTTATAATGTCCTTGTAGCTTTTTATATTTAAACATCTCATAACTTTTTAACAGCTTAAAGTTTTGAACTCTGTTAACCATGTAGTAGTAAGATAATCTCAGTTTATAATAATGGAAAATGCCATTGGAATGTCAATGATAAGGGATAGATAACAACTCATTGTAAAGACATTCACTGAGCCGCTGACAAGCACAAAAAATAGACAATCACATTCACACATCTTAAATGTTCAGTCATGATCTTTATCAGAAAAAGAAACACGTACATTCACATAATCACTCGGATGACACACACACACACACACACACACACACACACACACACACACTACTACTACTACTACTACTACTACTACTACCACCTCCAGGTGCTCCAGTGCTACAAGTATCTAGATCTAGATGGTGCATGAGAAGGAGAGTGGAGGGGGAAGGATGCAGGTAAGGTTGGGGATGGAACTTCCCACTTCACATGATGGATTGTAAAGGCTCTGATAAGCAGGAATGAGAGATGCAGCATGGAATGCAGTAAAGGGAAGGTGTGGATATGTTTGGCGAGAGAGGGGGATTTGGAAAAAAAATAAAATAAATAAATAAATAAAATAAAAGTAAATATAAAGGAATATAGTACGTGGTTAAACACAATTGGAAGGAAGACATGAATTGGGAGGTTACAGGATTTTTTTTTTTGGGGGGGGGGGAGGTAGGATGTTAGGTGTAGGAGGTAGGGATGGCAAATCATCTCAGGTTGAGGCCAGGGTGGTTGCAGGCCTGTAGAATGTATTGAAGGGACAACTCCTATCTGCGCAGTTCAGAAGTGCTGAAGGTTGGTGGATGGGATCCAGAGGGCACAGGTAGTAAAGCAGCCATTAAAATCCAGAGTTCTGTTCAGCTGCATGCTGTGCCACTGGGTGCTCCATCTTGCTTTTTGCCACAGTTTGATGGTGGCCGTTCATCCTGATGAACAGGTGATTTGTTGTCATAGCAATGTAAAATGCTGTGCAATGTTAGTAGCAAGTTGGTAAATAACACCTTCTGCTTTCAGAGGTGGCTTGACCTCTGATGGGGTAGGATAAGCCTGTGACAGGACTGGAATTAGAAGTGTTGGGTGGGTGATTCGGACAGGTTTTGCATTGGAGTCTTTTACAGGGATATGATCCTTGGGGTAAAGGGTTGGAAGAGTGGTGTGGGGATGGATTAGGATGTTGTGGAGGTTGCGTGGGCAATGGAACACCACTTTTGGAGAGGTTGGAAGACTCTGTGGTAGGATGTACCTCATTTCAGGGCAAGATGACAGATAATCAAAGGTTTGATGAAGGCTGTGATTTAATTGTTCCAGTCCAGGGTGATATTGGGAGGCAAGGAGGACACTCCTTTGTGACTGGTTATTTGAGGTGGAGGGAGGACTGGTGGTGTGTGAGGACCTACAAACACTGCTAAAATCTCCCTCCTCACTCCAACAACATCACACACACCTACCTTCTACATGCTCCATAAAATCCACAAACCTAACAATCCTGGACCCCAATTGTATCTGGTTACTGTTGTCCTACTGAAAGAATTTCAACCCTTGTTGACAAACACCTCCATCCGGTTGTTCAAAACCATATCAGAGATCTCGACCACTTCCGTCATCGACTCTCCACCATTCCCACTACATTACCTCCTGGATCCTTACTTGTTACTGTTGATGCCACTTCTCTATACACAAATATCCATATGCCCATGGCCATGCTGCTCTTGAACACTGCCTTCTCAGTGTCCTTAAGACTTCAAGCTTAACACCTCATTCCTTATAACCATTACCAATTATATCCTAACAGAGAAAAACCGTGACACAGCTATGTGCACCAGTATGGCATCCTATTATACCAACCTATTCATAGGCCTTCAAGGGGAAACATTCCTATCCTTCCAAACCCCACACATGGGGGACAGGACACCCTGTCCTCATTCATTCATTCACAATCTCAACTGCTTCTCTCTCATCAGTTTCACTTAGTCCTTCTCAACCCGGCATGACACCTTCCTGGATGTTAAACTCCATGTCACTGATGATTCCACCCACACCTCTGTCCACATAAACCTACTAATTACCAATAGTACCTGCACTTAAACAGCTGTTGCCCATTCCACATAAAAAAATCCTTCATACACAGTCTTGCCATTTGTGGATGGCAAATTTGTGGTGATGAGAAGTCCCTTAGCCAATATGCAGAAGGCCTCACAAAGGCCTTCACAGACACACATTACCCTTCTGATCTAGTCCGCAAACAGATTTCTCGTGCCATATCCCCATATGCCACCATTCCTCCTTCCATCTCTAATAACCAGACAAAGGAGTGTTCTTGTTGCGCAATGCCACCCCAGAGTGGAACATTTAAATTACATTGTTTGTCAGGTCATTGATTACCTGTAATCGTGCCCTGAAATAAGAGACATCCTGTCAAAGATCCTTCTGATGCCTCCTAAAGTGGTGTTCTGTCACCCACCTAACCTCCACATCATCATAGTCCATCCATATGCCACTCCCAATCCAAGCCCTTTACCACAGGGGTCATCTCCCTGTGGAAGACCCCAATGCAAATCCTGCCCAATCCTCACCCAGCATATTCTATTCCAGTCCTGACACAGGCTAATTCTACCTCATCAGAGGTCGGGCCACCTGTGAAAGCAGCCATTTGAGTTACCAACACTGCTGCAATAATTGTGTAGCATTTTACATTGGTATGAACAAAGCAGCTGGCAATCAGGATGAATTGCCACCATCAAACTGTGGCAAAAAGCAAGATGGACCTCCATGTGACACAGAATGCAGTTGAACACAATACTCAAGATTTCAATTGCTTCTTTACTTTCCCAGCCATCTGCATCCTCTCATCCACCACTGCACAGATGGGAATTATCTCTTCAACACATTCTATGGTCTTGCAACCACCTGGTCTCATCCTAACTTCCCATCCCTACACCCTATTCCTAACATCTCCCCCTTCCCCACTTTTTATCCTGTGTCCCTCCAATTTATGTCTTCCCTCCAACAGTGTGTGTGACCCGCACTTAAAATATCCCCTCAATTAATTGATTGTCTGTTTTTATCTATTTTTTCCTTATTATTTGTATCGTTTTAAA
Source organism: Locusta migratoria (assembly GCA_026315105.1). NCBI lineage: Eukaryota > Metazoa > Arthropoda > Insecta > Orthoptera > Acrididae > Locusta > Locusta migratoria. Next base: position 207,074,474 of record CM048748.1, read on the forward strand.
TCCCTCCACTCCCTCCCCACATTCCTTCATGCCTCCCTTTTTTCCTCTCTCGCCCCTTCCCCTCTGTGCATTCAATGCTGCATCTTATATTACCTGACATACTTCTCCTTGCACTCCTCTCCTCACTCACTGTCAAGATTCTTGTAATGCTGGAGAGACAAGAGATGGTAGTTAGTGTGTGTGTGTGTGTGTGTGTGTGTGTGTAAGCGTGCGCGCGGGTGCACAGGTCGTATCTGAAAATGTCAGTTGTTTGACTGTGATTATCTATTTTTCATGGTTGTCAGCAGCTCAGTGAATGTTTGTACAGTGAGTTGTAATCTATCCTGCTTTATTGACACTTCAGTGTTTAATATGACCTAAAATTGGGAAGTGTCTTTATAATTTTTCTTTTAAGTAAAGAGCAGTGATCCATGTGCAAGCTAAGATATTTACAATTCCATATATTTTCAGGTTGATTTATTTGCCAATGACATTATCATAATCCCTGTTCATCTTGGTGTACATTGGTGCATGGCTGCAATCAATTTTAAGAAAAAGACAATATGTTATTATGATAGTATGGGTGGCAACAATGATGTTTGCTTGCAGGTAAGTCATTTTATTTCTTCTGCATTCTTGACTTCCATATTTTTCTTTGTTTCTTAAGTGTGGGAATTGTAACAATTTACAAAAGTCATAAAAAAATATTGAAATTTGGTGAAAGACTATATATCCATCTCATTCTCTCTAACAAAATGTTTATAATCCAACCTCCCCCCTCCCTACTTTACACAGACAGAGATGCCTATTGTATTAAAATATTTGATATATAGATTCAGTTCATTATATTGTTTTGTACCTAGTATGGGCAGTTCTGCTGTTTCAGCTGAAGCTTTATTCCCTTTTTACTGCTTGCCTATATTTTTATTAGTGAAGGTTGAAAATGGAATTGTGGATATTATTAGCGAAGTCAGAATGATTGACACACACTTAATTGCCACAGAGCAACCCGTCAGGAGTGCGGAAGGTGGCTCAGGTATAGAAGACAGAATGTCCGAGCGAGGTGACAGTGAATCCTCAATGGTGAAGGTGTGCAGTTTAGTTGGGGTGGGGAGGAGGATGATGACTGCAGTAGGGGACATCGATCAACAGCAAACTGGAGGAGTTGACGGAAGCTCAGATCTTGGATGTCATGGGACGGGGGAAGGGGGAAGTTTTTGATTGGAGTAATGTCCAAGGATATGGCGGAGTGAGATGGCGGGTAATAAAGGATGAAATGCATGTCGTCAAGTGGACAGACAGCTTGTCCGGTGGATAGGTGGAGACATACCGAAGTACACCAAGGTGTTGCACTCTGAGGAGGTTGCAGGAGAGTTCGTTGAACCAGTGACTGGTATGGTGGGGAATCCATGAAACACCTCATTATTACACTCAGTATGTTCACACAATGTAGTGTTAGGAGTTGTAGGAGAGCGTAGAATTAATGGATCACCATAAAGAACTTCTGCGAGCGAAGCTTGAAGGTTATTCTTGGCAGCAGTGTGGATTTCCAATGGCACCCATGGCAGGGCATCTTACCAAGAAATACCATTACAAGTGAGTGCGGTGCCAGCGCTCTACCAACCTGTTAGGCTGAGGGTGGTAGGCATTGGTGTTAAATTTGGAGGTGCTGCACAGAGTGCAGAGAAAAGATAAGACTTGAAGTGTCTGCCTTGGTTGGTGTTGACAGAACTGCACAGACAAATTGAGAAATGCAACAATTTACAAAAACCTCGTGCCCTGGTGTCTGCCTAGATGCAGGTGATGGGGACGGCTGAAACCCAGTTGATAGTGCGATTGATGACCAAAAGTAGGTCTTTGAAACTTTTGGGAGGAGGAAACTGTTTGACCCGATCTAAATTGGTGTGCTCAACTCTACCCTCAGGGATTAGAAACTTGCCCCAAGGTGGCTATGTGTGGTGTCCCACCTTACTACACTGACAAGGAATGCATGCACAGGTCCAGTTGTAGCAATTGCACTGAATATTAGGCCACACAAAACAGTTGCAAATCAGACAGGTAGTGGGAGAAATGCCAGGATGAGCAAGGTCATGGACTGAAGAAAAAACATTCTTACGTCACCTTATTGGCACAAACAGGTGAGGAGACCCTGTAGATGTATCACAAATGATAGTTGAAGTGGAACCTGGAATAGGTTGGGGTTCGAGGTTGAGATATGTAGTGTTGCTGAGTAATAGGTGTTAGAGTTTTTCATCTGATTATTGTGCTTGATCTAGCTGTTGGAGGTAATTCTTCACCACAATCGTGGCGAGATGGGACATTTAGTTGGCCACGATGTTGTCTGCACCTTTAATGTAGTGGATGTAGGTGGTGTATTGGAAGCAACAACGTGGGGAATTGGAAGGGGGATTTCGAATAGCGTCTGCAAGGGGTTGGTGGTTGGTATACAGTGTCACTTGAAGCCCTCTATGTCGCAAATAGCTTCATATATTCCAAAACGTTCATAGTCAAAAGCTTACCACTTGCATTATGCATGGAACATTTTCTTACAGAAGAAATGAAATGGTTGTGTCTCATTACAAAGGTGCTGTTGTAACATGGTGCGAATTGGTTTCCAAAGCATCTGCAGTAATGGAGATAGTTTGGTGGTGGAGTGAGCAAGTGTGACCACATTAGTCAAAGCTGTTTTCAAGTTTTTGAAAGCAGTGCACATTATGTCCTACCACAGGATGTGGCGGGTTCCAGATATTTATTTACCCACTAAAATGTCTGTGGGAGGTGCCTGCAGGGATGCTACATGGGTTATATGTCTATGGAAGAAATTTACCATTCCTAGGAAATGATGTAAATCCTTGTAGGTTTCCAGTGGACACAGGTTCAGAATGAACAATACCTGGTCAGGGGTGGGACGGTTACAGCTTGGGTGACATTGTGTCCAAGAAAAGTATTGCTGCAGCAGTGCATCCGTGATTTGTCACTGTTAATGGTCACACCTGTGCACTGCAGTGCCTGGAGGACATGCATCATGTACTCATTATGCTCTTGCTCCAACTGGGGGAAAAATTAGGATGTCATCCAAGTACACGTAACAACCGAGCCGAAGTGGTCTTCCTTCCCGCCCCAGGCTGCTTCAGTTCTCCCCCGGTTTATACCTTCACCCAGAGATGGGCATCCCATATGAGTTTGAAGTGATCTCTTGTACCAGCTTTTTTCTTTTCTAGGTTTCTCTTCTCCTAAACTTTGCTTCTGCCTTCCCTACTTACTGAATTCTTATAGCCTTCCTCTCCTCCTCTAGTCTGTGCCTCGGCGTTTGAGACTCAACATTTCCACTTCCTTCTTCTTTCCTCTTTTTCTTCCTCCCTGTGCGTTCCTGAAGGCCGCCCATGCACTCGATGAGTAACAGGTGACTGTGTAATCCATAAGTCCCAGCCCCGGGATGGCATGTAGGTCCCACACGTACCACCTGGTAAAGGCCAGTCCCAGGGAGGGGTGATTACCCGAGCTGTAACCTTCCGACCGTGCTGACTGGTCCCTCCGTCCGTTTCTCGGGAGGTGTGAACAATCACCTAAGGCGGGCGAGTCCTCAGTGAGGGTTTCCCATTACGAAGTAGCGTGCCATCGGAGATGCCGGTAATCGTGGGGGACAACTTTGCAATGACTTCTTCTTTTTCTTCTTCAACTTCAGCATTTACACAGAAAAGGACACATGATGAATCCAAGTCAAAGAAAATTTTGACTAAGTTGCCAAAGTTCCGTGTTGTTTTGCGAACTGATGGCCATGATTTCACATCATTGAATCCCTTTGTCATACAACGGGGTGTCGACGCGATTTCAGATCCTGTTAAAACTTGTTCCCGCCAACGAAATGGGACACTATTGCTGGAAACGGAAGGTGCCTTTCAAGTTCAGAAGTTGCTTCTCACTACACTGTTACACACCTTTCCTGTTAAGGTCGAACCTCATCATACCCTAAACTCTTCACGGGGGTTGTGGTCTCACGAAGCCTTGACAGCCTGTCCGATGGTGAACTAAAAGAGTACCTTTCTGACCAGGGTGTAACAGCAGTACATAGAGTGATGAACAGTTAACAACTACTTAACACAAACCTAAACAGTTTTCTTGACCTTCGACAAAGTTGACCTTCCTTCGAAGATAAAAGCAGGCTATGAAATCATCTCCGTTCGGCCATATGTCCCTAATCCCACCAAATGTTACCAGTGTCACCGGTTCAATCATACACGTCAGTCGTGCCCCAATGCAGTGAAATGTCACCTGTGGTAGGGATGCACATGAGGGTGAAAGCCTGCCTCCGTCACCTCGCCGCATCAACTGCTTGGATGACCATGCTGCTAATTCTCGTGAATGCCCTGTATACAAAGATGAATGAGCCATCCAGGAAATCAGAGTCAAGGAAAAACTTTCCACATCTGCTGTCCGGAAATTACTAGAAAATAGAAAGCCTGCTTGTGCTCACAGCAGGTACCTACAGCAATGTCCTTTCCTCTCTTCAACCAACAAAGGAGATGTGTGACTTTACCTTCAATGACTCAGTTGTTAGATCAGCCACCTCAAAGATTGCCTGCTCGACATCCCCAATTCCTTCTGCTCAATCTAAATACCAGTCCACTTCAGTCTCACAGAAACCACAGGCCACTATGTTGGAAGTCCGGATTTCAAAAAAAGATCCTTTTTGCTGAGATTTTTTGAAAGCTTCATCTTCCCAACCATCAGCCGCTCCTTCTTCAAACAGAACTGTCCCCAAAAAGGCACACGAAAAGAGAAGTTCCTCTCCTTTCCCACCACGGTGTGACTCTTCGGTCACGCCATCCAGCAGTAGACGGCCCTGGCCATCCTCTGCCTCGGCAGGATGCTCTACTGCTTGCCGATCTGCCGGTATTCCTCCGGCGGAGGAAGCTGCCCCTTACGATCCATCCAGGAAGGAGGCAGAATGGATGTCTGAACCCATGGAACATAATTGTCCATCTGTTGATGGTAGTAGCAGTGCCCCCTTGCAGCCAGGCCCTCGGAGGCCATCGAGGTGATCCTTTTGCTTTTCCCTTTTTTTCTTCCTTTGCTTTCTTTATGGCACTCCTTCAGTGGATTATTATAAGCATTCGTTCCAACTGCAATGAATTAAGACTATTCCTTCGATTGCACTGCCCACTGATAGTCCTTCTACAAGAAACGAAGCTCTGTCCAACCAATCATATCGATTTCCCACACTATACTGCAGTGCGTTTTGATTTACCTCCTGTGGAATGTATTCCTGCCCATGGAGGTGCTATGCTGCTAATTCAGGATGACATCTATTATCATCCCATCCCCCTTAAACTTCCCTTCAGGTAGTTGCCATCCATGTCACCATCCCCACATCCACCTTATCTATTTGTAATGTCTACACCCCGTCGTCATCTGCCGTTCTTAGGGCAGACATACTGGACCTTGCTGCTCAGATTCCTACGCCATTTTTGTTGATGGGAGACTTAAATGCCCACCACCCTTTATGGGGCTCTCCAGCTCCTTGCCAGAGGGGCTCTCTTTTGGCTGACATCTTCAACCATCTTAACCTTGTCTGCCTAAATACCAGCGAACCGATTATCCTATCCGACACGACACATACTTATTCCCATCTGGACCTTGCAATTTGCACTACTCCACTTGCACATCATTTCGACTGGTATGTTCTGTCTGATAGGTACTTGAGCGACTATTTCCCCTGCATAATTTCTTTAATGCTGTCATGTCGTTAAAGAAAGCAAAAAAGCTTGTTGGATTTTTTTCACGTGTTCATTCAACAGATCTACTCCTTCGCCAGTAACCTACACCAGTTATCTGGCACTAAGGTCCATTCCCCAATTACTGGCCTGAAAATAGCAAACCAAGTTCTTGTATAACGTGTTGATATCTGCAATGCTTTGGGCCGCTCTTATGCTGAGGTCTCAAGCTCAGCTAATTATGACCCTGACTTCCTCCCCCGAAAGCAGGCCAAGGAGGCACGAACACCTTCTTTTACATCTCACAATCGTGAAAATTACAATGCCACCTTCACCATGCAGGAGCTAGAACGTGCCCTTGTCATCTCCCGATCCTCTGCTCTGGGGCCTGATGTCATTCATATTCAGATGCTGAAGAACCTTTCCCCTCCAGGTAAATGCTTTCTTCTGCACACTTATAATCATGTCTGGACTGAAGGTGAAGTTCCCACTCGTTGGCATCAAACAATTGTTGTCCCCATACCCAAACCAGGAAAGGACAAACATCTTCCTTCCAGTTATCGCCCCAGTTCCCTGACCAGCTGTGTCTGTAAGGTAATAGAGTGCATGGTCAATGCTCGGCTAGTTAGGATACTCGAATCTTGACATCTCCTCACTAATGTCCAATGTGGGTTTCGAAGGCATCGCTCTTCTATTGATCACCTCATTACCTTGTCAACCTTTGTTATAGATAAAATATAATAATGGAAAATCCAGGTTGGAATAAATAATATAGTGAGGACAGTTTACTACTCACCGCAAAGACGTGGCGACGAGCTGCGACAGGCACATACAAAAGACACACACATACAACACATTCAGCTATCGGCCATGGCCTTCTTCAGAAATAGAGCACTCACGCAATCACACAGGCACACAACACAGTCATACAACCATCACCTCCGACTGCCACACTTCGATTCGAAGTGTGGCAGTCGGAGGTGATGGTTGTATGACTGTGTTGTGTGCCTGTGTGATTGCGTGAGTGCTCTATTTCTGAAGAAGGCCATGGCCGATAGCTGAATGTGTTGTATGTGTGTGTCTTTTGTATGTGCCTGTCGCAGCTCGTCGCCACGTCTTTGCGGTGAGTAGTAAACTGTCCTCACTATATTATTTGTTATAGATAACTTTTTGCGGAAGCGTCAGACATTGGCTGTTTTCTTTGATTTGGTGGAGGCTTATGACACTTGTTGGTGTGTGGGCATTCTCCGCACCATGCATACATGGGGGTTTTCGCGGCCATCTCACCCTCTTTATCCGAGCCTTTTTGAAAGATTGAATGTTCAGGGTATGCGTGGGCTCTGTTTTGTCGGACACCTTTCGCCAGGAAAATGGGGTGCCACAGAGCTCCGTTGTGAGCGTGTCACTTTTCGCCATTGCAATCAACCCAATTATGGATTGCCTTCTAGTTGATGTTTCAGGCTCCCTGCTTGTGGATGACTTCACGATCTATTGTAGCACTCGGAGAACGTGTCTCCTGGAGCGCCGTCTTCAGGATTGACTTGACAGTCTCTATTCCTGGAGTGTCGCAAACAGCTTCAGTTTCTCCCATGAGAAAATGGTCTGCATCAACTTCTGGAGGTACAGAGTGTTTCTTCCACCATCTCTCCATCTCGGCCCCGTTGCTCTCCCCTTCGTGGAGCACTAACGTTGGATAGGAAACTCAGCTGGTCTCCACATGTTTCTTCTCTGGCTGCCCGCTGTACTTGTTCCTCCGTGTTCTTAGCGGTACATCATGGGGAGCGGATCGTACCATCCTGCTTCACCTCTATCGGTCTACTGTCAGATCCAAGCTGGATTACGGGAGTTTCGTGTACTCTTCTGCATGGCCGTCCGTTTTACGCCACCTAAACTCGATTCACCATTGGGAGTTATGCCTGGCAATAGGAGCTTTTTACACTAGCCCTGTTGACAGCCTCTATGCCGAAGCTGCTGAATTACCTTTACCCTATCGACGCGACACATTGCTGAGTCGGTATGCGTGCCGTCTGCTTTCGATGCCCCACCACCCTTCCTATCCATCATTCTTTAATGACTCCCTCGATAGCCATTACAAGATGTCCCCGATTACCCTGCTCCCTCCTGGAGTCTGCTTTTGTCACTTGCTTCGGCAGCTCGATTTTACCCTCCCTTCCACATTTCAAATAGTTGAGCCCAGTGCCACCTTGGCTTCAGGCTCAAGTTCGCGTTCACCTCGAACTCGCCTCACTCCCAAAGTAGAGTACTTCAGATGCTGTTTACCGCTCGAGATGTTTTGAACTTTGTGCATGGCTCGAAGATTTCGTCTTCATATATACGGATGGCTCAAAGACCAATGAAAGTGTCGGATGTGCGTTTGTCATTGGGGATGACGGTTTTCAGTACAGGCTTAATGACCACTGCTCGAATTTCATAGCTGAGCTTTTTGCCCTCTATCAGGCTGTACTATACATCTGCCGACACCATTCTGCTTCCTATGTCATCTGCTCTGACTCCCTGAGTGCCATCCAGAGTCTGAGAGCCCCCCTTTCGGCCAATCCTGTTGTGCACCGAACCAACTGCTCCCTTCAATTATTTGCTGCCGACTGCCCTCGCGTTCACCTCCTGTGGGTACCTGGCCGCGCAGGCGTGCCTGGTAACGAGACTGCTGATGCTGCGGCCAAGGCTGCAACTCTCCTACCTTGGACAGCTACGTACTGTGACCCATCAAATGATATTCAAAGGGCTCTTTCCCGTCACCTTATATCGTCGTGGCATAATGTATGGTCCTCGCTTACAACTAATAAGCTTCGTACCATTAAATCGCTCCCGGTGGCTTGGATGACCTCATCACGCCGCTTACGACGAGAAGAGGTCATCTTGGCCCGGTTGCGGATCGGACAGTGCCAGTTCAGCCACTTGCTAACTGGTGATCCTGCACCGTTATGTTCCTGTGGTCACCCCTGACGGTGCGCCATGTTTTATTGTCTTGTTCAAATTTTACTCCTGTTTGGGTTGCACTGAATTTACCGGATACACTGGAAGAAATTTTAGCTAATTCCCCCTAAAACCACGAAGAAGAAGAAGAAGAAGAAGAAGAAGGGGGCACAAGACAGTCAGTGAACTGTTGTGAGATCTGTGTCGTGTTTTTGAGGCTGAACTGGTTGATAGAGCACTCCTACAACCCAAAAGGGGTAATGATGTTAGTCGTATGTATACTGTTTGGAGCCATGGGGATTTGATGGTACACTTTGTGACAGACAGTGGATGACATAAAAAGTAAAAAGTAATGCAATATGTAACTGTGGACCAAAATCTTGGAAATGAGGAGTCTGATAATTGTCAAACATTGATCTGGCATTGAGTTTCCAATAATCGTCACAGTGTCTAAATGACCCGTCTGTTTTTTTTTTGAGCTAGCTGGATCAGTGATGACGTATCGTTAGAAGAAGGGCAAATTATACCAGAGCATAATAGTTGCTGAACAGTGTCCTTTGCAGTGCGTAGTTGAAGTCTAGTCAAGCTTTGTGACACACGGGAAGTCTTCTGTAGTATTCAGTATGTGAAACATACTGTTTGACACTATAGCCATGCACCATGGTGCAGGGTAGCATAGCTGCTTAAATAGTTCATGGACCTGAATGCTATCAATGTCTGGCCATGGTATTGGAGGGAGAGTGGTCCCGCAGCGTTCTGAAAGACCAGTGCTAGAGGCTGGCAGCTCATGGGTGACGACATTGAAGCGGCGGCACAGTGCTTCATTCTCATGACGCAGTGGTAGCACATAAGGCAGTGTCACCGAGGCCATATGGGCACATTCACCCCAAGTAACATCATGTGTGTTAACAGGTGGGAGGGACAGGTCTGAAGGTATATAGGAACCACAGAAATGTTTGCCCAACACGTGCACTAGTGAGACAGTAGGAACATTGACAGAAAAACCCAAGTGTCACAGAAAGTTGATTTCGATGATGGGTGTGTTGATGTTGGCTACGTGGAAACACCACTTGAAAATGTCATCCGGAGATAGCTGCATGTCTGTGTTTGCCAACCTGTGCGCTGTGATGGCAGAGCTTTTGGCGACCTGTAGCAGTTGCACTTAAGGATGATTATTAATGGGTTCCAAGTCGGAGAGTATGACACTGGTTTTGACACCTGTATCAACGAGGAAAAATGCCTGTCTTGACACCCTGAATGTAAAAGCTGTCAGTGAGGTGGCATTTCGATGGGGCTAACTGATTGATGGGGCGGCATCTAAGGGGTAGGGGGTGGGGGTCTGGGGGACAGCACCTAATGATCCCTGAGCCTATTTTTTTTACCCCTCACATGGTGGGTGGAAATTCTTGGTGTTGGGTCTGAAGGTCACGTGATACCAGCACATCAGGTATACAGGGTGGGGGTTCGTCTCATTACATTGGGGTTCGCATGTGTCGAAGTTAGCATGGCATATGGCTCACTGGGCTGTGTAGCTGTGGTGGGGGGGGGGGGGGAGAGGCTGTAGACGGAGATGGTAGCTGTCTGTTGCAAACAGGTTTTTCACTGTCTATAATACATATAAGTGTTCGGAATACACTATCAACAGGAATGGAGGTCGGAGACCTGCAACTAGTCATCAAAACCCATATGCAGCTGTGACTGAAGCGGAACGGTTGGCAGCTGTCGAAGACACATCACCTCATACACTCAGTCAGCATACACCAGGCAATTGTCGGGGCTGAGTGGAAAGGGTGAGCAACTGCATTTACAGTCTGAGGGCAGTTTCTGCAACCAAATTGTCCACAGTGCCGGGTCCGATAAAAAGGTGTCATTGACTTGTGATCAAAGGCTGCACCAGTGCTGGCTAGAGGTGGCATCCTGTTTGTCTCCTCCTCTATGATGGTCAACGCCTGGTCCAGTGAATGGGACAGATGTTGGAGAAGTGTTTCCTTTGCATTGCAGAACTTCGGGGTTGCAGGGGCCAAATAGATGATGTCGCCCACCACATCCACCTGGTCGTGAAGGGGCGTAACTTGTCATAGGAAACGCTGACCTTGCTCTCGATGCCACGAAGCTCCAATAGGGATTCCACCACCAATAACAAAGTAACTGAGTTGGTTCTGTCCAGTGGTGGAAGCTTCAGAAAGTTCAAGGAATGTATGGTCATGCAAGAGTGAGACCCCGTCAAGGGATGACACGTGTGGCATTACATGATTTTGTGGGTGTCAGGTGCTATGTGGGAGGGTGGGCAGACAGCATCATCATGGTGATGCTAGGTGTTGAATGTGGGTTGAACAGCTACATGCTCCCGGGTAGGCACAACACGGCAGTCATGGCAGACAGTGTTGTGGAAGTGATATTGGGCATAGTTAGCGAACTGGGAAACGGGCATGTGAAATACTGAGAAAATATGGCAGACAGCGATGGTAGTAGGACGCTGGGGGAAAAATGAGCACACCATTGATTAAAGTGAAGCATCACAGTCACGAAAAAACTCTGGATTAAACTTAGTTGCTCACTAGACCACACTGGTGGCAATATGGCACCCGGAGCACATTGTTCTGGCTGCCAGGTTGGTTGTACACCAGCAACTGAAGCAGCATCTGATTGAAGCAGGTTCGTGGAGTTGTCCATGGCACCTGTGAACTTAATCACTGGTGTTCCATCCAGAGAAATTCAAGGGTACAGATCTCACTGTGGTAGGCCACTGTTGAATGCCATTGTTGAGCAACGGTGGTATTGTTGTTCACTTTGCACAAAGAAACGAGATTTCATTGTGTGCGGCATGGATGAAATACATTGTCAGTGTCACCAAAGATGATATTACTACCGAAGTTGGATTGGTTGACACTCACTTAATTAGCAAATAGTCCACTGTATTAAACTTTGATGCATAAAGTGGGAGGTACAACAGCAGCCTACTCAAAAATCTATTTTAATGCTACAGTTGCAGATGGTACTTGAACACACAAATTATGGTTGTAATATTTAAACAAGTTCAGTTCATTGGCGTAATGTATTTTCCTTAAATCAATAACAATGAAAAGGTAATAATTGTTACAGTATTACCTAATAGCATCCAGCTGTCGGATATGTGAGTGCCGTATAACCCCATTTTTACGTTCACAGATTTTACTTTTTCCCACTCTTTACATCCTTTTATGTCAGCCCTGTCAGATTTCATGTTTGCAGTTTTAATTTACTCCGTTTTTGCATTAACATGTGTACATTTCTTCAGAAATGACACAAAAAATTGACACTGCCATCGCTTTTGCCTTCTGCCATAAGAACTGGACTCCTCTAGATTGTCGACTTTTTTCGACATTGCTTATCTCTCAGGAAGGTCCATCAGTGGAAAGGAGCCTCTGATGAAGTGAAAGTTCCTTTGTAATTGACTGCTTTCCTTTTGTTTGCACGGTGATCAAAGACTGTTTAAGCAGCCTCCTGTCTGGGCAGATGAAGCAGCGTGTAAAAACACTGTCTTTTCCTATTTACGCTTCTCTTAATTAGGCCTCTTTTCACTTTGTGTACCAAGTTGCCACAGAGTAAAATGAACACAGTGGGACATGCACATTGTGGCAGTCTTTGTTGTTGCTTAGCTGAACTCCACAGCGTTCCTTCCTCCCTAGGTTGGAGATGCCAAGCTGCAGACATTCGTCCTAGTTGTGGGTTGACCTCCATTGGAGTGGTGGTATTGTGATCACTCTGCACCGTTTATTTATTTATTTATTCTGTTCCATAGGACCCACTTCAGGAGTAAGACTCCATGGTCATGGAACAAGTCAATACATTAATTGTTACACAATAATGGTAATAGAAAAAGTGAAAAGAATCAATAAAGAAAAAATAAATTAGCTTAATTGTTTAACTTTTCTAGGAGTTCCTCGACAGAATAAAAGGAGTGAGCCACGAGGTAACTCTTCAATTTAGATTTGAAAGCATGTGGATTAGTGCTAAGATTCTTAAGTTCTTGTGGCAGCTTATTGAAAATGGATGCCGCAGAATACTGCACCCCTTTCTGCACAAGTGTTAAGGTGGTGTGGTGCAAATGTAGATTAGACATCTGTCTAGTATTCACCGAGTGAAAGCTACTAACTCGTGGGAATAAGCTGATATTATTAACAACAAACGACATTAAAGAAAAAAACGTATTGTGACGCCAGAGTCAAAATTCCCAGACTACTGAAAAGGGGTCGACATGACGTTCGCGAACTTACACCAGATATTGCTCGAACCGCCCGTTTTTGAGCCAGAAATACCCTTTTTGCATCAGGCGAGTTACCCCAAAAAACAATGCCGTACGTCATAAGTGAGTGAAAGTAAGCGAAATAGACTACTTTCCGTGTTGAAAAATCACTTATCTCAGATATTGTTCTAATGGTAAATATAGCAGAATTTAGTTTTGGAACAAGATCCTGAACATGGGCTTTCCATGACAGCTTACTGTCTATATGAACACCTAGAAATTTGAACTGTTCAGTCTCACTTATCACATGCCCATTATGTGTAATCATAATGTCAGATTTCGTCAAATTATGTGTTAGAAATTGTAAGAACTGAGTTTTACTGTGATTTAACATCAACTTGTTTTCTATTAGCCATGAACTTATCTCTTGAACTGCATTATTTGATACTGTGTCAATATTACGAGCAACATCCTTCACTACCAAGCTGGTATCATCAGCAAACAAAAATATTTTACAATCACCTGTTATACTCGAAGGCATATCATTTATATAAATAAGAAACAGCAATGGTCCCAAAACAGACCCCTGGGGCACCCCATACTTAATTGTGCCCCATTGGGATTGCACGTCATAGCCATTTTCTACATTGCGGAGAATTACCTTCTGTTGCCTATTATTAAAGTAAGAGGTGAACCAGTTGTGGGCTACTCCCCGTATTCCATAATGTTCCAACTTCTGCAACAATATTTTGTGATCAACACAATCAAACGCTTTTGTTAAATCAAAGAAGACGCCTAATGTCCGTAGCCTCTTATTTAACCCATCAAGTGCCTCACAGAGAAACGAAAATATAGCGTTTTCGGTCGTTAAACCACTTCTAAAACCAAACTGTACGTTTGACAGGAAATTATGTGAACTGAAATGATCAATTAATCTTGAATATACAGCCTTTTCAATAACTTTGGAAAAAACCGATGGCATAGAAATAGGTCTATAGTTGTCTACATTATCCCTTTCACCTTTTTTATAAAGCGGTTTCACTACTGAGTACTTTAATCTGTTAGGAAACTGACCATTCCGAAAGGAAAAATTAAAATATGGCTTAGTACTGGGCTAACATATGGAGAACAGTACTTTAGAATTCTGCTAGATACCCCATCATATCCACAAGAGTCCTTAGTCTTTAGTGATTTAATTATTGACTCAATCTCACCTATGGAAGTATCATGAAGGATCATTTCAGGCAACAGCTTCGGAAACGCATTTTCTAAAAACGTTATATGATTACCTGTAGAAACTAGAGTTTTGTTTAGTTCCTCTACTATATTCAGAAAGTGATTATTGAATATTGCACATATATCTAACTTGTCAGTAACAGAAACATTCCTACTACGCACTGACGTTATATCTTCTACCTGCTGCTCCTGACCAGACACTTCCTTCACGACTGACCAGATAGTTTTAATTTTATCCCGAGAGTTTGCTATTCTTTTTGCGTACCACATACTTTTTGCATTCTTAATGACATTTTTCAGAACCTTACAGTACTGTTTGTAATGAGCTACTGCATCTTCATTCTGACTGCTTCTAACATTTTGATACAACTCCCGCTTAGTTCTACATGATACTCTTATCCCCTTTGTCATCCACCCTGGCTGTCTGTTACTGAAAGTACCCTGTTTTGAGCGTTCTAGTGGAAAGCAACTTTCAAATAGCGTAATAAATGTGTTCAGAAAAGCATTATATTTATCATCTGCATTATCAGCACTATAAACATCCTGCCATTCTTGTTCCTTAATTAGGCTTAAAAAGGTCTCAGTTGCAACTGGATTAACTTTTCTGAGTAGTTGATATTTATGTTTAACATTTGTTTGAGAACAAATACTTTTTAGAATTAAAAGTTGTGCATCGTGGTCTGATAGGCCATTTACTATTCTGCTGACAGAGTGCCCCTCTAATAATGAAGAATGAACAAAAATATTGTCAATGGTAGAACTGCTATTTCCTTGCACTCTCGTTGGAAAAAATACTGTTTGCATCATGTTATAGGAATTAAATAGATCTAACAGCTGACGTTTCCTTGAGCTATCACCTACACAATTAATGTTGAAATCTCCACACACAATTAAATTTTTATACTTCCTATACAGTGAACCCAGAACCAATTCCAGCTTGGGCAGAAACATTTTAAAATCTGAGTCAGGGGATCTATAAATAACAACTATTACTAGTTTAGTTCCATTAACATTAACAATTCCTGCACAACATTCAAATATCTGTTCTGTGCAGTGTTTAGAAAAATCGATTGACTCCGATGAAAAATCGTTTTTTACATACATGGCCACTCCCCCACACTGCAAGGAACTCCTAGAGTAAAAGGCAGCTAACCTGTATCCTGGCAAAGGAAGTCTCTGAATTGTCACACCACTTAAAAAGTGCTCTGAAATACCAATAATGTCAGAATCAGTATCAATAAGCATTTCATTAACTTTATCTCTGATACCCTGTATATTTTGATGAAAAACAGTAATTCCCTTATTACTTATATTCTTAGACTTTGTCAAAGGTGGTTCATTTCTTAGAGGGACTTCCTTTAAGCAGGAATATCTATCAGCTGTCTTCAGTCTAAAAAAGGTGCAGCCCTAACACCAACTACTACAGGAATTTTTCCATGAGTGAAACCCCCACCCCCTACTACACTGTCACCTATGAGCTTTGCCAACCTCCCCTTCCCATACCTATTGAGGTGCAGACCGTGCCTAGTAAAATCCGACCTTTGGATAGTTTCAACTGGCACCACTGCAATGTGATCCATGCCCTCCGTCATCAGCGCCTTTTCAAGCCCCATGTTAAGACGGCTGACAGCCGTATTAAGACAAGGCCTATCATGACGCTGAAACAGCTGCACGAAATGCACATTCGTGCTACCAGTTTCATTTGCTATCCTTTCCAGATCACCACCTATATCATATTCCCCGTCCCTATGAAGACTGTTCCCGGCCCCACCCACTATAACTACCTGATCCTCTTTTGAAAAATTCCTACATAAGTCCCCTATGTTACAAGTGACCTGATCTAACCCTGCACTAGGCTTCACTATGCTGGTGACCTGGTACTCACTCCCAAGTACTTCCTGCAACTGTTGGCCAACACCTCTGCCATGAGAACTACCTAGCAGCAGAACCTTCTTCTTCCTAAGAGACCTCTCTAGAGATTTCGGCTTACCAAAAGCTGAGGTCTGCTGCGTACTTCCTACACCTACAGCTACAGGAGGTTCATCTCCACTCAACTCTGACAGTTGGTCAAACCTATTTGCAACTTGCAATGTAAAGCTATCTGAATACCTTCTCCTAGCTACCTTCTTGCCAACTGCCAGTTCCCATTCCCCAGCCCCCCTTCCCCTCCTCAACCTACCTAGTTCCTCTTCAGCGTTTTTCAACTGCACCTGAAGGGCGCAGATCAAACGCTCCTGCTCCTCTATCAACTTATTCCTGCTGCAAATCCTACAGTTCCAGGAGAGAACCTCACCACAATGCCCACTGTCTTCCCCACTGCACTCCCCCCCATGAAAATACTTACTACAAATCCCACACTGCAGCCCACTACGCACGAACCTACGACAGAGCCCACACTTTTCACTCATGGTAAAATTTTACAATAATTTGTTAAGAAAAACTAGACGTCTACGTTATGAAGTTAAGTTTCTACAAAATAAGTAGGAAGTACCTCTTAACTACAGCAATCAACAAACCTCAGTCTCTACAAATCAAGTAACAACAACTAATAGTATCAGAAAAGAGCAAATAACACTACCACAGAAACTTTACACTGTTGCTTGTATAAACAAGTTCAAATTCAAGCGTCACTAATAAAACAACTAAACACTGTGAGAGTACAAGAGTTATCAAATACCGTAACTTAAAGTTTCCCAACCTTAACTACGTTAAAAACAGCAAGTCACCTGTTGAAAAGTACTAAAGTTAATAAACAACTAGCGCGATAACACCTCCTGAAATCTCCCCCAGGGGGCCCGCAGTTCTTTTGTGGGTACGTGTGTGGCACGCACGGGGCCCCGAGCCGGAGCAGCCTTTCTTCTGCCCCAGGCTGCTTCACTTTCCCTCCCGGTTTATGCCTTCGCCCGGAGACGGGCATATTTCGTGAGATACGGTGGTTCTTGTTGTGGTTTTTCTTCCTTCGTTCCTTCCTTTCTTACCCTTCGTTTTCTGTCTTTCTCTCCTTGTACTCTCTTAGCCTTCTTCTCCTCATTAGTCTCCGCCTCGGCATTTGAGACACTTCTTTCCTTCTTTCTCTTCATTTCCTATCCTCTTCTTCTTTCCTCCCTGTGCGTGTCTGAAGGCCGACCCACGCATTATCGTGCGTAGCAGGTGACGGGGTAACGCGTAATTCCCCGCCCCGGGTAGACAAGTAAGGCACGTACGTACCCCCTGGTAAAGGCCAGGCCCAGGGAGGGGTGATTACCCGAGCTGGTACCTTCCGAACGTGCCGATTGGTCCCTCCGTCAGTTCTCGGGAGGTGTGACCTGAGGTGTGAACAATCACCTAAGGCGGGTAAGCCCTCGGAGAGGGGGCCCCCACTAGGAAGGAGCGCGCCATCGGAGACGCCGGTAATCATGGGGGACACTTCCGCGATGACTTCCTTATCTTCTTTCGTGACGTTGACCCAGAAACGTAAGTTAGACTCGCCTCAGCCTAAAAAGACTCTGCCTAATGTACCTAAATTTCTGGTTGTCTCTCGCACCGACGGAAAGGATTTCAATTCTGTCAATCCTTTCGTTATACAGAAAGGTGTAGATGCAATTGCTGGCCCTGTTAAAACTTGTTCACGTCAGCGCAATGGCACATTGTTGCTGGAAGTGGAAAGTGCCTTCCAAGCCCAAAAACTGATACGTACTACGTTGTTGCACACTTTTCCAGTTAAGGTAGAAGCGCACCGCACACTCAACTCGTCACGGGGGGTAGTTTTTACGAGATCCCTTGACGGGTTGTCTGATGACGACATCCAATCGTATATGTCCGATCAGGGTGTGACAGCCGTCCACAAGGTGATGTAAAAGGTCGATAACCAGCTGACACCGACTCGTACTGTGTTTTTGACGTTCGACAAAGTTGACCTCCCGTCGAAGGTCAAAGCAGGGTATGAAGTCATCTCCGTCCGCCCTTATGTACCTAACCCAACGCGCTGTTTTCAGTGCCACAGGTACAACCATACCCGTGAACATTGCCCAAATGCAGCAAAGTGTGTCACTTGTGGTAGGGACGCCCATGTGGGGGATTGCCCACCTCCGTCCCCTCACTGCCTAAACTGCAACGGTGACCATGCGGCTTCCTCTCGCGACTGCCCTGTATACAAGGATGAGAAGGTAATCCAGCAAATTCGGGTTACGGAGAAGGTATCGACATCTGCCGCTCGAAAGTTGTTGGCGAGTCGAAAGCCCACTGTCCTCCCAGCGGGTACATACAGTAAGGTACTCACCTCAACTTGACCTACCAAGGATTCCAGTACCCAGACATGTGACTTCACTTTCGCTGACACAGTTGTGCGATCCGCCAGCCCGAAGATTGCCCGTTCCACGTCCCCGCTTCCTCCTGCTGCTTCTAGGGTACAGTCTTCGTCAAACTCTAGTAAACCGCGAGCACCTAAACAAGATGCCCGGACCTTGAAAAAGGAACCCGTCCATGAGGATTTTCTGCGTTCTCAGGCTTCCCAACCGTCAACTGCCTCTTCCCGCCGTAACTCTTCCAGAAGAGCTGACAAGAAAAAGAGTTCCTCTCCTTCCCCGCCGAGGCGTGACCCATCCGTCACGCCGTCCAACAGTTGCCGGCCTCGGCCGTCTTCTGTTTCACCGGGTCGCTCCGTCTGCCGGGCACCCGGCCCCCTATCGGCGGTGGAAACTGCCCCTCCTGATCAACTCAGGGAGGTGGCAGGTGCGTCGGTCGAACCTATGGACCACGACCCTTTGCCCCTGGACAGCGATAGCAGTGCTCCCTCGAAATCGGGTCCTCAGCGGCCGTCGAGGTGACCCCGCTTGCTAGTTGGTTTTTATCCTTATTTCTCTCATTTTTATCATGGCGCTCCTTCAATGGAATATTCGCGGCATTCGTTCTAATCGGGAGGAGTTAAAACTACTCCTTCGATTGCACTGCCCGCTTTTCGTCTGCCTCCAGGAAACTAAATTGCGTCCACGTGATCGTGCAGACTTTCCACACTACACCTCTGTGCGGTTCGACTTGCCACCCATGGAAGGTATCCCAGCCCATGGAGGGGTTCTGATGCTCCTTCGAGACGATGTCTATTACCATCCCATTTCATTGCATACCCACCTACAGGCAGTTGCCGTCCGCATCACCCTATCCACATTTACCTTTTCCCTCTGTAATATTTATTCGCCATCGTCATCTGCCCTTACTAGGGCAGATGTGCTACACCTTGTTGATCAGCTCCCTTCACCCTTCGTGTTGATAGGCGACTTTAATGCCCACCACCCCTTATGGGGCTCTCCGGCACCTTGTCAGAGAGGCTCCCTTTTGGTGGACCTTCTCCAACACCTCGATCTTGTCTGCATCAACACCGGTGCACCGACCTTCCTTTCTGACACAACACACACTTACTCCCATATAGACCTCGCAATATGCACTCCTCAGCTTGCCGGTCGGTTTGAGTGGTATGCACTTTCTGACACGTACTCGAGTGACCATTTCCCCTGTATCATCCACATTCTGCATCATTCCCCATCTCCTCGTCCCACCAGTTGGAACATTTCTAAAGCCGACTGGGGGCTTTATTCTACCATGGCTGTTTTTCACGATCGGGATTTTCCCACCTGTGACAGTCAGGTCGACTACCTCACAGAGGTTATTCTCACAGCTGCTGAACGTTCCATACCTCGTACATCCTCTTCTCCACGTCGTGTCCAGGTCCCTTGGTGGACTGCAGCCTGCCGCGACGTGCTCAGAGCCCGGCGCCGTGCTTTACGCACCTTCCGCCGCCACCCGACTTTGGAGAATTGCATACATTATAAACGTATGAGAGCGCAATGTCGTCGTATCATGAACGACAGCAAGAAAGCTTGCTGGACTGCTTTTACTAGTTCTTTTAACCGTTTTACTCCCTCCACGTTTGTTTGGCGTGGCCTACGCCGTCTATCCGGCATCAAGGTCCACTCCCCGATTCCTGGCCTGACCGTGGAGAACGCAGTCCTCGTGGACCCCTCTGACGTTTCCAACGCATTGGGCCGTTTCTTTGCGGAGGTTTCGAGCTCTGCCCATTACTACCCTGCCTTTCTCCCTCGCAAACAGGTAGAGGAGGCACGGCCGCCTTCCTTCCACTCATTAAATCATGAAAATTATAACGTCGCCTTCACCATGCAGGAGCTAGACCGTGCTCTCGCCCTGTCCCGATCTTCTGCTCCCGGGCCCGATTCCATTCACATTGAAATGCTGAAGAACCTCTCTCCTGCGGGCAAGTGCTTTCTTCTCAGTGCCTACAATCGCATATGGACTGAAGGTCATGTTCCCACAAGTTGGCGTGAAGCCATTGTTGTCCCCATCCCCAAACCAGGGAAGGACAAACACCTTCCTTCCAGTTATCGCCCCATTTCTCTGACGAGCTGCGTCTGTAAGGTGATGGAACGCATGGTTAACGCTCGGTTGGTCTGGCTCCTCGAATCTCGCCGCCTCCTGACTAATATCCAATGCGGTTTTCGTCGACACCGCTCTGCTGCTGATCACCTCGTTACGTTGTCGACCTTCATTATGAAAAACTTTCTAAGGAAGCGTCAAACAGTAGCAGTGTTCTTCGACTTGGAGAAGGCTTACGATACCTGTTGGAGAGTGGGCATTCTCCGCACATTGCACAGATGGGGCCTTCGGGGCCGCCTTCCTCTTTTCATTCAAGAGTTTTTGGCGGATCGCAAGTTCCGGGTACGTGTGGGTTCTGTTTTGTCAGATACCTATTGCCAGGAGAATGGGGTACCACAGGGCTCCGTCTTGAGTGTGGCGCTCTTTGCCATTGCAATCAATCCGATCGTGGATTGCCTTTCAGCCGACGTCTCCGGATCTCTTTTTGTTGACGATTTCGCAATTTATTGTAGCGCCCAGCGGACGTGCCTCTTGGAGCGTTCTCTTCAACGCTGTCTTGACCGTCTATATTCCTGGAGCATCGCAAACGGCTTCCGATTCTCCACTGAGAAAACGGTGTGTATAAACTTCTGGAGATACAAGGAATTTCTTCCACCCTCTCTACATCTCGGCCCTGTTGCTCTCCCTTTCGTGGAGACCACGAAATTCTTGGGACTCATATTGGATCGTAAACTTTGCTGGTCCACGCACGTGTCCTACCTGGCTGCCCGTTGTGCCCGATCCCTTAATGTCCTTCGTGTCCTCAGTGGCACGTCATGGGGAGCGGACCGTACCGTCCTGCTTCGCCTTTACCAGGCCATTGTTCAGTCGAAGCTCGACTACGGAAGCCTTGTATACTCTTCTGCACGGCCGTCGATTCTCCGCCGTCTCAACTCTATCCACCATCGGGGATTACGTCTGGCGACCGGTGCATTTTATACCAGCCCTGTTGAAAGTCTGTATGCCGAGGCTGCTGTATTACCCTTGACCACTCGGCGTGACATACGTTTGTCTCGGTACGCATGCCGCCTGCGGTCGATTCTCAACCATCCATCTTACCGATTATTTTTTGACGACTCACTCGATGGCCAATATCAGTTGTCTGCGATTGCCTTGCTTCCACCTGGAGTTCGGTTTCGTCGCCTACTACAGCGGCTCGATTTTACCATTCCTTCCACCCTTCGGTTAAGTGAAAGCCCATTGCCACCGTGGCATAAGGCCCCGGTTCACACTCACCTCGAACTTAGTTCGCTCCCCAAGGAGAGCACTCCGGAATTGGTATACCGCTCGAGGCTTGTCGATCTCCGTTCGCGGTTCGATAGCGCCATATTTATTTACACTGATGGTTCCAAGAGCACAGCCGGTGTCGGATCTGCCTTTGTCGTCGAGGACAACCGTTTCCAATACAAGCTCCCTGACCGGTGCTCTAACTTCACGGCTGAGCTTTTTGCCCTCCACCAGGCCGTTTTGTACACCTGCCGCCACCGCCAACCTTTCTATGCCATCTGTTCGGACTCCCTTAGTGCCCTGCAGAGTCTTAAGGACCCTTTGTCGCACCATCCTCTCGTGTATCGGATCCAACGCTCCCTCCAGTTGCTAGCAGATGACAGCTGTCACGTTTCTTTCCTGTGGGTCCCTGGCCACGTAGGTGTGCCCGGGAATGAGACGGCCGACATAGCGGCCAAGGCCGCAGCTCTTTTACCTCGCGTGACTACCTTTTGCGTCCCATCTGACGATGTTCAACGGGCTCTCCGCCGGAGTATCGTGTCGCAATGGCACAGTGCGTGGTTTTCAATGTCCAACAACAAATTGCGAACTGTAAAACCGATCCCGACCGCTTGGAGGACCTCCTCACGCCCCTCTCGGCGGGAGGAGGTCATCCTGGCCCGGTTGCGGATCGGTCACTGCCGTTTCAGCCACCGTCACTTGCTGTCCGCCGACCCTGCACCGCTGTGCCCCTGCGGTGAACTGCTGACCGTGGGACATGTTTTACTGTCTTGCGTACTTTTTAATCATCTCCGTGTAGCCCTTCACTTTCCGTCTACTCTGGAGGAAATTTTAGCTGATGACACACGAGCAGTTGCTAGAGTTTTGCGTTTTATCAACTTGGCCATCTTATCCAAGGATATTTAACCCTTTTACTTGTCTTTTATCTTTCGTTTTTAGCCTCTTCTGGACGTTTTGACAGTCCCTATTTTTTTGGGGCCATAGCGAATCTATGTTTTTGACTGGGCGCTAATGACCATGGAAGTTGTGCGCCCTAAAACCACCAAAAAAAAAAAAAAAAAAAAAAAAAAAAACACCTCCTGAAATCTAAAACTTTAATAATTTAACTACAATACACAAACACTTATTAGAACTTAGCTTTCGGAGACCGCTACGGCTGGAACCACTCGCCACCAGATGTAAACAAAGCAGTAAGACGTCGATGCCGGCGCACACGCGAACACAAATAACACCACTTAAAGCAATTACGGCACAACAAACGCCAAAATAACTGACGAACCTTTACTAGAACACCTCTAGATTGAATATTGTCACGAAATAACAATTAAAATAATTATATTAATCCTAAAATTATATAAAAAGTCGAGAGCGATGTGCACAGCAGTCCAGCACTCGTGACGTTACGCCAAAGATCTCTCCCATCCAGGCTCCCATCTGGGAGGCTCCACTGTAGTGTTGGATGGTTTTGAAAGAGATTGTGATTTCAGTTCATTTTGTGTTGGGGTATTATTCCTTTGTTTGCTAAAGCTGGTTTACTTGTCTGCAGTGCATGGCACCAACAATGCAACCTATCTCCAGCATTGCTATATGTGGAGTTGGCAAACGAGGCCGTGGGCCCATTGTGAATGCCCCCAGTATAAAGGTCGGGGCAGGGAGGCTTGGGTGGTTGGGCTGCTGGAGGTTGGAGAGATAATAGTGATCTTAGCGTCTGTTCATGTAATATCTCTGCCAGTGATCACCCTCCTCTGTAGAGAGAGAGAGAGAGAGAGAGAGAGAGAGAGAGAGAGAGAGAGAGAGAGAGCACTTGATAAGGCTGCTGTTCCAGAGTGGTATTACAATAATTTGCACCCTATAGGTTCTGACAAATTGTTTTGCTATTCCTTTTGATTCCAGATGAAAATGGAATCATAGTCATTTTCATCCAAATGGCATCATACTACTGGATCTATGTCGAAACCTGGATGTTCACCTCTTGGCAAACAAGATGGAAAATCTGCATTATTATACTGTGTTGTTGATCTAAAATGAATGTTTTATGAGTAGCTTGCAAGAAAAATCACCAACACTATAATCTTCATGCTGTTTTTGGTTGAGATGTTGGCTGAAGCTCGCAAGAGCGGCAAGGGGTGTTCATGATCTATGTGCAGTGTAAGTTCTTCTCTACACAAGTCGTGGAATTTCTTGATACCGAATATGATTGCTAGTGCTTCCTTTTTGATTTGGCTGTAGTTCTTTTGGGCTGCATTGGGTGTTTTGGAAGTAAATGCTATTATCCATTTTATTCCATTTACCATGTGTGACAGAGCCCCTCAAACTCCATCATAGGCATTGGCTCAAAGGTTACATGGCCTCCTATATGCTCAAATATCTTGTTTTGGATATGGAATACCTTTGCACACTGCTGGGACCATTTCCATTGGACTCCTTTACATAGCAAATGATCCAGAAGTTCTGCAATTTTGGTTGTGTTTGGGATAAAACAACTTTAATACATTAATTGTCCAAGTACTGACTTCAGTTGGGAAATGTCCGTGGTGGCAGTTTTTTAATTGCTTCCACACAGTGTGGTGTTGGAGAAATTCCTGATGCAATAAAGATATTCTACTTGGACCACCCAATTTGTCAATGTTGCAATATAAGTTCACCTCTTGATAAACTGTGAACAGTCTGTCCAGGGTTTGACATAACTCTGCTTTAGTTTTTGCTGCCACTACTGTGTCTTCCAGGTAGTTAGCTGTTCCCGAGATGTCGCTGATGAGCTGTTATAAATGCCTTGGGAAAATTGCTGGTGATTTCAAATGGAAAACTTTTATTTCTGAACAGTGCAAACGGTGTGTCAATGATGAAATGTTCCTCGGAAGTGTCATCGAGTGAGAGTTGTAAGTATGCATCTTTCAAATTGACCCCGGTGAATATTTTGACCCCCTGACAATTTCATCCTCCCTACTTTAGGGAGAGGTTAAGAGTCTGTTATTGCATGTGCATTGACTTTGGCTTTGAAATCATCACATATTCTGAGTGGCAATTTGGTTTCTCTATGAGAACCATTGTGTGAAGGCCTTTGAACTTGGCCTTCAGCTTATCTCGCAATGCAAATGTCACCAATCTGGTTTTGTGAAATTTTGGCTCTGCCTGTGGAAGCATGGTGATGTGAGCCTTGAAATTATTCTTTCCTGTCACTGGCTTGGAGAAAATAGATGGGGAATTTCTGTCAAAATGTTGCTGTCAGATCCTGCTGTTCTACGGTTTGGATGATGGGTGCTGTCTCATGAATTTGTATTCCTAGAGCATGGAAAACATTGAGTTTGGGGTGGCAATCACTAGAATGCATGCCCGAGCCTGGGATGGCCATCGCTAGTCTGCATGCCATAATTGACTTTTGTCCTAATGGTAGGTTGGCTGTAAAAATTACCTTCAATAAAGTATTTATGAAACTCTTATAGTTCAGTTTCAAAAGGCATTACTGTTGTAAATGCTAAGCTGATACACATCTTCCTGTCAATTATAGTTACTGCATATCATGTGTCTATTTTCACCTGAAGGTGCATCATATGCTGTGAAGGCAGCAGTAGGGCCTGGGGTAATGGGACCTCAGCATCATCCTGTCTGAATTCATGTAGGGATGCTAAATTCAAGAGAGGTCTACCTTGCATGTTATTCCAAACTCGACATACTTTGGCCTTGTAACCATTCTTTCCAACTGAAGTGCATCTGTCTTTCCGGAATTTTTTGGTGTGTATGTTTAATAAAATAGTGTTTGCATGAGGGCAGGGGCTGACAGCACTGGCTACCCGGCGTGTCTTTCATTTGTTGGCATTGTGCTTTTTATTGCAGACTTGGTGAGTGTTTTTGATTTGCCGATAAAACCCGGGCAGATTCTTGGATGATTGTAGAACAACATAGGGGCTACTCGTATGTCCTCATTACTGGGATGCAAGCCTCTATGGTTGGGTCCTGAAGATTCAGTAGGTCATGTCGGAGTGTTTCATCTGCGGCTACGACTAGTATCGTGTCCTGTACAAGGTGTAAGATTGTTGACATGGCTGATTTGTGCATGTAAATTTGCAGTCTCTGGACAATCCTTGCAACTTGGCAACCAATTCACAGTAAGATGCATGGGGGAAATTTTGACAGTTAAAAAATAAGTGGTGGGTTGCCACAACATGAACCTGTGTGTAAAAATAGTTTGGAAAGGCAAATTTTGATTCAACTGTAAGACAGGGATTCGGGTTCTATTTTGGGGTGCAACTGCTTTATGAGTTAAGAGATTGTATGACCAGCATGTGCCAGTAAGAAGGCTCTTCTCTGTATGACACCTGTTACTCCATATAGGCAGATATGTTGTTCCAGTCTGGCCATGCAACAGCTCCAAGGTTCTACCTTCTTGTCGAATGCTGGGAATGGAGGCAGCAACTGGCCTATATGGCATGCTGATGTGTTAAGTAGGTCCGGTCCCAGGTTGTTAATCGCACTGAGTGTGTTCCAGATGGTCATTGGTATCCTGCATTTGCTGGAGGAGTGTGAGTATCAGTTGAGTGATATCCATGTTTGTCGTTACCATCTTATTCAGCTCTCTGTAACAGTTTTCCAACAGTTTTTACCTGCTGTATTTTACACAAAATATCTTGAAGTATTTTCAAGCCTTTTATTGGAGCTCTCTGCCTAAAGTAATTAAAAACTTATGAGAGTCTTGAAACAAGGAATTAAAAATTATCTTTTTAAAAAGTAAACTTGAAAGTAAACAAATTCTTCTGAGACTGATCAAGTATTACAACAAAAAATATTATAGCTCTTCATTGGGCAGTCTTGAATAGAGTTCTTAGTAAAAGAAAATAATTGATTATTCTGCCAAAAGTATTGGGTGCCTCTAGATTGGAGACTATCTTTGACATTGCTTATCTCCCAGGAAGGTCCAGCAGTGATTAGAAGCCCAGGGAACACCCTGGCGTGGCTTTGGTGTAGAACAGAATGGCAGCCTCTGATGACAGTGATGGTTCACTTATAGTTGGTTTCCTTCTGTCGGTATGGTGGTCAAAGATGGCTTAAGCAGCCTTTGTGCCAGTCATATACATCAGTGCTCAAGAACACTGCCTTTTCTGATTGGTGCTTGCTTCATGTACCTAGTTGCCACAGAATAAAGTGAGCATTATGGGGCTGTGCACGTGCGCATTGTAACATGCATATGGCAGTCTCTTTTGGTGCTCAGCTGAACTACTTCTGACCGTTGTTTCTGTGCAGCAATACCTTTGAGTACAGTGCACTGCTGACACATCTGTGCAGTTTCGTGGAAGACGCTGCACAGAGCTGCCATAAACTGAATCTATAGGCTCTTTAGTAATTATCTTGTGTGATAGCTATCTAGTGCAGAATGGGAAAATAAGAGATAAAGCTTTAAACTCAGCAGTATCAGCACATGCGCACTGGACACTGCACAGGCATAACTCTCACATGCGCATAAAGGGGTACTGCAATAAGCTTACAATCATCACATTAGATTAGATAGCATATTTTGCTTTATTTTAGTGTGCCAGTAAGGAGAAACTGGCAATAATTAGTTGGTGAGATAGTTGGATGTCTGAAAAATGAGGTTGACAGGAAGTGCAGACTGGCTAAACAAGAGTGGCTTGAAGAGAAATGCAAGACTAGAAGAATGTATAACTAGAGGAAATACTGCCTACAGGAAAATCAAAGGTACATTTCGAGACAAGAAAAGCAGCGATATGAATATCAAGAACTCGGATGGAAAAGCGATGTGAATATCAAGAACTCAGATGGAAAACCAATACTAAGCAAAGTAGGGAAAGCTGAAAGGTGGAAGGAATATATAGAGTAGAAACAAGGCCCCTGGAGTAGATGATGTTCCGTATGAACTGTTATTATTGTTAGGAGAGCCAGTCATGAAGAAATTGTCCCACCTGGTATGCAAGATGTTTAGGGCAGTGGCAATATGAATATAGTGATCCCAATGCTGAAGAAAGCAAGAAAGAAGAGACGAAGCCCGTCTCCATATCCTGGATGTGGTTGCTCTCCAACATGCCGCCGCCATTCAATGTTGCCTTACAGAGGTACCAGCTGCTCGCCTAGCCACTGTGTTCCAGCAAAACTAGCTGAGGCGACCATCTACGGAGGTGAGGTCGCTGCAGATGAAAACCATCCAGGGACGAGAGTTGCTAAGATGTTTAAATCTCATTGACGCCATCATCGACGGACAAGCTGTCCAGCCACAAGTCGATTCAGCAGCTTCTTTCTCAGTAAGTCGAATGATTACTGCCACAAACTGAAGAAGATAATGTTCTGTGATACAAAAGCAACTGTGCTGAAGGTCATAAATGGAAAATATGTCTGGCCGGCAGAAACGTGTCGCAAGAATAACTATCAACAACAGGACGGAGCCTTTTGAATTGGTTGTTTTAACAGAATGTAGCCATATCATCCTTGGATGGGACTTCCTTTAGGCATATCAGGCTGTCGTTGTGGAAGATCTGGGCTATAAATTGAGAAAGCTGTTCCGACGAGTACATGTAACGTGTACTCCCCTAGGATTTTGTTTGATGTGCAGAATGTTGAGATACCGCCATTAACAATGAGAAGAGTTCGAGTCAGCAGCCAAGATGACCAGTTGGACGGTTAAGTGCTTGTCGATAGCAGAAAGCTAATCAGTATAACAAAGGAAATCTACATACCAGCGGCTATCAAAATCATTACAGGTGGTTGAGGAGAGCTTTGGATCACTAATTTTCATGAAAAATTACATCTCATTCCTAAAGGAATCTGTATTGGAACAGCTGTACCAGTCCAGGACGGTGAGCTCAATGTCATCAACAAAGTCTCATGCTCTGCTGTTACTGCTGACAATGCAATAGAGGAAACTACTGTGGCATTGCATATAGGGCCTAGTCTGCCGCAGGAAAGATTTCAGCAGGTGTTAACCATACAACAATAATTTTCAGGTGTATTCCAGGAGAAGGCTGGAGAAGAGCCAGATGAAACGGCCCATGATAAAACACCGTTCAATACTGGGATCATCCACCAATTAGCCAGCGTTAATACAGAATGTCGCCAGCTGAAAGACCGATAATTCAGGAAGAATTGGAGATGATGTTGCTTGATGACATTATTCAACCCTCAGAAAGTCCCTGGTTGTCTCTGGTAGTCCTTGTGAAGGAGGAGGATGGCACATGGCCGATTTTGTGTTGACTATCGGTGGCTGAATAAAATCACATTGATGACACATTAGACTGTTTAAAAAGAGCTGCAAACTTCTCAACCATGGACATGCAGCCAGGTTACTGGCAAATCGAGGTTGACAAAGCTGACAAGGAGAAGACTGCTTTTATTACACCTTACGGCCTCTATGACTTTGTCATGCCTTTTGGACTATGTAATTCCCTGACTACATTCGAAAGGATGATGGACAACTTGCTTAGACATCTTAAATGAATGACATGTTGTGTGTCTATAAAAGATCAATGCGCAAAGCATACAATAATTACCACAGCCATACCTTAGCAAAAGATCTTTCCGAGAGCCTGAAAAAATGCTGGTCCTATGTAAAATCAACAAGTGGGTCAAAGCCCAGTGTCCAGTCACTCATTGATCATTCTGGGGCAGTAATAGAAGAAAGCAAATGGAAAGCTGAAGTTCAAAATTTAACCTTTCATGCAGGAGGACCGCACAAATGTACCATCACTTGATCAATGTACTAATTCCAAAATGGAGGACATAGTAATAGGTATTTCCGGTGTAGAGAAGCAGCTGAGAGAGCTAAATATGAAAAAGTCTGCTGCTCCGGATGGAATACCAGTTGGGTTTTAGAAAGAGTATTCTGCGGCATTAGCCCCCTACTTAGCTTGCATTTATCATGAATCATTAATTCAGCGCAAAGTTCCTAGTGAGTGGAAAAAAGCACAGGTGACTCCCGTTTATAAGAAATGAAAGAGAACTGACCCACACAATTACAGGCCAATATCGTTGACATCAGTTTCATGTAGAATTTTGGAGCATATTCTCAGTTCGAATATAGTAAATTTCCTTGAGACGGAAAAGCTTCTTTCTATGAATCAGCACGCTTAGGAAACATCGTTCACTTGAAACTCAGCTTGCCCTTTTCTCATGACATCTTGCAAGCCATGGATGAAGGACAACAAGCGGATTGTGTTTTTCTTGACTTCAAAAAGGCATTTGAAGAGGTGCCACACTGCAGACTGCCAACGAAGATACGAGCTCATGGAATAGGTTCACAGATTTGTGACTGGCGGAAGACTTCCTAAGTAATAGAACGCAGTATGTTGTTCTCGACGGCGAGTGTTCATCAGAGACGAGTGTATTGTCAGGCGTGGCCCAGGGGAGTGTGATAGGACCGCTATTATTTTCTATCTATATAAATGATTTGATTGACAGAGTAAGTTGTAATTTGCAGCTGTTTGCTGCTGATGCTGTGGTGTATGCGAGGGTGTCGTCTTTAACTGACTGTAATAGCGTACAGGATGACTTAGACAAAATTTCTAGTTGGTGCGAAGAATGGCAGCTAGCTCTCAATGTAGAAAAATGTAAGGTGATGCACATGAGTAGGGAAAACAATCCCATAATGTTTGAATACAGCATTAGTAGTGAGCTTGATGCAGCTGCGTCATTCAAATATCTAGGCGTAAAATTGCAGAGTAATATCAAATTTGAACAAACATGTAAGGACAGTTGTGATTAAGGTGAACAGTCATTTGCAATTAATTGGGAGAATTTATCCTATAACAAACAGTACTTTTTTCTTATTTTTTTTTTACTAGAGAATGGTATGAACAGAAGGAAATTAAATTCGTTGCCTTTGAAATTATACAAATAGTTCTGTTATGGTTTGTGCAGTGTGTGGAGGTCGCAAAAATATCTTTAGTTGGAAGGGGTTCACATATTCAAAACGTTTGAGTGGGAAAGACTGCTCTAAATATCCATTAGTGTGGTCTATTGAAGACAAGGTCTCCTCTCTCGGCAGGTCTGGCTTTTCAGTAGTCTTTGTCTGGACCCCGGGGCACACTGGCATACCAGAGAATGAACATATCAATTGATTGGCAACGAAGGCCACTACTTCAATACCGCTGGAGATTGGTGTCATGGATGCCCGGTTGGAACCGAAAGGTGCATGAAGATTGAAGAATGGTCTGTCTCGAGTGTGCCGAATAAGCTTTCTGCGATCAAACAATTCACGGCCGTGTGGAAATCTTCATTGAAGTCTACATGTGTAACTCAGCTGTCGTGTGCTGCCTCCACTTTGGGCGTATGTGGTTGACCCATGGCTATCTACTTCGCCCTGAGACTGACCAAGTGTCGCCTTAGGCAGTCTTTTAATCTACCAGGTGCGCTCTCCTCACTTTTAGGTGATGATGCCCCCATGGCTAACTCTGTTTTACATTTTATTCGTGCAGCTGGTTTTTATCATTCCATTTAATGAAATATTTAGCTTTCAATGTAGAAAAATGTGAGGTGATGTGCATGAGTAGGAAAAACATTCCCATAATGATCGAATACAGCATTAGTAGTGAGCTTCTTGATGCTGTCGCGTCATTCAAATATCTAGGCGTAACATAGCAGGGCGATATGAAACAGAATGAACAAGTAAGGACAGTTGCGAGTCAGGCGGACAGCCGACTTCGGTTTATTGGGAGAATCTTGGAAAGATGTACTTCATCCGTAAAGGAGACCGTGTATAACACTTGTACGACCACGTCTTGAGTATTGCTCAAGTGTTTGGGACACGCAGCAGATCAGTTTAAAGGAAGACTTACAAGCTGTTTAGAGGCGAGCAGCTAGGTTCGTTACTGGTAGGTTCGACCAATGTGCAAGTGTCACGGAAATGCTCCAGCAACTCAATGGGGTATCGCTGAAGGAAAGACGTTCTTTTCGTAAATTTCTGTTGAGGAAATTCACAGGGCCGGAATTTCAAGCGGAGTGTAGTACGATTTTGCTGCCGCCTACTTACATTTCGTGTAGTGATCACAAAGATAAGAGAAATTACGGCTTGTACGGAGGCATATTTGCATCTTTTTTTCCCTCATTCTATTTGGGAGTGGTATATTAAAAGAAATGCCTAGTAGTGGTACAGTATACCCTCTACCACGCACCTTATGGTGGATTGTGGATTGTAGATGTAGATACGAAAGAAAGAGCTTTCCAAGCACTTAAGGAGGCTCTACCTTCCACACCAGTTATAGCCTTATATGACAAGAATGTGAAAACCAAACTTCACGCAGATGCCAGCCGTTATGGGATTGGTGCAGTGCTTGTATGAAATTCAGATAAGTGCGCTGAGAAGGTGATAGCCTGTGCATCAAGAGTTCTCTCATAGTCCCCGATAAATTACTCCACAAACAAGAAGGAATGTCTCACCGTTATCTGGGCTATCAACAAGTTGCGACCATATTTATTCAGTAAACCAATCACCATCATGACAGACCACCATTGTTTATGTTGGCTGACCAGTTTGAAGGATCCATCAGGTCGACTAGCAAGATGGGCACTAAGACTCCAAGAGTACGATGTCACAGTGGTATTAAAAAATGGGCACAAACTCAAGAATGCCGATTGCCTTTAGAGAAATCCATTAGTCGAACAGAACAGCATGGATGAAATTTCAGTCCTTGCTGAGTTATGTGACATTACAGCTGAACAAAGGGAAGACCCAGCACTACTACAAATCATAGAGGCCTTAGAGAAAGGAGAACTGACCAAAGGAGTTTGAAATTATAAATGGGGCATTGTGTAAGAGCAACTACGATGCGCTCGGCCCCAAATGGCTACTGCTTGTTCCAGCTTACCTCCGCTCAGCTACTCTCAAGTATTTCTATGATTCTCCAATATCCGGTCATCTGGGATTTGTGAAGAGCCTAGGCAGAATCAGACGCAGGTATTACGGGCAAAGTCTTTCCCGATCTGTCAAGCACTATGCGAGTCACTCTATGGAGTGCCAGAGATGGAAGAATGTGCCGCAATTACATCCAGGTCATCTGGTACCAATTCCACGCCGCGGTGGAGTAGCCAAGCGGTCTAAGGCGCCTCGCTGTGGAGCGGGCGGTTGCTGGCCGTTGGAGGTTCGAGTCCTCCCTGGGGCATTGGTGTGTGTGTGTGTGGGTTGTCCTTAGGTTAGTTTACCTTAGTTTAAGTAGTTTGTAAGCTACAGACTGATGGCCATGCAGTTTGGACCAATAGATTTACAAACGTTTGAACCAATTCCACCTGCAGCAGCTCCATTCCACTGGATTGGAATTGATCTTTTAGGTAGGTTCCCGAAGTCGACAACTGGTAACCGATGGATAATAGTCTGCACTGACTACCTCACCTGCTACGCGGTCACAAAACCTGTGCCAAATGCTAAAGCTCCAGAGATTGCAATATTCCTGTTAGAAGTCATTATTTTGAAGCATGGGGCACCACTTGTGATGATATCTGATCGAGAAAAAGTATGCATGTCAAAACTAGTATCAGAGGTAATGTCACGTTGCAACATTGTCCACAGAGTAACAACTGCCTATCTTCCTCAGACAAATGGTCTTACAGAACGTTTTAATAAGACATTAGCAGATCTGCTGTCAATGTTGAACAGAAGGATTGAGATACAATACTGCCAGTTGTAACATTTGCTTATAATATAGCAAGGCAAGACGCTACAGGCTTAACACTGTTTTTCCTGCTCCATGGTCATGAAGCTGAGATAACAATGGGTATCTTGTTTCTGTTCCAACCAGATGACATTCAAGATGATTATGTGAAACAACTCATCACCAGGGTCGAAGAAACAAGACAGCTGGCTCACATACGGACACTGGATGCTCAGGAGAAGGACCGTCAGTGCTATAATGACAATCACCGACCTGTTGTGTACAGTCCAGGAGATCTGGTATGGATTTTTACCCCTGTACGGAAAGTTGGACTATCAGAAAAGTTACTGAAGTGCACATATGAAGTCGAGGATTATGTGCCATCCTCAAAACGTAGAGACATCGTGCACGTCCTCCATATGATGCTGTAACACAATCCCAAAGAACAGATGGACAGAAACGGCCTCTTGTTCAATGACTCTGCAGACTGTTATGATAATGATGAAGCTACTACAGGAGGGTGTGGGGCCGGTCATCATCGCTGTAAGGAAGGCATGCAGGCAAAATGGAAGGTTTCCCCAGAACTGCCATACAGAGGTCCCATGACAACATTCAGGACACTGCAGCTGGCTGTGAAGGGAACCTAACAGCAGGTTGCTGTTCTTTCAGAAAGAGGAGCAATGCTGTTAATTTACCGACGGTACGGGTGGCGCAATGGTTAGCATCGCAGATAGCTGTGCTTCCGGTCCCGAGTTCAAATCCCCCCCATGGGCAGAGAATAATTTATTTGTTTGTATTCACCATTTCTAGAATGTTCTACATGTTTGTTGTACTTGTAAGTTCCAGTAAATTCTTTCTACGTATAAATAGTGGAGCGCTCCAAGCAGGAGGCAGTCTGTACTGAGTGTATGCTTGCGTTAGTAATAAATGTTCTAACTGTAAAGTGTTGTGCTCTATCAACGACCAGCCTTCGAATTCCAGACTACCTGTTCTTCAATGTGACAGTATTTTACCACTCATATTTTTAGATTTGACATTTTTCTCCATTCTGCGTTTTAAGTGTGGACTACATGAAAACTTAAAATAGCAGTTTCAGTGTGTTCATAAAGATAACATTGTGGTGCTTCATTGTATCATTTACATAAACTTCCAGAAATAGTATATTTCTAGATTGCAAGCAAGAGGGAAAAAAAAAGAAAGGAAAAAAAAAAATCCTTAACAGCACCATTTGTAGGTACCTTGGTGCACTGAGCTCTACTACCACACAGTTGCAGTGTTTAATTACCACCCCTTATTCCTGCATTGTTAATACCTATTTTTTACAAACTAAATTATTATAAATATTTTCCTATGCTTTTTGACAACTAAAATACTATAATTTCTCATTTAATATAATACAATTTCACAGCGTATAGTCAACACTACTTCATTTTATAGCTGGGCAGCCTAGTTCATTTTTGGCAACTAGTTTACTGTTGATCCTTCCTTTTTGGGAACTTTTCCTTTTTCTTTTTTTCCTTTTTTGTCCAGTAACAGATATTTAAAATAGTTAAAAACTGAGTATTTTGTTTATAAAAGCTGAATGATAATTTTTCAAACAATAACAAAAAGCTTAACAAGTAGGTAGAACAAAGAAACAAACAAGCTTAAAAATTGCAGCCACTTGTTACATATCAGTAATGGAGGAAATGGAAAAATCTATTAGAAAATTCTTACACTACATTTTGGGGAAATTATTGAAAGTTATGTTAAAAACTAAAGATTAAGTGAAGCAGATGAAATCTAAAAATTAGGAATAATAATAATAATAATAATAATAATAATAATAATAATAATAATTTAAAAAACCTGCATGAATTATGTCTTCTGCCATTCATGTGTGTCAAGGTGCAAAATTATAAAATAACTGTAAAATGTGAATTACTGGTGAGGGACACTAAAGAGAACACATGAAGAACTAATAATCCAAAAATAAATTAAAAAAAGTCTCAAAAATAATGAGAATGGGTGAATGCACTGAAGAAAATGTCCGACAGCTCAATACCTAGTTAAATTTTACTTACTTTCCCAGTGGCCCCGCTTAATTATATCATTGATTGTGTGACATTGGCATTAGCAAATCATTTGACAGTGAAAAGTTTTGTTATGAAATCTTCATTTTATGAGGGCAATTACTTTTACTGAGCAGATAAGCATACATACGATAACCTGTCAACCATAAAGCAGGAACAGTAACAGCAAAGGTTCTAACTATTAAGATTTAATCATAATTGTTACAAAAATTGTTTAAAATTAAGAGTTAATGATTAGAGTGGTTCAAATTAAGATTTTTCAGGTTTAATTAAAAAAAATCGATGTCATTTTTTTGCATCGGCAAAACTCTGCTACATTTGAGTTCGTTCGTGTTATGTCATCGACAAAAATAAACTGGTTACAAGCAACACCTTATAGCATGTTCTTGTAGAAATCTCCAATATTGAGAGTAACTGCTACAAATTAAAAAATTGCGAAATACGGCATACAGTATGAATCCACAAAGATGCACCATTGTGGAATTTAGCAGCAGCCCCATGCTGAGATAGCTGATATATCCCAAATGAAGATTAACTTTGCCTCTGTGGAATACATCTTGGCTCAGTTTCCAAATGTCTAGCCTTCTATTGAGATTGAAGGACTAGAAGAAGATTTCAGTAATTTTAAGTTTCATTCCTTGGAAGAAGTACTTTCTATGAGGACAGATATCACATGGTATAACATTTTGCAATTCCTCGGGCAAAACACATTTTGCAGGATTGTTCAGAGTGATTATGACAACTGTTGGTGCCCCAAAGCATTGCAGGCACTGAAAGTGTTTAGCATTGTGTGTAAGAACAAAACATTATTCCGACAAACTCTTAGCACTTGAACATTGAATTGATTACTAGTGGAAAAAAAGTGTTATCAGTGAACATTTACAGAAAAAAAAAACAGGGAGAAAGAATTCATTAGGCCTAGTAACAGGCTGAAATAAGAGGGTATCAACTTTCTTAATTTGCACATTCATTGAAGTAACTTAACCCGCCCTCTTAATCTAAGTTACGATTATCTTGTTAGTGTGCATTTTTAACAAGTCGATTCTTTTAGCTGTAGATGTATAGGCTACATAAATAAATATTAATTTGAAAATCATGAAAGCTGAAATTTTCAGTTCTGAGGAAGAAAATAATTAGCTATTATGTTTTGTCCACACATTCCTACTGTACACATCGAAATGATGTAGTAAGATGTGGCCCGTATCTCATCTGCAACCTTACAGAAACTTTTCACAATTTTGACGATTCCTTATTCCCCTTCAAACCTCTTCCCTGTGATACATACTAGGTCGCATTGCTATTTGCGATATTGAAAAGTTGGAACCTCTGTAACAGCATCATGTACATACTTCATGCTCTGTACAAAACTCTAATCAGCTCTTGATTTCTAAGTATATTAACATCTTGGTAAAGATTATCTACCCTCTTTATGTTGCTGACATCATCACATGGGGCTGCAGGGTCAGTAAGTAAAATTTACCTGATTCCGAGCAGTGAGCTGGAAGTGAAATAGTGACTGGAATGGAAACAGACGTGCGGCCTTCCTGGAACAGGGATGGCCACTTGGCCTGCCTGAAATGGAAAAGCCCGTGTGGTCTGCTTCGAACGGGAAGTTGCTGCAACTGTTCCAGACTAAAACCGCCAGATGGGACCAGCTAGGAGAACCTAAATGAATGGTGAACTGCCATTCCTCATATGTAGTTCCTTAGTCCTTCAGTTAACTTTTGTGAAACATTTCTATGGAACTTTTCGTTCGCTAACGATCCATGTCTAGTTCATCGATGTTACTTTTGATCTATGCAGGGGACACAAATGTAGATGTAAAACTGGGAACTGAAAATTGCTTATTACAATTTTCCCTGTTACGTAATGAATTTCATTATAGAAGAAAAAAGCTAATTTTTACAGTTGTAATGAATTTCACTATTATAATTGAAAATATATTTTTTACAGTTGTTGTGGAACTACTTGGGCAGTGAAAAGATGGATAAAAAGCAACAACAGTTTAATTATGATGGGTGGAAGACTGAAAATGTGAAGGTATTGTACCATTTTTTATTTTAAATTAAATATATTTACTAACATCATTTCCACTTTTTAACCTGTAGAGCTCATATCAACATTTTCACGTAATAACTTAAAACAACCAAAGTAGTTTCACCAATTGGTGGTATTAATCCAGATCTTAAATTGAGTTGACAATCATAGGTTTCCATATAATATTGTCCTTGTTGGCTTTGGTGTTTTCAAGCAGTGGTCCTAAGATGTACATTGGGGTACAAAAAGATCATATGACCCAAATAATTTAAAGTCCAAGAACAGAGCATTGTGCATGCCCAAAATCATATTGAGAATTTTGCCAACTCTAGTGGTCTGTGGAGCTCCAGCAATGCAATAGTTAAGATACAGTATATATCAAGATTCATTGTACTTTAACTCGTGTATCATTTATTTTGGAAAAAATTATTTGAGCACATAGAAATCATTGAGGTATAAGAATTCCACATGGGTGCATGTACTATAACGAACTGCTTCTCGCATATGTTTCATTGGGTGAGTGAGTAGGCTGACAGTTCATGAACACATCAGGCCCACGTTCAAATCTCAATGTAGTCAATTTATTTTCTATTTTTTAGACCTATTACAGATAATATTTTAAATATCAGTTCACAGAAAATTTTGCAGTTGTAGGCTTCTATGGGTTTTTAGAAGGTTAAGGTAAAGTAGTCAACAATCCGAAGATTGATTTGAACACCATAGTGCTTTACTAGGCATGGTCCTATTTGGAGGTGGTATGCCGTTGCCTTCCTCCGACCTTCGAACTGACTTACCCAGCCAGTTGTAGGGGGACCTACAGTTTA
The DNA here is from genome assembly GCA_026315105.1 of Locusta migratoria. Taxonomy (NCBI): domain Eukaryota; kingdom Metazoa; phylum Arthropoda; class Insecta; order Orthoptera; family Acrididae; genus Locusta; species Locusta migratoria. Next base: position 207,112,709 of record CM048748.1, read on the forward strand.
ACGTGGGTTCCGAACCATGGTGCTACTCGGTATTTTTCACATGAGCAGTACTGCCAGAGGTGAAAGAAGTGGAAAGTGACAGATAAAAATCCTAGGACCTGGCAGGGATCGAACCTGCGACCTTTAGATTTGTAGTCTGGCACTCTACCACTGTGCAACCGAGGCGCACTCATATATTATAATAATCTAATTTTTAATCAGACATAAACTTGTTCATAGTAATAGTATTGAAAATTGATGTATTTTGTTTATAATTACTTCGATCGACATCTGGTGTGTGTGTGTGTGTGTGTGTGTGTGTGTGTGTGTGTAATTTTCAGCTAAGAGAAATGTATCGGCTGATTAGCATATGTTATAAGTCTACTTCAAAATGGCTTATATGAACATTAGGAGGCACATAATTGCGCTCTTTGAAAGTAGTATTAGTGCATTTGAGCCAGGTCATTATGGTGTTGATGTTTCCACAGCAAGGAGATGGATCAGACGATACAGAGATAATGGTGAGGTAAGTAGACATTCAATACCTGGCAGACTGTCAGTCTCTACTGGAAGAGAAGATACTAAGTTTTCCATGTGGCTGTAGATGGTTTGATTGTGCGAAGCTTGTTTTGCGCACTCAATGCAGACCATTCCCAACTCCAGGCGTCATGCACCTTCCGGTGTAACGTCAACCTGAGACTCATTTCCACGAGACCAATTTCAAGAGGGTGTGAGGTGGTGGCCTGTTTGCCCAACTAATCTACACATTCGTTTCCAGGAATGCTGATGTGCCCTGGTGTCCAAAGACCACTGAACGCCCAGACCTGTTGAGAGAGGCAACAGAGTCTTGGATACACTGCACAAAGGTTGGTTGCACAAAGGTTGGTTGCTGAAACGCTAGTAGAGTGCTCACAAGCCACTCAGGGAGTCACTACAGATGACAAAGGACTCCCCTGGGCTTGAGCAGAGGTGCTATAGACCATGATAAATAGTGACCAGCTCTGCAGCAAAAATACCGGTATCACAAGGTAGGAATGGCGTTCAATGTGGTCTCCGTGGACATAGGCAAATCCAGATCGGCCGTCCACCACAGAAGTGTCGGTGTAGATCGTTTCTGCACCGGGGAACGAGTCAGTGAGTGCTGCAAACTGGCAACGAAGTGTTGCTGGTGGAACTGAAACCTTGGAATGACATGCCAAGTCCAAGTAGAGCCATAGGTTGGGGCGAGACCGAGGAGGTGATATGGGTGGACAGTGGAAGGAAGGAGGAAGGGGAATGGACTCGAGGGAAGACAGGAGAAAGCAAACCCAGGCCACAATCGGAAGACCTGACTTAGGTCACCTTCATGGGGAAGGGGGAACAAAAAACAGAAAGAGGAGCCTGTGGTTTGGATTATATGACGTGGGTGATGTACGACACTTGCTAGTGTTGTTGACAGAATCATAGAGGAGGAATTACTGCTTCAACAAGGTTGCTCGTCACTGGGATAGGGCAAAAAGGGCCTGTTTAGAGCCTAATGCCACAATGGAGTATCGGGTCAAGTATGCGCAGAGCTGAAGGTGCTGCTGAGATATATGCTATGCTTCCATAGTCAAGTTTGGATTGACTAAGGTCTTGTACAGCTGAAAGAAAGTCATTCATGCAGCCTCCTAATCAAGGTAGCAAGGTAGTGTCTGCAGGGTAGAGCACCAGATGCAGATGAACCGTCCAATGGTGTCAAAAGTGCATCACGCTGGTCTTGGATGCGGTGAATTGAAAACTGTGGGCAAATGCCCAAGATTGCGCCCTTTGGATTGCACCTTGTAGTTGTCATTCAGTGATGCTTGTGGAGCTATAATATAGGCAGAAGTCATCAGCAAAAAGGAGCAAGAGACAACTGTATCAATTGACAGCTGCTAGACCATTAATTGCCACATAAAAGAGGGGGACTCTTAGGACAGACCCCCCAGGGGGCCCACAGCTCTTTTGTGGGTACGTGTGTGGCGCGCACAGGTCCCCGAGCCATTGCAGCCTTTTTTCCTGCTTTCCCCAGGCTGCATTACCCCTCCTAGTTCCCCCTCCTTCCCATCCCAATTCCTCCTTCACACCCTCTCCAACCCCGTCTCTCGGTGGTACTCTGGATGACGGCTTGGCTATCCCATGGTACCGATTGTCCTGCACTTTGGTTTTGTCTGCTGTGTACACCGGTTTTTGGCCCAGTTTGGTCCCCCTCGGGGTTTGACCTTCCATACCAAAATTGTCCGATAATGTGTGAGCCAATTGGGGAAGAACTCCCGACCTAGCCCCTACGGCGCGGGTCCTATCCTTTCCTTTCCACTTCCTTTCCTCGCTGTAGCCCCCATCCCCCGCTAGGTCCCCAGCACGTGTAGCCAGTCCGTGTGGGGGGGCTGTTATGTACTCTTTGGCTGAGCCCCCTGACACCACAGGGATCACACTACTGGTGTCTGAGCTGCGACCTCTCCATGCAAGCCAAGGAGTTGATGCCTGTCCTCGGGGGTATCAGAACTCCCGGCAATGGCCATCGTGCCAGGTGGCCTTTGCTGAGGCTGGGTGGCGCCCATGGAGAGAGCCCCGGTTTCGGAGTGGGTGACACCAGGGCGGACGTCTAGCCCCATGAAAAGAGTTAGACTCCAAAATGGTCGTGCTTCGGCCGTCTCTCAAGACAGGAAGAGATCGTTTAATGCTGCTACTGCGGATAAGAGGATGTTTCCCTCCCTTGCTACCCCTTGGGAGGAAGGCCAGGCTCGCCGGTTAGGAGCAAAACCCTTTCCTCGCTATCTCGTTTGCTCAAGGACTGATGGAGGAACTTTTACTACCACCAAACCTCTGTTCTTTGTCGAGACCATAGAGGACAAGTTTGGTGACGTAGAATCTATGGGTAAGCTTAGATCTGGCTCATTACTCATTAAAACAGTCTCGGAAGCCCAGTCTGAAGCTTTGCTTGCCTGCACCACCCTTGGCGACATTCCAGTAACAATTGTCCCGCACAAATCCTTGAATATGGTACAGGGTGTGATATTCCACCGGGACCTCCTCCTTCAAACTGATGAAGAGCTTAGGACCTATCTCGAGCGGCGTGGTGTACATTTTGTTCGCCGCGTTCAGAGGGGACCTAAAGATAACCGCGTCGATACTGGGGCCTTTATCTTGGCCTTCGAGGGGGACACACTCCCAGAGAAGGTCAAGATAATGATATATCTATGTGAAGTGAAGCCCTACATTCCACCTCCCATGCGGTGTTTTCGATGTATGAGGTTTGGTCATATGTCCTCTCGCTGTACAGCAGTCCCAGTATGCGGTGATTGTGGATGCCCACTACATGAGGGGAGCCCCTGTGTTCCTCCGCCGGTGTGCGTCAACTGTCAACACCACCACTCTTCACGGTCGCCAGATTGCCCTATGTTCAAGAAAGAAAAGAAGATACAAGAGTACAAATCCCTGGAGCGTTTGACGTACCTTGAGGCCCGCAGTAAATATGAACGTCTGCATCCCGTGCAAATGGCGACGACCTTCGCTACGACGTTATCGTCTAGCCTTTCACCCTCCCCTTCCCACTCCCATCTCCCCCCTACACCCCGTCCACACCCCTCCCTCACATCTCCCTCTCCTGTGGCTCCTGTAGCCCTCCCTTTGTGTCCCACCCCTTCCCAGCCGGAGAAGTGCACCCCTTCTCCGTCGCCTGCCGGTGACAGTGCCCTATCTCAGGGCCTTCCGTCCCGGCGTTCCCCAGATCGGAGATCTTCGACCTCCAGCCGGCCATCGGACTCCCAGTCAGTGAGTTCAAAGGTCGCCCGATCCTCGTCAGTACCAGACCTAACTGACAAAAGTCCTCTCTCTGGGGTGGGTCCTCCCCGTCCCACACGAGAGAAGGAGGAGAAGGAGAAAGAGAAAGAGAAGGAGAAGAAGAAACCAAAGTTACAAGATAAAGCCCCTCCGGTACCACCGGAGGTGCCGACTGTGCTTTCGCAACTCGCTCATCCCATTGAGCCCGAGGCTGATCAGCTATTTATGGATGTTGTCCCTTCTTCTTTGGTGACGGACGCTGACAAAGCAGCGTGACAGACGTTATGCCATTCGCTTCCCGCCTAGATCCTCGTGATGTGATCATCCAATGGAACTGTAATGGTTACTACCGTCACCGCTTGGAGATTAAACAGCTAATCTCTCTCTCTTCTGCGGCCTGTGTCGTCCTGCAGGAATCGAGGTTTATGGATGCACATTCACCGACCCTCTGTGGGTTCCGTGCTTTTTGTCGGAACCGGGTTGGTCCCCTCCAGGCGTCTGGTGGGGTTTGTACTTTGGTCCGGACAGATATTGTCAGTACCTGGATTCCTCTCCAAACTCCATTGGAAGTGGTTGCTGTCCGGGTTCACTTGGACACTCCATTGACCATTTGCAACCTCTACCTTCCACCTGACAGGCCACCTACACTCACGTCCCTAGTGGCCCTCCTTCAGCAACTCCCCCCTCCTTACCTCATCCTTGGGGACTTCAATGCCCACCATCCTTTGTGGGGCAGTGCTTATACATCTAGCCGGTGCCGCCTCATAGACCAGTTTCTTGCTGACCACAATTTGAGCCTTCTCAACGATGGTTCCCCAACTCATTTTAGTGCCGCTCACGGCACCTTTTCTGCCATAGACCTCTCTCTCACTTCTCCTTCTCTCCTTCCTTTATTTCACTGGTCGGCGTATGACGACCTCTGCGATAGCGACCACTTTCCGTTGATCCTTTCACTTCCCTCACGCCTACCACGAGCCAGGGTACCCCGCTGGGTATTCCGTCGTGCTAATTGGCCGCTATATACATCCCAGGTTGTGTTCCCATCTTCCCCCTCAGGCTGTATAGATGATATTATAAGCCAAATGACCAACATGATTACCCAAGCTGCCAACGCCGCTGTTCCCCGGTCGACAGGCCCTCCTACTCGCCGGCCTGTCCCTTGGTGGAATGCAACTGTTGCCGCAGCCATTCGCAAGCGCCGTAGGGCCTTGCAACATCTTAAGCGCCACCCATCGCTCGCTGGTCTAATAAATTTCAAACGTCTGCGTGCCAGAGCTCGTTACTTAATCAAACAAAGTAAGCGGACATGCTGGGAGCATTTTGTCTCCTCGTTGGGTTCTTCTGTCCCTTTGACAAGAGTGTGGGCTATGCTCCAATCTATCCAAGGTAGCTGGCGGCCGTCTTCCGTCCCTGGTCTTGCCCTGCCTGATGGGGTCTGCACAGAGCCATCTGTTGTTGCACAACATCTTGCAACTCACTTCGCCAATGTATCAGCGACAACTTCATATCCGGCGACCTTTCTCCTTCAGAAACACCAGGCCGAAACCTTCAAATTAGGCTTTACTTCTCACCAGGTGGAACCATATAACGAACATTTTACTGACTGGGAGCTGTCGCTGGCCCTCTCCTCTTCTCGTGATTCAGCACCTGGCCCTGACGATATCCATAATCAATTGCTGAAACACCTTAACCCCTCACAACGACAATTTCTCCTAAAAGTTTTTAACCGTATTTGGCTTCAAGGGGTGTTCCCCTCCCAGTGGAGGGAGAGTATTGTGGTCCCTGCCCTCAAGCCTGGCAAGGACCCGTCGGCGCTGGACAGTTATCGACCAATAAGCCTGACAAGTGTCCCCTGTAAACTACTTGAACGGATGGTAGCCCGCAGATTATGCTGGGTTCTTGAATCCCGGGGACTTCTCTCACCTTACCAGTGTGGGTTTACTTCGACTGGAGACTGCGATCAGACAGGCCTTCTCTAAAAGACATCATCTGGTAGCAGTCTTCTTCGATCTGCATAAGGCGTACGACACTGCTTGGCGTCATCATATTTTACGTTCTCTTCATGACTGGGGCCTCAGAGGCTCCTTACCAATTTTTATCCGTCAGTTTTTATCCCACCGCCTGTTCCGTGTCAGAGTTGACTCTTCCTTTAGCTCCCCTCGGATACAGGAGAACGGTGTCCCCCAGGGCTCAGTGTTGAGTGTTACACTTTTTCTTATCGCCATCAATGGGTTGGTGAGCTCTGTTGGGTCACTGGTAACCACGGCATTGTATGTCGACGACTTTTGCATATGGTACAGCTCCTACTCATTAGCCTCTACTGAACGTCAGCTCCAGAGTGCCATTCGGCGGGCTTCAGTGTGGGCTACGTCCCATGGTTTCCAGTTTTCCTCATCAAAAACGAGGGTGGTGCACTTTTGTCGTCGTACTACAGTTCACCCTGATCCAGAACTGTTTTTGGGTAATCAGCGCCTGGAAGTTGTAGCACAGCATCGTTTCCTGGGTCTTCTCTTTGACAAAAAATTGACTTGGGTGCCCCATATTCGCCACCTAAAGATTAGTTGTATGAGGAGACTCAATGCCCTACGTTTCCTTGCTCATTCATCTTGGGGTGCAGACCGAACAACTATCCTCCGTATCTATCGGGCTCTAATCTTGTCCCGATTGGACTATGGGTGTCAAGTTTATGGCTCGGCAGCTCCTTCTGCCCTGAAATTATTAGACCCGGTTCACCATTATGGTGTCCGCTTGGCTACAGGTGCATTCCCGACTAGCCCGGTCGACAGTCTCCTTGTTGAGGTGGGAATCTGCCCTCTTCAGGTCAGGCGGCATCAGCTTCTGGCGTCTTATGCCATCGCCATCCGGCAATATCCTGCTCATCCCGCTTACCAGGTTCTTTTTGCATATGAAGGGCTTCGACCCCCTGATACCCGGCCGCGGGCGGGCCTTCCCGTCGGACTGCGGCTTGCCTCTCTTTGCCGGGATTTCCATTTCCCTTCGCTAGATTGCGCCCCCCATTTTACTGCACGCACACCTCCGTGGATGGTGCCGCGACCAATAATTCGGGCGGATCTCTTCCAGGGCCCAAAAGCTTTAATTTCCCCCATGGTCTTTCGGCGTTTGGTGCGCCCAGTACTAGAAGAGTTTCAGGGAGCCTCTATCTTCTACACTGATGGCTCGAAAACAGCGGGCCACTCTGGATATGCTTTTACATCTCCTGTTGGGGTGGAATGCCATTCTCTGCCAGAGGCATGCAGTGTGTTTACGGCAGAGCTGATGGCGATTTATAGAACCCTCTGTTTTATTAAACATTCTGCCGTGGAAAGTGGTTTAATCTGTGCTGACTCCATGAGCAGTCTGCAGGCCATTGATCGTTGTTTCCCCTCCCATCCTTTAGTTATTTCCATCCATGAACTCCTTGCTGACCTTCATCGTGCTGCCTGCTCCGTTACCTTTCTCTGGGTGCCAAGCCATGTTGGTATTACAGGGAATGAAGTAGCTGACCAGTTGGCTAGATCGGCAATTACTCGCTGCCCGTCTCCCTTTCAAATTCCGGGTGCGGATCTGCGGGTGCAGATCAGATCTTTGCTTCACTCCTCATGGGATAGCAGTTGGAAAGCTGCTGCCCCTTCCAATAAACTCCGCACCATCAAAGATACGACTGCAGCTTGGAGTTCATCTTTACGCCCTTCCCGGAGAGAATCAATTGTCCTCTGTCGCCTCCGTCTTGGACACTGCAGGCTGACCCATGGATTTCTTTTACAAAATGACAATCCACCACATTGTGATTGTGGAGCCGTACAATCCGTGTCTCATATTCTGACTGAATGTCCTCTCCATTCGACACTTCGTGGCGACTATGGCCTACCGCCTGCATTGCCTTTAGTTTTGGCGGATGACCCACGGATGGTTGATCGCGTCCTTGCCTTCCTCCGTGAAAGTAGATTTTATTGTCAGCTCTAGGACTCGCTTGGTCTGGGTGAGTGGGTTTGTGATTCGTGGCTGATTGTGGGGTTTAGAGCCTTATCCCCATCAGCCCCCCCCCCCCCCCCCAATCTTTTACATTTTAATGTAGTTTTATTTCTCCCTGCTCTGGAGCTATGATACGTTGACCACTGTGCCATTAGTACCTTGTGGTTTAGGCTAGAGGTCGCTTCCAGAGCTGTGGGATCGGACACTGTAGCATTTGCTGCCCTGGGTTGGTCTTAGTCTTGTTGGCGAGTCGATTTTATTTCCTAGTGTAATGGTCTTTTGGCTTTCACCTATTTTTCGTTGGGTTCCGTGGCGTATACAATTTGGGGTTGAAGGGACTGATGACCTCGTTGTTTGGTCCCTCATGTCCACCACCACCACCACCACCACCACCACCACCACCACTCTTAGGACAGAGCCCTGTGGGACACAGTTCTCCTGAATGTGAGGAAAGCTCAAACAGGTACCGACCCTGGCACAAAAAGCGCGAAGGCAGAGAAAGAGCACCCCGTAAGCCCCATTCGTGCAATGTTGCCAGAATATGTCGATGCCAGGTGGTGTCTTACACTTTCCGAAGGTTGAAGAAGACTGAAACGAGGTGCTCATGCCAAGCGAAGGTGTTATGGATGGCTGACTCCAGTGATACAAGGTTGTCAACAGTGGATCAACCCTGACAGAAGGCCCCCTGTTGCGGGGCCAACAGGCTTCAGCCTTTGAGGATCCACACGTGTCACCGGCTGACCATATGTTTGAGGAGCTTGCATGCGACGTTGGTCAGGCTCTTAGTGTGGTAACTATTAGCCACCTGTGGATCAGCTCCAGGTTTCATCACACAGATAATGATGCTGTCCTGCCATTGGGATGGGAAAACACCTTCAACCCAGACACGGTTGAACAGGGTGAGCAGTTGGTGCTGAGAATCCGCAGCCAAGTGTTGAAGGAATTGGCTATGAACGCGGTCTGGTCCTGGAGAGGTTTTGGGGCATGCAGCAAGGGTACTCATGAATTCCCACTCACTAAACGGTGCATTATATGTCTCCTAGCGCCGCGTGCGGAATGATAACGGCTTTTGCTCGACTCTATTTTTAAGGGTGCGGAAGCCTACACTGTATGCTTCTGTTGCAGAAATACATGCGAAATGCACTGCCATATGTTCAGCAATAGTGCTGGGGTCTGTACTGATGGTTCCCTGAATGAGGAGACAAGGGATTCCTAGAGTTAGGCGGTATCCAAAGAGATGCCAGATTTGCGACCACACCCAAGAGGTGGAGGTGTGAGAACCAATAGTAGCAACATATCGCTCCCAAAAGTCCTGTTTACTCTGCTAGATCAGTCGTCGAGCATGAGCTCGATGATGTTTGAAAGTTATCAGGTGCTCAACAGAGGGGTGGAGTTACTGGCGCTGCAATGCTCGTCGACGATCCCGGGTGGCCTCAGCGATCTCTTGTGGCCGAAACAATGGCCACAGTGAGCTGGTGGACTGCTGCATCAACTTCAGTGGGAAGTTGAGCAGAAACCACAGCAGCTGAGGTATAAGCTGTCCAGTTGGCTGCTGGTTGAGGCTGAAGCAGAGAGACGGCGACAAGAAAGTGGTTGCTACCACATAGTTCATCATGTATGCTCCAACTGAGATGGGGAAGAAGGCGTGGGCTACAAAGTGAGAGGTCTATTGCTGAGAATGTGCCGTGTGCCACTCTGAAGTGCATGGGAGCACCAGTGTTTGAGGAGGCATACATCCAGCTGCGTTAAGACTGTCTCAAGATCCCTACCCCCCCCCCCCCCCCCCAGGGGGCCCACAGCTCTTTTGTGAGTACGTGTGTGGCGCGCACAGGGCCCCGAGCCGAAGCAGCCTTTCTTCCGCCCCAGGCTGCTTCACTTTCCCTCCCGGTTCATGCCTTCGCCCGGAGACGGGCGTCTTTGCGAGTTACGGTGGTGGTTTCTTGTCTTAGTTTCTCTTATTACTTGGTTTCTTCCTTTCCTAACCTTTGCTTCTGTCTTTCTCTCCTTGCTGTACTTTCCTAGCCTCCCTCTCATCCTCATTCGTCTCCGCTTCGGTGTTTGAGACACTTCTTTCTCTTCACTTTCTCTATTCTTCTTCTTTCCTCCCTGTGCGTGTCTGAAGGCCGATCCACGCATTATCATGCGTAGCAGGTGACGGGGTAATGCGTAATTCCCCGCCCCGGATAGACAAGTAGGGCACATATGTACCCCCTGGTAATGGCCAGGCCCAGGGAGGGGTAATTACCCGAGCTGGTACCTTCCGAACATGCCGATTGGTCCCTCCGTCAGTTCTCGGTAGGTGTGACCTGAGGTGTGAACAATCACCTAAGGCGGGTAAGCCCTCGGTGAGGGCCTCCATTAGGAAGGAGCGTGCCATCAGAGACTCTGGTAATCACGGGGGACACTTCCGCAATGACTTCCTTCTCTTCTTCTGTGACTTTGACCCAGAAACGAAAGATAGGTTCGCCTCGGCAAAAGAAAACTTTGTCCAATCTCCCGAAATTTCTAGTTGTCTCTCGAACCGACGGTAAAGATTTCAATTCTGTAAATCCTTTCGTCATTCAGAAAGGTGTTGATGCGATTGCTGCCCCTGTTAAGACATGTTTGCATCAGCGCAATGGTACATTGTTGCTGGAAGCGGACAGTGCCTTCCAGGCCCAAAAACTCATACGGACCACGTTGTTACACACGTTTCCTGTCAAGGTAGAAGCGCATCGCACGCTCAACTTGTCACGGGGGGTAGTTTTCACGAGATCCCTTGACGGGTTGTCTGACGAAGACATACAAACCTACAATCAGGGTGTAACAGCCGTGCAGAGGGTGTTGAAAAAGGTAGATAACCAGCTGACACCGACTCGTACTGTGTTTTTGACGTTCGACAGAGTTGAACTCCCGTCGAAGGTCAAAGCAGGATACGCAGTTATCTCCGTCCGCCCTTATATACCAAACCCAACGCGCTGTTTCCAATGCCACAGATACAACCACACCCGTCAATCTTGCCCTAATGCAGCAAAATGTGTCACTTGTGGTAGGGACGCCCATGAGGGGGATTGCCCACCTCCGTCCCCTCACTGCCTTAATTGCAACAGTGACCATGTGGCTTCCTCTCAAGACTGCCCTGTATATAAGGATGAAAAGGTCATCCAGCAAAATCAGCTTACGGAAAAGGTATCAACATCGGCTGCTCGAAAGTTGTAGGCGAGTCGAAAGCCCACTGTCCTCCCAGCGGGCACATACAGGAAGGTCCTCACCTCCACTCGACCTACTAAGGATGCCCGAAGATTACCCGTTCCACGTCCCTGCTTCCTCCTGCTGCTTCTAAAGTTCAGTCTTCATCAACCTCTAATAAACCGCGGGCATGTAAACAAGATGCCCGGACTTTGAAAAAGGAACCCGTCCGTGAAGATTTTCTGCGTTCTCAGGCTTCTCAACCGTCAACTGCCTCTTCTCACCGTCACGCTTCCAGAAGAGCCAACAAGAAAGAGTTCCTCTCATTCCCCGCCGAGGCGTGACCCATCCATCACGCCGCCCGACAGTAGTCAGCCCCGATCATCTTCTGTCTCGCCGGGACACACTACTGTTAGCCAGGAAACCGGCATTAGCTGCCCCTCCTGATAAGGTCGGGAAGGTGGCAGATGTATCGTTTGAACCTATGGAACATGACTCTCTGCCTCTAGATGGCGACAGTAGTGCTCCCTTGAAGTCCGGTCCTCAGCGGCCGTCGAGGTGACCTAGCTTGCTTGCTCCTCTTTACCTTTTTTTCTTCTCTCATTTTTTATCATGGCGCTCCTTCAATGGAATATTCGCGGCATTCGTTCCAACAGAGATGAATTGAAACTTCTACTCAGACTGTACCATCCATTTGTGGTCGGGCTTCAAGAAACGAAGTTACGCCCACGCGACAACATAGTTTTTTCCCAGTATACCTCCATGCGTTTTGACCTGCCCCCTGTGGAGGGTATTGCAGCCCATGGAGGGGTTATGTTGCTCGTTAGAGATGACATATAGTACCATCCTATTCCACTGCACACTCAACTACAGGCAGTTGCCGTCCGCATCATTCTTCCCACCTTTTCCTTCTCCCTGTGTAACATCTATACCCCATCATCTTCTGCCTTTACTAGGACAGATGTGCTGCACCTTGTTGCCCAACTTCCTTCCCCCTTTTGTTGATAGGTGATTTCAACGCCTACCACCCACTATGGGGTCCTCCGGCCTCTTGCCAGAGAGGCTCCCTTTTAGCGGACATTCTCAACCATCTTAATCTTGTCTGCCTAAACACAGGTGCACCAACCTTTCTTTAAGATACGACGCATACCTACTCTCACTTGGACCTCTCGATATGTACTGCTCAACTTGCGCGTCGTTTTGAGTGGTATGCTCTCTCTGATACATACTCGAGCAACCATTTCCCCTGCATAATTCATCTCCTTCATCATACCCTACGTCCGTGTTCCACTAGTAGGAACATCTCAAAAGCTGACTGGGGACTGTTCTCCTCACTGGTGGTTTTTCATGATGGGAACTTCCCCACCTGTGACAGTCAGGTCGAATACCTCACGGAAGTCATTCTCAATGCTGCCGAATATTCCATTCCACGCACGTCATCTTCTCTACGTCGAATCTCAGTCCCCTGGTGGACTGCAGCATGTTGCGATGCTGTTAGAGCCCGGAGACGTGCTCTATGCACCTTTCGTCGCCATTCAACGTTTGCGAACTGTATTAACTACAAAAGTCTACTTGACTCGATTCAATGCCGTTGACTCATCAAGGAAAGCAAACAGGCCTGCTTGATTGCTTTTACTAGTTCATTTAACAGACTTACTCCTTCTTCTATTGTCTGGGGGGGCCTGCGTCGGTTATCTGGCACAAAGGTCCACTCCCCAATTCCTGGCTTGACCGTCGCAAATGAAGTCTTCATAGACCCAGCCAATATATCCAACGCTCTGGGTCAATCTTTTGCGGAAGTCTCGAGCTCCACACATTATCACCCCGCCTTTCTCCCTCAAAAACAGACAGAAGAGGCACGACCACCTTCCTTCCAATCTCTCAATCGGGAAAGTTACAATGCCATCTTCACCATGCAGGAGCTTCAACGTGCTCTCTCTGTGTCCCGATCTTCTGCTCCAGGGCCTGATGCAATTCATATACAGATGCTGAGAAACCTCTCTCTTGTGGGTAAATGTTTTCTCCTTTGCACTTATAAACGCATATGGATTGAAGGTCAGGTCCCCACACGCTGGCGTGAAGCAATTGCTGTTCCCATACCAAAACCAGGGCAGGACAAACATCTTCCTTCGAGTTATCGCCCCATTTCTCTCACCAGCTGCGTTTGCAAGGTGATGGAATGCATGGTTAATGCTCAGCTGATTTGGCTACTCGAATCTCGCCATCTCCTTACCAATGTCAAGTGCGGTTTTCGTAGGCATCGTTCTGCTACGACCACCTCATTACATTGTCGACCTATATTATGGATAACGTTTTGCGTAAGCGCCAGACGGTGGCTGTGTTTTTTGATTTGGAGAAGGCTTATGAGACCTGTTGGAGGGCGGGTATTCTCCACACGCTCCATACACGAGGCTTTTGTGGCCGCCTCCCCATTTTTATACAAGCATTTTTACTAGATCGAAGGTTCCGTGTATGATTGGGCTCTGTTTTGTCGGACATATTCCGCCAGGAGAATGGGGTGTCACAAGGATCTGTGTTGAGTGTGGCATTTTTTGCCATAGCAATTAACCCAATTATGGATAGTCTTCCGGCCGACGTGTCTGGCTCCCTTTTTGTGGACGACTTTGCGATTTACTGCAGTGCCCAGAGAACTTGTCTCCTGGAACGGTGTCTCTTCAGCATTGTCTCGACCGTCTGCACTCTTGGAGTGTCGCCAATGGTATCCGGTTCTCCAGTGAGAAGACAGTCTATATAAATTTCTGGAGATACAAAGAGTTCCTTCCACCGTCTCTCCATCTTGGCCCCGTTACCCTGTCTTTTGTGGAGACAACGAAATTTCTAGGGCTAATATTGGACAGGAAACTCTGCTGGTCCCCGCATGTGTCATATCTGGCTGGCCTGTGTTTTCGTTCCCTTAATGTCCTCCGTGTTCTTAGCGGTACGTCATGGGGAGCGGATCGAACCGTCCTACTGCATCTCTACTGGTCCACTGTCCGCTCAAAATTGGATTACGGAAGCTTCGTTTATTCTTCCGCACGGCCATCCATTTTACGCCGCCTAAACTCGATTCATCATTGGGGGTTACGCCTGGTGATAGGAGCTTTTTACACAAGCCCTGTTGACAGCCTCTATGCCGAAGCTGCCACATCACCTTTACCATATCGCCGCGACCTATTACTGTGTCGGTATGCATGCCATTTGCTTTAGATGCCTCACCATCATTCCCATCCATCGTTCTTTGACGACTCCCTTGATAGCCAATATGGGCTGTCTCCGATTGCCCTGCTCCCTCCTGGAGTCCATTTTCGTCGCTTGCTTCGGCAGCTCGATTTTACTCTCCCTTCCACATTTCAAATAGGTGAGAGCCCATTGCCACCTTGGCTTCAGGCTCATGTTCGCGTTCACCTCGAACTCACCTCACTCCCGAAGGAGAGCACTTTGGATGCTTTATACTGCTCGCGGTTTCTTGAACTTTGTGCACGGCTCGAAAATTCAGTTTTCATATATACGGATGGCTCAAAGACCAATGACGGTGTCGGATGTGCGTTTGTCGTTGGGGATGACTGTTACCAGTACAGGCTTAATGCCCACTGCTCGAATTTCACAGCGGAGGTTTTTGCTCTCTATCAGGCTGTACTCTTCATCCGTCGACACCGTTCTCGTTCTTATGTTATCTGCTCTGACTCCCTCAGTGCCATCCAGAGTCTGAGCGACCCCTTTTCAGCCCATCCTATTGTGCACCGAATCAACTGATCCCTTCAGTTATTAGCTTCTGACGGCCCTCGCGTTCACCTCCTGTGGGTACCTGGCCACGCAGGCGTTTCTGGTAACGAGGCTGCTGATGCCGCTGCCAAGGCTGCAACTCTCTTACGTCGGACAGCTACATACTGTGTCCCATTGCATGATATTCGAGGGGCTCTTTCGCAGCGCCTTATATCGTCATGGCATAATGTGAGGTCTTCACTTACTAATAATAAGCTCTGGACCATTAAACCGCTCCCAGTGGCTTGGATGACCTCATCACGCCGCTCGCGGCGAGAAGAGATCATCTTGGCCGGGTTGCAGATCGGACATTGCCGGTTCAGCCACTGCCACTTGCTCAGTGGTGACCCCACACCGTTATGTTCCTGTGGCCACCCGCTGTCGGTGCGCCATGTTTTATTGTCGTGTTCAAATTTTACTCCTGTTTGGCTTGCACTACATCTGCCGGACACATTGGAACAAATTTTAGCTGATGACGTGCGGGCTGTTGCTCAAGTATTGAATTTTATCAATTTGACCAATTTGTCAAGGAACATTTAGCTCTTCGCTTTGTTGTTTTTTATTCTATGTTTTTTGCTGTTTTTATATAGTCTTCTTATCCTTGGGTATATCCCAGTTTTGATTTGGGCGCTAATGACCTTAGTAGTTGTGCGCCCTAAAACCACAAAAAAAGGATGATCCCTACCACAACCCCGATACCTGTGTGCCACTCCACTAAGAGTGGTTGGCATTGAAGTCCCCCAGAACGATGAATAGTCTGGGAAGCCTCCATAGTCATTTGATCTCAATCCCATTCACCGTATAGGGACTTTGTGTAAGAAGACTTGGTCAGACCTTCCTCCAGGAACTATAAATGCCCAATGGGATTTGGTTAATTATTTAATATGGGAGAATTGCTGTGAATTAGTACTTTTTCTGCAGACTTGTGAATTCTATGACTCAAAGGATTCAAACTGTTATTGATTCCAGTAGCATGTGGACAAAATACTGTAGCAACTGCATTTTTTGTGAAAGACCTACATAGTTAATAGGCCTACAATATTAAATTCAAAATCTACTTGCGGCTACACTATTTGTATTATTATGGAAGGTCTGATATATATTACCTTCCAAGAAAGATTATTTTTTACACCAAATACACAAAGCATAATTATATATTTACTGAAGACAATATTGAGAAAAGTAAAAGAAAATATATTTAAATAACAGAAAGTAATTAAAAAAGACATATTTTTGATGCCAAAAAGGCTGCGGTGAGATTCAATCTGACACTTACTACAGCTATCAGTACAGTGAGCCGATATGCTAACAAGGAGTTATTTATCTCTTATTTTAAACCCTACTGTAGTTGAAGAATTAATATTGAACTGGAAATGACATATGATTGTCACGTCCACTTGCACTTGTAAATCGGTCACATTATACCTCTTAGCTGAAAACTGTAGACTTGGAACACCAGATGACGGTCAAAGTAATTACAAATAAACAACACCCATTGTCAATATTTTTATTATTAGTATTTGTCAGTTTGTTTAATGATTAGACTTTTACGGTGGGCGTTTCAAAAGTCTGTGCAAAAATAAAAACTACTAATGTGTTTGGGGAAAAACATTTTTATTTTTTGACACCATCTCCTTTTAGACTTATACACTTCATCCAACACTGTTGTAATTTGTTGATCCCTTCCAAATAATAGGAATTGTCCAAACCTGCAAAATAGCTATTATTTTCTGCCATCACTTTCTCGTTAAAGTGAAATCTTCGTCCCACCTGTGTTTCTTCAAATTGGGGAACAAATAGTAGTTGGAGGTAACCAAGTGTGGAGAATAGTAGGGATGTGAAATGAGTTCTTGGAATCCTATTTCCGATAATTTTGCAACCACAACCGCTGAGGTGTGTACTGGTGCAGTGTCATGATGAAAAAGACCTTTTTGTGGACAAATAGCTGGCGTATTTCTTGCAGCTCTGTTTTCAGACGGTTCAATAATGATGAATAATATGCTCCTGTAGTAGTTTTACCCTGTTCCAGATAGTCAATGAGAATTATCCCTTGCAAATCCCAAAAGGCCGTCACCATAACCTTTCTGGGCGAAGGACCGGTCTTCACCTTTTTTGGTGCACATTCTCCCTTGGTAACGGATTGTTTGGATTGTTCTTTGGACTCAGGAGTATAGTAATGCATCCATGTTTGATCCACAGTGACGAAGCGACGCTTAAAGTCCTGCGGATTCTTCCTGAACAGCTGCAAACCTTCCTTGCAACACTTCACACGATTCCGTTTTTGGTCAAGCGTTAGCAATCGTGGCACCCATCTTACGGATAGCTTTCTCATGTCCAAATGTTTATGCGAAATATTATGTACCCATTTATTCCAGATGCCCACAGCACTAGCAATCTCAAGCACCGTAACTCTTCTGTCATCCATCACCACATCATGGATTTTATCAATGATTTCTGGAGTCGTAACCTCTACATGGCGTCCAGAACATTCAGTTTACTTGTGCTCATATGGCCACTCCAAAAATTTTGAAACCATTTGTAAACTGTTCTAATTGAAGGTGCAGTCGCCATAATGTTTATCAAGCTTTAATCACCTGAGGCGTTTTGCAAATCATAAAGTAATCTTTAATTACCACCCGAAATTCTTTTTTGTACATTCTTTGATAATCGTACGACTTCCTTGATTCACATGAATGCCAAACACATATAAATAGACCAATGTGGCTGAAACTTGGTGTGCGTTCTTTTCAAAGCTGCTACTAACTAAACATGACCTCGATACACACCAGTGGTGCAATTTCTCAGACTTTGCATGGACTTTTCAAACACCCCTTGTATAAAATGGAATCTTTTGAAGTAATATGGAACCTATAAAAGCCTACCGTTGCACAATTTGTAGTAAATTAAGGTGTAAAGTATTACCTGCAATGGTCTAAATAAATAAATAAATAGACAATCGAATCCATTTAGATTCAAACACTCATCCTTCATGTTCATAAACAATCAGCCATTCCACTCAGCCATTGAAGCAGATATGCATCTGTTGTGCTCAAATAATGATTTTCAATAGGAAGTATGTGATAAGTTAAATTGTAGTGGATCTCGGCATATACTGTATCCTGGCTATTATATTGTGTCCATTTGCTGATGTAAACAAGAAGCTGAAGCTCCACAGACTGTTAAAGTTTGTAATACTGGCACTTCTGAACCTCACTGTTCTTGGACTGCATTAAAGACCTTGCTGTTCTGTACCCTAAACATCCTATCCTATCTGTTCTTGGACTCTTAAAATAATTCATGTCTGGCAATCTTTGAGACTCTCATTAGACATGATGATTTGTGACAGAGACCACTTTTCAGTTATTTCCCCTTCCACACTGTACTTGGAAGTGTGCTAGTACCGTGTGGTGTGAAGGAGAACTGTGAAGTTTACGAGTTAGAAGTGGGGCACTGGCAGAAATAAAGCTGTGTTTGAGCAACTTGACTTGCTCGCTAAAGGCAGAGATCCCAGATTCAAGAATCAGTCTGTAATTCATAGTAGTAATGTGCTAGGAATTTTCAAATTGGCATACACTGTATTGCAGAGTGAAATGAAATTGGTATATATATCCATTGTCTGACTGTAGAGACAATAATTACGTCAGTTCTTGTACTAGCAATGTGTAACATTTTGTTAAGAATCCTCTGTTGTATGTAGTATTCACAAAAGCTGTAATAAAATATATAATTTGAAGTTTACAAGGTAAGGAAATAAATGTGATGTGTCAAATTTGTATAAATTCTCTCTCTCTCTCTCTCTCTCTCTCTCTCTCTCTCTCTCTCTCTCTCTCTCTCTCTCTCTCTCCCTCTCCCCCCCCCCTCTCCCCCCCTCTAAGATCGATGTTTTGTGAGATTTATTGTTGTGTAATTGTAATTTATAGTCTGCATTTAATTGTTTCAGAGAATACCACAACAAATGAATGGCAGTGACTGTGGTGTGTTCTCGTGTACATATGCTGAATTTATATGCCGTAATGCAGCATTCCGATTTTCTCAGAAGGATATGCCATACTTCAGACGAAAAATGGTGTACGAAATACTTTCCAAGGAGTTAATGATGTGATACTAAAATATCTATTGTATGATACATTTACATTGCATTTCACACAAGCTTCACAAATTATATGACTGATAGGATAATTAAATTAATTTATTTGTGTTTGTGCAGATTGATGCAGTTTTGTAGGTTAAGCAGACACACAGTGAAGAACAGTCTGTTTATGAACTTGAGTCAGATTTCTTTTCTTTCGCTTATAAATCAAGAAAATTAAAGAGCTTTGTATTGTGCATTGAGGAATCATTTTATACGGTTTCCTAAAATTCCAGCTATGTTAATCGACATTAACTGTAATTAATGTGTGGAACAATAAAGAGCTTTATTTTTCAATTTTTATTTATTTATATCCTTTTTTCCTCCAGTTAACATCCCTACTAAAGTTCACCTAAACAGCTTTAACAAACTTTTTACATCCTAGATATCAAAGTGACTATCAATATTAGATTGTACTTCGACATTGTTTATTAAAACGTTTTTGCATGCTTGATATCAGACTAAATGAGATGTTGTAAATGAGACCTATGTCCTCATAGTTGAATAATTACTATTACAACAACAACAACAACAACAACAACGACTGCTACTGCTACTACTATGACTGTTGTTGCTCTTGCTGCTGCTGCCAATAATTTGTATTTCCATTTCCAAAAATGTATGAATGCTATAAATGGTGGTATATTGTAAATCACTCCATACATAAGGCACTCATTTGATAGGCACTATATGCACGAAAGAGGGTATAATAATCTTGTTATGTTGACAGTTGTAGGTGGTAGTGCAGTGTGTGGAAAAAATTGTCAAAATGTTTTCATATTCTACTACTGTTTACTATATTTTTCTCATACTTTTCAAGGATAGATGGGGTAACAGCAAATCCCCTAATAACATTTTTACACACACACACACACACACACACACACACACACACACACACACACCTCTGAACTCCCTCTTTTTGTTCTTTTTTCAGTCCCTCTGCTCCTTCCCTTTACTTTCCTAGCTGCATCTCAAATTCCTGTCAGAGCTTTTACACTCTGCCATGCTGTGCAGTTTGTTGCATCCCCGCATCCCCTCATTTGCTTGTCATCCCCGCCCCCCCTCCCTTGCCCACTCACTGTGAAGATGCTAGTTGGTATGGGCGGTCAGAGAGTTATGTCTGAGTGATTGTGTGTGTGTGTGTGTGTGTGTGTGTGTGTGTGTGTGTGTTTTCATTTTTTTCTGAAGAAGAGTGTGGCCGTAAAGTGTATTGTCTATTCTGCTTGCCTGTTTGTGGCTCAATGAATTGCTACCAACCCATATTATTAATATTCCATTGTTAGACAGTACATAATAGATTTCATGATTACCATTTTTATAATAACTAGAAGCTCCTCAAGAGATTAATTAGTGTTTCGTTTTCTTGTAGTTTTTCTGTAATATCCACAAAGATGATTTCAAACGATTTTACAGTCATAAAAAAGGTGTTTCTTTCAAACGGCTTTCTGACCTGACTTGTGAGTGAACAAGCACTTTGTTTCTTCAAAGGTTCAGAAGCTGTATTCAGCAGTGGAAGACAAAACTTCAGTCAGATTATTATGCTCTGAAGCAAGACCTCAGAATTTAATATCAAAAACAACAACAACAAATTATAATATTTAAGGTTTCGAAGCTCTTGAAGTTAGTGTGTAAAATGTTCAATGTATATATGCCCTAGGGCAACCGGGAACTTCAGGAATTTTTTCCTCTTTGCAAAATCCATAATTTTTGTTAGAAGTCCATAAGTAGTTTTAATTTTTTTCCATGTTTGTAATTTGTACTGGTAATAACTGGCACTAACAAATAATTTTATTTTAGATCATTACTGCAGCATTAAAAGATAAACAAGACATTAATGGCAAAATGAAACTTTAGTTGGAAAGAAAATGCTTGATTTACATAAACAAAATGCAATGCACCTGAGTTCCAACCAACAGCAAAGTGTGTAAAGGCTTTAGGATGTAAACTTTGCAGTACTTTCAAGAACAAAACTTATGCTTCTGCTGCTGGTGGTGGTAAATATGATGGAACTGCTGATTCTAGTCAGAATTTCATTGACATTATTTTTGTTCCATGAATTTACAACTTCAGAATTCGGTGCCAAGACAATTGACCTTATTGCTGTAATGTGGTTTGAATCATAACTGCCCATAATTCTGGAGGTTATCCTAGATTAGCATATCTTGAAGGCAGACATTTCATATAATTTATTTTAAGTCTTCAAATTCTTTGCCACTGGTTTTTCCCACTAATCTCCAATGCTTCCTTAAATATCTTCTCAGAGTGAGAGGATTCAGTCAGTTAAGTCTTCTTACAAGTGCTTTATGTAAAATCATCAACTTCATTTCTTACTCACAGGCAGACTTAATTTCAGGGAGAAGGAAAATCCTGTGTTGCTCTACTGAATAACAACAGTAGCCTCGAAAAATTTACAGGTATGCAGCCAGGTATCAAAATTGACGTCGGCCGATATTTTGGTAGGAGACCACTCAGCCATTTTAAAAGTGAAACAGCAGTGAGGAAGCAATGGGCAATGATCTTTAAAACCTCGGTTTTCAATGAGTAAACAAGAAAGACAACACACACCAAGAAAGCAAGTAAGCACATAGTGCCGACATGACCAAAGATGAAAACGGTCAGGATATTGATAATAAACATCATTATTATCGACGGATGAGGTCGGATTATTTTTGTGCCTCTGTTTTTTGACAAGTGAGAGAGCAGGGTCCCGTGTGGAATTTAAGCAAAACCCTTCATCACTATTCATAAGGTTGTCAGCTAGTTTTATTTCTATTGCTTCCTTGATAACACAGTCCCAGTAGCTGGAAGTGCATGCCAAAATTTCCATTTTGTTATTTTTCATAGGGTGGCGCGTGTCAAGACAGTGTTCAGCCACAGCAGATTTGTTTGGCTGTTGTAAACGTGTGTGACATTGATGCTCAATAGTCCTAATAGTTTGATCAATATATGACATGCCACAGCTGCATGAGCTACGATAGACACCCACCTTGCGCAAACAGAGATCATCCTTAATGGATCCCAACATTGCCTTAATTTTACATTGTTTTTATGCAAATGTGGCCAATCTTGTTGGAAGTGCTGCCAACGTATGCAGATAGGCCACTGACGTGGATGCCGACTCTGTGCTATCATCACTAGCCTGTTGCACCTGTGGTCGATAGCAGAACGCTGCCCTTCACTATAGCCATTCTGTTGAAAAGTGGCCTTCAGATGGGACAGCTCAGTGGGCAAACTTTCCGGGTCACAAATGACATGACCCCTATGCACTAAGATTCGAAGAACCCTTTCACGTTGAGCTGGATGGCGACAAATATCAGCTTGCAGATACAAATGAGTATGAGTTGGCTTCCTATAAACAGCATGTCCCAATGTACCATCTACCTTCCTCCTGACCAACACATCAAAGAAGGGAAGGCACCCATTCTTTTCCATTTCTATTGAGAAACGGTTGTTAGGGTGGATTGAATTGAGATGTGCCAAAACCTTATTCAAGATCTTACTACAATGAGGCCAAACAACAAAAGTGTCATCTACATATATGAAAAGACAAGCATGTTTCAATGCCGCTGAACCCAGTGCATGATTTTAAAAGTCATCCATGAATAAATTAGCAAAGTCACAAAGGACTTCCCATTACAACTCCGTCTGCTAATAGTACTCGTCATTGAATAAAAAGTAAGTGAAAGTCAAAACATGTCAAAATAAATTTGTTACATCAGTACCAAACTTCACCTCAATTAGTTGCAATGAATCAGACAGAGGTACACGAGATAAAAGAGAAAGCACAACAAAACTAACTAAAATATCCGAGTCATCCAGGTACAATCCTTCCAATCGACGTAAGAAATCCGCTGAGTTCTTAATGTGATGTTCACAATGGTCTACTAGTGGGCTCAACAAACCAGGAAGGTGTTTTGCTACACAATATGTGGGAGCACCAGTGTTTGACACAATAGGCCTAAGAGGGCACCCATTTTTATGAACCTTTGGAAGGCCATATAATCTAGAAGGTACAGCACAATAAGAATTAAGGCTCTTGATAGTTTCCTGTGACAAAGAACTTTTCTTAAGGAGGTTATTGGTCTTCCTGTAGGGTCAGCAGAAATCTTGAAATATGCTGCATTAGAAAGTAAACACTGCAGTTTCTTAGGATAATCCTGCTTGTTTAAAACAACAGTACCATTTCCCTTGTCCGCAGGTAAAATAACAATATCAGAATCCATCCTAAGTGAACATAAAGCAGCTGCCTTAAGCTGCTGTTATATTACTCACAGGCGGACATGCCAAAGTCAGCACACGACAAGTTTTTCTCTTAACCTCCTCGTTAGTGTCGGAAGGTAGTTTAAAAGATGCCTGTTCAATAGAACTAACAAAATCAACAAAAGGTTTGTGTTTAGGTGTCATTGCAAAATTCAAACCTTTCCCCAGAACGGTTAGAGCTGTGTCGTCAAAGGTTTTCTCTATGAGATTAACCACAGAATGTCGAGTTGTAAAAGCAGACCCTAAGCTTTGGAACCGTTCAAACTTCACCAAATGCCAGGCCATTACAGTTTGAAATTCCCAATCGGATTGTGACCAGGAAGTACTGTCCAACCATTCCCAAGAAAATTCCAAAATTTTGGAGGCAATGTACAAATGAAGCCGAAATAATTCCTTGGACACAAAATTTAATTCTCGGAGGGTGTAATGAATCCTCTGGCAGATAAGACCTAAGCCAGTACGTTGTTTAATGGGTTCAGTGGCAGGAGAATTGATATGATGCACAACTTTGGCAAAAGTTGGAACAAAGCTATTATCCGACATTTCAACAAAAATGTCAAAGAACATTGCAATCTGACCCTGCTGCTATGAAACTTATCTAACTTCCGCAAACAATGATACATTTCTTTCCTGTAGAGGTAATCAATGTGATTCCTGGCGGTTTGTGCAAGGCGGGTGTCTATCATATCTTATGCAGCTGTGACATGTCATACACTGTTCAAACTATTAGGACTGTTAAGGACCGTTGTATTGAGCAACAGTGTCACACACGTTTACAACAGCCGAACAAATCTGCTTTGACTGAACACTGCCTAGCACAGGTCACCCTATGGAAAACAACAAAACAGAAATTTTGGCACGCACTTCCAGCTACTGGGACTGTGTTATCAAGGAAACAATAGAAATAAAACTAGCTGACAACCTTATCAATAGTGATGGAGGGTTTTGCTTAAATTCCGCTCGAGATCCTGCTCTCTCACTTGTCAAAAAACAGCGTCACAAAACTAACCCGACCTCATCTGTCAATAATAATGATGTTTATTATCGATATCCTGACCGTTTTCATCTTTGGTCATGGCGGCATTATGTGCTTGCTTGGTGTGTGTTTTCTTTCTTGTTTACTGAGTGCTCCCCCTCGCAGACAAAAATGAGGGCACTGCGATCTAGATAGACCCTCCTGAATTTGGGTCCTGGACCAGCGTCCCCTCCAATCTCTTCAAAGAGGGCCATTGTTTACTCATTGAATGTACTTTAACTTTTTAAATACATCTTTAATTACTTTTTTTCCATTCTTTAGTTCCTTAAATAGCTCATATTCTTTTTCTGGTTTCAAGCAAAATATATATCAAATTTCACCTAAATTGGGTCAAAAGTTTAGCCAAGGAAACATTAGTTACCAACATTAGTTACCATATTTAACAGTATTAACACAGTGAGTCACCATACTTAACCTCCTAATTTTTGCTTATACATTTTGAGCAGTGCTCCAAAAAAGCAGGAAGCTACATTTCTGGATACAATATTGGATGAATGTAAATAGTATTGTTTAGAGTGATTCATAATTTTGCAACAAGGAGTGTTTGTAGTCAAGAAATAACAACAAAGTAGACTTTCTGTTCCTTCCTAACGTCCCTAGGAGTTATGAAATCTTAGATTATAAAAATTTTAATTGCAACTCTGTTGTGATGTAAGTATAATAATGAAAACTGGATTTTTTCCTTAAGACCAAAATGTTACTATTGAACAACAGAATCCTGGCTTTTTGTAGAAAGTCTTTGTTATCCAACAATGTGAAGTTTTATTCACTACACTTCCAGTCAAGCCTCTGAATGTACAATGTACAAAACTTGTACAGAATATTCTTTTGTTCACTCCATTTTGTATTGTTTAAAGTAAAATACTTATTATTTAACATACAAAATAAGCTGTTGCAACTGCAGATGAAGAGAAAAGGTACACAGGCACGATGACAGAACATTAAAAGCAATAGAAGTTTCCCCAACAGATCAGAAACAAGTTCTGCAATTGTTTGTACCTCTTTAATTTAAGTTTTGAAGAAAAAGTAATTTTATTTACAATAATACATATGTATTGAGAAGTGGACAGAAGTATAAGAAAGTGTGAATCCTTATATATGATGCCATATTGTTACATTTCAAGAGAATCAGAATTAGAATTTTATTCTCTCATAACATACAAGTTAAATAATTGATTTAGTGTACAGGAGACTCATCAGTTTAAAATAATAATATATACACACAATGTAGTTATAAAATCACAGTACATAATTATATGTTTTTATCCTGCTCAGATACTTAGATTATCATTTAAGAATTCATCAATTGAATAATAGCATTTTTGTACCAGAGTGCTGTATAATTTTCTCTTCATTGATTCAGTTCCAACCTTTCAAAAATGTGTGTTTTTTTTTTTTAATTTATTACATATTTTCATTCACATATATTGTGGAGCATGGACATATAGATTTAGTCTGTGTGTAGGAAGCATGAAACTGTCTTTATTCATTGTTTCATAACTGTGCTGGAAGTTATGAAGAAAGAGTTCTGGATTATTGTTTATGAAAAAAATTGTTATTTTAAGTACAGTGAGGGAACCTTCAGTATATTTAGATCTCTTAATAATGGCCGATAGGATTCTCTTGCCTTTGCACTACACGTTTCTAATAATTTTTTCTGCAGGGTTAATATTCTCGTCATAGTGTTAGCATTTCCCTAAAATATGATACCATATCTCACAATTGACTCAAAATAGCTATGGTACACTATTTTTCTTGCGTCTAAACTAATTACATTGGCTAGGATGGATATACCAAATGCAAGTCTGTTTAATTTGATTTTTAGCTAGTCTATGTCTGAGGACAAGGATAGATTTCTGCCCAGTTGCATTCCCAAGAATTTAACATGATTTGCTTCAAGTAGTTGTGTTTAATCTATATATCATTTAATTTAGAAGTCACTTCAATGGTAAGAGCAGCCTTTATTACACATGTATTCCTAACTATTTCTTTTGAATATATTTTAAATCAGTTATTTTCTACTCTTTTTTTTATACTTAATTTACTATATGTTGATAATGTACATGCTGGAAATGCAAAAGTATAATAAATATATTGCATTCAGCATCTCTGACTTTGCATGTCACCCATCCTCACCTCATGCCTTAGGTTGTGAGTAGCTTTTCCTTTCTGTTCACATTTCCTTCCCTCCTCTCTTTTTGATGAAGGAATATATTTCCGAAATCTAGTGTCCTCATTTATTTTCATTTCCATTTATGTCTTTTTTTGTGTGACTATTGACAGTACAGAACTAAGGTAAGTACTGGCCAGTCACTCTGTATCTCTTGAATAATATTTTCGCATCTCAGTGGAGAATTAGTCAGATCCAATTATAATAAATAATCCTATAAGTATAAATATAATTAAAACAGACATTGTTTTCTCCCCACATGGGATAACAGTGTTGCTCCAGGTGTCACAGGGTAACTTCGTCCGTAGTTACAGGTTAATGATCACTGGTATTGGTAAACAGCATAGCATCCTTTTCTTCCCACCACATCTCTACAGCTATACCTTGTGACTGTTGGCAAAACAGTGATGGCTTGAAGTTTTGCTTATGATTATAAGGCATTTTGCTGAAGGGAAGTAACAATAAATTTTACTTGTACTAATCATTAGTTTAAAATAGTGGCACTTCCTGAAAACTGCTTAGATGTTGTTTATATTTTGTTTGCCAACAGGCACATGGTTCTATGTTGCAACTGCACTAGGTGTATAGCAGCTTGTAGTGTTACAAGGTTCAGTACATGTCTCAAGCTCGAGTCAATATAATCAAATCATTTATTTATGAGGTATTAAGTTCTTTAATGCTAGAAACTGTCCAGGGAACTCTTGTCTTTGCAGGTTCCAGGCAAACACAGTGTTTGAGCTGCTACATCTAAGAAACTCTAGGATGCACAGAACTACTTATACCTAGAAGCTCCATGGCAGAATAAATACGAAAAGTGTATTGTTTAAGCTATATGTTCTGTAAGAGTATTTTGTATTATCACTGTTACATTGGTCTTTATAGTGTAAAGTCATTTAACACGTTTGCTGCGGCTGACGCTTATAAGCGTTTCCTCAATCAACATGCCAGAGCTGCCGACGCTTATAAGCAGTGCATTCGCTAGCTGAGTATTTGCTTTAGTTTGTTCAGCTGTGCACATGTGTTAGTACAAGCTACCAAAAAGTATCATGTAATGTTTTACTGTCTGCAGTTGTGTGTTTTTGTTTTTAGTGGTTTGCTATAAAAACATTGTATATACACCTTGCAAACTTATTTGTTATATGGGATTGGGTTTCCATAGCATCACATTGCAGATGAGACTTGTTCCTTTTTCTCCGTTTGATAAACCTTTTGGTGTTTTCAGACTTTAATTTTTTTCTCAATGAAGCAGGTTAATCTCATAGTTTGCAATAAAAGCAATAAATCAGAGGTGTTGTTAGAATTGTTTGTAATAGATGCATATGATGCTTATAAGCCTCAGACTGCTTGCAGCATTTATAACATAATTGGTGTGCAACTGAAGCGTACTTGTATTTCTATATCTAGCGCCACCTCTTGTGCAGACGTTATATTTGCTTTCAATATTACATGTTTCGCAGGGGTCTGATTTCAGCTATCCACGCACATGCGTTTACAGGTGTCCACCTAAAGCATTAGTGGCCCTCACTGGTGACCACAGTGAGCTATCCACGCACATGCGTTTACAGGTGTCCGCCTAAAGCATTAGCGGTCCTCACTGGTGACCACAGTGAATGTGTTAATGTACCACATTTAGTGATGTAATGAGAGGGAATAAAACTTTGAAATGAATTCAAAATATAAGGAGGAGTTATTTATGGTGTAAAATGGAATTAATAATATAAGTTTATACAGTAACTGAATCTAGGAAAGAGTGAAGTCTGATAATATGAGTTGCAGAAACATCTTTATGGAAACAAATTAGCTGGTTCCGTCATAAGTAAAAACATTTTGGCTGCTAACTTTGAACAATCAATCTCTTCATAATAAACATCAAGTGCGGTGTCTATGTAATTTCACCATTGAGACATCACAAGCTCTACTAGTGGTTTTGGTCAAAGCTAAAAGCTTAAATATCAGCATTGCACCTTTATTTACTGTAATACTACAGAAAACAGGCATTCTACAGATCGGATAGGTAAGTTAGAAAGTTTGAAAAGAAAAATGGGTAGGGTAAAGTTAGATATGGTAGGGATTAGTTAAGTTCGGAAGCAGGATCAACAGGACTTTTGGTCAGATGAGTAGGGTTATAAATACAAAATCACTATGTCTGATAATGCCTCTCCAGGGGACACCACATTGATGAAGCACTGTCCGTGCTGGTGGAGAGGCTTGCGTATCCGTGTGAAGCAGAGGGCTATACCGAAGGTAGAGAACCTACTGCCGGAAAGGCCTCAGCTGATGGATCAGACCAAGCGTGTCCCACAACGTCCCGTCTTCCTTATCCTCTCCCAGTCCTTTCCCAATTCCTTTCCCAACCCAAGGTGTGATGCGATCCGTGCCGAGGGGTGCTTGGCACATGGGTGGATGTGTCTCGAACGGAGCCTCAGGGATACTAGGCGACCTCCCTGAGTAAGTAGCCTTGCACTGCGTGAGGTTATCGTGGTGTGGACCATATAAATCCCCAAATCTTGTGGGACTAAGATGAACACGGAGAAAGAAAGTATTTTAAAAGAATCTGAGGGGCAATCTGAGACCTCAGATACTCAGACATCGGGATCAGGACTGATGGAGTGCACTCCTACTTCTGAATCAGGGTCTAGACCTGAGCAAGAAGTGGGAACTGTAACAGGGAAGTTGGACCAGATTAGGATTAAGGCCTTGTCTGGGGCTCAGAGGAGGAAACTTCTCAAGGAACAGAAACAAAAGGAAGGAAAAGAATGGCTTCCTAAGCATAAGTGGAGGGAATCAAAATGGCTTCTACATCTACATCTACATACATACTCCGCAATTCACCGTAAGGTGCGTCGCGGAGGGTACACTGTACCACTACTAGGCATTTCCTTTCCTATTCCACTCCCAAATTGAACGAGGAAAAAAAGAATGCCTATATGCCTCCGTACGAGCCCTAATTTCTCTTATCTTGTCTTTGTGATCTTTACGCGAAATGTAAGTAGGCGGCAGCAAGATCGTACTACACTCAGCTTCAAATTCCGGCCCTCTAAATTTACTTAACAGAAATTCACGAAAAGAACATCGTCTTTCTTTCAGCGATCCCCAATTAAGTTGCCGCAGAATTTCCGTGACACTCACGCATTGGTCGAACCTACCGGTAACAAATCTAGCTGCACGCCTCTGAACCGCCTCTATGTCTTTCTTCAAACCGATCTGCTGCGGGTCCCAAATACTTGAGCAATACTCAAGACGTGGTCGTACAAGCGTTTATACGCGGTCTCCTTTACAGGTGAAGTACATCTTCCCAAAATTCTGCCAATAAACCGAAGTCGGCTGTCTGCCTTACTCACAACTGTCCTTACATGCTCGTTCCATTTCATATCGCTCTGCAATGTTACGCCTAGATATTTGAACGACGCGACAGCATCAAGAAGCTCACTACTGATGCTGTATTCGAACATTATAGGATTGTTTTTTCTACTCATGCGCATCACCTTACATTTTTCTACATTGAGAGCTAGCTGCCATTCTTCGCACCAACTAGAAATTTTGTCTAAGTCAACCTGTATGCTATTACAGTCAGTTACAGACGACACCCTCCCATACACCACAGCATCATCAGCAAACAGCCGCAAATTACAACTTACTCTGTCCATCAGATCATTTATATAGATAGAAAATAATAGCGGTCCTATCACACTCCCCTGGGGCACGCCTGACGATACACTCGTCTCTGATGAACACTCGCCGTCGAGAACAATGTACTGCGTTCTATTACTTAGGAAGTCTGCCAGCCAGTCACAAATCTGTGAACCTATTCCATAAGCTCGTATCTTCGTTAGCAGTCTGCAGTGTGGCACCATGTCGAACGCCTTTTTGAAGTCG
The DNA here is from genome assembly GCA_026315105.1 of Locusta migratoria. Classification (NCBI taxonomy): domain Eukaryota; kingdom Metazoa; phylum Arthropoda; class Insecta; order Orthoptera; family Acrididae; genus Locusta; species Locusta migratoria. The sequence goes on from CM048748.1 coordinate 207,142,847, forward strand.
AGAAAAACACAATCCGCCTGTTGCCCTTCGTCCATGGCTCGCAAGATGTCATGTGAGAAAAGGGCAAGCTGAGTTTCACATGAACGATGTTTCCTAAACCCGTGCTGATTCATGGAAAGAAGCTTTTCCGTTTCAAGGAAATTTACTATATTCGAACTGAGAATATGCTCCAAAATTCTACATGAAACCGATGTCAACGATATTGGCCTGTAATTGTATGGGTCAGTTCTCTTTCCTTTCTTATACACGGGAGTCACCTGCGCTTTTTTCCAATCACTAGGAACTTTGCGCTGAATTAAAGATTCGCTATAAATGCAAGCTAAGTAGGGGGCCAATGCCGCAGAATAGTCTTTGTAAAACCGAACTGGTATTCCATCCGGACCAGCAAACTTTTTCGTATTTAGCTCTCTCAGCTGCTTCTCTACACCGGACATACCTATTGCTATGTCCCCCATTTCGGAATTTGTACGTTGATTAAATGATGGTATATTTGTGCGGTCCTCCTGCGTGAAAGATTTCTTAAAGGTTAAATTTAGAACTTCAGCTTTCCGTTTGCTTTCTTCTATTACTGCCCCGGAATGATCAACTAGTGACTGGACAGTGGGCTTTGACCCGCTTATCGATTTTACATAGGACCAGAATTTTTTTGCTTCACGCATCGATCTTTTTATAGATGCACGAATCTCTATTAACTTTTGCCTGTCATCATTTGCGTGTTCTTTTTTGAATCGAGAGTGCAACAGCCTTTGCTTTCTCAGCAGCTTTCTAACATTATTATTATACCACGGTGGATCTTTTCCATCCTTAATCGTCTTTACTGGCACATATTTCTCTAACCCTTTATTAATAATGCACTTAAATTTAGTCCACAATTCCTCTACATCCATAGTCCCAGAATTAAACGATGCCCATTCATTTTCTAAGTGCGATTGTAACATTTGCTTGTCGGCTCTTCCTAACAAAAACACGCTCATAGCCTTCTTGACTGGTTTATGAACTTTGGTCACCATCGACGCTATGACGATATCATGATCACTAATTCCTGTCTCTACACAGACATCGTTAATAAGGTCAGGCCTGTTTGTGGCTATAAGGTCTAGAATATTTCCATTGCGCGTGGGTTGCCGGTTTAACTGCTCAAGACAGTTTTCGGAGAATGTGTCCAAAAGCCCAAGACCTCCAATAAGAAACTGCCTCAGGTCGAAGGGGATACACAGACCCCCTCGACGTCAAAGACAGGTGGCAAGAGGGTTAGGGAAGAATCTAAGACTCCCTCCTCTCTGGACAAACGTGATCCTAAAAGGCTGAGGCAGGAAATAGGGAAACAGACCTATAGTAATGCAGTCTCGGTCTTTAGAATGGCGGTTGTCCAAGAAGGATACCCACTGGTGAGCATTACCTCGCAGCAGGAGCAGCTCGTGCAGATGGCCCTCTTTGAAGAGATTGGGGGGGGGGGACGCTGGTCCAGGACCCAAATTCAGGAGGGTCTATCTAGATCACGGTGCCCTCATTTTTGTCTGCGAGGGGGAGCACTCAGCAGAATGGCCTAAGGAAAAGGTGCCCATGATATCCCCGTGGGAGGATGCGTAGCTGCTGGTCAAGACAGCAACCGAACTCCTGAAGACTGCAAAGGTATCAATATGGGTACCAAAGATCCTTAAGGATGTCCCTCCAAAGACTCTGTTCGAGAAAATAAGGGTCCAGAACCCAAAAATCTCAACAGAGGATTGGAGGGTAATTAACCAAAAGGTCGTTCGAGAAGGACGAACCCTGGTGGTGGAGGTTGGAGAGAAGTCCCTGAAGGCAATGCAAGAGCAAGGCCTGAAACTGTTTTTAGGGTTCTTGCAGGTCGCCGTCAGGGTAATCAAAGACCTTAAAGGCAATAATGGCAGCAAGATGGGGACTGGAAGTGAAGTCCTGCAGATAAACCTGCAGCACAGTAAAGGGGCCACTGCTGCCCGAGCAATCACCTGGGGAGACAGCATGTGGACGTGGCCCTGATACAAGAACCCTATTTATACAAAGGGGGTGTATCGGGCCTCGGTGGTACTGGAGGTAAACTGATTTATGCTAGAAATCTAAAAAACTCCAGAACATGCATTTATGTTAGCAATGGAATACCTTTCATACCAATGATGGATTTTTGTTCCAGGGACCTGGTGACCATCAGGATGCAGCAACGTGAGGAAGGCATCAAGAGGGAAATTGTTTTGGCCTCAGCATACCTTCCTTATGAAGACAGCTCTCCTCCTCCTTTGGAAGTGAGGAGACTGACGGAAGCCTGCCACCGGCAAGGTGACGAACTGTTGGTGGGATGTGATGCCAATGCCCACAATCTATCGTGGGGCAGCAAGGACACCAACAGTAGAGGTGAGCACCTTCTTGAATTTCTCCTATCTAACAACTTGGAGATACTGAATAGGGGTGATGAACCTACATTCAGGAATAGTAGAAGGGAAGAAGTAATTGACATAACTTTTGGTTCCATGATGATGGGAAGTTACGTCAAACAGCGGCATGTGGTCCTGGAGCCATCCTCATCAGATCACATGTATATTAAACTCAAGGTTGAAATGGGAACCAGACAGACCATGGCCTATAGGAATCCCAGGAAAACGGACTGGGAGACATATAGGAGAGACCTTGACTTCAGCCTATCGGAAATTAAAACTTCGATAAGGAATCCAGCAGAGTTTGAGGAAGTAGCAGAGGCCGTGACCTCTGCTATAATGACCTCATACCAGGACAACTGCTCAATCACTAAGAAGTGCACAAATATGAGTGTGCCTTGGTGGAATAATAACCTGGGAATGCAAAGGAAACAAGTACGAGGACTGTTTAACCTTGCGAGGCGCAAAGGACAATGGGCAAAGTATCGTGAGGCCCTTGTCAATTACAACCTTGCCATCAGACGGGCAAAGCAGGCATCCTGGAAGGTATTCTGTGAGGAAGTGGAGGGCACGGCTGCTCAAGCGAGACTTCATAAAGTCCTCACTAGAGTACCAACTAATCCAGGAGGAACATTGAGGAAGGAGGATGGGGAGTATACAAAGACAGCACATGAAACGCTGGAACTGCTCCTCAAGACTCACTTTCCTCAATATACTCTGGGGAATAACTCAGAATGTGATTCCTGAGAGACAACGGTTCTCAGGTATTCGCAAAGAGGACTGGGATCTGGCCAAGGAGTGTGTCGATTTCAGTAAGGTCTGATGGTCAGTGGGAACATTTCAACTGTTCAAGTCACCTGGCCCCGATGGAATCTTTCCAGCTCTCCTGCAACAAGCGGGAGAAAATCTTATTAGATTCCTATGCAGGGTATTCAGGGTTAGCCTAGCAGCAGGAATCATTCCCAATGCCTGGAGGGCAGTGAAGGTTGTCTTCATTCCAAAGCCAGGGAGAATTGATCATACCAAGGCCAAGGATATGAGACCAATCAGCCTGTCCTCCTTCATTCTTAAGACATTGGAAAAGCTGGTTAATGTGCATGTTGGAGAAAGGAGGTTAAGTAGGGTTCCTCTACATTCAAACCAACATGCATATCAACCAGGTAAATCATGTGAAACAGCTCTCCACCAACTTGTTGGGAAGGTGGAGAAAGCACTACACTTTCAAAAAATAGCCCTCTGTATCTTCCTGGACATTGAGGGGGCTTTTAGCAACATGACATTCGATTCCATGGTTAGGGCAGCAGAGGTGCATGACCTAGGGACCACTATATGTAGGTGGACTAGGGCCATGCTCAGTGGAAGAAAGGTAGAGGCTTCCATGATGAATGAATAAATGGTAATCAACACCACTAGGGGTTGCCCACAAGGAGGAGTTTTTTCCCCTTTATTGTGGAATCTAGTGGTGACTGATCTCATTGGAGAATTAAACTCTAGGCAGTACTTTTGCCAAGGATACACAGATGATCTTGTCATAGTAATACTTGGCAAATTTGCTGACACAGTGAAGAATATGGCACAAGGTGCTTTGGACATTGTGCAAGACTGGTGCAGAAAACAGGATCTGGGGGTTAGTCCTAAGAAGACTGTTGTTGTACCATTCACAAGGAAACATTTCCAACACTCAAGTTGGAATCTAAAGCTTTTCAATGAAGCACTACCTGTGAAGGGCACAGTGAAATATCTAGGGGTTACCCTAGATGAGAAACTGACATGGACCCTTCACATTAGGAATATTTGCTCCAAGGCAAAAGGTACTTTAGTAAGTACCAGGAGAGCTTGTGGCAAAAATTGGTGCCTGAGCCCCAAGGGTATGCACTGGATATACACCACAGTGATTAGACCCAGGATCACCTATGGGGCGGTCGTGTGGTGGAAGAAGGTAGAACAGCAGGTTGCTGCTAAGGAGCTTGGTAAGGTGCAGAGACTAGCCTGCTTAGCCATAACAGGCGGAATTAGCAGCACACCAACTGCTGGGATGGAAACCATGCTGGATATGCCCCCATTACACCTTTGGGTCAAGATGGAGGTGGCAGCTGGTGCCTACAGACTCAAATCTGTCAACAACTGGAACTCTTTGGAATATGCAGAATCACACACTAAAATAGTGAGTGAGGTAAATATAGGAAAGGTTGGGGAAATGCCAGCCGACTGTATTATAACCCCATACTGCTTCAACAAGCCTTTCAGTATAACAATTGGAAGTAGGGAGCAGTGGGATGTTGTCTTGTTCACTGATGGGTAGAAATCAGACCAAGGCGTTGGGGCTGGGGTATACGGGGCGCAGCCAAGACTGGAGGGCGTCATCTCTCTAGGGATACTGGCTTCAGTATTCCAGGCCGAAATCACTGCCACCAGGGCATGTGTGGAGGAGAATTTGCATAGGTGCTACAAAGATCGTAGCATCTATATCTATTCAGACAGCCAGGCAGCCCTGAGATCACTGGCAGCTCCTACAACAAGGTCTAAAATTGTTGCAGAATGTCACAGGGTTCTGGTGGAACTAGGGGAAAGCAATAGAGTAAACCTATTATGGGTCCCTGGCCACTCAGGGATCAGTGGCAACGAACATGCCGACAGATTAGCCAGGATGGGGGCAGAGTCTCCATTTATTGGACCGGAACCTGTCCTGACAATCACCAAGGCAATGATCAAATTGGAGCTACGTAACTGGCTCAGAAGACAGCGCGTAGAATATTGGACCAAAGTCCATCAACAAAAACATTGCAAGGTAATAATGCCAAAGGCATGTTTTAAAAGAAGCTCTGCAATCCTGGGCCTGAACAGGAGAGAGATTAGACTCATGTTTGGATTGCTGATAGGGCATGGGAATTTCAAAAAACACCTTCATACAATGGGAATAACAGAAGAGGACCCTAAATGTAGGATCTGTGATGACGGTGATGGAACTGCATCACATCTAATCATCGAATGCATTGCATTGGAGAGTAAAAGGCACAGAACATTTGGGACAACCAGACCCGAAGAAATTGTGCCTAATAAATAACTGGTAAAGGGACTCCTTGCACTGTTGAAGGGCATTGGTTGGCTTTACTAGATACACAGGGAGCGATACCGCACAATGAACTTAGTTTCGGTGCGGACAGTGGAGGGCTGGACCAAGACTGTTTTGGCTTCCCTGGAAAAATCAGATCAAATCAAATCAAATCAATGTCTGATAATGAATTAGAAAATAGAAATGTGGGTTATTTACTATGAACAGCATAGTGAATGCATTATCATAGCAAAGGTAGACTGAAGCCAACATCGACCACAGTAGTAAAAGTTTATTCACCAACTAGCTCTGCCAATGATAAGGAGATAAAATAAATTTCTCAGACCGTTAAAGGAGAAGGAAACTTAATTGTGATTGGGGGGACTGGAACTCTGTAATAGGAAAGGGAAGAGAAGAAAATGTAGGTGAACATGGACTGGGGAAAAGTAATGAAGGAGGAGATCACCCAGTAGAATTTCATGCAGAGCACAGGTTTGGTTAGCACATTCTTAATCCCATTACTCCTATTTATTTTTACTTTTCTGTCAGGGATGGTCTTATTTAAATGTAGTGATAGCATGTCTAGAAAGGTTTCCCATTTACTATTTACTCCCTGGGCTTCAGACACTAAATACCATGATACTTGTTTAAGACTCTCTTTCAGTTTAGCAATGTTGGTAGCTGAGAAAGTTCTGTTATATTCAAAAACATTTTTAGATTTTATACAACCGTCACTTTTTAAGACTAATAGTCGGCCTAAGTGGTCAGATATGTGACCATTTACAACATTTACTGTGATAATATTTTTACCCTTAGTAATTACATGGTTAATAGAGCTTATACTAGTGGAGGTTATTCTCATTGGAACATGTTCTAAGAGATCTTTTCCCTCCATATGAGGCTCCAAAGTCCTTGAGCTGTCTGCTTTCTTGTCTGTCTTGTAAAGTGTTTATGCTAATGTACACGGCTACTACATAATATATAACAGAAAAGAATTTCAACTTAATAACTAAAATTTCACAATGTAAATTAGAGAATCACAAGAAAACCTCAGAAATATACGCCAGTTAAAGCAAAATACAGCCTCTGAATACCAAGGACATCCAACGATGGCACTTGTGCTGAAAGACAGATCTAATGAATAAATAAAAAGTATGTTACAGTGTTCTAGACCAACCAATTATAATTATGTCAATCTATGACATCTATAACACTGCAGGCCCGAGATTATTCCTTAGGATCACCAACTTCCAATTTTATCGGTCCTATTCTGTAAACAATTTTGTGTTCCATAATTTTGTACTGAAGTATTTCGCCCCTAAATGCAAATATTTTCTCTATAAATGCAAAACGAAATTTTTTGTTGCTTTTTCTGATATGTCAGCCTAAGCTCCATCCCAACCAGTGGGGGTCTTCTATTATGGGTATGGGCATCGCCTAAGGAAAGTGGGGAGGGGGGGGGGGGAGGGAGACAGATCTTCCTCCAATATTTGTAGAAAAGAAATTTCAATTTTTCAAATCTTCATTATCAAAAAATGACACTGTTTAATAAATATTTCCACGTTTAAATCATTATACCTATTAAGAGATCTTAGGTAGTAAGAATGAATAGTTTTCGGAATTTACTAACATGCCCATAAATCAAATCCAGCATTATTATTAATTAAAAAGATAATATTCCAAGTTCTAATGAATTATGTAGAAAAGACTAAGACTGATTAAGAAGCAAGGTATATAAGCTTGAATCTGCAAGGTATTGCTGTTGGTTTGTAGGATATATGGCCAGGAGGCAGATGAAAGAGAATCAAATACCATGCTTCAATCCGGTGTTGGTATAATAATAAAGTACCATCATATTTCGGGCTTGCAGCCGGATCATGTTAATGTCTTCCAATGATATTTCGGCTGACAAACGTGCATCCATCTTCAGGTGAGCACGAGACTGAAGATTACCAGTGTGCGGTGTTCTATATATACCGAAGATTGGCGCGGCGGCGCCTGCACAGTGAGGAGGTACTAGCGCGCCGCCTGTTGAATTTGGCGCGCTCTGTGGTAGAAGCGGGTCGCGTCTGCGTAATGGTGTACTTACATTCGCGCCATCTGTCGGAATGCGCTTTCGTGCATCTTAAGCGCGGTGGTCGAAGGAAATCACTTTTTGTCAGATGTTACACTAGATGTTGACCTATGTCTCTGCGAAGCAATTAAAGAAATAACAGGGTCCCATGCTTTAGCCATTTGAAATCCGCCATCCCGGTTAATAAGGTCTTCTGTCAAACGTATTTCCACGGACTCCATGGAGTCAACCATAGATTCCATGGAAATACGGTTGACAGAAGACCTTATTAACCGGGATGGCGGATTTCAAATGGATAAAGCATGGGACCCTGTTATTTCTTTAATTGCTTCGCAGAGACATAGGTCAACATCTAGTGTAACATCTGACAAAAAGTGATTTCCTTCAACCACCGCACTTAAGATGCACGAAAGCACATTCCGACAGATGGTGCGAATGTAAGTACACCATTACGCAGACGTGGCCCGCTTCTACCACAGAGCGCTCCAAATTCGACAGGCGGCGCGCAAGTACGTCCTCACTGCGCAGGCGCCACCGCGACAATCTTTGGTATATATAGAACGACGCACACCGGTAATCTTCAGTCTCGTGTTCACCTGAACATGGCTGCACGTTTGTCAGCCGAAATATCGTTGGAAGATGTCAACATGATCCGGCTGCAAGCCCGAAATATGATGGATCAATCAATACGCCGGGAAAACTTCAAGATACACAATAATAAAGTAATAATCAGGTCTTGTACCAAGATAAATTGCTATAGAGTATTCTAGGCATTTCAACAGTATTGTCTTTTTGTAACAGAAGACACCGAGAAACCGAGACAAAGATGATAGTAGATGACTTTTCTTATTTCATCATCATCATAATTAGAGACTGATTTTGACTTTTAGCATTCAGTCTGGGGCATAGTCCCCCTAATAAAATGATCCCCCCTATTCAGTGCTAACATTTATATCTCGGCTGATGTTAAGCCTGTTACTTCAAAATCATACTTGACCGAATCTAAATACTTTCTCCATGGTCTACTTCAACTCCTATTACCCTCTATTGCTGAACCCATGAGTCTCTTAGGTAACCTTGCTTCTCCCATGTGTGTAACATGACCCCACCATCTCAGCTTGTTCGCTCTAACTGTATCATCTGTGGTGTTCATTTCAAGTTCCTCTTTGTTTTCCTCTTCTTATTTGGGCAGTAAATAACTTATGACGGATGAGTTAGAGAAGATATAAAATGTAGAATTGGAATTTCTGAAAAAGAGATATTTGCTAAAATTGAATATATATTTAAGCATTTGGAAGTTTTTTCTGGAGGAATTTATCATGAGTGTAGGCTTGAAGACATTTTTATGGTACACAGCTCTGACAAGAAGCAGATATAAGCTTTTGGAATGTGATGCTACAGATGAATGGTGAAGATTAGATGGGTAGATGATGTAACTAAAAGGTAAATGCGGAAGAGGATAAATTCCTATACTGGGTGAGAATTATGTGAAACAATGTGCCTATGGATGTGGTGAAATCAGTCAAACCTATAGGCCATCAGTTCTACTAAATACCTTGGAATAACAATTACAATCAACTTAAATTTGAAAGAACACACATAAAATATAGGAGGGAAGGCAAACCAAAGACTATGTTTCATTGGCAGAACACTTAGAAGACGCAACAGTTCTATTTAAGAAACTGTATACACTACACTTGTGCATCCTAGTTTGGAGTATTGCTGCACATTATGGGATTTAACTAGGTGGGACTGATGGACAAATTAGAGAAAATTCAGAGAAGTGCAGCTCGTTTCATATTGTTGCGAAATAGGGGAGAGAGTAGCATGGAAATGATGCATGAGTTGGGGTGGAAATCATTAAAAGAAGGCTGTTATTTGTTAATGCAAGATCTATTTGTGAAATTTTTTCACCAACTTTCTCTTCAGAATGTCAACATATATTGTTAGTATTGAGATGTAACAGGCAAGCTACAAAGCTAAATATTATCCATTTTATCACCCAAATAGCAAGTTAAACAAACTGTTTCAATAGAACCTCAACTGTTAAATGCCACTTTGTGACTTCTGAGTAGGTGTAGAATAAGATACACCATTTCTAAATAAAGTAAGTTATGATAGAAGACCCATGTATTGCTTGGAATGCAAAACAGATAGTATTTCATTGTAAAATACAAAAATAAGCAAGAGCACATGGTCATGATACTAAAACCTGCTGATATACATTTTATGAAGAAATAAACAAAAGCAGTCTGTTTAGATATATATTATATTGTATGTTTGAGTAGAAACTGGCCATGAAAACACAAACCTGATTAATACTGCGAATATAAACTTGCCAGCATGGGCACCATTCTAGATAAACTAAATATTTCAATATTCTTGTATCCAGCAAAACAACTAATGCCTTATTTATCATTCTGTAAATGGCAGGAACATTTGCTCTTCACTAATTTTCAAGATATTAGTATAAATGACAAATGTATTGTTGTGCTCTATAGTTAAGCATATTTCAGATTTTAATCATATTTACGAAATTGGTATTATCATGAATTGATAGTATAGTAGTTAGTATCTTATCTTAATTTTGGGATGTATATCTGTTATTATTTTGTCATAACATTGCATAATTCATTGTTTTTCATATATTCAAGGATGTCCCACAAAAGCTCCAAATCGCCAGTCTTGTAGTAGCTTCCGAAGGCATCATTATGTCAGTTTAGGCACCGATGTACTTAAGTTATTGTTGTGATGCATTGTAAGGTAAAAGTTATGTTGAATTAAGCAGTTTTATTCACATACCTGGTGTTTGCTCTCAGTTCTTGGTTTAATTTTGATGCACACATTACTCCAGCTGCACAGATTTAGGTGTTAAATTTTCTCATGAGCTATTAAAGAAAGGAACTATAGAGAAATATCATAAAAGTGGATTGAGGAACCCTCTGCCATGCACTTTAATGTGTATTGAGTATCCATGTAGATGTAGAACATGGGTACATATAGGTGTCAAAGCTCTTTCTATATCTACATCCATACTCTGCAAGCCACCTCCTATTCCAGTCATGTATGGATTGTGGGGAGAGAGGGGGGGGGGGAGGGAGAGTGTTGATATGCCTTCATGTGGGCAATAATTTTTCTAAGCATTATATTGGCAGACTTCTTGAGAAATGTATGCTCTCAGAACTTTGACAGGAACCTGTACTGTGATACAAAATATGTCTGTTGCAGCATTTTTCGCCACCTCCTCGCCCCTGGGCTTTTTCCTGTCCCTGTGGGCCACTTCCAGCATGTTCATATTGATCTAGTTGGCCCTTGGTCGATAGTTTTTGTTACCTCCTTACTTCAATTGATCCCAACACCCGCTATGATGAAGCTGTTCCTCTTCTGAATATCACTGCAGAAACTGTCACTCATGCATTCATGCACTCTTGGATTTCCCGTTTCGGCTGTCCAGCTGTCATCAGCACCAACCAGGGCTGATAATTAGAATTTGCTCTGTTCCAAAACCTATGCAACCTGTTCAGAATGAAACACATCCACTCCACAGGCTATCATCCTCAAGGAAACATCTTAGTTGAATTTTGGCACTGCACAAAGTGGCACTCATGTGCCATGACTCACTGCGGCTAGAGTCTCTCCCCTTGGTCCTCGTAGGTCTTCGCTCCACTTACCAACTGGACCTGAAGGGCACTGTTGTGGAGTTTTCTATGGACAAATTCTATCTCTCCCTGGAGGGCTTGCCCACCCCTTCCCTCCTTCTCCTCCTCCTCCCCCCTCTGACCTCCCATACTTTGTCAACCAAGTCCACCTTTACTGCTCAAAATTTTCTCCCCTGTCCAGCCACTTACTTACGTCTCCTCTTGTTCCAAACACACTGGCAACAGGCATACATGTCTTTGTTCGTGACAGCACCATCCATCCCTCTCTTCAGCTATTGTATTCTGCCCCTCACCAGGCCTGAAGAGGGATGACAATACCTTCATGATTTCTGTAAACAATGCTCCTGTCACTGTCTCAATCAGTAGGGTCAAAACTGCATATATTTATATCGTGTCTCCTCCACCTCTGTCAGACTCAGTCACCTCCCCCCCTTCACCACCAATTTGTCACTTCTCCCCTCCTCTTGCTATTCTTTCTCCCCATCTGCTGTCCCCAGCTCCCTCTACTCCCCCCCCCCCCCCCCCGTTACCTTTCCACAGATTCTTTCCCTGCACTCCTCTCATCCCTGTCTCTCGAATTCGTCGTGACTGTCCCCCCTCCTCTTGCCACTAACATTTCCATCATTATATGTGATCTTTCAGTCTTTATTCTTTGCCTGACTTCTTCTGCATCTTCCTCTCCTTCTGGCATTGACTGGCAGCTGCTAAAACACATCCCACTTCCTACCACTATCATCTCTTCAGCTGTTCGCACCTTTTCCTGCCTCCCGGCAAGGTGCTCATCATTGCTCCGCTCACCTGTCAATGCACCCAACCAGAGCCATCCACTGCCCAAGACACCTCGCTGACTTCAGTGCGATGCACCTGCAAGTTGCCACCACTCACACACACTGCTGCCTCCAGACACCGTGGAGCTCACCATCACCCAGATGCCAAGGCCTTGGTCTCCCTGCCTTCTCAAGATGCACTCAGTACTGAGGGGGAGGGGGGCTATGTGGCAACCGCTCAACCTTCACTTTGATAGTTAAAGTGTGAAATATCTTTTTACCCTGGCTTCTTCGGGAGCCAGTGTGTCTGAGCTCTACCGACCATGTTATTCTGTCAGTCTTGTATTACTTGTTGAGTTTGTAAAAAAGTGTGCAAGAGAAAGTACATGTGGTCTTATTGGGGCTCCAACCCCACAGTAAACTGACAATTTCAAGTGCTGCTGCATAGGCAGTGATAATGAGAACAGTATATTTTGGGAGAAGAGTGGTGAAATTATGTACATTGACAACCCTGATGACTATTGTTAAAATATAATTTATGTAACTATAATTTATGTAACTGTACAACAGAAAAAATATAATTAAGGGAGACACTGTAATAAATAATGTTTGTAAACAGTAATGTGACCTTTTCTTTTACCAAGATTTTCCCTTGCCCCCTCTGTGCCTCAAAACTCATAGTTATAGGTACAGTGTATGTTTGTGTGTATTTACCAGTACGAATGTGAAGTATATGGCAATAGTAATATTCTAAATTTTGGGAATTGAAACATACATCATTTAGTATTATCAGCAATTTTATTTTACTGTTTCATATCTGCCACAGCTTTACAAAAGAGATACTCTTTGATGTAAATACTTCATACAAAATAATATAGAAAAAAAGAACCATAGACAAGTACATTAGTTTTCATAAGAATTTATTTTTAATTACATTATGTTACTTGTAAATTGGCTATATAACATTTACAGACTTCCAGTGGTATACGAAATTCCACCAAAAAGGAAAATCTACATGTAGCTGAAAGCAGTTGGCACTGCATCAAGAATTTGCATGAACACTGTGTAAGAAGGATTTTAAAATAGGGACTAATCAATTAAAATGTTTTGAATGATATATAATATACTTTTCTTCCTATGGAGTACCATATTTAAATATTTTTATGCTTAGTTTATTTGTTGTTTTGCAAAATTATTCCCACTCAATGCATTCATTTTGTTCAATTGCAGAGACCTAATGCCAAGACACATTTCCTTATGGTCATAAGTAGTATTTACAAACTTGTTGAAACTGCAGTTTCTAATCTCTATCATAAGTCGTACACCCAAAAACATTTAGATTGTTTTCGAGTACATGCTAAAAAGAAGATATGACAGATCTAACTGAAAGAATATGCCAATATATGCTGTGAGTTTTAAAATATTTCCATAAGTAATGACAACAATTTGTTTCATCACATTAGTTTTAAATAACCAATACTTGAACATGTAAGAAAAATAAGTAGTTTATTTTACTTATCAATATCTGTAAATACTAAGAAACGTATTTTTATGTTCTCATCATGTATGTGTTCAAGGAAAATATAATTGTTACAGTTACAATGTGATGGTTCATTGGCTGTAATGTGTTAAAGCTGATTGAATCACCATCTTTCATAAGCAGTGGTTTCTTTGTTTGGACAAGATTTGAAAATGCAAGTAGATTATAATGATGTACCTATCTGTTAACAGCTAAAGAGAGAACCACATAGAAGCAAAGATGAGAAAAATGAACTATAAAACACCAGTACTTTGAGATTTTGTAGATTAAGAATATGCTCAAAGCACACACCTTGTTTCTGTCACTCTGTTGACAACTTGAGGAAATAGGTTTGATTGTGCCTGCTTCTTTCCACTGTCAGAATCATCACTGTCATTTTCCTTCTATGGAATGTGCCTCTAATGTTTTTTAATTTATTATTGCTGCAGCTGTATTTATTTTTTAATTTTTATGTTGTTTTTCTGTTTTTTGTGCCTTACATTTTTTTGACGTGAGGCAATTGTATTTTTGTTCATATCATTCTCCCTATCTACAGTCATCTTTCTCATCTCTACTTTTGTTATCAGGTCTCTAGCTTTCTCTACAATTCTGTACAAGTTTCTATTTTGTTTATTATGTCTGCCAGTCCAGCTGGGTCACCCATTATGGTGGTTATTATATAACACCCTTGACTCTTTTTCTTATTTGGGACTATCATTTGTCTGTCTGTGATGAATGAAGAAACTACAGGTTCTGGAGCTGGTGAATCTTTCTATTGTATGGCACTCAATCCACTTGATGGAAAGGTATTTCTTCTATAATTATTATGCTGTAGTTTTAATTAAGGCATTTCTTTTCTTTTGAATGAATTTATGTTTGATAGCTATAGATGTTATAAGGAACTGAAGACATTAACAATTTTTATTAAATGAACTGGAATACACACATGAATGAATTTAAAACTATTATGCCCAAAACAATTTATAAGTGAACAGAAAGCCCACAAATTTGCTAATGCTATAACAACTTTACTAATGAAATAGATGTTTTGCATGTTGGTCTGAAAAATGTGAGAACTCACTCAGACCTTCTGACAATATACTGTTGCTCACAGTCAAACTTGTTTTGTATATATTCCTAAACATTTTCTATCTGATGTATCAATATCTACATTTAAACACATAAACATACAGATAAAATTTATGTACATTATAAAGCCATATTAAGAGTTTTACTAGATGCTCCAAAGCATTAAGAGGCAAGACTTATTTGCTTGTATATTAAAAAAATCTAAATATTTTAAGTCATAATTTGGTACAGGTCAGTTGGGACTTCTGAATATTTCATGTAACCAAAAGAAGCTATTCCAGCACTATACCATGCAAGAGAATTGACAGAAAGGTGATGCTTTATGCTTGTGCGTATGAAAGAAGTGGGACGGGACCAGGACGGTGCAAGTTTATTGAGTCGGTGCATTGATTGTAAGGCAAGATGGTGTGTGTGTGTGTGTGTGTGTGTGTGTGTGTGTGTGTGCATGCATGCATGCATGTACTACAGTGACATGCAGCTGGACACTTACTGCTTTGTGCACATTTAAACAGCTTTTGTACTTGTGTCTTATATAGAGGGGATGCGAAAAGAAAGGTACATAGCTACACACAAATGATCTGTGCATTTTGGAAGTGATGAGAGTTGTTCATGTTGCATCTATCGGTGCCGAAAATTGCTGCAAAACATTCAGTAATTAGATACTGGTCACTGTTCCACATTTTTATTCAATTAAAATAAAGCTCTAATTGAAATGATGAAATTAAGTAAAAACATGGATAAATTAGAAACAGGAAAGATTTTAAAATAGTTAAGCTTAAAAATCAAAAAGATGAATCCAAATGTGGTTTATGAAGAGAAGTAATTATACCGTATTAAAATAGAACAAGGTATATTACAGATGTCAACAATACGTATGCATATCAAATTGCTGACAAGAGTGCAGAATTTTCATGCAACTTTAAATAACTAAATCATAATATTCAGATAAACATTGTAGAACTTGCATAATACAAGATTCTGTGTCCGATATAAAAATATCATGAGCATTTATATCATATAAATTTGAGCTTTCTATGGCAATACTTCACTGATGGAAGTCAATGTTGTTAACATTGCCTGTTGAAATAAATAATTCAGTGACAATGCCTGTAATCTGTTTACATTTATAGATGTGCATGAAAGCAGGCACTAAGTGTGAAGAAATTCACAGATTGGCAGAGGATATTGAAAAATTACAAAGAATGGCAGCTCGTTTCATATTATCGCAAAACAGGTGAGAGAGTGTCATGGTAATGACACATGAGATGGGGTGGGTATCATTTTAACATCATTATTCATTGTGGCAAGATTTACTTGTGAAATTTTGATCACCAAATTTCTCCTCTGAATGTGAAAGTATGTTCTTGACTCACATATGCACAGGGAGAAGTTATAATAAAATAATATAAATATTTTGTAATGAAAATATTTTATAAATGAAAGTTATTGCAATAAACTTTGTTCTTATATTTCAAAAATTAGATGTTATTGTTTTCAAATTTGTCAATTTTTCAAGAGAGATAGCAGTAAAATAGCAACTACCTGAATAAATAGTCTTTTGTATGGGAAAGATAGACACAGCCAAGAAAGAATGTTTAATTCACTTACATTTCTAAATTAACTTATTGCATTATCAGTATACACATAGGTGAAAACTGCATACTTTTTAAAGGTCATTTAAGTTAACAGTTTTGATATAGTTTTTCAATAATTAACTTTGATTGGAAATTTACTGTTATATTAATTTAATAAACCAAAGGTTCCCACCAAGGAAACACATTTGCTTTAAAATTTGTTGCATACACATGTAAAACACCTCTAAATTAAGAGTTATTACTTTTTTTAGAAACTCTATAGAGTAAGCAAACTTCTTGAAAAGTCAACTTCTTAGTTCTTTGTTACAAGTCAGTCAAATTCATGCAGACACTGTGTTACTTTACCAACGACAACGTTTGCAGCCCTATTACACTTCAACATATGAACAGCCCCAGCAGTAATCTTTAAACTTTTAATTTTAATGTCTTTTACATTGACATAGTGATATTTATCATGTAACAATAGTAAACATGTTGCAACTCTGCTAGTTCAAAAGCCAATTTCATCTTAAGCTGCACAAAAAATTAATAATTGGCTTGAGCACTCAGGTAATTTGATCAGTTCCATTGCACACAAATTTCGTAGTAGAAAATGTTCAAACTGTTTTATGTTATTTGTGTGATACAGAGTTTTCTCATATTATCTGAATTGATTCAATAAGATCAACTGAGATAGGTAATTATAGTATCTCCAATAATAATTATAATTTTTTGGAAATCAATATTTATAGTATTTAAAGTGCTTAAATTAGCGAAATAAAATTTTATTCTACACCATCTTCAAACGTTAAATAGATGTAAAAGTGTGTTTATAAACAAATGAGAACTGAACAGGGTACCCCTCAATTTATCAGAGCTGTGTGCTGTGTGTAGCCGTATATCACAATAGCGAACCAGGACCGAAACAAAAGTTTAGAGTGAAAAAAAGAACAATTTTGGTTACTTTTTGATTCTGTTAAACTCAGTTCTTAAAACTGGTTTACATTGGAATGAACAAAAACAAATGAAAATCAGTCAATATGTATTCTGTCTGCTGTAAATTTGGCCATGTTTAATTCACATTTGCAGGTGCTCAATCAAGTTCCAATGGTTGTCAGTCTTTCAGTGAACAGTAGAATGAAATTGGCATCTTCTCTGCTTTGGTGCTAGCAGTACTGAGACCATTCATCTGCCGCCTTGCAAATAAAATTTTGCTAACATGAATTGCATGCATGATGACGTGAAGACAATCACACACTTTTGATAACAGAAAATAAAAATCAAGGGCTATTGAAAGCCATAGAATAAATATTGAAGAAAAATAAACATGATTGATATGCAATTACCAAATCATGCAAATGTCCAAGTATGGGACATGAGAGAGACATTTACTTTGTTAAATGATCTCATATGGGAGAACAAGCTCAAGCCTTGCATTTACTTTTGTTAGAAAGTAAAACACAATCAATCGGGATGAAAGCTAATAAACATATCCATTATACTGATTAAAATTTAAAAAAATCTGTATAGACATTATCATGATTGCTGTTTACTCTAATTGAAATTGCAATTACTTAGCTGATGTATCACTATCATCTTAATGTTTTCCTAAAAGCAAAAAGTAGCTATTTCACAGTTATGCTGACTACCCTCTAACAAACTATATAGTGGATTTTGTCAAGAAACTTGGGTATCAGGTTGTCAGAATATTCATTTTTTTATTACTCGTAAATAATTAAAGTCATCTTCTTTACACATATTGAAATCGTACAAGTACTTCTTGTATGTCTCTGAAAATGTAATGAACTATTTGAAGTATAGCAGCTATTCAAATGTGAATCCATTCTAAATTAAATGTTTTCTGTTGCTACTAACAAAAGTGTAAATACTATAATTTTTCAATTTACATTGCTCATCAGTTCATTAGCATTATACTTTTAAAGTTCCCACTTGTCTGTAATGTGAACCAAGGAAAAGTGTCAGCTGAGATAGGTGCAAAGTTTTGTAGTGAGTGTGAAGTAGCAATCTGGCAATAAGTGTCCTTCCTCCAAGCACTTTACACTTTTATACAAATTAAACAGCCTACATATACATTCTTCTTTTCCTACGCCATTTTATTGCTTCATCAAATTTAATATCTCACCATCAAAGCAATCTTATCTGAATATCACAGTTTTTTATTGAATGAAACCTGTGCTACAGACATATGCCATACAGAATAAAAACATAAGGCTCTGGTGACATGCTATACTCATGTTTTCTTCTGTTTCTTACTGTGAAGGGGTGACTAGGTTGTTGTGAACCTTGTCCCCACCCAGGGCAGCAGGTTTGGAGGTGGCAAAATTTTATGATTCCTGAAGCATGGATTAAGAAGACAATGAAACTCTTGCAGAAATGAAGGTAAGAATAAGTTGTAAAATTCAAATTATTCCTAAAATGTATTGTCTTTGTGGACATTATCTACTGTATTATAAAACAAATGGCAAACAAAATGCTGGAGTATCTACCTTGAAAGGATCTCTCGAGGTAGTGAAGCTTCTTGCTTGCACAGTTGTCAACTCAGTTTCATGATACGCTCACACAACACTTTGAAAACCCATACAGAAGAGAAAATCTTTACAATAAAGATGGCCTAGCTGTTCCTACATCTACAGGAGCAGTATTGTTGAGAAAAGCTAGATAAAATATGTCCTGTACATCACATTCAGTAGCAGACCAAGAGGAAGGGGAACTAATGGGACTCAAGGCATGCCTCCATGCCCCTCCCCTACCCGAAGTACTTGAGTTTTAGAGAATACCTTGATAAAGCCCATCCTTAACTCGGTCACTCCATACCAAACCAAATTATCAGTGTGCACAACTGATCAGATGCTCCTGTCTCTAAAATGTAAATATTCTGATTAAGCTGTATTTCCACATGAAAAGATACTTGACATCCTTCCCCTACCACTCCTCCTTTGGGTGTTCCACTAATCTAACTTACACTGCCCGTCTTCTTGCGACACTTTTCCATAATTAATTTTTTCTGTCTTGTCTAACTTATTTGAAATTTTCTCTCATTCACTTTTATTGACAGTGTTGAAGGCATAATTGATGGATATCAAGATCATTTGACAGAAAATGTATCAAAATTTTTAGCCTTGAAGCAGCTCTTCTCAGCGATAATAGACACTCGGCAGGACACTGTCATTCTAAGAACATCTGAGAAAGAGTGCTGCCAAGATTCAGACATGTGACAACATAACCTGAAAACTGCGTGGTTTTTCTTGCAGTGCAAGTGCAAGTAGTCTACGCTGCTCAGCGCTAAGTTTAGTTTACTTTACTGAGGAGTGTGGTGCCCCCGTCTGGATGAATAGTCCTCATATAAAGAGAATAGATGTTAAGTTAAATGACATGATGAGGATGATAATTGGCATGATCAGATCAACTCCAACTCAATATTCCTCCACCCCACCTACATATAGACAGACTGAAATCAAGATGCCCACCCATCTATATGGCGGAGAACCTTTTAGCCAACAATTTCAACCTGACTGAGAGATGGTTTAATGAATGGAAACAATTAGCTCCAGCAGACTCTTTAGATATGCCACGCATTACACATAAGCTACCTGCCTTCGAACAACTTCAGAAAGTATGGTCCAAGTTAAATCGGATCTGGACTAACCGTGGTGTGTGTGAAGATCTGTAGTATAAATGGCGGAAAAAGTCACCCTGATGCAACCCCGGTGTTGAGAGACAAACTGTGAAGCACATTACACAAGAATTGGTTGGTTGGCTTTTGGAAGGAACTAAATGGCAACGGTTATGTCCACACAAGAATGCCCGTTGCGGTGGAGTAGCCGAGCGGTCTAAAGCGTCTCGCTGCGGAGCGCGCGGTTGTGCGCCGTGGAGGTTCGAGTCCTCCCTTGGGCAAGGGTGTGTGTGTTGTCCTTAGGTTAGTTTACCTAGGTTAAAGTAGTTTGTAAGCTACGGACTGACGACCATGCAGTTTGGTCCGATAGATTTACAAACATTTGAACAAGAATGCCCACTGTGGGCACACAAGAATGCCCACTGAGACGTTTCAATGGAGAAACAAGTGAATTATTCCTGGTGACGCCACAGGCGATTACCTATGTAAATAATGTAGATATAAATCTGTAAATTAGTGTACTGATCATGTATATGCCATACGATAAATAAATAGCACTGAAGCAACTAAACTGCACAGCAATAGCTGTCCATCCTGGTTCACCATACTAGTAAGTGTAATATATGAAAATAAGACGCCGTGGAGGAATGACGTTGCAGAAAAAGTTTGAAAGGGGTGGGAAGAGGGGGAAGGTCGGGCGGTGCTCGAAATTTTCGCACGAGCTGCAAAATCCCTCGGACCGGCCCTGCTCCGGCGTAGAAGCAAATGGTATTGGAAACTGGCGAATCGGCTGTTAAGGCTCATTCACTCCCATTCCTTCTAGTGTAAGAAGGCATTAGGACCTTCAGATCAAATGTTAGGAGCTATGGCACTACTGAAATAAGATATATAGCGACTAAAAAAGGGTACAAGGGGAGTGCGAGGAGGCGTGCGGGCAGTGAAGTGACCAGTCGCCTGCAGCAGGCAAGTTTGAGTGTTTACGTAGCTACTACGAGTCTACGGAAGTGGTGCGGCTAGCCGAGCACCCTCAGCAAGTAGGGGTAGACACTGCCGGAGCGCTCCTGCGGCCTCTGCAGCCGCCTCTTGCGGCCGCCGTGCGGCAGGGCCTCCGGTTCGTACTGCAGCGGGTCCGCCGCCTCCGCCTCCTCCGGCTCCGGCGTCCGCGCCGTGCTGGCGCCGGTCGCGTTGCCGAGCGGCGTACTGCCCGGCCGGGCCGTACTCGGCCGAACCGTCGCCGGCGCCACCTCTGCTGCCGCAGAGGTCTGCCGCGTCTCGGCCGAAGTCGCCGTCGGCCGCCTTCCCCCGCCGCCGCCCGCGTCATGTGCCGGAGGAGGTGGCGGAGACGGAGGCGTCGCTTCCGGAGCGGCGGTGTCGCGCTTCTGCTCGGCCGCGGTCGCGGTGGAGACCTCCGCGTCGTCGGGGGACGCGGTGACGTCACTGGCGGCCGTCACGGAGCTGACGCTCGAGTCGTAGAAGGCGTCGGTCGCCGCGGGCGGCGCGTCGGTGCTGGCCGGCGAGGTCGCGTCCGTGTCGTGCCGCTGGCGGTCTTCGCCCGTGGTCGCCGTCTGCTCCGGCTCGGCCGTGGAAGCTGCCGCCGACTCGGACGTGGCCGCCGCTGTGGTCGTCATCGCTGCCGCCGTCGTGCTCGTCGCCATCGTAGCGGACGTTGTGGGCGTCACCGTGGTGGCTTCCTGCTCGCAGGCCAGTTGCCGTTCCATCTCCTCGCGGCTCTGAAACAATACGACGTACCGAGCTTAATACACACAAGGTTGGGTCAATGCGTTTGACAGCGATCGGTTGCATGTTGCCAAGTTAGTGGTTTTTCCCACTAAATTTTGTGGTTTTGAGCAGAAGCGCCGACTTCTGAAAATCAGTGTGGGTGCTCTATATCACGGTTCACAATATTTTTTACATCCCTTAAGGGGATGGCGTTTTGGGCCAGGGAATTAAGCTAAAAAATTTAGAAAAATTTCTTTCTTTCTTTATTTGTTTGGAAGGATTAAAAAAAAAACAGGATTAGTTATAAAAAGCTCATAAAAGGGACAGCTCTGACATTTGTCTGACAGCCGATCGGGAAAAAACCGCAAAAAAACTGGCTAGAGCTGTTAATATAAGCAACTAGTTGTCCACTTCAATTGTAGTTTTCATCTCTTCCATCCTGAGGCAGGATGCTTCAAGTGCTGACTCCTTTTATTGTATTCATGAAGTGGGCCATCATAGATGCCGTCACATCTCGTATCATCTTAGACTCGACTGTTGACGTTTTCGATTTCTCCGTGACGTCTAGTTGCTGTTCCGTCTGAGTTGAACATTCACTACGTTTACATGCAACACATTTTCCAGAAGACGAAAACCGATTTTCGTAAACCGTTTTACGCTGTCGTGTTTATACGGCATAAACTGAATCGGATTTCCTAGAACACTTAATATGGCGGCTGAGAAACAGCTGATTCAGTTCCTGATTTAGTCCGCACAATCGCTATATTTCTTTATTTAAATATACAGATTTATGTTCACTCTAATATTTATACTTTTATATAAGGAACTCATAGGTCAATGTGACGATCTACAATAGTTTAATAATGATTTTGCAGCCAAGATCGCATTTTTCATTTATTATGTTACCGGTTTCGGCGTGGTCGACGCCATCTTCAGACCTGTCGTAATTTACATGACTTCACGACATTTTTATATACTAAAAGAGTACATACAGGTTGAGGCATCACTAAACATAAAATTAGTAGTCACAATTAAAAAATATATATCCATCTTCTAATGGTTTTGAAGCGAGGTACTTCAAAGTCTAAGTTCAATACTACTTGAAGTCCAGTATAACACTAATCTGTTATACTGGACTTCAAGTAGTATTGAACTTTGAAGTACCTCGCTTCAAAACCATTAGAAGATGGATATATATATATATATATATATATATATATATATATATATATATATATTTTAATTGTGACTACTGATTTTACATTTAGTGATGCCTCAACCTGGATGTACTCTTTTAGTATCAAATGTTTGTATAGTCTATGGGCCTTAACTACAGGGTCATCAGTCCCTAAACTTACAAACTACTTATGAACTACTTACGAACTAGGACGGCACAAATATCCATGCCCGAGGGGGGGATTTGAACCCCCGACCGTAGTGGCCGTACAAACCGTGACTGGAGCGCCTTAGTCCCCGCAGCCACCGCGGCCAGCACTCTTTTAGTATATAAAAATGTCGTGAAGTCATATAAATTACGACAGGTCTGACGATGGCGTCGAGCACGCCGAAACCGGTAACATAATAAATGAAAAATGCGATCTTGGCTGCAAAATCATTATTATTTATACTTTTATTTCACATCAGGAAATATCACTCTTTCCATATGTGCAGAAAATTCTTAACAAGAAAACACAATTTGACAAGCCAAGAACGTTTCAAAAACGTTTGCGTTTACATGGGCACGAAAATCGATTGTGGAACTGGACAACCGCTTTAGAGAAGCGGATTTCCAGAATCGATTTCGGAGTGTTTACATGACCAACCAAAAGCGGAATTGGGAAATCGGATTACGAAATCCGGTTTTGGGATCCCATGTAAACGCTGACTGCCGCTGCCACTGCCACTCAGCGGCGGATCGAGTGTTCGATTTTGGAAGGGGTCACGGGTCACTGTGTGTTTTCGGCCCCGCCCCGTTCCCTTCCAGAAAAATATACCTTGTTATCATACTCCCTTTCAACGTATATTTATGTACGATTTTAATAACGGTAAAATATACATTCGTAATTTTAATGTAATTATTTATGTTTTTCAAAATATATATGACTTTTAGTGTAGTTTTTTCTCTCATTGCGGCCTCATATGGACCACGAAGGTTTTTATCTCTTCCCTGATGGTAATTTTCTCGTTCGCCAGGAGGTTTTCATTTTGGCTGATTGTGCTTCTTTTCTCTCTTCTGACCATTTGGCGGCAGGGATGTTCTCAAATGAAATTTCAGCATCCATGTAAATCCTTTTTACTTGGCTTGCCCATTTGGAATACGATTTTGGTTTTAAAATGCGATGAGTATGTCTTTGAGGAACATTTTAGTGTGAACAGTGACAGTAATAATAACTAATAATTTGTTTACACGAGTAAGTAGCACATACCGTTGACCAAAATATCACATTTCTTCAGCATAATAATGAAGAAATTGCAGTTCCGTAAAACACTGTTTTTGAAAAATGTCTCCAAATCTTTGCAAACTACATCTGTCACTTAGTTAATTTACGAACTATAATAGGATCCTTGACAACGTCACAATATGCACAGTGTGAAATCGAAGTGTGCATTAAGTGTATCACTTTGCACTAAGACTGGAATTTGGTATGCAGACTGTGGCTATAAGAGTGTGTTACGGAGAAAAATGCTGATTACTTGTCGCCTATGTGTAGCGAGGGGGGGGGAGAATGTAAGTGAAAAATATACAATGAGGATCTCAAGTGGTTAATGTTACCTATAAAAATTATTTAAAAAAAATATTCCCGAAATATTCCGTATACACTTAGTACAAAAAATAAGAAAAAGAAAACAACCCTACAAAAACTTCTAAAAAAAGTCTTAAAATTTTTATTTTTTTGGGGTGGGGGGGGGGGGGTCATGACCCCCATGACCCTCCCCCTGGATCCGCCACTGCTACCACTGACTGCGTATCGCCTTGCGTTGTCTGCGCTCTGGCGTGGGACCGACCGAGCTGTGGCTGCCCGCCCGTCACTCTCGCCGCTGTCACCGGCGGGAGTCCGGGCCGGCCGTTGTGAACCGCTAGAGCCTGTATATCACAATACAGGGCTCTATGAACCGCCGGATACGCCTGACCTCTGTTGATCGCCCGCAGTATTAGCGCGCTGTTGGCGTCTCCTATGTATAACTCCCGGTCGTGTTTTCCGGCATTTCCTTGCTTGTTTACACCCCAGCCAGCTAGCTGTACAGTTCGCGCATCTTGGTGTATCTTCTTTTGTTTTCTTGCATTTGTGACTGACGTGTCCTCCCGCGCATTTCACGCAAACAGGGCTATTTTTACAATAATTCGACACATGTCCATTAGGGTGAGCCGAAAAAAGTGAATTTTTGAGTATCGAGTTGTAATAGGGTTCGAAAGTTGCGTATTTATGTGCTGATTAACGAAAACATAATTTAAAAAATCTAACTTAATATCTTCAGTTCGCGCAAAGGGCTTAAAGTTAAAAAAAAAAAAAAAAAAAAAAAAAAAAAAAAAAAAAAAAAAAAAAAAAAAACATAAATTTATAGAATTTCTGAAAGGTCATATAAAAATATATCTTTCAGTATCTCGTCCTAATAGGACTCAAAAACTGCGTATCCATGTATAGTTTAACATAAAAATGTTTTTGATAGTCCTAGCGTATGTAATCAGTTCGCGCTATAGGCCTTAACTATCTAAATATGACAAAATTTCTAAATGTTCAGAATGTTACGGAAATTTACTAATATCTCGTATTTATATGTATGTTTTTAATATGTTAGGTTTTATTTATTGTGATTTGATTATTTAAAGAGATAACATCATAACTTTGCAGCTCTTCGTCCATTTCACCAGCAAATTTGGTTAAAGACTCAGAACCCACCACGAAGAGGTGGCTGCAATTCGAGTTCCACCCACACCCTACCCAACCAACCAACCGCCCAAGGAGGACATACTAATTATATATTCATATTTACAATATATACATTTATTTACATTTGTATACCTTTATTTACATACTAGTCAAAGATGTAGATTGCTTGAATTCTGATTTGTGTCCAAATTTAGGCATTATTGATCTTAACAGCAGAGTCGTCCTAATGAATCCATCTCTGCTATCTTGCCCAAATACTTTTTCTGCAGCCTCTGTTACTAATTTTACACATCTTTCTACAGCTTCAATCTTAATAGTTTGAAGCAAAGATCAACAATACCTCCTGGATATTGTCAAAACTATTCAAAGTGGAAAATGTACTCCAGATCTGGCTAATCGTGATCCTGGACCTCTTAGTCACTCCCGTTGGATGACATGCGCGAATAGAGTGTTGCGCTTGTATATTTCTGAAGTAAATCGCACAAATGAACTCACGATTTTAGTTGACTACATTCTAAAGACATATGCGCCAGTCTGGTTCGATATTAAGAGATACGCCTCAGTAAAGTACGGTCCAAAGCATGTTTATAAGGTTATTGAAACTTCCAGGCATATTCCAGAGAACATAAAAAAACAAATTGATCCGGTGATTCAACGAAACTTGTTTTTCTGTAATCCAGAAAACGTGTTATTGGCTATGATAGTAGACGAGAAATCACATATTAATTAGAGAGTTGGGTTTTAGAAGAGTCCTACAGGCAAAAAATATGAAAACTAACCGCAAGCTGCAGTAAGAACGTTTACTACACAAACACTAGATTTTGAGGCTACTGACTACAGTGAGCTTATAGATTGGTCAAAATGTAAGCTATCGCCTCACCCAGTGATGCAGAAATTGACGACAGAATTCATTTCTACATATTTGATGAATAAGACTTAGCCAGAATTTGAATTTCTGAACTTTCCGTGCCACACTCAGGCTGTAGAAAGATGTGTAAAATTAGTAACAGAGGCTGCAGAAAAAGTATGTGGGCAAGATAGCAGAGATGGATACATTAGGACGACTCTGCTGTCAAGCTCAATAATGCCAACATTTGGACACAAATCAGAATTCAAGCCATCTACATCTTTGACTAGTATGTAAATAAAGGTATACAAATGTAAATAAATGTATATATTGTAAATATGAATATATAATTAGTATGGTTGGTTGGTTGGGTAGGGTGTGGGGGGAACTCTAATTGCAGCCACCTCCTCGATGTGAGTTCTGGGTCATTGAACCAAATTTGCTGGTGAAATGGGCGAAGAGCTGCAAAGTTATAATGTTTTCTCTTTAAATAATCAAATCACTATAAATAAAATCTAACATATTTAAAACATACATATAAATAAGAGGTATTAGTGAATTTCCGTAACATTTTGAACATTTAGAAATGTTGTCATATTTCGATTGTTAAGGCCTTTAGCGCGAACTTATTACATACGATAGGACTATCAAAAATATTTTTATGTTAAACTATACATGGATACGCAGTTTTTGAGTCCTATTAGGACGAGATACTGAAAGATATATTTTTATATGACCTTTCAGAAATTCTATAAATTTATCGTTTTTTTCAGAAACTTTAAGCCCTTTGCGCGAACTGAAGATATTAAGTTAGATTTTTTAAATTATGTTTTCGTTAATCAGCACATAAATACGCAACTTTCGAGCCCTGTTACAACTCGATACTCAAAAATTCACTTTTTTCGGCCCACCCTAATGTCCATATTCCTGGCAGTGGAAGCATTGAGGCTGACGTTCCAACGTGTTCGAAACCAACCCTCCTGAAAATCATGTTCATGCATTTTTGAATGAGCAATACTTGATAAAAGTAAATAGGCAGTTATCTGCCATTTTAAAGATAGAAGGAAGAAGGAGGAGGAAGAAAAGGAAAGCATAGCTGCATTAGGACACTACAATAAAGCGATCTAATTGGCTCATGTGGATATTTCGATATAAGTAACACCCCAAAACTTCTACACGACCAATGAAATAATTTTTCACTGTACACTAATCTAATACATTTTGTGGGAAGCTATTATCTCTGACAAAAGCGTTTGGTAGAACACCGTCACCAAGGTTTTAAAAAAATCTTTGAAATATTTTGAGATTTTTAAGTCCAACATCAAATTTTTTTGGTCAGTTCCAAGCAAGAGCTGTATACTTCATAGAAATTTTCATCACTTCGAGATAACTTCATGACGTCTCTGACAGTATTAATATAGTCGAAGTTTTTTTAAGCCTGAGAGAAAAGCATTAAAAATTTCAACTGAATCTGTAATTTTAATAACAAGGGAAGTGACAAAGATAAATGAGAAACGATTAACTTTAGCATTAGCATCAGATTCTTCAAGCTAAATTCTTGAAAAAAAAAAAAAAAAAAAAAAAAAAAAAAAAAAAAAAAAAAAACACACACACACACACACAATTGAATGTTCATAAATACGTACACCTGAAAGGTCAAAAGGATGAATAAAGCTAGCATAGTGGGTAAAACACGGGCACTCATTACTACTCGCTTGGGGACCCGCGTACAAAACTGATCATTTCTTTCACGTAGAAATATCCTCTCTCGCTATGGTCACGTTTTGCATTGCCTTGTGAGTCATAAGGAAGGATTTGATTTTCCCGATTTTTATTTTTTTAAATTTATACAGTTTTATTTTCCACCTCAATTTTATGTGGGTGCTCAGCACCCCAAAAAATTCTTGGGGTGTGCACAAGTCCCGGAGCACCCACGGAGTCGGCGCCCCTGGTTTTGAGTACCTGTCTAGTGGGCAAATTTTGCGTCTTCTGACTAGTGGGAATTATGGCGGATTTTAAAAATATTTCGGTGGTTTTATGGAAAAACTATTTTTAAAAACACTTGATGAAGGCAACGTTCAGTAACAGCACTCTTTAATTTTCTAACATCTCGCAGCTCCTAAATTTACATCACCTAAACATTTATAAATATACGTTATTCTTTGTTCCCTATTTCTGTGCGTCCATATTGTTATTCGCGTTTTAATCGCGTCAGAAACATTCAAGATATAAAACGGGACAAGAAAATACAGAATGAAATATTCCTCCATATTATTACAATTAATGTAAATACTCCGTGATCCTGAATACCAATGGTTCAATTTCATGATAACACTCCAATAAAGCATGTTTACGCTGCCAATATTATAAATTTTTTAAATGTATGTTTGATAGAAACAATGTAACAGAAATTGTTAGCTAGTATAAAACTAATTTTCCCATTTTTTGTGTGTGAAAAAGTAATTGATTTTAGTGGTTGTTCCAATAGCATCAGAAGTAGCCGGATTATGTTCGTTTGATTTACCATGGTGAATTCCCCAATTTGACAATTTGAACAAATGGCTGGCCACCCGATGCCCCCCCCCCCCCCCACGTATTTTCAGAACTGAACAAAACAAAAATTGAGACTTTGGCCATAAGTACCAACATTGTTTCAGAGTTTTTCAAAATAAAATAGGGACGCTGCAATTTATTTTCCTTAAATACTTTTTGTTTCTTCTATTTTTTGTCTGTAGCTAGGGCAAAGAGGCGAAGTAGTTGTGACGAAATATCCTATCTACAGAATTAGGGCGAACCTTTAAGTCTCTAATGTCCTAGGCATCGTGTCAAATAGAAAGCAACGAAATCAAATCAACCCTCTCCATTGATACAAAATTTAAGAACATTTGGTCTATAAGTATGTAATAACCATCATAGTTTGTAAACACCTTTTGTTTTATACATCCAATTTGTTACGGCCGCCCAGACACTTCACCGGTATTGCCTCATGCCTGCAATCGGTCACTGACCACTGCAATCAGTCACTGTCCACATCACACACGAGCGATTAGAAAACAATTGAAGGTATTATTCCGGACATCCCTGTGTCACCAAATTCTGGCATCAACTGCTATAGGAGCGATTGCACTAATTTCCGTATCTTGTCTAATACACGCAAAATACGGAAATAAATTTATTTGTTTTGGAATGCTTGTTTGCCGAACTAGGCTACCTTTCAAAATATATTTACATTTAAAATTGACATCAAATCTGTCGTGTAAAGTATTCCAATCTGTATTTGCGAAATAAAATTCTGGAAACCTCTTACTTGTTTTTTAACCAAACTGAGTAAATAACTGATATCACCTCGGTGAAGACTCCCTGAAAATATATTCCTTTTCACTGATTATTTTGGCCAAGGAATGAATATTAAAGAGAACTGATTTCAACTGGATTGACTTATTTAGAAGTAGTAAGTATTTTTCATAGTACAATTAAAAATGTTAGGGGAGCTTAAAAATGCCTGTATGCAACATGATAAACACACGCTGTAATTTCCTGACAAAGCTTTAAGTTCTTTGTACTCTCCTTTTAGAGAGTATACTTGATATCGCCGAGTAAGACCCAGCTCTGCCGCCCCCAAATATGTTTCGCCCGGGGCCATTCCCCCCCATTCCCTGGGATTGTAACTTGGTCTATCACCACTATCTCACTTTCTAAGGTTGTACCAAGAGAGAAATGCTAAGAAAAAAAAATCGATATCTTGCGTTGTTTCCGAGATATTGATAGTGACCGTGGCAAATATCTCAAAAAATTAGCGGCAAACGATGAAACGGTTACCGGCAAATGTTAAAAGCGTTGAGGGGACATCCAATGACACTTCAAAAAAATGTTCAAATGTCTGTAAATCTATCGGACCAAACTGCGTGGTCATCAGTCCGTAGCTTACAAACTACTTAAACCTAGGTAAACTAAACTACGGACAAACACACACACACCCATGCCCCAGGGAGGACTCGAACCTCCACGGCGAGCAACCGCGCGCTCCGCAGTGAGGCGCTTTAGACCACTCGGCTACTCCACCGCGGCATGACACTTAACTCGCCCCCCCCCCCCTCCACCCCCTATCGAAACCCGTGATGGGTTGTGGGAGGCAACTTTGAAATGTTTCTTAGGAACGCCTACTTTTTATTGCAGACTATCTGAAAACCCGGCATTGCCCGGGTATTTATTTATTTATTCCTGCTAATTTTCAGCTATATATTCATTTGTATAAGAGCTGTTTATCTGTAAAATCTCTTAGGGAGTACAGTTAGTAGTAAAGAAGAAACGGATTTAAAATTGGTGCAGGAAGGGGCGGTTTTCCATGAACGTTACTGTTTATGTGCTCATATCTCACGAACTACGTATCGTACTGTGATACAATTCCGAAGGTACACTCAACTATATGCGTGTATACTGTCTGTAAAATTTACTGCGGCTACAATTTGTGGTGTAGAAATTATAAATTGTAACGTCATACTGAAAGTGTAGTTTTACTCCATAAACAGCGGAAAAGTAGTAAGCGAGAAACTTTTCTCCTTTCATCATTTTACTATGGTTGCCAGCGAGAAAAAGTTTAATAAAGGTTTCAAATTATGTTTAAAGTTTGTTGCAAGTCGCTAAGAACTTTCATTCTCATACAGTGTATTTCGAAAGTCTCGCCGCATTATATGGCATTTTTGCTATTTCTATTGGTTATGATGTAATATCTTTTGAACCATGTGACGTATGTGATTCTTAACCATGCAGCAATTGTTACCTCACGGTAAGGAATGTGTGTACCAAATTTGGTTGAAATCGGTCCAATGGTTTAGGAGAAAATGAGCAGCATTGTCGCAAAATGCACAACTGTTTCGTGCATCTCATTATTTATTACGTCTTATATCGTGAATATACATCGTATGTGATTCTTACACTTACGGCGACCGTCCTCATGGATTGAAGCTTACGTGTACAAAATTTCGTAAAGATTGGAACAAAACTGTAGATTTGTATGCAACACGTACAAATATACGGACACTCTGCTTTATATATTAGATTTGGATTATTCGTGAAAAATATTTAACTTTCGTATGAAACATTTCTTTCGTTTCATGATAAAGGGCGCTAAATCGGCAAAAATGAAAGTGTAGCATACCTGTGACGAGCTTCTTCAGCATTTCTGTGGGCCTTACAGTACCAGGAAATGATAGCAACTCTCTTTCTGCAATTGTTAACATCGGGAACAACAGCGTAAAGGTGGGTACAGTCCGAATCATTGAATTATAACAAATTGTCTGACCGCGGACTGATAGCATGATCATAGTTTGTGTTTCATTCGATTGTTTGAGATGTCACGAGTCAGCATTAACAGAAACTGTACTTTCATTTTCCTGATCTGATGTGTATTTGTTTAAGATGTTGCCGTTTTTCTACAATTCCCACATTTTTAGTTTTGCCTATTACAGCGACATCTATCATGAAACGAAAAAAAAAAAAATGTTTTATACGACAGTTACATATTTATGCACGGAGAATCCAAATAACTGTTTAATTACACATTGCCCATCCGTTTTGTGGAATTAGCACTAAGAACTGTCAAAGTACAATGCACACTACGAAATAAAAACAGCAATACAGCTGTTGTGAAACGTAACAAACAGACAAAAACGGTCTTTGTTGCTGAGTTCGCCATGAGCGAGTTGTGTCAGTTCGGCACATTTCGGAAACACTCGTGCTTGCGTTGCGATGATGGATTCCGAAGCCTTGGCGCGCTGTTGGCCGCACAACCTCCCTTCCCCTCACAATACTGAAGGCTGCGGCACTGAGCTCTAGTCTTATGTAGTTCGCGAACGAACTAGTTCGGAAGAGCGCTCCCACAGGCGAACTACGCGAACTAGTTCGCAGATTCCTCGCCTCTTAGTTCGTCTGCTCTTTTTCCGAAGACTGACGGGGAACAGCGAGAAGGCGCGAGAGCGCACAGCATCGCGTGATTTGTCGGTAATGTTCCTTCAATGACCTATTAAGTAAATAAAGAAATCCATTTTAAAAATAAAATATTACGAGTACTCTGTATGCACAGCAGTTGAATATCATGGTATCACCCATTCGTGTAAATAACTTGTTTGTTTGCTTAAGTATTTGATGCCTAATTGCCCAAAAATACGGGTAATAGCACACGCTTGGGCAACACTGATCATTATATAAAAAATCTGTCATAACAAAAGAAAGAGCTCTTTTAGTAGCGGTAGCAAAAGGCAAAAAGTGCGGACGAACTAAAAAGAGCGACATGCTTCGCGCCCGAGCTGCGAACTAAAAGGAGAGCTACCGGTCGCGAACTAAGATATGCGCGATCGGTTGCGAACTAAAATATGCGCGATCGGTCGCGAACTAAAATATACGCAATCGGTCGCGAACTAAAACATGCGTTTCGGTCGCGAACTATTATGCCAAAGGTATCTCGCTTCTTAGTCGTTGGATTCTTTTCCGAAGACCGACGGGCAATAGCGAGAGGGCGCGCAGCAGAATTTAAAAATCACGTGTTTGCCTTCTGCTAATGAGAGCCATTTCGAGGTGATCGTCTGCCTGCTAGATTACATACATCAGTGCTGCAAAATTTCTATGTTGAAGTATTCTACAATCTACAGTATCTGACTAATAAATTCCATAATGCCAAGATACAGAGATAACTCTAATGTTAAACGCGAGAAATTCTCCACAAACTGTTTCTTTTGGTTTGCGTGATATCGTTAGCGGTTCAAGCAGCAAGCGCATGAAGCAGCTAGGCGGGGGAACTTCTCCCTCCAACTGCATGCGCAGTCCATGCCGCTGAGCCGTCACTGGGAGCGGACGAACTAAAAGAACGAACTAGTTCGCGGCAGAGCCGCGTACTAAAGTGAGCGCCGCCGATCGCGAACTACACGCAGGAAGCGGCAACACGGGTAGCGGGTGCTGTGTGGCGTGGACTGGGCGGTTTTTTAGGATAAAGAGCTTCGGGGAAATAGAAAATGGGCAATCTCAAAGGGTTCAGGTGGATCACAGGAGAAATGTAGATCCGGAAACTATCGGTATAGCAGTTGTAAATTGTCGTAGCTGTGTCGGGAAAGTTTCAGAACTGCAAGCGTTAATAGAAAGCACCGAAACACACATCATTATAGGCAGCGAAAGTTGGCTCAAGCCGGAAATAAGTTCAGAAGAAGTATTTTCAAAAGATCTAACGGTATTCAGAAAGGATAGATTAAACAAAATAGGTGGGGGCGTGTTTGTCGCCGTCAAAAGTAGTATTTCATGTAGCGAAGTTGAAGTTGATAGTTCGTGCGAGCTATTATGGGTAGAGGTTGTACCCGAAAATCGTAAGAAGTTAATAATCGGTTCCTTTTACCGGCCTCCCGACTCTGACGATACAATAGCAGAAAGGTTCAAAGAAAACCTGAGTCTAATTACAAAAACGTACCCGACTCACACGATAATAGTAGGTGGTGATTTTAATTTACCCTCGATCTGTTGGCGAAATTATATTTTCAAATCAGGAGGTAGGCATAGAACATCGTCCGAAATTGTACTCAACGCATTCTCTGAGAATTACTTCGAACAATTAGTTCATGAGCCAACTAGAATTGTAAATAGATGTGAAAACACACTTGATCTCTTAGCAACAAATAATCCTGAGCTCATAACGAGCATCAAAACGGATACAGGTATTAGTGAACACAGAGCTGTAGTAGCGAAATTGAATATCGAAAGTCCCAAAGTTACCAAAAATAAACGCAAAGTATATTTGTTCAGGAAAGCAGATAGAAACAAAATACATTGCTTCTTGAAAGACAGCTTCCACTCGTTTCTAACACTAAACGTAGCTGTAGACCAGATGTGGCTCAAATTCAAAGAAGTGGTATCGACAGCAATTGAAAGTTTTATACCTAATAAATTAATAAAAGAAGGAGGCGATCCCCCTTGGTACACAAAACAGGTTAGGACACTGTTGCAAAAGCAAAGGAAAAGGCATACTAAATTTAAACGAACACGAAATCCCCAGGATTTGCGATTGTACTCAGAAGCTCGAAATTTAGCGAGGATTTCAATGCGAGATGCCTACAACATTTATCACAACGAAACTCTTTCTCGTAATTTGACTGAAAACCCAAAGAGATTTTGGTCATATGTTAAATATACTCGGGGAAAGTCACAAACAATACCTTCACTACGTGATAGTAATGGCGATCCTGCCGATGACAGCGCTACTAAAGCAGAGTTACTAAACTTAGCTTTTAGAAACTCATTCACTAAAGAAGACGAAACCAATATTCCAGATTTCGAATTACGAACAGATGCCGTAATGAGTAACATAGAAGTAGATATCATCGGAGTAGTGCAGCAACTAAAATCACTTAATAAGAACAAGTCTTCTGGTCCGGATTGTATACCCATTAGATTTCTATCTGATTATGCTGAAGCGATAGCTCCTTACTTAACAGTCATATACAACCGCTCTCTCATAGAAGGATCTGTACCAAAAGATTGGAAAGTTGCACAGGTCACACCTATATTCAAGAAAGGCAGTATGAGTAACCCACTAAACTACAGGCCTATTTCATTGACATCAATTTGCAGCAGGGTTTTGGAACATATCCTGTATTCAAATATTATGAATTATCTCGAACAGAACGATCTATTGACCCAAGGTCAACACGGATTTAGAAAATATCGTTCATGCGAAACACAACTAGCTCTATATTCACACGAAGTGATGGGTGCTATCGACAAAGGTTCGCAAATCGATTCCGTATTTCTTGATTTCCAGAAGGTTTTTTACACCGTACCTCACAAACGGCTTTTAATCAAATTGCGTGGTTATGGTATATCGCCCCAAATTTGCAATTGGATAGTGGATTTCTTGTTAGAGAGGACACAGTTCGTAGTAATCGATGGTAGGGCATCGACTAAAACAGAGGTGATATCGGGCGTTCCACAGGGTAGTGTTATTGGTCCTCTGCTATTCCTTATTTACATAAACGATTTAGGGGAAAATCTAAGTAACTCTCTTAGGTTGTTTGCAGATGACGCCGTCATTTACCGTCTAGTAAAATCATCTGAAGATCAAAACCAACTGCAGAACGATCTGAATAAGATATCAGTATGGTGTAAAAATTGGCAATTGACTCTAAATAATGAGAAGTGTGAAGTCGTCCACATGAGTACGAAAAGAAATCCGTTAAACTTTGTTTACAACATAAATCAATCAAATGTGAAGGCCGTAAACTCCACAAAATACCTAGGAATCACTTCAGACTTAAACTGGAAAAAACACGTAGATAATATCGTGGGAAAGGCGAACCAGAGACTGCGTTTTATTGGCAGAGCCCTTAAAAGATGCAACAGAACTACTAAAGAAACTGCATACACTGCGCTTGTCCGTCCATTTTTGGAGTATTGCAGCCCAGTGTGGGATCCTTATCAGGTGGGTTTGACGGAGGACATCGAAAGAGTCCAAAGAAGGGCAGCTCGTTTCGTATTGTTACGATACAGGGGAGACAGCGTTACGGAAATGATACAGGATCTGGGATGGGAATCATTACAACAACGGCGCTTATCGCTGAGGCGTGGGTTACTTGCGAAACTCCAATCGCCAACATTCTCCTCCGAATGCGAAAATATATTGTTGACTCCCACTTACATAGGTAGAAATGATCATCAGAATAAAATAAGAGAAAACAGAGCTCGAACAGAGAGATTCAGGTGTTCTTTCTTCCCGCGCGCTATTCGAGAATGGAATGGGAGATAAATAGTATAATTGTGGTTCGATGAAACCTCTGCCAGGCACTTAAATGTGATTTGCAGAGTATCCCATGTAGATGTAGATGTAGATATGCGCAAGTCTACTGAGCTCTGTTCTCCCACACTACGCGCTAACTCTTCGTGACGGACACTAGCTTCTATTGTCATTTTTATTAATAGTGGTTCTTAATTTCTGGATTGCTTTAGATATGGGCTACGGTGTTAGCTTTGATAAGATCAGATTAAGGAGACTCGAAAGTTATAAGAGAATGGCGGAGGTACTCAACAGAGAAATTCGGCCTGGGTGTACATCCGAGAATATTAAGAAGGATATTAATGGCGTCGTGTGTTACATCAACCACAAAATTAATCGAAATGTATGAATCAGATTTTTATAAGCTCTCCACTCTTCTCGATGCTATTCCTGCTCTGTTGGTGACAGGTTCTTGTTTGCACTCTTGTCCGGCCAGTAAGTTAGTCCTTCTCGTATAGCGAATATTTCGTTGCTAACATGAGCACGTTACACCACCGCACCGTAAGTAAAATTTAACCCCAAAAGCAAGAAATTGCCGTGTCACTGTAAAACTGTCTTCTGCCGATATAGTCTTTCCACGTGCGTATACTGAATTTTAATGTGTGGAGCCACTTTTCTGAGTAATTACCGATACGTTGTATCATCCATTCTCCTGGAATTTATACGTGACTTGGCGTCCTCCGCTTGCAGATCCCGCAAAACGAAATGATTTCCACAGTTTCACCCAAGTAAGCCCCTCTTTTTTCTTCAAAATGCAGTTTCATAGTTCGCGATCGGGAGCGCTCACTTCTTCGTTCTTTTAGTTCGTCCACTCCCAGTGACGACTGAGCGGCGTGGTCTGCGCATGCAGGTGGAGGGAGAAGTTCCCCCAACTAGCTGCTTCATGCGCTAGCTGCTTGAGCCACTAACGATATCACGCAAACCAAAAGAAACAGTTTGTGGATAATTTCTCGCGTTTTAGAGTTATCTCTATATCTTAGCATTATGGAATTTATTAGTCAGATACTGCAGAGTGCAGAATACTTCAAAACAGAAATTTTGTAGCACTAAACTATGTAATCTAGCGGGCAGAAATTCACTTCGAAATGGCTCTCATCAGCATAAGGCAAACACGTGATTTTTAAATTCTGCTGCGCGCCCTCTCGCTATTGCCCGTCGGTCTTCGGAAAAGAATCCAACGACTAAGAAGCGAGATACCTTTGGCATAATAGTTCGCGACCGGAACCAATGTTTTAGTTCGCGACCGATTGCGTATATTTTAGTTCGCGACCGATCGCGCATATTTTAGTTCGCGACCGGTAACTCTCCTAGTCCGCAGCTCGGCCGCGAAGTAGGTCGCTCGTTTTAGTTCGTCCGCTTTTTGTTTTTTGTTTTTTTGTTTTTGGATTTTGCTACGGCTACTAAAAGAGCTCTTTCTTTTGTTATGACAGCTTTTTTATATAATGATCAGTGTTGCCCGTATATTTGGGCAATTAGACATCAAATACTTAAGCAGATAAACCATTTATTTACACGAATGTGTGATGCAGTGGTATTCAACTACTTTGCAAACAGAGTACTCGTAGTATTCTATTTTTAAAATGGATTATTTATTTAATAGGTCATTGAAGGAAAATTACCTACAAAATATGCTAAATGCGTCTACTGTCGTTAGTAAAAATGCACTTTTAATGACTTTTTAATTTTTATAATGTGTTAGTGTCACTTATACTACGTTATACTCAACATTCTACCCGCGAGCCGTCAACAGTATCATGCAGGCGACAGAAACTGGTTGATGCATAATTTCTCGCATATAAATGCAAACAATGGTAAGTTTTGAGTTTTCTTTACACTGTGGAATGAGGGTTATATTTAGACACTTTAGGTATATTTATACCTTAGAAAAGAAAATTTGTGGCAGTGGACTATGAAACTACAGCTGACCTACATATCAGCTCAAAATGACGGTAACTGGCAGAAGGGAATCACGTGATTCTGCGCGCTCTCGCGTCCTCTCGCTGTTCCCCGCCAGTCTTTGGAAAAGGAGCGGACGAACTAAGAGGCGAGGGACCTGCGAACTAGTTCGCGTAGTTCGCCTGTGGGAGCGCTCTTCCGAACTAGTTCGTTCGCGAACTACACAAGACTATATGACAGCGCATGATAACATATGTTTAGTGTCCGCCATCATGAAATATCATCAAATTTATGACGGCAGTGTATACCCCTTTTTAGCGCCATGTCAAAGACTTCAATAAAAAAATTACAGACTTTTGATGATATTTTCATGTCAAAAATTTAATCAAAAATTTGACCGTGTAATACCGGCCTAAGGACAACAAGTACACCCATGACCAAGGGAGGATTCGAACCTCCGACGACGAGCAGCGGCGCGCTCTGCAGCTAGGCGCTTTAGAACGCTCGGCCACGCCATCGCGACTACAGCAGTATAAATACTCCGCTAATCACATGTAAGTGCATGGTGAATGGTTCATGGAACCGCTTTTATGATATTTCTCTACCTTCCCATTCTCTAATAGGGCTCGGGAAAAGGAACACGTCTGAATCTTTCCATTTTCGATCTGATTTCTGTGATTTCATTAAGATGATTATCTCCCTGTGTAAGTGGTGCTAACAATATATTTAGCAATCTGAAGAGAAAGTTAGTGACAGGAATTTCGTAAATAAATCAAGCCGCAACGAATAACGCCTTTCTTTTAATGATTCTCACCCGAACTCGTGCATCATTTCGGTGACCTAATAAAGACAATTGTGGAGTTATGTTGTAGTTATTTCCATGTTGTAAAAAGTACGTTTAGGTCAATTTAAACGATAATATTTCCACTCATCCGATATCGTATTCAGAAATGTACCTTATCAGCCGCTTGGAGCGCTGCTGCCGTGGCGTATAACAAAAATAGCATCAAGCACATCAGTACGTAGCATCAACTGGTTAGTGTTCATTACGAACGTGGTTTTGCAGTCAGTGTAATGTTTAGAAATGCGGATTTGGCAGATGCCCATTTGATGTCTGGATTAGCACGGGGCAATAGCCGTGGCGCTGTACGTTTGTATCGAGACAGATTTCCAGAACGAAGGTGTCCCGACAGGAAGACGTTCGAAGCAATCCATACATCAAATGGGCATCTGCCAACTCCGCATTTGTAAACATTGCACTGACTACAAAACCACGTTCGTGATGAACACTAACCAGTTGATGCTACGTACTGATTTGCTTGATGCTATTATAGTACTGTAGAGCAATGAGTCGCATGTCAACACAAGCACTGAAGTCAACATTACCTTCCTTCAATTGGGCCAAATGGCGGTGAATCGAGGAAGTACAGTACATTCTAACGAAACAGTTGGGTATTTTGACAATTGTCTGCACGAATTATTTCAATTTACATTTAAAGAGAAATACTAAAATGTTGCTCTAACATGGAAATTAAGCGTTTCTGGACACATGTCCATATAACATGTTTTCTTTCTTTTTGTGTGAGGAATGTTTCCTGAAAGTTTGGCCGTACCTTTTTGTGACACCCTCTATATAACCTGGGTGTTGAACTGCAGATTTTTACCTCCCTTCTCC
Source organism: Locusta migratoria (assembly GCA_026315105.1). Lineage (NCBI taxonomy): Eukaryota > Metazoa > Arthropoda > Insecta > Orthoptera > Acrididae > Locusta > Locusta migratoria. The sequence goes on from CM048748.1 coordinate 207,182,440, forward strand.
CCCACCCTTTCCCTAACCCTTCCTCCGCTTAGCCTCCCCTCCCTTCCTCATCCCCAGAGTCCTTGCGCACCTCCTTCTCCTCCGCTCCCCTCCCCTTCCTTTCCCCGTGCTTCCTCCCCGTTTTTACTTTCCTCGTACTTCCCTCCTCCCCCGCTGTGGGGCCCCCAGTGGAACGGTTTTTTAACGCTTGTGAATTATCATAAGTGCTGTGAAGTGCGTCTATTAAGTCTTTTAACTCGGTGCGAGCGCCGCATCTGGTACAAGTGTCGCCAGTGTCTTGTATCCAGTGTTTAGGAAACATCTTTCATGTGAAACTCAGCTTGCCCTTTTCTCACATGACATCTTGCGAGCCATGGATGAAGGGCAACAGGCGGATAGTGTTTTTCTCGATTTGAAAAAGGCGTTCGACGCGGTGCCACACTGCAACACTACAGACTGGTAACGAAGATACGATCTTATGGAATAGATACACAGATTTGTGACTGGCTGGAAGACTTCCTAAGTAATAGAACGCAGTACGTTGTTCTCGACGGCGAGTGTTCATCAGAGACGAGTGTATCGTCAGGCGTGCCCCAGGGGAGTGTGATAGGACTGCTATTATTTTCTATCTATATAAATGATCTGATGGACAGAGTAAGTTGTAATTTGCGGCTGTTTGCTGATAATGCCGTGGTGTATGGAGGGTATCATCTTTAACTGACTGTAATAGCGTACAGGATGATTTAGACAAAATTTCTAGTTGGTGCGAAGACTGGCAGCTAACTCTCAATGTAGAAAAATGTAAGGTGATGCGAATGAGTACGAAAACAATCCCATAATGTTCGAATACAGCATTAGTAGTGAGCTTCTTGATGCTGTCGCGTCGTTCAAATATCTAGGCGTAACATTGCAGAACGATATGAAATGGAACGAACATGTAAGGACAGTTGTAAGGCGGACAGCCGACATCGGTTTAATGGGAGAATTTTGGGAAGATGTACTTCACCTGTAAAGGAGACCGCATATAAAACGCTTGTAGGACCACTTCTTGAGTATTGCTCAAGTGTTTGGGACCCGCAGCAGATCACTTTAAAGGAAGACATAGAGGCAGTTCAGAGGCGAGCAGCTAGGTTTGTTACTGGTAGGTTCGACCAATACGCCAGTGTCACGGAAATGCTCGGGCAACTCAATTGGGGATTGCTGGAGGAAAGACGATGTTCTTTTCGTGAATTTCTGTTGAGGAAATTTAGAGGGCCGCAATTTGAAGCTGATTGTAGTACGATCTTGCTACCGCCTACTTACATTACGCGTGGTGATCACAAAGACAAAGATAAGAGAAATTAGGGCACGTACGGAAGCATATATGCATTCTTTTTTCCCTCGTTCTATATGGGAGTGGAATGAGAAAGGAAATGCCTAGTACTGGTACAGTGTACCCTCCGCCACGCACCTTACGGTGGATTGCGGGGTATGTATGTAGATGTAGATCTTCTTCGTATCCAGTGTTTGTGTCCATCAATGTGTTGTTAACGCCATTGTGGCGTTATTTTACGAACTACGTGTTTTTTATCGTCTATTACTATGTTTACCTTCAAGATTCCTCCATGTCTATTTTTTAAATTTCACCGTTTTAATCTGCATTGTATTTCATTTATGCATCATGCCCATTGTTAGAAGTCTGTAGGCTGAAGAGCGGCGCTGATGCTGCTGCCAGTCTGCCGCGGCAGAGGTGGTGGCTTTAAAGCAACAATAAAGGGAAAAAGCTACACATTTCTCAGCGTGTCAGCCAAAGATGTTCATATTCCGTATCTTAACTAATTACAAAATGTCTGTTACGAAGTATTATAATAAAACTAAAAGGAAATATGTTTCGATTCCATAGTCATGCGAGTCTGTTACTTCGCACATTGACATAAATTTCAAATTCAGAGGTAATCGTGCAATTACTTGTCACGTACTAACTGAAGGAATTTTTTTTGACTAATTACAACATGGTGGACAATGCAAAATCGTGTGCGAAACATATGAATGTGCAGGAACGGCACAGTTCTATGGCCAGACACCAGAGTTATACTTCCAGGTTTTATAGCATGGAGGTAAGAATAATGGGAGATGGCGCTACGTATCCCAGCTGTACTACGCTTTGAAGCCATGGCCGCCATGTCTCTCCGACCAAAACACTCACAGTGTATTATAGTTGTGTCTGTATTTACAGTCGCATCATATACGCATGTAACGTCCTCAAACTGGTTGTTTCAAGTTTTTGTTTAAAATAAAATCTCGAAAAACGAAAAAATTCGTGTTTATTCTGTTTAAAAATAGTTGTTACTACAATATTACGAATCACGTGGGTTCTTTCTTTAGCTAATCTGACGATCGTCAGATAAAATAATACGACTGAGTGAACCAACGCCAGATTTACGAGCACAGTACGATATGTTTTCTTTGTGTAGTAAGTTTCATTAATATTGAAACTAAGTTTTGCTTTCAAAATCATTGACTTAATAAAAACCGAATTTATATTTTATTCCTTATTCATTAGTAAATAGCAAGTTAAGTGGGGGAAATAACTTTTATCTTTAGAAATCGAAAATGATAAGAGAAAAATACGTTACATTACAAGTAAAGATGTTGTATAGGTTCGTTCACGATAGCGAGGTAATTTACACATGAAATGGTACTTCGATTTCGCGTCACAATCAGAACGATTCGTACACATAAGCCTCACACAAGTCACCACAACAGTGCAAAATCCTTCCAAAAACGAGCGAGAAGCATACGCAAACAAGGTAAACATAGCAGTGGTTCGGTCGGATCAAGATGGCTACCCTTGGCTTCACAGCTAGGGCGTCAGGGTGCCTCCGTTTATTTTTACCTCCACGTTTTATAGAGATCACTGCGTGCTAAGCACACACACACACAATATATATATATATATTGTAACATTTCTCGTGTTGACCTACCGCATTAAAATTTCCCGTCACCTATTATTTTATACGTTACAGAGACAAACACAGTGAAACACCATATATATATATATATATATATATATATATATATATATATATATATATGGTGTTTCACTGTGTTTGTCTCTGTAACGTATAAAATAATAGGTGACGGGAAATTTTAATGCGGTAGGTCAACACGAGAAATGTTACACTTTCTGCTGAGCTATGAACATAGTTTATTGTATCATTTTCCACAGAGTTACAGCACAAAGATATAATTTTTTAAATGGAACAATAGTATTTTTTATCGTGCATTGGAATCGTTGAAACCATCTGCGTCCAAATCAATTTAAACTACATTCCTACCACTGTTAGTTTGGGAGCTACAGCCCTTCAAAGTTTCAGGGGCAGATACCACAGCTGTGTATAATACATGGCTGTGTGGTGGGTGATGAATGTTATGGCGGTGGGAAGTTGATTTACATGAGATGTTCAAATGTGTGTCCATGTTCTTCAATGCATAATGCAATGCGCCGTCGAAAGGATCTGCGGACGAGATGTAACATCGCCGGTGTGACGGAGCGACATGCGTCCTCGATGCGCCGTTTTAGATCATCTGGGGATGTGGGCTCATTGACATAAACACGATCCTTTAGATATCCCCACAAAAAGAAATCTACTGTTGTTAAATCGGGCGACCTTGCGGGCCAAGAATGAGGACAATGGCGCCCCAACCATCTTCCTGCAAACCTGTTGTTTAGTTCTTCCACAACAGCACGCGCAGAATGGGCTGGGTGACCATCGTGCTGCATCCACATATGGACTCTCGTGTATAGACAAACATGTTCAAGGAGACCACCCAAACTATCGGCTATAAAAGCGCGATATAACTCACCTGTCAGTGTACCTGGGAAGTAGTGTGGACCGATGATTTCATCCCCAAGGATTCCACACCAAACGTTAATAGACCACCTCCGTTGACGGTCGACAAGTCGTACCCTCCGAGGATTGTCTGCGGCCCAGTAGTGTATGTTGTGGCGATTCACTGCACCATAATTTGTGAACGTGGACTCATCAGAGAACATAACACTTTGTAAAGACTCCAGGCTGAAATTACGTATGGCCCATTCACAGAATGTCACTCTTGCACGGAAATCGTTCCCATGCAGCTCCTGGGTCAGTGACAGGCGGTACGGGTGAAACCTGTGGCCGTGTACTATACGGTACACAGACGTGAGACTGACACCAGCGACTGCAGCAACGGCTCGTAAGCTGACATGAGGATCGTGGTGTAGTGCAGCTAAAACAAACACCTCCGTCTCCTCACTTCTTGCAGGTCTTCGTCTGTTACTGCGGCGCATTACCACGCTGCCTGTTTTCGAAGTCGTTGTTCGGCACGTAAGACCGTAATGGCTGCCTGGGCTCTTCGCCTAGGATATCTCACGGTATACGCCATGGCTGCTTCAATGGCATCGTGTCGGCACTCGCCGAGCATAAGCAACATGTCAGCATACTCGTTGTTCGTGTATGCCATCGTCATCAGATGTCAGTAACTGTGGTATATTGAGCCCCGGTTGTTTGTGTGGCTCCAACTGTCGGGTATACGGCTGTGTGCGGCGACAGTCGGCAGTCTAACAGCGCATCGAGGAAGCTTCTCGCTCCGTGACACCGGCGACGTTACAACTCGGCCGCACCACATTTAGAAGGCGCATTGCATTATGCGCAGCGTTTGTGGTATCTGCCCCTGAAACTTTGAAGGGTTGTAGCTCCCAAATTAACAGTGATAGGAATGTAGTTTAAATTGATTTGGACGCAGCTGGTTTCAACAAATCCAATGTACGATAGAAAGAACTATTGTTACATTTAAAAATAATATCTTTGTGCTGTAACTCTTTGGAAAATGATACAATAACTATGTTCATAGCTCAGCAGAAAGTGTAACATTTCTTGTGTTGACCTACCGCATTAAAATTTCCCGTCACCTATTAAGAGTGTGTGTGTGTGTGTGTGTGTGTGAGAGAGAGAGAAAGAGAGAGAGAGAGAGAGAGAGAGAGAGAGAGAGAGGGACGTACGGCCTGTCCCCTGCAGGCGACGCGGCGAGAGCCCTCGAGGCCGCAGTCGGCCGCCAGCTCTACGGCGCCCTGCTCTGGCAGAAAGGTCACCGTCAGCGATGGCAGTGACGTCAGCAGGCAGCCGTCCTCAGCACGCGCCCACGCCGGCACTGCAACACACAACAAGCGCTCTGCGTCAACACCACGTGCTAGGCAGCTCATTTAAAAAACGAGGACATAAAAGACTAGTTACGTAAAAACACGCCACGTACGGCCATGACTAGAGAGGTTTGCATATGGGGGACTTGCCTTACTCGTATTCGTGACTAGAGAATTAAGCCAACAGTCATCATCGGATTGGGAAGAAATTACATGTGGCGTCCCACAAGGATCCGTCTTAGGGCCATTGCTTTTTCTTGTGTACATTAATGACCTCTCATCAGTTACACTACCAGAAGCAGAGTTCGTTTTGTTTGCAGATGATACAACACGTGCTAGACAGCTCATTTCAACAATGAGGACATAAAAGACTAGTTACGTAAAAAGACGCCACATACGGCCATGACTAGAGCGGTCTGCATATGGGGGACTTGCCTTACTCGTATTCGTGACTAGAGAATTAAGCCAACAGTCATCATCAGATTGGGAAGAAATTACATGGGGTGTCCCACAAGGATCCGTCTTAGGGCCATTGCTTTTTCTTGTGTACATTAATGACTTCTCATCAGTTACACTACCAGAAGCAGAGTTCGTTTTGTTTGCAGATGATACAACACGTGCTAGACAGCTCATTTCAACAATGAGGACGTAAAAGACTGGTTACGTGAAAACACGCCACGTACGGTCATGACTAGAGAGGTCTGCATATGGAGGACTTGACTTACTCGTATTCGTGACTAGAGAATTAAGCCAACAGTCATCATCGGATTGGGAAGAAATTACATGTGGTGTCCCACAAGGATCCTTCTTAGGACCACTGCTTTGTCTTGTGTACATTAATGACCTCTCATCAGTTACACTACCAGAAGCAGAGTTCGTTTTGTTTGCAGATGATACAACATGTGCTAGGCAGCTCATTTCAACAATAAGGAGATAAAAGACTAGTTACGTAAAAACACGCCACATACGGCCATGACTAGAGAGGTCTGCATATGGGGGACTTGCCTTACTCGTATTCGTGACTAGAGAATTAAGCCAACAGTCATCATCGGTTTGGGAAGAAATTACATGTGGTGTTCCACAGGGATCCGTCTTAGGGCCATTGATTTTTCTTGTGTACCTTAATGACCTCCTATCAGTTACACTACCAGAAGCAGAGTTCGGTTTGTTTGCAGATGATACATCACGTGCTAGACAGCTCATTTCAACAATGAGGACATAAAAGACTAGTTACGTAAAAACACGCCACGTACGGCCATGACTAGAGGTCTGCATATGGGGGACTTGGCTTAACAACACGTGCTAGACAGCTCATTTGAACAATGAGGACATAAAAGACTAGTTACGTAAAAACACGCCACGTACGCCCATGACTAGAGGTCTGCATATGGGGGACTTGCCTTACTCGTATTCATGACTAGTGAATTAAGCCAACAGTCATAATCGGATTGGGAAGAAGTTACATGGGGTGTCCCACAAGGATCCGTCTTAGGGCCATTGCTTTTTCTTGTGTACTTTAATGACCTCTCATCAGTTACATTACCAGAAGCAGAGTTCGTTTTCTTTGCAGATGATACAAGTATTGCAATAAAAAGTACGTCAAGCATAGTTATAGAAAGGTCTGGTAATGATACTTTCATGAACATTAATAACTAGTTTAAAGCCAACTCATTGTCATTAAACTTTGAAAAGACTCACTACATGCATTTCAGAACATGTAAGAGATTTCCCGCCACCATACGCATTAAGTAGGAAGAAGAGCAGGCAGAAGACAGTATTAAATTCCTGGGATTACAGCTTGATAATAAATTCAGTTGGGAGGAGCACACCACAGAACTGCAGAAACGACTCTACAAATCTGTATTTTCAATACAAGTCTTATCAGACATGGGAGACATAAAAAAAACTTGCAGACTTTACTTACTTTCATTTCATAATGTCATATGGTATAATATTTTGGGGGTAACTCTTCAAGTCAGTCAAAAGTCTTCAGAGTCCAAATTCGTGTAATACGTATTATTTGTGGTGTAAATTCACGGACATCCTGCAGAAGCCTCTTCAAGGAACTGGGTATATTAACTATTGCCTCTCAGTATATTTATTCCTTAATGAAATTTGTCATAAATAATATATCCCTTTTCCCAACAAACAGCTCAGTTCATACATACAACACTAGGAACAAAAATGATTTACACAAGGACTTAAAAGCGCTAACTTTAGTTCAAAAAGGGGTCCACTACTCAGGATCACACATTTTCAATAATTTACCACCAAGTATAAAAAATTTAGCTAGAAATAAAGCTCGTTTTAAGAGGAGCCTAAAAGACTTTCTAGTGGCCAACTCCTTCTACTCCATTAGTGAATTTCTAAGTTGTACCAAATGATGCATGTATCGGTATCCATACTATATTGGTATTATTATATTATCAGATAAAAAAAAATCCTTCAAAATGTATGTTTCTGTATTTATATTATAAGTATTATCTACTATTCAGCTTGAAAATTTTGTTTCTTGACATATTTCACATCCACGAGGATCTCCTCAATATGGATCAACGGAACGAAAAACAAATATAATCTAACCTAATCCGTTGAGTGCGCCGCGTTCGTGCGGTGCGTGTCTAGAGCAGGCTGTTCCAGCTCGCGCGCTCGCCCGTGAGCTAGGGTGCGTTCACCTGCTCGAGGGGCACCGCTTCTCGGCCGTCAGCTCTTGTCGCATGGGCACACGGCTACGTCGAGTGTACGTGGGAGTGAACCAGCCGGATGGGCTCTCATGTCACGAGAAACAGCCAGCTACATTCTAATTCCCGCGACGGGTACAATTATTTCTGACAAGGAGAGGACGCCTACTCGTCATCGCCGAATTCGTCCAAATTTATGGTACATGTAGGGCATGGTGAGATATGAAAGTGCACCAAGTGGGAACTCCCTATTGCTTGCATCAAACTACATTCCAATTATACATCACCAGCTCTCCTCGCAAGTATTCAGCGACATGCTGCGTTACGCGTGGTTCCCTGCTGGAATTTGTGATGAAAGGAGCTGTTTTCAGAATGTCAGTCATGTTTCTTTTTCTATGGACACATTAAAAAAACCACGTAACTGTAAAAGAACGGCGTTTGAATAGAGTTCATAATAAGTAATTTCCTGCTTACTTGTAAAGAGCATTAGGAACAGCATTAGATTTTTTATTTTGTTACTACTAAATTATTAGTTTCTTCAGTAATTTTGTTTATGAGTGACACTTGTATTGCATTTCTACATCCTATACTATACTCATTATAGTATCAGAAAGTAACTGATGAGGTGAGTTTTGCCTTTACAGTAATTGAAATAGTTCCTGTTTTTCTTTGAGTCTTAATTATTTCTGTGATTGGTATTTTTTTGTATTTCTTATGAAACTGGTGACAAAGTTCTTCCACCCTGCATTTATTCATTACCAAGCTTTCAAATTTAACTGTATTTTTTACTTTATCACTGCTTGGTATTCTCATACCTCATTATGCTGGCGACCGTGTAAATTTTTTATTAATGAATTATCCTACTAATTAATTTAATTAGTACAGCAATAGTATTTAAAGAGTGCATAAGCCAGTTTTATGCTTCATAGTAACTTGATTACCTTTTACTGCCATATGTTACACCTGTTTCAAGCATAGTTATCGCCTCCCACAATTTATTTCGTGTTTGGGTAAATCTTTAGGGAGTTTCGGTCCAAGTCTTGTCCTTAGGCTAGCACGAGTGCCACCACTAGGGGCGCACGACTGTTCGATTAATCGCGGTTGTGTCACAAGCGGTACTGCTTCGTATACGATCGGATTTTGCGTTGCCTATGTCCTTCAATTTTGGGTATTAAAATAACGTATAAGGTGGAAATGCGCTTCATATCTCCACAAAATTCTCCACGGCCAATCGCTATGCACTTTTACACGCACAAGATATTGTAGAGCGAACGTCTGTTTTGCTGGCAGGTCAGCAGGTAGCAACTCCTGCATATGCGTAGTTTTATATTGATAGCAATGTAGAATATTGCACGGGGTTTTAAGTAACCTGCTCGGAGGCATTTGTAATGATCGGGCAATTGCATGTGCACTGCAGTCTTGCTCATCAGTGCTCGTCCCTTCCTGTAACGCTGTAGCCATATCATCTACAGAAGGGATTCATTTCCTCTCTCTGCCGCAAAGCACTTGAAACCATCCTATTTCTTTGAGCTTCTTCATCGTATTCCTCAGAGCCTTCTTTAATGACCGATATTTCCTTAAAGCTGCAACCGCAGAGTCGTCGTTGTTGTAAGAAAAATCCTACATTGAAAAACCCATGAAAATTTGCAATAGGAGACGAGCGACACAAAACCCACCTTCTTCTTTATTCCGAATGCAATGTATCGTGTGCATGTCTACTGACTTTCATCGCACGCCGCTTACAGTGCCATCTATTGGTAAGGTTAAGAAATTCTTTTTGTATTTTTTGTGTATGCCATTTAATTTTCCACTTCAAGTATGTTCAGTTTAGATCTGCAGTCGTTCTGCCCCATGATTCTTTATGTACTGCATTTTGGTAGTGGGACTTTAAATACGGACGCCCTGCATATTAAGTACGGTGCTCTCTCAGAGCAATTATCACTGCTGGCGAATTCTTCTGTTGACTGATAGGGGTTATTTTTCGTTTTCCGAATGCGATACCAGAAAGTTACGTTCATGCAACGAGAACCAAAATTCCACCGACAAACTTGCAGACGTGGTAGTACGGACTAAAACAAGAGTATCTGTTTCGTGGACATGGACTCTGAAATGCATCGCTTGAGAGCTGTTGTTGTTGTGGTCTTCAGTAAGCAGACTGGTTTGCTGCAGCTCTTCACGCTACTTTGTCGTGCGCAAGCCTCTTCATCTGAGAATACAAATGGCAACCTACATCCTTTTGAATCAGCTTACTGTATTCGTTCCTCGGTCTCCCTCTAGGATTTTCACCTCACACACTTTCTTATAATGCTAAGTTGACGGTTCTCATAATGTGTCCCACCACCCTGCCCCTTTTCTTAGTCAGCAGATGCCAGAAACCTTGTATACCAGGTATCAAAATCGACGACGGCCGATATTTCGGCAGGAGACCTCCCTGCCATTTTCAAGGCGAAACTTCAGTGTCCATCTGTTTTTTGACAAGTGAGAGAGCAGGATCCCAAGCGGAATTTAAGCAGAACCCTTCATCCCCATTCATAAGGTTGTCACCTAGTTTTATTTCTATCTCTCCCTTGATAACACAATCCCAGTAGTTGAAAGTGCATCCCAGAATTTCAGCTTCGTTGTATTCCATAGGGTGACCTGTACCAAGACAGTGTTCGGCCACAGCAGATTTGTTTGGATGTTGTAAACGAGTGTGCCGTTTTTGCTCAATAGTTTGACCAACATTTTGTTCATGGAGAACTTTGAAGATCGTGTACTGGAGTCAGCGGTGTTGAAACCTGCTTATTTTGTCAGATATGTAGACGACACTTTTGTTGTTTGGCCTCATGGTAGTGAGAACTTTAATTATTTTTTGGTACATCTAAATTAAATCCACCCCAACATCCGTTTCACACTGGAAGTGGAAAAGAATGGTTGCCTTACCTTCCTTGATGTGTTGGTCAGGAGAAAGCAGATGGGGCCTTGGGACATGCTCTTTGTAGGAAGCCAACGCATACTGATTTGTATTTGCAACTGATTAGCCGGCCGCGGTGGCCGAGGGGACTGAGGCGCTCCAGTCACGGTCTGCACGGCCACTACGGTCGGGGGTTCGAATCCCCCCTCAGGCATGGATATTTGTGCCGTCCTAGTTCGTAAGTAGTTCATAAGTAGTTTCTAAGTTTAGGGACTGATGACCCCGTAGTTAAGTCCCGTAGACTATACAAACTTTTGAACATTTACAACTGATTGTTGTCACCACCCAGCTCAACGTGAAGGGGTTCTTTGAACCTTAGTGCATAGGGCTCACGTCATTTCTGACTCGGAAAGTTTGCCCACTGAGCTGTCCCATCTGGAGGTAACTTTTCGACATAATGGCTATGGTGAAGGGCAGATTAAAAGAGCGTTGCGCTATCGACCACATGTGAAACGGGCTAGTAATGATAGCACAGAGTCGGCACCCACGTCAGTAGCCTTTCTGCCATACGTTGGCAGCATTTCTAACAAGATTGGCCGCATTTTGCGTAAAAACAATGTAATATGTGTGTTTCGCCCACCTTTTAAAATTAGGGCTCTGTTGGGATTCGTTAAGGATGATCTCGGTTTGAGCAAGGCGGGTGTCTACCGAATCCCATGCGGCTGTGCATGTCATATGTTGGTCGAACTATAGGACCGTTGAGGACCGTTGTATTGAGCATAAACGTCACACACGTTTACAACAGCCAAACAAATCTGATGTGGCCTAACACTCTCGTGACACAGGTCACCCTATGGAATACAACAAAAGGGAAATTCTGGCATAGTCTTCCAACTACTGGGGCTGTGTTATCAAGGAAGCGATAGACATAAAACTAGGCGACAACCTTATGAATAGGGATGGAGGGTTCTGCTTAAATTCCGCTTGGGATCCTGCTCTCTCACTTGTCAAAAAACAGAGGGACAAAACTAATTCGACCTCATCCGTCGAGAACTGATGTTTATTATCGATATTCTGAGCGGTTTCATCTTTGATCATGTCCACGCTGTGTGCTTGCTTGCTCAGTGTGTGTGTTGTCTTTCCGGTTTACTCATTGAAAATCGAGATTTTAATGATCGTTGCACATTGCTTCCTCATTGCAGTTTCGCCTAGAAAATGGCAGGGTGGTCTCCTGCCGAAATATCGGCCGTCCTCGATTTTGATACCTGGCTGCATATGTCAAATGTTCAAATGTTTGTAAAGCTTATGGGACCCAACTACGGGGTCATCAGTCCCTAAACTTACAAACTACTTATGAACTACTTACGAACTAGGACGGCACAAATATCCATGCCCGAGGGGGGATTCGAACCCCCGACCGTAGTGGCCGTGCTGACCGTGACTGGAGCGCCTCAGTCACCTCGGCCACCGCGGCCGGCCCTGGCTGCATACCCGTAAGTTTTTCGAAGTTGTTATTCGCCAGGAGAAATTAAGGAATCACAGAAACTCCTTTTCTCCCCAATTATGTTGAGAACGTCCTCATTAGTTACGTGATATACCCATTTAATCTTAATAATTCGTCTGTAGCACCATATTTCGAAAGCTTCTATCATAGTTTTGTCTGAACTCCTTATTGTCCACGTTCCACTCCCATACAATCCTACACTCCAGACAAATGCTTTCAGAAAGGACTTCCTAACATTTAAACTAATATTGGATGTCAACAAATTTCCCTTCTTCAGAATGTTTTTCTTCCCGAAGCCGTTCTGCATGTTACATCTTCTTTACTTTGGCCATGAAAAGTTATCTTGCTACTCAAGTAACAAAACTCATCTACTACTTTGATTGTCTCATTATCTAATCTAATTCCTTCAGAATGGCCTGATTTTCTGACACTACATTCCATAGCCCTCGTTTTACTCTTGTTAATATTCATCTTATATCTTCATTTCAAGACACTATTCATTCCGCTTAACTGCTCTTCCAGGTCCTTTTTTGTCTCTGACAGAATTACTACGTCGTCAGCAAACCGCACGGTTTTTATTCCCTCTCCCTGGACTTTAATTCCCTCTCCAATTTTCTCCTTGTATTCCTTCACAACTAGCTCAATGTATGCAATGTATAGATTGAACAACATTGGAGAAAGGCTACAACCCTGACTTACTCCCTTCTTAACCACTGCGACCCTTTCAGGACCTTTAATAATTGCTGTCTGGTTTTTGAACAAGTTGAATATAACTCTTCTTTCCATATATTTTACCCCTGCCTACCTTCAGAATCGAAAAATGTGTATTCCAGTCAACGTTGTCAAAACCTTTCTCCAGATCCATAAATGCTGAAAATGTAGGTTTGCCGCGGTGGAGTAGCCGAGCGGTCTAAAGCGTCTCGCTGCGGAGCGCGCGGTTGCTCGCCTTGGAGGTTCGAGTCCTCCCTGGGGTATGGGTGTGTGTGTTTGTCCTTAGGTTAGTTTACCTAGGTTTAGGTAGTTTGTAAGCTACGGACTAATGACCACGCAGTTTGGCCCGATAGATTTACAAACATTTGAACATTTTTGAATGTAGGTTTCCCTTTTCTTAATCTAAGGTAAGTCGTAAAGTGAGTACTGCCTCACGTGTTCCTACATTTCTCCTACATCGAAACTGATCTTCCCCTAGGTAGGATTCCACCAGTTTTCCATTCGTCTATAAATAATTCGTGTTTTGCAACTATGACTTATTAAACTGATTTGTAATTTTCACATTTGTCTTCACTTGCTTTCTTAGGAATTAGAATCAATATATTCTTCTTGAAGCCTGAGGGTAATTCTCCCGTTTCATGCATCTTGCATACCAGGTGGAACAATTGGTTCATGACCGGCTCTCCTAGGGGTAATAGCAGTTCAGACGGGACTTCATCTACTCCAGCGGTCTTATTACTACTCAAATCTTTGAGTGCTCTGTCAAATTCTTCTCGCAGTATGGTATCACCTATCTCATCTTCCTCTACTTCGTCTTCCATTTCTAGAATACTGCGTTCAAGTTTATTTCCTTTTATTAGCTTGAGAGCTATGGCTCGGTTAACAATTGTCCTCGCGTCCAAAACCGCTGAAAAAGCACGTAATGTAAGCGATACTTAGTGAAGAGATGATTCATAACAACGAGGATGAACAGCTCTTAATGTTTGAACTTATCCTGTTCTACAACCTCTCAAACTACAGACACCGATGAGCTATGAGATATGTCTCACTCTAGCCAAGACGAAGAAGTGCTCATGGACGTTAAGGTATGCATTTAGAGACTGTCTTGTTTTAGACTATACTAACACTTGTCTAAAGTTTGACTGTAGGGGTTTGGTATTGACGGTCCTTACTACACCTTATTTTGAAATGTAACTTTACATCTGATAAAGTTTGTGAGTTTTTAAGATAATTGCCGTCTGTTGGATCTTTTGTAGTAATCGAATAATGTACATTTTTAGTGTTTTAGGAAAGAAAAACCACAGATGAATCTGTAGCACTTAACGAAAGTTGCCATTTTGCTGTAGCAAAATAAACGTAATTTAGTGATGCAGTATCACGGTAAGAGGAAATGTTACGTACTTCGCATGGATTACTACACACTATTTCAATAAGACAGCAGCTTGCCATCCTCAGGCGCTTACTGGATTTTTGCTGGGGAATACGTCAGTAAAGACCTGAATTCAAATTCAAATTCAAATGTTTGTAAGGCTTATGGGACTTAACTACGGGGTCATCAGTCCCTAAACTTACAAACTACTTATGAACTACTTACGAACTAGGACGGCACAAATATCCATGCCCGAGGGGGGATTCGAACCACCGACCGTAGTGGCCGTGCAGTAAAGACCTGAAGATGACAAGCTGCTGCCTCGATATTTGTGCATTTTGCACAATACCATCTTTCGCGGCGCCCGAGAACCATGAAATTAATTAAACAGCAGATATATGTTCCCGTTTGATAGAAAGAGATGAATAGAAAGAGACAGATAAATGAAATTAATAATGTTAAAGCAGTTACATTGTATAAACCTAAAACATTCGATGAAAAACTCTTAGCATTTTAAATTTAACGCATTTTTTTCATGCTTTATACGAACAAAATTTCAATTTGTTATCTGTCGTGGTTTATTACGCTTCAGTATAATCTACGCTGAAAATTTTAATTAAAATTTATCGAAGTATGGTGTTCGCGTTGATTGCTACATAGCTGCAGAAGTGGAATTTCATTCCTGACATGTCGAAACGTACTCCCAACGTTGCTGCTGTTTGTTTCGGCTCGCCGCGTGAATTACCCTGCTCACAATGCCGCACTCGCCTGCTCACGGAACGGTCGTAAGCCAACCAAGGCTGCCAGTCCACGTCGCGAGTTTGTTTCTTAGTAGTTTTATCCGAACGGCGAAGTGTTGCAGCACTGCGAAACTTTACACAGTTACCTCGGAAAAGCACGTGACGGGAATAGGTATGTGAGAAGTTAAAAGCAATAATCGAAACGAAATCTTCATTTGCATCCGGAATGTTGGTTTCAAACGGAAAACTTGATTTAGCTCGAGGAAGGAATCTGCAATGCAAATACTTTACTTTGGGTGTTGTTGCTGGAAAACGAACGCGCATCGGGGACACGGCAGCGGGGGTGAACGCCGCTGAACGCCTCACGTAGAGCGCTGTTGTTCCGGAGGCTGGCTTCTTGCCAAACAGTAACAAGTCCTGCAGGATGTCTGGTATACTGCTGCTGCCCAGACAGCACCCCTGATCATAGCCAACCGGCCGATACATCAGCTACGACGAGCAGTGTTCGTGTTTATCATTACAACTAAGCAAATGTTCCTCAGATATGTTTGCATGTCTGAACGAACTGACAGTGCGGTGACTACAGCTGTCAAATTAATTAAAAAAAATATATTCGGAATTGCAAATATCAATCAGCACCAGTTATATGATTTAACGATGACGTTTGTTTAGTTCTAACGATGAACACTGACACGGCACATCGGATTTAAATAAGGCAGAGCAAAGCCTGCGACAAATGTAGTAGAAACGTCTCTCTCTCTGCGGGAATTTTTACTGAGATGTGTGGAAACAGTCGAAATATACTTTAAAATGCATATTGCCAACCATAAGCTGTTTCTTATATTTACAACTTTACCAGTTTCGATTATGAACCATCTTCAGAAAAGTAAATTAAACATATTTATTTTAGAAACTGAGGGAAAATCCGACTCAGAAATTAATAAAAGAATTAGCAGTGGACGAAAGGTCAACTCAGTCCTATGGAGTAGAAATGTAATGAAAAAAAAAAAAAAAAAAAAAAAGAACATATATAAATCTATGAGAGCGGAAACCTGGACCATTAATCAGAAGCACACTAACAAACTACAAGCTTTAGAGATGGATTTCTGGAGAAGATCGGCCAGAATTTCCAGGAAAGGGAAAAGAAGAAACGCCGAAGTAATAAAGAGGATGGAAATAAAAGGAAGAATAGATGAGGTGATGGATAGAAAGAAATTATGGTGGTACGGACATGTACGAAGAATGGAGGACACAAGAATACCGAAACTGGTACTGGAGTGGCAACCTGAGGGGAGAAGAAGAAGAGGACGACCTGTGACCACCTGGATCCCAAATGTGCAGCTCACAATGAATAGACTGGGCGCAGAAGAAGAGGACATACAAGATAGAGACACCTGGAGAAATATACTGAATAATTAGTGTAAAACCTTTTGTACTAGGTGTACTCATTTCTGGGCGAATTATTATGTTGGAGGTAAATCTCTGCAATGAAAAAAATCTCAATAATAATAATAATAATAATAATAATAATAATAATAATAATAGGTTTGTACATTTTCTGTCACTATATCCGTGTCTTTTATTGTCTGACATGGATATAGTGACAGAAAATCTATCAACGTAATCAGTACGATTAATTTACTTTTCTGAAGATGGCTCATAACCGAAACCGGTAAAGTTGTAAATATAATAAACAGCTGATGGTTGGCAATATGTATTTCTTAAACTACTTCATGGAATGTACGAGCACTCATGGGCAGTAGGTAATGTGTGGCATATCTAAGTTTGGACCGATCTGGGAGGCGTGCGCGGGAACGCGAAAGTTCAGGAAAAGTGAGAAATTCGGGTTCGAGTCCCGGTCCGGTACAATTCTTTATATGTCGCTATTAAATTATGCAGCTGTTGCTAATCCATATTCGCATCTGCCAATACATTTCTTGTGTCTGCATCAACATTTATACAAGCTGTAAGAAATGTGAACAGTACCGGGTGATCAAAGTCAGTATAAATTTGAAAACTTAATAAATCACGGAATAATCAGATCAGAAAAGCAATAATTAGCATAACATATTAAGACAAAGCAAAGATGATGTTCTTCACAGGAAATGCTCAATATGTTCACCATCATTCTTCAACAATAGCTGTAGTCGAGGAATAATGTTGTGAACAGCACTGTAAAGCCAATAATCACACGGACTGAGGTCTGGGGACCTGGGAGGCCAAGCGTGACGAAAGTGGCGGCTGAGCAGACGATCATCACCAAACGACGCGTCTAGCAATACATTTTTTAATTTTACTTTTAATTTTTTTTGTTCTAATAAAACCCCATGTCATTCCAAGCATGTGTGTCAATTTTTATCTCTCTGTCTACATTATTCCGTGATTTATTAAGTTTTCAAATTTATACTGACTTTTTGATCACCCGGTACACAATCTACAGAAGTCTACGGAAGCCAGTACAAATACTTATTCCTGGTATTAACGCGTATGACTACATGAAGTTTGATGTTCAAACTAGAGGTGCTGAAGATGACGCTGCTGAGGGGTCGGAACTGATAGCCTTAGTACAATTGTGAGTTTTTATTTTCAGAGCTTTCTTTTATCTTTTACGCTCTTGACAGTGGACTCTTACCTAGGAACAGGGGATTGATGACCTAGCTGTTTAGTTCCCTCATAAAAAAAAAAAAAAAAAAAAAAAAAAAAAAAAAAAAAAAAAAAAAAACCAACAACAACTTACTACAATTGTGTAAAGACAGAGGCTGTTGGTACTTTGCACCAGTTTTCTAGGCGCATTTCCGCGCTCCACAGATACACAATGGACTTACGTCTACTATAAGCACTGAAATGATACAAGTAATGGGATACCGGCTAATATCGCGTCGAACCTCCATTTCCTCTTCCAATTCCTGAAACTCGACGTACCATGGAAAATGTCCTGCCGGCCGCGGGGACTGAGGCGCTCCAGTCACGGTCTGCACGCCCACTACGGTCGGGGGATCGAATCCCCCCTCGGGCATGGATATTTGTGCCATCCTTAGTATAAGGTAGTTCGTAAGTAGTTTGTAAGTTTAGGGACTGATGACCCCGTAGTTAAGTCCCATAAGCTTAACAAACATTTGAACATTTGATTTTGAAAACGTCCAAAGTTTTGTAAACGGATAGGACGAAACTATTGTGGTTATCGGCCCCTGGAATTACAGAATACTTTTACTTATACCTATCCCATGGACAACACGGACACCCATTCCCGAGGGAAGACTCGAACCTGCGGCGGGAGCGACTGCGTGGTCCCTGACAGGGCTCTTAGAACCGCAAGCCATTCCCGCGCGGCGACGCACATTGGAGTATTAGACCCAAAATGTGACACATCATCATCATCATAATCATAATCATCATCATTAGAGACTGATTATGCCTTACAGCGTTCAGTCTGTCCACAGGCTGTTCATTTTAGTTATGGGAAAAAAGTGGCTGTTCTCTAACAGAAAAATAAATGGTAGTTGATTTCGTTTTGAAATTTACAGTGCTATTATTTAAATGTCTTACAATTTTAGGCACTACGTACGTTAGATAAAAATATACAAATTTACGTCATAACTGCAGGTCACCTTTGTTTCACATTTCAGCCACATAAAATGGAAACAGAATTTACTAGAGGATCTTTGTATGAAAGGGTTAAAGTATCGTCTGCTAGATCAATAGATGAGAAGTTGAAGAAAATGGAAGGTAGAGTTGCTGAAGGAAGAAACTGACCAAATTCTGGGAGAAGCTCGTTCGCTGAGACATTACAAATCTGAATTTAAGAGAATATGGATCTTAGCAAAGAACGGAGAGAAATTCTCAGAGAAAAATCATGATTGGTTAGCAGTGAGCGAGAAGGCACCGACATATTTTTTCACATCTGATGTCGTTACACCAGATAGTATCACATATATCTAGCTATGTGAATGGATACGTTAGACGTAAATGTCATTGTACATTTCACAAATATGCTGTTTTGAACTTGCTGACAGTACTGAAAATGGTTTCTTGCAAAACCGAAATCGATTTTCCTAAATAAAGCAAAAGATTTTACGGCTGATGCTGCTCCTTTCATTATTGATAAAAGTGATTTTGTGGCCGTTGAGCACACCCCTCCAGATAATGGAATCCAATTTAAAGAAAATGAATAGGTTTTTATCAGATCTTGAGGAATTTTTGCTCACACGACACTTATATATCAAGGGGAAGGTCACAAGCTACATACATGTTCGTATGGTACATGGCAGAGGGTGCCTTGCAGACAACATTTCCGAGAAAGGGAAAGGTGGAAACGAACAGAGCCATGGGAAAGAAAGAGATGAATGGAGATAGGGGAGGGAAGGGAGGTGGACTACGAGAGTGTAGAATAAATAAACACCAGGGCAACGCAGGGTTTACAGCTAGTTTGTTGATATAATTAGCTTAAAAATAAATGTGAGTGATTTAAATAATTAAAACTGTGAAACATAATTTTGGCTAGGATTTCGGTTCAAATATTCCACCGTGCTACGTAGCATGGACAGTGGAAGACCTTTGCAGAATTATTCGCCCATTCTGCCTCCACAACGGCGTGCAAATATTTAAAAGAAGATTCTATCTCCCCTGTATGGGTTCGTGCTGAGCTGCAGTCACGGGGCCTGTCTCGAGCGTACGGCATCCTTTTCAATATTGCTGCCGAGGGCGGATATCGACGGCGCTCAGAGGCGCTGCAGCCCGTACCGGGGCCGTGCGTAGCGTGACACCTGGGCCAGCAGCGCTTATTGCGTTTCTGTCCCTCTATACTACCTACATGGACTTGTTATCAGCTTTCTCTCCCGTGTTCTACTATCTATCAAAAATGTTTGTATAGTTTATGGGACTTAACTACGGGGTCATCAGTCCCTAAACTTACAAACTACTTATGAACTACTTACGAACTAGGACGGCACAAATATCCATGCCCGAGGGGAGATTGGAAGCCCCGACCGTAGTGGCCGTGCAGACCGTGACTGGAGCGCCTTAGTCCCCTCGGCCACCGCGGCCGGCTACTCTCTATCAACTTTATTTGGGGAGCAAGGATACTTCCCGGCGCTGTCCGCGTGTTTATTTGTTCCATTATTTTGTTAATTCATCTCCTTCTCCCCTCTGTGTCCACCGCCTTCTGTCC
This sequence comes from Locusta migratoria, assembly GCA_026315105.1. Classification (NCBI taxonomy): domain Eukaryota; kingdom Metazoa; phylum Arthropoda; class Insecta; order Orthoptera; family Acrididae; genus Locusta; species Locusta migratoria. The sequence goes on from CM048748.1 coordinate 207,202,645, forward strand.
CATTCTAGGTCCACGTTTCCAATGTACTATTCATGCAGTTCAATCGACGTATATTATGACTGTATTAAATACGAGGGTGAGTCAAATGAAAACCTTACATCGGTAATAACAAATCTAAATTTCGCGCCAGAAGGCTTTTGACACCGTACCTCACAAACGGCTTTTAATCAAATTGCTTGATTATGGTATATCGCCCCAAATTTACGATTGGATAGGGGGTTTCCTGTCAGAGAGGACACAGTTCGTAGTAATCGATGGCAAGGCATCGCCTGAAACAGAGGTGATATCGGGCGTTCCACATGGTAGTGTTATTAGTCCTCTGCTTTTCCTTATTTACATAAACGATTTAGGTCCACGTTTCCAGTGTAGTGTTCATGCATTTCAATCGACTTATATTATGACTGTATTAAATACGAGGGGGAGTCAAATGAAAACCTTACATCTGTAATAACAAATCGAAATTTCGCGCCAGAAGGCTTTTGACACCGTACCTCACAAACGGCTTTTAATCAAATTGCGTGGTTATGGTAAATCGCCCCAAATTTGCGATTGGATAGGGGATTTACTGTCAGAGAGGACACAGATCGTAGTTATCGATGGTAAGTCATCGACTAAAACAGAGGTGATATCGGGCTTTCCACAAGGTAGTGTTATTGGTCCTCTCCTGTTCCTTATTTACATAAACGATTTAGGGGAAAATCTAAGCAGCTCTCTTAGGTTATTTGCAGATGACGCCGTCATTTACCGTCTAGTAAAATCATCTGAAGATCAAAACCAACTGCAGAACGATCTGAATAAGATATCAGTATTGTGTAAAAATTGGCATTTGACTATAAATAATGAGAAGTGTGAAGTCGTCCACATGAGTACGAAAAGAAATCCGTTAAACTTTGTTTACAACATAAATCAATCAAAAGTGAAGGCAGTTAACTCCAAAAAATACCTAGGAATTACTATTACTTCAGACTTAAATTGGAAAGAACACGTAAATAATGTCGTGGGAAAGGCGAACCAGAAACTGCGTTTTATTGGCAGAACCCTTAAAACATGCAACAGAACTACAAAAGAAACCGCATACACTACGCTTGTCCGTTCATTTTTGGAGTATTGCTGCCCAGTGTGGGATCCTTATCAGGTGGGTTTGACGGAGGACATCTAAAAAGTCCAAAGAAGGGCAGCTCGTTTCGTATTGTCACGATTCAGGGGAGACAGCGTTACGGAAATGATACAGTATCTGGGATGGGAATCATTACAACAACGGCGCTTATCGCTGCGGCGTGGGCTACTTACGAAACTCCAATCGCCAACATTCTCCTCCGAATGCGAAAATAAATTGTTGACTCCCACTTACATAGGTAGAAATGATCATCAGAAATCAGAGCTCGAACGGAGATTCAGCTGTTCTTTCACTTAAACGTGATTTGCAGAGTATCCCATGTAGATGTAGATGTATCCTGTAAGTTGGTAAGCGTGCTACAAACAGCGTGCAGAATGGCCTGTAGGTGGCAGCATAGTGCAGATGCACACGTACCGTCGCAGTATCACTATAAAGATGGCCGCCCCACTTGCGACTTGCACCATGGAAGAACAGCGTTCTGTTATTAGGTTTTTGCGTAGTGAAGGTGTGAAACCTATTGAAATTCATGGACGATTGAAGGTTCAGTACGGTGATGCATGTTTGTCACAGCAGCAAGTCTACTAATGGAGTTGGAAGTTCGCAAATGGTGTGACTTCAGTGGAAAATGATCCTCGTCCAGGTCAGGCACTATGAGTCGTGACTCCACAGAACATTGCAGCAGTTGAAGCCATAGTGAAGGAAAACCGCCAAGTGGCAGTGAATGACACTGCAGCATGTTTACAGTTTAGTCTTAGGTCAGCACACCACACTGTGCATGGTGTGCTCCAATTTCACAAAGTGTCTGGAAGATGGGTGCCACGGCAGCTGACTCCTGAACTGAGAGAACGACGTGTTGATGCTCGTGAAAAACTTCTTCGCCGCTTTGAACGAGAAGGCGATGGCTTCCTTGCAAGAATCGTTACTGGTGACGAAACCTGGGTTCACTTCCACCACCGGAAACGAAGAAAGCGAGCATCGAATGGCGCCATTCCTCATCACCAAAACCAAAGAAGTTTCGAACAGAATCATCAGTAGGAAAGGATTTGCTGACTCTCTTTTTGGACGAAAAAGGCGTCATTTTGGAGCATTATATGCCTAGAGGGACCACTGTCACCAGTGTATCATACACAGATCTCGTAAAAAATCAACTTCGGTCTGCAAACAAATCAAAGCGACGTGCATTGCTGTCAGCAGGTGTCCTTTTGCAACATGACAATGCAAGGTTCCACTCTACCCGTACAACAGTTGCTACAATCACAGCCCTGCATTTTGAGTGTCTTCCTCATCCACCATACTCACTAGATCTTGTCCCAACAGTAAGTCCAACACAAATCTAAACAGGACATAAACACAGCGATAAACATCTTCACACGAATGTTGGGAGACTCAATCCATCAGGGTGCCTCGTCGGATGATTCTTGTAGTTTCTTAATGCCACCAGAGACATTTACAATACCGCTCATTGTCTAGATCTCATCACATACTGCAAAAGGACCACTTGTACATGTTCATACCTTCTTCAGTCCGGTGTCTATTCAACTGTACCCACACATTCCTTGAGTGATGCAAGTGGGGAACTACCACTGTTGGATTGTATGTAAGTTCGCTGTTCCGTGCCACTCAGATTTTCAGTTAGATTCCTATGGAGAGCAACCGGAGTCATATTTCAAATGCTATCTTCTGGGTTCGAGGCGTTTCCTGGGCAGTGATAGTAACTCGTCGCGAAGAGGCATTGACTTATTTTTGGAAGTTGACGTTCGACATGAGGCGCGATGCTAGCGCTTGTCCGAGACTCAACCGTGAATATGACTCGAGTTTCGGAACGCGCCAGCTGTGCGCTTCATCTGTTTCAAACATCTACATGTACATCTACATACATACTCCGCAATTCACGGTAAGGTGCGTGGCGGAGGGTACACCGTACCACTACTAGGCATTTCCTTTCCTATTCCACTCCCAAATTGAACGAGGAAAAAAATAATGCCTATATGCCTTCGTACGAGCCCTAATTTCTCTTATCTTGTCTTTGTGATCTTTACGCGAAATGTAAGTAGGCGGCAGCAAGATCGTACTACACTCAGCTTCAAATTCCGGCCCTCTAAATTTACTTAACAGAAATTCACGAAAAGAACGTCGTCTTTCTTCCAGCGATCCCCAATTGAGTTGCCGGAGCATTTCCGTGACACTCACGTATTGGTCGAACCTACCGGTAACAAATCTAGCTGCTCGCCTCTGAACCGCCTCTATGTCTTCCTTCAAACCGATCTGCTGCGGGTCCCAAATACTTGAGCAATACTCAAGACGTGGTCGTACAAGCGTTTTATACGCGGTCTCCTTTACAAATAAAGTACATCTTCCCAAAATTCTCCCAATAAACCGAAGTCGGCTGTCCGCCTTACTCACAACTGTCCTTACATGCTCGTTCCATTTCATATCGCTCTGCAATGTTACGCCTAGATATTTGAACGACGCGACAGCATCAAGAAGCTCACTACTAATGCTGTATTCGAACATTATAGGATTGTTTTTTCTACTCATGCGCATCACCTTACATTTTTCTACATTGAGAGCTAGCTGCCATTCTTCGCACCAACTAGAAATTTTGTCTAAGTCAACCTGTATGCTATTACAGTCAGTTACAGACGACACCCTCCCAAACACCACAGCATCATCAGCAAACGGCCGCAAATTACAACTTACTCTGCCCTTCAGATCATTTATATAGATAGAAAATAATAGCGGTCCTATCACACTCCCCTGGGTCACGCCTGACGATACACTCGTCTCTGATGAACACTCACCGTCGAGAACAACGTACTGCGTTCTATTACTTAGGAAGTCTTGCAGCCAGTCACAAATCTGTGAACCTATTCCACAAGCTCGTATCTTCGTTAGCAGTCTGCAGTGTGGCACCGCGTCGAACGCCTTTTTGAAGTCGAGAAAAACACAATCCGCCTGTTGCCCTTCGTCCATGGCTCGCAAGATGTCATGTGAGAAAAGGGCAAGCTGAGTTTCACATGAACGATGTTTCCTAAACCCGTGCTGATTCATGGAAAGAAGCTTTTCCGTTTCAAGGAAATTTACTATATTCGAACTGAGAATATGCTCCAAAATTCTACATGAAACTGATGTCAACGATATTGGCCTGTATTTGTATGGGTCAGTTCTCTTTCCTTTCTTATACACGGGAGTCACCTGCGCTTTTTTCCAATCGCTAGGAACTTTGCGCTGAATTAAAGATTCGCTATAAATGCAAGCGAAGTAGGGGGCCAACGCCGCAGAATAGTCTTTGTAAAACCGAACTGGTATTCCATCCGGACCAGCAGACTTTTTCGTATTTAGCTCTCTCAGCTGCTTCTCTACACCGGAAATACCTATTGCTATGTCCCCCATTTCGGAATTAGTACGTTGATCAAATGATGGTACATTTGTGCGGTCCTCCTGCGTGAAAGATTTCTTAAAGGTTAAATTTAGAACTTCAGCTTTCCGTTTGCTTTCTTCTATTACTGCCCCGGAATGATCAACTAGTGACTGGACAGTGGGCTTTGACCCGCTTATCGATTTTACATAGGACCAGAATTTTTTAGGGTTCTCGGAAAGATATTTTGCTAAGGTACGGCTGTGATAATTATTGTATGCTTCACGCATCGATCTTTTTACAGACGCACGAATCTCTACTATCTTTTGCCTGTCATCATTTGCGTGTTCTTTTTTGAATCGAGAGTGCAACAGCCTTTGCTTTCTCAGCAGCTTTCTAACATTATTATTATACCACGGTGGATCTTTCCCATCCTTAATCGACTTTACTGGCACATATTTCTCTAACCCTTTATTTACAATGCACTTAAATTTAGTCCACAATTCCTCTACATCCATAGTCCCGGAATTAAACGATGCCCATTCGTTTTCTAAGTGAGATCCTAACATTTGCTTATCGGCTCTTCCCAACAAAAACACGCACCTAGCCTTCTTGATTGGTTTATGAACTTTGGTCACCATCGACGCTATGACAATATCATGATCACTAATTCCTGTCTCTACACAGGCATCGTTAATAAGGTCAGGCCTGTTTGTGGCTATAAGGTCTAGAATATTTACATTGCGCGTGGGTTGCCGGTTTAACTGCTCAAGATAGTTTTCGGAGAATGTGTCCAAAAGTAGCTCGCAAGACTGCTTGTCTGTACCGCCTGAAATGTAACTAGCGAGGTCCCAATCTATACTCTTAAGGTTGAAGTCTCCTCCGACTAATATTACATGGCCCGGATACCTATGCACTACCTGGTGTAGACTTTCCTTGAATGATTCTAAAACTGCTACAGCAGCACTGGGGGGGGGGGGCGGTAAAAACAGCCAACTATTAACTTTACTTCTTTTAGACCTGTTATACGTGCCCAGATAACTTCACAGTTACTTTCAACCTCGATCTCAGTAGAAACAATATCTTTGTCCACAGCGATGAACACTCCTCCTCCAGTTGTATCAGATCTATCTTTCCGATATACATTCCACGCTTCGCTAAATATTTCTGAACTTGCCACATCATCATTTAGCCAGCTTTCGGTGCCTAAAACTATCTGAGCGCAATAACTTCCATGCAGCGCTGCAAATTCGGGAACTTTGTTTCTAATACTTTGTAAGTTCGCGGCTAATATTTTTATGTTCGAATTTTTGTTTCGAACGTGGCCTGAATTCGCTGTTTGAATGCTGACAGGTGAGTGCTCATCAGAATTAGTGCCTAGCCTAAAAAACCCCCATGTGCACTCCACAAGTACTCTGCTACCCGAGTAGCCGCTTCCTTAGTGTAGTGCACCCCTGATCTATCTAGGGGCACCCTACAATTCCCCACCCGATAACGCAGATCCAGAAATCTGCAGCCATGACTGTCACAGAGTCGGCGAAGCCTCTGGTTCAGACCCTCCACTCGGCTCCAAACCAAAGGACCCCGATCAACCCTGGGAACAATGCTGCAAATCGACAGCTCTGCTTGCACCCCGCGTGCGAAGGCAGCAGCCTTCACCAATTCTGCCAGCCGCTCGTAGGACCCGAGGATGTCCTCAGAACCCAAGCGACAAGCGTCATTGGTGCCGACGTGAGCTACGACTTGCAGTCGACTGCACCCCGCACCCTCGATAGCCGCCGGCAAGGCCGCCTCCACATCTCGGATGAGGCCCCCCGGCAAACACACCGAGTGCACGTTGGAATTCCTTCCAGATCTGGACGCTATCTGCCTCAGGGGCTCCATCACGCGCCTGACATTGGAGCTCCCAATAACTAATAATCCCCTTCCCCCGTGCACCTGCTCGGATCCTGCTGAAGGAGTGGCCACACCTCCACTCACAGGACGAACGGGGGCGGACGGACGTCCAGCCTCCACATTGGCCTTCCGCCTCGAGCGACGCGAACGCCGTACAACCCGCCACTCCCCTTGCGGAGAAGGCGGCTCGACGACGTCCGGTACACCTGAAGGTGCCTCGGTAGCAGGGACAGAGAGCGAAGCGTAAGACACCTGAGGTGTCCCACTCGACGCACCAGACTCCCCACCATCGCTACACCCCGAGACAGCAGCCTGAAGACGGCTGACCGTAGACAACAGCACGCTCAGCTGTTCGCGAACCGCGGCCAACTCCTCCCGCGTCCGCGGACAGCAGGCACACATCCTATCCACCCTATCGATACAATTAACAGCAGAAAGTAGAAAATTAAATAATCAACTTTAAAGAAGCCTAGTACTCTAATAAAGGCGGCTGGCTGCTGACTGAACTGTGGTCAATGGTAACTACACTGTCGAATCAACAAAACTGAGTCCGGCAGCTTAGCGCTGTTTACGATGTGGCACTGGCGACAGCTGGCACTGGACATCAACTACGCTTCGCAGTTTCTCTGGATATAATTGACGCATCGCGATGAAATCAATGCCATTTTTTGTGGTTTTTAATGCTATTGATTCCTTGTGAAATAATATGGGGTATCCATTTAATGAAGTAATGGAAGGAGAAATTTGGAGAGGGGATTAAAGTGCAGGGAGAAGAAATAAAAACATTGCGGATTGCCGATGACTTAGTAATTCTGTCAGAGACCGCAAAAGATCTGGAAGAGCAATTGAATGAATGGACAGTGTCTTGAAAGGAAGATATAAGATGAACATTAACAAGAGTAAAACGAAGGTAATGGAATGCAATGTCAGAAAATCAGGTGATGCTGAAGGGTAGGCCGAGGGGACTGAAGCGCTCCAGTCACGGTCTGCAAGGCCACTACGGTCTGGGGTTCGAATCCCTCCTCGGGTATGGATATTTGAGCCGTCCTTAGTGTTAGTAAGTTCATAAGTAGTTTGTAAGCTTAGGGACTGACGACCCCGTAGTTAAGTCCCATAAGTTCTACAAACATTTGAACATTCTGTTGCTGAACGAATTAGATTAGGTAATAAGACAATAAAAGTAGTAGACGAGGTTTGTTACTTGGGTAGCAAGGTAACTTCTGATGGCCGAAGTAAAGAAGATATAAAATGCAGAATGGCTATGGCAAGAAAAGTGTTTCTAAAGAAGCGAAACTTGTTAACACCCAATATTAATTTAAATGTTAGGAAGTCCTTTCTGAAAGCATTTGTCTGGAGTGTAGCATTGTATGGGAGTGAAACGTGGACGATTAGGAGTTCAGATAAAACGATGATAGAAGCTTTTGAAATGTAGTGCTACAGCCGAATGGTGAAAATTAGATGGGTAGATCATGTAACTAATGAGGAGGTGCTTAACCGAGGCGGGGAGAAAAGGAGTTTCTGGCATATTCTAAGAGAAGGGATAGATTGGTTGGACACATTGTGAGACATCAAGGAATTGTAAACTTAGTATTAGAAGGAAGTGTGTGCGACAAAAATCGTAGAGGAAGAGCGAGGGACGAATATAGTAAGCAGATTCAAAAGTATGTAGGTTGCCGAACGTATTCTCAGATGAAGAGACTTGCGCAGGACAGGGTAGTGCGGAGAGCTGCATCAAACCAGTCTGCGGACTGAAGACCACAACAACAACAACAACAACAACAACAACATTCATTTAATGAAACATAAGTTTGCGTTGAATATGTTTCTTTACGTTTAAGACTCTCTCATAGTACCTCTTTCATAAACCTCAGTCGTACGTTCAGGACTGTGAAAGTCGTTTTTCAATATCTTTTGTAGTTTCAGAGATATCTGGGATGAAAAAGTTGAGTGGGACACCCTATATATATTAACACTGATTCAGATTACTTTTAACCAAACTCTAATTCAATATTTATTTTTAACTTGTGTTTTTATATTAGGGTGGCGCATGACAATGGTCTAACGACCGAAACCGATAACATTTGGTTAGATACGAGGCGCGTCCAGAAAGTAAGTTCCGTTTGGTAATAAAATGAAATTTTACACAGATACTGAAGAATTTTTTATTGCACAAAATTCTACAACTCTTAAACTACTTTTCCACATAATTGCCGAAATTTTGCGGGCATTTATCATAGCGTGGCACCAGGTTTTGTATACCTTCTTCATAGAAATCTGTCGCGTGTGTCTTCAACCAGTTGGAAACAGTTTCTTTCAGCTCGTCGTCATTGGTGAAGTGATGACCTCCAAGGAAAGACTTGAGATGTAAGAACAGATGAAAGTCGCTAGGAGCGAGGTCAGGGCTGTACGGAGAATGGTGAAACACGTCCCAGCCAAATCCCCGTAGGACGTTTTTAGTCACATTTGCAGTGTGTGGTCGCGCATTGTCGTGAAGCAAAACAACACCTTGTGACAGCAGTCCCCGGCGCTTATTCTGAATTGCACGGCGCAATTTCCTAAGTGTCTCGCAATAAGCATCTGCTTTAATTGTTTGACCACGAGGTAAGAAGTCAATGAGTAGGATGTCTTTTCAGTCCCAGAACACTGTGCACATAATTTTCCGAGGTGTCATGATTTGCTTCGGCTTTACCTTTGGTGGGGACGAAGTGTGCCTCCATTCCATTGATTGCCGCTTACTCTCGGGGTTTCGTAAGAAACCCACGTTTTATCTCCTGTGACTATCCGTCTCAGAAATTCTTCTCCGCTTTCAGCATAACGGGTCAAAATCTCAAGTGCACTACCCACCCGTTGTGTTTTGTGTTGCCCAGTGAAAATCTTTGGTACCCAACGTGAGCAAAGTTTACGGAATTTCAGTTGTTTGGTAACAATTTCATGCATCAGTGATCGTGAAATATGGGGGAAGTTCATAGCGAGAGCACTAATTGTAAACCTACTATAACGTTGCCCTTGTTTCGTATGATGCCATAATTGTTAAAGTAGATTCCGCGATTATATTTTTTGGACAAGGAATTGATGGTACCGAATGTTTGAATTTGAAATAAGTTAAAGTACAGCACAAAATGAACATTAAAGCAAATAAACCGCGGGTTGCATATTAAAGTCGGGCACCATACAAGCAACAGCACGTTATAAGACTTACGGAAAGCATCTAGCTGGATCCTGCGCTTCGTTTTGTAGAAGCTGGAAATGATAACTTTTTTTAAATTTAATATATGGACGTTGAAGATACTTTCCGTAGTAGATCAATGTTCAGAGTGTTCACTTCGCCTTTCATTGTTGTGTGACCGTGGGTGGATTATAAAGTTACTGGTAATGATAGAATAATTTAAAAAAAATGATCGGACTTCGTGAAATTACAAAAGAAATGACTGCAGGTTCTAAAATCTAGCAAGGTATTGTATAAGAATGACTAATAGGAAGTGAAATTTTGAAGGTATGCGAAGCGATAGTAATGGCGTCTGAACATTAAACTATTACGGACGTCGAGGAGCTGAAAACAGTAGAAAATAAGTATTTCACGTGGATTTATTTAAATAAAAGCCAAAGAGAGGGGATGCTTTTAAATTTAAATAATATATTTTCAGCAACAGCTTGCATTCTTCTTACCTAAGTGGGTACAGGTATGAAAGTCGTCTTGTCACATCAGATACAGACCAGAGAGTGAGTAAAAACTACTATCACGGTTCCGTCTTCTCGCTTGTTTTTAAGTAAAAAATGAACGAAATTAAATTAGTTGCATTGCGAGTCAGAGGGAACCGGAGGCAATAAGCATCGCTGATCAAAGATAAACAAAAAAATAAAATTTAAGTGTATCGTTACACAACGGTTTTCCTGGATCTTGTCATCAATCGCGTGAACCAGTTCTTCTGTAACCAAAGGTGGACGCCCACTTCGTTCTTCATCGTGCACATCACTACGCCCGCCATTGAACTGTCGGACCCGTCTTCTCACCATCGAATCACTCGTCGCATTTGGTCCGTAAACATCGCAAATTTGCCGATAAATTTCACTTGGTTTCACTTTCCTCGCATTCAGAAACCGAATCACCGACCTGATTTCACAGCCGGCGGGATTTACAATCGACGCCGACATTTAAAACAAGCACAACAAAGCGTACGTAACTGACAGCGATCTCCAAATGGCGCACGTTCTTCTCCTTGGTACACATCGTCTACAGCGCATGTGCGGAACTGCAATCGAAGCGGAGATAAATTGAAACGGAACTTACTTTCTGGACGCGCCTCGTAAATAAAAAGCTTATGGTGAAACACAATGACTTGTTTTGAGGACAGTGGTTGGTTAGGTGGTGTGGTGGCGCACCTGGCAGCTCGCAGATGAAGGAGGCGACGGCGGGCCCGCCGCAGGGCAGGCTGTGCCAGCGGAAGTCGGCCGCGGGGTCCGTGGCGGCGCACTGCGGGCCCTCGCCGCGCCACGCCTGCTCCAGCCACGAGCCGCCGCCCGGCGCCGCCGCCGACGGGTCCACCGCGCTGTAGTTCCTGCACACACACACACACAGCACCACAACACACCAGTCACATCACGCGTACTCCTCTGTCATACACTTACTAACACTACCTGCAAAAAGCAGTCAACAATCCGAAGATTGGTTTGAACACCACAGTGCTTTACTAGGCATGGTCCTGTTTGGAGGTGGTATGCCGTTTGCCTTCCTCCGACCTTCGAACTGACTTACCCACCCAGCCAGTTATAGGAGGACCTACAGTTTAACGTGGGTTCCGAACCACGGTGCTACTCCATATTTTTCACATTAGCAATACTGCCAGAGGTGAAAGAAGTGGAAAGTGACAGATATAAATCCTAGGACCTGGCAGGGATCGGACCGGGGACCTTTGGATTTGTAGTCTGGCACTCTACAACTGTGCTACGGAGCCGCACTAAAAAGGTAAAGCAGTCAACAATTTGAAGATTGAACACCACGGTGCTTTACTAGGCATGGTCCTGTTTGGAGGTGGTATGCCGTTGCCTTCCTCCGACCTTCGAACTGACTTACCCAGCCAGTTATAGGGGGACCTACTTAACGTGGGTTCCGAACCACGGTGCTACTCCGTATTTTTCACATGAGCAATACTGCCAGAGGTGAAAGAAGTGGAAAGTGACAGATAAAAATCCTAGGACCTGGCAGGGATCGGACCCGGGACCTTTGGATTTGTAGTCTGGCACTCTACCACTGTGCTACGGAGCTGCACTAAAAAGGTAAAGCAGTCAACAATCCGAGGATTGAACACCACGGTGCTTTACTAGGCATGGTCCTGTTTGGAGGTGGTATGCCGTTGCCTTCCTCCGACCTTGGAACTGACTTACCCAGTCAGTTATAGGGGGACTTGAAGTTTAACGTGGGTTCCGAACCACGGTGCTACTTCGTTTTCACATGAGCAATACTGCCAGAGGTGAAAGAAGTGGAAAGTGACAGATAAAAATCCCAGGACACGGCGGGGAACGAACCCGCGGCCCTTGGACTTGTAGCCTGGCACTCTACCACTGTGCAACCGAGGCGCACAACACTACCTACACTGGCCAAATCAATTAGGGGGTATCTTTTGATTGATTCTAATGTCGGTTCTTGCTGAAATATTTCAAATTAAATAACTAAACAGGCAGGGGGATGGCCTCTCGTGCATCCTCTTCAACTGTGTTCTGGAAAAAATCGATAGAGAATGGACTTCCACATTGTCACCAGAAGCTAGCTACAAGAAAGATAACCTCATTGTACCATGTCTAGCCTTTGCTGATGATCTCACCCTATTGTCCAACAGCATGGAAGAGGCTACTCGTCAACTACAGAGCCTCTACAATCTTGCAGTAAAAACCGGCTTGAAAATCAACATACAGAATACGGAGTTCATCACCAATATCAAGCAGGCTTCTTCTACGATCCCACTAGGAATCAATAATATCTGTAAAGTACTTGGGAGAATGGATTTCAGCAAGTGAGAGCGAAACCTTGGCCATAGACGCCAGGTGCACCAAGTTAGAGAGAGCCTATCATTCATGCAAGAATATCTATACCTCCAAGTACCTATCCAAGAACTTAAAACTGAAGCACTACAACTCAGTAGTAAGCTTGATCCGATGAATGTTGTTAGGCCAAAAAGAACTGCGTACCTTAATTAGAACCGAAGATATCGTAAAAAAAACCAATTAAAATATTCAATGCAAGGACTGAAGGTTACCGCGTTTGAATAAAAATAAAGGATGGAGAGACTTAATTCAATTTTGATACTTAATGAGAAATCTACGAATGAATACCTTTCGTTTAAAGCAAAAATGAAGAAAATCGGTCGCATAGAACGGCCTGACCGACTGACTTTATTTTACAGCAAGGACATCCCCATAAGAAATATACAGGAGGAAATCGCATTTGAGTACAGAAAAAGGAAGCCAGAGTTATGTAAATTCTGATACTTGATGACAACCTGTGGATGTATACCTTTCGTTTAAAACAAAAATGAAGAAAATCGGCCGGGTAATTTGGTCTGGCCGACTGAAATTAGTTTTCGCAGATTTTTTTTTAATATACAGGGTGAGTCACCTAACATTACCACTGGATATAATTCGTAAACCACATCAGATACTGACGAACCGATTCCACAGACCGAACGTGAGGAGAGGAGTTAGTGTAATTGGTTAATACAAAACATAAAAAATCCACGGAAGTATGTTTTTTAACACAAACCTACGTTTTTTTTAAAATGAAACCCCCGTTAGTTTTGTTAGCAAATCGAACATATAAACAAATACGTAATCAGTGCCGTTTCTTGCATTGTAAAATGTTAATTACACCCGGAGATAGTGTAACCTAAAGTTGACGCTTGAAACCCCCGACGTTCAGTTGCGTGTTGTAACAAACACGGGCAACGGTCGACGAGCAGCATCTGCAGGGACATGTTTACAATGACGACTGTGTTTACGAGTGTGGCTGTAGTGCACTGTTGTGGTTTGGTCTAGCTGTCGCAGGGTCCGCATGTAGCGCTTGCTGCTATTGTTACTCTGCATTCGTCTTTGCACGCATACTGAATGTAGTACACTGTGTTACCACACGTCTGTGATAGTGTAGTGTTGTTGGAACTGTGATCAAGGTGTATTCGAACTCTGAAAAGGCGGAGATGATACTCATCTATGACGAGTGTCGACAAAATGCAGCTGAAGCCTGCAGGGTGTATGCAGAATGGTACCCGGACAGAGAGCATCCAAGGGCCGCACATTTCAAAACATCTACCGCCAACTGTATGCAACAGGTATGGTCGTAGCACGCAAACGGGTCCGTAACAGGCCCGTCACAGGAGAAGCGAGTGCAGTTTGTGTGTTAACTGCTGTTGCCGTGAACCAACACAGGAGTACACGGGACATTACGAGAGCCGGTGGACTGAGTAAAAGTAGTGTCATGCGCATCCTTCATCGTCACCGCTTTCACCAGTTTCATGTGTCGCTACATCAGCAATTACATGGTGATATCTTTAACCATCGAGTGCAATACTGTCAATGGACATTAAAAGAGAATGTGTTGCAGTTCTACCTGTTTACCGATGAAGCGGGTTTCACAAACCACGTGGAGTGAATCTACGGAACATACATTACTGGTCCGTGGACAATCCTCGCTGGCTCCGACAGGTAGAGCGACAGCGACCGTGGACTGTAAACGTATGGTGCGGAATCATTGGCGACCACCTCATTGGTCCTCAATTCATTGCAGGGGCCCGAACAACTGCAACATACATCGCGTTTCTGCAGAATGATCTGCCAACGTTGCTGGAAAATGTCCCACTGAAAACGCGTCGGCGTATGTGGTATCAGCATGAGTGCACCTGCACATTCCGCAATTAACATTAGGCTGACCCTTGGCAGGATGTTCGACGGGCGTTTCATAGGACGTGGAGGACGCATAAATTGGCCAGCCCGTTCTTCTGATCTTACACCTCTGGACTTCTTTCTGTGGGGTACGTTAAAGTAGAATGTGTGTCGTGATGTGCCTACAACCCCACTTTGAACATCTATTGGCCTGACATGTCGGGACACATTCTGTTCCACTGCGTAATTGAAAACAGAAACCACGTGTGTACGTGTACCTCACCCCTCATAGTAATGTACATGTGCGTCAGTGAAACAGGCCAATAAAAGTGTTCGCATGTGGACGTAATGTGCTGTTCTAGTCTCTTCTGTACCTAAGGTACATCACCGTTCCCTTTGGATCCCTACTTAATTCGGTGCTCTCCGATACACACGATCGAACAGCGGAGGAGTGGTACTCAAGCGTCAATTTTAGGTTACAATATATCCGAATCGGTTCGTCAGTATGTGATGTGGTTTACGAAATGTATGCAGCGATAATGTTAGGTGACTCACCCTGTATAAGACTAGCTGCTACTCGCGACTTCGTTCGCTTGACGAAATTAAATACAGGCCATTCCTTTATTTAACAATCAATTTATTGATGTAATAAAAAAACACCTTTTATTTTTTGAGAGAATTTATTAACAAACTAAAAACAAACACCCTTCATTTTGACATTTTTTTAACAATGAAACCATTGACATACCAAAAAGAATCACACTTAATTTTGGATTTTTTACAATGAACTTACCGACGTTCTAAAAACAAATATCATTCATTTTGAAAATTTTTCATAACAGAAAAAAAATTGACATACTATGAAGTGACACTTTTCGTCTTGAAACTTTTTTCGTTAGCAATGAAATTATTGATCTACTAAAAGCAAACAGCTGTCTTTAAACCATTTATTATTGATGTTGAAAAACCTTTATTCGTCTTTAAAGCGGTACAGAATTTCTCTGGTTAATAACGAAAGTGCCTCTATGCACAATCGCATATTGTAAGTTGCTACGAACCTGACAAAAAAAATCATCCGAGAAGTCATGGTCAACCGGGAGAATTTAGAAAATTCGTTGTATTGTGATGCTGTCCACTGTTAGGTAATGAAACATCTTGAAACATACGAAAAGAAAACACGATATTACCCAAAAGGAGACTAAATGTAATTAATATTAAATTCCAGTCATTCGGCTCTCAATAGTAAAGATGCTATTTGAAGTAGGTGTTGGACAACAAGGTAGACATAATATTTATTTCTGCGGACATATGAAATAACTTAAGAGAGAATTGTATTTATACCACTCCCATGAACCACAGACATTGCCGAGGTGGGGTGGCTTGCGTGCCTCAACGATACAGATAGCCGTACCGTAGGTGCAACCACAGCGGAGGGGTATCTGTGGAGAGGCCAGACAAACGTGTGGTTCCTGAAGAGGGGCAGCAGCCTCTTCAGTAGTTACAGGGGCAACAGTCTGGATGATTGACTGAGCTGGCCTTGTAACATCAGCTAATGTGGCTTTGCCACAAAGCTACTGCGAACGGCTGAAAGCAAGGGGAAACTACAGCCGTTACCTTTCCCGAGGACATGCAGCTCTACTGTATGAACATATGATGATGGCATCCTCTCGGGTAAAATATTCCGGAGGTAAAATAGTCCCCCATTCGGATCTCCGGGCGGGGACTACTCAGGAGGATGTGATCATCAGGAAAGACAATACTGGCATTCTACGGGTCGGAGCGTGGAATGTTAGATCCCTTAATCGAGTAGGAAAATTAGAAAATTTAAAAAGGGAAATGGATAGGTTGAAGTTAGATATAGTGGCGATTAGTGAAGTTCGGTGGCAGGATGAACAGAATTTCTGGTCAGGTGAGTACAGGATTATAAATCCAAAATCAGTTGGGGGTATCACAGGAGTAGGATTGATAATGAATAAGAAAATAGGAATGCGGGTAAACTACTATGACCAGCACAGTGATCGCATTATCATTGTCAAGATAGATACGAAGCCAACACCGACAACAGTAGTACAGGTTTATATGCCAACTAGCTCTGCCGATGATGAGGAAATCGAAGAAATATATGAGGAGCTAAAGGAAATGATTCAGACAATTAAGGGAGAGGAAAACTTAATTGTTATGGGAGACTGGAATTCGGTAGTAGGACAAGGAAGTGAAGGGAAGATAGTAGGTGAATATGCTCTGGGCAAAAGGAATGAAAGAGGAAGCCGCCTGGTAGAATTTTGCACAGAACATAATTTGGTTATAACAAACACCTGGTTCAAGAATCACAAAATAAGGTTGTATACGTGGAAGAGACCAGGAGACACCGGAAGATATCAGATAGATTTTATAATGGTAAGACATAGATTTCGGAATCAGGTTCTACAGTGTAAGACATACCCAGGGGCAGATATAGACTCTGACCATAACTTGTTGGTTATGAACTGTAGGCTGAAACTAAAGAAACTACAAAAAGGTAGGAAAATAAGGAGATGGGACCTGGATAATTTGAAGGAACCTGAGGTTCTTAAAAATTTCAGAGGGAGCTTTAGGCAACAATTGACAGAAATGGGGGGAAATAAAACAGTTGAGGAGGAATGGGTAAAATTGAGAGATGAAATAGTGCAGGTAGCAGAGGACAAAACAGGTAGGAAGGAAAGACCTACAAAAAATCCTTGGATATCACAGGAGATACTAAATTTAATCGATGAAAGGAGAAAATATAAAAATGCAGTAAATGAAACAGGCAAAATGGAGTACAGACGACTAAGAAATGAGATTGTCAGGAAGTGCAAAATGGCTAAGCAGGAGTGGCTAGAAGGCAAATGCAAGGATGTAGAAGAATGTATAAATAGGGGAAAAATAGATACAGCCTACAGGAAAATAAAAGAAACATTTGGAGATAAGAAAAACAGCTCTATGAATATCAAGGACACTGATGGAAAACCAGTTCTCAGCAAAGAAGGGAAAGCTGAAAGGTGGAAAGAATATATAGAGGGGCTCTACAAAGGAAATGAACTTCGAGACAATATTGTAGGAAGGGAAGAGGATGTAGATGAAGATGAAATAGGAGATACTGTACTGAGAGAAGAATTTGACAGAGCCCTGAAAGACCTAAGTCGAAACAAGGCCCCTGGAATAGATGATATTCCCTCAGAGCTACTGAAGTCTCTGGGAGAACCAGCCATGACAAAATTGTTTCACCTGGTGTGTAAGATGTATGAGACAGGTGAAGTACCCTCAGACTTTAAGAAAAATGTTATAATCCCCATCCCTAAGAAAGCAGGTGCAGACAGGTGTGAAAACTACAGAACCATCAGTTTAATAAGTCATGGCTGCAAAATATTAACGCGAATTATATACAGAAGGATGGAAAAGCTGGTAGAAGCCGACCTCGGGGAAGATCAGTTTGGGTTCAGGAGAAATGTAGGAACACGGGAGGCAATACTCACTTTACGGCTTATCCTAGAAGATAGATTAAGAAAAGGCAAATCTACATTTCTAGCTTTTGTAGACTTGGAGAAGGCTTTTGACAATGTTGATTGGAATAAACTCTTTAAAGTTCTGAAAAAAGCAGGAGTAAATTATAGGGAGCGTACGGTTATTTACAACTTGTACAAAAACCAGACAGCGGTTGTCAGAGTTGAAGGGCATGAAAGGGATGCAGTGGTTGGGAAGGGAGTGAGACAGGGTTGTAGCCTTTCTCCAATGTTATTAAATTTGTACATTGAACAAGCTATAAAGGAAAGCAAGGAGAAATTTGGTGAAGGAATAAAAGTTCAGGGGGAAGAATTAAAAACATTGCGTTTTGCCGATGACATAGTAATTCTGTCAGATACAGCAAAGGACCTGGAAGAGCAATTGAATGGAATGGACAGTGTGCTGAAAGGTGCATATAAGATGAACATTAACAAGAGCAAAACTAGGGTAATGGAGTGCAGTGTAAGAAAATCAGGTGATGCTGAAGGAATTAGATTGGGAAACGAAGCAATAAAGGAGGTAGATGAGTTTTGCTACTTGGGCAGTAAAATAACAAATGATGGGCGCAGTACAGAGGATATAAAATGCAGAATGGCAATGGGTAGAAAAGCGTTTTTGAAAAAGAGAAATTTGTTAACATCGAATATTGATTTAGGCCTAAGGAAGTCCTTTCTGAGGGCATTTGTATGGAGTGTTGCCTTGTATGGGAGTGAGACATGGACGATAAACAGTGCGGACAGGAAGAGGATTGAGGCTTTTGAAATATGGTGCTACAGAAGAATGCTGAAGATTAGGTGGGTGGATCGCGTAACTAATGAGGAGGTACTGAACAGAACTGGGGAGAAAAGGAATTTCTGGCATACCTTGACTAAAAGAAGGGATAGATTGGTAGGACACATTCTTAGACATCAAGGAATTGTGAATTTAGCGTTGGAGGGAAGTGTGTGGGGAAAAAATCGCAGGGGAAGACCAAGAGATGGATACAGTAAGCAGATTCAGACAGATGTAGGTTGTCGTTCTTATGTGGAGATGAAGAGGCTTGCTAAGGATAGGGTATTGTGGAGAGCTGCATCAAACCAGTCTCCGGACTGAAGACCACAACAACAACAACAGCCTCAATAACTATGCTACCTTTCTAAAACCTCTCGACAGACCACATTTTTATTTTTCGGCTGCAGGATATGAAATCTGGAGCAGGCCACATACAATTGTCTGTGGGAGAAACAATCTTTTCTCAGATCAATGTTTATGACGTCTTATCTGCTGATCAGTCTGTCGTTCAGTGATATAATATTGTAATTCCTTTCAGTGGTATATTTGAATATTGTTTGCGGAATATGCTGCGAATAAATGAAGACTTAACAAAATGTCAAACATAATGTAGTACCTATTTACAGATGCCACGTTTATGACGCAAATTTCCTGACTTGTGTGTCCTACAAAAACATTATTTACTAGGTTCGTAGAGTGAATATTAGGAAACATGTTGTAAATGGAGTTGGTGGTAAAGACGTAGTAAATTCCAAGCTCATGCTTATTAGGGCGAATTTTCATTTATTTCATTATCTTTGATGTCATAAAACCTGAACTACATGTTGTAATACGAAATTATTTCGCAGGTACATCGAGTGGCATATATGTAAAACGTCTACAAAATACGTCGCGAATACAGTTCGTAGGAAAGACGTTATGAATCAAAACGTCATGTGCGATGAGAGGGGTTTTCATGAACCTAATTGTTTATGACTCAATATGTCATGAATTGTGTGTCGTACAATGATAAAATTTCCAACGTACGTTTAGTGGTATGTGTGTATACTGTCTGCAACATTTCTTGCGAATGCAATTAGTAGTGTACGAGTAATAAATTGTAACGTCATGCCAAATGCCTGCATGGACACCGAAAAAGTAGTAAGGGACAACTTTTTTTCTTTCATCATTTTACTGGGGTTGTCAGCGAGAAAAAGTTTCCTAAAGGTTTGAACTTATGTTTAAAGTTTGTTGCAAGTCGCTAAGTGCTCTCCTTCTCAAATAGTTGACTGATAAAGTCACACTATCACGTGACGCAAGACGGGGAAGTTTTCATTGTTTACGACATCATATCTCCTGAAGTATCGGTCCTATCGCAAAATTCTTTCTTAGCTGACGTCTTCTATCTATAAACTACATTCCTGCTAAATTTCAGCTTCATAGGTGAAATAGTTCTAGAGATTTCGTGTTTGGTCAGTGAGTGAGTGAGTGAATGAGTGTCCTTTCGCTTTTTTATATAGATAGAGATGGAAGTATACAATACTGTAGTCTTGACAAGTAAAACATATAAATAAAAAATATAAAAATATGGCATTGCTGTGTATTAAAATGGCATATAATAAACCTAATTTAAAGATCAGATTCAACTATTGGTAATAGTTTGAAAGAAGAATAGACTATTACAATAATTCTATGTGACAATATGGCTAAAAGATTATCCTGTATCATTATATTAAAATATGGAATTTATATGTATATATTACATGACCTGCAATACGTCGAAACCGGTAAAATAAAATATACCTTCTGCAATATTGACTGTTTTTTTAGAACAAAATGTTCAAATGTTTATTAAGATTATGGGACTTAATTGCGAGGTCATCAGTCCCTAAACTTACAAACTACTTCTAAACTAACTTATACTAAAGACAGCACAAACATCCATTCCCGAGGGAGGATTCTAACCCCCGACGGGGAAGGCCTTTATAGAACATAACGATGAAATTTTATGGATGACAATGGGCGATATTACAGGGCCACATTCTTTGGTGATTGAAGAACCTCCTGGACTGTTTGAGAGAATGAGTTCATTAAGCAGGTTGGCGGATATGAACCATTCGAACGTTTATAGGAGATAAACGAGTGCTCATTTCGTGCACAAAATCCTGCACCAGTGACTCTTCCGCTAGGGAGGGGGCATGGCTCCGTATTCCTTCCGGGGCCTTACGACTTCTTCATGAGTCCATGTGAGTCTACAGAAGAAAGGAGGTCTCAACACAGAATTTACAGTGGCCAAAAAAATCGACACTTTTTATGAAGTTTTTATAAAATTTGAATTAGTGTACAATTAAGTGCTGCTTGTACAACTTGATTGATGGTGGTACTCACGGCCAGAGGAAGGGCTCGTTGGGTCCGTTCCTCTTGAGTCCGATCCACACGTTGTTGGTGACGTCCAGCTCCCGTAGGTAGGCCCGCGTGGCGTCGAACTGCGCACTCGTCTCCACTGTGGACATAAGTTAAAGGCCCAGTGTGAACTATAGCAGAACAGAGGCATGGGGTATCAGAATGAACAGCACCACCACTAGTCACAAATTCAAAGATTTCATTGTGAGTGACTCATAATACACTGCTAATCATTAAAAGACCAACAACTGAAAGGGCTGGAGATACCACACTAAAATTCATTGAGAGATGACACACTGTTCAAAAATCATTAAATGCTGCCTCATGTGAAGTAAGGGAGATTATCGTGTTGTCGTCAGAGGTGCCTATAACCGCTGCTACCAGCCGTGGAAATTAAATAAAAGGGGGCGCTGGATAAGTTCTTTGGGGCATAGCAGTCTATACTGTTTCCACATATTGCCAAAGATGGTGTGGTCTAGTGGCTCGGACCAATCGACCAGACGTTTTAGACTGGAAAGCGATCGGGTGAGCAGGGAAGCCAAGGCAGTCACGGAATGCTCAAGGCGACGAATCAAACATGGCGTGCCACATTTGGTCGTGCCTTACCTGGAAGGAAGATTAGTGTATAACGTCCCATCGACAGCGTGGTCATTAGAGACGGAGCTTACGCTCGGATTGTTTGGGTAAGGATATGGAAGGAAATCGGCCGTGCCCTTTCGAAGGAACCATCCCGGCATTTATCTGGAGTGATTTAGGAAAATCACGGAAAACCTAAATCAGGATGGCCGGAGGTGGATTTGAACCACCATCCTTCCGAATGCGTTAACAGTCGGCAAGCTGTACAGGCATGGGAGAACAATAAATTGAAACACATTAGGGATGTAACGCTGGCTGGTTAATGTACGGTATTAGTTGGGTGCGGCAGTGATATCCGGTATCACCCGAAACCATAAGCCGCGGTGGAGTAGCCGAGCGGTCTAAGGCGCCTCGCTGCGGAGCGCGTGGATGCTCGCCATCGGAGGTTCGAGTCCTCCCTCAGCCACGGGGGTGTTTGTCCTTAGTTTAAGTAGTTTGTAAGCCTAGGGACTAATAACCAAAGTAGTTGAATCCTATACAATTACAAACATTTTAATTTGAACCAAACCGTATACTGGACGAAGATGATGTTCGTGTGCCATTTATGGCAGTTAGACCCCAACTGGGTTCGTGTTACGCCTACCTAGCGTCAGTCATTTTACCTGACGTCACTCCGTTGATTTGCGTGTCAATGATGATGAGGACAAAACCAGTCCCTGAGCAGAGAAAATCTCCGTCCCAACCGGGAATTGAACACAGCATGCTGTCAATTACACTACGGAGGCGGACATAACATTGGATGCAGAAGCAGTGTGGTGACGCATGGCAGTTATTGATATGGTGTCTGTTCTTTTCCATGTCCGAAAGAACAGATACCATTTATTGATATTAACGGCCGTAATTTTACGAATTAGAATTATTTAAACATTTCGGCCGTCATAAGGCACTGAAATATATTCAACGCAAAATTGAAAATTTTGCCTGGATAGCCTAATTGGAAAGGCGACCGCTGGTCCGAAACGGGAAATGCGAAGGAAAACCCACAACGATAAAAATGTAATGATCCATAGCGACCATTGGTTGTAGAAAGATTGGATGAAATCAGTGGAACTTGAGAATTTGCCGATAGTCCGACTAGGGCTATGCATATGTGTTAGTACAATGGTCGAGCGGTTCCCCATAAGCCAACCATTTTGTAGTTAATGCTAAGTTTTGTAACTTGCTTGGTCCACGGAAGACGCTCAAATTTACGAGTCGCTCTGTCCTTACGGGAGGCACCTCTAGATGTGCATTTGCAGGCAATTTTATTCTCAATCTTCTTTTAGAAACGCAATGAAGGAAAGAAGGAAGTTTAGGGTTTAAAGTTCCGTCGACATCGTGGTCATTAGAGACGGAGCTAACACTCGGAAAGTTTCTGTCAGGAATGAGGAAGGAAATCTTCCGCGCTCTTTGAAAGAAACCATCCAAGATTTTGTCTGGAGTGATTTAGGGAAAATCTGAGAAAACAAAAAATCAGGATGGCTGAAGGCGGATTTGAACAGCCGTCGGCCCGAGTGCGTGCCAATCTTATCACACTGCACCACCATTCGAGGTGGAAACGCACTGAGATGGACTGGCATTCATTCCAGTCGAGCCTGAAACTGAATGCCATTGTCAAGGTATGATGACATTACCTGACATCGGAGGATGGAGGCGATCTGCATTGATTAGGTATCTCCAAAAGGAAAAACTCTAAGATGGTAGTATGATTAATTGATTTATTGACGACCGGTTTCGATGGCCTATGCCATCGTCTTCTGGGCGTATATATTCTACATGTAGTCATTAAAATGGAGGTTAAACAGAAAGTGCAACATTGCACTTGGTCAAAATAAAAAATACGATAGTTATATTAACAACTGCTGGTCTGGAAATTTTTATCAACAGAGATGTAATTACGATTAGGACTTTTCAGGTTGGTGAGGTTTCCAACAGAGATACTGGTACTTCATATTATAAATGTAATATGCATTTTGTTGTTAGAACTAGAAATAATAGGAAAATTAATGAAAGTGAAAGTGTTTGTAATTGGTTTAAAGGTTCTGATAAATGTTATAAGATTAAAGTTGTTGTTGATGCTGTATCGTAATTAGATAGAGATTTATCCTTGAACCTTTTTTCTTACTTAAAAAAAGAAAAACCACACAGTGATCTTGCCAAAATCCAAGAAGCGATTCTTCTTGGAGTTGTAGCTCTCTGGTGCACCCTACAATGCTCTCTGTGTGAGGCACCTCTGGGAATCTCAGTGAGTACTACAGTTAAGTTGCCAGCACTGCCGTGAGTAATACCTCTGGATACAAGATGGCGGCGCCCAACATGGCGTCGAAGATGGCTGCTATCAACAAAGGCAATCGGCAACGACCAATTGTTCATAATATTACTTGTCTATTTTTTATTCAACCTCCATTTAAAGAAAAAGAACCGAACACATTGTAGAATATATGCGGCAAGTAGATGATGACGTAGTCTATCGAAACCGGTCATGAATAAATTAATTAATCATACTGCGATCTTTGCGTTTTTCGTTTCGGTGATAATTAGACAAGGTATGACACTTGCGTCCTGACTGTGAGGATTTTTGTCAACCACTACGACTATTAAAATTGCGCCGTGTTACATACATTCCAGAGGAACAGCACTCTGCGATGATAAAAAATAAAGCCACTATACTGCAAGCCATCCAAGCAGGAAATGATATACCACAGTAATATTTATTTGGGAGATAACATTTTATAAAAATCTGACATGATTTAAAATACAATCCCATATGGGGAAGAAGATGATGAAATTGGGTGCTATGGTGCAGTGGCTGAGTGGTGTAAGGCACCATGCTGCGGAGATCATAGTCGCTCGCCGTCGGAGGATCAAGTCGTCCCTCGGGCACGTGTGTGTGTGCGTGTGTTTGTGTGTTGTTAATGTAAGTTAGTTTAAGTATTTTCTAAATTTAGGGACTGATGACCATAGCAGTTTGGTCCAACAGCTTTACTATTTGTTGTTAAATTGTTTGTTAAGCTTATGGGACTTAACTACGGGGTCATCAGTCTCTAAACATACAAACTACTTATGAACTACTTACGAACTAGGACGGCACAAATATCCATGCCCGAGGGGGGATTTGAACCCCCGACCGTAGTGGCCGCAGCTTTACTATTATTTGAACATTACCAATTGGGTGTTATCGCCATTTCTGGCTAAAACCGCTACTGCACGTCTCGATATTAAATCAAAGAAACTACGGATGAGTTGTTTGGATTTAGCTGTCCATTCTGTTTGGACATACTCTCAAAGTTTATCTGGTGTAGCAGCAGCTGGTATGTCCAAGTCCAGTCGTTCCACAGTTATTGAGCAGACTACTTCGATAGGAGAAAGACTGGGAGAGAGACTAAGGCGGCAACGCAATCCCATTTATCGACCTGTCCCCTAAAACACACTATTTTTTTTATTCTATGAGACGGCTAGTCATATATCGTGAAGTGTTTTTCCATGAACATGTTTATCAGAAATATCTGTATTCCGCTTATGTACAACGGTGTAGAGATATTTGTAGCTTATTTCTGTTAAATGTATTATTGGAATACCATTTGGTCACATACGATCAAATGTGGTATCAACGATTCGATAAGTTTTTATGTTAGTCAAATATCGAAATGAAAAACAAAATAGTGTGGTGGCGGGGAGAGGCGATTGCGAAAATAAATAAATAAATAAATTACTTTTACACAACGTTTTAAATTACTTACATTAAAAACCTCAAAACCTTTATTTCAATGGTATTAATTATGAAATATTAAACGCGATTATTTTCAATTTGGTACTTCATTGCCTGAAAGACTGCATGGGCACGTATAAAAGAATAAATGTATGTTTTTTACTACAGCATATACCAAGACCATCAAAACAGAAGTGTACTCCTTTAGATAGGTTTACTTATGAGTGATCAGACGAGACGAATCTTTTATGTGTCGAATCCCAACTCACTGTCTTATATATTGTGCCATCTTTATCTGCAGTTTACCTAAATAAATGCAAATGTTATGTTTTCTTTGCAAAGGACGAGACCTATTTCTACACTATTATTTCTCAAATACTCACCTGCCCCATTTGAACTAGCTAAACTACCAAGAAAATACAAAATCTTAATATTCTTCCACTAGTAGACTGGTTCACTACAATAACGTTGGTTAATATCGAGTATGTTTGCTACATTAATTAGCTTGTTAAAGTGTACTAAGAGTAAACGACAGACATCAAATTGCAGCCAGAAACAGCAACAGGAGCCCTGCAAGTTCAGCACCGGCCACATGGGTCTGAAGACGATCTATTTTAGGTTGAATCCGGTTAAAAAAAAAAAAAAAAAATTTTCTGCGATCAGGACAGTTATTACAATACAAATGTCGTCAAGGAAGATCGCTGTTTTTTCCTAGGATAATATTAATCAAATTAATAAACCACAGATGTTGAAGAGGAGAATAAATTACATGCCTGCATAAAGGCAGTGTCCCCATCGACGTAGAAAGTTTCATCTGCAGCTTTTGTACCTAAAAACAGTATAGGTGAAAAAAGGGCACAAAAGTCGGAAGATAACAAGCTCTTTTCATTTAGTTGCGAGCTCGCAAACAGATAAGTAAGCAACATAAATAAGCCCTCCACTGCTTTCTCGTTACACGGTGGCTCGACATAAAGAGAAAACGCCGCGTTTTAGAAAAAAAAAAAAAAAATATATATATATATCGTTAAATCAAGGGTGTTTTTCCAACGAGTGCCCAGCCATGAACACTCATGGACACTGACAGGGTGACTTAACGCTCCGAAAAACGGGAATATTCGAAGCGTCAACGGGAGAATGGTGAGTACTTCAGGAGTGAACAGTAAAAAAAGCCTCCTAGTTAAAATGTATGTAATCACTCGTGCACAACTGGATGTTGAATTACAGGTGTTTTATACGTATAAAGAAACTCCACGATGGTTGAGCGATTCTGTGATGATTGTGACATAATTGATACGTAGTCCGTATGTCACATAATTATTCCAATTCTGGAATTGTACGGAAGACAGACTGTCACTCGTCCAAGAAGGCGAAACGAGCTACTTCCGTCGCGGAGAGCTAGGCCACGTGCTGGGGGAGCTGAGGCGAAAGACAGGGAATGTCTTAATGGTCGCTCTGGCTAAAAATTACGCAGCTACACACTTAGATACATTTATTTAAAGATTTATAACACTTGTTATATCAATTTATTATGGAAATATAGTCAGGTCATCGTATTCTGCACAGTAACTCAGCAATTGCAAGGAGCATGATCTACATAAATAAATTATCTCCAAAAGGAAAAACGCCAAGATCATAGTATAATTAATTATTGACGACCGTTGATATGCCATCATGTTCTGGTCGTATATGCACAAGGACTGCTTCTCAGCACAAAGACACGTTGTGGGAGATGAGATGTATTGAGCACTCCCACATCCTCTACGAGGGTTAACCTGAGCTGCGGGGAAGTGGCAGAGTGGTCTAAGGCGCCTTGCTACAGAGCGCGCGGTTGCTCGCCGTCAGAGGTTCGAATAAAATAAAAAAAAGTTCAAATGTTTGTTAAGATTAAGGGACTTAACTACGGGCTAATCAGTCCCTAAACTCACAAACTACTTACGAACTAGCTAACATTAATGACGGCACAAATATCCATGCTCGAGGGGGGATTCGAACCCCCGACCGTAATGGCCATGCAGACCGTGACTGGAGCGCCTCAGTCCCCTCGGCCACCGCGGCCGGCAGGTTCGAGTCCTCCCTCGGGCATGGGTGTCTGTGTGTTGTCCTTAGGTTAGTTTAACTTAGTTTAATTTATTTGTAAGGCTTGGGACTAATAGACAAAAAAAGTTCCATAGATTTACAAATATTTGAACATTTGTCTATCCTGAGGTCCAGAGTAGCACTGAAAGGACGAACTGTGGCGGCTCAGAGTCTGGGAACGACCATCCCAGTACTTCTGGATCATCTTCAGAGTACTGTAGTTGCAACCGCAACCTGTCTCGCCAATTTTGTGACAACTCTTGTCACAACACAGACGAGACGGTTTGTGGATGCAAGTACAAGATTTTGATGATGATCCAGGACTGAAACATGTAAAGGTAAATAAAGGAAACCACATGCAACTATTGACTGATAACAACAAGTTACTGTATTTTTTTCATAGTGGTATGGCGAAGCATGAAATAGGATGAAATACATATACAAATCATGGATAGTACATAAAATACCATAAAATAATGCTTATACAGTATCTCCTAAAGTAAGTACCTCCCCTAGCTATGTCCAGATCTAAAAGAGCTAATAACATTTGAAATCGTAGTAAACAGTCTTGATAACGTAACCTTCACAAAAGAAGAAGGTATCCAGACACAAAGAGGTCAATATTTAAGTATATTACATGTAACTAATGCCTACTGAAACTTATTTTACTGCACTTAAAGACAGATTTTCATATCAACATATGTAATATACCTAATGAAAACAAGATACACTTAGTGTGAGAAAGTATCCTTTCCTTGTGCCTTATATAACTGCAGGAAATCCGAGTTACATTACAATGATAAGGATACACTTACATTTATAGGAAGGAAGGAAGAGATTTTCCAGTAGAATGTAACACTTACTGTACAACCAGCTGAGAGTAAAGACGCTAACAGAGATTTTGCAATCCCAAAGGAATTGCTATGTTCGATATATCGAAAGTAAACGAAAGATATTTATTAAATATCCCAACTTGTAATGTCTATCACCAAGAGATGGCAGCATTGGCCTTTAAATGTTGAACCCTGAAACTACCTGTTGGTATCTGTCCAATATTGCTACCACATCGGTGCCACCATGCAGAAGAAATGTCATCTTGGTCTTAAGACCATGCCTCCCAGTTACAAACCTGTCGAGTTACTATCATGTAGTTTATCCACACATTTCCTTTAGCATTTCAGATCGCGCTCTTCTTCATCAGTTACTATCAGTCCACTTTATCACAAATTAGCATAACATTATCGCAAAAAGCCCTCTATAGGGTGTCAGTGCAATTACATTCTTCTTATTAAGGAGAGTAGCGTATTCGGTGTAGTTTACGTTACCAGCATCGGTAACAAGATCGTCCAGATCGTTGGAATTATAGGCATGGCCAGCTCAGTCATAATCGGACATGCACATAGCATTAAGTGTGTGTCATAGGCATGTGTGATGTACCCATATTGTTCTATATTACTAAAATTTCCCGGGCTGTTATGCCGTGGTCTTATGGATTGGTTACTGAAACCCAGCGTTTCGTCCCCATTTGCGGAGGACATTCTCAAGGGGGATTGTGGAGGTGTTATAAGTCCAATACACACCCTGGCTGCAGCCGAATTCCGTTTACGAGGGCTCGCTCGCAGCGTTGCCAACGAGAAGGAGAGGTCACTGCACGCACGCCATGTCTCGTAAGCAATCTGATTGGCCGGCCATTGGGGCACAGCCCACTGCCTCATAGCGGCCAGCCGCTCAGCTAGCGATCGCTCAGGCTCAGGACTACATTGCTTACCTGACATGACGTGCACGCAGTGGCCTGTCTTTCTCGTTGGCCTCGGGGAGCAGAGGTCAAATGCTTTGGGTAGGAGCGCGCAATTCGTCGTTTCCGATTGCCAATGTCCGTTGTTAATATTGTCCCATGATGAAAGCCTGTTACATTTCTTCTTCAACACTGGAATTCAGATTTCATTCAGTTCCACGCCCTCCTCCATCCTATTGAGAGTATTGGGGTGTTTTACAATTTGTATAGCCTCTCTCTTCAGTTATTCATGATATCTATTTGTGGCTGCCAAAACCCGAGTCTTATCAAATTGAAAAAGGTGGTCCCCTGGTAGAGAAAAATATATTCAGCAACAGCAGATCTGACAATCTCTCCTCTTCTCTTCCGCAGATGGGGACGAAACGCTGGGTTTCAGTAACAAATCCATAAGACCACAGCATAAAAGCCCGGAAAAGTTTAGTAATATTGATCTTAACGTCCGTGTAAGTTTACATATTACAACCATATTGTTCTGCATTAACAAGTACACTTACTTTCCTTGTGGTGCAATCTACCACTTAAAAACTGAATTTATACTAGGTACAGTAATGTTAGAGATTGCTCATGGTAATGAAATCTTGTTATTTATGAAAAATACCCCTCTTCTCACCACAGAACTGATTGGGCTATGATAACTTCTCTTTACATCCACGTTGGTTAAGTTTAATATTAAACTTAGAGAAACTATTCCGAAAAACAGTACGTGGCTATTTTAACTACCAGAAGGTTGTCGCAAATAGGTTCTGTATGGGTGTAAGCACATTTAATGTCTTCTTGCTAAAGAGTGTACTATATTTTGGT
Organism: Locusta migratoria; assembly: GCA_026315105.1. Lineage (NCBI taxonomy): Eukaryota > Metazoa > Arthropoda > Insecta > Orthoptera > Acrididae > Locusta > Locusta migratoria. Next base: position 207,232,553 of record CM048748.1, read on the forward strand.
ATATTTTAAGTTAATGATGTCACTAATAAGATTGTCCAGGTCCTCGAATACCACCCAAGAATCCTTAACCTTCATTGTTATGTTTGAAATATTAATGAAAGCCGCGTTGACACTTCGAACTATGTGTTAGATTAATAGTTGTGTAATGTAATTACACCAATGTCAGACTGCTGCAAATGTAGCCACAACCAGCTCAGTCGTGATCAAACACGCACGCAAAACATCACGCATGTTACAGATACATGTGTAACAGAGCATTCATGTTAATTGTGGTACAGTCTACAAGTTCAAATAATTATTATTAGTAATAGTGACGTAAAAAGCTGCTCTTAGTATTGTAGTCCTGTTATTTATCTCGAGTACCCCTCTTTCTCACAACAGATCCAATAGATTGATTAAGCATAAACATTAGTGCAACTCCATGTAGATTATTATGCTATAAAATTAAGTCATGTAGCCAGAAAATGTATGTATGGCGTTACATTGTGTATTGCCTATTAGGCTATTACATAGCTCCCACACTAAATTTGGTCTTCTTTTATGGACTTCGAATGTTAGTAAACCTATTGGAAATGTTCAAATGTTTAAGCTTAAGGGACTTAACAACGGCGTCATCAGTCCGTAATCTTACAAACTATTTATGAACTTCCTTATACTAAAGACGGCACAAACATCTATGCCCGAGGGAGATTGGACCCCCGACGGGGAACGGCCTCGCGCATCGTAGCATAGCGCCTCAATGAGCTCGGCCGCTCCGCCGCGGCAAACCTAATGGATCAAACTGCTATGGTCATTACTACGCAGACTTACAAACTACTTAAACTGACTTCAGGAAAACACAAACACCCATGCCCCAGAGAGTGAAATACTGTAACATACTCACTCTGAACACAGAACTGTTCATATGTGCTCGCTACGTGTTCTCGCTTCAAGAGCGTCGCAAAGCTTTCCCCAAAATTCGCCTGTCCCGTCAAGTATATCTCGCAAGCGGTCTACATCTACATGGGATACTCTGCAAATCACATTTAACTGCCTGGCAGAGGGTTCATCGTACCACCTCTATGCTATTTATCTCCCATTCCATTGTCGAATAACGCGCGGGAAGAATGAACACCTGTATCCCCTCTGATTTCTCGAATTTTATTTTGATGATCATTTCTACCTATGAAAGTGGCAGTCAACAATATATTTTCGCATTCGGAGGAGAATGTTGACGATTGGAGTTTCGTAAGCAGCCCACGTCGCAGCGACAACTGCCGTTGTTGTAATGATTCTCACCCCAGATCCTGTATCATTTCCGTAACGTTGTCTCCCCTGTATCGTGACAATACAAAATAAGATGCCCTTCCTTCGACTCTTTCGATGTCCTCCGTCAAACCACCTGATAAGGATCCCACACTGGGCAGCAATAGTCCAAAAAAGGTAGGGCAAGCGTAGTGTATGCAGTCTATTTAGTAGTTCTGATGCATCTTTTACGGGTTCTGCCAATAAAACGCAGTCTCTAGTTCGCCTTTCCCATGACATTATCTTCGTGTTCTTTCCAGTTTAAGTCTGAAGTTTTAAATTATTCCTAGGTATTAAGTGGAGTTTACGGCTTTCACTTTTGATTGATTTATCTGGTAAATTAAGTTTAACGGATTTCTTTTTGTACTCATGTTGACGAGTTCACACTTCTCATTATTTAGAGTGAACTGCCAATTTTTACACCACAGTGATATATTATTTAGATCGTTCTGCAGTTGGTTTTGCTCTTCAGATGATTTGAAGCTTGGGGTTTTAACGTTCCGTCGACAGCGTGGTCATTAGAGACAGAGCTTACGCTCGGAATGTTTGGCTAAGGATGTGGAAGGAAATCGGCTGTGTCCTTTCAAAGGAACTATCCTGACATTTGCCTAGAGTGATTTAGGGAAATCACGGAAAACCTAAATCTGGATGGCCGGAGATGGATTTGAACCACCATCCTTCCGATCGCGAGTCCAGTGTGTTACCACTGCGCCACCTCGCTCGGTTTCAGATGATTTTATTAGACGGCTATGACGGCGTCATCTGCAAACAACCTAAGAGGGCTGCTTAGATTTCCCCCCAAATCGTTTATGTAAATAAGTAACAGCAGAGAACCAATAACACTACCCGTTGGAACGTCCGATATCACCTGTTTTAGTCGATGCCTTACCATCGATTACTACAAACTGTGTCCTCTCTGACAGGAAGTCCCCTATCCAGTCGCAAGTTTGGGGCTACATACCATAACCACGCAATTTGATTAAATCCGTCTATGAGGTATGGTGTCAAAAACATTTTTGGAAATCAAGAAATACGGAACAGTTTGAGAACCCTTGTTGGTAGCACTCATCACTTCGAGTGATAAAAGAGCTAGTTGTGTTTCGCATGCGTTCATCTCGCTACGACAGCTCTGTGTTCACTAATACTTGTATCGGTTTTGATGCTCGTTATACATCGTTTGACGCTGGCCGTATCGCCAGGTCGGAGGAATTGTCTACGTATCCAGTGCTCGCTTTCAAACACGGGATGGTGTACAGCTTAAACTGGCCAATAGCTATACAGTTAACATAATTGATTAGAATCGCTTTGTTGTGGTCGTTGCTAGACGCTACGGTCATGACGGTCTGCGTTATGTTTTTAAACCACCGACTCCCTGTCGCCATGTAGCCTTTTGTTCGCTTGTGTGAAAGCATGTCCTCGGGAATTCCTTGGGTCACTTGAGTCATGGAGGAAGGGAGAGTTTTCTGTGTGCCTCTGTGCCGGCCAGTCAATTCATTATCGCACTTGCGATATGATTCCGTAATTTGCATATCAAATGAACTTACTCTTGTCAAAAATGGTCGTACCCAATCGAGTTTACACTCAAACGAATCGTCTTGATGAGTTAGAATACAATGATGAGGACCGACTATGTGTCAGGAGAACACGAATCCTTACACAATAAAGAAATATTTGTGTCTGATTGCAGTTCATCATCTACACACACTAATAAAAAAAAGGAGATTACTGTAGATATCTAGGTTCTGAAGTTCTGTTATCAGCAGAAGGGGCTAAAATGGTTCGACGTCTTTCTGTCGGTTCTATGGAAGACAACAATACAGTATCCGAGATAGTGGTAATAACTGTTGCTGCAGACGGGGTTGGGGTTGACTTGTGTTTACTCTACCAAACGAGTTGCAGAAGCAGTTGGGTTCACATAGTGTTGTGAGCAGATAGTGCAACAACAAAATGACTTACGCGAACCATATGGAGAATCATAGGAAGGTTGGAAGTGGGACAGACACAGAGGGGGCTGCTATTGGAGTTTTCCAAAGTGTAATTTCTAACACGGCGACGCAATTTCAGAAAAAAAGGAACCGTTAAAAGAAGCCAAGGTCAAGGTCGTACATGGATAACATCAGCAAGAGATGAGCATTATCTCCGGTTAACAGCCCGTCGAGGCAGGAGGCTGAAAGCAACAGCTAAAACGCACCCTCCAGGCAATAAGAGGACGTGCAATATTAACACAAATAGTCCGTCTTCGGGAATAATGTCTCTATGCACGGAGGCCTATGGTGTGTCTCTCATTAAAACTACGACACGTTTAGCCCCCAGAAACTTGGCGGACGAACATCAGGATTAGAAAAAAAAGTTCAAATGTTTGTAGAGCTTATGGGACTTAACTACAGGCTCATCAGTCCATAAACTTACAAAAACTACTTATGAACTAGCTAATACTAAAGACGGCACAAATATCCATGCCCGAGGGGGATTCGAACCCCTGACAGTAGTGGCTGTGCAGAACGTGACTGGTGCGCCGCAGACAGCTCGGCCACTGCGGCTGGCCATCAGGATTAGAGTTGTAACAAATGGCGCCGGGATCTCTGCACAGATGAGTCAAGATTTTGTGTTCAGCTGATAGTCGTGCGTAATGTGGCGAAAACGTGGAACTCTGAACAGTCTCTATATAGAAAAGGCAATGTCCCGACTGACTGACTGACTGACTGGCTAATTGACTCATCATCGCCCAGCCCAAACCACTGAAGATAGAAACTTGAAATTTGTAGAGGGTGTTGATTTTACTCTATAGGCGTCATTTACGAAGTGATTTTTCGATATTCCGTCCGTAAGGGGGTGAAATAGACGATGAAACTTTTTTTGAAAATACGTTACTAGTTAGAAAATTGTGAAGCTAGAACTACAAAATTTCGGATTTTAATTCAGGGTTCGAATTTAAAAGACACGTGTTTCGGTATTTTTGGAAATTCGACCAATAAGGAGGTAAAATAGGGGATGCAATTTTTTTTTTCGAAAACACATTGTTGTCAAGACAATTTTGAAGCTAAAGTTGCAAAAATTGGCATTTGTATTGTTCGTTAGAATTGAAAAAATACATTGTTTCGGTATTTTGAAAATTCTACCATCAAGGGGGTGAAATTAGAGAGGGGATGTTTTACGAAAATCTTTTGCTATTAAGGCAATTTTGAAGTTACAACCACATAAATTGGTATATGTTTTCTTGGTCAGAATTTAAAAAATACGTGTTTCGGTATTTTCGGAAAATTAATCATTTAGGGGGTGAAACAGGAGATGAAAATTTTTTTGAAAATTCGTTGCTAATAAGTCAATTTTGAACCCAGAATTACAAAAAATATTTGCATACTTCGTTGGAATTTAAAAGACACATGTAGGGTAATTTTCGAAATGAAGCTATTAAAGGGTGTCACAGTGGGTTACAAGTAGTAAAATCAAATGATCAAATGTTTGTAAATCTTAAGAGACTCAACTAAGGGTTCATCAGTCCCTAAGGCTTACAAACTAATGAAACTAACTTAGACTAAGGACAACACAAACATCCATGCCCGAGGGGCGAATCGAATCCCCGACGGCGAAAAGCAGCGCGCACTGCAGCTTGGCACCTCAATACGCACGGCCATTCTGCCGCGGCTACAAGTAGTATCACAACATTTCATCGTGATAGTACTTAAGCTATATCTATGTATATTAAGAGGGGGAAACAACTGGTGCAGACCAACCAACATGCGGATCAGCGTGCGCTAAGCTAGTCCTGCATATGTGCAGGAAACATCACCTTATCATGGTGGTGAACAAATGGTGTGGGCAGGAGTCAATATTGGCGGATGTACTGACCACTATGTCGTTCAGAATGGCGCTTCGACTTGTCAGAGATATAGGGAAGAGATCCTTCGACCCTTTGTTGTGCCCTACGCTGGTGCCATAGAAGATGGGTTCCTCCTGGTGCTCGATAACGCTGCACTGGTGGAAAACATGCTTGATGCTGAGGGAGTTTAACGAGTGGAGTGGCCAGCTTGTTGACCAGACTTAAACCCGATTGGTCATGTCTAGGGTGCCCTTGGCAGACACAGCAAGACCAGCACCACCCACTACTGTTGCGGAGCTGGATATTGCACTCGCGGAAGAATGGCCAAATATCCCTCAAAAGCTGATTGATAACTATAACCTCATACTGTCCATGCGAAGCAGCTGTGCAACTGTACTGGCCGTTCTTTCACTATTATCGTAGCACCTTGGTGTCTCGCTCTATGTAAAAGCTTTGCGAACCTGAATTAAAAAGTTAAGACAGCAAAATATCGTACTGTATCACACACAAATTACAATTGTAACCAATATCTGAATAAAATACGTTACCATATGCAAAGTGTGTTTGATATGTCATCTGATCTCCTAATTGTTATGATCAGTGTATTTGGAAAGATAGATACCGCTTACAGAAAAATAAAAGAGATATTTGGAGACAAGAAAAGCAGCTGTATGAATATCAAGAACTCAGACGGAAAACCAGTACTAACAAAGAGGGGAAAGCTGAACTGCGGAAGGAATATATACAGGGCCTATACAAAGGAAATAAACTTGAAGGCACTTTTCTAGAAATGGAAGATGAAGTGGAGGAAGATGAGATAGGATATATGATGCTGCGAGAAGAATTTGACAGAGCTCTGAAGGACGTGAGTCGAAACAAGGCCCCTGGAGTAGATGATATTCCGTCTGAACTGGTGATATCGTTAGGAGAGGCAGTCGTGAAAAAATTATATCACATGGTATGCAAGATGTATGACACGTGGGAAATACCCACCGACTTCAAAAAGAATATCGTTATTCCAATTCCAAAGAAAGCAAGTGCAGACAAGTGTGAAAGTTACAGAACCAACAGTTTGATAAGTCATGGTTGCAAAATGTTAACACGAATTATCTACAGGAGAGTGGAAAAGCTGGTAGAAGCTGACCTCAGGGAAGATCAGTTTGGATTAAGGAGAAATGTAGGAACACGGGAGTCAATTCTCACATTCATCTTAGAAGATAGGCTAACGAAGGGCAAACCTACGTTTTTGGCGTTTGTAGATTTGGAGAAAGCTTTTGATAATGTCGACTGGAATACACTCTTCCAAATTCTGAAGGTATCAGGGGTAAAATATAGGGAGAGAAGAGTTATATTCAACCTATACAAAAACCAGACAGCCGTTATTAGAGTCGAAGGACAAGAAAGGGACGCAGCGGTCGGGAAGGGAGTAAGGCAGGGTTTTAGCCTTTCCCCAATGTTGTTCAATCTGTACATTGAGCAGGCAGTGAAGGAATGGAAGGAGAAATTTGGAGAAGGCATTAAAGTGCAGGGAGAAGAAATAAAAACATGCGGTTTGCCTATGACATAGTAATTGCCAGAGACCGCAAAAGATCTGAAAGAGCAATTGAATGGAATGGACATTGTCTTGAAAGGAAGATGTAAGATGAACATTAAGAAGAGTAAAACGAAGGTAATGGAATGCAATGTCAGAAAATCAGGCGATACTGAAGGAATTAGATTAGGCAATGAGACAATAAAAGTAGTAGATGAATTTTGTTATTTGGGCAGCAAGCTAACTTCTGATGACCGAAATAAAGAAGATATAAAAAGCAGAATAGCTATGGGACGAAAAGCGTTTCTAAAGCAGCGGAACTTGTTAACATCCAATATTAATTTAAATGTTAGGAAGGCCTTTCTGAAAGCATTTGTCTGGAGTGTAGCATTGTATGGGAGTGAAACGTGGACGACAAGGAGTTCAGATAAAAATATGATAGAAGCTTTTGAAATGTGATGACGAATGATGAAAATTAGATGTGTAGATCACGTAACTAATGAGGAGGTGCTTAACCGAATCGGGGAGAAAAGGAGTTTCTGCCATATCCTAAGAAAAGGGCTAGATTGTTTGGACACATTCTGAGACATCAAGGAATTATCAACTTATCATTAGAAGGAAGCGCGTAGGGCAAAAATCGTAGCGGGAGACCGAGGGACGAATATAGTAGGCACATTCAAAAGGATGTGGGTTGCAGAACGTATTCTCAGGTGAAGAGACTTGCACAGGACAGGGTAGCGTGGAGAGCTGCATAAAAACAGTCTGCGGACTGAAGACCACAAAAACAACAACATCCCTTTAAAAAACATAAGTTTGCGTTGAATATATTTCTTACTTTCATAAGCTCCTGCCGTACGTTCATGACCGTGAAAGTAATTTTTCTGTATCTCTTGTAGTTTGAGAGGGCGTCATCTCTCTAGGGAAACTGGCCTCAGTATCGCAGACCGAAATCACTGCCACCAAGGGGTGTGTGGAGGAGAATTTGCGTAGGTGCTACAAAGATCGTAGCATCTATATCTATTCAGACAGCCAGGCAGCCCTGAAATTACTGGCAGCTCCTGCAACAAGGTCTAAAATTGTTGCAGAATGTCACAGGGTTCTGGTGGAGCTAGGGGAAAGCAATAGAGTAAACCTATTGTGGTTCCCTGGCCACTCGGGGATCAGTGGCAACGAACATGCCGACAGATTAGCCAAGATGGGGGCAGAGGCTCCATTTATTGGACCGGAACCTGTCATGACAATCATCAAGGCAATGATCAAATTGGAGCTACGTAACTGGCTCAGAAGACAGCACGTAGAATATTGGACTAAAGTCCAACAAAAACATGGCAAAGTAATGATGCCAAAGCTATGTTTTAAAAGAAGCTCTGCAATCCTAGGCCGGAACAGGAGAGAGATTAGACTCATGGTTGGATTGCTGATAGGCCATGGGAATTTCAAAAAACACCTACATACAATGGGAATAACAGAAGAGGACCCTAAATGTAGGATCTGTGAGACGGTGATGCAACTGCATCACATCTAATCTTCGAGTGCATTGCATTGGAGAGTAAAAGGCACAGAACATTTGGGACAACCAGACCCGAAGAAATTGTGTCTAATAAAGAACTGGTAAAGGGACTCCTTGCACTGTTCAAGGGCATTGGTCGGTTTTACTAGATATACAGGGAGCCATACCGCACAATAAACTTAGTTTCGGTGCGGGCAGTGGCGGGTTGGACCAAGACTGTTTTGGCTTCCCTGGGAAAATCAAATGTATCAAATAAAAATGAGAAGAGCTAGATTGTTTGGACACGTTCTGAGACATCAAGGAATTATCAACTTAGCATTAGAAGGAAGCGCGTGGGGCAAAAATTGTAGAGTGAGACCGAGGGACGAATATAGTAAGCAGATTCAAAATGATGTAGCCGCGGTGGAGTAGCCGAACGGTCTAAAGCGTCTCGCTGCGGAGCGCGCGATTGCTCGCCGTGGAGGTTCGAGTCCTCCCTGGGGCATGGGTGTGTGTGTGATTGTCCTTAGGTTAGTTTACCTAGCTACGGACTGATGACCACGCAGTTTGGTCCGATAGATTTACAAACATTTGAACAAAAGGATGTAGGTTGCCGAACGTTTTCTCAGATGAAGAGACTTGCACCGGACAGGGTAGCGTGGAGAGCTGCTTCTAACCAATCTGCGGACTGAAGAGCACAACAACAACATTTTGTTCGAATAGCCGCGGTGCCTTACTGAGACAATAGGTTGAAAGAGCTAGGTTAGTTTTCGGGCCTAGAGTGAGTGCTGCCGGCCGCGGTGGCCGAGGTGACTGAGGCGCTCCAGTCACGGTCTGCACGGCCACTACGGTCGGGGGTTCGAATCCCCCTCGGGCATGGATATTTGTGCCGTCCTTAGCATTAGCTAGTTGATAAGTAGTTTGTAAGTTTAGGGATTGATGACCCCGTAGTTAAGTGCCAGACTCTACAAACATTTGACCATTTTAGAGTGAGTGCTGGCTGTGTGGCGTGTACGTGGCCGACTGTGAGTGTAGCGGCGAGGCCCGAGCGACCAGTGTGCAGCGGCCGTATTGATGCGGCCAGCCCTGCCCGAGGGGCTGCAGCTGCAGCCTCACCTGCAGCCTGCAGTCCCACACCTAGCCTACAAATCTTCCTGCACCATCCGCCTAATAGGCTCGGCCTACAGTGACTTGTGCTATTGCCGCTGTAGTGAATGTGCGTGGAATAAAGAAAGTGCGTGAAACCTGTTGGCGGCCCGGCCTTAATCTGCGTGAAGTGAACATGACGGCAGCTAAAAGGGACGTTTACACTGGGGTTTGTATCGGCACATGTATGCGCGACATGTACCGGATGATCAAAAAGTCTGTATAAATTTGAAAACTTAATAAATCACGGAATAATGTAGATGTATTGTTTGTTGTTGTGGTCTTCAGTCCGGAGACTGGTTTGATGCAGCTCTCCACCATACCCTATCCTGAGCAAGCCTCTTCATCTCCACATAAGAACGGCAACCTACATCTATCTGAATCTGCTTACTGTATCCATCTCTTGGTCTTCCTCTGCGGTTTTTACCCCCACACACTTCCCTCCAACGCTAAATTCACAATTCCTTGACGTCTAAGACTGTGCCCTACCAATCTATCCCTTCTTTTAGTCAAGGTATGTCAGAAAATTCTTTTCTCCCCAATTCTGTTCAGTACCACCTCATTAGTTACGCGATCCACCCACCTAATCTTCAGCATTCTTCTGTAGCACAACATTTCAAAAGCCTCAGTCCTCTTCCTGTCCGCACTGTTTATCGTCCATGTTTCACTCCCATACAAGTCAACACTCCATACAAATGCCTTCTGAAAGGACTTCCTTAGGCTTAAATCAATATTTGATGTTAACAAATTTCTCTTTTTTAAGAACGCTTTTCTACCCATTGCCATTCTGCATTTTATATCCTCTGTACTGCGACCATCATTTGTTATTTTACTGCCCAAGTAACAAAACTCATCTACCTCCTTTATTGCTTCGTTACCTAATCTAATTCCTTCAGCATCGCCTGATTTTCTTAGACTGCACTCCATTACCCTAGTTTTGCTCTTGTTAATGTTCATCCTATATGCACCTTTCAGCACACTGTCCATTCCATTCAATTGCTCTTCCAGGTCCTTTGCTGTATCTGGCAGAATTACTATGTCGTCGGCAAAAAGCAATGTTTTTAATTCTTCCCCCTGAACTTTAATTCCTTCACCAAATTTCTCCTTGCTTTCCTTTACAGCTTGCTCAATGTACAAATTGAATAACATTGGAGAAACATAATGTAGATAGAGAGGTAAAAATTGAAACACATGCTTGGAATGACATGGGGTTTTATTATAACCAAAAAAAAAGTTCAATACATGTCCGACAGATGGCACTTCATCTGATCAGAAAAGCAATAATTAGCATAACAAATTAAGACAAAGCAAAGATGATGTTCATTACAGGAAATGTTCAATATGTTCACCATCATTCCTCAACAATAGCCGTAGTCGAGGAATAATGTTGTGAACAGCACTATAAAGCATGTCCGGAGTTTTGGTGAGGCATTGGCGTCGGATGTTGTCTTTCAGCATCCATAGAGATGTCGGCCGATCACGATACACTTGCGACTTCAGGTAACCCCAAAGCCAATAATCGCACGGACTGAGGTCTGAGGACCTGGGAGGCCAAGCATGACGAAAGTGGCGGCTGAGCTCACGATCATCACCAAACGACGCGCGCAAGAGATCTTTCACGCGTCTAGCAATACTTTTTTTTGTTCTAGTAAAACCCCATGTCATTCCAAGCATGTGTGACAACTTTTACCTCTCTATCTACATTATTCCGTGATTTATTAATTTTTCAAATTTATACTGACTTTTTGATCACCCCGGTATATGCGACTTCGGGACATGTATCGCAACTTGTACGAGTTGACAAGTAGCGGCCTCATACATGTATCATCGCGCGTTTACACACTTATTGATTTATATCCGTTCCCGATGGTTTCACTCGTCGAAGATTTCACATTTTTATGTGCTCTTTTGGATGTTAAAAGGATTGAAAGGCGGAGAAAGCGCAGACGGTGGCAACTAGAGTTCATTCGAAAACCTACTACTCACGGAGCTAAAATCTAGTAGCCAGAATCTGATTCATATCCTTGTTTTTAGAATATCTGAGTTACGGCCTTAGCATATTTATAAAAATATAATATGGTCCTAAATTATAGAATGAAAGTGATAGATGAATGACTTCTGGAGCTACGATGCTGAAAGCAGATTTTGAAGTAAAATAAAAGATCTGTGAGTTCTCTGAAGAGTTTGGGACTGCAAGGTACTAAGCAGAAACAGATCTCATGTCATCCTAAAAAGTCATGAAAATGAAATTTAACCTCAGCCAACACCATTGGACCAAAAAGTAGGCGAAAGCATTGGAAAGAAAATTAAATCACAGACTAGAAAAACACTTTTTCGGAAAGAAACTACGAGCAATGGTAGATTGAAATTAGCTAAATCAACTGTAGGAGGCCTAAAACGCAAGCAGAAACCAAGAAAGATGACATGGCGATGAAGAAGATTTACTGTGCGTAAGGTCTCTCAAGTCTTTTTTAACAGTCGACCTGGAGCACAATGAATTAAGTGCACAAACTGCAAGCCTTGGGGTGTCAGACATGAGTGAAAAATGAAAACCGTGGACTATGTTATGAGTGACAAAACTGTGCTGATCCTTTGGATCAGTTACGATGCTGGCTTACAATGGAGGGAGCAGGTGGATCATACGGCGGCATAAAATCTGGAAATAATTGGATTGGATACGTTCAGGAAACCCAGGCTGGCCCAAAAACGTAGTGAGTTACAGGAATGCTTGGAGAAACGCCGGCTGTCCCCACTATAACCTCCACTTACTTCAACAAGCCTTTCACTGTAACAACTGGAAGTATGGAGGAAAGAAAGAGCGAACCAAGACACTGTTAAGTGAAATTATATGACATATATTTGAGAATATTTTTGTTCACTTTGGGAAAACACCGCCGTTGTCTTAATATTTTTTATATAAAAACAGAGAGTGAAATTGACAGTTTTGTACATAAAAAAGAAATTGTATGGTTTATGATTATGTCGAAAACAGGCGGAAGCGCTGATAACCAGAATGCTTGGAAAGGGGGGGGGGCATCCCTGACTGCAGAGAGCAATATTTCTAGAACACCCCACCACATTTTAGACAGAAATATATATAGTATAAGAATGCGCGCGGATGGGAATCTGTGTAGCTCCTACAGTTAAGGTAATGACATTTATTCAGATAGCTATGCAGTTTTGAAAGCCTTGTCAGCCCTGCAACGGGATCAAAGATCGTTGCACAACGCCAGAAAGCCCTTAAATGGCTATGTGGACGCTGCAGGGTAAATTGTTTTTGTCGGTCTCTGGGTCATTCAGGATTTAGTGGCAACGAACAGGCCGATAGGCAGGCCTGGGTAGACCCTTACTCTGTCGTTTAGAGATGTGAAGTTTTCTAAAAAGTGGTATAATTGATGTCATTTCTACGGATTGGGCTTCTACACGTTTTGGCGAACCCCATTTATAGCACTTGATTAGCGTTTCAGAAAGATGATGTACTAGGACATTGTGGTTTATTTATTCAACAGTCTTAGGTAGAAACTATTTGGGACAAATGGACTGTTCGAGACGATTTGGCAATATGGTCTTCACGTTTGCCAGGCAAAAACATCTAATATATTCATTCAATTGAACTGTTCCTGATGGGCAATCTCTTGCGACGGGGTTGCGAGATATCGTTGCAGCGATAAGGGAGAAGTGTCGTCTGGACGTTCTTTGGTCAAAGAACGGAGCACATGTAGAATTGTATGCACAGCTAAGATTTATCGCAGTTTTCGACTAATAAATAAATGATAGTTCTTTAGGGAATGGTGTTTGGTACCTGTGACGAGGTTGGCGTGGTGGAACTGGCAGACGGCGTCCGCCTCGAACCAGGTGATGCGGTCGCGGAAGTAGCGGTAGAAGACTGGATAGCCCTCCTGTGGCAGGAACCACGCGTTCGAGATGTTCACCTGCACACCCAACAACACCGATACGTCAGCAGCCGATCTGGGGAAACACTAAGCTCTAAGACACATATCACAGGTACGAACTCATTGTAGTACTTTGAAAATTTATTTACTTATTAACCAAAATTTTTCTTTTAATCTCAAAAATTTATTGCGTTACTTTCGGTTGCTAAGCAACCATCTTTTACCTGCATGATGTACAAATCATTCATGGTGAAGACTATGCATTTACGTATACTGCATTATGGGACCAAATTCCACAAACCTATCTCACTCTATCGTAAGTTATGAAACTTCCTGGCAGGTTAAAATTGTGTGCCGGAACCGGGACTCGAATCTGTGACCTTTGCCTTTCGCGGGCAAGCGCTCTACCGACAGAGCTATCCCGACACGACTCAGGATGCCGCCCAACAATTTTACTTCCGCCAGTACCTACCGACGGTAGAGCGCTTGCCCGCGAAAGGCAAAGGCCCCAGGTTCGAGTCCCGGCTCCGGCACACAATTTTAATCTGCCAGGAAGTTTCATATCAGCGCACAATCCGCTGCAGAGTGAAAGTTTCATTCTGGAAACATCCATTAGACTGTGGCTAAGTCATGTCTCCACCATATCCTTTCGCAGGAGAGCTTCTGTGAAGTTTAGAAAGTAGGAGGCGAGGTACTGGCGGAAGTAAAGTTGTGAGGCGGCATCGTGAGTCGTGTTGGGATAGCCCGATCTGTAGAGCGCTTGCCACCGAAAGGCAAAGGCCCCAGGTTCGAGTCCCGGTTCCGGCACACAATTTTAATCTTCCAGGAAGTTTCATCATCAATCAAGTCACAAACAAATTAAAGACATTATCTGCCAGTGGACACTACGTTACAAAAAACTGAAGAACTGAATAGACAAAACGTTTGAGTGATGTAACTGGTTGAATGGCAGTTCTCGGCGGTTTTCGGGATTGTTGATTACGCATCCGAAGTCAAACTCTGAAATAAAAATCAATGGGGAAATGAAACTATGAACATCTACTTTTATAGAAAAAAATTCAAAATAAATCCATATATTTCATTACAGAGTAGGCTAATTTGCCTTCATTTATTGATACTTGTTGGAAACGGTTTTTGCAATTCATTCAACATCTTACGAGGGAAATGTCTTACTTCGTCTTTTGTAGGAAGCAGGTGTTACAAATGTTCAAAAGTTTGTAAATCTATGGGACTTAACTGCTTGGTTATTAGTCACTAGGCTTACAAACATCTTAAACTAAGTTAAACTAACCTAAGGACAATCACACACCCATGCCCGAGGGAGAACTCGAACCTCCGACGGCGAGCAGCCGCGCGCACAGCAGCACGGCAACTCAGTGCGTACGGCTATTCCGCCGCAGCAGGTGTTACAATTTAGCATACATTAACTTTTGAATTGTCACATATTATAATGCTTATTAAAGATAGCAACCAGCCTCAAGTATGGAAAAATGTTTATTTATTTACATCATGACCAGTTTCGGATTTACTTACAAATCCATCTTCAGATGGTTTACATGCTTTCCAGCTGCAGCCCCATTTTTTGTCTTGTAGTTTCGCAGCCCTAGGATATACAAAAAAATATTTTGTTTACTATTTACTGAAGTTAGGTTTCCTTATGTTTGTCTCTATCATCACATTTATAAAAGAGGTTTACTGTTAACAACACATGTACCGTGACGAAAAGAAAACTTAGTGTTGTGATCTTCTCTGTGACGAAAACTTCATGTATTCCTCTAGCGTATTTTACACATATTATGATTTTGAATGTGGACTGTATGCGTGCTGCCAACGTTGTTAAGAAGGGCTATTTCACAAAGTATCATTCAAAAATTTAACGTTATGTACACTATAGTGTGGTTCTTACCTTGGTTCTTTATTTATTCAAAACTTGAGTTAATAATTTTCCTATCCCTTCTCTCTCTGCCCATCTCCTTTTTTTCTCTAAAACATATTTTATTTATGGGAGAATATATAATAAATAACGCTGTCTTGCATAATGTACAAAATTATAAGTGCAGCATCTGAACAATGAAAGATAGTAATCTAAATACAAATGATATGTAACATGCATACATTCATTTAATTCAAAACTTGAGTATCAAAAATATTTCTTGTTACCGGTCCATGATCTAGTATGAACAAAATCTTTGCTTAACCCATCTTTGAGCAAGCGACAGAAAGCTGACCGTGTGAGAAACGTGGAGATACAGTATATAATAGATTGCCCTGTGATTTATTAATTGTAATAGAAAATGACACTCTCTTCGTGTTGAACGGCAGATCTATCAGAAATAATGGGATTTCGTTGTGTGTACACTGTTTTATTCTCTACCTTTCCTTGTAGCTCTATAGAAGTCTATTGAATTTGCCTGCACCCATGTGCATTTCACAGTTCAAAGTTGGTTCAAATTTGTCAACAGAATTTGTCAACAGGAATTTTTATAAGCTGACAATACAGGATTGTCTTCGTAGTAAGTACGTAAGTATGTTACAACATGGTGCGTCATGTGAAAAGTTTTTACCCATCGCAGTATATATGATATCATATTTTTTGAGGTTTCATTCTATTTCCAGGATGGTGCTCAACGACCACACAATGATGAACACACCAGATGTATTGAGCAGCATTGGCCGTTAATGTTTTATTTAAAAAACAACAGATCGATTTCAATCACATAGTGACCATCTTCAGTGTCCTTCAAGCATTGTTTGAAGGACACTGAAGATGGTCACTATGTGATTGAAATCGATCTGTTGTTTTTTAAATAAAACATTAACGGCCAATGCTGCTCAATACATCTGGTGTGATATCATATTTATTAAATTGTATGTTGTATAATTGTATAACTTTACAGGTATTTATTCATCTGTATAACTGCTGCATGTCTGTAAAATCTGTTGCGAATACAGTTAGTAGTAAAGAAGTAAAAGTTTAAAACTTGCTGCCTGATGGGATTGTTTGCCATGAACGTTATTGTTTATGTCCACATATCTCATAAACTACGGGTCGGACTGTGATAAATTTCGAAGGTACATTGAACTTTATATGTGTATACGGCCTGTAAAATTTTCTGCGTTTGCAATTTCTAGTGTAGAAATTATAATCTGTAACGTCGGACCGAATGCCGCAGTTTCACTCCATGACAGCGGAATAGTAGCAACCGAGAAATGTTTGTCTTTCATTATTTTGATGTCGTTGCCAGCGACAAAAAGTATAACAACGGTTTGAAATTATTTTGAAAGTTTGTTGCAAGTCGCTAAGTACTCTCATTTTCATATAGTGTATGAATAAAGTGCCGTCGCATGATGTGGCAGTTTCTTACGACTCCTATTGTTTATGTCGTTATATCTCCTGAATCATGCGTCGTGTGTGGTTATGCGACCGTCCCCTTGGTTTGAAGGTCAAGTGTGCAAAATTTCATAAAGGTTGGAATAAAACTGTAGATTTGTATACAATACGTACACACGGACACCCTGCTTTATATATAAAAATTGCACAACTTATCGAGTAATGTTGTGTGAATCGTATTTGCACAAGAGACTTTACTAATGGAAAATCTGTGTTCCAGACTTATCAGCTGTGGGTGTCATCGAATGCTATGCTTGTGCAACTCACAGACGGGTTTTGCATCTACTGGTGGTTATTAACGGCGGACGTACAGAGTACTGAATAAACGGCGGAACTCCAAATTACAAAATACATGCATATTATACGCTGCTGGCTAGCCGAATTGTTCCACCCTCAAGTGAGTATGCAAATTAGGCTAAATTTGCAGCTAGCGTTTGCGGTGACTGGAGACGCACGTAATTAGCATTTAAGCACTGTCGCACATCACAGTCACCAGTGGCGTCGCCTACAGCAGCGTATATAATAGAGAGCGAACAGACGGCGGTGTTCACGTATTACAATTGTTCTTTCGTGCCGTTGTCTTGCTTCTGTATGCCGCGTAGAAGACAGCGAGCGTCTTTAGAGTATGTTTCGGAGTTCGCGTGAGGAAGAATATCTTGTTTGACATGTTGTCTGGGAGGCGGTCCAAATATTTTTGTTTAAGTAGACAATAACTATAGTTTGACCTCAGATTTATTAACAGTGATGACCGGTTTCAACTCATTTTTGAGTCATACTCGGATCAGTTTAGGGGAAGGTCGGGTAGTATCGGACGGCGGCTTATATCGGACAAGTGGTGTTTCTCATACTTGCCACGCGAGGTAGCACCAGTAATGGTCACAGAAGTGTTGGCTGTGACGACAAAGGGGTCGTTATGCCATATTGTACCGCTGCGAGTTTGTGGATGAAAGTGACGGCGCATTGTCTGTTTTGTGAGTGTGTTTTCGTGTACGAAGATAACTTTGGAGTGCTGTATCCAGCTTTAAAGTAAGTGTAATTCTGTTATGAGGTGGTTAGAAGCAATAAGGGGTATTGCACTATATGTTTATAGGCAGTTAATCTGTTTACACTTATTACTAAGCACTAGACAGTCAAATTATCTTCCCATATCGGTCGGGTTGTATCGGACATAGGCATTGAGGGTTGTATCGGACAACAATCACAGCCAACAAAAAGGAGGTTTTGATGGATTTGTTTCATTTTACGGGCGAAATGGGCAAAGTGAGGCATATGTGGAGGGAAGAAAATATGAAGATGGCTGTCGACAAAGTACGTTTAATGAAAATGACGATTCGAGAATCTGTATTATGAATGCGATAGCTGTTTCTTGAATAAAAAACAAAAGTTGTGTTAAAGATGCAGTAAAATTGATGGTATAAAAGGAAGGATACTTCTGCAACAGAAAGGGAAATATACAGCGAATATACAAGAAAGTGACGATAAAGACACTGGAAGAGATGGCGTGACTCACTGCATTATTTGTGACGAAACTTTTGAAGAGGACTGGATCCAGTGTCGACTGTGTAACGGATAGGCCCACGAAAATTGCGCGCCGGCCGCGGTGGCCGAAGAGACTGAGGCGCTCCAGTCACGGTCTGCACGGCCACTACGGTCGGGGGTTCGAATCCCCCCTCGGGTATGGATATTTGTGCCGTCCTAGTTCGTAAGTAGTTTGTAAGTTTTGGGACTGATGACCCCGTAGATAAGTCCCATAAGCTTAACAAACGTTTGAACATTTTTTGAAAATTGCGCAGACCTTGAAAGCATCACTCTGTATTATGAATGCGATAGCTGTTTCTTGTATAAAAAACAAAAGTTGTGTTAAAGATGCAGTAAAATTGATTTCTAGGAGTGTAAAATGGAAACATTATTATTAGTTGTATCATTTAGTGAATTTTTTTTGCACCGAAAATTATTAAAATCACTCAATTGAATAAACATTTAACATTTGATATGTATTAATAGAAATAAACAAGTGTTTTGATAGAAATATTCGCTTATTTTCTGTAATTTACATCTTGTTCGATACAAACCTCCAACATTTCTCCGTAGTTAAAAATCAGATAAATTTTAGAAGCCAACAGATAATAGTAATTATCTACCCTAAGACTAGTTGCTAAGATGGTTGATTTATGACTTATGAGAGTACATTTTGGTGGCTATTATTTTCATAGCAAGACATTACTCTATTCAAAACCCGTAAAAAAGCTTAGCCGTCCGATACTACCCGACCTTCCCCTACGTGTTTGTCAATAGTTGTACCTGCCAACAGGCAGTATAATCTTCCAATCATCAAATTACAACTTATAAAAGCTAAAAAAATGCATATGATGAGTAACTTGTTAACTGTTCTTCAGTATGACGTTAGCCACCAGGTGCCTCACTTATCTACAGCAGTTCATGGAGCTAGAATTCAAAAAAGTAATTTTAAATGTTGTTATTGTGGTCTTCAGTCCGCAGACTGGTTTGATGCAGCTCTCCAAGCAACCCTGTCCTGTGCAAGTCTCTTAATCTGAGAATATGTTCGGCAACCTAAGTCCTTTTGAATCTGCTTACTGTATTCGTCCCTCGGTCTCCCTCTACGATTTTTACCCCACGCACTTCCTTCCAATGCCAAGTTGACAATTCCCTGATGTCTCAGAATGTGTCCCACCAATCTATCCCTTCTCTTTGTAAGGATATACCAGAAACTACTTTTCTCGCCAATTAGGTTAAGCACCTCCTCATTATTTACGTGATCTATCCACCTAATCTTCATCATTCGTCTCTAGAACCACATTTGTAAAGCTTCTATCATCTTTTTGTCAGAACTTCTTATCGTTCATGTTTCACTCCAGACAAATGCTTTCAGAAATGACTTCCTAACATTTAAACGGATTGGAGATAACGACAATAACAATTTTAAATACCACGTGTTTCACGTACAAGACACTGTCAGTGGATTTTAACCAGCAAACATCCATGCCCGATGGGGGATTCAAACCCCCGTCCGTAGCGGCCGTACAGACTGTGACTGGCGCGCCGCAGACAGCGCTGGACCACAGAGATAGCACCTAGGGCCACAGGAAAAGGAAAACAGTACATCAATGCTCCAGAACAGCTCTGCGAGCGGGCGCGAACCGCAAATGGAGCACCAGACCGCAGATGGAACGCTCAGAGGCGAATCTGACGGGCGCGGACCACAGAGGGAGTACCTACAACTACCAGTAGAGGGGGAAGGCAGCAGACATAAATATTGGACACGGTCCACTCGGAAATCAGTCTCAGGTCGCACCTGATGAAGGTTACGAGTTACGTAGTCGAAATATTGTGCAGAGTAGACAATGACATCCGGCAAAATACCCGACTACCCATCATGTCACTAGATCGCCGGGGAAGCCTGAAGAGTTACAGATTAAAAGCTGTTCCGAGTTCAAAAAGGTCGAACATTGGTCAGAAGTAATAACTGCGAAAGTATTCGTTGATGGCTGAAATCTTACAGCAGTGTTAACAGACGTAAAATATAGAATGTGAGGCGAGACATTGCATTAAAATTTGTGACACGGCCGGGTTTCGTATCCGGGTTCTCTTGCTCACTGGGCAGTCGATTTACACACCTTTTGATTCTTTTAATTTTTTTAATACTTCGGGTAGTTTCTCGGAATTGAGATAGTGATCTAAGTGTTTCTTTCTATTTCAGAGAGCGGACAGCCTTCGGACCGAACGTGCTGAGCCAACCGCCCCGGAAAACCACTCAACCACCATGGCATTAATGGATAAAGCGGATGCCAGCAATAGCCTAAACGTATCTCCCTACAAAATTTATTATTTAATGTTGCTATGACAATTTGGGGACAAGAAAAGTAGCTGTTTCAGTATCAAGAATTCAGATGGAAAACTAGTACTATGCAAAGAAGGGAAACCTGAAAGGTGGAAGTAGAAATGAAAGCTATATTGTAGAAATAAATAAGGAAGTAGAAGATCAAATAGGATACACAATAGTGCGAGAAGAATTTCACAGAGCACTGAAAGAATTGAGTCGAATCAAGGACCCTGAAGTGGATGATACCGTTGGAAGAGCCATTCTTGAAGAAATTCTTCCACCTTGTGTGCAAGATTGTATGAGACAGGGAAAATACCCTGAGACTTCAAGAAGTATATAATAATTCCAATCCCAAAGAAAGCAAACATGGAAATTACAGAACTATTAGTTTAATACGACATGGATGCAAAATGCTAACACGAATTATTTACAGACGAATGGAAAAACAGGTGGAATCCGACGTCGGGGAAGATCAGTTGGATTTAGGAGAAATGAAGTAACTCGCGGGGCAATACTCATTTTACGACTTACCTTAGAAGACAGGTTAAGGAAAAGGAAACCTACGTTTTTAGCATTTGTGGATATGGAGAAAGCTTTTGAAAATGTTTACTGGAATATATTATTTCTAATTCTGAAGGTAGCCTGGGTAAAATTTAGTGAACAGAAGGTTCTTTACAACTTCTACGGAAACCAGCCAGCACATAAGCGTAATAGGGCATGAAATGGAGGCAGCGGTTGGGAAGGGAGTAAGACAGGATTGTAACCTTTCCCCAAAGTTGTTCAATCTGTACAATGAACAAGCTGTGAATGAATACAAGGAGAAATTTGGAGGTACAGAGAGGATTGTTCCCTTTCATGTTCAACGGTGGGGTGCTATTCTGATATTGGGGAGCCTCAGTAATACTGATACGAAATCCGAGTGCCAACAATGCTGTGGAGACACTATGCAATGGAATGTACTATTGTCGCTGATAGCACAAGTTTCTGACATACCTACCTCCGAGCAAATGGACTCGCCCGTCCTACGTGATCGGCCTGCACACTATCGAGGGAAACACAGTCACTCGTCTAACGTAAAGGTGTCACTATGTTTTAGAAACAGGAACTACGGAGTTGGATCTCGTCTGAATGTGCCAGAGGTCGTACAGCACGACTGTGTCATCAAGGGTTCAAAGAGGCGTTCGGGGAATCGGCATTGCCATACAGAACAGAGGCACGAGGCACGTTGGGTAAAATTCTTCAACGAAGTTCGGCAAACTGTCGCAGACATGCATCGGGCAGGTTGTCCTAACGTCTCTGAAGAAGAAAAGTAAACTGTTGCCGCGTCAGTGGACAGTGATCGACATTAGACGATTAGTGAGCTCGCCCACGAAACCGAATTAGCGCCTATGACTGTGCTTCGCATCCTGAAGGAACGCCTGCACATGCGAAAAATTGCATCACGATAGGATCCGCATGAATTGACGAAAATGCAGAAATGGATGCGTCACGACGCTGCTCAGACGCACTTGGATATATTTATATTGTAATAACAGTCTTGATCGCAGAGGTAAAAGTGTTTTATTTTACCGGTTTCAATATAGGTAATCTTCAGAAATAATAAATATACAGCCCCTGTGGCCGATGCTGGTCCCTGTAGGACTGCCTTGGCCGTAAGTTGGAGCTCTATGAGCGTGCAGGAGAGGCTTTCGCCGTATCGTAACACTGGTTGAGACATGGGACACGTCGTAGTACCAAAACACAAATGTCAATCCAACGACTGGCGTTATTTTGGGTCGCTGCGAAAGTCGAAAGTGCGTCAGAGCCCCAGTATGGTGAAAGGTATGGTGATTATCCTGTACGACTGTGATGTTCTTCTAACGCATTATGTTCCTTCACGGCAGACCGTCAATGCACAGTATTACTGTGCATTGAAGCATCAACTGCGACCAGCTTTTCGAAATACTTTCTGCGCAACCGATCTATCATATTGCACGACAATGCGCGGGCGCATACAGCGCAAGCTGTGGCTGCTCTGTTCGGTCGATGGGACTGGGAAGTACTGCACCATCCACGAGACGCGGTGGATTAGCCGTGCGCACTAAGGCGTCTAGCTGCACTGCGCGCGGTCGTTCGCCTTCGATGGTTCGAGTCCTCCTGCAGGCATGGGTGTTTGTGTTGTCCTTATTATAAGTTACTTTAAATTAGGTTAAATAGTTTGTAAGCCTAGGGACTGATGAACAACGTAGTTAAGTCCCTTAGATTTACAAACATCTGATTTGAACCCCGCACTATACTCCCCTGTGACTTTGATTCCGAAGATGAAGGAACCACTTCGTGGCATTCGATTCAGAACTGTTCCGGAGATTCTACAGGCAGTAGACCGCACCTTTCGCACCAACAGAACGGGCTCTACAAAAGGGTATACTATGCCTTCCACATCGCTGGTAACGGGTTCTACAGAACGCTGGTGACTGCTTTCAAGAACAGTAAGAAGTGGAAACATATAACGCTTTTGTATCTATTGTGAATAAGTAGTGGCCACTATTTAAGTTGTAAGGTCGCTATGGTCCCGACATAAGTCGGTTTTCTTTAACATTTTTTGTACATATGTAAACTGGTCACAGATGTATATTGTGAGTGGCACAGTAATCTTTGGAAGTTCGATTGTAGAGTAAGCGCTCTGGTTGCGAGAGAGGGCAGTCAGTAGAAAGTCTGTTGAGAGCTGTTTTGGGAGTCAGTTGCGGAGAGTTAGCTGTTGGGTGAGGTAGCGCGAGGACGCTGTTGGAGAAGGCAGTTGTTAAGTGTATGTTGCAGCACGCCATTATTGTAATGCATGATGTTAATGTAATTTTCTGTAATATTTCGACTTCATAATTTTTTTAGAATACATAATTTCTAATATTCACTTTGCTTCCTGCGTCCTCATTTGGTAGTTGATTGATTGATTGATTTTTCCAGGGAAGCCAAAGCAGTCTTGGTCCAACCCGCCACTGCCCGCACCGAAACTAAGTTTATTGTGTGGTATCGCTCCATGTATATCTATTAAAGCCAACCAATGCTCTTGAACAGTGCAAGGAGTCCCTTTACCAGTTCGTTATTAGACACAATTTCTTCGGGTCTGGTTGTCCCAAATATTCTGTGCCTTTTATTCTCCAATGCAATGCATTCGAAGATTACATGTGATGCAGTTTCATCACCGTCATCACAGATCCTACATTTAGGGTCCTCTTCTGTTATTCCCATTGTATGTAGGTGTTTTTTGAAATTCCCATGGCCTGTCAGCAATCCAACCATGAGTCTAATCTCTCTCCTGTTCAGGCCCAGGATTGCAGAGTTTCTTTTAAAACATGCCCTATATTTACCTCACTCACTATTTTAGTGTATGATTCTGGATATCCCAAAGAGTTCCAGTTGTTGCCAGATTTGAGTCTGTATGCACCAGCTGCTGCCTCCATCTTGACCCAAAGGTGTAGTGGGGGCATATTCAGCATGGTTTCCATCCCAGCAGTTGGTGTGCTGCTAATTCCGCCTGTTATGGCTAAGCAGGCTAATCTCTGCCATTTGGTAGTTACTTTCCCCTTCCTTTCATTTTCTTAATTTATGATTATTGTTGAACTTAATTACTACCCATCTATCATTTTTGAAAATTTTTAATACTGGGAGTCAGTTGCGGAGAGTTAGCTGTTTGGTGAGGTAACGCGAGGATGCTGTTGGAGAAAGCAGTTGTTAAGTATATGTTGCAGCTCGACATTATTGTAATGCATGATGTTAATATAATTTTCTCTAATATTTCTACATCATAATTTTTTAGACTACAAAATTTCTAATATTCACTTTGCTTTCTACGTCCTCATTTGGTAGTTACTTTCCCCTTCCTTTCATTTTCTTCATTTATGATTATTATTAAATTTAATTACTAACCACCTATCATTTTTGAAAATTTTTGAATACTGAAATACTGCAACACGCGAGCTGCTTGCTATTTCCTGTTTCCAGTTTTGTAATAAGAAGATAGGAGGTAAGTCAATTTTTTATTTATCTGTGTCGCAGTCAGATTGTTTCTCTCCTTTCATTATTCAAGTTAATCAGTTTCGTTGTACCCTTTTGTTTCAGTCCGTGTCCGTTGCGCATATATATATATATATATATATATATATATATATATATATATATATATATATATATATATATATATATAAACCTCAGTGGTCGTAGTCATCATATTGTTCGGTTTTTAAAAGTTCAGTTTTGCAAAAAATGTTCAAATGGCTGTAAATCTATCGGACCAAACTGCGTGGTCATCAGTCCGTAGCTTACCAACTACTTAAACCTAGGTAAACTAACTTAAGGACAAACACACACACCCATGCCCCAGGGAGGACTCGAACCTCCACGGCGAGCAACCGCGCGCTCCGCAGCGAGACGCTTTAGACCCCTCGGCTACTCCACCGCGGCTCAGTTTTGCAAGTACGTAGTATTGATCAATTCCCATTAAACATTAATCTATTCCAGATACCTTGCAAATTTCTATTTAAATTCTATTTATTTAATTTATTCGCTATACCTTGCAAAGTTCCAACCCTTGCACATAGGAGAACGTCGATCAGGATTGAAGTTTGTGTAGTGGTGCGAGACGTGCTTAGGTTACGCTGTGCATCAGTGTTATCGATAATGCCACGGTGGCAGGTGGGTAAAGCGACTGCCTAGGATCGAATCCCGGCCATGGCATTAATTTTAATTCAATACCGCACCTTCTATTCGATATCTTTTATATGCTAACACTACACATGTCTCTGTAAAATTAATTAATTTTTTATAGTAAGAGTTGTATTTACTGTGCGGCAGCCATCTTTTCGTGTCACGGGATCCACGCGCGTTGCCGGCCGCGGTGGTCGAGGGGACTGAGGCGCTCCAGTCACGGTCTGCACGGCCACTACGGTCGGGGGTTCGAATCCCCCCTCGGGCATGGATATTTGTGCCGTCCTTAGGATGAGCTAGTTGATAAGTGGTTTGTAAGTTTAGAGACTGATAACCCTGTAGTTAAGTCCCATAAGCTTACCAAACATTTGAATATTTTTTCCACGCGCGTCACCCGGCACGGTGGTGGGTGCTGAGCCGCGATCGTTAGGACGAATGGGCGAGCCGGCGAGTAATTGCAGAGCTCGGTTTTATCGCGTTCGCCAACGCTGCCTGCTATTTTTCATTTGTTGTCATAAGCAACGTTCGTTACGTTTTTAATTGGTCTCTTTTCGTCGGCAGAAGTGCCCGCCATTGGTACATTCCTGTCACAGTTGGAAAAAAAAAAAAAAAATATTGGCTGGAACTGCACGCTCGCACGCTCACACTGAGGCGCGCCCCTCCCCCTACACACACACACACACACACACACACACACACCACTTACTTTTCCAACAGACTGCAACCGAACGCTGAGACATTGTCGATCCAATCATTGGCCGCATAACACATCATCTCACCCTGCGACAAATGCCCTGTTATTGTCTTTCACTTACTCTCGTTTTCAAGTGAACATCTGGAACCATATCTGGATATGTACTTGCATCACAGACTTTATAATGGCGACGATACATTTTGCTGTAACGTTATCAGAGACGCATGTGATCCAACAGACCTCGTAGCGAATGTAGCGGAAACAAGAATGCTAAATAATTCAAATAAACACCTTTATTATCTAGGATGAAACTTGCACTCTGCAGCGGAGTGTGCGCTGATATGAAACTTCCTGGCAGATTAAAATTGTGTGCCGGAACCGGGACTCGAACCTGGGACCTTTGCCTTTCGCGGGAAAGTGCTCTACCGACTGAGCTATCCCGGCACGACTCACGTTGCCGCCCCACAACTTTACTTCCGCCAGTACCTTGCCTCCTACTTTTCAAACTTCACAGAAGTTCTGCAAACCATGCTAGCTTAGTTGGTAGAGCGCTTGCCCGCGAAAGGCAAAGGTCCCAGGTTCTAGTCCCGGTTCCGGCACACAATTTTAATCTGCCAGCAAGTTTCACCTTTATTATCTGTTCATACACTGCTCAATATACTTAGGGTATCAGTTGAGATATCCAGGTTCTGAAGTATTGTCATAGGCAGAATGAACTAAAATGGTTTAACGTCTTTCAGTCGGTTCTCCTTAGTGGAGACAACATTACGGCAAACATAATGGTAATAATAGAAAGTTGCTGCAGAGGGAGTTAGTGTTGACTTGTGTTTACTAACGAATTACGCAAACAGATAGGAGTCATTGTAGTGAGCAGGTAGTGCTTGAATTATCCGAAACCATGACATCGGCGGTCATAGGAAGGATGGGTGCGGGACAGAGCTATTGGAGTGTGCCGAAGTGTAATTTCCAGGACCTGGGCGCGATTTTAAGAGCACATGAGCCGTTATAAGAGGGCAAAGTCAGCAAGATCTGACAGTCGAAACAAGAGGCTGAATGCAGCCACCGCCGCGGTGGAGTAGCCGTGCGGTCAAAGGCGCCTCGCTGCGGAGAGCGTGGTTGCTCGCTGTCGGAGGTTCGAGTCCTCGCTGGGGCATGGGTGTGTGTGTGTGTGTGTGTTTGTCCTTTGGTTAATTTACCTTAGTTTAAGCAGTTTGTAAGCTACGGACTGATGACCACGCAGTTTGGTCCGATAGATTTACAAACATTTGATTTTTGAAGCGCACCCCATGTGGAGCAACAGGAAGTGCAAAAGCAACACAAACATTTCGATATCATCTGGCTCTGCAACCGTTTTCAGAGGTGCTGGTCTGGCTGCAATTCGTCTGCTAACTGCATCCCAGAGGTGATCCACAACGAATTTTGCTAAAGATCAGGAAGCGTTTGAAAAGTCTATTGCAAAATATTCTGCACCATTGCCTTCGATTACGCTTAAAAGACGGTTGTCTAACGTAGTCCTTTTTGTCTTAGTGTAGAAGGTAAGCTGAATAGTCGAGAGGTGATCACTAGTTACAGACAGTGGCACTTTTCGATTACTGAGTAAATTCCGGAAATACTAGAGTTTCTTCCGTGGAATTTTTTTGTAAATTGGTGATGGTTAGATGAGTGGAAGATATGAAAAGAGAGAGGGGGACAAAGGAAGGGGCAATAGGAAACAGATAACTAGGAGAAGGCGTAGGTAACGAGGGGGAGAAGGAGATGGACGGAAGGAAATATGGAATAAATACATAATTTGCAAAACGTTAATTTTCATAACACATATGTTCATATGTTTGTAAATCTATCGGACCAAACTGCGTGGTCATCAGTCCGTAGCTTACAAACTACTTAAACCTAGGTAAACTAACCTAAGGACAAACACACACACCCATGCCCCAGGGAGGACTTGAACCTCCAGGCTTCATAACACGTATCATCTATTTATTGAGGACAATAGCCAAGATCGCTTTTAATTTCTATTTAGATAACTGGTTTTGGCATTGTAACTGCCATTTTCGGAGCTTTAATTTCATTCCCTACATCACAAAAACTGATGTGAGGAATGAAACGAATGATCAGAAGATGGCAGCTAAACTGCCAAAACGGTTACCTAAATACAAATTAACGATGATCTTGGCTATTGTACTCAAAAAATTGATTGAAAGGCTCGCCCTCCCAAATATGACAAACTTTTACACGTACCCTCGATTATATTAGGATGAGGGGTATCAGATGGACAGTGAGAAGTCAAGCGTAGATGAACGAACAGAAGCCATACCAAGTAGATACCCGAATGGAAAAAAGAAAAAATCATTTATCACCAAATGTTGCAACGACTGCATTAAAATTACCAAGAAATGACTGTCAAATCGGTGAATTCTGATTTGATTCCATGTTAAGTGATTCATTTGAATAAGCAACCTCTGTTACAACAGAGACTGCTCATCAATTTGAAATCCGATTTATTTCGTGGCACTAAATGCAAAAAACGCGCAGAAATTGTTGTTTGCAAATTATTTATTAAGGAGAGGAAGGAAGAAGGATTAGGAAGAAAAGGACAGACAGTGACTGCATTAGGGCATTGAAATTGAACAATGGCGACAAGTGAGAATGTGAGCCAGGCCAGGAAACGAACCCGGGTCTCCCACTTCGTGCCAGTGGTCGAGTTAACGTCTTTCTGTTCTATGGGTAATTCTGTTCCTTGCGGTTACTGATCGCGTTTGTTCGTCGTTGTTCCATTTGTTCTTGGCTCAGCTTCTCTTTTTGCTACAGAAGACGTTCAGCCTTCTGACTGGATGCGCTGAGCCACGACGCCCGACATCCACTTGGCCACCCTTTAAAACACAGTCTAGATACGAGGCCTCACAACAACTTCGTGTAACGTCACATCGATAGGCTGCCGTCGCTAGCTGAGTGGCTGGCCGCTGGAGCACAGCCCACTGCCTCATAGCGCCATCCATTGACCTTGCGATAGCGGCCTATCGGTGTGACGTCACACGGACTTGTTGTGAGGCCTCGTATCTAGACGGTATTGCCCGTGCTCGCCTATCGTCCGTCTCAAACTTCCACAAATCGCACGCTAAGGCTGTAACGCCCCTATCGTCCTCGCCGGTACGGATTTCCTTGCGAGGTCGAACGTCTTCGCGTGTAAATATTTATTATTATATTGATGTGGTATCTGTTCTTTCGAACAAACACCACATCAATATAATAATAAATAATTAATAATTACAGTTAATATTTTGGGAGGTGTTAGTATAGAAGAATTACAGCATAACATGTGTCCGATTTCTATTGAGATACAGCTGTTAGTATGTAACCCAAACAAACTAAAGTAAACCCAAAGAGTACAGTTTCACTGATTCTCCCGTCGAATTTTAGAGCAAAATCGTACTGAAATCTAAGCACAATTTTATGTAATCGGGCAACAAAATAAAAATAAACTTGTAAAACATACACGACGCTGTACTGGAAATTGAATATGAGGGTGTCTTACGAAGAATCGGCCGGAAGGATCATTGAAACTGTCCTCATTTGCTTTTGCTTCTCGTTTTTTTGGATAGCTTACTAACAACTGTACTTCTGTACTCATTAAACATTGGACACACGATATGCGGAATTTTTTATTGCAATTCGTATGTATTGCCATCTCCTAAAATATTCACTATACCACCTAAAACACCTTCTATATTTCAGAAACGTGCTAAAACCGATGGTTCATTAATATATATAAAATTTACAGCGCAACACCTGGATTAAATTTTTAAAACTAACCAAAAATTTATAACCGTGCGGGCTGAAAGAGAATGTAATAAAACGACTGAAACCTGGAAACCGAGTGTAAACATTTCTATAGCGGTCGCAACCGAGTGAACAAATCAATTGTCTGATAAAAATACCGACGAACCAGTTCAATGTGTAAAATAGTAGTTCTAACCTTTCCACGTTTCTCAGCGAACACTTGTTTTCCGCTTACAATTAGTTGAAATGTTTGTAAAGCTTATGGTACTTAACTGCGGAGTCATAAGTCCATAAACTTACAAACTACTTATGAACTAGCTTACACTAAAGACGCCACAAACATCCATACCCGAGGGAGGGGGGGATTCGAACCCCCGACGGGGAACGGCCTCGCGCATCGTAGCATAGCGCCTCAATGCTCTCGGCCTCTCCGCCGTGGCCTTACTATTAGTGACGTTATTAAAGCCTGTATTTGAATACTGTAACCGAATCAAGCATCGTAAAGTGTTAATTTTCCTGTAATAATTTGTATTAGTGATTGGATTGATTAAAGCCGTTGCTCCAATGAATCGCAAGTTAACGGATTATTTTGGAAAATATGAGATTAGGGCTAAGAAACCTCGTAAAGAATCTGATGTTACTTGCCCTAAGGAATCGGAATAGTGACAGGCCTGTGGACCAGCAGTCTACAATTTCGACGTTATTGACATCTGTAATTTAGTAAGTGTCATACCTTCTGAAGGTATTTTAAGTAACAGTAACATGTCGTTGAGATTTTTTAGTTAGTAGTTACTTAATTACACTTAGTAAGATTTACGATATTATGATTGATCGATAAATAATGGTAAGAATATGACTAGTTGAAAAGATTAAAAGTGTTTTTTCAAATGTTCAAACAAATTTTCAAATGGGGTCATCAGTCCCTAAACTTACAAACTACTTATGAACTAGCTAATACTAAAGACGGCACAAATATCCATGCCAGAGGGGGGATTCGAACCCCCGACCGTAGTGGCCGTACAGAACGTGTCTGGTGCGCCGCAAACCTCTCGGCCACCGCGGCCAGCAGTGTTTTTTTTTTAAATGATGGATTATGTAGTTTTTAAAGTGCCCTATATCAAAAAGATTTTCCCTCGAACTTTAAAAAAAAATTACCAAAAAGTGATTTAAGCAACACCAAATTTTACCAATTTGTCCGCGGAGGACGTCAGATCCTTTTTTTGTTGTTTTTTGTTTGTTTGTTTTTGTACCACTATACCCCCTCGCCCCTCTCCCACCCTTGACCGACTTATAGAATCGTCATTGGTTGCGAAATAGTTATAGTTGGATCAAAAATGGAATACTGACATCAGACAAGAACTAAGTGTTGAACCCATTGCAAGTATTATAGAAAAATATCGAGCTGGAAAGGCCAACGGAGCTGGTCACCGGGGCGTCATGTGTCATCTTTAGTGACTCTATGAGTGGTTTTCAAGCACTCGATCAGTGTTTCTCTACATCAGTGTTTTTCAACCTGTGGGTTGCCACCCCAGAGGGGTCTCAAAGTCTTGCTTGGGGGATCGCCGTCGCGAAGATGTTCAAAATATTTGTAATTCTTTGGGACCAAACTACGTTGGTCATCAATCCCTAGACTTACAAACTACTTAACCTAAGTTAAACTAACCAAAGGACAACACACACATCCATGGAGGATTCAAACCCCCGACGCGGGAGGCCGCTCGATTCGTAAGGTGGTTCTCCAGACCGCTCGGCTACTCCCGCGCGGCATCACCGTCACAGGAGGAAGTACACACGGCTGTAGACAACCAGCCAGGAGAGTACCTGAACACTAGGTGTTCCGTAATGCTAAAATTTAGGCGTAAGAAATGTATTTTGTATTGAAATTACGCCATTCCTTGTCGATCATCAATCCTCAGTTGCAACGGTGGAGTGGCCGAGCGGTCTAAGGCGACGGTTACTCGCCGTCGGAGGGCCGAGTCCTCCCTGGGGCATGTGTGTGTGTGTGTGTGTGTGTGTGTGTGTGTGTGTGTGTGTGTGTGTGTGTGTGTTCTCCTTAGGTTAATTTAGTTTAAGTAGTTTCCAAGTCTAGGGACTGATGACCATACCAGTTTGGTCCATTAGGTTTACAAACAGTTTGTATTGTCAGTAGAGCACAGATTGTTTTATAATAAATACGCCATGTTACCAGTGAATGAACGAAAGTCTGAAATACTTTTTCAGGTACCAAGCAATAGCTAAATTTACAAGATACAATCAGTAATTTTGAGAAATTCGATTGCTTGCAATTGACGTATCATGCGAAACCTTGTTATGCAACGTATATTTTTCTATATTAAATAATCACTTATTTCTTCGCCATTTGTGAATTCTGCCGACAATAGCTGCATTCTTAAAGATGTTCTATTATTTTGTGACAAATGAAAATTTATGCCGGACCGGGACTTCGAACCCGGCACAAATTTTCATTTGTCACAAAATAATAGAAAATCTTTAAGAATGCAGCTATTGTCGGCAGAATTCGCAAATGGAGAAGAAATAAGTGATTATTTAATATCATATATACGGCTGCAGTGTCATCAAAAATGTCTGTTCCTTCGGAACAGATGTTTCATAGTAGTATATTTTTCTGTCTGAATTCATGTAATAATAAGATGCGTTACATTCAGAAAAAATGGACTAAAATTTATCCTATAATAAACAATACCGATTTTTCTTTCTTTCTCTATTTTTTATTTATTTATTTCTTTTTTTACAAGAGAATGGTATGAACAGAAGAAAATTAAATTCGTTCCCTTTGAAATTACACAAATAGTTTTGATATGGTTTGTGTAGGCTAAGGAGGTCGCCAAAATATTTTTAGTTGGAAGGGGGTCGCGTATTCAAAACGTTTGGGTGGAAAAAACTGCTCTAAACATCCATTAGTGCGGGCTATTAAAGACAAGGTATTCTCTCTCGGCAGGTCTGGCTTTTAAGTAGTCTTTGTCACATTGTTATATCAGGGAATGAATATATCTATTGATTGGCCACGAAGCTATTGTAAACTATTGTTGTTTGTAAAGTTTATGGGACTTAACTACGGGGTCATCAGTCCCTAAACTTACAAACTACTTACGAACTATCCATGCCCGAGGGGGGATTCGAACCCCCGACCGTAGTGGCCGTGCAGACCGTGACTGAAGCGCCTCAGTCCTCTTGGCCACCGCGGCCGGCTGGCCAGGAAGGCCACTACTTCTCAACCGGTGGAGATTGGTATCATGGAAACTTATTTTCGGTTGGCGCTGCACCGAAAGGTGTGTGAAGATTGGAGCTCAGAATGGCCTGTCTCGAGTGCAGCGAATAAGCTTTCTGCGATCAAACTATTCACTCCTCGTGGAAATCTTCATTGAGGTCTACACGTTGTAATTCGGCTGTCCTATGTCGCCTCCGCTTTGGGCATATGTGGTTGACCCACGGCTATCTACTTCGCCGTGAAACTGCCCAAGTGTTGCTGCAGCAGTCTTTTAATCAACAAAGGAGGCGGAGGGGGAGGAGAGGAGCGAAGATGGACAACAAGAGTATATGAATAAATAAATTCCCAGGCAACGTCGACTTTTCAGCTAGTTTTAAATATCATTTCGAAATTTCGATATCTGCTTTGTAATTCATCGCAAAGACTACGTAATATCTTTTTACCTCCTCAAACTCTTTAAAATCTGTCGCAATATCTTACGTAATTTTATACTGCACGGTAACTGCTAAGAACAACGAAAATAAAATCGATCGTTCATCGAACGAAAATACTAGATTTTAAGATACGGAAAAATATTTTTTAAACAATTTTCTCCCATCGGGAGATCCACAACAGTCCTTCCTCATCTTTAATAATGTGATCCGCAACAGTTGTTAAATTTATTTTCTTTTATTTCTATGCACTGCCCTAGTTTCGAGACCTATGTCTCATCATCAGGTGCATATAGTGAGTCCATAAATTGTTACACGTAGCCACAAATTAAATTAGTTGCGCCAGTAGCGCATAGTTAACGTTACTGCTGCTTTGTCTGCCGGTAGTTGAACTGCTACGGTGGCAGTTGAAGGGCTGATGCTCAAGAGGCTCGACCTTGCCTTGAGAGAGGATACGTTGCGCCAAAGTTGCAACGCCCCGGCTTGTTTCAGGTACCAGAAACCCACTAATTTAATTTATGGCTACATGTAACAGGTCATGGACTGAATAAATGCACATGATGTTGAGACATGCGTCTCAAAACTCGGATAGAGCAAAGAAATATTATTAAAAAAATTAACAACTGTTGTGAATCACATTATTAAAGAAATTTTTTAGCAGAGGAAATTTCTTTAAATCGAGTGGCGAGTTTCATAGTGTCCCAGAAAGCCGTCTCTCGGAGCAATCGGCATTTTTAGTATGCAAACATTATGGTTTTTAGGGTGTATATAACAGACGCTGATTTTCGAAAACAAGTCAATTTCGTTTATAGATAAATATTGAAAAAATATGTTGTTAAATATGAGCCATTTTTGTAATTTTTGTAATTTTAAGTAAGATAACTTTCAACTTTGGATTTTGTTAATGGACAAAGATATAAAAAATTAAAAGTGTAGTTTGTGAATTTGTTCTTAAGAATACATGGTAAAAATTTCGACGCTTTCTAATGAATAAAAAGAATAGAAGTTTTCATCCACATTTTTGTGTTTTTTTTTGTACCCAAAAATCATGAATTTTCGTGTATTTGTCAGGAAAGACGCATAAATGTTGCCTTTTTAAGCTGTAAGAGGAAAACAATAGACCGTGGGGAACTGATGACCTTAGTAGTTTAGTCCCCCTAAAACCTTCAAACCAACCAACAAACCCTACTGATTATGTCAATTTGTCTGGCTGCAGGAACTGTATAATGAAATATTTGGTCCGTCAGTATCGAAACTGGACTGTCGATGACTCGAAGCACATTGCCTGATCTGAAACGTATCCTTTCCAATTGTATCGAGCGGATGGACATCTACAGGCTCTTCTTTGGCTCTTCATTGTAGTTATAGTGCGAATTCTTCTAATAGGTATTCAAGAGATTATTAGGCCAACGGCTGTCTATGATCAATAATATATATCGAAATTTCGCACGCGACGCATGCTGTGTGCATTGTTACTGCAGAATACGGACGCAAGTGTGGCGCTTAAATCTAAATGACAGAACACAAGTAGGGAAATAAATGAGAATAATTTTGATGTGACGCTATAACGCAACCTATGACGCCTATTATGAACTGGAGTACACGATACCCGATTAGAAACCAACAAGGCATAAATATACCTTTCGCCATCGTTACGGGCTAATGCTCTCTCACAACAGTAACACAAGAAATCCACTACATTTCACAGGTGTATACAAAATTGAGAGCTCTGCCGATGATGAGGAAATCGGAGAATTATATGAGGAGCTAAAGGAAATTATTCAGACAATTAAGGGAGAGGAAAACTTAATTGTGATGGGAGACTGGAATTCGGTAGTAGGACAAGGAAGGGAAGGGAAGATAGTAGGTGAATATGCTCTGGGCAAAAGGAATGAAAGAGGAAGCAGCCTGGTAGAACTTTGCACCGAACATAATTTAGTTATAAGAAACACCTGGTTTAAGAATCACAAAAGAAGGTTGTATACGTGGAAGAGACCAGGAGACACCGGGAGATACCAGATAGATTTTATAATGGTAAGACATAGATTTCGGAACCAGGTTTTACCGTGTAAGACATACCCAGGGGCAGATATAAACTCTGACCATAACTTGTTGGTTATGAACTGTAGGCTGAAACTGAAGAAACTACAAAAAGGTAGGAAAATAAGGAGATGGGACCTGGATAAATTGAAGGAACCTGAAGTTCTTAAGAATTTCAGAGGGAGCTTTAGGCAACAATTTACAGATACAGGGGAAAATAAAACAGTAGAGGAGGAGTGGGTAAAATTAAGAGATGAAATAGTGAAGGTAGCAGAGGACAAAATAGGTAGGAAGGCAAGACCTACAAAAAATCCTTGGATATCACAGGAGATACTAAATTTAATCGATGAAAGGAGAAAATATAAAAATGCAGTAAATGAAACAGGCAAAATGGAGTACAGACGACTAAGAAATGAGATTGACAGGAAGTGCAAAATGGCTAAGCAGGAGTGGCTAGAAGGCAAATGCAAGGATGTAGAAGAATGTATAAAAAGGGAAAAATAGACACAGCCTACAGAAAAATTATAGAGACATTTGGGGACAAGAAAAGCAACTCTACGAATATCAAGAACTCAGATGGGAAACCATTTCTCAGCAAAGAAGGGAAAGCTGAAAGGTGGATAGAGTATATAGAGGGGCTGTACAAAGGAAATGAACTTCGAGACAATATTGTAGGAAGGGAAGAGGATGTAGATGAAGATGAAATAGGAGATTCTGTACTGAGAGAAGAATTTGACAGACCCCTGAAACAAGGCCCCTGGAGTAGATGATATTCCCTCAGAGCTACTGAAGTCTCTGGGAGAACCAGCCATGACAAACCTGTTTCACCTGGTGTGTAAGATGTATAAGACAGGCGAAGTACCCTCAGACTTTAAGAAAAATGTTATAATCCCCATTCCAAAGAAAGCAGGTGCAGACAGGCGTGAAAACTACAGAACCATCAGTTTAATAAGTCATGGTTGCAAAATATTAACACGAATTATATACAGAAAGATGGAAAAGTTGGTAGAAGCCGACCTCGGGGAAGATCAGTTTGGGTTCAGGAGAAATGTGGGAACACGGGAGGCAATACTCACTTTACGGCTTATCATAAAAGATAGATTAAGAAAAGGCAAACCTACATTTCTAGCTTTTGTAGATTTGGAGAAGGCTTTTGACAATGTTGATTGGAATAAACTCTTTCAAGTTCTGAAGCAAGCAGGAGTAAAATATAGGGAGCGTAAGGTTATTTACAACTTGTACAAAAACCAGACAGCGGTTGTCAGAGTTGAAGGGCATGAAAGGGATGCAGTGGTTGGAAAGGGAGTAAGACAGGGTTGTAGTCTTTCTCCATTGTTATTCAATTTGTACATTGAGCAAGCTATAAAGAAAAGCAAGGAGAAATTTGGAGAAGGAATTAAAGTTCAGGGTGAAGAATTAAAAACATTGCGTTTTGCCGACGACATAGTAATTATGTCAGATACAGCAAAGGACCTGGAGGAGCAATTGAACGGAATGGACAGAGATGCTTCAAGATGCATATAAAATGAACATTAACAAGAGCAAAACTAGGGTAATGGAGTGCAATGTAAGAAAATCAGGTGATGCTGAAGGAATTAGATTGGGAAACGAAGCAATAAAGGAGGTAGATGAGTTTTGTTACTTGGGCAGTAAAATAACAAATGATGGTCGTAGTACAGAGGATATAAAATGCAGAATGGCAATGGGTAGAAAAGCGTTTTTGAAAAAGAGAAATTTGTTAACATCGAATATTGATTTAAGCCTAAGAAAGTCCTTTCTGAAGGCATTTGTATGGAGTGTTGCCTTGCATGGGAGTGAAACATGGACGATAAACAGTGCGGACAGGAACAGGATTAAGGCTTTTGAAATTTTGTGCTACCGAAGAATTCTGAAGATTAGGTGGGTGGATCACGTAACTAATGAGGAGGTACTGAACCGAATTAGAGAGAAAAGAAGTTTCTGGCATACCTTGACTAAAAGAAGGGATAGATTGGTAGGACATATTCTTAGACATCAAGGAATTGTGAATTTAGCGTTGGAGGGAAGTGTGTGGGGTAAAAACCGCAGAGGAAGACCAAGAGATGGATACAGTAAGCAGATTCAGACAGATGTAGGTTGCCGTTCTTATGTGGAGATATCAGCAATAGCTAATAATCTATATGAAACAAAACACCATACCGGCATATACATCGAATCGAAAGTAAAAAAACTGGACGTCCTTGAAACACCTCAGTTCTACATACACCAAAACTCTCGAATCCATCTTAAATGACAAAAATGACGACACAAAAGAATAATCTTAACAGCAGACTAAACTTGTAAACACACACACACACACACACACACACACACACACACACACCTTGTCAGCTCCAATTTGTATATATCAATATATAATGTGCATTGTATACTCGCATTCAGATTATCACAATTTGAAGCATAAGTATTTATCTGTTTGCACATTAATGTTTTCAAGTTTTTACTGTGTGAATAATAGTATCTAAGTAAAATATTAGAGTCTATCTTTGCCGCATTATGTCTTTAGTATAAGTTCTTTG
Organism: Locusta migratoria; assembly: GCA_026315105.1. Classification (NCBI taxonomy): domain Eukaryota; kingdom Metazoa; phylum Arthropoda; class Insecta; order Orthoptera; family Acrididae; genus Locusta; species Locusta migratoria. The sequence continues at coordinate 207,270,357 of CM048748.1, forward strand.
TATCTGTTAGAGTTAAATGCAGATGGCGTGTGTGTTTGATTGTATATAAGTGATGTTATGACAGTGCAAGGATCCTGTGACCACTGGAGGTACGATATTTTGTTTATTTCCACACTCATATATTTAGATTAAACTTCAGTGAACAATAGTATAATGTCACATTCTGATATAGTGTTTTGTATTTTCTCTTGTAGACAGTGCAACAGGTCATCTTGTCATACAACCAACTTATACACAATATAAAATTCCACCTGATTCTGGGGGTTTAAAGCCTTGAAACTCGTTGTGTTAATAATAAAGGATAGTGACTGGTAACAGAAATACCTTATGTTTTAATCAGTTTCATAAAACAGTCACGGTAAAGCCTAAATCAAAATGTTTCCATGTTTACAGAATATGTGACATCAACTGCGAATCGGCAAAACTGAAAATGTGTACCCAGCCGAGATTAGAACCCTCTGTTGATGTCATATATTTTGCAATTACGAAAGAATAACAACTGCAGGATCAAAAGTGACGTCTGTTCTTTCGGAACAGACACCACATGTATACACAAAATGTTTTCCTTTCTAATAAACCATCAGCTCACCCGTTTTTCGACATTTTGACGCTTTTTGGGATACCTATGCAATCTAACCTTATCATTTTAGGGAATGTAACGAACTTTATAGACAACTTGTTTCGACATATAATCAATTTCAGAATGTTTCTCATAATATATAAACGTTTTTTAAGATATAAAAATATACAGGGAAACACTTTTTAACAGTAAAGAAACGATGTAAATATGCTGACACGAACGGTTTGAGATATGCTAAATACCATAAATGAAAGTGAAATGTATTATGTCACTACTTCAGTTAAGATGGATTGATGCCAGTTCAATTGTCATTTGAAGAGCTTTCACACGTAAATTTAAATATTTCCACTTTCTTTAATATTTGAAAACTACTACAAAATTAAAAAAAAACAAAAAAAAACTTCCATGCTTTTGAACACTCAGTTTTCACTACACTATATATGTCGTCGTATATTTGTTTATGTCATATTGTTACTCAGAACAACCAATGTCTATCTTAAATTTTGGAGTAATGACATATAACTAGTGGGTGAAACTCTCAGAGTTGTTACGTCCAATTTTGGGCATTGTATAAGAGAAATTTGACAAGCTCTCAGGGGCCAGTATAGTGTCAGTCACACTTGTGTAAGTTTGTATTTGTCAACATTCGATTCTGTGTCGAAGAAATTAATGTAAAAAATGACCACTTTGGTTATGTGTTTGTACGATATGGCGGACATGTATTAGTTTTGTAACGTGTGATTGAAAATAAATTTGTTCACGTTACCTGACATCGCAGGTTGTGGAGGCGATCTGATAGATTAATAATCTTCAGAAGTAAAAAGCCAAGGCCTACAAGCTCTTGCATCTGTTGATGTTTTAACTTACGTATTTTTATATTTAGACTAAGTTGCACGTACTATTTAATCTCCATTTTTAAAAATTTGATATGACCAGATGAGGGTGGCATAGCCCACTGAAACCGGTCGTCATAAATTAAATAAGTATTTTCTGATCTTGGCTTTTCACTTTTGAAGATTTTTAATAAATTTGTCAACCCACATGGGTGGTGAAGAATTCCATTATCAACCGATTACAAAATCTAGACCTTCTTTTAAAGTGAGATGAACTATCTCGAGAACGAGACCTTCAAGACTACATAATTTCTATAAGAACTTCGATTTTCAACATAGATCACCATTCCGTGCCCAAAGACTGGACAGTTGCACAGGTTGCGCCAATGTTCAAGAAAGGCAATAGGAGTGATCCGCAAAATTACAGGCCTTTATGATTGACGTCGGTTTGCAGCAGTATTTTACAACACATACTTTCTTCAAATGTTATGAATTACCTCCAAAAGAAGGACCTATTGACCAATAGTCAACACGGATTCAGAAAGTATCTTCTTGTGAAACTCCGATGATGTGACACACAAGGTATGTCAAATAGAGTCCGTATTTCTAGATTTCCGGAAGGCTTTTGACACTGTACCTTACAAGAGTCTTCTAATCAAATCGCATGCTTATGGAATATCGCCACAATTGAGCGACTGGATTCGTGAAAGGACGCATTAAGTTGTAACTGACGGAAAGTCATCGATCAGAACTTAAGTGACATCTGGCGTTCCCCAGAGAAGTGTTATGTGCTCCCTACTGTTCCTTATTTTTATAAACGATTTAGGAGACAATCTGTGTAGCTCTCTTAGGTTGTTCGCGGATGATGGTGTCACTTATTAGTTAGTAAAGTATCCAGAAGATCAAAAGCAACTGCAAAATGATTTAGATAAGATATATGTGTGGTGCAAAAAATGGCAATTGACCCTTAATAATGAGCAGCGTGAAGTCATCCCCATGACCACTAAAAGAATCCCGTTAAACTTCTTTTACACGATAAATCAGACAAAACTACAGGCCTTAAATTCAACTAAAGCCATGAGTAACAATTAAAAACAAACTGGAAAGAACACTTAGAAAATATTATAGGGAAAGCGAACCAAAGACTACGTTTCGTTGGCAGAACACTTAGAAGATACAACGGTTCTACTAAGGGAACTGCCTACACCACACTTGTGCGTCCTATTTTGGAATGTTGTTACGTATTGTCGGATCGTGACCAAGTGGGACTGACGAGTTAGAGAAAGTTCAGAGAAGGGCAGTTCGTTTTGTATTATCGCGATATAGGGGAGAGAGCGTCACGGGAATGATACACGAATTGGGGTGAAAATCATTAAAACTAAGACGTTATTTGTTACGGTGAGATCTATCTGCGAAATTTCGATCACTAACTTTCTCTTCCGAATGCAAAAATATTTCGTTAGCACCCACCTACATATGAAGACATGATCATGAAAGTGAAATAAGAGAAATCAGATCGAAAACGGAAAGATTTAGGTGTTCCTTTTTCCCACGATCTATTAGAGAATGGAACTGTAGAGAAACACCACAAAAGCGATTCGATGAACGCCCTGCCATGCACTTCAATGTGACTTGCAGAGTATTTATGTAGACTAATATTGCCTGTGGTCGAAAATCGACCAGTTGTGTTTACAATGGTCACTGGGGGTAAAATTTTACGTATCATGCCGGCAGCCTCGCGTGATTATGTTGGCAACATCAACAACACGATAGAAAATCTTTGCACATTTGTTCGAGCCACATAGAATGACTCGATTAGTGTATCGTACCGACCATGAAGCAAACAAATAATGCTATTCCTGCTTTATGGTTGACAGGTTGTTCTATGTACCCTTGTCCGCTCAGTAAAAATAATTGCCCTCGTAAAGCGAAGAACGAGAAAACATCAGCGTTGTCAAGCGATTGGCTAACATGAAGACTCATAGTATTCTCACTATTCAGCATCTGTTACCAACATTATTATAGGAGGCCGCTGGGATATTTGATAAAATTTAACCGGCACTGGGAGGTATGAAACGGTATCTTTTACGTGTTAAGGAAAATTCCTGACACAATAACAACAAATAAAAACGGAAGTATGTACTTCTCATGCCCTTTTCGAATTATATAACTTTCATTAGCCTAATATTTGAAATGGAACTAAAATTTCGGTGTTCGTATATTTATACAACGCCAAGAAATAATGTTATTTCGATAGTGCGATATTCAGAATTCCAGAGTTGACATGTCGACTTCGTAGTTCCACCCGTGCACCGCTACATGCCTCTCACGGCGCATCATCATTTATATCGGCATTCTCGACTTCGTAGTTCCACCCGAGCATCGCTAGATGCCTCTCCCGGCGCATCATCCTTTATATCGGCATTCATATGAAAACATCCATTTCCTTTAACCACTCTTAATCACTACGAAAATGAAGCATTTGAACGGCATAAGAAAGTGAGTTGAGAGCACTCCATGTTTCGATATTCACTTATTTTAATACGTTATTTTAATACTGCAGATGCGCTGCATTACAGCGTCTTTGGTCGAGGCGAATAGCCAATCAGTGAGCTGATTGTTGGAGAATGTAGAACTTGATCCAAGCTGTAGATAGGAAAATTTGTACTTCCTTTTACACTTTTAATGGAAAAATGCACGACAAACGATCTTTCGAATTATGTAACTTTCATTGGTTTTCTTGTACGAATAAATTAGTAATCTGTACCACAATTTTCGTATTAGCGTATTTATATAATGATGTGGTCATAATTATTTGTACCCCCAGTCTCTCGGATTTAACTCTGTTGCCATTATCACAGTTATCTATAACAGGAACACCGATTATTACACTGAAATTATTACAAAGTTGGGGGACTTGGAAGCGTTACAATCTGTATCCTTTAGCTGACTGATATTTTAAAATGTTCAGCTGACGCCTTTCGACAGAAGCCACTAGTCCTGTGCAGTTCGCGAACGAACTAGTTTAGAAGAGCGCTCTCACAGGCGAACTACGCGATCTAGTTCGCAGATCCCTCACCTCTTAGTTCGTCCTCTCCTTGTTCGAAGACTGACGGGGAACATCGAGAGGACGCGAGAGCGCGCAGAATCGCGTGATTTCCTTCTGCCAGTTACCGTCATTTCGAGCTGAGGTGCAGCTCAGCTGTAGTTTCATAGTTTACTGCCGCAAATTTTCATTTCTAAGGTATTTCTTGATCATACTCGTCCCATATAGAATCATTTCTAGTCTCATGACTGCTGCAGCTATTACCGGACGTCGGAGTGGGATCAGCCATTGAAATTCCTGTATTGAGAAATTTATAAAAGTGCATTTTTATTCACGAAAATAGACGCATTTAGCATATTTTGTAGGTAATTTACCTTCAATGACCAAGTGAATAAATAAAGAAATCAATTAAAAAAATACTACGAGTTCTCTGTATGCAAAGTAGCTGAATACCATTCAAAATGTTCAAATGTTTGTTAAGCTTATGGGACTTTACTACGGGGTCATCAGTCCCTAAACTTACAAACTACTTATCAACTACCTTATACTAAGGACGGCACAAATATCCATGCTCGAGGGGGGATTCGAACCCCCGACCGTAGTGCAAACCGTGACTGAAGCGCCTCAGTCCCCTCGGCCACCGCGGCCTGAATACCATTGTATCACCAATTGTGTAAATAACTGGTTTATTTGCTTAAGTGTTTAATGTCTAATTGTCCAAAAATACGGGTAATAGCACACGCTTGGGCAACACTGATCATTATATTAAAAAAAACTGTCATAACAAAAGAAATAGCTCTTTTAGTAGTGGTACCAAAAGCCAAAAAGAGCGTACGAACTAAAAGGAGAGCTAGCAGTCGCGAACTGAAATATGCGCCATCAGTTGCGAACTAAAATATGCGCCATCGGTCACGAACTAAAATATGCGCGATCGGTCGCGAACTAAAATATGTGCAATCGGTCGCGAACTAAAATATGCGCGATCGGTCGCGAACTAAAACATGCGTTACCGGTCGCGAACTCTTATGCTAAACGTATCTCGCTTCTTAGTTCGTTGGATTCTTTTCCGAAGACCGGCGGGCAATAGCGAGAGGGCGCGCAGCAGAATCAAAAATCACGTGTTTGCCTTCTGCTGATGAGAGCCATTTCGAGGTGAGCGTCTGCCTGCTAGATTACATAGTTCAGTGCTACAACATTTCTGTTTTGAAGTATTCTGCTCTCTGCAATAGCTGACTAATAAATTCCATAATGCCAAGATATACAGATAAGTCTAAACTTAAACGCGAGAAATTATCCACAAACTGTTTCTTTTGGTTTGCGTGATATCGTTAGCGGCTCAAGCAGCAAGCGCATGAAGCAACTATAGTCGGGCCGCCGAAAGAACGACCCTGACAGTTCTCGCACGTGGGCCGCAGAGGGTGGGGGTGGGGGGACACTCAACCACCAACCTGAGCTCTGGAATTCGTAAACGTTGCCAGGGTAACGGTGCCGCGTTGCCACCCAGCCACTCAAGGTCGCGCGGGGTGGCATGCTTCAGCCGCTGCAAAGCATCTGTCGTGTGTTCATCGTTACCGGTTTTGTTCGTGTCGTGTTACGTGTCGTTAATTTCAGACGTGTGTGAGATGGCTTCTTCCTCTAACCGTAAGACAGTCACTTCTGTGACCAATAGACTGACTGTCGAAACTGATCTGATGATATTACTCGAACACTATACTATGTCAGTCAACAGCGATCGTAAATGAATGAGGCCAAAAAAAAAAAAAAAAAAAAAAAAAAAAAAAAAAAAAAAAAAACACACTCTTCCTTTTTATGTAAGAAGACAAATCATTTCACTGGAAGAGGCGATTTTACTACTTGTAAAGTGGTAGTCCTTTGTTTACCCTCTCGGCAGACTGCCACAATACAGTGTCCGAGTAATAACACCGAGTTTGTGAACAATGGTTATAGAAGATGAAATATACAAACAAAATTCTTCAACTACCGACCTTTGGCTGAAGACTAAATTATACATTATATTTAATGGAATACTGGAACATATGAACCTTTACTTTAACTCGACATATATTTCTGAACGGTTCTTTTTAAACGCAAAAAAGGAAGAAAAAAATGTTTTTCATCACTTCATTATTGTTATCGTTCGTTCACGCTTTAGTAGTACATAGCAACGGTTCCAAAATATTCGGAGGTGATATTCGTATGCCGGCAACTGGCACGGCGTAACAACAAACAAACGCGTACCAGCATTGGCAACATAGCCGCTAGCTGTCAGAGTCGTTCTTTCGGCGGATCGACTACAGATGGGGGAACTTCTCTCTCCATCTGCATGCGCAGTCAGCCGTCACTGGGAGCGGACGAACTAAAAGAACGAACTAGTTCGCGGCAGAGCCGCGAACTAAAGTGAGCGCTCCCGATCGCGAATTATTATGCGCAAGTCTAGAAGCCACTGAACTGATTCTGGAGGTCTCGCTCGCGTGACCCCACCGTATGGTAATTAGAGTAAAACGGCTATCCGCTGAGCCGAGAATCATCATACAAATTGGGGAGGAGCGGTTTCGGCCATTGAGGGAGCGCCGAGCCGTGGCATAAATCTGGGCTGTGCTCGGCCTACGTCGCGAAAGCCGGCCATACATCACAGACAGCTCTGCGCGTCGCCAGGCCCTGCGACCTTTAATTAAGGCGAGCACTGTGTGTGTGTGTGTGTGCCCGTTAGCGGCCCTTCATCCGCGCCCCCGCCGGTGCGCCGCAGGGATCATTATCTGCGCCACGCAAACAGCGGCCTAAATTATTTGGGACCGCGGAGGCAGCCGCCACCCGCTGCCCTCGACCTTATTCGCTGAGCGTCATTAAGGGGCGGCCGTCGAGGCTTCTCCACTCTGCTGTGAACCCTCCACAGCTCTTTTCCGTTCGTCCCGCCACAAAGAGAGAAAAAATAGATGCCGCAGAGAGAAAAAAAGGACAGACCGCTGAACTCGCAAAGCCGCTAGCGGGGATCCAGCTATGCGGGAGATGACAAAAAGCCCGTACGGCCGCGTTCTTCCCTTCTGTGCCCCATTCAGGCGTGTCACATTGCCGTTCGACTCTCTCTCTCTCTCTCTCTCTCTCTGTCAGCGGGATTAATTTGTCAGTCGGCCGCAGAAAGCGGCGTTCTGAAAACCTATGGCTGGAGAGTTAAAATTACTGCTTTCCAGTGTGTAAGTCTCTTTTCAAACGGGGAATGTTGCTTAATTGGCGCGTCGCACATGTCTTTCTTGTTTCTTTACTCAGGTGTATGGTCGCATAGACTGCGAATGTGCACGCGCAAAAGAGCAGAGAAGCTCAGTCACTTTGCAGGCAACAGTCTTTATTCGGGCACCTTACCTGCTTACGAAACCGTCATACATCCCTCCTCTTGATGATGTTGTTTGTAGAACGACACTGACATTAAGCGATACTTGAATCCTCGGCAAGTCATGTCAGTCCAAAATGGAAACTCCTCGCTGTATGTGCAGTGCTCTAAATGTTGACGTAAGTGCATTGCTCCCATTGAAAGGAATTTCAAGAATTGACACTGTACAGGCAAACAAACTTTTTTGAATCGAGGTACATGGCTAAACCAGCGACAAAAATTCATTTTGACTGATTAATCTGTTGTCTTTTGGTGGAACATCATCATTCTGAATTAAAAACCATAATTTTCAGTATGTTCCACAAGTTTATTTAAATTCGTGAACCGGTTTTCGGCTTTTCAGACTTTACTGTTTATCTCAAAGACGTTACAATGTTTTGATACAGACATATTCTACTCGTAACATTTTTATTCAAGCATATAACAATCATCATCCTTGGCTGCTCGGTGGTAGTACGATTACATCTTTCAATAAACAATCATTAATTAATATACAGAAGGGGAAACCAAAAATAAACATAATTTTAATCTTGAAAATGTATATGTAAAACATTTTAAACAATTAATCATTCCAATGAATAAATTACTTGAAAGACGGCTTAAAAATATTTTAAATAACTTTTATTGTGGGACGTAATGGATATTATGGAATAAAACTATAGCTGTGATTTGAACAGCTTTATAGATTCATTAACAGTTTCAATTTATAAATGAATGACCGAATTACTGATGGACATTTTGGAAATTTGAGGAGCAAACCAGAAACAGACGTAAAACTTTAAACTTGTAAGTGAACAAAATTCATCAATTAATATTCACATAAAATAAATTGCTCAACGAGTCTTTGAACTGCAATATTCTTGTGTAACATTTTAAAATTATTATTGACTTAGGCAAAGAAACATGAATATATTGTGGGAAATGAATGCAGAGATATGGATATATAATATTGCGCTTCCTTTTTTCCGATCAGGTCATGGAGTAGTAGTTACTGTTCGTAGCCGCTATTAAAGTTCACTAACGGTACAATATTACAGGAAAATAATTTGGCGGATCTGAAACATTTAGGCAACTTTATAAATAGAAGACTCAAAAAGGGAAGCGGAACCTGACTTTGAAGTTTAGCGGCAGTAGTAATTTGGAATGAAAGCAACGCCTGAGTACAATATTACACAGAGAAATTAGCAGATTCCGCGATGACCTTTCTTACCATGATGTTATGTTGACTGGATGTAGCAGATGAAGCTGTAAAAACTCTTGCTGCATTGTGTAAAACGATGCTTGGTTGGCTTGGAGCAGATTGTACTAACTGAATGACCGTGAAGAAAAATATTAAATTATCTTTTGTGACGAAAGAATGTTTAGATCGATCGGATTTCGATTAATCCCGAAGATTTCCTTGCAGGCATTACTATCAAGTCGCGTTCATAAAAGTTACATATAATGGCATCTAGAAGTTTGTAGTAAATTATAGATACAAGTCCAACAATGGCTCCAAGAATCATATTACATAATTAAGGTTCTGCTGGAAAAATAGAATCACTTCATGAATTATTAAAGATGGGTCATTTGAAATAAAAAAAAATTATACGTAACTAAATATATTTTGACCATACTTCCTAAGAAAAACGCTCTCACACACACTTACAAATAATAATAGAGAAGTCCTTGACGTGCGACTTTTCTCAATGAGGTACGCAACATGAAAGACCAAATTCACAACCGCGTTCTGGGCAGCTCGTAAAAAATAGATGAACATCAAAATTACATGAAGAGCGTAATTAGCTGCCAGAGAAAGTTGCGGTCAGCGATAAGCATCGTAAATAAATTATTTATCGAATGAAAATTTTAATGTAATACTACAGATAGACAGTGTGTGTGTGTGTGTGTGTGTGTGTGTGTGTGATGGGGGGAGGGGGCTTGGAAAAAAAATGGAGATTAAGTGAAACTCAGCAGAGGACATTTGTTGAGTTGTGTTTGGTCATTTAATATTAATTCAGGGTTGTGGACTAGATGCTTATTGATCTCTTGTGCTTTGACCTTTGTTTGCTATGTGACGGACATGGGACTGTGTCTATTAGCTGTGTCCCACACTCAGTACATGCTCAACAAATGTTGTCATTATTCTGAATCCTCCAGCTACGTTCATGCTCAGCCAACATAGTTGTAATATTTCAATATAAAACTTATCACATTCTGGGCAAGTTATTTTGTATACCCTCCTATTGGGTGATAGCTGGGTCTTATCTTTGCTATTGAAGACACCCCCTGTACTCTGGTATTGTTTGCACGATGGGAATCCCTGTAACTGCAGTATTTCAGTGACTTTGACACTGTTTTTGACATATGCCCTAGGTATGGTACACCATTTCCTGCATACAGTAGAGGCAGTATCAGAGAACGTGCATAAGTTTCTTTTTCTGTGCAAAATATTGTCAATTAGGGCAGGATTGTAGCTACTGGTTGAAGCAATTTCATTGCGTCCAACTCACTTCTGAAATCCTCTTTTGACAATGCAACAGATATGAGACCGTGTACCTTGGAGTATAAAGCTGCAGGTTTGTGTGTAATTGGATGTTGTGAGCAAGAAGGTACGACTGTATCTGAAGCTGTAGTTTTTCTGTGTGTTTTGAAAGTATGAGTTTGGTTACTGATGTCAATACTTAAATCAAGGAAATTTATTGTTTTGTTGCCAATGTCCATAGTGAATTTAATACTTTTATGTTTGCTATTTAAGTTTAAAAAAATGAGTTGAGTTGTCTTGTGGTGCCTGTCCACAAACGCTGTATGTTATCTACATACCTGAACCAATACTTAATATTGGCACTTAAAGGTTCATTGCTTAGAAAATATTGTTTAAAACTGTCCATAAATATTTCCGCTAAAAGTGAACAAAGTGGGGACCCCATAGCTAATCCATCAGTTTGTACAGAGCTCCTTGGAAATGGAAATAGTTTTGAGCTAGGCATGGTTAAGTGGCCAGTCTCAAGTCATTCAATTCCACTGGGCTGACAACAAACCTGTACATCAACTCTATTAAAATCTCAACACATTACTCCACTAGTGTGTTGGCAAATAGGCTGGTGACATCAAAGGACACTAATTTAGCACCATGTGAAATGGAAAGATCTCATTTACCAGGTCCACTGAGTTCGAAGTTCCATATTTTAGTCTTGCTTTTAATTAATATGTCTAATTTTCTAGTCCGCTTGTAAGGTACTGCAGTGTAGGAGGATATCATTGGGCGGATTGGTACCCCTTGTTTATGAATCTTATGAAGTCCATACGGTTTTGGAGGCAAAGGATTCATGTTTGTCAATAGTTTTGTTTTAAAATCAGAAAACATGCTTTTGTATGAATTGATTAAATATTTAATCTCCTCTCTGAATAATTTGGTAGGGTAGTTTGGAAGCACTTGGAAGCACATTGGACTGACGAAACTATTTCCCTTTTGTAAATAATCTAGTTTCTTTAAAGTGAAGATACTATCGCCTTTATAAAATCGTGTGGCAATTATATTCTGCTGTTCTATATTCTTTTTAAAGGTCTTAATTCACCTTAGGCGTCGAAAAGAGAGACTCTCGCGGGATCGCCATTAGTTACCAAAAATCTTGTGCAGTTCTTGACCGGTTTTCACGCTACTGTAATAAAAAAATAGGATGGGCATGAATTATAGTAATATTATTTCAGTTGGACCAAACTGCTATGGTCATCAGTCCCTAGATTTAAAAAGTACTTAAAATTACTTTCAGTACGGATTTATTGTTGTATGAGTGCATGAGTTGTAGCGCATCCAGGCGTTCTCCTCGGCCATTGTCAAGTGGCAAATGAGTGTTGCCTCGACGTTAGAGAGCCACGCTGCTGGCTGTGACGTCACTGATGCTAGCTTCCTCGCCAGACGTGCTGACCCGGAAGCCGACGTTCTTATTAAAAGTGTTCACCGAAATTTTATTTTCAATGGCTTCCTATATAACACTACCCCAAAATCCTTTCGTTTTTGCTATGTCAGATGTTTTGTCGAAACGAATTCGGTGTCGATTTTCTAATGAATATTTCACCATGGCTGATTTTTCCGGGTAGCGAAGATGTAAGCACCTCTCAAGTTTCGTCCTGCCTTGTTCCATAGTGCGTACAGTTTGTCTAATGCAGTAGCAGACACAGTCACATTGTATCTTGTATACGTCCTGTGGTTTGAGCCCTAGAATTTTTTTTACAGGTCTCTTACGCTGTCGTATTTATGACGGGGGCTTGAACACAGACACAATGTGCTATCTCTTCGGAGCCGGTTATCTTTCCCGACACTTTTTTATTGAAAGGCTAAAATGCATAATGCTTGATCTCTTATTCGGACGAATTTGTCTTGCTCTTATCGTAAAAAATGACTCGTTCTCTCTTGTTAGTTTTCTGGCAACGAAACATAGCTTTTGCTTCACTTTCAATTGGATATTATATTTTCTTTGCAAATATAGTTGTTCATAATTGTAATTCACATGTATTTAGTTGAGTTTACGGCCTATGTATTCGAATTATTTAAGGTGTAAATGCTGTTTAACGGATTTCTTTTTGTACTTATATGGATGGCTTCATACTTTTCATTATTTAGGGTCAACTGCCAAATTTCGCACCATGCACACACATATTACATATAAATCGTTATGCAGTTATTTTTGACCTTCTGATAACTTTACTAACCTATAAACGACATCGACATCCGCGAACATTGAACAGAGGTGATTATACTGCCTGCTAAATCGATTATAAAGTAACTGAACATAACACTTCCCTGCGGATATCGTTTCCCTTTTACTCGATGACTATCTGTCAATGCTATGTACTGTGTCCTTTCTGACAGGAAATCACGAAATTTACTGTGAAGATATTTTGAATGCACGCAGTTTCATTAGAAGCCGCTTGTGAGGTACAGGCTCGAAAGCCACGTTTCAGAAATCTAGAACTGTGGAATCGGTATGATGTACCTTGTTGATAATCAGTCATCATGTGAGTGAAGTTACTTTCTGAATCGGTATTGTGGGTCTATAGGAAGTTCATAATGTTACAAAATGTGTGTTCCAAAACCCTTGAGCAAACCGATGTCAATGTTACGGGCCTGTAGTTTGGTGGTTCACTAGTAGTGCCACTCTAGAGTATTGGAATCAGTTGTGCAACTTTCACGTTTTTGGGTGTTGATCTTTCGCAGAACGAGCAGTTGTGTATGATGGTCAAGTGGCTAATGTGGCCGTTAGACCCCAACTGGAGCTGTACTCAGCCTGTTTGGTACAAATCTTTCAAGCTGACTCAACTTCGGCGACTTGCGTGTCATTGAAGATGATGAAATGATGATGAGGACGAGACAACACACAGTTCCCAACCGGAGAAAATCTCCGACCCAACCAGGAATCGAACCCGGCCCCCATGCGTGGCAACCCAACACGCTGTCCCTAGACTACGGAGGCGGACAGCAGTTGTATATGATAGCTAGGTATACAGCTGTTGCATCAGTGTACTCTGAACTGAGCCTGATGTACAGTCTGGACCGTAAGTCGCAGGGGTCATGTCAGAAGTCTAATGGGCTTGCTGGAGGTAACAGAGGACATTCCTGTTCCGTTAGTACCATTTGGTGATGGTTTCACTCTGTAGTGTGCACTCGTAGTGTACTAAACTACCTCACACAACTGCTGCTACCAATTAGTGACACTGTCAACGGGTGGGAAAACATTCATACATGCGCACAAAGGTGTAAGGGCAGTTCATGCAAGTGCGCTAGATTAAAATCCATCGGGCATTTGCATCTAAGGTCGGATACTTTTCTAACAGACTCCCTATAATATCGTTACAAGGGGCCACGTTGGAAGTGAACGCGCGCGCGCTCGTGTGTTTGTGTGTGTGTGTGAGTGTGCGCGTAAATTAGAGACGTCTATGACTAAGACAGGACACAAGAACTGCACACCCTGTACATCAACTCTGTGCGAAAAGGATGTATTAACGCCTAACCTAACGGGAAATGTCTCTGGCTCTATGAACACTTCTTCCAAATAAATATTGTCATTGAAATTTATACAGGGTGTTACAAAAAGGTATGGCCAAACTTTCAGGAAACATTCCTCACACACAAAGAAAGAGAATATGTTATGTGGACATGTGTCCGGAAACGCTTAATTTCCATGTTAGAGCTCATTTTAGTACGGATGAGGCTTTATTCCAACGTGATCAAATTGTAAATTTTCACAATCAACATCTATGGGCTGACCAGAATCCGGACGCAATTGTGCAATCACGTCATCAACACAGATTTTCTGTGAAAGTTTGGACAGGAATTGTTGGTGATGTCTTGATTGGGCCTCATGTTCTTCCACCTACTCTTACTGGAGCACGTTATCATGATTTCATACGGGATACTCAACCTGTGCTGCTAGAACATGTACCTTTACAAGTACGACACAACATGTGGTTCATTTACGATGGAGCTCCTGCACATTTGAGTCAACGTGTTCGTACGCCTGTCAACAACAGATTCGGTGGCCGATGGATTGACAGAGGCGGACCAATTCCATGGCCTCCACTCTCTCCTGACCTCAACCCTCTTGACTTTCATTTATGGGGGCATTTGAAAGCTCTTGTCTACGCAACCCCGGTACCAAATGTAGAGACTCTTCGTGTTCGTATTGTGGACGGCTGTGATACACTACGCCATTCTCCAGGACTGCATCAGCGCATCAGGGATTGCATGCGACGGAGGGTGGTCGCTAACGGAGGACATTTTGAACATTTCCCGTAACAAAGTGTTTGAAGTCACGCTGGTACATTCTGTTGCTGAGTGTTTCCGTTCCATGATTAATGTGATTTGAAGAGAAGTAATAAAAGCTCTAACACGGAAATTAAGCGTTTCCGGACACATGTCCAGATATTTTCTTTCTTTGTGTGTGAGGAATGTTTCCTGAAAGTTTGGCCGTACCTTTTTGTAACACCCTGTATAATTATCCCTACATGAAAGTATCAAAATTACGTCAGCGAACGGAATTTTATCAGAACAGCCCTTACAGTTAATCAATTTTATTTATTCACAAAAGACAACAAACAGTTGACAATATTAATTCAACAGATTATTGATGCTTACAGTATTAAACTAGAGTATGGCAAAGGTAATAAGTGCTGTGAGGGAAAGATCAATAACGTAGCCTATTCCCCCTTTCTCGATTCAGTACTGAAACGTATCCGAAATTGATACATTCGACTGTGATACTGCCAATCTACGTTTACCAGCTACGATTGTGAAGCTCAAACAACAGCGGTACTGATACTGCCGTCTTACCAATTAAAAAGGCATTATGAAGTTATTTAGCCCCTGTTCGTAACTGCGAGTATGTCACTATTTGATGATTATATAGAGCAGCTATCAGGCGCCAAAGTACAAAGTGGTACTAACGCACACTTGTTACCAACAAGTGCACGAGAGCCCACGCTCATAGCGGCGTCTTCATTGCGCCCGGCTTGGCCCCTCGTCCAAGAGAGGAGTGGCTTCCGCCTCCTTTTGCCAGAGCACCCTGAGTGTTGTTCGCTTCCACCGCTTTTCACGTTCTCTCGCATTATCCACGTGGAGTGGACGCTCAAAAATAGCAAACAGGTAATGTGTATCGCCGTTGCAAAAGCCAGTCAGATACGTTATTTTGATGTGAATCAAATGTCCCACCACAGCGTCTATGGTGAAGGGCCAATCGCACTACCTCTATGCCTCAAACTGCCCCCACATGAGCTGACGTCAATCTCGATCTATCCAATGATCATCCCTGATACATCCAGACGACATCTTCAAGTCACAGAGAACTCGCAGGTCAACGGTTGATGGCTGACGTCATCGAGTCACGAGGCCCGCATACACGTGTCTCAGCAAGACATTCTGCTCAACGCAGTCCCAAACTACATTTTTTCATCTCATTCCCGTTCCTTCTCTGGAGAACTCGGAGACTCCATCGGTGCAGAATAAATTCGGTTTAGTGCTTCGACCATAGATTAGATACTGGTAGACTGGGCATGGTATCGTGTTCATGGCACCAACATCTCTGTAGCTAAACCATTGCCTTTCCAACAGTCACGTGGTAGTGTGAAGCTGTGGTACAGCTTTGCCTTGGTTTATACAGAGCTTTTTGGGAAGGCAGAAAATATTAAATTTTAAGTGAAAGTATTATTAGTTTAAATGATGGCATTTCTTGAAATCAGTGGAGTTTTTTATTATATCCGGCAAATGTTTGCCAACAGTCACGTGGTCCATATGTTTGAACCACGCAATTCATATAGCTGTTCTGCTATTTGTCCGGTCTGTTAGTATCTATGGGCGAAGGTTCAGTGCCTCTGGCCCGGACACAGCGACGCGGGGTGATAGACCCACCGACTCGTATGTACAGCACACTACAACTCGTACCGTGCCATAAAATCAAGACAAAATTATACTCTTGAGTCAATTTCCTGTCACCAGTTGACATGGTCACCCTACTGTGGCTGCATTTCGATTGCCAAGTGCAGCCCAGACATATTAAATCGGGTTTAGGTCCAGTCGTTCAATTTCCTCAACTTGAAGCATATTGTCCAACAGTGCAGCTCTGTGCGGACGAGCGTTATCGTCCACCAGAAAGAACCCATCTCCTGTCGCACCAGCGTAGGGCACAACAAAAGGTCGAAGTGTCTCTATGCCTCTGAGTAGTCAAAGGGCCATTATGAACGTCATACAGGTCCGCGGGTCCGCCAAAGCTGACACCTGTACACACCATTCCTACACCACAATGATATAGCGATGTTTCTTGCATATAAATAGGATTGTTCAGAATTCCACGTTCTCTCCAAATAGGGAAAGACGATTGTTCGGCTGAACACAAAATTTTGACTCATCTGTCAACAGAACCGGTGCCAGTCGTTATGACTCCAATCCTGATGTTCCTCCGCGCAGTTTCTACGGGCTAAACGGTGTCGTGGGTTTGATGGGAAACACACTATAGGCCTCTGTACGCAGAGGTCGCATTCCGGAAGGTGATTTCCGACTTTTGTGTCGATATTGTGCGTCCTGTTGCTACCTGGAGGGTGCTTTACAGCTAAGTTGCATTCAGCCTCCTATCGCGATGGGGTGTTAACCGGAGGTAACGCTCATCTCTTTTTATCCTTGGTCGACCTTGGTCTTACCTTCTTTTAACGGTTCCTATTAACTGAAATCGCGTCCAGGTCATGGAAATTGCACTTTGGGACACACCAATAGCTGCAGCTACCTCCCTCTGTGCCTGTCCCGCTTCCAGCCGGCTGCACTGGCCGAGCGTTCTGCGGCGTGCCAGTCACGGTCTGCACGGCCACTGCGGTAGGGGGTTCGAATCCCCCCTCGGGCATGGATGTTTGTGTGGTCTTTTGTATAAGCTAGTTCATAAGTAGTTTGTAGGATTATGGACTGATGACTCCGTAGTTAAGTCCCATAAGCTCTAAAAACATTTGAACATTTGCTTCCAACCTTCCTATGGTTCTCCATGCTATAGCTTACGGTACGTCACTTTGTTGTTGAATTGCACTATCTGCTCACTACACTGTCTGAACCCAACTGCTTATGTAATTCGTTTGGTAGTGTAAAACCAAGTCAACACCAAACCCTTCTGCAGCAATTTTCCATTTTACCTCTATATCTGTTGCCGTAACGTTGTTGTTTCCACTCCACAAAACCGACAGAAAGAAGTGTAACCATTTTACTTCATTCCGCCGAGGGCAATACTTCAGAACATAGATATCTCAACTGATCCCCTGTTTTGACCAGTGTGTTTATTCCGAAGAAAATAAAAAAAGCCAAGAGGTTGATCTTTTCGATTTTTTATGAATAAATTATACTGAGGAAGCATTATCTGGTGGCACTCACAGATAAGGTATTTGTAATAACAATTAGGAAGAAACAAAAAAAGAGTATTCACAAATATTTAACAAAGTGTGATTTTGATTACGAACAAAACTTCTCTTGATATTAACGAAAGTTCTGCATCTTCCTGTCCTGTATCAGTAAAGACAAAAAATTTACTTGACTCCTGAAAATATTGATATTGTTTCGTGCATTGACAAGTAATAATACTCAAATAAATAAAACTTTGACCGTTAATTAATTCAATTAAAATCTTTCATTCGAAGCATAATTTAAAAGAAGTAATACACAATGGCCAGCTTTTACTGACCTACCATGAAACAGTTATCGAAACACAAGCTTTCCGTCCAGCAGATAATGTAATACGGAAATGAGGCCTCTCCTTTACAACTTTGAACATGGCTGATTAACAGAAAGGTTAATCCAATTTTTTAAACAATTTCTTATATTTTAATGTGAGAAATATAAAAATTGTATGTGGTTCAGAGCTATAGAACAGATTGTATTACATCAATGACGTTTATGTCTCTTAACGCGAAATTTTCTGTCATTTCTTCCTTTTCTTTTTAGCTTGTTCTATTAATCAACGGAAGTTTCAATTACGAAAGAACACATGATACGCTACAGGCTGCACTGCAGACATTTTTATTTAATTTTACAATTAGCTAATTTCGAATTAAGTTGAAAGTTTTAACGCTTTTCTCTCGTCCATGTATCGGAAAACCATTCATAGCGGGGTAAGAAGCAATCACTAAGTCGATAATGTGGCAGCATGTACTTTCAACGATGCTATAAGAGGCATTATGGAAATTATGAAGGTGCTTCAACTTGCGATGGGACGGTCTGTTATAACTTCCGCGGAGAAAAGGACGAAAAATGCATTGAGCGAACAGCGTAGCAGACGGCGGTAGCTACAAAAGAGGCACACAGGAGCACCGTAGCTCCGGAGGGGACGGGGCACGATGGCAAGCCGAGACAACCTGTCACGTCCTATAGGAGCTGTACTTCTTTAACTTCCATGAAAGGATTGTTACTTTCAATGATAATGTTTATAATTCTTGGCGTTTATTAAATTATTAACGTAAGTGACGAAGTTAAACATATTTTGATTCGTTTTAGAGGTTAAAAGATGGTCATATTCTCGCGAGAAAAACCGTTGAATAAACGACAAACAAATAAATATTTTTTAACCTTAAGCAGGGATCTGAGAAGTCAGAATCTCGTTCATTTCCTTGTTTTCAAATCATAAGTTACGGTTCTGGTTTAAACCTTTGTTCTATTTGTAGTATCATAAAAATGATTCGAAATTATAAAAGAATGAAAGGGGAATGATTTCTGAAGATACGATAATAAGAGCAGTTTTAGAAGTGAAAGAAAAGGAAAGATATGTAAGGACTGTTAGCGAAGACTTTGGGATTCCAAGAAAATCGTATCGGAGGTACTGTGCTAAGTACAGACAGACCTCATGTAAGTTTTTTTACAGGTAATTGAAATTCAGGAAACAGAAATTGAATTTCAAACCTTCCCATTGGACCAAAGCATTGGAAAGAAGTATTGAAGAAAAATTGGATCACAGGCTAGAAAAGCCGTTTTTCATAAAGGAAAGTTGGTGATAATGATGACGATGAAAAAGAGTCACAATGCCATTTTAAAATAGTCAACTGGAGAACAAGGTACATCGACATTTTAATAATAACAATTATATAATTTCAACACCGTATATTCTTAATTCGTATTATTTACACTATAAGCTTATTTCGACTTAAAAGTCATCTTCAGGTGTTACGCCACATTCTGTTATGCTGTACATTTTAATATTATTGTGACGTGATATATTTTATTATTATTTTTTCACTAATAGGAATTAAGAATATACAGTGTTGAAATTATATAATTCTTATTATTAAAATGTCGATGTACGACTTCACTAAAACTGTGGGCCCTGCAGATAGCAAGTTTTGGAGAACAAGGATTTGAGTTCACGAACTGTAAGAGTTGGGCTCATCACAGATGCGTGAAAAACGAAATCCGTGGACTATTTTATGAGTGTTAAAACTGCGATGATACTTTGGAGCTGGATATTGATTAAAGGTGACTGATTTGTATTAAGACACTATAAATTGTAATAAATTTAACCTGTCCTGTTGTCATAGTCCTCAATGTTAAGCATTTAACTCAATATTCAACTTGATGTTATGCCCAATCAAGTATATTTCTAGATAACTGTTAGTTTTATTTTGATTTATTAGTTTGTAGTCTTACCAAAAGACTACATGCGTCAACGTGCCCCAGCCTCTGGGCCAACTTACCCCGAGGTAGGGGCAAATTGGCCCACTTGACATATGTCCAGTAATTAATTTTTGAAAATAGTTTAACTGATATTTTCAAGTTTAATAACTGCCATCCAGATTCAGTAAAGACCTATCTAATATTAACCAATAATTTCGTAGATTTAAATATGTCAATTAAATTAATATTAACCAAAATAAAAAAATAGGGCCAACGTGCCCCAATCTCCCCTACAAAACTTTGGCTGGAGAAGGGAGCATTAGCAATCCGAGACTCATTTTGTAGCGAATCGTCTCGGAAGTTTCGACAATTAGTCTATGCTGGTGCCTATTGTACTGTCCGCGCACAGCGGGTACAAAAATAATATGAACTCTGTGTACTACCACCACCGAGTTCGCACAGTGACGTTAACCTGCTATGTGACGTTTTATTACGATTGTTTTATCTGGTGTTTCAACTGTAATAAGTGTGGTTAACATTATGTATGTAAATTGCTTATGGTAACGGATTCTGTGTTTCAGGTTTCTGTCCAAGTGTTGTTTGTTGTGCATTATATGGGTTATTAGTTCACTCTTGAAAGAGGAATATGTCAGGAGGCTGTTCAATTGTGTCTCCGTTGTTGGTGTTTTACTGGGCGTTGAGTAAATTGTTCATGCTGTCATTTGTAATATATTTACTTCGTTCTGTAAGGAAAAAGAACCTTCACTGATTTATTTACCTTATAGTCTTCAATGAAGCGCTGTTTATTTTAACCAAATGTTACAGTTGTTGTTTGGTTGAGTAATTCTGTGAATTTCTACAAGGTATACTTGTTATTAATGAAACACTATTGCCTATAAGTTAACGTATTTTAACTGAAGTTTTGGACTGTTTGGTTACTGACATGTTTGGTGACTGTAGTTGTTAAGAAATTTATGTCTCTATACACGTGGTTTAAATAAAGTTTTATCAATTTTAAAATAATTGTTGTAATAAATTGTTTATATTTAATAGTAGATAATTAAGGCTCGGTACCTTACCACTACCTCAATTTTTTAATACAATTGTTGTAATAAAATGTTTATATTTAATGGTAGTTAATTAAGGCTCGGTCCCTTACCACTTCCTCAAAAGCCCTACCATCCCAATATTATTCCAGTCTGGGCAGCGTCTCTGATAGCCTAATGGTAAGGAGATCGCTACATTAGTTCGTGAAATGTCGAGAATTTAAAACTTTAAAACAATGAAAATATTCTAAGAAAATTCTTCTTCATTTTAAAATTTAGTTTGATGATAGAGGAGCTAATATGATGATGGAATACTGTACACCCGGCAGCAGGGCTTTGTTTGTGAGATTACTAGGCGCTGGCTAACATATGAATTCAGAAGGTACAATATGTTTGCCTTCTTTGAGGAAAGAAAAAAGTTACGATCAAAAGGTTTCCGTTTGAATGCCTTACAGACCAAAGACGGTATGTCAGTTGGGCAAAAATTGCCGAGTGCATTGATAAGTCATCCGACCGGAGCATCAGGTTTCGGACACTATTTTGGCGAGACACGCTGTCCTGCTGCGTGAAGAAGGCTTCTGGAAATGCTCGATTGGAATTGACCCTTTAATCCTTGTACAAAGAAAGATCAGGACTGCAGGGCGGGTGCTCCGGTGTGTGCTACTACATCTACATCTACATCGATACTCTGGTGTATGCTGGAATCTGGAACACAATCGTACAACTTTTCAACTTCTTTCACGAGTAATAAAGAGAACTGAATTGTTGTTATTGTATATTTTTACGTAAAAGGTCATGATCTCCTACAATCGTGTTGATGGATTCATTTTTGTCGCGGTGCAGTGGTCGAGCATTCCGAGGCGCCTATATGAGGAGCGCGCCGCTGCTCGCCGTAGGAGGTTCGAGCCCTCCCTCGGGCATGGGTGTATTTGTTGTTCTTAGCTTAAGTTCGTTTAATTAATTTGGAGGCCTAGGGACTGATGGTCAGAGTACTTAAGTTTCAAAGAGTTAACAAACATTTGAACATTTTTGGATTAATTTTTTGTGTAAAACTGGTTACACTCCATACTGGCGGCTAATACAGCAACTGGTGATGAATATATCTCGAAAGTCAGTCTAAGTTGCAAATTTTGTTGTGCGCAACGTGTGTTTGGTTTCGCCCAACGCCAAAATTAAAATTAAACATCCATGACGATAGGTTTTCTTCCAAGATGGTTTATTTTACGATGATGGCAAATTACTCACCATGTATTTACGTAAATTTATTCCCTTTTGCTTTCTCTAAATTCAGTTATGGTTCGTACAGCACAGAACTAAGCCAAAGATGACAATCCGGTACCCCACCTCCAGAGTTGATATTTTCTCATAACCGTTAAAGTTGTTGTACATAGATGTAGTATGCACCACTACATAAGTGTTTTTTGACTTAAGCTAATCTGATAATGCCTCAAAATGGCGAAACGCGTCAGTGAAATAATAATAAAAAAATTGCAACTGCGACTGACTTTTGAGATACTTTTTTGTGTGTTGACAATTTATTTAATTTTTCTTTTAATGCTCAGGTGCTATTCGAAGCATCGTTTCGTGTCGGGTCCGAACGACGGAGAACAATCACATCTGTGCACGTAAGGTTCGGAGACGCCTCAGCGTGCCGTGGCGAGCAGCCCCTAGCCTTGCCGGGAGTATGCAAGCCCGCTCGCCAGCGCCCCGCGGGCCTGCCTAAGTGACAGGCGGACGCGCCAGTCCCCGGGGAGGCGGAGGAACACGGGGCTCGGCCGGGTCGCAAATCCACTTGCGGGCCTCGCCACCGCTCGCCTCTTATTTCGCAGACGCCGCAGGTACTCTGTGGGTCGATACCCGGCCAGATGGTATCTCGCTGCGTCTCTGGCTGGCGCACTAAATCCCCGTCTTCTCGAGAAACAGATCGCCGTTTATTCCGAGCGAAATTATCTGTCCGCAAAGTTCTTTCCTTAATGTAAATGTCGCGACATTCGTGTGACACAGTTCGCCTGCGGGACCCAGAAAGCTGCAGATACTGGCTTGTTCCTTGAGTTGCGAAAGGCATTCAACATCTACATTTACATATTTACTTCTACATAGATACTTGCAAATCACATTTAAGTGCGTGGCAGAGGGTTCATTAACCACTTTCATAACTTTTCTCTACCGTTCCATTCTCTAATAGCGCCCGGGAAAAAAGAACACCTAAATCGTTGCTCGCCTTGGAGGTTCGAGTCATCCCTGGGGCATAGGTGTGTGTGTTGTCCTTATGTTAGTTTACCTAGGTTTAAGTAGTTTGTAAGCTACGGACTGATGACCACGCAGTTTGGTCCGATAGATTAACAAAAATTTGAACATTTGAACCTAAATCGTTCCGTTTTCGATCTCTCTAATTTTATTGGGATGGTCATGTCTCCCTATGTAGGTGGATGCTAGCAAAATATTTTCATATTCAGAAGTAAAATTCAGAGATTACAATTTCGCAAATACATCTCACCGCAACGAATAACGTCGTTCTTTTAATGATTTCCATCTCAAATCGTGCAACATTTCCGTACGCTACCCCCTCCCTGTAAGGTGATAAAACAAAACGAGCTGTCCTTCTCTGAACCTTTTCAAGGTCCTTCGTCAGTCCCACTTGGTGAGAGTCCCACACTGGGCAACAGTACTCCAGGAGAGGACACACAAGTGTCATGTAGGCAGTCTCTTTGGTGGAGCTGTTGCATCTTCGAAGCGTTCTGCCGATGAAACGTAACATTTGGTTCGCCTTCCCTACAATATTTTCTGTGTGTTCTCTCCAGTCTACGTTGTTCGTAATTGTAACTCCTAGGTATGTCGTAGAATTTACGACCTTAAGGCTTGACTGATTTATCGTGTAATTGAAGTCCAGCGGATTTCTTTTAGTGGTCATGTGTATTACTTTACACTTTTCATTGTTTAGTGTTAATTGTCAATTTTCACACCATGCAGAAATATTGTCTGTATCGCTTTGCAGTTGGTTTTGATCCTCTGTTGACGTCACTAATCAATAAACGACAGCACCATCCGCTAACAGTCTAAGGGAGCTATTAAGATTGTCTTCTAAATCGTTTACAAACACAAGGAAGTGTAGGGGACCATAAACGCTTCCCTGGGGAACGCCAGATATCACTTCTGCTTTACTCGATAACTTGCCGTCAATTATTACGATTCTTTCTGATAGGAAATCGCGAATCCAGTGGAACAATTGAGCCGATATTCCATAAGCATGCAATTTCATTAGAAGCCGCTTGTGAGGTACAGTGTCAAAAGCCTTCCGGAAACCCAGAAATATGGAATCGATTTCAGATCACTTGTCGACGGCGGTTATCAATTCATGTGAATGAAGGGCGAGCTGTGTTTCGCAAGAACGGTACTTTCTGAATCCATGTTGACTATTGGTTAATAGGTCGTTCTCTTCGAGGTAGTTCATAATGTTCGAACAAAGTATACGTTCCAAAATCCTATTGCAAATCGACGTCAATGAAATTGGCCTGTAATTTTGGGGATAACTGCTATTACCTTTCTTGAATATTGGAGTGACCTTGGCATGTTTCCAGTCTTTGGGTGCGGATCTATCGCTGAGTGATCGGTTGTAGATGATAGCTAAGTATGGAGGTATTGCATCAGCATACCCTGAGAGGAATCTTCTTGGTATACAATCTGGTCCGGAAGATTTTTTTTTTGTTTAGTGATTTTCTGTTGTTTTACTACTCCAGGAACATCTACTTCTAAATTTCGCATGCATGCAGCTGTTCTTGGTTCGAATTCTGGCGTATTTACTTCGTCTCTTTTTGTGAAAGAATTTCGGAAAGCTGTGTTTAGCAATTCTGCTTTAGCAGTACTGTCATCGGTAGTATTCCCATTGATATTGCGTAGTGAAGGTATTGTTTGTGTTTTGCCGTTAGTGTACTTCACATATGATAAGTTTTCTTTGGATTTTCTGCCAGATTACGAGGCAGGATTACGTTGTGCAAACTATTGTAAGCGTCTCGCATTGAAGTCCGCGCTAGATTGCGGGTTTCTGTGAAAGATTACCAGTCTTGGGGATACTGTGTCTTTTTAAATTTTGCATGCTTTTTCTTTGCTTCTGCAACAGTGATCTGACCTGTTTTGTGTACCACGGGGGGGGGGGGGGGGTCAACCCCTCTTATTAATTTATTTGGTATAAATCTCTCGATTGCTACTGATATCATGTCTCTGAAAGTGAGCCATAATTGATCTATACTCTATACAGTGTGGCGTCCCCTGGGGTGGTCCATAAAGAAAAACTTTAATTTGAATCACGAAAATTTATATATAACTATGTATCTGTCTTAGAAAGAAAACGATACCACAGTTCATCAAGAGTAGTGACTGGCGTATTGTGACGAGCCAGTTGCTCGGTCACCATTGAACAGACATTTTCAATTGGTGAGAGATCTGGAGAATATGCTGGCCAGAGCAGCAGTCGTATCCAGAAAGGCCCTACAGTACCTGCAACATGCAGTCGTGCATTATCCTGCAGAAATGCAGGGTTACACAGGAATCGAATATAGAGCGACGGGTCGTAACGTATCTGAAATGTAACGGCCAGTGTTCATAGTGCCGTCGATGAGAACAAGAGGTGACCGAGATGTGTAACCAGTGGCACCCCATACCATCACGCCAGATGATACGCCAGTATAGCGATGACGAATACACGCTTCCAATGTGCTTTCACCGCGATGTCGCCAAACACGAATGCAACCATCATAATGCTGTAAACAGAACATGGATTCATCCGAAAAAATGACGTTTCGCCATTCGTGCACCTAGGTACCTCGTTGCGTACAACATAGCAGGCGCTCCTCGCTCCTGTCTGTGATGCAGCGTCAAGGGTAACCGCAGCCACGGTCTCCGAGATGATAGTCCATGCTACTGCAAACGTCGTCGAATTGTTCGTGCAGATGGTTCTTGTCTTGCAAACGTCCCCATCTGTTGACTCAGGGATCGAGACCTGGCTGCACGATTCGTTACAGCCATGCGGATAAGATGTCCGTCATCTCGACTGCTAGTGATACGAAGCCTTTGCGATCCAGAACGGCGTTCCGTATTGCCCTCCTGAACCCACCGATTCCATATTCTGCTAGAAGTCATTGGATCGCGACCAACGCGTGCAGCAATGTCGCGATACGATAAACCGCAATCGCGATAGGCTACAATCCGTCCTTTATAAAAGTCGGAAATGTGATGGTACGCATTTCTCCTCGTTACATGAGGCATAACAGAAACGCCACACCAGGCAACGCCGGTCAACTGTTGTTTGTGTACGAGAAATCGGTTGGAAACTTTCCTACGGTCAGCTCGTTGGAGGTGTCGCCACCGGCGCCAACCTTATGTGAATTATCTGAAAAGCTAATCATTTGCATATCGCAGCATCTTCTTCCTGTCGGTTAAATTTCTCATCTGTAGCAGGTCATCTTCGTGGTATAGCAATTTTAATGGCCAGGTGTGTAAGAAATGTATGCAGTTTACAACTTATAAAAGTTTTCCTGACAGTTTGTGCTTAAAGTATGATGTCAAGGTGATAGAAGAAGTTGACATTGTCAAATTCTCTAGGGATTACAGCTTGATAATTAATTAAACTCGGAGGAGCATATCCGAGAACTGCTGAAGTGTCTAAACAAGGCATTATTTGCCATGCAAACGTTATCAGACGTATGGGATGGAAGAATAAAAAGCTAGCGTATTATGCGTACATTCCATACTGTCAATGCCATTTCTGGGGTAACGCATCAGGTAGGAAAAAAAAAAAAAAGTTCTTTGAGCCCAAAAATGAGCAATGCAAATCATTTGCGTTGCCAACTGAAGAATATCCTGTAGTGGGCTATTTAATGAACTGAGGATACTAACTAATGATTCCCAATATAATTATTCTCTAATGAAACTTGTCATCCATATATTTTCTTTTAAGCCTACAGCTCAGTTCATGGATCAATACTTGAAACTTTCACAAAGATTTTACAGACTAACTCTGGTTCAGAAAGGTGCCCACTATTCAGCAATACACATTTTCAGTAACATTCCAGCAGCCAAAAAAATGTAACTGTCCACGCAGTAAATAATGCTCATGTGATGTATCTGTATCTATATTCATGATGTGAACGCGGACCTGTCCAACACAAAGCTGGTAATGTGGAACGTTTTGCCCCGTCTCTTTTAACATTTGACGATGCTTTTGGCTTGATTATATAATCGGATTTTATCTAGTCTAAAATGCTGATCATCGTGTGTTTAAATACTAATGCCATCCAGCTGTTTTTGAGTTTTCTGATGATGCGCCAAAAGCGCGAAACGCGTTAGAAGTAATGAATATTATAATCGCAACAGAGACTGCTTTTCAATAATAATAATAATAATAAACTAATAATAATAATAATATAAAGAGTCTAAGGGATTTTTTTTCTTTTTTTCTCCAACACCTATTTCATTGATGAATTTCTTGCCGCGGCGGATTAGCCGCGCATACTGGAGCGCCGTGTTGCGGTGCGCGCGGCCGTCCGCCGTCGGGGGTTCGAATCCCCCCTCGGGGATGCTTCGTCTTTAGTATAAGGTAGTTCATAATTAGTTTGTAAGTTTAGGTTGTAGTAACAGGTTTTATGTCCTTTAAAATGTAAATATTCTTAAGTTTTTATATTTTCTGACCGATTCCACATCACAAGTATCCACATGGGCAAATACATTTGAGATTTCTGGAAGGTACATCAAGACATCTGTTCTCATTTTGTATTTATTTGTGTACCTTGTTTTCTGATATGTGATACATCCAAGAGGATCTCCTCAGTTTTAATCAACTGGAACGAAAAGCCAATCTAATCATATACTGTTCAATAACTAGCAACGGGCGGCGTGGGTGTGCATGCTGTATCATGAATTTCCAGCCAGATCAGCTAAAGCTGGAGATGAACCGCAAGCGATATTTGCTGTGACGCCATCAGCAGCTAGATCGCACATGTGTTGCCGTGTTCCATTACCTGCGATTACAATTCGGAATTGGCTGCGGCAGATTAGCGTCGATTTGCTCTGGTATTAGCAAGTACGACAGGAAACAGTTTGAGAGCTGTCAACTTGATATGCATGATTGGCCGCCTGCTATCTTGCGTCAGATGCCAGTTGCACGGCACCCACGTCATTATTTTCTCGTCATTAGTCCACCAAAATGTAGCATCCGTTTTTCCGTTTTGGATTCACTTCGAGTATGGCAAATTTACTTTGCAAATTACATTCAATTGCATTGTGAGCCTTACTATCGAATGAATATGCTGAACGTATTGTAGATCCAGTGGCTGACATACCAAAGGTACGGTGTTGTAAATTGCTTTAACGTTTCAGAGCTCAAATGCTAACTGGTAATATAATAAAGTTGGTCAATGTAACCTAAATGGCGTAAATAGCCTTCCACTTTACAGCAAACTGGAGCGTTGGGAGATGTAAAACGTGTAGCTCATGACACGCAAATAACCAGAATGTATTAATCTAGGGTTTGTTCAAAAATATCCCGTAAATTTGTTGAAAACTTATCATTCTCATTAGTCTCCTCCACAAATGATACACTGCTCTTAAATGAATGCATCCCTACACTTGTAGAAGTTAGGAATGAAGTTTACGAAATTACCACTATAGCAGTTTAAGTATCTCGGTATTCCACTGATAGGCCTTTAAACCAGACCATTACAGGTATTAAACACTGAAGTATGGAATTGGTCTGTTCTGGATTCCAATAGTTATTGCAGGTGTCATGGGTGATTACAGAACACAGTGTAGTGTGCTCTTTGAATTTCCTGTTACATTTGTGAGTTCAATGCATTTCTAATTTCTCTTTGGGGTATGACTGAATACTGTTGGTGATGCTCGACTTAATGTTCGATTATTGTAAGAAATGTAAAAATGCCATTTAATAGAGGGTTTACCAAAAACAGTTTTCTTCTCCATCGATTTGATGTCTAAAATGGTACTCCTATTTATGAAGAGCTTTGTTTATTAAAATATTTGACATTTTAGGGTTATTGTGCAAAATAGTCACTACATGAATTCCATTCTTACTACGTGACGGACTGATGACCACGTAGTTTGGTCCGATAGAGTTACAAACATCTTACTACGTTTTTTTTTCTTTAATGTTTGTTAAGCTTATGGGACTTAACTACGGGGTCATCAGTCCCTAAACTTACAAACTACTTATCAACTACGTTATTCTAAGGACGACACAAATATCCATGCCCGAGGGGGATTCGAACCCCCGACGGTAGTGGCCGTGCAGACCGTGACTGAAGCGCCTCAGTCTCTTCGGCCACCGCGGCCGGCTCTTACTACGTGCTTACAAAGATATTTAAAAGTGTTTATCATAGAACGAAAACTGCCTGTGGTGCAGTTTGCTTGTATCAACTGTACATCAACTCATGTTACTCTTTATGCAACAAATACAAAAATCATTTAGTAATAATAAAAAAGGAACAAGCGAAGCGCCGTCAGCGAATTTTCTTTTAATTCGTCTACCTCAAATCTGCGTCCTTTTCACGAAGTTTTTAAAGTCTGTAGGTGTCCGGTCAGGGGAGTATGGAGGATGAAGCATACTGTGATTTCGTTTTTTGTGCAGTAGTCACGTTCCGACATGGATGAATGTGCGGTTGCGTTATTGTCATGTATGAGCTATGAATAAATTGTCTCGCGATATTTCAGGCCGTTTTCTTCTAATATTTTATCGCAGGCATCGCAACACGTCCCGATCGTACATTCTTTAACAGTTGGTTCGTTTTTCTGCACCAATCCTTGAAGGTCAAAGAAAAATTATCAGCATGCCTTGTTTGGTCTTCGAGAACTTTTCCCGACTGACTGTGCACATTGAACTTTAGTGTCAACATCACAGCCGTAGACCAACAACTCTCTTAAGGGACATCACGTCCTTTTTCTTGTCTTGACTCGTGGGACGAACATGGCGGGCAAGAAGATGCATTCCAAGATGCCGCAGAAGAGAGAGAGAGAGAGAGAGAGAGAGAGAGAGAGAGAGAGAGATGGAGAGTGAGGAGAGGTGGTGGAGGTAGGAGATGGTTGAGAGCGGGAGAGAATATGTAGAGGTTGGGGTCGGGTTATTTGGTTGGGATAGGGGGACTAAACTACTGAGGTTATCAGTCCCCCGGTGGGCAGGGGAAGGAGTCAGGATAGGAAAGGGGGGAAGGGAAAGGAAATGCAGTCCGGGAAGTAAAGAAGGAAGACTGTATTAGCTCAGGGCCCCGTGCTCACCACGCACGTACTCACGAAAGAACCGTGAGACCCCTGGGGGGGGGGTGATTATATAGAGGGCAGAGGAAGAGACAGAGGAAGAGGGGAAAGAGGAAATGGACCCTTTCCTCGTGGAGGTGAAAGTGGTTGACAGGAGAAACGGAAGGAGATAGAGGAGAAATGATTAGGGAGAGGAACAGGAGGAAGTAGATAGATGTAGAGGACGAAGCACAGGGGAAGGGAGAAGGGAAAGCAGTTTGTCCCACTCCTCAACGGCGATTCGGCATAGATCTCTCAGATTGATTGATGGGTCGTCTAATTAAAAATCAGCCCTTTTATAAATATATCCCAGGCATAATCGATAGGGTTTAGAGAACATAATGGTCATTCTAATATTGAGATATCTCTACTATGAAGGAAAGCATTCACAAGATGTTCCAGTGCCAGCTCTTGTCGCTGCCTCATCGCCCAGGGCGCTAAGTATCATAATTTAATTGCGTGAAATTTCGTTGCCAGTTAATTTCTTCATTTCCGTTAGTGCTTCTGTTTTAAGAGGTTTCTTCTCACCTACTTGGCAGATTCGTTTGTGCTGCTGTTTTAAGAGTTTATTCTCGTGTGTTTTGATAAATACCGTGTGTATAGTTTTCGTCTGCTGCAAGCTATGTGATTTAAGTGTCTTAGTGTCATTTCCTTATTTCGTGTTCTGCTTTAAGAAACCTTATATTCCCGCGCATTTGATAACAGTATATTCCATAAATTTTCTTGTTTTATTTTGAAAACTGCCGAACTCTGTGTAGTAACCACTAACCACAGTTCATTAAGCTACCAGCTGCCTTTGTTCAAGTACTAGGCTAGTTAAAAGTTGATTATTTAGTTTTCTACTTTCTACTGTTAATTGTATCGACAGGATGTGTGCCTGCTGTGTGCGGACGCAGGAGGAGTTGGCCGCAGTTCGCGAACAGCTGAGCTTGCTGTTGGCTACGGTCAGCCGTCTTCAGGCTGCTGTCTCGGGGTGCAGTGGTGGTGGGGAGTCTGGTGCATCGAGTGGGATACCACAGGTGTCTCATGCTTCGCCCACTGTTCCTGCTACCGAGGCACCTTCAGGTATACCGGACGTGGTCGAGCCGCCCTCTCCGCAAGGGGAGTGGTGGGTTGAACGACGTTCGCGCCGCTCGAGGCGGAAGGTCAATGTGGAGGCTGGACGTCCGTCCGCGCCCGTTCGTCCTGTGAGTGAATGTGTGGCCACGCCTTCAGCAGGGTCCGAGCAGGTGCACGGGGGGAGGGGATTATTAGTTATTGGGAGCTCCAATGTTAGGCGCATGATGGAGCCCCTTAGGCAGATAGCTTCCAGATCTGGAAGGAATACCAACGTGCACTCGGTGTGTCTGCCGCGGAGCCTTGACGACGGCTATCGAGGTGCGGGTTGCGGTCAACTGCAAGTCGTGGCCACGTCGGCACCAATGACGCTTGTCGCTTGGGTTCTGAGGACACCGTCAGTTCCTACGGGCGGCTGGTGGAATTGGTGAAGGCTGCTGCCCTCGCACGCGGGGTGAAATCAGAGCTGTCGATTTGTAGCGTTGTTCCCAGGGTTGATCGGAGTCTTTTCGTTTGGAGCCGAGTGGAGGATCTGAACTAAGGGCTTCGCTGACTCTGTGAGAATCATGGCTGCAGATTTCTGGATCTGCGTTATCGGGTGGGGACTTCTAGGACGCCCCTAGATAGATCAGGGGTGCACTACATTGAGGTTGGTTGGTTGGTTTGATGTTTTAGGGGGACAAAACTGCGGAGGTCATCAGTCCCCCATTCCATCAAAGAGCTAGAGAAGTGTGGAAACACTGAAAAGTCCGCCCAGAGTTAAAACTGTTACGGGAGGAAAACCCCACTCAATCAATAAAATGTAAACAAATTTGACAAAGGACAACAAGGTGGGAGACAACATGATAGGACACAATCACACGGAAACAGCAAACAAGTGTGGAAATGAAATGACAAAGTTAAAGTTCGTGGTTGACCGACCATGAGAATAAAATAGGAAGGGTCAGCCACGGGGCAGCACAAGCTTCATATAGATTTGTAGAAACCGCTGTTACGAATAAAACCTAAAACAGAATCAGCCATATTGGCATCGTTACATAAAACGTCAGATAAAATTGCAGGAAGATTAAAATCCCGCCGCAGGGCGGCTAAAAGACGACAGTCCGTCAAAATGTGGGACACTGTCAAGGGAGAACCACAACGACAACGAGGCGGGTCCTCACCGCGCAGGAGATGGCCGTGGGTCAGCCAAGTATGGCCAATGCGGAGCCGGCACAGGACTACCGAGTCCCGGCGAGAGGCCCGCATTGAGGAGCGCCACGCAGCCGTAGTCTCCTTGACAACCCGAAGCTTGTTGGGCGTGCTCAGGTTGCGCCATTCAGCATTCCAAAGCTGATGTACCCGACGGCGCAACAAGGTACGGATATCTGAAGCTGGGAGGCCGATCTCTAAGACATAGGCATTAACCGCCTGTTTGGCAAGCCCATCGGCACGTTCGTTGCCTGGGATGCCAACGTGACCCGGAGACCAAAGGAACACCACTGATCTGCCAGACTGAATAAGGGCAAAAACAGCCACTCGGATGGCCATCACCAATGGCGAACGTGGATAACACTGTTCCAGAGCACGTAAACTACTCAGGGAGTCACTACAAAGAAGGAAAGACTCACCTGAGCAGGAACGCATATGCTCGAGAGCACAGAAGATGGCCACCAGTTCTGCAGTAAGAACACTGCAGCCTTCTGGCAGAGAGAGCTGCTCAACATGGTCACCATGTACGTAGGCAAGGCCAATGCGGCCGTTTACCATCGAGCCGTCCGTATAAACAATGTCGTAGCCGGGGTGCTCAGCAACGACAGCAAGAAACTGGCGACGGAGAGCCTCGGGGGGAAGCGAGTCCTTGCGCCCGTGGGCCAAGTCTAAACGAAGACATGGCCGTGGCAGGCACCATGGAGGTGTGCGTGAATGGGCCCGAAATGGAGGTGGTAGAGGATAGGACTCAAGCTCCCCCAGGAGGGACTGCACGCGGACGGCTATTGTGTGTCCTGACCTGGGGCGCTGCTGATGGTGACGAACAGCCACAGTAGAAAAAAGTAGGCGGTAGTTGGGATGTCCTTTGGAACTATAGACGCGGGCTGCATACGCTGTCAACAGTTGCTGGCGGCGGACCCGTAGCGGGGGGACCCCGGCCTCCGCTAGAAGACTGGCTACAGGGCTGGTTCGGAAGGCTCCCGTCGCAATTCGAACCCCACAGTGGTGAATAGGGTCCAATAAGCGCAACGCTGAAGGTGCTGCAGAGCCATAAGCGAGGCACCCATAATCTATACGCGATTGCACCAAGGCTGTATAGAGCCGCAGCAGGGTGGAGCGGTCAGCTCCCCATGCGGTATGGCCCAAACATCGAAGGGCGTTGAGATGTCGCCCGCACTCCCGTTTCAGAAAACGAACATGAGGGAGCCAGGTCAGTCGGGCATCAAAAATCAGGCCGAGGAATCGGTGGGTGTCCACAACAGGAAGCAGTTGGCCGTCAAGATAGAGTTCAGGGTGGGGGTGCACCGTCCGACGCCGACAAAAGTGCATTACACGTGTTTTGCCGGCGGAAAACTGGAAGCCATGATGCTGAGCCCACATGTGTGCCTGGCGGATGGCCGCCTGGAGTCGGCGTACAGCAGCACTTGTTGTGGTGGAGCAGAAAGATATGCAAAAATCATCGGCGTACAGGGAAGGAGACACCGATGACCCCACAGCTGCAGCCAGGCCATTAATGGCCACCAAAAACAGTGAGACACTCAGCACAGACCCCTGTGGGACCCCATTTTCTTGGATATGGGGCGAACTATGGGCAACACCGACTCGGACCCGAAACGTGCGGAGTCGGAGGAAATTTGCAATGAAGATGGGAAGTGACCCTCGAAGGCCCCACTCATGCAGCGTAGCGAGGATGTGACGCCGCCATGTGGTATCGTAGGCCTTCTGAAGGTCAAAGAAAACTGCAATGAGGTGCTGACGACGGGAAAAAGCTGTCCGAACCGCTGACTCCAGGCACACCAGATTATCCGTCGTAGAACGACCCTGGCGAAATCCACCCTGCGATGGCGCCAGAAGGCCCCGTGACTCGAGCACCCAAGTCAAGCGACGTGCGACCATACGTTCGAGCAACTAGCAGAGAACGTTGGTCAGGCAGATGGGACGATAACTGTCAACCTCCAGTGGGTCCCTGCCAGGCTTCAGCACCGGTATGACGACGGCTTCCCGCCACTGGGACGGAAACTCGCCACCACCCCAAATGCGGTTGAATATCTCTAGGACATGGCGCTGAGAACCCCGCGAGAGGTGTTTCAGCATTTGTGCGTGGACACGGTCGGGACCGGGAGCCGTATCTGGGCAATTGGCCAAGGCACTAAGCAGCTCACTTTCGGTAAATGGGGCGTTGTAGGACTCCCTACGGCGTGTCGCAAAGGAGAGGCGCTGTCGCTCCACACGCTCCATGCGGGAGCGAAATGCTGCACTGTAGTTAGCAGATGCAGAGCACCTAGCGAAGTGATCAGCAAGATGTTCAGCGATCACACTCGGGTCTGTACACATAGCCCCATGGATAGAAAGCCCAGGGACGCTAACAGGAGGCTGGTGGCCATAGAGGCGCCTGATCTTAGTCCACACCTGAGATGGAGAGACACGAGAACCTAAGGTCGAGACATAACTCTCCCAACATTCTTGTTTGGCTCGTTTGATAAGCTGCCGAGCCTTGGCACGAAGTCGCTTGAAAGCGATGAGGTTGGCCACTGATGGATGCCGTTTGTGACGCTGAAGAGCTCGCCTACGTTCTCTGATTGCGGCAGCGATTTCCGGCGACCACCAGGGCACGGACCTCTGCCGGGACGAACCAGAAGAAGACGGGATTGCAGACTGAGCTGCAGAGACAATGACGTCTGTTAAATTATCGACCACCACATCAATGTTAGTGTCCGGCAAATATCGAACAGTGGCAGCAGTTGTAAATGCATCCCAGTCAGCTTTGTTAAGAGCCCAACGGGGCAAACGGCTAGGGCAATGACGCTGGGGCAGTGACAAAAAAATCGGAAAGTGGTCACTGCCACACAAGTCGTCATACACTCTCCAATGAAGAGATGGTACGAGGCCAGGGCTGCAAATAGAGAGGTCGATGGCCGAGTAGGTGCCGTGTGCCACACTGAAATGCGTGGGAGCACCTGTGTTTAAAATACAAAGGTCGAGCTGGGAGACAAGATTTTCAATCTCCCTACCTCGGCCAGTAGTCATGTCGCCACCCCACAAAGGGTTATGGGCGTTGAAATCGCCCATGATGAGGAAGGGTGGGGGGAGCTGAGCAATCAGTGCAGCTAACACGTGGCAGGGGACTGCACCATCAGGTGGAAGATAAACACTGCAGACGGTTATAGCTAGTGGTGTCCTGATCCGAACAGCCACTGCCTCCAATGGTGTTTGAAGGGGCACAGCTTCACTGTAGGCAGAGTTGATGACATGAATGGAGACGCCACCAGATGCTCTGTCATATACAGGACGATTCGTGTAAAACCCACGATAGCCACGAAGGGCTGGGGTTC
The DNA here is from genome assembly GCA_026315105.1 of Locusta migratoria. Classification (NCBI taxonomy): domain Eukaryota; kingdom Metazoa; phylum Arthropoda; class Insecta; order Orthoptera; family Acrididae; genus Locusta; species Locusta migratoria. Next base: position 207,306,229 of record CM048748.1, read on the forward strand.
GCGTTGCCGGAAGCCAGGTTTCCTGGAGGGCAACGCACAGTACATGAGAAGAGCTTAAAAGTTGTTTCAGCTCTGCTAGGTGGGAAAAATAACCGCCGCAATTCCACTGGAGGAAAGTGCTGCCTAAGGACTGGGGAGGCATGAAAGTGATTAAGAGACGCGGTGCGCCTCAGTGTCACTTGCCGCCACCCGCTGAGGGTCTGTGGTGTCCATATCCATTGCGTCTAGGGTGTCTATAAGAGCGAGGTCCTCTTTAGACGCAAGGATTTCGACCTCATTGTCTGAGTCAGAACTGGTAGCGGACGGCATCGAGGAAGCCGCCTTTGCCGCCAGCTCTTTCTCCTGAGGGACATCCTTTTTTCTCGCCCGCTCCCGCTTGGGTTTGGGCTTCGGTGCTCGAGCGCGCTTCCCAGAAGTGGCGTCGGATGTCGACGCAGATGGGGAGGCCCGGCTACCAGCAGGTACCTGAACTTTGAGCCACTGGCTGACGTTTGGCTGCGACGAAACTGGCGTTTCGGAGACCTCAAGAGACCCTTTCCGTGCAGCAGTAGGTCTACTGACATCCAGGGTGTCAGACACAGTGGGAACTGCAGGAGGTGGTGGAAGGGGCTCGTCAGGCCCTTTCCCTGAAGGAAGAGCCGGAGAAGGATGACATTTCTCCGGCAGAGGGACGGGGTTCAAAGACCCCGTTAAAGGGGGAGGCAAAAGCCTCGCAGAAGAAGGTGCGCCCCCTGGCGTCTGGGGAGCGGAGATTAACTGATGGCCCAAAGGTCCCACAGAAGGTGTGATAGGGGGTCGGGAAACCGCCCTCGATGGAGGTGATGACACTGTGGCAGCAGCATATGTAGTCATCATGGATACCGGGTGGAGTTTCTCATACTTGCGGCGGGCCTCAGAGTAAGTTACGCGATCGAGGGTCTTATATTCTATGATCTTGCGCTCCCTTTGGAAAGCGGGACAGTCCGCCGCTGCAGTTCACACAGGAAGGTGGTGGGGTACAAGGTGCGTCGGGGTGTATGGGACGGCCACAGTCACGACAAATAGGGGCTGCGTCGCAACGCGAAGACATGTGTCCAAACCGCCAGCACTTGAAACAGCGCATGGGTGGTGGGATGTACGGTCGGACATTACATCTGTATAACATCACTTTGACCTTCTCGGGCAAGGTATCGCCGTCGAAGGCCAAGATGAAGGCCCCGGTTGCCACCCTATTGTCTTTTGAACCACGAAAGACACGGCGGACAAAATGGACACCGCGTCGTTGCAGGTTTTCGCGCAACTCCTCATCCGACTGCAGCATGAGGTCACGGTGAAAAATGACTCCCTGCACGAGATTCAACGTCTTATGTGCCGTTACAGAGACAGGCACGTCGCCAAGCTTAGTGCATGTGAGCAGAGCACGGGATTGTGCAGGGGACTCTTTTTGTATAAGAATCGATCCGTCTCGCATCTTAGAAATTCCCGCAACCTCACCGAACTTGTCCTCAATATGTTCAACAAAGAACATGGGCTTGGTTGCCTGGAAGGATCCCCCATCTGTCCTAGTACATACCAGAAATTTCGGGACATACGACTCATTATGTCGATCCCCACGTTCCCGCCAAGAAGAAGTCAGGGAAGGAAACGATGAGGGATCATAAGTAACTGCATTGTACTTTCCACGCTTAGAGACACCTGTCTGACCAGGATTTTGGTGGCTGGATTTGTTTCGCTTCATCGCGAATCATCCGCCCCGATGCCACCCACTCCGAACAGGGGCTCTCCTCATGGGCGCCACCCAGCCACTGCAACGTCACCTGGCAGGATGACCGTTGCCGGGAGTCCTGATGCTCCACGGTGACAAGCATCTACTCCTAGGCCTGCATGAGGAGCTTACAGCTCTGGCATCGGTAGAGCGATCCCTGCGTTGTCAGGGGGCTACAGCCAAGAGGGTACATGACGACCCCACCACAACGGACTGGCTACCGTGTTGGCTTTCTGGCGCTATGTGAACCATCATAATCGAGAGTGCTGAGATATCGGTGCACAATGGACGCGACTTGCATGAAAAAGAGATGGCATGCCCGATGGCAGAATAGAAGCTGCAGTCGCAAGTCCATTCCATGATGGGTGCGTAGGATGGCATGGCACGAGAATTACATGTAGCACCACGTAAGGTGTCCTTCCCCAAATGGTTCGCTCTTCTGAAAAAATTTTGAAAAATGGAGGGTCAAACCCAAGTAGGGGACCACAGACGGAAAGCCGAAAAGTATGAAGACTCCTTTTAGTCGCCTCTTACGACAGGCAGGAATACCGCGGGCCTATTCTTACCCCCGAACCCGCAGGGGGGACTACATTGAGGAAGTGGCTACTTGGGTACTGGAGTGCGCATGGTTTTTTTTTTTTTTTTTTTTTTTTTTTAGGCTAGGCGCTAACACTGATGAGCACTCGCCTGTCAACATTCAGACAGCGAATTCAAAATATTAGTCGCGAACTTTCAAAGTATTAAAAACAAAGTTCCCGAATATGCCGCACTGCATGGAAATTATTGTGCTTAGATAGTTTTAGGCACCGAAAGCTGGCTAAATCATGATGTGGCAAGTTCAGAAATATTTACCGAGGCATGGAATGTATATCGGAAAGATAGATCTGATACAACTGGAGGAGGAGTGTTCATCGCTGTGGACAAAGATATTGTTTCTACTGAGATCGAGGTTGAAAGTAACTGTGAAGGTATCTGGGCACGTATAACAGATCTGAAAGAAGTAAAGGTAATAGTTGGGCGTTTTTACCGGCCCCCCAGTGCTGCTTTAGCCTTTTTAGAGCCATCAAAGAAAGTCTACACCAGGTAGTGCCTAGGTATCCGGGCCATGTAATATTAGTCGGGGGAGACTTCAACCTTAAGAGTATAGACTGGGACCTCTATAATTACATTTCAGGCGGTACAGACAAGAAGTCTTGCGAGCAGTTTCTCCGAAAACTGTCTTGAGCAGTTAAACCGGCAACTCACGCGCAATGGAAATATTTTAGACCTTACAGCTACGATCAGGCCTGACCTTATTAACGATGTATGTGTAGAGACAGGAATTAGTGATCATGATATCGTCATAGCGTCGATGGTGATCAAAGTTCATAAACCAATCAAGAAGGCTAGGAGCGTGTTTTTGTTGGGAAGAGCCGATAAGCAATTGTTAGGATAACACTTGGAAGATAAATGGGCATCGTTTAGTTCCGATACTATGGATGTAGAGGAATGGTGGACTAAATTTAAATGCATTGTACATTGTTAGAGAAATATGTGCCTGTAAAGTCGATTAAAGATGGAAAAGATCCACCGTGGTATACTAATAATATTAGAAAGCTACTGAGAAAGCAAAGACTGTTGCACTCTCGGTTCAAAAAAGAACACGCAAATGATGACAGGCGGCAGAAGTTAGTACAGATTCTTGAGTCTATAAAAAAGCCGATGCGCGAAGCATACCACAGCCATACCTTAGCAAAAGATTTTTCCGAGAACCCGAAAAAATTCTGGTCCTATGTAAAATCGATAAGCGGGTCAAAGCCTACTATCCAGTCACTAGTTGATCATTCCGGGGCAGTAATAGAAGAAAGCAAACGGAAAGCTGAAGTTCTAAATTTAACCTTTACGAAATGTACCATCATTTTATCAAAGAACTACTTCCGAAATGGAGCACATAGTAATAGGTACTTTTGGTGTAGAGAAGCAGCTGAGAGAGCTAAATACGAAAAACTCTGCTGGTCCGGATGGAACACCAGTTCGGTTTTACAAAGAGTATTCTGCAGCATTGGCCCCATACTTAGCTTGCATTTATCGCGAATCTTTAATTCGGCGCAAAGTTCCTAGTGATTGGGAAAAAAAAAAAAAAAAAAAAAACCGCAGATGACTTCCGTTTATAAGAAAGCAAAGAGAACTGACACACATAATTACAGGCCAATATCTTTGACGTTTCCCGTAGAATTTCGGAGCATATTATCTGTTCGAATATAGTAAATTTCCTTGAGAGGGAAAAACTTTTTTCTACGAAGCAGCACGGGTTCAGGAAACATCGTTTATGTGAATCTCAGCATGCATTTTTCTCACATGACATCTTGCGAGCCATGCATGAATGGCAAGAGGCGGATTGTGTTTTTCTCGACTTCAAAAAGGCGTTTGAGGTGGTGCCACACTGCAGACTGCTAATGAAGATACGAGCTTATGGAATAGGTTCACAGATTTGTGACTGGCTGGAAGACTTCCTAAGTAATAGAACGCAGTACGTTGTTCCCGACGGCGAGTGATCATCAGAGACGAGTGTATCGTTAGGCGTGCCCCAGGGGAGTGTGATAGGACCGCTACTATTTTCTATCTATATAAATGATCTGATGGACAGAGTAAGTTGTAATTTGCGACTGTTTGCTGATGATGCTGTGGTGTAAGGGAGGGTGTCGTTTTTAACTGACTGTAATACCATACAGGATGACTTAGACAAAATTTCTAGTTGGCGCGAAGAATGGCAGCTAGCTCTCAATGTAGAAAAATGTAAGGTGATGCGCATGAGTATGAAAAAAATCCCATAATGCTCTATTACAGCATTATTAGTGAGGTTCTTGATGCAGTCGCGTCGTTCAAACATCTAAGCGTAACACTGCAGAGCGATATGAAATGGAACGAACATCTAAGGACAGTTGTAAGGCGGGCAGTCGATTTAGGTTTATTGGGAGAATTTTGGGAAGATGTACTTTTCTGTACACGAGACCGAGTATAAAACGCTTGTACGACCGCGTCTTGAGTATTGGTCAAGTGTCTGGAACCCGCAGCAGATCAGTTTAAAGGAAGACATAGAAATAGTTCAGAATAGTTCAGAGGCGAGCAGCTAGATTTATTAGTGGTAGGTTCGACCAATGCGCAAGTGTCACGGAAATGCTCCGATAACTCAATTGGGGATCGCTGGAGGAAAGACGACGTTCTTTGCGTGAATTTCTGTTGAGGAAATTTAGAGCCTCGGAATTTGAAGCCGAGTGTTATACGATCTTGCTGCCACCTACTCACATTTCGCGTAGTGATCACAGTGACAAGATTAGAGAAATTAGGGCTCGTACGGAGGCATATTGACATTCTGTTTTTCCTCGTTCCATTTGGGAGTGGAATAGGAAGGGAAATGCATAGTAGTGGTACAGTGAACGCTCCGCCATGCACCTTACGGTGGATTGCGGAGTATATATGTTGTTGCAGATGATCGACTCACCAAAATGCTTCCTATGCACTAAGCGTCAGAGCCGTTTAATTGATGTATAGCCGTCTGATTGCCTATACAACTATCAGTGGCGTACGGTGGCCCCCATGTAAAGAAACTATTAACATAAGTAAACCACCACCTCGCTGCACCCTAAGACGTTTCGTCTGAACAGACGTATTCCAGAAATGTGCCCGACGATTGTCTAGTTGAAGGCGGATGCAAGTCTCATCTGTGAATAGCATTTAATGCCAATCGACGAGTCCATAAGCAGCGGTCATCAGCTGGTGTCGCTTTAGTCGGCCAGTGCATGGCAAGTCGTCGGCAGTTCGTGTACCTCTATACCTTTTCCACGTTCGAACAACATTGCTTTGGTTTACTCGGAGAAGTCTGGAAATTTCGTTTCATGAGAGTCCCTCCTGACACAAAGTGACTATGTGGATACGATCAAACGAGCGAGCTATTTTCGTTTACTCGTCTGCTCTTCAGTTTTAACTCTTACCTCTGTTGCTTGCTTTTGTACTGCCACGTCGGGGTGGTCAAGGGCATTGAGGCGCTATGCTCAAATGCGCGAGGTCGTTCCCCTTCAGGGAATTCGCGTTCCCCCTCGGACATGGATGTTTGTATATAAAGAACAGTCTAGAATGCATTTTTTTAAATATTTTTTTCGACTCTTTTCGGTCATATTTAAACCATCTTCTGGAAATTAAGCTCCATTGATGTTGTGGAGCCGGCAGGAGACGCACTAGAAGGCTCCACAACATTAATGGAGCTTATTTTCCTGAAGATGGTTTAAATAAGACCGAAAGTAGTCAAAAAATTAAAAAGAATTGCACTCTAGACTGTTCCCATAAGTGGAACAAAAATGTTTCCAAAAATATGTTGTCATATATTGATTTTACTGTTGGAATTGTTGAGAGGCTGTGTGAGCCACAGAGACGCACTCCAGGCTGAGAAATAGAGACCATTGCAGATAACAGGCTAAAACAGACACGTATATCTTACGAGATGTAGGCGCTAAAGAAATCTCCTAGCGAACTGCTGATGCTCTCGGCCACCGTCCCAGGGTGGAGGTTACCTTTCGGAGAAGGTGGGCGTAACTTCATATAGCGTCTAGACGCTGTTGTAAGACGTAACATTAGTACTTGGTGGCCAAAAGGCACGTTTTAATGTACGTAGCAAAGTTGATACCAGTCACTTGGGAACAGCAACGTCAGTGGTTCCACGAGGCTAGAGTGAGAGGGTAAAGAAGAAAAACTGCAAGTTAACAGCTCCCCTGAGGCGTAGCCTAAGGCGGAGCCTAGGGTGTGGCCATCTGACTAAAACATTGTTGTTGTTGCCCATATTGGGTAGCGTCGTGGCGTTTTACTTTCAGCTGAACAATGTTGCTACCAAGTATGGATTTTGTTAGTGCACAAACAAGCCACTTCCCCACGTGGGGAATGGCAGAAAGGACAGGGCTGAAACGTGGTTCGCTAAAGAGACTCTGAGAGAGGGCAAACCACAATTTAGATTGGTTGAACCAAGCAGCGGCCAATACAAAATTGTTATCTGTCGGAAAGTGGGGAAAAGAGGTGCGCCCACACCGGCCGTTAAAACCCCCGGTTTTTGGATCAAGAGGGGAGTTCTCAGTCAGACGAGTCGGGCGCCAGCCCGTGACTATCGCCGTCGGCCTCGGGGTGCTCCATGACAGTCTGTTTCTCGCGGGGAGTGCGTATGTCTAGGGGATGCTGCTAGGGAACGTAATTACTGGCTTCTGTTGTGGCAAACGATTTCGACTTGTTATTTTTTAAAATAACTAACCCCAGTGTAGTAGACTTAGTACGGGATGCAATAAATTCAATGCAAGGTACCTAGGAGTTCCATAAAGTTTCCTAAACAAGTATCCTCTCGAGTCCCGAAATCCGCATCTCTAGTATATGCCTGTACTGTCTCTCTGGAATCACTCCTTTCCGCTCGGGATATACAGACTGACCTTGCTACCTCTTCCCTCTTTCCTATGTAGGACACGACAATGTGATGGATGTTTGTGCTGTCTTTAGTATTAGTTAGTTCATAAGTAGTTAGTAAGTTTAGGGACTGATGACTCCGCACTTAAGTCCCATAAGCTTATCAAACATTTTGTATTCAGCAGGCCCATTCTCTCGTTTTTCCCTATTCAGAATCTTGTAGTCTGATAGCTATGTATTTGCGCATCCTTTACCGCGACAGTCGTTTTAATTACTCTCACGTGCGAAATTTCTTAGCTTTTTCCTTCTTACGTGAGAGGCGTGCTTCTTGGCGCTGTTATTTTTTTGTTTGGGACAGGGGGACCAAACTGCTAAGTTCATCAGTTCTCCATTGGGGTGGGGGAGGAGTGAGAATAGGAAAGGAGGAGAAGGGAAAGAAAATGCAGTTCAGATAGGAAAGAAGGAAGAAAGATTGCATTAGCTCGGGCACCATGCTCGCCAAACACGTACTCACGAAAGAGCCGTGAGCCATCTTGGAGCAGTTCTCGCGTTTACGTTCTTACCTACCGTAGAGTCCTACATGAATCTTTACAGTCGTTAAGGTCATGGATAGAGATTGTTACTGCTGTGTGTGTGTGGATGCCACGCTACCAGCTTGAGGCGGTGTTAACGTCAGTTGCACAGCTGCAAGGTGCGGTCCAGGGGCACTGATGTTGCGAGATATTCGTGGAAAACCAGCGGACGTCCGAGGTGTCCATTGATCGTCCTACGGCGGCCACCAGCTCCATTGCTGCTCTCAATGAGGCAGACACCTCATCTGTGGTCGCGTGGGAGGTCACCCAGTGCATTGCAGGCATTTCGTGAGGCCTCCCCAGATCGTCTTACCAATTGATACAGGCACTATCCGAGCCAGACATTGTCCCTGAGCTGGATGGTTTCGCTCGTATTGTGGTTACCACTCAGCCTGCAATATGCGGGATCGCAGAGGCTGGAATTGCTTGTAGCAGGGAGCTTAGGCAGGTAATGGAGCTACCAGGGAAGGGAAGAAGGCCAGTGTGAACTCCATGTGCATATGGGACGGAATCATTACCGATGTGGATGGGTCCTTCCAGATGCCATGAAAGTGCATGGTGCAGCCAGCTGCAAACATGTGTGTCGCTGTGAATCGGAAGAGTTTCTCTTCGGTTTTGAGATCCTATCTGTAACGGTAAAGAGTGTCAGTTCCAAGATGAAGGCAGAAATTACCATCAGCAGCATAGTTGACAGGACCAACTGCGGTACAGAGCCGAGTGGAGGATCTGAATCAGACGCTCAGACGGTTCTGTGAGCGAGAATGCTTCAGATTCCTCGATGTAAGCTGACGTTTTAATGTGGGTGATGATCTCTACTATGTGTGCGAGTTTTGTCGACTGCGACAGTACTCGGAATGCAAATTCCCCATTTGTTCCAATATTTTGAATTAATTCTTTAATTGCAGATATCAAACTCATATATTTTGGTAATTAATTTTGGGCCGCCACCATTTTTATGAAAACATGGAAAATTATTAGTTTTTTTATTGACCTTACTTTCTCGGTAAATTATTGTATAAATTCCTAACCAATATCACAATGACAGGTATCATCAATGAAGAGATAATTTACTTGGTAACATCTGTTTGCGCCTACAAAATTATGAATGATTGGGAAACACTGAGTTGAATGAAGAAATTATCAAATTAAATTTTTATTACCATAAGCATTTCACCCTGTCAAATGACAAAGCTAACGGAAGTGACACAAACTTTGAAATAAAACTAGATCCTGTACGCAACCATCAAAAATAATTGACAACATATAGTTTCATTGGCTATACATTTACATAAACAAACGACTGACTGAGTCAAGGAAGAAGAAAAGCTATTGAGGAAGAATAATTCGCAAAACTACTACCGCAGATACACAAACTCAAAGGGAAGATGAAGTTTCCCAAAAGATATTGTTTTCTTACTTCGTTCTGTGAAGCAGAAACGATTAACAGACTCTATTCGTATTTTTTTCTGACTCTACGAAGCTGCCAGATACGCGAATGCGCAGAGCTGTCTGAGTTGGAGTGGACGTTTTAGCCTCACGTGGTACGTGTTTTTATTTGTGACGGGTTCTTAAAAGCCTTAAAAGCTGCTACAGTTCCCGGGTTCGACTATTTCATATTTATGTTTCATAGTCAGATGTAAGGTAAGTATCTAATTTCATCGCGTAAAACTCTTTTGAACATCGTCAGCTGGTTCGTCCGTGAGAATTTGACTAGAAGTGGTGCGAAAAACGTATTGTCAGAACAAGTACCAAATACTAAGAGAAGCGCAAAGGACTTGGCGGAAGCAGATACATTGGAGGTTTGCGTATAAAATCTGTGAATGGGTTTCCTCTGTCTAAGTTTGAGCCAAAGGTGCCACTTCTTAAATTGTACTTCTACATCTACATCTACATAGATACTCTGCAAATCACATTTAAGTGCCTGGCAGAGGGTTCATTAACCACTTTCATAACTCTTCTTTACCGTTCCATTCTCTAATAGCGCGCGGGAAGAAAGAACACCTAAATCGTTCCGTTTTCGATCTGATTTCTCTTATCTTATTGGGATGGTCATCTCTTCCTAAGTAGGTGGGAGCTAGCAAAATATTTTCACATTCAGAAGTAAAAGTCAGAGATTGAAACTTCGCAAACAGATCACGCCGCAATGAATAACGTCTTTCTTTTAATGATTTCCACCGTAATTTGTGCACCATTTTCGGGACGCTTTGCCCCCGTAACGTGATAAAACAATACGAGCTGATCTTCTCTGAACCTTCTCAATATCTTCCGTCAGTCCCACCTGGTGATGGACCCACAATGGGCAACAGTACTCCAGGAGAGGACGCACAAGTGTGATGTAGGCAGTCTCTTTGGTGGAGCAGGTATGTGAATCATCGATGCGTTCTGTCAATGAAACGTAATCTTTGGTTCGCCTTCCGCACAATATTTTCTGTGTGTTCTCTCCAGTCTAAGTTGTTCGTAATTGTAACTGCTAGGTATTTGGTAGAATTTACTACCTTAAGGTTTGACTGATTTATCGCGTAATTGAAGTTCAGCGGATTTCTTTTAGTGGCCATATGTAGTACTTAGCACTTTTCTTTATTTAGTGTAAATTGAAAATTTTCGCACCATGTAGAAATTTTGTATAAATCGCTTTGCAATTGCTTTTCATCCTCTGTTGACTTCACTTAACGATAAACGGCAGCATCATCTGAAAACAGTCTAAGGGAGCTATTCAGATTGTCTTCTAAATTGTTTATGAACACAAGGAAGAGTAGGGGACCTATAACGCTTCCCTGAGGAACGCCATATATCACTTCTGATTTACTCGATGACTTACGGTCAATTACTATGAACTGAACTGTGTCCTTTCTGATAGGAAATCGTGAATACAATCATACAATTGGGGAGATATTCCATAAGCACGCAATTTCATTAGACGCCGCTTGTGGGGTACAGTGTCAAAAGCCTTCCGGTAATTCAGAAATATGGAATCGATTTGAGATCCCTTGGCGTTGGCACTTAACACTTCATGTAAATAAAGCAAAAAGACAACGCTACACAGTAATGAAATGCTAGACCGCTAGTCTATGGTACTGGCATGTATTTTTCTATTAAACAATGTAATATGGTATTATGTATAAAGATATCGTTCGAACAGTGAACAGAGAGGAGAAAGGGGAATTATTTCATATTCAGATATAAAAGCGTTGTGACGACCAAAGTTGTTAGAATGGCTGGTGGCTTTGAAATTTCGCACCCTGCCGTAGGTAGAATTTGTGAGCCTTTGCAGAGCGGTTTGTCGGTTCCACCAGTTATGAGCGCACCAGAAGCCAACATCTCTGGCAGGCTCGGAGCTCAGCCGGCAGTGCATTCAGCGCGGCATCAAGAATTAATGGAATAAATGACAGCGGAGGCCATCAAATATCCAGCAGCCGGCGCGAGGCCGCCTAACGAGAGCCCCACAATGCCCGAGGTCGATACACGCGCAGCTCACCAGCTGAGCTGAGCCCAGGCCGACGGAAGGAAGGAAGGAAGCTTAGGGTTTAACGTCCCGTCGACAGCTTGGAGTTACAGGTAACGCTGGGGAAGGAGATCGGCCGTATCCTTTGAAAGGAACCACCCCGTCATTTGCCTGGAGAGATTTAGGGAAATCACACCTGTATCTGGATGGTGGGATGTGGATTTGAACCACCGTCCTCCCGAAAGCGAGTCCAGGGCGTTACCCTCTTCAGGCACAACGGTCCAGCTGGCGCAGTTGTAACATACTGCGCTCGCAATCTGGAGAACGGCGGTTCAAATCCGTCACCCGTCATCCTGAATTTTGTTTCTCACTATGTTCCTAAATCAATCGAAGCAAATGCCGGGATGTTTCCTTTCAAAGACCAAAGCTGATTTCCTTCCCCATTTCTGACAAATGAACTAAAGACCTGATGTAAATTATGATCGATGTGTAATTTTTGCTCAAAATGTTCAAATGTTTGTTAAGCTTAAGGGACTTAACTACGGGGTCATCAGTCCCTAAACTTACAAACTACGTATGAACTACCTACAACTAAGGACGGCACAAATATCCATGCCAGAGGGGGGATTCGAACCCCCGACCGTAGTGACCGTGCAGACCGTGACTGAAGCGCCTCAGTCCCCTCGGCCACCGCGGCCGGCAAAGTGTCATTTTTTTTCCATTTCGAAGCCGAATTATGATTTATGGGCTAAGGCAGTTGTGGTACATTCTGATCTAAGTGCCAAAGGCATTCATTGCACAAATGCGTGTAACCAGAATAATTGCTGCAGCCCACCCAAGATCACCCTGCAGACACTTATTTAGGGATCTTCACTGTAGCGTTATAATATAAATATTCACTCATGAAATTAGTTATTAACAATCTGACCCAATTCAAAAGGAGTAGCAGTGTGCATAGTTAAAATACTAGGAAAAAGGGTGATATTCACTATTCAAGATTAACTCTAACTTTGGCACATAAAGGGGTGAATTATGCTGCCACAAAAGTCTTCGGTTACTTACCAAGTAGCATGAAAAGTCTGACAGATAGCCAACTACTATTTAAAAAGAAATTAAATGAATTTCTGAATGGCAACTCCTTCTACAATTTAGATGAATTTTTAGATGAAACATAAAATAAGAAAATTAAAATAAAAAAAAGTATAATGAAAAAAATTAAAAAAAATGGAAATAAAAAATCCGTAAATATTTGATTGTCATGTATACACAACATTTACTAAAATGTCGTATATATGATCTATGGAACAAGTATTAATCTAATCTAATCTAACCTCAATTCATCTCCAACAGAATGTGTGAGCTGTATGAGCACGGCAGGAAATTGTGATTATGATCTAAATGCCGTGTGCGCGCAAACGTCATTGGTGTGTTCTTAGCTTCATTATTGTTTTGTTTTGAGATTGTGTTTACCTGATAAGTGAAGTAACAGTGTGTTAAATATTGTTTTAATGTAACTTGTTCATTTATAATGAGTGAAGCAGGGAGAAGAAAGAATTTCTGGAGAAAGGAAGAAACTAAGGAAAAGAAGGGAGGAATATACTACTAAAAAGAATGTTGTGGTTTCATCCAAGACACACCTACCTCAAAATGTAAAGTGTTAATTGTAAATATGACTAATAGCTACCACTGCTTGAAGATTTTTACTAAGCTGATTTCTGAAAGCAACAAAACTCCCTCTTATGCCTATACAGCAGACGCCATGGGCAATAGAACAATCGTAATGAAAGTTAGCGACAGCTACTGTTGTTTATGCGTTTTCTAATCGGAAATCGTCCAGATCTGCCGGCCAACTTTTCAAGAGCTTGTTTTCTTTTGGAGATTTAAAAAATAAAAATCTTTAAAATGGAATGAGATTTAATAAAGATATAATTTTTACAATGTGTATTTAGGGGTAATTTAAATGATTTTCTTTAATATGGAGTGTTTACGATATATAAAGTCGGTCTCGTGAAAAGAATAATTATTTCAAAACTTTTTAAAAGGCGTTTAGATAATTTACTTCAGGTCTTCTTTTACTATCCGAGCATGTGCTCCAATGACCACCATGTCGACTGTATTTTAAACCCAAATCATCATTCTTTTTTCTCGTTCATTAGCAATACATTGCATATTTCAAAGTCTATTTCTCTATTAAGAGATGTATGCTCCCGACGGACAACAAAAATAATTGAATATCTGCATTAGTGAACGACTATCCCGGGGCAGGGTCCTCACCTGTTCCACGACAACTAAGTGATAGCTTCTAGGACGAATTTTTTTCTTTATTTTTTTTTTTTTCCAAATATACGCGACCGAGTGCTGTCTTACTACCAATTGAATTTTCTGTTCGTTATCCGCCGATCAGCATACATGAATTGATCAAGACTTTTTCATTGATAAAGACGTTCAAGGTATGTCAGCTGTTCGAGGTCAACTGGGCCTTGGGTTGTCACGCACACCCTTTCTTACCTCCTTGAAAATGCCGTAGTCATTTTCTCACATTGCCTACATCTATTGTGTCCTCTCCATACACTTTTATCAAGCGTCGATGGATTTCAGTCAGCGCAGTTTCTTCAACACTGAAGAATGCTCATTGCTGTTTCAAATGCGTATCCATATGAAATTCCATATTGGAAAACTTCTTTTGGCGCAAACTATAGCAGAACACGGGAACTGCCTGAAAATGAAAGAGGAAGGTTCAAGAATTACCATTACACCAACGACATCTATCGCAGACATCCAAGTTCACCACAAAAAATTTAGGTGTTACTTTGGGAACAACCTTCGTACTTCCGAGTGGCGGGTATAAAAAATTTGGCACAAAATAGTATCACGTGAAATTACCGTATTAGTTGAGAATCGGTAGACACTTGACTGGGTGCTAATTCGGAACTAATAGTTACTCACATTCCAACCTGTTGCGGTACCAGCGTGTTAAACAATGTCTGTGATGCGTTCCTCTCTGTGAAGTCGTGAGATGAGACCGTAAATGCAATTGCGTATAACTAAAGCCTGTTGATGGCAGGAGTGAAAGGCGACACATTCAAAGGACATCGAATGTGAGTCTAACCTCGTTTAGTTGCCCTTCAGTTGTTCTCTCGGACATCAATCACATTCGTACTGTGGTGAATGACGACAGAATTGATGACCACGCACAAGTTGGGTCTATTGCAACGTAAATGGATAACATCCGTGCAACCCCTAATGCTACTGGAGAGCGGTTTACCATAGCTTTCCTAACATGATTTACGGTCTTATTAGTCCGCTTCGTAACACGCCTTAAGCTTTTTTTAACTCGAGTAACAGTTCTGTTGGGACCGCACCAGAATGTGTATACTGACTGTTTGCAAATTTCTATTACTAACGCCGAGACCTTGTAGAGGGGAGTGAGTACATTATATTTTCATAAGAAACCCATGTCCGGAAATGTCATACAGGGACGCTGCGCGCATATCTTTGCCGATGACACGATGAAAAAAATCTTTTCTTCTGCGAGTTGATTTTGGAGAAGACGGCCCGTAAGATATGCGTATTAGAGCCCATGTGTATTCGACTTTTATATTGGTGTTTTGGAAAGCCAATAGCATACAGCATAAAAAATTTGTTTCATGGGATCAAACATAGTGGTGTTAGCGACACTAGGTGCTATTTTCGAACATCTTCGTGTGGAACTGGACAGCATTTCCTCTACTACGGGTCCAGCATCGTACCCGATCTCCAAATGCCGTAATTGCTTAGTGATGTAGGTTTTTTTTTTTTTTTTTTTTTGCCGTACAGGTGATTTAGGGATAAACAGTTCCATCATCTTTGGCCACCAGGCGAAAAACTAGCTCTGTGAGTACGAGATGGACGGGAAATTCAAATGAGTGAAAAAGGAGTAGTGGTTTTATTATTAACCCAAACTTGACAGTTTGTTCAATAATAGCACCAGAAACATCGACGAGAATTTACCTCTGCTGGCCAATACTTTGAACAAATTTTTCCCTTGTAAATCAGCTTCACATTAACGCGTTAGAAAATCTACATATTTTCGAAATCAGTTACAGCTCATACTAAATCTTTGTGAGAAGCTGTAATGTACTTATAGCCACCTTGTAAATAGCTCTATGGACGAAATTCAATTGAAATCTGTTGTTTTCTTCTTCTTTTCTTTTCTGACACCTTTTTTCTGTATGATATCTGCTGATATTACTGATTAAACAGAACAAAGATCCATCCAACAATGGGAACCATAGGAAAATGCATCCAATTGTATGAAATATTTTTTGTTTTGTTTCTTCCTTTAGTTAATCGTCATTAAAAATGTTCGTAAATCTAAGGGACTTAACTACGTTGGTCATCAGTCCCTAGGCTTACGAACTACTTACACTAACTTAAAGTAACTTATGCTAAGAACAAAACAAACACCCATGCCTGAGGAAGGACTCCAATCCCCGACGGCGAACTGCCGCGCGCACCGCAGCAAAAATGTTCAGATGTTTGTAATTCTCGTGGGACCACACTACGATGGTCTTCTCTCCCTAAACTTGCAAACTACTTAAACTATGGTAAACTAACCTAAGGACAACACACACATCCATGCCCGAGGGAGGATTCGAACCTCCGACGCGGGAGGCCGCGCTATCCGTAACATGGCGCTCCAGACCGCTCGGCGCACCAGCTGGACGCCATAGTAAAAACGGCTATTCTGTCGCTGCTAATCGCCATTATATTTTTCCATCAAATAGGTCAGCACCCAGCACCTCTTAACTCCCTCTGCCACTAACTTTTTTATTTCTATATCTTTCAGTGCAGTTTTTGGAATACTTCTGACCGCCTGCCTCCCTTTGATTGAAGGAAATTTTTTGTTGTTGTTTCCTTTACTTGTGAGGACATTCCAGCATTCTTAGCCTTTTTAATCACTGAACTGTTTCAATTCTTCTTCACAAACGCCATTCATACCTCTTCTCATTGCGTTCAGATTCCCAATTCATGTGTAGCTACTCTCTAAATAAAGTAGTTTGTAAATCTACTTCTGGTATTAACTACTTTCTACGAATTCAAAATATTCTAATATGTCGACCGTTGCAGGGCACTGTAATAAATTCAACGGCGGAGTTTAAAATAGGTGCTGCAGCGGAATTCTAACCCGATTTCCTACTTCGGACCAGCGGTCTCCTTAAATAGGTTGACACGACCGCCCCCCCCCCCCTTCGCAAATTCTCAACTTACTGCCTCGTAGTTCCTCTTGATCGCAGCAAAATTGTATTCCAGTAAGGTATTGAGCGTATTAATGCATCTGTCCGAAAGAACGGACACTGTATCTATGACTGCTTATATATATCTCTAACAGGCAATTGACATTATCATGCAGATGCGCAAATATGCATTATAGTCTGTGAGCAAGAGGAACTAATGGGCAGGGGGCACTGCTATCGTAGATAATTTGGACAGGACGAACAGCGTATCTGGATAGTCTAACTGGGCCGACACGGAAAATCTGGCTTCGAATCCCAACCCAGTACATATTTATAACTGACATTGAATTTATTTCAATCCCTTTAACGGTCGAGGTGTTCGAATATTTAGAATTAGTAAATATATGACAGTTAATGTCAATCAAAGTCCGAATGCCTCTTATGACATTTGAACTATTTCCAAACACATTTACGTTGTTCTTCTAATCGTCTGCTTCAAGTCATGTGCATAAAAACTGCAAGCTCATGGAGGATCACAGATAGCGAGGGTATACTTACTGTGCTTATACGGTTTAGTTAGATGACTATATGATTACATTTGTAGATCATCTGCAGGTTTACTGGGCGTATATTTTAGTACTCGTAATTTATTCTCTGAGAGCCAGTTATTGCTATTTTTAAGCTGGTTTTCATCCCATTTGAAGGTTTTTAAGCTTCGTCCACTAAAGACACATCAGGAATTGAGAAAAAATCTGTTGTCAATAAAGTAAAGTTTGTCCATTCACTCCGCTCTTCCCTGGATACACCAACACGATTTCGAATACCAGTGGGCCTACAAAGGCATTTTGAAAGTAATCAACTTCATAGATTGTACCATAAAAACGCCATTGATCTTACCTGTAACAAGTCTTATATGACCCAACTCATTACATTATACTTCTACAATTTCTTATGTGGAATAGAAGGTGTAAAAGCGTGTTGGAGGAAGTATGCGGTACACATTTTATGGATCAATTGAAGTTCGGGATACGACCCGTCGGCTTTGAGCAATTACGTCATATCTGCGATAAAGACGATTGTTTGTTTAAAAGCAGAACATAGATTACAGTTAAGATTTTGTGGTTAAAAAGTGATGTGTAGCGTCTCTCTGATAGTGAGGTAGGTTAACAGAGGTTTTTATTTATTTATTGTTTCTTTTATTTATTTTTATTGTTTTTTTCCGCAAGTGTGTTCCGTAGGCGCGAATTTTTGAGATGAGATGGTCATCGATGGTACATTTTATTGTGGTAGTCTGTAATTTACGAGGATAATCACAGATTATTTAATATATTCAGTACATACGTATTACGATATTATCTCGTATGTTTATATTCGTTGATAGTGTTTGTTTTGCTAGTTGGTATATCTAAGCGAGACTCAGACATGCGTCATTGGCCAAAGCCTTCGGTTTCTATCACGGTCTTCAATTATGCCCATTTTATGATGCCCCAAAGAAGACAAAGTTATTCATGTTAATCTTCAAAATGTATTATTATGCACTTTACAAGCAAACAAGAAAAGTAACACCGTATGACACCAATACCAGTCAATAATGTCGGAATCTATCAACTTGTACAAATACCTGCCTTTACAAATTCTAAGAATATGAAATGAAACGATCACATCAGTCTGACACGGATAAACCGATCTGTTTTAAATGCTCTTCTGAGTTGTATTGTTTGTTTGGAATTGTGACTGCATTATTTTTGTGATGCGAGTGGGTGAATTGAATGTCGCTAACAAAGTTAAAAACGACCTTCATAGTGAACATCACAATTCCAGACTAGTCTACAGATAATAATGCAAAACTATGACGGCATTAAAGGTTTTATAATAGTTTGCGCAGAAAAATAATAAATGAGTACACCGTTTTGTAAGAATTTTTATATACTGCCCAACGAAGAATACGAATTTAGGCATTCCATCAGTTGCTTATAAATGAGTTCATGTAAATTCTGGCATGATTTAGCCTCTAAAATTGTCTCCATTTTCCTGATTTCGTGTTTTTCTTGCTTAGAGGCAGATGTTTAAATTTCATTTAACGCTGCTGCCCCAGAGAAAAATTAAAAAGTTTGCCTTCACTGTCAATGTAAATATTATTCTGAATCCGGCTCATTTTGAAACGAAACTTTCTCTTTCTATCAAAACATTTAAGCATTCATACAAAAATTGTTTCTTGCTGTTTCATACAGGCAATTTCATACATTTAATCAGTTATTTTTCTTATTATTTTCGAAAGCATATTTTTTATCACGCAAAAAGGTAACCATGGCGAGTATTCTATAGCGTACCCAAAAACAGTACTTTTATAAATCACACAAATAACATTATGAAATATTAAAATAACAGGGAAGCCGCAGTTGTAAAACAACGTGTTCCACCCGACCATGTTCACGTGAGCTAGATTTTTTTTCTTGCAGGGGTCACATTCCGGATCGGTTATTTCAAGTATAAGAAGAGTCGCGCATCTAAAATTCACAACAACATCGCGTTTTTTATTAGTTTAGAAACAAAATACCTTAACTTCTGAGCAGCTTGAGGGTAACATATTTTTCGTATCTGAACAAATTTTTAACTAACCAGTTAGTTGGAAAGGTCTTTTTACGCTGCATTAGTTTATAAGAAATAAGCTGAACTACAAATTGCAGCAAACATTCACTTTTATTGTTTCTACTTCCACAGCTAATTTCTGGAGACTGTACTTTTTTATCATATGGATTTATGTTAATGAATAACTACTTGTGAATTAGGGCATAAACCTCAGAAACCTCTCTGGCAGGAGGCATGCTTAAGTAGTCCTTGCAGGGGCGGTGATCACTGCGTCCCCAGTGGTGTAGTGGTCAGCGCAACTGCCTAGAAAGGGGGAGACCTGGGTTCGAATCCCGGCTGGGTACACATTTTCAGCTTTGCCCATTCGCAGTTCATGTCATACATTCTGTGAAAATCAAAGAATAACAACTGCAGGATCAGAAGTGACATCTTTTCTTTCGGAATAGACGCCACGTGTATATACATAATATTCCAGTTACGGACGCCGCGGCCGAGCGCATTGAGGCGCTATTTTACGATGTGTGAGGCCGTTCCCAGTCGATGGTTCGAATCCTCCCCCTCTCGTGCATGGATGTTTGTGCCGTCATTAGTAAAAGCTAGTTCATAAGTAGTTTGTAAGTTGAGTTAAATCCCATAAGTTTTACAAACATATGAACATTTAATGCAAACGTAGGCTTCCGCGGCAGTTGTCACTATCAATAAAATTCTTCTGGGTATGATACCGCGTCGTCATTTTGTAAACTTTGCCGACGTTTCGGCCACTATTGCAGGCGGCCTTCATCAGGGTCTGTGTCTGACTGCTGACTGTACGATCGCTTGGTGTTTATATACCAGCGGATGAAGGAGAGGAAGGGGGCTGGCAAAAGAGCTGGTACCAAAGCTCCGACATCTGGTGAGCCACACAGAGTCATACGTCAAGGATTCGACCCATTTCGTGGCACTTTTAAAAGAGAAGAGTGTATCAGTCACGGATCTGATGGTTAGTTTCGATGTAACATCGTTATTCACTAACGTACCAGTGTCAGACACAATTAACATATTAGAAGAGCGCTTAGCACCTGACCCCTGTGACTTAGTACGCCACTGCTTGACGATCACCTACTTCAAGTGGAAAGGAGAATTTTATGAACAAACAGACGGTGTAGCTATGGGCTCCCCTCTTTCGCCGATTGCAGCAGACATCTTCATGCAAGCTTTCGAAGAAACGGCTCTCCAGTCAGCGCCACTACGCCCAGCATGCTGGCTGCGATACGTTGATGACACTTTCGTCATCTGGCCACATGGGGAAGAGGAGCTACAGAACTTCCACGAACATCTCAATCGGCAGCACAACAAAATACATTTTACTATAGAAGTAGAGAAGAATGGGGTGCTGCCTTTCCTCGACGTTGAAGTCTACCGAAAGTCTGATGGTAAACTCGGCCACAGGGTGTGCAGAAAGGCTACCAGCACAGGAAGGTACCTCCACGCCTCCTCCCACCACCACCCCATGCAGAAGAAGTCCGCCCTTCAAACTTTAACAAGGAGGGCCCACAGGATCAGCGATGCCGATCACCTACAGGCGGAACTACGGCACCTCAGATCCACCTTTGTGGCTAATGGCTATGGACTGGGCGAAATAAATAAAACAATGTCCAGGAGGAATGAAAACAATAGAGGGGAGCAGCAGGAAGCACAAAGCATCGCCCTATTACCTTACGTGCAGGGCGTCACTGAACGTGTGGGCAAGGTTCTTCGTCGGGCAGGCATCAAGCCAGTCTTCCGCAGCACCAATAAATCTAAGGATTTCCTAGGTTCAGCTAAGGACGCGGTTGACAAACTAATGCCGGCGTTTATGAAATAAGCTGCGAGTGTGGGCTGGTCTACATAGGAGAGACCGGACGAGCAATCTGCACGAGGCTTTCGGAACATGAAAGGTACATACGGCTTGGACAGTACACAAAGTCAGCGGTTTCTGAGCACCACTATCAGTGCGGAAAACAGTTACCTTTCGGTGAGGCCCGCGTGCTGGCAAAACAACCATTCTCAACGAGGAGGAAGATTAGAGAGGCTATAGAGATAGCGAAGCGTCCCGCCAATATGAACAGGGAGGATGGCTACAGGCTGCCGGCGTCTTGGCTGCCAGCAGTTGCAACGCTACGTGACGGCACCGCGCGCGGAATGACTCGCGCAGGCTCCCCGGAGACCACAGCGACCGCGAACACGCAGAGCACCGACCCGCCGCCGTCTGCGCCAGGCGACGTCAACAGCGGCACAACGCAACCGCTGTCCGTTCTCCCAGGTCCATTCCACCAATAGCAAGTTCTAATGCAAAAGCCAATAGGAAACTTCCTTTTTGACCAATACGGGAGAAGAATACAACATCCAATCATATGAAAAATCCAGCCAATCAGCAACGCCCCTTTCCACCAATGGCGTGCAATAATATAACCACCAATAAAGGTTAACCTACGCCCCCTTCCTCTCCTTCATCCGCTGGTATATAAACACCAAGCGATCGTACAGTCAGCAGTCAGACACAGACCCTGATGAAGGCCGCCTGCAATAGTGGGCGAAACGTCGGCAAAGTTTACAAAATGACGACGCGGTATCATACCCAGAAGAATTTTATTGATATGAACATTTAGTTACGGGCAATGATGTTTTCGTTAGTGGGGAGGGGGAGGCAAGTTTGGAGCCCTTACTCTTACGGGAATTAGTATATAGTGACTAATTGAGTACTGTGGGCAGGGTAAAGCTGGAAATTTGTGTCTGGCGGGAGGCGTGCTTAGGTAGTCGTTGCAGGGGTGTAGTGGTCAGGGGAAGGGAAGGAACTTTGGAGTGTAACGTCTCGTCAACGGCGTGGTCATTAGAGACGGAGCTTCCGCTCGGAATGTTTGGGTAAGGATGTGGAAGGAAATCGGCCGTGTCATTTCGAAGGAACCATCCCGGCATTTGCCTGGAGTGATTTAGGAAAATCACGGAAAATCTAAATCAGGATGGTCGGAGATAGATTTGTACTACCATCCTTCCGAATACGAGTCCAGTGTCTTATCATTGCGCCACCTCGCTCGGTGGTGTAGTGGTCAGCGCAACTGCCTAGAAAGCGGGAGACCTGCGTTCGAATCTCAGCTGGGTACACATTTTCACTTTTACCCATTCGCAGTTGATGTTATATATTCCGTTAAAATGAAAAATAACTGCAAAATCATAAGTGACGTCTGTTGTTTTGGAATACAGTAACTTACAGATATTCATATCGGTCACGAGAAAGCATTAGTTTAATATTGATCCCATTGACAACCCGTTTTTTACTATTTCCACTGCATAACTGCGGCGTTTTAGGTCTTGGCTAATCGTTGCTCAAATATGTTTTGTGAAATTAATACACCACAGGCCGTAACAATGTTGGTGCTGTATGTGTTGTAAAATGTTGTCCCTATTGATTAGTTGGACTTTTATTATTTTACGAGCATATCCGGAAATTTTTCGTATTACGAAACTATGTATAAACGCATTTTCGGACGAATGGGCAAGTTCGTAAATCACAGAATATATAGCTTTTCCTAAGATTATATAGTGCTCTGGTGCGCTGATTTTTTATCATCAGATCACAGACTAATATGTACAGTCACGACAGTCCCACTGACTTTTGTTATACATTGCGCCAGCGGCGCTCCAAGCGGCCGGCAAGCTACATTTCTAAAAACGATAACTATTGACTGTGAATAGTATCGTTTATATTGATTTTAACATACTTTCACATTAGCAAACATACGTACTGCCACAAAAATAGGTAATAACTTAAAAATAGCTCCACATTTTTCTTTATTGGGTTTCCTAAGATCCCTGAAAGGATATGATATGGTACATTGCAGGATAGTTTATGTACAAGTATCTAGTAACCACAGGTTTTTACTGAAAAATTTCATATTCTATTAAAAATAAAAATGACTAAGTAACACTAGGAGACTTGCCCTTTGGCAGAAAGAGGTGAAAGAAAATACGTCACACACAAGGCAATAAAACAGCAAAAGCAATCAAACTGTTTGCCAACAAAGAAGAAACCAATTCCACAATTGTTGCTACCTCTGAACCTCAAACGGCAGAAAACTTCATAACATTGAATTTTTAAGCTTAAGTAATTACAATCAAAAGCATGTGGGCGTATAAGAACGACGAGTGAAGTGTAAAAATGTACGTATCATTACCGAATTGATATGCGTAAAAAGCTGCTGTCATAGTAAAAAAAGACATAATATAAATTTATGTTTCTCTTTTGTTTATGTTCTACTTACTTTCAGCGGAGTAAGCTCCAAACATATACTCGAAAGTATTGTTCATGACGAAGTTGTTCTTTGTACCGCCTAATCAGTGAAATTCTGATGTTTTTACATTAATTTCTCGATTACTTTTCTTGATATTGTACTAATGCTTGTAGCGCAAAAATTATAGTAACTATTTAGTTAATTACGTACAGAAATAATTATAAACAAACTTTACTCCTTCGGCGGCAGCCCACCGCTAGGAGCGCTAGTATCGTTGCAGCTGGCAGTTGGTAACAACTTTCACAGGACTGTGTATATTAGACTATGGTCAGACTCACCCACTGCCACGCACCTTAATGAAGAGTTTCTCATGAATCACACCGTCCATTGGTAAAACCGTATGAAAATCCGTTCAGTTGTATTCGAGTTTGTCGAGGACAAACAGACAGAAGACGCGATGGTGTTTCTCTTTTTATAATATGGTTAGATGATGACATCTCTGAGTTATGAACTGCCGGAAAAAATAAGAACACCTAGAACGATGACATCGTTTGATCCGATGAGGAAAATGACGCTAGGGGGGAAAGCTGATGTAATTAGTTTCAACGTCGTCCACCAGAGCACTTGGGTGATAATAGACGTGGTCATTGTAGTTTCAACGTTGTCTGCCAGAGCACTTTAACAGGGAATGTCTATAGCCACAAGGCTCTGTGTGATATCAACGTGTGAAGCGTCATGACAGGCGTCATGACAGGCGTCATGGTACGGAGACGCACCCGTGCTTCTCACATCCACGTTAGTGTTTGAAAGGGGTCAAATTGAGTCTTTCCGAGGGTTGGAATGGTCCTTTCGGGGAATTTACACATAAACTGGACTTTCTGCGTCCGTTGTGCAACAGTGCTGGTTGGAATGGTCACGTGAACACAGAAAGGAACAGGAACAGATAGCATTATAATTAGATCATACATTAGTTACAGATGGGCATAGTGTGGTGTCGCACAAGTCCAAAGTGCGCGCCACCTACTTTCGCCGCGCGCCGCCATGCACGCACGGCGCGGCGTTCTTACGACGACAGCCACGAGCGCCCTCTGCTGCAACTCCGCTCGTGGCCACCACTGAACGACATCGTTCACTTGGGACTTAGATAGGAACCTGTTAGCACTTCGGAATCAGATAGGCACCAGTGAAGACTTGGCTATCGGATAGGCACTAGGCAGGCCTCTAACTGAACTATGTATCAGCATTCTGCCGTACTAAGCTATGTAAAAGTTAAGTATTGTATAAATTCTGTGCAATATATATCTCGTTCTAATTTACTCTAGTGTTTCTAGTTTCTGGCTGCTCCCCTCCGTACCTGCACCAGCGTGCTATCTTTATTCCTGTGTCGGTCTTCCTAATCGGCCACCGACACCTACGACGGAAACGAGACACAAAAGCGGCGACGAGGCAGGGACACAAAACATAGTGTGGCAAATCTATTTAACAAGTACTTTATATCTGTTACTGATAGTATGGGATTGTCAGGGTCAGGAAACAATGCCCTTGAATATTTGAAACTAGCATTTACAAATAACTTCAGGAACATGAATATGTCACTCACTTCACCACAAGAAATAACTTTCATTATAAAATCTTTAAGACAAAAAACGCATTCTAGTGGTTACGATAAAATATCAACAAAGTTAATTAAAGCCTGTTATTGTGAATTTAGCACAATTTTAATTTATTTGTGTAACCAATTATAACTGGAACAGTTCCTGATTGGCTAAAATAAGCGGATATTAAACCTCTACTCAAGAAGGGGGATAAAGAGATACCATTTCACTTTTGCCAGCATTCTCAAAAATTCTACAAAAGGTAATGTACAAGCAGCTTCTCAACCACTTAACCTCAAATGACAAATTGTCTAGAACACAGTTTGTTTTCTGAAAGGTTCCATTATCGAGAAGGCTATTTACACTTACAGTGAGAATGTACTTAATTCATTAGATAATAAATTACAAGCAGCAGGTATGTTCTGTGATTTATGAACTGCATTTGACTGTGTGAACCATAACATCCTTCTAAGTAAATTAGAATTCTATGGTGTCACGGGGATTGCTGCAAAATTGTCCCAGTCGTAGCTTGCTAATAGAAAACAAAGGGTGTCAGTGCAAGGGACTAGTGAATTAAGATTGGGAAGGAATTACATGTGATGTCCCACAAGCATTCATCTTGCTTTTTCTTGTGTACATTAATGACTTCTCATCAGATACACTACCAGAAGCAGAATTCGCTTTGTTTGCGTATGATACAAGTATTGCAATAAATAACATGACGAACATAGTTATGGAAAGGTCTACAAATGATATTTTCGTTAATACTAATAGATGGTTTAAAGCCAACTCATTGACATTAAACTTTAAAAGACTCACTACATGCTCAGAACATGTAAGAGATTCCCATCCAATATATCCATAAAGTATGAAGAAGAACAGCTAGAAGAGGTTGTCAGCATAAAATTCCTAGGATTACAGCTTGATAATAAATTCTTTTGGGAGGAGCTGCAGAACTGCAGTAATGACTTAACAAATCTGTATTTGCAATACGAGCGGTATCATAGGAGAGATAAAAATAAAAAAGCTTGCATACTTTGCTTACTTTCATTCCATAATATCATATGGTATAATATTTTGGGGTAACTCTTTAAGTCAAGCAAAAGTTTTCAGAGTCCAAAAGCGTGTAATACTTATTATTTGTGGTGTAAATTCACGGACATCTTGCAGGAGCCTCTTCAAAGAGCTGGGTATATTAACTACTGTCTATCAGTACATTTATTCCTTAATTAAATTTGTCATAAATAATATAACCTTGTGTATGGAACTCATTACTCTTTGGGGCGATCTAAATCAATTTGTACAAGTTTCCAGTAAGATCGTGTTTTTTATAGATGACCGGTTTCGACGTTCACAGACGTCAGCTTCTGATCTGTATTTTACAATGTCATATCTTATATCGTTCTATCTCAATCCTTTCATTACATTTGTTATGGAGTAGTTGCATACAAACATTGGTGGTGAAGTTGGATATACAGTATACATGTCCGCACTGGTTGCAGAATTGTGCGGCCGACGTAACGTTACGTCTAGGCTGTTACAATGTTTCCTGTGGCGTCATACGTATATTTACGACTTCCGCGAAGTCTGACTGGTCTGCACGCTTCTTAGTTTCAACTGTGGGCGCTAGATGGCAGCATCAAACTCGGTGGAATACTTTGTGCTTGTGAAATAATTATTTATTGTAACCTACTTCGTAGACATTGTCTGGCGTTGGCATCTTCTCAGTTTCATTCGTTTCGAGTGTTTTGGTGTTGATTTTCTGTTAGATACTTGAAGTAAACAGACAAATATTTGGACCAAATGATTCATGAAGTCCTTGACGAGTTTTCAGATGGTGAAGTAGGGCTGTCTGTTGACGATTCTACCTCGTCTGAAAATAGCGATAAGTAAAGAAATGTTCAACAGGGAAGACTGGAAAAAGGAAACCTCATATGAGAGCACCGAGTGTAATGTCGGGTTGTGTATCTCCCCCTGCTTCAAAGTTTATCACACCGTTGTCCACTCTGAACGCTAAATTGTTCACTGAACTTATGCTTATTGTTATTTTTCTTCACTTCAAATATGTTGAAAATAATATGTTTCATTGTACAAAACAATACTGTAATTCTTTTTCGATTTTTCCCAGCAATAAATATCACTGACTTGGTGACTTCAAATTTTTAATTATTGACCCCAAAATATGACTACTTAACGCAAAAAGTCTAATAAACATAAAAATGGTTTGGAATTATAATAACAGTGAGCTGTACAGTAGTAAAAATTAGAGAAAAACGGTGATTTTACCCGGACCGCAGGTGACGGCAATTACAAACTACATCACTGTGTTACGACCTTATGCTACGGGTGGGCGGTCGCTCCCTCCGGACGCTCGAGTCCCCCTCGGCCTTGAGTGTGAGTGTGTTGTCCTTAGTTAGTTAATATAGTTTGTAAGGCTAGTGACTGAGCACTTTGCAGTTAGGTCCCATAGCTTTACAAACGTTTGAGACACTGCAGACAATTGTTGTTGGCCAGAACATACGGTAGGTAATGTATGAAACTTTTTAATGTGTTTATATATGTACTGTTACTACATTATATTGCTACTTTTTGTATATTTGCTCTGAAGATGGCTCAGAATGAGCTGAAACTATTAATCTTGTATAATAAAATGCGATAAAGGCCTTACATTTTATATATACTCAGTTGGAAATTGGGATCAACGTGAAATATATCCGCGATTTCTAAAAGAATTAACCCTGTATTTACATTTATGTTTCGTAAAAATCAACATATTTATTATTTGATTTTTAAAAACTGTTCATGTAAGAAGTATAAAGTACGAAGCAAAGCGCTTAGAAAAAGTAAATACTCAAGCATGTAAGAGATAAATATTTATTAATCAATTACAACCAGTGTGCGACTATATAGTCTCATCCTCAGGTGGAAGAAACATGTGGGCGTAAGGAATTATAAATGTATATACGTTTCTTTTCCATTAATTCAGTTTTCGTATTCCAGAAACCGTACGTTTGCGGGCTGATCATAGATTCAAATATCACTACGGATACAATGAGTGTGATGAATACGTCGAACGTTATAAATACCGTATTTACATAAATTAACGCCAATTTGTGCACGACACTGCATTTTGCATTATGAGGGCGATCACACAATTTCCGGTCGAGGGCATTGCCACCGCGAGGCATCGCGACTCTGATGTATATATAAACGGACCGACATTTATCCAAGGGATTAATGTCGCATTCGTATATTTCCGACGTACGACCAGTAAATACAAAAAAAAAAAAAAAAAAAAAAAAAAAAAAAATTTCGAAACAGCAACTTCTTTACTGTTTATGATCAATATTTAAAACAGCCAGAGTTGCATATAATGTTGGCTTCTATTGCCGACTAGTTTCTGGCTGGCCTGAGCCTAATCTTAAGTCCTGGTATGAGATAGGAAGGTCACATGTTACAAACGCTAAAAATAGATTTACATGGTACGGCCATCTTTTTAATACAAACAGAATTTTCATAATTCAATGTAATATGTACATACCAAGGCAGTGTCATCTTCAGTATACAAGAAATCGTACTAATTATTCTCCATAAAGCCAGGCATTAACTAACAGTATATTCGTGTATTATCTAATCGGGAACGATTTAGAAAGGGGGCACTTTTACTACAATTATTTTACTACATTACGGTAAAAAAAATAAATAAAAAAATACAAAACTGTACCGTCAAAACGAAAAATACTCTATACATTATTTGACCCAAAAAAGAAAAATATTGCCATAACTTTTTTTTCTATTAGTCACATGGATGAAGTGTACTTCTAAACGTAAGTTCACAAAGGGCATATTGCCGTAACATTGTATACAAATGTGTTGCTTACAATACAAATCTAACCGAAAATAAACTAACAAAATGAAAAAAACTTCCTTCAATAATATTTATAGGTGTATGAAGGGGATAGGGGGAAGAGGGAAGGGTGGGGAGGGGCAAGTACTGGCAAGTCTCGTCATAACTGTTTCCATTCATCATAATACATATACATATATAAACAGCCTTACCAATCTTAAGGGCGTTTGGCACTTTATTACAGTACCATATAAATTTCGTGGCTTCACTTCTTCATGTCTTCATTAAAAATTTAACTATACCAGGGAGGATATAAAATAGTTCTAGGTAAGGTTTGTGGAGGGGCGAGGAGAATACGGTATTTATATAGCATTCAAGTGTGTGTGTTGTATAACCACTGCTGGAACAATATCGGACCATGTTCTTCAAAATTTACATTCGTTTATTTAAAAATAGTATGCCATATTAAAACAGACATCAGGTTTTAACCAAATTTCTATCATGATTTCCAGTGTTTTGTATATCCAGAGGTTGTGTTATAACGTAAAATTAGGAAAAATATGCGCAGTATTTCTTACTTTGCGGATAAAATTGTGAGCGATGCGGATATCCGCGTGTTATATGCGGATAAAGACCGAGGTTTCTGCCCAGTACGTCTATCGAAATGTTAGCTGAAAACTTCAAGCCTGTGTACATTCTTGGAATCCTTGCAGGACCCAGTTAGAACGGAAGCACAGACAAATATATTATGTTACTGTGTGACGGAAGTCTGTTATCCTCATTCACTGGCTACAGCGGACGTAGCTGTACCCTAGGGACCTGCAACTAATCCGTTTACGCGACCGTGTCTTATTTGCGGACTTTAAAGTCTTTCTGGGTTTGCCACTGCCCACTGCCCACTAGGGGTGCCATGCGAATTTTCCGCTGCCTTCAGTTAGCGTTTTGTAGTGACAGAGTGACAACGTATGTTGTAGTAAATACAGTAACAATACTTTCTTAAAATGAACACATCAGTGGATACCATATTGTGTAAAGTGAAAAGAGGTGATATGACATTAGTGAAGGAAAAAATTTGAAATCGTCAATTTGGAAAAAAATTGGATACGTATTTGACAGCAAGGAAAAGATCAACGGTATAGTGCCCTGTTTTGCGAGGAAAAATGTATACTCTTACATTGGACACAAAAGTGGAACTTCAAATTTGCTGAAACATTCGTGTGAGACAGGACAAAGTAGCATAATTCCTTATTTAAATACCAAGACAACCGCGACCAAAAAATGTATCAATGTTGTCGACAGACATTTTACCGTTCGAAGTTGCATGTGGATCTGGGTTTCTCGAGACGGCACAGTTTCTTATTGATGTGTAGCCATATCTCCTGAACTACGTGTCTTACAGTCATTAAATTACGACAATAACCGTCGCGAAAGTGCAAGCAATATGTTGGCAAAGTTTCATAGCAGCCGAATGAACGGTACAGCCATGCATAAAATACGAACAAACATGCAACCATTCATGCTTATGTATTAGATAAATGGCGACGGAAGTATTAAAGATTGATAATATCATTTTATAGCAACTTTCATAATCAGATACGGTGTACAGTGAAAGTAACGTATTTAGGAAAGTAAAAAATGTTAGACTGTACAGGCTGGCTGTAGCTGCAACCAACATTGATTCTTTTTAATGAAAGTTACCAATTTCAATTAGACGGCAGTTTTAAGACTTGAAATAACATGCTTTGCTTTGCTTCACATAACCTCTTGTGCATTAATATGGAGAAAATAAAGGACCACTTTTGTAAAACTTCCAAAGAACCGTTTCTTTTTTTTTTTAATGTAAACACAATAAAATCTACTCTATGCCGATCAGTTTTAACCACTGAAATTTAAGAAGCAGCCTGTATTAAACATCTGGCGTAGTGTTCCGACCACACGGACTTCGAAGTGCTACTGTGTGTGTCCGGAGCGCCAATATTTTCCTGTTTGGAATAGCCTGTTTTTGAATAGCTGTAGAACATTTGCCGTGATGATGCGGCTCAAACCCGAAGAGATTACGAAGAAATACTACACCGGGAAAGCCTACCAAGACATTTGTGGGCATGAAGTCTAACAAGAAGACGTCTGATCAAGATGGCAATTTCTTAATTTCACATGCTTTATATATTCAATTTTACAATATTGATAGGGATCATGATCCTGATACCTCTCTACATTTTCGTCTGTATTGAATATCCAGTTTATTTTTAACACTCGGAAAGGCTATACGTGTTTTAGGCTGCTTCGCGAATTGTTACTTGCCGCAAAGTGGAGCAACGAATTTGCATTAAATTTTGCTTTAGAAAGGGATAAAGTACAGTACCGCATTCTGATTATTGACTATGACTTGTGGCGAATCTACTAAGGGTAAGTACGAGTTTATGTGTGATAATACGCTTCAGAGAGACTCGTAAAAAAGTTGAAGGCTACGATGGCCGTGACGTCAGTGTGGAGTAAGCACCGAAAATTGTTGGAAATGACGAATCAGCATCAGAGCGGTCACTAATGATGCCGGGACACTTTTTGGCTCATGCCAAGCATTTGTAGGGTGTTTTGTGCCAGAAAATAGAGCAGCAAAATTCATTCAGAAACTATTTCATTATGACCAAAAACGTCACGGAGGCGTCGCTCAGGAATTACAGAAAGTTATAAAAGGTGACGCAACATGGGTCTAACGTCATAAGGAAGCAAAGGCCCGGTACTCCGAAATGGAAACTGAAGAGTTATGAACGAAAAAATTAAAAAAAAAAAAAAGTCGACAACGTTGATGAAATGTGAAGGTTCTTCTGTTTCCTTAAATTATAACGAGATATGGCAACTCGACTTCCTTTCTGATCGTCATACGGTCAGTATGGAATATCACCCGGAAATTATGCGTCGTTTTCGTGAGGCAATCCTAAGAAAGAAAATTATTGTAAAACCACTCAAGGAAATTGCATATTCATTTTTTTTTCAGAAAGCAAAACCATTATGTTGCTTCAGCTACCGCCTTCTCTGCGTATAGCCCCTGTGACTTCTACCGACACTGAAGACAATTATGGAAGGACATCGATTTGCCGCCAGTGATAACAGAATCGCTGAACGAGCTAAACGCCATAACGAAAAGGGTGCTCCAAAAGTGCTTTCGGATCAGAAAAGGCACCGACAGAGGAATTATATTGTAGGGTATAAAACTGATATTGTTGAATAAATGAAGATTCCTTATGGAAAGTATGAATCACTACTATTTTTGAATCATACCTCTTATCAATCACTGGTCAAATAACAAAATGGGATAGAGAAGCCCCTGAAAAGGTGAATGATATGAAATTAGTGGCACTACCAGTTTTGAACTATACGAACAAAAAATTACGAAATAGGAAGAAAAATTTGCTCTTGGAAAGGATTAAGGAGATTTAGAACGCCCAATCCCGACAATGTTAAATTTAGTCTTACCTGTTTTTGAGGAACCACTGAAGCCATTGACATGAAACTTTTACAGCACATTAAAGTGTGTTCTGAGTCTACTGAACTACAATAATTGAATTTCAGCCACTGCTTTCGGATTTACAGTTTTTTAATTACAAGGTTAAAATTTTGCGTACTTTACTAAATAATTTTAATTATACATACCATTATGTTCTTATTTTAGTTCAGTAGACTCAGGATATGTATGTTATTACTCCTTGAAAATTTTAATATTCTATTCGAAGTGGTTTCTGACATTTAGGGTGAAATGCAACAGAAAATGTTAATTTACAGGAACGACTTTAAAAGTTTCAAAAGACTGTAAGTCAATTAATATATTCTTATTTTTAATCACTCAGAAGCTCCCTGCACGATACTGTATGTCATCCTCTTGATCTGTTTCCACGTTTTTTCTTCTTGCTGGACTCCTTAGTGGTCAACTGCACTGGAAATTCTGCTTTATCAATGCGAAACTTGTCAATCTGGTCAAGTTATCTGATGCAGTTTGCTGAAGGATTAATCCCCGTATGCTATTGCACTGTCACCCTATCAATGTTGCCATCAATAAAAGCAATAACGGCAACACTGATCACCACTTTCGTGTTTTCATTCCAGTGAAAATATTTTTTTGGTAAGCGAGTCCATACAAGATTACTGAATGACTCATTTGGACTTTCAGTCAGACCCTGCTGACACTTCTTCAATAACTCAGGATTTGCCAGGTCTCTGTAAATGTTTTATGATATTCATGACTGCTGCTGGGTTGCAATGTTTATGATTGTATGAACTGTTTGAGTAGTGGGCATTCCGGTAATGTACCATGAATTAGGTCCAGGAGGGCAAATGTTGTGTACTGGTTTTTCATCATTTGACAGTCTGTGGAAGAAGGTAGCCCATAATAGCCTGCTTCATTTTCACCCACGTTTCTTAAACACATTTCCTTTGTCGTCATATATTACTTTTTGAGAGATTTACCGATCTATTCGTCACTTTTCCTCGGTAAAAACGTTAGCACTTCGACGTACAAGGCGTGTTTATACTATGAAACGATACGATACTAATTTAACACGTAATTTAACATTTATAACATAAAAATCCACAGCCTTCTATATCAAAAGTAGCTGAAACCCGGCATTGCCCGGGATGTTTAATGGTTGCCAAACAGTGTTTGGCATTGTGCTTTGTAGATACAGTGAATGCAGGCTGCATGTGGAACTTCAGTAGGTTTAAATCAAAAGTGTATATCATAAAAATCAGGTTCCAGGCTTCCGATACTGACTTTCCGGGCATACACCAATTTCAAACCAAAAAGTTTACTAATAACAATATTGCTTCGATTACAAAGTAAAGAACATAATTTTATCATTTCAATATACAATTGTATAATTTTTCAACTATATATTTATATTTGTAAGTGCTGTATGTCTGTAAAATCTGTTGCGAATGCAATTAGTAATAAATAAGTAATAGATTAAAACTTTGTGCGTGATGGGACGGTTTTACATGAACGTTACTGTTTGTGCTCTTATCTCATGAACTACAATTTCGAAGGTAGAGTGAGCTTAATCTGTGTATACTGTCTGTACAATTTCCTGGGGCTAAAATTTGTATCGTAGAAATTATATTTTGCAACGTCATACCGAATGCCGTAGTTTTAGTGCATGAACAGCGGACAAGTAGTAAGCGAGAAACTTTTTTCCTTTCATCATTTTACTGTGGTTGTCAGCAAGAAAAAATATAATAAAGGTTTGAAATTATGTTTAAAGTTCGTTGCAAGTCGCTAAGTACTGGCATTGTTATACAGCATATGAATAAACTCTCGTCGCATTGCGAGGCAGTTTTTTTGCGATTCCTATTGTTTATGACGTCATATATTCTGAACCATGTGTCGTTTGTGATTCTTAAGCCTGCAGCAGCTGTTACCTCACGGTAAGGAAAATGTGTATCAAATTTGGTTGAAATCGGTCCAGTGGTTTAGGAGGAAATGTGCAACATTATCGCGTGATGCAGTTTTTCTCGCATCTCATTCTTTATTACGTCATATCTCGTGAACTGATAAAAAACTTTACGTTCTAACTCCCCTTTAGAAAGGCTAGAAAAGAAAACACAAGGAATAATCTTGAGAGCAACTAAGATTGGGTCGTATGAATAAAATGGAGTATCTACTTTATACTCTGGATTCCAGAGAACATACTCAGGTTCGCATGAATAAAGGGAGTCGGAGAATATACTTCAGCCGAGTATGTTCTCGGCATGAGTAACGGGGTGGGAGAAGTTGCTCAGAGCAGAGATCATTCTCCAATTTCATACGAATAAAACTACAGAAGTTTCTCACTACGGGAGAACATTCTCAGATTTCTGGAGTCAGCTCTATGGCATACTCCGTGCTGAGTAACTTCTGTTAAGGTTACGTTTTACTGAGGTTTATAATAAAAATGTCAACAATTTTGTTACTTAGAAGGCAAAAACAAGTTCCTTTATATGTAGTCTTTAAGAAATACGAGGGGATCTATGAAGTTAATACAAATAAAAACATTTTGTTGACGAGTATCTTCCTTCGGAAAAATCGTGTGACACTTCCGGCATTTTATACAGTGACGAGAGTGATGTAAGAGGTGAAACACAAATGGATTCAGCTACGTGTTTACTCATTTGTTTGGCGTGTATATTTACAGTTGTAAACAGCCACATAGCAAAATAATATTGTTTTAAAATAGGGTCTATTAGTAAGACCTTATGCTGTTAGTTCCAAATAAAGTGTATCCCAGGACTTCACAGTTTCTATCACAAAATAAATATTGCTGCAATACCAGGTAGGCCTACTGAAGTACTGTTTCCATCCAAACCGGTTGGCCTATTTATGATGCGTTTTCTGACTTCGTAATCGTAACTTCTGTCATGTTAGAAGTAAGTAAACACGACAGGAAAATTAATAACTGATTAATTACATACCTAGCAGCCTTTTTCTAGTTCAAAATCGCATGGCCTAACGCTTGTGAGCAAACCATTGGGTGTCATATTTAACAAGGCCTATCTTATGTTAGAACACTCCGACAGCATTCCGCGTTGTAACTGATGAATATGTGATGCATTCTTATTATATCGTTCGCAAATTGTGCTAACCCTACTTCATTAATAAACGAGTTTCTCGCGTGACGAAAATTTTGTATCGTCAGCAGAATACATTTTCGTAAAAAGTGCATATTTAGTCTTAATAATATGCTCCTTCACAACAAACTAATATCGAAACACAGTACAGTCCTTTCTGAACAAGTCGATGCCTACTCCATATTTATACGCTTAATAATTTGCCTGATTGGGCTAGTTTAAAAGAAATACACGATTGGACAGCTGATCTGTGGCGGACATGACACGCGGAGAACTTATTCAAGTAGGAGGGGAGGTAGCGACAATGAACTACCTGCTCAGAGCATATGCTTCGAAGTTTTTATTCATACGAAATTGAGAACTTAGTTCTTTTGCTCTGAGAATTTTCTGTGGAGCATGTGCTCTTTTTTATTCATACGACCCATTATCGGTAAGGACAGAGAGCTTTATGGTGACTTAAGCACCTGTTACGCCTTCTGTGTTCGACAAGGCGCTTGAGTTATTGCATTGGTTCGTCTGCGCGCCTGTTTCCTCTGTCGGCGCGTTGTGTTATTGAGCGACCGGCTATCGCGTGTGTCGTGGAGTACTGAATAAATCGAGCAGGCGCTTGCGTCTGGCCGGCCAAACAGCTACTGGTACAACTTCTGCCTCGGGGGGGAGGAGGGAGGGACAAGTTTTGCTCCACATACGGGGAACTTTCTGCGACTGCTGGAACAAATCGCCCGTGTACGGCAAAACGACGGCTACGAGTGCCAACTGTTACATATGTAAAAGTGCCACTTCTGTGCGCGATGCAGTCGATACCACTTGAAGAGTGCTCACGTAGAAGGCAAAGAGGAAATGAAAACATCATGGCAGTTTGCGATAAATGAATGGAAATTTTTGATTGCACTAGGAATTTTATCTAAAGCTTTGTTGTAAGTCCCTCTTACGTTGAATTTGTCACCAAAATCAAAGATGTTTATTGTCAATTGACTCAACAAGATGGCAGTATGTAAGACATCGAATATGTTATCATAACCGTAATACCTGAACCCATATAGACAGTGTCCCATAGCTAATTCTAGACCTAACAGAAGAAATTCCCGTAATCAGTTGTGAATAAGATTAGATGGGTGGATAGCGTAACTAATGAGGAGGTACTAGACAGAATTGGGGAGAAAAGGAATTTATGGCATACCTTGACTAAAAGAAGGGATCGATTGGTAGGACACATTCTTAGATATCAAGGAATTGCAGTCGATACCACTTGTAGAGTGCTCACGTAGAAGACGAAGAGAAAAAGTGGAAGGACATGAAAACATCATGGAAGTTTGGAAATTCGCCGAGAAGAGATAAATGAATGGATAATTTGGCTTGTACTAGGAATTTTATCGAAAGCTTTGTTGTAAGTTACTCTTACACTGAATTTGTCACCGAAATCAAAGATGTTTATTGTCAAATGACTCAACAAGATCGCAGTATGTAAGACATCGAATATCACAATGTTATCAGAAACTTAATACCTGAACCCATATACGCAGTGTCCCATTGCTAATTATAGACCTAACAGTCCTAACAACAGAAGGAATTTCCGTAATCAGTTGTGAATAAGGTGGGTGGATCGCGTAACTAATGAGGAGGTACTGGTCAGAATTGGGGAGAAAAGGAATTTATGGAATACCTTGACTAAAAGAAGGGATCGACATCTTAGACATCAAGGAATTGTGGATTTAGCGTTAGAGAGAAGTGTGTGGGGTAAAAACCGTAGACGAAGACCAGGTTGCCGTTCTTATATGGAGTTGAAGAGGCTTGCTCAGGATAGGGTATTGTGAAGAGCGGCATCAAACCAGTCTCCGGACTGAAAACAACAACAACAACAACGACAAGAAACATTTCGATTAGGATATTTCCTAACTTTAACAGGACTGCAACTACGTGGAATGCACACGATCTAGGCACAAATAAGGCATTAAATAAAGTATTTTACACAGTACCGAGTTAGGCTTGGCAATATAAAGGCAACTACTGCACAATATTAATGTCACAAGTAAATTAAATCGTGTCAGCGACCTTGTCCAACATGCTATAGTGACATTTAACTAGTGTCACGAACGTGAGAAATAAGAGTATTGCAGTGTACATGGTAAACAAAGTACGATATTTCTTACATACTGTATCATTAAGCTTGATAGGACACTTTTCATGTCAAAAATATATTTTAAATCTACTTGTTCGAATATAAGCTGTTATTAAGCAAGGATATGTCGTAAGTAAATTTCTTTTAGAATGTTTATAGGGATTGCATATCTTTTCTAATACTGTGCTAATTTCGATATATCGATTGCAGTAATTTCTTGTGACTGAGCGATGTCTGTTACTTAATGTGTTTTCTTGTCAGTGAGTGACTTAACAGCTTTTCTAGGAATAAGTGCTTACTTTTTTCCATCCCAAAGTAAGGAATATACTCGTTGTAGTAATGCTTACTTCGATTATCTGAAGTTATAGAACAGAAATGATCGGTTTCGCACATTGATTAAAATCTTGTGGGAAAATTTGTTTACGTAGTACTGTTAACAATAATTTCAACTGCTATTAGGGCTGTTATACTTGTAAATAGCAATGAGATACTGAAATTAGATGTAATGGGCAATGATTTTACGATAATAGGCCTATTGCGATATTTAATGTAAATATCACTTTATTTTCTACGAAATATTTCGTAAAAGCATCTGACATTAAACGTGGAAATATCTGTAAATAGGTATCATCTATGTGGAAAAATACCTAATGCTTTATTTGCAGCTAGGTAGTACTTGTTCAGTTACAGCCCTGTTAAAGTTAGGCAATATCCACATCAAAATGTCTGTTATTCTATCGTTATGATCTCATATTCATAATATATGGATCAAGTATTAATCTAATCTACTAATGATTACAGCCATTTCTTCTGTTAGGATTATTAGGTCTAGAATAAGCTAAGAAACACTGTACATACGGATTTTAGGTGTAAGATTTATGACAACATTGTGATAAGTGTTATAAACAATTCTGCTGATGTAAAGTTTAGGTTATCACGACTGATTACTATGCTTTCAAATGTCAGTAGCTCTGTTAGGTCTGGAGGTAGCGTGGGGGTGCTTACTTTATTATTATATTTGATGTCTATGATTATAAATGTGTGTTTCACCCTGTAATTTTGCTACACCATACCACAATGAAACCGATTGTTTTCACCTCTTTTTTTAAAAAAATTTTCAACTGTCATTAGGCATGCTAGGTCCGGATAAGGCTATGGGATATTTACTGTACGGATGCTAGACATCGGTTTTACGATTACTTTGTGATGAACGATGTAATATCAAAATTTAAGTACAAATTCCACTTTGAAATATAAGTTCTACAATAAATACGCTGTAATATGTGTTACTGTTGACGTCTTATTTCACATCCTTTTGGTGCCGACTCGGAGATAAAATTTAATGGACAATTTTTCATTTTTCAAACGAAGTATGACAGATGTTTTTGTTCCAATATACAATAAATAGGGTGTTCTTATTCACAGTTGCATTGTTATCACAGCCATTGAGCTCTGTAAATATATTAAACTCTGCTAAACGGTGAATAGAAAATAAATTTGTCAGTTCATGATGCAAGTTGCACTGTATGAAAAAATGTTGTCGTTCCCAACAATATCTGGTGGTTTATTAGTACCCCACACATTAAACCTCCAACATCAATTTTATGTTCTCTCTTGCAGCGTGGAATTGTTTGGTGAGCTTTTTCGAAACGATCCTATCATGCAGTCAGTACAGGCACATTGGCATTGACGACGCTGAGAGATCGTTGAAAAACGACACACATAATGCATTAGGACAAAATATTGTTACGTGCTTGGAGTGAAACGGGAAACAAATATTTGGACTGGCCTTCACAAATAGTAGCGGCAGATTGCAGATTTCTATTAGTGACACAAAGAGCATTCGTTGTATTTTCAGCAAACAACCCATTAAACATGAATGGCCAAGTTCCGATTTGAGTGTGAATTATTTGTTTGCAGCACTCTGAGTTTCAATGAAAACGACGCGCTCGACTGCATTTCGCTGCGACAACAAGGCTATATGAATTATTCATTGCAGCTTTCGATTGCGGCAGTGCATTAATATATAAGCTACCACCGTAGGAAGCTTGCAATATAGTCAATTGCTAGAAACTGCAGATACTGCCGGAGAACAGCTGTTCAGAACTTTGTCTGTGAGCGAGGCAACGAAATAAACAAGGATACTCGTTTTTGCAAACTTTCTGTAGGGTCTAGTTTTGCACAGACTCAACACTGGGCTGCTTTATATAATAACTCTCAGACTTACGCGCTGATACATTTATTTTGGGCAAGAAGTAAGTAGGAGGTTTACAGTGCTCATAGCCTTAGGTAAAAAATATCTTTATGAATTGAGTGTTCTTACGAAAACTACAGTGTTTTAAATGAGTATTTATGTAACTTGATGTTCTCATTACACGTGTCTAGAATGTATCTTTCAAAATCGAAAATATTAGTTCAAACACAGAACTTGTTTAGACCACTACAAAAAATTTTAATCAATACAGTTCATAAAATAGTAGTGTACCATTCGCAAACTTCATGAGGTTTGTTGGGGTAAGTCGTCGACGTCCAGCTTTATTGCCAGTCAAGAGACGAATGTTAGTCCAAACGATACACTACAGACAGAATTTCTGACACGTTAACTTTGGTA
The DNA here is from genome assembly GCA_026315105.1 of Locusta migratoria. Classification (NCBI taxonomy): domain Eukaryota; kingdom Metazoa; phylum Arthropoda; class Insecta; order Orthoptera; family Acrididae; genus Locusta; species Locusta migratoria. The sequence continues at coordinate 207,346,223 of CM048748.1, forward strand.
CTAATCTCTCTTTGTCTATAGAGAAATGTTCAGCAGTTTGTTGTACTTACGGTTATGTGAGATTTAGAGAATTTCTTTCCAACGCGTGTGCTTCTGGAGGTGGAGAGTAGCAATCATTTTTCTTGTGTTTTCCCACCTTGTATAAAAAAACATATGAAGACTCCATTACGAGTCATGTGTCCAAACCACCACAATATTATTATTATCATTATTATTATTATTTCAGCTTGGTGCTTACGATACGTATTTTAAAATATAGCATATAAATTTCGCTCATTGAATGAACATCCTGAGTGCATTTTCAAATCCAGGGGACTCATATACACCGCTTAAAATGTTTAACAGTTAAAATACATAAAAGGTGTGCATTACATACCCAAACATCGAGACTCATGTACTACTTTTTGTACCTATACCTAGTACCTTTAGTACCTAATCTAATTCCTTAATATTTTCTTAGACTACTTTCCATTACCCTCGTTTTTATCTTTTTAATTTTCATCTTATAACCTCCTTCCATGACACTGTTCATTCCAAAAATCGCTTTTCCAGGGTATTTGCTGTCTGACAAATTACAGCGTCATCGGAAAACTGAACGTTTAATTCCTTCTCGAAATTTCTCATTGCTTTCCTTCACAGCTTACTATTCTCTCACATCAAAAGTCGGGAGACGGCCTCGTAAGCCTAAAACTGGTTACTAAATAAAAATAAACTTTTAAAACATACACAAAATGGTGCGTTTAATTTAATATGACGATGTTCTGCCAAGAAGCGACAAATGAATTAGTGAAAATATTTTCATTTGACTTTGTTTGAAGTTTATTTGGGTAACATACTAACAGATTTAACTTTGTATCCAATAAAATTTTACTCATGTTACGTGGAATTTTTTTAAATTGCGATTCGTCTACATTATTCCTACTGAAACATCATGTATACGTCGAAGAAGTAATGACGGGTAGAAAAAAAAAAAAGTTTGAGTACGGTATCAAAATTGGGATTAACATCATATATGAAAGTGAAGAAGACTTACTGGCTCTCTTAAACGAAATGAGTATAATTACTGAAAAGTAAACCTACGGTAGGGTCACTCCCCGAATTTTCTGAAATTTGTATGTGTTATAATACATGATAAACTAAGGGACAAGTATTTTTAATACCGGCGGTAAAACACATTTAAGGGGTGAATCGGTCTCTCCAATATGCGGGCTACAACTGAAAAGTGGCGATAACTTTGAGATTAGTGAATCGATTTCAATGACTTTTGTTGTGTAAATATCTTCTGATAAAAGACGAAAATCAGCCTAGGTATATTGAAGGGGGAGTGAAAATTAGGGGGCGAACTACCCCGAAAAAGAGCAAAATTTTGCTACAAAAATTTGTTTTGATTTAATCACAGTAGAATCTTAAAACTTCAACTGGAAGGCTAAATAGAAAGAAGATTTTTTTGTTTATATTTGATGGATAAACAACCGTCAATCTTGCGCTACACCATGAGCAACGCTGACGCCCGCGGCTAAAATCAATAAACACTTGTTACATGTTTTATTCACTTTTTACGGTATTTTGAAACTCGAATGTAGAGTTACTGTCTATTCAAGCATTTTTTCGAGTTTTTGTCCGCTATGCTGGATCAGCCTTATTAAATTCTCAGACTCAGAATCTGATTCCAGATTCGCGACTTCATCAGTGTTTTGAAGCGATCACAGTTCAAAAATATAGATTCACAAGGTGTACCATGAGAAGTACCAAACGTGCGCGGCAATCTAAGGGTTATTTTCCCCTCAGCCTTCCTTTTGAAGTTTTAATAGCTTCTACTTCGATTAAATCAAAACTAATGTTTTAGCAAAACTCTGGTCTTTGTTGTGGTTACTGGCCCCCTAATTTTCACTCCCTCCTCCCCTCGATCTAACTAGGCCGATTTTCGTCTTTTATCAGAAGATATTCATAACAAAATCAATAAAATCGCTTCACTATATCTAAGTTATCGTAGTTTTCAATTTTAGCCCCTAGTTTGTAGGGACCGTTGCACTCCTTAAATGTTTAACTGCCGCTAATAATGCGCTCCTTAGTTTTTCATATAACATCCTAATTTCAGAAAAATCGCAGGAGTGACATTTCATTAGGTTTTCTTGTGAGTGCAGAATATGTACTGAAAAAGACAAATGTAATGAGAGACAGTAGAAATGAAAGTAAGGAGAAACTTGACTTTAAACTGGAAATCACTACTTCCTTGGAAGTTGTTGTTGGTTTTTGGAAGGGACTAAACAGTGACGGTTATCAGTCCCTCCTTGGAAGTAAAATAGTCCACAATAAAAACTAGACTGGCACAGATTAGTGGGCATTCGTGGGCTTGGAGTCTGCCAGTATCACAAATTGGCCATAACGTAAGAAATTTCTGAGACTGTGCGTTTAGGCCACTGCTTCGTACTGACCCATGGACAGTAGCAAAATAAGAAGAGCCGCAGAATTTGAGATGTGTTGTTACAAACAATTGTTGAAAATGAGTATAATCGACGAAGAAAGGACCACACAGAAAACACTGGCAAGAAAAAGGAACAGAATAATAGGAATAACTGATATGGTATTGGATGAAGTTGTACAGGGTAAAATTTCTAGAGGCCGATAGAGGCTGGAATACATATAATAAATAACTGAAAAAAAGACATATACCTTCTCATTCCATGACGTTTCAAATGCACCCCTGGAAATGAAAAAATTAAACCGTGAATTCGTCAGCTGACATGAGATAAATTTTAGTAATGCATTATTGAGGATGTATACAACACACGATCACAAAGACAGAGCCATTCGCACGTGACTACAGGCACCAGAGCGTGCGAAATGTCGACGCTAGTGCAGTGTATACCCTCCTTCTGCAGCAATGCAAACTGCAGTTTTCGCATGGAGACGATCGTATAGTTACCGAACTTAATCTTGCGGAATGGCCTGCCATACAGTTTCCACCTAGTGCCTCAGTTGGGCCAGATTTCGTGCCGGTCGTGAGGACCGCGCAAGATGACGTTTTATCCGGCCCCAAAATGCTCATTGGGGGACGGATCTGGGATTAGTGCTGGCCAGTGTAATTGACGTAAGCTTTGACGAGCACGTTGAGTGGTACAGTATAAGTGTAGATGTGCACTGTACTGTTGGAAAAGCATATCGTCTCGTTGGTGCATGAAAGGTGGAAAGACCGGTTAATTTATGGTTTCAATGTGCTGTGCACTGTTCAATGTTCCCACAACAATTAACCAGATGAGAACGACCATTGTAGGATATGGCTCTCCACACTATTGTGCACGAACATACGTGCTATTAGGGCATCGTCTGCTCACGCTGGAACATTGTTCAGGCAACACCACCTAGAAACAAGGCCTCACAACACCCATCGTCACGTCACACCAACCAGGCCAGTTTATTGGCTGGCTGCTATGAGGCAGTGGGCTCTGCCCCAGTAGCCAGCCAGTCAGCTGGCGGTCGTGGCCTGGTCGGTGTGGCGTGTCAAAGGATGTCGTGAGGCCTTGTTTCTAGGTGGTGTTGGTTCAGGCCGCCTTTGCTGCTGTCGCGATAGGCGCTTATGGAACGAATGGAGACGCTTCTGTCTCTGTGCCAATGATTGTTGCACGCGTGTGTGTTGTCGTGCAGGGGAGCGAGAAAATCTGAGTGTGTACGACAGAGGCTCACAGGGCAGACACATGGAATCATGGTATGGAGAGCCACATCCCACACTGTCCGCTCTTCTCTAGTGATCGTCAAGGTAACATTTAATAGTGCACGGTACATCGAAAGCATCATTCAATCCATGTTGCTTCTCCGTTCATGGATGAACAAGGCGACACGCTTTTCCAACAGGACAATAAACGTCCACATGTATCCCATATAATCCAACGTGTTCATTGACATATGCATCATCTACTCTGGCCAGCACGATTCCCAGATGTGTTTCCCATTGAGAATTTTGGGCGTTTATGCAACATAAGCTTGCACGGTCTGCACGACGTACAAAATGTGTGGCCCAACTGAGGCACCAGGTGGAAATTGCCTGGTAGGCTATTCCGCAAGACTACATTCCGCATCTCTACGATCGTCTGCATGGGAGAACTGCAGCTGGCGTTGCTGAAAAGCGACATTTCGCACGCTCACGCTCTGGTGACTACTCATGTGCGTATGGCTCCGCTTGTTGTAGGGTCCCTATGGTCCCTACACAATTTTTTGTAGTATTTTAGTTTGTATAGGCTACGTACTCTGGTAAATTTCTCTGTTAATTTGCCAAAGATTTTTACATTTTATTTATTTACTTTTTTAAAACAGGCCGGAATTGAAATTTGAAATAGTAGTAATATAATAAATCACAACGTAACTATAATTTGACAAACACAAGGTAACGTGACAGTGGGTCGCCAACGTGATGCCGCCACTGAGAACGTGTGCTGCTGTTACCGTGATCGGTTTTAATGCCACCGCCACCAGCTTTGATGCTGCTGCTATTGATACTGCTATGCTGAACTTGCAAGCCGGTTCTTCATATGCCACGACCCGCTGCTTAGCAGGTCAGTCGCGGCACCGCGTGGTGGAATCTTATGAAGGCCGCCAAAAACAACGAACAACAATAGTGTTATTTTAGTCTAATGTTAATTAGCGAATGAGAAGATCCCTTTACCATTAAGAAATTCAATAGATCAGAGATGCCCACAGGGGTGGCGGGGTGGGGGGTTCATGAAGCAAATTGCGTCATTCAAATTTCTGGGGGGGGGGGGGGGGGGCAATTTACAAAACGTGAAATAAGATATATTTTAATATTAAATGGCAAAACTATTTTTATTAGGTAATAAACTAGGAATCCAGGACGTAATACCTCTAGTGTCGGGGGGAGGGAGGGAGTCATTGGCCGAGGGAGGCGTTACCTCTGCAGTTTATTTTTAAATAAATGAGATACCTCAGAACCAAATCCTGGCTGCGCCATTGTTGTTACCTATCGATAATTTCTGCATATTTTTATACTGTTGTCGATAGAATTACGATCCTGCATTCTGAGAGCTGTTTGCTGTTTCCAGTTTTTCAATAAGAATATACGAGGCAAGTCAAATTTTCTTTTTCTTTTTTTTTTTATCTGTGTCTCATGCAGATTCTCCTTCTTTCATTATTCAAGTTAATCAGTTTCGATTACCTGACACAGTCGGGTTTGGAGGAGATCTGATCGTTTTATAATTTTCAAAATAAAAAGCCAAGATATGACAACCGGTTTCGGTGCACTGTGTCACCATCATCTAGTCTCATATATGTTACAAGCTGGTCATCTTGTTAAAAAAATTGGGTATAAAATAACAAGTACAACATTGCAATTAGTCAATATATATATAGTGACTAACATTGCACTTAGTCACTATATATATATTGACTAATTGCAATGTTGTACTTGTTATTTTATACCCAATTTTTTTAACAAGATGACCAGCTTATAACACATATGAGACCAGATGATGGTGACACAGTGCACCGAAATCGGTCGTCATTTAATAAATCATTAACGTGCGATCTTGGCTTTTTATTTTTGAAACTATTAATCAGTTTCGTTGTCCCCTTCGAGACTACTTTCTACACGGTCATAATTTGTTAGTATATTTGTTTCCCTCTCCCGGAGAGTTTCCGTTGCGCTAAATAATTAATATTATTAGGCTTATCTCGGTGGTCAGAGCCACCACAATATTTGGTTGTAGAAGCTCAGTGTTACACTGTTCAGAATTAGTCAGGTATCAGGATACCTTATTCGGGATTCAGTGTACTTGAAATGAAACAGGATACGTTATTTGGGATACATTGCACTTGAAATGAAATTAAATGAATACACCTTATTAGGGATACCTTGCACTGCATGATCGTGTGTTCTGTACATCCTGAACAATGTGTCAATAAAATTCCTCTTTGTTGGGTCAACGAATTCGTGGGGTTCTTTTTCATTTTCTAGGGGCGTAGATTCGCCATGTGTTCAAATCTTTTTTCTTATCAGACAACAGAACAGATGTTTTTAGAATAATTCTCGTACAGTGAATAATTTTCATGTTTTGCTGGTTGAAATTTTTTAGGGGAGAATTGAGGATGACTGCAGTGCTTCAGTTGGGTGGGGTGTTCATTAGCGCTTGTAGTCTACCGGAGACACTGTGCGCCAGTGCCTCTTCCACGGGCGATGGCCTGCAGGGCGGCTGCTGCTCTCTGCCCGGACTGCGCCACGCATCGCCTCGCTGAGCCGTCACAAAGCCTGGCGCGCGCTCAGCCACTCACACAGATTGCCTGACAGCGACCTGTGCTCGTCAGCCTGCCTTCATTACAGAAATGAGGCCCCATTTAAGCCGCATCTAGCCGTGTTTGCTGTTTCAGGATAATTATCAGGACGGGGTGTTCACTGTCGTGTTATGATTATCACGATGACACGGAAATGAGCCTTCGTAGCTACTCGGATTGATAACACCCACATTTTTAAAAAAACTGCTCAAAACAATTAGGGGATCAGGTTAGATATCATACGCAATATACATATGGTAACGTATTCTATCATATCAAGAACTTATAAGGAAAACCAGTACTAAGCAAAGAGAGGAAAGTTGAACTGTGGAAGGAATATAAGAGGGCTTATACAAAGGAAACATTCAAGGCAATATTCTAGAAATGGAAGATGAAGTGGAGGCAGATGAGATAGGAGATACAATACTGCGAGAAGAATTTGACAAAGTGCTGAAAGATTTGAGTAGTAATAAGGCTTCTGGTGAAGATGATATTCCGTCTGAACTGCTTATATCGTTAGGCGAGCCAGTCATGACGTTGTTCCACCTGGTATGCAAGATCGGCGAGAGGAGCTCATTCTGGCCCGGTTGCGGATCAGGCACTGCCGATTCAGCCACCGATATTTGCTAACCGTTGACCCTGCACCGCTGTGCTCCTGTGGTGAATTGCTGACGGTGCGACATGTTTTACTGTCTTGTCTTAATTTTAATCATCTCCGTGTTGCCCTTAATTTTCCGTCTACTCTGGAGGAACTTTTATCTGATGACACACGAACAGCTGTTCGAGTTTTGCGTTTTATCAACATGGCTAATTTATCAAAGGATATTTAACCCTTCTTTTTCGAGATCTAGCGAATCTCTCTTCCGATCCGGGCGCTAATGACCTGAGAAGTTGTGCACCCTAAAACCACAAAAAAAAAAAAAAAAAAAAAAAAAAAAAAAAAAAAAAAAAAAAAAAAAAAAAAAAAAACAAAAAAAAAAAAACAAAAAAAAAAAAAAAAAAAACTGGTATGCAAGATGTATGAGATAGAGGAAATACCCTCCGACTTCTAGAAGAATATAGAAATTCCAATTCCAAATAAAGCAAGAGCAGACAAATATGAATATTACATAAACGTCAGTTCAATAAATCATGGCTACAAAATACCAACAAGAATTATTTACAGACTAATGAAAAAACAGGTGGAATCCGACTTTGGGTAAGATAAATTTGTATTTAGGAGTAATGTTGGAAACGGGAAGCAATACTCACATTACGACTTATCTTAAAAATTAGATTAAGGAAAGGGAAATCTACGTTTTTAGCATTCATAGATTTGGACAAAGCTTTTGACAATGTCGACTGGAATACACTGTTTCAAATTTTGAAGGTAACAGGGGTACAATATAGGGAGTGAAGAGTTATATTCAACAAAAATCACACAGCAGTTATTAGAGTCGAAGGGCATGAAAGGGACGCAGATGTTGGGAAGGGAGTAAGGGTTGTAACCTTTCCCCAATGTTGTTCAATCTGTGCATTGACCAAGCAGTGAAGGAATGCAAGGAGAAATTTGGAGAGGGAATTAAAGTCCAGGGAGAAGAAAGAAAAAAGTTTGCGGTTTGCCGATGACATAATAATTCTGTCAGATTGTAAAGGATCTGCAAGAGCAATTGAATGGAATGGATATTGTCTTGAAAAGAGGGTATACGATGAACATGAATAAGAGTAAAACAAGGACAATGGAACGTAGCGCCAGGAAATCAGGCGATGGTGAAGGAGTTAGATTAGGTAAGGAGTCAATAAAAGTAGTAGATGAGTTTTGTCATTTGGGTAGCAAAGTAACTTCTGATGGCCGAAGTAAAGAAATAAAATGCAGAATGACTTTGGGAAGAAAAGCGTTTCTGGAGAAGCGAAATTTGTTGACATCGAATATTAATTTAAATGTTAGGAAGTACTTTCTGAAAGCATTTATCTGGAGTGTAGCATTGTATGGGAGTGAAACGTAGACGATAAGTAGTTCTGACAAATATTTTATAGAAGCCTTTGAAATGTGGTGCTACATACGAATGATGATTAGATGGGTAGACCACGTAACTTACGAGGTGCTCAACAAAATTGGGGAGAAGAGTTTCTGGCTTACCATCTCTAAGAGAAGGGATAGATTGGTGGGACACATTCTGAGACATCAAGGAATCAGCCTTAGAAGGAAGTGTGTGGGGTAAAAATTGTCGAGGGAGACTGAGGGACGAATACAGCAAGCAAATTCAAAGAGTTGTTGGTTGCCGAACTTATTCTCAGATGAAGAGACTTGCACATGATGGGGTAGCGTGGAGAGCTGCATCAAACTCAATTTTATTGAGATATCGATTACAATTAGAATTTGTGTGATATGGAGTACGATATTTTGCTGTCACAACTCTGTACTCGAGATTTACATGGCGTTTACTTAGATCGAGGCACCATGGGGCTACCATGATAGTGAAAAAGTCTGCACTCAAACATGGTGTGTGATCACCTCGTATGGCCAGTACAATTGCACACCTGCGTGACTTTGGTAGTATGAGATTATCAATCACTTCTTCAGGGATATTTGGCCAGTCTTCCACGAATGTAATATCCTGCCCTCCAGCCGTTGTGCAGGTCTGGCTGCAATGCGTCTGCCAATTGCATTCCAGACATGCTCAAGTCCAGTGAACAAGCTGGGTACTCCATCCGTTCAATTTCCTCAGCTTCAAGCATGTCGTCCACCTATGCAGCTCTATGGAGACGGGCGTTATCGTCTGCCAGAAGGAACCTATCTGCAGTGGCTCCATCGTAGAGGATAATAAAATGTCGAAGGATTGCATCTCTGTACCTGTGAGCAGTCAAAGCGCCATAATGATCGAGACAGAGGTCCGTACGTCCGCCACTACTGACTCCTGCCCACACCTTTCGTCCAACACCATGCTGATGTTCCCTGTATATAAGCAGGATTTTCCGAATTCCACGTTATCCCCAGATGAGGGGACGACGATTTACGGCTGAACACAAAATGCACGAATTTCGAAATATAAGATCGTATTTGAAAACTTGTAGTTACCGAACTGGTCAAGGGAGATATTTACAATTTCCAAAGTTCAGCGAACGAATCCTAGAAAATATACTTTAAAAAACAGTGATGGACAAGACATTGCGGGAGCCTTCTATACGGAAGAACTGCAGAAAATTTCTGAACCGAGAGTGTTTCTCGTAGAGAAAATTATAAAACACCAAGGTAACCGTGCGTTTGTGAAATGGTACGGTTTTTCATCGAAGCACAACAGCAGGGTAGCGCAGATTTATATATAACAGAGCATGCAGGTTTCAAACAAGGCAGTAGGCTGTCATACCTATTCGGAAACACGTCACATTGAAATTGAACATCGAATAATCAATGTGCCCCTTGTTGGCAAGACCAGGTGTTGAAAAATTAAGAACGAAGCCGGGATATCCCACAAACGCGCTACTAAGGGCATGCTAAGCAATAAGAAGAAAGCGACAAATGTAAGGAAACATTCCAATCGTGCGGTAGTAGCTGCTGCTAAAGGACGTATGAAAAAAAACGGAGGGGGGAGAAAAAAGTGTCACGGCTCCAAGAATTCTGATAATACCACTGTTCGTGGTGGTATTCTCCCCTTTGTAAACCCACTATTTGCAGGGCTATCAACCACAGGATCATGCGCAGTGGCGATAACGCAAGCTGTGAAAAACGCAAAAAAAAAAGAAATAAATAAATAAATAAATAAAATAAAAAATAAAATAAAATTAAAAAAATGCAGAGAGAACAGTTTCAGGAAGCTCGGAGACACACTATGACAATGGAGGCTATCGCTATTGGGAAGGGAATATATTTAAGACAATTTACAAAAACTGACTTGGATTAATCATAGAGAAGGAAAGAACTTGCCTGACAGACCTTTGACGAATATAAATATACTTCAACTAGTTGGGAAATTGAAAATTCCTAATTTCCACGATGTATTAATGACAGATACATTACTCCGTAAAATGTGGTCAGGCAGAAGGTACGGAATCCTTAGACGATTCGAGTGGTCATGGTACGCATTGGACAGCTTACATGAAAAAAAATAAGAATATTATAATGTATTTCGATGGTTTCGGTGATCTAAAACCACATGATGAATTACAAAATTATTTTATGGAAGATCGTGATGGTCGGACAAAGCGGCCAGAGCAAACACCTGGGTGGTATCGTGGAAACTGTACGAGTTGCACTCCTCGCGGTGACGAGAGACAGCGAGGCAGCCAGATTCACGCACTCTCGCCGTTACGTGTAGGGAAAAAAAAAAAAAAAATTGTATGTGTCATTTTTCATCCACTACACGTGACATGATGTCATATACACTGACTGTGAAAAGTCGGAATTCATCCGTTCTAAAAATCAAGCTATTTTCCACCAATCACCATATCAGGAAGTCACTGGAGCATTGTGCTAGTGACTTCTGAAAGATACAGCAGCATTCAGAACATCACGGAGGCCCATAACAAGGTGCATTTAGGGAATGGTGAAATAATAGCAATCCTACAACAATGACGATATTTTTTCAATAATAAAACGTTCAATAAAAGGCATTAAAAAGAAAATAAGAACAGTTGAAACCGCCATTGATTTTAGTCAGAACAAATCTATTGGCCCAGTACTTGGTTTCATAGAAAAGGAGATTTTGGAAAAAAAAAACGCTGAAAAGCTGTATGAATCAGATAATGTTGTGAATATTCAGCCCGTTAGCACCACACGTGTGAAGTCTAATGTGGTAACAAATTCATCTCTCAACAAGGAAAGTCTCGTACATACAATTTACGAATTTTTCCCAAATATTCCTGTGGGTCACAAAATAATCGAGACATCTAGTAATCCAATATATCTACCAGTATTTGTCCAGACATTGGACCATACTGAAGGCGCAATTGTAGATCAGAAAGACGTACCAGTCGATTTTCGCGGAGATGAAATTGCCATAAGGTTGCATTTGAAAAAGAAGAAGAAGAAGAAGAAGAAGAAAAAATACTGACTCGAAGCGTTGAGTGCGTCATTTGGCAGTGAGAAGGCAGATGGACAGTGCGTGTTCGAAGGGTAAAAAATGGTGATTAAACATAAAATATCGAAACAAAAGTGTGATTGCACCAGTTCATGGGAGAAAGTCATTGAATTACTACTTTCTCCTCTCTATTGGCTTAAAACCACGAGATGTCATCACATCCAGACATAAAAACTTCAGTTCTGATCGAGGAACACGTTATTTGTAAAAAATATTTCTCTCAGAAAGCATATGCGTCAACAACAGTGACAAAATAAGAATCCTTATTAAAAATCAGGACACAATGACATTACCATGCTGAAAGTAGCCTGTTATTAAAATAAGAAAAATCTCGTCAGTTGAGATCCGCAAATGTAAGTTAAAACGCTTACTGCTGCTCTAAATTACTTTGAGTGGCCACAGTACATGTGCAACGGAAATTTATCTAACTGCTCACTCCTTAAGGGAGCAGCCAACATTTCAACAAACACAAAATCAATGTTAAAAATTAAATGTATAGATAATTAAACATGGAACGGAGACATTGAAATCATAAAGCAGAGATCTGATACTTTAAAATCATAATCTATTCAGATAAATGCACATGCAACTAAATGTGGGGAGACCAAATTATGCACACACCTTGTACAAAAGTGAATTAAATCATATAATTACTGCCCATAATAAAATTGTTTCTGCCCTTTATGAACATGGAGATAACGTGGGAGGAAATTTGCAAACACACAATGGGTAGCTGAAAGCACATTCATTCATTCACAGACACGCACATAATGCTCAACAGTACATTTCTCTCTGGTAACACTTGAAAGCAGAGGTGAAACGAGGCGTCGCCGGCGTCTTGATGAGATGGCAGGTGTCCTGATCACTCATTTTAAGTACACTGTGCACTACACGAATTCATGTTTGGGGAGGCAGCGGCTCACTATTCTTAAGTACCACATGCTGTGCAACCACACAGAATTTAATAGCATTTACAAAGAGAAATTAATTTAGAATAAGTGAGTAAAGTACATGTGAGAATTCGTATAGAAGACAGCTAGTATTAACAGAAGCATGGCTAAAGACGAAAGCAGGAGGTCATACAAGACAGGAAAGACGGAATAAAATCAGAAAATCTGAAAAATATAAAGCATACTCATGGATACAGAAATGACACGAAAACGTTAGTTAAAAATATGAAGGAAATTCAAACATACCAGGTTTACACATAGGCTGAAGGCCACATGTGTATTCTAACTTGGGCAAAACCGGACACACAATCATCACTGGAATGAAAATGCAGATAATCACTGAATTTACTTGGATTCTGTAAATTAAGAAACACTTTGCCTTGCATAGCAAAAGAATTACTCAAGAGATCACTGAACAACCAAGACTGTCTGATTACAAAGAAAGTAAAGTCCTAACAGCATGCCTCCCCATCAGCATGATTCGGTGGAGTACTTACTTCCACAGTCTTTGTAGCCAGAATCCAGAGTGAAGCGTGTAGCCCTAAGGCCATGGAAAAACCTCTCCCCCGCCATACACTGGATGTAGAGCGCGCTAAAAGCGACGCCGAGTGCGTTTAGAGACTAGTGTTTACCAACCCTTGCTACCTGGCGAGGACAATTCCCTCTACAACCGCTCCCAGAGAGGTCTCCTGTCACACCCTTTCGTCCAAGATTAGGTTGGTACGACACTAAGAACACAGCCACCTTGCCACCTTGCCAAGTAAGCTTCTCTCTGGCCAGCCAGCAGACGCCAGCGCAGACTAGAAACGATGCCATGCGTTTTTAACTACAGCAAAACGAGGCCTAAAGGGGGATGCGGCGACTGTAAGCCATTGCGCGGCAGTCAGTCTATATTAAAAGCAACCTTCCACATTCACATGAACATACAAGTTCAATCACACGGGCGCAAACATATATAAATATGGGTCAAACATACATAAGCATGTGGCATTGATCATTAATAAAAAGAGTAAAATAACACACAGATAGATAACATTAATGGCGCAGAGTTGCAAGAGTTTTCCACACTTGACTGGAGAATTTGTGAAAAAAGATGGTAACCGGTGGGGTCATCACGCCTTACGAGAAACTCATTTGTCTTTATTTTCCAAGAAATTCACTTCGAACTCAGTGATGTGGAAATCGATAAAACGAGCAACGTCGGTATTACCTCAACACTTAAAACGTATCCTTCAGCACTTTCCACGGAGCTTAATAGTCTTAAAACCGCTGGGTGGTTCTTAAATGATTCAACAAATAACACATTTAGTGACTGCATACCACTAAAATTGCTTATGGGGTTTTTCCAAGATAATAGAAGAATAATAATGAATGCAAAACAGGAATTAATTCTAATACGAAGTGCGAGCGATAATAATTCCTTCTAAGAATAGACGAGGAACAACCTAAGATTGTGATGCATAAAGTAGTGTGGAAAGTTCCCCATATAAGTGTATCCGATAAAGAACGTCTGAAATTATTACGAGTGGTAAACACTTCTATAATCTTACCATTAAGCTTCTGCTCATGGGAGCTGCACGAGTTCCATCTCCTCCCACCGTCGTCACGTCATAGCTGGTCAGTTAAAACATCTGTACAGATAGAGACGCCTAGATTCATTATCTTGCTCTGCATAGAATTCGAAGAGGAAATATTCAGAATTATTCCAGCATATTTGATCATTGCACCCTATTATCCATAAGACGACTTACAACTGGATTGGAAGAGTGACAATCCAAGTCTTCTATATGATATCTATGACCTTTTCATTCAGCTTATTAAGACAACGTCGATGGACTGTATGTTGAGCCCTCAAATGTTTATTGATATTGCTCCCATCGGTGTGATAGATTGTGCTCACCAGAATGAACGCGTGAAAACGGGTCCTGTAAACATCCGAATTGAAATTGAGACAGATATTACAGCGGCCTACGTATTGCTGTTGCACTATCGACTTGTGAACTATTCTCCAATTACGGGAGTTGTACAACGTGTGATATGAATGTTGTTATAAAATTAATGGAAAAAATGGAATAAAAATTTATCTGTGCATTGTAAAAAATGTATTTTAATCATTATTATTTCTCCCTAAAATTTTACTTCCAGTTTGCTGTATTTTCTTTCTCCACTGAGAGACTGCAGGTAAGTATAAAGAATCGGATCGATAATTTTTGTTAACCCTGCTGTTATCTTCGGGTCATTACGACCCGAAAAGGAATTTGTTCTTTCATAGCTTTTTAATATTTAAATATTATTTCTTCAAACTTGAAGACTTTTTTTTTTCGAGACATTATAAATTCTTCAAATATCAAATTAAAATCAATACTTCCCCCCCCTTTCGTAAAACTAAATTTGTTACAGTTGTGTTCTTCGGGTCAATATGACCCGGGGCAATTAAAAATTCACAGAACGTACAGATATCATAGCCAAGTTTTATTTCGTCATGTGTGAAGTATACACACGGGTTTCATGACAAAGTAAACTTCTGATTCTTTTTTGTTGAACTACTCAACAATCGAAGTCGCTGATTGCGTTCAAATTATTGTACCACATTATTTCTCACAGTTACGTTTTCTCATCTGTTGTGTGCAGACGCAGCTCCTATATCTATCGTAGTAACGTTTGTGGAGCTATTATGACGAAAATAGTTCTTTCCCATGAGCAATTGGAAGCTTTAGCAAATGCATGTGACAGTGAGGATACAATTTCTGAAAATGAAAATCACACCAGTGATGACAACATTCATCCTTCATCTGAATCAGAAGACATTTCAGATGCCGATATATCAAATGACAATGTACATGCTGTTCAATTCATTCAGTCTAAAGACAAAAAGATCACATGGAGCTTACAACCTTTTCTGCAAACTGGAAGAGCATCTAGTGCAAACATTATAAACGTGACTCCTGGTCCAACAAGATACGCTATCGCCAGAGTAAGTGACATAAAATCATCTTTTCCTGTTATGATGAATGATAATATTCAGCGTATTGTGGTGCAAATGACTAATATTGAGGGTCAAAGAGTTTATGGAGATGGCTGGGAAGCATTAGATAAAATTACACTTCAGGCCTATATTGTCCTGTTATTACTGACTGGTGTGTACATATCATATGGTGAATCAACAAAAAGTCTGTGGGATCCAGAAACGGGAAGAGCCACTTTTCCTGCCGTAATATCACTGAATCGGTTCTGTTGCATTTCATGTGTCTTACGTTTCGATGACAAGTCTGATGGAAGAGCACGAAGAGTAAATGACACGTTGGCACCTATAAGAGTTCTGTGGGATAAGTGGGTGGAAATGCTTTCAAAACTATATAATCCTGTTGCAAATGTAACTGTGGATGAGCAACTTGTGGCTTTCCGAGGACGTTGTCCATTCAAACAATATATACCGAGCAACCGAGCAAACCATCAAAATATGGGGTAAAGATATGGACATTGTGTGATAGTGCCACTTCTTATGTTTTGAAGACACAAATCTATACCGGAAAATTACCTGGACAATCACCTGGGAAAAATCAAGGTATGAGGGTCGTCATGGATCTGACTTATGAGCTAAAAGGACAAAATGTCACATGTGACAACTTCTTCACGTCATATTCATTAGGCCAAGGACTTCTCGAAAGGCATCTTACAATGTTGGGCACAGTGAGAGAAAATAAGCCTGAACTCCCTAATAACATATCAAACAAAGATGATGTTCACACTTCAAAGTTCTTTTTTACTAAAGACACCATCATCGTGTCTTATGTTAGAAGGAAGAACAAACAGGTTGTCTTGATGAGCACAATGCACTACAGCGTGGAAATAAGCAACAGAGAAGAAACCAAAAACGATATTAGACTACAATGTAAGTAAGGGAGCTGTTGATACATTGGATCAGCTTATTGGCACATATACATGCAAGAGGAAAACCAACCGATGGCCAATGATCATCTTCTGTAATGTTATTGATACTTCTGCCTACAATGCTTTTGTGCTATGGAGAGAAATAAATCCAGGGTGGAAAAAATGTTCTTTACAAAAGAAGAATATTTCTTGATGAATTGGCAAGACTTGTAGTTTCGTCTTACATTGTTGCTAGAAAAATGCTGCCATGAAATGAACAGTCAGCGGCCATTCTTAAAAAAGTACAAACGGGAAATCTATCAACACCAAGCTTTATCGGTGGCAACCGAAATTGCAAACGTTCCAGACGCAAATTCTGTTTGTCGAGTTGCGACAACAAGACCCCAATGAAGTGTTCAAATTGTAACAAACATGTTTGTAAAACACATGTTAGATACCTCTGCCCAAATTGTGAAAAGTAAAACTCTATTCTAATGTTGCCATGCGATTGTGCTTGTGATTATATGCCAAGTAAAACTGTTGTGCAACGGATCATTGAGGACGAGAACTTACTTCATTGTTGATATTTAATAGTGTAAAATATATGAATATTGTAACAAATAAACTGATATTCATAATTATAATAATTTTTAACGGTTTATTTTCATTATACCCTTCAAATACCACACCGGGTCATTATGACCCGAAAGATCATATGTGTATACCTCTTTTGAGGAACACAGCAGGGTTAATTCAGCGATTCGACGTCGTAAACGGTAGCGTTCAGCGGCGGCCTGTCGCCATATTAATCCCTAGCGTGAATTCCTATGCTGTAAATAATTACACACAATGTGAATTGAGTTATGAGCAAATCTAGCTTGTCGCACTCGAACGCTGCGAGCTGTTTCAAAGGCATTCAATGGCATTCGTCTGCGGTGAGGCCATTGCGCACACAGCGTAATCTGAATTTCCGATGTCATCGCTGAGCTTTGAATACCCGGAAAAAAATTGGTTGCACGCTGACTCTGCGATAATTCCCTCGCCGAATGACATCTGGAGTGACAAAATGAAGTGTCATCAGTCTCTCACTTTGGACAACGGTACTAAACGCCCTCATAATGATGTTGTGGAAACATCACCAAATATCATTGACGAGGCAGAGATGGAATTTATCTGAGGTGAAGGAAAGGTTTTTATTTTTATTATTATTATTATTATTATTATTATTATTATTATTATTATTATTTTACGCTATGATAATTTTATTCTAATTCTTCTCCATATTCACGTTTGCAATGATACTTTTTTCTCTTATAGTTGGTGAGCCAACATTACAATCTTTATGGAAAAATTTGAGTCCCTCACTTTCACCGCCAGAAATGTCCCGAATTTCAACTCAGATCTCCTGGGACATGTCATTAGTCGTTGAGGAACGGATACGTGAATAGAAACTACCATTTTCCTCTTTTATTAAGATACAGTGAGCCTTTATTTTTAATAATATTATGTTCTTTGTAAGTGCACTCGACGATGATCTTGCTATGGAGCGTGAGTTCGAGGAGGGGATAAAACAGTACCTAGCAAAACAACGTGATGATGAATGGCTGAATTACATTCTTCAGTTAGAGGGAAGTAACTGCAAACGTGCAATGGAAGAGAAGAATAAATTATGTGTAGATAGAGAAAAATAACCTAATATTGGATTTTACTTATCAATTACGCTCCTTTTATCTGTTCAGAAATACCACAACCCCCACCATCAACGTCACTGGCAATGCAGGATTTTGAAAGGGAAATAGATAGAGACATGACGGTTATAATGATGTTGAGATTTGGCTGAAATCGCTTCTTTAGCCGCTGGGAATGTAACTGAGTGAATGGAAGATTATCGTGAATATGTATATAAATAAAACCGAGTATTTTATGATACTAATCAATTTCGCTCCATTTGTCTGTGCAGAAAAACTAGCCTCCACAACCGACGCCATTGGAACCGCAGGCAGGACCATCAAATTGGACGCCTGTGGGTCTGGAGTATCCTCGCTGGGCAGCGCCCGATTTGCTGCAGCTAGGGCCATCACACTGTACACCCACAGGTGCGGATCATTCCCGCCAGGCAACACTAGAATCACCACAGCCAGGGCCATCAAACTGGCATTCGAAACTGCATCCATCATGCTCTCAGCAACGAGGGAGGCCTAGCAGCCGCAGCCTTACTTAAACCTACCCACCAACATCCCCTACCTTATTGGGAACAATTTATACGGGCATGCGATGCAGCAGTCTCTACTACCTGGTGGGTCGTCAGTTTTAAAAGTGATGCTAAGCTTTTGGCTGCTGATGACGTGGGATATCTCCTAGAGGTAGACTTGGCATATCCCGTTGATTTACATGATGTGCACAGCGACTTGTCAGTCTGTTCAGAACACATAGTCCCACGAAAAGTTCTGTTTCCAAGCTCATGACACTGGGAGAAAAACATTGATACCTTCTACACTACCGAAACCTCTGGCAATGTCTCAGCTTGGGGATGGAACTTATCAAAATTTGATGTCCTTCAACCAGCAACCCTGGTTATATTATTTTAAATATTGGGAAGAGGGCACAAGAAACATGTGGATTTGATAGAGATTTCTACAAATTAAAGAATAATTGAAGTTTTGGAAAAACCATGGAAAATGTTAGGAACCACCGTGAAATTCATTTGGTTTATAACTGGATTGGGCATTATGGTGCACAAAATTATATTTCAAAATTAAATTTCAAGCATGCCACAATCTTTAATGAAGGACTATTTCCAATACGAGAAACCGAACTTTGCTGATCCATATGATGTAATTAGGTGCAATTCTGACGAATTAATGTCTGGTTATGCGAGTGATAACCCTTATGGTAATACACCTCACAACAATAAGGTTATTAGCCCGATGAAAGACGAGGTGATTGGGTCGCAGATTGCGGAGTTCGTGGGGCTCAGATCGAAAATGTAAGCATACCATACAGATAGAGGCGCCACCCAAAAGCAAGCTAAGGGTGTGCACTGTGTAGTCTAACGGGTCCTCATGATCGAGTATTGCAAGGACTGACTGACTATGGTGCTTCCCACATTGTGCGTCAAGTTGTTTTTCGTCCACGAGGCCATAAGGTGCATAGTGCGCTGCAACTGAAGGTCAGGCTTGTTTGATAGTGATATTTAAGTGTTGTTTACAAAAAAATTCTTCAACATGTCATTAAAGTAGAAAATTCAGTGACATGAAATTTGGGGCTAGTTCTTCTGATAATGCTAGCATAGTCCACTGGAAGAAAAACTCTTCCCATCTTCGTCAAACACTTTTCTATATTACCAAACGCTCTGTGGCATGGCGTAAAGCTGTGGCCCGGTTCTGGGAATCGATGAACGATCTGTTGGATTTCTCTGAACGTAGTGGGTGGAGCTGCCTCCTTCTTGCGCCAAATCCGTCAATTGTACTTGGTCTAAAGCATTTTATATTTGGTCTAGTACCAAGAGGTTCATTTGTGACACTGCTATTACGTATAATGATTAGTCTCATAATGGCTTGTATGGAGGTAGGATCATAAGACCGATGTTCCAGTAGTCTCTTAAAAATATTACTAGTTTTTATTTTCATAAAGACAAATGTATTACACAGATCAGTTCTCATCATTTAAAGTAGGGGTTTCCAAACTTTTTTGTCTGTAGACCCCTTGCCAAAATTTTCTGCCTCGTGTACACCCCCTGCCTTTCATGCACTTAACTTTTTACGAATTCCTAACTTCTAATGTTTTTTCGCATCTGATTCTTGCTACTAACTTTGATAAATTTAACATTAAAAGGGTGGAGTGAAAAACAAGGAAAAAGGAAAAGATAGATGTTAAGTATCATACATTTATTTATTTATTCAGTTTAACAAAACAGATACCTACGGGCTTTTAATGGGAGAGATGTGGCTGATGCTTTTTTAGTAAATTTTCTGTATATGTTTCGTTAGGTTTAATCTTAAATCTCTTCTTTCAGTGATTTCCAGCCTGTTTCTTCTTTTTGTAAGAAGATTGGCAACAGTTTCTGGCGACTCCTTACATCCTTGAGAGGTGGCAAAATGATACGTATAGGATCATATGTTATAACGTTCTTCTGACCATTTCCAGAATTGTAATGTTTTGTTTATTTTTATTTTTTATTTTTGTACTTTTATAAAAAAAAATTCCTTATTGTGGAGCACTTGAAAATAATGCCATAGTGCATCGAAACTGGTTGTGCATTACAAATGAACTATTAATTTTTTTTTCAACAAGCAACTGTGGCTTGAAATACACTTGTATTTCTTATTACATTTTTGATAGTTATTTGGATGTATGAGCTGTTACGCTGATTGTCCGGTCGATATTCACGTATCTGCCCTTGTTATCTTCGGAACTGAGTGGGTGACGTTTTTATGAGTTTGATGACACGTTGCCTATGTCACTGATTATACACGCCAAATTCATCCACCATTTCGGAAATCCCGAGATATATTATCTATGTCTTTTGCCTTAGTTAGTTTGGAGTCATCGACAGTTTTATAAATTGTTATTCCATCTTCAATATAAACCTCAATTTCCTCAACTATCACAACATTAGCACGACTTCCCCTTCAGACATGTTTTACCATAAGATGACTATAGTTTCATTTAGATTTCTTCGCATTTCTTTGAAGCCGTTGCGCTTTGGTTTCTCTGCCCTTCCTTTTCATCTCATGTCTGAGTGTCGTGTACATGTTTGTTATCTAATTTCCCTCAACATTTTGTACTTCTTACTTTCGTCGATTAGATGAAGTAGTATTATCGTTACCCTGCTTTTGTTTGCGATTAACTTCCTTGTTCCAACCTTTGTCTTTCATAAATCTGAGAGCGCTCTTTTCAGAATTGTCCTCCCATCTCTAACAGATCTCCCTTTTCTTGTATACCTTATTACTGGACTGACGTATTTATTGAATTTCAAAAGTATCTGATTATGCCTTTGGGTTTCATTTCCTTCTACACTGGTTGTTTCAAACGATTCTTCTGAACTACATTATACTCATCATAATTACCAAATTGTATCTTGTGTCCTTGTGTATATATATGCTCTTGGGTGCGCTGTAAATCCAATATCTGATTTCGGAATCTCTGACTGTGATGTAATTCAACTGGAGCCTGCCGTCTCTCCAAATATGTTCCCTGTGTACATTACAATGCACGAACAGAGTATTCTCATTACCACCTGAAATGTGTTAATCTTTCTCCTCTCTTATTCTTACTGCGTCCTCCATATTCTTTCATAACTCTTCCTTCTATTATATCACGTACGACCGCATTTAAATTCCCCATGATTATCAGATTTTCATCTCTGTTTATGTACCGACTTATCCTTCGGCTTTCGTCATATACTTTTTCTATTTCTTCATGGTTTGCTGGTAACTTCCGAATGTCTCCCTTTGGAATATGATGAAAACAACTCTATCATTTAACTGCTCATAGTAGCTCTCTTAACTACTTTTCTGTTCCATGCTTCGACTCTTAGAATGTTTAGTTCGTTAATCACTACTTTTCTGATAGTCACATTCCCCTTCACAGATCCTTCCTGGAGATCCGAATGTTCTTAGCCTTAGTTTAAGTTGTGTATTAACCTGGAAACTGTTGACCTCACCAGTTTGTACCCTTACGGAAAATATCAAAGTATAAAGAAAAGAAACTATTCCGGGATCTTTTGCCAATGGAATGATTGACATGCCAGATTTATCAATTGCAGGCCACAAACCCTGCAGATAGAAATTATTTCCCTTCGATGCAGTGGTTTCCATCGCCTTTTGCATCTTCATGTCGTTGATCTTATTAATCCGCTTTTGAGTCAATTTTCCACCCCAAAGGCAAGAGAATTCCCAGAATTTCTCAATAAATAAATAAATAAATAATAAAATAAAATACAAAAGTTCAAAAATGTTTGTAGAGCTTATGGGACTTAACTACGGGGTCATCAGTCCCTAAACTTACAAACTACTTATGAACTAACTAATTCTAAGGACGTCACAAATATCCATGCCCGACCGTAGTGGCCGTGCAGACTATGACTGGAGCGTCTCAGTCCCCTCGGCCATCGCGGCCGGCCAGAATTTATCCTCCGCCGTCTGTCACAAGGCTAATGGCTGAACGTGGTTCGATTCCTATCCTAGAAAACTTCAGTTCCATTGCAAATTTTTATCCAACGTTTAAGCAGTGGCTGACTTTCAAAGCTCCGACGAAGTTTACATCAAATCAAAGACGCTATCCCAAGACCGTAAGTTGAACCAACGGCGTAACCTGAAGGTGCCACACAGACGATGACTACTGCAGTAGCCGACAGTGTGAGTAGCACTGGAGGTCGCTGTCGCATTAGACTTGCATGATTCTGTGGGCCACTTAACCGCAAATAGTTCCTGTCCGACAGAAAGATGTTTAGGAAGATGAAAGCGGCTGCAAGGTCTGTTTCATGTGCTCTGGGCCATGGATACGACTACACACAGATCATCAACTTTCACTACACATGACTCGCAAGACACAAATTGAGAAGTTACTATCACGGTGATATGTTCTCTGTATTAGGGACCTGAAACTCGGTATCGCCTTCAGTAACTACGCTGCTTTGTTGCAAGTGCAAGAAAATATCGGTCTTTGGCTGTTTCATTATTCAGCTCTTCATCATGTATAAAATCAGTACCTTAGGAAACAACATGATCTCTAAAAGCAACAATCGTGTGAAATCCAACTTGCGCTACTTATATCTCGCCAAGAGACCACAAGGATGAATAGGTGGATGGACAATGATACAGTTCCCTGTGCCATACACCAGGAGGCGATTTGCGGACTATTGATGAAAATGTAACGGATGTAGCATCACAAGATATTTATGTTTCTGTCTACCGGGCGTTAAGACCTAATATTTTCTTTTTTGTACCCTTATCACAATATGTTATACAGATTCAATTTCCTTGAAAGGAGGAATATTTAGTTTATTGCTTTGTAGAAGTTACGTGACATTTGTCATTCACCTATGGCCGACCTTTGTGCCAATTTACTAATGTGGTAACGTTGAATTTGCAATTTTGTTCTCTGCGGTATTGAAGAATGACTGTAGGCACTGTTGATCCCGGAAACTAGGGTAGTTACGTAATCTCCAATATACTTTGACTCATACATTTTCTACGAGTTTACATAGAACGTTCAAAATGACTTAGTTCATGGCATGCCTACAGCATACTCCTGAGACGTTGATATTTAAAATGGACAACCCTACATAGACTTTTTACTGCTCGGTACCTTCCATTTCAGTCTGTCTCAGCTCAATGTACCCACTTTCTTGCCCTTTGTAGTAAATTTTCATAATCTTATACAACTCACCGAACTAATATAAGTAGAATTTCGATTGTTAGATGAAAAAAGATTCAAACCTCATTGAGCAAAAGATTGGTTTCCACGTTGCAGTGCTCTGTGGGTGGCAACATCCTTAAAAAGAAAACTGCTAAAAGAGTTACAACACTTGGCACTCCCATTGAATGTGCTTTTAAAAATCAGGTTTAAAGAACATCTTTTGAGAAAGAATGGCACTATCCCCTAGAATTCGTCTTTTGCTGACCATCTTCTTATTACAGGTCACGCACCTAAAGCCATTCATGACCTAATCAGTTTGCACACCGAAAAGATAGGCCACAGGTTAGACGTGCTCAAGGAACTGCAAATATTTAAACATCTTTCTCGCAATGACGTGCTTCTTCTAAATGAACAGTTACAACTCCTTAATAGAAGCGTTTTTAACGCTATTAAGCCGTTACTCGGTATTTGATGTACTTCGTGCAGTGTCCGAAATATTTCTTCCGACTTGATCCAAAATATTATATTGCTAAAATGCCGCCTCAGCCATCTCTCATGTTAAAGATAGCTGCTTGTAACAATTGTTTTCTCAGTACTGTTTCTCTATGTACGGTAGCCTAGTTGTAATTGTGGCTGCTAATGACACTACTAAGGTAACGTCTGCCTATTCATAACTCCACTTAACACACGCCAGACTGATGCCTAAAACAACTTTTTAAATTTTGTGACGTAAGCTTTATAGCTGAGTTGTAACTTTTATTATGTGACTTGTTTTAATTTATAATTTCTGATGTTAGCAATCATAGTTATTGCCGAAACCTGGTTAAAGAATTTTATTTTTGCGAACGAGGGCAATATTTTCATCCTTTGATAAACTATTGTAAACTATGGCATCCGTCGTCTGGAGAGGGGAGAGTTCTTTTTCTCTACAGATCGTGGATGCAGTACAGAAAACTACTTCGATTGCCAACTGATGGACACCATGATAAACCTGATTACACTCTTCTTGTGTCTGTAGCCTCTTCAGTCCTAATTATTATAAAAACACAATGAAACATATTCTTGCACTTTTTGGTATCCATAAGGCCCTTCCTACTGTATATTTAAACAAAATTAATATGTTTCGTTCTTGGTTTCAAAAATAAAAAACGTACAATAAATTGGACTCCGGGTCTAGAAGGCAGTTAAGGATGTGAAACAAGAAGTCAGTAACTGGTAACTCAAAGACATTAAGCAGTCTTCATCCTGCGTAATGTGCTGTGAAATTGTTTAGGGCCAAAATCATTTCTTTCGTTCGTACCACTGAACAAGCTAATAAGACACACATATATTGCAGAAGCTTTTCAGTAATCTGCCTCACGGTGATATATGTGCCACTTTAAATGAGTTTATTAATAACTAGTGATATTCCAACTGTATCTGAACGTTCCTAATCCTGCACGGTCCCATCAACAAACACGTGACCTACACTGTACTCACTGAGATTCGGTGTTGCTGTCTTCAGATTTGTAGATAAACTCTGTCCTTATACGTTGGCAGTCACTTAGAGCAACGCTGGTGGCTTACCTGAAACAACAAAAAATAAATTAGGTAAAGGTTAAGTGTTAAGCAGCCAGTGCAGCAGTCTATAAAATTTTATTTCCCTAGAACTTACGATATTAATTTTCTACGTTTTACAAAGATCAGAGAAATTAGGGTCATACAGAGTCATATAGACAGCCTTTCTCCCCCTGGATCTCTTTATGAGTGCAACAGCAAAAACAACGACTCTTAGTGGTATGAGGTATCGCCACACACCTTAAAGTGTTTTGTGAAGTATTTATGTAGATTTAGAATCATAGTTCATGTGTTTTGCACCTTATGTAATTTGTAATTAAAATCGTAACAGTATAAATAGTAAATCTTATATACAAGATTTCCCAGTGCAAATATCTATGGAAAAAACAGTAAATATTGTAAAATGCGTTTCACAGGTGCTCGCGAACGTAAATACTATGAGGCATTCTAAAACGTAAGCAGATATTGAGTACAAATTATTATTTTTTAAGAGGATAAGCCATATTAATTCTTACAAAACCAATAACTTGAAAAATCACAAAATTCGTGTCAATGTTTGCTTCGCAGTACGTTAATCTCATTCCACGAAATTGCAAAGCGAAATAAACAAAACGCACCGCTACTGCTCATCACGAGATTCAAGCGTGAACCACATTTGCTGGTAATTGTGGTGGAAAGTACGGGTAATTTGATTACCCTGTTTGTTGGACTACACTTTGTTGTCAATGTAGCAGCAGCTTATCATTATTTAAAATTGTTCTTGCAATCAGGGATGCATGCTATTTGGGTCGATTCGAACAGTCTGACCTCTGTGGTTCTCTGGTATTTAATGAGTTTTCCGTGTCTCTTTTTATTTTCGTGGCTTGATAGATACCGAAACTCAGCTACTCAACTATATAAAAAAATGGAAATTTCCTTCATATGTTTACATAATGTTAGAACTATGAAAACTGTCAAATATAATGTAATAACATCAATGTATAATATAAAAATATTGTCATATATAAGTTTGGAACGGTTATGTAAGTACATCATCTAACCTAGACGTCACTTGAAAGTGGCAATAACGAAAACCTAAACAGCCTGTTGTGGAAATAAAGTAAAAATAACATCTCAACATAGCAGCAAATTTAGACGATTTTAAAAACGATTTCATTACATGACCTTTATAGTGCTTTCAGGCCCCAAGGAGAAAAACTTTTGACGTCATTCAAATGGTATTTTTGCCATTATTCTTACAAAATATGTTCTTTTCCGAAATTAAAGCTTAAAAAGTCTTTAAATTTTAACATTTGGTCTTGTAATCGTAAATGCTCTGTCACTGGCTGAAGCTCTTGTGACGCCACATCATACGATGAAGACGAAGCTATATATGTGTTAATAGTGTTAGCTGAAGTTACTAGATTTGCCCTTATTTCTGGGTCTAAGTAAACTTTTTACAATGGAAAACGCATTTACAACTTTTATATGAGAATGGAAAAGAATATTTTGTGAAATGTGATAGTGAAAACATTCCGAAACTTGATGTGTTTATGGTATCTTAGTTTCTTTAATACAACCCAGTTTTTACGTGCCTGAATGATTAAATTTAAAGCAAAATATACCTACATTTAAATTAATCTGTTGTTTGTTTGTTTCAACAGAGTCTACTCATAAGGTAGAAACTATATACACGATAAGCATGTTAAATAAACATTGAATCTTAGATTCAGTCTTCGTTTTTCTACCAAATTCATATAACTTTTTAAATTATGACTGATATTAATCGCCTCGGTAAAAATTTAATGCCAAGTGTGAAACTATGTAGTTACTGGTCGGATTAAATTTTGGTGCAAGGAAATTAATCTTGCACAAATTAGATGCCAAATATTTTGGCAAGGTCCCAGTATTAAAGATTTTCGAAGAAAAATAATGGTAGAAGTTTTGTTTGTCTGTGAAGTGAGGTTATCTGTACGTATAACATTTGTTTTAGCTGCTTCGTAGTGTAACGGTTTGCGTCATGGGTTACAAATTTTACGTTGAGTGTTCAAATACACCCCTATCATTTTACTTATCGTTAAGGAATCTGATGCTATGAAGCAGAATCCATATCATCTTTGACATTAGTAAGCATTTCCAATTTTATTAAGACAGTTGCATTTACCAGTTACACAGATCGTTGATATATCAATAATATATTGAAATACTGCATCATTGATGTAAATATTACAACTGACAACCAACATGAAATTTGTACTTTCACGTACTTTATCAGAAAATGAGTTTAAATACAAATTATTGGCGTTACATATCGTGAATTACCGGTTCGCAAATACAAACGTTCCCTCGCTTAACTGTACGGAATAGTACTTTACACTTTTGCATATGCAAATCATGATATTTAGTATTGAAATATTAGAATAACAATTATATGTGGCGTCTATTCCGAAAGAGAAGACTTCACTTCTGATCCTGCAGTTGTTGTTGTTTTCATATTGACAGAATATAAGACTTCAACTGCGAATGGGCAAAGCTAAAAATGTGTACCCAGCCGGGATTCCAATCCTGCCTAGAAAGCAGAAGATCCTGGTGAATATGAAAATAACAATTATCGTAGGGAGTGTTTACTTACACAAAAAAAGCCTCACAAAAATGAACGATGCAGTTAACTACTATCTAATTTAGATCTCCGAGAGCGACTTTAAACAACATTTTGTGCATTTCTCATTCCTTGGAACATGTAAAAACAAATTTACTGGATTTTTAAGATATATTTGTACAGCACGGTGCGAAGCATTATTTTTTCGAAACGTGAGTGTCCAAGCAATATATCACTGTTAGTGATTTTACGGCAGTAGTAATCGCAATATATCAGTTGACGTGACAGACATCACATGACGCAAATTTAGCGTTTTGACAAGCTTTCAAATTATTCGATTTTAATTTGTCCCTATTATTCATAAAATACTGCAATTCGCCAGGAAGAAGTATGTTATGAGCATGAGATTACATAATTAACCATTTAGGATGATTTTCAGAAATCAAATACCCTTTTGGTCTGGAGGAACATTGCCCACGAAAGGAAGTGTGTGGGTTCGAGTTCACATCAGAGTCGAAAATTAGTCAGGTCAGAAGGTTTTGTTTTACATTTAATGCAGTTGAGAAGCCACCAGTGACAAACTGCAATGTTATTTAAAATTGTAGTTGGTAATTCCTAACACTCTGTCTTACTTAATGTTAGATTCTACTAGATGCAGAAAATCAGGACTAAAACATTTCGTTTCGAGCTACCATCGTCAAAGAGCCACTTAAAGAGGCTTAAAACATTTCTCTTCCAGTGGAAATAAAATGGAAACAAAAGGCTGCAAAAGACGCCACGGACGGCTTTTGCCAGTTCCCTTGTTCGCTAACTGCTTCCGAGGGCAGACGTTTCGCGGTGTTGCGGAAAGAGGTTGTCGACCCAAGTTGCGCAAGAGAAACGCGTCTTCTCTCGGCACAGTGACGCCAGGCGCGAGTACAAAGCGAAGCGACAAAGTCTCCCGGGAGGCGCTGGATCGAAGACTAATAGGCCCGTAACTCGAGGAGCAAACAAAGGCGACACCGCGACGGCGACGGCGACGGCGACGGCTGCTGAGGGTCGACTGGCAATATCGATTGCTGCGAGATGAGAAGCGAGGGAGTAAAGACGTCCGGCCTGTTGTTGACGGTTGGGCCGCGCATGCGCATGCGCGCGAGTGCCCGCCCGCTCTGACGTCACGGGGCGGGCGCGTTCCATTACGCGGACAAACACAAACAAGGCGGACAGCCCGTGTCAGCCGCCGGCCAAGCGGCCTGCTTTTGTGCGCCCGGAAGTGCTCGCCGTCGCCGTCTCCCAGAGAGTTCCTGCGGAATGGACGCCCGCTTCTTAGAGCCGTCTTTGTCCTGCTCCTCCCTACCGTATCCCATACCGCTGACAGCACAACAATGTCGTAGCACATCCTAGCTACAGGGCCCTAATCTTGATAAAAGCAGAGATGAGAATGTTCAGTACAAGGACACACAGCTGCAGCCGTATGTATACTTTATTTACAAACCACACTACCGGTTTCCTAACTTTACGTTCAAATCAAAATCTATTTGTATAGCTTATGGGACTTAACTACGGGGTCATCAGTCCTTAAACTTACAAACTACTTATGAACTAGCTAAGTCTAAGGACGGCACAAATATCCATGCCCGAGAGGGGATTCGAACCCCCGACGGTAGTGGCCGTGCAGACCGTGACTGGAGCGCCTCAGACCCCTCGGCCACCGCGGCCGGCACTTTACGTTCCCAAGAGGAAAAAAAAAAAAAAAAAAAAAAAAAAAACCACAAAGCGAAATATAAACTGATGAAAGAATGAACTACAGGCAGTGAAAAAGATACAGTGTGAGTCAAAAGTCGCAGTGCGCACTTGCATTTCAAAAACTCTGCAGTAACTATGAAACCTAAGTATTTATAGTAAAGTATTAGTGTGATGAAACTTCCTGTCAGATTAAAACTGTGTGCCAGAACCGGGACTCGAACCTGGGACTTTTGCCTTTCGAGGGCAAGCGCTCTACCGACTGAGCTATCCCGACACGACTCACGATGCCGCCTTACAACTTTACTTCCACCAGGACCTCGCCTCCTACTTTCCAAACTTCACAGAAGCTCTCCTGCGAAACATGCAAGACTAGCACTCCTGGAAGAAAAGATATGATGGAGACATGGCTTAGCCACAGCCTAAGGGATGTTTCCAGAATGAAACTTTCACTCTGCAGCTGAGTGTGCGCTGATATGAAACTTTCTGGCAGAGTGAAAGTTTCATTCTGGAAACATCCCTTAGGCAGTGGCTAAGCCATTTCTCCACCATATCCTTTCTTCCAGGAGTGCTGGCCTTGCTTGTTTCGCAGGAGAGCTTCTGTGAAGTTTGGAAAGTAGGAGGCGGCATTGCGAGTCGTGTCGGGATAGCTCAGTCGGTAGAGCGCTTGCCCGCGAAAGGCAAAGGTCCCAGGTTCGAGTCCCTGTTCCGGCACACAATTTTAATCTGCCAGGAAGTTTCATATCAGCACACACTCCGCTGCAGAGTGAAAGTTTCATTCTGGAAACATCCCTTAGGCTGTGGCTAAGCCATGTCTCCACCACATCCCTTTATTCCAGGAGTGCTAGTCTTGCAAGTTTCGCAGGAGAATTTCTGTGAAGTTTGGAAAGTAGGAGGCGAGGTACTGGCGGAAGTAAAGTTGTGAGGCGGCATCGTGAGTCGTGTCGGGATAGCACAGTCGGTAGCGTGCTTGCCCGTGAAAGGCAAAGGTCCCAGGTTTGAGTCCCGGTTCCGGCACACAATTTTAATCTGCCAGGAAGTTTCATATCAGCGCACACTCCACTGCAGGGTGAAAGTTTAATTCTGGAAACATCCCTTAGGCTGTGGCTAAGCCATGTCTCCACCATACCCTTTCTTCCAGGAGTGCTAGTCTCGCAAGTTTCGCAGGAGAACTTCTGTGAAGTGATTCTTGAAACCATCTCCTCCCCGAAGAGGCTTGCGGTGATGGATAACTTCTGTGAAGTTTGGAAAGTAGGAGGCGAGATACTGGCGGAAGTAAAGTTGTGAGGCGGCATCGTGAGGCGTGTTGGGATAGCACAGTCGGTAGTGCGCTTGCCCGCGAAAGGCAAAGGTCCCATGCTCGAGTCCCGGTTCTGGCACACAATTTTAATCTGCAATGAAGTTTCATATCAGTGCACAATCCGCTGCAGAGTGGAAGTTTCATTCTTATTAGTGTGATGGCTTATCTCCTACGGTATGTACCGAACAAGGAGGTTAAAACAAGCGAGATGGCGCTATCTACGCAGAGCACATCGGTCAGTTGAAGCCTGTCCACCATCTTGGTAAATTGTGGAATGCTATTTCTCCGTTAAAACTATGTTAAGTAGACCCTCTTGTTGTTGTTATGATCTTCAGTCCGGAGACTGGTTTGTTGCAGCTCTCCACCCTACTCTATCCTGAGGAAGCCTTTTCATCTCCTCATAAGAACGGCAACCCACATCCAATTGAATCTGCTTACTATACGCGTCTATTGGTCTCTCTCTGCGATTTTTATCCCGCACTCTTCCCTCCAATGCTAAATTTACGATTCCTCGATGTCTAAGAATGTGTCCTACCAAGCGATCCCTTCTTTTAGTCAGGGTACGCCAAAAATTCCTTTTCTCACCAATTCTAGTCAGTACCTCTTCATTAGTTATGCGATCTACCCACCTAATCTTCAGCATTCTTCTGTAGCACCACATTTCAAAAGCCTCTATTCTCTTCCTGTCCGCACTGCTTATCGTCCATGTTTCATTCCCACACTCCACACAAATGCCTTCAGAAGAGACTTCCTTACACCTAAATTAATATTCGATTATAGGAAATTTCTATTTTTCGAAAATTTTTTTCTTCCCATTGCCATTCTGCATTTTATATCCTCTGTACTGCGACCATCGCATGTTATTTTATTACCCAAGTAACAAAACTCATCTACCACCTTCATTGTTTCGTTACCTAATCTAATTCCTTCAGCATCGCCTGATTTTCTAAGACCGCATTCCATTATCTTTGTTTTGCTCTTGTTAATTTTATTTTATACGCACCTTTCAACACACTGTCCATTCCATTAAACTGCTCTTCCAGGTTCTTTGCTGTCTCTGACCATCTTGGTAAGTTGTGGAATGCTATTTCTCCGTTAAAACTATATGTTAAGCCGACCCTCTTACTATTAATGAATAGAAATGAGCCGGCCGCGGTGGCCGAGGGGACTAAGGCGCTCCAGTCACGGTCTGCACGGCCACTACGGTCGGGGGTTCGAATCTCCCCTCGGGCATGGATATTTGTGCCGTCCTAGTTCGTAAGTAGTTCATAAGTAGTTTGTAAGTTTAGGGACTGATGACCCCGTAGTTAAGTCCCATAGACTATACAAACATTTTTGAATAGAAATGACAGTCAGTGCAAAGTATATACTTTCAAACAATATATTTTCTTGAATAAATACTCATCATAAAATATTTGAAAAGTTAAATTTTGACGGTAATTGTCATGCCTTTAACAGTTTGTACATAATGGCAAAACTACCGCACGTGTTATTCCTGTTTTAAGTGACATAAAACATCAGCTCTACATTACAAACACTTCTCCAAGACTTAGCAATTTGGCGCAGCTTGGTTTCACTTTTTCAGGGTATGGGCATCTCCCTGTATTCTAATCTTGTTGGTAGCAAACATGGGCGCCATCTTGAAATCAGCCACTTTGAATGTAAGTGAATTTTTTTCAAATGGAAGGGTGTCGTGCAATTCATCAAATAATGTTAGAATTTCTTTAAAATGAATTCCTGTAAACAGATTAGACATAGCAGGTAGCAGTTATGGTTCAAATGTTACAAGAAGACCTCCACCCTTTTTTTTGGTCACTGGTGAAGTCAACCGTTACAACCAGACACTGGAGTAGCCAGAATCAGCTCTGTATAGAACCTTCAAAGGTAGTTGGTAACATGATGGTTATGGTGAAGATGGTGAATCCAAGATTTTGGTCTGAGAGGGAGGGGGGGGGGGGCGAGAGCTCATAGAAATATTGTGACATCGTATCGCAAACTGATGTGCAATCCCATAGCCCCCTCCCACCTCCCCCTAGTTCGCCACTTATGGTGTGATGTGGAACATGAACAAACTGTATAGTTAGACCTGTTGACATCGACAGGAACCTACATGCTCAGTTACCCGAAAATGATTCCGTAAGTTGTGTTGTTCAGAGTGAAGATGGCAACTGGCCCTCTTACCGTCAACGGTGTGAGGCTCCATCACACTACAGAGCAGTTGTTCGTCCCTGGGCATTGGATTGGCCGCCGTAGTTTTGCCGAATGGCCAGAGATTAGAGCTCGTGAAGAAGTCGTGGCCCCTGCTTTTTCAACTTGTGCGCTGGACGAGTCCATTCCTTTGTTTTGGATGGGCGGCCGCCTCAGTCACGGGGAGCAGTTGACTGCCTACTGACAGACGAAGTGGACGGCCCAGCAGACACCGTGCAACTGAGTCGGCCGCCCCTCCGAAACAAGTGAGTGGACTCGCCCTGCACACAACTCGAGACTACGTTTCTGCGCATGGACCACGACTTCTTACACGAGCTTTAACTGATCCCACACCATTAGACTTTTAACTGTGGTGCCATTTAAAACAAATCGTCAAAGTTCAAATATTTGTAAACCTATTGGACCAAACTGATATGGTCATCATTCCCTGGACTTACAAATCCCTTAAACTAACTCTCTCTCTTTCACACACACACACACACACACACACACACCTTAACCAAGAGAGGTCTCGAACCTCCGGTGGAAACGGCCACCCACTCCGTAGCATGACTCCTTAGATCAAGTGGCCATTCGGCGCGGCCATCCGTTTATGCAGAGAAAATAAGAAGTAAGAACTAACTTGAGCAACCTGTCTCACAAATCCTTTCTTCCAAAGATGCTAGTTCGCAGGAGACCTGTCAAGTTAGGAAGGTACTGACGAAATTAAAGTTGCGAGGACGGGCTGTGACACGTGCACAGATAGCACAGTTGATAGAGCGCATGCCCCTGAAAGGCAAAGGTCCTGGAATCGAGTGTGGAGCACAGTTTTAACGTGCTAGGAGGTTTCTGTGGTCACTGTACAGTGCATTGCGGAACATTTATTGCAGTTTATGACTTATGCTTCCAGGCCATATAACATATTGGATTATGTACACTGTCCGAAGACGCATCTGAAGGCAGAAAGGTACTGAACGACTACCGTACATCCTACGTTGACTTGCGCCAGTGGATGCGAATGTGAAGGTTCGTAAGTTCAGAAGTCCGTCCTCCTTGGCTGCTGTCATTTTTCATAGCCTAGAGCACCTACTAATGGATCAGATAGTTCCTCAGTTGACACCACGAGGCTGGGAACGCTCCGAATGATCGACTTTCGTTTCTTGGGAGAATTTTAGGAAAGTGTTGATCATCTGGAGAGGGGACCAAGTATGTGACACTAGTGCGAACTATTCTTTAGTTATGACCACAAAGGTTTTCCCGGCGTAATAACTGTTTGTAATTTTCTCGGGTCTGCAGCCGGATACTAAAGTCAACTTGACACAATATTTCAGTGGCGCAACTGCCCGCTATCCTCAGGTGAGCTTGCTGATAGACAATCTTGCCGGAACTTGAGTTACCAGTGCAATCGGCGGCTCCTTTATACATCGAGGAAGGCCCATAGCGCGTGCGCAAGAAGTGACAGTGACTGCCCTCTGGCGCACAAGACGTACAGCGCTCCGGTGGTAGAGTCCGGCGAAATCGGTAATCAATGATAGAATTATTATTCAGATTTATGAAGTACCAACCGTTGTTTTTTAACATCTGCTAACACCGGGTTCCAGGATTTACTAAGAAGGTAGCCTTTGTCTCTGTTAATTCTTTAGTTCTTCTAGAGTTTTTGTTATCCATCCAAAAGGAAAACTCCATGGGCAGGTTGGTAGTCGTCTTACCGGTGGGTACGATCAATACACCAATGTTATGATGCTTCGCCAAGGCATTGGAAATAACTGGAGGGAAAGCGACGTTATTTTTGAGGAACAGTAGTGACATGATTTAGATTTGCGACTGCAGAGCGATTCTATTGCTGGCGTGTACAAATAATAAAGCGAAATCACAGTTCGTGTAGAGGCATATTAGCAGTAATTTTTTTCCTCGCTTTGGATGAGCGAAGGAAATGACTATAATAGTGGCAGAGGTACTTTATACCACGCGCCATATCAGAACTTGCATAGTGCCAACCATGCTCGACGGTGTTTAACTTCGGTGACGTGTAGGGAACCGGTACATTTATCACAGCATTACAATGCACATGAAAATAATTGCTTGGGCTGCAGAATCCTGTGAAAAGAATTGTTTACAAACGCGTCGGAGTGGTTAGGTGCAAAGGCTTTCATGTCGCAGTGAATGCGGTTTGTAATGTAACGGCTAGAGACTTTATTTTACTACTCGACACTAATCTCTGCTCTATCACCCAATACCGTGATTGTTTTACTATCTACCTTCCTTTCGACACAGTATTTATAGCGTGACCTGCAATACTACATGTACCTCTCCATTCGTAATTTTGTTGATTACTAGCAGTTATATGGCATCTATGAATTTAAGTGATTGTGTTCAGGAAATCGGTACAATTATTATTTTCAATGATAAAATATTTGAGAATGTGTCATATTGAAACATTGTTATTCCAATTATTAAGTATAAGAAAATTAATTGAAGTTCATCAAACATCACAAATTACTTGAATCAGGACACATATGCAATATCATGGAAACCTAACTGTATCATTAACGATGTTCAGAAATCAAAATATCAGTTAACTAATTAATCAACTTCTATACCAACAATAACAATTACTCAAACCTATATATTGTAATTTTGGACGCATTTAGCCGATATAAGCCCTGATAATCACTTTTAGATATGTATCTAAAGTTTCTGTAGTCAATGAATGCATCTTATCATTTGCGTCTGTGTTAATTTAAAAGTTTTAATTATTTGTGTGTAACCACCAATACATAAATAAACGAACAATTTTAGCAAACGTATTTATACTAGGAGCTGCGCGTCAATTAGGCAGCTTAAAGTTAGTATTTGTATCAGTCGAAAGTATGAAGTCTGTAATCAGTCTAATCTGGAATTAACGTGTTTCCTGCGGAGGAAGGATTTAGTGTCTCACCCGTACTGCGTATCGGTCCACAGGTAAAACCTGACGAGAACTTCGCAGAAATACGATTTGGCTCACCGGTGACCCATACGCCACGACAGTAAATATACACCTGCATGACGTGACTTCACCACGAAAATGCTTGCTAGGCTGTCTATAGCAAAGGGGCAAATCGCTGCCTATACTGCTGCAGCAATGACGAGCTAGACCAAGATAAGTATTTTTTTAGAGATCTTTACGCTACTGACTTATTTAAGTCATACTTCGTTTTGTTTTCCTCTGTATTTAAAAAAAATTAGTGACATTTTAACCTGCTACATCTGCACAATAAATAAAGAAATTATACAAACAAAAAATTAACATAACCTTTGCACTGTTAAAACAATACACTTTTAAATAGTTACCCCTGGATGTGTCTTTAATTGAAGCAACTGATACACATTTTCGGTTGTCCTGGGCAGTCACTGCAGAATGTTGTAATTGCCTTGGTTTTGTTGCCTGCTGCTTTTTTGCCTTCCTGAGCAAACATTCTTTTGTAACTTAATGTACAGTACCGCCGAAATTTTCTTGCCTGTCCCTTCATTTTTCCCAAAGTATGCGGTTTCTTTCTAGATAGAGATGTGTCACAGGCAGCATATCCACATAATTGCAAAGCAATGGACTCCTAGATAATTCTAATGACGGTGTATGTATTTTAATGTCCAACAATACGTCGTCTATTCCCTGCAGCTAAATGCATGCGGCACAACAATTAGGACACAAGGTGACCCGAACAGTTGAAAACTAGGACGAAAAAATGGTATGAGGTCACCGGTGGGCCGAACGGAGGTAATAACGTATTTCGTTATTTATGCTGAATAAATATTTATCGCTGAATCATTTTTGGCTTAGAATTTGACATGATAATCATTTCCGCAATTTCGGTAATCGCCGTGATTTAAGCCCCTAGGGTGGAACACATGTGGGCTGAACCGCGGGGAACGGATTAATAAAATTCGTAAAAATGAAATTGTGTCGCATTTCTACTATTACAGCCCATGGATTGTACAAAGATGAGTAATTGAGTATAATACCAAAGGAAAAAACTGGCCCCTAATATTTATTCATCTGTGACACACTATTTCTATTATTATTGTTCGTTTAGTCTATTTGAACAGTATTTATTAGCATATTTTTACATTTGACATTCGTAATATTTGTTTCTACAGCTTCCCTCTTTTTATCCAAATATTCCATTTATTGACATCGTTTAAATTCAATGTACATTCTGCCTGTAGCTACTTAACCCACTGAAAGTTCCACGGCGCATGCGCCACCGGTTCTGGTATGTACGCTCCTTGCATGAACCACATTCCCTAGACCATAGGGATGTCCAATTCCTGTGATATGCAGGTATAGTAACTAACAGTTTTATTCTGATTTGTATTTCACAATGATTTGTACAATTGGCTTGATATGACGCATATTTCAGGCATAAATATTATGAATTTGTAATTTGATGTCACATTGTCTATAGGTATTTCTAAAGACGGGTTTATATCCGCCGAAACCGTAGTCAAGTTTATTAAACAACTATTATTGCAACTGGTTGGCTGATTATTAATTTGCTATCTTACAACCGTTGCTGAGACGCAGTCACGTTTAAAATACTAATATTTAATGTATTTGTAACGCTCTCACAGCAAGCAAGGATCGTCATAGGCTGACTTAGCAGATAGAATGACCCTAAGGCTGTGTTTATAGCCCGTGGCTATTCCGCAGCAGAGCAACCGCTGTGATTTTTCAGAGGCACCGCTAATCACTCACAAAGCAGGTGGTTCAGCCGCAGTGACCTTGAGCCGACAGACCTATGGTGCACCCAACAGCCCCATTAGCCGTCGTGTAAGCCGTTTCCAAGTGCAGCCGCTGGTATTTCAACGCCGTAGCGAAAGAGCGGAGGGGCCGCTACCGCAGCCATGCCTATAAACAGTTTCCACGCTGCCTTATGAAAAATAGTGCACTGCCAAAACGCCGCGATTCCTCCGCCGCGGAGCAACCGCAGGCTATATACACAACCTAAAATTTGGAACGCAGTTAGTGGAATGAGTTAGCAGTTCTTCTCGTCACAAGGGGAAGCAGAGAAAGCACATTGTGCTAACTGTGGAATAGCTGAGACTCAGTGCAGAGTCGAATGGGGCCCCTGAAAACAGCACTGCTCGGCGAATGACGTCAGCTGAGGAGGCACCGCATTGTGTGCGCGGTCAGGAAGGTGCACTGGCGGTTGAGTGGCTACCTGCTCCAGGCCACTGAAGCAGACAGCCGCTGCAGGCAGCCGTAAAGGGCGGACGGGCTTTAAGTGCCGCTGCACTCAGCCAGAGGTTTCTCTGAACGGACGCACTGGCCGGCAAGTCGCAAAAATGCAGGACGAGTGTGAGTCTATTGGTTAGTAGTTTGTGACACCAGGTTACAAGTTTTGCGAGTGATGGCGTCTTTGAGCAATGAACAGTATTTGATTTTCTTTAATGAGTCTCTAAAACGAATTCCGTGGGTGGCACATATTCCCACAAAATTCGTATTGGCAGAGAAAAGTTTAGCGTGGGCTGCTAGCGTAGCGTTAAAAATTTGCGTTTGGAAAGCGATTTAAGGGAATAGCTACTGGGACACCTTGGATATTAGAAGCGGGACAGCCCCGCCGTATTGTATAGATTTGGAGCCTAACATCAGTTGGAGAGGCGCTGTGATGTGTCGTCTTCGCAGCACAGCCTTTGACATGGCCAGGCACCGGTATGAGTGCAGTAACGTTATTCAGCGCTGAGTAGTTCATCCAGAGGATTCATTACTGATTGAGCCAAGTCGTTAATCAAATTTATTCGACATTAATAGCGGTGTACACTATCATTGTCAACTGGGAATCATTTTCGTGCAGTGTTAGTTGGGTTTCATCTTTCTTCACTTTCATAGATCTTGCATGTGTGAAATTGTATTAAATCAATTCCTTAATTTGAAAACATCCTATGACTTGTTACTCGCATTGCGTCATATTTTTTGAGTAAATCATTGTGACAATTCCTTTCAGCTACTTAATTGTATATGTCAATTTGTGCATTGATTGCGGACCATTATCATTTTTCTTAATCTAATGTGCAAAGACATTCCGAGACAAAGATAGACCATCCACAAACCTCATTCACAAGAGAATTCAGTCTAATGGCAGTATGAACAATACAAACCAATAATTCTGTGATTGTGCTGAAGAAGAGGCACTGAATTAAAATTTGTGAAATGATTGGGATTCGAACCCGGGGCCTCCTGTTTACTAGGCAGGCGCTATAACCACTAAGCCACCATGGCTTGAAGGATACGGTGACTGCACGGTCTTAAGGCACGCCTCCCTCCACAACACAAACTTCTGCCTTATGTTCCCCTATATAAATACATATCAATGTTTCTGAGGCTCTCCAATAGCAGAACAGCACCGCAGCAGTGAACGTTAGTGGGAGCGACTATGCCTTGTTCCTCAAACACAGGTTTCAATTTTTTTTAATATAATGCCTCTCCTTCGGTATAATACGTATCCCTGATATATATTGACACAAGATATGTCTCTGGATAATGACATATTACACTACTGGCTAATAAAGTTGCTACACCAAGAAGAAAAGCAAATGATGAAAGGGTATGCATTGGACAAATATACTAGAACTGACATGTGATTACATTTTCACACAATTTGGGTGCATAGATCCTAAGAAATCAGTACCCAGAACAATCACCTCTGGCCGTAATAACGGCCTTGATACGCCTGGGTAAGGAGTCAAACAGAGCTTGGATGGCGTGTACAGGTACAGATGCCCATGCAGCTTCAACACGATACCACAGTTTATCAAGAGTAGTGACTGGCGTATTGTGACGTGCCAGTTGCTCGGTCACCATTGACCAGGCCTTTTTGAACTGGTGAGAGATCTGGAGAAAATGCTGGCCAGGGCAGTAGTCGAAGATTTTCCGCATCCAGAAAGGCCCGTAGAGGACCTGCAACATGCGGTCGTGCATTATACTGCTGCAATGTAGGGTTTTACAGGGATCGAATGAAGCGTAGAGCCACGGGTCGTGACACATCTGAAATGTAACGGCCACTGTTCAATGTGCCGTCGATGCGAAGAAGAGATGACCGAACCATGTAACCAATGGCACCCCATACCATCACGTCGGGTGATACGCCATTATGGCGATGACGAATACGCGCTTCCTATGTGTGTTCACCGCGATGTCGCCAAACACGGATGCGATCATCACGATACTGTAAACAGAACCTGGATTCATCCGAGAAAAATGACGTTTTGTCATTCGTGCACGCAGGTTCGTCGTTGCGTTACACCATCGCAGGCGTTCCTATCTGTGATGCAGCGTCAAGGGTAACCGCAGCCATGGTCTCCGAGTTGATAGTCCATGCTGCTGCAAACGTCGTCGAACTGTTCGTGCAGATGGTTGTTGTTTTGCAACCATCCTCATGTGTTGACACTGGGATCGTGACGTGGCTGCACGATCCGTTACAACAATGTGGATAAGATTCCTATCATCTCGACTGCTAGTGATACGAGGCCGTTGGGATCCAGCACGGCGTTCCGTATTGCCCTCCTGAACCCACCCACCATCCTCTAACAGTCATTGGATCGCGACCAACTAAAGTGCAATCGCGATAGGGTACAATCCGATCTTTATCAAAATCGCAATCGTGATGGTACGCATTTCACCTCCTTACACGAGGCATCACAACAACCTTTCACCAGGAAACGCCTAGAAACTGTTGTTTGTGTATGAGAAATAGGTTGGAAACTTTCTTCATATCAGTGCGTTCTAGGTGGCGCCAACCTTGTGTGAATGCTCTGAAAAGCTAATCATTTGCATATCACAGCATCTTTTTCCTGTCAGTTAAATTTCGCGTCTGTAGCACCTTATCTTCGTAGTGTAGCAATTTTAATGGCCAGGAGTGTATTATATATGTTCTGCTTTTAAATAAACTATCGTCTTTAACTCAGATATTACGTCATTGGTCAATGCCGGTGGGTTGTATCGCTGACTTCAGTTGACTCGTAGGTCCATTCGAGAATTCAACAAGATAATCTCCTGCTGAAGACACAGGCTCGGAGTTCGAATGCAAATAAATGAAATACAAAAGCGAGAATTTGTCACATACTGAATCTCGAACTAAGAAAAATGGACTTTCACAGTGTCATAAATATAAATGTCTGAAATTTTTTTCGCCGTAAGTTTTTATGAGGAAAGTGGATAACGAGGAGAAGCTGCCCGGCGGAACTTGATAGGCGGCGGCGGTGCTGCCTCCTGGCGGAATCTCGGCCATGCTTCCGCGCTCAGGGTGGGGACAGCAGTCCCTGCTCGCGTGTGCGTGTGTTGTTAGCGCTGATCGCGTTACGGCCTCAACTTTTCCCATGAATACTGAGTGGCGGCCCGCATCCGCGGCGCCCCAGGGGGCTGAGCTGTCAACATGTCCGCCGGCGATCGCGCCACGGCTCGCTGCGCAGCAGAGACAATCTCCGCCGCCCGCCTCCTCTGGCGCTCATACATTCCTCTCCCCTAACCCTGCCGCCACCTCCGATGCTGTCACCTTCCACCTGCTACACTGTCATAATTGTCGAATAATGTAGAAGAAATGAAAAAGGTAATAACAATACGAGGAGACCTATTTTACTAGCCAAAGTAAGGTGAGATAGGTCTTTATCAAAATATGTACTCATTGATTGTCACGGTCCCCCTCTCGTAGTGTGGCATCCAACCGTCCTCCTCTGTCGATGACCAACTCCTCCACCTGAGCCGCCTCCTTTCCGTCTAGCTAATTCCCCGTCTCGTCGCCATCTTTGTCTCTATCGACATCGAGAACGCCTACAATCGAGTAAGGCATTCTAGTTTACTATTCAAACTCCAAACCTACGCTCTTCCTATTAATAATGTCCATCGCATCCTTTCTCTCCCACCACCCATCCTATGTCACTGTCAACTACTCTGTTCTGTCCCTCCACCGGGGTCCCTCAGGGGTCTGCCTCTCTCCCTTCC
This sequence comes from Locusta migratoria, assembly GCA_026315105.1. Lineage (NCBI taxonomy): Eukaryota > Metazoa > Arthropoda > Insecta > Orthoptera > Acrididae > Locusta > Locusta migratoria. The sequence continues at coordinate 207,388,059 of CM048748.1, forward strand.
TCTACGTAATTTACTCGGATGACATGCCACAACCTCAGACTCCCATCCATGTCTTTCAGTATGCTGACGACACTGCCTTCCTAGCCCTCGCCCCTTCCCTTGCAAAATCTCAGCACCTTCTCCGGTCTCACAAATCTGCACTTGGTGTAACCAGTGACTCCTCTCCGTCAACCCCACCAAATCCCAGGCAATCATTATAAGTGGTACCACCCGATCCTTCCATCAGCGCGACCTGTACCTCACACTCCTTGAGCGTCCCATCCCCCAAACCTCCACCCTCAAATACTTTGGCCTCCCTTTCCTGGAACCCTCACCTTCAAACAGTCTGACAAAAAAGCCCTCTCTCATCTCAACCTACTCAACCTTCTTTCTGGCCAGAAATGGGGGCTTAACCCCTCCACAATCCTGTACAACTATCAGTCCCTGACGCATCTCGTCCTTTGCAGTTTCCATCCTGCTGGAATATCCGTCTCCCCCACCTATTATAAATTCCTCCAAATCCTGAAACGCCACGCCCTCCGGCTTTGTTTGCCGCATCCGCCTCCCTTCCCCCATGTGGATCCTCTATGATCTCATTCCTTTCCCTCACCTTCTGAAGTTCCTCGAGCATCTCCGTATCCTCTACACCACCCGCAAAATTGAATCCAGTCATGTTGTCTCCCCCATCCTTCTGAACCCCGGGCCTCTGCCACGCTGGTACCAGCATGTTCCTCCGTCCCTACACCTTCCCACTCTCCACATCCTCTCATAAGGTAACCTTCGCCACTTCCCTCTCTGGGTGACGCACTCCGTCCCTATATTTAGCCATCCTATCAGCCCTAATCCCTCTCCTCCCATATATTACGTGCCTTCCTCCCCTCCCACTCTCCTCCTTTTCCTCTCCCGCTTAGATCTCCCTTCCCCTCCCTCGAAGTTCTTACGTTTTCCATTCCCAATCCCCCACCCGTCCTCTTCCCGTCCTCTGCGCTTCCCTCCCTTCCCCTCTCCCCCTGTGAGGTCTCAGTGCTTTACCTTTGACAGTGAATCGTGCTAAAGTATTGTGTCAGTGTCGTGACTGTGACTTTAAGACTTCAGGAACTGCCAACAAAGGCACAACACTGTGTTGCCATGTTTTCTATCGTCTCTTTGTTCTCGTCACCATTTACTGTGCACAGTGGCACTGGCCACTGTGGCAGTTTTAATACTGACTGTGTGTGTTTTAAAGCCTTCATTTCATTTTTTTAAAATTAGCCAGTATTGTCTCGTATTTATTTGAATTCAAATTAATTTCTCCTGTTTAAGTACAAAATTACCAATTGTCATACTTTCGTGTACACTGGGCTGAAAAACAGCGTACGAGGCTGCTGTCAGCCTGTGCGGTGGGGCATTAAAATACAATAAAAAAAAAGTCGCGCTACTGCTGCGGTGCGCGGCTAAGAGCAGAATAAGTCCGTATGTGATCGTGAGAGGACGTGTTGAGCAATGGTCTCAGAAAAGGTGCATTAAGTTTGAGAACAATAATGAGGAATACTTTCATCTGATTTTCTTTGATTATACACGGTAAGCAAGCTCTACGCTTTGTAGGGCTTCTCAGACAAACATGGTCATTGCTTTGTTTCATTATCATTACCTTTTTTGGTGGTAAACAATGAAAAATATCTTTTTTGAATATATCGTCTTCGCTTTAAGTCGAGTAAAGTAATTGTACACGTTTTATGCAATAATATTCCAATTTCTGCTTTAAATACAAGTATATTTATAACAATTGGACGTATTCCGGCTTTAGCGGCATCTTCAGGTAATCTGTGAAAATATGATATTATCAAATACATCTAAATTTGTGATTACCGTAAATGTAAGTACTATTACTAAATACACAACGTCAGATGGTTGTGACATCCACAGACATAATTCGTTTTCGTGCCGTCAATTTATTTATTACTTCGTAAATTTGATTAAGCTATATTTGTTCTGAAAATATTTTACGATGTTCTTATTGATGTATGACAGCGTCTTCGCGATAACCAGCTGTTAAGACGAATTTTGCTATTTGTAGTTGATTGATTGCATGTGTCGGGGAAAATTTAGTGACCTTAGTTCTGAATGAACAAGTTTACTTGCAACACAAAAAATACATATAAAAGTTTATATCGGTCCACAGGACAGTGGATAATCAGTATTAGAACGTCATAAAATTTACGCTACAAAGATCATACATGTCAATAAAGATTCGGCTAACTAAGATCGCTAAATTTTCCGACACAGACAAAGATAATACATAAAATTAACTACTCAAATAGCAAAGAATGTCTTAAAAATGACAAATAGAATATAACCGTACTATTTAGCTGCTTATCGTCAAGAATCTCTCAGATATCAATATGAATATCGTAAAACATTATTCAAAACAAATATTGCTTTAATAAAATTTACGAAGCAATAAATAAATTGACAGCATGAAAACCAATGAGGTGTGTCTGGATGTGCGACCATCTGACGTTTGTATATTTAGTAATAGAAGTTACAATTATGGTAATCACAAAATTCGATGTATTTGATAATGTCACATTTTCACAGATTACCTGAAGATGGCGCTAAAGCCGAAATAGGATCTATAGTAATAAATTTACTTGTATTTAAAGCAGCAATTGGAATTTTATTGCATAATGTATTTAAATGACATATATAATGCTGCAAGCATTGTACACGTTTTGTTTAGATCTAAAAAAATGATGTTTTCAAATATATATATATATATATATATATATATATATATATATATATATATATATATATATAAATTTAACTCAACGAGTCTAACGTACATGATTTCTCTTCCCTCTAATTTTTTGCCAATTTTATAATGCTTGTAGTGGTGGTCTCACATTGCACATAAGTGTGCTTAAAACAAGGGTTGGAAATCGTGGCAGCACTGCTGTGGAAACACTATGCAATGGACTCTACTATTGTCGCTGATAGCACACATTCCTACCTTACGTCCGAGCAAATGGACTCGGCCGTCCCACGTCACTGGCGTGCGCACAATCGAGTGAAACAGTCATATGTGAGCGAGCGGGCTTGCGTAACGCTGTCACTGTGTTTTAGAAACAGTGACAATAGAGTTCGTTAAAGATTGAATGGACAGCACGACAGTGAAAGAAGAGGAAACACTTCCTGCGCAACCCACCTATCATCTTGCACGACAATGCGCGGGCGCATACAGCGCAAGCAGTGGCTGCTCTGTCCGGTAGATGGGACTGGCTAGTACTGTACCATCTACCATACTCCCGGACTTCTTGTGACTTTGATTTGATTCCCAAGATGAAGGAACCACTTCGTGGTATTCGCTTCAGAACTGTTCCAGAGATTCGACAAACAGTAGACCGCTCTATTAGCACCATCAATAGAACATGCTCTGCTAACGGTACACTATGAATTCCATATCGCTGGCGACAGATTCTGAACTACGTTGGTGACTACTTTGAAGGACAGTGACAGGTTCAAACATGTAACGTTGTTGTATCGGTTGTGAATAAATAGTTGCCACTATTTAAGTTCCAACTCTCGTATTTGGCTTGAAGATTTAATTTGATTTTATGCAGTGTCAGCGCTTTGCAGTTATACAAGGATATAATTGCCCATTACAGCTTACAGCTAATTAAATGATTAAAGTAGTTTTTTGTTTATTATTGAATCCCGTGTTAGTTAAAGATAAACACCACACATACTGTCAAAATTTATAGTAATCAACCAATTGTGAGTTGTTTATTGCTTAACAGAAAAGTCAGAAAAATAGTAGTATAGCCAATCACCATTTACAACACTATTACTGTAGACAGTTACACGTGTACTTTCGTTTGGAATCAGCTCGTTGTTATTGTTGTGGTCTTCAGTCCGCAGACTGGTTTGATGCAGCTCTCCACGCTACCCTGTCCTGTGCAAGCCTCTTCATCTGAGAATACGAACGGCAACCCACAGCGCTTTGAATCTGCTTACTGTATTCGTGCCTGGGTCTCCCTCTACGACTTTACCCCACACACTTCCTTCCAATGCTGACAATTCCCTGATGTCTCAGAATGTGACCCACCAATCTACCTCTTTTCTTAGTCAGGTTGTGGCAGAAATTCCTTTTCTCCCCAATTCGGTTAAGCACCTCCTCAATAGTTACGTGATCTAACCATCTAATTTTCATCATTCGTCTATAGCGCCACATTTCAAAAGCTTCTATCATATTTTTATGAACTTCTTATCGTCCACGTTTCACTGCCATACGTCAGACAAATGCATTCAGAAAGGAATTCCTAACATTTAAATTAATATCGCATGTTAACAAGTTTCGATTCTTTAGAAACGCTTTTCTTCCCATAGCCATTCTGCATTTTATATCTTCTTTACTTCGGCCATCAGAAGTTATCTTGCAACCCAAATGACAAAACTCGTCTACTACTTTTGTCGTCTCATTACCTAATCTAATTCCTTCAGCATCGCCTGATTTTCTGACATTACATTCCGTTACCCTCGTTTTACTCTTGTTAATGTTCATCTTATACCTTCCTTTCAAGACATGGAATCAGTTCATAAATAAAGAATTAGATAAAGCCGCACTGTTTGTAGTGGTACAACTCTATCACGTTATGTGCAAACATTTTCTTCTGTTAACTTTACAGGGCCATATTGGTATAATATTGAAAATTTCACATTAGAGCAATAATTCCCCTATTTAATGGTTTGTTTTATAAATATCATGTACTAAATTGAGAACAGTTAAGCATGAGCAAATCTATTAACAACCTTAAGCAGTTTAACTTTCATTAAGAAAAGTCTGTATCGGCATCTTTCACCTTTATTAACATCCTTAAGCAAGACTTTTATTAACATCATTAAGCAATATTCTTTAGAAACTGCTTTCAAAGCTACATTACAAAAATACTCCCTCATATCTTGAAATTTGAATCTTCAGAGATTTTTTAATTTTTTTTTTTTTAATTTTGTATTTTTTATTTTTTTCCCCATTTCGGGTTTTATAATTTTTTTTCCCCATGGTCAGGAAAATTTAACTACAAAAATATAAATAAAGGGGCCTACGTGCCACCGCCACTTTTGCCCTAACAACAAGAAAAAGATAACTGTACCTCTCAGGCGTTGGCTCCTGTCTATACCTATCCCAATTCAAACTAACCTAGATACACTAAGGGATAGGAGGAAAATATAGGGAATGGGAAGGAGGTATGTGCAATTATTTATTTATTTTTAAGTTTTATTTATTTATTTAAGTTTTCTATGTCTTGTTCTCTCTTGTTCTATGTCTTGTTCCCTTCCGGGAAATGAACATGAGTTAAAGCCGAAAACTGATAACTTACCATTTCCAATTGCACACATTTTATTAACACTGTAATAAATAATTAATAACTGTCAATGACGTGTACACAAGAGTAAGACAGTTAACTCCTTGAGAACAGATTACAACTTGAATGAAACATTCACTCTGCAGCGGAGTGTGCGCTGATATGAAACTTCCTGGCAGATTAAAACTGTGTGCCGGAACCGGGACTCGAACCTGGGACCTTTGCCTTTCGCGGGCAAGCGCACTACCGACTGTGCTATCCCGACACGACTCACGATGCCGCCTCACAACTTTACTTCCGCCACTACCTCGCCTCCTACTTTCCAAACTTCACAGAAGCTCTCCTGCGAACCATGCAAGACTAGCACTCCTGGAAGAAAGGATATGGTGAAGACATGGCTTAGCCACAGCCTAAGGGATGTTTCCAGAATTAAACTTTCACCCTGCAGCGGAGTGTGCGCTGATATGAAACTTCCTGGCAGATTAAAATTGTGTGCCGGAACCGGGACTCAAACCTGGGACCTTTGCCTTTCACGGGCAAGCGCACTACCGACTGTGCTATCCCGACACGACTCACGATGCCGCCTCACAACTTTACTCCCGCGAAAGGCAAAGGTCCCAGGTTCGAGTCCCGGTTCCGGCACGCAATTTTAATCTGCCAGGAAGTTTCATATCAGCGCACACTCCGCTGCAGAGTGAAAGTTTCATTCTGGAAACATCCCTTAGGCTGTGGCTAAGCCATGTCTCCACCATATCCTTTCTTCCAGGAGTGCTAGTCTTGCATGGTTCGCAGGAGAGCTTCTGTGAAGTTTGGAAAGTAGGAGGCGAGGTAGTGGCGGAAGTAAAGTTGTGAGGCGGCATCGTGAGTCGTGTCGGGATAGCACAGTCGGTAGTGTGCTTGCCCGCGAAAGGCAAAGGTCCCAGGTTCGAGTCCCGGTTCCGGCACGCAATTTTAATCTGCCAGGAAGTTTCAGATTACAACTTGAATAAGCTTTAGTAAAGAGTGGTCACACAGAGTAAAAATCAGATATGTTTCAAAACTTACATAACTACCGTGTAACAATACAGGAAAATATCTATACCAAAGAGCTGTTTAATATTTACATATGAATAGTCAGTTATAATATGGATCACATTAAAACTTGAATAACTTTTATTAAGAGGGTTTTGCAGAACAATTAGGTAAGATTTAAACTTTAAACAATTGCTGTGCAATATTGTAGTAAAATGACTATGCTGGTAAACTGCTTGAAATGTTAGATAGATTATCTAGTTAAGAATAGAGTAACATGTGGTTAATTATAAGAAATAGGCCCGAAGCCTCCTGCCTCATCGGTTTATTACATAACAGACTGTTCTTAAACATAGCAGAAGTGTCCGTGAGTCGCCAAGGTGTAACTATCATCCAGTCTCAAAACACGAACAAATATAGAAATAAAAGTGAGACTGAAAGATATCACCACTATCACTACAGCAGAGCTGACTTTCCAAGCCGCATACCACCGGGTACATACCATCCAAAGTAAACATCAGTACCAACTTACTTAAGCTAGATCATAAGAGAGTGGTGCTTTGACCAGTATAAAATGATGTAGATTATGTTGGGAATTTGTGAAAGTATTAATTTATATTTTGTTGATTAACGAAATGTATGCCCTTTATTACCATAAAGCCCATTAACTTCAAGAGTTAATGTACCTCGAAGTGAAAATAATGTAATGATATTCTCTGAAAATCTTTAAAGTATGGCTGAAGTTTATATTTTATTAATCGTGTGCTGGTGCGAACTCATAACGCCAAATCACACGTAGCAAATGCGAATACCTTTTCAGGTCTTATTGAATATAGCGCTATCGCCGGCCGCGGTGGCCGAGGGGACTGAGGCGCTCCAGTCACGGTCTGCACGGCCTCTACGGTCGGGGGTTCGAATCCCCCCTCGGGCATAGATGTTTGTGCCGTCCTTAGTATTAGCTAGTTCATAGGTCGTTTGTAAGTTTAGGGACTGATGACCCCGTAGTTGGGTCCCATAAGCTTAACAAACATTTGAACATTTTTATAGCGCTATCAGAGAATTTAATTCAAGCAGCTTATGTGGGCATTTGCAGTGGGTAGATATTAAAACTTTAGTACATACACGTTCGGGAAGATGGTTAACGCTGGAACTATTACAAATTCAAGACATTCCCGTACACAAATCACCTAAAAATTAAGACAGACGTCACCTATCTGAATAAAGTTTCACTAGACACTATTTAGTGAAAATCTAAGAGTATTCTACGTCTTCCCACGATCACATGTGCAGACAAGATTAAAATAGTTACTGCATGCACGGAGACAATCAAGAAGTTATTCTTCCGATCGCCGTACCTGAATGTAAGTGAAAGGAACACCTTGGCTAGTACCCTTTGCTATTCACTTCACAGACTGTTTTGAATAATAGGTGTAAATGCAAAACAGTTCAAACAATTCACCCTCGACAGGCTATAATATTACTCGCTACTAAATTTCCCTTCTTTTTCGCAGGTAACTTAAGCTGCAAAGATTCCTTGAATATTCATACAGAAGTTTCCCTTCACCATCCGTAGCCAACGGAGTTAGCCCCTTGTTCTGGCAACCTTAATATCAGCGCTTTGAACAAAAGCCGTCTTTCTCCCGAAATGAACGATCCCCCCCCCCCCCCTTTTGCTGGAAAAATAAAAATGACGTAAACTTTTTTCATTATCGGAATTCGTAGTCCATATTTCAGAATCGAGTGTCCGAGGATTTAGCGACCTCATCCACACAGACAGGTAACTGCCGCAGGATACGATAAAAGAAGAATTATTGACTTTTATGCTGCGGAAATTTCCAAGCCTGTCCCGACACAGCCCTTTACCCTCGCCATAAATCGTGTGTTATGAGACTTGGAGCAGTTGATTGCTACATTGCTTTTATGGCAGTTTAGCGAAGAGGTTTAAACTTTTAGTGGTAGTTTAATACAATATATGGGAATACAGTACTGTATATCACTGCCACCAATTTATCCGCGGTAAAGTAAACAGTTTTCATTCAGCCTTCTTATTATTTTGTCAGCAAAGGAAATAAATGTCCGATATGAATTGGTAGTGCGACAGCCCTCTGGAACAAAGATGAAGTGGATGTTAACTAGGTTTTGGCGACTACTACTCGTGGCTTCATCAGAAAAATCAGAAAATTGCATGTCAGAATAAAATAAACTGTAAGTGATAATGTTTGAGTCATACTTTATCTATATCTATAAATGTGAATGTCTGTTCGGTGTACGTTTATCACGTCTGAACAACAAGATGCAGAGACTTAAATACTTGTACAGTTACTAATTTATACCTGAGGAAGGTTTTAGGCACGGTTTTATACCGATCTGATAGATATTTAGTAATTTGAAGAATATAACTCTTTCAAAATTATATTTACTCTTTGAAAATGGTTTTATGGGTTGCATTGTTGCTTGAGGATTGATAATGATAAAAGTGTGGAGTATATTGGGCCAGAAAGCTATCCGTGTGTATAAAATTCTACGTGTGTGTGTGTGTGTCTGTGTGTGTGTGTGTGTGTGTGTGTTAATATTTCGCTCTGCTGCGAAAACTATAGAACGCAAACGAATGGTCTGTGTGTAATTGTTGTCCCAAGTCTCTCGTTGTACACCATAGCAGTTCCATGCCGATAGCTATAAGGGGGTGAAATATATGGTGGTGAAAGTCGTCATATTATTAAAAAAAAATCGGACTGAAGGCCAGCGATGACGTTTGCGACTCTATAGCAAGGAAGTTACATACAGCGAAACGTGATGCCACAGACCATATCTTTGGTCTATGCGTGCTACAGTGTCTTCAGCTCTTTCTCTGCCGGCCGCGGTGGCCGAGGGGACTGAGGCGCCCTAGTCACGGTCTGCACGGCCACTACGGTCGGGGGTTCGAATCCCCGCTCGGGCATGGATATTTGTGCCGTCCTTAGTCTTAGCTAGTTCATAAGTAGTTTGTAAGCTTAGGGACTGATGACCCCGTAGTTAAGTCCCATAAGTTCTACAAACATTTGAACATTTGAGCTCTTTCTCTGTAAGGATAAGCATACGTGTAAGGAAATATAAGAATAAATAAATAAAGCAGTAAAAAAGAAATTTCTATTAATACAAATAACGTAGTTTGCCTGAATGCCCTAAAATGAAATTAAAATGAATTTGGATATTACTCTCACAGTACGTGTTGAGATATTGCAGCACAGGCTATAAGGAATTATGTACTTATTATTTATTGTAAAACATTAAGTACTTCACATAACTTTCTTTCTATTTGAATGTTGATTAAAATGTTTGTTTCTAAAGAAGGTATTGTATTTCATTTCATCCTTCAAAACCAGTCTCATAGCACACTACTGAAAGGTAGATTATCTATCAAAATCAACCAACACGCGAGCGGAGCCGCGGGTTTGAGCTAGTCTGCAATAAAATAGTATAGCAGGTTGCTTGTAAGGGCTGCTCACATGGGTTAGGAAATCATAAGTCTGATGCTTTATATTATCCCCGTCACAATTTAATCAATTTTGTCTGTGACAAAGATAGTTATATATTATAGGAAAATACGCCGTGCGTTATATATTATTAACAAATGAGGCTATAATATACCAAATCGATCAATGATAACAAAATAAATATGTTTTAGAATGAGCTCTGTTATTTCGCCCGGTAGCGTTATCTTACACTTTACAACATTTCGAATATTTCGGTGGCTGATTTATTGCTATTGTCACATGCAGTAACTAAGAAATCAGCTTACTCACATGTCATACATATTGTAAAATATAGACCTGAGATTACCTGAGAACCGTTTATCCGAAGGAAATTTTACAGACAGCCTACACACACATAAGCTCAATGTACCTAAGAAATTGTATCACAGTACGACACGAAGTTCATGAGATACGAGCACATAAACAGTAACGTTCATGGAAAACCGCCCCATCACGCATCAAGTTTTAATCTATTACTTCTTTATCACTAATTGTGTTTGCAACAGATTTTACAGACATACACCACTTATACATATGAATATATAACTGAAAAATTATACAATTGTAGAACATAGAACTCAATATATATGAGATCATATATACTGTGATGGGTAAAAACTTTTCACATCAGGCACCACGTTTTATTATGCTTCTTATTTACTGCTAAGACACTCCTGTATCCAGACAGTGATGTTGGCAGTTTTCAACCATCGTTGAACTGTGATGCGCACATGGCTATAGGAGAAAGCAATAGATATCTATACAGGGTGAATCTAAATTCGCGCTCTCGGGCTTCGCAGCGAGATTCCTCACATGCTAGCAATAAAAAAAAAAAAACGTTTGTCACAAAATTTCGTCCTGCGCATATTTACGGCAGTAAATGAACGTCGAAGATTGAGATAGGTGTGTGTCCCATATGCCAGTGTGTTTCAGAATTACACTAGTACACCAACAAACGTCTAGGGGATGTGGGAGGTGTCTTGATGAATAAAATAAGCATAGAAACCCATGCCCGGATACGTCATCCAATGACGCTACATAGCGTCGAAGTTGCTGGAGGGGATGTCTAGCGGCAGGAGCTGGTGCCTGTAACTTGCACTCTCCGTAGCGTCGTTGAATGGCGTTTCCAGTCATGGATTTCCGTGCTCATTTTGTTCCTCAAGACGCCTAATACATCCCTTACAAGTTTGTTGGTGTAATTATGAAACACACTGACGTATGGAACACACAGCCATCTCAGTCTTTGACATACATTTACTGGCGGAAATATGCGCAGGGTGAAATGTGGGAGACATTTCTCATTGTTGGCAGGTGAGGAATCACTCTGCGAAGCCCGAGTGCGCGAATTTAGATTCACCCTTTATAGCTAGAGGGAAAGGAAGAGACAAGAAGTGTACGTACATCCGACTAACACTTATTCTTTATGACAGATCTACCTTTAAACTTCAAGGGACTGCAGTTTCCAATGAAACTAACATTTTCTGTTATGATTAATAAATCACAGGGCAATCTACACAATACTGTGGAGTGTATTTGAAATCTCCATGTTTCTCACACGGACAACCGGATCTGTATTTGAAATTTCGTCCATTACGCAAGACATTTGAAAGTAGTACGCAATAAAATTTTCACATAATTTTTGCCTGTCATAGAACATTGAGCATGTTTTGTTATATAAACCAAAACTATAATTCTACAGAACACAAATTTATGTATATTTTGTACCATTTCACTAATCGATATAACATACTGTACCCATTTTCATACCTTTGCTGTCAACCAAAGACTTTGTTTTATCTTTGGAGTGTGTCTTGCACTCACGGTTGTTGCGTTTAAAGAGTCGAGGTGTGACCTTCGTGTAGAGAGGAGTCGGTGTGTGACCTTCGTGCAGGATACTGTCGGGTTAGTCTGTCTGTGTGTTAGACTCGAAGAGTAAAAATTCAGTTTTGAAGAGTCGCAGCCAAGTCTGCAGATTGAAAATTTTGTATAGAAATTTATGTCTCAAATAAGGTAAACTTGTACTTCTCTATTGTTATGTATGGTAGCCTGTATATAGCCTATATTGTAGTTGGTTTGTCTTTTGGGTAATGAATACTGTTTAATTCAGCTCGCATTTATCATTTATCCCTGTCTCATTTTACCAGTTCCTCGTTCCTTTCACCAATTTGAATTGCTATCCGTTCTGATCATTGTTTCTTATGATAGAGTTGCATAATTATTGTGTTTGTAAATTTGTATGCTAATTAGAACAGTTCAGTGTAGGCATTTTGTGATGATCAGTTGGTCTATTAATGAGAGCAGGAAGTAGTTTGTTGATAATTGCAGTAAGGATCATAGTTAAACATTTTCTCAGTCTCAATGAAAGTTCAGATTATTAAGATAGTTAATGTTAATAACAGTTAAAGTGATTTGTTTGATTAGAAGAGAAGTAGATCACGTAAAGAGAGGAGACATATTTGCAGTGTGTGATACTTGAAATCTTTACCAGATTTGTAGAACATTTTTTATTACATTGAATCTGTATGGTAATTGTTGTACAAATAGGCACATTATCAAGTGCAGTGATCTTGATATCCAATTAATATCAAATATCCTTGTTTGGCATCCTGTTAATTCAAGTAGCAAAATTATCACTGTAGTACACTTTCTGTTCGCTTTCGCAGTCGAATTATACATGTATAGTCTGGCTGTTGGTATATGGTGCACGCTAACAGATTTGAACATTTCATTTGCTCACATTGTTTTTCACACAGGAGATTAATGTGTAGACAATTACGAGTTTAATTACTGTTGACTTATTAACAACTGTACAATTTAAAGTGTTATCCGTTGCGCATCAAACTAAACCACATTTACGTAAGATCATTGCATCCCATGTCAGGTGCAATTTATTCTAACAGGGTAAAGGAAGGTACTAAGTCTCATTGCTTAGTCAAATTATTTTGTTACCAAAACCACAACAAAATATTTATTCGGGAATTTTAGAGGGGACGGTCTCTTAACAAAAACAGTGACACGCTCGCCCCATAAACGCATACTACTTTTCATTTCAAACACACACACACACACACACTACTTTTACAGTCTTATTTCTTACAATTTCTCCAATAAATATAACATTTATTAGAAAAAAATGAGATGGAGAGAGAGAGAAGATAGGGACGGATGTTCCCACGGCATGGATGTGGCCTTCAATTCGGGCATTTCATTCCCCTACGTTTCCTGGACGGCTTTTTGAAGCTTATAAAGCGGTTTGACAAATCTCTCAATGAACTTGGAAGTTACGTAGAAAAATAAAGATATCTCTTATATTTAACGTCTCATTCTATTTTTTTTCCTTTGATACCCAAGTCTGCCTACAGTCAACAGGGGAGACTTATTTTCGAACTCCCCGTCGCAAAAGTAGTGTTTTGCACATCAAGCGGACCTCATCAGTGGCGTAGCTATCATAGGGCTAGGCGGGGCAGTGCCCCGGGGCCCCCGACATCAAGGGGCCCCTCGGCCTCCGTGAGCAAAGTTCGGAAAAAGTTACAGTAGACCGTAGTTTTTTTATTTTATTCTATTATTTTTTTAATTACTATTTTTTTACCCTACTGTTTATCAATTCCCCCTCCCGTCAAACAAAGCTTCCTACAGTAGCCGCACTGGGCCACAGGGTGACGGAACATTGCTTCCAGTGGGGCCTGCTGACAGGCCAAGCCGACAGTCGCTGAGTACAACAATCGCCACACTCCGGTCGGCAGAAGTAGCTGCAGCATCAAAGCTGCTCGCAGCAACAGCTTCGCCTTCCAAATGTTGCGGCGTGCCGCTCGGCGCAATGTGAAGGATCGCGCGACTCCAAATACTGTATAAATACATTTACTGAACATTACTTCTTATTGGCAAGTAGAAGTGTACAGTTAGATTATACGAATAATCGGTTTTCCGAACACCCATGTCCCCCAATTACATTTAGGATAATCGACGTCCTACTGTATATAATATTTTAGCTGAATGGAGGATTTTCGACTTTTAACTTTTTGAACACTGCCAACAAACTTCAAACGCACGAAGTGAAATCCAAAAATTTTTCCCCTCGCAGAATATAAAAATAAAAAGGTATTGCTTGTCCGCACCCTGCCACCTGCTGAATTACTAGCAGTGTGTGACAATACTGTTCATGGTTTGATTCGCGGCAGGGGCCATATTTTCGTGGTTGAGTAGAACTTCATTGTTCATTTTTACTAGCTTCTGCCTGCGACTTCATTCACCTAGTATGGAGTAACTTCGAAATCTATTCCATGGTAGTTTTATCTGTACGGCCTAACCAGGTCCAACTCTATCCCTCTCCAAAATATCATCCAAATCCACCCAGTAGTTTCTGCTTGAAAGCATAATTAACTTTGACAGTTATAATTATATTAGAAAGTACGATTAAATATTATCTGCTGTGTGACACACAGTAATTTACTTAAGAGTATTTAGGTTTGCCTTATTATGTCTTCCAGTAAGTGGTAAGGATCTGATGAAGTAGTATTGCATCTATATAGTTCGTAGGCGCCGATTACAGGTATGCTCGGTCGCTCAAGCATACCCCAAAATTTGAGTGGGTATGCTCGGCATACCCCACTGAAAATTTTGGTATTATTTTTTTCTTTACGTTATATTTCTTGATTGTAATTAAATTCGACTCTCTCATTCTATTGATGGGCGGCTGGCTTTTGTAATACACCGCTGTAAAAAGATTATCTGAAACAAACAGGCAATTGAATTCGTAGACATTAAAATTGATGTTGACATGTGAGTGAAGTGATCATTTTCTAAATAGTCCGAATGTTAACGGAAGGCTGCTTGTAAGTTCAATATCGTCACTGAAGGCGGTAACCTTTAATTGTTGTATTAAATAATTGTAAATGAAGTGGGTTTGGTACGATACGATGAAAATGTGTATACTACTAATTTAACGTTTATGTATTCTCTTAGAAGCCAATTGTCTTCAAGGAATCGTGGTAGTGTTAAGTCGTGACATTTTTCATCCTTTTTACTGAATTGGTGTGTGATGTAACAATGGGTTGTGAACCTATTGATATCGACAGACATGGTATGACAGCAGAAGTGGCTATGGACTATTTTCGTAATACTGTATAGAAAATAAATTTGCAGGAGAGAAGGCAGGAAGACCATCCGATGTTAGTTTTTGCGATAATGAACACATTATTCACAATACAGGCACATCATTATCTGATATGCACGTCTCAGAAGACGAAAACTGAAAACGATTTGTGCACTTACTACAACGGGGAAACTGGTTCAAATGGTCGCAAAAGCCGCCCAGTAGTTCTAAAACGTGAAATTGAAGTTAATGGCTGTTAATTTCTTTACTGTATATTAACAAATTACTTTTCTCCTTTCAGAGATTACAATGGTCCTAAATTAACACCAGGTGAAGCACAAAAGAAGAAATACTACTAACATAAAACATAACTATTACTTTACCTTTGTACCTGGAATTGGAAAAATATAATAAAGATTTTTTTTAGAAATACATTTCGGGAGGGGGAACTGCAGGCCGGCAACCACCTCCTCCCTATTGTAAACGGCACTGGGCATACCCAAAGATTTTCAAAAGTTGGCTGTGGTATAGTTTTAGTTTAGAGAGGGCCCCAATGTCATTTTTGCCCCGGGGCCCTTGGTGAAATAGCTACGCCACTGGACCTCATACCCAGAATTTGTG
Organism: Locusta migratoria; assembly: GCA_026315105.1. Classification (NCBI taxonomy): domain Eukaryota; kingdom Metazoa; phylum Arthropoda; class Insecta; order Orthoptera; family Acrididae; genus Locusta; species Locusta migratoria. The sequence continues at coordinate 207,403,619 of CM048748.1, forward strand.
ACTGCAAACACGGAAATAGTAAAAGTTGCACGTCTAAAATGATGAAGAGTTATTTCTTAACCTATACTTGCACCCACAGATACGTTTTCTTCCTACCAGTCAGCGACAGAGATGTAAATAACAGAAGGGAGAGTTAGGAACTCCCGAAATCGAATGACAGACGTTCATGATTTAACACGCTGCTGCATTATTTATCAATTGACTAACAACACATTTCGTAGAGATTGTAAACGACAAGTAATGTGGCAGCAATCGACAACAAAGGAACTAGCCAATGATTTAAAGTCTTGTGACGATTACTTTTATTCCTATAGAAAGTATTGATATTGCAGTATGGACTATTGGTTGAAAAAATAGATGTTACACTAAAAACAAACTTCAGTCATAAATAAATGTATTGAAAAGTATCAGCTAGAGTGAAGATCCAAGAGAACTGCTGCACTGGTAATGTCTTGTAGGGCTTCTACGAGCCTGCCGAAGTGCCACAACACGATGTGGAATGGACTCGACTAATGTATGAAGTAGACCTGGAAGACATCCTGCAGGTCTGTCCAGGAGAGTTGAGGTCTCTTCTGAACAACCTGGTTCATGGCATCCAGACATGCTCAATAATGTTCATGTCTGAGGAGTTTTGAGGCCAGCGGAGGTGTTTAAAATGAGAATGTTCGCGGATCCACTCTGTAGCAGTTCTGGACGTGTGGGGTGTGGCATTGTCCTGCTGGATTTGACCAAGTCCGCTGAAAGGCATAATGAATGGCTGCAGATGATCACACAGCATGCGTACGTGCGTTTCACCTGTCATGAAACCCATATCATTCCAACTACACTCCCCGCCCTCATGCCATTACAAAGCCTGCACCAGTTTGATCAGTGCCCTGGCGACACGCAAAGTCCATGGATTCATAATATTGTTTGCATACCTTTACACTGGAAACTAGTCACACCAGGCAGCATGTTTCCAGTCATCAACAGTCCAATGTCAGTGTTGACGGTCCTAGACAAGGCGTAAAGTCTTGTGTCGTTCAGTTAGAAAGTGTTCACCAGTGGGTCTTTGCCTGTTGACTGACAGAGACTGCCGACAGTTGAGAGTCGTACAGTGTAATAGAAAGACATGTATCCAGACCATCACACAGAAATTTCGAACTGCATCAGGATCCACTCCAAGTAGTATGACAGGCGGGTGGTGAGAAAACTTTGAGTTCATTGTCGAGCAGCTGCCCATAAGCCATATATCACGCATGTCACTGCCAAACGATAGTTCGCTTGGGGTAAGGAGCGTAAACGTTGGACGACTGAACATTGGAAAAACATTGTGTAGAGTGACGAATCACGGTGTTGATATGGTGAAAGCCCGGTGAAAGTCATCTGCCAGCGTATGTAGTGCTACCAAAAAAATTCGGAGGCGGTGTGGAGGTGGTGTAGTCGTGTTTGTTATGGAGGGGGCTTGCACCCCTAGTTGTTTTGCGTTGCACTCTCACTGCAGAAGCATACATTGGCGTTTTAAGCACCTTCTTGCTTCCCGCTGTTGAAGAGCAATCCTGTAATGGACTGCCCTACACATAGTCCTGACTTGAGTCCTTTAGAACACCTTTGCGATGTTTTGGAACGCCGATTTCGTGCCAGGCGTCACAGACCTACATCGATAACCTCTCCTCAGTGCAGCACTTCGTGAGAAATTGGATGCCATTTTCAAGATACCTTCCAGCCCCTGATCGAACGTCTGTCTGCGGGAGTTGAAGCTGCCATCAGGGATAAGGGTGGGCCAACACCATATTGAATTCCAGCATTACCGACGGAGGGCGACACAAACTTGTAAGTTATTTTCAATCAGGTGTCCGAATCTCTTTGATCACATAGTGTAGGTGATCGTCATTTCCACGGACTTCGTAAACCTGGTGAGCGCTGTACCTTAGAATAGCATTTGTCCAAAACAATTTTTTTTTTTTCGTTCTGGGGCCACCAAATATCGGAAGCTATTTTTCTTAGATTGATCCGTTCCTATCGTCCTGGGGGGGGGGGCACCAAATCTCAGAAGTTACCTTTTTATAGTAATACATGTATTTCCAAGTAGACAGGGGGCCTCATTTTGTTTTGTTCCGCCCCGGGTCTCCGTCATTGGCCTCAGCCTAGGTGTTACTGGTCTGCGGTGTGATCAGCTACAACTCTCGTGTTTGTGGAGAGAACGCTTACCAGTGCTCGGTACCTACACAATGGGCTGTATGAGGAAGAAAGGGCACAGACTCCAGAGAAGATTCTCAGAGCAAAAGAATGTTCTCAGAGTATGTTCTCAATTTCGTATGAATAAAAACTTCGAAACGTATGCTCTTGGCAGGAAGTTCCCCTCCTTCTTGATTAAGTTCTTCGTGAGTCATGTCCGGCAGAGAACAGCTGTTCAGTCGTGTATTTCTTTAAACTAGCCCAATGAAGCAAATTATTCAGTGTACAAACAGGGATTAGACACCTACGTGTTCAAGATGAACTATACTATATTTACATGTGAAGCAGCATATTATTGAGACTAATTATGGACTTTTTTTTTTACGAAAATGTATTTTTCTGGCAATATTACGAAACTTTCATCGTGCGAGAAACTTTTTTGTTACTGAAGTTGGGTTAGCACAACTTGGGAACGAAATTTTAAGACTACATCACATTTTTATCTGTTAACACGTGAAAATCTGTCAGAGACTTATTACACGAGATACTTTGTGTTAAATGTGACACCCAATGGTCTGCTCATAAGCTATACGCTATGCGATTTTGTTACAAGAAACAGATTGCTAGGTATTTAATTAATCAGTTATTAATTTTACTGTCGTGTATACTCACTTCTAACATAACAGAAGTTACGATTACGAAGGCAGAAAAGGTATCTTAAATATGCCAAACAGTTTGGGTATAATGAACAAGAGCAGTAGAGAAATACTTCAGTGCTCTGTATTGCAGCAGTATTTATTTTGTGATACAGACTGTGAAGTCCTGAAATGCACTTTATTTGGAATTAACGTCATAAATCGTTATTAGTAGACCCTACTTAAAAAAAAAAAAAAAAAAAAAAAAAAAAAAAAAAAAAAAAAAAAAAAAAAAAAAATATTTTTCTGTCTAGCTTTTCACAACTGTAAATATGCACTCCAAACAAACAGGTAAAACACTCAGCTGAATCCACTTGTGTTTCATTTCTATGTCGACAATGAAAAAACTTGTCTGACACCACTCTCGTCACTATATAAAATGCTTGAAGTGTCTCACACGGTCTTTTGATTTTTGTGAAGGAGGTCACTTGTTACCATTTTTTTTTTAATTTGCATACACTTTTTAGTCCCCCTCGTATTTCTTCAGGCTACGTGTAAAGCAGCTTTTTGGCCTTCTAAGCAACACAAATTTTTACATATTTATTATAAGCTACGGTAAAACGTTAACTTAATAGACGTTACTCAGCTTGAAGTATGTTAGTGAGCTCACTTCAGAAAACGGAGAATGTTTTCCGGTCGTGAGAAACTTCTTTCGTTTTATTCATACGAAATCGGAGAATGTTCTTTGCTTAACTTCCCCCACCCTTTTACTCACGCTGAGAATATACTCGGTTGAAGTATATTCTATGACTCGCTTTATTCATGCGAATCTGTGTTCTGCGGAATTTAGAGTATAAGATAGGTACTCTGTTTTATTCGTACGGTCCAATGTTTTACGACCCGTTTTTTTGCATCAAGAAGATGATCTGTTGGTCCAACTGGGTAATGCTTGCTCTCATACTCCGCGAGAAACCCAACGTGCTCTGCAAGACATGCACCAATTTCCATGGACAGCACGAACTGTGCACTTCAATTTAGCACATATGGGTTATAAAGCGTGAATCACCTAACATTTGCACCGCAAATATCGCGGAAACGGAAGTGCGATTGTTGTGCGGTTTTCACAGAATGGATTGGTAGTCAGGGGCTCATATTTTTAGCCAACAAACAGATTGTAATATTACTTAGAAAGTATATTTTTTATGCAAACATATAGTTTTTTAAGTGGAAAGTGGTTGTTTCTATCATGCACTGGAATTTTTGACACAAGCTGTGTGCAAATAATTTTGAATGACATTTTTATCATGTTTAGTTTGACAGCTATAACTGTGCAAAGTTTCGGGGGTGGAGGCTGCGATGGCGTAGCTGACTGGCCGAGTGGCTAGCCCCTGGGGTACGGCCCACTGTCGCATGATCACCAACCAGTCAGCTACGCTGTCGTAGCCCCTGCCCACAACACTTTGAATGGTTGTAACAACCAAACTAAACATGATAAAAATGTCATTGAAAATTCTTTGTACACAGCTTGTGTCAAAAATTCCAGTGCATGATAGAAACAACCATTGTTCCATTTGAATAATTGTATGTTTGCATAAAAATCTACTTACTATGTATTTTTACAATCTGTTTATTGGCTAACAATACGAGCCCTTGACTACCAATCCATTCTTTGAAAATCGCACATCATCGCACTTTCCTTTTCCGCAATATCTGCGGTGCAAGTGTTAGGTGATTCACTCTGTATAACGGGACGAGAACTTACATGGGCGAGTCGTCAACTCACAACTGCGTCCAGCTTATCAGGCGTGGAGTATTGTGTGAGAAGACAGAATTCGCCAGCCGCAGTGGTCGAGCGGTCTGCGGCGCGCCAGTCTGCACGCCCGCTAATGGTCGGGGGTTCGAATCCCCCCTAGGGCATGGATGTTTGTGTCTTCTTTAGTATAAGGTAGTTCATAAGTAGTTTCTAAGTTTAGGGTCTGATGACCCCACAGTTAAGTCCCTTAAGCTTCACAAACATTTTAGACATAATTCGTTATCTGTACGACCAAAATAGATGTCGGATTTAGCGTCCTCATTGCCGCACGTGGCGGCTACGTACTAATATCGGTATTTCAGCATGGATCGACACCTGCTTCCATAGCGCCGTTTGAGATATTGACCTGTAAAAGTAATCATTTCATGTACTATATATATAGCGTTTCAACAAACGAATGAATTGAAAAAGTCTCTCTTTCTCTCATGGACACTGAAAATTACTTCTCTCCTAGTGAAGTTACCTCGCGTTATTTTTCCGTTACTACACAGTATTTCATTGGACGATTTGTAAAACAACGTATTGCCCCTTTCATCAACAAGTAAGAGAATAAAAATTGCCTGCAATTAATTTAGAATGGATTCCCTGTAGGATACGAGGGGATTCGTTTGTTGAGGGAAATCACATTAGAGGTGGGCGAGCGATTGCTGAACGAGATCGATATATGTTTATTTGAAGCAGCGAGGCCTGCATTGTGAACATCAAACGATGCTGCTTGTGACTAATTTAAGTGATTTGTATGGATGTCGACAACTATAGACCATCGTCCGAATATAAAGGAATCTTTGTTTCCATTTGCGTCAGAATGTTACGCAAGCAAGCCTTACACTGCTCCCCGTCACTATTATATTCCCAAGCCCTGTGAAACTGAAGGAAGACGAGTGGACTAAATAACAATGTTTGACAAGAAGGACATTATGTTCCGTATGAACACTTCTATGTCAGCTTATATGCGCCATATACTGAGTCTGTCACATAGTTAAAATATTCAAATAACTTGAAGAAATGGAAAGGTGTGACGATTTTTAAGACAGACAACATTTCCATAGGATCCTTGTGTTTCTCGAGGCCAAAGACAGGAAGTAAGAGCTTTGAAAATGAATTTTAAACCTCGTTTTACAGACACACACACACACACACACACACACACACACACACACACTCGCTGTAAACGCATTATGTCGCCACGCAAGCAAAGATAACTGGCGTCAGAAGTTACCGATAGTTAACATTAATAAGCAACATGTGAAGTAGCATTATCTTTATCCCTTTTTTTTAAATTTAGAATGGAGCGGGATAGGGTTTAATAAATGGCTAGTGTAGTAAAATCTGATGCGATTCCTCTATTTAATCGCGTTGTTCTGTCTGATTAAATTACAGTAACTTTAGTTAGCGCATCCACTTACATTTTGCCGCGGCGGATTAGGCGTGCGCACTGGAGCGCCGTGCTGCTGGGAGCGCGACCGTTCGCCGTCGGGGGTTCGAACCCCCCCCCCCCCCCTCCCCCCCGGGCATGGGTGTCTGTGTTGTCCTTAGTTTACCTTTGTTTGTAAGCTACGGACTAACAACCACGCAGTTGAGTCCGATAGATTTACAAACATTTAAACTTACAATATATTCAGTGACTAATGCTAAGAGCGGATGAACTGTCATAGGAAGCCCGTTTCTATGTATTATTGCGAAGCTGTTTGTGAAAGTCTTCGGAGAATGTACCCAGGAGTGGACCGCACTGACATTTAATCTACACTCATGCTTATAAATTAAGGATAATTGCAGTTTGTGGTGCCACACAACGTGGTGTAAGTCCACGGGATTGGTGATAAGCTTGAGCAAGCCGTCCCAAAACACATTGCCACGAAATACCACTGTTTCCTGCGCATGTACCCCGACATAAATGTGGGATACGACCACCTTGCACTCGTATACAGGCAGTACAACGGATTGGCATACTCTGGATCAGGTGGTCGAGCAGCTGCTGGGCTGTAGCCTCCCATTCCTGCACCAGCGCCTGTCAGAGCTCCTGAAGTGTCCTGGGGGTTTGAAGACGTACAGCGATATGCCGGCCGAGAGCATGCCAGACGTTCTCGATGGGATTTAGGTCTGAAGAATAGTCAGGCCATCCCATTCGCCTGTTATCTTCTGTTTCAAGGTACTCGTCCACGATGGCAGCTCGATGGGGCCGTGCGTTATCATCCATCAGGAAGAAGGAGGGATCCACTGCACCCCTGAAAAGGCGGACATACTGGTACAAAATGACGTCCCGATACATCTGACCTGTTTCAGTTCCTCTGTCAAAGACATGAACGAATTATAATCCCACCCCTCACCATCAAACAACTACCTCCATACATGTTCCTTTTAAGGGCATTATGGGATTGGTATATGGTTCCTGGTTCACCCCAGAGAATCACTGTGTAGACTATACCTGGACTCGTCCGTGAACATAACCTGGGACCACTGTTCCAATGATCATGTCACCATTATCACGTCTGAAAACGTCTGCGCACTTACTCGTATGTGGACTGTTGCCAGTGCCATCCTTCGACGATCGCAGTCAAATGCACCGTATGATCATGCCCTGAGGTGATTTAAACCCTATTACCCTTAATTTATGGGTGTATTTTACAAATATGTAGGCGATATTTTTCATGTCTGGCCTCCTGGTAGTGAGAATTTAATCACTTCTTTTGAATATTTTAATTGAATTCATCTCACAATTCGTTTCACATAGGCACAAGAGGGCACTGGATACGGACGCATGCTTACTTGAGCGTATTTCCTGCAACTCGATCGAAGATGATGTACATGCCCAATGAAAATTTAAAAATAAAAACCTGTTTTTCTTAATTTAAATGTTAAAATGTTTGTAAATCTATGGGAATTAACTACTCTCGTCATCAGTCCCTAGGCTTACAAACTACTTACACTAAGGACAACAAATACACCCATTCCGGAGGGAGGACTCGAATAATTAAGAATTAATACTACATCGCCGAACCAGAAGTGTAATACGAGAAAGTTCTAGGGAAGATCTTCTATTGATTGCTTCTTTTGTAAGCACCGGTTTTTTTGCTAGGTTTCAAAATATGACGAAAAAACCCTAAAGAGCCAGATTATTTTTAACTCGTTAGCGTTCACGCTGACAAACTTGCTTTTTACTAAAAAAAAAAAAAAAAAAAAAAAAAAAAAAAAAAAAAAAAAAAAAAAAAAACGCCATTTTTAGCAGCTTTCGGGAATTGACTAGATCTTTTTAGAGGATCTTATTACAGGTCATTGTTACTAATCTAGAGGCAGGGAGTCGTATTTTATCACCACATTCTGCCGTTGAAATTAGAACAGAAACAACCAGCATACTGCGTAAAGCTAAGCCATCTAGCAGCAATTTGTCTCAAGGAGAACGGATAGCATTGCGGGGCATGCAGACAAGAATATTACTGTACTTTCTCCTGATAAGGGTAATGCTAACGTTGTATTGAAGAGTGAGGGTTACTATAGGAAGATCAATAACCTCCTCGATCCTACGACTTACGAAAAGCTGGAAAAGGACACTACAACGAAATTGTTAAATGCTACCAATCGATTGATAAAAATGTCCTTCATTCCTACAGAAGATAAAAATATCTTTACAAAACGGAAGCTTAAAATTATGCGTGTTGTGTAAAGTTCATAAACCAAATGTTCCATTAAGGCCGATACTGTTATTGGATTTCCGACTCAAGAGCTGGTTAGACATTTTGCCTCCATGTTGCAACCATACATTGCTAAAAAGCACATCAAAGCCCCTCGAAGTGGTACCGGTAAGTGGACGATACTTTTATAGTATTGAATTACAGCGAAGAAGAAATTAATTGCTTCTTGGGGTACTTAAATAATATCAGTCCTAAGATACAAATTACTATGGAAAAAAGAGAAAAATGGACAATTGAATCTTTTGGATGTACTAGTCATCAAACGGGCAGATGAGACGTTAGGGCTTAAGGCATATAGAAAATATACACATACAGATCGGTACCTCCACAAGTATACGAACTATCATCCTAGAGAGGGATAATAAAGACGTCGGTGGATAGAGCAAATAATATCTGTGAGACAATTTATCTGAAAGGCTTTCACGAAAAATGGATACGCTGATAAAGAGATAGATCGAGCACTACATCCTAGAAGAAAAGTGCCTGAAACCATGCGACAACAGTTGTCAGCTGGAAAATTTTATTTCATTTATCCACGCAATATTGGCAAAGTTTCGGCCAATTTTCAAGTGCCAACAATCTTTAGACCTACGAAAAAGATTACTGAATCAAATATTCGTGGCAGATTAAAATTGTGTGCCGCAACCGGGATTCGAACCTGGGACCTTTTCCTTTCGCGGGCAAGCTCTCTACCGTCTGAGTTAACCCGCCATGCTTCTCGGTCCGTCGTCACAACTTCTGCCAGTACCTCGCTGCCTACTTTCCAAACTTCACAGAAGTTCTCCTCCGAAGATTCCGGCACACGCTTTTAATCTGCCAGGAAGTTTCATACCAGCGCACATTCCGTTCCACAAAACACACGCTCATGCTCAAGGGAAGACTGGAACCTTCGATGGCGAGCAACCGCGCTCCGCAGCAAGGCGCCTTACAGCGCTAGGTTATTCCAACGGGGCCAGGCATATTATTCCACGTGGAGAGCGATCGACAAATGTTTGATAATATGTAAGCCTTTTGGAAAGGATTGTTAGGCACTGATCAGTAGTAACTACTTATTTCAATGACCGATTTCAACGACTTCTTCAGATTTGTAAAAAGTCTCATGATATGTGAAATTCGGAGGCTTTGTACAAGTCTCTCGTCATATTATAAAATTAAAAGGTCATCTTGTGAAAATTTGGTTGTTGTTGTTATTGTTGTGGTCTTCAGTTCGCAGACTGGTTTGATGCAGCTCTCCACGCTATCCTTCCTTCTAATGCTAAGCTGACAATTCCTTGATGTCTCAGAATGTGTCCAACCAATCTATCCCTTCTCTTAGTCAGGATATACCAGAAACTCCTTTTCTCCCCGTTTCGGTTAAGCACCTCCTCATTAGTTACGTGATGTACCCATCAATCATTCGTCTGTAGCACCACATTTCAAAATCTTCTATCATCTTTTTGTCTGTACACCTTATCGTCCACGTTTCACTCCTATACAATGCTACACTCCAGACAAATGCTTTCAGAAAGGACTTCCTAACATTTAAATTAATATCGAGTCCAAACAAGTTTCGCTTCTTTAGAAACGCTTTTCTTCCCATAGCCATTCTGCATTTTATATCTTCTTTACTTCGGCCATCAGAAGTTATCTTGCTACCCAAATGACAAAACTCGTCTACTACTTCTATTGTCTCATTACCTAATCTAATTCTTTCAGCATCGCCTGATTTTCTGACATTACATTCCATTACCGTCGTTTTACTCTTGTTAAGGTTCATCTTATATCTTCCTTTCAAGACACTGTTCATCCCATTCAATTGCTCTTCCAGATCTTTTGCGGTCTCTGACATAATTACTACGTCATCGGCAAACAGCAATGTTTAACTCCTTTCACAATATGACGTGACACATGTTGCATAAAGCCACAAAGTTTCAACATGATGTCAAGTTTTACAAATCTGAAAAATGACGATTTATATCGTTGAAACCGATGATTATAATAAATGATTAGTTGGGGTTGTTTGCATAAGGTTTACATTTTATTAACCGTATTTACACTTTCTCTTGTCAAAACTCTTTGCTGTTCTCTACAAGTATGTAAAGATTATCAGGCATTTGGTTTAGATTTTCCGGTCACTAATACATTCATAAACATGAACTAGGCACTGTATCCATTTATTTATCGCTAGTCTCGATTCTTGTAGGATTTACAGCGGTACCAAGTCACAGTTCCGTCAAAAACTAATGTGAGGAGCGCTCGACCCACGGGCACTGCCAACACCTCCTGTAAGACAAGGCCTCAACAACAGGCTGTGCCACGTCACACCGAGAGGCCGCGGCCGCCAGCTAACTGTCTGGCCGCTGGCACACGCCCACCGTCTCGTAGCGGCCGGCCAGTCAGCTAGCCTCTCGGTGTGACGTTGTGAGGCCTTGTCTTCCAGGACGTGTTGGCAGTGCGCACTGACCTGCTGCTATGTTCTGCCGCTGCTGAGGCGTCTGCGCTCGGCCGAGGCGAAATGTAAGGTCGATAAGCAGTGTGTCTACATATTTAATCTGAAAATCAAATTTAGGTGCATGGCAGAGAGTTCATCGGATCACTTGCACAATACTTCTCTACCGTTACATTCTATAATAGAGTGGGGAAAAGAAGAACACCTTAATTTTTCCGTTTTAGATCTCAGTTCTGTTGTTATGGCAGGCCGCGGTGGCCGAGGGGACTGAGGCGCTCCATCCACGGTCTGCACGGCCACTACGGTCGGGGGTTCGAATCCCCCCCTCGGGCATGGATATTTGTGCCGTCCTTAGGATAAGCTAGTTGATAAGTAGTTTGTAAGTTTAGGGACTGATGACCCCGTAGTTAAGTCTATACAAACATTTGAACATTGAAAACATTTGTTGTTATGATCATGTCTCCCTAATTACGTTGGTACTAAAACTCTATAGTCGCATTCGGAGGGGAACGTTGTGAAAAAAATTTCGCAAATAGATCTCGCCGTGAGGAAAATCTCCTTTCTTTTAATGGTTTCAAAGAAATGTCCAAATGGGACAAAACTGCAGGGACCATCTGTCCCTAGACTAAAAAAAAGGTAAAGCAGTCAACAATCCGAAGATTGGTTTGACCACCACAGTGCTTTACTAGGCAAGGTGCGTAGGTGGTATGCCGTTGCCTTCCTCCGACCTTCGAACTAGCTTACCCAATCAGTTGTAGGGGGACCTACAGTTTAACGTGGGTTCCGAACCACGGTGCTACTCGGTATTTTTCACATGAGCAATACTGCCAGAGGTGAAAGCAGTGGCAAATGACAGATAAAATCATAGGACCTGGCGGGGATCGAACCCGTAACCTTTGGATTCTTAATCTGACACTCTACCACTGTGCAAACGAGGCGCACCAAAAGGTAAAACAGTCAACAATCCGAAGATTGGTTTGAACTAGGCCTAGTTCTTTACTAGGCATGGTCCTGTCCAAATGTTTGTATAGCTTATGGGACTTAACTACGGGGTCATCAGTCCCTAAACTTGCAAACTACTTATGAACTAGCTAATACTAAGAACGGCACAAATATCCATGCCCGTGGGGGGATTCGAACCCCCGACGGTAGTGGCCGTGCAGACCGTGACTGGAGCGCCGAAGTCCCCTCGGCCACCACGGCCGGCCGAAAAGAAATGAAGCAATATCTTTTACAGCGCGGCCGGCCATGGTCCTGTTTGGAGGTGGTATGCCTTTGCCTTCCTCCGACCTTCGAATTGACTTACCCAGCCAGTTATAAGGGGACCTACAGTTTAACGTGGGTTCCGAACCTCGGTAACTAAATTCCGATAAGGACAACACGCGGACCCATGCCCGAGGTAGGACTCGAACCTCCGACAGAGAGCAGGCGCGAATTCTGTAGGAAGGCGTCTTAGAGCACATGGCCGTTGCCTCCGTCGATTTATTTCCATCCCAACTTCTGCATCATTTCTCTGACACTTTCACTACGTATCGCGATAATACGAAACTAGCTGCCCTTCTCCTATCTATTCGTGTGTCGTCCGTCAGTCCTACCTGGCAAGGAATCCATAATGAACAGCAGTACTCCAAAACGAGACGCTCAAGAGTAGTGTAAGCAGTTCCTTTAGTAGAACTAATGCATCCTCTGAGTGTTCTGCCAATGAATCGTAGCGTTTGGTTCTCTTGACCAATGATATTTTCTGTGCGTTCTCTCCAATTATAGTGGTTCGTAATTATAATTTCTAGGTATTAAGCTGAATTTACGGTCTATTTGACAGATTTTACGTATAATTTAAGTTCAGCGGATTCCTTTTACATGTCATATGGGTGACTTTTCATTATTTAGGATCAATTGACAATTTTTGCTCAAATCAGATATCTTAATTGTTTTGCAGTAGCTTTTTTATTTTAATGACTTTACCAACCGATAGCCATGCGGGAGTAGCCGAGCGGTCTGGAGCGCCACGTTACGGATCGCCCGGCCTCCCGCGTCGGAGGTTCGAATCCTCCCTCGGGAAGGGATGTGTGTGTTGTCCTTAGGTTAGTTTAACTTAGTTTAACAGTACACGTTGGATGTCTGTGGGTGCATCATCGCCGGCCGCGGTGGCCGAGGGGACTGAGGCGCTCCAGTCACGGTCTGCACGGCCACTACGGTCGAGGGTTCGAATCCCCTCTCGGGCATGGATATTTGTGCCGTCCTTAGTCTGAGCTAGGTCGTAAGTAGTTTGTAAGCTCAGGGACTGATGACCCCGTAGTTAAGTCCCATAAGTTCTACAAACATTTGAACATTTGAATTTGATGCATCATCTATTTTAACAAATTTTAAATTCTAATGTAATTATGTATTAACAGTGGATAACGTACATATTTTATCAGTCATTTGCTTCAGGCAGTGTATTATTACGGTTGGAATAAGGCCAGCGGTTTTTAAAATAGACGATTAAGTCCGAAAGTAGCTGCCAACTCCTAAATAGTGCATCTGAGACAGAAAGATAAATGGTTTTCAATATATTACCAGTTGCTGATCCTGAACCATCCTTACGATGAATTTTCATTAGCTTAAGTAGTTTGTAAGACTAGGGACTGATGACAAACGTGGTTTGGTTTCATAGGATAACTGACTTTTTTTTTTCTTTTTTACTGACCTATAAATAACAGAACAGTGTAAGTGAACTAGTCAGTTTGTCTTTTAACTTGATTATAAACACAACGAAGATTAGGGATGCTATCATACCTTCCTGGGGAACACCAGATATCACTTCCATTTTACTTGATGAGTCCGTCAGTTACTATATACTGTGTATCCTCCGAGAGGAATCCATGAATTCAGTCGCACAACTGTGATGATATTCCGTTAGCACTCAATGTGATTAGACGATGAAAATATAGTGTCAAAAACCATAGGGAAATGTAGAAATATGGAACTGATTTGGGAACCCTTGTCGATTGCACTCATCACTTCATGTTAGTATAGATCTATGTTTAACAACAGCGATTCTTAAAAAAGTTGCCTTTTTGATATTTCATTTCTTGTAGCTACTGTATGACGTAGAGGTCGGCGTGGTGTATGTACTGGCTGGCCGCACCCGCCGGAGGTTCGCTTCGTCCCTCGGAAAAGGGTGTGTATGTTGTCCTTACTATATGTTAGCTTAAGCAGTTTGTAACTCAAGGCAGCGATGACCATATCAGTTTGGTCCAATAAATTTACAAACATTCGAAAGTTTTTATGGCGTAGTACCAGTGTTATAGGCGGCCGAGGCTCGCGACAGATGAAGCAGGCGGGTAGGTCGTTAGGGTGAGAAATGGTGTGTCGCGTTTAATGTAGGACAAGGCAGGTTTTGCCGTTGGCGAGCGATGGCGTCGCGGTCAAGGGCCTGCCGGACTGATGGGGCTGTCTGGCTCTGGTAGAGGCTGCGGACAGGCCATTAGGGCGCGCGGCGACGACGACACTGACGCCGACGGCGCCCCTCTGGGGGGGGGGGGGGAGGAGGGAGGCCACACGAAACAGCGGACACGTGCCGCACCCAGCCTGCCTCCAGGCGTTAGCCGTGCCCAGTTACTGACGTCACACGCTGACCTAAAGCACTAGATATACCGAGCTGAACAAACCGCCATTTTGAATCCCAATCCGACGACAGTGTTGTATGCTTTGGGTTGTGCAGCGAAATGAATCAGCGAATATTTCGTGATTTTACTGCTTCACCGAGTGTAACTGTTCAAATAATAGCAGATATGCTCGCTATAAATTTATCGGTTTCCTTGAAATATATATTGGCGTAAATGATTGCTTGTAAATTTCAGACGCCAAGTATGGGCGACAAAATTAACCAGTTTCTGTGTAACGCTAAGAACCAAACATTTTTTATGTATATTAGAATTAGTTATTCTCACACAGAGGTAGTAATGACAATGTAGGCTTAAACGTGTAAGCAATGGTTTATTTTAAAAATGTTCAAATATTTTTTTAATCTATGCGACTTAACAACTATGGTTATGAGTCCTTAGGCTTAGGCTACTTAAACTAACTTACTGTAAAGACCACACACACACACACACACACACACACACACACACACACACACAGCTGTGCCCAAGGAAGGTTTCGAACCTCCGACAACTAGCAACCGTGCGCTCCACAGCAAGGTGCCTTAGAATGCTTGGCCACTTCGCTGCGGCGGTTTATTTTAATTTTGCTACAGATTGTTAACACGACGTACAGTGTGTTTACAGTTGGTTTTCTTGATTTTATTTAGAGCAACTAAGGCGTTATTATAATTGTATTTTAAGTGATCCATGAGTGCAGATTGCTTTACCCAGCTAGAGGTTTTTAAATTGTATTTTTTCGCATTAGTTCAGTGTTTAATTTAAATGTGACTCTCAACATCGATATATATATATATATATATATATATATATATATATATATGCCTAAGCCAATCTGTGAACAGGATGTAAAAATAAATAAGTAAATAATTGAAGTTCGCAAAAAATGGGAATAGGAAAAAAGTCGTACATGAAAGGTATTAAATTCAAAACTTAGCATGCAACATTCACTTTACTTCAAAGCGCATGCTACCAGAGAGACTTTATTTAGTCCTTATCTAACGAAACCAGACGTTCAAAGTTATTAAACATATTTTTGACATAAAATATTCTCTCTGGTATGGTGTGTGTAAAATATGAGAATACGGTTGCAGCCAGCCAGTACATAGACCACGCCGGATTCTACGTCATACAGTTGTCAGAAAAAATGAAATGTCAACAATTTTTTTTAAATTGTGTTGTCAACACGACTTGAAGTGTTGTCAACACGACTTCACTAAAAATCGCTGTTGTTAAACACAAATTTTTACTAACATGAAGTGATGAGTACAATCGACAAGGGATCCCAAAGCAATTCCATATTTCTACATTTCCCTAAGGTTTTTGACCTATACTTTCGTTAATAACAGCCGACATTTGTCGGTAGGAGAGTGATCTTTCATGGTTAGAATGAAGCACTTCTTAGAGAAGAGTAGCCTAGGTCAAAGCAAAATTACTTTATTTCACAGCTAGTTTCGGCAACGAAGTTTAACATTATTCCACAACTGTTTTCGAATGCAACTCTTAGTTACCCTAAACGTGAGTGGACGCACCATTTATCAGCTAGAAATTACGATAACTACAACGTAGTTTAACTGTATGTGGTAAATATTTAGAACAGCAACATATGCCTTAATATGTCTCTAAATATCCCTCCAATCACTAACTTTCAGTTGCTTGCATCTTACAGTGAAAAGTAAGCCAGTAAATTTACTATGCTGTAATATTTTCTGCGTTAGGAAAGTATATTTGACGGCCTAAAAGCATATTAAAAGCTTAAATGTTCCATGGTCTTTAAATACACGCCTTCAGCGTGGGATTCAAAATGGCTGATTGTTCTGCTTGTACTATACAGTGCTCTACGCTGACCTAAGGCTCCTATAAGTACGAGCTGACGCATCCGCCATTTTCATTCCAGTAGCTCTTAACTTAAACATAATGCGGTGCTATAGGATTTGCGTCACGGCACTTTAGCACGACATTATGGTTGGTTGTGTAGTCATAAACTGCCCAGATCATTCCAGAGGTGGCTACAGTATGTTTTGTTTTCCGAAAGATTCTGAGAGAAGAAAAATGGATCATTAACTGTCGGACCAAAAACTGGGGACCCGGACCTAGGCCACAGTTATGTATAATAAATAAATATTTATTATTAGGACTTGAATCAATATTTAATAGCAAAAATCGTCTGTGATATTCAAACGTTTTTGTTTTGCTCTTTTGAAAGTACTACCTCTTAACAGGGAAGTTGCATGTCGGGAGTTAGCAGCCGCAAAATATCATGACACAGCAAAACATCCCAGAACATACTGTTTTAGAGCACAATATATGTGTCTTTAAATGCCAATATTGACACTTATCTATAAGAGACTATAACACAACTGACAAAGAATACTTTGTAAATTTTACTTACGGCTGCGGCGGCGTAGTGTGCTAATGTTGGCAAGAATTATTAAATTACTGACAAGACAAGGGTACTGTTAAATATAAAAGCCTGTCAGCCTAGAGAAGGAACAGAATTATTTATTTATTTGATTGGCAACACAAAGGATTATTCCCCTCATTCTCCACGATTAGGTTTTCCAATAACATTCAACGGTTGTTGCCAACATCGGCACCGTGTGCCTCTACGACCGTAAACTTTAGATCCTGTACACTAATATTCTTTTTCGTTTGAGTGTTTGTAATACGTTCTGAAACTTTCTCAATAGCGTAATAGAAGTACATTCAGCTATGTGAGTACGACAATCAGATGTGTATTTGTCACCGCAGACAACAAACACTGCAGGGCGGCAAACAAACCTCGCATATTGACAGTCATTATTCAAATACAAGCCAAGATCGCTGAAAACTATGATCTAGATAAAGAGTTTCGGCAGAATTAAACGTAGTACACGATTTTGTCACAGAAATATATATGTTTCTTGCGCTTTTTTCATTATTTGGACAGAAAAGAAAAACAGCAATAAGTAAAGAAAACGAGAGATTTTTGTGTCTAATCCACATATTAAACTTGAACAAAACAACACTTTTCGCATAAGCTATGTGTTGTGTTTAGCATTCGCACGGAATGAAAATGGCGGATGCGCCAGCCTTTGTTTTTAGGAGCTCTAGGCTGACGTAAGGCTCCTATAAACCAGGCTGAATCGTCCGCCTTTTTTGCCCCAACATGGGCGCATCTGACAATGTTTATATTGGCGATGGTTGACGTATTCAAAAAAATGTTCAAATGTTTGTATAGTCTATGGGACTTAACTACGGGGTCATCAGTCCCTAAACTTACAAACTACTTATGAACTAACTAAGACTAAGGACGGCACAAATATCCATGCCCGAGGGGGGATTCGATCCCCCGACCGTAGTGACCGTGCAGACCGTGACTGGAGCACCTCAGTCCCCGCGGCCACCGCGACCGGCTTGACGTATTCCCGCAGTTTTCACCAGTATTTAAATGAAATATATTTAATATTGCACACACTAAGTGTACCGAACAGTAACTAATGCGTGTGGCCCTATAAATATTTAGAATGCGCTTTTAATATAACAGAACATCGTAACGTACCGGTAATATAACATAGCTTCTCGCCGGGCTGCAGTGGTTATGTTGGCACCAATGGTAATCACGGCAACTCAGATGACCAATAAATGTTTTTTCGTGACAACTTCAATTAAAACGAAAAGTTTTTTTTCTGAACGGACAAGGGTACCTATCAATCATAGAGCAAGTACAGTATTAATTTTGCTGCGAGTGAAACGAGCAGCATTAACATTTACTCTGTAGCTCGTGAAAAATATTAACGCAACTCTACACTTCATTGTTCATCTGTTGCCAATATAAGCACTGTAGCCCGGCGAGAAGCGTCGTAAAATTTTACCCAGTGCCGTATTTTGGAGTGTGTTACGCGACCGTATTATTCAGTATGTTGAAAACTATGTATAAATTCCCCACAATAAATATTCCTATCCACTTTGAAAACTGCGAAAAACTTCATTAAGTCACAAACATTCTACAACAAACTGCTCCAGCATCATTGACAGGGAGAAGTAATGCAATTGTACGTAACTGACATATTTATAGCTACATTTATTACATAGACTTACAACACATAATTGAGCGCCAGGTCCTGTTTCCCAGTTGCTTCTGCGACAATTTATAGCCCATCTTTTTCTTCGTTCTGGATTGCTGGGAAATTTGAACATGCGCACTCCTTTGCCGCAGTGATGTGTGCAGTTCACAGCTGAGCAGACACCCATATTTTCCACAAATTCTTCAGTAAATTCGATTATAAACTCCCTTTCCGGTCGCGACTCGCTTATACCCACATACAACTGTCCTGCACATTGCGGCAAAAATGGCGGATAGTTCAGCTCGGATTATAGGAGCCTTAGGCTGACCTAAGGCTCCTATATACCCGAGCTGAACTATCCGCCATTTATAGGAGCCTTAGGCTGACCTAAGGCTCCTATATACCCGAGCTGAACTATCCGCCATTTTACCCCAAGCTGTAGGAGTTGCCACGTTCCGGACGAAGCTCACGCGCTACCTCGCGTTTCATTCAACTCGCTCACACTCGAAAACTACTCACTGTATCAACATGAAACTTTCATCAATGTGTTCGTTAAGAACTACACTACATTTTCATTCTAGTTTTATTTATCGCAATCTAATATATAAAGCAGTGTGTCCGTATATTTGTACGTATTGCATACAAATCTACAGTTCTGTTCCAATATTTATGAAATTTTGTACACGTAAGCTTCAGTCTATGCGGACGGTCGCCTTAAGTGTAAGAATCACGTACGATATATAGTTCACGAGATATGACGTCATAAACAATGAGATGCGAGAAAAACTGCTGCATTTTGCGACAATGCTGCTCATTTTCTTCTAAACCATTGGACCGATTTCAACCAAATTTGGTACACACATTCTTTACCGTGAGGTAACAATTGCTGCATAGTTAAGAATCACATACGGCACATGGTTCAAAAGATATTACGTCATAACCAATATAAATCGCAAAAAATGCCATATAATGCGGCGAGACTTTCGAAATACACAGTATGATAATGACAGTACTTAGCGACTTGCAACAAACTTTAAACATAATTTCAGACCTTTATTAAACTTTTCCTCACTGGTAACCATAGTAAAATGATGAAAGGAAAAAAGTTTCTCGCTTACTACTTTTCCGCTGTTTATGGAGTAAAACTACGGCTCTCGGTATGACGTTACTATTTATAATTTGAACACTACAAATTGTAGCCGCAGGAAATTTTACTGACGGTATACACATATACAGCTGAATTTACCTACGAAATTGTATCACAGTACGACATGTGGTTCACGAGACATGAGCACATAAACAGTAACGATCAAGGAAAGCCGCCCCATGTTTTAATCTATTACTTCTTTACTACTAATTATATTCCCGAGAAATTTTACAGACATACAGTATTTTTACAAATTAATTTAACCTGAAAAATTATATAATTGTACAACATATAATTCAATAAATATAAGGTCGTACGAATTCTATGAAGTCATTTGTATTCTACTATCTTTCTTTATTTGCATACTGTACTTATAATTTCGTACATTAGGCAAGACAGTTTTATTGCTTATATATTCTCCGATAATGATTTTAGCAGAAAGGAGATAGACAGAGAGAGGAGGCATAGAAGTACTAAGTCAAGGCAGGAATAAATAAATAAATAAATACCGGGCCAACGCCGGGTTTTCAGCTAGTAATTTATAAACAGCATATACTGATAGTTTACGAAGATGCACTTTCTGACGACGTTACAGAATTTTCGACATGCGAGGAACTTTTTTCTGTTGTAGTTAGGTGAGCACATTAAGCGAATGAAATGTTCAAAATACATCAAATTTTCATCCTCTCCAAACAGCAACTCTGTGAGAAATGTATAACTTGAGATAATGTCAGTTAAATATGACGCACTGGGATCCGCCCGCCCGTCTAGTAGTAACACGTCTTCCGTATTAGAGCTCCTAATAATTAGGCACATGTTGTTACTGCATAAATCCATACCTGAAGATACTGGTACTGACTTCTTTTAACCCATTAAATTTAATAGTTGCAAACTACAAAAGTGCTGTGTCTCTATGTAATATTCAATTTCAATTTTTCAGTTATATGAAAAGGATATTCTAAAATATCTCAACACAGAGTGCTTTAGTATGTGAGGAAATGGGAACAAGTCAGTTCGTTAGCTAGTGAAAGATCCTTGTTATCTGTCATTTTCAAGTATTCTCAAATAAATTCCTCATTAGATCTAATTACTTCCGTTCTGTTACTGCTAGGCGTTAAACTGAAGGAAATGTAACTCCTATTAGGTTTTGGAAACTGAGTAGTGGCTCTGAAACACATTGGACAAGAAACAAAGAAATAAACATTTGTTAGTGTCGAAGGAATGTCTGCAATAGAATAATAAATCACTAACTTTACTCTTTTTCATCCTACAATTATATATTTCCTTGAATAACGCGACAGTTTATGAAGTTTTGCATGGTAACCATGTGGCAAAATACTTCCTTCTTTGCATGTTATCATTTGTCAAAGTATCATTTTGATACCTCTAACCGTGTATGAGATACGCATGATTCATTCTGGCCTTATCGCCATCGTAAATAAAATAGAGTTTAGCGGTATGAGTGAAAGGTAAAGATCTCCTCCTAAGTCGAAAATAAAATTCAATCTATTAGGAAAGTTTCATCCGCAGCAACATATGGTGCAACATGCACCAAACGGAATGTCATAGCAGCCTCTACTTTTTACTGCAAACTTTTCCTAACGTAGCGCAATCTCTTATTTCGAAGCCAATGTCTTATTCAGCCTGAGTATTTAGGAACTGTACGCTGACAATTGTGGGGAGCGTTGCACAAAGTGCACAGCAATAGCAAGCCAGTCAGTCTTGAACATAGTTGTCAGCAACAGAAAATAGTTTCATATTCACCGAGTGCTTGTTGATCACTTACAGGCAATATTTATACTGATCTTAACCAAGGTTTCAGCACCACTGTGGGTGTCTTCTGCAGGAGGTAATACTTTTTTCCACTGAGTTACTTCACTTATTCTGTGTTATAAATGTGGTGACCTAAATTGCTTAGCCGCGCGGTATAGCTGCGGGGTCTGGAGCGCCACGTTACGGATAGCGCGACCTCCCGCGTCGGAGGATCGAGTCCTCCCTCGCTTATGGATTTTTGTGTTGTCCTTAGTTTTATTCACTTACTTTAACCCTTCAGTCCTGAATTATTTTAAAAATAGAATAAAACATCTTGTAATATTTCATGTCCATAGGACCCTGTATATTGTAGACCCTATATTTAAGCAAAATTAAAAATTTTCATACTTGGTTCCAAAAATAAAAAATGCCGAATAAAAATGGACACTGGGTCTGGAAGGCAGTTAAGGACATGAAATAAGAAGTTAATAGTTTTATATGTCGCTTCATTTTTAATGTGCAACCTTATATGGCAAAGTGGAATTTGCGCAAAATTTATAACTTAGTACATAACATAATTTTAACGAATGCTATCATGTCTGACGCACTTCGCAACGGGTCCGCCATGCTCACTGTTTTGCATTGTAGCACGCCTTTTTGGTGACGGATGGTCGTAAGATGAATTGTTCAAATGTTTCTAAAGCTTATGGGACTTAACTGCGGAGTCATCAGTCCCTGTGTAGCACTGCGAATTAAACGGTATTTAGTCTGCGTTAGAATCAAAGCCCATGTTTCAGTAAGAAACAGAATGTACAAAATATCGGAAGTTAAAGAAATGAAGAAGCAGAAACAGTAAGAACCGTGACTGCAGCAGAACGGAGCAAGTGTGTACTTCACGTGATGGAGAAAGTTGAAGCTCAAATGTGGAAATTATAATTTCGGTTAAAGTCATCAATAACTGTGACAGGTTCCGCCACTGAAAATCCAGCTATTGTCATAACGACATCTGTCATTGACTGCTCTGAACACAACAGTACCATTTCACACACATTAACAACCATGTGTTTTTTCTGAACTAAATGATTTCTTCTGTGGTCGCTTTTTGAGTGGCCTCAAAACTTTGAAAGAATTCTGTCTCCAGTTTATTCATGGACAATAATATCCGAGGTGAGATGTGCAGACGGGTCGGTCAGTGTTTAGCATTAGTTGAAAGAGACATAAGAGAAGCCTTCACGCAGCCCACCGTCCCCTAATACTCTGATACCAGAAGCTAATATGCGATCAAATAGAAGGGCCTTATGAGAGCTAACTTTAATTATATAGAAGGCGTATCGTCAGCCAAACTTTTATCCAGTCTATGCCGTGACAAAAAAATCTGTGTATACAAGATACCCGCAGGTAAGAGAGATGGAGACGAACAAAAGTACCTGACATGAAATTAGCTGCAGAAACACAGCACTCTCAGTACAATAGCAGCATATTTGTAAGAGCAGGGCTTAAGATAACCAGTGCGCACTGCCCAGTAGAAAATAATTTCGAAGTTATTTCAGTGCAGCTGAGAAACAGTGTGATAATCTCTGTATGTACGCCCCCATCAGCTAGATTTTCCTTTACACTAGCTAGGAACATCCAAAAAAGCAAGACGTCTATAGTAATCGGTGAAATTAAGATGTGGAGATATTCTGAAGATGATGTATTGGAGAGGCAGTCCTCCTCTGTACTGAATGCTGCCTCTTGTCGATTATGCATGATAGCAAGCGTCCACCTTCCTTCAACAGTGGTATGTGTCACCGTGGATTTAATCCTGAACTCCGTGTGTGAAAACATCACACATTCTTGCTCCAAATCAGTGTGCCCGCCCTACCAAACACGCAAAATAGGCCACTGCTATATCAACTTCTCCCAGCAATGATTCCACAGGAGGTGAGTTTCAAACGGAGATACAACTTCAAGGAAGGTGATTGGACGAAATTTTCTAAAATTATGGACAAGGAGATAAGGTTTGTGCCACTTATACCTGAAGAATATGGAGCTTTATTTAAACTATCAAGTACTGCATCAACTCCGAGAGATTGTAGGCCAACATATCTGAATGGTATAACACCTGAAATTTATGCTCTCCTGGACTAAAACTACCGGCTATATGAAGAAAATCCTTATTTCGAAGAATTTTTTTTTTTAAATTTCCTTACTTATTTTCATTCTTTCTCTATGAGGCTCATCCATAGATACTTTGTTAGCAGCTGACTGTTATTCCTTGCATAATCTCTGCACTTAGCGTTCAGTCTCCTGCTAGCATGTACATATATTAAGCTACAATAATAAAATGTAAGTGAAAATTTCATCCCTTTATATGAACATATCTTTTGTTACAAACTATTTGTTTCAAAACTGCATCACTCATTGTATTAGCTTTATAAACTTTCACACTCATGTTGAATACTTTTAACTCATAATTTCAAATTTCTGTAACCGACTTTTGTTCGTTTTATATCCTTTAGTGTAATACCAAAGCGCTTGTTTGCCTGTTTAGAGACGAGAAGAAGGGTACTCAAGAGCTCGAAACCGGTCGTCAAAATTAAATTAGTACAAGCAACGGGTTGCTGCATTTTATCAGATAATAACCTTAACAGTTGCTGCCATGAATAAAATACTTACTGTACAGTTGTTGCTGTGGAAACTTTTAGTAATACGGTACCTCGCGAACGATATTTGAAGTCGCGCAACAAACGCACTGACATTTCAATTTAAGCATGTTATCTTGAATTTTGGGCATCCGCAGCCAAATGTTTTCAATTTGATACCAAATCCGCTTCGGCTGCAATTAACTTTTGTTTAGAGAAGCACTACCGGTTTCGCGTCCTGTAGACGCATCATCAGGTGCTTAAAATTTCTTAGAAAAACATAGCTACCATTTAGACTGCCCAGAGTTCACGTAAAATTTAAAACAATTAAAAGCTGTACTGCCTCGGCCAGTGTCGCACCAACACCGCTTCCACATGGCACGGTTTCACCTGCCCTCCACCTCAAAAATATTTTAAAAAAGATTACTAACGCAACAGCGTTGAAGTATTATATTTTTTAATGAGGACGTAAAGTTAAGAAGCTTTTAATTGTTTTAAATTTTACGTTAACGCTGGGGAAGGCTAAATGGCAGCTATGTTTTTCTAAGGAATTTTAAACACCTGATGATGCGTCTACAGGACGCGAAACCGATAGTGCTTTTTTTAAAATAAAATTTATTGCAGTCGAAGCGGATTTGGTATCAAAATGAAAAATTACAATTTACCCTTTTAGGCATAGATCTATTTAAAACTAGTGTATTTGTACAAAAGATGAACTTTCTATGTGTTATTAAAATCTGTTTATTGGCTAACTGTACGGGCCTCTGCGTACCAATTCTACCTGTGAAAACCGCTAATCAGTACCACTTTCCATTTCCGCAATATTTGCGGTGCAAGTTTTTCGTGGGTCAACTGCTAACTGATTACGAAAGAAAATCTGTAATATTGGTAGGATTGGTACGAAGTACGCTCCCTATCCTGAACTTTACTCTGGCTCGCGAAACACAGACGTATTTTTCATTCCTCGTTTTACGTTTGTTGGCGCGTTTTGTAGGTGAGACACAGTTCGTAGTCGTTTGGGGTTTCGTATGCCTGAATGTCAAAAAATGAAGCAACATTTTTTACAGCTATAATTTAATATTTCAGTAGGGGCTGTACCATTTAATTCTAACCGACCGGGTTTCCTACAAGCACACTAGAATAGTTTCAGCGATAATTTCTTTTTTGATATTTTTCTTTGAAATATAACGGTACGTAGACAGCGGGTCATTACTGTGTGGCCCTCTGCAGCGACAAAGGTCTGAAGAATGGAGCCTGCGTGTCCAGGGACGACCTCCCAGCTCGCACTTGCCTGCAAGTCGCGTGTTCTCCAACTTCTCTTTTTCCGTTGCGCCTGCAGCCTTGGAAATATTTCGACATGGGACCCGGCACGCAACTCGAACCTTCGAAGAAGCAGTGTTCTCCGACCAAGTGAACGAATGTCCAGTTTACGTTTCAAACCTTCATCTTCGGCATTTGTAGATTTGGAGAAAGCTTTTGACAATGTTTACTGGAATACGCTCTTTCAAATTCTGAAGGTAGCAGGGATAAAATATAGGGAGCGGAAAGTACAACTTGTACAAAAAACAAGACAGTAGTTATTAGAGTCGAAGGGCATGAAAGGGAAGCAGTGATTGGGAAGGGAGTCAGATAGGGTTGTAGACTTTCCCCAAGGAGAATACAAGGAGTAATTCGGAGAGAAAATTAAAGTGAAGGTAGAAGAAATAAAAACTGCGGTTTGCCGATAACATATTAATTCTGTCAGATACAGCAAAGCACCTGGGAAAGTAATTTAACGGAATAGACAGTGTTTTGAAAGGAACTTATAAGGTGAATATTACAAAGAGTAAAACAAGGTTATAGAATGTAGTATTAAAAAGTTGGCGATGCTGAAGGAATTAAATTAGTTAATGACACAATAAAAGTAGTAGAAACAAGATAACTTCTGAAGGCCGATTGTTCAAATGTTCAAATGTTTGTATAGCTTATGGGACTTAACTACGGGGTCATCAGTCCCTAAACTTACAAACTACGTATGAACTAGCTAATCCTAAGGACGGCACAAATATCCATGCCCGAGGGGGGATTCGAACCCCCGACCGTAGTGGCCGTGCAGACCGTACTAGAGCGCCTCAGTACCCTCGGCCACCGCGGCCGGCTGAAGGCCAAAGTAAAGAAGTTATAAAATGCAGAATGGCTATGGGTAGGAAAGCTTTTCTGAAGAAGCGAAATTTTTTGATATCCAAGATTAATTTAAATGTCCGGAAGTTCTATTTTAAAGTATTTGTCTGGGGTGTAGCATTGTATGGGAGTGAAACGTAGACGATAAGGAGTTCAGACAAGAAGTTGATAGAAGCTTTTGAAATGTGGTGCTACAGACAAATGATGAAATAATATGGGTAACTAATGAGGAGGTGGTCAATAGAATTGGAGAGAAAATGAGTTTCTGGCATACTCTGACTAAGAGAAGGGATAGGTTGGTGGGACACATTTTAAGACATTAAGGCATAGGAAAGAAGTGTTTGTGGAGTAAAAGTCGAAGACAGAGGGAGTAATACAGTAAGCAGGTTCAAAAGGATGTAGGTTGCCGTTCTTATTCTCAGATGAAGAGGTTTTCCACAAGACAGGGTAGTGTGGAGAGTTGCATCAAACCATTCTAGGGACTGAAGACCACAACGACAATAACATGTACGTATTTGGGGGATAGGGACGTCAAAAGTCAACTAAAACATCCACAAGTTATGCGAGTCTCAACAGCGTGATGCAAACGCCAACTAAATGCGACGACTGCTCATAATTACCTTTAATGGTAAAATTTAAAATGGGGACTGATGTCGTAGGCGAAGTGGACGACTTCTACAACTCTGAAAAGAATAATACGGGGTAGACAATGTGAATCGTGGAGTACAGGAAAACTGGGGAGAGATGGGAAGAGAAGCATTTGGAGCGTGGCGTTGCATAAGATAGCTGAGAACCGAGCGGAGTGGTGATTGTTGAGGGAGTCTTAGCAGAATCGGTGGGAAAAGGAATACAAGCAAAACACTAATTTCAAAAATGGACAAGTAATGGTTTAGGAGGTCAGTGATCAGCTTACGGTGTGTTGAAGGTAACCGTGAACGGAAAATCACCAGTTGCAGGGCAGCATCAAACAGGACTAATAAAAGAAAGAAAATATTTAATTTGAACGTAGGCGTCTGAAGTCCCGTAGATTTCGAGATTGTCACTGCCGAAAGACGAGCTCATATTGGCGAAAGCTGTGGAAGGAATTCACCTGCACCTGTGCACGGAAAGGAACCTGTTTTTCCTTAAGAAAGTTACGAGACTCACAGAAAAGCTAAATCTGGATGACGAGACGAGAATATGACCTGTTGTCCTCCAAAATACGTGTCCAGCGTCTGAGTACTGTGCGATTTTCGTCAGTAACAACATTCACAGGGCAGAGGAACAAAATTACAGACCAGAATCACTTTATTTATTTACTTTTCATAGACAGGCGGAATGAGCGTTGATCGCATCTTTTGTACATAGAACTGTTTATAAGCATCAACATCGATTGCAGAAACACTGGCCATGTGGAGGTCGACATGGTGATTTCATTCACGAGACACGTAATTCTTATTTGTTCATTTATAAAAAGTATTCATTATGGTTTCGCGTCGTTAATAAACAAAATACAGCAGACAGGCTTGCCACCTCAATGAGAATATATTTTTAACATGTTAGTATTTCATTATCAGCGGGAAGATATCGACAGAAGCAGTATCGAACCTAGTAGTGTATTAAAGTTTATACATAAGGTGGTAGATAACGTCATTAGACCTCTGATGCTAATTACAAACGATTAAATTCTCCAAAATTAGAATTTATCTGAGACTCGTGAAAATCTGCAGCTATTTAATTTCTGATCTAAAACCTTAGAAACAATTTTCAACATAGAAAAGAAAGAATGTCAGTTTCATTTGACCAGAATCGAAGAATCGCTGGAGCAGTCAAACATTTTTGAAAGCTGCTAGGTGGAACGATTACAAAACAGGTTCTGGTGGAAGAAGAAATCCATCCTGCATGCATTTAAGAAGACTATAAAAATGTTGTTCGTACATAATGGAGGTCCCAAACATAACGATTCACCTAGAAAAGGGTGCAAAGCGCACTATAGTCGATCAGTCAATTTGTCAAATTTCACCGGTTTGTTAAATTATTTGGAAGTGTGCTGCTTTATTTGAAGTGTTTGTAGACTGTATGTTACGTGTTTTAAAGAAATTGCTGTTGTTAGCAGTGT
The DNA here is from genome assembly GCA_026315105.1 of Locusta migratoria. NCBI lineage: Eukaryota > Metazoa > Arthropoda > Insecta > Orthoptera > Acrididae > Locusta > Locusta migratoria. The sequence continues at coordinate 207,431,812 of CM048748.1, forward strand.
TTATAAATATGCCTGGCCTTTCAGTGGGTATTTGCTCGCCGAACCTATCAATAGTTGTGAGATATCTGGAGCAGATTCGGGAAAGGTTGTGAATGAAGAAGTATACTTAAAAATGCTAAGATTGCTTCTTTTCTACTAATAGACGACCGGTTTCTAGAAAAGTACGTTCTCGTCATCTGTTTTTAGACCTCTGCATATCAATGAAGTCCATCATAACATGTTGCTCGAAATTGGTCAATTCGTAAAACTGAAGCCCGTTACACATCAGGTTATTGAGACGCCGTACTTCTACAAATAAAACAAAATCACCCGTTACACATCAGGTTATTAAGACGCCGTACTTCTACAAATAAAACAAAATCAATCTTGGCATACTTGGTATACTCCGTTATGCATACCATACACTTGAAAATGTGAAGTATTGTATCGTTGATTTATGGTTTTGACCGGCACTGCACTTTGAATGTTGCTCGCAGTTGTCAAAATACAGGGTGTTATGATAAGCACAGCATGACAGCAGCTTCAAAAGAGAGCATTTTCAACTTTCTTGTACGAATGTGCTCTTCTTTGATAAATCCATGAATAGCGAAAAGCTTATTTGGGAAACAGGTGTAAGCTTTTACAGATGTTTTCACAGTAATAAAATCGTTACACACTCTGCATGGCACAGATAGTTCGGTCTTCACTCAGGTAGTCTCTAAGGAATGGTCCAATGTTAATTTTTTAATGTTTTTTTTGTCGATTTCATGTTATAATTATTCCCCTGCCTGGAATCAAACCCGGACCCCCTATTTGGTAGTCAACGACTCTGCCGTCTGAGCTGGATTAAGAAAATATCATTCATGCGAAACACAACCTCGCACGAAATGATGAGTGCTATCTACAAGGGTTCTCAATTTGATTTCGTATTTCTTGATTTCCAGAAGGCTTTTGACACCGTACTTCACAAACGGCTTTTAATCAAATTGCGTGGTTTTGGTATATCGCCCAAAATTTGCGACTGGATAGGAGATTTCCTGTTAGAGAGGGCAAAGTTTGCACTAAAACAAAGGTGATATCGGGCGTTCCAGAGGGTAATGTTATTGGTCCTCTGGTGTTCCTTATTTTCATAAACGATTTGGGAGAGAATCTAAAATGTTTGTAATTCTATGGGGCAAATTAAGTTGGTCATGTCCCTAGTCTTACAAAGTTAAACTAACCTAAGGATAACACACTCATCCATGCCCGAGGGAGGATTCGAACTACCGGCGCGGGAGGCCGCGCGATCCGTAACGTGGCGCTCCAGACCGCTCGGGGAGGAGAATCTAAGCAGCTCTCTTAGGTTGTTTGCAGATTTCGTCGTCATTTACCGTCTAGTAAAATCATCTGAAGATCAAAACCAATTGCATAACGATCTAAATAAGATATCACTATGGTGTAAAAATTGACAGTTGACTCTAAATAATGAGAAGTGTGAAGTCGTCCACATGAGTACGAAAAGAAATCCGTTAAACTTTGTTTACAGCATAAACCCGCCAAAAGTGAAGGCAGTAATCTAAAGAAAATAGCTAGGAATTGCTATTAATTCAGACAAACTGAAAAGAACACGTAGATAATGTCGTAGTAAAGGCAGAACCCTTAAAAGATGCAACAGAACTACTAAAGAGACTGCATACACTACGCTTGTCCGTCCTTTTTTGGAGTATTGCTGCCCAGTGTGGGATCCTTATCAGTTGGGTTTGACGGAGGACATCGAAAGAGTCCAAAAAGGGCAGTTCGTTTTGTGTTGTCACGATACGCGGGGGAAATTGTATGGAAATGATACACTATCTGGGATGGAAATCATTACAACAACAGCGCTTATCGCTACTTACGAAACTCCAATCGCCAAAATTCTCTACCGAATGCGAATATATATTGTTTACTGCCACATAAAAATGTAGAAAATATCATCAAAATAAAATAAGAAAAATCAGAACTCGAACGGAGAGATTCAGGTGTTCTTTCTTCCCGCGCACTATTCGAGAATGTAATGGGAGATAAATAGTATAAAGGTGTTTCGATGAACCCTCTGCCAGGCACTTAATGTGATTTGCAGAGTATACCATGCACATGTAGCTACGGGGGGCGGACAGCATCTACATAAATACTCTGCAACTCACACTGAAATGAATCGCAGACGGTTTATCGAGCATTTTATGATATTCTATTCTCTAACAGCGCGCGGGAAAAAAGAGCATCTAAATCTGACTTCTCTTATTTTATTGCGATGATCATGTCTCCCTATGTAGGTGGATGTTAACGAAATATGTTCGCATTCGGAAGAGAAAGTTGGTCAAAGAAATTTCTCAAGTAAATTTCACCGCAGCGAATGACGTCTTTCTTTTAATGATTTGCATTCCAGTTCGTTCATGATTTCCGTGACACTTTCTCCCCTATATCGCGATAACCCAAAATAAATTGCGCTTCTCTGGTCTTTCTTTAAATCGTCTGTAAGTCCTACTTGGTGGGGATCTTACAATGGGTAGCAGTACTACAAAATAGGACGCACTAGTAAAGATAGTTACTTTAATAGAACTGTTGCATTTTTAAGTGTTCTACAAATGAATCGTAGCCTTTGGTTCGCCTTTCCTACAATATTTTCTATGTGTCGTTCCCAATTTAAGTTGTTCGTAATTGTTATTCCTAGATATTTAGTTGAATTTACGGCCTGTAGATTTGACTGATTTATGGTGTAAATGCAGTTTAGTGGATTTCTTTTAGTGCTCATTTCGATGACTTCACACTTTTCATTATTCATGCAGATATCTTATCTAAATAATTTTGCTGTTGCTTTTGATCTTCGGTTGACTTTACTAACCGATAAACGACAGTATCATCCGCTTACAGTTAAAGGGAGGTGCTCAGATGTCTCCTAAGTTGTTTTTGGAGATCGCACAGCTATGGCGATATTCCATAACCACGCAATTTGATTAGAAGGCACTTGTAGGGACAATCGCAAAAACCTTCCAGAAGTTTATTAATATGGAATCGATTTGCGATTCCTTGTCGACAGCATTTTTTACATCGCGTGAGTTGAGAGATAGCTGTGTTTCAGAAGAAAGATAATTTCTGAATCCGTGTTGACTAAGGGTCCGTTCTCTTCGAGGTACTTCATAATGTTTAAGGAAAGTATGTGTTGCAAAATCCTGCTGCAAGCCGACGTCAGTGATGTAGGTCTGTAATATTTCGGATCATTCCTATTGCCTTTCTTGAATATTGAAGTCACCTGTATAACTTTCCAGTCTTTGGGTAAGGATCATTCACTGAGTGACAGGACGTATACTATAGCTAGGTATGGGGCTATTGCATAGTCGTACTCTGAAAGGAATCCCTGCAGACATATGCATTAATCACTCAGAGAATCAATTCTTCAAGTCAAATTGTTCATTTAAGAAAACATAATTTATTACAAAAGATATGTTGATGATACCATTATTCTATCCAATGGTACAACTGAAGAAATTGATAAACATGCAACTTGTCTCAGTACGATACCTATTAACATCAATTTCAGTGTACAGCATCACGTAGATAACGGAATCAATTTTCTTCATCTTACTGTCTCAAATGTAAGCAACAAACATGTATTTCAAACCCCGAAAAAACCCACCACCACTGACGTTATGATAAGCAGCTTATACTGTGACCCATTACAGCATAAAATTCAGATATTCACTAAAAATATAGAAAAAGTGCCATTCAGTCACCTGAATGAACAGAGAGAAGTTTATGTTACAAAAGGATTAATTGAGAAACTTCAGAACAAACTCAAAAAGATACAATGCACATTTCCTAAATCAGATACAGAAGAACAGACACAAACATTTACCTGCATTCCCTTTACAGGAAAAATCCCATATCAGATCGCTAACCTTTTCCGTAAAAGTGGCATTAAAATATCCTCAGTACGAATAATAAACTTCAACAGCGCATCAGCGCATAAACAATACAGCCAATAGCCATTGTTACCAGAGATCAAGTGTGTACAAATTGTTATGTAACCACTACCCACAATACTATACAGACCAGGTAGGCAGAAGTTTCACAATAAAATACTGGGGACATATGGCTGCTTTCTGGCGAAGTAATTATGACAAATCATCTTTTGAATCACATATACAAGACCATGACCACTCAACTTGCAGATACTACGCACTGTCAACCTCATTGTAAAGGAACAAACAGAATAGCAAATTTCTGAACATATTCAGTGAAATGTTTAGAAGCAAAAGGTAATTAATTACAGTAAACTCAAATGTATTAAAAACTCTTCACAATACAAAATATAATGTATCTAAATACTCATGAAAATTAACACATAGGAAGTTTTGACAATGACTAAGTAATGTAAAATAATTTGCTTGTGACCTTTTATATTTTATAAATGGTAGTATGGCTCCGCAATAATGTAAGAAATGTTTATTTTAATATTTTGTACTACTTTTCCTGGTCTTATATCTACGTAACATACTTTGCAAGTTCTTTGTGCTTCTTGGATGTAAGATCTTTGACCAGAAACTCTCTATCTCAATGTAAATCCAGTCTATGGTGCGAGTCCACATCTCTGTGCATGAAAATCATGCCCGTGATAGAATACACACAAAACATGGAAAGTATAACTACCAAATATTATCAAAGACGAAAGTAACAAATGTAAAACAAAGAGTGTATGTGGAAAAGTGTACAAAAAGTGCGACATATGGGCAATGATGATTTGGATGCTATATTTACATGTAAGTAAAACAGTGTTTTTGTAGATTGAGAAGGTAGGTTGTGGGAGTGATGGGTAATTGGTGGGCGAAGTTTAGCAAGCATAGTCAGTTCAGGTTCCATATATATATATTAGATATTACAATCAGAGGCTGAAAGCCCAACAAGACCAGATAAGTGATGCAAGGCAGAAGGCCAAGTTGAGAAAAGCAATTTTTTTAATAAGTTAATAAGGCTCCAAATTTAGTAAAAGCAACTCTTTAAAGTACAATAAAAGACACAATGAGCCCAACAATTTAAGCGAAAGTGAAAAATTATAAATGAAAATCAAGCCTTGTAAATACAATATTATTTACAAATGACCCTTGCCATTTAAATGAAAGCAGTTCAGCTTAATTATCAAAATCAAAATCACACTAAAGTGTGGCTCCAAAATTTAAGCGAAAATAGCCCTTTAAAAGTACAATTACCAAAACACACCAAAGACGAGCTCAAAAATTTAAGTAAAGACTGAGTTTTATTATAGAGGCTGGTAACAGGAAACTTTGCTCAATGATATCAATAGGCAGAAAGTCAATAAAACAACAGACAATAAAATTTACAAATGAACCCTGCAATTTAAATGAAAACAGCTCAGCTTAATGATCAAAATGACACTAAAGTGGGACCTCAAAATTTAAGTGAACACAGCCCTTTAAAAATACAATTACTAAAACACATTAAAGAAAAATTCGAAAATTTAAGTCTGGGTTTTATTATAGAGGCTGGTAGTAGGAAACTGTGCTCAATGATATCAATAGGCAGAAGGCCAACAAAACAACACACAATGATATTTACAAATGATCCTTGCACATAAAATGAAAACAGCGCAGTTTACTTATCAAAATCACACAAAAGGTGGGGAGTTGGTTGCTCGTTAATTTAATACATCCACACAGGCAAATCAGATGAGCTGACTCAAAACAGGAAGGAGAAGAATAAGGTGCCCAACGGTCAACAAGAACTACAGCTCTGAGACGAAGGGGCTTATACAAAGGGATAAAACGCCAAATTACAACCGCGGGATGGCGATGCCCCACGGAGGGAAAAATTTCTGCAATGAAAAGTTGTTTTTAAATTTCTTTTTCTCTTTTTTAAGGAAGAAAAACAAAGCTATACAACTACCGCCCGTGCAGATGCGAGCCAGCAGAGAGGCACAAACCAGATAAATTCCCCAGTTACGTTAACGAAGTTAATGTACATAAAGTACTTGTTACACAGAGCAAATAGAAAATAATAATTAAATTGAACCGAACTAGAAGTGCGGTATAACACGTGAATAAAAAACTAACGACGTAGACACAGGCAACGACGACCCCTGGGGAACGACCACCGATCCTGAAAAATTCACACACACAAATTTGCGGAACAGGACTGTATCAGTCACTTAACTTATTTAATTCTTACTCCCCGGCAAGTGCAGGCATCCTCGCGATGGTGTAAGAGGAGGGTGCCAACCAACGCCCGGAAACATTTCATAGATCCCAGCCGAAACGCAGCTGGAACGACGCGAGGCGCAGCCAGGGCTGAGTGCGGAGTACTCTAGCAGTTGTTGACAGCTCCGACGCTTGGCGAGGGACGTGAGCGGTGCCTCATGGCCGCTAGGAACGCGACCACATAGCCGGGAGGCGAGGTAAAGAGCCCGCGACTAGGTGCTGTTATAACTTGACAGACAGGCCTCTCCGGACGAACCTCTTTAGCTCATGGCATGCATGGCTTCCCACGGACAGAGTGCCACCCAGAAGAACTTCGATGCACACGCCGGACCCGGCCACAAATGGCCCCTAGATCAAAATAACTCTACCCTGGCGATGCCATTCATCGTATCAAACTCCCTGCCTGATACCCTGTACGTTCTCCGACTGCCTCGGCGCGCCACCGTAGCGACACACGCGGCAAGGGAAACACACGTCAGAAGACAATTGACGCGCGATGGATCAAACAGCGCCACGAGCGGTAGACGCACAGAGAGATCGATGGTACTTACGCCAGTAATTACATCAAGGGCAGGGGCAATCGAAGAAACAGGAGCCGGGACGGCTCATAGATGTTACTTTCGCACCTGCAGTGGTTTTCACTGTAATAAATGCCACATAATTTATTTACAGTGAATTCTATCAACAAACTGCACACTGATCTTAATGCATAAGCACCCGATGATAGGCTCAACCCAGAAACCGGTCGTGTTATAAATCTAATATATAAAAATTGATGTTAGTTTGTCTTCATATTTTATGGACGGCCATGCCGTACATCCAAATGCGATGAAACTTTGTCAACTCATAGGTTGCACTCGCGCGGAGATAATAGGTGTACTAAAATTAACTTCGTATGGTGCATGGTGGAGGGTGCTTTACAATTAGTTAATTCGTTTCTTACGCGTTCACGCTGAAATGGCTTGGCGGATATCAATGAAGTTTGGCACAGAGGTAGCTTATACCCTGATTAATACATGGACTACCTTTCGTAAGCATCCGTAGGTGATGGTTACAACAAACATCCAAATAGTTTGATCACCATGAAAGTCAGCACATAAATGTATGTTTTCATGAAGGAGATTTTTATAACCTGAAAGTCCGTAAATTTAGCATGGTGGAGGGTAACTTGCGTCTTTGACATAGTTTAACCAGCAACCATGAAACTTGGCACCTACATGTATGCGAGATGATAATTAAACTTATGTATTTTATATTTTGAATAGGTGCTTTGTTTCACGTTCTGTTTAACCTCCTTTTTTTTTTAGTAGCGTAAGATGACCACAATGCAGAATTTTATACGACCAGGTGATGGTGGCATAGTCCATTGAAACTGGTCGTCAGTAAATTAAATCATCATACAGCGATCTTGGCGTTTTACTTTTGAAGATGATTAATCTATGCTGTACGCCTCCATCCTGCGATGTCAGGTAATCTCAGCCTATATGTATGTTTTCTTATATAGGAGAGAGAGGAGTAGGTGGAGGAGGAGACGGACAGTATGAGGGGAGAGGAGGAGAAAGAGGGCAGATGCTGACAGACACGTCGACGCTGTACCTCACAAGCGTCTTACAATCAAACTGCGTGCTTGCGGAATATCGCCAGAATTGTGCGATTGGATTCGTGATTTCCTATCAGAAAGGACACAGTACTTTGTAATTGACTGAAAGTCATCGAGTAGAACGGAAGTGATATCTGGCGTTCCCCAGGGAAGTGTTGTATGTCCCATACTGTTACTTATTTTTATAAATGTTTTAGGAGACAATCTGAGTAGTTCTCTTAGGTTGTTCACGGATGATGGTGTCACGTATCGGTTAGTAAAGTCACCAGAAGATCAAAAGCAACTACAAAATGATTTAGATAAGATATCTTCACGGTGCAAAAGATGGCAATTGACCCTTAATATTGATAGGTGTGAAGTCATTCATTTGACCACTAAAAGAAGTCTGTTAAATTAATTTCCACGATAAATCAGTCAAAATACAGGCGGAACATTCAACTAAATACCTAGGAGCAACAATTACAAACAACTTAAATTGGAAAGAACACATATAAAATATTATAGGGAAAGCAAACCAAAGACAACGTTTCGTTGGAAGAACACTTAGAAGATGCAACAGTTCTACTAAAAAGACTGCCTACACCACACTTGTGGGTCCTATTTTGGAGTATTGTTGTGCATTGTGGGAGCCACACCAAGTGGGATTGAAATACGATTTAGAGAAAGTACAAAGAAGGGCAGCTCGTTTTGTATGAACGCAGTCTAGGTGAGAGAGTGTCACGGAAATAACGCATGAGTTGCGGTAGAAATTAAAGGAAAGGAGTTATTCATTGCGACGAGATCTATTTGTCAAATATCTTTCACCAACTTTCTCTTCCAAATAAGAACAGATTTTTTAGCACCTACCTAAATAGCGAGACATGCTCATCTTAATAAAATAAGAGATATCAGGTCGGAAACTAAAAGTTTTAGCACAAAAGAAATAAACGGCTGTGGCGGCATTCCACTGTAGTGCTTAACAAAGCAGTAATGCAGCAAGGCCAACTATGGACAACGGATAAAGGAGGACTGGGCAATAGCCGATGCCGTTATCGATGTATCGATAGTTTAAATCTATATATGGCTTTGTTGACTGTCGATAATGCGTATCCCTTTTTCGGTGTATGACTGATAACAATATCATTCATTACTTCGCAATTTGCGATAATTTCCGACTTTAGCTGCTCCTCGTTAGTTGGTCTATCATTTTGTAACATATGAAAATTTGTGACAGACCGGGACTCGAACCCGGGTCTTCCGCTTTTCGCGCGCGGTCGCCTTAACCACTCGGCCACCTGGACACGCTACCCGTCCAGACCCAAACTTCCATTTGTTACACATGTCTACTTCCCTTAGTGCTCGCACGCATTAAGCAGTGATTCCCGCGATGGGGAGAGACATACTAGACATACTACATCATCATAAGCCTGTCTTGGCTGTCATATTTACAATGATACGTCTGTTCCTAAAGAACAGATGTTGCCGATGGCCCGCACCTATAAATTATCGCAAATTGCAATGTAATGAATGTATATTTAACATTTATAGGTGCGGGCCATCGGCAACATCTGTTCTTTAGGAACAGACGTATCATTGTAAATATGACAGCCAAGACAGGCTTATGATGATGTAGTATGTCTAGTATGTCTCTCCCCATCGCGGGAATCACTACTTAATGCGTGCGAGCTCGAAGCGAGGTAGACATGTGTAACATTTGGAAGTTTGGGTCTGGCCGGGGAGCGTGTCCAGGTGGCCCTTTGGCTACGTCCTTGACTGTAGGCTTGTGCGTGTTTCTTAGCTGCCGTCACCGCGATTAGGTTTCACTGCTGCTGTAACTGGAAGCGGACGGCGGGTCGATGATTGGTGCCGCCTGGGATCCACTCCGGACGTTTGGACGTCCCAGCGCCTCTGCCGCCGCAGTAGCGGAATCGCGTTTCATTGTTTCGCGGCGGAGGGGGTCAGGGAGGGGTTGGGGGTGAACGGATCGGTTGAATAGGCGTCCGGAACAAAACGAGGCCGGCCTAATTATTCAATAACAGGTCGGAAGCGATAGCGCCAAATTGCTGCCCCAGGCGGCCGCCGTGCCTCGCGGGACAGTCAGCGCATTAGGCGCAGCCCCTGCGGGCTATGCAGCCCCGCTAACCACGTCGCCAATATCCGCCGGTGTGGCTGCCACCGCCGCTCCTGCATACACGGTAGCGGCGCTGCCGAATTAGTTTGCCAACACGGCAGCCGTGGCAAATTTACAGTCGCAGTCGCCGACGCAAATATTCGTTCACGCTAAGACGTCACAGCTTACACCTACATCCGACTGCTCTGGAATTTACGCTTTAGGCCGTGTCCTACGTCAGCGACAAAAGCTAGCGACAGCGCGCGACAGCTCCGAGCGACAAATCTCAACCGCATGTATGGTTACGGGTGTGTCCTACGTCAGCGACATCTGCTGCGCCCGCGGCAGACATGACAACGAGCGACGTTTGAGATTCAAACCTGCTTGAATCTTATCGCTATATCAGGCGCTACAAAGTGTCGAGGATCGTTGAGAAGACTCTGCTTGTAGAGGTTATCAAGGATGTTAGTGGGGAGGGGTGGGCAAAGTTTGAAGCCCTTACTCTTACGGGAATTAGTTAAACTACGAGTGTGAGTACTGTGGGCAGGGCGAGGCTGGGAATTTGTATCTGACGGGAGGCGTACTTAGGTAGTCCTTGCAGGTGCGGTGATCACTGTTCCCCAGTGGTGTAGGGGTCAGCGCAACTGCCTAGAAAGCAGGAGACCCGGGTTCGAATCCCGGCTGGGTACACATTTTCAGCTTTGCCCAATCGCAGTTGATGTCATATATTCTATGAATATTAGATGTCACAAGAACTATCAATTTTATGAAACTGCAAGTGTTTCTGAAATAACAGAAAATAAAATTGAAGATGCACATATAATGAAGAATTTTGATTTGAATAACTAGCTCATAAATTTCCTTTTGGCGTTTGTAGACAACTGAAATAAATTTTTAAATAGTTTCTAATGTGTCTACTGTATTTTTAATCTGAATGATAGTTTCATTTACACCGTGATGAACCTGATTTGAACAATTATTCCCATTTGTGTGCTTTGTGCATTTGCAGTAACAACAAACTTACTCCCAAAAGAGAGATAACACAAGGATTTCAAACGAGATTTGTAAATTACGTTTCTGAGTAAAATATCATGATATAATGTTTCAATAAGGTGCAGCAGTCAACAATCCGAAGATTGGTTTGAACACCACAGTGCTTTCCTAGGCATGGTCCTGTTTGGAGGTAGTATGCCGTTGCCTTCCTCCGAACTTCGAACTGACTTACCCAGCCAGTTGTAGGGAGACCTACAGTTTAACGTGGGTTCCGAACCACGGTGCTACTCAGTATTGTTCACATGAGCAATATAATGATATAATGTTTAAGTAATTCACGCTAAGACGTCACAGCTTACACCTACATCCGACTGCTCTGGAATTTACGCTTTATGGCGTGTCCTACGTAGCGACAAAAGCGAGCGACAGCGCGCGGCAGCTCCGAGCGACAAATCTCAACCGCATGTATGGTTACGGGTGTGTCCTACGTCAGCGACATCTGCTGCACCGGCGACAGACGCGACAACGAGCGACGTTTGAGATTAAAACCTGCTTGAATCTTGTCGCTGTATCAGGCGCTAGAAAGTGTCGTGGATCGCTGAGAAGACTCTGCTTGTAGAGGTTATAAAAGAAGCCACAAGAACTCTCAACTTTATGAAACTGCAAGTGTTTCTGAAATAACAGAAAATAAAATTTAAAATGCACATATAATTATAACGTCTCAGCTGCGTCCACCTAATCCTCGATGGGCGAAGGTGCTGTTATATTCTATTTGCTGTTTAATTAATCAGGCTTGATTCCATGTTGGAACTGGTGCTCCACGACTGTATTTGATTTGTGGTAATTCTTTCAGCAATCAGTCGTAAAAATATATATTTATTTGTTTGCAAATCTAGATTTCGACCACTGTGTGGTCATTATGAATGCTTAAAACGAATTAAAATACTTAAAACATCTCGACCTCCATGTTGGAGGTTGCGTTCGTATGAACGAGATGTTTTAAGAATTTTAATTGGTTTTAAGCATTGTTAATGACCACACAGCGGTCGAAATCTAGATTTGCAAACAAATAAATATATATTTTTTACGACTGATTGCTGAAAGAATTACCACAAAGTTTAATTAATCCTTTATCATTGTTCCAATGGTTTGACGGTAAGGGATGCGGACAATTACTGGGTTGACCCATAACAATAAACTTTGTTAACTTCCTTTATTACGGAACGACAAATGTTAATAATTCTTTCTTTAAATACAGTGATTAAATAACCGCGTGCCACTACGATGATGTCTACAAGTCCACACTGAAAAATGCAATACGCAACTGCAACCGAAACTCATATGCGAGACGACTGATAGGCAAACCATTAGCCACAGCTAAACGCGGGTTACGGACGCACTGTCAACATGCTACTGTCTCGCTCTGCGGTCGGCGGGAGACTGCTGAACTCCGTCCAACAAACAAGAAACATTCATATCTAAGCATTGTCGCCCAGCAGCTATCGCTGCACGCCAACGATAACTACTGTTCGACCAAAACGTACCAAAGAAGTTACTAAGCTAAAACCCTGTATCCTCACATAACGAAGAATTTTGATTTGAATAACTAGCTCATAAATTTTCTTTTGGCTTTTGTAGACAAATGAAGTTAAATTTTAAATTGTTTATAATATGTCTTCTGTATTTTTATTCAAAGTGATAGTTTGATTTACACCATTATGAACGTGATTTGAACAATTATTCGCATTTGTGTGCTTTGTGTATTGGCAGTAACAACAAACTTACTCCCAAAAGAGAGATAACACTAGGATATCAAACGAGATGTGTAAATTACGTTTCTGAGTAAAATATCATGATATAATGTTTAAATAAGGTAAAGCAGTCAACAATTGGAAGACTGGTTTGAACACCACAGTACTTTACTAGGCATGGTTCTGTTTGGAGGTGGTATGCCGTTACCTTCCTCCTACCTTCGAACTGACCTACCCAGCCAGTTATAGGGGGACCTACAGTTTAACGTGGGTTCCGAACCACGGTGCTACTCAGTATTGTTCACATGAGCAATACTGCCAGAGGTGAAAGAAGTGGAAAGTGACAGATAAAAATCCTAGGACCTGTGGGGATGTAACCCACGACCTTCGGATTCATAATCTGCCATTCTACCACTGTTCAACCGAGGCGCCCAATGTTTCAATAGGAATTTAAAAGGAAGGAAGCTTGGACTTTAACGTCCCGTCGACAGCGTGGTCATTAGAGACGGAGCTTACGCTCGGAAGATTTGAGTAAGGATGTGGAAGGAAATCGGCCGTGCCCTTTCAAAGGAACCATCCCGGCATTTGCCTGGGGTCAGGGCCGGCGCAAGCCCAAGTGCCACTCCGTGCGAGCTGCTAAATTGCCACTCCCCCGTTTTATTTATTTATTTTGAAACGTTTGTGGAATTTTATTTAAACAAATCTGTAGGAAATGTCAGTAGTAAATCGCAAATTTTTGTTATTACTTTTCACACCTACCTAGCCACACCATTGAGTGGCCAGTCTCAAACAGTCATGTTGACAGTTACGTTTAGCATGACGGTATAAATGTAAACATAAAGCATTGAGAATTGCCAAACTGTGCCAGAAATCTATCTAGATCTGGAAAACAAGAACAAAAATTGCGACTTATTGGTGACATCCTCTACAGATTTGTACAAAATAGTCGCTGGTCACTATTTCAAAAATGGAGACAAACTTGATTGAACAAATCAAGCTAATTTTAATAAGCCTTGTGAATTTACAAAAATATTCAAATGTTTGTGAAATCTTATGGGACTTAACTGCTAAAGTCATCAGTCCCTAAGCTTACACACTACTTAACCTAAATTATCCTAAGGACAAACACATATACACATCCCGAGGGAGGGGTAACAAATTAGTCATCGCCGTATCACTTCACTTTTCTTCGCTTTATTTTGATTCTAGCTATTGGGACGACGCGTGCTCATTTGCCGACCTGCCAATTTTTGAAGTAACACACCATAAGAAAAATAATTTTTCCTATTCGGCAATCTTGAAGGAGAAAAATTCTAACTTATGAGTAACGTGCATGCGCAATAGTATTTGTACATTATACAACCCAAGTTGCAAGAAATTCAGACGCACCAATTCTTCTGTTGTTACGAAACGCAATTAATGTGCTTCTGACCATTCTTGACTCCCTCGGCAAACTGCCGAAACGAATTCTGTAGTTTCCGTTGTAGAGAATGCAACAATGAACAATACCTATTGCCTGGAAAGGCGAAGTGGTGACGCGGCAGTGTCAGGACTATGTCACGTGACGAGGTACAGCGAGGCTACGGTTAAACTAGCGCCCAAGAAGAAAATGTAAGAAGCTCACAATAATTATGAGACCGGTGATGTGGATAAATGTATTATCAGGTAGGAATTTCTATGGCATTACGAACAATTGAAAGAAATACGAACTTTGTGAAAACTGCACAACTTTCGTCAAATAGAAATGAGGTTCAAAGCTAGCAAGGAAACCCTTAGAAGTAATGTTCTGTTTATGGATTTCCGTTTTAGAAGGTGTCAAAATTAACGTTTTGTTTTGTGCGGACGAAAGGGAATTGTTACTCAAAGACCATACTTTCTCAGGTTTTCAGCAGAATCAAAGCGACCAGTAGTTTACTTAGATGAAACATGGATTCACAAGCATTATACGGTAAATAAATGTTGGCAAAGTGATAGTGTACGAGTAGTATTGTTAAACAAAAGTGCCGGTCAGAGTTTAATTGTTGTTCTTGCAGGCGGCAGCGCACCACTCATAAGAATACTGGCGTTAGTTTACGCTAGACTGCTTCTCCCTCTCTCTTCCTCCAGGCCGCGGTGGAGTAGCCGAGCGGTCTAAAGCGTCTCGCTACGGAGCGCGCGGTTGCTCGCCGTGGAGGTTCGAGTCCTCCCTGGGGCATGTGTGTGTGTGTTTGTCGGTAGGTTAGTTTACCTAGGTTTAAGTAGTTTGTAAGCTACGGACTGATGACCACGCAGTTTGGTCCGATAGATTTACAAACATTTGAACATCTTCCTCCAGCGTAAACACGACGGTGCTGCCACAGTGGCAACCAAGAAATTAGTCCTCCTCCTTCCCCTTGTTCAACAGGAGCGGCCGGCAGGTAGTTTAGGCGCCATTCCACAGTTCCCGAAGACGCTCCCTCAGAGATTTGGTTTCGAATCCCCTCTTGGGCCTAAATGTTGGGTTTGTCTTTAAGAAAAAAACGCGGCGGCAGATTTGCCGCCCCTTGGGAAGTACCGCCCCGTGCGGCCGCACGTTTCGCACGTGCCTTGCGCCGGCCCTGCCTGGAGTGATTAGGGAAATCACGGAAGACTTAAATCAGGATGGCCGGAGGTGGATTTGAACACCATCCTTCCCAATACGAGTCCAGTGTCAGTAGGAATTTAATGTGTTTGGTAGGTCTACAGTGAGATAAATGTGTTTGCAATGAAAATGAACTATATTGGGCTGGCCGCGGTGGCCAAGGGGACTGAGGCGCTCCAGTCACGGTCTGCACGGCCACTACGGTCGAGGGTTCGAATCCCCCCTCGGGCATGGATATTTGTGCCGTCCTTAGTATAAGGTAGTTGATAAGTAGTTTGTAAGTTTAGGGACTGATGACCCCGTAGTTAAGTCCCATAAGCTTAACTAACATTTGAACTATATTGGTAAACACTTAAAAAATAATTTATGGTGGTCTGTAAAGAGAATACAAAAAAACTTTGCACAAATTACAGGTGAAACGGTTATAGTTATAGGAATTAATATATACGATGGAACGGGAAACGAACCAGCGATCGCAAAAATTATTAATAAGTTGTACTGGTCGCACTCTTACAATACGCCGACTAACAGCAAATCCGTTCAGAATTAAATGATTTAGTATCGTCTTCCAATACGACTTATTTCGTACCTATTCAGTTGTTGATGATTTACAGTCACTAAAACTCATTGAGGACATAGTCGAAAATATCTGTACTCGTATTTTCGAAGTATTTGGCTGTTGATATTCATAGTCTATTTTCGTATTTGAAGGTATGAATGAAATAGTCCACGAAAATTTTCTCGCTTTGTAAATTTATTGCACTGCACTCTTTTTACACCTTATATCCTAAAGTAAATAAAACTTTATTGTATTACTCTGGAGCTATTATTATTCTACGGTTTACGGGTGACAGATTTTAGAAACAGGTGATCGGTTCTAGCGGCTATCTTGTAACGAGAAGCTGTTGCGCTCATGTAGGACACACACGGCCATGTTACCGAACGTTGCCACTTGTAACTGGTCTCATAGCTGTATGTCGCGCGTTTTCGCTCGCTTTTGTCGCTCACGCAGGACACGGCCTTCGTGCTTCTCAGAGCAGAGTCGGGCCTAGCATGCACGGAGCCGCGTATGAAACATACGCGCTGGGCTCGCCCACCTCCAGCAGAGTTTATACACCTCCGTCACGTTCAAAAGTATTCTGTTTCGCTATTGACACATTATTAAATTACTACTACAGCGTGTCCACTGTTGTGATAGGAAATGAACTGTAGAAGGAATATTAAAAGTCTGGCAATTGGTGAAATGTTAATAATAAAAAAAAACCTACCTATCGGAATCCTGCCAATTTAACGAAATTCAAAATCGTAAAAGGTTTAGCAGTGTTATTCAGGAGATACACTTACATGTTTTCAACACTTGACAAGATCTTTATTTACGAGGATTGGAAATTAAATAGTGGAAACTATATATTTACAACCGAAACAAAAGGGTTACATGTTTGCACCTATTATTGTCCTTCAAAGTAGTCACCAGCATTATGTAGAAACCGTTACCAGCGATGTGAAAAGGCGTAGTATACCGTTAGTAGAACCTGTTCTGTTGATGGAGCGGTCAACTGCCTCTTGAATCTCTGGAACAGTTCTGAAGCGAATGCTACATAGTGGTTCCTTCATCTTCGGAATGAAATTAGTCACAAGGACCTAAGTTCAGGGAGTATGGTGGATGGTACAGTACTTCCCAGTCCAATCGAAGGAAGAGAGCAGCCACAGCTTGCGTTGTATGCGTCCGCGCATTGTCGTGCAGGATGATGAGTGGGTTGCGCAGAAATGTTGCCGCTTCTTTTACTGTCGTGCTGTACGATCTCTGGTACATTCAATCTTGACCCAACTCTGTTGTTCCTGTTTCAAAAATATAGTGACACCATTACGTTAGACCGTTCGATCACAAGTTACTGTTTTTCCCTCGATTGTGCGCACGCCGTTGACGTGGGACGGGGAGTCCACATGCTCGGAGGTAAGGTAGGTATGTCAACAACGTGTGCTCTCAGCGACAATAGTACATTTTATTGATAGTGTCTCCACAACAGTGTTACCACTATTTAAGTTACAATCACCGTATAAGAAATTCCACTAGTTGTTAGCTATAAACAATATGGGTCTTCTGCTATACTTACTTGACGCAAAGCATATTTCCCTTGCTTTCTGATCAACAAATTCATCAGTAATATCATGAAAAATAAATTTTGAAACCACGTCGTATTCCTCTGGGAATATGGCAAGAAAAGACAGGCGTTCTTGCGATATGCTGCTTGTACTCCAGTGGTCATGTCGTGTCACAATTGGTATATACTTGAGTTACACTAACTTGAAAGTAGTTTCAGAAACAAAATTACGGATGACAGTTTTCAAATTACATTTTATTGTTTGCGCGGGGCCCTGTGCGACTGCACCATTTGCACAAGCCTAACGATGGCCCTCTCTGAAAGCGCGAATCGACCTACCTTCACACAGTAATTTTCTCTGTTCCTACACTTAGACACAGCACGCGAAGCATGTGGGAACGTATGATAGGCTCTGCCAAGCGCTGTCTGAGGAAGGTTCTTGGTCCGTCCCAGGTGGGAGAAGAGACCATTAACCCTTTCATTCCCAGTGTTGTTCCTGACAACAACGTATTAAAAGTTGATTTATACTGTATTTTGTGTATCGGTCGCATTGATGTTGATGAACAACATGCTTCTTGTACGACATTTTGCCGCTTGGTACAGCGTGTAGCCACTTATGAGACATTACTTTATCAGGCTTGGAGATTGTGTTGCGTTGCCGTCTGTACGTGACTGTGGGTGTGAGCGTTGAGTGTGGTTCATTTAATTTTATTTCAGCAGGGAATTGTCTTGTCATTAGTGCTTTGGCGAAGAGTTAACTAACAACAAAATGTCTAAGTAATAAAATACCTTGATGCAAACGTCTGTGTTGCGCTTGAAATGCATGACATAAGAATACAGTAGTTCGCTCAAAAATTTTAAAACGCATATTTTGATGTTAGTGCACTGTATTAATACAGAAAACAAAGACTTTTAATTTTTCTAAAGTTGAATTAATAATGTGGGACTGAAAGGGTGAACACCATTTTGATTGGCGTAGCAGCCGCAATAAACTGACGACCCATCAGTCAAGGAGAGAGCGATACTGCACAGACGCCAGCCAACTTTCTAAATGGTGGGATCCTAGAAAATAATTCAATGTGGGGCCAGAGTCAGACACTAGAAAGGACTTTGCCAAGCAGTTGTGATTAAGACAAAAAGACAACGAGGAAAACAATAGCCGGCCGCGGTGGCCGATGGGACTGAGGCGCTTCAGTCACGGTCTGCACGGCCACTACGGTCGGGGGTTCGAATCCCCCCTCGGGCATGGATATTTGTGCCGTCCTTAGTTGTAGCTAGTTCATAAGTAGTTTGTATGTTTAGGGACTGATGACCTCGTAGTTAATTCCCATAAGCTCTACAAACATTTGAACATTTGGAAAACAATACCTCCTGCTGCAAAGAAATTACCAGGAGGCGAAGGCTATATTCTTCGCAAAGAAAATAAAGAATTGGTGAGGGCGTTCTGCTCCAAGAAGACAGAAAATCACATCATTTGTGGAAGAGGGCTTTGGTGAAAGAGGTGCCGAATGGCAAACACAATAAAACAAGTACATAATTCCCTGCCAGCCGGACGGTATGAAGATCTGTCGACCGGTCCAGCTTACCATTCCTCTCGAGATGGACAAGGTTGGGGGTGGGGGGGGGGGCGGAGGGTCTGGCGATTGAATACCTTCTGGCGGTGTATCAAGTAGTCTGCTGATTGTGTTGCCCTCTGCACTTGAAACTGTTAAGTGTGAAACTATAATGGATGCTGAAAATAAATATGTGTCAGCAGAAATTACTGTTGCCTTTAATCACTAGTGTGTAGCAATAGGGCGGTAGAGATCGCTTAAAATTTACCACGATCTTGTTGAAAATGAAAAGAAAAAAAATTGCGATCAGCGTTTTTTTTTTTTTTTTTTTTTTTTTGTTAAACTCGTTCTTGATTGCAATGGATATGTTTTTTGCTACCGGTTATGATATATTAATAGAATCCTGTTCACCCCGTTGGTGACGAATGTCCAGTGCCACCTAGTGTGACCTCCAAGCACAATTACCACGCTCCTGAAGTTCTATAAATAGTTCGAAACCGTTCGCCAAAACAATATACTCAATCCGACCACGAATGAGTTTAGATAAAAAATTAATCTAAAATTAAAAATAAAACAGTCCAGGTCGCAGATCCCGATTTTTATTTTGCTGGCTTCTTTCGGTCAATGCAGACCATCTTCAAACACTCCATGAAGTAGGCGGTGGTGGTCAGTATCTGAACAGGGTCTACATTGAGCGAAACAGCCAGCAACATAAAATTCCAAATCTCGGACCTGAACACATTTTACATTACAACAAGGTCACTTTTGAACTCGTAATGATTTCAAAGGTTACTGAAAATTCGTTGATCTTGTGGTCTTCAGTCCGTAGAACGGTTTGATGCAGCTCATCGCCGAATAACTGCAACGCACATCCGTTTGAACCTGGTTACTCTACTCGTTTCGTAGTTTTTCTCTGCGATTTTTAGCTCCTATACTTTCCTCTAATTATAAAATTACTATTTATGGATGTCTCAGAATACCTCCCACAATTTATAGTCAAGCTGTGTCACTAAATCCCTTTGTCCACATTTTTGTTAAGTACCTCCTCATGGGTTAAATGATCTATCCATCTAACTTAAAAATTATTCTACAGCACAAAATTTTGAAAGCTTCTATCATTTTCTTGTCTCGACTGATTATCACCCATGATTCACTGCAGTACATGCTACACTCAGACAAATGCCTCCAGTAAAGACTTGGTAACAATTTAACCCTTAACTGTGCTGGTGGGCCCTATGAAACCCCAGTGCTCTTTTGTTACGTAATATTTCTCGGGCTATGCGCTATATGTCGTGAAGGCTTTTCGTAATCTTGGTGTACATTGTCATTTCACCGTTGCAGCAAGCAGTTAGCATTGTTGGTTCTCAAAGGCCAAATATCACAACTTTTAACCACGTGGACCCTACCAGCCTGAAAATGTATCGATTTTTTTTACGTCACCGAATGAACTGATCTTTCAAGAACTTACGTTTTCTTGAAATTTGCCTTATGTGAAAGAGGTCATTCACTAATAATTATATTGCATAAGGTAACAAAAGATTGTGTTTGCTTTTTCAGCACAATGTCTACGCGAAATCCAACAAGTAGGCCCCTAACGGAAGAGGAATTAATGAGTATCGTGAATGATTCATACTTTTTCGATTCAGATGACGAAAGTGAGGCTGAAGAAAATCAGTTTATCGCGAGTGAACATCATTCCGAGTCTGAAGCATCCTCAGTTCGATTAATTGCAGACAGTATAAATGAAAATCTCAGTGCAAAAAACTATTACTGTGGCAAAAACCCAAATCGGAAATGATCTAATACGTGTTAACGACGTACTAGAACTCTTGCTGAAAATCCTAATCGGGAACGTCAAGTACGTTCAACACTCTTTGGTTATAATGATAATATGACAATTTGTTCCTAAAAAGAATCGGGCAGTGTTGTTATCAACAATGCACCATAATCAAGAATAAGCAAAAAAGAAAAAAAAAGAAGAAGAAAAGAAAAATCATGGAAAGCGAGACATGATAAATGACTACAACAATGCTAAATGTGGAGTTGACAGCTTAGATGACCTTTGCGTTCACTACTCAGAGCAAGAGATGGCCAATGATAATTTTTGTGCAATTTTGAACATTTCTAGTACAAACTGCGTAAATGTTTGACGGTGTCGTGAAAATTCAAACCGTAGAGACGCCTATCTGTGGCTCAGCGATCGTCATAGCAATGAGTTGCTACCGATTCTCGTATTATTGACATTCAAACTTGAAATTTTCATTGTTACATTATCTCTTTCATTTATCTGTGCACCAAGATAGATATGAGTATTTAATGTTGCGTTCCACCCGAAGTGCGTCAAATAATCGTGTTTTTTTTTTTTTTAATTTTTTTTTTTTTTTTACTGTTGGGCTCTTATTTTGTGCCCAATGTAGCAATTGTGCAGCACTGCTTTTAACATGCAGTATAGACGCTCTCTTTCTGAAGGGCTTCATCTCACAGTGAAGTTTAATCAACATATTCGAGAGGCTAAGTTACGCTCTAGCACCGTCTCACCCTCTTCTTTCCTTTCATCATTCTTCGTAACAAACTGGAAACAAAACTTCGACAAACTTGGTGGGAAGCGATCTTTTCAATTAATTTGTTACGTAAAACAGCCAAGATCGCAAATTGCCTTTATTAAAATGACCGGTTTGGCAGATTAAACAGCCGTGCGTACTGGGGCGCCGTGCTTCGGTGAGTGCAGCCTTTCGCCTTCGGGTGTTCGATTCCCCCCTCGGGCATGGGTGTTTGTCTTGTCCTTAGGTTAGTTCATCTTAGTTTAAATAGTTTGTAAGCCACGGATTAATAACCAAGCAGTTGAGTCCGACAGATTTACAAACATTTCAACAATCTTGAGCAATCTTTGATACTAAACAACATATCACAAAGGAAACCGATAAAAATGTATTTATTCGCCACCGTTACAGTTGGGATGTCGCAATACAAATAAAACATCATCATACATCAGTCTGATGTGACATCACAATGAAGCGCGATGTATTGATATTTTATTTATATTGTGACATGAGAACTATAATGGTAGTGAACAATTACATTTTTAAAACTTTTTCTTTGTGGTGTGGTGTATAAAACCAAAGCCGAGGTGGAATGGCCGAGCGTTCCAAGGCGCCTAGCTGCGGGTGCGCCGCTGCTCGCCGTCGGAGGTTCGAGTACTCCCTCGGGCATGGGTGTATGTGTTGTCCTTAGTATAAGTTAGTTTAATTAGTTTGTAAGTGTAGGGAGTGATAACCAGTGTAGTTAAGTCCCATAGATTTAGAGACATTTTAACATTTATAAAATCAAAGATCTGATGTTGGCAGTTTAATGTGCCAGAACCCGTCATTCGAATAAAAATAATTTGCCATCTTGGCTGTTTTACACAATAAAAAAAGGAATTTATCACTATAGCAAATACAAAGTAAACAGATTTCAAAGCAAAATTGAAAAGAGGCCCTCCGACATGAAGCAATAACTGAGATCTTAATATCCCCTCCTGTTGGACGTCAGTTCCATGTTGCGGCAAAGAACAGTGTTTGTCAGTGACTACCATAAAGCGGCGTTTGATGATACGCCCTTGGTGGTGCTCCTAGAGATGACTCAGGCGCGACTAAGTGACTCTGATCAACACTATCGCAAGAGAAGGCCTTGGCGCACTCGTGCCACGTCACGCAGAACAGGTCGCTATCTACTGGCTAAGTGACTGGCCTGTACGGCACAGCCCACTATGGCCTAGCGGCCAGCCACTCAGCTATGCGATAGCGCCTACTCTGCGTGACGTGGCACTCGCGCGCCGCAGCCTTCTCTTTGGCTGGTGTTGCCCTGATGCCCTGATGCAGGCAACGCCCCATTTCATACAGCGTTTCACTTACACGCGAGGAGACACCATTCCGTGATGTCTGTCGCGTGCAAATAGCTGTAAAGCACATTTAACCGAATATATTTTATAGCGTGCCACGAGGGCGGAAACGTCTCTTGGTGGGGATTTGCCCTTATTTTAGCTGATGACAAGGCGAGTGCGGCCAGAACGTTAGAGTTTTATGATCTGTCTTAACTCCAGCTTAAACCTTTAGGCTAGAGGTGAGTTACAGAGGGGCTGGAGTCGTCCTTATTGTTCTTGCGATCAACCAACACGCCTACCTCTTACCAGTTCCCTTTTCACCGATTCAGAGTTGGTCCACATAGGCTTTACTTCATGTTATATTTTACTAGCTGAAAACTCGGCGTTGCCCGGGTATTTATTTATTTATTTATTCGAGCCTGAGATAATAGCTACTTTTCCTATCCACTCTCTCTCTCTCTCTCTCTCTCTCTCTCTCTCTCTCTCTCTGTCCATCTCCTTTTTTTCTAAAAACATGTTACATTTATCAGAGAATATATAAGAAATAAGAAATCACACGTAAAAATGCACACGTTTCGAAAAATCCAGATTCAACGATAATGTTTGTAATAATATCAAAGATCGATTACTTCCTGTAATGCGTGAAACGTCATATAGATTTTCTTTTTAGAGATGTATTAAAAGAAATTTCTTTTTTACTGCTTTATTTATTTATTCTTATATTTCCTTATTCGTATGCTTATCCTTACAGAGAGCTGAAGACATTGTAGCACGCACAGACCAAAGATATGGTCTGTGGCATCACGTTTCGCTGTATGTACCCTCCTTGCTATAGAGTCGCAAACGTCTTCGCTGGCCTTCAGTCCGAATTTTTTTTATAATTTGACGACTTTCAACCACCATTTCTTGCACCTCCTTATAGCTATAGGAATGGAACTGCTATGGTGTACAACTGGAGACTTCGGACAACAATTACACACAGACCATTCGTTTGTGTTCTGTAGTTTTCGCTGCAGAGCGAAATATTAACACACACACACACACACACACACACACACACACACACACACACACACACACACGTAGAATTTTATATACACCGACAACTTTCCACCCCAATGTACTCCACCCTTTTATCATTATCAACCCTCAAGCAACAATGCAACCAATAAAGCCATTTTCAGCAGTAAATATAATTTTGAAAGAATCATTATTGTTCCGCATTTCGCGTTATATTCTTCAAATTACTAAATATCTATCAGAACGTTATAAAACCGTTCCTAAAACATTCCTCAGGTATAAATTAGTAACTGTGCAAATATTTAAGTCTCTGAGCCTTGTCGTTCGGACGTGATAAGCGTACACCGAACAGACATACACATTAATATATATATAGCTATCCAATCGCCATAAAACCGTGCCTAAAGCTTTCCCCGGGTAAACATTGGTAACTGTACAAATTTTTAGCTCTTTGTCTTGTGAATCAGACGTGATAAACGTACACCAAACAGACATTCACATTTATAGATATAGATTACCCCCGTTTCTTCCTCCTTCCTTTCGACATAATTTAGTTCACTCATCTCTTCCTATTAATGACCGTGCACTAAAGACACAGGTGTGCACACATTTTTCCGTATTAATCCATAAGACATTTATGGAAAATAAATTACCAAAATAATAATAACTATCAACAAGTTTGTAAACAAGAAACTCCATTGAACAGACGTTCATCGTATTCATACAGAAAAACAAAAATATAAGTGGTACGACGCGCTGAAGGTAAGTGCAAGCTCGGTTTATTTATTTTAAATTTTAGCATGTCCCACTACTTCCCTTGAAAGTGTCAAGTTTGAATTAATAGCCGCGGCGGAGTAGCCAAGCGCATTGAGGCGCTATGCTGCGATGCGCGGAGCCGCTCCCTGTCGGGGGTTCGAATCCCGCCTTGGGCATGGATGTTTGTGTCGTCTTTAGTATAGGGTAGTTCACAAGTAATTTCGGGACTGATGACCCCGCAGTTAAGTTGCTTAGGCTTAACAAACATTTTATTTGAATTAATAACTAGAGGACTTCACTCACTTACCGGCACTGACGCAGAAGAATTCTTGATATATATTAACTATTTCGTAAATTAAGTAAATTAAAAACCGACATGGCACGTATTAACGAAGGACAGGCGATACGCCACTAACTAGTAGCACACTACCCTATCCCCTACTTTCTGCTATTACCGTGATATATGAGTGACAAAGAGAGGGATTTCTTTTTTTACTTTTGACGGACTGGTAACGACTTGAAAATGCAGTTTCGGGACATCCGAGTGCTCTACCTCGTTACTGCTCTCCAGAAACGAAAGGCGTCTTTCGTTTCTCCTTTAGACAAAGGCGCCCATGTAGTGAAGAGTCACCAGATGCTAGATGTCGCTCACTACGTTCCGGCGTATAGACAGCACCTCCATTAGGGTGGACGTGTTCTGTCCTTTCAAGAGCAGCCCGAAGACTTTTATTCGACACGAAAATCAGAGACACACGGCACCGAAACTAATGAAAATTGTCAGCTCTGGCGTGGTGTGAGTGTGTGGACAGATATGTACAGGGTATATCACAAAGACGATTATAGAAGCAAAAATGCCCCAGCAAACATGGGCCTACAAACGAGCGGTTTACAAGATAATCCGAAAGTGTGGTTGCAAGTCGCCAGTGACTTGCCAAAATCGTCCCAGTTAGTACTCATTAATTTGAAATTTAGACTTTAGTATTAGGTTTTACACCGCATTTAGTTCACATTTCACCTATTGGTTGCCCACCCCTTAAAGGCTGCAGTGAATTAATTTCCATATTATGCCTGTCAAATGACTTAAAATGTTCTATGAATAAGTAAATGTTGATTACCAGCTTATGCACATTTTATAAATAATAATAATTACATCTGTACTCTGATGCATCAAATAATATGCTACTCAATATGATTGAAAAGGAGGTAATGTCATTTTGAGTTTTCTAGCACTTATCAAATGATTGATAATTAATATAATTTCATCCTGATTTAAATATCATTTTTGATATGTGCTCAAGTTCAATGTAGAGTAGCTTATTTTTTACCTCTGGGGCGTCTTATTAAGCAGAAAATCCTTATATATGAGTTATAGTGATTAGTTCTTAATGTTGAGATTATACGTACATGTTAGTGTTAAATATTACCCCCTACTCCCTCCTCTCTTATCTTACTCTTATATTACTTGGATAATAGGATACAACTTGAGTCAAATGCATGCCATTGATTTAATTTAACAATTTCTTATGAATAAATAGTTGCTTTCCCTACTTGTACATAATTATAAGTTGGTGCCCATTATAACCGTTCCCTTGTTCCATCAAATAAACTGCCATTTCAAGTATGGTTGAATATGATGTTATTTCAACCTTGGTTTCTATAACTGAATATGTGCTTGTTGATATATGGAATATCATCCCAAGTTAGTTATTAATACAGATTTATTTTTGTTTGTAAATGATACGCCTTAGTTTTATATAATTACGTATGGCTTCAAGTACATCTGATTGTTAGATATGGTATCACTGTTTTGAATATCTTGCTTTTGAACACATGATTCTCTGTGTAAGCGTTTATGTAATCCATTGTTAATGTCAAACACTAGCTCCATTCTCTCCCCTTCACCTCTCAGCATTGTTTCAACTGATATGATGGACACTAAATGTGGTCTTATGATGAAGACCACATTGATATATATATGAAGCACAGAAATTGCCGAGGTGGGGTGGCTTGCACTTGCATGCCACAACAATACAGATAGCCATACCGTAGATGCAACCATGATGGAGGGTTATCTGTGGAAAGGCCTACGTTGGGTGGAAAGTAGAAAGGGATTTCTGGTCAGGTAATTAAATAATTGTTATCTACATACATACTCCGCAATCCACCGTAAGGTGCGTGGCGGAGGGTACACTGTACCACTACTAGGCATTTCCTTTCCTATTCCACTCCCAAATAGAACGAGGAAAAAAAGAATGCCTATATGCCTCTGTACGATCCCTAATTTCTCTCATCTTGTCTTTGTGATCACTACGCGAAATGTAAGTAGGCGGCAGCAAGATCATACTACACTCAGTTTCAAATTCCGACCCTCAAAATTTCCTCAATAGAATTTCACGAAAAGAACGTCGTCTTTCCTCCAACGATCCCCAGTTGAGTTGCCGGAGCATTTCTTGGTCGTGATCTTCAGTTTGCAGACTAGTTTGATGCACCTCTCCACGCTACTCTGTCCTGTGTAAGCCTCTTCAATTGAGAATACGTATGGTAACCTACATCCTTTTGAATCTGCTTACCGTATTCGTCCTTCGGTCTCCCTCTACAATTTTTACTCCGTGATTATAAATACAAAATCAGTTGGGGTATTACAGGAGTAGGTCTAATAACGAATAAGAAAATAGGAACGTGGGTAAACTACTGTAAGAGGCGCAGTGATCGCATTTAGTCAAGATAGATACGAGGCCAACACCAACCACAGTATATAATGCCAACTAGTCCTGCTGATGAGAAGACCGAAGAAGTATATGAGACGATAGAGGAAATTATTCAGACGGTTGAGGGGGAGAAACACTCAATTATAATTGGGGACTGGAATTCGGTAATAGGAAAAGGAAGGGAAGGAAAAATAATAGATTAATATGGACGGGGAGAAAAAGGAATGAAAGAGGAAGTCACCTGGTTGAATTTTGCACGGAACATAATTTAATCATAACAAACACGTTTAAGAATCATGAAACAAGGTTGAACACGTAAAAGAGACCAGGAAACACCGGCAGATAGATTTTATAATGGTAAGAGACTTTGGACCAGGTTTTGAACTGTAAGACAAATCCTGGAGTAGGTATGGACTCTGACCGTATCTTATTAACTGTAGACTGTAACTGAAAAAAACTGCAGAAAGTAGGTAAATAAGATGTGACCTGGATAAATTGTAGGAACCTGAAGTTCTTGGGAATTCAAGAGGGAGCTGAATGGGGAAAATAAAGCAGTAGAGAATGAATGTGTAGATTTGACAGATGAAATACTGAAGGCAGCAGAGAACCAAATAGGTAGAAAGGCAAGACAAAAAAGAATAACCCTTGGATATCGCAGGAAATACTAAGGAGAAGTTGTAAAAACTGCAGTTAATGAAGCAGGTAAAGTGGAGTACAGAAGACTAAGAAATGGGATTAATAGAAAGTGCAAAACGGGTAAGCAGTAGTGGCTAGAAGCCAAACGCAAGTCTGACCGCAGGTCAAAGCGACATCCGACTGGGGCTTCCCCGACATCCGACCTAGCTTGGTCCGTTGCCGCACCATTACCACTGTATCCCCCTGCTCTCCACTTCTCTACCCTCCTTACCCTTTCCTGTGGCATTTCCCACACCCACCCCCTCCCTGACGATGACCTCCGCCCAGACCTATACCTTGTACTAGCTCTGGTCCTCCCCCTTCTTCTCCTCCCCCTTCACCATCGTCTTTGGAACCTTGAGGGCATGCTCCCCTCCTTTCTCGCCCCCCCCCCTCCTCTTGCCAGTCCCTCTGGAATCCCACCTCCTTTATAGCCTTCAGGGACATCCTTCCTTTCCCGTGGCCCTATGTCCCCTCCTCACCCTGTCCCCAGCTGTCGCCCCTCCTCTGCTCTCTCCTCCCTCCCCCCTTTTGCTCCTTCCACATCTACACCCATCGCATTCATCACCATCTGCATATGCAACGTCTGCATCTCCACCGAAGTGTAAATGATAAGTTCTCTCTCTCTCTCTCTCTCTCTCTCTTTTTTTTTTTTTTTTTTTTTTTTTTTTTTTTTTTAAATCAACTGCGTAAGACCATCTTGCAGCCGTCGCCTGTGTTTTTTAACTGTCTGTGTGACTCAGTGCTTCAGTGTAGTGCTTCTCCGTTTTCCTCGCCTTGTGATTTTATGTAATACAGCACACCTGTCATTCCAGTTACACGATTCTCATCTTCCATTTTGTCACCGTGTTACACGTATTGTCTCTTTTCTGAACTTCATTTGTATTTTGTTATTTTCTTCGTTAAATATGTAATTTCTGTAGACTGAAGAGCGCCTCAGGTGCTTCCAGCCTGCCCCACCCAGGGAGTGAAATAATAATAACGAAAAGAAAAGAAAAGATTCCTCTTGTGATCTACTACAACTCTCACAAAATTGAATCCCAACATACGCTTGTCTCCCACCTCCTGCTGCGTCCCAGTCCTCTGCTACGCCGTTACCAAGTTATCTCTCCCTCTCTCCATCTCCACACTCTCCATGTCCTCTCTGAGGGCAACTTCCGTCACCTTCCCCTCCCGGATGGCGCCCTCTGTCCCGACATCTACCCTTCCTTACAACCTTAGTCCTTCTCCTTTACCCTCCCGTTCCCCTCACTCTCACACTGGGCTCTCCCCTCGTCTTCCCAGGTGTCCTTACACCCTCTTGCCTCCCCCTCTCCACGCTCCGCACCTCTCCTTCCACCCCCATCCCCCGCGAGGGTTCCAGTGCTACCAGTTTTATCAGTGCGCCGTTCAGTGTTATGTGAGTGTTCCGTACTTTACACATTTTTAAAACATAAGCAACCGCCGGTCAGGTTGAATATGAGTTGCCACGTGTTTTAACCAGTGCCTTCATCGTCGTCTTTTTTTTTTCGACTCCAGTGTGCTTGTAATATGTGTGTTTTAAATTCTCCGTCTAATGTTTATATTCACAATTTTATCTCCTAAAATTTTATACATTCTGCATTTTATCTCTCCGTTTTAATGTTAAATTAATAACTGTCGCCTGCCACCGGTAATGGTGCCGTTGAAATACAATACAGGAAAAAAATATCTCATGTGTGTAGGTATTTTTACGATTGCCATTATAATTTTCTTTCTGTTATGAATATAAATTCTCATGTAATAATTTCTAAAACTTTGTGATCATTTCTAGGTTTTAATTTTATTTCTAATGAAGACACCCTTAGTGGTCGTCGAAATCTCGACAAAATTCAATTATAAAAAAAGTGGTAGGGCTAAAATCTCGTATAGTAAATTACGTTAAAGCAGTTCCTGCTGCAGAAAGACAATGTTTAAGATCATAGAATAATTATATCATCCGTCAGTTTACACAAATGGAATCACTTCAAAGATTATTATAAGTACAAAGATGACTTTCATTCTTAAATAAGGCACTGATTATATCTTTACAGCATATTTTAGTGCAACGAGGAACAAAGGATTTTCAGTAAAATATAAATTCAACCAATTTTCCAGACACGCCTAGTAGCACTTGACAAGTTTTGTGCGAATACTAACTCTTTAGACCTTTTTGAACCCGCGACCTCCTATGCGAGTAGAAATGTCTGGCGCCAACGCAGGCCCCTAATAAAGCTATATTAGTGATCCCATATTCAAATTATTTAATTTTCTTTCTTAGCTGTATCTAAGATCTTTGCAGCCATTCAAGTGTGGTTAAAGTTGCAGCAGCGGAAAGGAATCAAAAATGAAAGAAAAGTCTTTGACTGTAAGTATTTTATGTATGTTTTTGCAGTTATAGATAATAAATCTCATTGTTTAATTTGTGGCGACGTGTTGTCACGTGCGAGATGAAACCATCACAGCTGATGTATAACTCCTTAATATTGTTACGATGCACATAAACTTTTGATTTCTTCGAAAGGATACTGAAAACACTCAACCTGCAAAAAATTACTATGATCCAGTAATAAAATGGTATGGTTATTAGTTGAGGAAATATAATACTGCATTGGAAACTCCTTACCAACTATTATGAAGCAGTAGTAAAAAGGTATTGTATTGATTAAAAATAATATTCAGTGATTTTCTGACATAACAATATTTGAACATGTGGCATACATACAAGCAGATTGCGATCATTGTAAATAACTGTAGCAGTACTCAACAAACAATTTTAAGTCGCTTAATTAACATATGACATCATTGTAAGAACGTAGACTTTCGCGTTCTTTATTGAAGGCTTCTGTAACGGATCCGAAACGTTGGAGAAATATATCATGACGCGGCAAATAGTTCAGAAGAATTTAAATTTTAATATGGCTTCATTGTTTCGCGATTCAGTCGGCTCATAATCATAAATAAAAAGTATCATAGATTCATCTTATACCTCTGACACTTTTGATGTCCGATTAAGGGCCACACGTGTAGCAACGAAGCCAATTTTCCACCTACGGGTGACATGCTAATTAAAGGACTTTCACGAAACCCTGTCACTACTGTGTGGCACTTCTGCCATAGCAGCTGAACGTCACGTAGATTTGCTATCGAACGTGCTTCTACTGCATCCTCGTAATACCGCAACTCCCCCCTCCCCCGCCCGAGCAAGACTTCGCGACCCTCCACCAAATGTTCAAAATGTTCAAATGTTATGGGACTGAACTACGTGGTCATCAGTCCCTAAACTTACAAACTCGGGGCTTAGAAAATTGGCAAAACATCTGGGACCAGGATGACACTGGAAGGAGGACACATCTGTTCCTCCCAAATATAGCAGAAAGACTAAAAATAGGATAATTTCAGCCAAGCAGAGGGCTGATCCACTTTCTCACCGGCCATGGCCCGTACCCGACATACCTATGTCGGTTCAGGATTCAGGTGACTCCAGAGTGTGGCTGTGGAGCTCCGGAAGGAACTCCAGAACACGTTACTTTCGAGTGCCCTACATATGACCATCTTGTTTTCCATCTTAGACAACAACTACCGAACACGGACACGTATTAACGTATCAGAAACGAAGTACACTTTCAAGTTGTCAATGAACTAACAGAAAAAATTTCCAATCTCATCAGAAATGAATTTTTAAACCGATTATGAGACTACTGCACCAGGCCGTGTCGCCGGGGTACGGAATGGCCGCCAGCAATTGTCGGGATCCACCGGTGCCCTGGATCAGCAGGACTGAGTGCAGCCAAACCACCGATTGCGACTCTAGATATAAGTTAGATTAAGTTAGGTAAAGAGAACACACAGAAACAAAACAAGGACTGCAGTGCAAACGGCCAGCCCAGTGCCAGGGGCACACCCTCCGGATTTAGTTCGGGGGGCATCGGCCAACCCGTAGGTTTGTAAATCACTGGCACACCTGTGAGCACTGCAGGGGGGACACAACAAAGACACTAGATATAGTAAGTAACGACTTCCACATGAAACATAACACACCAACACAACAGCAAAAACAAAAAAAACATGTAGCTTAGTAGAAATATTAGAAGTAGTATGATAATAAGCACAAAAATGTAGTAGGATAAAAGGACCCATTTATGTAATAGGTATTGGGTTATTGTATCATAAAAGAATAAAGAATTAAAAAAACTACTTATGAACTAGCTAATACTAAGGACGGCACAAATATCCATGCCCGAGGGGGGGGGGGGATTCGAATCGCCGACCGTAGTGGCCGTGCAGACTATGACTGGCGCGCCGCAGACAGCTCGGCCACCGCGGCCGGCAACCCTCCCCCCTCTCCCCCCGGGGGAACTCACAGGTTCAAAAAACTGCTTTACAGGAAATACCTGACGTTTTCACGCGCTCAGCCGTTTGACTTTTAAATGGGCACAATTTTGTATGAAAGCGTGTGTTTTTCAGCTGGTTTATTTTTGTGCCAGTTGCATTACTGCAAGGACGTGCTGAGTGGCGGCAGGTGAGGGAGCGCTGTTACAGGGCAGGCAGGCGGCGGCAGTGATGGCCAGATGGGCGCGAGCCGCGGCAGGCAATCTGCGCGCGCCCTGCATTAAGGCTGCCAGATCCCACCACGGCACGCGCGCACCACCCGCTGGCGGTACCTGCCATCGCTCACCCGACTGCTTCCGCCACAACACAATATACCCTTTTCGCGTCACGTACAGCACTCATATACACAGGGTCATTCGTGAGGAATGACACATAATTTGCAGGGTTTTACTACAAATGAAAATAAACCGAAAAATTCCTGTTAACTTGTGTCTGATTTTCGATCGTTACGAAAATGAATGTGAGGACAAAATTGAATATAATGAAACACTTTGCAGTGCTGTGATGGACATCAGACAGGCGCACGGTTCAAAAGGTGTTCGAGGATTCCCCCCATCCGAGGCGGTGCACTAAGCAATGCGTTGGAAGGCGTGCTGCGTCGCACAATGAATATCAAACCAAATGTTTGGAAACCTATTGGACCAACCTGCTATGATCGTCAGTCCCTAGACTTACAAACTACTTAAACTAACGTAGATTGACGACAAAACACACACACACACACAAACACACACACACACACACACACACACACACACACACAAACACAAACACACACACACACACTCACACACACACACACACACACACACACATGCACGAGGGAGGATTCGAACCTCCGACGGGAGCGGCAGACCATTCTGTAGCATGATGCCTTAGACAACACTGCTACTCTCTCCCAGCCTCGGCGAATATCATATCGACGGTCTTTAATGCAGCATCCAGGGCACACATTCATCTTTGACGAGCTACTTCAGCAGGAGCCCAATGCAGCATATTGTTATTCGCGGCCGCGGCGGAGTGGCCGAGCGCATTGCGGCGCTATGCTCTGATGCGCAAGACCGTTCCCCGATGGCGGTTCGAATTCTCCCTCGGGCATGGATGTTTGTGCCGTCTTTAGTATAAGGTAGTTCATAAGTAGTTTGTAAGTTTAGGGACTCATTACCCCCCAGTTAAGTCCCATAAGCTTAACAAAAATGTATTTTGTTTTTCGCGGACACAGAATTTACTCAAACAAGCTGGGCTAGTGCTCGGCCTGACGATTTCTCACGCTTGCAGACTGGGCACGTTCGCAGCTGTCATTTCAGAGTGACCCGTGCGCTGCCGTCTGCCGGAGAACCACCAACGGAGCGGCAATAGCCGTGCGGTCTAACGCGAAATCCTACGGATTGCGCAGCCGCTTCCCTTCGGATGACCTCAGCATTTTACTGTTTTGGTCATCTGCCCTACCATATTCTGACCAACTTATTCTATGCAGCATGTTAGTAATCAGTATTATTGACAAGTATCTTAAAATTCATTCGACCCACTCCAGCTCCTTGACGATCAAAAAACGGGTACCGACCGGCCTCCGTGACATCCTCCGCCCGAAGGTCTTCCGATACCGTATGGAGCAGGACGTGATCGGCGCCCGCACTCCCGAACATAGTGGCGTTTTTCCAGACCGGAGCCGTTACTTCTCCATCAAGTAGCGCCTCAAGGGCTGAGTGCATCCCTCTTGCCAACAGCACTCGGCAGACCGGGACGTTTACCCATCTAAGTACTAGCCAAGCACGACAGTGCTTATCTTTGGTGCTGTAACAGGAACCGGTGCATCCACTGCGGCACGGACATTGGCAAAATTATGTGACAGATTGTATGTACATCCTATGACACCTCTCATGTTGCTCAAATGTTTAAATGTTTGTTAAATTTATGGGAATTAACTGTGGGGTCATCCTTCCCTAAACTTACAAACTCCTTATAAACTAACTTAAGACAGCACAAACATCCATTCCAGAGGGAGGATTCGAATCCCCGACAGGGAACAAATGTTGCTCTTCTTGAAACTTTTGCAAACTATCCCAAATGATTCGAAGAGTGTACTGTTGAATATAATATTCACAATGAGTTTCGTTCTCTTTCATAAAATCAAGCAGTGTATCGTCTCTCTACGTGTAATTTTTTGAAACATGGTAGTATGATATTCATAAACTCGTTTCAGCAGTTATTCAGGGAGAGGCATATTAATTTATTCTAACGATCACGATTTTCCAGCCTTGTTTTACAAGGATAAAGATTTCGCAAATGAAATTATGTAATGTATTTTAGATTGTTTCGAGGCACTTATCTGAAGACCAGGCACACAGTGAAGTGTCGAAAATGCAGTGTCATAAAAAGCCACCACTGCAGCGAAAATAAAGTAGCGGAGTTCACTGATGGTGGAGCATCTGGGGCTCAATCGTTTTCCGCACTACAGTGGGAATAATACTAACACATATTACAAATACATTTAAAAAAACACACCACAGAGGAGTTATTCAAATGACCATAGGTATAGAAGGAAAACACAAAGTTGTAAAATTTGGCAGCTGTTCGATGAATACGTGACGTTCCAAGCGACCATGTGGCAATCTAAGGGATACGTTGATAGCAACGCATAAACTTTGTGCGAATTTCATTCAGTGTAATGAGTTGGACCTTAGGTAGCAGACACGTGCGGGAACAACATGTACTTGGGTTGAATTAGGCTGGTCGGAGTAATGGGAGAATCGCTCTACATTTGAGTAGCAGCGAGGACACTATTTGACGGTGATGGCCGGAACGTGAACAAAACAGCGGTCGACCTAGAAAGAACACAGAACGCGAGGAGCGAACTGTCACCAGAGAGAAACTCAAATTTCTGTCTATTATACATGCAGCTGGCGCTTTAGTGACTGCAAGGGCCTTAATAGGCGTGAGCTCATACAGCTACTTGCACCGACCACCATTGACCTTTGTACATCAATAAGCTTGTCTGTAATTGTTCCGGGCACATTCGGCCTCCAATCTCGTTGACTGGAGTAAATGTCACATATTTCTGGCATTATACCAAATTTTAGGGGAGATCTGTTATAAAAAAAATGCAGGAAATTATAGGTTGCCCAAGATCACATTACATATATTTTCAAACTGTTTCGACTAATAGTAGATTGCTGGCCACATTCAGAGTGTCACGTACTGCCCAGAATCCTCCTATTATGATGGAAGACCAGTGGTTGACATGTGAGTCATGTTCATATGTGATATCTGAATATGGAAACTTAGGTCGGCCGAAACAGGTTCGAAATAAACATATTCTAAAACGATCTAGGACTTTTTAAAATAATAAATGCTATAGGTCTTCAGTGATGAGGCTCTGATAAACAGTGAAGACGTGGCTGGGGACGCTCCGGATACTGGTGGGATACTGGCCTGACTGTCGCCGCCGCGGTGGAGTGGCCGAGCGGTCTAAAGCACCTTGCTGCGAAGCGCGCTATTGCTCGCCGTTGAGGTTCGAGTCCTCCCTGGGGCATGGGTGTGTGTGTTTGTCTGTAGGTTAGTTTACCTAGGTTTAAGTAGTTTGTAAGCTACGGACTGATGACCACGCAGTTTGGTCCGATAGATTTACAGACATTTGAACATTTTGACTGTCGCCCGACAACCAGGCGTGATGGTCTGAGATGCAACTACATATGAGATCCCACTGGTCGACATCCGATGCACCATTATAGCACAGCGGTAAGGCAATTGCGCCACCTTCTGTTTCCCTTCAAGGCAAGCCCTCTGGGCTTACATTTCGCCAAGGTGAGCCTCACACTACCAGAGATTCTATGGCTTCTATTCATGCTTGGCTCGCAAGGTCGCCACTTCTCACAATTAATATAATTCAGAGCATTTTGGTGATGTCCCTCAGGCATTCCAACAACTTTGTCAATACAGGAATATATTTTGACTCATCTGCGCAGTGTGTGCTGATATGCAACCTCGTGGCAGATTAAAACGGTGCGTGAGACCGGGGTACGAATCTGGGATCTTTGCCTTTTGCAGACAAGCGATCTACGGGCTGAGATACTCTTGACATGTGTGGGTTGGTCAGTCAGTAGAGCGATTGTACAGGCTCGCATACTGGTTCGGCACTGTTAATTTACCAGGAATTTTCAACTGTACCAATCAGTGCCAAGCAGAAAACTTACTGGACTAGCGCGTTATTAACTTCCCCAATTTGTGAAGCCATTTCCTTACAATAAATCACTCGATTTTTCTGAAACTGTAACTTTTTTTCTCTCTGAATGTACATCATTCGGATAATTACTTCGTGGCGCATCGTTTTCTTTGTCGTACTGCGTAAAATGTTCAAAAGTTTGTAAATCTATAGGACCAAACTGCGTGGTTATCAGTGCGTAGCTTAGGTAAACTAACCTACGGACAAACACACACACACCCATGCCCCAGGGAGGACTCGAACCTCCACGGCGAGCAACCGCGCGCTCCGGAGCGAGACGCTTTAGACCGCTCGGCTCTTACTCAGTAGTTCTATGTGTCAAGCTGAGGTCCCAGAACACTCAGCCCCATCGTTTGTAAACCTACTCGTAAAACAATTAAAAGAGAAAACTGACACGGGTCGAAAGTATCGATAATACTCGTAACAGCTTGCGAGGTAATTTTTAATATACGATTTCAGTATGAAATGTTGCCTTACTACGTACAAATGAGTTAAGTTCCCATTTGCATCAGTTATAACCCAAGAGTTATCTTAACGAGACATACAATATACCCTCAGTATGTGTCAACCCATTTGGATGCAATCCAAACGGTCGCGCGAAAATGGACTGGGATTCCTTGTCGAGGATTGCACGCCCGCTCCCGCCGGACTCCTCCATCGGGCTTGGGTATCTGGGTCGTCCTTAGCGTAACTTAGTTTAAGCAGTAAGTTTAGGGACCGACGACCATAGCTTTAAAACATTTGATCATATTATTTCAATTTGCACCTGGGATGGAAGGAAGCTTAGGATATAACTCAAATGTTTCAAATGTTTGTATAGCTTATGGGACTTAACTACGGGGTCATCAGTCCATAAACTTACAAACTACTTACGAAATAGCTAACACTAAGGACGGCACAAATATCCGTGCCCGAGGGGGGATTCGAACCCCCGCCCGTAGTGGCCGTGCAGACCGTGACTGGCGCGCTTCAGTCCCTTCGGCCACCGCGGCCGGCTAGGATATAAATCCAGTCGACAGCGTGGTGATTAGGGTAAGGGTAACGATGGAAGTCGGCAGTACCGTTTTAAAGAACCATCCCCACATTTAGCTGGAGTGATTTATAAAAATCACGGTAAGCCTGTCCGAAAGGCCGGAGGTGGAACTGAACCACTGTACTGCCGAATACGATTCCAGTGTGTTACCAATCGGATTGGTTCATGTTGTTATGGTCTACAGTCCAAAGACTTGTTTGATGCAGCTCTCCACGGCATCCTTTCCTGTACGTCTCTTCATTTCTGAATAAGAACAACAACCTACAACCTTTTGAACCTGCTTACCATATTCCTCTCTCGATTTTTATTAAACATTCTTGTCTCAAACACTAAATTGACGATTCCTTCATATTTGTGAATAGATCCCTTTTTTTAGTCAAGATAAGTGGGAAATTGCTTTTCTCCCTAGTTCTTTTCACCCTATCTAATCAACTTCTGTAGCACCCCACTTCTAAACAAAATTTTCTAGCCTGAACTCCTTATCGAACACGCTTCACTTCGTATAGTGCTCATTTTACTCAAATTCGATCAGAAAAGACTTCACAACCAATTAATTTTCGATTTGAACAAATTTCTGTTATTCGGATATGCATTTCCTCTCAAACCCAGTCTGCATTTTTTACCTTCTTTACTTCGGCCATCACAAATTATTTTGTACCGAAATAATAGGATTCATCTACTACTTTGTCTCGCTACCTAATTTAATTCCTTCAGTATCGCCTGATTCCCTTAGACTACATTCAATTATCCTTTTTAGTCTCGTTAATGTGCATCTTAAGACCATCCTATCAAGACATTGTACATTCCTTTCAATTACAATGGCGTCATCGGCAAACGGCAAAGGGTTTTATTTTTTTCTCCCTGAACTTTAATTCCTTCCCCAAATTTCTCGTTGCATTCCTTCACAGCCTATCCACAGTACAGATTGAATAACATTGGGGAAAGTCTACAACGCTGCCTTACTCCCTTCCGAATCACTGAGAGCCTCTCATGCCCTTAGACTCTCGGTTACAGTATGGTTTTGTACAAATTTAATATACTTCTCGGATCCCTGTATTTTACCTCTGCTGCCGTCAGAATTTCACAGCGCGTGTTCCAGTCAATATTGCGAACAGCTTTCCCCAAATCTACAAGGGCTAAAAACGTGGGTTTGTCTTTCCATAACGTAATCTGTAATGTGATTATTGCCTCGTGTGTTTCTACATTTCTCCTAAACACAAACTGATTTTCTCCGATGTCGGATTCTGTCAATTTTTCATACGTCTGTAAATAATTCGTGTTAGTATTATTTTGACAGCCATGATTTATTAAGCCAATAGTTATGTAATTTTCACATTTGTGTCCACTTTATTTCTTTCGAATTTTTATATTTCTCTTGAAGTCTGAAGGTCTGACATCAAAGACGTTGCAGAGACTGCTTGGCATTAGCCTAACTTACATGTTCATCGTACGACTCTCATGCATTTACTCGAGTACTTCATGCTCTATTCCTTGTCTGTAGCGCTGTAAGATATACATGAACGCCGGTGCTGTTGGTTATCAAGTGCAATTGCATTTTCAGTGCTAAGAAGAATTGGGAGAATTTTGGTAAGCTCGGCACACTCTTGACTCTTTCGATTTCTGAATGTTGAATTTTCTAACGATTAAATGAAAAAATAATCCCATATTTTTAACTCCAATTAACATTCTACGTTCAAAGTGTGTTAATACCTTTCATGCTGCCATAATTATGTCGGAAGATTTTTCGTATTAATCACTGAAGTCAAACTGACTTCGGCCGCGGCGGAGTGGCCGAACGTATTGAGGCGCTATGCTCCAATGCGCGAGGCCATTCCCTGTCGCGTCGGTGGTTCGAATCCTCCCTCGGGCATGGATGCTTGCGCTGTCTTTAGTATAAGCTAGTTCATAAGCTGTTTGTAAGTTTAGGAACTGATGGCCCCACAGTTAAGTCCCAAAAGCTTAACAAACATTTGAACAACGAAATGACTTCTCTTGCCAAGTCACCCTATTGTACTTTTAGACACAGGCCTAGTACAGAGCTTGCTACGCGAGTCTTTTGTGTCATTTTAGTGTTTACTCGCTCTGGCTTGGTTACCACTTCTTATGGCTGAAAAATGTTACGTTTTATTTCGTTTCCATAACATTGCCCCTTTATAGCTTCTTTGTAAAATCTCGGCCAGTTACTTAAGGGCATATATGTAAATTACAAGCATTAAAATTACCTCAATAGCGACACAACTGGTCGCTTGTGAAATTTTTAAGTGCAGTACCATTAGAATGGACCTCACTGCAGCAAAGTATCTACTAGGCACATAATAATTGTATAATTCCCAGACCTGTGTCTGGAGTAATTAGTAGCGGTCCGAACTTGGAACGATGCAGAGCCACTTCTACACTTAGCGTCAATATTAGCACGTCGACTTATCCAAGTTGGAGTAACTGACGAGAATTCCTGCTGTTTGCATATCTTATTACTGGTGTGACAAGTTCAGTAGCGGTTACGTGTTGATTCTGTGGCATGTGTACTGTATTTGCTGGAACAGTTTGCTAATATTACCAGTCTCAGGAGCTATGTGCAACCGAACCTGAGATCTGCTGCTCCTTCACACGTATAATATTGATCTTTAAGGAAGCGAATACACGTTCTTAAAGTGAAGAAAGGAAGTTTAGGGCTTAACTACCCGTCGACATCGTAGTCGTTATCAGTGAGGTTTGTTGTGAAGAACAAGAGGCAATCGCAACTACGATTGTATCGTATGGATTTTTGTTCTTCACAAATATCGGTATGGACGACGGGAATTTAAAAAAAATGGGAAAATTGTTAAAGCTTTGACTGAAAATAATAAGCATCCGCATAATTTGCACAATTTTTTCATTTGCTTAGT
The DNA here is from genome assembly GCA_026315105.1 of Locusta migratoria. Lineage (NCBI taxonomy): Eukaryota > Metazoa > Arthropoda > Insecta > Orthoptera > Acrididae > Locusta > Locusta migratoria. The sequence goes on from CM048748.1 coordinate 207,472,255, forward strand.
CCTTTCAAAATATTGCAAATAATCTGATGTGATATTTGAAAATTGTGCTTCATTTAATAAGTAGTTTGAATTAATAGAAGAAATAACAAGCAAAGTTTGCGTGGAACAAAAGAACTTGGATAATTTAATTTTGGAAAGTGATACCAAAATAAAATTGTCCTGTTCCATCGACTCTTATTTAAATTTTAGAAAATATTCCTATAAATCTTTGTACACTGAAATTAATTTTGTACATTCGATTTATAGTTCTTAACTGATAACTCATCATCTGCTAATGTCCATAACAAATTCATATTGCACCTTAGTGTAGTATATTTTAATTGTTATAGTTCTGAAATTATTGCCAACCGTACGTTTAGTGAAAAGTTTCATAAGGATGTTTTTTTATATATTTATCCTTTAAGTAATACCTCAGACTTATGTAGAGATGTATGCATATTAGTAAAATTTTAGAACTTGCATTTAAGACTAAGTATGTTGCAGCACTTAAATAAACTTGAAAAAATAAGAATGCTGCTGTCATTGTTTTCATATGTGCTAACTACTGCTATGTACGCTGTGGAATATATTTATTTCTAATTAACTTTTTCACTAAAAATGGAAATCCTCTCAAGTATCGACACATGGAAGCTCAACGTGAACATAAAAATATATAAATAAATTTTGTACAAGTCTTCGACAAATAATTATTTAACTTCCTTGCAATGAAAACTATCTAACGACATTGAAAAAAAAAAAAAAAAAAAAAAAGTAAACGAGTAAAAGGCCGGCCGCGGTGGCCGAGGGGACTGAGGCGCTCCAGTCACGGTCTGCACGGTCACTACGGTCGGGGGTTCGAATCCCCCCTCGGACATGGATATTTGTGCCGTCCTTAGTATAAGGTAGTTGATAAGTAGTTTGTAAGTTTAGGGACTGATGACCCCGTAGTTAAGTCCCATAAGCTTAACAAACATTTGAACATTTAAACGAGTAAAACCACGGAATTTTATGTAAGAGCCCGTTGTACTCAACTCTAACGTCGTTCATGTTGTTTGAGTTCCATGACTGAATTTTGTTGCAGAAATATACCAGCCACCCGCTTTTTCTACTTATTTAAGCGAAGACCCTTACTGGAATTTCACCGGTGTTCAGTATTAGCGTAATACAGTTGCAACTTCATCACTTTTACTTGTAGACTGGTTTTTGAACGTTGCAAGAAATTTTTATTCCGTTTCTTCTAACTTTGTGTTTCATCTCTATTTAATAGCACGCGGACTTGTCATCTTCTATATAATTAGGCAGAGTTGTCGTCTAAAACTTACGCTTTGTCGTACTACCAATTTTAATTTCTGTGCTAAGGCTTCCATTGTTGAGTTACTTGTTGCATCTCGGCCTTCCTGTTCAGTTTTTGTAATACAGGTGGCTGCAGCGTTCAAGAAAGGCAATAGGAGTGACCTGAAAAATTACAGGCCTCTATCACTGATTTCAGTTTGCATACTTTCCTCAAACATTATGAACTACCTGGAAGAGAACGACATATTGACACATAGTCAACATGGATTCAGAAGCTATCGTTACTGTGAAACAAGCTAGCTCTATACTCACATGAAGCGATGCGTGCTATCGACAAAGGATTTCAAATTGGTTCTATATTTCTAGACTTCCGAAAGGCTTTTGACAAACTACATCACAAGCGTCGTCTTCTAACCAAATTGCGTGCTTATGTAAAATCGCCATAGGATACAATACTTAGTAATTGACGGGAAAACATTGAGTAAAACGGAAGTAATATCTGGTGTTCCCTAGTAAAGTGTTACCGGGCCTTTACGTTTCCTTATAAACGATTTAGGAGGCGATGTGAGCAGCTTCCTTAGTCTGTTCGCGGATGATGCTATCGATTATCTGTTAGTAGCGTCACCAGAAGACGGAAAGCAGCTGCAAAATGATTTAGATATCTGCATGGTGCAATAATTGGCAAATGCCTAAATAATGATAAATGTGAAGTCACCCATATGAGCACTAAAGGAAATCCGTTATACTTCATTTACACGTTGCTTCGCTATAAGGATCTGTCTTGAGCAAAACACGGTTGTTTGTTTTTTGTTTTGTTTTGTTTTTATATGCCCATACAAGTTTCGCTACAGCCGTACTATCTTCAGTTGGTCCTTTTTATGACTTTAAAATTGGAAACAGATGCATTTAATAGTTTTTATAGATTATTACAAGTTCATTCTGTTTATTGGAATTATGTACAAGAATTTCATATGTGCACGTGTATGAACTAGTTAGTTTTCCTACCTCATCCTTGTTGGTGTTCGTTTTAGTTTGTCATCTGAAACCATATGGCACTTATATACAAAACTCTTTTATGTCAAAAATTTGATCTACGTTCTTATGCCATTTTTATGGTTAGCAGATAAAATATTTCGAGATAAAACAGTGTTTTATTTAAGTGCTATATGGTTGCAGATGAGAAACTGTAAACGAAGACCTACTGGGAGGATGTAGGAAAACTAACTAGTCCAACATTTGAATCGAGGTATATAAACAAACATTAAATTCTTGTACATAATTCTATTTAACAGTATGAACTTGTAATAACCTGTAAATACTAAAAAATATTTCTGTTGTTGAGTATTATAGCATTAAAAAGGACCCTAAAACTGTAGCAAACATGTACGGGCATATAAAAACAAAAACCAGTGTTTTGCTCAAGGCAGATCGTTATACAGAAACAACTAAATATTCATAAAGCAAACAAAGACCAAAAAATGGCTTCACCAGCAAGATGATTAGTTCATTTACACGATAAACCTAGGAATTACACGATAATACCTAGGAATTACAATTAGGAACAACTTAAATAGGAAAGAACACGTATAATGTGTTGTAAGGAAGGCGAAACCAAAGGCTACGTTTCGTTGTCAGAACACAGAATATGCAACAGTTCTACTAAAGAAACTACCTACCCTACAACTGTGCGTAAAATTTCGGAGTATTTCTAGGCATTGTGGGATCCCCACCAAATGGGACTGACAGATTTAGAGAAAGTTCCGAGAAGGGCAGTTCGTTTTGTATTATTGCGATATAGGGGAAAGAGTGCTATGGAAGTGTTGTATGCGTTGGGATGGAAATAAAAGGCGTTATTCGTTGCGCCTGGATCCCTATGCGAAATTCCTTTCACTAACTTTCTCTTCCGAATGCGAACACATTTTGTTACAACGACCTACATAGGGAGACATGATCATTGTAATAAAATTAGAGAAATTGGATCGAAGACGGAGTGATTCAGTTGTACCTCTTTCCCGCGAGCTATTAGAGAATGGCACTGTTGAGAAATATCATAAAATCGCTACGATTAAAGCTCTGCCATGTAGTTTCAATGTGAGTTGCAGAACATTTATGTAGATGTAGAACTTTAGCTAAATACCAGCACAAAAGGCCGACATAAAGTCGTAGAGGTTGGAGATAACAGATATTTACATCCATAAAAAATGTAACGAGACATTTAACTCATCGAACGTATAGACAGTTATGTAGTGTTCACAGCAGACTGGCCAAAGTGTAGCCGAAGTGTAGAATTTGAATCGGAGAGGTCAGTGCGTAACCACACTAGCGGCGATACGAGCCGCAAAAGGGGGTATCCAGAGACTTTTAACGACAGATTGTCTCACCAAAACTTTATCCACATAGCGTCTGAAAGCAACCGATGTCGCCAAACGCCTTTGGCATATCATCTCATGTCGTATGCAGCATATTGATATTTTCCATTGCGTGTTTGTGACATCACATTGCGCCCCTTTTTATTCATCCTGTGATCGTTATCCTGTAATTTGGGGTCGTACTTCAACTTACTGCCCACAAGGGAAATCTGTCATTCCCTTTAACGGTCTCATTGTAGCTGCATTTAATTTTCATTAATGTGTAACGATTGCCTAATGGTCAAAAGCAGTCATTCATTATTGTTTCCCATTGTCAGATGTAAGAGGCGATTTCATTTGTGACATTAAAGATAAATACTCCATTTTGGCGGTGTAAACAGTGCCAGTTCCCAACAAAAGATTGCGAAAGACATAATAAAATAAAAAGCAAAAACTCACGGAAGATGGCACAATAAGTAGCGAAACATGTCTGGGTGATGAAGTAAAACAAGGTGTCTTGCATAAGGCGGATTGCTTCAAAAATCTATCTTAGGAAGCACGGAAGGAACAAGACCTGCACCATCACAAGATAGTCAAACTAACTTACGCTAAAGACAACACACACACACACACACACACACACACACACACACACATACACACACACACACATGCGCGAGGGAGGACTTGACCCTTCGACAGCAAGTAACCGCGCTCTCCACAGCAAGGCGCCAGGACGTATTTCACTCTTAATATCAGTGTCTTATGGAAACATAATAAGACGATCGTACCCTCCACAGGACTCCACAGTTGCAGGCAGCATGATATGCCGCTCTTGTCCTCATGTTTGTGTAACTCTTTAATGAATATTTGTCCTTTTTGCCGGTAACTTTACGTAAGTATTGAGTAGTGTAAGCAGTCAAGCTCTTGAAAACTGGTTTGTTTACTTTTTATTTCATACATTATTTGTACTGCTGATAAGCTGTTGACTGAATCTCTATAAAATATCTGTTTATTATTGTCAAAATGTTATGTGGAAATTGTCAAAGTCAAAACAAATATACAAAATAAATCTACTTTTGGAGGGGATGGCGATCTGCCGATGAGAGAGTGGCTAGGGCGGAAAACTGCTGTGCTCGAGTAAAATACTTGGACTGCTCATAAAGAGGGCCTATAGAAGTACAATTTATGCCTCGTCTTTGAAGAAGGAGCACCTGCCTGGGTAGCTAAACAGATACGTTTGTTACCGTTTTACAATATGCACGGCAAACAGCAGCTAAGTCGGGACTTTGACACGGACTAATCAGTTTAAGAATAGCTTTTTACGATTTCATTTGTATCTGATCAGTGCGTGTGATTAAACACAATAATTTACTAGTGTTGCTATGTCATTTCTCGGACTAAGAATGGAACTATTTTTAGCAGACGATTATTTCGTGTTGTGTGGTCGTGAAATAGACTTAATGTCTGAGCATCGTGGATGAAAACTTCGTTTGGGATTTTGCAACCATTTTCGTAAAGCAGTTCAGGTAGGCATCTGCTCTGATAATTTTATAAGATTTATTTCTGTCGATTATTTTCAATTGATTGCTGTTATTTGCAGAAACTTTTTTTTTTTTAACGAAAACTTGTAAATACCGATACCGGCCAGAAAATGGGTCAGTCGTGGTTAGGGCAGTTCCGTGAACTGAGCCTTTGTTTGGTGTCTGAGCCTTCTGGGCTCAGCCCCCGCGTTCTTTTCAGAGGAGGGGTGTCAGGCCTGTGGCCTGTTCGTTCTTGGTAGTACAAAGCGCACACAGGTGCTTCTCTGTTTGCAGGTCAAGTATTCCAAGTATCTTTTGAAGTGGCTTCTTAGATACGTTGCCAAAAATCTTCTGATAATGCAAGGTCACCATATGTTGTATTATGTTTTTTGCTTCTTCTGTTGTTACCGCCAGCAGCTTATGAGTCCAGACACATACTCACTTCCAACTTGTAATCATGTCTAGCAAACTTACTGCCTTTTAAATTGGAAAACCCATCCTGTCATGTTTTGCAGCAAAACGCATCGTTAACAATACATTTAAAGGAGGACTGAGAAAAATCAATAAAATCTCATGTGAGGGGAAGATCTGGGAAACCCTCTTGGATAACCAACTAATAAGAAGATGGACCAAGAAGAGAGGCGGTAGCAACATTCCGCCTGGCTACTGGACATGACTGTTTGGCCGCCCACCTGACAAGATCTCCTTACTGCCGTCTCCAGAACGTGTTCTGTGTCACAAGAGTGGTACCATAATGAACAATGCTCATTTAAAATAGTGTTCAGAACTGTACAATTGTAATATAGACCTAACAACATTGTATTGGGAAGCAAGAAGGCGAATGACGGTAAATCAAGTGCCGGAACAACCAACTGGTCACGTTAATTTATGGTCATATTCTGATCTGGTTTCAACACCCACTAAGGGTGTTTTTTTTTTTTTTTTTTTTTTTTTTTTTTTTTTTTTTTTTTTTTTTTTTTTTAATTTCTTCGTCGTGTAAAATTACTCACAACGCAGTGTCAAAAAATAAAATATATAAAACTTGAGTCACAGCCAGTTTGTGTGACAACGAATACAGATTACCGACACGCAGCTGAGAGCAGCGAAACTGCACTTTGCTGAAGCCGGCATCCCGACTGCGCGCTCTGAAACTGTTTACTTTTTCAAGTTTTGCCGCGTGTTCTAAGGCACCGTGCTGCAAATTGGGCAGCCACTCACGCCAGGAGGTTCGGGTCCTCTCTCTCGGACATGGGTTTGTTGCCCTCAGTTTGAGTTAAAGTTGTTTTGTAAGTTTAGGAACCTATGACCATAGCGGTTTGGGCCTTAATGTTTGTAAATCTATCGGACCAAACTGCTTGGTCATCATTCCGTAGTTTACTAAGTACTTAAACTAATCTAAACTAACCTAAGGGCAACACACACACACTCAAGCCCTAGGAAGGACTCGAACCTCCCACGGCGAGCAACCGCGCGCTCCGCAGCGAGGCGCCGTAGACCGCTCGGCTGCTCCACCGCGGCAGTTTGGTCCAACGGGATTACAAACATTTTAACTTTTAGCACTTCTCTGCGAACACAGACAATGCATCGCTTATTCATTCCTAAAGACATACTATTCTCAACGAAATTACAACATTTAGTAGCTCAAATTTCTGTAAGAGACTAAAAGAAATAGATAGGATGCGCCAGTGAGTGACATATGAAAACCTAACAGTTATTTTCGCAGAAATCGACGTCAAAGACGTCTACAGTGGACAGCTTGATGCAAATTGCTTATCTACCGTATTGCACTGACAATAATTAAATGAGGATATGAAACAAACCGGAGACCATTGAACTCACTCGTGTGGTATAACGTTGCACCGGCACGTAGCTTTCTGCTATCGCGTGAATGAAGAACTGGGGCAGAAAATTGTCAGCACTGTGCGAGGATACAAGCTGCACGCAACGCCAGAACAATAGATGGCACTGCTGAATTACGCTTTCATTATTCTTTCTCCCTAATAGCCTCATTTCAGCTGATCCTTACTCAGTGTTATATTCCGTATTTCATAATTAGTTCTACGTTATTTGTGTAATTGGTATTTTTGTACAAAATTTAAAGATAATTATAATATACTAGCTAAAACCCGCGGTTCCGCTCGCGTGTTGGTTTAATATGATAGATAAGCTATCTTTCAGTAGTGTGCTATGACACTGGTTTTGAAGGATGAAATGAAATACAATACCTTCTTTAGAAACAAACTGAAAATTATTCCTATCAGAGTGCAGAAGTCTATGCACTTACCGTTTATCAGGAAAGTAAGTAGTGTAGATCAAATAATACGTAAAAATTCACTCGTTTCGAAGAATCCAATCACGAAATTTAACAATAATGATTGCAATACTATCACAGATCGATCACTTGCTGCAATGCGCGAAACGTCAAATCGATTTTTTAAAGAGATGTATTAAAAGAAATTTGTTTTTACTGCTTTATTGATTTATTCTTATATTTCCTTATTCTTATGCTTATCCTTGCAGAGAAAGATCTGAAGACATTGTAGCACGCTTAGACCAAAGATATGGTCTGTGGCATCACGTTTCGCTGTATGTAACCTCCTTGCTAAAGAGTCGCAAACGTCATCGCTGGTTTTCATTCCGAATTTTTTTAATAATTTGACGACTTTCAACCACCATATGTTCCACCCTCTTATAGCTATCGGCATGGAACTGCTATGGTGTACAACGGGAGACTTCGGACAACAATTACACACAGACCATTTGTTTGCGTTCTGTAGTTTTAGCTGCAGAGTGAAACATTAACACACACACACACACACGTGGAATTTTATATACACCGATAACTTTCCATCCCAATATACTCCAGCCTTTTATCATTATCAACCCTCAAGCAACAATGCAACCAATAAAACCATTTTCAAAGAAGAGTAATTATTGTGTCGCGTTTCGCGTTATATTCTTCAAATTACTAAATATCTATCAGATCGCCAGAAAACCGTGCCTAAAACGTTCCTCAGGTATAAATTAGTAACTGTACAAATATTTAAGTCTCTGCGTCTTATCGTTCGGACGTGATAGGCGTACACCGAACAGACATTCACATTAATATATACAGATAACTAGCTATCCGATCGCCATAAACCCGTGCCTAAAGCCTTCCCCGGGTAGACATTAGTAACTGTAAAAAATTTTAACTTTTTACGTCTTGTGGTTCAGACTTGATAAACGTACACCGAGCAGACATTCACATTTATATATATAGATTAATGGTTTCTGTGTAAAAAATGAATCTAGAGAAAAGGACAAATTAAATAGCGTTAATAGTAGAATAACATACTGCAAAGTAACGCAGTTCTATGTTGAATAATTGTCCAAAGACGTAGCTTGCATTTAATTCGTTGAGAAACAGTACTTGAGTGTGTTGTAAGGCGTAGTGTCATTTTGCATTCCATTGAGTGGAAAACAAACTTTGTATGTGCAAAGTAACACAATAATGTAACCTGAACTCAAAATGCAGAATATTTGGCAATTGGATTAGGGGAAATGTCAGAATATTTTCCGGTGAATTTATTGTTTGCATCAAGTGAAATTCATCACAAACGATGTACTCACGCAGGAGATAACACATGATCCTACATAGCGAGACAACAAATATACTTACGTGGAGACAATGGCGGAGAGTTGGAGATGTGAGTACGACAGAGAAAAATTTCTGGTGGATTGCTGAGAGAACATCACTGAGTGATAGAGTGCTGATTATGGAATACAGTGTTGAATACTGAACAGCTTTCGAACGACAGCGAAAGTATATGATGCAACAGATAGTAAAAGTGTAGGGTAGCTGTTGGTGTACGGTATCAATACTTTGAATCTTAAAATACTTGCAACTCACACTGTGTATCACACTCTGATTACGTTCATATTCACAGAAATATTTGACTGATTCATTACCTAAAGCATAATCATACAATCTGAATCAGTTGATAAATTATTTGTGATCTAAGCAACTCTGTAGGGAGGAAGGACTGTTATGAGTGACAGGACCATTTTAAGATCGCGATTTCATTTATTTCGTTTCACAGATAACGCTGATAGACACCGTTAGTTTACAAATGTCGAAGCTATAAGTGGGCAGTTGGAAAAGTAGTATAAATAGTAACAGGCAAGGGACTAAGAGGGGTCTTAGATAAGTGAAAAGTATGAGAATGCAAAATGAGGGTAGGTCGCTCTTGTTTCAAAAACTAATGGGCCTGTAAATTTACCTCAATACAGAATCATATAATCCTCTGAAACTGAACTTTCCTTAAGGTAACAAGCAATTTGTATTGCACGAACGCAGATGAAGAATACGACCTAAGAATGTGTTGTTTCCCTTACATTCCGACCATAGACAGAGTTAACTATACGGAAAATGTTTACTTTCCGTTACACTTAAACATTTATATTCGACACATGTACGTACAGGGTGTCCAGAAACGGGCTCCCTGATTTCAAAATTACATATCTCGAAAACAAAGATCGATAGAGAAATGCAGTAAACGGTATGTTTATTGTGAAAGCTGTAAGACGTTTATACAGCAGTTTGAAATAATAGTTACAAAAGCTGCTAACAGATGGCGCTGTACGCTGTACAGCTCATATCAGCATACATAAGTGAAATATTCGTATGAAGACACTCTTTGCAAACAATCACATCACAATGTTTTCAAAATGTTCACCATTGGCACTACAGAGGTGGCGCAAACGAAGAATGAAATTCGCCATCATATTTCGTAGTGTCTCAACCGAAATGGATTCACATACCACAGAGATCGCCGATTCAAGCTCGTCCAGCGTGGCTGGATGCTTCGGGTAGACCATGTCTTACACTGTGCCCCACAAAAAAAAGTCACAGGGAATCAAATCCGGCGAATATGGGGGCCAATCTATGCCTGCACCAGTAAATTTGGGATATTCCAAAGCAATGACTCGATTTCCGGAGTATTCCTCAAGAAAGCGAAACACTTGTTCGGTCCGATGTGGTCGGGCTCCATCTTGCATAAACTATTCGATCCTCTAACGCTTGCTGTGTGGCGACAAATTGTTCCAAAATTGCAACGACCGTTTCTCGAATGAAAAAAGGGCCAATGATGCATCTACATACAGCAGTCCACACAGTAACTTTAGGAGAATACAGGGGTTTCGCTTCACACCAATATGGCTTTTCGGAACCCCAAAATCACCAGTTCTGCTTATTCACGTATCCATTCAGGTAGAAGTGTGCTTCATCTGTAAACCAGATGCAGCCAACTTCAAATGCTTCACTACCAATCATTGTGAGCATCTGATTAGCAAAGGCAACCCTTTGTTGCACAGCTCGTACGGGTATGGACTGGTGCGTTTGAATTTTGAATGGAAACATATGTAGGCGCTTTCTCAGTATTTTCTGCGTGCTGGAACGCTTCAAACCAGTCTCAGATGCAATTCTACGGATGGATGACATTGGATTTCGCTGAATAATTCCAGAAACTGTGGCGATGTTTTCAGGCGTAACTGCGGTTTGCTTGCGGCCAACATGCCCCACTACATCATCAGTTACGCTGCCTGTTCGTTGTAATTTTACGAATGGTTTTCGCATCGGGTCCTTTTGGAACATTAAATCGTGCTTGAAAACTTCGCCTTGTTGCCGTAGGAATCTCTTCTAACATGTGGTACTCTAGCACCAGTAAAACGCGTTATTCAATGGAGTACATGGTTTTAATCTCTTCCTTCGGTACGCTAACCTCCTTTCACGTTTCAGTAGTGGAACTGATCGCTCTGGGCTTCGGACCACTATTTATACTAGGCACTACGTATGGCGATTGCAGCGCCATCTGTTAGCAGCTTTTGTAACTATTAATTTCAAACTGTTGTATAAACTTCTTACAGGTTTCACAATAAACATACCACTATCGATCTTTGTTTTCGAGACTGTACCACCACTAGGCATTTCCTTTTCTATTCCACTCCCAATTTGAACGAGGGGAAAAACGAATGCCTATATGCCTCTGTACGAATCCTAATTTCTCTTGTCTTTGTGATATTTGCGCAAAACGTAAGTAGGCGGCAGCAAGATCGTTCTGCAATCAGCTTCAAATTCCGGCCCTCTAAATTTCCTCAGCAGAATTTCTCGAAATGAACGTCGTCTTTCCTACAGCGATTCCCATTTAAGTTCCCGGAGCTTTCTGTGTCAGTCGCGCATTGGTTGAACCTACCAGCAACGAAACTAGCTGCTCACCTCTGACCTGCTTCCATGTCTACCTTTAAATTGATCTGCTGCGTGCCCCAAACACTTTAGCAATACTCAAGGCGTGGTCGTACAAGCGTTTTATCCACCTTACTCACAACTGTCCTTACATGTTCTTTCCTTTTTCATATTGCTCTGCAATGTTGCGCCGGCCGCGGTGGCCGAGGGGACTGAGGCGCTCGAGTCACTGTCTGCACCGCCACTTCGGTCGGGGGTTCGAATCCCCCCTCGGGCATGAATATTTGTGCCGTCCTTAGGATTAGATAGTTCATAAGTATTTTGTAAGTTTAGGGACTGATGACCCCGTAGTTAAGTCCCATAAGCTATACAAACATACAGTGTTACGCCTAGATATTTCAACGACGGGAATGTATCAAGAAGCTCACTACTAAAGCTGTATTCGAACATTATGCGATTGTTTATCTTACTCATGTGCTTTACCTTATATTTTTCTACATTTAGAGCTAGCTACCATTCTTCACAATATCTAGAAACTTTGTCTAAGTCATCCCGTATGCTATTACAGTAAATTAATGTCGACACCCTCCCATACACCACAGCATCAGCAAAGAGCCGCAAATCACAAGATATTCTGTCCATCAGATCATTTATGTGGATTGAAAATAGTAGCTCCCCTGAGGCACGCCTGACGATACACTCGTCTCTGATGAACACTCACCGTCGAGAACAACGTACTGCTTTCTATTACTTAAGAAGCCTTCTAGCCTGTTTCATGAGAGCAGGCATAATATAGCTGGAGAACACACAGCTATCATGAAAAACCATACTATACTTAATCCTGCCAGCCAGAAAGACCATTCGCGCTGGAGAGTTTTGAACACAATTTAGTGGCACCGAATTTCTAGTGTTTACTGATAATACTGGCAGTCATAAGGTTCTCAGTGCAGCTCTTAGTACTTATGCGCATAATAGCTACAAAAAAGCCACTTACCTTGATATTCACAAAGTAATAACGCTCTTAAAAACAAGTACGATACTTTCGAATGCGTATGAGGCATAAGTGGTTGAGATGGGGCACACGTTTATGAGCTGGGAAGAGGGTGCGTCGTAAAAGGGCGAATAACCAGCCGAGCTTTGCAGACAGCAAGCAGTGCGAGCGCACAGATATCCTCCGGCAGTGCTGTAGTCCGCCGTTTTATGGCTTCCGCACAGGAAAGAGAGGAGAAAACAAATTCCCGCTGCGAATATAACGAGAACAAAAGGACTTTACAGAATAGAAGAAAAATATCTGCAGCGACCAGGTCCTATTATGTCGACTGAGGAAACAAAGTACCATTTCCGAAACAACTGCGCGGCTTATTTTATCGTCCTCTGGGTGTTTTCATTTACGGAGGACAAACACTGGGGCTTTGAAAGTTATGGCCACACGATTTGGATACCGGTGCCTCACATTACTTTCTGAAAGATTACCTTAGATAGGAAACTACCAACCATCTTTGTTCTTGGTTCCTGGTATAATTAGAAAAAGAACATTAAAACGTTCTGCATTTTTAATGCCATGCTTCAGTATAGGGGGCCACTCCTCACTCTCTTCTTGGAGCTTGGCTTTTCGAAATATTCTGATGGACAATGCTCAAAGAAGACCGTCAACGAAAAGCAGAACAACAGAGTAAAACAAAGTTTATTGAAAGAATACGGAAATAACGAGGTACGACTTTTAAGATAGGTACAGTGCTGCCCATTTGCTTCTTAAATTTTTATAAATATACCCTACAGATCAATAATTGTAAATATAAGTCTTATAATATTATTATTATAGTACTGAAATTTGTCGGCTTTTTATCTGTAAGGGATATTGAAATTGTAATTATGGCGGCGTTTGATTCTCTCAAGTCTCCTGAATACATTCACATAATTATACTTGCCGTATGATCATTTTCTGATTTTATATGGATTTTTAGAATAATGTATGTGGCTATATTGTATTTCAGTTGCATTCTGGGTTAGCCGCCCACGCTCATTCAAGAGCGTTGCTTCCGGTTTCCGACCACATTAGCAAATACCTGACTACCTGATGTATTCCATTCACTAGGTACAAACTGGTAGCCGACCGGCTGGGGAACCCAACACCCTGGCAAAACCCGCCTCTCACATGTAAACAATCAGCTTCCCCCTGTATCTGTAATATCACACTCACCTTACGACTTTTCTTAGAAGATAGATTAAGGAAAGGCAAACCTACATTTCTAGCTTTTATATATTTGGATGAATCTTTTGACAATATTGATTGCAATACACTTTCAAATTCTGAAGTCAGCAGGAGTAAAATATAGGGAACGGAAAGTTATTTGCAACTTATACATTAACCATTAAAAGAACGCAGTGTTTGGGAAGGGAGTAAGACAGGGTTGATCCTTTCTCCAATGTTATTCAATTTGTACATTGAACAAGCTGTAAAGGAAAGCAAAGAGAAATTTGGAGAAGGAATTAGAGTTCAGGGTGAAGAAATATAAACATCGCGTTTTTCTGATGACATTGTAATTCTGTCAGCCGCCGCGGAGCGCATTGAGGCGCTGAACTACAATGCGCGAGGTCGTTTCCCGTCGGGGGTTCGAATCCCCCCTCGGGCATGGATATTTGTGCTGTCTTTAGTATAAGTTAGTTTATAAGTAGTTTGTAAGTTTAGGGACTGATGGCCCTGCAGTTAAGTCCCATAAGTTTGACAGAAATTTGAACATTGAATTCTGTCAGAGATAGCAAATTTCCTGAAAGAGCAGTTGAACGGAATGGACAGAGTGTTGACATGGGCGTATAAGATGAACATTAACAAGAGCAAAACAAGGGCAATAGAATGCAGTGTCAGAAAATCAGGTGAAGCTGAAGGAATTATGTTAGGTAATGAAACAATGAAGGTGATAGATGAGTTTTGTTACTTTGGTAGTAAAGTAACATATGACGGTCGCAGCTCAGATGATATAAAATGCAGAATGGGAAAAAAGAGAAATTTTTTAACATCGAATATGAATTTAGGTGTATGGAAGCTATTTCTGAAGGCATTTGTGTGGAGTGTTGCCTTGTACGGGATTGGAACTTGGACGATAAGGGATAGAGGATAGAGCCTTGGTGCCACAGAAGAATGCTGAAGATTAGTTGGGTATATCACGTAACTAATGAAGAGGTACTGAATTGGGAAGAAAAGGAATTTTTGGCATTCCTTGACTAAAAGAAGGGATCGACTGGTAGGACACATAGCTAGACATAAAGAAATTGTAAATTTGGCATTGGAGGGAAGTTTGTGGGGGGAAAAAATCTCAGAGAGGCACCAAGACAGAAATAGAGTAAGCAGATTTATTTGGATGTGGGTTGTCGTTCTTATGATAGTGCTCTCTGCCCATTACTTCCTCCCGCTTTCAGCTATGACTGTACTTGCGGAAAGCCGGTGGCCGAGGTGACTAAGGCGCTCCAGTCACGGTCAGCACGGCCACTACGGTCGGGGGTTCGAATCCCCCCTCGGACATGGATATTTGTGCCGTCCTAGTTCGTAAGTAGTTCATAAGTAGTTTGTATGTTTAGGGACTGATGGCCCCGTAGTCGAGTCCCATAAGCTTAACAAACATTTGAACATTTTGAACTTGCGGAAAGGATAGGGCGGGCCGCGAGAAATAGCAGTGAGCACTATGGCGCCTTGTTGCGTTTCGCGCGGCCGTTCGCAGTCGGAGGTTCGATTCTTCCCGCGGGCATTGGTGTGTGTGTCGTCCTTAGCGTTAGTTTAAGTGGTTTGTAAGTTTAGGGGCCGATGACCAGGTACCATAACTTTACAAACATTTGATCATTTTTTGACAGTGTGTGTCGGTATCTGTGCCCCCTACAGTACAACTGTCAATTTTTTATGCACAAATACGTTCGATCCCTTGCGGTAATGCAGTCAGCCACGGCGGATTAGCCGTGCGCATTGGGGCGCCGTGCTGCGGTGCGCGCAGCCGTTCGCCGTCGGGAGTTGGAGTCCCCCCACCCTCGGGACTGGGTGTTTGTGTTGTCCTTAGGTTAGTTTACCTTAGTTTTAGTTTAAGTAGTTTGAAAGCTACCGACCAATAACCCAGCAGTTGAGTACGACAGATTTACATACATTAGAAAATTTGAATGAAGTCATAACTGCGCTCATGTAATGGGCAATGGGGATTACGATCGTAGTATTCCTCATGTTGAGTGTTTGGGTAGGACAGGAAGCATGCCTGGATATCCTAAATGGTTAAGGCTACCACTGGCCTGAAACAGAAAATCCTGGTTCGAATTCCGGTCCACCACAAATTTTAAATTTCGCCGTTACATTTATTTGAATACCCTGCAACAGTTCAGATGTTTCCCTAGTTAGAATTCATAAAGACGGCGTTACTGCGGGTTTAAACGTAGACAAATCTTCGAGGACAAGCAAGGACTAAATAATGCGTAAGGTGAGGTATGCGTGATAAGTTCAAGAAATTCGGAAGTAAAGTATCGATATGCCAAAAAACTAAGAAGTATTGATCTTACGTTAATACAGTAAATGTATTGAAACTACACGCCCATACACATACCTGAAACAGCGGAAGACGCACAAAATACGGAAATCCTAATAGTCTTCCAAACTTGTTTATGGGAGGAACATCGCATTGTACTTACTTCACTAAGTCGTCTGAAAAAATGGCAGATACTGAAATAATGACCAATGGATACAAAAAATAATCGAAATCGTTTAACAGATGAAACGCTTCTGCACCTGAGGAGACACCAATTCGTTTCTACGCAGAGCAGGAGAAGCAACGTGGGTGTCTAGCGAAGCGAATTATTCCTAATCACTGGAAGAAAGCGCAGGTCTTTCGCGTTTTCAAGAACGGTCAACGAACAGATACAACCGTAACGTCGGTCTGTTGTAGAATTTTGAAATTTTTAGAGGCCGGTTATTTCTGTACGAATCAATAGGATTTTCTAACGATCATGTGAAACCCAGGTCGCTCTGTTGGTCTACGATATGCAGTATCATGTCTTCCGACTTCGCTGTAGACCTCTTCGCTGGCGGCGTTAAGATGGCGGCGTTACGATGCCTGGTGCACTTTACGAATGACGGATCGCGTATTATTTCGAGTGGTGACATCACACCTAGAAAGCATATACTATAGAAAGCATATGGCTTAATCCTTAACTTCTGGAAGGAATTCGGTACTGTGCCACACTGTCACCTAATGAATAAATTAAGAGCTTACGTAATATGCGGTCAACTGTAATTAATCCCACAAATCCAACACAGGAAGCACTGTTCATGCACAAATTTGTTTAGAAGCACAGTGAAAACTCAAAACTATCATCAGAACGTAATACCGAAGACATGGGTGAAATTTCACCGACACTTGATTACCGAACAGATGGGCGAAATTTACTATACACTTGATTAAAAGATCACTTGAGAGACAGAAGACATATGACAGTCCGTCAACGGTTCCGGATGTTTCTTGATTCATTACTTGTTTCGATCCGTTTGGGTCACTTTGAGAATCTAAAACAGAATATGATGTAAATATGTACTGTCAGACATTTTTACAATAATTTGATTGTACAATGAATAAAATTTACATTTAATGGAATTACACAGTGAAGTGGTTTACCATGCTGTTGCGTCCGCAATCCGTAACGGCTACGTTAAGACCGATAGTGTGTTCGTATACATTACTGAGCATTAAAATTGCTACACCAAGAAGAAATGCAGATGATGAACGCGTATTCATTGGACAACTATATTATACTAGAACTGACATTTTCAAGCAATTTGGGTGCATAGCTCCTGGGAAATCAGTACCCAGAACAACCACCTCTAGCCGTAATAACGGCTTGATACGCCTGTGCATTGAATTAAACAGAGCTTGGATGGCGTGTACAGGTACAGATGTCCATGCAACTTCAACACGATACCACAGTTCATCAAGAGTAGTGACTGGCGTATTGTGACGCGCCAGTTGCTCGGCCACCATTGTCCAGACGTTTTCAATTGGTGACAGATCTGGAGAATGTGCTGGCTAGGGCAGCAGTCCAACATTTTCCTTATCCAGAAAAACCCGTACAGGACCTGCAACATGCGGTCGTGCATTATCCTGCTGAAATGTAGGGTTTCGCAGGGCTCGAATGAAGGGAAGAGCCACGGGTCGTAACACATCAGAAATGTAACAGCCACTGTTCAAAGTGGCGTCGATGGGAACAAGAGGTGACCGAGACGTGTAACCAATGGCACCCAATACCATAACGCCGGGTGATACGCCAGTATGGCGCTGAAGAATACACGCTTCCAATGTGCGTTCACCGCGATGTCGCCGAACGCGGATGATAGTTCTGTAAACAGAAACTGGATTCATCTTAAAAAAATGACGTTTTGCCATTCGTGCACCCGGTTCGTCGTTGCGTACACCATCGCAAGCGCTCCTGTCTGTGATGCAGCGTAAAGGGTAACCGCAGTCATGGTTTCCGAGCTGATAGTTCATGCTGCTGCAAACTTCTTCGAATGTTCGTACAGATGTTTGTTGTCTTGCAAACTTCCCCATCTGTTGACTCAGGGATCTAGACGTGGCTGCAAAATCCGTTACAGTCATGCGGATAAGATGCCTGTCATCTCGACTGCTAGTGATACGAGGCCGTTAGGATGCAGCACGGCGTTCCGTATTGCCCTCCTGATCCCACCGATTCCATATTCTGCGAACAGTCACTGGATCGCGACCAACGCGAGCAGCTTTGTCGCGATACCATAAACTGCAATCGCGATAGGCTACAATCCCACCTCATTCAAACTCGGAAACGTGATGGTACGCATTTCTCCTTCTTACACGAGGCATCACAATAATATTTCACCAGGCAGCGCCGGTCAACTGCTGTTTGTGTATGAGAAATCGGTTGGAAACTTTCCTCGTGTTAGCACGTCGTAGGTGTCACCACCGGCGCCAACCTTGTGTGAATGCTCTGAAAAGTTAATCATTTGCACATTACAGCATCTTCTTCCTGTCGGTTAAATTTCGCGTCTGTAGCACGTCATCTTCGTGGTGTAGCAATTTTAATGGCCAGGATTATGTTTCAGGTAGAGTGGAAGGGAGGGAGGGAAATGTTGCAGGGGTGCTTGGAAGAGGGGGAAAGAAGCTGCGTATGTGTGGGAGTGGTGAGGATATCACGAGTCTTAAGAAAAAGGCGCCTTAACTGAAACTTCAGAAAGTCAGTTAATCGTTAGAATGTTAAAAGTGGAGAGCAGTGAATGGGTGAGACTGTAGACACCATAAAATATGATGAAAATGAAAATGAGATAATCACTATAAAACGCGTTAGGTCCTAAAATTCTGTAGCTATACAACAATAAAGTATATAATTATAAAGCTGATACATGGAAAATTTAATATTCACTGAATATATGACATCAACTGCGATTGGGCAAAGCTGAAAATGTGTACCCAGCGGGGATTCGAACCCGGGTCTCCTGCTTTCTAGGCAGTTGCGCTGACCACTACACCACTGGGGACACAGTGATCACCGCACCTGTAAGGACTACCTAAGCACCAAACAAAAATTAATTGCTTCTCTTAAATATAAATTTTATCAACTGTAGAAAGAAACTGTAAAAATGTCAGGCAGCATCTATTAACATGTTCCTACATTCCACGGCCCTGGTGCAGCAACAGTATTTTCAGTTCAAGGAAAGAACACGTCTCTGTTGCAGTTAATACAACTTATTTAGCAAGACGCGTTTCACGCTGACGGCGCATCTTCAGATTGAATCTTTAAAGTGCGCAGGCCTCATTAGTCGACATACAATTATCTGAAACGATGGAGTTAAAGTAGGCGATCGCGTCTGTGAAACTGTTAAAAATTTTTAAACCGCCAAACGCGCGTTGGAAATGATTGAAATGGTTTGAAGTAGTGGGACTCAGGCGAATCGCGTAAGTCATGCCATTAAAATGAGCGTAGCATAGTGGGGTACGGTGCGAGGTGTTGGTGCCACTATGAGGCTGTCTATCTCTCATGATGATTCGCTTTAACGCCTTCGTGTTAGAATATTTTAATCTCGAGTAATGCAGCCTCCCCAGTTTAAAGATCCAATCTGAACATGCGCACAAGCTTGAAACGTGTTACTGCTACAACAAATACGTAATTTTTCCTTGAACTGATTATACATTTGGTGTTAATTGTGTCATAGATCCTGAAGATGATTCAAACGGATGGAAAATGTAATGGACCAACAAAACATTCGCAAGTTTTGACGGACAATACAAGCTAATAAATTGTTTTTTTAAAAAAAAGTTCAAATGTTTGTAAAGCTTATGGGACTTAACTACGGGGTCATCAGTCCCTAAACTTACAGACTACGTATGAACTAGATTATAGTAAAGACGGCACAAACATTCATGCCCAAGGTGGGGATTCGAACCTCCGACAGGGAACAGCCTCGCGCATCGTAGCATAGCGCCTCAATGTGGTCGGCCGCTCCGCCACAGCAAATTGTTTTAAATTCAATTCGCAAGTCTGAATAAAGGCAGACTAATTTGCAACCAAAGTCGCCTAAAGCAGGACCCTGCCTCCGCACTGGAAAATCAGTTCAGAAAGTAACAGAGAAGAACTTTTAGAAGTTCCAGCCAGCGAAGTGGATCCGGGGCGGGCTCCGGCATGCAGATGACTAGTGGCTCGGCGTGACGAACAGCTTAGGCGCCAGCTAGGCAAACAAGATATATTTCAAGCGCAAGATTACATCTTCCCTACTGGCGGGAAGTAGGTACACGACGGAAGAACGTAGTCTAGCGGGGCTTGTGGCCAACGGGAAAGACAGGCCGTGGCGCTTAAGTCATCGTAGACGGCTGAGGCGACGCTATCGCTAGTTCTACATCTACATGGGATACTCTGCAAATCACATTTAAGTGCCTGGCAGAGGGTTCATCGAACAACCATTATACTATTTATCTCCCATTCCATTCTCGAATAGATTGGTTTGATTTTTAAAGGGACTAAACGACTAGACGAGTAGAATAAAAAGCACTACGATGTAGTAGAAAACAATGTATTAAAACTCACCAAGCAAAGGGTGTAACACGCCCAGAAGTAGAAGAATCAAAGTAAAAACAAAAGAATAGAAAGGTGGAAAGACGATACCAGAGTGTCCTGGCCGGCCGCGGTGGCCGAGGTGACTGAGGCGCTCCAGTCACGGTCAGCACGGCCACTACGGTCGGGGGTTCGAATCCCCCCTCGGGCATGGATATTTGTGCCGTCCTAGTTCGTAAGTAGTTCATAAGTAGTTTGTACGTTTTGGGACTGATTACCCCGTAGTTAAGTCCCATAAGCTTAACAAACATTTGAACATTGAGTGTCCTGGCCAGGTGATTACAGACAACATTCTCGAATAGCGCGCGGGAAGACAGAACACCTGAATCTCTCTGTTCGAGCTCTGATTTTATTCTGATGATGATTTCTACCTATGTAAGTGGTAGTCAACAATATATTTTTGCATTCGGAGGAGAATGTTGGCGATTGGAGTTTCGCAAGTAGCCCACGCCGTAGCGTGTTTTGAACAAATACATTTGCGTCCTTTTTAAGCATTTTCAGTAACATCAAACTTACTCGAGAGAGAGAGATAACACTAGGATGTCACACGAGATGTGTGTAAAATTACGTTTCTGAATAAAATATCTTGCTATAATGTTTCATCAGGAATTTAATGTGTTTGGTAGGCCTTCTTGGGATACGTGTGTTTGCAATAAAAATGAATATATTGGTATAAACTTGGTAAAAAAAAGTACAACTTGGAAGCCCACATCACTGCCCGTATGTAACGCCAGCTGCTAACAATTCTGCCCAGAATTAAATGATTTATTGTCGTCCTACAATAAGACTCATTTTGTACTTATTCAGTTGTTGGTGCTTTGTAGTGACAAAAGAAAAACTCTAAAGTATTTGTACTCGTATTTGGCTGGTAATCTTCACTATTTTCGTAGTATTTGAAGCTATGTATGAAATGGTCCATGAACATTCTTCACTTTGTAAATTTAATGCACAGCACTCTTTTTACGTCTTATTTCATAAAATAAATAAAAAGTTATTGACTTACTCTGGAGATATCGTTATTCTCCGTTTTACGGGTGCCAAATTTTAGAAACAGCTGATCGCGTCTAGCGGCCATCTTGTAGCAAGAAGTTGTCGCTCACGTAGGACACACGGCCATGTCGCCGAATGTCGCTGCTTGTAGCGACTATGTCGCGTCGCTGTGTGTCGCGCGCTGCCGCTCGCTTTTGTCGTCCACGAAGGACACGGCCTAAGGCCGCATTCCATGTGCTGACAATAGGGAGCGGCAGCGCGACAGCTTCAAGCGATAAATCTCAACCACATGTAAGGTTAGGGCATGGCCCCCACAAGGGTGGGGCTGGGTGGACCCCTGGGTCCAGGGCCCGTCCCTAAAGCCCTTTTTAAACGATGAACGAAGGTGAACAAGATGGATGATAGTCTACTGAAGCGCTCCTAGCGTACTAGCCCTGAACTACAAACTCAAGCAAGATCTTGTGTCATCGTGTTTAGACGATAAACGTAACCGAACAGTAATACCCGATGTTGAAAGTGAGGTTATAAAAGCCGATTTGTTATGTAGGAAGTCATAGCTTAATACTGGAATTGAGAAAACAACGCTAAATGTTATTGACGGCCAAAGAAAACCTTGCAATCGATGTTTTTGGTCAACTTAGTGTGGTAAAGTTCTGGGAAAAACAAAATTTCAAAACATTCACATCTATTTTCAAGCGAAAAAAATAAACTTATGAACACATCAAGCAATATTTATAAGAGTGTAAATAGACCTTCTTTACTTTATCTACTACGATTTGCCCAATGACATTGTTAATAACGTCATGTACAACCGGATTTTTGTCTTTCATTTGGACTGACTTTTTTCATTTAAAATGCTATTTAATGAAAATTACATCATCAAAATACAATCTTATTCAAATAAACAATTGGTTTCAGTCTTTTCTGTTACGATATTGCAAATCATAAACCATTTTTCGGTTTCAGATGTACGACCTCGCTTTTCGGTGGACAATAATCGAGATAAATATTTAAGTCGTCATGAAACATTTGCAATTTACCGCTATACCAAAGTATAATAATAAACCAAAGATTAATCAGACAAGTTTGCGTGCAAACCGTGTAATTGTCGACTGCAGTATGAAAATCGCGTGACGAAAATAGGTTAACTTCCGATGTCAGCAGACGACCGTTCAATCAAAACAATCTTCTTGAGAAAGCTTAACGTGACGTTGACGTTAGGTGACGGTCTGGTGACGGACAGTGTGAATGCCGTCATTAGAAATACATTTTGTAATACATTCTGATCATAAACTTCGACATAACGCAAAATATACGTAAATACGAAGGAAAATGGCATACTAACTGGAGCGGCGACTTCAGCAGACAGCTGCTAGCTCGCGCATCCGCAGTGAACCCACTAGTACCGAATTTAGAACTCGCCCTATTTCTTTATCGCTTCGATACTAGCGCGATCATACTAGTGCAGCCGTTCAAACGACTGACGGCCGCCATTAACGCAACTTGTTAGCAATCTATTACAAGTTCGTTGATCGTTTAAAACGGGCTTAAGGGGGCCCGGGAATGGTCACATGCAGCATAATTTTTTAATTACGTTAATTCAAACGGGAAAAATATTTTTATCCAATTTAATGTTAGAATATTGTTTAACTAACACACAAATGTTTAAAACAGATAATTATGATAAACCGTTTATTGTAACAGTTTCATGAAACTGGTGCTAGCAGTAAAGGCTAGTTTACACGACGACACTACGTTTCATGAAACTGCGCTATGGGCCATTGCGCATGCGCGCCAGGCATTCGCGCAACTCGTTGGCGAAACTAAACAGTTTCGGCTCCTTCCAACTTTGGCGAAACTAATTGCGCGTGTTTTTAGGTTAGGTTATAACCAATACAGAACAAAACACAACATAAAGGGGGGAACGGAAGATATAATTCGGTTTTTGAACATATATGCGATGTGTACATGTTTGTGCGCCGGCCGCGGTGACCGAGGGGACTGAGGCGCTTCAGTCACGGTCTGCACGGTCACTACGGTCGGGGGTTCGAATCCCCCCTCGGGCATGGATATTTGTGCCGTCCTAGTTCGTAAGTAGTTAATAAGTAGTTTGTAAGTTTAGGGACTGATGACCCCCTAGTTAAGTCCCATAAGCTTTACAAACATTTGAACATGTTTGTGCGATTTTAAGCTGCGGCGTGTTAGTGCTCTTGAAGCAATTATTCGTGAATTAAATATTGATCGGTTGACAATTAGTGAATTGCAGACTAAAATACATTCACTTCCAAATACCTATACAAATGAACTATGGCAATTGTGGATTTGGAAACATGGTACAGGTTATGTAGAGACAAATATCTACTTAAAAAGAAACGTAATGCAATTTTTAACTTCAATTCTGGTAACAATGCTTCAAGCATAACAGTATCTGGTTTCTTTATTGCATTACTAACTCTGTTTAAAAGAAACGTAAACTGCTCTGGTGACATTCTAAGTTGATTAAAATAGCTTCTATTATTACAATTTATTTCAGCAAGGTCGCTAAGCAACCGAGCTGATGTCTTTTTTTAATCCAGTCACGAAACCTAACACGTAACTTATTCTTTTTATGTTTAGTCTTATGCAACGACTTCACACAGAGAAGCAATAGCTCCGCCACAACTCTTGCAGCTGCCAAAACTTTCATTCTACGGCGATTATGGCACTCACAAAACAACGAAACTGAAGTTTATAGTATTGGGGCCGTGTGTTCAGACACACACGAAACCAGTTGCACGCAACTGATTTCATGAAACGAGTTTCGCAACCTAGTGTCGTCGTGTAGACTAGCCTTTACTGTCACTGCGTATGTCATGTGCAGTTGTGTGCCAACCGACGTCAGGGTGGAGTTGCCTCAGAAGACAGACTCGCCGCGCCGGCCGCGGTGGCTGAGGTGACTGAGGCGCTCCAGTCACGGTCAGCACGGCCACTACGGTCGGGGGTTCGAATCCCCCCTCGGGCATGGATATTTGTGCCGTCCTAGTTTGTAAGTAGTTAGTAAGTAGTTTGTAAGTTTAGGGACTGATGACCCCGTAGTTAAGTCCCATAGGCTATACAAACATTTGAACATTTTTTGAACAGACTCGCCGCACTGGCCTGCGGCAGCTGTTGGCGCGTTTGACTGCTGTGTTCTCCACTGACAGCTGACCATCTGCGCCACGGCAAACGTGCCGAACCTACAAGCCGCTTGCACCGGTCATTAGTCGCATGCAGTCCACCTGTCAGCTTCCTGTGATGTGTGCTGAATTTAAAATTTTTCTCTCCTGTTAGGAAAGTGATTACGGTTTTTGGTCAAGTTACATTACAGAGAATACTTCGTTCCGCTACGATGATTTTTATGTGATAATATTCATGAACAACGTAACGTAAGAGAAACCATTACTAACAATCCAATTCGAAAAACGTAGATGAAATATATATTCAGGCACGGATACAGGATTTGTGCCGGCCGCGGTGGCCGAGGGGACTGAGACGCTTCAGTCACGGTCTGCACGGCCACTAAGTTCGGGGGTTCGAATCCCCCCTCGGACATGGATATTTGTGCCGTCCTAGTTTGTAAGTAGTTAGTAAGTAGTTTGTAAGTTTAGGGACTGATGACCCCGTAGTTAAGTCCCATAGGCTATACAAACATTTGAACATTTTTTGAACAGACTCGCCGCACTGGCCTGCGGCAGCTGTTGGCGCGTTTGACTGCTGTGTTCTCCACTGACAGCTGACCATCTGCGCCACGGCAAACGTGCCGAACCTACAAGCCGCTTGCACCGGTCATTAGTCGCATGCAGTCCACCTGTCAGCTTCCTGTGATGTGTGCTGAATTTAAAATTTTTCTCTCCTGTTAGGAAAGTGATTACGGTTTTTGGTCAAGTTACATTACAGAGAATACTTCGTTCCGCTACGATGATTTTTATGTGATAATATTCATGAACAACGTAACGTAAGAGAAACCATTACTAACAATCCAATTCGAAAAACGTAGATGAAATATATATTCAGGCACGGATACAGGATTTGTGCCGGCCGCGGTGGCCGAGGGGACTGAGACGCTTCAGTCACGGTCTGCACGGCCACTAAGTTCGGGGGTTCGAATCCCCCCTCGGACATGGATATTTGTGCCGTCCTAGTTCGTAAGTAGTTCATAAGTAGTTTGTAAGTTTAGGGACTGATGACCCCGTAGTTAAGTCCCATAGGCTATACAAACATTTGAACATTTTTTGAACAGACTCGCCGCACTGGCCTGCGGCAGCTGTTGGCGCGTTTGACTGCTGTGTTCTCCACTGACAGCTGACCATCTGCGCCACGGCAAACGTGCCGAACCTACAAGCCGCTTGCACCGGTCATTAGTCGCATGCAGTCCACCTGTCAGCTTCCTGTGATGTGTGCTGAATTTAAAATTTTTCTCTCCTGTTAGGAAAGTGATTACGGTTTTTGGTCAAGTTACATTACAGAGAATACTTCGTTCCGCTACGATGATTTTTATGTGATAATATTCATGAACAACGTAACGTAAGAGAAACCATTACTAACAATCCAATTCGAAAAACGTAGATGAAATATATATTCAGGCACGGATACAGGATTTGTGCCGGCCGCGGTGGCCGAGGGGACTGAGACGCTTCAGTCACGGTCTGCACGGCCACTAAGTTCGGGGGTTCGAATCCCCCCTCGGACATGGATATTTGTGCCGTCCTAGTTCGTAAGTAGTTCATAAGTAGTTTGTAAGTTTAGGGACTGATGACCCCGTAGTTAAGTCCCATAGGCTATACAAACATTTGAACATTTTTTGAACAGACTCGCCGCACTGGCCTGCGGCAGCTGTTGGCGCGTTTGACTGCTGTGTTCTCCACTGACAGCTGACCATCTGCGCCACGGCAAACGTGCCGAACCTACAAGCCGCTTGCACCGGTCATTAGTCGCATGCAGTCCACCTGTCAGCTTCCTGTGATGTGTGCTGAATTTAAAATTTTTCTCTCCTGTTAGGAAAGTGATTACGTTTTTTGGTCAAGTTACATTACAGAGAATACTTCGTTCCACTACGATGATTTTTATGTGATAATATTCATGAACAACGTAACGTAAGAGAAACCATTACTAACAATCCAATTCGAAAAACGTAGATGAAATATATATTCAGGCACGGATACAGGATTTGTGCCGGCCGCGGTGGCCGAGGGGACTGAGACGCTTCAGTCACGGTCTGCACGGCCACTAAGTTCGGGGGTTCGAATCCCCCCTCGGACATGGATATTTGTGCCGTCCTAGTTCGTAAGTAGTTTGTAAGTTTAGGGACTGATGACCCCGTAGTTAAGTCCCATAAGCTTTACAACCATTTGAACAGGATTTGTCTTAGGGAGGAGCAGTTTTTATGTTCATTTTCCTTTTTTATGTCCATTTTCTCAAAAACTTATTGTAAACAAAAATATTAACAAATGTTCAGTTTGTTTTGTACGTAATATTTTCACCTGAATTATTTTCTGATTGATTTATAAAATAGGGTGAAACAAAAACTCAAGAGATATTGAGAAAAAATTTAAATACAGCAGAACCTAATTTAAACGTATGTCAAGGGGAAAGATTACTTGTAACTCAGATATAGATACTATTTATGAGCTCAGTCGACAGCACCGCTGACCAGTGGCGTAACTAGGACTTGGCTTTGGGGGGGATAGATCTGCTTGACAAGTAAAATTTTAGTCAGTTTCCAGACAGACCAATCCCGTTGAAGAAACTAATTCACTCCCTTCCTACGAAAGCTTATGGTAAAACACCCCAAGTTTCAAATCT
Source organism: Locusta migratoria (assembly GCA_026315105.1). NCBI lineage: Eukaryota > Metazoa > Arthropoda > Insecta > Orthoptera > Acrididae > Locusta > Locusta migratoria. Next base: position 207,499,530 of record CM048748.1, read on the forward strand.
TTACCTTTACCAGTTTGCTGTTATACGATTTCTTTTTTTTCCTCTCTCTCTCTCTCTTTTCTTTTTTTTTTTTTTTTTCTCTTTTCTTTTCGGGTTCTGGGAGGGGGGGGGGGGTTCTATCCCCCTCATCCCCCCCATAGTTACGCCACAGGGGCCCGGATTCGTTTCCCAGCAGGGAGCTGGCTGTTGTGTGTTGTCTTTGTTATCATTTTCATCATCATCGACACACAAGTCGCCCAAGTGGCGTCGAGTAACAACATTTGCACTAAGTGGCCGAATAATCCAGGCAGGATCTCCCGGCCATTAATGCCATACCATTATTTCATTTAAAAAAAAATGAAAATAAAAGATGGCATGGGGCTGTATTTATAAAATTGATAAACGATAAAGATAGAATACAGTATTTAAATTATTTTTTTTTTTCATTTTGTCCTCTTTAAAAAAATGTGACACAATAATATAATCTGGTACTTCACACTGGTTTAACAAGATGTTATTTTGCACTTGATCATGCTTTAAAGGGATTAAAATATTTGGCTTGTTTCAGTTTCCATTTATTAAATGCATACACCTCATTTTACAAATTTATTAATTGTATAAGATATTTTTCACTACAAATTTTTACACTAATTTATGCCTGCGCAGATCGATTGCATTAAACACTTCACTCAGTTCAGGTGTTTCAAAATTAATGTCCTCATCTCCATTATTGTCACTTACCCTTTGATCATCGCTGCGTTGTTGTAACACATCGGCAATAACCTCTCCATCTTGTACACACACAGCGAGGCTGTCATCAAAATATACAGTGTCGAAATCCTTAGAGCTAGCTTATTACTAGACACGACTTAGCAATCACCATTGTCATCATAATCATCATCATCATCATCGTAGTCGTCATTATGTGGAGTTTGATATCAAAAGGAAAGCCTGTGGAGACGAAAAGACGCCTGAACATCTTCAACTGGAAGCATCAAATGTGTTAAAATTATTTGTTTCCCATCATGACAGACTTGACAATACGATTTACGAGCTGTGAAAAAATTTGTGATCTGTTTTCACCAGTTTTGGATTTCATTGACTTAGAAAATGATGAAGTTTAAACCATCAATCTTGTCTCAAAATATTCTTCAGACTTCTCAGATTAAGACAGTTTAGTTGAAGAAATTCTACACTTAAAAAGCGTCCATAATACAGTCTTCCAATCAGAAAGGGACCCGATGAGACTTCCACCTACGAGAAAAACTTTCAAGCATTTTTTTTAACCTATGTACTTTTCTGTACCTTTCCAGTGACAGTGTCAACGGCTGGAAAGGTCGTTTAGTAAACTGGCGAACTCTTTAAAAACTTTGCAAAGAAGTGCAACTGGTCAAAGTCGTCTTAATCATTTGGCAATTTTATCAATTGAGAATGAGCTGGCCAAAACTGTCGACTATTTCGACGTAATTGATCAGTTTAGTCAGAAGAAAGCACGCAAGTCTTTTATTAATTAGTCTTTCTCTGCTGCCAGTGTCTGTTGCTGACACTGATTGTAATTTTAGTTTTTTGTAACTATTTTTATTTTAATCTTTGTCAGATAAATATACTTGTTGTGATCATTTTAAGGAAAACAGATTTATAAATAAAGTCTAATATGAACTAACAAAATAGTTACTGTAATTATACCCTGCATTTTGTAGTTAAATTACATTCTAAGCACAGTATTGGTAACAAATGACCATGCAATTTTAATGCAGCATGTGACTGTAAAATAGGAGGGGGGAGGGAGGGGTGCCCGTCTCTTATGCTGGGTCCAGGGCCCGTAATCGAATGTGGGGGCCGCATTATACGTGGCGACAATAGCGAGCGGCAGCGCGCGACAGCTTCAAGCGGTAAATCTCAGCCGCATGTATGGTTACAGGTCGGTCCTACGTGAGCGACATCTGCTGTGCTGCGCTCAGACGCGACAACGGGCGACGTTTGAGATTCAGACCTACTTGAATCTTGTCGCTGTCACACGCGCTACAAACTGTCGAGGCACGTCGAGAACAGTCTGCTTGTAGAGGTTATGAAGAATGTCGCAAGAATTCTGCGACCTAATAATCCCTGAAGTATATGAAACTACAACTGCAACTATAATTACTAAAATTTCCCGATCTATTATGCCGTGGTCTTATGGATCCGCCACTGAAACCCAACGTTTCGTCCCCATCTGCGGAGGACACTCTCAAGGGAGATCATGGTTCATCTGTACGTTCGATACCGATATGTCCATCATAACTTGCGAACGTCTTTTGTTCCCTTACATGGTTCCATCTGTTTGGATCATCTTCAGGATCTATGAGAGAATAAACACTACATATATAATCAGTTCAAAGAAAAATTACGTTTCTGTGATAGCAGTAAGACGTTTCACGTTAGTGGCGCATTGCATGTTCTGGCTCGCGCGCAGAAGTGTGAGGTCAGATGTTTTGGATAGACGAGCGCAATTCGTTGTTGCCGATTGTCTTTGCCCGTTGTTAATACCGTTCCCATTTTGGCAGCCACAAATGGATATCACGAAAGACTGTACAGAGGCTATAGAAATTTTAAAACACCCCAATAATTTCAATAGGATGGAGGAGGGCTAGAAACTGAATGAAATCTGGATTCCGGTGTTGAAGGACAAATGTATCAGTCTTGCACCATGGGACGACATTAACAACGGACAACGGCAATCGGCAACGACGAATGCGCGCGCCTATCCAAAATGTTTGACGTCACAAATCTGCTCGCGAGCATCCGTAAACTGAACTCCGCTGCAGTCAGTAACGATGTTGTTCAAATGTTTGTTAAGCTTAAGAGACTTAACTGCGGGATTATCAGTCCCTAAACTTACAAACTACTATTGAACTACATTATACTAAAGACGACACAAACATCTATGCTCGAGGGGGGATTCGAACCTCCGACGGGGAACGGTCTCGCGCAACAGGAACGTAGCGCCACAGTGCCCTTGGCCACTCCGCCGCGGCAGTCAGTACCGAACATGATGTATATCGGGCGTACAAAAGAGCCACGATGCCCTTGAAAATGTCGTCCGTAGATGGGGACGAAACGTTGTGTTTCATTAACAAATCCACAAGACCATGCCATAATAGCCAGGATAATTTTAGTAATATTGACATTTACGGTCGTGGAAGTTTACATTTTACAGCAACAGCAATTGTTTTTGAAACAGAAGAATATAAAATTGGACATAGGGCTATAATGAAGAATTTTGATTTGGATAAGAAGGCTCTGATGACCCCGCAGTTAAGTCCCATAAGCTTAAAAACACTTGAACATTTGATTTGAACTGTTAAAATAATAATGCTGAGAAATGTAATAGAATATGACACAGAATCCTTTGGTTGCGTTATTCTATTAAGATATCGCTCGTCATTTCATCCGCGAACGTGAAAGTGGCAGGTAGTTTCTGTAGCGATGGCGTGACTGTCACGTCAGAAACTAGGAAGGGTGTGGTCCGCAGCGGGAAACGAGCTCGGGTAGAAATAGCGGCACGTTGCCAGCAATACTTATCACCCTCAGTGGTGTTCTGGAAGCAGGAATGTCTAAGCCAATCTCTCACGATTGCATTTGTTGTCGGAAATCTGTGCTAAAAACTCTAATCTGTCAAGATATCTCGAATATAACTGAATTTTCTGAGCTAAAATACTCAATACTCCATCCATCAAAGTTGGATGTGCAGAAGGAATAGTTTGAAATTAAAAGGTCGGGTAACACGGTCGTCAAGTCTCCCTGGCAGGTAATAAAGGGGTGGATTGACGGATACGGTCTTGATTTTTGAAATTTAATCTACTTACAAATAGTTATAACTGGTATTACTTATCAGAATAACCATTGGAAGTCCTACATGTTTTTAAAGGGATTAGGCTATCCACATAATAAATATTAGCTTAATGGGTCACTAAAGCAAAACAGATCGATTTTCAGCAATGAGAGGAAGGGAGAACAATGTCGAATACAAGCATCACCTTTATTAATGAATTGCAAATGTTCATTTAAATTGTATTTAAATCATGAATAGCTAGTTACATACAATTTACATCAGTTTCTAGCAGTAATCACACACAAATTGTTGATCATATGCACCGGAACAGTCGGCATGGTACCAGTCTTCACAAAGAGTACAATACACCCACTCTACATCGTCAGAGAATTTTCGTGAACAATAAGCACATGTCATTTGTTTGTCAGTGTTGTGAACATCAGTTGGCAAACTGCTGCTTGGATACTATTCGACATTGCTGTAAGCTAGTATCCGAGATTACTCAACTACACGTGAACAAATTAACAAGCCATCTGACACATATTGTCTGCAGCATTTCTACGTTCATGGTCTATCAATGAGTGCATGTTACACGGGGCACATGTATTAATAACTAGCAACCAAAAATTCATTTTACTTACTCTTCAAAAGTTTTTTATTTGCAGAGATCTGGAGATCAGGCTTCTTGCACACAAAAGAGCACTAAGCCATAATGTCGGCCCTTGCATATATGTACCTACTTGTAGAGAACGTAATTAATGACACGCCAGGTGGCACCACTGGTTGATCATGAAACTTGCTACCTATCCAGCAGTCCACTCCCTTAATCTATCCATGAACCTGTTGAGTTGTGAAAGCTCGCGCATCATGTTTTGTGAGGATTCCCCCCCCCCCCCCCCCCCTGTTTTGGACCTTCTGCCTGTGCATGTGACTGCCTTGTTTTCCAATTTGTGGCATCTTATTTGGTTTCCGTGAATTCCTTTCTCCTAATTTTATGTAAGTCAGTCATTATTCTCCTATACAGAATGAGTTTCTGTCCTGGGTGGCCATCGTTCCTCCCACAATTTATTTTGCAGTGCATTCTGTCATTGTTCTTAGTGCCAGTAAGTTATCTAGTCCGTACTGTCGACTATGTTTCCACTTGCTATCACTGATGGTGCACTTGTCGCTGCCTGTGGGCATGCCTTATCCACAAGAGGTGCTGATAAGTGGGGCCTCCTGCAACAGACAGGCAGTTGAGTGGTGACGGCAGAGTGGGCAGTGTGCCTCAGCAGTGTGTCTGTGTGTGGCACCAGTGTCGGATTTCAAAGTGTTAGCTGATGTCTCCCTATATCAGCACTCATGTGCGAATTGTGTTTCGCATCTTTCTCAAGATGTGATGGGTTGCTAAGTTTCTGGAGGACGTCTGTGCCTTTCAGTAGCACAGTGGCGCTCTAGTCCATGCTATGTTGACTAAATAGCCATTCGCGCAACCAAGAACGTTGGAACTGATAAGTTAAGTAGGTCTATACCTTTGGTTATGCCTCGTTATATGAACTGACATCTTTAACCAAGTTTCGTTTCGGCATTGTTTAGTAGTTTCACGGCGTGCCGTTTAAGATTAACAAATTAATGTATGGGCCTCACCTGCTGCTTGTCAAATTTTAAATTTTTTATTTAGGTTTCACCCAATGAAGGATTGACCAATTTTAAATTTTTAAAGTGGACTTCACCTAATTTGAGATTTCACCTATATCTGAGGTGCCGAAATTATTTTAGAAATCACATTGTTTATTTTCATCTGTTACGTTAATTAACCAACACTACGTAAACTTTACCACAGTGTCCATTACTACATGTTTTGATGTCAGGTCAAACTAAACGCTGAATGAAGGCTCCCTAGCTCCTTCTTCCAATAATTTCTCCACGGTGGATTTCCAATACCGGAAATTACGCTAATTTGCCCTCTGGAACGACCGAAATAAAATTTCCGATATTAATGAAAAAGCTTCTGACCATAGATCTCAAAGATGACTAAATGGAATAACAAACTGGGAGGTATGTTACGTCAGTGTTCTCGTTCGTCAAAGCTAGACAACCTACGTAACAGCCTTGGTTACTGATACATACGTACACACAGCCACACCCATGCATCCACACACACACACACACACACACACACGGACACACACACACATACACATGTTAAAAAATACGCTAATTTGCCTTCTGAAATGAGGGAAAAAATTTTTCGATAATAATGAGAAATCTTCCTATAATAGATCTTAAAGATGACGAAACAGAATAAGAAACAGTTTTCTCGTTCTTGAAAGCTAGATAACGTACGTAACAGCTTTGGTAACGGATACATACATACATACTTGTTTCGAAAACTCTGGTGGAGGAATTGGAAACCCTGAATATTCCAGTAAGGTATGCGTGACGTGGACTTTTACGGAATATACCGAACATGGGGTCCATCTTGGAAATCGGCCATCTTTTTTATATGGGTAGCGAGTCGTGTGAGATATCAAATAACATAATTTTCTGATACGTTCATTCGTGTAAACATATTCGACGTAGCAATTGAGGTTCAAACGTTTCAACACATTTTGTTTGTTTGGAGGTACAGACTCGACTGTTCCCCATAAAAAAAACAGTCAATGTGTTCAGCACGCTGTTCCTCTTGATCAACGTACATTTGAAGGCGCTGAATTCAGTCATCTCGCACTCGCAGAAGTAATCCCCCAAAAATGCTGTCAAACGTTTCTTCAGTGCTTTGGTCGAGATGATGTCTATTTATTATTTTCTCTGCATATACGATTTTCGTCGAGTAGTGCCGAAGAAATACGACGTTGAGAAGGGGCTTTCTAATTAGAAGTTACGAAATACTTGCTTGACCTATCCACGCAACTTGGAGGTAGGGTCTCACGCGCCATTCAGGGCACTTTGATTAGCATGCTGTAAATTACCATTGTGTAGCCATTTAGAATCTTCAACTTCAGTACTATCTGTGGCGAAACGAAACAAACGCTTCAGACAAAACTTTTGAGTTTATCACATAATCGCATTCTGCAATAAAAAAAGAAATAAAAAATTAAAAAATAAAAGAAAAGAAAACTGGATTAGTTCTATTAAATATTTCAAAGTTGCATGCCAACCTACCCCACACAGACGCTGGGTTCGTTCGAGGGGATCAAGTATAGTTACATTGATACATTGGATGTCCCCTTCCGAGACAAGAAAATATGAATTATTGTTAAGAAATTCCAGAATTCCTTTAAATGAATTTTCATAATCTGCCTGATCAATCTTTTATACATTTACAAAGTCACTGTGACCTAATAAAGGCATAACATACAGCTCAGCGGATTATGAAAATTCATTGAAGTGATCCTGGCGTAATTGTCTGTGTTCCCTACCGGAATTTCTTAACAATAATGTATTTCAGGTGTTGATTCCCAAATTATAAAATAGTTTGTGGAATATGAATTATAAATATATTTCCGATATCTACATTTCGTCAGTTAAAATGATCACTCTGTATATGATGTACTACCATAAGAGTTTGCCGTAATAATTATTTGGAATACATTCATAATAAATTGCCGTTTCGTGCTCCTTACGAGATAATGTTGCTCACTTTATATGTTGCAGAAACCTAATGACTGTTTCTTGACTTGTGCCACGATTTGGGTTTATAAAATACGTCTATTCGATTTCTTTATCATTATTTTGACGTTATTGGCGTTAGAAGTAATCGATACAAGTGTCGGGTCTTATGCTAAGATATTCATTGCGTCGGAATTTTTGGAAGTTAGATTATCTCTATGAAGACATTCTCGAATGAAACATTTATTCAAATCTACCTCAGGCCCTCCCGATTTATGTTTTCCGGGATTACCCTGAAGCACTCCAGGCAAATGCCAGGATGATTCCTTTGAAAGGACACGGCCAATTTCCTTCCCCATCCTAACCCAAACTATCCGAGTGTAAGCTCCGTCTCTAATGACCACTCTGTAAACGTGATGTTAAACACTAATTTAAATATTTAACGCCTGACGAAGCTAAAATCCAAATCTCTCGGCAATGATCCGCTGTATGAAGTGTTAAAATTGTGGCATTCCTTCATTACTCTCTAGTTGTACACTTCGCACATCATAACATTGTATAACATATAAGTGGTCTATATATATTTTCACAGGCATTAAAAGAGAATATTTCTATATGAGGCGACACTTCAAATCATTACATATTTGATCCTATTAAATGATTTTTAGAGTGCACAACTGGTGTTTTTATATATCATGACGAAGCTGTTAGTAAATTAAAGATATATGAAGCTTGCAGTAACTGATGGATATTCATTACTCTGCGCTGGTGGTTCATAAAAATTTCGTAAATAAAAGACGCTTTGCAGTAATTCCTATTCTTAATTATGTTATTTTCTGAATAGCAATATTCTTAAATGTTACTAATGCAGATTCCCCTTTCTAGGTAGCAAGGGTTTCCTTCGTGAAAAACATTTAATTTTATATAGTTTAGTTGATTCCACATCGCATTTAGTATTAGTAATTTTAGTTTACCTCCAGCTCCAGTTAAAACATGAATTTGTATAGTGCTGCGTGAAGGAAATTCTTTTTTTCGGGCTTCTTATAGAGGAAGATCGAAACAAGCGTACGATCTGCCGCTGAATCACAAGTAAAACTTGTTCATAACGCAAAGCGCATGACAACATATTCCTGGAGAACGATTCAAATTACGTAATTTATTTTTGGTTCACTCTTTTGTGTCACTGCGTGTCTTTTGTTCAATATTACGGTCTATCTTTGTTGATCGAACGTGTCTTATTTTACGGTATGTGAAGTTTTAATTTTATTGTCTCTTTCATGATGTACTTTTTTCTGACTATAAAATTTTGGCGACATTCTCAAAGTAACGGAAACCAAAATAATTTTACTGAGTTTTAGATTCAGTATTTTTGTGAAATAAAATCTGCATCAGTTTTAAATTTTTCTTTGGTGATTTACGTAACTTAATTTCTGTAATGAATTTCCACTAGAAAAATACATTAAAGTAGAAGTTAAAACAAGACATAAATTTTCAAAATGAGTAATACTCAAACTAGAACTTAACATATTTCAGATTTCCTTGACATAGCAACGTAAAAAGCTTAAAAGTTAAAAAATTATCGTGTCAGAAAAATCAAAGAATCTGAAACTACGGAGATTTACAGACAGTCATCGGTAATTTGGTTTGCAAAGTTTACTTGTAGATTCTCGAGTACAAAAAAGGTACTTTCGAATGTAAAAAGTCTCTATTTCTCACCTTAGACAAAGTAAGTGACTAATCCAATGACGCTATATGAATGACCCAGAACAGTTGTTTTGCTAACCGCAAATATTCAGCGTGAAGACAATCGTCAGATATTTGCGTGATGTTTCCGGAGTGTTTAATTTTTCTCTTAACAACTTGCGAGCGCTATCAATTTATTGCCATTTATAACTCGTGTATTTATACCCAGCAGGAAATTAAAGCATACAACCTTAATTAAAATTTCAGCTATGATACAAATGAAAAAACCGTGCGTTCCGATGGACTGCCTTTAAAATAAACATTAACTTCTTCGTTTCCATTGGCAATTTAAAATTCTTGAATGTTCTTTTTTTCTCTTCGTTTTCCAAACATACTGCGTTATTTCAGTCAACGAGTTGAAAAATGGTGTGAATTGGGTTGCTCACAATTGATGCGTTTTTCTTGGGAGTGTGCTTATAAAGTAAAACTGTTTTCAGGTCATTCCTGTATTTTAATATTTATTTCTACGTTAAATTCCAATAGTCGTTAAACGTTTTCGTTTACAACCCAATACCTAAATGTCGCGAGGCTTCTTGTGTGCATGTGTACGAACTAAATTGGTACGTTACGGGCCACCAAACCACAGCGATGGCGTGATAGGTTTGTCTCCGGCGATCTTCGTCTATCAGGTTGCTGCCGCCTTCACTGAACACAAAGCTGTGAGACTATATATGACTGACACTAAGTGTTGGGTTGTCTGTGTGATAATAATATTTGTACAAGTGCAGTGTGCAAACTGAAATACCATAGAAAAAGTTTACTAAATGTTTTGAATTTCTTCTTTGTTATACCCACTGCGTTGTATTAGAACAGAATATAATTTTTATTTATTGCTACAAATATGTACAGCATTGAGAGATAATCGTATTGCGAATCTATTACTTTCGTAACAAATTTGATACGACAGTAGCTGATCGATACCTATCGCTCACACCTATGAGTTGTTATTACTGGACGAAAAAGGTTCCAATATTTCTTCTCTCACATTCCCTAACCAGGCAGCGGCAGTGCTACATATTCCTCTGCACATTAGGTAAGTGGCCAAATTTGCTAACCTCACGGCCGAAGGCGTCAACCTCAATCGAAATTCAGCAAATCTCAAAATGTCTAATCTTGCACTTAAGAATGGCTGAAAGTCCAAGCAACTACTACGTAATTTAATGAATAATAATATAAAGTTAAACGACGAAAATTTCATTCGAAAATTTTAACATGACTATGCTCCTTCACAAAAAAGACATACTCATTCAAATATTACTGTCTGTGTACATACACTGCTGGAACGACGAGACCATTTTATAAAACTGAGCTGACAGATAGTTCATCATTACAGAGTATATTATAGGAAATGCAGACTAAAATAAGGAATTAGGTGATATCGAGGCAACAGTCGTATAAACGCACAGCGTAACGCTCTGCCCCTCAATTGGCACGAGATCCGTCGATCTTTCTAGTGAGGACAACTGTTGTAAACATCGAATAGTACGTTGCGTCTCAGTGGACGCACATTATTCACCTTCCTCTAAAACAAATGGCGGTAACCTATCCAGTGTATCGAGCACTCTTTTAATATTTATTATTTTTACTGAGAAACAAAACTACGCATTCAGGCGTTAATCGGTAAATCAGACATCAATCGCGTTAGTTACTTGCACCAGTGATGACCGGTTTCTGCCTATTAGTGACCCATCTTCCGGTCCATGTGGCTCCGACTCTACGAAGAGGACATGCGATAGTCGTGTTTTGTAACTGCTCAAACGGGACTAGTGTACGTCTGCTACGTTGAGTCAGAGCCACATGGATCGGAAGATGGCCCACTAACAGGCCTGAAACGTTCATCATTGGTTCAAATGAATATCACTATCATTCGCTAGTAAATAATAAAAGATCGCTGACTGTCCCGAACACGTTGACAAAAAAATTTCAGAAGGTCTGAACGATGATTGACATTTTTTGATTCGGCATCTTCACGCACCTTTGTCGACTTGTTTGGATTTAGCGTGGTTATTTTTAAGGGATGACCTGATACCCTTGCTGTCACCACCTCATTACCAGCCCCCTCACCTAGGGAGGAATTGGTGTTCCCCAACTGTGTTTCAGAAGGAACAGTAATCATTTTACAAGCTGGAAGTGAATACGAATTTTAAGAAAAAATGTTATATAACATGGAAATTTTTATTGAGTACATCTGTGTACTATGTAATCCAAACAAACTTAAAATGCAAATGAACACATTCTTCCTGCGGTTCTTGGTAAAACATCATATGAAATTAAAAACAAAATTTTATGTATTATGTTCTACAAGTTCTAGCGGTTTAGGCTTGCTTACTTTAAATATCTCAAGATGGCATTCGAGGCGGTAAACCGGTTAACTAAAAAAAGAACTTGTAGAACATAAACACAAATTTCTTTTAATTTTATATAATGATTTTTAATTTAAGGTAAACCTACATTTCTAGCTTTTGTAGATTTGGAGAAACCTTTTGACAATGTTGATTGAAATACGCTAATTCTAAAGGCAGCAGGAGTAAAATACAGGGAATGGAAGGTGATTTACAACTTCTACAGAAACCTGACAGTAGTTACTAAAGTCGAAGGGCATGAAATAGAAGCATTTGTTGAGAACGAAGTGAGGGTTGTAGCCTTTCTCAAATGTTATTCGATTTGTACATTGAGCAAGCTGTGAAGGAAAGCAAAGATAAATATGGAGAAGGAATTAATGTTCAGAGTGAAGAAATAAAATCCCAGTGAATTGCCGAAGACATTCCAATTCTGTTAGAAACAACTAAGGACGTGGAAGAGCAGTGGAATGGAATTGATATTGTCTTTAAAGCAGGATATAAGATGAACATTAACAAAAGCAAAACAAGGGTAATGGAATGCAGTCTAAGCAAATAAGGCGATGCTTAAGGAATTATATTGGAGAACGAAATAATGTAGGTGGTAGATAAGTTTTGTTACTTGGGCAGTAAAATATCATTTGATGCTCATAGTCATAAAATGTAGTACGGCAATGGGAAGAAAAGCATTTTAGAAAATGAAAACTTTCTAACATCAAATATTAATGTACGTGGAACTTCCTGGGAGATTAAAATTGTGTGCCGGAACCGGGACTCGAATCTGGGACCTTTGCCTTTCGCGGGCAAGCGCACTACCGACTGTTCTATCCCGACACGACTCACGATGCCGCCTCATAACTCTACTTCCGCCAGTACCTCGCCTCCTACTTTCCAAACTTCACAGAAGCTCTCCTGCGAACCATGCAAGACTAGCACTCCTGGAAGAAAGGATATGGTGGAGACATGGCTTAGCCACAGCCTAAGGGATGTTTCCAGAATGTTTACAGGCTGTGGCTAAGCCATGTCTCCACCATATCCTTTCTTCCAGGAGTGCTTGTCTTGCATGGTTCGCAGGAGAGCTTCTGTGAAGTTTGGAAAGTAGGAGGCGAGGTACTGGCGGAAGTAGAGTTGTGAGGCGGCATCGTGAGTCGTGTCGGGATAGCACAGTCGGTAGTGTGCTTGCCCGCGAAAGGCAAAGGTCCCAGGTTCGAGTCCCGGTTCCGGCACACAATTTTAATCTGCCAGGAAGTTTCATATCAGCGCACACTCCGCTGCAGAGTGAAAGTTTCATTCTGGATTAATGTACGTGTTAGGAAGTCTTTTCTGAAGACATATGTGAGGAATTTTCACTTGTACAGTAGTGGAACTTGGACGATAAATATTTCAGACAAGAAAAGGATAGTGGCTTTTGAAATGTGGTGCTACAGAAGAAAGCTGAAAATTAGGAGGATGCACTGAACAAAATGGGAGAGAAAAGGAATTTCTGGTATACCTTGACTAAAAAAAGGGATCGATTGGTAGGACACATTCTTAAAAATCAAGGACTCATTGGAGGAAGTGTAAAAACCGCAGAGGGAGACTAATATACGAATACAGTAAGCAGATTCAAATGGTTGTGGGTTGCAGTTCTTATGAGGAGATGAAGAGGCTTGTTCATGATAGAGTAAGGTTGAGAGCTACATCAAACCCGTCTTTGGACTGACGACCACCAAACAACAATGATTTTCTACCAAGCACCGACGGAAGTGAAAATTCCCGGATTTACCTTTTCTTTCAATTTTTTGGCTGTAGCCCAGTACTAAAATATTTTTGTATTCATGACATTTTTATTGCAATTCATCCACCTCTTCTAATAAATACTATTCCTCCTGAACAGCTTGTGTAATGTTCTTTATGTTGAAGAGTGCCAAAGATTTTTAATCATTTGTGAATCGTGTAACTGAGGCGGAACTCACGTATTTTAGTGTCCTAAGCAAATCTAGTAACCCTTGTATTATTAGTTAATATATATTGTCAATATCACGTAGTAACAATCATGAATGCAATGTGTTTGAGCTGCAGTAGGTTTGTTCGTTTTGGGTTTCAATGCAGCTGTTGTAACAAGTGGTTTCATTGGGGGGGATGTAGCGGTGTGGGAAAGAGGGAAGCAAATGAGTCTCTTCCTTTGTTTTGCAAAGTGTGTTCAAGGGACAGAAAAATAGCTGAACAGGAAGGGAAGATTAGGGCCCTTCAGGCTGAACTGGATAGTGCTAGGTAGGAACTTACGAGGTTAAGGGGGGAGAAGGGTGAGCATGGGTGGGAAGTGGTAGCAGGGAACAGGGGCCACAGAGAGAGTATAGTTCCTGACAGCTTCACAATTGGCACAACCAATAGATTTGCCTTGCTACCACAGTCAAGTGAGGAAGAGGCTCCTTTAGAAGTAGGTGCAGTTAGGAAGCAACAGACTTTCACAAGGAAACCAACGGTTTCAAAAAAAGTAGATAGTAGGAGGAAAGTTCTGTTGTTAGGAAGTAGTCATGGAAGAGGTGTGGGCCAGATTTTACAGGAAAAACTAGGTGACAGGTACCAGGTCACAAACATTTTCAAGCCCAGTGCAGGTCTAAGCCAGGTGGTAGAGGATATAGGTTCCTTGTGTAAGGGTTTCACAAAACAGGATCATGTTGTTATAGTGGGTGGGGTGGGAAACAGCATTGATAGGGATCAGGGCTACAATATTGAGTGTGACCTGGTTAAAATAGCTTCTGCAACGACTCAGACAAATGTTGGACTGTTGCCTGCTTTCATGCGGTACGATCAACCCCAATTGAACCGCTCCGTCAGGAGAGTCAATATGGAGATTGATCAACTGCTTAGGGCGGACACTCTGTCGGACATCGGTTTGGTTCCTGTGGATGCTATTGATAGGTGGGATTTCACTAGACATGGCCTACATCTCAATAGGAAAGGGAAGGGGAAACTAGCTGGGTTGATAGCAAAGTCCTTAAGGGGGGACACTGCAATTCATGAAGGTACTTCTTTTTTAGGCTAAGATCAGTATCCAGTGAGAAGCTCAGGCAGGCAGGTGCTAAAAATGTTGAAAAATCAAATATTTATCAGAGAAGTAAAGTAAAAAATAATGTTAGCATTTTTCACCAGAATATTGGGGGACTAAAGAATAAAATAGATGAGCTTTTAGTTTGTTTAGATGCTATAGAAACTGATAATGTAATAGATATACTATGCCTGTCTGAGCATCACATTGTCACCGGTATGGAAAATGTGAATGTCAGTGGATATAAATTAGTCTCAAATGTAAGTAGAGATAATAAGATAAGAGGAGGAGTTGCCATATATGCCAAAAGCTATCACAGTGTAAAAAATTTAGAAACAAAAAAGTTTTGTGTAGAGCAGCATATTGAAGCATGTGCCTGCCAGCTTAAACTTAATGATGATTATCTTATAATTGTAACAGTATATAGGTCCCCTTCAGGGAACTTTCAGTTATTTCTGGAAAACTTGGATGCCTTGTTGTGCTATCTGTCAGATAGGGGGAAGCAAATTATTATTTGTGGTGATTTCAATGTAGATTCACTGAAAGAGTGTAATAGGAAGAAAGACCTGGAAGTCTTACTTGGCTCATTCAATCTGACATCCGTTATTGATTTTCCTACTCGGGTAGTAAAGGACAGCAGTACATTGATAGATAACTTTTTTATAGACCAAGATAAGTTTAACAACATAAATGCTTGTCCCATTGAGAATGGTCTTTCGGATCATGGTGCACAGCTAGTATCGGTATATGAAATAGCTCCGTTCAGTAATTCGAAACTGTCCACCAGAATAGTGCGCTCGATTAATGACTTAACAACTAAAAATTTCAGAGAAAGTCTACAGCAGTTAGACTGGGATGAGGTTTACAAGGAACCTGATGTTAATTTAAAATATAATTTATTTCACGATACATTTGTAAGGGTAGTTGATAACTGTTTCCCCAAGAAATTAGTAAAATTTAATTCTAAGAAACCATGCAAAAAACCATGGCTTACTAAAGGTATAAAAATATCGTGTAACCGAAAAAGGGAACTATATCTGTCCGCAAGAAAGAGTATTAACCCAGAAACAATAAAATATTATAAAAGCTACTGTGCTACATTAAGAAAAGTTATTAAAAAATCAAGAAGCATGTGCATCATGTCTGAGATTAGCTCCTCTGATAATAAAATTAAAACAATTTGGAATATTATTAAAAGGGAGACAGGGCAACCAAGAGCAGAGGAAGAGGGTATTACCATCAAAACAAATGAAAACTTTATCAACAAAAAGTCAGAAGTTGAAAACATTTTTAATGATTACTTTTTAAATGTTGTGGAGAAAATAGGATCTAAATGTTCATTAGAAGGAGCAAGGCAATTAATGGAAGAGGCCATACCCACACAATTTGATACAATTGAAATTCCACCCACCTCACCTTCAGAAATTAGGAAAATAATAAACTCTCTCAAGAGTAAACGGTCATATGGAATTGATGGCATTTCCAGCAGGGTATTAAAAACTTGTTCCCAGGAGATAAGTAGGATTCTCAGTCATATTTGTAATAGCTCATTAAAGCAGGGTATTTTCCCAGATAGACTGAAATATGCTATCGTTAAACCTTTGCATAAAAAAGGGGATACATACGATGTCAACAACTACCGGCCCATCTCACTTCTGACAGCTTTATCAAAGATTTTTGAAAAAGTTATGTATTCTCGAATTGCTTCACATATTAGTATAAATAAAGTTCTAACAAAATGTCAGTTTGGTTTTCAAAAAAGCTTTTCAACTGAAAATGCTATATACACCTTCACTGATGAAATATTAAATGCTTTGAATAACCGGACATCACCAGTAGGGATTTTTTGTGATCTTTCAAAGGCGTTTGATTGTGTAAATCATGGGATTCTTCTAGATAAGCTTAAGTATTGTGGTATGAGTGGGACAGTGCACAAATGGTTTAAATCATACTTAACTGGAAGAGTGCAGAAAGTTGAAATAAGCAGTTCACATGATGTAGATGACACAATTAATTCTTCTAACTGGGGAGTTATTAAAAATGGGGTCCCACAAGGTTCGGTCTTGGGTCCTTTGCTGTTCTTAATATATATTAATGACTTGCCATTCTACATACATGAAGATGCTAAGCTAGTACTTTTTTCTGATGATACAAGTATAGCTATCACACCTGACAAACAGGAATTAACTGATGAAATTGTAAATGATATCTTCCAGAAAGTCATTAAGTGGTTCTCTACAAATGGACTCTCATTAAACTTTGATAAAACCCAGTATATACAGTTTCATACAGTAAATGGCATGACACCATTAATAAATTTAGACTTTGAACATAAATCTGTAGCTAAGGTAGAATATTCAAAATTTTTAGGTGTTTGCATTGACGAGGGACTGAATTGGAAGAAACATATTGAAGATCTCCTGAAACGTCTGAGTTCAGCTACTTATGCTATCAGAGTCATTGCAAAATTTGGTGATATAAATCTCAGTAAATTAGCTTACTACGCCTATTTTCATTCACTGATTTTGTATGGGATCATATTCTGGGGCAATTCAACATTGAGTAAAAAAGTATTCATTGCACAAAAGCGTGTAATCAGAATAATTGCTGGAGCCCACCCAAGAGCATCCTGCAGACATTTATTTAGGGATCTAGGGATACTCACTGTAGCTTCACAATATATATATTCACTCATGAAATTTGTTATTAACAATCCGACTCAATTCAAAAGTAATAGCAGTGTGCATAGCTACGACACTAGGAGAAAGGATGATATTCACTATTCAAGGTTAAATCTATCTTTGGCTCAAAAAGGGGTGAATTATGCTGCCACAAAAGTCTTTGGTCACTTACCAAGTAGCATCAAAAGTCTGACAGATAGCCAACTAGTATTTAAAAAGAAATTAAAGGAATTTCTGAATGGCAACTCCTTCTACAATGTAGATGAATTTTTAGATAAAACATAAAAAATATATATTAAAAAAAATTACAAAAAAAAAATTCTTAAAATATAGATTGTCAAGTATAGACATAATTTACTAAACTGACAGGTTCCACATCATTACGAAATGTCGTATACATGATCTAAGGAACAAGTATTAATCTAATCTAATCTAATCTAATCTAGAACTTGGGTTCCAGCTATTCTCCTAGTGGGGTATGGAAAACCGCCTAAAAACCATACCTAGGCTGTCCAGCTGCCATTCCATGTCATCAGTTCACCGCGCGGATTCGAACCGTGGCCGACGTATGTCCCCAATGCCTTAAATGTTCGGCCGACAGGGTAGTTAATTTGTAGACGATTTCTTCATTTCGAAAGACGGCTCAGAGTCGTGGGCTGCACAAGTTTTTAATCAGGACCGTCAAAAATCTTCAGATGTCCGTAATCCTAAGGGACCAAACTGCTGAGGTCATCCGTCGCTAGACTTAGAAACTACTTAAACTAACTTACGCTAAGGACAACATACACACCAATTCCCGAGGGAGGACTCTAAATCTCGGCGGAAGCGGCCATGCTATACGTGACATGTCGCCTCAGATCGCGTGGCGATGATGCGTGTTCTATTTACCTGTGGCTTTAGAAAGGTGATACACTACTGTGTCACACAGTGGTTGCGCCAATGCACTTATGAGCTTACATCACTTACCGCACCCCAGGTAATATTAGTTACCTGTTACGACTACCCTCCGCCACGCACCTTTGGGTGGATTGCGGAGTATTTACGCAGATGTAGACGTTAAAAGCTTCCGTAACGAGAGAGGAGGGAAGGGGGTTGATGGAGACCATACCATCACTACCGCTAGCGGTGTCCCTTGCGTTGATTTTCAGAAATGAAAACATTGTATATGATATCTCTATCGTAGGGTCTAACGCAAACCAGTATTTTAACTGAAGACCTCAACAACTACAGGATGATGATTCTGTCTTCAAAAGGATACTACTGTCTATTGGTGATTCTATAATTCGTATATTATGGCTTAATACGAGGATGTGGATAAGATGTTCGAGTTTACATTTCATTAACGAATGGTCGCGCAGGAGTGGTCTAATGCATCTTGATAAGGACTGGGAGGCCACTCCCGCTAGAGGTTCGAGTCCTTCCTCGGACTGTAAGTTAATTTAAGTAGTTTGTGAGTCCAGGGACCGTTGACAATTGCAGTTTGGTGCAATATGTCTATGAACATTTGAACTGAAAATTTAACGAATTGTAAGTAGGAAATCAATTGTCTATACAGGTATCTTGAAAACACAGCCAATAGTCACTTTTGATATAGAATGTTTTTATTTTTCCATTGCCGGTTTCTAAATGCCTAGAAAATCATCATCAATTGCTATTCTCCTTGCAGCTGTGGTGATTATTCTAAATTTTTCGTCACATAAGTCTCAATATGTTACATGACGGTATTTAATAAATACGCATGTGCTTCAATACTGCCCAAGCGTAAATAAATATATTACGCATATACAGGCGAAGGCATCAACTAGCGTGGGACTATTCTGCCATCGACAGATCACTGTAGAATGCGGTACTCTGGGCTGCCGTGTAGTGATGGATGTACCGTCAGGCGTGACCAGCTCCTGGCTGGGTGACCGTCCGAGAACACACCACGCTGTTGGCATTTTTCCCCTTTGGTTTCACGCAGGACGGCATAGGAGGGATGATTGTAGAAGTCTTCGATCAGCAGTCCTTGTGCATTTTCTTACATTAAATTCTAAATTTCTACGCAGCGTCTCGTGAAGTGAGGATGGGTTGATGTAGTTACGTCCGCTTCGCAACGATTCAGGAATGGCACAAAATAAATCATCCGGATAAGGCAAGAGTACTACCGGTACACCAAGTACTAGATGACCACTGTCGATATCGCCTCAAATCAAAAGCGTCAATATGGAACGACAGAACACTTGCCCAAGGAAATACCTATGATTGCCACAAATCCTGGAAACTAACAACAGTGATTAACCAACAGAACATAGAGGACCCCAGCCAACAACTCCCAGGAATGGAACTTCCCCTTAGGATCTGGTATCAGCTTAATCGTGTGAGAACTGGACATGCAAGAACTAAATCCATGCTGTACAATGAAAACCAAAATGCAAAATGCAAATGTTTGTATAGCTTATGGGACTCAACTACGGGGTCATCAGTCCCTAAACTTACAAACTACTTATCAACTAGCCTATCCTAAGGACGGCACAAATATCCATGCTCGATGAGGGATTCGAACCCCCGACCGTAGTGGCCGTGCAGACCGTGACTGGAGCGCCTCAGTCCCCTCGGCCACCGTGGCCGGCACAATGAAAACCCAACGTGAGACCGTGAAAATGACGAACAAACATTACAACACACAGTGCAAGATTGCCCACTGCAAAGATTCTGTGGTGACTGGAGAGACTGTATGGAGGCCATCCCTGCTGCTATTGAGTGGCTGTCGCGTTTGGACATAACTTTTTAGTGAATTGTAGCTGTCATTCTATTTCAGCTTTGCCCACACTTAATAATAACTGATGTTTGTTTTGTCCATATTATTATGTATATGTATACGTGTGTTTCTATTTATATCTTTTCTTATGTACATTTATGATGTCAATACCGCACTTGCATTTGTAAAGCCATACGATAAATCAAATAATAAATAAACTATTACGAACAACTTAAACTGGAAAGAACACTCACAAAATATTGTAGCGAAAGAGTGCTAAGGGTTGCGTTTCGTTTGTAGTACAGTTAGATCTGAGTATTGCTGCGCATTGTGCCATCCTCCCCAAGTGGGACTGAAGGAGGATATAGAGAATGTTCGGAGAAGGGCAGTTTGTTTTCTATTATGGAGAGAGACTGTCACAGAAACGATGCAAGATTTGGGGTGAAAATCGCTTAAAGAAAGGCGTTATGCGTTGCGGCGGGATTTATTTGTGAAATTTCCATTACAAACATTCTCTTGCGAATGCGAAAATATTTTGTAAGCACCCACCTACGTAGGGACACAAAAGATCAAATGTTTGTAGAGCTTATGGGACTTAGCTACGGGGACATCAGTCCCTAAACTTACAAACTACTTATACTAGCTTATACTTAAGACGGCACAAACATCCATGCCCGAGGGGGGATTCGCACACCGTAGCATAGCGCCTCGATGCGCTCGGCCGCTCCGGCGCGGCCATAGGGAGACATGATCACCTTAATAAAATAAGAAAAATCAGATCGAAAACGGAAAGATTTGGGTGTTCCTTTTTCCGGCGCAATGTTAGAGAATGGAACGGTGTGTGAGGATACAGGGTTTTAGGCGTAACCTCTTTGGTACGTTTTGGTCGAACGATAGTTATCGTTGGCGCTCAAATCCCCAAACAACCGCAAGCGCTTCGCGTTCTGTCGCAGTGTATTTCCTTTCCCATGATGTCAACAAACTATCGCTGCACGCCAACGATAACTATCGTTCGACCAAAACGTACCAAAGAGGTTACTAACCTAAGACCCTGTATCCTCACAGGTGGAGAATATAAAATATGTTCCATGAACCCTCCGCCACCGGGAGTATTTATGTAGATGTAGATGAAGGGATGGCCACATACCCCTACAGCTTATTACACCCGTGACTGAATACACAGCCCTATGTAAACTGAAGACGAAACAGTATTGTATGTTGCCGCTTTTGATGCTATAACCTCTACTATATACCTCAGCATAGACTTTTTGTGGTATAGTAGCTCATATTACTGCCACATATTGCCAGAGTTGATATGGTGTAACAGCGGGTCGTTCAACTAGGGCTAGTCGTTGCGCAAGAATAGTACCAACGTTTTCCATAGTTAAGAGGTCGTTATGGTAGGCCAAGGCACACTGCAATCGGACGGACAATTAAGGCGGCTTGAATATTGCGTATAGAAGTCATTATCCTGAAGCAATGCGGCCGTCGCCAAGCTGCGAAAGTATGGGACGTGTCCGAACAAGAGACAACTCACCAGTATATATATATATGTTCTAACAACTTACGGGTAAGTTGCCGGATGACGTCGACGGCCAACGCCGATATTAAGACACGAGCGCCCCCTGACAATCTCAAGGCACAACTGTGCTCAAGGAAGTAATGTGCGAATTTAATACCTCGGTTTGTAAAGGGTAAACAAGGAAGACACAGTACAAATAACTACGGAGCTAACACAACCAAAGATAAACAAACATAAAAAATATCGATAGTAACTATTAATCAACAGTTGAGGCAGCATTAATTCTGTCCCTCCGTTTTTTGACGAGCCAAAGGGTTTACCAAAGGGTAAACAAGGAAGACACAGTACAAATAACTACGGAGCTAACACAACCAAAGATAAACAAACATAAAAAATATCGATAGTAACTATTAATCAACAGTTGAGGCAGCATTAATTCTGTCCCTCCGTTTTTTGACGAGCCACGATGCCAGAGTCCAAGTAGAATTTGAACAAAAACCACCATATCTGTTTGTAAGGTCGCTTGCTAGTTTAATTTCAACACTATCCCAGTAGGTGGAAGTTCATGCCAGAATCTCCGTGTTGTTGTATTCCATAGGACGACCGCAGTGTTCTGCAACAGCGGATTTGTTTGACTGTTGTAAGCGTGTGTGACGTTTGTGTTCAATACATCGATCTTCGACGTTCCTGTCTGACCAATATATGATATGCCACAACTACACCAGCCTTACGCAAACTAGCAAGTGACCTTATAAAAAGAGATGGGGACATTTTTTAAAATTCTGATTGGAGTCCGGCACTCTCTCCCCAAAAACAGATGGTCAGAATTAATGCTTCCTCATTTGTCGATTAATAGGCACTATCGATATTTTTTATGTTTGGTCAGTTTTGGTTGTGTTGACTCTGTACTGACTTGTACTGTGTGTGTGTTATTTCCTTGTTTACCCTTTGCAAACCGAGGTATTAAATACGCTCGCACATTGCTTCCTGAAGTGCAGTTGTGCCTAGAGAATGGTGGGGTGTCCTCCTGCCGAAATATCGGCGGTCGTCGACGACGTCGCCCAGCAGCATACCTGTAAGTTGTTTGAACATTCATTACGCCGGAAAAAGTTAAGGTGTGACATATATATGTCTGTCTGCGCGAAGATGTCGGCAGGGCTCATTTCTTCACCGCGGAAGCGAAATAACTATTCGACATCATGCGGAAATCCGGTTGACGAGCCTAGTGGACTATGACCGATGTATTTGCAATTGTATGATTTAAGGAACACATATGAAAATTTGTACTGGACTGGGACTTCAACCCGAATTCCCCGGATTTCACGAGCGGCCGCCTTTACCATTGCGCTATCCGCGCACACCTTCCGAATCGACCCAAACTTCCGTATGCCGCACACTGCCTACTGCTCACGAGCGCTGCTACTGTTCATACAGTACGTCCCCACCAGAACACCGACACTGCACATCCTATTGACTGGCTTAGCGTGAGAATTTGTGGTGGACGAGAGGCGAGTGCCCGGCAGACAAGTGGTTAAGGAACACAAAAGCGAGGGTTCCAGGTTTGAATAACGGTCCGGCAGATATTTTCACCCATCGCCAATGAATTACTTCATTATCCTTTCCCTATTCCTTCTCCCTACCTAATGTTTGTTAAAGTCCCTTTAAGAAAGACCGTTCTTCGTAGAACACTATTGCCAGAAATCATAGGTTTCAAATACAGGGTGCACATAAAGTTCGGACACACGTTCAATTATTTATTGCACAAGAACCAAACATTGTACAGATATCATACGTATGTCATTTTGAAAAGTAATCCTGAAAGTGGCCTTTTTTTCTTGTTTGCCCCCTCATGTATACCACCACAACGTAGTTTGGTAATTTTGTAATTGTCTGCACTAGTCGCAAACATGGCTAGTTCAGGTGCGAAGCGAGCTTTCTGTGTGTTGAACTTCTACAAAAAAAAAGTGTGCTACAGCTGTTCAGCGAATGTTTAGATCAAAGTACGGTAAGAAGTCACCAACAAAATGTTTAAATATTTATAAAGTTATGGGACCTAACTGCAGTGGTCATCGGTTCATAAACTTACAAACTACTAAAGCTTATCCCAAGAACAACACACACACCCACGTCCGAAAGAGGGCTCGAACATCCGACTGTGAACAGCAGCAAGGGGCCATTGTACGCACGTGTATTCCGCATCTGCTCACCAACAAGGAAGGCCATTTACCATTGGCCGGCCGCGGTGGCCGAGGGGACTGAGGCGCTTCAGTCAGGGTCTGCACGGCCACTACGGTCGGGGGTTCGAATCCGCCCTCGGGCATGGATATTTGTGCCGTCCTAGTGCGTAAGTAATTCATAAGTAGTTTGTAAGTTTAGGGACTGATGACCCCGTAGTTGAGTCCCATAAGATTTACAAACATTTGAACATTTTTTCACCACTGGCACCACAAATTCGTTACGACGGGTTTCTTGTGCCCGGCAAAGGAAACCGGACGTCCCATTGTGAGTGAAGTGAATGTGGAGCGCGAACGAGAGACTTTAATCCTATTAGCATATCGAACGTCTGCTTAAAAGCAAACCTTTCAGATTTTCTCTTCAAAATGCAATGCACAAGAAAAAAAAAAAAAAAAAAAAAAAAAAAAAAAAAAAAAAAAAAAAAGAGGCAGAGACTGCACAGAGAAACATTAAGTGTCTACTACTTGAGGTACGGTTCTCTGTGAGGTACTTCCAACCCAAAAGAGGCCTGCTGTACTTTCTGACGGCTCATGGGCCTTGTTGGTGCATGAACGCCGGCCGCGGTGGCCGTGGGGATTGAGGCGCTCTAGTCACGGTCCGCACGGCCACTACGGTCGGGGGTTCGAATCCCCCCTCGGGCATGGATATTTGTGCCGTCCTTAGTTGTAAGTAGTTCATAAGTAGTTTGTAGGTTTAGGGACTGATGACCCCGTAGTTAAGTCCCATAGACTCTACAATTTGAACATTTTTTTTTTTTTTTTTTTTTTTTTTTTTTTGGTGCATGAACGGTAGCAAGCCGGGTTGAAGAATGCTTCCAGTGTACCGTGCACTTTACAGTGTTCCCTCAACCTTCGCCAGAGGAGGACAGCTAGTGTAGGATATGGCTCCCCACAAAATGATGCAAGATCATGAGCGGCGTTTGGGCATCTTCCGCTGACACCCCATCATAGTTCAGCCCCCCCCCCCTCCAGTGATGTCGCGAAAGGGGGTTATGGAATGACAAATGTAGACGTGTAATGATGACAGTCGCTTCTGCCTCGGTGGCGATAATAGTCGTACGCGTGTGTAGCGTTGTGCAGGGGAGATAGAAAATCTTAAGTGTGCACGACAGGGGCACACTAGGCCGACACGCGGCATTATTGTTTGGAGAGCAATACTCTACACTGGCCGTTTCCTGCTTGTAGTCGTCGAGGGATCACTGAAAATCTCGTGGTTCACTCAAACTCTCATTCAATCCGGCTTGCTGCCGTTCCTGCACCAACAAGACGATAAGCTTTCCCAACAGGGTAATGTAGGTCCACGTGTATCCAGAACCACCCAACATGGTTTCAAGATGTACGTTAACTAACCTGGCCAGCACGATCCCGACATCTCCGTTGCGCATGTTTGGGACTGGATAGAACGTCCTGTAAAGCGGTGTATAGAACAAGCATGAAATATGGCCTAATTGAGGTGGAAATTACATGTCAGGCAATTTCGCGAGACTACGTTTGGCACCTCTACGATCGTCTCCATGGGAGAATTGCAGCTTGAATTGCTGCAATAGGAGGCTATAAACGGTACTAGCGTGGACATTGCGCACTCTCTGGTAACTGTGTGATCGTATGTTGTATACATCCCCTAGGAAGTTACAATAAAATTTGCCACTGCTGGGTTGATGAATTCATTCTGTTCGTTTTTCATTTTCCGGAAGTGTAGATTGTAAAAGACCTGCACTGTGTAATTTGTAGAATAAAACGATCCTTTGTAATATTAAGATATTGGGTTTTATTGAAGAAAAGTCTTACGTTCCGACGAGCTGACTTACCCGAAAAAGCGCTTATCGCGACTTTGTGGAGGACCCGGGTTCGATTCTCGGTATTGCCAAGAATTTTTTTTCTTCTTTGGAGGTCTGGAACGGTGTGCAGTGAAACCAGCTCAGGAGCTACTTCACCGATGAATAGCGGCTCCAAGGCAACAAGCATGACGGCGAGCGGGAGAGCGGTGTGCTTGAGTACATGCTCCTCCATACCGCACCCGACTACGCCATCACCACAGGATGTTTCCTTTTGCCGAATTTATTGCTTCGCGCAGTCATTTCAACTTACCCTTACTGTAATTAATTTTTCCTGAATCAGAACTCGTCTTACTGTGATTTGTTCGCCCATATTCAGAAGAGGTTCAGTACATGATGTATTAAAAGGAAGGAAGGAAGAAAGGAAGAAAGGACGCTTTAGCGTCCCACCTGCAGCGTGGTCACTAGAGACGCTCATGCTCGGATTTTTGGGTAAGGATGGGGAAGGAAATCGACCGTGTCCCTCGATTGATTTAGGGAAATCACGGTATACTTAAATCACGATAGCAGAAGGCTTTTAATCAAATTGCGTAGTTATGGTGTATCACCCCAAATTTGCGATTGGATAGGGGATTTCCTGTCAGAGAGGACACAGTTCGTAGTAATGCATGGTATGGCATCGACTAAAACAGAGGTAATTCGGGCGTTCCACGGGGTAGTGTTATTGGTCCCCTGCTGTTCCTTATTTACATAAACGATTTAGGGGAAAATCTAAGTAGCTCTCTTAGATTGTTTGCAGATGACGCCGTCATTTACCGTCTAGTAAAATCATCTGAAGATCAAAACTAACTGCAGAACGATCTGAATGAGATATCACTATGGTGTGAAAATTGGCAATTGACTCTAAATAATGAGAAGTGTGAAGTCGTCCACATGAGTAAGAAAAGAAATCCGTTAAACTTTGTTTACAAGATAAATCAATCGAATGTGAAGGCAGTAAACTCCCCTAAATACCTAGGAATTACTTTTACATCAGACTTAAACTGGAAAGAACACGTAGATAATGTCGTGGGAAAGGCGAACCAGAGACTGTGTTTTATTGGCAGAACCCTTAAAAGATGCAACAGAATTACTAAAGTGACTGCATACAGTACGCTTGTCCGTCCTCACTTGGAGTATTGCTGCCCAGTTTGGGATCCTTATCAGATGTGTTTGACGGCGGACATCGAAAGAGTCCAAAGAAGGTCAACTCGTTTTGTATTGTCACGATACAGAGGAGAGCGTCACGGAAATGATACAGGACCTGGGATGTGACTCGTTACAACAACGGCGGTTATCACTAAGGCGTTATCTACTTACGGAACTCCAATCACCAACATTCTCCTCCGAATGCGAAAATATATTGTTGACTCCCATTGACATAGGTAAAAATGATCATCAATAAAATACGAGAAATCAGAGCTCGAACGGAGAGATTCAGGTGTTCTTTCTTCCCGCGCACTATTCGAGAATGGAATGGGAGATAAAGAGTATAACGGTGGTTTGATAAACCCTCTGCCAGGCACTTAAATGTGATTTGCAGAGCATCCCATGTAGATGTAGATGTGAAGGTGGATTTGAACAACCGTCGTCCCGAATGTGAGTCCAGTGTGTCACCATTGCGGTTAGAAAGGAAGGTAGAATAGTGAGTATCGTCCCGTCGACAGCTTGGTCATTAGAGACCAACACAAGCAAGCGATTGTTTTTTATAATGATTACGGTGGAAGGGGGGAAAGTCTGTAGAACTGCAGATAGTGATGCTTCCAGACAACTACACCACGAAAGATAGGGACCGTCGCGACCACGGCGGCACCGACAGCTGGCAATAATACTTCCTAGAGTCCTGTCAGACGTCGAGCGTTAGCAACGCCTCAAACCTGATTGGTCAGAACGTAGTTCAGCAGACAGTGTGCTTCGATCCAGTATGTTCGTCCACTCAGGACAGAATGTTAATCGAGTTTGGGCAGATTGCTTGCAGACATGAGAATGTACTTCGATTCAGGACAGATATCGTCAGATATTGCGACTCACTGCTCACTTTGATATAGCGCATCGAAGTGCCTCAACACTTATTTACATAAGGCAACTTAGAAATTATCGCGGACTGTAATATAACTGAGGTATTCACATAGATGTCTCGACTTTATCAGTCTGAAATGATAGTACTTCTTCAACGGGCCGAATATTCTCTATTTGTAATAAATTACGTACATTGCTAACATTATGAAATCTTTTCCTTAAAGTGTACCTACGTCGCCCTACCAGTAATACTGTAGCACCAATATCTTGGGCTACCTGCTGAAGGAAGGCAGATGCACATGACAGATAGTCCAGCCCTGTGACAAAGGGAGAGTGCCCTAATAAAATTAATTCCGTTACGTAAAATTACGATTAGAATGATATCGGTCGCTAGCTGATCGGCCCAGTACTTTACAAGTAGCATAATTTAATTGCCAATTTAATTACATAAAGTGAATTTTCTCAACAAGTAAGAACCTCCACAGGCTTGGCTGACACCTTGACTCCCTACTGGCTTAGGATTTATAATTTTGTCATGTCCCGTTTAATTAATACGGAAATGAAGCAATATGGCGTACTTTTGAAAGCCCCGTTTGGCCGTTAGTTTAAATTCGCTTCTTACTCACCAACGACGGGGGACACACACCTTCGCGCCGTTTGGCGGAAGAACCGCAATTCCAGGTGTCCCAACCACCCAGGGCGCCAACCCTTGCCGCGCGGGCCGAGGGAAGGGCGCATAAGGCGCGTTGTCAGGTTGGCTGCGGAGCCCCTCCTCTCCTAGGCGGAGCAATACCGTGTCCTGGAGTGACGGACATAAAACTGGCGGGAGATGTTCCCGACGCCGAGTGCTACGCCAGTGCTAGTTGAGCCAATAGTCGTCTGCTATTTTTATCGGTTATGTTTCCGCCGGGACGAGAAAACGTGGTCGCCATGCAACGGGCGAAAGTGTACGCGAGGTTACCGTTAGGACTGTAGCCGTTACCCCTGCCTGGGCTGTTTCCGTTAACTCTCAAAGATACGTAATGTTTCTCAGCGCACTCTCTGCTAGGGGTTGGACTATTCGAGTTTGAATCAGTTTACTGAATTGACTTTCATAGTGTCTCGGTCTTGCAGCGAGACTTATTATTAGTAATTCATGTGTAACAGGCTACCTCACATTATTCTTGCTCAAAAGAACAATACAGTTATACCGAGTAAACCTGTTTGCTGTAACTCCTCCACTGCTGTCCTATTAGTAAGGTTCAATAGCACTGAAACCCTGCTAGAAGAGACGGAGTTCGATGCCAGCCACGGTCAGGCAGCAGCAAAAGTACAGGTGAGGTGCATGATCGCCACTTTTCCAGGAGGAGGAACTAGCAAGCAGTCAATTTCAAGGTTCGAACGTACCCACCAAACAACCTAAAGGGCTACAACACCAGTACAGCAAAATCGACCGTTTCCCTTCAAAAGAAACATCCCATCATTTTCCTGGAGCAATTTAGGAAAATCGGGTAAAAAAATTGACTTCAAATGACCACAGGCGCATCTTAGTCGATGTCTCCCGGATGCGAGTCCAGAGCTAGCCACTGCGCTACTTCTCTCGGTGTAGCATTAGACATACACTATTTGATCAAAAGCATCTGGACACCTGGCTGAAAATGACTTACAATTTAGTGGAGCCCTCCATCGGTAATGCTGGAATTGAATATGGTATTGGCCCACCCTTACTCTTGATAACAGCTTCCGCTCTCCCTGACATACATACAGTCAGGTACTGGAAGATTTCTTAGGTAATGACACTCCATTCTTCACGGAGTGCTGCACTGACGAGAGGTATCGATGTAGGTCGGTGATGCCAGTCACGAAGTCGGCGTTCCAAAACATCCCAAAGGTGCTCTGTATGATTTAAGTCTGGCTCTGTGCTGGCCAGACAGTTGCAAGGATGTTATTGTCGTGTAACCACTTCGCCACACGCCGTGCATTATGAACAGCTGCAATCTCCCTGAGTTCCTCTTCAACATCGGGAAGGAATAAGGTGCTTAAAACATCAATGTAGGCCTGCGCTGTGATAGCGCCACGCAAAACAAGAGGGGGTGCAAGCCCCCTCCATGAAAAACGCGACCGCACCATAACACCACCGAATCCGAACTTTACTACAGACGCACATGACGTTCTCCAGGCATTCCTCATACCCACACCCTGCTATCGGATCGCCACATTGTGTACCATGATTAGTCAATCCACACAACGTTTTTCGACTGTTAAATTGTCCAATGTTTACACTAGGCGTCATTTCAAATGTTCAAATGTTTGTGCAGCTTATGGGACTTAACTACGGGGTCATCAGTTCCTAAACTTACTTATGAGCTAGCTAACACTGATGACGGCACAAATATCCATGCCCCAGGGGGGGATTCAACCCCAGACCGCAGTGGCCGTGCAGATCGTGACTGGCGCGCTGCAGTCCCCTCGGCCACCGCGGCCGGCTAGGCGTCATTTGGCATTGATGTGGGTGATGTATGATATTTGATGACCGCTCGACCATGAAATCAATGTTTTCTTATTTCCCGCCTGTCATAGTACTTGGAGTGGCTCCTGATGCCGCGGCGGAGCGGCCGAGCGCATTGAGGCGCTATGCTACGATGCACGAGGCCGTTCCCCGTCGGGGATTAGAATCCCCCCCTCGGGCACAAATGTTTGTGCCGTCTTTATTATCAGCTAGTTCTTAAGTAGTTTGTAAGTTTAGAGACTGATGACCCCGCAGTTAAGTCCCATAAGCTTTACAAGCATTTCTGGCTCCTGATGGAGTTTGAAATTTCCGTGTGATGGTCTAGATAGCCTATTACAATCTACAACCCTCTTCAACTGTCGACGGTCTCTTGTCAGTCAACAGACGAGGTCGGCCTTTACGCTGCCGTGATGTGTCACATGTATTATCTACTACAATAATCATCAGATTATTTTACCTTACAAATAAAAAAACACCTGACAGACGGGAATACACCTCAAGTCAGCCAGATTTAGGTTTTCCGTGTTTTTCTTTTGATAGGGTACGGTCGATTTCCTTCGCTATCCTTACTAAAGCACTCCCAGCGTGTCTCTAATGACCACGCTGTTGACAGGAAGTTAAGCCCTCATCTCCTTTACTTTTTTAAAATAGCCGTCCTATTAAACAATACATATCCTAAAGATTGAAGCCACACCAAGAAAATGTCATTCCACATATTCTTAACTATGCTCCAAGCAGTCCAATTATGAGAATTCGATTATCGTTTACTACATATTATATGGATATTATGTATTTAAATGTACTTTTCAAGTAAGAAATTTATTTTGCTTATCTCCGAGTACGGCTTAATGTATCATGCTGTAATTTGAGGCCGGCCGCGGTGGCCGAGGGGACTGAGGCGCTCCAGTCACGGTCTGCGCGGCCACTACGGTCGGGGATTCGAATCCCCCCTCGGGCATGGATATTTGTGCCGTCCTTAGTATAAGGTAGTAGATAAGTAGTTTGTAAGTTTAGGGACTGATGACCCCGTAGTTAAGTCCCATAAGCTTAACAAACATTTGAACACGCCGAGATCGCCTTTCGTATATTTTATTTTATTTCAGATGATCGATTTCGACAATCTTGTTTATAATCTTCAGATCTGCAAATCTAATTTTTTACAAAATAGCACCTCATGTGACATGGTGCTTAATGTCTATTTTAAAAATTCAACATACATATTTTAGATGTACTGCTTTAGGTACTTATAAACTAGATGTGTTACATTTAAAATTACTTTCCGTAGCTGATCAAATTTTAAAAAAATCGGACCACACATTATTTCTCACTTGTTTACACTGTTTCAAAACAGTGTAAACAAGTGTTCAAAAATTTTTAATAAGTATGTTATCCTTTACTGCTGCTTATTAGCTTTATTTATTTATACACTACAGCTGTTGCGCCGTATTTGGCATTGTTAAGTGGTATTCCATTTGTTGGTAACACACACACACCTGCACCTCTTTATGATTTTTACAGGTACTTTTCTTAGAAAGTCGTTTTTTTTAAATAATTTTTAATGTAATAGCTTCCTTATTTGACAGCTGTCAAATACGAAAGTCGTTTTTTAAATAATTTTTAATGTAATGGCTTCCTTATTTGACAGCTGTCAAATACGAAAGTCGTTTTTTTTTTTTAAATAATTTTTAATGTAATGACTTCCTTACTTGACAGCTGTGAAATAAGGAAGCCATTACATTAAAAATTATTTTTAAAAGAATGGAATACCACTTAACAATGGCAAAAACGGCGAAACAGCTGTAGTGTATAAATAAATAAAGCTGATAAGCAGCAGTAAATGATATCATACTTATTAAAAATCTTTGCCGGCCGCGGT
This sequence comes from Locusta migratoria, assembly GCA_026315105.1. NCBI lineage: Eukaryota > Metazoa > Arthropoda > Insecta > Orthoptera > Acrididae > Locusta > Locusta migratoria. The sequence goes on from CM048748.1 coordinate 207,531,398, forward strand.
GGCCGAGAGGACTGAGGCGCTCCAGTCACGGTCTGCGCGGCCACTACGGCCGGGGTTTCGAATCCCTCCTCGGGCATGGATATTTGTGCCGTCCTTAGTATTAGCTAGTTCATAAGTAGTTTCTAAGTTTAGGGACTGATGACCCCGAAGTTAAGTCTCATAAGCTATACAGACATTTGTACATTTGAAAAATCTTTGAACGCTTGTTTACACTTGTTTGAAGCAGTGTAAACAAGTGAGTAATAAATGTTGTCTGTGTAAACAAGTGTTGAGACAGTATGAACAAGTGAAAAATGTGTGTGGCATATAATTTTGTTATTTTTTTTTTTAGTTATTAAGCACCATGTCACATAAGCAAGAGTCTCGAAACCAGTGGGGCGTCTCCTGCCATCCATAAAATCTCATGACAGGTAAGTAATAAAAAAAATAGAAATATATGGTATACACGTAATTAAAATTGCAACACAAGAAAAATACAAACAAAAAAGCCCTACTTACAGTGCAGCCACAACAACAAGTGAAAAATAAAATAATAATTCATGATAAAATACAATACAATGAGGATTCATGAGAAAATACAATACAATGTTGTATTCTTACAACATGAAATCAAATTATCATCATGTAAATTCCTCAGAAAGAAAGAAAAAAAATTGCAACACATGAAAAATACATCCAAAAAAAGCCCTACTTACAGTGCAGCCACAACAACACGTGAAAAATAAAATAATAATTCACGATAAAACACAGTACAATGAGGATTCATGAGAAAATACAAGAATACAACATGAAATCAAATTATCATCATGTAAATTCCTTAGAAAGAAAGAAAAAAATTGCAACACATGAAAAATACAAACAAAAAAGCCCTACTTACAGTGCAGCCATATCAACATGTGAAAAATAAAATAATAATTCATGATAAAATACAATACAATGAAGATTCATGAGAAAATACAAGAATACAACATGAAATCAAATTATCATCATGTAAATTCGTCAGAAAGAAAGAAAAAAAAAACGCACTGACGTGTAAAGAGTACAGGAAGCGACGTTGTCGTGTACATTGTTGACAAGTGTGTCGGCTGCGGTGCGGGACTCAACGTGTGGGACTCACGATAACATCATTTTAGAAAAAGAGAAGGGATAAGAGAAGTACTAACTCAAGGCAGGAATAAATAAATAAACACCCGGGCAATGCCGGGTTTTCAGCTAGTATATATATGTAGTTGAAGTTCTGAAGATGACAAGCAAGATTCTGGAAACCATTCATCTAAAATAAAGTGTACAGGAAGCGCCGTTGTCGTGTACATTGTTGCCAAGTGTCGGCTGCGGGACTCACCGTGCGCGCAGAGGCCGCGGCGAGCAGCGCGAGGAGCGCGAGGGCGGGCGCGCGCGCTGCCATGCCGTGTGCCGCCTGCTGCTGCTGTGCTGTGGTGTGGTGTGCTGCCCGCGTGGAGTCGGGCGCGCTACTGGCACGGCGCGGCTCGCCCTGCAGATCGATATGCGGCTCGGCGGCTGCTCCGGTCGCCCCCGCCCCCCTGGGGGCTGCTCACCTGCGCGGACCGCTCCTCCGCCTCCGCCTCCGCCCCCGCCCCCGCCCCCGCGCCGCCTCCGTATCGACTGGCGACCGCCGTCCGCAAACAACGCTCCCCCGCTGGTAAACAACGCGTGCCCTCCGCTGCCGCTGCCGCCGCCGCCGCCGCCGTCGCTCCCTCGGCGACGGGAAACGTCGACGCCCGCTGAGGGCACTCGGCGTATAACGAGCGGAGCGGGTACCGCCCAATCACACGGCGTCCTTTGTATGACGCAAAGGCACCCTTATCCTGCCTCGGGACGGCCGATGGTCTCTCCCAGCGGTTCCCAGACAGTTGTACGCGAGCCCGTTTCAGGTGGTTCGGGCACAAATAAACAAAACAATTGAAGACTACACGGAAAGAAGGGGTTAAGTCAAAATTTCACGAAAATGAGTTACTGGTATCCTTATGACGTTCATCAGATGTACTTTCAGTTGGATGAACTTAAATGAAAGTAATGGGTTTAGTAACTGAGTTATAGCAAGATCAAAATATGTTATACATTGAGAAAACGGGTCAAGTCCATCTGAAACACGGAAAGGGAGGTTGAAGTCCAGTTGGTGTCGATTTCTCAGCAGTCAGCTGTATTTTTTCCCTGCTGTTACGGAAGTATCATTGTTGACATCGATAAATGCATGGTCATTGTTGATTTTCATATGTATTGTCGAAGCAAACACGTAGCAGATTTCACATTAGCTTCTTTGCTTTATGCTGTGGCAGAACCGAATATCGTGTCATGATTTGTGCTAACACAGAGTAGCCTTGACATTCACTTGAATTTTTTGTGGTGTAGTAGATTGAATTTCGTTTGATATCCAACTGAGGACGGTGTTTCAACTGGCGATGGAAGATCCAGATTCTAGCTGCAGTGGTAAGTCTAGAAAAAGACAGAGCTTTGGTAGACAGTCTGAAGTATCTAAAAAGCTAAGAGCAATGTCACATGAAATAGGGTAGCGTTGTAACTGCAAAAAAAATTGTACTGATTTGCTAACTGATAAAGAGAAATATCTAAATTCAATTTCCTGAAGGACTGGAATGAGCAAAGTTGTCACCAGACAGGACTCATTTCTGTCGACAGTGTACAACAGCGTAGGCCTCACAGAGATGACAACGCTCAAATATAAGAATAATTTTGTAAGAGGAATTGCAGGGAAGTTATATAGTGAAATATCATCCCAATATCACATAACAATCTGACTTTGACAATCTTATTTGTGCGTTACACTAAGAAATTAAAAATAGATTTACAGATAAAAAAGACGTAAAGGGTCCAGTTTTTCTTATAAATATTGTTTTATACTTTCAGGGAATACTAAAGAAAGGTCGTAGAATGTACTGTATAAATTACAGAAACGTATGTAAATAACCATGAAACTGTAACGTTTTAAACTTTGAAATTAGTCTCCTGAAAAGTCTGTAAAATGGACTTAACCCCTTCTTTCCGTGTAGTCTTCAATTACATCTACATCTACACGTCCCTTGTATGACGCAAGGGCACCCTTATCCTGCTTCAGGAAGGAGGATGGTCTCTCCCAGCGGTACCCAGACAGTTGTACGTGAGCTGATTTTGGGTGGTTCGGGCACAAGTAAACAAAACAATTACATCTACATCTACACGTCCCTTGTATGACGCAAGGGCACCCTTATCCTGCTTCGGGAAGGAGGTTGGTCTATTGCGGCGGTTCCCAGACAGATGCATGCGAACTCATTTCAGGTGGTTCGGGCGCAAGTAAACAAAACAATTACATCTACATCTACACGTCCCTTGTATGACGCAAGGGCACCCTTATCCTCCTTCGGGAAGGAGGTTGCTCTATCCCGGCGGTTCACAGACAGTTGTACGAGAGTTTATTTCGGGTGGTTTGGGGCACAAGTAAACAAAACAATTACTACATCTACACGTCCCTTGTATGACGCAAGGGCACCCTTATCCTGCTTCGGGAAGGACATTGGTCTATCCCGGCGGTTCCCAGACAGTTGTACGCGAGCTCATTTCGGGTGCTTTGGGGCACAAGTAAACAAAACAATTACTACATCTACACGTCCCTTGTATGACGCAAGGGCACCCGTATCCAGCTTCGGGAAGGAGGTTGGTCTATCCCGGTGGTTCCCAGACAGTTGTAAGCCAGCTCGTTTCGGGTGGTTCGGGCACAAGTAAACAAAACAATTACATCTACATCTCTACGTCCCTAGTATGATGCAAGGGCACCCTTATCCTGCTTCTGGAAGGAGGTTGGTCAGTCCCGGCAGTCTCCAGACAGTTGTACGCAAGCTCATTTCGGTTGGTTCGGGCACAAGTAAACAAAACAATTATATCTACACGTCCCTTGTATGATGCAAGGGCACCATTATCCTGCTTCTAGAAGGAGGTTGGTCTAACCCAGTGGTTCCCAGACAATTGTATGCGAGCTCATTTACGGTGGTTCGGGCACAAGTAAAAAAAAAAGCAATTATACCTACACGTCCCTTGTATGAGGCAAGGTCACCCTTATCCTGCATCTGGAAGGAGGTTGGTCAATCCCGGCAGTCTCCAGACAGTTGTACACAAGCTCATTTCGGGTGGTTCGGGCACAAGTAAACAAAACAATTATATCTACACATCCCTTGTATGACGCAAGGGCACCCTTATCCTGCTTCTGGAAGGAGGTTGGTCAATCCCAGCAGTTCCGAGACAGTTGTACGTGAACTCATTTTGGGTGGTTTGGGCGCAAGTAAACAAGACAATTACATCTACTTCTACACGTCCCTTGTATGATGCAAGGGCACCCTTATCCTGCTTCGGGAAGGAGGTTGGTCTATCCCGGCGGTTCCCAGACAGTTTTACGCAAGCTCATTTCGGGTGGTTCGGGCACAAGTAAACAAAACAATTACATCTACATCTACACGTCCCTTATATGACGCAAGGGCAGCCTTATCCTGCTTCGGGAAGGCGGTCGGTCTATCCCGGCGGTTCCCAGACAGTTATACGCGAGGACATTTTGGGTGGTTCGGGCACAAGTAAACAAAACAATTACATCTACATCTACACGTCCCTTGTATAACACAAGAGCATCATTATCCTGCTTCGGGAAGGAGGTTGGTCTATTGCGGCGGTTCCCAGACAGTTGCATGCGAACTCATTTCGGGTGGTCGGGCGCAAGTAAACGAAACAATTACATCTACATCTACACGTTCCTTATATGTCACAAGGGCACCCTTATCCTGCTTCGGGAAGGAGGTTGGTCTATTGCGGCGGTTCCCAGACAGTTGCATGCGAGTTCATTTTGGGTGGTTCGGGCACAAGTAAACAAAACAATTACATCTACATCTACACGTCCCTTGTATGTCGCAAGGGCACCCTTATCCTGCTTCAGGGAGGAGGATGGTCTCTCCCAGCGGTACCCAGACAGTTGTACGTGAGCTGATTTTGGGTGGTTCGGGCACAAGTAAACAAAACAATTACATCTACATCTACACGTCCCTTGTATGACGCAAGGGCACCCTTATCCTCCTTCGGGAAGGAGGTTGCTCTATCCCGGCGGTTCCCAGACAGTTGTACGCGAGCTCATTTCGGGTGCTTTGGGGCACAAGTAAACAAAACAATTACTACATTTACACGTCCCTTGTATGACGCAAGGGCACCCTTATCCTGCTTCGGGAAGGACATTGGTCTATCCCGGCGGTTCCTAGACAGTTGTACGCGAGCTCATTTCGGGTGCTTTGGGGCACAAGTAAACAAAACAATTACTACATCTACACGTCCCTTGTATGACGCAAGGGCACCCGTATCCAGCTTCGGGAAGGAGGTTGGTCTATCCCGGTGGTTCCCAGACAGTTGTAAGCAAGCTCGTTTCGGGTGGTTCGGGCACAAGTAAACAAAACAATTACATCTACATCTATACGTCCCTAGTATGATGCAAGGGCACCCTTATCCTGCTTCTGAAAGGAGGTTGGTCAATCCCGGCAGTCTCCAGACAGTTGTACGCAAGCTCATTTCGGGTGGTTCGAGCACAAGTAAACAAAACAATTATATCTACACGTCCCTTGTATGATGCAAGGGCACCCTTATCCTGCTTCTAGAAGGAGGTTGGTCTAACCCGGCGGTTCCCAGACAATTGTACGCGAGCTCATTTACGGTTGTTCGGGCACAAGTAAAAAAAAAAAACAATTATACCTACACGTCCCTTGTATGACGCAAGGGCACCCTTATCCTGCTTCTGGAAGGAGGTTGGTCAATCCCGGCAGTCTCCAGACAGTTGTACACAAGCTCATTTCGGGTGGTTCGGGAACAAGTAAACAAAACAATTATATCTACACATCCCTTGTATGACGCAAGGGCACCCTTATCCTGCTTCGGGAAGGAGGTTGGTCTATCCCGGCAGTTCCCAGACAGTTGTACGCAAGCTCATTTCGGGTGGTTCGGGCACAAGTAAACAAAACAATTACATCTACATCTACACGTCCCTTGTATGACGCAAGGGCACCCTTATCCTGCTTCGGGAAGGCGGTCGGTCTATCCCGGCGGTTCCCAGACAGTTATACGTGAGGACATTTTGGGTGGTTCGGCCACAAGTAAACAAAACAATTACATCTACATCTACACGTCCCTTGTATAACACAAGAGCATCATTATCCTGCTTCGGGAAGGAGGTTGGTCTATCCCGGCAGCTCCCAGACAGTTGTACGCGAGCTCATTACGGGTGGTTCGGGCACAAGTAAACAAAACAATTACTACATCTATACGTCTCTTGTATGTTGCAAGAGCACCATTATCCTGCTTCGGAAGGAGGTTGGTCTATCCCGGCGGTTCCCAGACAGTTGCATGCGAGCTCATTTCGGGTGGTTCGGGCACAAGTAAACAAAGCAATTACATCTACATCTACACGTCCCTTGTATGTCACAAGGGCACCCTTATCCTGCTTCAGGTAGGAGGTTGGTCTATCCCGGCGGTTTCCAGACAGGTGTACGGAAGCTCATTTCGGGTGGTTCGGGCACAAGTAAACAAAATAATTATAAAAAAAATAAAAAGTTTTTTAAGCTTATGGGACTTAACTACGGGGTCATCAGTCCCTAAAGTTACAAACTACTTATGAACTACTTACGAACTAGGACGGCACATATATCCATGCCCGAGGGGGGATTCGAACCCCCGACTGTAGTGACAGTGCTGACCGTGACTGGAGCGCCTCTGTCACCTTGGCCACCGCGGCCGGCAAGCAAAACAATTACATCTACATCTACACGTCTCTTGTATGTTGCAAGGGCACCATTATCCTGCTTCAGGGAGAAGGTTGGTCTATCCCGGAGGTTCCCAGACAGTTGCATGCGAGCTCATTTCGGTTGGTTCGGGCACAAGTAAAGAATACAATTACATCTACATCTACACGTCCCTTGTATGATGCAAGGGCACCCTTATCCTGCTTCGGGAAGGAGGTTGGTCTATCCCGGCAGTTCCCAGACATTTGCACGGGAGCTCATTTTGGGTGGTTCGGGCACAAGTAAACAATACAATTACATCTACATCTATTCGTCCTTTTTTATGACGCAAGGGCACCGTTATCCTGCTTCAGGAAGGAGGTTGGTCTATCCCGGCAGTTCCCAGACAGGTGTACGCGATCTCTTTTCGGGTGGTTCGGGCACAAGTAAACAAAACAATTACATCTACACGCCCCTTGTATGATGCAAGCGCACCCTTATCCTCCTTCGGGAAGGAGGTTGGTCTATCCCGGTGGAAGTAAACAAAACAATTAGATCTACATCTACACGTCCCTAGTATGTTGCAAGGGCACCATTATCCTGCTTCGGGGCGGAGGTTGGTCTATCCCGGAGGTTCCCAGACAGTTGCATGCGAACTCATTTCGGTTGGTTCGGGCACAAGTAAAGAAAACAATTACATCTACATCTACACGTCCCTTGTATGATGCAAGGGCACCCTTATCCTGCTTCGGGAAGGAGGTTGGTCTACCCGGCGGTTCGCAGACAGTTGTATGCGAGCTTATTTTGGGTGGTTCGGGCACAAGTAAACAAAACAATTACATCTACATCTACACGTCCCTTGTATGGCACAAGGGCACCCTTATACTGCTTCAGGAAGGAGGTTGGTCTATCCCGGCAGTTCCCCGACATTTGCACGGGAGCTCATTTTGGGTGGTTCGGGCACAAGTAAACAATACAATTACATCTACATCTATTCGTCCTTTGTATGACGCTAGGGCACTGTTAACCTGCTTCAGGAAGGAGGTTGGTCTATCCCGGCAGTTCCCAGACAGTTGTACGCGATCTCTTTTCGGGTGGTTCGGGCACAAGTAAACAAAACAATTACATCTACATCTACACGTCCCTTGTATGTCGCAAGGGCACCCTTATCCTGCTTCGGGAAGGAGGTTGGTCTATCCCAGCGGTTCCCAGACAGGTGTACGCGATCTCTTTTCGGGTGGTTCGGGCACAAGTAAACAAAAAATTTACATTTACACGCCACTTGTATGACGCAAGCGCACCCTTATCCTGCTTCAGGAAGGAGGTTGGTCTATCCCGGCGGAAGTAAACAAAACAATTACATCTACATCTACACGTCCCTAGTATGTTGCAAGGGCACCATTATCCTGCTTCGGGGAGGAGGTTGGTCTATCCCGGAGGTTCCCAGACAGTTGCATGCGAGCTCATTTCGGTTGGTTCGGGCACAAGTAAACAAAACAATTACATCTACATCTACACGTCCCTTGTATGACGCATGGGCACCCTTATCTTGCTTCGGGAAGGAGGTTGGTCTACCCGGCGGTTCGCTGACAGTTGTATGCGAGCTCATTTTGGGTGGTTCGGGCGCAAGTAAACAAAACAATTACATCTACATCTACACGTCCCTTGTATGGCACAAGGGCACCCTTATACTGCTTCGGGAAAGAGGTTGGTCTATTCCGGCAGTTCCCAGACATTTGCACGGGATCTCATTTTGGGTGGTTCGGGCACAAGTAAACAATACAATTACATCTACATCTATTCGTCCTTTGTATGACGCAAGGGCACCGTTAACCTGATTCAGGAAGGAGGTTGGTCTATCCCGGCAGTTCCCAGACAGTTGTACGCGATCTCTTTTCGGGTGGTTCGGGCACAAGTAAACAAAACAATTACATCTACATCTACACGTCCCTTGTATGTCGCTAGGGCACCCTTATCCTGCTTCGGGAAGGAGGTTGGTCTATCCCGGCGGTTCCCAGACAGGTGTACGCGATCTCTTTTCGGGTGGTTCGGGCACAAGTAAACAAAACAATTACATCTACACCCCCCTTGTATGACGCAAGCGCACCCTTATCCTGCTTCGGGAAGGAGGTTGGTCTATCCCGGCGGAAGTAAACAAAACAATTACATCTACATCTACACGTCCCTTGTATGACGCAAGGGTACTCTTATCCTGCTTCGGGAAGGAGGTTGGTCTAACCCGGCTTTTCCCAGACAGTTGTACGCGAGCCCTTTTCGGGTGCTTTGGGCACAAGTAAACAAAACAATTACATCTACATCTACATACATACACCGCAATTCACCGTAAGGTGCGTGGGCGATGGTACACTGTACCACTACTAGGCATTTCCTTTCCCATTCCACTCCAAATTGAACGAGGAAAAAAAGAATGCTTATATGCCCCCCGCAGGAGCCCTAATTTCTGTTATCTTGTCTTTGTGATCACCACGCGAAATGTACGCAGGCGGCAGCAAGATCGTACTACACTCAGCTTCAAATTCCGGCCCACTAAATTTCCTCGACAGAAATTCACGAAAAGAACGTCGTCTTTCCTCCAGCGATCCCAAATTGAGTTGCCGGATCATTTCCGTGACACTCGCGCATTGGCCGAACCTACCAGTAACAAACCTAGCTGCTCGCCTCTGAACTGCTTCTATGTCTTCCTTTAAACTGATCTGATGCGGGTCCCAAACACTCAAGTACTCAAGACGTAGTCGTACAAGCATTTTATACCACCTTTACAGGTGGTCGGGGGTTCGAATCCCCCCTCGGGCATGGATATTTGTGCCGTCCTTAGTAGTAGCTAGTTTATAAGTAGTTTGTAAGTTTAGGGACTGATGACCACGTAGTTAAGTCCCATTAGCTTAAAAAATCTTTACAGGTGAAGTACATTTGCCCAAAATTCTCCCAATTAACCGAAGTCGGCTGTCTGCCAACTGTCCTTACATGTTCGTTCCATTTCATATCGCTCTACAATGTTACGCCTAGATATTTGAACTACGTGACAGCATCAAGAAGCTCACTACTGTATTCGAACATTATTGGATTGTTTTTCCTACTCATGCGCATCACCGTACATTTTTCTACATTGAGAGCTAGCTGCCATTCTTCGCACCAACTAGAAATATTGTCTAAGTATCCTGTATGCTATTACAGTCACTTAAAGACGACACCCTCCCATACACCACAGCATCATCAGCAACAGCCGTAAATTACAACTTACTCTGTCCATCAGATCATTGATATAGATAGAAAATAATAGCGGTCCTATCACACTCCCCTGGGGCACGCCTGATGATACACTCGTCTCTGATGAACACTCGCCGTCGAGAACAACGTACTGTGTTCTATTACTTAGGAAGTCTTCCAGCCAGTCACAAATCTGTGAACCTATTCCATAAGCTCGTATCTTCGTTAGCAGTCTGCAGTGTGGCACCGCGTCGAACGCCTTTTTGAAGTCGAGAAAAACACAATCCGCCTGTTGCCCTTCATCCATGGCTCGCAAGATGTCATGTGAGAAAAGGGCAAGCTGAGTTTCACATGAACGATGTTTTCTAAACCCATGCTGATTCATAGAAAGAAGCTTTTCCGTTTCAAGGAAATTTACTATATTCGAACTGAGAATATGCTCCAAAATCCTACATGCAACTGATGTCAACGATATTGGGCTGTAATTGTGTTGGACAGATCTCTTTCCTTTCTTATAAACGGGAGTCCTGCGCTTTTTTTCCAATCACTAGGAACTTTGCGCTGAATTAAAGATTCGCTATAAATGCAAGCTAATGCCGCAGAATACTCTTTGTAAAACCGAACTGGTATTCCATCCGGTCCAGCAGACTCCTTCGTATTTAGCTCTCTCAGCTGCTTCTCTACACCGGAAATACCTATTACTATGTCCTCCATTTCGGAATCAGTACGCTGATCAAATGATGGTACATTTGTGCGGTCCTCCTGCGTGAAAGATTTGTTAAATGTTAAATTTAGAACTTCGGCTTTCCGTTTGCTTTCTTCTATTACTGCCCCGGAATGATCAACTAGTGACTGGACAGTGGGCTTTGCCCCGCTTATCGATTTTACATAGGACCAGAATTTTTTAGGGTTCTCGGAAACATATTTTGGTAAGATATGGCTGTGGTAATTATTGTCTGCTTCGCGCATCGATCTTTTTATAGACGCACGAATCTTTACTAACTTTTGCCTTGCATTACTTTCATTACATGTAGACGACTCAATCTGGAGTCTGGTGCAGCGCAACCACATTAAAATTATTAAAATTGGAATAACCAGCTTTGGCCGGATTGAAACTTGAAATACATTTCAGATGTTGCATTTGCTTAGGGAGTCATTACAACTCTTGCATTAAGTTACTGATCGAAATGCTGAAATGTTTGTTAAGGTTAAGAGACTTAACTACGGGTCATCAGTCCATAAACTTGCAAACAACTTATGATGTACCTTATACAAAAGACGACACAAACATCCATGCTCGAGGGGGGGATTCGAACCCCCGACCGTAACGGCCGTGCAGACTGTTACTGGCGCACCGTAGACCGCTCGGCCACTGCGGACGGCAGTTAGTATTCGGTTCGACAGAGGGCGCACTTAGCCCGTTTTCCTTATTCTGTTTTTCTTAGTTGTAATGAATATTACTCCATTTGGAAATCATGACTCCTCCTACTAATGTATTTCTGTTTATATATTTTTTGTAATTTTTACTCTTTAAGTAAAGACACTTTTTGCATACTGTTATAGAGGGCAACACTGCACAATGTAACACTTCTAAATTTTAATATGTATTTTATTTTAGATTTTGTTTTATATACTACCATGTGTAAAAACACTATATTTCTGCCGGCGCGGTGGCCGAGCGGACTGAGGCGCTCCAGTCACGGTCTGCACGGCCACTACGGTCGGGGGTTCGAATCCCCCCTCGGGCATGGATATTTGTGTCGTCCTTAGTATTAGTTTATAAGTAGTCTGTAAGTTTAGGGACTGATGACTCCGTAGTGAAAAACACTATTTCCTTGCTTACCATATCCTGTATCTCAGTTTAAATTTTGTATTATGTCGTCTAAAAAAATGTTCAAATGTTTGTATAGCTTATGGGACTTAACTACGGGGTCATCAGGCCCTAAACTTACAAACTACTTATGAACTACTTACGAACTAGGACGGCACAAATATCCATGCCCGAGGGGGGATTCGAACCCCCGACCGTAGTGGCCGTGCAGACCGTGACCGAGGCGCCTCAGTCCCCTCGGCCACCGCGGCCGGCTATGTCGTCTAAAAGTATGGCTTATTGTAACTTACATTTTGTATAGATGGTGCTGGGTACCATCCGCACACACGCAACTAGGTTTATGACTAAGAAATCAGTTTATGATTGACGTCCTCCATATGTCCTTCCTACCTTATGTTAACATGCAAAGTGCAAGTTTTTGTGGGTCCACAGGGCTTGGACTCTAGGTATGATACTGTGTTGTACTTTTCATCTTATGATGGCTTATACGTCCTCATATTGTCAATTACGTCTCTTAATTTTGTTATGACTTCACGTCTATAGGCTGATTTTGTATTTTTTAACTTTTTTCAGCACTGGAGATGGTCTGACACTGACAGTAATCGATCTATAATATATAAAAAATAAAGGTTCCAATGCGGCCAAAGCTGGTTCTTCCAATTTTAGTAATTACTTCCACATTCATAGAATATATACCTACGAATGGGCGAAGCTGAAAATGTGTACGCAGACGGGATTCGAACCGGGTGTCCCGCTTTGTAGGCAGTTGCGCTGACCAATACACCACTGGGTACACAGTCATCACCGCACCTGCTAGGACTAACTAATCACGCCTCCCGTTGGACACAAATTTCCAGCTTTATCCTGCCCACAATACTCAAACTCGTAGTGACTTTGTACTAATTCCTATAAGAGGAAAGGCTCTAAACTTGCCCACCCCACGGGAGGCGTGCTTAGGTAGTCCTAGCAGTTGCGAAGATCACTGTGTCCCCAGTGGTGGGAGCGTCGTGCTGCGGTGCACGCGGCCGTTCGTCATCGGGGGTTCGAGTCCCCCCTAGTGCATGGGTGTTTGTTTTGTCCATAGGTTAGTTTAGGGGTTGGATTGGGTTGTTTGGTTGTGTTAGGGGGGGGTACTAAACTACTGAGGTTATTAGTCCCCCGGTGGGAAGGGGAACGAGTGAAGATAGGAAAGGAGCGGTGGGGGAAAGGAAATGCTCAGGGCCCCGTGCTCGCCACGCACGTACTCACGAAAGAACCGTGAGCCCCCTGGGGGGGGAGGTTAGTTTACCTTAGTTTAAGTTCAAATTCAAATGTTTGTTAAGCTTATGGGTCTTAACTACGGGGTCATCAGTCCCTAAACTTACAAACTACTTAACAACTACCTTATACTAAAGACGGAACAAATATCCATGCCCGAGGGGGGATTCGAACCCCCGACCGTAGTGGCCGTGCAGACCGTGACTGAAGCGCCTCAGTCTCCTCGGCCACCGCGGCCGGCTAGTTTAAGTAGTTTGTAGGCTACGGACTAATAACCTAAAAGTTGACTCCGATAGATTTACAAACATTTGAAAATCCCCAGTGGTGTAGTGGTCAGCGCAACTGCCTAGAAATCGGGAGACCCAGGTTAGAATCCCAGCTGGGTACACATTTTCAGCTTCGCCCATTCGCAGTTGTCATATATTCTATGAATGTGAAAGAATAACAACTGAAGGATCAGAAGTGACGTCTGTTCTTTCGGAATGGACGCCACATGTATAAAAACTGAATGGTTGTTTGTAAATCTATCGGACTCAACTGCTTGGTTATTAGTCCGTAGCTTACAAACTACTTAAACTATGGACAACACAAAAACCCATGCCAGAGAGGGGACTCGAACCCTCGATGGCGAACGGCCGCGCGCACCGCAGCACGGCGACCCAGTACGCACGGTAAATCCGCCGCGCCAAATACTGAATGAAACTATCACTCTGCATCGGAATGTGCACATATGAAACTTCCTGGTAGATCACAGTTGTGTGCCGGAATTGGGACTCGAACCTAGCGCCTTTTTTGCGGGCAGGCGTTCTACCACTGAGCTATCCCGACACGACTCACGGTCCGTCCTCACAACTTCAATTAGGCTGTGACTATGACATGTTGTTGTTGTTGTGGTCTTCAGTCCGGAGACTGGTTTGATGCAGCTCTCCACAATACCCTATCCTGAGCAAGCCTCTTCATCTCCACATAAGAACGACAACCTACATCTGTCTGAATCTGCTTACTGTATCCATCTCTTGGTCTTCCCCTGCGATTTTTTCCCCACACACTTCCCTCCAACGCTAAATTCACAATTCCTTGATGTCTAAGAATGTGTCCTACCAATCTATCCCTTCTTTTAGTCAAGGTATGCCAGAAATTCCTTTTCTCCCCAATTCTGTTCAGTACCTCCTCATTAGTTACGCGATCCACCCATCTAATCTTCAGCATTCTTCTGTAGCACCATATTTCAAAAGCCTCAATCCTCTTCCTGTCCGCACTGTTTATCGTCCATGTCTCACTCCCATACAAGGCAACACTCCATACAAATGCCTTCAGAAAGGACTTCCTTAGGTTTAAATCAATATTCGATGTAAACAAATTTCTCTTTTTCAAGAACGCTTTTCTGCCCATTGCCATTCTGCATTTTATATCCTCTGTACTGCGACCATCATTTGTTATTTTACTGCCCAAGAGACAAAACTCATCTACCTCCTTTATTGCTTTGTTTCCCAATCTAATTCCTTCAGCATCACCTGATTTTCTTACACTGCACTCCATTACCCTAGTTTCGCTCTTGTTAATGTTCATCTTGTATGCACCTTTCAGCACACTGTCCATTCCGTTCAATTGCTCTTCCAGGTCCTTTGCTGTATCTGACAGAATTACTATGTCGTCAGCAAAACGCAATGTTTTTAATTCTTCACCCTGAACCTTAATTCCTTCTCCAAATTTCTCCTTGCTTTCCTTTATAGCTTGCTCAATGTACAAATTGAATAACATTGGAGAAAGGCTACAACCCTGTCTTACTCCCTTCCCAACCACTGCATCCCTTTCATGCCCTTCAACTCTGACAACCGCTGTCTGGTTTTTGAACAAGTTGTAAATAACCTTACGTTCCCTATATTTTACTCCTGCTTGCTTCAGAACTTGAAAGAGTTTATTACAATCAACATTGTCAAAAGCCTTCTCCAAATCTACACACGCTAGAAATGTAGGTTTGCCTTTTCTTAATCTATCTTCTAGGATAAGCCGTAAAGTGAGTATTGCCTCTCGTGTTCCTACATTTCTCCTGAACCCAAACTGATCTTCCCCGAGGTCGGTTTCTACCAGCTTTTCCATTCTTCTGTATATAATTCGCGTTAATATTTTTCAGCCATGACTTATTAAACTGATGGTTCTGTATTTTTCACATCTGACTGCACCTGCTTTCTTAGGGATGGGGATTATAACATTTTTCTTAAAGTCTGAGGGTACTTCACCTGTCTCATACATCTTACACACCAGGTGAAACAATTTTGTCATTGCTGGTTCTCGCAGAGACTTCAGTAGCTCTGAGGGAATATCATCTACTCCAGGGGCCTTGTTTCGACTTAGGTCTTCAGGGCTCTGTCAAATTCTTCTCTCAGTATAGTATCTCCTATTTCATCTTCATCTACATCCTCTTCCCTTCCTACAATATTGTCTCGAAGTTAATTTCCTTTGTAGAGCCCCTCTATATACTCTTTCCACCTTTCAGCTTTCCCTTCTTTGCTGAGAACTGGTTTTCCATCAGTGTCCTTGATATTCATAGAGCTGTTTTTCTTATCTCCAAATGTTTCTTTTATTTTCCTGTAGGCTGTATCTATTTTTCCCCTATTTATACATTCTTCTACATCCTTGCATTTGCCTTCTAGCCACTCCTGCTTAGCCAGTTTGCACTTCCTGTCAATCTCATTCCTTAGTCGTCTGTACTCCATTTTGCCTGTTTCATTTACTGCATTTTTATATTTTCTCCTTTCATCGATTAAATTTAGTATCTTCTGTGATATCCAAGGATTTTTTGTAGGTCTTGCCTTCCTACCTATTATGTACTCTGCTGCCTTCACTATTTCATCTCTCAATTTTACCCATTCCTCCTCTACTGTTTTATTTTCCCCTGTTTCTGTCAATTGTTGCCTAAAGCTCCCTCTGAAATTCTTAAGAACCTCAGGTTCCTTCAATTTATCTAGGTCTCATCTCCTTATTTTCCTACCTTTCTGTAGTTTCTTCAGTTTCAGCCTACAGTTCATAACCAACAAGTTATGGTCAGAGTCTATGTCTGCCCCTGGGTATGTCTTACACTGTAGAACCTGGTTCCGAAATCTATGTCTTACCATTATAAAATCTATCTGGTATCTTCCGGTGTCTCCTGGTCTCTTCCACGTATACAACCTTCTTTTGTGATTCTTGAACCAGGTGTTTGTTGTAACTAAATTATGTTCTGTGCAAAATTCTACCAGGCGGCTTCCTCTTTCATTCCTTTTGCCCAGACCATATTCACCTACTATCTTCCATTCCCTTCCTTGCCCTACTACCGAATTCCAGTCTCCCATAACAATTAAGTTTTCCTCTCCCTTAATTGTCTGAATAATTTCCTTTAGCTCCTCATATATTTCTTCGATTTCTTCATCATCGGCAGAGCTAGTTGGCATATAAACCTGTACTACTGTTGTCGGTGTTGGCTTCGTATCTATCTTTACAATGATAATGCGATCACTGTGCTGGTCATAGTAGTTTACCCGCATTCCTATTTTCTTATTCATTATTAATCCTACTCCTGTGATACCCCTAACTGATTTTGTATTTTTAATCCTGTAATCACCTGACCAGAAATCCTGTTCATCCTGCCACTGAACTTCACTAATTCCCACTTCACTAATACCCAAAGACTGGAAAGTTGCCCAAATTACTCCAATATTCAAGAAAGGCAATAGGAGTGATCCCCAAAATTACAGGCCTATCTCATTGACGTCGACTTGCAGTAGGATTTTGGAACATATACTTTGTTCGAATATTATGTACTACCTCGAAGAGAACGACCTATTAACCAATAGTCAGCACGGATTCAGAAAGTATCGCTCTTGCGAAACACAGCTTGCCCTTTATTCACATGAAGTGTTAAGTGCCATCGACAAGGGATCTCAAATCGATTCCATATTTCTGGATTTCCGGAAGGCTTTTGATACTGTACCCCACAAGCGGCTTCTAATGAAATTGGGTGCTTATGGAATATCTCCCCAATTGTGCGATTATATTCACGATTTCCTATCAGAAAGGACACAGTTCGTTGTAATTGACGGTAAGTCATCGAGTAAAACAGAAGTGATATCTGGCGTTCCACAGGGAAGCGTTATTGGTCCCCTACTCTTCCTCGTGTTTATAAACGATTTAGGAGATAATCTGAATAGCTCCCTTAGACTGTTCGCGGATGATGCTGTCGTTTATCGGTTAGTGAAGTCAACAGAGGATCAAAAGCAACTGCAAAGCGATTTAGACAAAATTTCTACTTGGTGCGAAAATTGGCAATTGACACTAAATAAAGAAAAGTGTGAAGTAATACACATGACCACTAAAAGAAATCCGCTGAACTTCAATTACGCGATAAATCAGTCAAACCTTAAGGTCGTAAATTCTACCAAATACCTAGGAGTTACAATTACGAACAACTTTGACTGGAGAGAACACATAGAAAATATTGTGGGGAAGGCGAACCAAAGGTTACGTTTCATTGGCAGAACGCTTAGACGATGCACCAGCTCCACCAAAGAGACTGCCTACATCACACTTGTGCGTCCTCTCTTGGAGTACTGTTGCCTCTTGTTGGACCCTCACCAGGTGGGACTGACGGAAGATATTGAGAAGGTTCAGAGAAGGGCAGCTCGTTTTGTTTTATCACGTTTCGGGGGGGGGGGGGGAAGCGTCACGGAAATGTTGCACGAATTGGGGTGGAAATCATTAAAAGAAAGACGTTATTCATTGCGGCGTGATCTGTTTGCGAAGTTTCAATCACCGACTTTTAGTTCTGAATGTGAAAATATTTTGCTAGCACCCACCTACTTAGGGAGACATGACCATCCCAATAAAATAAGAAAAATCAGATCGAAAACGTAACGATTTAGATGTTCTTTCTTCCCGCGCGCTATAAGAGAATGGAACGGTAGAGAAAAGTTATGAAGGTGGTTAATGAACCCTCTGCCAGGCACTTAAATGTGATTTGCAGAGTATCTATGTAGATGTAGATGTAGATCTAACTTCAACCTATCCATTTCCCTTTTTAAATTTTCTAATTTTCCTACTCGATTAAGGGATCTAACATTCCACGCTTCGACCCGTAGAATGCCAGTATTGTCTTTCCTGATGATCACATCCTCCTGAGTAGTCCCCGCCCGGAGATCCGAATGGGGGACTATTTTACCTGCGGAATATTTTACCCGAGAGGATGCCATCATCATATGTTCATGAAGTAGAGCTGCATGTCCTCGGGAAAGGTAACGGCTGTAGTTTCCCCTTGCTTTCAGCCGTTCGCAGTAGCTGTGTGGCAAAGCCACATTAGCTGATGTTACAAGGCCAGCTCAGCCAATCATCCAGACTGTTGCCCCTGTAACTACTGAAAAGGCTGCTGCCCCTCTTCAGGAACCACACGTTTGTCTGGCCTCTCCACAGATACCCCTCCGCTGTGGTTGCCCCTACGGTACGGCTATCTGTATCGTTGAGGCACGCAAGCCACCCCACCTCGGCAATGTCTGTGGTTCATGGGAGTGGGACTAAGACATATCTCCACCATATCCTTTCTTCCAGGAGAGCTAGTCTTGCAAGGTTTGAAGAAGGACTTCCGTGATGATTGGAAACTAGGAGCCGGCCGCGGTGGCCGAGGGGACTGAGGCGCTTCGGTCACGGTCTGCACGGCCACTACGGTCGGGGGTTCGAATCCCCCCTCGGGCATGGATAGTTGTAGGTAGTTCATAAGTAGTTTGTAAGTGCAAAATGTTCAAATGTTTGTAAAGCTTATGGGACTTAACTACGGGGTCATCAGTCCCTAAACTTACAAACTACTTATGAACTACTTACGAACTAGGACGGCACAAATATCCATGCCCGAGGGGGGATTCGAACCCCCGACCATAGTGGCCGTGCAGACCGTGACTGAAGCGCCTCAGTCTCCTCGGCCACCGCGGCCGGCGTAGTTTGTAAGTGTAGGGACTGATGACCCCGTAGTTAAGTCCCTTAAGCTTAACAAACATTTGAACATTTGGAAACTAGGAGGCGAGGTACTGACGGAACTGAAGTTGTGAGGACGGACCGTGAGTCGTGTCAGGATAGTTCAGTGGTAGAGCGCTTGCCCACGAAAGGGAAGGGTCGCAGATTCGAGTCCCGGTTCCGGCAAACAATTTTAGTCTGCCAGGAAGTTTCATATCTGCGCACAGTCCGCTGATAGTTTGAAAGACGACTGTCTGCGGTCTTAGGTTTCGCTAGATGGGCTTTCTTGCTAAACGAGAACCCCTTTCATTCGGAAGCATCAGGAATAGCATTTCATTTCATGTTTTTAGATATTAGTTTTTGTAATACTGTTAATCTTGCTGGGATTTTATTATGGTAATATTTTATCATTGTGTCTATAAATGTGGCAATATAAACGATTTCTCCGTGACGCTAAGGTCCCTGTGAGAATTTGTACTTACTTTATTCTGCATGTGCATATATATCTTTTAACATGGCAGTCTGAGTGTATGTATGAGAATTTTCTTGTCAGCTGCTGGCTGCCGGCTTTGCATCTCTGGATTCGTGTCGATAGTCGTTACCAACCTCTGCTTTTGATGCTCTACCCTTTGGTTACAATTTGGGTTGGTAATGCCCAGTAGCGAACTTAGTAGGACGCGCGAGTTTAAGCTCTCCCCACCACCTCGTCTTTCCTGGGTTATTACCGATTTCTGGTAGATATCCCGGGGTGGCAGGGACTGACTGGCCAACCTCGGACACACTGTGGCTGTGATTCGACCTGGTAAGATGTTATTTCTTTCCTCCCTTGAGATGGTAGCGATTCGTTGTCTGGTTTGTTAAAGTTTTTGGAACTGAGATTCATTTTTTCGGAATACGTTTCTCCAATCTTGTATGAATGTGTACTAAGTTTCATTCCGGTGATGTTGCTTAGATAAACGCAGTGAATATGTAACTAATTCGCTTTGATAATGGCTGAGAATCGGTAACCTTTGTGAGACTAGATGGCGGTGTACGAACTCGGTTTAATTTCTTTCTAGCTTTGTGTGATGCAACTAATGTGCGGGAATATTTTTATTCTGTGTAGTGCATGTGAAATATTCCTTTCTGTTTTCTCCTTCCGCCAGTGATATGTACTTCATGTGGTGTGTTCTTAGAACAAAGCCTTCAGATACCCCTGTGTCTGATTCTATGTCCTTCAGGCAAGAAAGTATGCATGTATCTTTCTGATTACCATTAGTACCTCGCGATCTCCTCTCCATCCATTTTAAATTGTTGTTTCGTTTCCAAACTTATACTTTGCATTCAGACTCCCCCAGTAAAGTCTCTTCTAGCCTTGTACGACCCCCTTTATTAGCTTGCTTATAAAATACTACGTATTCCTAGGAGCTGCATGCCGTATTTCTTAGTTGATTTACTC
This sequence comes from Locusta migratoria, assembly GCA_026315105.1. Lineage (NCBI taxonomy): Eukaryota > Metazoa > Arthropoda > Insecta > Orthoptera > Acrididae > Locusta > Locusta migratoria. Next base: position 207,551,880 of record CM048748.1, read on the forward strand.
CGACTTTGAATTTAATTCACTTTTCTGATTTTTGAATACTTCGTCAATCCGTGTAAAACCTTCCCCATCGCATCTAACTGTATTTCTTTAGCTTCCTTATAATATCCTACGCATTTCTAAGGGTTGCATGCCGTAGTTATTTTTCTTTATTTTCCAGAAATTGAATTTTTGTGCTTTTACTGGTTTTCAGAACCACGTGGTTCCGAACTCCGACTTCAAGAGTTTATAGATACTTGAGTTCTCGCCACTGCTCACATACCAGTGCCTTATCATTGCGAATTTCTTGCTTCTTAATCTATGATTCTGTTGATTTTTGTTGAAATGAATACGATCTTTAAGCACTTCGCCTTCAGTGGGGTGCGAATATGTAATGTAGCAGGCACGTGCCGTGTGTCTCAGTAAGTCTGCATGCTCACGGTTTGATTTAAATGGAAATAAATCTCGGTATAATCGCGTACCATCTCAAGTAAAGAAAGACAGACCAGAGCCACCTACGAAGTTTATTTTCCTTGTGTTGTGTGGTACATCCTGGTTAGCTGAATTTCGCCTAAGATAGTGGCGCCTGCTTCTGCTTCGTTATCAGCACGCTGAGTTGGGTGAGTTTCGCTTTATTTGGCGGGTGTTCAAATGTTTGTATAGCTTATGGGACTTAACTACGGGGTCATCAGTCCCTAAACTTGTTGTTGTTGTTATGGTCTTCAGTCCGGAGACTGGTTTGATGCAGCTCTCCACCCTACTCTATCCTGAGCAAGCCTTTTCATTTCCTCATAAGAACGGCAACCCACATCCACTTGAATCTGCTTACTATACGCGTCTCTTGGTCTCCCTCTGCGATTTTTACCCCACACACTTCCCTCCAATGCTAAATTTACGATTCCCCGATGTCTAAGAATGTGTCCTACCAAGCGATCCCTTCTTTTAGTCAGGGTATGCCAAAAATTCCTTTTCTCACCAATTCTGTTCAGTACCTCTTCATTAGTTATGCGATCTACCCACCTAATCTTCAGCATTCTTCTGTAGCACCACGTTTCAAAAGCCTCTATTCTCTTCCTGTCCGCACTGCTTATCGTCCATGTTTCACTCCCGTACAAGGCAACACTCCACACAAATGCCTTCAGAAAAGACTTCCTTACCCTTAAATTAATATTCGATGTTAGCAAATTTCTCTTTTTCAAAAATGCTTTTCTTCCCATTGCCATTCTGCATTTTATATCCTCTGTACTGCGACAATCGCATGTTATTTTACTACCCAAGTAACAAAACTCATCTACCACCTTCATTGTTTCGTTACCTAATCTAATTCCTTCAGCATCGCCTGATTTTCTAAGACCGCATTCCATTATTTTTGTTTTGCTCTTGTTAATGTTCATTTTATACGCTCTCTTCAACACGCTGTCCATTCCGTTCAACTGCTCTTCCAGGTCCTTTGCTGTCTCTGACAGAATTACAATGTCATCAGCAAAACGCAATGTTTTTATTTCTTCCCCCTGAACTTTAATCCCTATTCCAAATTTTTCCTTGCTTTCCTTCACCGCCTGCTCGATGTACAAATTGAATAACATTGGAGAAAGGCTACAACCCTGTCTTACTCCCTTCCCAACTGATGCTTCCCTTTCATGTCCTTCGAGTCTAATAACTGCGGTCTGGCTTTTGTACAAGTTGTAAATAACTCTCCTTTCCCTGTATTTTATCCCTGCTGACTTCAGAATTTGAAAGAGTGTATTCCAGTCAACATTGTCAAATGCTTTCTCCAAATCTACAAAAGCTAAAAATGTAGGTTTGCCTTTTCTTAATCTATCTTCTAAGATAAGACGTAAAGTGAGTATTGCCTCCCGAGTTCCTACATTTCTCCTGAACCCAAACTGATCTTCCCCGAGGTCGGCTTCTACCAGTTTTTCCATCCTTCTGTATATAATTCGTGTTAATATTTTGCAACCATGACTTATTAAACTGATGGTTCTGTAGTTTTCACACCTGTCTGCGCCTGATTTCTTTGGAATGGGGATTATTACATTTTTCTTAAAGTCTGAGGGCATTTCGCCGGTCTCATACATCCTACACACCAGTTCAAATAGTCTTGTCATGGCTGGCTCTCCCAGATACTTTAGTAGCTCTGAGGGTATGTCATCTACTCCTGGGGCCTTGTTCCGACCTAGGTCTTTCAAGGCTCTGTCAAATTCATCTCTCAGTATAGTATCTCCTATTTCATCTTGATCGACTTCCTCTTCCGTTCCTACAACATCGTCTCTAAGTTCATTTCCTTTGTAGAGCTGCTCTATGTACTCTTTCCACCTTTCAGCTTTCCCTTCTTTGCTGAGAACTGGTTTCCCATCTGAGTTCTTGATATTCGTAGAGCTGTTTTTCTTATCTCCAAATGTTTCTTTTATTTTCCTGTAGGCGGTATCTACTTTTCCCCTTGCTATACATTCTTCTACAGATTTACATTTGGCTTCTAGCCACTCCTGCTTAGCCGTTTTGCACTTCCTGTCAATCTCATTTTTTAGTCGTCTGTACTCCATTTTGCCTGTTTCATTTACTGCATTTTTATATTTTCTCCTTTCATCAATTAACTGTAGTATTTCCTGTGATATCCATGGATTTTTTTTTAGGTCTTGCCTTTCTACCTATTTTGTCCTCCGCTGCCTTCATTATTTCATCTCTCAATGCTACCCATTCCTCTTCTACTGTTTTATTTCCCCCTGTTTCTGTCAATTGTTGCCTAAATCTCCCTCTGAAATTCTCCAGAACTTCACTTTCCTTCAATCTATCTAAGTCCCATCTCCTTATTTTCCTACCTTTCTGCAGTTTTTTCAGCTTCAGCCTACAGCTCATGACTAACAAGTTATGGTCGGAGTCTATATCTGCCCCTGGGTATGTCCTGCAGTTTATAACCTGGTTCCGGTACCTATGTCGTACCATTATAAAATCTATCTGATACCTTCCGGTGTCTCCTGGTCTCTTCCACGTATACAACCTTCTTTTGTGATTCTTAAACCACGTGTTTGTTACGATTAAATCATGTTCCGTGCAAAATTCTACCAGGCGACTTCCTCTTTCATTCCTCCTGCCCAGTCCATATTCACCTACTATTTTTCCTTCTCTTCCTTTTCCTACTACCGAATTCCAGTCTCCCATCACAATTAAGTTTTCCTCTCCCTTAACTGTCTGAATAATTTCCTTTAGCTCCTCATATATTTCTTCGATCTCCTCATCATCGGCAGAGCTAGTTGGCATATAAACCTGTACTACTGTGGTCGGTGTTGGCTTCGTATCTATCTTGACAATGATAATGCGATCACTGTGCTGCTCATAGTAGTTAACTCGCATTCCTATTTTCTTATTCATTATCAGTCCTACTCCTGTGATACCCCCAACTGATTTTGTATTTATAATCCTGTACTCACCTGACCAGAAATCCTGTTCATCCTGCCACCGAACTTCACTAATCCCCACTATATCTAACTTCAACCTATCCATTTCCCTTTTTAAATTTTCTAATTTTCCTACTCGATTAAGGGATCTAACATTCCACGCTCCGACCCGTAGAATGCCAGTATTGTCTTTCCTGATGATCACATCCTCCTGGGTAGTCCCCGCCCGGAGATCCGAATGGGGGACTATTTTACCTCCGGAATATTTTACCCGAGAGGATGCCATCATCATATGTTCATACAGTAGAGCTGCATGTCCTCGGGAAAAGTAACGGCTGTAGTTTCCCCTTGCTTTCAGCCGTTCGCAGTAGCTGTGTGGCAAAGCCACATTAGCTGATGTTACAAGGCCAGCTCAGTCAATCATCCAGACTGTTGCCCCTGGAACTACTGAAAAGGCTGCTGCCCCTCTTCAGGAACCACACGTTTGTCTGGCCTCTCCACAGATACCCCTCCGCTGTGGTTGCACCTACGGTACGGCTATCTGCATCGTTGAGGCACGCAAGCCACCCCACCTCGGCAATGTCTGTGGTTACAAACTACTTAACAACTACCTTATACTAAAGACGGCACAAATATCCATGCCCGAGGGGGGATTCGAACCCCCGACCGTAGTGGCCGTGCAGACCGTGACTGGAGCGCCTCAGTCCCCTCGGCCATCGCGGCCGGCTTTGGCGCGTGTGAGTGGATGGATGCTTGTCGATTGTAAATCCTTCCCCCGACAATGTTCAGGTCAGATTACTTTAAATTAACATTTTTAAATAGGCTGCAATTTTTTTTTTTTTTTTTTTTTTTTTTTTTTTTTAACAAAACTGGTTCCCCATTTGCTCATGTTTGAAGTGAATAAATAATTTATTAGCAGTGAAACTTTATCCTAATTATGAATAATAGTTAACGAATACCTTCCCTTTTTTAATGTTGTTTTTCTCCTGTGCTGAGAACAAATTCAGATGCAAATTATTATATTTTAATTCCGTTGCGCCATAAATGTTCTCTCAGCCACCTTCATGAAATTGTTTAGTTCGCGGTGGCTTATATATTAATGATTGTATGTAATTCTCGTGATCTATGACGTATGCTGGCCACCATCTCTTCCTGCTGCTAAAATAAAGTTTGAGTCAGTTCTAAATTCTGGGCCAGGGAACAAGATTCTGCTGCAGGAAGTAGTCAGTAGTTCACGCGAACCCTTTAGCTGCCCTTACGGACAGAGTTATATGTTTAAAGTAACCTCTTAACTGGCTCCTTTCAGCTAGAACTAATTTTACAATTAACGGTGGTCTTTCAAGTTTCATTCTGGAAACATCCTACGCTTTGGCTAAGCCATGTCTCCACCACATCCGAACCGAAATTATCGTACGTTTGCTTTCACTGGGCGAATCAGCTCTCTCACTGCTGTGGCAGGAGAGTGGCGCGTAGCTAACGCTTCCTTGTCCCCCAGATAACGTTGGTATAACGTAGCGAATTAGGTCAGGGTTGTACAACAGGCAGTTATAAGCGCGGAAACCATGCGACAATAATGTCATACTTCATAAAACTTTTTACAGGTCATGTCAGCAGCTAACAGTCTGCATACATACTTCCTTCACTGTTAACTCAAAGTGGTAAAAATAGCAACACAGGTCTTGACATGACAAGTCTGACCATTCCCTTGTTAGTACCAGTTTGTTTTTAAGTCTAGAAACCAATGACTTCAGCAATCTGGTTCACTAGGTTTACAAAACTTTGAACAATTTACAATGACGAATTGTTTTCAAGTTAGTTCCAACTTCGTGATACTGTCAGTTAGCTTTATTCGTCTTCCATACATAATATTGTGTTTTTTGACGTATCGATATCTTGTTTACATCTAGATGTGTCCTGTTTTGCTGTCGGTGACACACTTTGTTAAGAAGACAAACAGAAAATTAATCATCTCTAATTAGATGCGCTACAGTTGCAATATTTTTAATTTCCTAAAAGGAAAGCACTACCCTCTTTCCGGTCCCGTGTTACAACGTTTGAGTCCATAAACGACCGTTAAGAGCTATAGTACCGTAACTAGTTTAATACTGGTATTAATACATATAACAATAATTCCCTCTCTAAAATAGATTTTTTACTATAATTATTTAATAAGTACTGAATAAGAATCAAACTATAGGACATTCAACGAATATTCAATAGTGTACATTTCCTGGATGATTTGTGGGAAACATTCGAACTTTCAGTTTGTTATGCAGTAACATTACACATCAGTAGTTACTGTTCTGATCTGTCGAAAAGTCTGATTACAGAAGTTAAAAGAGTGCCTTCCGGGTTCATTGCGTTAAAACATAGAAAACCCTCTCAGTTACAAGGACGTGTCTGGAAAGGCGTTTACAACGTGTTTTTAATACTTCAAGCGTTTGCTGATGATCAGCTTAAATAACTGCTGCATATAATTTGTTCAGAAAGCCTAGTAAAAACATGTTAAGCTTTTAGCTAAACTCTGCTAACGCTTGATAATGGTAAAGTAACCGAAACCGGTAGCATAGAAATAAACAGCTGTGGTCAAAACGTTGTTTTGGAATAGTAAAAACTAATTTGATTGTTATATCTGTACTATGAAAGTTTGTAGAAAAAGAAAAGCTTTTACTCCAAAACATGGGTGCTTTTTTACCTTCGTTCGCAATTTTTGCAAAATCCAATAAACGAATAACTAATTAGACTCCCACGACTACCATGGTGATGCACTCTATTTAACCTCAACACCTACTGTTCATTAATAGAATTTTGCAAGCAAATTTTAGCAGTAGTGGTTGCGGTTGGTTTCGGAACTGGTGTTTCACACACATATTTCTGTTCGGAAAGCTTTTTCTTTTCCTGTCTATAAGATATATCAAGTATATTCCACTTCACTATGATCATGACGGCACTTGAAGTACATGCAGTTCGAAAATCACCTAAAACTCCTTCCACCCGTAGTTGAAAATATATTAAATATTAATATATTCAGCAGCAGCAATATCTGCAGAGTTTCATGCTCACAATAGTCACGGCATAATGATGCAACCGTTGGCGAGAGTAAGAGGATCAACTCGCTGCTCGTATTTATTGTGTAACATTTTCAGTTTCTTCCATCTGACGAAAACATTAATGGAACTGGAGAGTAAAGCCGTATAAATAATATTATCTACTCGTTATTCATGCTATTCAGATTGCAGGCGGTGCATCTCAATATTCTTCGGAACGCCGTAGCTCCTTAGCCTAGATACATAAATAAATGTAAATAAAATGCATTGATCTATTGGAATCCCCGGCCCTGAGTCAATCCGGCTGAAGAAAGCGCTGACTCCTCAGAGCACAGCCTCTGCTCCTCAAACGTGAGGCGCTCACGTCACCAACAGAAGCGAATTTCTGATGCCACTGTGTTAAGCAGACTTAACAACATTGTGTGAAATGTCTGGCTACTCTGTCATTGTTTGTACACGGCAGGAAATAAAAGTTAGTAATAGCCATTCCAATTCAAAACAAAGAAAGTGCAAACGAATGTGAGAATTACAGAACTATCAATTTAATAAGCCATAGATGCAAAATACTAACAAGAATTATTTACTGACGAATGGAAAAACTGATGAATCCGACCTTGGGGAAGATCGACTTGGATTTAGGAGAAATGTAGTGTCAAGGAAGGCAATACTCACATTACGACTCATCGTAGAAGATAAGTGAAAGATAGGCAAACCTACATTTCTAGCATTTGTAGATCTGGAGAAAGCTTTTGACACTGTTGACTGGAATACACTCTTACAAATTTTGAAAGTAGCAGGTGTAAAGTGCAGAGAGCGAAGAAGCATGTTCAAACTATATAAAAACCAAACAGCAATTATAAGAGTTGAAGGACATGAAAAGGATGAAGAGGTTGAGGAGAGATTGAGACAGGGATATAGCCTTTCCCCAATGTTGCTCAATCTGCACATTGAGCAAACTAAGTAGGAGAACAAGAGAGATTTGTAGAGGAAATCAAAGTTCATGGGGACGAAATAAAAACTTTGCGGTTTGCCGATTAATTCTGTCAGAGACAGTAGAGTACCTGGAAGACCAAGTGTATGGACTTAAATTAATTTCACTTTTTGTATGAAAAACTTTATGAACATTCATCGTTTTCGACAATGCCTTCTACTTAAATTTGAGAACTGTATTTATTGACAGAGCTATCCAACAAGCATTCTGTTTTTACTGACCTAGGTCCGGAACCCTAAAACACCATTATATACACAGGTGTCTCTTCAACAGCCGCTGCGAAGCACGGGCATATGATCTAGTGAGACAATAAAAGTAAAAGATGAGTTATGTTATTTGGGTATCAAGAAAACTTCTGATGGTATAAAATTCAGAATGGCTATGGGAAGAAAAGCGTTTCTGAAGAAGCGAAATTTGTAGATATCAGATATTAATATAAATGTTAGGAAGTCCTTTCTGAAAGCATTTCTCTGGAGTGTAGCATTTTATGGGAGGTTAACATAGACGATAAGAAATTCAGAAAAAAGATGATAGAATCTCTTGAAATGTGATGCTACAGACAAGTGATGAAAATTCTATGGGTAGATCAGTTAACTAATGAGGAGGTGCTCAACAGAATTGAGGAGAAATTGAATTTCTGGCATACCCTAAGAGAAGGGATAGATTAGTAGGGCACATTCTTAACATCAAATGCAATTGTGGGAGTAGAAATCGTAGAGGAGACCGAGGGACGAATACAGTAAGTAGGTACAATTGGATGTAGGTTGTCGTTCTTATTCAAAGAGACTTACACAAGACAGGGTAGGGTAGAAAACTGCATCAAACCAGTCTGCGGCCTGAAGACCACGACACCCTTTCAGAGTTTACACTATTTACTGAATATTTATTCTCGAAACAGCGCATGTGGAGTACATGAAATGATTACATTCACAGGTCAATAGCTCAACCGGTACTGCGGTAACCAGTAGTAAAACCATGATGGGATACGCATATCTGTATGTGGTGTACCGTCCACGGAAGGCAATGGAGAAGCTGTTTATGGCATTCATTTAATCATACAGATGGTCAGTATGTCTTGGGATATATTATTCCACGGTTGCTCGACCCTTTCACGTAGTCTTGCAAGAGTTGCGTGTTGAAGAGTCGCACGTGTCAATTGTCACATCAAACCCTACACCCGTTGACTGGAGACAAGTCTGCACATCGTGTCAGCCAGGGAAGCTGTTGAACGTCTCGTAGAACCAGTTGCGTTTCACGCGCAGTATGTGATAGAGCCTTATCCTGTTGGAACATCACATCACCTTCTTGTTGCAAGTAATGGCAAAAGAACGAGTCTCTCACCATTCTCCACGCGCCACGCGATGGTCAGTATTCCCTGCACAAACATTTGAACAACAGTTGTAGCTTATCGCACCCAAGACAGCAAGTGATCTTCTGACGGAAGCAGTCGAGCCGAGCACGTCGATGCTGCAGTGTGAGTGGAAGGCGGCTACTGATGTATAGTCCCATAGTCCCACTGCTGTGAGCTGTTTGTGGTGATACATTTTTCTGACTGATTTCCTACCACGAGACCAAACAATCAATGCACATGAACACTGCGGGACCACTAAAAACATGCGCCGCGCAATTACCGCCGAGGATTACTGTCAAACGGCGAATGTGACCAAACAACTCACTGGGACGTGTTTGATGATCCTCTGTACAGCCCGGACCTTGCTCCTAGCGCTTTTCATATCTTCCTATAACTAAAATCTGTCCTTGGGAGTCGACACTCAACGATGATGAGGAGCTGAAAGAATATGTTACCACATGGTTGAATCCACAGGTGGTAACCTTCTATGAAGAAGGTATACAAAAACCTGTGCCACGCTATGATGCCTACAAAATTTTGGAAGCTAAAATGGTTGTATGTTTCCGTATCTGTACGCGTTTGTTTTATATAACCAAATGGAACTTACTTTGTGGGCATACGTCGTATATATAGTTAATGTTGTCAGTAGTGTCCGGTACTTGGTTTCTGATACCACGTTTAATCTGTGAAAAGGGCAGCGAGCGCACAGCAAGAACTCGCTGTGGCGACATAAGGTCGCACGGAAAGTAAACAGCCGTACGAGCAGGCAGAGTTAGCAACTAGAGCAGTGTTGAAGGAACATGTGGAAAGTCGCCGAGCAAAAGCACACGCATTGCAATATTTGCTTCAGACTGGAGCAAGGGGATTGGGACACTTTCAAACGAACCGCTGAGCATCCGGGAAAATCGACCGCGGTGCAGTTGACATTAAGCATAACGCGTCATAAGCGGGACAGGAGGCAGTATAAATAGTGGCTACGAAAGGACATTACTGTGCTAGTTTGTCCTTGTCCGATTTCGGCCAGGCGAGGATATGAGCAGCTTCGACGCCGAGACGATCAACACCGCCACTTGGTAACCGCTGTCAGCACGACTACGCAGAGCGGTCCACTCCTGGTCCAGATGACACCATCGAAGATCCGACAGCAGGTCTAACCTGTGCAGGTCGCCTGCAGTTAGTCCGCACGAGATGGGAATGGGAAGCCTAGGAGCTTCCTGTTCCGACCACGAGACGTGAGAGTGTCTTTCGTCAACCGCCTTCCACCAGCGGGCTGTCTCCCGTAGGCCCCTGTAGCGCGCTGCTTCTTACACAAGGCAGAACGTCGCGCACAGCACACGGCTGCTCAACAAGAGTGCTGGGTACGCGTTTCTGCCTTGTACACACGGCGCCAGGGCAACTCCACCTAGAAGACAAGGCCTCACAGCTGCCCGTGCCTACGTCACACGTAAAGGACGCGAGGCCAACGATAGAGACAGGCCGCGGCGCGGCTGTCAAATTACGTAAGCAAGGTAGGCCTGAGCCGGCGCGATCTCTAGCGGATTGGCCGGCCGCTGTGAGGCAGTAGACTGTGCACTAGCGCCCGGCCAATCCGCTAGCGATCGCGCCGGCTCAGGCCTACCTTGCTTACGTAATTTGACAGGCGCGCCGCGGCCTGTCTCTCTCGTTGGCCTCGTAAAGGAGGCGGCTGCTGCTGGGGCACGCCCACCGCCTCGCAGCGGCCGGCCAATGAGCTGGAGGCCGTGGCCTTTACGTGTGACGTAGGCACGGCCAGAAACCGCCAGGAAGCGCCGTTGTATCTGAAGGAAATAAAGCTGATACCGCTCTATCAGTTTATAACTGTGCGGAAGCGCGTGAACCTGCCCGTTGCTGTGCCTCTCAATGTGTTATATGATGGTCATCCTAGTTACGGTCTCAATCGCCCAATTGCGGCCGTAGCAGTACAGTCGGGTGCTAGTTCACCGATAGTCGAGTTGTTACAGGTAGCCACAACAGCCGCATTGCGTAACATCGCAGTTACGTTCACAAGCATTGTCAACTAGGTACCACGTTAGATTGCTTTACCCGAAATTTAACTACCTCCCCTTTGACAACTGTAGTTTTATTTTTCTTATATTTAAGTAATTAGCATCGTAATTTCAATTATTCACTGATTGTTTTTACTGAGATGATAGTTGGTATTTGGGACAGACGAGTAGAACATTAGAAGTTTTTACAATTAGCTTAAGAGAACATGAAAATATGTGACAACTTGCATTCGGCATTCGCAGAACGTCATCTACGAGAGAGTTCCTGATCAGTCATCATTGAAACACACAGAAATAATTATATGCAGTAACGAAGAACACCTCCGAGAACAATAACCACGCGGGAGTGGCCGCGTGGCTTAAGGCATCATGTTACAGTGCGGGCTGCCATTTCCGCCGGAGGTTCGAGGCCTCCCTCTGGCATACGTGTGTGTGTGTGTGTGTGTGTGTGTGTATGTGTGTGTGTGTGTGTGTGTGTGTGTGTGTGTGTGTGTTTCCCTCAGTATAAATTAGTTTAAATACTAGGCACTGATGACCATAACAATTCGGTCCAGTAGTTTCACAAACATTTGACACTGACAACAGTTTGAATGTAGTTCTTTACAGCGACATTTCTGAATAGTGCGCCACAGAGTCCTTGCGCTGTCGGAAATCTCGTCTTTTAAGAGCTTAAAAACAATTCTCCATCGACATCATCAGGAAATTTTTCGATGTTTGCGTTGATACTTTATTACGCTGTAGAGGTCTCATGCTCATACAACATTCATATTATTGAACGAATAATGATATCTGCAGAACTTGTGTGTGTGAATAGCTACAGTGTGCGTGTCTGTACTGTGGTGTGTCTTAAAAGCTTCTGATAGCGATTTCAATGTACATTTACGTACAGGTTGTGTTACGGAAGGCACTGCTCCCCTTTTGCACGTCTTTTGTCGGTTCTATTTACGTAAATTAACGTGTTGTTCGGTTGTTCGAAATGCATTACACAGGGTGTTTCAATAAGCGTGTTTGCCTCTGCAACATATAAAATAATAGGTGACGGGAAATTTTAATGCGGTAGGTCAACACAAGAAATGTTATACTTTCTGCGGAGCTATGAACATGGTTTATTGTATCGTTTGCCAAAGAGTTACAGCACAAAGATATAATTTTTAAATGGAACAATAGTTTTTTCTATCGTCCATTGGATTCGTTGAAACCAGCTGCGTTCAAATCAATTTAAACTACATTCCTATCACTGTTAGTTTAGGAGCTACAGCCCTTCAAAGTTTCAGGGGCACAAGCGCTGCGCATAATGCAATGCGCCTTCTAAATGTGGTGCGGCCGAGTTGTAACGTCGTCGGTGTCACGGAGCGAGAAGCTTCAGTGGCATTGTGTCGGCACTCGCCGAGCATCAGCAACATGTCAACGTACCCGTTGTTCGTGTATGCCACCGTCATTCGATGTCAGTAACTGTGGTATATTGAGCCCCGGTTGTTTGTGTGGCTCCAACTGTCGGGTATACGGCCGTGTGCGGCGACAGTCGTCAGTCTTACAGCGCATCGAGGAAGCTTCTCGCTCCGTGACACCAGCGACAACTCGGCCGCACCACATTTAGAAGGCGCATTTCATTATGCGCAGCGCTTGTGGTATCTGCCCCTGAAACTTTGAAGGGTTGTAGCTCCCAAACTAACAGTGATAGGAATGTAGTTTAAATTGATTTGGACGCAGCTGGTTTCAACGAATCCAATGGACGATAGAAAAAATTATTGTTCCATTTAAAAAATTATATCTTTGTGCTGCAACTCTTTGGAAAATGATACAATAAACTATGTTCATAGCTCCGCAGAAAGTGTAACATTTCTTGTGTTGACCTACCGCATTAAAATTTCCCGTCGCCTATTATTTTATAAGTTACAGAGGCAAACACGCTTAGTTAAACACCCTGTATTGGGGTGGAAAGCAGTAATATTGTAATAATTTCGGCGACGGATATTCAGACAGAAAATCTGAAATAGCATTATTTCCGTTTAGATACATAACATGGAGTATCTCGCTTTCTTATTAATCAACTGCCAACTGTAGAAATTACCAGAACATTGTAAAATATGGTCTTAACATTCGACAGTCACAGAAACTGTTTCACGAGACTTGTTTGGTTAGAAATGTATTAGGCCTGTATGAACATAGATGAATGGCATTTCTTTAAGCACATACTGAAGATGTGGTGTGGTGTCATGGGTGGAAGTGATGGCTTATTTCGGTCGTTAAGCGGCTGCATTTCTGTTTGGGCCGCTATGTAAGTCCACATCTCGTGCGCAGTCTGGTAAAAACATGACGGCCACAGGCTGGTTGGCCACTCTCTCCCTATACAGGCTTCCTAATCGCCTCAGAACTGCGGCGCACTGTTTGTAGGTATACTATAATGCGGTTACAGTACCATTTGTCGGCATCTTCCCGAACTCTTTCGACCCCTGCCCCCCCCCCCCCCTCGTTTTTAAACTTTACTAGACGATTCTCATAGCTTTCACAATAAAAATAGCTTTTAATGCATTCGTCTATAAATTTCGTTTTCGAGTCTTTTAAAGTTGAAATGAGGGACTTGGTTGCTGGACACTCTGTATCTGGTTTTAGTGTAATCGTGTGCTCAAAGGCTTCAGTTTATAGCAGTACTCAAGTCTATTAGAACAATTCTTCGACAACAATTTCCGCAGTTGCTCCTAATAAGTAGTATGTCTCAGGCGACGTGTATCAAAGTGTTTTCTAAACAATGAAATAAACAAAATCAAATCTTAGGAACCGGCTTAATGACGTTCACCTGCTTTTGAAAGAGAGTAATTTCCACACTTCGAGGTGATAGTAAAGTAAAGTGACAAAGATAATTTTATTGGGATCAAATCATGTTTCTTTCTCATTTAAAAGGATTTAAGGGATCAAATCATGTTTCTTTCTCATTTAAAAGGAGTAGGGCACCTCTAAATTTAATAGTTCTGTGTACGTTTAACTGCATTAATAGACAGTTATTAAAAACAACAAGAAGATGTCTCTGTTCATAACTTTTTCAGGGTTATGTATGTAACGAGGAATTGAAGTCGACGAAAGGATACTTTTTTTCCTGTTTCATGTACCCCCGCCCTCCTTCACCCTCTCACTGAACTGAATGACAGAATTTGTAACGTTTCGCACTGCTTGTGACAGCCATCAGCTCATACACCGTATTACTTTACTCATTACGGCATCACGCAGTCATAATATTGTTCTCTATTTGTTTGTCACTGTACGGCTACCGAACTGTCATCGCGAAAAACAATAAAATTTTACTCATTCATAAAGAAAGCCAAGTAAATAACACGAAAATCCTTATCTGCAGAGATGACGCATAAAACCATGGTCACTATCATAAATTCATTTACATTTCTTCATGAAATAATCGTTACATCTTTTATTACTTTTACATTGAATGTTACTTTTCTATACATCAAGATTGGACTTTACAGCTCCTCATGTGCTATACATATGAAGATTCGATTCCATTATCTGGAAAGTTCTGCTTCAAGATCACAGAATGATTTTTATAGCCGGTGAAATGGGCAGCATTGGTAGTAACAACTTGCTTTTTACTATAGCAAATCGATTTCACTTACACATTAACCATTAAATTACAAATGTCAAGGCTGGTGTTAAATGACTTAGGAAATTTCACAGGTAGTTCAGATGCTTCTCGTGTTTCAGCGTACATTTTTCACGAGTACTTGTGAACTTGAAACGTTTTTAAGTGCAAAATGTACGTTTGGTTTCAGATCTATGTGTGTCATTTCGTTAGTCATTTAACACCATCTGAGACATTTTGTGCTTCAGAACTGAAGATGGTCAATACGTAAGTAAAATCAATTTTCTGTAATAAAAAGTAAGTTTTTATGAACAGTGGTGACCATTCCACTAGCTATAAAATACTATACACATGTTATACTGTATTGGAAGTACTATTGAATATTTACGTGTTATGTCCTCCTTGGCCTTTCAGGAAAGGATCTGCTCAGGACACGTGGGATGCGTGGACAGCTAAAATCGCTGTACAGATTAGTAACTACTAAAGTTTACAAATACTCAGTTTAGATCCTCGTCTGTTCTCGCGGCGGCGTCTTCTTCCTAGCTGCGCTCACCCATAGTCATTGCCTATTTCGGAGCCGAGTTCAGAGGGCCCTTCCAGAGGCATGTCGGCCTAGAGATAGCAGCTTGTAGAGGGCGCGCTTTCCGGCTCCTCCTTCCAGGAGTCGGCGTCGGCGTGTGGTTGGCTGCCGGTCGTCCGCTGCCTTCTTTAGGATCGTTTTCGTGCGTCTGGCGTGTGGCGCTGACTTTACGCCAGAACATTACGTACCTTAATAATTACGACAATTCATAGAATACATCTAAGGATAGGCGAAAATTAAGACGCTTAAAGCACTCGCGTAGTGACACAAACTGAGACACGGTCGAAACTGGCAGCCAAGTGAAATGGGACGCGTGTGCCATATGCTTGTTACTCACCTGCAGCTTGCAAAACTGACAATGTGTGATTCGTAGATAAAAAGTTATTATTGTTATAGCAGAGTTACGAATCAGATTCCGATATTGACTCTGAGGACGAAACGTTTCTTTTTTCATTAATGAATAAAAACTTCAAATTTCTAAAGAAATATTTGTGATTGAAAGGAAACGGCGTGGACATGCAATATCCCGCCATATCCGGTACTTATCTACATATAGTCACCATGTTCTGTATCATATGGTTCCCTATGCTCCCTCACTGCCTCTATTAATTTTTTTCTATCATTGTGAAAAGTAAGCATGGTTGGGTTGGGTTGTTTGGTTGGGATAGGGGAACTAAACTACTGAGGGAGGGGAAGGAATGAGGATAGGAAAGGAGGGAAAGGGAAAGGAAATGCAGTCCGGGAAGTAAGGAAGGAAGAAATACTGCATTAGCTGAGGACTCCATGCTCGCCACGCACGTACTCACGGAAGAAACGTGAGCCCCCTGTAACTGAGTATAATGCCGGTCAGGAATATAATAGTCAGGTGTGCCTTGTGAGAAGAAGAGTAACATCATTCGAAAAAAAGTTTCAATTAATATACATTTGACTCGTCAGCAATAGGCCTACAGCGAAGAAAGCGGCAACACTATACAAATATAAAAGCAAAAATATCGAGAGCTTAAGTGGCAAAAATCGAAACATCACGGTTGCGTGTGCAAGTTGTCCAAGACGGCATATGGCAGACGGCTTTCCCCCTCCCCGCATAGCCTTTCCCACGTGGGAGCCTTGCTTTAGCGCAGGTCTGTGTCTCCAGTCAGCTACAACGCCACGCAGTCCGGCGCAGGCGCAGTTCGCGTCAGCGTCGTGCCGCGTCACAATCTGCATGCTCCCATTTAAAAAAAATAATAATAATAAAATTAAAAAAATAAAATAAAACGCGCTTCATGCTGTGCTGCCCTGCGCCGCGAGTGCTGTACGCGTCTCAATTTGCGCATAGCCTCAACGCGAGTATACTCGAACGTCAGCTGTCGGGCGACAGTGTTGGGTCCCATCGAGAGTGTGACAGGCCGATCTGCGTCCGCATCGGTGATCACACGGCAACACTCACGTCCGCAGCGACTGCGGACAGCCTTGTGGGCAGGTCACATGTCCACTCCTGGTCTTCTACATCTACACAGATACTGTGCAATTCACATTTAAGTACCTGGCACAGGGTTCATTAACCACTTTCATAACTTTTCTCTACCGTTCCATTCTCTAATAGCGACCGGGAAGAAAGAACACCTAAATCGTTCCGTTTTAGATCTGATTTCTCTTATTTTATTGGGATGGTCATTTCTCCCTAAGTAGGTGGGTGCTAGCAAAATATTCAGACGTAAAAGTCGGTGATTGAAACTTCGCAAACAGATCACGCCGCAATGAATAACGTCTTTTTTTAAAATGATTTCCACCCCAATTCCTGCAACATGCCCCCCCCCCCACCGTAACGTGATAAAACAAAATGAGCTGCCCTTCTCTGAACCTTCCCAATGTCTTCCGTCAGTCCCACCTGGTGAGGGTCCCACAATTGGCAACAGTACTCCAGGAGAGGACGCTCAAGTGTGATGTAGGCAGTCTCTTTGGTGAAGCTGCTGCATCTTCGAAGCGTTCTGCCAATGAAACGTAATCTTTGGTTCGCTTTCCCCACAATATTTTCTATGTGTTCTCTCCACTCTAAGTTGTTCGTAATTATAACTCCTAGGTATTTGGTTGAATTTACGACCTTAAGGTTTGACTGATTTAACGCGTAATTGAAGTTCAGCGGATTTCTTTTAGTGGTCATGTGTTTTACTTCACACTTTTCGTTGTTTAGTGTCAATTGCCAATTTTCGCACCATGCAGAAATTTTGTCTAAATCGCTTTCCAGTTGCTTTTGATCCTCTGTTGACTTCACTAACCGATAAACGACAGCATCATCCGCGAAGGGAGCTGCCTAAATCGTTTATAAACACAAGGAAGAGTAGGGGACCTGTAACGCTACCCTGGGGAACGCCAGATATCACTTCTGTCTTCATCATTTATTCATTATTATTCGGTTTTATAATGTAATTTAGCTTACATTATCCGCTACCCCAAGATTATAAATTACATTATTTTACTGTAATATTATTACATTACTATTTATAAAACATTATTTAATTTTCATTCTCTATTTCCGTCTATCTGCCCTTAAATTTTCTTCTATATTTCTTCTTCGGATAGACGATGAATTCCTTGGCTCCATATAGTGATATGTAGTGAGTTGTCTCTTTTCTTTCTTCCTGGTTGCCCCCATTCCTTTATTCACTGTGCTAGTCGTTCCTTTGACATTCTTTTTGTATGCTCATACCATGAGAGGTCCTGCAGATTGTCTCCAAAAGTCCATCTCTGTTGCTATCAATCTCTTTTCTGTTTGCGACTAAGGTGCACATACGTCCGTTCCATATGTCATGATGCTTCTGATGATTGTATGGAAGGTGTTTCTTTTTGTTTCCTTGCTGATCTGTTGGTCCCATAAGATAACTTTTAATGTCCCAATAATATAGTTCCCAGAATTTATTCATGCATTAATTTCCTTGTATTGTTTGTCATCTCGTGTGATAGTTATTCCTAGGTATTTGTATTCTTCAGCGTGTTTAATAGTGCCCATTCCTTTTTCCAGTGTTACGTCTTGGTTTATGTCACATATTACCATATGTTTTATTATCGTTGACCTGGTCCCCATTTTTTTATAATCCTCTACTAATTTCTTTGTAATGTACTCTATGTCTTCTTTATCCAGTGTCAAAATTAACTGGTCATCAGCAAATCGTAAACTAAATGAAGGGCTTGATTTCGAACTTTTTTCTTTTCAATTATTTGCTGTAAGCAAAATTATAGTTGATCTCCCTGCTCTGAAGGCAGCTTACTTTTCTACCCCCCCTTCTCTTAAATTCCGTTTCCAAAAATATTTTTTATAATTCTTCCATCAATTCAGCTAAATAGATTAGTTACATTTTAAAGTCGCATTACATTTTTGGATGTGAAAATTCTGTTGCTGCTCGTGTAAGAAACAGAAACGGCTTCCAGTACTTGTTGGAATTCCACAGTAGTGCGATAGTTGTCTGTCAACACTGTTTTATCTTTCCACCATATTGCAGTTCGCATTGGGCAGTGCCTTCCAGCCAGTCCTGCTTATGCATTTTGCACTTCCTGTCAATCTAATTTCTTAGTCGTCTGTAGTCCATTCTGCCTCTTTCATTTACTGCGTTTTTATATTTTCTCCTTTCATCGATTAATCTTAGTATTTCCTGTGACATCCAAGGATTTTTGGTAAGTCGTGCCTTCCTACCTATTTTGTCCTCTGCTGCCGTCACTATTTCATCTATCAGTTCTGCCCATTCCTCTTCTACTGTGTTATTTCTCTCCGTTTCTGTCAATTGTTGCCTAAAGCTCCCTCTGAAATTCTCAAGAACTTCAGGTTCCTTCAGTTTATCCAGGTTCCATCTCCTTATTTTCCTATCTTTCTGCAGCTTTAATCAGTTTCAGCCTACAGTACATGACCAATAAGATATGGGGCAGCCCTTGGTATGTCTTACAGTTTAAAACCTGATTCCGAAATCTATGTCTTACCATTATAAAATCTGTCTTGTACCTTCCAGTGTCTCCTGTTCTCTTCCACGTATACAGCCTTCTTCATGATTCTTGAACCAAGTGTTTGTTATGATTAAATTAAGATGAACAAAGCAATGTGATTCATAAAATAATTTGAACACTTATAGTAATACCCCAAAAATAGTGTGAGCCGGCCGCGGTGGCCGAGCGGTCTGCGGCGTGCCAGTCGCGGTCTGCACGGCCGCTGCGATTGGGGGTTCGAATCCCCCCTCGGGCATGGATGTCGGTGTCGTCATTAGTATAAGGTAGTAGTAAGTAAGTAGTTTGTAAGTTTAGGGACTGATGATCCCGTAGTTAAGTACCATAAGAATGAAACTTTCACTCTGCAGCGGAGTGTGCGCTGATATGAAACTTCCTGGCAGATTAAAATTGTGTACCGGAACCGGGACTCGAACCTGGGACCTTTGCCTTTCGCGGGCAAGCGCTCTACCACTATGGCTAAGCCATGTCTCCAACATATCCTTTCTTCCAGGAGTGCTAGTCTTGCAAGTTTCGCAAGAGAGCTTCTGTGAAGTTTGGAAAGTAGGAGGCGAGGTACTGGCGGAAGTAAAGTTGTGAGGCGGCATCGTGAGTCGTGTCGGGGTAGCTCAGTGCTAGAGCGCTTGCCCGCGAAAGGCAAAGGTCCCAGGTTCGAGTCCCGGTTCCGACACACAATTTATAATCTGCCAGGAAGTTTCAAGTACCATAAGCTCTACAAACATTTGAACAATTTTTGAAAATAGTGTGAAGAATTGCCAGCAAGTGTGGTCTCTGGTAATGGGGCGCTAGACGACTTGAAAATTGTGATGAGAAAATATTGAAACCAAGTGTTTGTTATAACTAAATTATGCTGCGTGCAAAATTCAACCAGGTGGCTTCATCTTTCATTTCTTTGGCCCAGTCCATATTCACGTACTATCTTTCCTTCCCTTCCTTTTGCTACTACCAAATTCAAGTCTCCTGTAACAATTAAGTTTTCCTCTCCCTTAATTGTCTGAATAATTTCCTATACCTCCTCATACATTTCTTCGATCTCCTCATCTGCAGAGCTAGTTGGTATATAAACCTGTACTACTGTGGTCGGTGTTGGCTTCGTATCTATCTTGTATACGGTAATGTGATCACTGCACTGCTCTTAGTAGTTTACCCGCATTCCTATTTTTTTATTCATCATCAGTCCTACTTCTGTAATACCCCTAACTGATTTTGTATTTATAATCCTGTATTCACCTGACCTGAAATACTGTTCCTCCTTTCACCGAAATTCACTAACCCATGTCTAACTTCAACCTATCCATTTCTCTTTTTAAATGTTCTAATCTCCCTACCCAATTAAGAGATCCATCATTCCACGCTCCGATCTGTAAAGCGCCAGTCTTTCCTGATGACGACATGAGTAGTCCCGGCCGGGAGATCCGAATGGGGGATTATTTTACCTCCGGAATATTTTACCCCAGAGGATGCTATCATCATATATTCATACAGTAGAGCTGCATGTTCTCTGGAAAAGTAACGGCTGTAATTTCCCCTTGCTTTCAGTAGTTCGCAGTAAATGTGTGGCAAAGCCACGTTAGCTGATGTTACTAGGTCAGCTCAGTCAATCATCCAGGCTGTTGCCCCTGTAACTACTGAAAAGGCTGCTGCCCCTCTTCAGGAACCACACGTTTGTCTGGTCTCTCCATGGATGATTCTCCTCCGATGTGGTTGCACCTCCGGTAAGACTATTTGTATTGTTGAGGCACAAAAGCCATCCCACCTCAGCAATGGCTGTGGTTCATGGGGTTGGAGTGGTCCCATAAGACGTTGGAACCAAGGTGAATATTTGCAGAGTTCAGTTAGCTGATGGTAAAACTGGATCTCAAGAAAAGTTACCAATAAAATTCGAAACACGAGGGAGCGCTGAGGTCAGCGGAACTTGCTCAAGCATCATTACTGTGAAACATATCTCCCTAAAAATATTTCTTGTACTAATGATAACAGTAATAATTAATATAAAAAAAAGTAACTGAATTAAAAAACTGATTTCTACAGGAAATCGTAATATCAGTTCAAAATTTAAGTGCGCCAAAAAATAAATTGATTCATCAATTAAATGAAATCCTAACACAAAATTTCGTAAAGTTAAGAACTGTATTTGGCACAAAATAGTAACCAGGAGATATATTTCAAGTTATTGGTGTCGTTGCATTTACATTTAAAGTTATGTGCCTGCATTAATTATCAGTGAATAGAAATGTAATCGGCACAGCAAAAGCAACGCAAGCAACGCGAGCAACGTACCATTCAATCAATCAACTAAATAGTTTTTACTGTACTGATGCCGTTGATGGTATCCGCAATTTAACATAACTGTTGGGGACATGTTTCTCTGATTTAATCCAAGTTGACCACGGCTATCACAAAATCGTGAAATGAATGTTATAAATCGTCACAAAATGTCAGGGACGTTTTAGCAGAGCTACAAATGAAAAATGTGAGAAGTTGTTTAATCAGCACGTCTCCAACAATTATTTTCTTTCCTAATATTGTGGCGGAAACCATAATCGTTGTTTGCTGTAAAATAAAACACATCTTACATTAGTGATAGGGAAAGAAAAATGAACTTTCATTAAATAAATGCAATTACGAAATTAAAATGGTGTCATCGTTATCATTAGTAAACATCTTTCACCAACTACACTTACATTTTACCATCTGATGCATCTAAAACCCTCATACAAAATCAGATGAAAAGTTACGGAACAACACACAGTTAAAATGTAGGTGTTAAAATTGCAGTTGTCTGACTGAAACGCCGTTGGTCCACTTCAGCTTGTTTCCTATTAGTCTCCACGACTCAAATAAAAAACAGCATAAGTGGACCAACGGCCTTTCACTCAGACAACTGCAATTTTCAGAATGAAACTTCACTCTGCAGCGGAGTGTGCGCTGATATGAAACTTCCTGGCAGATTAAAATTGTGTGCCGGAACCGGGACTCGAACCTGGGACCTTTGCCTTTCGCGGGCAAAGGTCCCAGGTTCGAGTCCCGGTTCCGGCACACAATTTTAATCTGCCAGGAAGTTTCAACTGCAATTTTATTTTAACACCTACATTTTAACTGTGTGAAAGTTCCTTAAGTATGCATAAATATTTTATCTGTGGTTACCCTTCATATAAAATTCTTGGAGCAAAACAACAAAGTGCCCAAACGCTACTATTACCTATCAGAGCGGATCTGGATCCGCTGACAGCAACAACCGCTTCTTTAAAAAAAAAAAAAAAAAAAAAAAAAAAAAAAAAAAAAAACACATATGAAAACTTCTTTATTGGATTGTGCATCAGAGAGTACTTATTTTATATCGATATATTCACAGTTCTGCATTCACATTTAAAAACTGTTCATAGCGTCCTACATCATTTTATACAAAAAATGCAAATCATGACCGTTTTTTAAATGTTCATTTTAGCACTTTCCTTTCGGCGCCAAAACGGTGGCTTGTGGCGCGCAGCGAGGTGCGGCGGCAGAGTCGAGCGCCGACCGTGATACCTTGCACATTCATGTTAGTGCAGTGCGGGCCAGGGACAGTTTATACGTTATGTATCGTTTATATATTCAATATTACTCAGTATGTATGTGCTTGGATATACACTGCCAATTCTTCAATACAAACAAGCACTGGCATCCTACAAAAGCTAAAGTTAATCGTAGTGCAGTACTTCCTAGCCACATTTCAACACCTCTTTAAGCATCACTTCAGTTAAAACGGATTCGCGACCTGTGTGCTTCACCTGCGCAATGAGACATCAACTACGACAGAAGACTCAAGGTTAGTAAACGAGTGATTTTAGACGTGCACTGAAGTTGCATATCAACACGGCACCTCGCGTGCAGTGCTGCCCCGTTTACAAACCAGGGCACTGGCACGAAGTGCGTTGGTAACATCGCCGAGGGAAGGCATGAAAGAGGGGAGGTGTTTTAGGAACTTTGTCAACTATGCACTGACCTTCCCTGTCTTTTATCCCACTTTAGGTTACGGTAGTAACACTAAAAGTGGGCCATTGCGATCGTCTTTTGACAGCTCGAAATTTAAATAAAAATAACGGCTTAACCATTCATCTGACACGAAAATTGAATAACCGAATTTGCAGAGTAGAAAATTCTCTACAACTTTGCTCTCTTATGTTTTTTTTAATATCTCGTATCGTTTCAGAGATATTTGCAAAAATAACGGCGATTTTGGGATGTATGTCTGTCTGTCCGTCTGTCTGTCCGTAACGTGTTCCCCGTTTTTAAGACGAACCGTTCAACCAATCAACACCAAATTTTACAGACATAATTGTAGGCCGACAGAGACCAGAACCTCCCTTTTTCAAATTTTTCGCATAAAAAATACGGTAGTAATACCAGAAAAAGCCGTTTGTAATATAATTGTAATTGCAAACGAACCGTTCATCTGACACGAAAATTGAATAACCTAATTGGTAGAGGGGAAAATTCTCTACAACTTCGCTCTATTATGTTCTTTTCATATCTTGCATCGTTGCAGAGATATTTGCAAAAATAACGGCGATTTGACGATGTCTGTCTGGCTGTAGCGTGTTCCCACTTTTTAGGTCTAACCGTTCAACCGTTCGACACCAAATTTTACAGACGTAATTGTTGGCTACCAGAAACCAGAACCTCGCTTTTTGAAATATTTCGGACAAGATATACGTTAGTAATACTAAAAAAGCCGTTTGTACTGTAATTTTGATTGCTAATAAACCGTTCATCTGACGCTAAAATTGAATAACCGAATTTGTAGAGGGGAAGATGCTCTACAGCTTTGTTCCGTTATGTTTTTTTCATATCTCGTATCGTTTGAGAGATATTTGCAAAAGTAACGGAGTTTTGACACCCTCCATTGAATTAACGAAAACCAGCCGTTCGCAAATGTCACGTGACATCCCTCGCCCAGAACTCTCTTTGGCATATGCCATCTTGCGTTGCGTATTTGATGATTTTCTTATTGTAACTTTCACGTTGTCATTTCAAAGCAATGGCGCACTGAAGAATTAATAAAACCACGTCGTTCTTCGTACGATAAATGATAATCTAGTGTCTACAAATGCCATATTAGCATCAGTTAACAACGGCCATCAATAGTATCAGGTTAAAGAACGTAATTTCTAAGTGTTGGCCGTAGGGTACTGCCGGGCGCCGTGGCTCAGCGCGCCCGGTCAGAGGGCTGAACGCTCTCTGTAATAAAAAAGCTGAGCCAAACAACACGGAGGACCGAAACGATCAAACACGATCAGCGTCCGCAAGGACAAAAAAAAAAAAAAAAAAAAAAAAAAAGGTAGTGAGCAATGCGTTGGACTGTGACGGTTAAAGTGCAGTTTATGCGGCAGCGGCTAGCCGTCGCGCTTGGTAGGTTACGGACGGCAGAGCAGCCAATCAAGAGTCGAGTTATGCCGGCCAATAAGATTGCGTGTCCGATGACGAAGTTTATTCGAGGATATCGATGCAGCGTTTGTGTGATTGTAATTGGTTTTCCATGTATTAGAGATTTTTAGATAAATGTCGTATTACGGACATAAGTGACCTATTATTAATACACCACAGCAGTCAAACATGTTTTATTTACTTTATGACCAGTACCAAACAGTGATCATTTTAAGTGAAAGTTAAGTTAGGTGTAGGTTAAACGACAAGTTTTTTTTTTTTTTTTTTTTTTTTTTTTTTCCGGTATGTGAGGGCGCCTAGCGCCCGAATCTCCGGTTCAGTAACACTCAATCTATTTACAGTTGTACGCTCGATATATATATCATTCCAGTCCGAGCTACCTCGATTGCACGCATTCTTGGAAATTATCCCAATTACTTTTACTGACCGGACAAGGGTACATACAAGAACCTGTCAACCATAGAGCAGGTATAGCATGTTTTATTTTATTATATGTTCGCAACAATGATAAAGTGACATCCATACTGATAGCAACTGTAACCTGTATATCGTCAAAAACTTTTGCATACACCGCATCGATTTGTTTACATAGTACAATTGTAACGCTCTTTCTTATTGGCCGCGGCATCGCGACATCTGATTGGCTGCTCTGCCGTTCCTAACATAGCGAGCGCGACGGCTAGCCGCTGCTGCATAAACTGCACTTTTACCGACTGTGAGGTGAAAGTCAGTGGTTCAAAACCCGCCACTACAATTTTTTTTTCCTAAAAGGCTTTCAGAGACTTATTAATTAATTTTTTATTGTTTACATTATTACTTTGGTCCAAAATGTTTGCAAAATCTTATAAAACTACAATCTAAAGTGGGCAGTAAAAAACGTCAGTGCGATTTTTTTTAAGAAGCCCCGCCGTACTGGGCTCAAACGAAATGTTCCACAAACGGCCCTCCATTCCCATCAGGAATGGAATTTAAAAAAGTACGATGTAAATCTGCTGCATGTTTCAAGCGTTACTGATGTACGGTGGAGAGGAAACGTATAATGCTGGCAGTGGTCTGGCAGCAGTGGCGGCCATTTGTGGGTAAAGTTGTTGGTCTGCAGGCAGCGGCAGAGGCAGAGGCAGCTAATGCGGTCGCTAAGTGATGCAGACGGCAGCCACATTACGGGCCTTCCGCCGCTCCGCTACGGCCGGCCATTTGCATACGAAACGGCATTGGGTCGGTGGGCGCGCAGCCCTCAGCCCTCAGCCAGGGTAAACGCCGCTGAAAGGGAGCGCCGCGCGATTACGCAGATTCCTGAGCGCTCGACGAGCCGCGCACTGGCTTAGCTCCAGAGACACGCGTTCTGTTTCCTGTGCTCCCCACGAACAGCTGCACGCGGTAGCACTGCTGATTCTTTCAACAAGTGTAAGGCCGGTTGAGATACGTCGCCTGTTTCGCCACTCTCTCATTTTGGCCCACTTTAGGTTACGGTAGTAACACTAAAAGTGGGCCTTTGCGATCGTCTTCTGACAGCTCGAAATTTAAATGAATATAACGGCTTAACCATTCATCTGACACGAAAATGGAATAACCGAAGTTGTAGAGGAAAAACTTCTCTACAACTTTGCTCTCTTATGTTTTTTTATACCTCGTATCGTTTCAGAGATATTTACAAAAAATAAAACACCGATTTTGGGATGTCTGTCTGTCTCTCTGTCCGTCTGTCCGTAACGTGTTCCCTATTTTTAGGACGAACCGTTCAACCGATCAGCACCAAATTTTACAGACATAATTGTAGGCCGCCAGAGGCCAGAACCTACCTTTTTCAAATTTTTCTGAGAAAACATGCGGTTGTAATACCAAAAACAGCCGTTTCGATTTGACGATGTCTGTTTGGCTGTAACGTGTTCCCACTTTTTAGGTCGAACCGTTCAACCGATCGGCACCAAATTTTGCAGACATAATTGTTGGCTACCAGAGACCAGTACCTCGCTTTTTCAAATATTTCGGATAAGAAATACGTTATTAATACAAAAAAAGCCGTTTGTAATGTAACTTTAATTGCAAATAAACCGTTCATCTGACGCGAAAATTGAATAAATCAATTTGTAGAGGAGAAAATTCTCTACAACTTTGTTCCCTTGCGTTTTTTTTTTTTTTTTTTCTTCATTTCTCGTATCGTTTGAGAGATATTTGCAAAAGTAACGGAATTTTGACACTCTCCATTGAATTAACGAAAACCAGCCGTTCGCAGATGTCACGTGACATTCCTCGCCCAGAACTCGCTCTGGCATACGCCGTCTTGCGTTGCGTATTTGATGATTTTCTTATTGTAACTTACACGTTGTCATTTCAAAGCAATGGCGCACCTAAGAATTAACAAAACCACGTCGTTCTTCGTACGATAAATGATAATCTAGCGTCTACAAATGTCATAATAGCATCAGTTAACAACCATCAATAGTATAAGATTAAAGAACCCAACTTCTAATTCTTAGCTGTAGCGTAATGGACTATGTGTTGGATTGCGACGCTAAAGGTCAGTGGTTCAGACCCCACCACCACGTAATTTTTTCCCTAAAAGGGTTTCAGATACACTTATTAATTGATTTCTTATTATTTCGATTATTAATTTGGTCCAAAATGTTTGCAAAAACTTATAAAACTACAAATCTAAAGTGGGCCATAAAACACGTCAGTGCGATTATGTATTGCTTATCTATAATGAATGTTTGTCTGTATGTCCTCTATGCATTCATAAACCATTCATTAGATTGCAATGAAACTTTGGTGAACTGTTTACCGTACGCCCACGAATGTTCCTGACCTCAAAACAAAATAGCACGACACGTAGATCAGAAGATATGACGTCGTAAATAATGAGAGGCCACCGCATGAGAATACGTAAATTTATGCGTCAATTATTGGAAGATGGGAGTAGTTAGGGAGCTGCAACAAAGTTTGCATGTAATTCGGACGTTTAAGAAAGGTTTTGTAACTGGCACTCTCTCGTCCCCCCTCCCCAAAACGAAAATAAGTCTACCGCTCACAACAATTTCGCTGTAGATGTCGTAAAACTGTCGCATCAGGCATGACCTTGTGATGTTTTACTTCATTACTACTGACTGTATTCGCAACATATTTTGCATATGTGTCGATATGTGTTGTGTCGTAAAGTCAGCGCAACACGCCAGGCGCTCGAGAACGATCGTGCAGAAGGCAGAGGACGACCGGCAGCCAATCACACGCCGGCGCCGCGCCTCTTGGAGGACGAAACCTAGAGACGCGCCCTCCACAAGCTGCTATATCTAGGCCGACATGCGTCTGGAAGAGCCCGTCTGAACTCGGCTCCGGAATAGGCACTCACTAGGAGCCAGCGCAGCTAGCATGATTGATTGATTGATTTTCTCAGGGAAGCCAAAACAGTCTTGGTCCAACCCGCCAATGCCCGCACCGAAACTAAGTTTATTGTGCGGTATCACTCCCTGTATATCTAGTAAAGCCAACCAATGTCTTTGAACAGTGCAAGGAGTCCCTTTACCAGTTCTTTATTAGACACAATTTCTTCGGGTCTGGTTGTCCCAAATGTTCTGTGCCTTTTGTTCTCCAATGCAATGCATTCGAATATTCGATGTGATGCAGTTTCATCACCATCATCACGGATCCTACATTTAGGGTCCTCTTCTGTTATTCCCATTGTATGTAGGTGTTTTTTGAAATTCCCATGGCCTGTCAGCAATCCAACCATGAGTCTAATCTCTCTCCTGTTCAGGCCCAGGATTGCAGAGCTTCTTTTAAAACATGGCTTTACCATCATTAACTTGCCATGTTTTTGTTGATAGACTTTGGTCCAATATTCTACGTGCTGTCTTCTGAGCCAGTAAAGTTACGTAGCTGCAATTTTATCATTGCCTTGGTGATTGTCAGGACAGGTTCCAGTCCAATAAATGGAGTCTCTACCCCCATCCTGGCTAATCTGTCGGAATGTTCGTTGCCACTGATCCCCGAGTGGCCAGGGACCCAGAATAGGTTAACCCTTTTGCTTTCCCCTAGCTCCACCAGAACCCTGTGACATTCTGCAACAATTTTATACCTTGTTGCAGGAGCTGCCAGTGATCTCAGGGCTGCCTGGCAGTCTGAATAGATATAGATGCTACCTACGCAAATTCTCCTCCACACACGCCCTGATGGCAGTGATTTCGGCCTGGAATACTGAGGCCAGTTTCCCTAGAGAGATGACGCCCTCCAGTCTTGGCTGCACCCCGTATACCCCGGCCACAACGCCTTGGTCTGATTTCGACCCATCAGTGAACCAGACAATATCCCCCATATGGTGTCGAACTATTTTCTCCCACTGCTCCCTACTTCCAATTGTTATATTGAAAGGCTTGTTGAAGCAGTATGGGGTTATAATATAGTCGGCTGGCATTTCCCCAAACTTTCCTATACTTACCTCACTCACTATTTTAGTGTATGATTCTGGAAATCCCAAAGAGTTCCAGTTTTTGACAGTTTTGAGTCTGTATGCACCAGCCGCTGTCTCCATCTTGACCCAAAGGTGTAATGGGGGCATGGTTTCCATCCCAACAGTTGGTGTGCTGCTAATTCCGCCTGTTATGGCTAAGCAGGCTAATCCCTGCACCTTACCAAGCTCCTTAGCAGCAACCTGCTGTTCTACCTTCTTTCACCACACGACCGCCCCATAGGTGATCCTGGGTCTAATCACCGTGGTGTATATCCAGTGCATACCCTTGGGGCTCAGTCCCCAATTTTTGCCACAAGCTCTCCTGGTACTTACCAGAGTACCTTTTGCCTTGGTGGAAATATTCCTAATGGGGGGGGGGGGGGGGGTCCATGTCAGTTTCTCATCTAAGGTAACCCCTAGATATTTCACTGTCCCCTTCACAGGTAGCGCTTCATTGCTTTATATTCCAACTTGAATGTTGGATATGCTTCTTTGTGAATGGTACAACAACAGTCTTCTTAGGACTAACCCCCGATCCTGTTTTCTGCATGAGTCTTGCACAATGTCCAACGCACCTTGTGCCATAGCAGCTAGCATAGTAGAGAAGACGACGATGCGAGAAGAGAAGAGACAGAGAGATTATATGGTCAGTACATAAAACTTGTATTACTAATCTGTATAGCTGCTATAGATGTCCATGCATCCTGAACAGAATTTTTCCTGAAAAACAGGCCGGGAAAGACTAAACAGAGGCTGACCAGGACGACAAAACAATACGTACCACTAAATGTGCTATAAAAAAATAAAATAAAAAAGTTCAGATGTTTCTAAATCTATGGAGCCAAACTGCGTGGTCATCAGTCCGTAACTTACAAACTATTTAAACTAAGGTAAGCTAACCTAAGGACAAACACACACACACACACACACACACACACACACACACACATCTACACCCACCCATACACACACACACACAAACCCCAGGGAGGACTCGCAGACGGCGAGCAACCGCGTGCTCCGTTACGAGGCGCCTTAGACCGCTCAACTACTCCACCACGGCACCAAATGTGCCATAAAATTTATATCACTGTACGACGCATACTTCAGGACATATGATGTCATAAACATTCAAATGCTTTTAAAAACTGACGCGTTGGATATGGATTTTGGTTTTATTACTTCTTTAGTACAATTGCTATTCGCAAATAATTTCGGAAACGAATTAAATAGGAAGCTATAGACAACCACGCGCAAATTCAAATGCAACGTTGTATCAAAATGTCCGAGAAATAGGACAACTTTTAGAAATTTGCTATCAGCAACATCTACAGTTTCTCTTCGTTTGTTTTGCAATAGCAGATCTTAGAAATTTGTTAAACTACTAATTTGAAATTTTGGTACACCACCGCAGTCTGATACCGGAATTTCAATGCATGTCATGTCCTTTATAGAATCGTAAACTAAGCACTTGAGCATGTGATGATCTGCAGCAAAGTTGTTGTGCGTGAGTCCACGAAGGTTTCTGGGTTGGTACGACGAATTTTCGACAGATGGTGCCATTGTCGTTCCAAAGAATTTCATATATTGCGTGTGTGTGTGTGTGTGTGTGTGTGTGTGTGTGTGTGTGTGTGTGTTGATGGAAATGAGGAACCAAACAACGAGATCATCAGTCCCTTCATATATTGCCGTGACAGTTCATTCTGATTTGAATTGAAACGGAAACAGCGAACGAATGATGACATTTTCAATAAATATGAGATCGTATATACTGCAATGGGTACAAACCTTTCACATCTATAGAGCTACAGGGAAAGAAAGAGAATGAAACAGTGTACATCCACCGAATACCCGTTATTTCCGGCAGATGTAGATTTTAATTTCAAGAGACTGCAGCTTCCAGTGAGACTTGCATTTTCTATTACGATTAGTAAATCACAGGGCAATCTATTAAATACTGCAGAATGGTTTTGACATTTCCATGTTTCTCACATGGACAACTAGATGTCGCTTGCTCAGAGGTGGGCTCCTCAAAAATTTTAGTCATATTAGATTTTGGACTAATAATCAAAACTATTGTTTGTAATCAAGTTTTGAATGAAATGAATTATGAAGGTTACGTATCACTTGCATCTGCGTGACTACCATTCTTTGTTTGGATACTGCAGTTATTATTTTGTACATTATGCAAGACAGCCTTATTTCTTGAATACTCTCCCACAAATATTACATATTATTTAAAAAATGAGATGGATAGAGAGAGAAGGGTATGAGAAGTACTAACTCAAGGCTTTAATAAATAAATAAATACCTGGGCAACGCCGGGTTTTCAGCTATTTTAATAATTGATACGGTATTTATGAGATGTTGGGTCGTGCAGTAGCATTTATTTATAGTCTGGTGTTGGTTTGGGGAGAGAGGTGAAAAAATAACATTCCCGGTGGTCAAACGGAAACGCGGTCAGAAAGCAGAGGTCCTGGCTGACCGTGGCAGGCGGTACTGAGTACATCTACATCTACATAGATACTCTGCAAATCACATTTAAGTGCCTGGCAGAGGGTTCATTAACCACTTTCATAACTTTTCTCTACCGTACCATTCTCTAATAGCGCGCGGGAAAAAGGACACCTAAATCGTTCCGTTTTCGATCTGATTTCTCTTATTTTATTGGGATGGTCATGTCTCCCTAAGTAGGTGGGTACTAGCAAAATATTTTCACATTCATAAGTAAAAGTCTGTGGTTGAAACTTCGCAAACAGATCACGCCGCAATGAACAATGTCTTTCTTTTAATGATTTCCACCCCAATTCGTGCAACATTTCCGTGACGCTTTCCCCACGGTAACGTGATAAAACAAAACGAGCTACCCTTCTCTGAACCTTCTCAATGTCTTCCGTCAGTCCCACCTGGTGAGGGTCCCACAAGGGGCAACAGTACTCCAGGAGAGGACGCACAAGTGTGATGTAGGCAGTCTCTTTGGTGGAGCTGGTGCATCTTCGAAGCGTTATATCAATGAAACGCAACCTTTGGTTCGCCCTCCCCACAATATTTTCTATGTGTTCTCTCCAGTCAAAGTTGTTCGTAATTGTAACTCCTAGGTATTTGGTAGAATTTACAAACTTAAGGTCTGACTGATTTATCGCGTAATTGAAGTAATAGGAAGCGGCGTTTCCCTTTAGATGTTTAGCGAGAGGGAGATAGCGACGCTCTTCTTGAGTGTGAGAAAAAAGTCCAGCTTACAGTTTGGTGCTTCAAATACACGGGAAAGATACCCATATGCGGAAAACGTGTATTCCTACGCCGTGCTCCCAGCAAGCCCCGCTTGTGGGATTTCATTGGGCACAACTAGGCACCAGCTTCACAATTGGCCACTGGAAATTTGGAGGAAACTATTCCAGAGAAGCGGGAGGATTTGGAGAGTATGGAGGTGAAGGGAGGGAGAGATAACAAGGTAACGGCGTGGCAGAGACCCGGGATGCAACAAGAGACGGGTTACAAGCGGGTGCTGGGAATCGCGTTTGCGGGACACATATCTGCGGCGAAGATACTTGAGCAGGTGTGGGAAAGGAATAAGGTCGTGAAGGATCCGCATGGGGGAATGGGGTGGAAGCTATAAGCGAGATGGAAGGTATAGTATTAGAGGAGTTGGAGCGACTGGTAGTGGGCACGGGGAGCAGAAACTCAAGGGGGGAAGAAACAGCAGAGGATAGCAAGCTCGTGTAAATTTTCAGCTGAGGATTATGATCTCTACCTTCGGATGAAACAGATGTGCTTGTGTGGATTTTCCCTCTGAAGTTTCGTTTTCTCTCTGAATTGGAAGCCAAGGCATGAGCAGACAACTACGTTCTCACTCGCAAATGTTTAATGTAGTCTGCTTCTATTTATTTTTATTCAGAGCTTGATTTCATTTAATTGCAACGGCAGTTACTATTTGTTCTTTTGCAAGGCTGGTTCCACCACTTGAACGCTCGCTAACAACTTTTGTGCAATAAGACCACATCTGAGCAGTTGGTACAAACTCCTTTTTCAACAAGTTAACCAATCTGGCAGTGAGAACGACGCAGAGTGGCAAGAATAGTTGAAATAATATAGCTCTGACCGATTTTTCAGCCAACATTCCCGGCGAGAAGTGTATTTGTCGGACATATTCTGACAGCGCGCCGATTTTCATTGTACCGAGGCGCAACTGCAAGTCGCACCTCTGCTCCAGTAGCCAATAGGAGGCGCTGTGATAACACGAGGGTCGTTCCACATTTTGCCATCAGCCAATGAAATCTCTTTTCCCCGCACAGGATCCCATTCAATCACGTGCTGAGTACTTTTCCGTCACCTGGTTCCCACGTGACAAACATGGGTGGCCGCTTGTGGTCGACTATTCTGAGTGGCGGATAACAAAACAAGGACTGTCAAATCATCCCATTGACCTGCTAAAAGCTTTTACTGTTGAGGCACCCCTTGGTGCAACATGTCTGGGAAGAACCGTCATCTCTGGTGACGCGGAATAGGAGCTTTGTATGCGTAATCTGCGAGCTCTCTGGCTCTCGATATGCCTTATATGCAATTGACTTCTTCAAGTACAATTACTCCTTATTCTCATTACTTTCACAAAATATGATGTGTGGGGTTTCAAATTAATCAGAAATACGAGTAGAGTACGATTATGCCTATGAAAATAACATGCAAGAAGGTCAGAAATTATTGACTCCTTACAACCCGCCGGCCGCGGTGGCCGAGGGGACTGAGGCGCTCCAGACACGGTCTGCACGGCCACTACGGTCTGGGGTTCGAATCCCCCCTCGGGCATGGATATTTGTGCCGTCCTTAGTATTAGATAGTTCATAAGTAGTTTGTAAGTTTAGGGACTGATGACCCCGTAGTTAAGTCCGATAAGCTCTACAAACTTTTGAACATTTGATTTTTAACCTTACAACCCAATTTATCAGTTCCTGCAGATCACTCCTGGGGAGTTATGGAAGGTTGGCTTAAGGATCATTTGTCAGTTTGCACTAGAAATTTATTTAACAATTACAACAGCAGGCCCCTACAACTTGACACTGTAAACAAGGTACATAGAGACTGAGTGGCACAAGTAGCCAAAATGTACAACAGATGAAGCTAACAATGCTTGCACATAAATGTGCTAATAATCTATTAATAATTGATTTAACTGTCTTAATAATTAGGGCCTGCATTAAAATACATTAATCATCATGAAAGATTGATCATACATAAGAACTAATACATGTAGTATCAAATCCTTTGCTTAGTAACAAGAAGACTGTAATAATACTTAGATCTCTAATCACATAGAAATAAATTGATAATCAATGGATAACAATGGATAACAACCTAACGTTCTCACGTACATTGATGATCAGTGGCGTTCATCGATCAAGGCAGAGACTAAGATATGTCGAGTGGTTATTAATGGTACCAGGCAGAACCTGCCTGAGAAGAAGAAATACGCAAGATTTCAGACCGAATGCATCGGCGACCTAGACCCAAGGCGCAGAGCTCTGCACCGCTCGGCACGATCAACCGCCACCAGCTGCCCAGCTACGCTGCCAAGAGACAGGCTCTAATTAACAGTGAACATATAAAAATAACAGACTTAAGAGATAAAATGGGTAACTGATCATAAATCAAAACAACTTCAACAGCATAACATACAACAATAACAAACTTAACCAATAAAATCAGTAACTGTTAATAAATCTAAACATCTGCCTAAATAACAGTATGAAAAGCCACCAAAGATAATAAAAACAGACTGTATTAATAACGACCGTGGCTATAAATTAAACAATACCACGTTAGCTGTATCAAATGCATAGACACATATACAGCAGGTCACATAAAGCACTGAAAATAACTTAAAACAGTAATTCAATTAACAGATCAAATAACTCGCACTGCAAAGTTAGTGCACCAAGGAGTGCTCGTTCAGTCAGCAAAAAAGGCCACAAACCGGACTAATACACTACTGGCCATTAAAATTGCTACATCAAGAGGAAATGCAGATGATAAACCAGTATTCATTGGACAAATGTATTATACTAGAACTGTCTCGTGATTACATTTTCACGCAATTTGGGTGCATAGATCCTGAGAAATCAGTACCCAGAACAACCACCTCTGGCCGTAATAACGGCCTTGCTAAACCTGGCCATTGAGTCAAAGAGAGCTTGGATGGCGTGTAGCTTCAACACGATACCACAGTTCATAAAGGGTAGTGACTGGCGTATTGTGACGAGCCAGTTTCTCAGCCACCATTGACCAGACGTTTTCAG
Organism: Locusta migratoria; assembly: GCA_026315105.1. Classification (NCBI taxonomy): domain Eukaryota; kingdom Metazoa; phylum Arthropoda; class Insecta; order Orthoptera; family Acrididae; genus Locusta; species Locusta migratoria. The sequence goes on from CM048748.1 coordinate 207,586,966, forward strand.
TTGGTGAGAGATCTGGAGATCTGGAGATCTGGAGAATGTGTTGGCCTGGACAGTAGTCTAACTTTTTCCGTATCCACAAAGGCCCGTACAGCACCTGCAACATGCGGTCGTGCATTATCCTACTGGAATGTAGGGTTTCGCAGGGATCGAATGAAGGGTAAAGTCACGGGTCTTAACAGATCTTAAATGTAACGGACACTGTTCAAAGTGCCATCGATGCGAACAAGAGGTGACCGAGACGTGTAACAAATGGCACCCCATACCATCACGCCGGGTGATACGCCAGTATTGCGATGACGATATACGCTTCCGATGTGCGTTCAGCGCGATGTCGCCAAACACGGATGCGACCATCATGATGCTGTAAACAGAAGCTGGATTCTTCCGAAAAATGACGTTTTGCCATTCGTGCACCCTAGTTCGTCGTTGCCTACACCATCACAGGTCGCTCCTGTCTGTGATGCAGCGTCAAGGGTAACCGCAGCGATGGTCCCCGAGCTGATAGTCCATGCTGCTGCAAACGTCGTCGAACTGTTCGTCAGATGGTTGTTGTTTTTCAAACGTCCCCATCACTTGTCTCAAGGATCGAGACGTAACTGCACGATCCGTTACAGCCATGCGGATAAGATGCCTGTCATCTCGACTGCTAGTGATACCAGGCCGTTGGGATCCAGTACGGCGTTCCGTATTGCCCTCCTGATTCTATATTTTGCTAACAGTAATTGGATCGCGACCAACGCGAGCAGCAATGTCGCGATACGGTAAACCGCTATCGCGATGGGCTACAATCCGACCTTTCAGTTGTTGCTTGTTTGTTAGAAGTCTTTAGAAATGAAGTGCAGACCGTTGGCCACTGTGTTGTTCGTGCGGACACGTAACGCCTCAAATTTGGTATTCTCAGGAAGGTTTGTTCCATCTCGGAACATTATATTCCCTAACGATTACCGAAATGTAATATCCCGTGGTCTAGCTCCAACTAGCATTCCACATTCATTGCCTGTTAATTCTCGTTGTGTGGCCACAATCACGTCGGAAAGGTTTTCCCACGAACGAGCAAGGTAAGTACGCCCCGCACTTCTACAGATTGTGTACGCCGATACCGCAGCCATATATCTGTGCACACCGCGACTATTGCCTGCAGGGCTGCGGCAGTGCTACGGCAACTGCGCAGTATCACAGCCGTCACCTACCCGCAGAGTACACGCCGCAGTGGGGCCACTTTCACCTCGTGTGTTTCGCGGGTTTTCGACCGACGCGACTGGAAAAAATCGCTTCGCTGCAGGCCAGCGATCACAAGGATAGAGATGAAAACGGGGCGGCTGCATTTTCCGCATGGCAGGGACGAATGAAAGAATAAAAATAGAGCGCGCTGCGCGCCGTGCTGCCCGGCTGTCATTTCGCGTTACCGTCCCGTCGCTGCATCGCCCCCCCCCCCCCCCTCTGGGGCCATACTCTACACAACACGTGCCGGAATTTCGGATGCCGCTCGCAAACTCTGTTAAAACAGTGGGAATTTTTTTCCCTATTCCAGTGTCAGGCGACAGCGCAACGAGTAGCGGTGCAGCTCTGGTGCGAGTGGAGTCTCTGGCGGCTGTCTGGCAGGTTTTAAAACTGCAGGCGCAGCCGCCGCTGACAGCCGCTGCAGGCGCCGCCGTCAACCGAACCAAAATCACACACGCCAGGCAACGTCCGTTTCCGATTTTTTTTTTTTTTCCAGTGCCGCATGTTCGCAAAGTTGGTCTGCAGTTACAAGATACGTTGGAATTGATATCCACGAGCCGGAACCCGAATTCTGGAAATATGTCTCTAATATACACAGTTGTTTCAGTTTTTAATTCAAAAAGGTGTAAAAAAAGAAAAATGAAGTGCGACCCATCACCGACGTATTATTGCTAACAGCACAAAACGGCTCTTCAAAGCAACGATCCTGTGCAGATGCTGCTTTTACAGTCAATCAGATAATAAAAAAAAGAGATTTTAGATGACTTTGGACTTCGTATAAGTCTTATTAATTGCGAAAAATTATTCGAGTAGGTACGGAAAAAATTATTGGAAACAGATACACACCGACTGAAATTGCAGCACTCTGAAGTAAGTATCTAAAATTGTAGCATGCGTTCGCAGCGACAAGAGTTGCGCATCATTAGAATTTCAGTGCAGGCACACATCATAGGTGCAAACAGCACCACCTGTATTCGCTATACACAGTGTTCAAAACAAGTTTTAAAATTTTAATTTCAAAATTAAACAGACAGGAAGAGCAATCAAGGTGCGGTATAATGAACTCCTACTAGGGAGGACAGGACGCAATGTGCATAATTATACCTTTGCCGAGCATTTGCTTGTAGTCGACCAGGTCCCTAAATCGTTGGAATACACTGTTATTTTGCATAGGGAGGCCAAGGGAAGGAAACTGGATTTATGGGAAGAATATGAAATTTTCAAACACCTCACCATCAACGATGGTAATATGTTCAACGACCAACTGCAACTTGCAAGTAGACAATACCTAGAAGGTTTCAAACCTATACTGTTTTAGACATTTGTTAATGCAATACGTGTTCCTGCATGGTGTTTATTGTCCTCAGAATTCTACTGGTGCACTTGTTTATAGTTTTCTAATGTTGTGATGCATAATGTTTATCAAAAATGTTCAAATGTTTGTAAAGCTTATGGGACTTAACTACGGGGTCATCAGTCCCTAAACTTACAAACTACTTATCAACTAGCTTATCCTAAGGACGGCACAAATATCCATGCCCGAGGGGGGATTCGAACCCCCGACCGTAGTGGCCGTGCAGACCGTGACTGGAGCGCCTCAGTCCCCTCGGCCACCGCGGCCGGCTAATGTTTATCCTCCGAATTCTAGTGCTGCACTTGTTTATAGTTTTCTAATGTTGTGATGCATAATGTTTATCCCGTTCCCTCCCACCGGGTGCGTGCTATTTATACTTAGTTTGTGTTTCATGCACTATGTCTGGCCGCTGAATATTTCCTAACTTTTCTATCTTCAATTTTTGCTTGTATGCACGTATATATATTCTGCCATCCACATGACTCGGCTCCAGATTTCTTTGCACGTTATTTCCCATCTGATTTCCCTTCCTTTCATTATCTTATCTGTTTCTGTCGGTATCATATTACACATAGTTTCTTCTTGTCAAATTCTTTTGCGTCCGCGACTGCGCGCACGCTGTTTCGGCAGCCCTCAGCTCTCTTCATCAGCCCTCTTTGGCGCCACCTAGTGCGGGCGCACGGCACTAGGGTTCCTACGCCTCTGCCAGTACGCAGTGCTCACTCGACCTGCGTGTGGACGTGCTCCATAATTTTATGATGTAGACATTGTTTTAAATTTCACATTTTATTCTATGACATGGAGTTAGTCACCTTTTATTTAACAACTATTTGAATGTGAGCTTTATGTAATTACATTCTCACCTATGCTGTAATTTTAATTTCTTATTTTAGAAACACTTTTGTATTTTACCATTATTGATATGATTTGTGTATTATATTTTATTAGGTAATACTTCTGAAGAAGGCAAAATTACTTTTACCGAAACCTAGGCCAAGGTTTATGCATGTAAACCATTTCTACGCAACTGGTCGGCTAAAACTGTGTTGACTTTTGGATTTTGGTTCAAAACAAGTGGTAGTAGTTGATAAAATTCCCTCGGGCTTCCAGCCGCGTCAAGTGGTTTGATATCCACGAGCTTTCGGCTGAAATCTCCTCGGCTATTGTGAAATGGTGACTGTCTTATCATTGCTGCCGCAGTCCGTATATACCTGCACAGCCTCCTGTGACGTCAATGGTGCTCAGCCGCATCGCCATATCTGGCAATGTTGACCGCTGCCGCCAGAGGATTTTTCGCCGAACGAGCTTTGCCTTACTACGAGAGAGGATAGACTGGGAAGCAGTTGGATACAAACGGACACGAACTATGGCCGTTTACCGGCAGTTGATGGAGTCTCGGTTTTGGATTTTAATTGGATTGACGCAGCCACAATGGCACATCAAATGTCAGCTCAGACGAAACCCACTGAAAGGCAGAAAGGGAACTTCAGCCGGCTTTCTTAGCAACACATGGAGCAGAAAGTATAACAGCAATTTTTATATGGTGGAGAATACTTTAACCAGATTGACGGTGTCGCAATGGGAAGCCCATTAGCTCCTGTTATTGCCAATCTGTTTATGGAATACTTTAAGAACATCGCCATAGACACGGCACCTGCAAAGCCTAGCTGTTTCTATCGTTATGTTGTTGTCTGGCCGCATGGACGTGAAAAACTGGGTGAATTCCTGGAACACATCAACAGCATGCATGGCAAAATCATTTCACGATGGAGGTAGAGAAAGATAGTGCCCTGCCGTTCCTTGACGCACTTGTCAGACGCAAAACAAATGGATGCCTTAGCCACACGGACCTGTATCTGCACGGTACGATCCACCATCACCCATCGTAAAAACGATCTGCTCTAAGGACGCTGGAGCGCAGAGCAGAAGTAGCCTCGGACAATGAACATCTGCAGAAGGAAAGTGTTTAAGGAAAATGGCTACAGCAACCGCCAGATAACAGGGGCCCTCCATCCGACGACACGCAAGCAGGAGGCCACCGAGGAGGAGACAAGGAAGCTTACATTTTTTTCCGTTTTGTGGCTCGGTAACGGGAAAAGATTAGCCGGCTTCTTAAGAGACACGAGATCGACACGGTCTTCGGGCCTCCTACAAAATTGCGACAGATGATAAGACCTGTGAAAGATGATCTAGGCCTTAGAACGCCAGGTGTGTACAAGATACCGTGTGGGTGTGGACAGTTCTACATCGGACAGACAGTGCGAAATATTGAACAGCGCTGTGTTGAACATGAAAGATGTTTCCACCTACGTTATCCCGAGAAATCAGCAATTGCGGAGCACGCTCTAGAAAACAAACATGGCATTGCGTTCGAGGATACATCAATCATTACCAGAACAAATACTTTCTGGGATATCATAATAAAAGGGGCCATCGAAATCAAAATATTTGAAAAAATCTCATAATAAAGACGGAGGCTTACAGCTGAGCACAGCTTGGGAACCGGCCATCGGACGGTGGAAGCGGGCGCGGCAGGCACGCGGCCAAAACATTGTCGTACATGCGGCTGAGCACCAGTGACGTCACAGGAGGCCGAGCAGGTTTATAAGGACGGCGGCAGCAATGATAAGACAGTCACCACTTGACTATGGCCGAGGAGATTTCGCCCGAAAGCTCGTGGATATCAAACCATTTGACGCGGCTGGAAGCCCGAGAGAATTTTATCTGCATAACTCGCCGCGAAACTATGCATTTATACAAGTTGTAGTAGTAATCATCGAAACATGAATAATACGAGGAGGAGTTTGAGTTTCCCCTGTCGACTGTGGTCAATTAGCGTATGAAAGGACAAAAATCTAACAATGCATTAAAAACAAGACATAACTTTACTTTTCTTCATAATTCCCAAGTACATAGAGACATATGTCATAGCGCTTTGTTCAAAAATGTTCAAATGTTTGTAAATCTATCTTAACAAGCTGCATGGTCATCAGACCGTACCTAAAAACTACTTAAAATAAGAAACTTCCTGGCAGATTAAAATTGTGTGCCGGAACCGGGAGTCGAACCTGGGACCTTTGCCTTTCGCGGGCAAGCGCACTACCGACTGTGCTATCCCGACACGACCGACGATGCCGCCCCACAACTTCACATTTGCCAGTACCTCGCCTCCTACTTTCCAAACTTCACAGAAGCCCTCGCGCGGAACATGCAAGACTAGCACTCCTGGAAGAAAGGATATGGTGGAGACATGGCTTAACCACAGCCTAAGGGATGTTTCCAGAATGAAACTTCACTCTGCAGCGGAGTGTGCGCTGATATGAAACTTCCTGGCAGATTAAAATTGTATGCCGGAACCGGGACTCGAACCTGGGACCATTGCCTTTCGCGGGCAAGCGCACTACCGACTGTGCTATCCCGACACGACTCACGATGCCGCCCCACAACTTCACTTCTGCCAGTACCTCTGCCAGGAAGTTTCATATCAGCGCACACTCCGCTGCAGAGTGAAAGTTTCATTCTGGAAACATCCCTTAGGCTGTGACTAAGCCATGTCTCCACCATATCCTTTCTTCCAGGAGTGCTAGTCTTGCATGTTTCGCGCGAGAGCTTCTGTGAAGTTTGGAAAGTAGGAGGCGAGGTACTGGCAGAAGTGAAGTTGTGAGGCCGCATCGTGAGTCGTGTCGGGATAGCACAGTCGGTAGTGCGCTTGCCCGCGAAAGGCAAAGGTCCCAGGTTCGACTCCCGGTTCCGGCACACAATTTTAATCTGCCAGGAAATTTCATATCAGCGCACACTCCGCTGCAGAGTGAAGTTTCATTCTACTTAAAAGAAGGTAAACTAACCTAAGGACAACACACACACATACACACACACACACACACACACACACACAAACACACACACACACACACACACACACACACACATGCCCCAGGGAGGACTCGAATCTTCGACGGCGGGCAACCGCGCGCTCCGCAGCGAGGCGCCTTAGACCGCTCGGCTACTACACAGCGGCCATAGCTCTTTAAAAGCTTCAAAAATGCTTCCAGGAAAAAATCAGGGTGTTGCATACGGAAGAAGCGTTGAACGACTCGTTTGACGTCAGCATTGCTTCTAAAGCGCCTTCCGCCGAGAGTCTTCTTCAAAGCTGGAAACAGATGGAAGTCACTTGGTGCGAGATCAGGACAGTATGGCGGATGGTGTAGGCGCTCCCAACTAAGAGCTTGAAATGTTTTCATAGATTTTAAGTAATTACAGTTTATTCTACCGATACTCATCTTTTCAACTTTACGATGTATGGGGGTTCTGCTCGCTGCAATATTATTCTCCTGGGGCGTCGTGGTAGAAATAAATACTCCATATGTACAATTTTTCACTTCTTCTTTAATTTAAATCAAACTTCATCTCCACCAAAACATTACAATAACATACACAAATTACCACAACAACACAGACTGACAGATTCCAAAGTACTCGACAAAAGACAAAACTCGAACTCCCCCACGCAAGGCGGTGAGGCAAATATATAATATCGGCAATAATGACGTTACATTATCCATTGTTCATAACAATTGAATATAGTAATTTACAATTAACGAACACAACAGTAAAACATTTCATGTATACAAAAATAATTACAATATAAAATGAAAACTATGCATACAATAATTTTAGATGGCACATGTATTTTTAAGACGAAATTTCCGATCTTTCTGTTAACAACAAAGTGCGATGTTAAATATCAATTAATTTGTTAACGAGTATGTCACACATGTTCCTAACATATATTGAACTATCAATTATATTGTCAACTCTGAAACTATATTTAAAATGTCACGTCAGTCAATATATACAAAGAAATACAATATTCAAATCTCGAGTACATCATTAATTACACAATTAGCTGGTCTACACAACTTGTTTATGAGCTTAACATGTATACAATGCTATTTATTTTCATTTCTTTATGTTTTACAAAAGTTTTTACCCTTTGTCTGTCTATTTATTTGAAATAATGAACAATGACAAAAGTATTGTTTATAGAACTGTCTGGAAATAAACTATATGAATCTCTTAATTAATGAAATCTATCACTTGTTTTAATCACAGTCACCGAGACACTGTCCTACACTGATTCCTATGCTGGCTATATCGTTTTTAACTAACTTCACACGCAACTTTTATCACTATTTAACCACACGATTCCGGATCCGAAGCAGACGGTATCGTAGGATGACATTGAGATGAGAGGACCAGGCAGACGGTATCTTACGATAACATTGAGATGTGGGGGTCAGCAGTATCGTTACAAGCTACAATATGGTTTTGCGTTGCCGTCGCCGAGTGTGGTCTCGCTTTGTCAGCCAACAGCACAACGCCAGATCTGAGAAGGCCAGGCCGCTTTTCCCGAATCACCTCTTTCAATTTCGACAGACTGGCACAGAACCGTACAGCACTGATGGTTGCGTTCCAGGAAACGTTGAGAGTAGCACTTTACCTGCAGACGGAGTGCTTTTGTACTTCTTCCGGACAGGTGATGGATGTTTCCACTCCATAGCCCTTCAACACTTCTTCCGTTTGCAACGCACTGATTTTTTCCTGAAGAGCGTTTTGAAGCTTATAAAGCTGTTCGACAAATGTCTCAATGTACTTGGAAATTTTGTAGAAAAATTAAAATGGGATTTTTTTAAGCTTATGGGACTTAACTGTGGGGTCATTAGATCCTAAACTTACAAACTACTTACAAACCAACTTACACTAAAGACAGCACAAACACCCATGCCCGAGGGGAGAGTCGAACCCTCGACGGCCTCGCGCATCGCAGCATAGCGCCTCAATGCGCTAGGCCACAAATCCGCGGTTAAAGATTTATCTTTGGTTGATTGGTTGGTTTGAATGTCTCATTCTATTTCTTTTTCCTTACACAACATTGCCCACAGTTAACAGAGGAAACTTATTTTCCGACTCCCCCCTCGTAAATGCAATAAAAACGAATTCGGTAACATGCTTTCTGACATAAACACGTATTTATAGAAGGTGTTCCAAACAGCGCTCCTTTATGACTATGCATTCATCTGCTCTTCTTGAACGTAAGGAATGACGGACGATTTGAAGTACACCCGGTTACTGTAATAGTACTTGCTGGCACTCACAGAAGACCCGACACTGCAGGTATCTAGCAAACAGCATTGGCAGCAGCAGAGGTAAGTTAAGTGAAAATGAGCTATTCTGTCTGCTCTGCAGTTTATTACTTATGTTGTTGCATGTATTTTCATTTATAAGGCCGATTCTCACCTTTTTGAAAATTGCGTAAATTAATAACTGTGTATTTGCGCCTCCATCGACACAGTCTTTTTGTTTTGCCTCTCTAATTTCACAGTCGTTTTTTTCACTTTTGCTTGTTAGCCTAACGTCTTGACGCAGTTCTCACGTTTTCTTTACTTATTTACAGTAGCGTCTGTCAGCACGTCTTAAGAGCTGTTTGTCTGTTTAGGGTAGTTGCGCACCGATTATATCATGGAATGGGTGTCACGGGACACTGGCAAATATGATTTCAATTATCAGTATCACATTGATTACTGGAAACTCGGTCGATATCAGTTTGACTGTTGCCTAGTGATTGATTCCAGAGATATTCATATCTATAGTACGTCAAATTTTAAGTTGGTCGTAATAGTGCATTACCTTTAAAGTTGACCATAATTCAACTTCTATGCCCGTATCACATAGACAAAAATCCAATTAAATTCCCCATAATAATACTTAAAAATCCTTGTATGAAGCATTAATTCTGTATATAAAAATTAATTGTCCATAAGTCATTTACATCCTTCAACAATCTGAACATCAACTTTGTGAAATTTTAGTTGGCTGTTTCGTCGATTGTCAAAATACGTAATCGATCATTCTTCTCTTTATGTGTCAGATACAATTCAGTTAATACTGTTATATAATTTCAATATCTCTGAAGAAAATTATTTTCTCTCCTTTACAATTATAAACTGCGATTTGCACTAATTAATAACGTTGGGTATATATATACAGAAACAATAGTTGCAGCCAAATAACTTTGGGGGCGTAGTTTTATTAACATGAACTGTATAAACATACGTCTTTTTTTTCCAAGACAAGGCAGTGACGACCTAACTCTTGGAACGATGAAGTGATGGAATTAGCAAGGCGCAGCCTTCTTCGTCGCCTCGTAGCCTTCGGCATGGAATAATTGTTGACCAGCAAATTTTAGTTCAGTCTTCGGCTGTGAAGACGCTGCTCCGCCGGATTGCAGCACCTCGACCGTACATGAAACAAACAAAATCAAACAACACAATATTTTAAGTATCTCATGATAAAATATTTATACACAAAAAGTTAATATCTTCGTTATAGATATCCTGGAAAATAGAGCTGATGTAGAACAGTAGGAGATGTTTATTCCTACGTCCCACTACAAAGGCTCCGTCTGCTGCGTGCGGATAGGCGGTTAGTTCGCTGCCAGCTTCAGGCGGTGTTAACTTGGGTGCAGAACTTGAGGCTGCAGTCCCATGGGTCGCTGATCGGCCCACGGCAGCTACAAGCCCAGATACGGCTCCCTCTGACGTTGACAACTCACTTCTACTGGGAGGACACCTCAGGGCGTGGCACAAATTTCAGGGAGGGGGTTGGCGAGTATCGATCGGGATGCCGCCCAGTTTAGACTCACCAACAGGTTGGAGGCACTATGACAGTGTTCCTCAGGTGAATGGTTTCGCTTGTCCTGGGGTCACCTCTCAGTCAGGAAAATACGGGCAGCCACTGCGGATGTGACAGCTTGTAATTGGGAGCTCCAACGTCACGCGTTTAATGGAACCCTTCCCTATCTAACGTGAAATCTATCCTTTTGAGATTTTTATTCTACTCTTGCAACTATTTATAGTGTGTAACGAACAGATGTGACCTATTGTAATTGTATTTATTGAAGATAAGAGCCAAGATCGCTTGTTTGTTTTATTTTATTTTATTTTTTTAATTGAGATTACCGGTTTCGGCAGTTTGAATGCTATCGTCCGATCTTAGATTTCATTCTTTAGAACGTTGTTATTAAAAGAATGAAAGCTAAGATCCAAATATGGCAGCTGAACTGCCGAGACCGGTAATCTTATTAAAAATAAAAAGCTATCTTGGCTATTGTCTTCAATAAATTGATTAAATGATCGCCCCCAAACATGACAAAAACTTTATGATATATTGTAATTGTACCCGAGGCTCCTGCAAGGAAGACATAAACAGCATGTCATGCAGAAGTCAGGAAGATGCTCCTTGTCTACCTACAATTGGTGAAACTTCATCACCTATGCAAACGTAGATTACATCTCCTGTAAGAAAAAATCTTAAAATTAACAAAGTGTAACTAGTGAGTATGAGTTCAGGTACTAAACTGATGCTGTTAGTTACAGAAATAAAAAGCTAATTGTAAACTTTGGTTTTATTTAGTTAAAAAAACTCATATTAATAGAGAAACAAACAGTGAGGAAAACTTTACTCCTTACATATCCCTCCTCTTGTGATAAAATTTTTGTCTCCGGTTTTGTTAATGCTGAGGAAAACATTAACAAAAAAGGCAAAAATTACCAATTCAAAATTATCATTCAGCCATTCTTAACAATTGTACGTTTTCTTATTTTCTATATAGATTTAACTACTATTTATACAATTGTGTTTTGTTTTATAGCAAAAATTGACTTTTACAATTCTTCTTCTTACTTTCGTTGCCGTTATATGTTTGGTTTTTTTTTAATTCAACTTTATTATTGATTTATTTCTCTAAACTCATTCGTGTACAGTGTTGGTGAATGTCATCTTGTATGGTTTAATTTTTTGGTTAGCTTTGCATGAAATTTGCATAAGCTTTTTTGTGTGGTCGTGTTCCATTTTGTGTTATTCATTACTCTAGTTTCTCCGCCACTAATTTTGTCTATTTGTATGTCAATTATTTTATTCATTTATTAATTATCAATGCATGTTTATATATGTTTCCACCCGTGTGATTGAACTTGTGTGTTCATCTGAATGTGGAAGGTTGCTTTTAATATTGACCGACTGCCGCGCAATGGCTTACAGGCGTCGCCTCGCGTTTTAGGGCTCGTTTACTTTAATTAAGAACGCATGGCTTCGTATGTCGTCTGCGCTGCTGTCTGCTGGGTGGCAAGATGGCGAGGTGGCCTGTTCTTAGTATAGTATCAACATAATCGTGAACGAAAGAGGTGACAAAAGGGACATCTCTGGAGCTCTAGTAGAGGGTATTATCTCCTTCAGGTAGCGAGGGTTGGTAGACTGTAGGCTCTGAACGCACTCTGCATCGCTTTTAGCGCGACCTACATCCGTTGCGTGGAGGGGAAGGCTGTGTGCGTGGCCTGAGCCAGCGATCGCTGAAGTGAGTCTATCGTCGAATCATGCTGTTAGAACTTTACTTTGTTCGTGATCAGGCAGTCTTAGTTTATCAGTGATAGTTTTTCTTGAGTCATTCTTTCGCTATGCGAGGCGAAGTGTTTCTTAATTTACAGAACTCGAGTAATTCAGGTGTAAATTTAGTAATTGCATTTTCATTGAGTAATTCAGGTGTAAATTTAGTAATTGCATTTTCATTCCGGTGATGATTTTGTGTCTGGTTTTCTCAAGCTAGAATACGCATGTGTGGCCTTCAGCCATTGTGATAACATGGTATGTTTGAATTCCTTGTTAATTTTTAACTAACGTCTTCGTGTGGTGCCTGTTTCTGCTAGCATGCTACTTTCTCTGACTTTCTGGGTTGATTCCATTTTTCCTATCTTAATATGATCGACTGCACAATATGCTTTCGCAACAATCATTAGTCTGGCCTTCAGCCATGCTTTTGCTGATACTAGCTTTGTTCTATATGAATTCTCACATGTGCTTTACTTGCTTATTCCAATTAATATCTTTTTGCAAATTCTATGTAATTCACCGTGGTCGCACACCATGTGGTACTTAAGGATAGCATGCTTCCCCACACATGAGTTAGTTTGGTGCAAAGTTTGATTTTAATTGTGCTTGTTGACACCCGCCATCTCTCTGGTTTGTGGCCAGTACTCCCACTCTAGTGTGGTATTCTGACCTTTTGCGGACATAGGTGATTGTCGCTGGTTCATAGCATTGTTGTACTGGCTTCCGGTGGGATAACGTCTTCTTGGTCATCTCACAGCTGGTCTGGCTTTGTTTTCGTTTGGTTTTGCAACGCTGTACTGCCTCGCCAGTTGACAACACGGGGTCCGCCACAACGGCTTGTCTTCTGTCGCGTTCTCCTAAACACTTCACCCACCTCCCAGCACTGCACCACTGCTACTGCCTCATGACATTTCAAGGATCAGCGTGAGCGGATGATATGTCGCAAAGTAATTATTGCCTATTCGAAATTTTATTATGTTGAGATTGTTGTTTAACATATAATATCTTTACCTATGTTTTCTCTGTTACATGGCGGGACTCTGAGCTACATAAGAATGGCCTGGGCGGCGTGTTCTATGGACAATCCAGAGACTGTATTGCAACCGCTATAGCAGCTTGCGTGACAGCCATTGCACTTTGAAGAATCGCCAAAAAATGTTCAAATGTTTCTTAAGCTTATGGGACTTAACTGTGAGGTCATTAGTCAATGAACTTATAAACTACATATAAACTAACTTATACCAAAGAAAACACAATCATCCATACCCGATGGAGAATTCGAACCTCCGACGCGGGAGGGCGCGCTTTCCGCAATCTGGTGCTCCAGACCTCTCGGCTACTCCCGCGCGGCGAAGAATCCCCCAACGTCTACTGTGGAACTCTGAGAGTATCTCTGAACTATTTTAATAATATAATTTAAATAATTAATGAAAACCCAATTCTGTTATTTTAACTCTTTATCTGCCAATGTAGCTTTCAAACAACATCGAATTTGGCATTGATTTACTGCAAAATTTTTCTAGTTGCTTCTTAGGATCGGCAATGGTGTTTGCAGTCACCATTTAAGCTCTCTTATACGGTGATAATCAATGATGTTTTGAAAAAGTTTCACAGTAGTCTGACTCTTTAACAGACTCTGCTAGCATATGTAACCAATGTACTAGATTCTTTCGATTTTGTGGAGCTGTTGTCTTCTTGTAGCAAGAAAACTGTTTATAAACGCTAAGAAGAAGTCTTGAAGGTGAATTATTATGAAAAATTGACAAATTCTTATCTGGTGCATTGCAAAAGTATTGATGTCTACTGAAAATTGATGCCTGGCAGATCACTATGAAATGAACAACCATTCGAGAAAAAGAAGAAGAAAACATACCACATGGTAGTGTTAGTCACTTGTCAGATAAAGAGCGGAAAGGAAAATGTAGGCTTTCTCTTCACGGGTAAGTGAATGTAAAAAGTTCTGTGCTTTATGGCAAAAAACACCTGTTTTCAGACATCAGACGTGAAATAAGGCAAAATACAACAACTTTTACAGCAACACGAACAAAACTGCAGTATTCGTATCGCACCTCCCACTCGCCTGTTTTGAACAATGTTACTTATAGGCAAGATATTATATCCTGAAGAAATTCTTTTAAAATTGTTCATATGGCCTTACACATCTAACTGAAGTACCTAAATATTGCCGCACGTGAATGTCCGTGCGCTCTAAAGCGCCTTGCTGCGGAGGGCGCGGCTGCTCCCCATCGGAGGTTCAAATTCTGCCTCGGACATGTGTATGTGTGTGTGTGTGTGTGTGTGTGTGTGTGTGTGTGTGGTTGCCTTTATGTCTACTTAAGTTAACTTAACGCTAAAGGTTTTTGGGTGTTTTACTGCGTCATAATGTAAGATGGCTATTACTTTAATAACCGACGTTTAGGCCAACGTTACAGTATCCAACGTTATAGTGACATCAATATAACCGAAATAAGACCAGTGTAACGTTGGTCGAAACGTCCGTTATTAAAGTAATAGCCACCTTATATAATGACGCGGCACAACAGCCAGAAAACTTCTATGTAAACTGACTCCGACTGCGGAAACGTAAGCAATTATATTAGCTTAAGTAATTTGAAGGTCTAGGGACTGGTGTCCACTGCAATATGCTCGCATAGATCCTAAATTTGATTTTTAACCTAAATATGTTTTGTTCGTGCGATTTCTGCGGCAAATAGATAGTTAAGAAAAATCATTGGAGTAATTCTGATGACTGCTTTATACTATCATTCATCTTTATTTGGGTAGTAATAAAATTCAAAATATTTTATTAAATTTGCGTATTCTAGAGAGGAAATGAATCAATTTATTCTTGTTGGAATCTTACATCTTATAAAATAAGCTGTATGTGTATATGTATGTATGTTCCACATCTCCTCCTAAACTATTGGACCAATTTCAACCAAACTCGGTACACATGTTCCTTAATATCAGGCAACAATCGCTGTCGGGTTAAGAATCACGTACAACACGAACGTAAGGAGATATGACGTCATAAACAGTGAGATGCGCGAAAAACTGCTGCGTCAAACGACAATGCTGCACATTTTCTCCTAAACCACTAGATCCATTTAAACCAGATTTGGCACACATATTTCGAACCTAAGCTAACAACTGCTGTAGGAGTACGAACCACGTACGACACATGATTCAGGAGATATAACGTCATGAACAATAGGAATCGCAAAAAACGGCTACATAAAGCGACACGACTTTATAAATGCACTATATGAGAATGACAGTACTTGGAGACTTGCAACAAACTTTAAACGTAATTTAACCCTTTTTTAAACTTTTTCTCGCAGAGAACCACATCAAAATAATGAAAGGAAAAAAGTTTGTCGCTTACTATTTTTTCGCTGTTCATGGAGCAAAACTACGGCATTCGGTATAACGTTACAATTTATAATTTCTACACTACAAATTTAAGTCGCAGGAGATTTCACAGATAGTATACACACATACAAATAAATATTCTTTAGAAATTGTATCACATTACGAGACGTAGTTCATGAGATATGAGGACGTAAAGAGTAACGTTCATGGAAAACCGCTCCATCAAGTGACACGTTTTAATCTATTATTTCTTTACTACTAACCATATTCGAAACAGATTTTACCGACATACAGAAGTTATACAAATCAATATATTGTACAATGTATATATATATATATATATATGTCTGTCGCTGTTCGCTTCAATCTTCAAAACTCCTGGACGAATTTTCATGCGGTCTTCACAGTAAACATGAACGAAGATTGGTTCAGGATTTAGGCATGATTTCATCAAAATAGAATCACGAAGTGTTTTCACAGACCGTCGTGTCTGTATGTTTATCTATTAGAAACCACTTTTCTAAAACTACTTCACGAATTCGCATGGGGTTTTCACGGGTAGCTGCAGCGTACCTTTGGTCAACATATAGATTTAGTTTCATAAAAATCGGATCACGGAAAGAACAACATCACAATTTAACTTTTTTCATCGACGACCGTCATGTATATCTTTCTCTTTCATCTTCAAAACTAATAGACGAATTTTCAGGGGGTTTTCACTGAAAACGTGAGGGTATCTTGCGGTTACAGAAACGCTTCATTTAACAAAATCGGATCAGAGAAAGTAAGATATCACAATTTAAATATTTCTCTGAAAGCAGTCGCATGTGTCTATTTGTAGAGAGTTATCTCCAAATGTACTAAATGAACATTCATGGGGTATCACAAATAAATAGAGAATATCCTGGGGCAATATATTGGATTCATTTCATCTAAATCAGATCAAGAAAATATATCGTAATTTGAAGTTATAGGTGTATTTCATTCTTGAAAAGAACGGCGTAAAGCAGCAAAGAACTAATAGATATCGCTGCGGGTGTTCGTGTAAAGTTCGGGGCAGCGATCTGATTATTACCATTTCAAAATACTACTTACTCTTTGACATTTGAAATTTACCATATTTCTGAAAATCGTTTTTTTGGTTGCTATGTTCTGCGAAATATGATTCTACGCAATGACTATAAAACTGATACAATCCTTGCCGTGTTTCATCCATCTTTTTACATACTGATATCACAGTCTAACGTACATGTACAACTGCTATAGAAATTTAAGTCTCACGCTTGGAGCGACAAAAGCGCATCTAATGGAAAGAGAACCAACCGTAAGAATAATAATTGTTTTCAGTGATATTTTTACGTCATTAGGGAAAAACTTATTATATTTCAACTTTTCATGCCTGAGCCCATTGTCCAGAGATATGAATGATTATGAAATAAATGTTTTAAATGACGAATATAACTGATGTATGATGTAAGCTACATCGTATTCATGAAGATATGCCTATTTCTAACACGTTTCGCAAACGTATTTAAAAAATAATGACACATTTTCCTGCTGTTTTCACGGGAAAATTGAGCAAAGATGGGAGCAACATATAGGTATGATATCATCAAAATCACACCATGGAAAAAAGATACATCGCAATCTTACGTGTTTTCAGTAACTGTCTGTTCATCTATTAGAAATACCCGATCTCCTAAACTACTTCACGGAATTGCATGGAGCAACTTCGTTCCATGTAAGTGGAATCAGGAAAATTGTTTTAGATGTAGGTTATGCTTGAAGTATGGATTGCGTACTACAGCAAACAAACGATAAAGGCGCTGCAGGGCACCAAAAAACTAATAAACACCGCTGCTGCATAATAATTTTGGGGTAGTACAACAAGGAAGCGAACGTCTATGACGGAATTAAGCAATCTTATGTCTACAAATACCAACAAACATTGAACATAGTGTTACTGATTTCGCTTTGTGTATTAAATACTTTACTACATTTCTTTGCTTGCTTTGGCACGTTCCACCTTTTGTATCAAAAACTTTATGAAGATACATCGTTTTGGACAATGAGTTTTACTTACATTTGACATCTTGGCTAGGACAACGGAGTTTACTGACAAAGCGATCCAACAAGGATTCTATTTTTATTGACTGAGGTCCGGAACCCTAAAAAACCATGATACTCACAGGCCCTCCATCAACAACCGTGCCGCGGTGGCCGAGGAGACTGAGGCGCTTCAGTCACGGTCTGCACGGCCACTACGGTCGGGGGTTCGAATCCCCCCTCGGGCATGGATATTTGTGCCGTCCTAGTTCGTAAGTAGTTCATAAGTAGTTTGTAAGTTTAGGGACTGATGACCCCGTAGTTAAGTCCCATAAGCTTTACAAACATTTGAACATTTTTTTCAACAACCGTTGCGAAACACGGGCATATGAGCTAGTAGGAATTATAATTTCAGGAAAGTGGTTTCAACCGGCACAGTCAGTTTGTTTTCATTTTTATTTCTTATTGCTTTTAAAACTTTGTAGTAATTGTTATGAACTGGAGAGAGCTCCGAATCGCAAACCTACCCAGATTGAAAAGAGTTCTGACCAACCATGTGGCAGTGCCTGGCTCGTGGGCGTCTGCTCGTCACCCGCAGCGCTGTGGCCTAAAGTGTGTGACCACCAGCACCTAACTGATGCAAGCAACTTCTGCGTGCACCCTAAGGAGGTGTTTACCTTACAGCTAAGACTCGAGCAAGTTTACTTCTCCGAGTTGCTTCGGTGCGTTAATTTCAGAAACTTGCTGAAAGTGCTCGCAGTTGTGTTTGTGTACGAGTTGCGTCATGATATAGGGAAGTTCAGAGTATCAAAATTGAAAACAGAGCATCAGCGTTATTATTTATTCAAGGAAACTTGTTACGAAATACAAAATTAACGAATAAAAGAAATTATTGGGTAAATAAATGAACTCACACGCTACATATATAATGGATTCATTCATTAACGAAAACTTTCGAATAATTTGTGAGGTAGGGTTGCTGGCGTACGTGTCACCTTAAAATGCCCCGTGGAGCCTCCTGGGTGGTGGTAAATGAGCAACAGCGAAACAGGCAGCCACACACAAGATCTCCTGGCAATTAAATACTAGAAAATTTGCTGAAACTCACTAACGAGGAACATAAGACTCTTACCACTGAGTGTCGGAAGCATCACCTAGACAAAGTGTGACTGTTCAAATGTTTGTATAGTCTATGGGACTTAACTACGGGGTCATCAGTCCCTAAACTTACAAACTACTTATGAACTAACTAAGACTAAGGACGGCACAAATATCCATGCTCGAGGGGGGATTCGAACTCCCGACCGTAGTAACCGTTCAGACCGTGACTGAAGCGCCTCAGTCCCCTCGGCCACCGCGGCCGGCAAAGTGTGACTATCTTCGAAAGAATACTTACAGCAAATGCAGACGCAGAAACAGCTACGAAATTTTTGGTCCACTTAGCCCTAAAGCAGAAATAGAACCAGTCGAAAATGTGAACTTTACTCATTCAAGCACAGAAGAAAGGATTCTCATGAGAACATTGGGAGGAATCGGATTAGTATGTAGAAATCACCCAGGATTAAAATTGCTTTCTACATCATTACTAAGCAAGTGTGCCTCCTGACAAGAAACATACTAGACATATTAGACGGCAGATTCGTGATCTGAAAAATACTGCTTCTCCCTTTTTATACGGCAAGTTTTACGCGGACGAGCCAGAACCCAAGTAAGAACCTCGTTGTCAGTTTCGAGCTCAAATTCTCGGTGCTCTAGATAAAACTTAAAGTTTTCGACCTCGAACCGGACCCCGAGTGCTTCTAAATCATGCGTGGAATATTTAGCTTCCGCTGGAGTCAGGGAACGGGAGGCAAAAGTAATATGCTGTCTCTCCCAGTTTGCTGCCTTAGTAGAACTGCTGCTATTCCAGAGTTGGAAGCGTCGGTCTGCACAATGAATGGAAAGTCGAAATCAGGAACAGCAAGTTTAGGGGCATTACTCAGAGCATCCTTCAAAATATCAAAAGACGCCTGTTGGGTTTCCGTCCACTTCATCTCCGCGCCCTTCCAACGCAAGGCGTTCGAGAGAGCTGCTAGCTGGGCAAAATGGGGAATGTACTTTCGAAAAAAAAATTATCATTCCCTCGAACCGAGCTATCTCTTTGTTTTTCGGAGGTTTAAATTTATATATAGGCCGGGTGCGCGAGTCGTCAACACGGACACCCCTCCCTCCCCCCTCCCTTGCAGAAACCATGTGCCCTAAGAAAGAAATTTCGGAACGCACGAGGTAGACCTTCGATGGTTTCACGGTTAAACCCAGTCTAACCAGTACCTGACGGACATGTTCCAAATGCTCAGGAAAGGTTTTACTATACACCCCAACGTCGTCCAAGTAATTGTAAACGAACCGAAACTTTAGGTCTCCAAAAACAAAAACCAGCAACCTAGACAGCACGGCTGCGCCAGTAGAGAGGCCAAACGGTACCCTGTTAAATTCGTACAAGTTCCAGTCCGTGGTGAACACTGTGGCGGCCTTGGATTCCTCCGCCAGAGGTATCTGATAGTACGCTTAGTTTAAATCAAGTACAGTGAAGTACTGGGCGCCAGTAAACCAGATGAAACAGACTCAAGAACTACCTTCCGATTCAAGGCGCGATAATACACCACAGGGTGAAAACCGCCCCCATTTGCCTTTTTCTTTTTTTACTAAAAATATGGGCGACGCATATGGAGAAGTCGATGGACGAATGACTCCGTCTGTTAACATTTTATCTTCCTGACTTAACGCTCTCATCTTAGGGGGCGAAAGTCTATAGGGGGACTGCCTAACAGGCTCTTGATCCGGTAATTGAATTCAGTATTTATTTTATTAGTCAAATCCAACCTGTCAGTTAACACGTGAGGAAAATCACGAAGTAATTGCACAACCTGCTGTGCTTCATTAGATAAATGACTTAACTTAAAGCCACAAGATTCAGAGACCATGGAACAAACACCTACATGACGAGTATGCTAGCAAAACGAAATCTTTAAGGAAGGGTGAAACATGAAATAAATGACGCTCTGAGCTTAATCAAACACTAACCCAGTTGTTCCTATAAAATCACAGCTTAACAGGAGACTGGTAGACAACTCCTCTACCACAGTGACCTGAACAGGCCAGGAAAACTCCCCGATACTGCAGTGCACCCTCAGTGTTCCTACCACATCCAATTGCTGCCTATTAACTTCCCTGCAGCTAGCTACACTGGGTTCTTACTGCCAGAGTCTAGCAAGGCACATAGAGGCTCGTGGTTGAGATACTTGCAAGCAAAAGGCAACGAAGAACCTTTAACCCCCGCCACGTTGTTACAAGCTCGTGGAAAGGTATGCAAAACTGTGCGCTTGCCTTTACCTTGGGGTCAGCTGTTCGAAAGCTTCCCCCTGAGATGAGGACAATTCCGAGCAAAATTCCCGAATTCGCCGCAACGATAACAAAGTCCTGGCATCGTCTTTCTCTTGCTTATGGTGTCAGATTTCGTGCGAACTACGCTTGCTCTCTGCTCATAGTTGCGCCTTGCGTCCGATTGAGAAACTCCATTGACAATGGTGACCAAATGATCTAAGTCTTGATAGGTAACTGGTTCCTTTCAAAACAAAATACGGGAACGATCTTCTGGATTAATTCCCTATACTACAACGCCGACTACCTGTGCCTCTGGTAAATTCAGATCAAAAGCGACTGCGGTGGCTCGCACTTCACTTGTGTACTTATTGAGAAGTTCCCCGGTGGGCTGAACACGATAAACATGCTTATTAATCAAGTCGCTCCTAACTCTTTAGGAAAGGCGTTCTTTTAAAATACGGGTACGCAATTCTCCTAAGCCGCCGCGACTAGCTAGAACAGCGCTAACCAAGTCGCTTAACGAACCTTTGCACAAGGAAGTATCAGTTGAAAAGCTACCTCCCAAGGAATATTAAAAACACTGTCCTGCCTCTCCAAGTCGACGGAAAACAACAAAAACTTCACTAGAAAAGGAACAACGTCGATTGGCAAATAACCTATTCCTCGTATCAGGCTACAGAGTGGGTTCGGAATCTTGACAAAATGACCGCAATCACAGCTCGTTTGGAAGCGTGATGGACCTTGGTATATGGCTGGAGACGACTCACAAGGAAAGTACTTAGGCTCTAACAAACAGAAATACACCAAAATTGTATGATAGATAATGTAAAGGTCTCTTTTTGCACTAGTGATACTCCCGCATCTGCAAAACTCTGCAGTCGCACATTAGAGGCCTCTGCGTGTGCCATGCCGCATTGCACTTTGACCTGCCGGTACGCAAGTAGTGACGATGCAGTCTACCTCTAAAGTTGCATTCTGTAACGTTATTTGTGTGGTGAAGTGTCGGATGGGTCTGCGATTGGTAATCAATCCTGCTATTTAAAAAAAATGTTTGTTAAGCTTAAGGGACTTAACTACGGGGACATCAGTCCCTAAACTTAAAAACTACTTATGAACTACTTACGAACTAGGACGGCACAAATATCCATGCCCGAGGGGGGATTCGAACCCCCGACCGTAGTGGTCATGCAGACCGTGACTGGAGCGCCACAGTCTCCTCGGCCACCGCGGCCGGCCTGCTAATTAGTGTGACTGGTTGAGGTGAAGTTACGAAGAAACCTTCGTGTAGATGGTATTGGTGTAGAAGATGAATCATTCGCATGTTACCTATTATCTATTATAGTGTTTCTAATCTGGGCTCATATATCTGCACTATAATAGATACCAGAAAACATGTGGGTGATTCTTCTTCTACACCAAGACCGTATTCACGAAGAATGGCTCTTCGGAATTTCATCTCAACCAATTGCAATACATTAGCAGGATTGATTACCAATAGCCGACCCATCTGACGCTTCACCACACAAATAACGTCACAAAGCGCAACGTCAGAGGCACACTGCACCGTCACTACTGGCGAACCGACAGGTCAAAGTGCAATGCGGCATGGCACACGCAGAGGCCTCTAATGGGTGACTGCACTGTTTTGCAGATGCGGGAGTATCACTAGTGCAATAAGGGACCGTTACATTATCTATCATACGATTTCGGTGTATTTCTATTTGTTCGAGCCTAAGTACTTTCCTTGTCAGATTAATATAATACATTGCCTAAACAAGCAATTCTGGTGATATGTACTCGACAAATTATCCATATACAACTTAAATTCCGTAAAAGCAAGAATAATTACCACACAATGTACACTTTCACTGCCGGCGTTTCCTTCAGTTTTCGAAGCAGAGAGGCCGTGATTGATGTATAAAATTTCCTCCTGGCGTTTCGTCTCAAACTGCGGGAGACGAGACGTAAGGAGGAAATTTTATGCGTTGAGCACATTCTCTCAGCCCGGAAGTTTCAAAAGAAGACGAAGAATAAATGTTTTATTCCGAGTGGAAGTACGTCATGTTGATAACAATTAATATTTTTCAAGTTGACATGATAGTTGTCCAGATTGTTATTTAACCTGTGGCTGACTGCCCAAAATATCATCTTACATAGCTTTGTGTGTCTATTGATGAAATTGATGATGCACAGCCGCGGTGGAGTAGCCGAGCGGTCTAAAGCGTCTCGCTGTGGGAGCGCGCGGTTGCTCGCCGTGGACGTTCGAGTCCTCCCTGGGGCATGGGTATGTGTGTGTGTATGTCGTTAGGTTAGTTTCAAATGTTCAAATGTTTGTAGAGTCTATGGGACTTAACTACGGGGTCATCAGTCCCTAAACTTACAAACTACTTATGAACTACTTACAACTAAGGACGGCACAAATATCCATGCCCGAGGGGGGATTCGAACCCCCGACCGTAGTGGCCGTGCAGACCGTGACTGGAGCGCCTCAGTCCCCTCGGCCCCCGCTGCCGGCTAGGTTAGTTTACCTAGGTTTAAGTAGTTTGTAAGCTACGGACTGATGACCACGCAGTTTGGTCCGATAGATTTACAAAAATTTGAACATTTGATGAGGCACAACTTTTTCTTGACTGTTACTTTTAGGAGCTCTGTAAATGAAGACGTCTATGTGTTCGCTCAAAAAAATATTATGGGAAAACTTTGGCACTCAGTACGCCAAAGAAGAGGAACACCTCTCTCCATTCATTATATCATCTCACCCCTCTTTCAAACATTTGCAGCAAAAAGAGGTCCTGTAGGGCCGTTATCTGGGAGGCGTGCAACGCTACGCCGGGTTGACTAATTGGACAGGTCTTCTTGCCTCTCTGGCGCCAGAGCACAGCACCCCGCATTAACCTCCCTCGGTGACCTCGATTTCAGAGCTGGCCGCTCACCTGTGAAATTGGCGCCACGGCGTTTTCAGCAAGTTGCAGAAAATAGATGGCCGTGCCCAATGCCCAGTCAACCACGGGCAACCCACTGCTGCTACAGCAAGACACTGATTACCCAGCAGGAAAGCTGTGGCTCATATCCCTATTCGTTCATCCTCATCTTCGTTTCCAAACCAAGAATGACAATCTGCGCAAGGTGGTTTGTCTAGTAAATCTACTGCAAAACGAAGAATGAGCGAATAAGATGCACTTTGATACGGAGTGCTTCCACCAAAATGCTAACGTTTCTGACCAAACCAATTGCTGTGTACCGCATGTTTACTTAATTATGGTTAAAAATTAAAAACGTCCACGGTAATTACAACTGGAAAAAATGACTACAGGGGTTGAGCTAAACCGTTCTGTATAATTTTCTTTCTTCCTCCATGTTACCATGGATTACGCACAACAGTTTGCGTTTGTACCGCAATGACAGTGTACGCGAGGGTTGTAGTTACTCCCCACTGTACTGTGTGAAGCGTATAAACTTTAAAAGTTCACCAACCTGACGTCTTCTACAAATGTCCCCACGCAGATGATCGCAAGCGGGTCGGAGTTCTTGAATGAGGCTGAAATTGCTAAACTATTGGTAGGAACTGATCTAATTACGGAATAAAACTGAGGTACACGGCATGGCATCTGATTTATTTAAAGACTGCAGAAAACCAGCAAACTGCATAATTACATCCACTTGACACACATTGTCTTAACTGAAAGCAAATATAAAGTTAATTCCCTTGATCTAAGATGATTAAACAATGTCTTATGACCGCCTATGAATGCTACATGTTACTCCTCCGAGTGCGAATACTGAACTCAAGTTACTCCTCCGAGTACCTGTTCTGAACTGAAGGGTGTCGGCTCGATGCAAGGCTGCCTTCGCTACACAATTTGGCGCGCAAACATGGCTGCTGTGCATCACCCGTCTTAAGTTAATTATTTTGTTTATTGAATTAGCATTTGTTAATATTTTTACCTACTCAGGGCATAGCTTAGCTTTGAGGGGTTTTTCTAAATGGTGTATGACATTGAATAAATAATTAGTTTAATAAATATTCACAAAAATATGATTGCGTTTTGGCGCGTGACCGCCAGTGCTACAGCCAATCGGCGTCCAGTGCCTGCCGCTCGGGGACTTCCCTAGAATTCGGGGAGATTTTCCAGTGCTCTTTCCCATGAGAACCCGACCTATTGTACCACCTGTCGTGGTTCTCATCAGCTTTTACCATCTGTCGCCTACTGGTCCTAACCGACTGCACTGAAGCAATACTTCCATCTTAATATGACGGCTTTAAGCCAGAAATATTACATAATGAACGCTGAGGCTTTATTACGCATTTTCGAACACAGGTTCCTAGGCATCAATGATCTCTAATTTCCTACATATTTCTTGTTGTGCCTGTGTTAAATGACATTATCTGATGCATTATTATTATTAGCACAGTCGGTAGTGCGCTTGCCTGCGAAAGGCAAAGGTCCCAGGTTCGAGTCCCGGTTCCGGCACACAAATTTAATCTGGCAGGAAGTTTCATATCAGCCCACACTCCGCTGCAGTTTCATTCTGATTATTATTATTATTATTATTATTATTATTATTATTATTATTCAATTTATTAAGGGAAGTAGGTATTACGTTAATCAAAACTCATTTCCAATTTTTTTTCTTTTTTTATTAATTTCTCTTGAATAGGGACGTATCGGGTAGTGAGGTCAGCAAAGAGAGGTACGATGATGATGGTCTGCCAGATGATTCCGTACAGCAAGGTGATGTTTGTTCCCCAAGCGAACATATTAGCAGCAGCGCTAAGTTCAGATGATATCGAGACTTCTTTAGATTATTTACAATTTCACAGGAAGTTTAGATAGAAAAGCGAAGGGTAAGCACGATACCTTCCTGTAAATAATTTTGTATTGTCCTTTCGATTTCATTTGTCTCTTGTTTTGTTGCCAGATTTCCATGCCTGAGATCAGTAACAACTTATCGACAAAGATTTAAAAAATCCTGTGGATCAATGAAAGATATTATCGAAGAAAGAAAGATGGAAGTTCATTCAGTTTCCCCGAACAGCAGTTGTCGGCTTCTATAATAAAAATACAAGTTGCATAGACCAGATTGGAAGGATAATGTCACAGGATCTTCACCAGATAAAGATAGCAGGCTGGAAAAGCTATTTCACTTCATAAATCTTGTAATTACAAATCGTCAGATTTACCACAAGATTGACGGAATTAAGGATGATGAGCGAAAGAAGAGGATCCTAGAGTATTATTAAATCACACTATAGAAGGCAGAGTCTTTGTGCAGTGGCCAAGAGAAACAACATTCTGAAGAACAAGAAGAAGCTTAAAAAATGCAAAGACTAATGTTCTCACAATCATGCTCACCTGCGGTAGTCCGTTGGCGGCGAGTCTCGCTTGAGTCTCAGATTGCGCTAGCTGCGATCGTCATGTATTTCAGACAACTTCGCTCCGCAATATCTCGGCATGTAATTGGCGTATTGCGCTGCAATCAACGCCATTGTTTACGTGATTTGACATGCTATAGACGGCTGATGAAATAAAATAGGGTGTCCATTACAAAAAATGTTTGTGTTAAAAAACACACATGCTTTCGTTTTATAATGTTTTAAAATATGTACATTCATGAGCCCCAGCCTTACATTGATACCGATGAAAGTCGTTTTACAATAGCTGTTGTTATTACAGAGATATTTTGGGTGAGCAAGATAACTGCGTGTGTGAAAGAGGGAGAGTATATTTTGAAATTAGTCGCACAACGCCTTTAGGGACATGTTCATCCTCGTCAGCCTTGTGCCCTCCCTCCCCCCCCCCCCCAAAGATAGATACCGCCTACAGGAAAATAAAAGAAATATTTGGAGACAAGAAAAGCAGCTGTATGAATATCAAGAACTCAGACGGAAAACCAGTACTAATCAAAGAGGGGAAGGCTGAACTGTGGAAGGAATATATAGAGGGCCTATACAAAGGAAATAAACCTGAAGGCAGTATTATAGAAATGGAAGACGAAGTGGAGGAAGATGAAATAGGAGATATGATACTGCGAGAAGAATTTGACAGAGCGCTGAAGGACTTGAGTCAAAACAAGGCCCCTGTAGTAGATGATATTTCGTCTGAACTGCTGATATCGTTAGGAGAGCCAGTCGTGAAAAAATTGTATCACCTGGTATGCAAGATGTATGAGGCAGAAAAAAAATTCTGTATCCGCCCCTGCTAGTGAGCTACATACAGATCAGGTACAGATGCTAACGAAAGGAAGCAAAGATGATTGGAGGTAACATAACTTTCTACAGAATAGAGCTTTGGGAGAGTTACACAGAAAAAACAAAAACTACAAATTGTACTAACAAGAAAATATTACAGACAATATACACCCATGCAGCTAAATGTATCTTCGAAATTGTATCGCAGTACGCAATTTGATGAGATATGAGGATATAAACAGCAACGTTCATGGAAAACCGGCCCATCACACATCAGGTTTTAATCTATTACTTCTTTACTACTAACTGTATTCGCAACAGATTTTACCGACATACAGCACTTATACAAATGATTATATACCTGCAAAATTATACAATTGTACGAGATATAATTCAATAGACATGAGATCGTATATACGGCGATGGCTAAAAACCTGTCATATCATGCATCTCGTTTTAAAACATTTGCGTATTCACCGTCTCTAGTGACCACGCTGCCGTGGGGGACTAGCCGAGTGTTCTGGAGCGTCACGTTACGGATCGCGCGGCCTACCCGCGTCGGAGGTTCGAATCCTCCCTCGGGCATGGATGTGTGTGTTATCCTTAGGTTAATTTACCTTAGTTTAAGTAGTTTGTATGTCTAGGGACTGATGACCAACGTAGTTTGGTCCCATAAGAATTACAAACATTCGATTTGACCACGCTGTCGATGGGACGTTAAACCCTAAGCTTGCTTGCTTCCTTTTTTTTTTTTTTTTTTTTTTTTTTTTTTTTTTTTTTTTTTTTTTTACGTACTTACTACTACGTCACTCCTGTGTATGGACAACTCAATGTCACTTTCACAGGGGTGGACTCCTGTATATGGACAACTCAATGTCATTTTCACAGGGGTGGACATACCAAAAGATTTGTATGTATTAGATGCTGGGCAAGTAGCAAGAAAGATTGTTTATAGTCTAATTTTGAATTAAATGCATGTATGAAAGTTGCATAACATCTTATTTTGATTACTGCCTTTCCTTGTTTGAATATCGCACTTCTAATTTTGTTCATTATGCAAGACAGGCTTATTTCTTATATATTCTCGCATAAGAATAACATGTTTTTAGAAAAAAGTTGATGGACAGAGAGAGAAGGTATAGGAAAAGTACTAACTTAAGTCTTCAATAAATAAATACCCGGCCAACGCCGGGTTTTCAGCTAGTAATAAGATTCGTTTTACAGATAGCACTGAGATGTTATAACTGTGGTGTCGCACAAGTACAAAGTGCGCGCCACCTACTTTCGCCGCGCGCCGCCATGCACGCACGGCGCGGCGTTCTTACGACGACAGCCACGAGCGCCCTCTGCTGCAATCCCGCTCGTGGCCACCACGGAAAGACATCGTTCACTTGGAACTGAGATAGCAACAAGTTAAGACCTTCGGAATCTGATAGGCACCAGTGAAGACTTGGCTATCGTACACGCACTAGACAAGCCTCTAACAACTATGTATCAACATTCTGCAGTACTATGTAAAAGTTAAGTATTGTATGAATTCTGTGCAATATATATCTCGTTCTAATTTACTCTAGTGTTTCTAGTTTCTGGCTGCTCCCCTCCGTACCTGCACCAGCGTGCTATCTTTATTCCTGTGTCGGTCTCATTCCACTCGGCCACTGACACCTACGACGGAAACGAGACACAAAAGCGGCGACGAGGCTGGGACACAAAAGTGGCGACGAGGATGGGATACAAAAGTGGTGACGAGGATGGGATAGACGAATCTTGGACCAGTCCGCTTGCAGCAGCCAGACAGCAGCAGTCGGAGCACGCAGAAATTGCTCCCGCCCACCCACCCTTATTCTAAGATTTTTGGGGGAACATTTTGATACGTGTTTTGTGGACTTTTTTGTTGCAGAGCGAGCCCTCCTTTCATATTGCATTTGTGTTTTGTTATAATTTACTTGTATGCGCGGCGCCTAATCGGTCAGCATGGCCACTATCCCGAACCCAAACTTAATGGAAATTATTCAGTTACAGATGGCGCAAATAACACAACTCCTGCAGGCTGTGGCCCAGCTCACAGCGCAAGCAGCTAACCAACAACAACAGCCGCCGCTTCAGCAGCCCACACCTGCCGCCGCAACGCTTCCTACGTTTCACCAGTACAACGAACGTGAGGAAGAATGGAGCGACTACTTCGCACAGTTTCAAGAACTCGTCGCGGCTCATTAAATTACAGGTCAGAAAGTGAAGCATCTGCTATTATCTGTGGTGGGCACCAACACCTTCGTGTTACTGAAAAAACTTTTCCCCGAAGTATCTCCTCGTGATGTAGACTTTGAGCAAATAGTAGAGGCACTAACTGCTCATTATGAGAGAAAAGTTCTCGTAGCTGCGGCACGGTACCGATTTTTCAGACTTAAAAAGTACCGCAGCAGTCACACCAAGAGTGGATTACGGAATAGAAGGGCTTAACCCACAAATGTAAATTTACTTGCTCTTGTGGACTTTTGTATAGTGACGTGATGTTGAGGGATGCGATTACGCAGAATATTCAGGACCCCAGAATTAGAGCAGCAATTCTGAAACAGTCTGACCCCTCATTAGACAGTGTACTGCAGCTTATAGATGCGCATGATACTTTTGACTTAGCAGATGTAGAAATGCAAAGCCACAGTGTTAATTCAGTGCTCCGCAACGGTCGCTTTCCTAGCCGTAGTTCTCAGTGTAGCACTAGTGATTCTTACAATAGTACAGGCCGTGCTGTACAGACAGTGAACAGTAGCCAGTGTAAAAGTGCGACACAAAGGTCGCCCCGTCGTGTTAGAAACAGTGATTTGAATAACGGGCGCCAACGCTCATTTCAGAAAAATGTACGTAAATCTTGCCCCCAGTGTGTGTCTCGCCACAAGCGTGCTCATTGCCCTAGTCGCAACGCAACCTGTTATCAATGTGGCAAATCAGGACATGTACAGTTTGTGTGTATGCAAATTAAAAACTCAAAGAACGGTACCGTTAGTAACAGTGCTTCGCAGAGTGCGAGAACAGTTCATTCTGTAAATGTTATACGGGCTGTGGAATTGAACGGTGCTTTCCTTGGATCTCAATTGCAAGAAAGTAGTTCTGCGCCTATGGAAAAACTATATAGTGCACCACGTAGCAAGCGCCGACGAGCGCGTAAAACAGTGCAACGGAAAAGGGTTCGGGACACGCAAAATGACTATGAACAATGCATTCCTGTAGTGAAAATAGTGTCTTCTGCAACTGCTCCTTCTAATAGTGCCCAGTACTGTGTAGCTAGTGACAGTAGACATCAAGTAGCTACTCAAAAGTGTAGTGCAGTAGTTAGTAAATCTGGAGTAGCTTCGCATGCTTGCGCGGACGCCGATCCGGCGGTAGTGCCATCTAGTGACAGTGTTTTTAATCCGCTGCGTGCCGAGTCTGCGCCGCATACTTCACTACGCGGCCCGCGCAAGCGCAGTAAACAAACCGTAGCAGACGTTGCCCACATTCGCGCACCTGTCGAGCGCCGCAAGCAAAAACTGTTTGTGACTCTCTTCATAGAAAATAAGACGGTGCAATTTCAGCTTGATACTGGTTCCGCTGTCACATTAATAAATAAAGATACTTATGAACTTCTGGGTTCGCCAAAATTGTCGCCGTCACAGCAAGTGCTAACAGCGTACACAGGTCAAAATATTCCCGTGCTAGGAACGTGTAGCCTGCCTGCCTCTTTTCAAGGTGTTACAAAGACAGTTGCTTTTGTAGTTCTTCAGGCCAAATCGACACAGAACATTTTTGGACTAGATGCTTTTGACTTGTTTGGTTTATCAATTCAAAGAGATGTGCTTCAAATTTCGTCAATAGTGCCTCAGGATAAAATCAATGCATTGTGTGACAAATATAGTGACTTGTTTTCGCCGGAACTAGGTTGTGCAAAAGACTTCGTGGCACATGTAACTTTAAAAGAATCTGCAGTTCCAAAATTTCGTAAAGCTAGACCAGTGCCTATCGCCTTGCGTGATACAGTTGCCGAAGAACTTAAACGTTGGCAAGATAGTGGGGTGATTTCTCCTGTTTCTGCGAGTCAGTGGGCCTCGGCTATAGTAATTATACCCCAGGCGTCAGGAAAACTTCGTATCTGTGCGGACTTTAAATCAACAGTTAACAGTCAAACAATTGTGGGCACTTATCCCCTGCCCAGACCTGACGAACTAATGGACAAATTAGGACAGTGTCGTTTCTTTTCTAAGATTGATTTAGCAGAGGCATACTTACAAATTCCACTTGATGACGAGTCAAAAAAGTTTTTCGTCATTAATACTCACATGGGCCTTTTTCAATTTCAACGCCTACCCTTTGGCAGTTCTTCCGCCCCCGCTATTTTTCAGCGTTTTTTGGAACAGCTGACAGTTTCTGTACCGTGTTGTTCGAACTATTTAGATGATATTGTGGTATCCGGACGTACAGTTGAAGAACATTTAGCAAACCTGGAGTGCCTTTTCCAAGTGTTGACTGCAGCAGGTCTACGTTGCAATAAAGCAAAGTGTTCGTTTTTTCAAACTGAAATAGAGTACCTAGGCCATGTGATTAATGCCCAAGGAATACATCCCTTACAGTCACATCTTCGAGCAATCAAAGACTTGCCTCCTCCTAAGAATATGCACGAATTGCAAGCAGTAATGGGAAAGCTGAACTATTATTTCAGGTTTATTCCCAATGCCTCTCAGATTGCAGCTCCACTGCATCACTTACGTAGGAAGAATGTTCCTTTTGTATGGTCCAAAGATTGCCTGGTTGCCTTTGATAACTTAAAGTCTGCACTAATCAGTGATGCATGTTTGATTCCCTTTGACCCACAGAAGCCTGTAGTGCTAGCAGTTAATCCCTCGTCGTACGATGTGGGTGCAGTTTTATCTCATTGTATTGGATGTCACGATCGTCCTATTGCCTTTGCATCCAAGCTACTGACGCCAAGGCAACAGAATTACAGTCAGATAGAAAAGGAGGCCTTAGCAATCATTTACGGCGTCACAAAGTTTCATCATTATCTCTATGGCAGAAAATTATATTTGTTGACTGACCACAAGCCTCTCACGTCGTTGTTCTCACCCACAAAGCCAATTCCGCCACAAACGGCACAAAAGCTTCAGAGATGGTCCTTGATATTGTCTAATTATCAGTATGAGATTTTGTACCGACCTACCACTAAACACGCCAACGCGGACACACTATCCCGACTTCCGGTTGGCCAGGATGTGTCGTTTGATTCTTCAGAAATGGCATGTTGTCAGATAGAATCCAGAGATGCTTCCGCTGTCGCAGACTTTCCTTTGAACTCTCGTCGGGTTGCACAGGAAACAGCTTCGGATGCAGACCTAAGTGTGGTAGCACGTTTTGTTCGCTCAGGGTGGCCTGCCAGAGCCAAAGACATTGATCGGCCTCTGGTTCGACGTTATTTTGCACAACGTCATGCATTGTCTTTAAGTCAGGGTGTTCTGTTGTTACATACGGACAACGACCAAACAAGAGTGACTGTTCCTCGTTCCCTGCAACGAGAAGTGTTACGCCTCCTGCATCAAGGACATTGGGGTATTGTTAGGACAAAGCAATTGGCCAGACATCATTGTACCTGGGTTGGTATGGACGGTCAGATAGAGAACATGACGTCACAGTGTACTGTTTGTGCGGAGCATCAGGCGGCTCCTCCGCAACGTTTCTCAGACTGGCCACGCCCCAAGGGACCATGGCAACGTTTACATATTGACTTTGCCGGACCTTTCTGGAATACGCGCTGGTTAATTGTAGACGCTTTCAGCAAGTTTCCTTTCGTGATTGCCATGAACTCAACGACAGCGTCTAGTACAATCAGTGCCTTAACATCAGTGATTTGCATCGAAGGTTTGCCTGAAACTATCGTCAGTGACAATGGACCTCAGTTTGTTAGTGCGGAATTTCAACAGTTTTGTCGTGTGAATGGCATTCAGCATATTACCACTGCACCTTTTCACCCTCAGTCCAATGGTGAAGCAGAACGTTTCGTTCGAACATTCAAG
Source organism: Locusta migratoria (assembly GCA_026315105.1). Taxonomy (NCBI): domain Eukaryota; kingdom Metazoa; phylum Arthropoda; class Insecta; order Orthoptera; family Acrididae; genus Locusta; species Locusta migratoria. Next base: position 207,619,997 of record CM048748.1, read on the forward strand.
TCTCACATGGAGAAGATGAAAGGTCAGCACTCCAGGCAGCAAGCTCTTCAAATTTTCCTGTCTACGTATCGGTGCATGCCACGTGACGACCCGTCTCCTGCCGAGCTGCTACACGGTCGCCGTCACCGCACTCTCCTTCACCTGCTGCAGCCTCCCACGCACCGAGTCGGTTCGTATGGCACTACGCGTTTTCAGGTTTCTACGCCGGTGCTGTACAGGGTGTTTGCTGGTATGAAGAAGACATGGTTGCCAGGCACCATTCAGCGCGTTCTCGGTCGCAATATGTATGTTGTACGTTCTTCCACAGGGTCGGAGCTGCGGCGCCACGCAAACCAATTGCGCTTGCACAGGCCGCGCGATCCTGTCTCCGGTTTCTTGATTCCAGACCCAGTTCACCGCCAGGGAGCACAGCCACATCGTTCGTCCCCGGGCTACGAGATACCGATGGATGTCGACGCGGCTCCTACGCAGTCGGTCCCTCCGCCTCCGTCGCCGCCTCAGCTGACAGCGTCACCGAGAGGGACTCCGGGACCGTGCGGGCCCCCCCAGCTTGGGCCACGCACCTCAGACGAAGATGACCTGCTCAATCTGGGCGGAAGCGTGCGCCCTTCCCCTCGTTTTAGCGTGTTTTCCGGGGGATCGCAAGGCGGATGCCGGGGCGCGGACGGCGTCTCGATCCCAGCCTCAGCTACGACGCCCGTCCCACCAGTAACGCCCCTGCCCAGGCCCTCCTCCCAGTGCCGTCGCCGTGGCCCTCAGCCCTACGCCACGACGGCGCGGCGGTTTGGGGGGGAGGGGTGTGGTGTCGCACAAGTACAAAGTGCGCGCCACCTACTTTCGCCGCGCGCCGCCATGCACGCACGGCGCGGCGTTCTTACGACGACAGCCACGAGCGCCCTCTGCTGCAACCCCGCTCGTGGCCACCACGGAAAGACATCGTTCACTTGGAACTGAGATAGCAACCAGTTAAGACCTTCGGAATCTGATAGGCACCAGTGAAGACTTGGCTATCGTACACGCACTAGACAAGCCTCTAACAACTATGTATCAACATTCTGCAGTACTATGTAAAAGTTAAGTATTGTATGAATTCTGTGCAATATATATCTCGTTCTAATTTACTCTAGTGTTTCTAGTTTCTGGCTGCTCCCCTCCGTACCTGCACCAGCGTGCTATCTTTATTCCTGTGTCGGTCGCATTCCACTCAGCCACCGACACCTACGACGGAAACGAGACACAAAAGCGGCGACGAGGCTGGGACACAAAAGTGGCGACGAGGATGGGATACAAAAATGACACCCTCAACTTCTATTGTTTACCTACAAATAGCTAAAGTACTAATACAATAACTATTCGTTTCGATATACAAAGTCGGAGTGTTACCCTCTGAGAGGATTTTGACCGTGTGTGAATCCTAACGAATAAGGTATCGTTTTTAAACTACGAATCCTCAGATTTACTTACAAGACAGAGTAAATGCAAGCAGTATAGTACAATAATGCATTCGAAAACTAACCTGTAATCAATATGTGAAATCGGTCGCCAGCCTACAAAGGCAAAACTCTAATAATGCAGTATCTGGTCAGGAAGTTATTGAAACTAAACATGCACTATATTTTGAACTGTGGTATGGAATTAGCTTAATATTTATGGAATTACGACATTGAACAAGCACAGGGATAAATGCAGGAAAATATATGATTTTCTCAACTATAGATAGGCCTACAATCTGTCAGGATGTAACACAACTGCATAAATGCACTAGATTTTGTCTAGTTCTGTAAAATTAAATATAATACACTGTTATGTTCTAATGTGATCTAATAAAAATAGTCTTTTCTTATTATATTGTTAGGTCTACTTACTGGAATGGCAATACAGATCTTCTTTTACATAAAGAATAAGTACATTTAAAAAAATAGAATACTCAAACTGTAAGTTGCACTGCAAATGACTGTTCTATTGCACTGTAATTTTACATTACCTTTAATTAGTTTAAATATATCCTGTCTGAAAATAGTTACACCAGAATTTAACTACTGCATATAATGTAACTGCTTTAGGAACACAGTTAGCCTTTGTTATGAAAAATTTTTGAGTTGCAGCTTAGTGGTTTCTGAATTGAAAAATACTTTAATTTGACCTATGTTAAATTCTACATATAGGCAGCTATCAGTAGCACTTGTACATAATGTAATAAAATTGTTGAAGGAATAAACAGTTCTGATTTTAATATAAAATGTATTCTTTGATGTTCAAGTTCATCAGATTTAACTATGATTGCCTTTATTCTACACTTTTACTGGTAGCAAGCCTAACTGTAAGCTAAACTGCTCCTATTTTGCAAAAAAGAAAAAATCTCCATAAAGAAACCTGTTCACTGTTTTGAATAAACAGATACCATAGCAATCTTTCTTTACATTACAAAACAGATAAACAACAGGATATTCGGAATGATCTTTCACTGAGGAAGGAACCCTGTCTAGGTATAATGACTTAGGATAAAGCAGTGTGTCAAACACAGATTTTTTTTCAGGATATGATAATATTTAACAGTTTAAATTACACACTGCTGGTTCAAGCAATTATACAAAAGTAAAAATGGTTACTTGCAAGCCCGGTGGCGGTGGAAGCGGAGATTTCCAGTGGCATTAACAGTTGACAGTATTATTAGCTTGGTCCTTTAGCACCATGAGCTCTAGAAAGTTCTTCTTGGCGTCGGAATTTTTAACAGTTAGAGCTCCATGACCAGTTGCCATTACAACCAACATAATTGATGCTCCATCCAAGGCAACTTGACTGATGCACCAAATATTAGGACAACCAAGCACATTATTCCATACTTGTGGCCACTCTTCCACACTATGGATAACACCGTGGCTAACAAAACACCACTCTCCTGCAATTAAGTTGCCTCCATGACGTCTCGTAACGAACTCTCTCCTCTGTCGTACTTGCCACCGTTTCTGGATTGTGCTCCCGCCAAAACGCCACCTTTTACCTGCCACCCACGGACTTCCGTTTTTCTTGCACCTTTTACATTCATACTTTTAGCAAACCCTATGCTGAACCAGCTTTTTTACAGAAAAGTATTTACAACAACAAGTTTCAAAAATGCTGCAAATATAACAATAAATATCCTCATAAATACATTTTATAAATTTTACAAAATTATTCCATACGAAAAATATCAATACATTGAATACACATCAAAGATCATAGAACACTTTCTATAATTCGTAATCCTAGAATCGATTCATAATATATTAAAGCTGAAAATTGCAAGTGCAACGAAATAAATAGGGAAGATGACCTATAGTGTTACAAAGCGATCGCACTACAACAATTATAACTCGTAAAAATTGCTCTACAATTTCAGAGGACTTCAGCGTGTAACAAAGATCCGAATGTCCAGTAAGGTTGCACGTCCTGTTTTGCGCCACAGAATATGGTTCGTAGAAGGAGGTACGCTCGCCTCTGTACCCGGACAGTCACCAATAGACAGTGTTCAGAGAGTAGGAATTTGTAGAAGTGTGGTATGGCAGATACATCGTTTAACATTCTGGGGCCCTTATCGGAAACGTATCGGATTCCAGGCGACGACCATCAACGAGATGAAACTCCGATCGCCACCAGTTGAGAGCAGTGCTGTATGTTACTTTATAGATCGTATTTCAATGAAGTTTCACTTCACGAAAACCTCGAATGGGTTTCCAGCTGATATAACTGGGAAGACGAAGAAGTAATAATTTGTTGATGGAAGTAATTTTAACCACCTCAGTTTTGGTTAGGACAATGAAACCTTTGCTTCTACAATATTGTCCTAACGTACAGCAATAACCCGTTGGTTTCGCGTCCTGTACCGAATTAACGATATAATCATATGAAATGTAAACAGATGTCCGCAGAATCGTGTTCCGTATGGTACATCACATTCACGATACTCGCACAACGATGCCTTTGATGATGACGGGAAACCTGTCGCACGGGCTAGCGTTTGCTGAGCAGTGCCACATCGACAAATAGAGTTCACACACTCACAGGCGGTGTATTACGCCACAGTGAAGAAGCCTACCAGACCCTCTGCGATGGAGAAGTTCAGGAAGACAGTGACACAGAAATGGTACACGTCTTGAAGTAGAAATTACAGAAAAGGCGTTATCCGTTACGGTGACATCTATTTGCGAAATTTCCTTCACCAACTTTCTCCTTCGAATGCGAACATACTTTGTTAGCACCCACTTACATAGGGAAACATGATCACAATAATAAGAGAAATAAGATGGAAACCATATAGATTTTGTTTCGTAAGCTACGAGATAAGTGGGTGCTTATGATCAAGGGTTCAACTGATATTGTAGGATGGACCTTTCTTAAATGTACACAATCCGTTATGACTAAACACAGTATTAGTACAATTCTCAATTTTATCACGAAAACGGAAAATGCATTTCGGGCTTTCAATAGATTCTAATCGGTTTTTTTTTTTTTTTTTTTTTTTTTTTTTTTTTTTTTTTTTTTTTTTTTTAACTAAGTGATCTGTATTATATGCATATAAGGACACTCAAAGTTAAAAGAAGTTCTTTAGCAAATCTCAAATGAGCAATGTATATTTCCGTATTACAAAAAATAAAAAATAAATCTTAAAGTATACAAATCTGATTTCTTCTGTGATGTCAGCCTACTTCAGTTGGTGTACATAATGTGATGAATTAATATTTCTTCTTCTAAATAGTCGTTTGATTAAGTTAGGACTGAGATTTTGCTGAACGCACATTTTATTAAAGTGATGCCGGCTTTGTAAGGCGAACAGAATGGAATCAAATTATGAATGACTGCTTTAAGAATTGGGACTGGTTATTCGGAAAAAGAAATTTCATAAAGAACAAATGGAAGTAGACGGGAATTTTTAGTTGATTTGTATATTAATTTCGACGAGATTGTATGGTTGCGACGGCGTACGGCTGTAAAGAATTTATAATTTTTTTTACCTAGTTTAGAAAGATAGTGATTGGAAGAGGTTTTTGTTCACTAAATGCAATGAAGAAACTGGTATAAGCATGCGTAGACACTCATAGAACGGCTATGCGGTAGGCAATGTCTACATGGCGAATCACCTCACACTTGCACCGCAAATATTGCTATTGATGTGCGGTTTTCACACAATAGATTGGTAGTCAGGGCCTCGTATTTTTAGCCAAAAAACAGATTGTAATATTACTTAGAATTTTATTTATTTATTTATTTATTTTTTTTTTATTTTTTTTTTTTTTTTTTTTTTTTTGTAACATACAGTTTTTTAATGGAAGAATGGTTGTTTCTATCATGAATATTTGACACCAGCTGAGTACAAAGAATTTTGAATGACATTTTTATCACGTTTACTTTGGCAGTTACAACCGTTCAAAGTTTCGGGGACGGAGGCTGCAATAGCGTCACTTACTGGCCGAGTGGCTAGGCCCTGGGGCACGGCTCACTGTCTGATGACCACCAGCTAGTCGGCTATGCTGTCGTATCCTCCGCCCCCAAAACTGAATTGTTGTAGCTGCCAAATTAAACGTTATAATGTCATTCAAAATTCTTTGTACACAGCTGGTGGCAAAAATTCCAGTGCACGATAGTAACAATCATTGTTACATTTCAAAAATTGTATGTTTGCATAAAAAAATACATTTTCTAGGTATTTTTACGATCTGTTTATTGGCTATCAATACGAGTATTCACAGAATATATGACATCAACTGCGATTGGGCAAAGCTCAAAATGTGTACCCAGCCGGGATTCGAACCCGGGTCTCCTGCTTTCTAGGCAGTTGCGCTGACCCCTACACAACTGGGGACACAGTGATCACCGCACCTGCAAGGACTACCTAAGCACGCCTCCAGTCAGATACAAATTCCCAGCTTCGCCCTGCCCACAGTACTCAAACTCGTAGTTATGAAACTAATTCCCGTAAGAGTAAGGGCTTCAAAGTTTCCCACCCCTCCCCACTAACGATAGGATCATTGCCCGTCACCGGCATATTATATATATACATGTGGCGACTGTTCCGAAAGAACAGACGTCACTTCTGATCCTGCAGTTGTTATTATTTAATATTCACAGAATATATGACATCAACTGCGATTGGGCAAAGCTGAAAATGTGTACCCAGCCGGGATTCGAACCCGGGTCTCCTGCTTTCTAGGCAGTTGCGCTGACACCTACACCACTAGGGACACAGTGATCACCGCACCGCATCTGACGGGAGGCATGCTTAAGTAGTCCTTGCAGATGCGGTGATCACTGTGTCCCCAGTGGTGTAGGGGTCAGCGCAACTGCCTAGAAAGCAGGAGACCCGGGTTCGAATCCCGGCTGGGTACACATTTTCAGCTTTGCCCAATCGCAGTTGATAACAACTGCAGGATCAGAAGTGACGTCTGTTCTTTCGGAACAGTCGCCACATGTATATATAACAATACGAGTCTTTGAAAACCGCACATCAATCTCACTTTCTGCTTCCGCAATATTTGCGGTGCAAGTGTTAGGTGATTCACCCTGTTGTATAATACCAGTGACCAGCGCAGCCGTTAGATTGGTTACTGCTGCCACACGACAGGTTATCACGACCTAAGTGAGTTTAAACGTGGTGTTGTAGTAGGCGAAAGAGAGATGGGTCACAGCATCTCCGAGGAAACGGGTGTTTTTCCGTACGACCATTTCACGATGTGGTGATACTGCTTGTCTGACTGTTTTGTGTGGAAAAATGCCGTACTGAAAAGTTTTTAAAAAAATAATTTTGGAATGGGAAGTCGCGAATATGAATGAAATGGCAAACTATATGAAAGTAAAACATTTTGCAGAACAACCAACCCACAGAATTCGTCTCTTTTGAGGCATTGTCGAAGATCTCGTAGTTGAGCTGAAATAAAATTATTTGTAAACCGCGTAACTATTCGCCGAAATTGGATGGTGGTTCGGAGAATTTAAAGTCAACGCTCGTGTATCAATTTTAATAAAAGGGGGAATTATTTATTTAACTTGACTGAAAACCCAAAGAGATTTTGGTTATATGTTAAATATACTCGGGGCAAGTCACAAACAATACCTTCACTACGTGATAGTAATGGAGATCCTGCCGATGACAGCGCTACTAAAGCAGAATTACTAAACTTAGCTTTTAGAAACTCATTCACCAAAGAAGACGAAACCAATATTCCAGATTTCGAATTTCGAACAGATGCCGTAATGAGTAACATAGAAGTAGATATCATCGGAGTAGTGCAGCAACTAAAATCACTTAATAAGAACAAGTCTTCTGGTCCGGATTGTATACCCATTAGATTTCTATCTGATTATGCTGAAGCGATAGCTCCTTACTTAACAGTCATATACAACCGCTCTCTCATAGAAGGATCTGTACCAAAAGATTGGAAAGTTGCACAGGTCACACCTATATTCAAGAAAGGCAGTAGGAGTAACCCACTAAACTACAGGCCTATTTCATTGACGTCAATTTGCAGCAGGGTTTTGGAACATATCCTGTATTCAAATATTATGAATTATCTCGAACAGAACGATCTATTGACCCAAAGTCAACACGGAGTTAGAAAATATCGTTCATGCGAAACACAACTAGCTCTTTATTCACACGAAGTGATGGGTGCTATCGACAAAGGTTCCCAAATCGATTCCGTATTTCTTGATTTCCAGAAAGCTTTTGACACCGTACCTCACAAACGGCTTTTAATCAAATTGCGTGGTTATGGTATATCGCCCAAAATTTGCGATTGGATAGGGGATTTCTTGTCAGAGAGGACACAGTTCGTAGAAATCGATGGTAAGGCATCGACTAAAATAGAGGTGATATCTGGCGTTCCACAGGGTAGTGTTATTGGTCCTCTGCTATTCCTTATTTACATAAACGATTTAGGGGAAAATCTAAGTAGCTCTCTTAGGTTGTTTGCAGATGACGCCGTCATTTACCGTCTAGTAAAATCATCTGAAGATCAAAACCAACTGCAGAACGATCTGAATAAGATATCAGTATGGTGTAACAATTGGCAATTGACTCTAAATAATGAGAAGTGTGAAGTCGTCCACATGAGTACGAAAAGAAATCCGTTAAACTTTGTTTACAACATAAATCAATCAAATGTGAAGGCCGTAAACTCCACAAAATACCTAGGAATCACTATTACTTCAGACTTAAACTGGAAAGAACACGTAGATAATATCGTGGGAAAGGCGAACCAGAGACTGCGTTTTATTGGCAGAACCCTTAAAAGTTGCAACAGAACTACTAAAGAAACTGCATACACTGCGCTTGTCCGTCCATTTTTGGAGTATTGCAGCCCAGTGTGGGATCCTTATCAGGTGGGTTTGACGGAGGACATCGAAAGAGTCCAAAGAAGGGCAGCTCGTTTCGTATTGTCACGATACAGGGGAGACAGCGTTACGGAAATGATACAGGATCTGGGATGGGAATCATTACAACAACGGCGCTTATCGCTGCGGCGTGGGGTACTTGCGAAACTCCAATCGCCAACATTCTCCTCCGAATGCGAAAATATATTGTTGACTCCCATTGACATAGGTAGAAATGATCATCAGAATAAAATAAGAGAAATCAGAGCTCGAACAGAGAGATTCAGGTGTTCTTTCTTCCCGCGCGCTATTCAAGAATGGAATGGGAGATAAATAGTATAATTGTGGTTCGATGAACCCTCTGCCAGGCACTTAAATGTGATTTGCAGAGTATCCCATGTAGATGTAGATGTAGAAGAATGACAGAGAAAGATGACCATTGACAAAGAATCGGACTTCGGAAAAATGCCAATTAAATGTTGAAAAATACGGAATAATTTTTTTTATTTTAAATGTAATGGCAAGCTACACGAGATACACAATTTCAATACAGGCAAATCCCGAACCATCCAACATCATAAAAGTTCGACACAGCTGAAAACAGCTTCATGGATAGAGGGAGGAAATGGTAAATGTTAAATAAATTTAACAAACGTAAAACTGAAATTGACTGGGGGGTTTATTAATGAGAAACAGAAAGCAGACAGTTTTCATCTTTACCTGAGTTTACATCCCAGTGGTACATCGGCTACAAAGAAGATAATAATGAACAGAGCAAAATACAGCGAGCTGTGCTCAGACTGGCGTAGGAAACGGAAGTGAAATTACACAAGCTTTTATCTTACTTCCTCGCAGGCAGGAATAAATGAAAGTAGTAATTACAAGTACTCTCTGATACGTCAGAGGAAAATAATTACGTTGGCTATCGATTATCGGGGGTTCAGCAGTGCTGTAATCTTAAAACGAGTGCACTGTGAATATTGGGAATCCGGTGAAACATGAAATCTCAGACATCGACGCAGCCTTAAAAAAAGAACGGGACAAACGACGACTTAGATAGAAGTTCAGTCCTTCCGCAGATTGTTGTAGAATTCATTGCTTGGCGTCAACAAGTGTCAGTGTGCAAACCTTTCAACGAAACATCATCGACATGGGCTTTCGGAGTCTACCCTCGTTAAATGCACAACAGAAAGCTTTACGCCTTTCATGGGTCCGTCAACACCGACACTGAACTGTTATTAATATGAAACACATTGCCGGGGCAGTAATAGAAGAAAGCAAACGGAAAGCTGAAGTTCTAAATTTAACCTTTAAGAAATCTTTCACGCAGGAGGACCACAAAAATGTACCATCATTTGATCAACGTACTAATTCCAAAATGGGGGACACAACCTCATGAACCCATGGATCCTACATGCCAGCAGGAGACTCTAAGCGCCGGTAGAGGCGCTGTAATGGCGTGAGGCCAGTGTAGTTGGAGTGATACGGGACCCCTAACACGTCCAGGTACGACTGAAAGGTGACACGTACGACCGCATCCTGGTGGAGCACCTGCATTTATTCATGTCCACTAACGACGGTCTTGGGAAATTCCAGGAGGAGGCTATGACCCCCTCCCCCCCTCCCCCACGTCCAGACTTCCTATAGAGTGGCTCCAGGAACACTTTTAGACACCACATCTGGCCACCGAGCTCCCGAGACATGTGCGTTATTGAGCATATCTCGGACGTCTTGCAACGTGCTGTTGAGAAGAATCTGCACCCCCTCGTACTCTTACGGATTTATGGACAAACCTGTAGGATACATACAGTCAATTCTCTCCAACACTACTTCGGACATTATTCGAGTCCATGCCATGTCATGTTGTGGCACTTCTGCATGCTCGCGGGAGGCGTAGACATTATTAGGCAAGTTCTTTTTGCTTTACTAGGCATGGTCCTGTTTGGAGGTGGTATGCCGTTGCCTTCCTCCGACTTTCGAACTGACTTACCCAGCCAGGTATAGGGGGACCTACAGTTTAACGTGGGTTCCGAACCACGGTGCTACTCGGTATTTTTCACATGAGCAATACTGCCAGAGGTGAAAGAAGTGGAAAGTGACAGATAAAAATCTCGACTTCATTTCCCTATTGTGTCTCTTCCTTTTGTGTTGTCAACGAATTCTCCAATGTCAGCTTACCCCATTTGTGAGTCTTCATCTTCGAAGCTGTGTTTTACTTTTTATACTCTTGACAGAGGACTTTTAGCTAGGAACAGGGGACTGATGACCTAGCTGTTTAGTCCCCTTAAAACAACAACAACAGCGGGGATCGAAACCGCGACCTTTGGTTTTGTAGTCTGGCACTCTACCACTGTGCAACTGAGGCGCACTTCTTTTAGCTTAGCTGAGATTAATACTTGTTCCATAGATATTAATACCATATTTCGCAATGACGTGGAACGTGTCAGTTTAATAAACGGTGTCTATACATGACAACATTTTAAGGATTTATTTTTCATTATATATTTGCAATATCTGAAAATTCATCTTAGGTGTAAAAAGAGTTTTCATTCAGAAATTCTTTTAATTTCTTTTTAAATACTAGTTGGCTATCTGTCAGACTTTTGATGCTACTTGTTAAACGACCAAAGACTTTTGTGGTAGAATTCACCCCTATCTGTACCAAAGTCAGATTTAACTATCCTAGTGTTGTGGCTATGCACACTGCTATTACTTTTGCTATTGCTCATTTGCTTGCATCGACGCTCTTGAGTCTAAGAACATATTGTTGTTATGCTCATCATTCCGGGGACTGGTTTTGTAACGGTACGGACCCTTTAACTAACTTCGTCTTAGGGAATGACATTCCTGCTACCTTTTGGCTCGTTGCTGTCCGTACACGTACACATTTATTTGTAAAACTAAACTTTCAATTTCAAAGTCGGGAATGTTGATCTAGGGCGGCATTTACTAAATAAGTGTCTGCAGCATGATGTTTACGTTTTTACTAAAATTATTTATTGCCCATTGCATGATTACGTCTGTCGAGAAGCACTAAATCCGTTAAACTCCGTCTGGTATGATTAGCTCGAGCCCCCAATATTGCTAACAAAACAGAAATATGCATATTTAATCATTTGGATAATTTTCCTAAAATAATTGCTATTAAAGTTCATTATTCTATCCAAAAACCCAAGTTAGAAAGCCATGAATAATTTCTGTGTTCCTTCTACTGTTAAAAATCAAAGTCCACACGTTGGAAATATTTCAGAGTACAGTGCGGCGGATTCTGCAGCTGTGTTCAATAACTAGCGTCGATGTAAGCAAATGAGCAATAGTAAACGTAATAGCAGTGTGCTTAGCTACAACATTAGGAGAAAGGGTGTTATTCACTATTGAAACTTAAATCTAACTTTGGTACAGAAAGGGGTGAATTCAGCCACAAAAGTCTTCGGTAGTTTACCAACTAGAATCAAAAAAATACTTGGGTGAATTCTGCCACAAAAGTCTTTGTTCGATAACCACGTAGCATCAAAAAAATACCTGAAATATTGAGTGTCATGTATAGACACTAGTTATTAAACTGACACATTCCACGTCATTGCGAAATGTCGTATTATTATCTATGGAACAAGTATTAATCTCGTCGCACAATGAATATTTAAGTAATCACTTAGGTAAAGTGTTTTTCAGTTACATCCAGTCCTCCTTTCAACGCAGTGTTCAGAATTACTGTGTTCATTAATTTAAACAAATTACGGTTGATAAATAAAATAATTTAGTTCACACAAAGACAACATATTAATCAAATATAATATACTCGAAACAGGTTAAAATGTGTGTTTACGACACCTGCAAGTTATCACTGCCACAGTGGTTGTATATCTTGTATTAATTGCTATTAACAAATCCCTATTGTTGCTCCTTAAAAGTGCATTATTAAGCGCATTATAAATGTTGCATATAATTTCATTCTTAAGCACCTTAAGTGTGTATCAGTTTGTCGCCGGATGGTATTATAAACGTTCTTCCATGAAGTAACTGCAGAGGGTAATTCTCTGTGCTAGAGTTGATTGATATTCTGAATAAAATGAATAAAAGGTTTCCGCTTGGTAGGCGATGTGAGATGTTTCTTTTATTAAACTTCAAAACATATCGATTTCGTCCCTATGATGGGACATCATCAGTGCAGAATTGCAAGTCATGATGACCTATGTGCTCTGCTTAAAACATTTTTAACAGTCATGTCATAAAAAAAAGTAACATTTAAAAGGTCTTGCCGGTAAAAGTCACAAGAATGTGACTTTTACCGGCAAGAGCTTATAATGATTTTTTTATGACATGAATGATAAAAATGTTTTAAGCAGAGCACATAGGTCATCATGACTTGCAATTCTGCACTGATGATGTCCCATCATAGGGACGAAATCGATATGTTTTGAAGTTTAATAAAAGAAACATCTCACATCGCCTACCAAGCGGAAACCTTTTATTCATTATAATTCTGTGGTAGGCTGGCACAAAATGGAATCTAGTTACAAGTGATTGATATTCATCACTGTTTTGACATTGGTGTTAGAATAAATTTTCAAAAATATTTTTAGACTGATGCTATTACCATGAGTGACGGAAATATGTTACAATTGGACAAAGACATACAATACAGAATACAGATTTGTATATACCTCTTTCGTTTGTGGCGGGACGGCCTCGCGCATCGGGTCATAACGCCTCAATCCGTTCGGCAACTCCACCGCGGCCCTTCAACATCACTCTTGTTAATGTTCATCTTATAGGCATCTTTCTACACACCTTCCATTCCTTTCAACGGCTTTTCCATACCCGAGGGGGAATTTGAACCCCCGACGGGGAACAGCCTCGCGCATCGAAGCATAGCGCTTCAATGCGTTTGTCCACTCCGCCTCGGCGTCGACGAATACATTATGACTTTAGCCCTGTGTCTTTTGGCACTTACCTCGTGATAACGCCTCTCTAGAAAGTGGCTAAATTGATAGCAGCGGCGCAGAGCATAATTTAAATTAATAATCATTATAAGAAAAAGAACAAAGTTTTGATACTTGTGGCTGAAAGATCAGCCTTTACTACTTTACAATGCAATGGACGATGCAATCACTAGCACTGGCTACAAAAAATAAATAAGTAAGTAAAATAAAGAAAAAATGCTAAGGGAGAAAGATTCTAACTTCGTGAAAAATGTGAAATAAAATGTACAGCAACTGATGTATGATTTTAACTGAACTATATTGACACAGAAGGGTGTACAGTCATCACGGTATTGTTGATGGAGCTAGAAACTTACAAAAAAAAAAAAAAAAAAAAAAAAAAAAAAAAAAAAAAAAAAAATCTTTAAACTTCACGACTAATACCTTTACAATAAAAATGGTATCAAACTACAATAATTTCCTACAGCTGATATAGAGAATATAAAACTTTTAGCAGTCAAGCCAATAAGAAAGAAAGGAAGACTTCCAGAGCTCCTTCCTCTGCGGCGTCAACTCAACAACTAACTCACTACTACTTTTGTTACGATTATTACTGGCGTCGCAGCGCCAGAGATACAAATACAAGCAACTGCGATGCTCACAGATATTATTACATAGACGCTGCAGTAAACATGTGACAAATATCTTCTATTACAAAATAATACGAAGAAAATCGGGACGTCTTCAGAAGTCTTTAGGCCTCAGTGGTGCATTGATGAGCCATTGAACACAATAGACGGTGGTTCGAATACCCGCGAGGACATCAAACTACCGTCTTCCTTGTTGGGCATGGCTTAAGAGATATCGGGATAGTTTCCTTGGGGTACGAGGGTTCAGACTTGAATACTGGCAATACTGCTGTGGAGATACTATACAATGAAATCTACTATTATCGATGACAGCACACGTTGTTGACATACCTGCCTTACCTTCGAGCAAAAGGACTCGATCGACCCACGTCACCGGCGTGCGCACAATCGAGGAAAAAACAGTCACCTGTGAGCGAGCGGTCTAACGTAACGGAGTCATGTTTTCGAAACAGGAACAACGGAGTTGAATCAAGATTGAATGTGTCAGAGGTCGTACAGCACAAAAGTATCATCAATGTCTTCAAGAGCCCCAGTATGGTGAAAGTTATAGTGATTCTCGTGTACGACTGTGATGGTGTTATCCTCCACGGAAGACCGTCAGTGCACAGTATTGCTGTTCGTTTTTGGAGCATCACCTGCGACGAGCTTTGCGAAAGATGCAGAAGTACTTTCTGCGCAACCCAGCCATCATTTTGTGTGAGAATGCGCGGGCGCAAGCTGTGGCCGCTCTGTTCGATCGATGGGATTGGGAAGTGTTGTATCATCACCATACTCCCCAGAATACTCCCTTATTGTGACTTGTTGTGTTTCTGAAGACGAAGGAATCACTTCGTGGCTTTCGCTTCAGAACTGTTCCAAAGATTTAAAGGCAGTAGACCGCTCCATTGTCACCATCAGCAGAACAGGCTCTGCTAACGGTGTACCATGCCTTCAACATCGCTGGCAATGGGTTCTATACAACGCTGGTGACTACTTTGAAGGACGGTTACAGGTGCAAACGCTTTTGTGTCGGTTGTGAATAAAGAGTTCCACTATTTAAGGTACAACAATTGTAGTTTCCCTAACCACGTCTTGAAATACTACATTAATGTTTCTACCTTATTTCAACTATTCAAAGAGCTAACGTACCGGAGTGTAAATGCAGTATGGATGATGGTGTATGATGAGAAGCGATGCATTAAGACGGGATTCTTTCATTATACGTATATATATTTGCATTAATACTCTCGAATCACCTTGAACTGTAAGTACATTGGACGCAATAGTTTAGGTAGTGCGATATTTTAGCGAATCAAGATGTTGTTGTTTAAGATGAAGGACTGTCTACAGTGTGGTTGACCGGTACAACATTATTATTATTGTTTGCAGGTTAACAAAACTATCTTACTTCCTGGAAATAACTATCATTAATGCACTATTCTTATTGAAGGCAATCGCCCATGTACACTTTGTGATCAAAAGTCTCCGGACATCTGACTGAAAATAACTTACAATTTCGTTTTGATGCTGGAATTCAATATGGTCCATCATTGGCTACGATAACAGCTTCCACTCTCGCAGGCATTCGTTCAATCACATGGTGGAAGGTTTCTTGGGGAATGGCAGCCCAATATTCACGGAGTGGTGCAGTGTGGAGAGGTATCGATGTAGTTCGGTGAGGCCTGGCAAGAAGTCGACATTCCAAAACATTTCAAAGGTGTTCTATTGGATTCAAGTCAGGTGCAGGCTAGTCCATTATACGGATGTTATTGTCGTGTAACCAGTCCGCCACAGGCCTTGCATTATGAACAGGTGCTCGATCGTGTTGAAAGATGCAATCGTCATCCCCGAATTACTCTTCAACGGTGGGAATCAAGAAGGTGCTTAAAACATCAGTGTACGCCCGTACTTTGATAGTGCCACGCAAACACGACCACACCATAACACCACCGCCTCCAATTTTACATTTGGCCCTACACACGCTGGCAGATGACTTTCACCGGGAATTCGTCATGACCACATCCTGTCATCGGATGTGTACCATGACTCGTCACTCCACAAAACGGCTTTCCATCGTTCAATCGTCCAATTTTCCATCATTCAATCGTCCAATGTTAACGCTCTTTACAACAACGTTTTCGAGCTGTCCTTGTCCCTTCACATTTCCACTTTACTATCACATCAAACGCTGTGGACCTAGGCGTATATAGGTGTGTGGTAGTCTCTCGAACAGACTTGTGACAAGCGTCACACAAATCACATGACCACGTCCGAAGTCCGTGAATTCCGTGGAGCGCCCCATTCTGCTCTCTTTAGTTCATCCTCCAAGTAAACTGGCTCACAGATTTTCTTAGCTCTCTCCACCAAGGGTTTCATGATACCTTTTTCTTGCCTCGGATTATGTTCAAAAAATGTTCAAATGTTTGTTAAGCTTATGGGACTTAACTACGGGGTCATCAGTCCCTAAACTTACAAACTTCTTATCAACTACCTTATACTAAGGACGGAGCCGGCCGCGGTGGCCGAGGGGACTAAGGCGCTCCAGTCACGGTCTGCACGGCCACTACGATCGGGGGTTCGAATCCCCCCTCGGGCATGGATATTTGTGCCGTCCTAGTTCGTAAGTAGTTAGTAGTTCATAAGTAGTTTGTAAGTTTAGGGACTGATGACCCCGTAGTTAAGTCCCATAGACTATACAAACATTTGAACTAAGGACGGCACAAATATCCATGCCCGAGGGGAATTCGAACCCCCAACTTTAGTGGCCGTGCAGACCGTGACTGGAGCGCCTCAGTCCCCTCGGCCACCGCGGCCGGCCCTCGGATGATGGTTTGATTCCTTGTGGAGGTATCGATCAGTGTGTGTGTCGTTTCTGTATACCTTATGGCCCAGAGTCCCGTCCTCCCGTTTAATTACCGATACATCCAGGAAGTTCTCTGGAGAAAGAGAGAAATGGACAACTTAACTCCCTTAACTTCAGCAATTAGAAAAGAAGAAGGTCTAAAGTTAGATAAAATATGGATGTCGACATTGCACCAACAAGATGATAATCGATTACTTTTAATCGAGAATGACGACGTCATCCAAAGATAGCCACACAGTCAGACTCACGTGGCGTACGGTGGTGCCCTCTATAAATGCGAGAGCATTACATTGTATGATACATATGTCAGTTTGAAGAGAAACCCTGAGAGGTTTCATTTTCTTCTTTTTTCATGTATACCGCCACAGCGTAGTTTGGTCATTTGCCGATAGCGGTAGTCGCAAACATGGCGATTTCAGGTGCGCTTGTGTTTGCGGGGCACAAGCAACCCGTCGTAACGACATTGTTGTGTCAGTGGTTTGTTAGTTGATTGATGGAAGGAAGGGACCAAACAGTTACATCGTCAGTCCCGTTGTGCCAGTGGTAAATGGCCTTCCTTGTTAGTAGCTAAATGTTCAAATGTTTGTTAAATTTAAGGGACTTAACTGCGGGGTTATCAGTCCGTACACTTACAAACTACTTATCAAAAAAATGTGTAGCTTATGGGACTTAACTACGGGGTCATCAGTCCCTAAACCTACAAATTAATTATGAACTAAGGACGGCACAAATATCCATGCCCGAGGGGGGATTCGAACCCCCGACCGTAGTGGCCGTGCAGACCGTGACTGAAGCGCCTCAGTCCCCTCGGCTACCGCGGCCGGCAAACTACTTATCAATTACCTTATACTAAAGACAGCACAAACATCCATGCCCGAGGGGTGATTCCAACCCCTGACCGTAGCGTCCTTGCAGTCTGTTAATAGCTTCTTGTTGTACTTGGTTCTATACATCCTTTGAACAGCTGCAACACACAGAAAGCTCGCTCCGCACTTGAACTCGTCATTTCTGCGACTGCGACTAGCGCCGACTATCGGCAAATTACCAGATAACTCTGTGGCGGTATACATGGGAAAAAATCTTTCCGGGTTCCTCTTCCAAATGACATATGTATGATATCTGTAAAATGTTTGATTCTTGTGCAATAAATAATTGAAAGTGTTCCTGAACTTAACATACGTCCTGTATTTAGATAAATTATACTGCCATCGTCGAATTCACATACTCTACATTGCATAAGAAACACTCAGTAAAATTGTAGTTCCCTCTGCGATGTGGCGTATGCGAATGACTAATACGATGATACCGAAACCGGTTACCTAAATAAAAGGATAATCGGCGATCTTGGCTGCTGTCTTACATAATAGACTTTCGTTGGTGCTCTACAGCCTACAGCCTAAATATAAATATGAGACACGTCTGTAAGAAGGTACATACTTGAGGTCGTTCGACAACTTGGCCAGCAAACTGGTCTGCTCAGAGCGCTGCATTGTATCTAATTTCCGGTGTCTGCCGCAAGCGGAAGCAGCAATTAGCATGAAGCCGCTATCGTATTGCTATTGATTACCGGTGCGTACCCATGCCATCGGACGTTCATGACTCCGGATTAACAATCAGTATCAAAAATTTAGTGAATTATAATTAATTTCACAATGACATAATTTTTAGTACATTAAAACTTATCTCTGGGCTTCAGTCGTCTTCATACTACGTACTATTTCCTCCGATAAATGCCTCAGCGTCATTCGCCCAAGATGTGTCACGTGCTAAGTGTTTGCAAAGCACAATGTGCCGCCTTACTGACTAACGTGCTTTTTATGCTGTGTCCAAATGATATAAGCATACTTTAATTGCTTCTTTTCCATATGTCAATATTGTGATGACTGTGAAAACAAGAGTATTTCAAATAGCTATAATGGCTTCTTCGATAGAGTGAAATATTTAGACATTACCTGAGATAGCAGGATGGAGGCGAGCTGTATAGAGTAATTATCTTCAAAAGTAGAACGCCAAGATCGCTAAAAGATTATTTAATTTACTGACCACTTTGTAGAATTTTATACGACCAGATGATGTTGGCATAGTCCACTGAAACCGTTCTTCCGTAAATTAAATAATCATAGAGCGATCTTGTAGTTTTACTTTGATATATTTAGTTTTAAATAATTATGGCTATGCATCTCGTTTATCTTAACTACACTCGTCAAACCAATGCAGACCGTAGTGATGTGCAGGAAATGTAGGTGGTAGTTGAATAGTGTGGGCAGAAGTCAGTATTGGCAATATAGTAGTTCAGAATGGCGCTTTGACTGCTCAGAGGAATAGAGAGGAGATCCTTCGACCTTTCGTTGTGCCCTACGCTGGTGCCACATGAGATGGGTTCCTTCTGGTGGACAATAACGTTCGTCCCCTCAGAGCTTCACTGGTGAACAACTTCCTTTGAAATGAGGAAACTGAACGAATGGAGTGGCCACTTGGTTCACCGGACTTAAATCTGATCTGCGATGCACTTGACAAACATTTCAGCCATACCAGCACCTTCCAATAACGGTTGCATAGCTGGATACTGCACTCATGGAATAACGGCCAAATATCCCTCAGGATCTGACTGATTACCTTATACTGTGCATGCAACGCATAGTGTACTGTCCACCCGAGGTGATCGTACACCATATTAGAAGACAGCGAGAATGACGTTTTCACTGTTACGGTAGCCCCGCGGTACCTCGCTCTAAGAAAACGCCACGTAAAGCTGACGCAAAGATTTCAAAATATCGTACTGTATCACACACAAATTGCAATTGTAACCAATATCTGAATTAAATACGCCATCGTATGTATATTGTGTACGATATAGCACTTGATCCCAAATTGTTTTGAGCCGGGTACAACGTGTTAGATTAATGTACGAGCAGGACAGTCACACCAAGTCCCAATTTGAATGTCAGATTAATAGCTTTATGAGTGCTACACAGGCCAGTCCGAGCGTGATTGTTTTGCATAGTTTTTGCATATCATTTTCAACCTTCGCCTCAGAAAACCCGGTTTTCAAATAATTAAAACCAGCTGAAAATGCTCCTGTCGGAGCACAGGAAAATTTATTCTTGTTGAAAAGACTAACAGAAAATTGAGGAACCGGATGCCTCAGTCCTCATTCCGCCTTCATCAAAATTTTAAGCATGCGAACGTATTCGTGCTCTTATTACGCAGAACAGGTTAAACCCCTTTAGCCAGTCTCTAATTATAACGAAGTTTGCATATACAGCTACCCCTTTCACTACCAGAGTCTTCATATGTTTTTGTCCCTTCCACAATGACTGTCTTCAACCCCTTCTGTCGATCTTCCTTACTAGTGTTTTATAGCCAGCCACTTCGAGGTGGTGTTTACATGCCAATGGCACGTTACATAGATACGCCGCATTCGGTGAATATTTACTATTTGCACGATATACGAGAGAGTATTATCAGAGCATGTGCTTCGATAAGTGCCGAAGTGATACGGAATATCACTCAATCCATGGCATGAGGATTGTAGAGCTGCATTGAAACGAATGGTTATCACATGTTTTTGACCTTCCTTGATTTTTAAAGACCTTACTGTTTCACATCATTGGATTTGTCTCGATAGCCGCTATCAGAAAATAAGTACCAAACAATAGCATCCCATTTAAGAAAACAAAGTTAACCTTCATATCTCTGAAGTGACCCTATCTAGCAACAGAAAACCAGCGTCACATTCTGGCCTTCGTGGTCCCATGCAACTTTTGTCCCACATACTTTTCAGTTCCTACTATGCTTTCGGAGTAATAGTTAGTGACTCATCATGTATTAGGCTTTGGTATTCGTATAGAAAAAGCTTATGATAGTGTGCCTTTGCCCAATCTGTCGAAAGCTTTACTGTCAATAGGAATTAACCCAACAATAATGAAAAAGCAATTCAAAATTTATATAAAAATTCTATTTCAAAAATAAAAATTGGTAAATTTCTGTCATCTGGAATCAAAGTCACAAAAGGACTACGTCAAGGATGTAGCATGTCACCTACATTGTATAAAATATATAAATAGATAACCTTACAGAATTCTAAGAAAAATGTGAAACTATGGGAATATCAATAAATGACAGAACAATATACTCATTGCAATTTGCAGATGATCAACTGATTATAGTCCAAGACTATGAGGACATAGAGTATATGACCAGGAAGCTGATTCAGGAATATAAAAAAGCAGGTGCAAATGTCAACATGAATGAAATGAAATACATGGTAATTGGTGGAATAAATGAAGACTTAATATTAGAAGAAGGGATGGGAACAATAACAACTACAGAGGAATATAAATCTTTAGGAGTGAAAATTACAAATGATGGGAAACAGGAAAAAGAAATTAGATCAAGAATAAATGCAGGAAAGACGACAATTTCTTTGTTGAATGGAATTCTCTGGAAAAGACACATAACAACAGATAACAAAATAAGGATATATAAAACAATAGTTCGGAGCATTATTACATATGGTTCAGAAGTGTGGACAACAAAATGGCTACTGAAATCATAATTATTAGCTACAGAAATGGATTTCTGGAGACGTTCATCAAGAATATCAAGAAGAGAAAGAATAAGAAATGAAGTAATCAGAGAAAAAAGAAATGTAAAAATTCAATTATTGAATTCATCGAAACACAGACTTCTAAAATGGTATGGACACGTCAGAAGAATGTGACGAGAAAGGCTTTCAAAATGCATACTCTACTGGACACCGAACGAAAGAAGAAAAAAGGGACGACCACCTAACACATGGATACAGGAAGTTCAGTCAGCAATGAGGAAGAACAACATTGCTGAGGACTTACGGGAGGACAGAGAAGAGTGGAGAACAATAATTCGTAACTTAATGTAATCTAATATAGGTTCTGGAAAATGTACTTAATTGTAAAACCGGAATAATAATAATAATAATAATCATGTATTACCTACATTTCATAAGCACCTATATATGATCTAAAATCAAGTACAAGAAAAGTACACTGAATGTGTTTTTACCTTTAAAACACCACATTTTCTTAAAAATCAGTCCATACCGAAAATTTTGCTGATTGTTAACTGGTATAGACTATTTAAATGACCATATTCAGACCATTACAACTGTAAATAATACAGACAGTATAATATCAGAGGGATAGACTATGGTCAAAAACACGTATTTTAAAATATAAGAAAAAAACATAATGTTGTCCACCGGTTGCGTTGAGTAGGAAATAATAGGATTCTGGATGTCAACTTTTGCAGCAGTCAGTGCAGTAATTCTTTAAGTACTGGAAGCATCGCCCTCTAACGTTAAAGTTGGCCAATCGAGTATAATTCTTAACCCGTAACACAATTACTACGGAGGGGTCTCTCAGACCACATTTTTATTTATTATACATCAAAACAGTGGTTTGCGGAATGTATATTTTCATGACTTCCTGTTGTTCATTACACTTCTTGGCAGTAGACTATATTGAAATTTGACTATTTTTAACTTTTTTTAACAACACTGTATTTAAAAAAGTGACGACAAATAAAACACTGCGCAATGTGCTGTGTATTTTTATTTTATGTGTTACGAAAATAACATCAACTAGTTAGCTCTCTACTCACGCACAGATTAGCATCAGAGAGATTATATGACAGATTCTGAACATAATTAGATTGAACAGTCCCGTTTCACTTCCGATAAATTGTACGCAAAGTGAGCTTTCAGTTTACGATTCTTTTAATTTAGAGCGATTACTACATTCCGAAAGTCAGTGAAAGGATAAGCTTGGCTAAATTTTACTTCTGAAATATCAAGTAAGAAGTAAGTATGTCCTCTATGACCGCAGACTCATATTTTAGTCTGTTTGAGCCTGCATGCACTTCACGCTTTGAATTAGTATCATGATCACTAAATATCTCAAAATCAGGGCCATTACGGCTGTCATCAAATTCTTTATCTAAGGATTCACCAAAGCGTTCTTGGGTATCCACATCTGTCTCACATAAAACATGCATACAACGTTCAGTTTTGATGCTGTAAAGAAACAACGTTTAGTAAAAGCATGAGACGCTAACACTATGGTAGGTCTATGAGATCTCTCGGGGCTAATGAATACAAAACAATGAGCAGCAACAATGCAAGAACGCTGGCACTTGTAGCTTGTCAGCCAGTAGTAAAGTACACGGAAGACTAAATTTCTCTGAAATGAAATATTTCGACACAAAAATTTGTAGCAGTCTGAGAGACTTCGATAGTAGTTATGGGTTAACAAAAAAAATATTGAAGATGCTTTTATAGATATAAACAAAAACCAAAATTGTTTTATAGACTGGTTGCAATAACATATGATACGCAGCTACTATAAAATGAATATTTAAAAAACTTCTAAGAGAATACAAAACTTAGCTAATCAGTATTTACCCTGCCCTCTGGTACTAAGTTCACTAAATGCAGTGATTCCAAAGAAATTATAAAATATCGACTTGCGCAGCAGACGACCCCTGATAGCAACACCGCCCCTGACGTCGTCCTGGCGTCTCCCAATCTCCTTGGGCTCCTCACGGTGGAAGTTCTTGACCTAACAGGCAGCAACCGGGCCCCTGTCCTGCTCACCCTTGACCACAGACCCCGCCCCGCCCACGATCCCCGTCCTTAGGCCCCCCTCCTAAACTAATCTAGGGCTTCTCCTGCACCGACTGGCATTCATAGATACCTCGGTCGCCAGCCACCTCCTCCCCCTCCACACACCCGCCGACATAGACCATGCTTCTTCATTCCTCCATCAGACTGTTGCTGACGCGGTCCCATTTTCCCTCCACAGGCCGTCCTCCTCCTGACCGGGGACTGGGATACTCTCACGCGCCACCGGCAACTCCAACGACACATTAGAAACCTCTTGTCCGCGAAAGAACGCCGGGACTGGCGCCAAAGATGCACCCGCCTTAATTCTTTGCTCACCATCAATTCCTCCAAGTTCTGGCGTGCCTTCCACCTCCTTACTGGCAGTCACTCCATGCCCCACTACCCGCTTCTCCACGATGACCCTCCGTTTCATGACAATGCAAGTAAGACAAAACATAAGGAGAGGCATTGAATTAAAATTTATCCTGTGACCGGGATTCGAACCCGGGACTACCTACTTACTAGGTAGGTGCTTTACCACTCAGCTTACACAGCGTTGTAGCCAAAGCAACTAAACATATTTTAATTCTACCTCTCCTTGTGTTAATACCTTTGGTATAACGAGACAATGTTGTCTCAAGGAATTGTATTATTTGTTGATATTTATATCACCTCGGACTGAGGAACAAGGCGGGATAGTTCCTATTCGCGTTCTTTGCTGGGGTGCTATTCCAGTGTAGGAGAGCTCTGGCAATTTGATACACATTTCACAAGGAACATTAGGCAGAATTAAAGTATGTGGTGTGGAGGTAGACAGGGAACATGAGGCAGAATTAAAGTATGTGGTGTGGAGGTAGACGTACTTTAAGACAGTCCGTGTAGTTCCTTGGGCTACAACGCTGTTGTAGCATTAATGCATTACTGTCGTTAAAAAAAAAGTTCAAAAAAAAAATTTTTTGTCTCTTTCAGGAACACTAAGAATAATAAAAAAGACACTTAAACATAAAACAAAATGAGATGTAAATGGTTATCTTATGCAATGACGAAATGTAATACATAAAACAAACGCATGTAAAATAATTGTAAATGTTGTTATTTGTACATCAAATTTTAATAAACGTTTAAAAAAATGGTTCAAATCTCGGCCACAGCATAAATTTTAATTCATTGCCTCTCCTTATGTTAATACCTTTGGTATAACGAAACAATGTTGTCTCAAGGAATTGTATTATTTGTTGATAAGGCGGAACACTTTGCCTTCTACCTCTCCCAAGTCTTTTCCATTCCCGACAATCCTCGCTTTGACTATTTCCTCTTTCCCCATGTCCATGAGCACATTTCATGACCCCTGCTCGCCCCTTGTTCCCTCGTCGAAACTACTTAAGAAAATGAGAATTAGGGAAGGGACCCATTAAAAATTTGATATTATTGATGACCAAAACTAATAACGAACAATAAATAACTTCATTGGCAGACTTCTTTACTACCTGTTTTGATTTCCACTGCTGACATCGTCATCTACCTAGCAGTTGCGGCTTTGTAGGTGCCCAATACGAGTGTATTACTGCAAATCAACCATGTAGAAATCGACGTCCATAGAATGCGACTTTCATGTGTCATTTCAAACACAACACCTGATTAGTACGTAGGGCAGAAGTTGGCAGCACTTCAGGTTTTGATGTTTACATATTATTATTACAGTCTTGGATATTAACGTCTGATAGAACAGGTAAGCTCAAACATATTTACCTTTGCACATAAGTTTTGTTTTTGGTATATCTACAGCAAAGTATCTTTCGAATTATATGCTTAATTGGCCTCCTAAAATGTAGTGAAAAGAGTCACTCTGGAACAAGCTGAAGGCACACTGAAGAAGATAGTTTTCGAGCAGTACATTCCTGGACAAATTTTGAGACAATCAACGAAATAGATCTGATAACTTGCATAGCAGGTCAACTTACTTGGCGTAGCCGTAATAAATTATCTACACAGACCTTCGCCTTAGATTACCTGCCAGTGAAAACCGCACGAAATAGCGGTGAAGCACTCTCCGATATCTGCATCAGTGATGAGCACCAGACCAACCCCCCTCCCAATATATTCGATGTTTTAATTAAAAGTTACGCAACGGTTCTAATTAACGCAATTAATGAGAAGAGCTGACACTAGCATTGAATTCCATGTACCGGTAATCTCAAAATTTGCTGCTATCGAATTTTATGAAAGGTCTTTACTAATTATAAATCAAAAGCTTGGATCAGGTTATATCGCATATGTATTCCGAATTCTTTGTGTGTGCAAACTGATAAGGGGCATTTCAAGGTTTGTAATGGGGTACACAGCAAAAACTGAGTGTAACACGAAGGTGAGTTATAGAAGATAACGGCAGTTGGAAAACTTAATTAAATACGGAACGGTTTCATGCAGTTCAATTCCCTGCCGTACTCAATAGCGGATGACTATGAACCCTCACGAACAATTTAGTATTAAGCCACCAGACGATGACGGTAGAAAGCCGATTCACAAACAACTATGAAATATATGTTACTTTGAAACATATATACTGCGTATTCAAGTTTTTAGTGAAAAAGAGATCAATAAAGATGACTTCACTTATACAGTAACTTTCATGATCCTTATTTTAAATTGAAAAATTAGTTGTTTGCTGTGCACACGACATTAATCGGTGTCGAATTTAGTTCCATGTAAAAGAAACTAAATATGCCGTCACAGAAACAAAAATGTGACAGGTTATTTTAATAAAGTTCATAACATGTATTGGTAGAAGAGTGAAAATTTTGAAATTACAAGGGTAAGTCAATTATTATCCGCAATTTAGTTATATTTTGTTTAAGTTGGTAGTACTGTCGTTTAACGATGGTGACGCATGCTTTGTTTATTTTTTGTTATATCTTTCCAATTTTCGAGCTGCTACGTTAGTTTCGTTGTCGCTGCCACGCTGTTAATCATGGCTGCTCCGCTGTCTATTTACACCAAAGAAGAGCAACGTTCAGTGATACGTTTTTTGTGGACGGAAGGAGTATCAGGGGCCGAAATTCATAGAAGACTTTCAGTACAGTACGGGAGCAGTGTTTTGCCAGAACGAAGTGTGTACAAGTGGATTGAAAAATCCCCAAATTGGTCGCACGAGTGTTAAGCACGATGAAGGAGCCGGACCACCATTTACCGCCACAAATGAAGAAACCATTGAGCGATCACGTGAAATGATTCTCTTAGACAGACGATTAACTATTGATGAAGTGGCTCATCGTCTTCAAATTAGTCATGGTTCTGCCTACGAAATTATTCACAACAGACTTGGGTTTCGTAAAGTTTGTGCAAAATGGGTCCCAAAACACCTCACACAGTTGCATAAGCAAACGCACCTCGACATCTGCAAAAAACATTTGGATCGCTATGGACAACTTCTTAGACAGAATCATTACTGGTGACGAAACATGTATCCATCATTACGAGCCGGAGAGCAAATGGCAGAGCATGGAATGGAAACATCCAAATTCGCCGTGCAAGAAAACGT
Organism: Locusta migratoria; assembly: GCA_026315105.1. NCBI lineage: Eukaryota > Metazoa > Arthropoda > Insecta > Orthoptera > Acrididae > Locusta > Locusta migratoria. The sequence continues at coordinate 207,646,935 of CM048748.1, forward strand.
TCAAGAACCAACCGTCCGCAGGAAAACTGATGCTTACGGTTTTTTGGAATGCACGAAGTCCTGTACTGGAACATTATGGTGAAAGGGGCACAACAGTAAACAATGTGCGTTACAGTGAGATGCTTACTGACAGGCTAAAGCCTGCAATTTGAAGCAAACGCCAAGGATTACTGTCAGAAGGTGTTGCGTTCTTGCACGACAATGCCCGTCCGCATATTGTTGTCCAGAAACTCAAATTCGAAGCACTGGATCATAGTCCCGATCTTACCCCTTCTGACTATCACTTGTTTGGTCCACTCAAACAGGCATTAAGGGGCCGTCGATTTGAATCGGACGAAGCGGTGCATTCCTAGCTTGCAGCTCAACCGAAACCTTCTTTTATGAGGGCATAAGGAAGCTTCTAGAGTGATGGACGAAGTGCATTGAAAATCAAGGAGATTATGTCGAAAAATGATGTTCTTGTAAGTTTCGTATTTTATTACAATAAAATTTTATAACTACTTAGCGGATAATAATTGACTTACCCTCGTACTTACAAATAATTTCAATTTCATTTAGAAATATTTTCCTTTTTTATTGTGTTAACGGTGTGTTGCTCTTGAGAACAAATATTTCCTGACGACACTCTTAAATAAAGCTTAAGCTATCTCAGATTTTCTGCCGCGTCAGTTTCGAGTGAAACATTAAAATTTCGGCGATTATCGCCTTCATCCGGAGCAAGGCTTGCCGCGGCTGGTGCTGTGGCTCTCAAGAGAAAACCTCTTTCTGAAGCCATACCCTGTCATCTTACTTCACCAAAAGTTTTCACGCTTTTGTATGGGACTTGAGCAACTTTCTGAAACAAAGAGACATTTGCTTCAGAAAGGCGTGCAGTTTTTTGCAGCATCCATTTTCAACAAGCTGCCACAAGAACTGAAGAATCTTAGTACTAACCCACGCACTTTTAAATCTAAATTGAAGATTTACGTAATGGCTCACTCCTTTTATTCTGTCGAGGAACTCCTAGAAAAGTTAAACAATGAAGCTAATTCCTCTTTTTTCGTTTTTGACTCTTTTCACATAGTCTTAAGAGTGTCGTGTGCATAGGACTACTTAAAGTTTTTCTATTACCATTCTTGTATGAAACTACATGTATTGACTTATTCCATAAACATGGGGTCTTACTCCTGCGGAACAGAAAACCGTATCATTATTATAATTACCTGACATTTTATTCGAGGTTGTTTCATAGGAGGCGAACTGTAAAGTAATGGTTATGAATCCCTCTATGAGATCTTTATTTGCCATAGATCGCTTATTGATTTTACATTGATAACTAGTTTCAACTCATCCCAGCAAGATGACACACTGCCTGGACATGTGGAACAGTGTAGCACAGTCTCTTGAACATGACCCTAAGGCATATTTGACTGATGATGCGCATACCATTTACGACTTGCCACTATGAAGTTGGTTCATCTGAAACATATTTCTTACCATGCCTGGACAATTAAAATTTGATAATGACTCGAATTGATAACGAGTCGAAACTAGTTATCAATGTAAAATAAATAAGCGATCTATGGCAAATATAGATCTCATAAAAGGATTTATAACATTATTATTATTATTATTATTACGCTTCATGAGATGGTCTAAACAAATTCTGCAGTTGCGCTAATATTTGAGATTTAAAATATACATTTTAAAATAGTCTGACGAGATCGGCAAGTGACATAAACACTTGTTAAAAGCAGACTGTAGTTCTTGTAAGATCACTCAGATGAGTAAGGCTTGAATGAATTGGTAGTGCTGCAAAAAGCTGGTTAGGTCTCAATTTTTTTTAATTGCAGCCCACACTTCTTATATAGTGTGACTTCAATGACGCGTTTCGGTGTTACCACCATCAGATTAGTATCTACAAAAATAAAAACATTTTTCATATGGGAAATAACAATAGTAGGTGACTTATCGTAATATTATTGCATTATATTATAGCTCCTTGGTGACGTAGCCACACTTTCGGAAATACCTGGATTTAAGAAAGTTGTTCAATACACACATATTTGCAGACTACTAATGTGATTACAGTAGTGACAGACGAAGGAAGCGTAAATCCAGACCATTATTTGAGCTGTCCATCATAATTTAACTGAAATTTTATGTTCTTTCCTAGTTTACTTTTCACAATGATATATTTTAGTTGTTTGCTATGTACGTGGGTGTGATTGTGCCCTACTGCGACTCTAGTAGAAGTATATTTGCTCCTGTTCTATATCCATTTTTAATGTTAAGATGTATGAGGATACTTCGAAAACTTGTTATATTATACTAGCGCCAGGTACAGATGTAATAATCATGTTTTAGGACTCCCTCCATTCCTCTCCCTCCTGCCTCCCCTTGCTCTCCGCTCTTTTCGCCCTCGGTACTTCTGCTTCCCCCTTTCCTCTCCCCCTCTCTCCCCGCCACCTTCGCATATAAAAGAAAAGAATAAAAAATAAAGGAACAATCATTCAGATGTTCGCGGGACAAATTTTATAACAGGTTACTTACAATTTCTCTATTTTGTAATGATGTTTTACTGTGACTGCTTTGTTTTGTATATTATGTCTACTCATATAATTAACCACCAAATGTTAAACAACTGTCTAATTACTTATATCTTACATTTATTTTTATACTTTTGTATATCCTTAAACCATATACGTTAAGTTCAAGCCATCCTGTATATTTAGTATACATAATACTGAGCGCTATAGCGCCACTACACGCTGTACAATGCCACGCGCTGGTAAGTAACACTTTCTTTGTCTGTGCCAATTGTAATCCCATTTGTAGTCTGCTGATATCTGTGTATTGAACGACTTTCTTAAATCCATGTATTTCGGTATGTGTGGCTACGTCACCAACAAGCTATAACATAATGCAAATCATCACTATTTAATATTACGATAAGTCACCTACTACTGTTATTTGTTATATGTAAAGTGTTTTTATTTTTGTAGATACTAATCTGATGATGGTAATACCGAAACGTGGCATTGAAGTCGCACTGTACAATAAGTGTGGCCAGCCATAAAAAATTTTGCAACGTAACCAGCTTTTCGCAGCACCACCAGTTCATTTCATCATGGTCGATTTCTTTTTTCTTATCTTTTAATTGGGTGAGAGTGCATCCCTTCAACTGGAGGCGACCCATATCTTTAATATCCGGTTTGGATCGACGCCAAGCGCTCTTTAATAATGAATTATTGATTTGGTAGGTCGCATAGACCAGCAGCACGTCTGATTTTTGCGAATTTCAACACGACGTAGGTTGGCAACAGTGCAGAAATATGTCCAATGTAGGTAGTGAGCTTCATTTGTCAGTTCTTTTTTTTTTTTCTTTTTTTTACGAAATAAATATTGACCTATTTGATTTATCGGTGCTTACGTGAGATAGTACACTGGTAATACACTACACTCGCACTTGGACGGTTAAACAAGTCTCCGGACATCCTGATTTAAGTTTTCCGTGATTTCCCTACAACACGCAGAAACGTCCCGTCGACATCTTGGTCATTAGTCATGGAGCTAACACTCGGAGTTTTGAGTAAGGATGTGGAAGGAAATTGGCCGTGTCTTTTGAGATAAACCATCCCGGAATTTGCCTGTAGTGATTTAGGGAAATCAAGGAAAACCTAAATCTGGATGGCCGGAGTTGGATTTGAACCACCATCCTTCCAAATGAGAGTCCCGTGCGTTACCACTGCGCCATCTCGCTCGGTACAACATCTAATTGAAGACTATGACGACCATTTGTCATAATTGCTGATGATTCTTTCGGATTGTATGGCCTTGGTCCATGAAACATTTCTGCTAATAATGTTTCGTACAGACCTACGGTGGGCATCTACAGAAGTGCTACTGGCGGGGCAAGAGCAGAATGTTTCATAGACCACAACCATATAACATGAAAGAATCATCATAAATTCCATAAATCGCTCCAGGCAAATACCAGGACGGTACCTGTTATGACCGAAGGATTTCAGTTCTAATTAACACACTTCAATATTGAAACTGATTACTAGGCACAAGGTTTTAGAACTATAGTAGACCCCGAGAGTGAGCTAGGGTTACAGAGTCAATAGGCAGGCCAAGGTTGAAATCCAGGAGAATCCCAGAAGTCCATAGAGCGTGGCGTTGGACATCATCTTGAAGCATTTCTGAAACGTAGGTAGGAAGGATTCTAACAGATTTGCAACCTCCTTATCGGTACTCACCAATAAGAATTGGGTAATACATAACACAGGATAGTAAAAAGTTTATGGCTCGTTGTCTCTGTACATAGGGGTGAGTTTCTATGCCCTAAACAGCTACCCAATCTGTTTAAACAAGATCAATAATTAATCTGTAGTTTAGCCAGTCTACCAATCCGCATATGATGACGTAAAATGTATCTAAACAAACATAAATTAAACCTCTGAGTAACCAACAAAATGGATTCTAAGATAAAAAAAGTGGTTCACTTACGAAATAATTCTTTATAAATAGAAAATGCGGAGGTGGTCCTACTTTATACATCGGTAAATAACTGAATGTTTCCCTATTATTAGTCATGAGAGTAAAAGTTACAAATAATCTCTCGTAAAATAGTGAAGTTCCAAATTAATCAGCGATTACAGTATTTGTTATAAAACACAGTTCCACAGCCCTACTATCGTGCATAGTTTACCACTTTGCACCAGAGACTAAGTTCTGCAGTCACAGTCCCGTAAATTTTCTAAGTCCACACATGACGATTTCATCAAATCACAAGTTCGTAACGCGGCTTCAGACCGCCCAGCGTCACAACCTCTCACCACCACGTACAAGTTACGAGTCTCCTCCCAAGCGTTCGAAAGCATGCTCTCCCTGCTCCCAAAACTGTATCCTTCCGCGCATCCTAACGCTTCATCTTTAAAATACAAGTTCCCTTCCAAAATATTATACATTTGAATATCAAAGAATTAAATGCTTTGATAATCTCCCTACATATATTGTTTACATTTAACAATAATTTTATATATATATATATATATATATATATATATATATATATATATAAACGGTTGAAACTGAAGCTCTTTGCTTATGTAGCGTCTCACTGTTCAAATATACTGCCGCTGTTGAAATATATTACACAATTAATATTTATCTTATCATGGCTTTTTATGTAAATATATTCAGTTCTTGTGAACAAATACAAACAATTGTTTATGTATAAATTATCTGCTGCATCTCTACTATTTTTAGTTGGCCATGAAATACTTAAGTGGCAGTCTACAACCTAAAAAATGAACGTTACTAAGAATAATATTAAATATAACAAAATACATATATAAATGTAATGCGCTTTGCTGGGTTCATGTTTTGTGTTTCTGTGGTGGGATCTATGTTCTGACGCAAGAATATTACTACCTCAACGAAAAGCAGAACAAGAGAGTAAAACAAAGTTTATTGAAACAATGCGGAAATAACGTAGTGCGTCTTTTAAGATAGGTAGCATGGTGTAATGCTGCCCATTTGCTTCTTAAACTGTTACTGATAATCACTAAGTATCAATAATTGTAAATATAAGTCTTATAATATTATTATTATAGTACCGAAATTTGTCAGCTTTGTATCTGTAAGGCATATTGAAATTGTAATTACAGCGCTTGATTCTCCCAAGTCTCTTGAATCCATTCATATAATTATATTTGCTGTATGATCATTCCCTGATTTCATATGGATTTTTAGAACAATGTGTGTGGCTATATTGTATTTCAGTTGCACTCTGCGTTAGCCGCCCTCGCTCATCCAAGACAGTCGCTTCCTGTTCCCGAGCACATTAGGGAACCCTGACTACCTGTATCCCATGCACTACATCCAAACTGTTAGCCGGCCGGCTGGGGAACTCAACAGCCTAGTAAATCCCGCCTTTCACATGGAAACAATCAGCTTCCCCCTGTATCTGTAATATCACAATCATCTTGAAGCTTTTCAGTAATGTAGGCAGGAAGGATTCTAACAGAAGTGCCAGATGTGGCAGCGGCTTAGGCTCAAATAGGCAGTCCTGGTCAATTGGCGTTTGTCGGAGTGATCTTGTTCTGTCGTGAATTGGTAGTACTGCGAAAAACTGGTTAGGTCGCAAAAATTTTTCTCGCAGGCACACTTCTTGTACATAGCGACATCAATGATGCGTTTCGTTATTACCATTATCAGATTTGTATCTCCTTTGTGACGTAGCCACACGCAGAGAAATACATGGATTTAAAAAGTTATTACATACATACATATTTGCAGACTACTTTTTTAAATCAATGTATTTCCGTAAGTGTGGCTATGTCACAAAAGAGATTAAAATCTGATGACTTAATTATATCCATAGTTGATGTGAGATCGTGGTTGTATGCTTAAATATTTTGTCAAGTAGGTTCAACCACACAGATCGTGTATAAAACATTAAAATATGACGCGTTTCAAGGGTCAAGCCCTCATCATCAGTTAAAATATACAAGAATGTTTAAAACCCAAGACAAATAAAATCTAACTTCTTGTATATTTTATCTGATGATGAGGGCCTGAGCCTTGAAACGCGTCATATTTTAGTGTTTTATACACGATCTATGTGGTTGAGCCTACTTGACAAAATAAATAATCAAATCTGATGGTAATATGGAAACGCGTCACCGAAGTCGCAGTGTACCAGAAGTCTGGCCTGCAATAAAAAAGTTTGCGACCTAACCATCTTTTCGCAGCACTACCAATTAATTTCATCACCGTCGCCTGCCTCCTCAACGACTTAATGTCGCATTTACAATTGTTCTGTCGTAGTTGTAATGCAGCTCCACCTAGAAAATCTAGGTGCGGTTATCGTTTGCGGTCGTCGTTGTTGCTGTTATTGTGGCTGGCTTACCACGACGTATGAAGCAGTGGAGTTATCCGGAAACGCAATACGACTATGCAACTCGTGCGTCAGTGTGTTGGTTGGTTTACCTGCTGTCAGGGGCGAGCAGAGGCCGGCAGAACACACCTCTCCACCAGAGGAGCTGACGACGACGCAGCGAGGGTTCCGGTGTAACCCGGTGCAATGGCGCGGTCGGCCTCGAGGTCATCTCGTAGAAGACACTGGAAGCCTGCGGACTGAATGTAGGGAGCGGACGACTGCATGAGACTTGGCACCAGGGAGCTGGTGCCAACGGCATGGGGCCGTTGTTGTCATTCAAGGGGGAGGTGCTGAAGACGCTGCGGCCTGCGGCCTGCGGTTCCGGTGTCGAAGGCGGGTCAGACGCGGCTCCCGAAGTCGTAGCCTTGCGACGGATGTGTAAAACGAGAGTCAAGAAACGCTTAGATAGCAGTAATATGAGATGTCGGTTCGTGCGTTGTCGAAGTGGAAGGTATTTCTGCTCCCACCAGTGAAGGAGGCTGAGGGTCCAGGTAACGTGGGCGTAGCTGATTTTGGAAGACGATGCGGTCCTCGACCCACACGCACATCATACAGTTTCCAAAGTCTAGGAGGATAGACGACGCCTTCTGCAAGGAATTTCAGAACTTTTTTTTTTCTTTTTCACCGGGTATTGACTGTGACAGATTTCCAGGCCATCGATTTGCAATCATCCGGTCAGCCCCACTACTTTCGCGCCTGCAGGGTTCCCGTCACGTTGTAACAACTGCTGCAGGACGAGCTCGCATGCCTGTAGGGGTATTGTCAGTGGGCCACATCCCTGGTGATCATGAAGAAGCTGTCGGGACACTGTGCGGCGACTTCAAAGTTCAATCCACAACCGCGAGTTGATGATTAGCCCCTTCCATGACCGGATGACTTTTCAAGCTGTCCGGGGGCCAGTTCTTCACAAAGAGGTGTATCTGCAGATCCCGTTCGATGAACCATCTTCTCTCTTCGCCGTCATTAATACTATGACTTCACGTAAAATATTTTCAATCATTTTATTTCTTTAACCTTAATTTTACCTTACTTCCTCTGGACGTGCGCCTTCCCGAGCACTGTACTTTTGACAGCCAGAGCTTCCATCCGTGCTACATGAAATAGGCTCGGCATTACTGTAGGCTTTATACTCATTGATCAGCCATATCGATTTCAGCCATATTTGTTAAAAGAAACACACTGTTATTACGCCTGAGATTCAATCTAATAAAAAATTATGACGCAACGGATAACGTAAATTTTATTGTAAACGAAACCAATATCGTTGCTCAATGGGAAAGTATACGTCGATGTTTAACGCCCAGGGAAGTCCTACCCAAGGCTTGTGAAATTATTTCAGTAATTATTTGAAATAGATATTTTCTTGCCAGCACAATAAGGAGGATAGGAGGCTGCGATCTCCTAATTAACATACTCGAAACCTTGGCTATTTACATTTAACAAAAGTGAATTCATTTAACAAAAACATATGTTAAGTTCAGCAACAGGGGGGAAAGTAAACTTTATGAGTAAAATTCAACTAGTAAAAATATAGGTCTCTTACTGAAAGAAAACATCTCAATGAATATCTGAAAGAATTCTGTGTCACTACTGGAACGGGATGACAGGAATTTCCGTTTCACATGCCGCCACTCACACATACAATGCAAACGTTGTCATGCTCCACGATACAACTCGCTGCATTGGCCAGAAATATTTAGAATTATTAATTATCACACAATACAATTTCAAATAAGTGCACTACCTCGGGAGGGTGGTCAGTAAGGCGATATATTAAACTGATTCAAATTCACTGGGAGGAGCTCGCACATGACTTATCTTTTGGTACACTTCGTTGTTCCACGTGGGTGACAACACAAAACACATCGCCCTCGCATTTATAACTCCACCAGAATGGCTCACTGTACCACTACATTGCCTAGAAAAACTCCTGATCTCCACATTAAGTGAATATATCAACTAAACAAACACGCAAGTGCATATAAGTTTTCAATGAAATTTTAATAAAGAATTGACTCTAGCCTCTCTGGGTGCTATCACTACAACCATCCCCATCCGAAAATCATTTTAAGACATTAAAATGTTCAAATTCGAATCATTTCTTACCATAAAATGCAGAAATTCTGCAGCCACTGCCGCACACGGCCAGCCAGGTCCAAGGTTCCACCAACTCTGCTAACATGGCTTCCTAACTTGCTAACGGTTCCCGGTTTCAACGTTATCGGGAAAGACGAGCTCTCATTGGCGGACCAGTGGGTTCGTTCCATCTGCTTGCTTACCGACCACCCTCTGCCTGAGATCGACTGCTTGCCAAAGCGTGCGAAAACCTTTGCTAAACCCCAAGCCAAAAGCAATATCTTTGCTACCAGGAAACCTGATTTCTGCTAAATACAGCCCACACTACAATCTACCTTGTATAATTACCCATGCAGATCTAAATACGCAACTGATCTCTCTTTCATACAGGGAAAGGAAACAGAGGATAGTTACATGGTCACATTCATGATGAATAAAAAAACCACAATAACTGGCCATCCGTGCTTGTACGACATGCGGAGTCAATAAGCCACTAAGTACTTCTAAACAAATGTAAATTTTCAGATAACCATTGTACTTGGCTAGTACAGATTGCACGGCTTTCGGTGAATTAAGGTGGGCGATTCATCGTGGGTGAAGTAATGAGGCGATACAGCAGTAACGTCTCAATACGCCAGCCTCTTCAAACCCAACAGACTGGTGTACAGGATTACCATGAGCCGTCCATATTCCAGCGCTACGTGGAGCTACTTCTCCATTACATTCCTGGCTGTATCAATTAGTTGGACATCATGTTACCGGAGCATCGTCGCCCCAGAATCTTTTCCTCTGACTCTGGGAGGCCAGTTTGAAATTCAGCCTTGGTATTTGCTCCTTGTTTCAGCTGGTCGTCACCTAACTCGAACACGTAATTACCTGAACAGGTACCTGTACATCTATATCTACATAAATAAAGTCACAAGTTCATAGCTGAGGTTTCAATCGACCAGGGTGCACGAATGGCAAAACAGTTTTTCGGATGAATCCAGGTTCTGTTTAAAGCATCATGATGGTCGCATCCGTGTTTGGCGACATCGCAGTTGTGACGTTATTTTTATTGCAATACATTAATGCCACATTACGAATACTTCACCTTCGATTGTTCAGTGGTAGATGTTGTTTTAATTGCTCACCTGCCTTTATATAAATATGCCAACATTAGGGCGACGGATTCTTACGCTTCCAGGAAACTACACATGTAAAATACATTTATTTTTCCATTCTTGATGACTGCTTGTTACATAATGACAAACTTCTAGAGTGTTTCATACTGACTGACTCAATACAGTTCTAAGACTGTACAAGCGATACTAACTTCCAAACTGATTAAAGACTAAGTTAATACTACTTGCTGGCTGCGGTGGCCGAGGAGACTGAGGCGCTTCAGTCACGGTCTGCACGGCCTCTACGGTCGGGGGTTCGAATCCCCCCTCGGGCATGGATATTTGTGCCGTCCTTAGTATTAGTTAGTTCATAAGTAGTTTGTAAGTTTAGGGACTGATGACCCCGTAGTTAAGTCCCATAAGCTATACAAACATTTGAACATTAATACTACTTGCGTTCGCGCCAATTCGCGCGTATTAATACATAACATAGTATACTAGAACATTCTAGAACACGGAAGTTACAATATTTAATATAAAACTATTTGTTCATCAAACATAAATAAATCTTGCTTTTCGTAAAGGTACAGAAAATCATGACATATGTAATAAAACGTTTTTCATATCAAAACAAAACAATATAAAAGATCGTAAGTAAACAACAATTAGTGCAGTATTAATATATGTTTACATTATTTAAAATTGTTAAGTTGAAGTTATTATTTACTTTTACGGTCATCAAAGTATTATATTACGGTCAATACATTACAGAGGACCTTAGATATTGTTAGTTATTAATTTCATTAACAATACATTATTTTCCAACACTACGCTTACGACTTCCAATAATTAATTAATTAATTTAGTTTATTAAGAGACCCAAGTAATGATAGTGATAATGTGACCAGACAGAAGCGCTATAAAATGCTTATATAATATAAACATGGAATATTATGTTACCATACCACGAACAAATATGGTATCTAATACTTCATTAATCCAACAAACGGGATTTTCTAGGGTATATACATTACACGGTGAACACACATTGTTGCGTGTATTCATCATCGCCATATTGGCGTATCACCCGGCGTGATAGTATGGGGTGCCACTGGTTACCCGTCTCGGTCACCTCTTGTTCGTATCGGCGGCACTTTGAACAGTGGCCGTTACATTTCAGATGTGTCACTACCCTTGGCTCTACCCTTCATTCGATTCCTGTGAAACCCTACATTTCAACAGGATAATACACGACCTGTACGTGCCTTTCTGTATATGGAAAATGTTCGACTACTGTCCTATCCAGCACATTCTCCAGATCTCTCACCAATTGAAAACGTCTCGTCAATCGTGGCCGAGCAACTGGCTCGTCACAATACGCCAGTCACTATTCTTAATGAACTGTGGTATCTCGTTGAAGCTGCATGGCCATCTGTACCTGTACACGCCATCCAAGCTCTGTTTGACTCAATGCCCAGGCGTATCAAGGCCGTTACTACGGCCTGAGGTGGTTGTTCTGGGTACTGATTGCTCAGGATCTTTGCACCCAAATTGCGTAAAAACGTAATTACGTGTCAGTTCTAGTATAATATATTGGTCCAATGAATACCCGTTTATCGTCTTCATTTCTTCTTGGTGTAGCAATTTTAATGGTCAGTAGTGTATTATAAGAAGCACTGAGATCGGATTCACAGATAAATTTCGTACGAAATTGCATGAATCCGAACTTTTTGAAGGCTGCAGTTTATCGTTGCGACTGAGGCATCATAAATACAATATATATTTCAATACCTTTGCAGCGTCATTTTCATCATACTACTGGCTTATTTATTGGTTCTAATTTTCCTCCCTATCGTACGATTTTACCGTTCGCAATCTGCCTCTCTTATAACCTTCAAACAAGACTGGTCATCGGTTGTATGCTTTAATATCAAGCTTGATGACAGCTACAAATTACCAATGATATGCACAGATACTGAAATATTTCTGTCTCGAATTTTCCTCGTAAGAGTTAGTTTTTAACGCTGTGAACAAAGCGGTCGTTGACTGCCATTGCCTCAGATATAGTCCGCGTCACGAGGCTATGGTAAGGTTAGGACTCGAAATTAAATACAGGGCAGACACCAGGGAGTTTACCACTCCGTGCCAAATTTCAATGTCTGTACATAAAAGTCGCTGCAAAGCAGTTTACAGACTTCATTTCCAAAATAAAGCTCAATTGGTTTTCCTCTGTTTGTTATTGTAAATGGCATCAGTCGGACACACACACACACACACACACACACACACACACACAGAGAGAGAGAGAGAGAGAGAGAGAGAATAGTGGGGACGGACGCCATGCATGTTTCTACATGCTAACGTGGCTCGGTGGCAGCTTAGTGCTGTGGTGGCCCCTTACTATGTAGAGTGCCCGCACAACGGGTTGGCAAGGCGGGCTGCTTAGTTTCTTCCAAGGCGCTCGCACAGTCTAGCCTAAGCCCCTGTCCTACGTGACAAAAGCGAGCGACAGCGCGCGACAGTTTCAAGCGACAAACCCCAATCTCACGTGAGCCACATCTGCGACGCTGCGCGTCAGACGCGACAACGGGCGACGTTTGAATCTGAAATATGCTCGAATCTTGTCTCTGTCGCACCCGCTACGAAGTGTCGAGGTCGTTTAGAATCATCTGCTTGTAGAGTTTATAAAGGATGTCGCATGCATTCTGCGAGCTGATAGTACCTGAAGTATATGAAACTGCAACCATTTCTGAGGTAACAGAATATAAAATTGAAGCTACGTACAATGAAGAATTTTTGATTTGGATAAGAAGCGCCCTAAAAGAACTAGCTCGTAATTTTTCTGCACTTTATAGACGACTGAAGTTAAATTTTTAAATTGTTTCTGATACCTCAGCCTTCTTTATTTTTATTCTGAGTAGTAGTTTCATGTATACCATGATGATGTTTTGAACAATTATATTTGTTTGCTTTATGCATTTGCAAATGATTGATAGTAACAAGAAACTTACTCCTAAAAGAGAGAGAGAGACAGAGCACACTAGGATGTCAAATAGAAGAGTTTAAAATTACGTTTCTGAGTAAAATATCTTGATATAATCTTTCATTAGGAATTCAATGTGTTTGGTGAAGTGGGATTCGTGTGTTTGAAATTAAAGATACACTGTATTGCCAAAAACACAAAAATCATTTGCGGTGCTCTCTAAAGAGAATATATAGAACTTTGCACAAATAAAAAGTATATTCTCCAACATTCGATGTTATTTACATTTTCGTCTGATTACAGGACGAAGGATGAAACACAAACTCTCACTTGTCCCAAATATTCCCAGTATGTTGCCACTTATGAGTATATGCTCAGGTAAGAAAGCAAGCTTAAATAGCTTCGAGTGAAACGTATAGTAGCAAAATTCATGTTCTTCCTTATCAAAAATATTTGTCTCCTTACAGATATGTGATGATTTTAGAGAGAGTGGTCACGCAGGAAAATATGAATTTTATTGCTGCTCTCGGAGCAATTTAAGCTGCCCTCATAATTCCCTGCCTGGCCAGATTTATTTTAAAATTCTTGAATATCCGTCTCCAGATCGCTTTTATTTTTTAAAACATGGCCGGTTTCGGGACAGCTGCCCATCTTCAATCAAATTTTGAAGTTACAGAGTAACCTGTCCTGTGATGAACGAATGTTCACAGCCGTTACTCCTGTTCATCACAGGACAGGTTACTGTGTAACTTCAAAATTTGATCTGAAGATGGGCAGCTGTCCCGAAACCGGTCATGTTTTAAAAAATAAAAACGATATGGAGACGGATATTCAAGAATTTTATTCATATAACGATCGCAGAAACTCCCTGGAGACCAATAGGTCTTGCTTTGATAAACAGATTTATTTTATTTATTTATTTTCGAAGTCCACGAAACCTTGACGGGAGTGTATCGCTAGGATGTAGAATGTGTCATATTATTGCAATAACAATTATATGTAAATGTCCTGAGGCTTACTGTCTAAATTGTTTGTAAACAGATGCATGAAAATGGTTACACTTATGAGCAGCAAGAGCCTAGTGTGGTAATGTTGGAAACGAAATTTTCACTTTACGAGGATAATTGATTTACTAACCAGACAATGGTTCATACAAGAACCTGACGGTCATACAGCAGGTACAGCATTAATTACTTATCTCACGTCCAACACAAAATATTTTTATCATTCGATGTGACTGGAGTTTTTCAGAGAACATGTAAAGATGGTTGCCAACATCAGCACACTACGTCTCTACCATGAGTAAACTTTTACCATAAAGCTTATGTTCTAATTCGCAGAAAAAAATATACAGTCAACAACTGATATATTCATGAGAGTGACAGTCAGTTCTTATAGTGAAGCTTAAAATTATAAACACGAAGTAATACAGGTTTCAATTTAGCCATTATCCCCAGTGACTGATGTAACATAAACTATAAGTTTATTCTATACTGTTCTGGTTGAATATTTTACCATTTTCCTCCTTGTCACCTCATTTTTAATAAAGGCTTATATTTCAAGATCGTGTTTACTTCTTGATCATCCAGTTCACATGCAATCTTAGTTTTGTGAACAGTATGATTATAGTTCAGAGAGCACATAAGTAACAAAAATTTACTAGCATGATTTGGTGAAGATTGCCAGCTGTCTCAATAAATCTCTGCAATAGTGTCTAGGGTGCACTCTGATAGTATTTATGAAGCAGACAGCTAAATCTATGTGATAAAGAAGAAATTTTTTTTGCTGCCCGTGAAGCTGTCGTATTGGATTCCTGCCTAAGTGCGCACTGTGAAATTATCGTATATTTGGAAATAAACGACGAAATATTTGCGTCCTTCATTTCCTAATCATACGGAAATATAAATACTGTAGAACGTTGTAAATCACACTTGCCTTACATTAATACGTTTTGTGTCCCAGCCTCGTCGCCACTTTTGTGTCTCGTCCGCCGGTTGTCGTAGGTGTCGGTGGCCGAGTAGAAAGAGACCGACACAGGAGTAAAGGATGCACGCGTGTGCAGGTACGGAGGTGACCAGCCAGTGGGACAGCAGAAACTAGAACACTAGGCTAAATTAGAACAAGATTATATTTTGTGGAGTCTTGGTAATACTTAACTTTTACATAGTTCTTGACTGCAGAATGCTGATACATAGTTTAGATAGAGGCCGGCCTACTGATGATTCCTAGTGCCTATCCGAGAGCCAAGTCTTAACTGGTGCCTATCTGAATCCCAAGTGGCCGATGCAGCAGTCGTGGCCACGAGCGGAGTTGCAGCAGAGGGCGCTCGTGGCTGACGTCGTAAGAACGCCGCCCCCTGCGTGCTTGGCTGCCCGCAGCGAAAGTCCGTGGCGCGCACTTCATACTTGTTGCTTGCAATTCCTATAATGTGTTTAAAGATTTTAAAAATAAAGGGAAGGGTGGGGAGATACTATGATGCTATCAAATGTGTAAAGTAAACACGTAACAACAGAAGAGTTTCAATGACAATTATTATGACACTATCCATTACACTAGAGCTCCTAAAAACACAGACTGGCGCATCCGCCATTTTCATTCCTGCGAATGCTAAACGCAGCACGCAGCTTATACGAACAGTGTTGTTTTATTTAAGTTTAGTGAAATATTTTACAAGTGCCCGGCATACAGCCTTAGATCGTGCTACTTTGAGCTTGCATTCCGCTCTTGTTTACATCGATATGTGGATTAGACACAAAAATCTCGCGTTTTCTTATTGCTGCTTCTGTCCAAATACAAAAGAGAGAGCAAGAAACATATATTTCTGTGATAAAAATCGTGTACTACGTTTTATGCTGCCGAAACTGGTCATCTAGATAAAAATTTTAAGCGATCTTACCTTCTATTTGAATAAAGACTGTCAATATGCGAGGTTGGTTTGCCGTCTTTCAGTAAGTGTTTGTTGTCTGCTGTGACAAATTCACCACATCGGATGTTTGTACTCAAAATGCTGACAGTACTTCTATTATGTTACTGAGAAAGTTTCAGAATGTATTACAAACACTAAAACTAAAAATAATATTAGTGTACAGCATCTAAAATATACGGTCGTAGAGACACACGGTGCCGATGTTGGCAACAAACATAACTACATGTGGTATTAAGGTAGGCCTAGTATACCTATAAAAATTAGAAATAATTTATAGTAGTCTCACAATTATCTGTAGTTTTTAGTGTTAATGTACAAAAAGTAACAATAATTTCATTGTTAATTTGACAGACAATACGAGTTAAACATCCCACTGATGATGCTGCAACACAATCGAAACATGTATGGGGGAAATCAAAAAACATTTGTGTTTGCTCAAGGCGGAAGCAAATTTACTCTGAATGCTATTTGAAAATCTATTCGTATAGAATGTGATGACCATGAAATAAATAAATAATTCTGTTCCTTCTCTAAGGTTGACAGGTTTTCGTACGTAACTACCCTTGTCTTGTCAGTAATTTAATGATCCTTATAAAGCAAACATTTCGTTGCCAACGTTAGCACACTAAGCCGCCGCAGCCGTAAATAAAATTTACCCAGTATTCTTTACCAGTTATGTTACAGCCTGTTATAGATAAGCGTCAATATTGGCATTTACTAAAAAGAAATTTAATTGAGGGTGTATTTTGTGATAACACATCAGGTACTGTACTATTGTGTCAAATTGTATACTAAAAATTATGACGCTAAAACTTAGAAATACCATAAATAGCATTCAACGGTAGTTGCCTGTATCAGCACAGTACGCTGCCACAGCCGTAACGAAACTTTTTGCCCAGTATATTTATATTTTCCGTTTTAGTGTTTGTCATACTTTCTCGCAATAATGTTACAGAAGTATCTTCAACAATTTATGCAATGTCAGTACAAAACTTTTTTATGCGGTGTATTTCTCAATATACTATATAAGAAAATAGAACACTCACGCAATCACACAGTCATACAACCATCACCTCCAGCTGCCGCACTTCGAATCACGCTCGGGGACAGGAGGAGAGAGGAGAGGGGATAGGAAGGTTACGTCACGGTGATGGGAATGGGTTAGATGGGAATAACGTGACGTAAACTTCCTATCCCCTCTCCCCTCCCCTCCCCTCCCGTCACCCATTTACTCGCTGCAGAGCGTGATTCGAAGTGCGATAGCCGGAGGTGATGGTTGTATGTGTTGTGTGAGTGTTCTATTTTCTGTTGTTGTTGGTTTTTTTAGGGGACTAAACAGTTAGGTCATCAGTCCCTTCTATTTTCTGAAGAAGGCTATGGCCAATAGCTGAAAGTGTTGTATGTGTGTGTCTTTTGTATGTACCTGTCGCCACGTCTTTGCGGTGAGTTGTAAACTGTCCTTACTATATTATTAATTCCAACCTGGACTTTCCATTATTATTTACTATATAAGACACACATATTGCGCTCTAAAAACACTATGTTCTTGGATGCTTTGCTGTAATACGATATTTTGCGGCTGCTAATTCCCTACAGGCAGCTTCTCTTAAGAGGTAGTACTTTCAGAAGAGCTAAACAAGTTCAAATATCGCAAACGATGTTTACTATTAAACATTGCTTCAAGGCATAATGATATTTACTTACAATATATAACTGTGGGCTCGGTTCGGGTTCCCAGTTATTGCGCCGACATTTAATGATCCATTTTTTCTTCTCTTAGAACCTCTCGGGAAACAAAACGTTCTGTAGCCATCTCTGGAATGATTTGAGCAGTTTACGGCAACACAACCACCCGTAATGTGCTAAAGTGCCGTGTCGCAAATGCTATGTGTTTAACTTACAAGCCACGAGAATGAAAATGGCGGTTGCGTCAGCTGGTACTTATAGGAGCCTTACATTACACCATACAGACGTTGTGTATTTCGTGACTTTATCATTGAATTTATTACAACATCTTATTGCTGCATAACAGTTTGATATTTAATAATAAGGTACGTCTCCTTGTGATACATTGTGAGTGCACTGTCGCTTTGAAATTGCACTGTGCAACCCTGAAACACAAAACAGTTAACATATGCCAGAATGAACAACGGCGTCTGCTGCATCTGGTCAAAGATATAGCAGTACAGTGTTCTGCACACAGACATACATTACTAGACTGGCAAACTAGCCTCTGTGTCTGAAGTTTGATGCCGCCATCTTGCCTCACCTAACGTCAAAAAGTTTTCGTACGGCACTACTATGATCTTCTGACACGATATGACGTTGTAAGCTTTACTATTTGATTTGAACAGCATTTGCATTTCAGCTAACACTTCCGCATTTTCGAATCGTGTTATGAGAAGAACATGTTATGTACAGTTAAACATTAACATCTAGGCAAAGACTTTCTACCATTATGTTGTGTTGCCAACATACTCATAAGAGGTCGGCGGGATGATAGGTAAAATTTTATCGTTACGTACAGTTAAAGCAAAAGTAGTTATCTGAAAGACACTACCAAGAATAAAGCTATGTGTTATCCACGACAAATAACACATTTATGACGGTCATACTATTAAAAGAAAAACCGAAGTTGGTCGAAACTGGAAACAGATTAATAAAAACAGGAAACGCGACTCATTGGTGTGTGCGTCAAAGCAGACTATAGATTTCGTAAGAACTCTCAAAAGAATAAGGGTACACTTTTATAATAACCATACTACTGAAAGAAAATACTAGGTTGAATGAAATTGGTAACAGATTAATAATAACAGCAAATCAATGCAACTCATTACTGTATATGTTGAAGCTTACTCAAGCTTTAGAAATTTCAGTCATATACAAAACACGAATTTCCTACATGTCAAAACTCTGACAGCATAATTACGTCAGTTCATCCGCATTTTTATGACTTTTCTGTAATAACACACGACTGCTCGCACGTTATAGTATAGAAATATGGCGGTGAGACTTCACTGACACCAATGATACTGTATACGGCATTGCCAGTCTAGTAATGTATGTCTGTGGTTCTGCAGCCCTATTGGTTCTCGCTATTTCGCACCGAGCTCTCGCTAACGGTAACTGATGGTGGTGGAGGCACAGACGTATCTCGGGCAGCCCCACCGCTGCGTGTCGCTCGTCAGAGATTCTGCGGCACAGCAGCGCGCCTGCTAACCCCCCGTATTGTAGTCGCGCACAATGCGCTGCCCTCTGCGGTTTTAAACGCATTGTCAGCCTCGGAAATCCCCCACCAAACAACTACTGTTCGTCTCGCGTGCACAATGGCCACTCATCACAGCTGTCACTAGCGACTGGGCACTGAACTTTTAACCGACGGCTTTAGTGCACCAGAGCAAACCATTGCTGCTGTACAGGGGTGTGCGCTTCCCTGAATACAGTTCTCTGCTTACCTCGAATTTCAGCGAATTCGGCTGTAGAATTACCGTATGTGGCTACATAGACGAATTTTCATTACAGTCCTATTCTGCAGTTATCCTAAACAAAAATGAGATAAATGTTTACGTACCGAATGTCCCCTGTATGGCAAAGCGTATGTCCATAACCCAAATCAGTAATTTTTAAACATAGTATTAAATAAATAAGTGTATTTTTTCCACGAAAAGTGTATAAGTTCTGAATTTTTTGTTGCTTGCAAAAACTTGCTACAAATTATTTCCTTGGAATAGGAGGTGTCATGCTAGTTAGTATATTGTTAAGATAGCGAAAAATGTATTACATAAGCAACCGCGTGATCTGTTCGGACGTGATGGTCAAACGTTCGCTGAGGAGGAACATAATTATTTTTTTGAACGTGGTTTGTTGAAATGCTACAGCTTTAAAATAATGTAAGAAGACTAAAGAAGTTCAAGTATACTAATTGTACAATCCACAAGCAACTTTACTTTACTTTTGTGTAATCAAGGCCGGCGTAAGGCACGTGCAAAACGTGTGGCCGTACGAGTCTGTGCATCTGCCGCCCCTGTTGCACAGGCGAGGGCGAGGAACCGACGGGAATTCTGCGACAATTCATTTCTTTATTTTGAGAGTTCAATGTGACGTTCACGTGACAAAGCAAATCAAATGTTTGTAAAGCTATGGGACCAAACTGCAGTGGGGCGGGGGGGGGGGGGGGGGGTTGAGGGTTTGAATCCATCGGGCATGGATATTTATGTTGTCCTTAGTATTAGCTAGTTCATAAGTAGTTTTTAAGTTTAGGGTCTCATGACCCCGTAGTTAGGTCCCATAAGCTCTACAAACAGTTGAACATTTGAAACTGCAGTGGTCATCAGTCCCCAGACTTAAATGTTCAAAATGTTCAGATGTTTGTATAGTCTATGGGACTTAACTACGGGACCATCAGTCCCCAAACTTACAAACTACTAATGAACTACTTACCAACCAGGACGGCACAAATATCCATGCCCGAGGGGGGATTCGAACCCCCGACCGTAGTGGCCGTGCGGACCATGACTGGAGCGCCTTAGTCCCCTCCAGTTTTCAAAATTTTTACTCGAATAAAATTAAAATTAAAACAGTCTAGATCGCAGAATTGTTATTTTTATTTCATGACCGGTTTCAGTTAACTTAGGCCATCTTCAGATGACTAGTAGGTGGTGGCGGTGGACAGACGACACGCACAAAGGTAGTCTAAGTTGACTAACCCATCACGAAATAAATATAACATTTCGCCAATCTAGACTGTTTAAATTTTAATTTTAACCATTGTTACGTTCGTTGATCGCCATTATGCTTTCTAAAATTTTACTCGAATATTGAAATTATTACAAAATTATCAAATCTAATAGATTTAGAATCATTTACCTTTGTTTTCCTCATAACCTATTAAGCCAATCACTGCCAAAATTTAACCGTGTTTTGTTTACACTCTCACAGTTATATAGAAGCAATTTGTAACATCTCTGATAGAAATAAATTTACAAAATTAGACTTAATTTTTGTGAAATCGGTGTAATATTTTCAATAAATTGTCTATTTATCTTAAACGAAAAATTTGAAAATTAGCTCTGTGTGTTTGTTTGTTGCATTATTAAATATATCTATGGACCAAGTATGAAGGTTGCATTTGTAACGTTGTAACGAACACATATCTGTATAATTATTTTAAACAACATGCGGGTACAAATGTGGTACCCATTTTGTGTTAATGACATGGACTTATCAACTTGTCCTAACTATTTTATTGCCATGACAATGCCTTAGAAAAAACTTGCCTGGAGGGTTTTATCACTTGATAATGGCCCAAGGCCGAAACCTGGTTGTGGAAATAAACAATATTTCAGTCAAATGGCGGTGAATTCTTAAAACAAAAATGAAGATATTATGTCTAACATGTACAGAAAAAAGGTACTTAAGTGTCAGAAAGTGTAGTTTCTGGCAAAATAAATTTAAAGATTCAGCTTCTATTTCTTTAATTAAACCTCCTCAGAATGTTCCACAACTGTACTCAGGAACATCCCTGTTCTCAAGACTTGTACTGTAACTACTTTTCTTTGCCTTGTTTCTTTTGCAAAGTCGTGCATAGGGGTAATGTACCATCCCTAAAGCAGAACGCAGTAACACTTTCATTCTCCCCATGTTTCCAACATTAAAAACAATTACGGCATCATATGTAGCAAGTTTCACAACACTATAAAATCAATGGATAAACAAGCAGTCCTCGGTCGCAAATTAAAAATTATTTGACTATGTTTTGACAATGACGAATATTGCCTTCATCGGAAAATATAAAACAAAACAAGTCACATAATAAAATATACTACTCAACTGTATAGCTTACGACGCAAAGTTTAAAAAGAGATTTTTAGAAAAAGCTAGCCACTATGGGCTGCACGCCTGCGTGGAGGCATCAGACTCAAAAATTTTAACACAATAAAATATTGTGTTGGGGCAATGCTTCCAGATAAGCGCATTCAGATTTTGCTTTTTGCATGGACACTTCAGTAGGTCAGAAGTTACCACGAAACTAAACGTGAACTACACGTGGGCTTGATAGCATTCATGATAATTCATTTCTTGCAGTTTTAATATATGCCAGAAATGGGATTTTCTAACATAAAATAATACTACATTAAAAAATTCGGAGATTTCAAATTTTTCCTATTTTTGTGCAACTTAAAAAATTCCTAAGATCTTCAGAAATTTCCGGAGACAAGACAACACTGCAGTGCGAATTGCGGCCAGAACCTGTGAGAACTTCAAATATATAAGCCGTCTAGAAGACACTACAATCGTTCACGTGACGTAGGCTACGAGATATCTTTGGTGTTGCCAACATTATTGATAGAGAATAATCAGTTTCATTTCGCTGGTGCAACGTTGAAATACCATTTTTTTCCAATTTAACACTTCCTCTTTTCTGTTCAAATTATTGCGGAATTCGTGCTCACACGGTACTGTCACACTAGTTTTGCTAAATTTTATTTCATGACTGTCGTCTTAGAAACCATGGCCGCGGTAGAATGGCCGAGCGCTCTTAGGCACTGTGCTGCGGACCGCGGGGTTGCTCCCCGTCGGAGGTTCGAGTTCTCCATCGGGCATGGGTGTATGTGTTGTCTTTAGCTTAAGTTAGTTATAAATCTACCGATGCGGTTTAGTGCCATAGCTTTATAAACATTTGAACATTTTTGGAAAGCATGTTCGCTACGGTCGATTTCTTCGTATGTCCCAGACCAGTTATTAAAGGACTTCGAGCACGGAAGAACTCAACCAAGGGATACAGAAGACGCGTGTGTGGAGTTGCCCATTTCAACGATTACCTTACAAGGACTGGTACAGTGTGATACAAGGCACACGAATACTAGCCTGGGAAAAACCCGACTACAGCAACGTATTTTTGCAGCATTCAGAACTAATCGAGAAACCTGAGACCTGACGTGCGCACAGTCGCGCCACGTCACGTGACACAGAGCAGGCCGCGATAGCGGAGTTTGTGACACTTGCGGGGAAAGGGAATGTGTAGACACTTGCGCGGAGACCCGGACGCTGCAGGTAGTGAACAGGGTGTTCCAGAAGTAGGGATACACCACCCCTACTGCACGCCCTCCAGCCGCTACCTGTGCCGTATTCAGGGAAAGGCCCACCGAGCGAGGAGGAGCAATAGTAACGGGACGTTTGCTAAAAATGGCGTATATTACAAGATTCACGTCTCTCGCATTCCGGCCCAAAATTAGCATGGGCCTATATTTCGCATTCATTGAAAAATGCGAATTTTTCCGGTACCTACTGTTTACTTTGTACATATTTAAGGGCAGAAAATAAAGTTATCTCGCAATATTTCTGATTAAATAGTGTTTCACACCAAAATACCATTTATGACAATTTCGTATTTACTGCATTTTGAGTCAGAATTCGCATCTATATTCGAATTTATCGCAAATGCGAATTTTTCCTGTCCCTAGTAATACCTCTAAAAATAAACAGCTGATCAAGGCACTAAAAGCAAGGGCAGATCTTTAGGTGTATTTGTACAAATAACTAAAACACAATTTGATCGCGGAATTATATACAATCTCATTATAAAGGTTTTTTGTAGGTGGTTTTGAGCAGCTTTTAAATATGTTAGAAATTGCATTATGAAATACAGACAGCTACACGTTATGTTTATTATGAGATATCGATTTCGGCTAATTTCAGGTCATCTTCAAGTCTCAAACAACAGGTGTTACTTATGCATTTTTCCAGTGGCACTCATAACCTTTAACTGTTTACACACGACGTCTAACGTTGTTAATCGCGTTAGCGATGAAAACAGAACCCAGAATTTTTGGTTCTAAATGTACATATATTGGTGTGATGTCTTATTTCGAAAGAACAGACATCACACTAATACATATACAGCTCTCGGTGAAATGTTCAAATGTTCAAATGTTTGTTAAGCTTAAGGGACTTAACTACGGGGTCATCAGTCCCTAAACTTACAAACTACTTATGAACTACCTACAACTAAGGACGGCACAAATATCCATGCCCGAGGGGGGATTCGAACCCCCGACCGTAATGGCCGTGCAGACCGTGACTGAAGCGCCTAAGTCCCCTCGGCCACCGCGGCCGGCTCTCGGTGAAATGGAACGGTATGATGTCATTACGTAGCAGAGCACGGCCGACTAGAAACGCAGGAGAAGTGCAAACAACGTATGATTATAATTGGGTTCGGCGTAGACTTCTACAACATACAGTCTACACGGCGAAGATTACACCAAAAAATTTAACTTTTCGTCTACTTTGGCGATAGCAACCAAATTTTAGAATCATGTCTACTATGTAAAGATTTAGCAACACAAAACGCTTCAAGTCCATAACTTCACTGGTTTTCGAGTTCTGAATTTTTAATGTTTTTAATGTTATTATAGAAAAAACAAATTTGGGACTCACAGTAAAATTTTCATATGGCATATTTTGTAGGTACATTCACAAGACATAATTCAACGGTTCTGTACAGTGCGTTCTGTGTTGACAGTGTGGAAACTTGACAACAGCAGTGCTAGACATCTTGGTGTGCCTGTACCCAGGAAAAGCCATAAGCAGCCCCAAGGGCCCCGGGTTCCCCCGCAAGTGTCACTCCTCGCAAGTGTCACTCCCCGCGCAAGTGTCACTCCGCGATCGCGTGGCTGGTCGCTGGGGCACAGCCCACTGTCGCGTAGCGGCCAGACAGCTACGCGATCGAGGACTATCCTATGTGACGAGACGTGACTGTGCTCACGCCGTTTTCGCTTACTTCGTTGGAAATGTCAAATCAATTTGAATCTTAGCCGGCAACATAAACGAGTAATAACGACATTAATTCCACACACACCTCACTCAAAAGGCTGTGTATCAGGGTAGATTGACAAGATCCAGCAATGTTCCGTGTAAAACAAGCGGAAACCAATTCGAAAATGATCACTAGAATCAGGCCAGGCCCCGCCCACAACAGCCGGACACGGCCCGTCGGAACGCTTCGGTCGCCGCTTCCATCAGCGACGCCGTCCTACCTGAAACCCGCTCTGTCGCTCGTCACGGAAAGGAACGCGCCGTCTAACGACAAACGCGCTAAAATCGGGACGGTAAGAAAAACAAACTCGGCGCACCTATAGGGATCCGATATCAAACTCGCCGGCAGTGAGAGGATGCCTGCTAGCCAGACCGCTGCACAGCCAGGGGACGGGCTACCAGTGCACCCTTAAGCTATGGACGGCGAATACGACAATCATAAGTCTCAACCAAACTTGATCACCTGCCCCCGTGCATATCAGTTCAAAATCAATAGCGCATACACTTGGAGTACAAACCATCTTACCTTATATGGCTGCCCCATCCACCTCACCCTACTCTCAAATACGTTGGCCTACCTTTTCGCGGACTCCCCATGTAAAGACGATCCAATAAAAAGCCCATTCCCCACACCGTCTCCTTAAACTTCTTGCTGGCCGGACATGGGGCCTTTTTCAGCTGTCCCGTCCTCTGGAGTTTCAACCAGACCTGGATCCTTCGCCCCCCCCCCCCTCCCCTTATATAAAGCCCTCCAGTTCCACGCACTCCTCACACACTGCATCCGCCTCCTGTCTCGCACGCGGATGCTGTATGACTTCATGCGATACGTCAACCGAAAAATTGGTTCCCAGAAGCCTGGGCACATATCAACCACTGTATCCCTCCTACATCTTCCTCGTCCTATCCCAAGGCAAATTTCATCAACTGCCCTCTCCGTCCTTCAATCTATCCTTCATACCAACTCAGATTCCGCCCTGCCCCTTCCCTTCGCAAATTAGCCCACCTTTTCCGTCCCTCCCCCATTCATCCCGGAGTCCCCTACCATCCAGACATCTTGGCACCTCCCCCACCCCTCCGCAATCACAACTTCTTCTCATAGTAGGTCTGTTTCGCGACAGTGGTTGGTGCATTTACAGCGTGGAGTTCTGTGTTACAGTGATACGTCAGTGCCTTTGTCTACAGTTTTAACTCGGTACGCTTGGCGAATGCGGAAAGACAATTTAGGATACTGCGTTCTTTTATCGCCGTGTCTGTCCAGTGTGTCATCATGTTTTACTTCGTCCGTCCCACTATATGTGTGGGTTTACACGGTGGCTTTTTTTAGCTTCAGCGTGTGGTTTTCAATACTTCTGTATTTTAACTTTTTATCTTCAATTGCAACTTGTATGTAAATTGACATTTTTTGTCTCCTTACTTCTGCTTTTAACTGTGTTTGCCAAAAATTGTAAGTCCGCAAGGCTGCTACCAGCTTGCCCAGCAAGGGCGTTGAAATAATAATAAAGAAAAAAAACCTGAAGTACAAAGCATATTGAGAACCTAAGCCGCGTGCACACCAGTCAGTACAACTAACCCCAGAACTCAATCCCCCTCCCCTACTCCCACGGCCCGATACAGACAAACGCTAAATGCGCCGACAGTTACAACAGAGCACACATTAGGCGCTGCAAGTAGTTGAGGGAAGATCTCCATCGATCTTGAAATACCTAAGTGACATCGAAAGGTGACAACACTACATTTTGTAATTGTCACTCTCTGGTCAGAGGGGTTGGTCGCCGTGAACTGTGAGTCGGCGGTGATGAGTGGTAGACAGAAGGAGTCAGAGTGGAAGTGAACAGAGTCAGGAGTTTGTGGAGAGTATTAGACAGAGTTGTTGTAATCAATTAGGATTCTTGGTATCTTTGATTTTGCTATGTGTTTTTTATTGTAATTGCGATGTTTGAAAAGTAATAATAATAATAATTACAACTTATCTTTTTTCACTTCATGTTAGATGATAGCTTCAGTTCCATTTTTCAAAACCAGCATTATTAGCAAGCTGTCTTAGGTTGTGAGGTTTAACATTAGCAGTAGGACAGATACAAATATCAACTTTATTGATATTTCATAATTAATGTACTGCAAGCTGTCTACGGAAAAAGAGGTCAGTGAATTTGAATTTATTTGTGATTCGTATTCCGAGTAGGGAGGCAGATTTTGTGTGTCCGGTTTGTCTTGTTCTTACATTTTCGATAAAGGAACCGTAAACAACTAGTTTATCCGATAGCTACCAATATTTCTTGCCAATCGTGGAAAGTGCACTATATAACAAATTACACCACTTGCTTATTGTGCTTTTTTGTTATGTCATTCACATTCAGTCGTAGAAGTAGTAACCAACTAGTTCATCAAGTAGCTATCTTGTCTATCGTGTGAAACGCTTTTCTCATACAAATATTAATTACACCACTTGCTGGCGACACAATAATTATTGCTAAGCTCAAAAGCGAATTCATAATTAGTTTTGGCATTTAATAAACTAAATGATCATTATTTGAAATAATTAGTCAATTATACAATTATCGACTTAGACGTTTTTACACTATGATACATTGTACAAGTTCCTTTTGTTGCTGTCAGCTACTGCTATAGAATGTCTGTCATTCTACGATGAGCACATTTATATTCCTTATTACTTGGCTTGCATCCTACTTAGCTAATATATTATTTTGGACAAAACAACTGCTTGTTTGTTAATGAGGTAAATCTTATCCACAGCACGTGACGTTACAAATAACAATCATTACTAAGGCCGCAACAGAAGTCATGCTCAGTCTGTGTTACGTTAGTAATCTGAACTTTGATATTTAATTAATTAACTGATACATAAGTGTCAACTTTAGAGTTTTTACCTTGCATGTTATTCCACTGCTATCACTCGCTGTTATAAATTGTCAGTTACTCCACTCATGATTACATTTATTTTCGTCATAAAATTTGCGTCAAGCATTGGTCAGTACTTTTATTTAATTAATAAACTATTCGTTTGTTTGATTAACGAATCGGACCTTACGCTACAACTGGACTTGTCATTCATTATTTACCCAGATTCATGATCTGGATAGCTAAGCGCACTAACAGGGCCATACTCACTGCAATCAGTCGGTGCCAGGCTGATTAATTATAATGTTTACTCGTTCCTGAATTACAGACATTGAGATGAGGTTTTTCATTCACAGTGCTTTACCAGTCTAGACAGGCACGGTTGCATCAGCACACAAACAGAAGACCAATATGAAACAGCGCACACTCCGCTGCTGAGTGAAAAGTTTCATTCTAGAAGACCAATAGTTTCCGATCCATAACACATTTTTATTTTTCTGTATTTTATTTAAACATATATTTTTCAACATAAATACAACGAAATTAGTTCACAAATCACAAATATATCTTTTTAATATAGATGCAACATCCAATGGTTACCAGAAAGTATCCTGCGGAATAATGAGATGTCTAATAAGAATTCTTTCCATAGATTTTCAAAGTAACGGTGCTAGTTGAAACAAATCAAACCCTGGAGCAGGTAATTCGAATTAACTGCCCTTAACAGTCTTCGCGGCACTTCAGAGATACAGTACAATAACAAAAATCATAATTACTATAAAGCTTCAAAGAAACTTCACCAGTTGAAGCGAATGCAAATAAAATGAATTAGTACTCTGAAACAAGAGTTCGACTCGTCCAAATATGAAATCGAAATTCAGGAAACACTATATCGTCACTTGAAGCAAGTTTTGAGGCAAACAGTAAATACAGAGACGAGAAACAGGTTCAAATAAAACTACGTAACCACAGGAGAATCACCTTATTCCCGATAGTACAGCTTGTAACGTTTCTGCTATGTTGTACGCTTCCTGGAAAACCATTGCCAACATTATAAACACAAAATATCGGACACCTAAGTAAAACTTCGCTACCGGACATGTAAAATATCAGATTTTCGTGTTCAGTTTGAAATACTATAAACACTATCAGTAAAACGCTTTTAAAAAACAGTACGTTGATTTAAGCATAACTTTGGCTGTCCTTTTACGTAATCTTCAATTTTTGATACTTTCGTAAATAATAGTTGCAAACATTAAAAATGCATTACACTTAGTTTCGGAAATTGCTGAACCTATAAAGATACTTATTTGTATAAAAACAACATTACTACTTGTTATAACTATTGCACAACATGATTAACTTATGTACCTTTTGTTTAAATAAATTAGGACAGACCATGTTTTACATATATCACTGGTTCGTAAATTAAATACTGCTCATTTTTCACGCACTAAAATTAATAATCCGTTTGGTACTAAGGAACTAACTTCGAAATAGACAAAATTACGACGACTGTATACAAATCCGTCTATTTAAAAAATTAGACCGCAAATTGAAATACATTAAAATTAGATGCCTCAATAATAGTACGCCTACACAATATTGGCAAAACAGATAAGTGTGCACTTAGAAAACACAAATAATGTAAATAATTTGATTAAAATTTAAAACAAATCAAAAGATGACTTAATTTGCGTACCATATTAAATACAAATTTCATGAAATACGTACATACATTGAGATAAATAGTTAAAGCTTACATGTAATATTTTAATTTGTGTATTTTGGCATATTTAAAGTAAAAGAATATTGTTTAATTGTGAATTACAGAATATTGTCATCAGCCTTATTACGCGGTTACGCTGCAAATGTTTGAGTCCGAGCCATGCTCTGGCACTCTGTTACTGGTTACAGACCAGTAAACATCATTGTTAAGTTGCTGCTTTGTTGCGCATTGTGCAACTATGTGTCAAGTTCGATCTTCTTTTAAATGGAAATAAAACATTTTATTAAGAAAAGTTTAAATAAGTGAGTTCGTCGTTTTCATCGTTTAACGTCGACCACCATTTCATTTATGTGAATGTAGCTCCGAAGTAAACCTGGATCAACGGACTTTAATCACGACGCAGAACGGCCATCGCATCGAACATCAGAAACCAAGCTAAGTGTTTATTTTTTTATTTTCTTATAAAGTGTACCTCACCGTCCCCCGACTCCTGTTAATAGAACTGAGTCTTGTAATACAGACACATTTCGTGTGGACCATCTTGTGATTGGCAACATGGGGATTCGTCACAACCTCTGGCAGCCTTAAGTGTCCAGTCGGCAGACAATTGAACCCCAAGCCCGTAACAGCAGCCTGAATGCCTCTGCGGCTAGTCAAGAGCGCTCCGCAAATGTTGACGACGCTGGCCAAACTGACGTGGAGCACGCGAGGCCTGTCGGCGCGTCCGTCAAACGGCCGCTCGTCCTCGGCTCCTCGGCACGCCACCTCGCAAAGATCAAAGCACATGCCGACGGTCGATTAACAGAGAGCCACAACAGCTCAGGAATATTTCAG
Organism: Locusta migratoria; assembly: GCA_026315105.1. Taxonomy (NCBI): domain Eukaryota; kingdom Metazoa; phylum Arthropoda; class Insecta; order Orthoptera; family Acrididae; genus Locusta; species Locusta migratoria. The sequence goes on from CM048748.1 coordinate 207,677,187, forward strand.
CCAAGACGGCACCATCACCAAATAACCAGACAGTACAGATGCATATCCTCGAGAAAAGCAACGAATGTTTGCAGTAACTGTATGGCAAGGCCACATTAGCTGCTATTACAAGATCAGTTAATCATCAAGAGTATTAAAGCTTCCTGGAGGATTATAACTGTTTGTCGTGGAACCTGTTCCTTTCGTGAGTAAGCAATCTGCTGACCGTTGCCCCTGCAACAGAAAAGGTTACTGCCCATTCCGAGGAACCACACATTTGTCACGTTTCTACGAAGAGACCCTTCTACAGTGATTTCACATACTTTACAGCTATCTCTATCGTTGAGACACGCAAGCCACCACAAATCGTCTGTAGTTCATGAGGGTGGGATCAGCTTTTATAGGTCTTTCCGTAACAGCGTGCAAGGATTTAACGGGACACAGAGGATGCACCTGTTTGAGGTACGCGACGTGGGGTCGGAGAATCCACCTTTAGGGGTGATGTGCGCGAAACGCATACTCTTGTGTTATCAAATGGTGTGCCCCAGATACTGAACATAAACAAGCAAAATTCCGTGTGTTGTTTAACAATAGAATAAGTTACTTTGAAATCAGTTTTCAAAATTTGTCCTAGAATTTTGAAATTATTGCGAAGTAATAAATTTTAATACATATACAATTATTTATGTTGCTTTTCCTCGTAAACTTTAAACCAATCACTGCTAAAATTTGTGTTTACACCCAAACAAACAATTGTACATAAGCAATTTTGAATATCCAGAATGAAACTTTCACTCTGCAGCGGAGTGTGCGCTGATATGAAACTTCCTGGCAGATTAAAATTGTGTGCCGGAACAGGGACTCGAACCTGGGACCTTTGCCTTTTGCGGGCGGGAGAGTTTGGAAAGTAGGGGGCGAGGTAATGGCGGAAGTAGAGTTGTGAGGCTGGATCATGAGTCTTGTCGGGGTAGCTCAGTCGGTAGAGCGCAAGGCGAAGGTCCCAGGTTGAGTCCCGGTTACGGCACACAATTTTAATCTGCCAGGAAGTTTCAATTTGGAATATATTTGATACAGATTTATTTAGAACACTAGATGAAACCCGGCGTTGCCCGGGCATTTAAAAATTCAAAGTTAAATGTGTGTAGAGCTGATGGGACTTAACTACGGGGTCATCAATCCCTAAACTTACAAACTACTTATGAACTACCTTATGAACTAAGGAAGGCACAAATATCCATGCCCGAGGGGGGGGGATTCGAACCCCCGACCGTAGTGGCCGTGCAAACCGTGTCTGGCCCGCCGCAGACCGCTTGGCCACCGCGGGCGGCCGGGTATTTATTTATTCCTCCCATTTTTCAGGTTTACATTCATTTGTATAAGAGCTGTATGTCTGTAAAACTCTCTTTGGAATGTCATTTTGCAGAAATATATTGATTTGTATAAGTGCTATATGTCGGTAAAATCTGTTGCGATTATGGTTAGTAGTAAAGATGTAATTAATTAAAACTTGGTGCGTGATGAGGCGGGTTTCCATGAACGTCACTATTTATGTGGTCATATCTCATGAACTACGTGTCGACTGATGACCATTGTAGTTTTGTCCCCCTTAAACATCCGAATCCGAACTACGTGTCGTACTGTGATACAATTTAGAAGGTACATTCAGCTATATGTGTGTATACTGTCTGTAAAATTTCCTACGGCTACAATTTGTAGAGTAGAAATTATAAATTGTAACGTCATACCGAATGCCGTAATTTTAATCCATGAACAGCGGAAAAGTAGTAAGCGAGAAACTTTTTTACTTTCATTATTTTGCTATGGTTCTCAGCGAGAAAAAGTTCAAATAAGGTTTGAAATTATGTTTAAAGTTTGTTGCAAGTCGCTAAGTACTGTCATCTCTTTTCGTCGCATTATATAGCAGTTTCTTGCAACTATGACGTTATATCTCCTGAACCATGTGACTGAACCATGTGATGTATGTGGTTCGTACTCCTACAGCAATTGTTATAACGTAATGAATATGTGTACGAAATGTGGTTGAAATCGGTCTACTGGTTTAGGAGAAAATGAGCAGCATTGTCGCTTAATACAGCAATTTGCCGCGCATCTCATTGCTTATGACGTCATATCTTGAGAACTAGGTGTTGTACGTAATTCTTACCCTTACGCGACCGTCCTCATAGAAGCTTACGTGTGCAAAATTTCATAAAGATTGGAACATTAGATTTGTGTGCAACACGTACACACAAACAAACATACGGACACTCTGCTTTATAAATAAAGGTTATATATTTTTGGTGCAAATCAGAGTAATATTTTCAATAAATAATCTATATATCTCAACTTTAACGAAACTGTCGAATGTTTAACTTTGTGTGTTTGTTTGTTTATTGCACTGTGAAAAATCTATGGACCGAATATGAAGTCACTATGTCATAGATGTATCGGTACTGAGAAAGAGGTGCATAAGTGCAAATACATGTAGTTTCCGGGAAAAATTTTAAAGACTTAACTCATATTTCTGTAATTATACCTTTTCATAATGTTCCAGGACGATACTCAGAAACTTCTCTGTCCTCAAGATTTGTCTGTACTTTTCTTTTGCCTTGTTTCTTTTGCAAGGCCTGCATAGATATTTCACCTCTTGCCACAAGATGACAGCCAATTTCCTTAAAAATGGGTAGACCCTACGTTGCCACCGTTAAAAGAATTCACAGCATTATAAGATGACAAGAAGAAAATCAGCTAGTTCCAATAGTAAGAGTTTTGTTTTGTTAAAATTTTGTGCATCGTGTTGTTTCATGCGCGAATTAAGTGCTCTACTAGTCACGTCTACCGAACTTATAGATGTTTTTTTTATACAAAACTGTGTAGTGCAGGAACACAGAACGGTAATAAAAGTGAACATTGTGTAATAGTATTTGTGGTGTTTCATATTTTATTTCACTGATTCTCTTAGGCCAATGAAACAATGGGTATAAATCTAACATGTGAACAACCGCCCCTTGAATAATCGAGCCATGAGTAGAGTTTTATTCGCTAGTTCACATTCCCTAAGTTGAGTTAGTAGCATACGAAAAATAAGCAGAGGCTACTACTTGACACGTTGCAATATGTAGCTAGTTTGACAACTGTAGACGACGAAAATGTTGTGTCTGATCAACACCTCCAGAAATGGGCACTGAGACGCACTCAGATTTTGTGTTTTGCGATCAACACACTTCCATAGTATGTCAGAAGTTGTAAGGAACATAACGTGGGCTTGATACCATTCATGACACATTCAGGAATTTATTTCTTGTGGTTGAAGGAATTGTTATTCCTCTGGACTTGCCGTCAGTAATTCATTATTCATCTCCGTAAACCCATGACATCGTGACGGCATATGCAATATCTCCAACAGTAAATTTCTTCTCTCCCCTGCCACCTCAACACACCTTAGACCATATTACTGTCAAAATTTGATTTATTGCACCGTTATTTTTTTTAGAAGACAATTCTAAACCACAGATCCAAAAGACACAGCTATCGATAACCAGCTATTCAGTGGTCTCAAACAAGACCATCACAGCCTTCTTGTCCTTTTGTTCGAAGTTTTACAAGCCAAATGAGTACATCTTCCATCTACGTGGATACTCTGCAAGTCACATTGAAGTGGAAGGCAGAGGGTTCAAGAAACAACTTTTATGATTTTTCTCTATAGTTCCATTCTCTAATAGCTCGCGGGAAAAAAGCAACACCTAAATCTTTCTGTTTTTGATCTGGTTTGTTTGTTTGTTTGTAGAGTCTATGGGACTTAACTACGGGGTCATCAGTCCTTAAACTTACAAACTACTTATGAACTACTTACAACTAAGGACGGCACAAATATCCATGCCCGAGGGGGGATTCGAACCCCCGACCGTAGCGGCCGTGCAGACTTGATCTGGTTTCTGTTATTTATTTTGATGATCATGTCTTCCTGTGTAAGTGGATGATAACGATGTATGTTCGCATTCTGAAGAGAAAGATGGTGAAAGAAATTTCACAAATAGATCTCGCTACAACAAATAACGCCTTTATTTTAATGATTCCCACAACTCGTGCATCATTTCAATGACACTCTCTCCCCTATATCGCGACAATACAAAACGAGCTGCCTTTCTCTGAACTTTATCTAAATCGTCTGTCAGTCCCACCTGGTGTGTATCCCACAATGCGCAGAGATATTCCAAAATAGGAGGCACAACTGTACTGTAGACATCTTTTTTTTAGAAGGACTGTTGTATCTTCTAAGTGCTCTGCCAATGAAACGTAGTCTTTGGTTCGCCTTCCCTACAATATTTTCTATGTATTCTTTCCAATTTAAGTTGCTCGTAATTATTATTCCTAGTTGTTTTGTTAAATTGACGGCCTGTACAAAAATCAAGAAGATCCAACAGAGGCAGCAAAGAAAGTTGTGACAGAGGGTGTAAACGGAAAACATAAAACAACATAAATATCTTTTTTTTTTTTTTTTTTTTTTTTTTTTGTCGTCACATGCCGTGGGATTTAGAAAGTGAAACTTTTTGAATGAGTATCAATCAGTTTCGCTACTAAATGCATCCAAAATTCAAAAATAAAATTTTTGGACACTTTTGCACACTTCCCCTTTAAGGAGATAGTAGGAATATTGTCACATTACTGCGAACGTTTTTGTATACACCAGTTACACTTAACTGCAAATGTCAACCACCGACGAAATGAACCTACCATTTGCCGTCTATATTATAAAACGTGCTGAAACGGACAGCCATCAATCTCAATGCATGAATGACATGGAGTAACAGGATTCTGACGCACCCTGATAAATTTCCCTGGTGTGTATCGAATCATATCACACGCAGATTCAATTCTGTCACGTAATTCGATTCCGTTGTTTACTTACAGGAAAGACGGAATATGCATGTAAATAAACAATACAGTATGTGTAAACGTGTACGCATGTTAGTTGTAAATAAGATAGTAATGCGAAACATTTCTCCAAACATTCGAATCGTCGCATAAAATCTCACACATACGTATTCCCGGAATAGGCAACCCGTTCGTTAGCGGACCTAAACATTGTATTGTAAATTTTCATAAAATAAATGTTCAGTTGCTACTATTTTAAGTCTAACATGATTTTCCATCGTTTTGTTTATTGTTCACCGCAACATCTAAAGTTATTTAAAGCTAACGGTGCGACGTTGATTGTGTAGTTTACAGATACAATGCAACCAACAATGTTACTCCTAGCGACTGAAGATTACAGTGTTACACCAGGTTCCGTACCTCAGTCTTATAAAAAAAAATGTTCAAATATTTGTATAGTCTATGGGACTTAACTACGGGGTCATCAGTCCCTAAACTTACAAACTACTTATGAACTACTTACGAACTAGGACGGCACAAATATCCATGCCCGAGGGGGGATTCGAACCCCCGACCGTAGTGGCCGTGCAGACCGTGACTGGAGCGCCTCAGTCTCCTCGGCCACCGCGGCCGGCTCAGTCTTTTCAGTGGATCATTCTTGCACACGTTTATGGAAACATGTTTTATACCAACAGTTTGCCGAAATGGTAGGCTACCCATCAGATCGACAAATACCGCGGGCATACATACGTACCAGACGTCACTTCGGGATTTAGCTCCCGGCCCACGGTCATAACGGAACTGCTAGACGGCGCGGCGGTCCAAGCACTGCCGGCCGCTTTCTGCGGAGGATGACGTCGTAGTTGAAAATTTATATGAATGAGCTAAACAAAATTATGCTATGTGTTTAACTCATTCATCAACATTTCGTACTACAGCACCAGATGTCCATATGGAATATCTGGGACTAACAAGGAAAGTACTTGGGCTCGAACAAAATTGTATGAGAGATAATGTAAAGATCCCTCATTGCACTAGTGATACTCCCGCATCTGCAAAACTCTACAGTCGTCCGTTAGAGGGCTCTGCGTGTGCCATGCCGCATTGCACTTTGACCTGCCGGTTCGCCAGTAGGGACGGTGCAGTGTGCCTCCGAAGTTGCGCTTTGTGACGTTATTTCTGTGGTGAAGCGTCAAATGGGACGCCCATTGCTAATCAATCCTGCTAATGTATTGCGATTAGTTGAGTAAAGATGGTATTAGTGTAGAAGATGAATTATTTGCATGCTTTCTCGTATCTGTTATGGTACAGAAATATGCGCATAAGTTAGATACTGTTGTTACAAACTCATAATAATGATAATAGGGATGATAATGACGAACAACTCATTGCAAGCGATAGTGCTACGGTAAGTGCGGGAAGAGGCGATGGAAGCAGTGGCAGTGAATGCCAACAGTCTTTCGCGAAGAAGGTTAAAGTTGCAACTATCATCACCTGTTCTCCATCTATCGGGAATTATCTCCATCTAGTGTTGCCGAGTACAGTAACCGTAGATAATGTCCACGTGTCTCAGCCCAGACCAGTTTCTTAACTGAGCCGTATGAAGAATGTAAAACAACCTAGAGCAGAGAGATCAAGTACTTTGTAATTAATTTTGGCAAACACATTATTTAAAGTTACTGTTTCTGAAGAAATCGTGATTTAAAAATTCAATATGATTTATTATAATTTTTAGGTGAAGTACAAGTACTTGAGAATGGCGACATAGTGTCGCTAAAACTAGTTGTACAGTATAAACAAACACAAACCATGAAAATAAAAAGAGGACTGTTGACTTGTAAGGACACTGCATAAATGTATCATAAATAATCCATAATCAGATCTATCCTTACTGACAATATGTTGGATGTTACAGTTTGAGAGAGGCCGGCCGTGGTGTCCGAGGGGACTGAGGCGCTCCAGTCACGGTCTGCACGACCACTACGGTCGGGGTTCAAATCCCCCCTCGGGCATGAATATTTGGGCCGTCCTTAGTATTAGCTAGTTCATAAGTAGTTTGTAAGTTTAGGGACTGATGACCCCGTAGTTAAGTCCCATAAGCTCAACAAACATTTGAACATTTGAAGACGTGTTGTTTGTCAATTTTCTGTTGTTTCCATAAGTAGCGTTACACTTGATTTGGAACTCGTCTACTCTTAAATATCTCCGTAAGTGAGACTCCGAAAATAGTTCTGTGCATTTTTTTTTTTTTTTTTTTAATTTAAAGGTGTTCTTGTCAATGGACGAGAGTATGGTTCGTAACCGCTTGCACCGTTAATATAAATACTGCTTGCTCGACAAATCACATATCTAGTGGTCGTCCGCTGGATGCACAGGATATAAAAAATTATTACAACCAATAAAACCTACTGTAACCAAATTTTCCAATGAATTTCAGAGAACTGCCAAAGTGGCATACATTAGTATTTTTTTTTTTCATTGCTCCATGAATAGTTTCGTGCCTAAGCCCATTATCAAGCTACTTTCAAAAACAGAAACCAAACAGTTAGCACTTTGTAATTTACAGGACGAACCGCTTCATAAAGATAATTGTAGCATAGTCCACCTAATAAAATTCCTCCATGATCTCCTATTCTGATGCTAAGCCTTTTACTTCAAAATCATGCTTTACCGAATCCAAGTACTTATTCCTTGGTCTACCTCGACTCCTCTTCTCTACTGGCGAACCCATGAGCCTTTTATGGACCTTGCTTCTCCATTACGTGTAACATGACCCCACCATTTCAGCCTGTTCGCTGTAACTGCTTCATGTGTGGTTTTCATTCCGTTTTTCTTTGATTTTCTCATTGTGGACACCCTCCTGCCATCTTTCCCATCTATTTGTACCTGCAACCACTCTTGCAACTTTCATATCTGTAAACTCAACCTAGATTTCCGGAATGCTTCTGACACTGTACCTCACAAGCGTCTTCTTATCAAACAGCGTGCTCATGGAATATGGACACAGTTGTGCGACTGGATTCGTGATTTTCTGTCAGAAAGGAGACAGTACGTTGTAAATGACGGTAGGTCATTGGGCCGCGGGGGAATGGCCGGGAGGCCGTTCCCCCTCGTGGTTTCGAATCCTCCCTCGGGCATGAATGTTTGTGTTGTGTTTGCTATAAGTTAGTTTTGTAAGCAGTTTTTATGTTTAGGAACTGATGACCCCGCAGTTAAGTCCCATAAGCTTAACAAGCATTTGATTTGAAATCATCGAGCAGAACAAAAGTGATATCAGATGTTTCCCAGGTAAGTATCACAGGGCACGTACTATTCCTTATTTTTATAAACAATTTAGGAGACACTCTGAGTAGCTCTCTTAGAATTTTTTCGGATGATGCTGTCATTTATTGGTTAGTAAAGTCACCAAAATAACAAAGGCAACAGCAAAAAGATTTAGATAACATATCTGCATGGCGATTGACCCTTAATAATGAGAATTGTGTGGTCATCCATATGACCACTAAAAGAAATCCGTTAAACTTCTGTTACTTGATAAATTAGTCAAATCTAAAAGCCCTAAATTAAACTTAATACCTGGGAAAAAAATAACGAACAACTTAAATTGGTAATATTGTAGGAAAATATTGTAGGGAACGCGAACCAAAGGCTACGTTTCATTGGCAGAACTCTTACAAGGTGCATCAGCTCCACTAAAGAAACTGTCTGCACTACACCTATTTTGGAGTATTGCTGTGCTTTGCGGGATCCACACCAGGGGAACTGACAGACGATTCAGAGACAGTTCAGAGAAAGGCAGCTTGTTTTGTATCACCACGAAATAGGGGAGTGAGTGTCACGGAAATGCACGAGTTAGAATAGGAATCATTAAAAGAAAGGCGTTATTCGTTGCGACGTGATCTATTTGCGAAGTTTCTTTTATCAACTTTGTCTTTCGAATGCAAACATATTTTGCTCGACCCCAGTTACATAGGGAGACATGTTCATCACAATAAAAAAAAGAGAAATCATATCGAAAACAGGAAAGTGTTCCTTTTTCCTGCGTACTGTTAGAGAATGGAACTGTAGAGAAATATTATAAAAGCGGTTTGATTAAACCTCTGCCATGCACTTGCCATGCCACGCCATGTAAAGTATTTATGTAGATACAGATGTATTAAGGTAACCTGTATTCAGCCAGCTTTCTCTCCCGTACAACAAAGTTGGTCGAAAGATAGTGGTGTACTGCTTAGTCCTGGTACTGACTTCCTTCTTGCAGAAGAATCTTAGCTGAGCACTCACTGCATTAGTTTTGCTACTCTTAAGTTCTTTCACTATGTTGCCATCCTGTGAGAAAATACAGCCCAAGGGCTTTAAACTGTCCACCAGTTCTACCTTTGTTCTTTCTATTTGGCACTCAATCTGTTTAAATCTCTTTCCAACAGGCATTACTTTCGTTTTGTAGATGCTGATCTTCATACCATAACCCTTACACCACACATCTTCGCGTAAATCAATAAAACTTCTATGGGTGTCAGGTCACATTGTCATTCTTTAAGAAACCGCCCGACATTATGACCACTGTTGCAAATCGTCTTCTTCTGTGTTTTTTTTTTTTTTTTTTTTTTTTTTTTTTTTTTTTTTTTTTTTTTTTTTTTTTTTTTAAATTGGGTTAGACAAATACCCCGTAGAAGATGACTTGCAACAGTGACCGAAACGTCGGGCAGTTCCTTAAAAAATGACCATGCGGCCTCACAACCATAGAAGTGTTATTGATTGTGACTAAGGCCGCGAAGCCTACGCTTACATCTTTGCTTGAAGTTATACAGGGCTTCCCTTCATTCATCTGAAACATCGACGTTTGGAAGAGATAATGAAGATTGAGAGAGGGGCAGCTTATCGGAACTACGCCCTCCAGTGCAGCTTTATTTTACATATCATTTTTCTCATTTTTATGAAGTGGTTGACCACATATACGATAAAAGCACTACAAAACACTTATTTCAAAGTATAAATAAAAATATTTACGAGAAGAATTTAAATTTCAATTTTAACGGAAGCAAACGACTGGTGTCCATACGTCATCATACCAGCGCTACAATCGGAAATTCGATGAAATATATTTTGCATTTCTCGACGAAGCCAGCAAAATAAATATAAATTTTTAAACACCAAGTAATATAACCACTTGCCAACCTGAAATACAACTTAATGCGCTGCAACACAAAAAATATACACTCAAGTATAAAGGAATTATATAAAATAGTGGTAAAAATGAACAGTTACATTTAAAACCGTTACTCAAAATAGACGTATATGAGCCTTTAAAATCATATTAACAAAATCCTACAACCATAAAAATTATATCGTCATAAACGTTGTACATTGTTGCATGTAAATGTAAAAGTTGAACACCATCATCCTACCTTTCAAAAGGGAGTGTACTCAATAATAAAACATTAAAATATCCTTTAAAAGCCATTGTAGAATTTTGAAATCTCAAACACAGCTTCATGTATATAAAAAATAGAAGTCGTAAATGTTGTAAAATCAAAACTCACACTGACCATGAACCCAAGTCTCAAGCCTAGTTTTTAGCTACAGGAAAATTTTCCTTCTTTATCATGCCGGTGGCCGGTGAATAATTAATACAGCCAATCTAATTAATGGCCCACAGTATCATGTTAAGCAGCCAATTAGAGATTAGTGTGGGGAGGGAGCTGCAGAGGAGGATAAGAGACAGTTCTGGCGTAGAAGAAAGAAATCGAAGACAGAAGACTTTTGATGACTAAATAACCAACACATTTAACACGCACCAACACGGGCAAGTATTTCCCTAAATTGGCCAAGAAGTAAGAGAAGCCTTAACTTAGAGTTTTTGAAGAACTTCCAAATCCACATAACTCAACTCTAAACAACGCAAACGAACCGATTGAAATACAATGAAATTTAGCCTGTTCGTTTAGTATTTATCAGAGTCTTTTTACATTTTTTCACAATAAACCTCTAATTCTCCCAGTGTCGTAAGTTTCATTGCATTAGATACATCATATACAATTTCTACAGGACTAACATCCTTCAAATGTTGGCCAAAGGCTCTTTTATTCCCTGGATTACGTGCTGTATGAATCAGATAAAAATGTTAATAAAACACGGAGACAGAGCTGTTTAACAATATCTTCATTGAGTTTTCGTTCACGCTATATCCCAGAGTAAATATTATCTGTTTGTCATATATAAAACCTACACAGTTTAATGGAATTAATGGCAAAAAGTATTTTCTGGGTAGTTCTGACAGGTTTGCATACCTTCTTTAGCTCATATCTTTATCCAAATATGAGTGGGACTCCTGTGAGGTTTGAGAATAAACTGGAATATGTTTTCAATATTTAATTTGATGCTGCCTACTAACTGTGACGAACAACGAAAATAAAATTAAGCCTTCACCGAATGAAAATATCTAAGTTATGCAGAAATCAATTTTTCGATTTCTTAAATCAGCAGACAAAACTTCGTCTTTTGACAAAACAGGTTTTTTGGTACCCAAGCATGTTTCTCATGTATATCTTTATAAAGTATATGGCTTTTCGGAAAAGAGATAATCGCGTTTCTATAATATACCTAATATATAGGAGGATTTTGAAAATATCTAATGTTTCCTGATGACACACGTCTATTAATCAAATGCCAAACACATGCATGTGAGAAAAATAATGAAATCAGCGTACAAAAGCTTCATATTACTTAATCCCTAGACCATCAAATCGTGTCTTATGCAATAACAATTTAAAGTACTTTTTATTGCTTAAGAACAAAAGTGACATTAGCATAATTCTGCAATATACTACCGCAATACTAAAGCAAAATAATTTCCATACATGCTATGTGTCTAATCTAGATTTCAGACTGGAGTGTTTCACATTCATACGAAGAACTGTTAAGATTTGCTGACAGAAAATTGAAAATACTATTTGAAGATTTTTGGTTAGGAGCGTAAATTTTTCGTAAGCCCAATGTTTGTATTAGGTGTCTTGACTCTCTTATTATATTAGTTGCTCCAGTGAACAAGAAAGATGAAAATTTATCGCAGAAAATATTTAAAAGGTTAAATAAATGAGTACTTAGTCATGATTTATCTGCACGATCACGGTTTTCAACCTCTGAGGAACTCAAAGCCCTCTTTGTTTCAATATATCCAAAATGTTAGCTGTGAGTGCTTTCGTCATTAAGCTGTGAAATATAGGTCAAGGTTTTGCGAGTTTAGTTTAGGCGATTATCTTTAAATGGATTCTTTCTTTTCTTTCTGAAAGTATCAAGTCCAAGGTCCCGTTTCTGCAATATAAAGGAAGGCAACGAACTTTCTTAAGAAGTTGTAAGAAACTCTGTGAAAGTATTCCACCCCTCACTGGGCCAAAGCACACGGAAGGGCGAACAAACAATGAAACAACAGCTTGTGCTTCCTCAAAACACATCGTAGTACGTTCATGTTAGTTATAGTAATTCTACAATTAGTAAAACGCATTTTTTCATTAAAAGGAAAATGTAAGAGTAAGTAGAGCAAATTTTTTTTTCACCATAAACAAATCGTCTCAGGATGAAGGTAAAGCAACGAAAATTAAAGAAATTTTTTTTGATTGATAGTTTTCATTAGCACACTTGGAACAATTTCAAATGGAGTAATCTGGCAAAATAATAATAATAATAATAATAATGCTGAAATAGAGTATACTGAATTTGATTCGGTGAATATTCTCCCCCAAAAAATTAAACTGTCTCTTATGTTGATTTACAGACCAAGTAATTATATCAAAAATGTTCAAATGTTCGTAAATCTATCGGATTCAGCTACTTGGTTATTAGTCCGTAGCTTACAAATTACTTAAACTAAGGTAAACTAACCTAAGGACAACACAAACATCCTTCCCCGAGGGGGGACTCGAACCCCCGATGGCGAACGGCCGCGCTCCGCAGAACGGCATAATCATATCACTCGATATCTTTTCACGTTGTTGCTGTTGTAGTCTTCAATCCGAAAACTGTCTCCATGTAGATCCCCACCCTATCCTGTAAAAGAGAATAACTATTGTAACTCGCATTCTTTTGAGCTTGCTTTCTAATTCGTGGTCTATCTCTGCGATACTTAACCCCAATACTTCCCTCGTCGTGTCTGTTGTTTTGGACGTGTGTGTTTGTTTCCAAGTGATGACGGGGCGTGTTTCATTTCTTCACTGCAGATGCGATAAAATCGTTCGATCTCGTGAGAGAAACCGAATTATGAACGACATGGAAGATAGTGGCACTGCTTCCGTAATGTGCGATTTGCGGCAATTTGGAACAGATACGAAGCATGCTCAGATAGCCAAATGGTTAACGTGACCCAGTTGTAAGAATCTCGAGTTCGAATCCCGTCCGACACAAACTTTCATTTGTCGTCTTTCAATTACACGCATAAGAAAAAAAGTACTGCGTCACCATTATTCTAGAGGATCAAGACTTTTGACATAAAATGTAATATATGCAACATTTAATTTCTCATAATTCGTCATGAAAACAGAAACTGACAAATTGTACGACTATAGCCTAGACATTCTGAATTTGTGATCGAGATGCAACATACACCGATACTCATAGTAACAGGTAACTCATTTTCTTGCACTGAATTCGTCGTGGCATACTGTTCACTATATCATCAAGGGACTGTTCCTCCAGATAATACCACTCCTGAACGGCAATTCGGCGTAGGACTCAGACTGGTTGGTGGGTCGTCTCCTCCAAAAACAGACAATCCCAGGCATGGTCGGTAGGTTTCATACGCTCCTGGCCATTAAAACTGCTACACCACTAAGATGAGGTGCTACAGGCGCGAAATTTAACCGACAGGAAGAAGATGCTGTGATATGCAAATGATTAGCTTTTCAGAGCATTCACAGAAGGGTGGCGCCGGTGGCGACACCTACAACGTGCTGACATGAGGAAAGTTTCAAACCGATTTCTTATACACAAACAGCAGTTGACCGGCGTTGCCTGGTGAAATGTTGTTGCGATGCTTCATGTAAGGAGGAGAAATGCGTAGCATCACGTTTTTGTCTTTGATAAAGGTCGGATTATAGCCTATCGCGATTGCGGTTATCACCAGCAGTCGAAATGACAGGCATCTTATCCGCATGGCTGTAACCGATCGTGCAGCCACGTCTCGATCCCTGAGTCAACAGTTGGGGACGTTTGCAAGACAACAATCATCTGCACGAACAGTTGGACGACATTTGCAGCAGCAAGGACTATGGCTGCGGAGGCCTTGACGCTGCATCACAGACAGGAGCGCCTGCGACGGTGTGCGCAACGACGTACCTGGGTGCACGAATGGCAAAACGTCTTTTTTTCGGATGAATCCAGGTTCTGTTTACAGCATCATGATGGTCGCATCCGTATTTGGCGACATCGCGGTGAACGCACATTGGAAGCGTGTATTCGTCATCGCCACACTGGCGTATCACCTGGCTTGATGGTATGGGGTGCCATCGGCTACATGTTTCGGTCACCTCTTGTTCGCATCGAAGGCACTTTGAACAGTGGCCGTTAAATTTCAGATGTGTTATGGCCCGTGGCTCTACCCTTCATTCGATCCCTGCGAAACCCTACATTTCAGCAGGATAATGCACGACCGCATGTTGCATGTCTTTCTGGATACGGAAAATGTTCGACTGCTGCCCTGGCCAGCACATTCTCCAGATCTCTCATCAATTGAAAACGTCTAGTCAGTGGTAGCCGAGCAACTGGATCTTCACAATATACCAATCAATACTCTTGATGAACTGTGGTATCGTGTACACGCCAATGCCCAGGCATATAAAGGTTAAGCTGCATGCCATGCAGCCTATTACGTACAGTTTAAGTCGAAATACGACGTTCTGTGGCAGCACGTAAATCACTATTCAGTATGGTGGCACTCCTCTCGGGTTTATTCCGAATTGAAATCAGTAAGTACCGGTCGTCAGTCGCTGTGGTAGCCTTTAGGCGACAGTTCCTGTATGTACCTCCACGTCCCGTCATTCAAAGTAAATGTACTATTTATTAAAAATAGTGAGTTCAGATTTATTTTGAAGGGACTGCTTTAGACTTTGATACAGATCATCCATAGACCTCATCTCTGAAAGTATCACAGAGATGATGGAAGGAGACCAGATGTTCGTAATAAGTAATTTTACTGTATAAATAATAATTCTCATCTGCGACACTATTTTTATTGTCTCGTTTCCACGTCTAATTCCGTCACCATAGCATAATTTAAATCGATAATGTTCCGTAAAGTGAAAAGGTGGGGATTAACAGATTTTACATATTTGTAGAATGTCATTTTGACCACAGCTGCTTAATTTATTAGCTGAAAGCTACCGGATTCGGTTAATACACCATTATCAAGCGCCAATAAGTCTGACTTTCCAAAATTTTACTCACCTTAGCCACATTAGATTCGCTGCCCGCCAGGTACACAGACTGTAAGAAAACATTTGTATTTTTCCAGTCTGGCGATGCGCTAAAAGCGCGAAACGCGTAATTGGAAAATAAAAAAAATTGCAACAGAGACTGAGAATTATTTAATTACTAGTTTAGATTTTAAATAAATTAGAGCTTGTTTCAGGGAGATATCTTGATCGAGAGTATTGTCCTGTTTTTAATTGTTGTCTATTGGAAAGTTCTTCAATGAATTTCATTGAGGGTCTTGTGTTGATTAATTGATGTTAATCAAGCTGTACCTTTAACCCAGTCGGTAATGTTTGCAAGTTGTTTGCACTTTTTACTGTCATGTAAACATTTCTTTCAAAGGTTGTCTTCTGTGGGTTTATTATATCTTTTTGTTGTCTTTTAAAACGTTCGTTTTGAATGTTATTAAGAAGCTTTGCTGATTGTTTAAATCAAGGGTAATAAATAAGTGTTCTAATAAATAAAAATTGGTTCCTATGCACCTTGCCTGGCTTTCCATGAATTATTGTTCCCTCCTCCCCTATTTCAACGTTACAAAAACTTTGTTAGAAAGTCTGTCTATGGTTACTAATATTTAAAACGTGTGAAAACGTTCTTGGCATAGTCACACAGGCATGAACATATTTTACCACCAGGCTGAAAAACGCTCCTACCATTGTACAAAAAGGCTCATATGCGCTGTCCATAGTCGTACAAGGGACGATGGCAGCTTCAGAAACATATAAATCAAATCTTAACATATTCGCTTATATGTAAATAAAAAGACTCATAATTTAGTACTGCATGGCACATAGGAAAATATCGAAAATGTCATTTTTCTTGTCGAGCAATATGACAGTACATACCATTAAAATTGACGCATACTTGCTATCCCATTCCCCCCACCTCAAGAGCTTATTGCGTTTGCGGACATCTCAGAGAAAATCCCATAACAAAATATTTTAGGGACTGATGACCCCGAAGTTAAGTCCCATAAGTTCTACAAACATTTGAATTTTGAATTTCAATGTCACCACTGTTTGGACGTGCAACGCATGTAGCTGGACTTGACATCATTACATCGTGACAAAGAATAGTATTATTCGATTAAACATGCGTTTTGACTTTCCCCATTTATCTACTTTGGTGCAAAGTTTCAACCGATTGATACAAGTGTAAAGTGTACAAGTTCCACGCTTCAACAATCTCCTAGCTGTATTTAGCACTGCTTTAAAGCTTAATACGTCAACAACGGATAATCACTACTGTATAAAAAAAGTCATTTTCACTTCATAGATGTATCTACTTTCGGCCAAAGTTTACACTGATTCATACAAGTTAATAGGCCGGAATTGTTTCTCTACTAAAAAAAAAAAAAAAAAAAAAAAAAAAAAAAAAAAAAAAAAAAAAAAAAAAAAAAAATCCAAAGGAATCTTTCTTTTTACCAAAGTTTCGAATTATGCATTTAGAAATGGCAGCATTGGCTGAACATTAATTTCAGCCTAATTGTAATCTTTCAAAAAAGGAATTAATCGATTCGCAAAAATTGCACGGACGTCACCTTGATTCATCGTTCATCGTGTAACGTAGCTGCAGTGAGACATCTAAAAACGACAATAACGGCGAAGGGTCCGAATTACACCATGCTCTCGGCTCAAACAGGATCCTAGCAACAAGACATCCAAGAATAGCGATTATGGACTCTGTTTGAAGCACATTTATTGTAGCACCACCGCGCGTCCTCTTAAGACTGGACAGCAGAATGTGAATGAGGTACCAATTCTTGCTCTCGGGAGTGGCCGTGCGTTCCAAAGCTCCTTGCTGCGGAGTGCGTAAGTATGTCTGTGTGTATGTGTGTGTGTGTGTGTTTTGTTCTTAGCATAAGTTAAAGTAACTAGTTGTACGACTAGGAACTGACGACCACTCCAGTTTTGGTCCCATTTTTATAGCACTTCCGCATTGTATGAAAGGACGAACAGTCAACGCCTACAAAGCAAGCTACCCGTTGAGCACCTGGCTGTTACGGCTTCCTACGCAGCAAACAGCTTCATCAATTAGCAGACTCCACGGCAGAGGACAAGTTTGCTTAAGGGCGTGGCCATCATTTCTGTCGCTGTACATTTATCGTTTCAAATCATAATAGCGCATCCAGCGAACTTGTGGCCATGTTCGGATATACCGTTCCGATAAAGATGGCCAAGTTGTTAGAAAGAAAAGGGGGGGGGGGTGTCATTGCAAGTCTTCCCTGACTTCAGAGGTATTTCCCTAATATTAGAGGAACTGTTATGTTTTGAAGGTACGAGCGCATTCAAAAATGTAACAACACTGTCACATGCGTGTAAATACCTACAGCGATTAAATTTTGTATATCGATCAAACATTTCAGACAAAACCGATAGATCGCGGTATTAGTACCATTAAGCTCCGAATTACGATTGCAAAAACATTTAATGTTATAATGCCAGCATTTGAAGCTCCAGTTGTGATAAAGCTTTTACGTTTGAATAATACATCCGCAGTTAGAATAAATGCACAACTACATCGGTTTGGTTTTAATGTTTATAATTAAAACAGCAACCAGTCTCAAGTATGACATACCAAATGTTTATTTAATCAAACCTTTAAGACTTCGAATTTTTCCGCAAATCGATCTTCAGACAGTTAACATGTTTTCCAGTTGTGCTATGGTTTTATGTTTCTTATATTTTTGCTTAGTAGAATTGCATATTATAAATGTTGGAAATAATTTTACTCCTAAAATTCGGTATTTAATTTAATTTCCCTGCTTAAGTAAATACAGGTTTTACCATAACCGTGCCTTGCATCTGGAACCTAACGTCTTCAGGGCTATAACATCTTATGTTTCTTATATTTTTGCTTAGTAGAATTGCATATTATAAATGTTGGAAATAATTTTACTCCTAAAATTAGGCATTTAATTTAATTTCCCTGCTTAAGTAAATACAGGTTTTACCATAACCGTACCTTGCGTCTGGAACCTAACGTCTTCAGGGCTATAACACCTTTGTTTCTTATGTGAAGCTTGGCCACGTTTTGTGAATGCTCATTGCGTGCACTGTCTGTAATTACGGCATGATGATTTAGTCACACAGAAGGACGTGGCACGTAACGTTTTACCACACTTCAGTGTTTCTAAATTCAAAAACTTTTTATAAATGTGATCATAGAGAGAAAAATAGATAAATTTCCGTAACCTTAATCATATATATATATATATATATATATATATATATATATATATATATATATATATATATATATATCTTGTCCATTTTACAGCAGCAGCCGGTCGCAGTGGCCGAGCGGTCTGCGGCGTGCCAGTCACAGTCTGCACGGCCGCTAAGGTCGGGGGTTCGAATCCCCCCTGGGGCATGGATGTTTGTGTCGTCTTTAGTATAAGGCACTTCATAAGTAGTTTCTAAGTTTACAAATTGTAATACTATGAAACAATACATCATAATTTTTATTATGATGTGAATTTATTAACACATTTCACATTTTAATCGTCAAAGAACTTGTTATGGTCTTCAGTCCGCAGACTGGTTTGATGCAGCTCTCCAGGCTACTCTGTCCTGTGCAAGTCTCTTCATCGCTGAATACGTTCGGCCAGCTACATCCCTTTGAATCTGCTTACTGTATTCGTCCCTCGGTCTCCCTCTACGATTTTTACCCCACACACTCCCTTCTAATGCTAAGTTGACGATTCCTTGAAGTCTCAGAATGTGTCCCACCAACCTAACCCTTCTCTTCGACAGGATATGCCAAAAACTCCTTTTCTCCCCAATTTTGTTGAGCACATCCTCATTAATTACGTCATCTACCCATCAAATGTTCACCTTTTCAAAAGCTACTATCTTTTTTTGTCTGAACTTTTTATAGTCCACATTTCACTCCCATAAAATGCTACACTCAGACAAATGCTTTCAGAAATGACTTCCTAATATTTAAATTTATATTGTTTGTCAATAAATTTCGCATCTTTAGAAACTTTTGTCTTCCCATAGCCATTCTGCATGTTATATCTTCTTCGGCCGTCTGAAGTTATTTTGCTACCTAAATAACAAAACTCATCCACTACTTTTAGTGTCTCATAACCTAATCGATTCCTTCGACATCGCCCGATTTCCTGATACTACATTCCATTACCCTAGTTTTACTCTTTTTATTGTTCATCTTATTCCCTCCTTTCAAGACACTGTCTATTCCGTTCAATAGTTCTCTCTTGTCCTTTGCTGTCTCTCATAGAATTGCTATGTCATCGGCGAACCGCAAACATTTTCTTTCTTCTCTCTGAACATTAATTCTCTCTCCACGTTTCTCGTTGCATTCCTTCACAGCTTGCTCAATGTACAGACTGAACAGCATGGGTAAAGACTACAACCCTGTCTTCCTCCCTTCCCAATCACTGCGAAACTATAACATAAATGAGGCCCACCTGGAAAGCAAGATGGATTTGTAGAAAAAAAAAATCTGAAACATTTTGCACGCCGTAATTGTGACTGGTCGTTGTTTTTAGTTATAAATATTGTGATACCACAGCAACGGTTCTCACAACGTCATCTTTGAAAAAATAGCGTTTTGTTTTAACACCAAGAACGTCATAATGGTACAGCAGAGCACCGAGACGAGAAAATGGCAACAAGAGCCGCGTCGAAGGGTTGATCAAACATAGTGGCACATTGGAGTTGTACTTGATATCGTCCACAACACATTGGGTATTGGAAGACGAGTTCTCGTAGTGTAATCCCAGAAGGGGTGCGCTGGTCTCCCCATGTAACGCTGAATCTGTCGCAGAGTGCTCCATCCTCTCATGAAACCGCACATGGGTGCATCATGTGACGTATGAGGCCTGAAAAGCACAACTCGTTCTTTCCGACATCGTATCAAATTGAAACAGGGCATCTGGTAACAGGGGTACGGTCTGTGGCTTGGCACCTCGAATGGGACGTTTCATTTGACCTGCAGTGGACAGACCGCAAGTGGCGTCTGTCTTTTTACCACGCTAAACGGTTGTTCAAAATGTTCAAATGTTTGTTAAGCTTAAGGGACTTAAATACTGGGTCATCAGTCCTTAAACTTACAAACTACTTATGAACTTCCTTATACTAAAGACGAAACAAACATCCATATCCGAGGGGGGATTCTAACCCCCGACGGGGAGCGGCCTCGCGCATCGTAGCATACGAAGCGCTTCAATGCGCTCGGCCACTCCGCCACAGCGCTAAACGGTTGCAGAAGGACATTTGGAGGAACGGTCGTAGACACTTTTCGGAGGATTCTGGAGGTGGTACGTTGTGAAACGTCGCATGGTTGGGTCGTTATATCTGATTGGCTCCATACAGCCAAGATGTCACATCAAGAGTTTTCATCTCTTTGGAAGATACGATACAACGACGCTGACGGATGTCGTTTACTGTCTTGCAGACATTCAGGTTTCGACTGATTTAGCGCTGGAACTGATGTTTAGAGAACCAGGTTAACTATTAATTGCTTCTTATGTACTAGTACCTTTTGTACCTCTGATTTCTTGAACGAACCTTTCATCAGGCATCAGCAGTGGAGTAAACGTAATTAATGTTTGTAATGTAACGGCATGATCAGTGCATTAGTGAAGTACAGGATACCATTCTTTAGTTAAGACCAGGATACCATATTCCTACCTTACAGTCCGATGCTACTTCCATTCCTTTTGCCCCAACTTCTCCATTTACTCTATTACATGGTATTTGTGGCATGACTTGAATTTATATGTAATGAATTAACCTCAAGAAGTCATTATATACTAACAAAATAATTATCAAAGAGTAGAATCGAAATTTTGAATAAGGAACTAATTATACAATGTGGAACTTTCTAGAAGTCTCTATTCTTTCTCATTGTCAATATTCATACAAATGGACTAATTACTGTGTAACAACCGTGAATATTAAGCAACTGCAAATTAAAGATTATATAACATGTGCCAATCGACTTTGTAAAATCACTCGATTACAGATATCTAAATTAAGAATGTAATTTTGTGGCTGATCAGACGAATTAAATTTTACCTCATATCTAAGTGATATTCGCAATATTAAAATCATGTAAAAGCTAATTTACTAAATTAAATGAATTCTGCCGAACTGTATTATTATTGTATATCTTAATCTGCTCGAAAAAATATGTGATATTACTAATTGAATTGTTTAGTTAAGTATAACAATGATAGTAATTGTTTAAATAGTATATTAGGATGCTATTTCGCACCAGTTTATGGTTTTGATTTCAGGTTGAGTTGCGTTCTGTTGAAGTGCTGTTGTAATTGACTTCAGTTGAAGTTTTATGATCTGGAATAAACTTGTCGGTGTTATCAAATCAATTTATTTTAATTCACACCTCCATGTTAAGTTCAACTTAATTGCAAAGAATTTCTAATTAACTCAGATATAAGGGCAGTAGAACCCTTATACGTTGCACCATTGGGAAGACAATGAATGAGTCCACTCACCATGAAATCTAATTAAACTGTAGGTTGTACGTTGTTTGATCACATTATAATTTACTGCAGCGTAGAATCTGTTTCTGCTTTAAAGTTTCATTAGATTTTAATTAATAATAATTATTAATTATAATTATAATTATGTGATACAGCCCTAAAAAAACAAATAAACGAAAAAGAGAAACACACACACACACAAAGAGAGAGAGAGAGAGATTTCGCGCGTTTCTATTGCGTAGGGCAAATGCCAAGATTGGTCCTTTAAGTACACAGTCGATTTTCTCCGCCTTTACAAATTTCTACTGACATCAGAAGGCTTAAGATGCTTCAGTCTTTGCTTCATATTATTCCTAGTTTCCCACCTGTCCACCTGGATTATGTCAGTAATTTTTTTTTTTTTTTTTTTTTTTTTTTTTTTTTTTTTTTTTTTTGGTGTGTGTACTTGTCGCATTTATCACATGTGGAGTTTTATAGGTTTTATTTGTGTGATATTACAGCGGTAAGACAATATTGAACGAACAACGTATTAATATTAAAACCTACCAACCTGTTTCGCAGGACAGTTACATGTTCAACGAATTCACAAATTACTCTGTAGTACGGCTTCGCCCTTAATTCATGCATTCTGTGCTCATACCTGAATATTTATCGAAACATTTCACATTCACGAAGTATTTTTTCCCCTTAAGTTCACTTCTGGCGAGAGAGAAAGCCAAAATAATAACCTTGACCACCGGACGTGTGGAAATATTCCTTCAAAATAAAAATAATTGATTAAATTGGATTAAATTGTTTACGAAAAATATACGTGAAAAACTACTATTAGTGTAATTAATCATCCGAGAATGGCACGCGGTATGAACGTGTGTATTTTACTCATTTTATCGTGGTTGTAATGCAGTGGCGTTTTTCAAGTGAAATATAGCATTTTCCACCAGAATACCGCTCGTGAATTCCTGACATTCGCGTAACATGCAGCGTTCCACCGTTAATTCTCTGTGCGGTAGGTGGAGGAAACGCTTGGCCGCGCGCGTTTGCCTAATTTTAATAATGTACTCTGCTCCCGCCAGTTATTAATTAAACAAAACAGCTTTTTCATAATAATTATACATGCGTAACGATCCCGGTTATTAATATTCAGCTGTGTGCACTGTAACATTCATTATGGCGTAACGGTGGAAAAATGTTCTCTCTTTGTCCACAGCGCAAATTCAGTAGGGCCCGGTGTTATAAATACAGCTCGGGTGACTTGGAGAGGAAGAAGACGTTCAAACTTTGAATCCCGTCTACATGCTGAACTGATTAAGCTTTTATACTGTGTGAAGACAGTGAGCTTCAAACAGAACTTTTTTTCTGTCTTATCTCTCTTTCACTTTCGGGATGACAGGGTGTAATATTTTCATCATACTCAAAAACGTATACATAGAGTGTCCAGAAAAGGACTCCCTGATTTCAAAATTAAATATCTCGAAAACAAAAATCGATAGAGGAATGCAGTAAACGGTATGTATATTGTCAAACCTATAAGAAGTTCATACAGTAGTTTGAAATAATAGTTACAAAAGCTGCTAACAGATGGCGCTGTACGCTGTACAGCTCATATTAGCATACATAAGTGAAATAATCGTATGAAAACACTCTTTTCAAACACATCACAATGTTTTCAAAATGTTCACCATTGGCACTACAGAGGTGGAGCAAACGAAGAATGAAATTCGCCATCACATTTCGCAGTGTCTCAACCGAAATGGATTCACATGCCACAGAGATCGTTGATTAAAGCTCTTCCAGCGTGGCGGGATGCTTCGGGTAGACCATTTCTTTCACTGTGCCCCCCAAAATAAAGTCACAGGGAGTCAAATCCGGCGAATATGGAGGCCAATCCATGCCTACACCAGTAAATTTGGGATATTTCAAAGCAATGACTCGATTCCCGAAGTACTCCTCAAGAAAGCGAAACACTTGTTCGGTCCGATGTGGTCGGGCTCCATCTTGCATAAACTATTCGATCCTCTAACGCTTGCTGTGTGGCGACAAATTGTTCCAAAATTGCAACGTAACGTGCACCAGTGACCGTTTCTCGAATGAAAAAAGGGCCAGTAATGCATCTGCTGCATACTGCAGCCCACACAGTAACTTTAGGAAAATACAGGGGTTTAGCTTCACACCAATATGGCTTTTCGGAACCCCAAAATCGCCAGTTCTGCTTATTCACGTATCCGTTCAGGTGGAAGCGTGCTTCATCTATAAACCAGATGCAGCCAACATCTAACGCTTCACTATCAGTCATTGTGAGCATCTAATTAGCAAAGACAACCCTTTGTTGCACAGCTCGTACGGGTATGTGTAGGTTTTTTTCAGCGTGCTGCAACGCTTCAAACCAGTCTCAGATGCAATTCTACGGACGGATGACATTGTATTTCGCTGAATAATTCCAGAAACTGTGGCGATATTTTCAGGCGTAACTGCGGTTTGCTTGTGTCCAACATGCCCCACTAGATCATCAGTTACGCTGCCTTTTCGTTGAAATTTTGCGAAGAGCGTACGAATGGTTTTCGCATCGGGTCCTTTTGGAACATTAAATCGTGCTTGAAAACTTCGTCTTGTTGCCGTAGGACTCACTTCTAACCCGTGGTACTCTAGCACCAGAAAAACGCGTTGTTCAATGGAGTACAAGGTTTTAATCTCTTCCTTCGGTTCGCTAACCTCCTTTCATGTTTCAATAGTGGAACTGATCGCTCAGGGCTTCGGATCACTATTTATACAAGGCCATCCGTTAGCAGCTTTTGTAACTATTATTTCAAATTGTTGTATAAACTTCTTACAGCTTTCACAACAAACATACCGTTTACTGCATTCCTCTATCGATCTTTGTTTTAAAGATATTTAATTTTGAAATCAGGGAGTCCTTTTCTGGACACCCTGTAAGTAGAATATTACGCAATGCAAAAAGAATACCGCTCTTTTATATGGCGAAGTAACGCCACATTCACTTGAGGCAGAGCTTTCACGTAATAAACACCTTTCCGTTTCAAGCTAAAAAGCTGCAAATACGAGTGAATGTGCTGAGAAAGTTGGCAGGCAGTACATGGGGATCGAGCACATCGGTTCTCCGTAGAGATGCCTTGTGCTCTATTACAGTACTGTGCACCAGTTTGGGTCCAAGGCGCCCGCGTGAGGAAAGTAGTCGTCCAGCTGAACGCAGCTATGACAATCATTAGTGGCACATTCCTCTCTACGTCTGCATACATACTACGGAATCTACCGAATGGTGAGTGGCAGAGGGTATTCACTACCATTAATAGTTACTTGCTTTTCTGTTATAGGCTACTCCCATACTGAATAAGCGAAAAAAGGATATTTGTATGCATCTCCACGATATCTAATCTCTCAGATCTTTTTGTGGTCTTCACGCGAAATGTGAGTGGCAGAAGAATTCTTCTGCAGTCTGCTGCAAATTCCGACCCTCTACATATCTGCAAGTGTTTCTCGAAAAGTACGTCGCCTTTCCACCAGCGTCTCCCGTTTCAGTTCCCGAAGCATATCGTTGACACTCGCGCATTGATCGAACCTACCAGTAATAAACCTAGCCGCCTGTCTTTGAATTGCTTCTATGTCTTAGCTTTGTTGGGGATCCCAAACTCTTGCGATCTTCTTTACAGACGAATCTCACATTCCCAAAATTCATTCATTCAATAAACCGAAGTCAACCATCCGCCTTCCCCCCAAATGTCCTTATTTGCGCGGCAATGAAAAAGGCGAAACCGGATTCGAAGCCCCGTAGCCGTCGGCTAAATGTCGATAGTGACCAGATACAGCAATGGTGGCTGCGGCGGCGACGACGCTGCCCTTGTTCATTAAGGCACCTCGATCGTACAAGAAATAGAAAGAAAACAAACAAAAACTCGCACTGGCATGTTTTACGGTCCACTTTAGATTTGTAGGTTTATAATTTTTTGCAAACATTTCGGGCAAAAAAATAATGTAAATAATATAAAGTTATAGTGATACGATTACGACTCTACTATTGCGATCATATCTATGCACCCAACACGAAATATTCATTCTGACCGTATTTTAACAAACAGCCAAGTTTGTATGATATTTGAGTTTAGCTCTGACAAACATACTCCTTTTGAACTAGCTCTGCCGATGATGAGGAGATCGAAGAAATATATGAGGCGCTAAAGGAAATTATTCAGACAATTAAGGGAGAAGAAAACTTAATTGTTATGGGTGACTGGAATTCGGAGGTAGGAAAAGGAAGAGAAGGAAAAATAGTAGGTGAATATGGACTGGGCAGAAGGAATGAAAGAGGAAGTCGCCTGGTAGAATTTTGCACGGAACCTGGTTTAAGAATCATGAAAGATACGTGGAAGAGACCAGGAGATACTGGAAGGAATCAGATAGATTTTATAAAGGTAAGAGATAGATTCCAGAACCTGGTTTTAAACTGTAAGTCATACCCAGGGGCAGATATAGACTCTGATCATAACTTATTGGTCATGAACTGTATGTTGAAACTGAAAAAACTGCAGAAATGTAGGAAAATAAGGAGATTGGGCTTGGATAAATTGAGAGAAACTTAAGTTCTTGAGAATTTCAGAGGCAACAATTGACAGAAATGGGGAGAAATAAAACAGAAGAAGAGGAATGGGTAGCATTGAGAGATGAAATAGTGAAGGCAGCAGAGAACAAAATCGGTAGAAAGGCAAGACCTACAAAAAATCCTTGGATATCACTGGAAATACTAAAGTTAATTAATGACAGGAGAAAATATAAAAATGCCGTAAATGAAACCGGCAAAATGGAGTACAGATTACTAAGAAATGAGATTGACAGGAAGTGCAAAATGGCTAAGCAGGAGTGGCTAGAAGCCAAATGCAAATCTGTAGAAGAATGTATAACAAGGGGAAAAGTAGACACTGCGTACAGAAAAATGAAAGAGACATTTGGGAACGAGAAAAGCAGCTCTACGAATATCAAGAACTCAGATGGAAAACCAATTGTCAGCAAAGAAGGGAAAGCTGAAAGGTGGAAAGAGTACATAGAGGAGCTCTACAAAGGAAATGAACTTAGAGAAAATGTTGTAGAAAGGGAAGAGGAAGTATTTCAATTTTTACATCGAGCAGGCGGTGAAGGAAAGCAAGGAAAAATTTGGAATAGGGATTAAAGTTCAGGGGGAAGAAATAAAAACATTGCGTTTTGCTGATGACATTGTAATTCTGTCAGAGACAGCAAAAGACCTGGAAGAGCAGTTGAATGGAATGGACAGCGTGTTGAAGAGAGCATATAAAATGAACATTAACAAGAGCAAAACAAAAATAATGGAATGCGATCTTAGAAAATCAGGCGATGCTGAAGGAATTAGATTAAGTAACGAAACAATTAAGGTGGTAGATGAATTTTGTTACTTGGGTAGTAAAATAACATGCAATGGTCGCAGTACAGAGGATATAAAATGCAGAATGGCAATGGGAAGAAAAGCATTTTTGAAAAAGAGAAATTTGCTAACATCGAATATTAATTTAAGGGTAAGGAAGTCTTTTCTGAAGGCATTTGTGTGGAGTGTTGCCTTGTACGGGAGTGAAACATGGACGATAAGCAGTGCGGACAGGAAGAGAATAGAGGCTTTTGAAATGTGGTGCTACAGAAGAATGCTGAAGACTAGGTGGGTAGATCGCATAACTAATGAAGAGGTACTGAACAGAATTGGTGAGAAAAGGAATTTTTAGCATACCCTGAGTAAAAGAAGAGATCGCTTGGTAGGACACATTCTTAGACATCGTTGAATCATAAATTTAGCATTGGAGGGAAATGCGTGGGGTAAAAATCGCAGAGGGAGACCAAGAGACGCGTATAGTAAGTAAATTCAAGTGGATGTGGGTTGTCATTCTTATGAGGAGATGAAAAGGCTTGCTCAGGATAGAGTAGTGTGGAGAGCTGCATCAAACCAGTCTCCGGACTGAAGACCATAACATCATCATCTCAGATGAAGTCCACCTGGTTTATGACCAAATTCCTTAGTCACAGATTAACAAATTGTGTTCTGGGCTTTCTCCTGAACTGGGTTGTGAAAATACAAGAGTTGGAACTTAAATAGTGGCAACTATTTATTCACAATTGGTACAAAAGCATTACATGTTTGCACCTGTTACTGTCCTTCAAAGTAGTCACCAGCATTGTCTAGAACCCGTTGCTAGCAATGTGGAAGGCATAGTATACCATTAGCAGAGCCTGTTCTGTTGATGGTACAAATGGAGTGGTCTACTGCCTGTTGAATCTCTGGAACAGTTCTGAAGTGAATGCCATGAAGTGCTTCCTTCATCTTTGGACTCAAATCAAAGTCACAAGGACTTATTTCCGGGGAGTATGGTGGATATAACAGTACTTTCCAGTCTCACCGACCGAACAGAGCAGCCACAGCATGCACTGTATGCACTAAAACAGTTTCATGGGTGAGCTCACGAATTGTCTGTGTTTATCACTGCGCACTAACATGGCAATAGTATGCATTTGGGTAGTAAAGTAATATATGACAGTCGGAGTACAGAGGATATAAAATGCAGAATTGCAATGGGAAGAAAAGCATTTTTGAAAAAGAGAAATTTGCTAACATCGAATATAAATTTAAGTGTAAGGAAGTCTTTTCTGAAGGCATTTGTGTGGTTGCCTTCTACGGGAGTGAAACATGGGCGATAAACAGTGCAGACTCGAAGAGAATAGAAGCTTTACAAATGTGGGGCTATAGAAGAATGCTGAAGATTAGGTAGGTAGATCGCGTAACTAATGAAGAGGTACTGAACAGAATTGGTGAGAAAAGGAATTTTTGGCATACCTTGACTAAAAGAAGGGATCGCTTGGTAGGAAACATTTTTAGACATCAAGGAATTGTAAATTTAGAACTGGAGGGAAGTGTGTGGGGTAAAAATCGCAGATGGAGACCAAGAGAAGCATATAGTAAGTATATGAGGGGATGAAAAGGCTTCCTCAGGATAGAGTAGGGTGGAGAGCTGCATCAAACCAGTCTCCATAGCAACAATATGTACATAACCACCAGTGACAATTTTTGCCGTCTTGTTTCCTAAAAGGTTTTCGCACACTCTTGTTAACTGAACACAAATATTCTGCAATATTCCAAGTTGTTCAAAGGTGGCTGAGCGCATTGAGATGCTATGCTCCTATGGGCGAGGCCGTTCTCCATCGGGGGTTCGAATCCCCACCTCAGGCATGGCTGATTGTGCTGTCTTTAGTATAAGTTAGTTTATAAGTAGTTAGTAAGTTTAGGGACTGATGACCCCACAGATAAGACCCATAGGCCTAATAAACTTTCCTTTTTTTTTTTTTTTTTTTTTTTTTGTAAACATGTACAAAAACTGGGGAGATACTGTTACAATGACTGTTGTAAATGATAGTACTAATTTTGTATATATATAATAAGTACTAGATTTATGTGGAATCCATTGCTACAACACTTATCGTTTGTGATTTTAGGTGTAAAAGAAAACGTAATCGCTGTTTGAAATAGAATATGTGCTCTTTGTTTTAGCGCAGAACAAAGTAACATGAACGAAGTTATATCTGAACTAGAGGAAACGTAATACCATCTACGTTAAATGCGTCCATAGCAACCATGTCAAAGACAAACATTTTAGTAAATGCATTGATTCTAATTGATGACTTTCAATATATTCTATAAATAGTGAATAATTGCTTAGAAAAAGTAAACAAGGTAATTTATTGCACGTTTCAATAAGGAACTACACTTGCCACAGAAATCTAGGACTTCCTTTATATATTCATTATTACAGTATCCTCCAAGTTTACATGCATGTGTTTCAGAAGACTATTGTTCAATTCAATGTTACGTATTTCACGGCACGTTCACGAAGTAGAACAAACACGCATTTTAGAGGGAGCATTCTTACATATGCACAACTATAAATATTGAGAACATGGTTCTATTTAATTAATAAGAGTGCCCGATATCCTTTTAGGGATAAAAGGATAAATGTTTGGTAGTGGCAGGTTCCGAACCACTGACCGTGTGCACTACAATCCAACGTGCTACCCACTACACTACGCCGAACAATTACAAGATTCATCCTTTAATCTCGTACTTTTGATGGCAGTCGTTAACTGATGGTAATATGTCATTTTTAGACACTTGATTATCATTTATCGTACGAAGAGCTGCGTGTTTTTGTTAATTCTTCAGTGCGCCGTTGTCTTGAAATGACAACGTTTAAGTTATAATAAGAAAAACATCAAGTACGCAACGCAAGATGGCGTATGCCAGAGAGAGTTCTGGGCGTGGAACGTCACGTGATTTCTCCGAACGGCTAGTTTTCGTTAATTCAATTGAAGATGTCAAATCGTCGTTATTTTTGCAAATATCTCTGCAACGAGGCAAGATATGAAAAAAATATTAGAGAGCGAGGTTTTAGAGAATTTTCTGCTCTACAATTTCGGTTTATTCAATTTTCGTGTCAGATTAACGGTTCGTTTACAATTATAGTTACATTTACAAACGGCTTTTTTTAGTGTTACTAACGTAGTTTTTGTCCGAAAAATTAGAGAAAAGGAGGTTCCGGTCTCTGTCGGCCTACAATTATGTCTGTAAAATTTGGTGCTGATCGGTTGAACGGTTCGACCTAAAAAGGTGGAACACGTTACTGAGAAACAGACAGAATTACAAAAAAAAAAAAAAAAAAAAAAAAAAAAAAAAAAAAAAAAAAAATTGCGCAAGTATTAGTGAAACTATGCGAGATATGAAAAAACATAAGAGAGCAAGTTGTAGAGAAATTTGTCCTCTACAAAATCATGTATTCAGGTTCCGTGTCGGTTGAACGGTTAAGCCGTTATTTTCATTTAAATTTCTAGCTAGACGATCGCAAAGGCCAACTTTTAGTGTTACTACCGTAACGTAAGTGCGGCAAAACATTTTAAGTGTCACATCATGACATTACAACATTTATACACAAATAAATATATACGATTTACATTTAAATATATATATTTACATACAAGAAAATCTTTTGTTCGTATCCTGCAAAACAGGGCAGATGTAGGAAAGTGGGGCTCGTCAATGTTTGTCCCACTAAACTTGACAGTGAGTACACCACTGCTGTCACAATTAACCGCCACATTATATTGGTTGTTTTGTATTTATATATGCACAACATCAGCATGGAACGTCGTCATTTAAAACAAGTGCACTCTACTGCAAACTTAGGGTTGTGAATGGTCCACAACGAATAATCGCATACATCTAATTGATCAAATGCAAAAGAATCTAGGCCTACACCAAATCCTCTTTTCAAATGTTTACAGAGCCATATTTCATTTCTATGCCTATTAATTATAAATTAATAAAATAACCTTTATGATATTGCGGTTAATTGTCACGTCGGTACTGTACGCATTACCAAGGAGAAAAAAAATATTTGCCATCGGACAGGTTGTTCAGTCGGTTGAGGTGGTTTGTTCGTTGTTCATCGATGAATTCCTGGCTCGTTATTATTATTATTATTATTATTATTTTACTGAATAGAGTATTCAGCCCTCTCACTGATCACGTTGACTCAACGCGCCAGCAAGCGCTGAGCCATAGGCCCCTTCCTAAACACACGCTCACAAGGAAACTGATGAGATGCACGTGGTGATAGATCCACTTCAGAATTCCTTTTATTTTCTAGACGCTCGGCCATCTTGGGGCACTTTCATGTCTCATTACCATAAATTTGGATGAATTCAGCGATGACGAGTAAGCGTCCTCTCATGAGACAAGAAATCAACGACCACCCTACAACAAACAAACCAACGACCGCAAACAACTGGCCGATGCGGTAACTCAGCTCGTTCAGTCAAAAGGGCTTCCTACTTTCTGTAACAAAATAACTGATCCAACAACGCAAAGAGCAACATAGAACGATACGAACCTCCGTCCACAAATGACTACAAATGATAGTGGAACAAAGGAAGAAGAAGAGGAAGAAAAGAAACCGGAAGAACAATAAAAATAAAAAATGGTCTTGTAGATTGTCAGTTAGGTTACTAGATGTACGGTGGTTCTAATCCTGCCGTAAACATAATTTTTCGTTGTGTTTTAATATTTCTATTTAAATATAAAATTAATCAGACATATGATAATTAACACATGTCTAATAATAATGCTTTGTGAAAATGCACATGCTTTTACATACTTAATTATCTATATTTTATAAACGGTTGTTAATAGCTATGATCTCAATTTAAAAAATTATCAAATACAGCAAATTACATATTTGCGGCAGAACCAGGAACCTTATATTTGGACGTTTTTCATAATTTTACATCACTGATCTGGTCTCTAAATGTCGTAAAAACATGGAAATCAATTTTCACAGCATCGAGCACACAGTACAAATGCTGAAGCATTACATTCGCAATTTTTCTTCGTTATATCAATTGGAACAACTCACACCTCTTCGTTTCTCCGAAGATTGGTGAGGACAGCTTGAGATGAATAATTGACTGTAGTTTTATGTAATCCTCTTTGTCACTAATTTAATATCTTCGTTCTATCAAGTAGGCACACATGAAAGAAGATCATGTATGTGATTGGAACCATCGAACTTATGTTAAATTGATCGAGAATCTACAACGCTAAAAAATGTACTATGCTAATAATTAGAATAATTGGCTCTATAATAGTTATTTCAATATAGTTACAGACTGTCAATATAATTCTTCTGGGTATGAGACCGCGTCGTCATTTTTATAAAATCTACCTACGTTTCGGCCACTGTTGCAGGCGGCCTTCATCAGTGTTTGTGACAGTTACAAAACTTGTTGTTTTGGTCTTCAGTGCGTGGACAGGTTTAATAGAAGTTCTAAAATAAGGGGTAACATCTTTGAAATTTACGACTGAATATAATAAATAAATACTTCACTTGTTTTTTGCATATATGTTTGTGACTTGAAATTAAAGTCGCCAGTGACACGTTTAAATTATAAGTACCTTTAATCAAAATACGTAAAAGAACGAATATTTGCACTGAGTTCTGTAGTAATTGTTTACATTTAGGAAAAAGCGTGAATTAACAAATGTACACGTGAATTAGAGTAAATATTGAGTGTTTTCGGAAATAATATAGTGTTTTAGAGGTAATTAAGTAATAGGCTTCATTTATTTATGTGTTACATTAGATTTCCGAAATGGTGCGTATTATTACTTTTAGTACTTTTCAAGCTTGATACACCACATCAGACATCTAAATTCACGTATAGTTCCTGTTTCCCGTATTGTGAAGTTTGTTTTTAAACCAAACAAAAGTCTGTTTCATTTTGTGACATATCATACAACTATGAGGTTAACAAATTATAGTAAAACAGCCCTCTATCGCAGAGATAAAATATATTGACCAGGTATCGGCAACTGCTATGAGTGCCTTCATGAGAATAATAAAAAAATGCATGTCACAAATTCAAATGTTCAAAAAAAATGTTCAAATGTTTGTAAATCTATCGGACCAAACTGCGTGGTCATCAGTCCGGCATGCATGTCACATTATAAAATAATGTATAAGTGATAAAGTTACGCTTTAAAAATTAAAATTGCCTGTCTAGCCGCTAAGGGTAGTTTACATAATTGAAGGAAGCATGCGTTTAACGTTCGACATTTTAATTGTAAGTGTTGACATTTCTAAAAAGAAAATGTATATACGTTTAGAATCAGGTATAGAATAATCACATACCTCGATATTGTAGTTGCGTATTCTGGAATGTTGCAAGGAGAACTAGTTATTTTACTGCAAAAGTGACAAAAATCATCTTCTATCTTCATTGTTTCGCTATCTAATTCATTCAGGATCGCCCGATTTTCTTAGACTTTTTCCCTTCCCTTGTTTTGATCTTGTTAATGTTCATGTACAATGTTTTTGTACAAGTAGTATATAACTTTTCGTTCCCTGCACTTGTCCCCTGCTATCTTGAGAATTTGAAAGCGTGTATCCCAGTCAACATAGTCAAAATCTTCCTCCAAAACTGCAAAATCTAAGAACGTAGCTTTGCCTTTCCTTCTAAGGTATGTCGTAATGTATTACCTCGTCTGTTCCTACATTTCTACTAAATCCAAACTGATTTTCCCGAAGGTAGGATTCCATGAGTTTTTCCATTCTTCTGTAAATAATCCGTATTAGTATTTTGTAACCATGACTTATTAAACTGCTGGTTCTGTAATTTACGCACCTGTCTGCATAACTACAAAGTCGATTTTCTCAAGAATTTTTGGGGGTTGCATTGTATGGCTTTGGCTGATTACGTAACTTCACGTACCATAAATATAGAAAATTATAAAAATCAGATAACCAGACGTCTCGTTGGGTGAGCGTGACTCTTGCCTGTTCAGCAGACTCCGTCACGAGAGGCTTCCAGAGTGGAATCGCAGCTTAGCCGCCCACGCTCGCCTTGCAGCCACGCAACCGGGCAGCTTGCTGTAGTGCCGAGCTGAACGCAACACGAGCAGGTGCACGGAACTTTGTTAGCTTTCCGTCGTACCACTGCACTGCGCTTTCAATGTTGTGTAATAAGTAGCACTCGTAATTTGATGAAAATTTCTGCCAAAAACGGTGGATTTTACTTCCAGCTATTTTTGGCTTTTGTTTATTAAAACAAAAACAAAATGTTTGTAGAGTCTATGGGACTTAACTAAGGGGTCATCAGTCCCTAAACTTACAAACTACTTATGAACTACCTTATGCTAAAGACGGTACAAATATCCATGCCCGAAGGGGGATTCGAACCCCCGACCGTAGTGGCCGCGCAGACCGTGACTGGAGCGCCTCAGTCCCCTCGGCCACCGCGGCCGGCACTTTTGTTTATTAATTTGTTTCATATACGAAGCGTTTTCTCTATAACTTTACCTTCTTTCAAGCAATACTGGCTGTTTTCAGTTGGATCCATCACGATACTTTATATAGATTTTGTTTAAAAAGTTTTACCGTCACTTAACATGGATATTCTTGGCACAAAAGGCAAAGCTTTCAGCAATCCGAAGGTTGATTTGAACACTACAGTGCTTCACAAGGCATGGTCCTGTTTGGAGGTGGTATGCCGTTGTCTTCCTCCGACCTTCGAACTGACTTACCCAGCCAGTTGTAGGGGGACCAACAGTTTAACGTGGTTTCCGAACCACGGTGCTACCCGATATTTTCCACATTAGCAAGGGCACAATGATCAGATCCGCAAAAATCGTTACGTGCTCTCTAACATTGTGGATTACATTAAATTTTGAGCTCGCACACTTCGTGGACATGACGAACGCAGCGATTCTTTAAATCGAGGAATTTTGCTGTTGCAATAATTTATGTCGACTAAGGAGGATCTAGAAGAAGATTTTCAATAAGTCCTGAGGTTTGTAGTGTTGCTTTCGTAACTTTAGGTTTGGTGTTTTAAAGATTTGGATTAAATTCCACTTATGGAATTGAATGAACATCGGAATATCTGCAGGAATTGAATTTTTTAAAGAGGATCTCGGACTAGAGCGTTAAAAAATAGCGGTAGTCATTGTTGAAGTTAGACAACACCTGAAAGCACCGCTAGAAAAGAAAGTCGGCGAATAGTTACCTTTACCTGCAGGATGAGGCGTGGATCAGCTGTAGACATAGTTTTGTGCTGTAATGGGGAATAAAATTAAAGTATCCGCTGTAAATCGATGTTCGATTATCTTATGCTTCGCGCAACAGTCTCACGATAGCGTTAAGTTACTGACACAATAGGGAAATGAAATCATAAAATATCGGACTTCGCTGAATAAAACTATTAACTGCAGGTTCCGAAATATCAAATCAATATAAATTTAATGTAGGAAAGAGTTGAGTTTGAACCAAACTTATGGAATCGCGAAGCGAGGCATAATAATGACCAAGCATTTCTTTACGATTGACCGTAGCTTTCTGAAAAAAAAAATGAACAAAAAAATTGGGAATAGGTCATCTTGAATTAAAAACATGTTTGAAATTAAACTGGGGGGGGGGGGGGGTATTACAATATGAATAAATAAATGTTTGTAAATCTATCGGACCAAACTGCGTGGTCATCAGTCCGTAGCTTACAAACTACTTAAACCTATGTAAACTAACCTAAGGACAACACACACACCCACACCCACACCCATGCCCCAGGGAGGACTCGAGCCTCCACGGCGAGCAACAACGCGCTCCGCAGCGAGACGCTTTAGACCGCTCGGCTACTCCACCGCGGCGCTTACATTTTCATAGCAGAAAGTATGAAGAGGCGTCCGATCAGTACAAGAATGCAGAACAGAAAGACGAAGAGCGCTTCAGTTCTCCCTCCAGGCAGGTTGAAAAAATAGATAATAGCAAAACAAAAGTCAGAGGAATATCTTGAAATGAGAACGAATACGCAAGCGACAAGCGTTGTAGATATAATTTTAGTAAAAATATTTTATTTAATGCTAAAAATGTTTCAAATGTTTGTTAAGATTATGGGACTTAACTACGGGGTCATCAGTCCCTAAACTTTCAAACTACGTATGAACTACTTACGAACTAGGACGGCACAAATATCCATGCCCGAAGGGGGATTCGAACCCCCGACCGTAGTGGCCGCGCAGACCGTGACTGGAGCGCCTCAGTGTCCTCGGCCACCGCGGCCAGCTATTTAATGCTACAGGTTCCTTTAAACCAGTAGGACGTGGAGTAAGACTACCGGCGAAGCCACGTTAAAAAAAAAAAAAAAAAAAAAAAAAAAAAAAATAGCGCCAAGTACAGTACCTCAGGGATGGCGTGGAAAAGTGTGCACATAACTGAGAATACAACATTAAAATGGCTCTTTATCAGAAATGGTAAATAATAGTAGAAAAAAGTATCAAAACAGTTTCTCTAGATAGTTACACAATCTACAATTTTTGTCTATTTTGATCATTAAACTAACCGCTTTTTCAAAAAATAAAACATCTTTGCGAACCTTGACCTTGTGTTAAATTTTTTGCACATATGGGATTGACGGGGACTTTTCACAATTTCATTATAGTGGTATCCGAAAAGTTTATCTAGCTTGCTGGGTATTAACGCAAGGGTGAATGTTTATTTTGACCAGAATATTACTTCCGTATATATACGTGGAGCCACGGCGGGTGCTTGATTTGACGATGACGTCACGGTAGGTCGCATCTGTGGCAGCGTGAGCGGCGTGGCGCGGTCGCCAGTGGCCTGTTGCTGTGTTGCTGCCCGCGGGGCCGCCCCCCTGCATGCTTACGGCACTCGCGTGTCCGACACTGGAGGAATGCAGCTATTTATAGCCGCAACCGACAAGCTCGGCTTCCTGGCACGATCACACTCACTGATTCAATAAATCCACTTTAAAGGAAATACAGCAAGGGACTGATGACCAGTGTAGTTTAGTCCTTGACCCCAAACCAATCAATCAAATACAGCAACTAGTCGCCTTTTTTACGTATTTATTCACCATGACCGGTTTCTAACTGCCTGGCAGTTCATCATCAGGTGGTATGCATTTTTATTGGTTCATAACATTGTGGAACTCGTTTCTCTGTCGTGAAATAGAAAGTGATGTGTGAGCTATGTATTTGGCGCTAAATTACAGTATTTAATTTGGCACTAAATTACTATATTTACATGTTAAAATCGTATTCAGAAACGCTACTTATAGCTGGTTCAAATTCAAATGTTTGTTAAGCTTATGGGACTTAACTGCGGCGTCATCAGTCCGTAAACTTAAAAACTACTTATGAACTACCTTATCCTAAAGACAGCACAAACATCCATGCCTCAATGCGCTCGGCCGCTCCGCCGAGTTGGTTAACTCTGATCTTATTACTGTAATGAATAAGGAATAAAGAAAACCACCACTGTAAGAGAAAAATGTACACAGAAATGTATGAACACCTTAAATATCGAAATTGTATCTCGTAAATAAGTTTAAAATTATATTTGTGCATCAACTGTGACTTTTCACAAATAGCTGTATATATAGTTTTGTGTCTCGTTGCCGCCGGTTGTCCTTGGTGTCGGTGGCTGAGTGGAGAGAGACCGACACAGGGAAGTAGGATGCATGCGTGTGCGGGTACGGAGTCTGAGGTGACCAGCCAGAGGGACAGCAGTAACTAGAAACACTGAGCTAGAACAAGAGATATATTCGAAGAAACATTATAATACTTAACTTTGTTAACTGAATATTAGTGGAATGATGATAGACTGTTCTAGTGCCTGTCCTATTCCCAAGTGACCGATCCAGTGCAGTGGTGGCCACGAGCGGAGTTGCAGCAGAGGGCGCTCGTGGCTGACGTCTTAAGCCCTTTTTAAACGATGAACGAAAGTGAACAAGATAGATAATAATCTACTGAAGCGCTCCTAGTGTACTAGCCCTGAACTACAAACTCAAGCAAGATCTTGTGGCAGCGTGTTTAGACGATAAACGTAATCGAACAGTAATACCCGATGTTGAAAGTGATGTTATAACAGGCGATTTGTTATGTAGGAAGTATAGTCTAATACTGGAATTGAGGAAACAACGCTAAATGTTATTGGCGACCAAAGAAAACCTTGCAGTGTATGTTATTGGTCAACTTAGTGTGGTAAAGTTCTGGGAAGTGAAACAACGTTTCAAAACATTCACAACTATTTTCAAGCGAAAAAAATAAACTTATGAACACATCAAGCCATATTTATAAGAGCGTAAATAGACCTTCTTTACTTTATCTACTACGATTTGCCCACTGACATTGTTAATAACGTCATGCACAACTAAATTTTTGTCTTTCATTTGGACTGACTTTTTCATTTAAAATGCTATTTAATGAAAATTGCATCATCAAAGTACAATCTTATTCAAATAAAAAATTGGCTTCAGTCTTTTCTGTTACGATATTGCAAAACATAAACAATTTTTCGGTTTCAGATGTAGGCCTACGATCTCGCTTTTCGGTGGACAATAATTGACATAAATATTTAAGTCTTCATGAAACATTTGCAATTTACCACTAAACCAAAGAATAATAATAAACTAAAGATTAATAAGACAAATTTGCGTGCAAACCGTGTAACTGTCGACTACAATATGAAAATCGCCTAACGAAAATAGGTTAACTTCCGATGTCAGCAGACGACCGTTCAATCAAAACAATCTTCTCGAGAATGCTTAAAATGACGTTGACGTTAGGTGACGGTCCGATGACGGACAGTGTCAATGCTGTCATTAGAAATACATTGTGGAACACATTCTGTTCATAAACTTCGACAAAACGCAAAATATGCGTAAATACGAAGGAAAATGGCGGACTAACTGGAGCGGTGACTGCAGCAGACAGCTGCTAGCTCGCGCATGCGCAGTGAAGCCACTAGTACCGAATTTAGAACGGGCCCTATTTCTTTATCGCTATAATTATCGCGCTTCGATACTAGCGCGATCATACTACTGCAGCCGTTCAAACGACTGTCGGCCGCCATTAACGCAACTTGTTATCAATCTATTACAAGTTCGTTGATCGTTTAAAACGGGCTTTAAGAACGCCGCGCCGTGCTTGCATGGCGGCGCGCGGCGAAAGTACGTGGCGCGCACTTCAGACTTGTGCGACACCACATATATCTGTATTGCTTACGTTTGTAAAACATGTGAAAGGCGAGTGCTGTGGTAAAGTGTGTGTTGTGGCCAGATTTCGAGCACTTTGAAACACATGAAATGCCTGAGAAAGGAACACACCCCTCTGATCATCAAAGAGCAGAGTGAACTAACTGTAAGTAGCGTTTCTGAATACGATTTAAACATGTAAATATAGTAATTTACTGCCAAATTAAATATATTAATTTAGTGCCAAATACAAAGCTCACACATTTTCTATCTCACGACAGCCAAACGAGTTCCACAATGTTATGAATAACCAATAAAAATGCATACCACCTGATGAACTGCCGGGCAGTTAGAAACCGGTCGTGGTGAATAACAACGTAAAAAACGCCACTGGTTGCTGTATTTCCTGATTCCTTTAACCATCACTGTAGCAGGTTCCACACTTCCAGAATGGATACAAGTCTGAAGAGCACTTTATCCGACGAGACCGACATTTGCTACAGCGAACTGACGAATTTCTCGGAAAACAGACACTAGGGTGACAAAAGTCATGCGACAGCGATGAGCACACGTGCAGCTGGTGGTTCTGTTGCATACACTATGTATAAAAGTTCTCCGTCATTTGTTCTACGGTGAATCATGTGAAAACGTTTCCGACGTTATTATAGCCACACGCCAGAAATTAGCGAACTCTAAACGCCGAATAGTCTTTGGAGCTAGATGCATAGGAGGTACCAATTCAGAAACAGTGTCCAAAGAGCCGTGGTGTCAAGAGTGTACTGAGAATACCAAATTTCGGGCATTACCTCTCAGCACGGACAACGCAGTAACCGCCGGCCCGTACCCCAGATAGCGCTGACGTCCTTCCAGAAGGACGAGAATGGCGGCTACCTTTTTTATCTTGTCGTTACCAAACAGCACACAGTGTCGTATTTCCATTTATTTGAATCGCCTGATTCCATTGCAGATAATTTTTAACTTGTATTGCTAATTGCAAAGTGGTTGGATAAGGCTCTGCAGTTGATGACGATACAGAATATATTGAATACATCCTCATATATCCACGACATTCTTTAATTTCTGTGACATATATTTCATCTTGAATGTTGTTTTGTTAATAATCATTCATCAAATTAAAATTCTTAAACATTCATTTAGACGTTCTTCTAAAAACATGGGTAATACTGTAGAACAAGTGGCGTGCTTGTGAAAAAAAATCACTTGCAATGTTTTTGTGCACTCATACGAAGGTAATTTATACATTTTGAAAAAAAAATTAAAAAAATATTCCGCGGTATCTGGGTTCTTAGAGAGGCACTTGCATAGGTTACACGGTGCTAACAGACAAGCAACAATGCGTGGAATAATTACAGAAATCAATGTGCGACACACAACGGACGCATCACTTAGCACAGTCTACATCTACATAATACTCTGCAAATCACATCTAAGTTCATGGAAGCGGGTTCGTCGAACCGCTTCTATGATATTTCTGTACCGTTCCATTCATTAATACCGCACGGGGAGAAAGGAATACCCAAATCTTTCCGTTTACGATCTATTAATTATGATGATCACGTTGCCCTACGTACATGTGTGTTACCAATATGTTCGCATTACGAAAAGAAAGTAGTGAAAGAATAGCGTCTTTGTTTCAATGGGAATCCCACAATGTGCAGTAATACTCCAAAATAGGTTGCGCAAGTGTAGTGTAGGCAGTTTCTTTAGTAGAACTGTTACAACTTCGAAGTGATCTGCCAATGAATCGTAGCATTTGGTTCGCCTTCCGTACAGTATTTTCCATTTCAGTTGTTCGTAATTATTTTACTACGTATTTAGTTGAATTTACAGCCTGTAGATTTGACTCATTTATCGTACATATATATGACTTCAAACATATAATTATTTATGTCTATTACCCATTTTTGCGCCATCTTCTCATAACTTTACTAACCGATAAATTACAGCATAATCCGCGAACAGTCTAGGGGAACTTCTCATATTATGACCTAAATGGTTTATAAGGAACAGTACGGGTCCTATATCACTTCCCATGGAGAAGTTGTATTATCACTTCTATTTTACTCCGTGACTTTCCGTCAGTTACTGTGTACTGTGTCCTTTCTGCCAGGAAATTACGAATCCAATCGCATAATTGTGGCGACATTCCATAAGCACGCCATTTGATTGGAAACGTACAGTGTCTAAACCTTCTACAAGTCCACAATATGGAATCGATTTGAGATCTCTTGTCGGTAGCACTCATTACTTAATGACTTTCTGAAACCGTGCTGAACTCGAAGCAACTATAACATCCGCAGTGTGTTTCGGCGGAAACCAACAATACGCGCCGAATTATGCTAATTATATTTATATGGACTTAGATTTTGATAATAGTACTACGTTAATGTTGGCTTACATCAAGAAGTTTATTTTGTTCCAGAGCTGATTTTTTGACTTAATGAAATAGGTTTTGTTGATCGACCTGGGCTATACAGGATGGACAGTAAAACTCAAACGAGACAGGATAAAAATTTTATAAACTATTCATTATTTCGAAATTAATAGCTTCAAATGTTAGGATTTATCCCACTGTGAGGCTAAACGGTCAGCGCCTTCATTGAAGTTTTCGATTGTTTAAAGAATCATAAATGAGCCAGAAGTCCTCTTCCACAGACTTGCGTATCTGTTTTATGTTCTGTTAATGACAAACATCACTTCAGTTTTTTACGATGTGCATATGTTGAAAACCCCTCCAGAAATCAAATCCTTGCTGTGCCTGTGGGTGATTCCATAATGGTGTGCACTGTTTTGATGTGGAATGGGCTGGTTCGTCCCGTACAACTGAACCGATCATTGACTGGATATAGTTATGTTCGGCTACTTGGAGACAATTTTCAGGTGAAATTTTTATGGACGACACTGGCCATGTAACCATGCCATAATTGTTCGCTATAGCTTAAAAAAAATGTGGACTATTCCAGTGAACTGGCTACCAAGATCGCTTCACATGAATCCCATCAGATAAACCGAATATGAAATTCACTCC
Source organism: Locusta migratoria (assembly GCA_026315105.1). Taxonomy (NCBI): domain Eukaryota; kingdom Metazoa; phylum Arthropoda; class Insecta; order Orthoptera; family Acrididae; genus Locusta; species Locusta migratoria. The sequence continues at coordinate 207,719,621 of CM048748.1, forward strand.
AGATATCAGTTCGTGCAATTATGGACGGCATTAGTGTCAGTAACGTGACTTGTCGCGTCCATTCAAAAAATATTACGCGGAATCCTTTGACTTTTGTTACCTTAAGTCCATCTATCTGTGGAGAAACGTTATCGACTCGTTGTAAATTCTTTTTTATTCCTTTTAAAATCAATCACAAATAAAGATATTCAGAATAGGATTCAGTCAGTATTGGCTGCCTTCATTGTTCACGTAGATGGAAGCTTATTTATCAATTTATTAGGGTTATTGTACATAATGATGGTGCCTAACTCGAAGATACCGAGTTACCTCATAAACAGTCGACAATGATGAACGAATTCAGTTTATTTACGTTGGACTGTGTGTCTGTTTCGAATTAGTGCCGTTTGGGGGTCATTTATGCAACAATTATGGCAGCTGTAATAAGGCAATTACCGTTGTTAAAGCGGCACTTTATAATACATTAATTGCAAGGCTACATCCGAAGTTAATGTACACGTCATTAGCAAGGGAGGTAGCGCAAGTCGCTCTTGCAATTGCAGTTGTGTTGCTGTTCGTATAAGTACGTTTGAAGTGCTGATTGCAGAAATGTATCAATTAAGTGTCATCGACAGTTACACTAAGCAACGAAGATTCGATTTTCAGCTCACAGTAGATCATAGCTAACATCATATAGTGAAATTAGAATCATTAGTCACCGTAAACAGGTTTTGTGTATTGAATGTAGTTATTTGCAGTGTAAGCTATGTTCGAGAAACGCCAGGCCGTACAGGTCACCTGACGAAGTATCCGATGTGACATGCAGGGGAATCACACAGATATTAAAACAGCAAGTATACCAGAATAATTGTTCGTATTGCATCAAGCTCAACAACCTTTTCTTTAATCAGGTACCGTTTTTCAGGTTCGCACATAAGCTGATTGGTGATAAATACAGCCAACCGCTTTGCGTAGTTTTTATTGCACGTACCTAGTTTCGATACTAACTAACGTATCTTCATCCATGCATTCAAAATGCATGGAGTAATAATATAAAACATATGACCAAATGTAAATATACGAAACTATAACTTAATTTGATGAAGATACACTCAGTTGGTCACGTCAATGTAATAAAATTTCTCTAACTATTTGGATGCTTTTATGCAACATTAAGATTTAAATAAGGTTGCTGAACGTCAGGTGATGTTCGACATTAGAAAAATTACAAAAACCGAACGTAGTAATCATAGGCATATAGTTCTATCCCAGAATAATTTAAACCGACAAATAAATCCTAGCGTCTAACCAGAGTGGTAAAGACACTATGGGAATTGCATTTTTCTTTAATTTGTAAAGGTAGGTAAAGAGGGATTGATGAGACTCTGGGGATAGGGGTAGACAAGCGAGGGGGGGGGGAGAGGATGAGAGAAGGGAGGGTCACTGATGCTACGGGGAAGGGAACAGGGTTGGTAGGAGGGGTAAATGTCGGGACGAAGATCGTTATCGAGTAAAGGAAGGGTGTGGATGTTGCCCTGGGAAAGGATATGAAACGTATGTAGGTGAAGGCCGGGTGGGATATTGTGGTGAAGGCGTGGCAGAGGCCCGGAATTGGTGAGGATAGGGTATACCAAGGGGTTGTGCGATTATATTTTGCGGGTAGTGTAGAGGATTCGAAGATGTTCGAGGTGTTGTAGAAGGGGAGGAAGGGGGGTGAGGGATGAGGTCATAGAGGATCCGCTCAGTCTACCTACTGCCTTTGTCTTTTCTTAACCGCGTTTTGTGAAGTCCATGCGAGTGTAAGTACAGAATTTCCTTCGTTAGCTATTTTCTTACATTTATTTTGTGTTGCTGTATTCCATCATTTGTATTGTAAGGTAACAATAGAAAGTATTTCAAAACTGTTACCTATACATTTTTAACACCATTCCCGATAACCCGGCATTTTCACAAACTCGGCCGACCTTCGGTCCACATTAGACCGAGTTTTCGGGACTCTACTGTATACTGAAGAATGGAAACTTGAGATTAGTTTGGATTTAGGAAAAAAGAAATCAGAGAGACAGTCCTGACAATGCGCCAGATAATGAAGCAAGAGTGCAGAAAAAATCGTGACGCTTCATGGGACTTGGAGAAAGCGTCCGACAGTGTAACATGGTGCAAGAAAAACTGGACGAAGTTGTAGGAAAAAGAAAAACCAGTAATATACAATGTGTACAAGACTCGAAAGGAAATAAAAAGACCGCGGTGGAGCGGCCGAACGCATTGAGGTGCTATGTCCGACGCGCCAGGCCGTTCCCCATCGGGGCTTCGAATCCCCCCACCCTCGGACATGGATGTTTGTGCTGTCTTTTAAATAAGGCAGTTCATAAGTAGTTCGTAAGTTTAGGGAATGATGACACCACAGTCAAGTCCCATAAGCTTTACAAACATTTGAACATTTTGAAATAATAAGTCTGCGAGATCACAAACGTAGGTCCTGAATTGCAAAGTGTGTGAGAAATGGATGCAATCATTTGGCAATACATTGAACAAGTAATGACGGATATAAAGTAAGGTCCGAGAGTTAAACAAAAATTCAGGGTATAAGGATATTAGTGAGAAGATTCGGTGATGGCAGATTCTGTTATTGGAATGAAGGAATAAGTGTGGTTTGAGAACAACTACAAAAAGTCAAGAGAAGTAGCTACTTTGAGAACGAAGTAACTGACCATGGACTAAGCAAGAAGGATAAGAAGATGACAAGCTCAGGCAAAGAGGGAATTCAGTGCCTAGAGGAGTCTCCTGGAATCAATATTCGGCCTTAACGCGAGGGAGGACTTTCTGAGAACGTAATTTCGGGGCACAGCTTTTTATGGAAGTGAAACAAACGATAGGAAAATCACAACAGAAAATATTCGAAACATTTGACATGTGTTGCTCCAGAAGAATGTTGAAAATTTGGTGGACTGATTAGCTGACAAATGAGGTTCTCTAGACTCTGCGAAGAAAGAAGCCTATTGGAGGAGAAAGGGTGACAGGAAGTACCCTCCATGACACCAGTGGGAGCCAAGAAGGATAAAAATTGCAAGGCGATGGGAAGACGACCAGCAAATAATTCAAATGTTTGTAAACATAAGGGACCAAGCTGCTGAGGTCACCGCTCCCTGGACTTGCACCGCGGTGGAATGGCTTAGCGTTCTATGGCTCCTCCCTCGAGCATGGGTGTATTTGTAGTTTAAGCAATTCGTAACTCTAGGGACTGATGACCAGAGTAGTTAAGTCCCATATGTTTACAAACATTTGTCTTGGTAAGGTGAGTGCTAACAGCCGTTATGTGATTAATAAAAATGTTCAAATGTTTGTATAGCTTATGGGACTTAACTACGGGGTCATCAGTTCCTAAACTCACAAACTACTTATGAACTAGCTAATCCTAAAGACGGCACAAATATCCATGACCGAGGGGGGATTCGAGCCCCCCACCGTAGTGGCCGTGCAGACCGTGACTGGAGCGCTTCAGTCCCGTCGGCCACCGCGGCCGGCTGCGATTAATAAAATACATCTTTAACCAACAGCTGTTTATTAAATCCTTAAAAATCGACTATTTTCATTCCAGGACCATCATCATAAATAAACTACATAAAAATACAACATGAAATAATTAAGTAAGAAACAAAATAGCACACATAGTATGGAAAAGTGGAACTATTTTGTATTATAAATACTTACAAGGTATTAAAACAGGTTAGTCAACAGCATTAAATAAAAATTCAGCCAGATTTATTTTATTTAATGCTGTTGAATAACCTGTTTTAATACCTTGTAGCCGCCCGGGAGTAGCCGAGCGGTCTGGAGCGCTACGTTGCAGATCTCGCGGTCTCCCGCGTCGGAGGTTCGAATCCTCCCTTGGACATGGATGTTTGTCTTTAGTATACCTTAGCTTATAAGTAGTTTGTACGTTCAGGGAATGATGACCCCGCAGTTAAGTGCCGTAAGCTTAACAAACATTTGAACATTTTTGAATACCTTGTAAGTATTTATAATACAAAGTAGTCTGATACTTCCACTTCTCCATCCTATATGTGCTATTTTGTGTCTTACTTTCTTTTATTGTGAACATTAGTTATTTTATTTTGTATTTTTGTGTAGTTTATCCATGATGATGGTCCTGGATCGAAACTAGTCGATTTTAGGATTTAATAAACCAGCTGATGGTTAAAGATGCATTTTACCAACTTTGCACATTTTCCTAGACTTAGAAACTACTTAAGGCTACGGTGCGCACGTTGCGGCGTACAGTACCGCCAATTTTGTTTTCTTTGAACAATTAAGACAGTGTGCCAAGCACACAACAGTTATGCTAGATATGCTTCGCTTGCTTAGACGTGCGCCACTCGCGTTATTGCCCCGTCATTACACGCATCGGAACAGCTGTTATTCACCTGTGGGCGACTGCACCGAGACGGCACTGTGTCCCGCACGCGCCCCTAGTGTGAGTACACGTAGCCGTACCACTGACGAATGTCAAGAAGATTAGAACTATGTTTTGCAACTGCGTGGGTGACCGATGATTTAGTTATTGACATCATTTGGTATTATAATTATTTTATTGTCTCGCAGGTCTGGAAAAAGAAAGGGACTGACACCAGAAGAAATTGAGCTCCATCTGGAATCATCTGGCGAAGAAGATAATGCTGATTTCTTTGACAGCGATGAAGAAGCAGGTAATTCCATCGAATCTGAGCAGTTACGCCATGACGAGAATGAAGTGAAAGGAATACTGCACGGTTTGACATTTTTATATTTTTAACAACCAAGAAACTTTGTAGATAAGTAATCAGCAGTGCCAGGGAAAACAAAACGAGGAATATAATCAAATGTCCAAACGTTTGTTGAGCTTATGGGACTTAACTGCGGGGTCATCAGTCCCTAAACTTACAAACTACTTAAAAACAAACGTACACTAAAGACAACACAAAGATCCATGCCGGAGGAAGGATAGGAACCCCCCACGGGGAACGGCCTCGCACATCGGAGCATAGCGCCTCAATATGCTCGGCCTCTCCGCCGCGGCAGAATAAAATGAAAGCCGGCCGCGGTGGCCGCGGGGACTGAGGCGCTTCAGTCACGGTCTGCACGGCCACTACGGTGGGGGGTTCGAATCCCCCTCGGGCATGGATATTTGTGCCGTCCTAGTTCGTAAGTAGTTCATAAGTAGTTTGTAAGTTTAGGGACTGATGACCCCGTAGTTAAGTCCCATAGGCTATACAAACATTTGAACATTTGAATAAAATGAAAGACCTCCCTGGTTTCAAACGCGGCGGTACTGAAGCTAAAACTGATATTAAAAGATTTCTCAAATTTTTGGTCCTGAGATAATTGATTGTGTAGTTGCAAACACAAGTACATAAAAAACAAGAGGTCATCTGTGAATTACTCAAGGGACAGAGATTGCAAAATTACGTCTGCTTCTGAAAATATTGCGCTTTTAGGGGCACTGTTTCTCACTGCTGTACAAAAAGGAGGACGCACAAATGTAGTAGAACTATGGGCGTCAAATGGAACATGAATGGCCGGCCGCGGTGGCCGAGGAGACTAAGGCGCTCCAGTCACGGTCTGCACGGCCACTACGGTTGGGGGTTCGAATCCCCCCTCGGGCATGGATATTTGTGCCGTCCTAGTTTGTAAGTAGTTCATAAGCAGTTTGTAAGCTTAGGGACTGATGACCCCGTAGTTAAGTCCCATAGACTTTACAAACATTTGAACATTTTATTTTTGGAACATGAATGATTATTTCAAGGGCAGCATTCAGCTACAAGCGCTTTCTGTACTTGCTCCGGTCACTCAGGCTTGACGATATTTCTACGAGAAAGGAACGACTAACAACTGATAAACTTGCTGCCATACGCGATCTCCACTCAGCATTTTTTAACAACAGCAGAAGTAACTACAGTCCAGGGAAGTTCACAAACATAGACGAAATGCTTGGCACATTTCGCAGAAGTTGTGGTTTAGTACAATACACACCTAATAAGCCCCTAAGTACGGATTGATTTGTATGAATTGCGCCTTAGGAAGACATTTTATACTTGTAATTGTGAAGTATTTTGCGGCAGACAGAATCCTGGACAATATCTTGCAACTATCGTCCTATTCAGCAAGTGAAGCAGGAAAAAGGGAGTAAAACGTCTGAAAAATGAGATTGACAGGAAGTGCAGAGTGGCTAAGCAGGAGTGGCTAGAGGACAAATGCAGAACCGTAGAAGAATGCATAACTAGGGGAAAGATACATACTGACTACTGGAAAATAAAAGAGATATTTGGAGACAAGAAAAGCAGCTGTATGAATATCAAGAACTCAGACGGAAAACCAGTACTAAACAAAGAGGGGAAAGACTGAACTGTGCCTCTACAAAGGAAGGCAGTATTCTAGAAATGGAAGACGAAGTGAAGATAGGTGATTTGATATTGCGAGAAGAATTTGACAGAGTGCTGAAGGATTTGAATAGAAACAAGGCCCCTGGAGCAGATGATATTCCGTCTGAACGGCTGATGTCGTTAGGAGAGCCAGTCATGAAACAATACCCTCCGACTTCAAGAAGAATTTCGTAATTCCAATTCCAAAGGAAGCAAGTGCAGTCAAGTGTAAAAATTACATAACTATCAGTTTAATAAGTCATGGTTTCAAATACTAACACAAATTATTTACAGACGAATGAAAAAGCTTGTGGAATCCAACCCCGAGGAGGATCAGTTCGGATTTAGGAGAAATATAGGAACACGGGAGGCAATACTCACATTACGACATCTTAGAAGATAGACTAAGGAAGGTCAAACCTACATTTTTGGCGTTTCTAGATTTGGAGAAAGCTTTTGACAATGTCGACTGGAATACACTCTTTCAAATTCTGAAGGTAGCAGGGATAAAATATAGGGAGCGAAGAGTTATATCAACCTATACAAAAACCAGACAACGGTTATTAGAGTCGAAGGGCAAGAAAGGGACGCAGAGGTTGGGAAGGGAATAAGACAGGGTTGTAGCCTTTCCCCTATGTTGTTCAATCTGTACATTGAGCAAGCAGTGAAGGAATGGAAGGAGATATATGGAGAGGGAAGAAGAAATAAAAAGTTTGTGATTTGCCGATGACATTGTAATTTTGTCAGAGACTGCAAAGGATCTGGAAGAGCTATTGAATGGAATGGACAGTGTCTTGAAAGGAAGATATAAGATTAACACTAACAAGAGTAAAACGAGGGTAATAGAATGGAATGTCAGAAAATCAGGCGATGCTGAAAGAATTAGATTAGGTAATGAGACAATAAAAGTGGTAGTTGAGTTTTGTTATTTGGGTAGCAAAATAACATCTGATGACCGAAGTAAAGAAGATATAAAATGCAGAATGGCTATGGGAAGAAAAGCGTATCTGTAGAAGCGAAATTTGCTGACATCCAATATTAATTTAAATGTTAGGAAGTCCTTTCTGAAAGTATTTGTCTGGAGTGTAGCATTGTATGGGAGTGAAACGTGGACGATAAGGAGTTCAGACAAAAAGATGATAGAAGCTTTGAAATGTGGTGCTATAGACGAATGATGAAAATTATATGGGTAGATCACGTAACTAATGCGGAGGGGCTTAACCGAATTGGGGAGAAAAGAAGGGATAGAGTGGTGGGACACATTCTGAGACATCACGAAATCGTCAACTTAGTATGACCCCCATGAACCACAGACATTGCCGAGGTGGGGTGGCTTGCGTGCCTCAACAATGCAGATAGCCGTACCGTAGGTGCAACCACAGCGGAGGGGTATCTGTGGAGAGGCCAGACAAACGTGTGGTTCCTGAAGAGGGGCAGCAGCCTTTTCAGTAGTTACAGGGGCAACAGTCTGGATGATTGACTGAGCTGGCCTTGTAACATCAGCTAATGTGGCTTTGCCACACAGCTACTGCGAACGGCTGAAAGCAAGGGGAAACTACAGCCGTCATTTTTCCCGAGGACATGCAGCTCTACTGTATGGAAATATGATGATGGCATCCTCTCGGGTAAAATATTCCGGAGGTAAAATAGTCCCCCATTCGGATCTCCGGGCGGGGACTACTCAGGAGGATGTTGTCATCAGGAAGGACAATATTGGCATTCTACGGATCGGAGCGTGGAATGTTAGATCCCTTAATCGGGTAGGAAAATTAGAAAATTTAAAAAGGGAAATGGATCGGTTGAAGTTAGATATAGTGGGGATTAGTGAAGTTCGGTGGCAGGATGAACAGGATTTCTGGTCAGGTGAGTACAGGATTATAAATACAAAATCAGTTGGGGGTATCACAGGAGTAGGACTGATAATGAATAAGAAAATAGGAATGCGGGTAAACTACTATGAGCAGCACAGTGATCGCATTATCATTGGCAAGATAGATACGAATCCAACACCGACAACAGTAGTACAGGTTTATATGCCAACTAGCTCTGCCGATGATGAGGAGATCGAAGAAATATATGAGGAGCTAAAGGAAATTATTCAGACAATTAAGGGAGAGGAAAACTTAATTGTTATGGGGGACTGGAATTCGGTAGTAGGAAAAGGAAGAGAAGGAAAAATAGTAGGTGAATATGGACTGGGCAGGAGGAATGAAAGAGGAAGTCGCCTGGTAGAATTTTGCACGGAACATGATTTAATCGTAACAAACACGTGGTTTAAGAATCACAAAGAAGGTTGTATACATGGAAGAGACCAGGAGACACCGGAAGGTATCAGATAGATTTTATAATGGTAAGACATAGGTACCGGAACCAGGTTATAAACTGCAGGACATACCCAGGGGCAGATATAGACTCTGACCATAACTTGTTAGTCATGAACTGTAGGGTGAAGCTGAAAAAACTGCAGAAAGGTAGGAAAATAAGAAGATGGGACTTAGATAAATTGAAGGAAAGTGAAGTTCTGGAGAATTTCAGAGGGATATTTAGGCAACAATTGACAGAAACAGGGGGAAATAAAACTGTAGAAGAGGAATGGGTAGCATTGAGAGATGAAATAGTGAAGGCAGCGGAGGACAAAATAGGTAGAAAGGCAAGACCTACAAAAAATCCATGGATATCACAGGAAATACTACAGTTAATTGATGAAAGGAGAAAATATAAAAATGCAGTAAATGAAACAGGCAAAATGGAGTACAGACGACTAAAAAATGAGATTGACAGGAAGTGCAAAATGGCTAAGCAGGAGTGGCTAGAAGCCAAATGCGAATCTGTAGAAGAATGTATAGCAAGGGGAAAAGTAGATACCGCCTACAGGAAAATAAAAGAGACATTTGGGGACAAGAAAAGCAACTCTACGAATATCAAGAACTCAGATGGGAAACCAGTTCTCAGCAAAGAAGGGAAAGCTGAAAGGTGGAAAGAGTACATAGAGCAGCTCTACAAAGGAAATGAACTTAGAAACGATGTTGTAGGAAGGGAAGAGGAAGTAGATCAAGATGAAATAGGAGATAGTATACTGAGAGATGAATTTGACAGAGCCCTGAAAGACCTAGGTAGGAACAAGGCCCCAGGAATAGATGACATACCCTCAGAGCTACTAAAGTCTCTGGGAGAGCCAGCCATGACAAGATTATTTGAACTGGTGTGTAGGATGTATGAGACAGGCGAAATGCCCTCAGACTTTAAGAAAAATGTAATAATCCCCATTCCAAAGAAATCAGGCGCAGACAGGTGTGAAAATTACAGAACCATCAGTTTGATAAGTCATGGTTGCAAAATTTTAACACGAATTATCTACAGGAGAATGGAAAAGCTGGTAGAAGCTGACCTCGGGGAAGATCAGTTTGGATTCAGGAGGAAAGTAGGAACCCGGGAGGCAATACTCACTTTACGTCTTATCTTAGAAGATAGATTAAGGAAAGGCAAACCTACATTTTTAGCTTTTGTAGATTTGGAGAAAGCGTTTGACAATGTTGACTGGAATACACTCTTTCAAATTCTGAAGTCAGCAGGGGTAAAATACAGGGAAAGGAGAGTTATTTACAACTTGTACAAAAGCCAGACCGCAGTTATTAGACTCGAAGGGCATGAAAGGGAAGCATCAGTTGGGAAGGGAGTAAGACAGGGTTGTAGCCTTTCTCCGATGCTATTCAATTTGTACATCGAGCAGGCGGTGAAGGAAAGCAAGGAAAAATTTGGAATAGGGATTAAAGTTCAGGGGGAAGAAATAAAAACATTGCGTTTTGCCGATGATATTGTAATTCTGTCAGAGACAGCAAAGGACCTGGAAGAGCAGTTGAATGGAATGGACAGCGTGTTGAAGAGTGCATATAAAATGAACATTAACAAGAGCAAAACAAAAATAATGGAATGCGGTCTTAGAAAATCAGGCGATGCTGAATGAATTAGATTAGGTGACGAAACATTGAAGGTGGTAGATGAGTTTTGTTACTTGGGTAGCAAAATAACATGCGATGGTCGCAGTATAGAGGATATAAAATGCAGAATGGCAATGGGCAGAAAAGCGTTTTTGAAAAAGAGAAATTTGCTAACATCGAATATTAACTTAAGGGTAAGGAAGTCTTTTCTGAAGGCATTTGTGTGGAGTGTTGCCTTGTACGGGAGTGAAACATGGACGATAAGCAGTGCGGACAGGAAGAGAATAGAGGCTTTTGAAATGTGGTGTTACAGAAGAATGCTGAAGATTAGGTGGGTAGATCGCATAACTAATGAAGAGGTACTGAACAGAATTGGTGAGAAAAGGAATTTTTGGCATACCTTGACTAAAAGAAGGGATCGCTTGGTAGGACACATTCTTAGACATCGGGGAATCGTAAATTTAGCATTGGAGGGAAGTGTGTGGGGTAAAAATCGCAGAGGGAGACCAAGAGATGCGTATAGTAAGCAGATTCAAGTGGATGTGGGTTGCCGTTCTTATAAGGAGATGAAAAGGCTTGCTCAGGATAGAGTAGGGTGGAGAGCTGCATCAAACCAGTCTCCGGACTGAAGACCATTAACAAACAGTATTAGAAGTGTGTGGAGTAAAAATCGGAGACCGAAGGACGAATACAGTAAGTATATTCAAAAGGATGTAGGTTGCCGAACGTATTCTCAGATGAAGAGACTTGCCCAGGACAGGGCAGCGTGGAGAGCTGCATCAAACCAGTCTGCGGACTGAAGACCACAACTAGAACAACAACAACATATCCTGCCATTGGATATTGTGTAGTGATTGGTTGAGTCATTCAACGGAAATAAGGGGAATGTAACTACGGACAACTACAACAGTAGTTACCCTGTAGCTCATAATCGTTTAGAAAATGGGATAATGTCCATTGCAACACTGAAAAAAAAAAGAAGAAGGAAATTCTTCCGGAATTTTTGCCCAGCAGATCACAAGAAATTGCATTTCAAGATAACTTCTTTCTTGTTTTGTGCGAAACAAACGTTGTGCTTTTCCTATCTTCGGTGCATGAAACTGCTGAAAACCGATACAGGAAAGTCTGTTGTAAATTTGGACTGCAACGCAACAAAAGGTAAACTTCATACAGTGGATTATATGTGTACATCCTACTCTAAGCAAAGGACCACTAGAAGATGGTCCTTCCCTTGGTCTTGTTTTTTCGTTATCTGGATATTCCTTGGATAAATACTGTACCTAGGTCTTAATTTTTGCAAAGAACCCAGCGAAGAGACTCAGAAGACCTGGCCTAGCTCCGATTGAGAGCCATTTGAAAGAAAGGCTCAGGTCTCTATTCTACCAACAGATACCCATGGATTTCTGTCACGTAATCAATCAATTCCCGCCAATAACGATGAGATTGTAAGAAGGTGTGGGAGTTGCCATCTTTGTGGTGGTAAAAAAATAAGAAAACTACTACAACTCGCAATAGCTGCAAAAGATTCGTTTCCAAGCAACACTGCCACAACGTTATCACATGTAATGATTGCAAAGCTTCTCCAAAGGAAAAAAGTGCGTGATTCTTGATATATATTTGCGATTGCTTTTTAATTGACTGGCTTGTTCTTTATTATGGGAGCGTTTGAAAAGTGCGGGAAAAGTCCGAGAGATGGCACCACCGGCGCGTATCGCGGTCATGTTTACTTAGTAGCATCTTTGGAAAGAACACACACACCAAGTTTCAACCATATTGGTCTATTTCTTTGTGTTTGGCATTCGTGTGAATCAAAGGAAGTCGAGTGATTGTCAAAGAATGGACGAAAAAGAATTTCGTGTGGTGATGAAACATTACTTTATGAAAGGCAAAACGCCTCAGGAGACTAAAGAGAAGCTTGACAAACATTATGGTGACACTGCACCTACGATTAGAACTTTTACAAGTGGTTTCAAAATGTTCGGAGTGGCCATATGGGCACAAGTGACGCTGAACGTTCTGGACGCCCTGTGGAGGTTACGACTCCAGAAATCATTGATAAAATCCATGATATGGTGAAGGATGACAGTAGAGGTAAGGTGCGTGAGAATGCTCGTGTTGTGGACATTTCGAATGAACGGGTACGTAGTATTTTCCCTAAACATTTTGTCATGAGAAATCTAACCGCAAAATGGGTGCCGCGATTGCTCACGCTTGGCAAACAACGAAATCGTGTGACGTGTTTCAAGGAAGGTTCACAGCTGTTCAGGAATAATCCGCTGGACTTTAAGCGTCGTTTCGTCACTGTGGATGAAACATGGATATATTACTATACTCCTGAGACCAAAGAATAAAGAATTGCTTACCAAGGGAGAATCTGCACCAAAAAAGGTGAAGACCAGTCTTTCGGCCAGAAAGATTATGGCGACGGTCTTTCGGAATTCGCAAGGGATAATCCTCATCGACTATCTGGAACAGGGTAAAACAATTATATTATTCATCGTTATTGGACCGTTTTGAAAACCGAGCTGCAAGAAAAACGTCGGCGATTGGCCCACAAAAAAAAAAGTCCTTTTCAATCAGGACAATGCACCAGTACACGCCTCAGCAGTTGTGGTAGCAAAATTATTGGAAATAGGTTTCCAACTCGTTTCACATTTCCCCTATTCTCTAGACTTGGCTCCCTCGGACTACTATTTGTTCCCCAGTTTGAAGAAATGGCTGGCGGGACAGATTTCATTCAAACGAGGAGGCGATTGCAGACTAATAGCTAAATTGCATGCTTGGACAATTCTTATTATTCAGAACGGATCAACAAATTAAAACCACGTTGGACAAATAGTATGTCTAAAATGAGACATGTCGAAAAATAAAAATGGTTTTCCCCAAACACGTTAGTAGTTTTTATTTTTGCAGGGACTTTTCAAACGCCTCTCGCATTACTTTAAATTTATCGTGCATATTATGCATTTAACAGTGGTGTACATCAGAACTCTAATTGTGGGTATAATTTATCTTCAAGTCAGATATTCTGTAAGAATTTTAATTTTCCCATGCATCTTGCATATACAGGGTGAATCACCTCTAACACTTCCACCGCAAATATTGCGGAAACGGAAAGTGCGACTAATGTGTGGTTTTCACAGAATGGATTGGTAGTAAAGGACTCTTATTGTTAGCCATAAACAGATTGTAAAAATACATAGAAAGTGTATTTTTATGCAAACATACAATTTTTCAAACAGAACAATGGTTGTTTCTATCATGCACTGGAATGTTTGACACCAGCTGTGTACAAAGAGTTTTAAATGACATTTTTACCACGTTTAGTTTGGTAGCTACAACCATTCAAAGTTTTGGGGGCGGCGGCTACGACAGCGTAGCTGACTGGCTGTTGGTCATGAGACAGTGGGCCGTGCCCTAAGGGGCTAGTCACTCGGCCAGTGAGCTACGCTATCGCTATCTCCACCCCCAAAAACTTTGAAAGGTTGTAGCTGCGAAACTAAACGTGATAAAAATGTCATTCTAATTTCTTTGTACACAGCTGGTGTCAAAAATTCCAGTGCATGATAGAAACAACCATTGTTTCATTTAATAAACTGTATGTTTGGATAAAAAATACACTTTCTATGTAATATTACAATGTGTTAGTTGGCTAAAAATACGAGCCCCTGACGTGTTGTTAAGACTTATTTTATAAACAATAAATAATTCTGCAAAAAATTTAATAAAGCTGACATTTAGATGGTATTTAAACGCAGTCGTCACTGAGTGCCGCCCGCGCCCGCTGACGCAACAATCTTAAGCGCACCTGCTTAGGCTAAGCACAACACATACACGTAGACCCATACCCGAGGGAGGACTCGAACCTCCTATGGGGACTTCCCGAGAACTCCGTGACTGGGCCAGAGTGAGTGTTGTGTTGCCGACCTTCAGCCCCACACATCACAGAGCCTGCCCTGCTTGGCCTTTCGCAGCGCACAGCCGGCTGGTCAAGCGTGCTCCATTATTGACCGGCCTGTAGCCTAATATAACTGCGGCCGCATCCCAGCGGGCCGCACAGTTCAATAGCGACCACTGCCATCCGGGACCAGGCCAGCCAGGTCGGGCACCTCCTATTTAAAACACGCGATCCAGAAACAGCGCCACAGTTTACGCATCTCTTTCACCTTCAGTCACCGTCTGCCGGTAGTGATTTATTCACGTTTATGCTGAAATGGAATGGCCGGTTTAAATTTCTCTCCATTGTAGGGTACATTTACGAGTTCGTCTTAAGGGGTTTTTCATTAAATATCACGTGTAATTCAAAATGTTCAAATGTTTGTTGAGCTTGTGGGACTTAACTACGGGGTCATCAGTCCCTAAACTTACAAACTACTCATGAACTACTTACGAACTAGGACGGCACAAATATCCATGCCCGAGGGGGGATTCGAACCCCCAACCGTAGTGGCCTTGCTGACCGTGACTGGAGCGCCTCAGTCACCTCGGCCACCGCGGCCGGCACGTGTAATTCCTATTATTTCTACTATATTGGTTGTAACTTATTGTGAAATACCACATGAACCAATCTCGTTTCGTATAGATATCGCAAGTGCTTGCAATAACAGTCAGTTAAATTTAAAATAATTACATTTATAAGATGCACCTTTCCTACCTGTGATGAACAATGCACAATGTGCCGATACCCTGTTATCGGCACTCAATAGGACTATTTATCGCCAATGGGACGTGAAATTTTATTTCTATATGACGGAACAATTTCGCAATTAAACGCGATTTTTAAATGCAAAATTGAAGGTCCGATTACTCGCACATTGGCTATTACTGGTACAGTTTCCCTAGTTTTAGTAGCTTTCATGAAAACTGCTTCAAATGTTAAGGCTTGTAAATTAAACTTTTATAGGTAGAACGCATCAGATTTCGTTCCTGAACGTTCCTATACAGTCGAAATGTAATTGACATATCAATTCCCATAAAAAAATATTTAAACAGTCTTGAATGGCAGGTCCTCATCCAATGTAAAATGTTCGAAATCGAATAGTTAACCCTTTGAAGTTCAAAAATTGATATTTAATAACCTAAAATTTTCTCAAGTTTGTTGAAAGTATGTAAGTTGTTTTCCTAAACCATAGATATGTTTCATGAACCAGTTGTAAAAATATCTATATCTATATATATATATATATATATATATATATATATATAAATTGCTGTTCGTTAGTCTCGCTAAAATTCGAGAACGACTGAACCGATTTGGCCCATTTTAGTATTGAAATATTCGTGTAAATACAGGAAAGGTTTAAACGGTGATAAAATATGGAAAAGTTGTCCAGAAAAGAGGAAAGAGCTACCAATACCGTTGTCCAGAAAAGAGGAAAGAGCCACCAATACCGTTCGTCCAATTACGACAAAATGTTGTACATTTCATGTTGAAAGCAAGAGGACGATTCGCAGCAAATATAAATTAGGAAAAGTCGCCCGGAAAGTAGGAAAATTTAGGAAAAAGCGAAAGCGGTTTTTTTCTTTGAATAAAAATCAATTTCCACATGGTTGTAAGAGCGTCACTTGAGTACGGCTTGACAGGAGAAGGTTTGTATGAAATAAATTTCTTGAAAAATCTACCGGAAAATTGGAAAATTTGAGAAAAACTGAAAGTGCGTTTTTCAGTGTGTTTTTGATTGAATTTAGCACTATAACTGACTATTGGCACGACGAAAAACTTAAAGAGCTTTTTTCAATGGGATGTCAATGTCATTCGTCTGATTGCGATAAAGTTTGCATTCTTGACGTTCAAAGCAAGAGTAACGTTCTTATGAAATAAAAATATGGAAAAGTATCCCCGAAATTGGAACATTCAGAAAACATAGAAATACATTACGGTAAAGTTTTTCCACATTTTATCACCGTTTAAACCTTCCCAGAAGTTGCACGAATGAGACACCTGGACATGTGTGCGTGATTTGCCCAATCTTTCCGCAAACTATCGAGCTGGTACCCGGACTATCTGATGATGCCTTCATAAAGCTAATGGATTTAAATTAATGTGGTTTATTTTAAGTGGTAAGTGAAACGAAGTTCACCGGGTCATCTAGTCGATTCATAAATCTCTAACACACTTTCTCCTCACACACACACACACACACACACACACACACACACAAGCAAAAACAATTATACGATGGTAACTTACATAGTGGCAACTATTCAGTCACAACCGATACCAAAGCGTTCATGTTTGCTCCTGTTACTGTCCTTCAAAGTAGTCATCAGCGCTGCGTAGAACTCGTTGCCAGCGATGTGGAAGGAGTAGTATACCGTTAGCAGAGCCTGTTCTGTCGATGGTGCGAATGGAGCAGTGTACTGACTGTCGAATCTCTGGAACGGTTCTGAACCGAATGCCACGAAGTTGTTCCTTCATCTTCGGAATGAAATGAAACTCACAAGGACCTAAGTCCGGGGAGAATGGTGGATGGTACAGTACTTCCCAGTCCCATCGACAATAGTAGGTTCCATTGCATACAACAGTGTCGTCACTGCTCCCTAATAACTGCATAAAATCTTGAATAATCTTAGTTGTGATCTTCAAAATATAACTTCAGAACAATAATTATTTGGATCTCTTAACGGCTCAAATCATTTCATCTACATTCAGATCTGTAAGTAAAATTTCAGGTTCTATTTCACGTAATATATTGTGCATTAATAGACCAGATGCGGACACTTGAGTGTCATCATAAGAAGTGAACTTATTTTCGACATACATAATTAGTAAAGTCAGTTTCACTGACAAAAATTACTGATTTCCTACTGAAATTCAATAATGTCACAATCGTTATTTCGTTGCACTTCTTTGAGTTGTAACGCAGCTTACGTAGTAAATAGATTGTCACAATTTGTATAATAGTCCACTCATGTATACAGTGGCAACTAACTAAAGCTGAAATAAAATTGTTAATGTATTTCAAAACTGATTACCGCCCACTCCTGATTTAACTAAATTGTAATTTTAAATTTGCCGCGAAATGGCAGCGGATGGTGGCGGCTGCTATTAGAAACCTAGATCTGCCAACAAGAAAAATATAACGCATTGCTCTCTATTATTTATAAATGAACAACAACACAGATAATAATGCCTTATGTAACTGATTATAATCATTGAATTTTTATCCCATTTAAAGTCTTTGGTGGCAAGACGCGTTTACATCAGTTGCGTACCTGCACACAATTTTTACATATTTTCGTATTGATCAGTGAAATGAAAGTGAGGCATTTTTTGGCCGGAAGATCCCGCGTGAGATTATTCGGCCGCGTGATCCTAGTCTTTTTACCTGACGCCATTTCGGCGACATGCCTGTCGATGATGATGAAAATCGTGATGACAACACAGTCCACTGGCGGGAATCGAACCCAGGCCCCTGCGGGGTAGTCAGCGACTCTGCCGTCTGAGCTACGGTCGAAGAGGGGGGGGGGGCGGGTGGATATCAGTGAAAAAGGGAAAAAGGCAAATAAAATGGAAGGAAATCAGAACTTCCACTGCTGAAGTCCTCTTTGGAGGTTACGAAGACATGGACGGTCGGTACACACTCAAGCTAGCAACGATCGGTTGCTATCATCAGCGCACTGATGACATCACAAACCGACCGCTAAGTGGATACGAATAAAGAGTTTGGCTTGCTGAGCTGGCTTGAGCGTATACCAGCCATCTGTCTTTAAAGTCTCCAGTACAGGAAGCTGATACATTTTGGTGCAGTTTCAGTGAGCCAAAGGAGGAATAAGTTTAGCAGCACTGCCTCTGGCAGACACTTAAACTTCCACGTTCGACTACCCGATTGGCTAATCCCAATACAAATAAAATCCTGAACAATTATTTCTCAGTACAACCAACCCTGTCTTACAATCTCTCTCTCTCTCTCTCTCTCTCTCTCTCTCTCTCTCTCTCTCTCTAATATATATGCAAAAAGGTACGGCCAAACTTTCAGGAAACATTCCTCACGCGCAAAGAAAGAAAATATGTTATGTGGACATGTGTCCGGAATCGCTTAATTTCCATGTTATAGCTCATTTTATTACCTCTCTTCAAATCACATTAATCATGGAATGGAAACACACAGCAACATAACGTAACAGCGTGACTTCAAACACTTTGTTACAGGAAATGTTCAAATTGTCCTCCGTTAGCGGGGATACATGCATCCACCCTCCGTCGCATGGAATCCCTGGTGCGCTGATGCAGCCCTGGAGAATGGCGTATTGTATCACAACCGTCCACAATACGAGCACGAAGAGTCTCTACATTTGGTACCGGGGTTGCGTAGACAAGAGCTTTCAAATGCCCCCATAAATGAAAGTCAAGAGGGCTGAGGTCAGGAGAGCGTGGAGGCCATGGAATTGGTCCGCCTCTACCATTCCATCGGTCACCGAATCTGTTGTTGAGAAGCGTATGAACACGTCGACTGAAATGTGCAGGAGCTCCATCGTGCATGAACCACATGTTGTGTCGTACTTGTAAAGGCACATGTTCTAGCAGCACAGGTAGAGTATCCCGTATGAAATCATGATAACGTGCTCCAGTGAGCGTTGGTGGAAGAACATGAGACCCAATCAAGACATCACCAGCAATCCCTATCCAGAAACTGTGTTGATGACGTGATTTCAAAATTGCGTGCGGATTCTCGTCAGCCCACATATGTTCATTGTGAAAATTTACAATTTAATCACGTTGGAATGAAGCCTCATCCGTCGCATGTCAACACAAGCACGGAAGTCAACATTACCTTCCTTCAATTGGGCCAACTGGCGGTGAATCGAGGAAGTACAGAACATACTAAGGAAACAATTGGGTATTTTGACAATTGTCTGCACGAATTATTTCAATTTACATTTATGGAGAAATACTAAAATGAGCTCTAACATGGAAATTAAGCGTTTCCGGACACATGTCCACATAACATATTTTCTTTCTTTGTGTGTGAGGAAAGTTTCCTGAAAGTTTGGCCGTACCTTTTTTGTATCACCCTGTATATTAAGGAGAAATAGTGAATATTTGAGGAGGTGGTTATAAAGAAAAACTGAAATAAAAAATGCCATAGAATGTGTCCAATTTTTATTGAGTACAGAGATGAAAAGCAAAAGAAAATTATGACTTCTTCATTGTTCATTCCGTCTGTTATTTGTAGAACTTCATCCTTTGGAACTGAAAGCACAGTTTTGTGCACGTTGTAGATATAAGTTTATTCTTATTTAGTTAATCAGTTTTCGGTTTACCAGGCCATCTTATGACTTTCTTGGTGTTAGAGGTATTAGCATTTGGCCTGGGTCGCCAGATCAGCAGACAGGTCGCGAACGGAAATGTGTGGGTTATGTTGACACGAGGGGAACCGGTCAAAGAGCGGCCACGTCACCACGCGCGTCCGACGCTATGCCTACTTCACAACAAGGCACGAGTTGAGCCGAGGTGTCTGAAACGTTAATCATTTCTTCAGAAGTTGCCTTTCAAGGTGATCTGCCGTTTCAAGTCTCTAGAAGTTCATTTAATGCGTGTGTATTCTGTTAGCAAGTTAATCAGTAACAAAGACACATGCTTTATTTTCAAGTAAACCCAGCAGTAAGTTTACCGGGAAGCACCAGTCCTGGCCAGGACAATATGCACGACCATATCTCGTTACTCTGGGTATTGAAATTTCAGTGATCCTGCACTCGTTCCCTATTTCTCTTTCATTTAAAAATCAATTACTTATTTCAGTCGTTCGCTGTCGACCAAAATTGCTCACTGTAATATCCGTAATTATTGATGTATCGAAATAATTTTTAGGTTTGACACGCGGTACCGATGTGTTCTGCAGTTGATTACCGTTGGAATTAAACTTCACTCGGCACAGACGGTGATACTGTTTTTATGTCACAAGTGTTTTATGTCACAGTGAACCTACATGATTTTGAGGAGGCTATTCAGAGTATATAAGTTTATGGACAACTGTGTACTTATAATTTATAGAAAAAACATTGACATTGTCTGTTCATTAATTTAGCGCAAACTCTCTTTCGGGTATGTGGTTTAAAAGTTCTCTGGCGGATGTTTTGAACTCTCAGGAAATAACACGATGCCGCGGTGAAGAAGTCAAGCGTTCTAAGGCGTCTTACTGCGACGCGCGGTTGCTCACCGTCGGAGGTTCGAGTCCTCACTCGTGTGTGTGTGTGTGTGTGTGTGTGTGTGTGTGTGTGTGTGTGTGTGTGTTTTGTCCTTAGTTTAAGTATTTTGTAAGTCTAGCGACTGATAACCACAGCAGTTAAGTCCCTTAGATTTAGAAACATTTGAACATTTGAGTGTCATGATCTTTCGCTCTCAGATCAAGACACTTTAATCGGGTACTCGCACTGGTATGTCGTAGCATTGTTCGCTCCTGATATACCCTTCGTCCAGTTACGATTATTTCTTTCGTGTCTGGACCAGTTTACAGTCAAGTTTATGTCAGTAGCTGAATTCCTTCCGAATCTATAAACATCGAAAGTGCTCTTACAAAGACAAATGATAATCTACCGTGTATATGCCATTTCTTGTACCTGACTGCCATATTGTAGCCCCACCTTGACATATTTGTCTTTACCTTGTATCGCCTGTTCGTAGTCTTCTGAAGTCCCTGTATGTTTCACACTCTGTGTGCCTGTTGTCTCAATTCCTTATAATTGGTGTTATTTGGGAGTTACTATGTCCTCATTCTTCATTAATCTTCTTGCGGATTCTAACCTTTCTGAAAACGTACTCTCTGTATGGTGTATGATTTTAATTAAACGTCTGAATTGGTTTGTGTTTTCTGTTGCTAGCTGTCGAATACGTAGAACAGAGACACCACCTGCTTTATATAATTTATACAATCGTATATCCTTCATACATCCAGTTATTATTCGGTGTGATTTAGGACCACATCCACATATCCTGTGTTGGTAGATCTAGCCCAAACAGGGTAGGCTTACTCTGTAGTCGAATAGCTAAAGGGCAGTACGATTAACTCCCCAATTACTGTAAAGAAATTTCTTCACAACGTTGTTTCTGGTTGCTACCTTCTTCACAGTTTGAAAGCCGTCATTATTACAGGTCAAAAACCTACTAGATATATTAAATATTAGGAATCTATATATGCTGAGTAGGTTGGCGATCCTTGATTTTTTATACGTTTTACCTTGTAAATCAGAATCTTACGTAAAAATACTTCTGTTTTTAATGGATTTGGTGTCTGTCAAGGACGAATACTTTAATTACACTCCTGGCCATTAAAATTGCTACACCACGAAGATGACTTGCTACAGACGCGAAATTTAACCGACGGGAAGAAGATGCTCTGATATGCTTTCCAGGGCATTCACACAAGGTTGGCGCACGAGGCGACACATACAACGTGCTGACATGAGGAAAGTTTCCAACCGATGTCTCATACACAAACAGCATTTGACCGGCGTTGCCTGGTGAAACGCAGTTGTGATGCCTCGTATAAGGAGAAGAAATGCGTACCATCACGTTCCCGACTTTGATAAAGGTCGGATTGTAGCCTATCGCTATTGCGGTTTATCGTATCGCGACACTGCTGCTCGCGTGCGTCGCGATCCAATGACTGTTAGCAGAATATGGAATCGGTGGATTCAGGAGGGCAATACGCAGTGCTGTGCTGCATCCCAACGGCCTCGTATCACTAGCATTCGTGATGACAGGCATCTTATCCGCATGGCTGTAACGAATCGTACACCCACGTCTCGATCCCTGAGTCAACAGATGGGGACGTTTGCAAGACAACAACCATCTACAGGAATAGTTCGACGACGTTTGCAACAGCATGGACTATCAGTTCGGAGACCATGGCTGCTGTTACCCTTGATGCTGCATCACAGACCGGAGCGCCTGCGATGGTGTACGCAACAACGAACCTAGGTGCACGAATGGCAAAACGTCATTTTTTTTTTCAGAAGAATCTAGGTTCTGTTTACTGCATCATGATGGTCGCATCCGTGTTTGGTGACATCGCGGTGAACGCACATTGGAAGTGTGTATTCGTCGTATCACTCGGCGTGATGGTATGGGGTGCCATTGGTTACACGTTTCGCTTACCTCTTGTTCGCATCGACCGCACTTTGAACAGTGGCCGCTACATTTCAGATGTGTTACGACCCGTGGCTCTACCGTCCATTCGATCCCAGCAGGATAATGCACGACAGCATGTTGCAGGTCTTGTACGGGCCTTTCTGGATACGGAAAATGTTCTACTGCTGCCCTGGCCAGCACATTCTCCAGATCTCTCGCGTACTGAAAACGTCCGGTCAATGGTAGCCGAGCAACTGGCTCGTCACAATACGCCAGTCACTACTCTTGAAGAACTGTGGTATCGTGTTGAAGCTGCATAGGCATCTGTAACTCTACACGACATCCGTTTGACTCATTGCCCAGGCGTATGAAGGCCGGTATTACGGCCAGAGGTGGTTGTTCTGGGTACTTTTTTCTCAGGATGTATGCACCCAAATTGCGTGAAAATGTAATTGCATAATATATTTGTCCAGTGAATATCCCTTTATCATCTGCATTTGTTCTTGGTGTAGCAATTTTAATGGCCAGTAGTGTACTATAGAAAAAACGAGATTTATCAGGTAGAAAAGGCAGTTATAGAGCCACTTTCAAAAAGGTAGCAAAATTATACAATTTTTGTAACTTTTATGTATTTATTTATTTATTGCTTTAATTTCAATTTCTTGGAAGCCAAGAAGTCGTATGCATACCGAGCAGGACAATTTATAGTATGAACAACTACGTTGACATATAGCCCGGAGAAAGAGCACGCAGCGAGTAGCTGTCGCACACGGCAACCTCAGTTTCAGCACATACGGCGATGGTCGCAGCGCGGAACAAAAACCAGTTTGATATCACCGCCTGGTGACGTCCGCAGCGAGTAGCGCGTCGAGCTGCGTTGCTGCAGGATACATGCGCCGTAAAAGGCAGGAGGATTGACGTATCATCGCCGTGCCATGTCGGCGACCAGCGGGCCCTTAAGCCGTCCTCATACGGGCGTGGCGCAGGCCAGACGTGCTGTCCACCTAGCTACAGCACGCTCTGAAAGGACCCGCTACATGTCACGGAACGCGCTGTCATCGTGATTTGCAACTGCAGCGCCCTCCAGCGCCCGTTGCGGACTTGCGCGTAGATCACTGTATTTACGATAACGGATGTGCGTAAAATTACACTGTATCTCTGTTAGCGATCGTCGAAAAAACAAAAATGAAACTGTACCATTTTTATGCTTTCAGAATGCTTGTAATAGTCTTACAAGCAGCTGGTAATGTACGTATTTTATATGTGAACCACAGACATTGCCGAGGTGGGGTGGCTTGCGTGCCTCAACGATACAGATTGACTTAGGTGCAACCACAGCGGAGGGGTATCTGTGGAGAGGCCAGACAAACGTGTGGTTCCTGAAAAGGGGCAGCAGCCTTTTCAGTAGTTACAGGGGAAACAGTAAATGATTGACTGAGCTGGCCTTGTAACATCAGCTAATGTCGCTTTACCATACAGTTACTGCGAACGGCAAAGGGGAAACTAGAGCCGTTACTTTTCCTTTTTTTTTTTTTTTTTTTTTTTTTTTTTTTTTTTTTTTTTTTTTTTTTTTTTTTTTTTTTTTTCCTAATCACTGGGTGGGCCTACCCAAGCGCTGTTCAACTGACAGCAACGGCTTCCACACACAGTATGAAATGTGCTTGATAATTTCGCGTAGACTTTATCCTGAGCATGGATCTATACTGGTTCACACTTATTTCGGTCTATGTTCACATGAACATACCGGCTTGATTAAACTTGACAAATGAAAATGGCGCGCAACGGATAACGCATTTTTTTGTTTAGAATTAACGGAACCAGTACACATCCACCTCAAGAAAGGATACGTCTAGTTTTAAACCCCCAGGGTAAGTTCGAACAAATACCAATTTCAATTCTCATAATGATTGTGAGATCCCTTTGTTTCCCGTCCAAAATGGGGAGCATTGAAGGAGAAACTGAGGGGTAAATCAGTTATTCTAACACAAAATTTAATCATAAAGGGTTTATTTCCTTTTTAGACAATTTGCCATAAATATTGCTCAACTGGCCTCCTACTGCTTTTAACTGCTCTGTACACGATTCAACGTCACACATGGTGGGTGAGGAGGGGGATAGGAAATCTGCACACAAACGGACATAAAACATGCAAATAACTCACTGCATGATTAGCGCAAAGCTCTATACATATACTACTCAAACTAATCCTGCTGGTCGAACAGTAAGTGGGCTTGTGGACGCAATATACAGAACAAAATTTACGATTTCTTTAAATTGACATAAAGACATTTTATTAAATCAAATTCCACTTCCCCACTTATGACTTTAATTATCTCTTGTCCCGCGTTTCTTACCACATTCTGGAGAATTTTGCGCAGCAAGCAGCACCAGCGTCCGTACATCTCGATGGTCTCCTTCCAACCCCTAAAGATGGCTCCCCTCTACCTCAACCGTCCGCCAATTCGAACCACGCCAAGAAGACGCGCCCTGATTGGCGGAGGCAGGTGCAGCCGACTGGGCACCTTCCTTTTACTTGTTCTCGAATCCACGTCCTACCATCGACCAGCAGCAAAGCTTGCTAACCTCTTTGCACCACTAGCTGCCTACACAAAAAGCGAAAAACTCACAAACTACCACCACCATCATGCTAAAGTACCCCTACTGGTTCAACTATGCTCAACCACTCCTTCGCTCACGCTGTGATGGGAAACATGGGTGTGTGACCTGAATAAAAATAAAAGGGAATAAAATATAACAAAACACAAACTCGCCATCTCTGCTTCTACTTCTTTGCCCTCGCCAGTCGGCCATGAAACCACATGAAAATGCTCAAGTTAACTCAATTTATATTGGAAATAGCAAACATTACTAACACAAGTGAGAAAAAACATGAGCAAGGTAAGAGAAATTGGCAAAATCGATTAGGTGGAGCAATGAGGCGGTATGACAGTAACGTCTCAACATGCAGCTCTAGAACATATGATGTTGGCATCCTCTAGGGTAAAATATTCCGGAGGTAAAATAGTCCCCCATTCGAATCTCCGGGCGGGGACTACTCAGGAAGAAGTTGTCACCAGGAAAGACAATACTGGCATTCTACGGATCGGAGCGTGGAATGTTAGATCCGTTAATCGGCTAGGGAGGATAGGAAATTTAAAAATGGAAGGGGATAGGTCGAAGTTAGACATAGTGGGGATTAGTGAAGATCAGTAAAAAGAGGAACAGGTTTTCTGGTCAGGTGAATAAATACAAAATCGGTTGGAGGTATTACAGGAGTAGGTATGACAAGAAAACAGGAATGCGGGTAAACTAATATGAGCAACACAGTGATCGCATTATCGTAGTCA
The DNA here is from genome assembly GCA_026315105.1 of Locusta migratoria. Classification (NCBI taxonomy): domain Eukaryota; kingdom Metazoa; phylum Arthropoda; class Insecta; order Orthoptera; family Acrididae; genus Locusta; species Locusta migratoria. The sequence continues at coordinate 207,745,353 of CM048748.1, forward strand.
AGATAGATACGAAGCCAACACCGACCACAGTAGTACAGGTGCCATCTAGCTCTGTCGATGTTGAGATCGAAGAAATGTATGAGGAGCTAAAGGAAATTATTCAGAGAATTAAGGGAGAGGAAAACTTAATTGTTATGGGAGACTGGAATGCGGTAGTAGGACAAGGAAGGGAAGGGAAGATAGTAGGTGAATATGGTCTGGTCAAAAGGAATGAAAGAGGAAGCCGCCTGGTAGAATTTTGCATGGGACATAATTTAGTTATAACAAACACCTGGTTTAAGAATCACGAAAGAAGGAAGAGACCAGGAGACACCGCGAGATACCAGATAGATTTTATAATGTTAAGACATAGATTTCGGAACCAGGTTTTAAACTGTAAGACATACGTAGAGGCAGATATGAACTCTGACCATAACTTATTGCTCATGAATTGTAGGCTGAAACTGAAAAAACTGCAGAAAGGTAGGAAAATAAGGAGATGGGAATTAAATAAATTGAAGGAAAGTGAAGTTCTTGAGAATTTCAGAGGGAGCTTTAGGCAACAATTGACACAAACAGGGGGAAATAAAACAATAGAAGAGGAATGGGTAGCATTGAGAGATGAAATAGTGAATGCAGCAGAGGACAAAATAGGTAGAAAGGCAAGACCTACAAAAAATCCTTGGATATCACAGGAAATACTAAATTTAATTGATGAAAGGAGAAAATATAAAAATGCAGTAAATGAAACAGGCAAAATGGAGTACAGACGACTAAAAAATGAGATTGACAGGAAGTGCAAAATGGCTAAGCAGGAGTGGCTAGAAGGCAAATGCAAGGACGTAGAAGAATGTATAAATAGGGGAAAAATAGATAAAGCCTACAGGAAAATAAAAATATTTGTAGAAAAAAACAGCACTATGAATATCAAGAACACAGACTGAAAACCAGTTCTCAGCAAAGAAGGGAAAACGAAGGAAATGAACTTAGAGGCAATGTTGTAGGAAGGGGAGAAGAAGTAGATGAGGATGAAATAGGAGGTACTGAGAGATGAATTTGACAGAGCACTGAAAGACCTAAGTCGAAACAAGGCCGCTGGAGTAGATGACATTCCTTCAGAGCTACTGAAGTCTCTGGGAGAACCAGTCATGACAAAACTGTTTCCTGGTGTGTAAGATGCATGAGACAGAGGTACCCTTCGACTTTAACAAAAATGTAACAATCCCCATTCCAAAGAAAGCAGGCGCCGTTAGATGTGAAAACTACAGAACCATCAGTCTAATAAGTCATTGTTGCAAAATATTAACACGAATTATATACAGAAGGATGGAAAAGCTGGTAGAAGCCGACCTCGGGGAAGATCAGTTTGGGTTTAGGAGAAATGTAGGAACACAGGAGGCAACCCTCACTTTACGGCTTATCCCAGAAGATAGATTAAGAAACGGTAAACCTACATATCTAGCTTTTGTAGATTTGGAGAAGGCTTTTGACAATGTTGATTGGAATAAACTCTTCAAGTTCTGAAGCAAGCAGGAGTAAAATATAGAGAGCGTAAGGTTATTTACAACTTGTACAGAAACATGGACGATAAACAGTGCGGACAGGAAGAGAATAGAGGCCTTTGAAATGTGGAGATACAGAAGAATGCTGAAGATTAGGTGGGTGGATCGCGTAACTAATGATGTACTGAACAGAATTGGGGAGAAAAGAAATTTCTGGCATACCTTGACTAAAAGAAGGAATCAATTGGTAGGACACATTCTTATACATCAAGGAATCGTGAATTTAGCATTGGAGGGAAATGTTTGGGGTAAAAGCCCCAGAGGAAGACCAAGAGATGGAAACAGTAAGCAGATTCATAGAGATGTAGGTTACCGTTCTTATGTGGCGTTGAAGAGCGTTGATCGGGATAGGGTAATGTGGAGAGCTGCATCAAACCAGCCTCCGGACAGAAGAACCACAAGAACAACAACAAACAAAAAGACGCCACATTTATCTGAAAGCAGTTCGTAATGATAAAAAAATGTTTTGACTGATAACCTAGTTGTTTGGCCCCTTCCTCCAATCAAACAATAACGAATGTTTACCGTAGCACATAGACGATATTCTTTCACAGTATACAAATTATAACAGTGACACACGTTAAAAAAAACGTAAACCTTTAAAGCTATGAAAATTTAGTTTCCGGTAATTTATTGTAATAAATCATGCCTAAAATGACGCGTTTTCAAAAGTTTCTCAATTTTCTGACTCGTTAAAAAAAGATTATTGTCATGCATCGTACGCTACAGAAAAATAAGGCACGAAATACCCAGTTCCGTTGGCAACTTGGTGACTCAGAAGTTCTGATTGTCACGTGAACCAAGGCACTTCTCACTGGCCACGTTCGACTCCACGACGCAAAAATCTAACATGCGAAATCCTCCATTCTACGAAATGTTCAAATGTTTGTAAAGCTTATGGGGCTTAATTGCGTGGTCATCAGTCCCGAAACTTACAAACTACTTATGAACTACCTTACACTAAAGACAACACAAACATCCCTGCCCGAGGGGGGATTCGAACCCCCGACGGAGAACGACCTCGTGCATCGTAGCATAGCGCCTCAATGCGCTCGGCCGCTCCGCCGATCCAATCTACGCTTCGCACGGTAGTGGAACGTGTAATTCCACGCTGCGACGTCACCACTTCCTCCTCTACGTGCTTTTCCACGTTCCCTGAGAGGACGGCATCAGGCGCACAGTTTACAAGCTTTTTGTATTCTCCAGAAAATTACTCCAGTCGAATCTTTGTAACACTAAAACAGTTTTCCGTCTTTGTCGTGGCTCTGTGTATAACGGTGTTGATGACAGCAGTACCGTTTCTGTTTTTATTCCCACTCCCACAGAAGTGATATCTGGTGTTCCACAGGGAAGCGTTATAGGTCCCCTACTCTTCCTCGTGTTTATAAACAATTTAGGAGACAATCTGAATAGCTCCCTTAGACTGTTCGCGGATGATGCTGTCGTTTATCGGTTAGTGAAGTCAACAGAGGATCAAAAGCAACTGCAAAGCGATTTAGACAAAATTTCTGCATGGTGCGAAAATTGGCAATTGACACTAAATAAAGAAAAGTGTGAAGTAATACACATGACCACTAAAATAAATCCGCTGAACTTCAATTACGCGATAAATCAGTCAAACCTTAAGGTCGTAGATTCTACCAAATACCTAGGAGTTACAATTACGAACAACTTTGACTGGAGAGAACACACAGAAAATATTGTGGGGAAGGCGAACCAAAGGTTACGTTTTATCGGCAGAACGTTTCGAAGATGCACCAGCTCCACCAAAGAGACTGCCTACATCACACTCGTGCGTCCTCTCCTGGAGTACTGTTGCCCCTTGTGGGGACCCTCACCTGGTGGGACTGACGGAAGACATTGAGAAGGTTCAGAGAAGGGCAGCTCGTTTCGTTTTATCACGTTACAGGGGGGAAAGCATCACGGAAATGTTGCAGGAATTGGGGTGGAAATCATTAAAAGAAATACGTTATTCATTGCGGCGTGATCTGTTTGCGAAGTTTCAATCATCGACTTTTACTTCAGAATGTGAAAATATTTTGCTAGTAACCACCTAGTTAGGGAGACATGACCATCCCAATCAAATAAGAGAAATCAGATCGAAAACGGAACGATTTAGATGTTCTTTCTTTCCGCGCGCTATTAGGGAATGTAACGGTAGAGAAAAGTTATGAAAGTGGTTAATGAACCCTCTGCCAGGCACTTGAATGTGATTTGCAGAGTATCTATGTAGATGTAGATTCACAAGTCGACTCTGCATTCATGGCACCCAACGCTGAAGCATTAGAATACTTCATTGTGTAACGAAAGAATGCAATTTATGAAACGTCGTTCTGTGGTTCGTGTACCTACTGTGCGCTTTTCCTTTCAGACAAGTACCTACGTCTTTTGCTTGCTCGGGTCACTAAAGGGCGGAATGTGGCCCGGAAAAAAGCTGAGTTGGAAAGAAACCCATTTCTAAGCGAAGTACAGCTCTGGAAAAAAAATGCTACTATCACTTGCGACGCACACAGTCCGTGTGTTGTGCTGCGGGAGACGGATTCCATTCATCTGCAGTTGCGCGCGCGGCAATATATGTGCGAGATAAGCGCCGGCCATTTTCTTGGGCCCGCTCGTTAGCGCTGTGACGTGTCTGGGGCCGGCAGTTAACACGCGTGACGAACGGCCGCCCATAAAGCTGGCTATTACGACCGGATGCCGGGCGGCGCGACGGGCCTTCACGCCTCGGGCGCACTGCATTGCTCGCACGTCCGCTTCCCCCCACTTACGTGCTCCCGGCACCACTTTGACACCAGCCGAGACTGGGGTGACCACATTTCCACAATCGGAATACGGAACACAGACAGGTACCGGTATTAATATAGATATTTCGTTCCATAAAATACGTCAAAATAGGAAAACTGTAATGGACTTGGCGTAGCTGAAACACATAGATCAAATACAGCTGATAGTCCATTGCTGCTGCAAACGTCGTCGAACTGTTCCTGCAGATGGTTGTTGTCTTGCCAACGTCCCCATCTACTGAATCAGGGATCGAGACATGGCTGCACGATCCGTTACAGCCATGAGGATAGGATGCCTGTCACCTCGACTGCTAGTGATACGAAGCCGTTGGGATCCAGCACGGCGTTCCGTATTGCCCTCATGAACCCACCGATTCCATATTCTGCTAACAGTCATTGGATCGCGACCAACGATACGATAAACCGCAATCGCGACTAGAGGTCTGCACGTCGCTCGGTTGCCCGCTCGAATCGCATGATACATGTCGTTCTCTGACAGTCCGACAGGTGTCGGTACTGCAGCTTGCGGCAAGGCGTGTGGCTGCGCTCGACTTCCTCCACGCTCGTTCGAGCGGCGCACGCTCGACTGGCCCGACCGTCCACACTGCCCGCTCGCCACTCGGTCGCCCACCGCAGCGCCACTCGAGTCCAAGGCGAGTGCCGGGAGCAAACTAAACGCTTGAGAATAAATCCTGACTGCGAAATTTGGAATTGTTTCCTCTCCCGGTGCTTCGAAAGCTGTTCTGTCGATCCAGTTGAACTAGCCATTCAGTTTCGCATTTTATACATTACCATACAGGTTATTATACGCGATTAATATAAAGTTTCTGTGCTAAGATCATTTAGTAAATGAGTTTTCCAGGATCTTTCTTTCTTTCTTGTTCCCATTTTGTGGACTGTTAGTGCCTGTTTAGCGGTAGGTGTTACTTGCCGTCTTAATGAGGAAGTGATTGTATTTTATATCCATTCCTCTTATCACTCTCAAGTCCTGAAATACTTTGTCCGTCTTTTATATTGATATTAAATACACGATATTGATGTACAGTCGTTAGGTTAGGTTTGTGAATCTCTGTTGCACCCCGTTAATATATATTCCCGTAGCATTTTGGCACTGTTCGTGGTTGCTGCGCCTTTGGTGTCAGGGTCATATGCCGGTCTAATGCTCGCTCATAGAACTGTTTTAAATCATCTTATTCCAATTGTTTATTTTACACAGCTGTAAGATTTTATGGTGCTCCTGCTGTTGCAGTGATATCTGTGTTATATTTATTTAGGGCCGTCTTAAGAATGTCACCCGGGTGCACCAGCCAAAAGAATGAAATGCATGTTTTCGGAATGGCTGGACTGTGACATGCGCGAGACGCAATCCACCAATAAGGTGGACCTTTATTTAGCACGAATTGATGGTGATGACGACGACCCGTTTGAATGGTAGAAACGCAACAGCACTTTCTTTCCTAAGCTAACTGTAGTGGCAAAAAGAGTATTTTGTGTGCCCGCCTCAAATGCAGCTAGTGAACGCACTTTCAGTGCGGCAGGGAACCTGATCTCTGATAGAAGAACTATACTCGATCTACAACGTGTCAATGATATTTTAACAGTACATTGCAATTACAATGCCACCAACGAATAGTTTGGGGATAATGGTGTTACGTTTCGATGTATACTTTGTTGTACGGTAACATTTACTTTTGTACATTGCAATAAAAACGTCGTTCGTTCCATATTTCCTCTTTGGATCCTTTACAATTTACATTACTTCCAAATGTTGGTAAAAACAACCTTTTTGTCTCGTTTGCGGTATAATGATATTGCGGTTATATGCTACTATACAGGAATACTCGTCTACAGCATAACTGATTTTAGTTCCTTTAGATTGTGGGGCAACCGCAGCCCACTACTCAGAGCCACAGAGCCGCTGCCGTAGCGATTGACAAGGAAACCTACCCAAGTGTCACCCTCCGATTTTTATGAAATTTGGATAAGTTATAATACATGAAAAACTGTGGGACACGTTTTTTTTTTTTTTTTTTTTATTTTATTTTTTTTTTTTTTTTTTTTTTTTTTAGCCGTGGAAAACATATTTAAGGGGGAAACGGTCCCTCCAAAATTGTCGCTAAAATAGAAAAATAGCGATAACTTAGAGACTAGTGAAGCGATTTTAATAATTCTTGGTATGAAAGTATCTCTTGATAAGAGATCGGCCTAGGTACATTGCAGGGGGAGTGACAATTAGGAGGACAGCTACCCCTAAAGTGACCAATTTTTGTGCTCAAAAAATTATTTTGATTTAATCGAAGTTGAATCTATGAAATTCGTCTTTTACCAAAATATACCTTCATACCAAAAATCATTAAAATCGCTTCACTAGTGTCTAAGTTATCGCCATGTTTCTATTTTAGCGACAATTTTGGAGGGACCGTTTCACCCCTTAAATATGTTTCTCGGCCGCTAAAAAAAAATACGTGTCCCATAGTTTTTCATGTATTATAACATATGCAAATTTCATAAAAATCAGAGAATGACACTTGGGTAGGTTTCCTCGTGAGTACAGCGGCAGCACTACGCTGTGCGGCCTCTGCCCGCCCCGCCCCACGCAGCCTCGTTCGAGTGTCAACACGTTCGCTCCGAGCGTAACACACTCGGCGCGCCACCGAGGGGGTGTTGCGCACTCGACCGAGTACGAGCGAGCGAAACCGGCGATTTGCAGACCTCTAATCGCGACAGGCTACAATCTGACCTTTATCAAAGTCGGAAACGTGATGGTACGCATTTCTCCTCCTTTCCTCCTTTCACGAGGCATGACAACAACGTTTCACCAGGTAACGCCGGTCAACTGCTGTTTGTGTATGAGAAATCGCTTTGGAAACTTTCCTCAAGTCAGCACGTTGTAGGTGTCACCACCGACTCCAACCTTGTGTGAATGCTGTGAGAAGCTAATCATTTGCATATCACAGCATCTTCTTCCTGTCGGTTAAATTTCGCGACAGTAGGACGTCATCTTCGAGGTGTAGTAATTTTAATGGCCAGTAGTGTATATACGTTTTTTCGTTTTGCTTGCATCAAACGTATTTCTGCCCTCTTTTCTCGTAATCTAAGGCAATTGCAGTTGTAATTAATGCTTCAATTTTAAATTTAATGTCAACAAATACCACCGCTATTGTATGTTTCGAACTACTACGCGAAAATGAATCTCTCTCTCTTTTTTTTTTTTTTTTTTTTTTTTTTTACGTTCCTGTTCTTATGTGCTGATAGTGTTCGACGGCGACCCGAAAAATACGTGTTCAATGACCTTGATCTCCACTTCTCCATCTCTCTCGCTCTCTATTCACGAAATTATGAACTCTCCTTTTGGCCAATGACATGTACGTTTTTCTTTTGGAGTGTTGACAGTTGTCATTAGTTACAAAATATGAGTCATGTGGTAAGAATGTATCACCGACGCAAGCAAATGTTTATTATTCAATTTTAATTTGCTGCAGCAGACGGCGACTTCTGTCCGTGGTTGTTTCGCTTGAAATGTCTCAAATTCTGCGGTTAAGACTAGCTACTAAATTATAACGAGGAAACACATGTCTGTATTATTCAAGGTAGTTAACACTTCTCATATATACAATACACACGTTATACCATTGAACTGTATGAATTCCAGAAACACTCGAATATCTCTTATGAATGGCAAGCAACATTTACTAACTCCTAGTCATACGGAACGTAACCGAGAAAGCTAGTTCGCGTCGTCAGAATGACTGTTATTCCTTAAATCTTATGCAATTTGAGGCCTTGAAGTCAGTCATTGACGCAGGCAAACACACGAATTAATTCACACACGGTATAGTAGGAACCGAAGCTATTACTTCTCTCTCCCTCCATCCCCATCCTCACAACAAAGCTAGTGTGTCGTTGATCATACAATGTTGTTGTTGTTGTTGTTGTGGTGGTCTTCAGTCCGCAGACTGGTTTGATGCAGCTCTCCACGCTACCCTGTCCTGTGCAAGTCTCGTCTGAGAATCCTTCGGCAACCTACATCCTTTTGAATCTGCTTACTGCATTCGTCCCTCGGTCTCCCTCTACGATTTTTATCCCACACACTCCCTTCTAATGCTAAGTTGACGATTCCTTGATTTCTCGGAATGTGTCCCACCAATATATCCCTTCTCTTAGTCAGGATATGCCAGAAACTTCTTCTTTCCCCAATTCGGTTAAGCACCTCCTCATTTGTTACGTGATCTACCCATCTACCCATCTGTAGCACCACATTTCGAAAACTTCTATCATCCTTTTGTCTGAACTCCTCATTGTCCACGTTTCACTCCCATACAATGCTACACTCCAGACAAATGTTTTCAATTAATACTGGATGTTAACAAGTTCCGCTTCTTTAGAAACTCTTTTCTTCCCATAACCATTCTGCATTTTATATCTCCTTTACTTCGGCCATCAGAAGTTATCTTGCTACCCAAATAACAAAACTCAGCTACCACTTTTATTGCCTCATTACCTAATTCCTTCAGCATCGCCTATTTTTCTGCCATTACATTCCAGTACCTTCGTTTTACTCTTGTTAATGTTCATCTTATATCTTCCTTACAATACACTGTCCATTCCATTCAATTGCTCTTCCAGATCCTTTGCAGTCTCTGATAAAATTACTATGTCATCGGCAAACCGCAAACTTTTGATTTCTACTCCCCAAACTTTAATTCCCTCTCCAAATTTATCCTTCCATTCCTTCACTGTTGCTCAATGAACAGACCGAACAACATTGGGGAAAGGCTACAACCCTATCTTACTCCCTTCCCAACCTCTGCGTCCCTTTCTTGTCCTTCGACTCCAATAACCGCTGTCTGGTTTTTTTATAGGTTGAGTACAACTCTTCTCTCCCTATATTTTACCCCTGCTACCTTCAGAATTTGAAAGAGTGTATTCTAGTCGACATTGTCGAAAGCTTTCTCCAAATCTAGAAACGCCAAAAATGTAGGTTTGCCCTTCCTTAGCTTATCTTCTAAGATAAGTCGTAATACTAATACCAAAATGCTACTTTATGTGGTAGATGTTATTTAATGCTTTAAAATAGAGCAATAGGCCTTTTTCGGCTCCTTGCCCATCACATGCTATCTGCGCTTAAAGGTTTTAGGTTAAAATGAGTAAAATAGAGCTACTTACAATTTTGGTACATTTTTTGTGGCGTATTAGTCCACACTTTCGTCCATATTGTATCGTGAAGTTGAAATTTATTTCAATAACTGCATATAATTGCAGTCTAAATATTCTTTATTTCGTATTTATATAACTTAATGCTTGCCAGATTATGAATTTATTATTCCTATTCTGACATTTGTGATTAACAGATCCTCCAGAGATGCTCTATGGTAACACTTTCTTTAATTCTTAGTTTCGTAGAATCTGTGGTGTGGTAGTGTGATCTTTGTTATGTTATGTTACCCTGACGGAAAATCACGAACGGTGGTGGATTAGCCGTGAACAATAGCGCGCCGCGCTTCATTGCGAACGGCCGTTCGCCCTGGGGAGTTCGAGTCCCCCACTTGGGCATGGGAGTTTGTGGTGTCCTTAGATTAGTTTATAACAAACGCAATGAACATTTTACACATAACACCAAAAGGTTATCCCATGAATATCTGGAGAGATCGAAATTTATACACAGTCGAAGAAAAACCCTGACGAAATTTTAACTAAACAGACAAAACTAAAACACCAAAATTGTCTAGACAACTTTATTGAAATTTTAGATTTGAGTTGAAACAGAAATATGTGTCACAGTACCATAACAAAGGTCGCACTACCATACCAAATATCAGTGATCTCTAAACAAACTGGATGTATAACTCTGGTGTCTTGGCACAGAATTGCAGCGTGCCTGCACAATCAGATGTGTTCCACGTGTTTTCGCATTGTTCGCGATGTTTAAATTTGGCATAAAAATTTCCAACAATTTTCCGTGACAAAGAGTTGTTGCTTACGTGTTGATTTGAAATTTATGTCAATACACAATGTAATAGGCTATTATGGAAGCGTAACCGAAACGTATTTTCTTCTCGTTTTCTGGTAATACTTTATAGCAGCCATATTTGCATTTGGCATGAAACGAAATATGAATATCTATGGCTGACACGCTCAGACAGCTGAAGTTCAACATCCAGGTAGTACAGAGATCATTGCCACAGGTTCACCGAAATAAAGTTTAGTCCCTTCCAAAAACCAACACCAACAACCGAAACAAAGATATAAACAAACTGTAGCCATAGAGCATCGCTGAAAGATGTCAATCACAAATGTCAGAAACAAGCATGAAGTTATATAAATAAAATCTAAAGGATATTTAGACTGCACTTATACGATGTTACTGAAATAAAATTACAACTCCACGATGCAATATGGACGTAAGTATGGACTAATATGCCACGAAAAAATGTACCAAAATTGTAAGTAGCTTTATTGTACTCATTTTAACCTAAAATCTTAATTCTCAGATAGCCTGATGATGGCCAACCGTAAAGGGCCTATTGCTGTATTTTAAAGCATTAAAAAACATCTACTTCATAATACAGCATTTTGGTATTATTTGTGTTATGAATATATCATTAAAAGTCATACGCAATTGCTGCAGGCCCAAATGAAATAAAAGTAACCTGTCGTATTTGGTAGTTCTCGTATTTATATTTGCTTGTCTCGAAATGACTTATTTGTTAGTACTATAGGCTATGTCGTGTGCAGAAAGTGCAACTTTGAAGAATAAAAGAATTACCACAACACCAATAATATTTAATTGCTGAAAGAATATGAAACGGGACTAGTATAAGAATTAGGCGCTTTTGGGACAGGACAAAGTACATATACGGCAATATCAAGAAATAAAACATACCAAGTGAAACGCTAGTACAAAAATTATCCATACATACAAGCACGAAAAATAGCTAAATCAGTGCATTACTGATAAGGGAAATTCTATATTGTTCTACAGGTGTCACATGCAACCACGTTGGAAAGACAGTTATTATAACTTAAGCAGTTTACTTCTCTTTCCATTATACTATGCAGAAGAACGTATGTCATTCTGGAGATCGGTGCTTTCACTTATATTTTCATAATAATGAACACATGAAGTATTCTGAAAATGAGATTATAGTGCTTCTGTTGTTTTGATTACAGATGATTGTACTTTCATCATTTAAGTTTGATCTGATCACGTGAAGAATTGTAAAGCCTGGATTCTGATAAAACTGATAAATAATCTCGTAAGAAATATTCCGTTAAACAGAATGGAAACCAAATGATGAATAAATATATTCAGAAAAGTTTATAAATTATTTGGCACGAATTGGTCGCATCTAACACTATAAAAGGTAATCAACACCACTAGGGGTTGTCCGCAAGGAGGAGTTATTTCCCCTTTATTGTGGAATCTAGTGGTGAATGATCTCATTGGAGAATTAAACTCTAGGCAGTACTTTTGCCAAGGATACGCAGACGATCTTGTCATAGTAATACTTGGCAAATTTGCTGACACAGTGAAGAATATGGCACAAGGTGCCTTGGACATTGTGCAAGACTGGTGCAGAAAACAGGATCTGGGCGTTAGTCCTAAGAAGACTGTTGTTGTACCATTCACAAGGAAACATATCCAACACTCAAGTTGGAATCTAAAGCTTTCCAATGAAGCCCTATCTATGAAGGGGACAGTGAAATATCTAGGGGTTACCCTAGATGAGAAACTGACATGGACCCCTCACATTAGGAATATTTGCTCCAAGGCAAAAGGTACTTTAGTAAGTACCAGGAGAGCTTGTGGCAAAAATTGGGGCCTGAGCCCCAAGGGTATGCACTGGATATACACCACAGTGATTAGACCCAGGATCATCTATGGGGCGGTCGTGTTGTGGAAGAAGGTATAACAGCAGGTTGCTGCTAAGGAGCTTGGTAAGCCATAACAGGCGGAATTAGCAGCACACCAACTGCTGGGATGGAAACCATGCTGGATATGCCCCCATTACACCTTTGGGTCAAGATGGAGGCGGCAGCTGGTGCCTACAGACTCAAATCTGTCAACAACTGGAACTCTTTGGGATATCCAGAATCACACACTAAAATAGTGACTGAGGTAAATATAGGAAAGGTTGGAAAAATGCCAGCCGACTATATTATAACCCCATACTGCTTCAACAAGCCTTTCAATACAACAATTGGAAGTAGGGGGGCAGTGGGAGAAAATAGTTCGACACCGTACGGGGGATATTGTCTGGTTCACTGACGGGTCGAAATCAGACCAAGGCGTTGGGGCTGGGGTATACGGGGTGCAGCCAAGACTGGAGGGCGTCATCTCTCTAGGGAAACTGGCTTCAGTATTCCATGCCGAAATCACTGCCATCAGGGCATGTGTGGAGGAGAATTTGCGTAGGTGCTACAAAGATTGTAGCATCTATATCTATTCAGACAGCCAGACAGCCCTGAGATCACTGGCAGCTCCTACAACAAGGTCTAAAATTGTTGCAGAATGTCACAGGGTTCTGGTGGAGCTAGGGGAAAGCAATAGAGTAAACCTATTGTGGGTCCCTGGCCACTCGGGGATCAGTGGCAACGAACATGCCGACTGATTAGCCAGGATGGGGGCAGAGGCTCCATTTATTGGACCGGAACCTGTCCTGACAATCACCAAGGCAATGATTAAATTGGAGCTACGTAACTAGCTCAGAAGACAGCACGTAGAATATTGGACCAAAGTCCATCAACAAAAACATGGCAAGGATATGATGCCAAAGCCTTGTTTTAAAAGAAGCTCTGCAATCCTGGGTCTGAACAGGAGAGAGATTAGACTCATGGTTGGATTGCTGACAGGCCATGGGAATTTCAAAAAACACCTACATACAATGGGAATAACAGAAGAGGACCCTAAATGTAGGATCTGTGATGACGGTGATGAAACTGCATCACATCTGATCTTCGAATGCATCGCATTGGAGAGTAAAAGGCACAGAACATTTGGGACAACCAGACCCGAAGAAATTGTGTCTAATAAAGAACTGGTAAAGGGATTCCTTGCAGTGTTCAAGGGCATTGGTTGGCTTTACTAGACATACTAGACCGCACAATAAACTTAGTTTCGGTGCGGGCAGTGGCGTGTTAGACCAAGACTGTTTTGGCTTCCCTGAAAGAATCAAATCAAATCAACACTATAAAAAGTGATGGCGTTTACCTCACAATTTTTCGCAGTTGTCACCGACTGGGACAGATGGTTTAGCTGTAATAAAACAAATTTAGATAGATAAATCACCGTCATGTGATGGATTTAGACCAGTTACGCTATCGACTTCCATGCAGTTGATCGTGAGGTAAATTTTAGTATAAGCCGCCACCGAAAATTCGGTAAAAATTGAAACTGATAACTGTCGGTAGTCGAATTGAAAGCAATACAGAAAGGAAATGCGATAGCAGGTGCTAAGCATTTGTCCACAATCAGAAAAGATTGATTTCACAAATAATAGTTACCCGATGGCGTCCAAACCCATTGCATGATTTAGGCTGTGAAGATTACTTCGCCAGCTGATGTTTCTGAACTGAAAAGTAAATACACCTTCTGGTTAACTTTAATCATTTTAATAATTTCTAGATTCCCTTACTGTATTCACATGAAGTAAACAGAGCGAGCAGAGATACGTCTGTCTCGGACGGAGATCAAAATCAAACAGAAGAAGTCGATCGTGGTTCTAACTCTTGTCCAAGAAAATAAATAAATAAAATAAAATAATTTTAAAAAATTAAGAAAGGTTGGTACAGGATCAGAGATGAAAGTCGGAAGGAAAAGCGCTCCGATATATATACAGGGTGTCCCAGCTATCTTGCTCACCCAAACTATCTCTGCAACAACAACAGCTATTATAAAATGGTATCAATGTAAGGCTTGGGCTCATGAATGTACATATTTTAAATCATTCTAAAACGAAAGCATATGTGTTTTTTAACATAAACTTTTTTTTAATTATTTCTTCAGAAATCTATAGCATGAAAAATCACATAAACAATGGCGTTGATTGCATCGAAATACCCCAATTACATCCCGAGATATTGCGAAGCGAAGTTGACACTATAAATACGCTAAACGCAGCATGGGGTTCTTGCCTGATACTGAGGATGTTCGCTAGCCGCGCGTTTCGCGTATTTGAAGCGTCAACTTAACGTAACAGAAACCTGGCGCTTATCCGACGCAACGAATCATAGGGAAAACGAATTGATTAATCTACATCTATATCAACATAGATACTCTGCAAGTCACATTGAAGTGCATGGCAGAGGGTTCATCGAACCGATTTTATAATATTTCTTTACAGTTCCATTCTGTTATAGCTCGCGGGAATAAGGAACAACTAAACATTTCTGCTTACGATATGATTTTTCTTGTTTTATTGTGTTGATCCTATCTCCTTATCAAGGTGGTTTCTAGAAAAATATGTTCACATTCGGAAGAGAAAGTTGGAAAAAGAAATTTCGCAAATACATCTCGCCGAAACGAATAACGCCCTTTTTAAAATGATTTCCCCCCCAATTCTTGCTCTCTAAATCGTCAGTCCCACGTGGTGTGGATCTGACAGTACGCAACAATACTCCAAAATAGGACGCACAAGTGTAACGTAGGCCGATTCTTTCGTAGAACTGTTGCATCTTCTAAGTATTCTGTCAATGAAACGTAGTCTTTGATTCGCCTTTCCGACAATATTTTATACCTATTCCTTCCAATTTTAGTTCATCGTAATTGATATTCCTAGGTATTTAGTTGAATTGATGGCCTGTAGATTAGACTGATTTATAGTGTAAATGAAGTTTCACCGATTTATTTTAGTGTTGCTTCTCTTCTTCAAGTTACTTTACCAATCAATAATTAACATCATCATTCGCGAACAGTCTGTATGTCCTCTATGTGTTTATAAGCCTTTCATTCGATTGCAAAGAAACTTTGGTGTACTTTGGTACTTTTGTTCAAGGACTCTGCAGACCGTTATGATAATGATGAAGCCACGAGAGGAGGGTCTGGAGTCGGTCGTCGTCACCGTAAGTAAGGCGTGCAGGCAGAATGGAAGGATTTCCCGGAACTGCCGTGACCCAAGACAAGATCCAGGATACTGTTGCTGATCCAAAAACAAAAGAGCTCGACACATAAAATGTTCAAATATTTGTTAAGCTTAAGGGACTTAACTAAGGGGCCATCAGTCCCTAAACTTACAAACTACTTATGAACTACCTACAACTAAGGACGGCACAAATATCCATGCCCGAGGGGGGATTCGAACCCCCGACCGTAGTGGTCGTGCGGACCGTGACTGAAGCGCCTCAGTCCCGTCGGCCACCGCGGCCGGCGCTTGACACATAGCTCAGGAGATATGACGTCATAAATAATGAGAGTCCATCGCGTGAGAATGCCCAGATTTATGCTTCAATTATTGGAAAATGGGAGTAGTTAGGGACCTGCAACAAAGGTTGCGTGTGATTTAAGACGTTTATGAAGTGTTTTGTAACTGACCCACCCCCCTTCCTCCCACAAAATGATGAAAAGCAGTCTACCACTCACAACAGTTTCGCTGTAGATGTCGAAAAACTTTCCCATCAGGCATCACCTTGTATCAAATAAAGTTAGCATTACAGATTTGCATGTTACTATTTATTTTTGTCTACAAGTCTCCCTTAATTCTCTTGATCCAAAATTAAGCTGTCTGTTTTCTTAATCTCTATCTATATAAAAGCGAAAAGTCACTCACCCACTGACTAAACACGAAATCTCGAAAACAACTTCACCTATGAATCTTAAATTTGGCAGAAATGTAGTTTACAGGCAGAAATCGTCAGCTAAGAAAATATTTTGTGATATGTGTATGGCGGAGCCTATTTACAGACTCACGAAATCTAAAGTTTCATTCTTATCTTTACGAAATTTCTCACGCTTGACCTTCAAAACCAGAGGAAGGTCACCGTCTATCTTAAGTTTCATACGGTGCATGGGGGAGGGTACTTTGCAACATGAAAATGGATCCCTAAATTCCTTGGTCGTGCCATAACTTGAGAACAGCTCGACCGATTTCACAAGGGGGTATTTTTTCATAAAAATCTATAGTTTTGTTCCGTTGTTGATGAAATTTTGCACACTCTACCTTAAAAACAAGTGGGATGTCACTGTCTGTATAAAATTTCGCTCGGTGCATGGTGGAGGGTACTTAACTTACGGAATTTTACAAAATGCATAATTTGCTCCTATCTTTATGAATTTTTACACACATGACCTTTAAACCAAGAGAAAGATCACTGGGTACATAAATATTTGTATGGTACATGACAGAGGGTACCTTGCAGAAAACTTTGGCGAGGGAGGGAAAGGTGGAAACGAACAGAGAGATGAGAGAGTAAGAGGTGGATGCAGAGAGGGGGGAGAGAGGGGGAAGGGGACGTGGACTACGAGAGTGTAGGATAAATAAACATCCGGGCAACGCCGGGTTTTCAGCTAGTCATTTATAAAAATAAGAAAGAGTAGGGGGCTCTGTAACACTTCCCTTATCGTCAATTACAACCGACTGTGCCCTATCTGACAGGAAATCGCGAATCCAATCGCACAACTGTGGCAATATTCCATAAGCACACACAATCTGATAAGAAGGTGCTTTTGAGGTACAGAGTCTAAAGCCTTCCGGAAATCTAGAAATTAGGAATCTAAATGACTTCCCTTGTCGATAGAACTCATCACACCATATGAGTAAAGAGCTAGCTGGATTACACGATACTTTCTGAAACCGTGTTGACTATGGAGGTCAGTGATATAGCCTTTCTTGAATATTGGAGTTACCTGTTCACCTTTCCACTCTTTGGGTGCGGATCTTTTGCTCGAAAGCGTTTTCTCTCTCGACGGACGTACAGGAGAAGATGCGCAACTCGGAACCCTTAACTCCCGACACGACTCACGATGCCGCCCCACAACTATACTTCCGCCAGTACCTCGCCTCCTACTTTCCAAACTTCACAGAAGCTCTCTTGCGAAACTTGCAGGACTAGCACTCCGCTGCAGAGTGAAAGTTTCATTCTGGAAACATCCCTTAGGCTGTGGCTAAGCCATGTCTCCACCATAACCTTTCTTTCAGGAGTGCTAGTCTTGCATGTTTCGCAGGAGAGCTTCTGTGAAGTTTGGAAAGTAGGAGGCGAGGTATTGGCGGAAGTAAAGTTGTGAGGCGGCATCGTCAGTCGTGTTCGGGATAGCTTAGTCGGTAGAGCGCTTGCCAGCGAAAGGCAAAGATCCCAGGTTCGAGTCCCGGTTCCGGCACACAATTTTAATCTGCCAGGAAGTTTCAAATCAGCGTACACTCCGCTGCAGAGTGAAAGTTTCATAGTGGGATAGTTGTGCTCAGGCGTCTAGTGATTAATTTTCAAATAAATAATTCAATTATACCCACAGTGTCGTATTGTACCTTTTGATTTGAACACCGATCGTATTTTGTCTATACAATCTTCATAGATATTGTTAACCATCGCTGGATCCGTTAGTTAGAAAAGCAGTTCAAATTCTACATGTTCACCAAATATTACAACATAAGAAGTGCTCACTATCCACAGAACTGTCCGACAAGGCAAACACATGCCAGCGCTCCTGGGCACTAGCCGCCACTAATTATAATCGTAATGATGCGACGTCTATGGACCTGACGTTCACTTAATTATTCCACTCTTCTTGTTATTAAATAAATTTTCCAGAATTGACCGCTGCAGCGTTGACTCAGTATGTGTAGCGGAGTGCAGAATGCGAGGAGTTTTATTATTAAACTGCCATTCACCTGCTTTCGATGTCCCTTCTCGTGCTCTAACGAACTGGCAGTCGTCGGAAAATATCATGTTAATGAAGTTGCGCAAATTAATTTGGTACTCGTCCGCCGGTGAAAGGCAATATGCGGCGGCCTGATGTCGGCGGCTTCCGCTCGCCCGCTGTCAGTGCCTGACCCCTTCCACTCATCCCCCCCTCCCCCCATTTTTTTTTTTTCGCTCAACCGAGGCAGCCACTGGGCTGGCGCTGATTAGCTTCATTTCGATTTCCACTACAAGAGTAATTTGCAACTGCGCGTTTATCGCGTTTTATCGAAGAAGCTGATATTGAAGCTAGATTCAGCGCTGGCTTATTTGATAATGATACGCCGGTTCCCTTTCTCGTCCGTTCACAATCCGACCTTGTGTCTGTACTGATGGCGACGTCACCGATACAAAACCTGATCTTCCGTCTCTGCTGATGCTCCGCATTTAACCTTTATTAAAGTCGCAATCTCGTATACCAGGTCCGAGCTCCTTTGTAAATTGGCCCTTAGAAGGACCATTTTTTGGCAATGTCATTTCTGTTCTCTCTTCGAAGCCTATGATTTTCTTGCTAGTAGATCTTATGAAAGCTTTACTGGCACCCCTTGTGCTAATTCATTTAGCGTTACCCAGGGTGCACGTGTGGTATTGTACCATGGACGCAAACTAGCTTTCTAGGTTGCGTTTCGTATGATTAGGAGCTAGTAAATGTGCTTGCCATTCATAAGAGATATTCGATTGTTTCTGGAATTCATCCAATTCAGTGGAGTAACGTGTGTATTGTATATAAGACGAGTGTTAACTAACTTTAATAATACAGTCATAAGATGTGTTTCCTGGTTATAATTTAGTAGCTAGTCTTAACCGCATAATTTGACACATTTCCAGCGAAACAGTCATCGACAGAAGACGACGTCTGCTGCAACAAAGCTACTGCCGCCAAAACGCAGCAAAATCAAATTCAATAATAAACATTTGCTTGCGTCGGTGATACATTCTTACCACATGACTCATATTTTGTAATTAATGACAACTGTCAACACTTCAAAAGGAAAACGTACATGTCAATGGCCAGACGCAGAGTTCATAATCTTGTGAATAAAGAGCGAGAGAGATAGAGAAGTGAGAAATAAGGGCATTGAACATGTATTTTCCGGGTTGCCATCGAACACCATCAGCACATAAGCACAGAGGCGTCAAAAATAAAGAATCATTTTCGCGTAGTAGTTCGAAACATGCAACAGCGGTGGTATTTGTTGACAAAAGAGAACGGCAAACATTAAATTTAAAATTGAAGCATTAATTGCAACTGTAATTGCCTTAGATAACGAGAAAAGAGGGAAGAAATACGCTTGATGCAAGCGAAAAAACAGACATATATACACTCCTGGCCATTAAAATTGCTACACTACGAAGATGACGTGCTACAGACGCGAAATTTAACCGACAGGAAGAAGATGCTGTGATATGCAAATGATTAGCTTTCCAGAGCATTCAGACAAGGTTGGCGCCGGTGGCGACACCTACAACGTGCTGAGATGAGAAAAGTTTCCAACCGACTTCTCATACACAAACAGCAGTTGACCGGCGTTGCCTGGTGAAACTTTTGTGTCCCAGCCTCGTTGCCGCTTTTGTGTCGTAGGTGTCGGTGGCCGAGTGGAATGAGACCGACACAGGAATAAAGATAGCACGCTGGTGCAGGTACGGAGGGGAGCAACCAGAAACTAGAAACACTAGAGTAAATTAGAATGAGATATATATTGCACAGAATTTATACAATACTTAACTTTTACATAGCTCAGTACTACAGAATGCTGATACATAGTTGAGCTAGAGGTCTGCCTAGTGCCTGTACGATAGCCAAGTCTTTACTGGTGCCTATCTGATTCCGAAGTGCTAACTGGTTCCTATCTCAGTCCCAAGTGAACGATGTCGTTCAGTGGTGGCCACGAGCGGAGCTCCAGCAGAGGGCGCTCGTGGCTGTCGTCGTAAGAACGCCGCGTCGTGCGTGCATGGCGGCGCGCGGCGAAAGTGGACTTGATCGACACCACAGAAACGTTGTTGTGATGCCTCGTGGAAGGCATTTTTCCGATTTTGATGAAGGTCGGATTGTAGCCTGTCGCGAATGCGGTTTATCGTATCGCGACATTGCTGCTCCCGTTGGTCGCGATGCAATGACTGTTAGTAGAATATGGAATCGGTGGCTTCAGGAGGCCAATACGGAACGCCGTTCTGGTTCCCAACGGTCTCGTATCACTAGCATTGGAGATGACAGGCATCTTATCCACATGGCTGTAACGGATCGTGCAGTCACGTCTCGATCCCTGAGTCAACAGATGGGGACGTTTGCAAGACAACAACCATCTGCAGGAACAGTTCGACGACGTTTGCAGCAGCATGAACTATCAGCTGTATTCGATCTGTGTGTTTCAGCTTCGCCAAGTCCATTACGGTTTTCCTATTTTGACGTATTTTATGGAACGAAATATCCATATTAATACCACAGACCATAAAAAACTATACATTATCAAGTGTTCCTTGTAAACATTGGCGATTAATCAGTTGTAAGGTTAAGGCCCTAACTACGGTCGGTTTCATATATAGTTATGTACGTTGTTCAACATGCCACAAATAGTGATGTAAGACAATAGTAAGTTTTGATGTTATGTAGGCATACATCTGCTACAGTTTGTCTTGCATAAACTCGTTTCTATGACAAAATCGTACTGTAGAGTACCACATGGTGCTTTGCCGGTAGACACATGACAGGGTTGGCTACCCTGTTTTGACACCCGTTAACAAACCTCTGGTATGAGGAAAATATGGAGTGGACGAGGAAGCGACCAGTCGGTGACCGGATGGGCTAGAGGTGCGTCTTGCAGGGCAGCGGGAGAAAATGATTTGTGCTTGTTCGCTGCGGCCTGGAGTACCGACAGAGGCAGCACGGCAAACGCAAGTAGTCACGCTTGCTAGTGTGTTTGAGGTCAGATGTTTGCCGTTGTCTGGAGAACTGGCATGTGGAAATACAATTTGACCAAACTATTCTTTGCATGTGATAGGCGTGTGTAAGTAAATGCCGAGGTACACGACGAGAAAGGATAATACACGTTTGGCACAGGACGGACGGGTACTGTGACTGTTTCGGTTTTTGGTTATCCACGATACAAAGCTGAGTGCATTTCAGTAAGAGGGTTATGAACAGTTCTGTGGCTACGCCACATCGTCTAAAGGGTTAACGACCGCTAAGCTGTATAAGCTACATAACGGTGTTGTCAGTGACTTGTGTTGTTCTATAGTTCATGTACTGTACCGTCAACCGGCGTGTTAGATACGCAGTGCCAGTGGAGCTGTAGTTATGTATTGTGACTCATTAGAACTGTTGTTAATATGAGTTTGTTGCAGGTACGCCTTCTGCATATTTTGGTAATATTGTATCTAATGCCACACTATACTGGCTGAACTAGTGTGGACGCAATTCAGAGACAAATACATACGTCTATTACTTCTAGCCGTGGACCAATCTACATCTACATCTACATAGATACTCTGCAAATCACATTTAAGTGCCTGGCAGAGGGTTCATTAACCACTTTCATAACTTTTCTCTACCGTTCCATTTTCTAATAGCGCGCGGGAATAAAGAACACCTAAATCGTTCCGTTTCTCTGATTTCTCTTATTTTATTGAGATGGTCCTGTCTCCCTAAGTAGGTGTATGCTAGCAAAATATTTTCACATTGAAACTTCGTAAACAGACCACGCCACATGAATAACGTCTTTCTTTTAATGATTTCCACCCCAATTCGTGCAACATTTCCGTGACGCTATTCCCCCCGCAACGTGATAAAACAAAACGAGCTGCCCTCCTCTGACCTTCTCAATATCTTCCGTCAGTCCCACCTAGTGAGGGTCCCACAAGGGGCAACAGTACTCCAGGAGAGGACGCACAAGTGTGATGTAGGCAGTCTTTTTGGTGGAGCCGATGTATCTTCGAAGCGTTCTGCCAATGAAACGTAAGCTTTAGTTCGTCTTCCCCACAATATTTTCTATGTGTTCTCTCCAGTCTAAGTTGTTCGTAATAGTAACTCCTAGGTATTTGGTAGAATTTACGACCTTAAGGTTTGACTGATTTATCACGTAATTGAAGTTCAGCGGATTTCTTTTAGTGGTCATGTGTATTACTTCACACTTTTCTTTATTTAGTGTCAATTGCCAATTTTCGCACCATGTAGAAATTTTGTCTAAATCCCTTTGCAGATGCTTTTGATCCTCAGTTGACTTCACTAACCAATAAAAGACAGCATCTTCCGCTAACAGTCTAAAAGAGCTATTTAGATTGTCTCCTAAATCGTTTATAAATACAAGGAAGAGTGGGGGACCTATAACGCTTCTCTGTGGAACGCCAGATATCACTTCTGTTTTACTCGATGACTTACCGTCAGTTACAATAAACTGTGTCTTTTCTGATACGAAATCGTGAATCCAATCGCACAATTGGGGAGATATTTTATAAGCACGCAATTTCATTAGAAGCCGCTTGTGGGGTACAGTGTCAAAGCCGGCCGCGGTGGCCGAGGGGACTGAGGCGCGCCACTCACGGTCTGCACGGGCACTACGATCGGGTGTTCGAATCCCCCTCGGGCATGGATATTTGTGCCGTCCTTAGTGTTAGATAGTTCATAAGTAGTTTGTAAGTTTAGGAACTGATTACCCCGTAGTTAAGTCCCATAAGCTATACAAACAAACATTTTGAAACAGTGTCAAAAGCCATCCGGAAATATGGAATCGATTTGAGACCCCTTGTCGATGGCACTTAAAACTTCATCCTAGAGGAATTAGCTGTTTCTGAAGACTCCGTTTGTCGTGAGAAGAATTACTGATGGAAACACGCGTTCTTAATTTATTGTTTGTGTTCTGTTTGATGATTGATCTGTATATACTAAATTTGTGGCTATTATTGAAGTTTATGAACCTTGTAACGTTTTTTCAGTTAGAAGGAAGCCGACAGGATATTATTTACATGTATGTTTCTTATTGGTGTATGTTATGTTCTGTGTACAGCGAAAAGTCTGTAATGATTATGAAGTCATTGCGTAACATAAGTAAAGCAATATGTTCATAAATGACACTTATAGATTTGTTGATATACGAAGTGAATTAAGTAAATTGTTCCTTCATGATTTGAATCTATCAGAAATTTCAATATCTCTTGTACATCTTAGTTAATAAATGTTGTTAAATTTCCACATGCTAAACGGTCACTCAGTCAACCGCCTTACCCCTCTTTATCCTGGCCCACGCATTCTGCCTTAACAGTGCAGAACAATTTCAATTATTATTTCCTTATTCATTTATTTCCTAATACACGTATAACGCAAAGCCCAGTAGCGAAATAAAATTTTAAATGCGGAGAACACAGCTGTCAATGGAAAGTAACCAAACAAATCCGCAACAGCCAATCGTCAGCAGTTGATCGGCCACGTGGCCTTCACCGTCGCGTCAAACTATTCCGTCAAAGCATACAGACCAACAGGCAATTCGACGTAGACCACTGTGTGAATCGGCTCTGGGACCACGCGACCACTCCTTCGCGACTGTGTTTGAACCGTTAACTGTTTATTTTGCTTCTTTTTTCACGTTTCCATAAACCTTCGTATCTTCGTGCTTCAATTTGTCAAGGGCTATTCACTGCGTCATTGAGCGGGGTGCGATGAGGAATTTCCCGTGTAAGAATCCAGTGGAGCAGTTCTGAGTTTTAAAATTTTCCTCAGCAGGCAGCAAATAGACTCCTTTAACCTCATTAATGAGCGACGTCCCCAGAGAGTGATTCCGCAGAAGGAAGCCAAGAGTCGGTCGGAGGTCGCTGCTTGCACTTTCACCCCCCCCCCCCTAAATCCGCCCCCCGACCGCTCGCCTCAGCCAGCCCCTCGTCGATCTCTTGCTCGCCCTCATTAGAGTTGAACGTTCCGTCAAAAGGCGGATTATTAGAGAGTCCTGACTCAGGGCAGCAGCCGTTCATTACGGAGCTTTCCGCATTCGCCTCGAGTATTTAGTAAACTGCCGTGGCCGCGGTGGGGAGGGCTCCACGTTTCCGCCCATTTCACCGCTCCCCCGATACATTCCCCTTACCTACACGGAAAAAAGCTAAAGTCATTCACAGAAACAAGAAGCCCTCAAGCCCGTATCTGTGCACGCTTTGATCGTTGAAAAAGAAAAGGATCAACTTTGTCAAGGGCACTATCAATAAAGTTCTTCCGGGTTTGAGACCGCATCGTCATGTTATAAACTCTACCGAGGTTTCGGCCACTGTTGCAGGCGGCCTAAATCAGGGTCTGTGTCTGGCTGCTGCATGTACGATCATCAGCGGATGAGGGCAGAAAAGGGGACGTTGGTTTTCCTTTATTGGTAGTTACATTATTGCACGCCATTGATGGAAAGGGGCATTGATGATTGGTGGTTGCATTCTTCCTCGTTATTGGTCGAAAGTGATCGTACATGCAGCAGTCAGACAGACCCTGATGAAGGCCACCTGCAACAGTGGTCGAAACCTCGGTAGAGTTTATAAAATGACGACGCCGTATCATTCCCGGAAGTATTTCATTGATAGTGACAACAGCCGCTGAAGCCTACGTTTGCACTTGTCGAGGTCAGTTTATGAGTGGTGTTCATGTGTGTTAAGAATACATAGAAACGAAATGTTCAAATGTTTGAAAAAATATCGGACACAACTGCTCGGTTATTGGTCCGTAGCTTACAAACTACTTAAACTAAGGTAATGTAACCTAAGGACAACACAAACACCCATGCCCGACAGGGGACTCGAACCCCAGACGGCTATCGGCTTCGCGCACCGCAGTACGGCATCCCAGTGCGCACGGATAATCCACCGCGACCATAGAAATGACTCAAAGTTCAGATCCTTTGCTGTGACACTGGAATTAAGCAGAATGAATTAGTTATTAGACCAGAAAGAAAGGAAATGCGAATGAGTAAAGAAAAATAGTCACATAGCACAAATAGGCTACCTTAATTAATCTAGCACAGTGAAGAGAAATGGGATATAACAGCGTTACCGAGATGATCGATTAACTCCAGTGGAAGACTCTGCAAGAGAGACGCTCTGTCGCTCGGTACGGGCTTTTGTCGAAGTTTCAATAACATACCTTTACCGAGGAGACCATCAGTATATTGCTCCCTCCTATGTATATCTCGCGTAGATATCATGAAGATAAAATCAGAGAGATTAGAGTCCACACACAGGCATATCGACGATCTTTCTTTCCGCGAACAATACGAGACTGGAATAGGAGGGAGAGCAGATAGTGGTACTCGAGGTACCCTCAGCCACACACCTATTGGGTGGCTTGCGGAGTATGGATGTAGATGTAGATAAAGATGTAGAGTTGGACACGTGAGCTGCCCACGGTGCACGCGCAGCTTGTATTCTCTTGAAACGTTCAAGCGTCTTGGACCAAACTGCTATGGTTATCACTTAAAGCAACTTGAAGCAACACACACACACAGACAGACACACACACACACACACACACACACACACACACACACACACACACACACACACATACACACACACTCACTCACTCACACAAGCCCCAGGGAGGACTCGAACCTCCGACGGGGAGAAATCACGCCCACCACAGCAAGTAACCTTAGAAAGCTCGTCCACGCCACCGGAGCACATATTCTCTTCCTCGCGAACGCGACTCAAGACGGCCGATAATACTCGACCGACAGCACACTTAGAGTTCGTAATGGTGGTAACTATAATGTCAGTCTCCGTAGCTCAGATGGCAGGACCGCTCAGAGTCATGCAAGGGGCCTAGGTTTGATTCCCAGCATTGGACTGAATGTTCCGTGTTATCCTCATCATCATTTCATCATCATCGAGATGAAAGTTGACCGTGCAGCGTCAAATCAAAAAACTAGCACTAGATGGCCGAACAATCCCCGATGTATACCGAATGAATCTTTCACTCTGTAGCGGAGTGTGCGCTGATAAGAAACTTCCTGGCAGATTAAAATTGTGTGCCGGAACTGGGACTCGAACCTGGGACCTTTGACTTTCGCGGGCAAGCGCTCTACCAACTGAGCTATCTCGACACGACTCACGATTCCTCCTCACAACTCTACTTCCGCCAGTACCTCGCCTCCTATTTTCCAAACTTCACAAAAGCTCTCCAGCGAAACATGCAAGACTAGCACTCCTGGAAGAAAGGATATGGTGGAGACACGACTTAGCCACAGCCTAAGGGGTGTTTCCAGAATGAATCTTTGCAGCGAAATGTGCGCTCATATGAAACTTCCTGGCAGATTAAAATTGTGTCCGGAACCGGGATAGCACAGTCGGTAGTGCGCTTGCCCACGAAAGGCAAAGGTCCCAGGTTCGAGTCCCGGTTCCAGCACACAATTTTAATCTGCCAGGAAGTTTCAAAAACTAAAGTCATTCACAGAAACAAGACGCCGTCAAGCCCGTATCTGTGCACGCTTTGATCGTTGTAAAAGAAAAGGACAAACCTTGTCAAGGGCAGTTTATGTGTGGTGTTCATGTGTGTTAAGAATAAATATAGAAACGTACTGTTCAAATGTTTGAAAATATATCGGACACAACTGCTCGGTTATTGGTCCGTAGCTTACAAACTACTTAAACTAAGGTAATGTAACCTAAGGACAACACAAACACCCATGCCCGACAGGGGACTCGAACCCCAGACGGCTATCGGCTTCGCGCACCGCAGTACGGCATCCCAGTGCGCACGGATAATCCACCGCGACCATAGAAATGACTCAAAGTTCAGATCCTTTGCTGTGACACTGGAATTAAGCAGAATGAATTAGTTATTAGACCAGAAAGAAAGGAAATGCGAATGAGTAAAGAAAAATAGTCACATAGCACAAATAGGCTACCTTAATTAATCTAGCACAGTGAAGAGAAATGGGATATAACAGCGTTACCGAGATGATCGATTAACTCCAGTGGAAGACTCTGCAAGAGAGACGCTCTGTCGCTCGGTACGGGCTTTTGTCGAAGTTTCAATAACATACCTTTACCGAGGAGACCATCAGTATATTGCTCCCTCCTATGTATATCTCGCGTAGATATCATGAAGATAAAATCAGAGAGATTAGAGTCCACACACAGGCATATCGACGATCTTTCTTTCCGCGAACAATACGAGACTGGAATAGGAGGGAGAGCAGATAGTGGTACTCGAGGTACCCTCAGCCACACACCTATTGGGTGGCTTGCGGAGTATGGATGTAGATGTAGATAAAGATGTAGAGTTGGACACGTGAGCTGCCCACGGTGCACGCGCAGCTTGTATTCTCTTGAAACGTTCAAGCGTCTTGGACCAAACTGCTATGGTTATCACTTAAAGCAACTTGAAGCAACACACACACACAGACAGACACACACACACACACACACACACACACACACACACACACACACACACACACACACATACACACACACTCACTCACTCACACAAGCCCCAGGGAGGACTCGAACCTCCGACGGGGAGAAATCACGCCCACCACAGCAAGTAACCTTAGAAAGCTCGTCCACGCCACCGGAGCACATATTCTCTTCCTCGCGAACGCGACTCAAGACGGCCGATAATACTCGACCGACAGCACACTTAGAGTTCGTAATGGTGGTAACTATAATGTCAGTCTCCGTAGCTCAGATGGCAGGACCGCTCAGAGTCATGCAAGGGGCCTAGGTTTGATTCCCAGCATTGGACTGAATGTTCCGTGTTATCCTCATCATCATTTCATCATCATCGAGATGAAAGTTGACCGTGCAGCGTCAAATCAAAAAACTAGCACTAGATGGCCGAACAATCCCCGATGTATACCGAATGAATCTTTCACTCTGTAGCGGAGTGTGCGCTGATAAGAAACTTCCTGGCAGATTAAAATTGTGTGCCGGAACTGGGACTCGAACCTGGGACCTTTGACTTTCGCGGGCAAGCGCTCTACCAACTGAGCTATCTCGACACGACTCACGATTCCTCCTCACAACTCTACTTCCGCCAGTACCTCGCCTCCTATTTTCCAAACTTCACAAAAGCTCTCCAGCGAAACATGCAAGACTAGCACTCCTGGAAGAAAGGATATGGTGGAGACACGACTTAGCCACAGCCTAAGGGGTGTTTCCAGAATGAATCTTTGCAGCGAAATGTGCGCTCATATGAAACTTCCTGGCAGATTAAAATTGTGTCCGGAACCGGGATAGCACAGTCGGTAGTGCGCTTGCCCACGAAAGGCAAAGGTCCCAGGTTCGAGTCCCGGTTCCAGCACACAATTTTAATCTGCCAGGAAGTTTCAAAAACTAAAGTCATTCACAGAAACAAGACGCCGTCAAGCCCGTATCTGTGCACGCTTTGATCGTTGTAAAAGAAAAGGACAAACCTTGTCAAGGGCAGTTTATGTGTGGTGTTCATGTGTGTTAAGAATAAATATAGAAACGTACTGTTCAAATGTTTGAAAATATATCGGACACAACTGCTCGGTTATTGGTCCGTACCTTACAGTCTACTTAAACTAAGCTAATGTAACATAAGGACAACACAAACGCCCATGCCCGAGGAGGGACACGAACCACCGACGGTGATCGGCAGGGCGCACCGCAGTACGGCGCCCCAGTGCGCACGGCTAATCCACCGTGACCATAGAAATGACCCAAAGTTCTGATCCTTTGCTGTGACACTGGAAATAAGCAGAATGAATTAGTTATTAACCCAGAAAGAAAGGAAATGCGAATGAGTGAAGAAAAGTAGTCACATAGCACAAGTAGGCTACCTTAATTAATTTAGTACAGTGAAGAGGAATGGGATATAAAAGGGGTGGACACGTGAGCTGCCCACGGTGCACGTGCAGTTAGCATTCTCTTGCAACGTTCAAATATTTTTTAAACCTCTCGGACCAAACTGCTATCAGTCCCTACTTAAAGAAACACAGCCGGCCGCGGTGGCCGAGGGGACTGAGGCGCTCCAGTCACGGTCTGCACGGCCACTACGGTCAGGGGTTCGAATCCCCCCTCGGGCTTGGATATTTGTGCCGACCTTAGTCTTGGGTAGTTAATAAGTAGTTTGTAAGCTTAGGGACTGATGACCCCGTAGTAAGGTCCCATAAGTTCTACAAACACTTGAACTTGAAAGAAACACAGAGTAAATTAAGGACAAAACAAACAAGCACACACACACACACACACACACACACACACAAGCCCCAGGGAGGACTCGAACCTCCGGCGGCGAGCAATCACGCCCACCGCAGTAAGGAACCTTAGAGCGCTCGTCCACGCCAGCGCAGCACATATTCTCTTCCTCGCGAACGCGACTGAATACTGCCGATAATACTCGACCGTCAGCAGACATTAGAGTTCGTAATGTACCGAGCGAGGATGCGCAGTGGTAAAGCACTGGACTCGCATTCGGGAGGACGGTGGTTCAAATCCACCTCCGGCCATCCAGATTTAGGTTTTCCGACATTTCCCTAAATCACTCCAGGCAAATGCCGGGATGGTTCCTTTCAAAGGGCACGGCCGACTTCCATCCCCATCCTTACCCAAAACTTCGAGAGTAAGCTCCGTCTCTAATGACCAAGCTGTCGACGGGACGTTAAACTCTAAGCTTCCTTCCTCCTCCTCCAGTTCGTAACGGTGGTAACTGTAATGTCAGTCTCCGTAGCTCCGATGGCAGGGCCGCTCAGTACCATGTAGGGGTCCGGGTTCGATTCCCAGCAGGGGACAATGTTGTGTGTTATCCTCATCATCATTTCATCATCATCGAGATGCAAATTCACCGTGGAGCGTCAAATCAAAAAACTGGCACTAGGCGGCAGAACAAAATCCGATGGAATCTTCCGGCCCAAAACGCCATACGATCATTTCGTGCAATGTAATATTTGTAGGACCACACTGCAACGAGTGCTAACGACACAAACTGCTTTACATGTCTATTATTAGATTGTAAATTACTTGCGTGGCTACCATATACTTGTCAGTGAGTGAATTTTAATATTTCATTGCCTTCTACTTTGAAAAACCTCTCCCGTAGTACACGATATCAGTGAATATGAATTTCAAGAGGTGCACTTTGAACACCCACCACAAAAAAAGTATGTTTTATCGTAAAACTAAGAAACTCCCTACTTTTGGAAATCAAATGGTGTTGATGAATAAAACAATTGATAGGTTGGTTGGTTATTTGGGATAGGGGGAACAGCTGAGGTTATCGGACCGCCGGTGGGGGGGGGGGGGGAGGCGGGGGGAGAGGGGGAGGTGTGAGGATAGGAAAGAAGGAGAAGGAAATGCGCAGCAGGGTTTTGGAACATATTCTGTATTCAAATATTATGAATTATCTTGAACAGAATTATCTATTGACCCAAGGTCAACACGGGTTTAGAAAATATCGTT
The DNA here is from genome assembly GCA_026315105.1 of Locusta migratoria. Taxonomy (NCBI): domain Eukaryota; kingdom Metazoa; phylum Arthropoda; class Insecta; order Orthoptera; family Acrididae; genus Locusta; species Locusta migratoria. The sequence continues at coordinate 207,775,951 of CM048748.1, forward strand.
TATGTGAAACACAACTAGCTCTTTACTCGCATAAAGTGATGAGTGCTATCGAGAAGGGTTCTCAAATTGATTCCGTATTTCTAGATTTCCAAAAGGCTTTTGACACCGTACCGCACAAACGGCTTTTACTCAAATTGTGCCGGCCGCGGTGGCCGAGGGGACTGAGGCGCTCCATTCACGGTCTACACGGCCACTACGGTCGGGGGTTCGAAAGCCCCTCGGGCATGGATATTTGTGCCGTCCTTAGGATTAGGTAGTTCATAAGTAGTTTGTAAGTTTAAGGACTGATGACCCCTTAGTTAAGTCCATAAGCTTAACAAACATTTGAACATTTTAGTATGGTGTAAAAATTGGCAATTGACTCTAAATAATGAGAAGTGTGAAGTCATCCACATGAGTAAGAAAAGAAATCCGATAAACTTTGTTTATAAGATAAATCAGTCAAAAGTGAAGGCCGTAAATTGCACTAAATACCTAGAAATTACTATTACATCTGACTTAAACTGGAAAGAACATGTAAATAATGTCGTGGGAAAGCGAACCAGAGACTGCGTTTTATTGGCAGAAGGCTTAAAAAGATGCAACAGAACCACTAAAGAGACTGCATACACTACGCTTGTCAGTCCTCACTTGGAGTATTGCTGCCCAGTGTGGGATCCTTATCAGGTGGGTTTGACGGAGGACATCGAAAGAGTCCAAAGAAGGGCAGTTCGTTTCGTATTGTCACGATACAGGGGAGACAGCGCCATGGAAATTATACAGGGCCTGGGATGGGAATTATTACAACAACGGCGGTTACGGCTGCGGCGTGGTCTATTACGAAACTCCAATCATCAATATTTTCCTCCGAATGCGAAAACATATTGTTCAGTCCCATCTACATAGGTAGAAAAGATCATCAGAATAAAATACGAGAAATCAGAGCTCGAGCGGAGAGATTCAATTATTCCTTCTTCCCGCGCGTTATTCGAGAGCCGGCCGCGGTGGCCGAGGGGACTGAGGCGCTTCAGTCACAGCCTGCACGGCCACTACGGTCGGGGGTTCGAATCCCCCCTCGGCCATTGATATTTGTGCCGTCCTTAGTATACGGTAGTTGATAACTACTTTGTAAGTTTAGGGACTGATGACCATGTAGTTAAGTCCCATAAGCTTAAAAAACAATTGATTTTTTTGTTATTCGAGAATGGAATGGGAGATAAATAATATAAAGGTTGTTCGATGAACCCTATGGCAGGCACTTAAATGTGATTTGCAGAGTATCCCACGTAGATGTAGATGTAGAACCGTGAGCCCCCTGCGGGAATAAACCAAATCAGTTGCAAATGGCGGGAATCTGTTATTATTGTATTTAAGAGTAACAAATTTCTTATCTTTATGCTAAACCATATGAAATTGCAATAGCAACTCAGGAACAATGGTGTAAACATTAAAAATTTTATGATAGATCAGTTTCAAATCTGTTAGTCGCTAAATCCAGAATCAACATTTTGTGGCTATGAGTGGAATAAATTCATCAAACTTCTCGTGTAATGTTTCCTCATGAAGATTTATTTCATTTATAATTAGTTCATTATTCGAAAATGTCACGAATTTTCTTATTGAAAGTTGTTCTATCCACAACAGCAAATTTCAAAAATTCAAATGTTTGTATAGCTTATGGGACTTAACTACGGGGTCATCAGTCCCTAAACTTACAAACTACTTACGATCTAGCTAACACTAAGAACGGCACAAATATCCATGCCCGAGGGGGGATTCGAACTCCCGACCGTAGTGGCCGTGCAGGCCGTGACTGGAGCGCCTCAGTCTCCTCGGTCACCGCGGCCGGCCAGCAAATTTCTTTTTACGCCCAAAACAGTATATCAAAAGTCGATGACTACATCAGCAACGTTGTGCGTTGTAAAGGTCGTTGGAAATGCAGACTCTAATATCCACAGGGGTCATAATTTTCGTGTTGAGGATCTGAGTTCCCCTTCGGCCACATTATTTCCTCTAATTTTGTTCTACCACGAGCTACAGTGACACTTCGGCGCCGACAACGCTAAAGGCCACGAATTAGAAATGGACTTGCTGCGCGCCTTGCTAGCGATGTTAGCGGAGAGATGGGAGGGGCGGGAGGGGGAACTGCGCGCGCGCGTTAGCAGATTTTCCCTGGCGTATAAGAATAAAGACTATTTTGATCCCGCAGTCACTATGAATCAATACACTAAGGAACTAAAACCTTTAGTTGACAGTAGACATAGTAATCCATCAATGTCGAAATTTGAAATATGTGCCAGGCTGGGATTCAAACCCTCGTCTCCTGCTTACCAAGCAGTTACGCTATCTACAACGGTGTCTACATACGGGGTGTCCAGAAAAGGGATCCCTGATTTCAAAATTAAATATCTCGCAAATAAAGATCGATAGAGGAATGCAGTAAACGGTATGTTTATTGTGAAATCTGTAAGAAATTTATTCAGCAGTTTGAAATAATGGTTACAAAAGCTGCTAACAGATGGCGCTGTACGCTGTACAGCTCATTTCAGCATACATAAGTGAAATAAACGTAAGAAAACACTCTTTGCAAACAATCACGTCACAATCTTTTCAAATGTTCACCATTGGCACTATAGAGGTGGTGCAAAAGAAGAATGAAATTCGCCATCACATTTCGTAGTGTCGCAACCGAAATGGATTCACATGCCACAGAGATCGCCGATTCAAGCTCGTCCAGCGTGGCGGGATGCTTCGAGTAGACCATGTCTTTCACTGTGCCACGCAAAAAAAAAAAAAAAAAAAATAAATAAATAAATAAATAAATAAATAAATAAAACAGGGAGTCAAATCCGGCGAATATGGAGGCCAATCCGTGCTTGCACCAGTAAATTTTGGATGTTCCAAAGCAATGACTCGATTCCCGAAGTATTCCTCAAGAAAGCGAAACACCGATGTGGTCGGGCTTCATGTTGCATAAACCATTCAGTACCTGGTCGATCCTCTAACGCTTGCTGTGTGGCGACAAATTGTTCCAAAATTGCAACGTAACGTGCACCAATGACCATTTCTCGAATGAAAAAAGGGCCAATAATGCGTCTGCTGCATACTGCAACCCACACAATAACTTTAGGAGAATACAGGGGTTTCGCTTCACACCAATATGGCTTTTCGGAACCCCAAAATCGCCAGTTCTGCTTATTCACGTATCCATTGAGGTGGAAGTGTGCTTCATCTGTAAACCAGATGCAGCCAACATCAAATCCTTCACTATCAATAATTTTAAGCATTTGATTAGCAAAGGCAACCCTTTGTTGCACAGCTCGTATGGGTATGGCCTGGTGCGTTTGAATTTTGAATGGAAACATGTGTAGGCCCTTTCTCAGTATTTTCTTCGTGCTGGAACGCTTCAAACCAGTCTCAGATGCAATTCTACGGACGGATGACATTGGATTTCGCTGAATAATTTCTGAAACTGTGGCGATATTTTCAGGAGTAACTGCGGTTTGCTTGCGGCCTGTTCGTTGAAATTTTGCGAAGAGCGTACGAATGATTTTCGCATCGGGTCCTTTTGGAACATTAAATCGTGCTTGAAAATTTCGCGTTGTTGCCGTAGACTCTCTTCTAACCTGTGGTACTCTAACACCAGAAAAACGCGTTGTTCAGTGGAGTACATGGTTTTAATCTCTTCCTTCGGTACGCTAACCTCCTTTCACGTTTCAATTGTGGAACTGATCGCTCTGGGCTTCGAATCACTATTTATACTAGGCATTACGTATGGCGATTACAGCGCCATCTGTTAGCAGCTTTTGTAACTATTATTTCAAACTGTTGTATAATCTTATTACAGCTTTCACAATAAACATACCGTTTACTGCATTCCTCTATCGATCTTTGTTTTCGAGATATTTAATTTTGAAATTAGGGAATCCTTTTCTGGACACCCTGTACATTACGATGTGAATGTTTGTGTTCGTATTTTATGCGTGGCTGAACCGTTCAACCAATTGTGATGAAACTTTGTCAACATATTGGTTGCTTTTTCGCAATGGTCACAAGCACCATTTAATGGCTGTACGACAAATAGTTCAGCAGATATGACGTAATAAACAATGAAATGCGCGGAAAAATGCTGTATCATGCAATGTCTGTTTCTAATCGAATGTGCCGATTTCAATCAAATATGGTACACACATTCCTTCCATGAGGTAACAATTGACTTACGGGTAATAACTGCTTACAATATATAGTTCAGGAGATATGACGTCATAAACAATTATATGGTTGAAAACCTGTGGTATCATGCGACATGTGAATAAGGACACTTCATTCATCGTAAAATCTTCATGAGATTTTGGACACTTGAAAGAGGAAGGTCAGTGTCACATAAAATTTTGTATGGTGTATGACGGAGGATACTTTACATATGGATTTCGTCAGATTCTACAGTTGTATTCCGATCCTGATGAAATTTTTAAATATGATTGAACAATTCATTTTATCAGTGCAGTATTAATATATTCAGATTACCTACAATCATTTCAATTAATTAATGTGACTAAACAGTTAATTTTCACACTAATAACCACGCAGTTGAGTCAGATAGATTTTCAAAGATTTGAACATTTTGAAAATATCTGAAAATTCTACCATCCCTCTCTGGAAGTTACGTTACATCTAATATATAAAAATTAATGTTTGTTTGTCTTTTTATTCGTAGTTTATGCACGGCCATACCGTACATCAGATTGCGATATAACTTTGTCAACTCATTGCTTGCACTCGCGTGAAGGTTATACCCATACTCAAATGAACTTAGTATGGAGCATGGTGGAGGATGCATTACAATTTATTAATTCGTTTCTTACGCCTTCATAATGAAATGGCTGAACGGATAAGGATTAAATTTGGAACAGTGGTAGCTTATACCCTTAATACTTGGGGTACCTTCCGTAAGGCACTGTATGGTGCATAGCGGAGGGTACCTTACAGTGGGTAAATACGTTTGTTACTCTTCACGCTGAAATGGCTGGACTGAATTGAATGAAATATGGAATAAAGAGAGCTAATATCCCGCCGTAATTCGCCACAGGTGCATGGCGGAGGGTAAGTTTCAGCAAACATCCAAAGTGGTATATTATATACACATTGATTGTATTTTATGTGGTGCTGTACCGTTCATTTGATTGCGATGAAACTTTGCACACTTAACCTCCAAAGCAAGAGGAATGTTACTGTCTACATAAGATTCCATACGCTGCATGGCGGAGGGTACCTTGCAATAGCCACCCCTTCACAGACAATAGTAGCTCTCGTAGGTTGTTTACAGATGACGACGTCATTTACCGTCTAGCAAAATCATCTAAAGTCAAAAACCAACTGCAGAACGATCTGAATAAGATATCACTATGGTGTAAAAATTGGCAATTGACTCTAAATAATGAGAAGTGTGAAGTCGTCCACATGAGTACGAAAAGAAATCCGTTAAACTTTTTTGCAAGATAAATCAATCGAAAGTGAAGGCCGTAAACTCCACAAAATACCTAGGAATTTCTATTACTTCAGACTTAAACTGGAAAGAAGACGTAGATAATGTCGTGGGAAAGGCGAACCAGAGACTGAGTTTTATTGGCAGAATCCTTAAAAGATGCAACTGAACTACTAAAGAAACTGCATACACTACGCTTGTCCGTCCATTTTTGCCCAGTGTGGGATCCTTATCAGGTGGGTTTGACGGAGGACATCGAAAGAGTCCAAATAAGGGCAGCTCGTTTTGTATTGTTACGATACAGGGGAGACAGCGTCACGGAAATGATACATGACCTGGGATGGCACTCATTACAACAACGGCGGTTATCGCTGCGGCGTAGGCTACTTACGAAACTCCAATCGCCAACATTCTTCTTCGAATGCGAAAATGTATTGCTGATTCCCACTTACATTGGTTGAAATGACCATCAGAAAAAGATACGAGAAATCAGAGCTCGAACGGAGAGATTCAGGTGTTCTTTCTTCCCGCGTGCTATTCGAGAATGGAATGGGAGATAAATAGTATAACGGTGGTTCGATGAATCCTCTACCAGGCACTTAAATGTGATTTGCAGAGTACCCCATGTAGAAGTAGATATACAATTGTGAAAGTTAAGAGTCAAAATTTTTCACAAATTGAGGATACAATGAGTGAGGAGGTGGAGGAGGAGTTCGACAGAGATGAGGAGGTTGGCAGACAAGGAGGACGTTGAGCAGAGAGAGAGAGAAAGACAGGAAGAGAGAGAGGAGTGGAAGAGGATATAGAAGGATGTACAAGGTGACAGAGAGAGAGAAAAGGGATGGAGAGATGGATTAACTTGAAACTGAAATAAATAAGTACCCGATCGACGCCGTGTTTTCAGCTAGTTTCTTATATATTCTCCGATAAATATAACATGTTTTTAGAAGAAAGGAGATGGACCGAGAGAGAAGGGATAGGAGAAGTACTAACTCAAGGCTTGAATAAATGCCGTATATTTCCGCAGATAAGACGATGGCTGAATCATAAAAAAAAGGCTCCAAAATCCGAGGTCGTCTTATATGACGGTAGAAAAAAATTAGATTGAAATTTAGTCTGATATTGGTAATTTCGCAGATGTGCTGCATAGCACCACCAAACGATATATATCGAAGCGGTTAAGTATCTAAACGATACGTATTGAACAGGGCGAATGTTAAGATTTTTATGAATATGTCGTGATTTTAAAGGATGTGGTTAGGCAGGAACCTAAGAGTACAGCTTTTAGGCCAATTTACAAGGAAGCTTACACTCGAAGTAGCTCGGCCTGAAATTATATATATCGAAAGTACAACTGTAAATCGATTTAGTGTTTCTGAACCGTAGATTGTGAAGCTACGTGGTCTCACGTACTAAAAGAAACTTCTTATTTAAACTATACCGGTTCAGAAACATTCGCTTATTCCATACATATCGTTTCGAAACGTATCGATTCGATATATATCGTTTTGAGGTCGAAGCCTCGCTATAGCCGCGCTATACAGCACATCTGCGATATTTTTCTGATGAAATTTACACCGTGGAGGAAAGATTTACGAAAACAAAGTTTTGCGCATTTTTTTTTTTTTTTTTTTTAAATATTCGCTTTTCGAGTTTTATTAATTTACTGAGTGGACAATGGTACATACGACATCCTATATGCCATAAAGCAACTTGATTTAACAATGTTGCTTGTCAAAAGTAAATGTAGGTATCCAGAGTCGCAATGAAACGATTAGAGTATGTTTACGTACGGAGCAGTGAATGGGTTAAAATATTTCGGAGCTATACACAACAAATGGAGCTTCCTTCGAAATCCTTTACCTTCTGTTCTCGGGCAATATCGTGTGTTTTCACTCGCACAATATGTGCATCGGCGAAAGAAATTACTTTTTTTTAACTTCGCGGTGTAAAAAACAAAAACATGCTTCTTCACGATCGGATACAACGTAGCACTACACGCAAGAAAGTTCAAAAGCAGACCGCAAACACTGGAAATCCAGGTGTACCAATGAAGAAAACTACTTATGGCGGCTTCTAATGGCACTTCTTGGAACTTCCTGAAGCTTTGCTTCCTAATCTAAGTCGCAGGCGTATTTTCAGATTCCGAAAACTGGAAAAAACTCGGTATGCATTCGGGTAAATACGGTAACTTGCGGGGTCGTCTTATAGGGCAGATATATGGTTAAACTATAGAATTTTGATGAAAATTTGTATCTCGTCTTATCTGAAGGTCGTCTTATCTGCGGAAATGTACAGTAAATAAAAAGTCGGGTAGGCTCATATAAAACCGATTTACTTCGAAACACCTTGTTCGTTTTCGGATGCGCACTATCGCGCTAGAATGGTTACGGCAAAAGTGAAAAAGATGACAGTGACTGTATAACGGTTGCGTTCCGCCTTGATAAGTGCGGTTGGGCACAGAGGAGCCGCTGTTGTGAGCCTGCGCGGCGCCCCGTCAGCTGATGCGCGCCGCGCCGTCAGCTCACACACGCGGCTACCCACCTCACAGTTTGGGCAGCCGCCGCGTCCTTGGCTCAGCATCCGCCGCCTGCGATAGCGCCACCCCACCCAGAGGCACGCCGTCCCGTCCTGCGCTCGGTCAGCGCTTTACGCACCGCCTCGCGCCTTCACCAGCACCGGGACGACAGCCTCTGGGCGCGCCCGATCTGACGTTTCGGTACGCTTGCATTCTCACGTTCGTAATATGCACATCACGCGGCCTACGCCGTCCTAAGATCTACTGCTCACGAACTTTCAACAAGCACGTCAAAAAATTAAAACTTCATCATTACCTCTCGTAAAAGTGATGTGTTTTGTATAGTATGGGCGTAAGCGTATGCCGCATAAAACATAATAATTACTTAAAATGATTTCCAATGCGTGGTATACTGCAACCAGTAAAATTAAATATTTCTTCAATAAAAAGCGTCTTGGTTGGAGGGAGCCTTCATAACACAGTTTGTCCTTTATTCACATTAAGTGATAAGTGCCATCAATAAGGGATCTCAAATCGATTCCATATTTCTGGATTTCCGGAAGGCTTTTCACACTGTAATGAAATTGCGTGCTTATGGAATATCGTCCCAATTTTGCGATTGGATTCACGATTTCCTATCATAAAGAACTAAGTTCGTGATAATTGACGGTAACTCATCGAGTAAAACAGAAATTATATCTAGCGTTCCACAGGAAAGCGTTATAGGTCCCATACTCTTCCTTGTGTTTATAAACGATTTAGGAGACAATCTGAATAGCTCCCTTAGACTGTTCGCGGATGATGCAGTCGTTTATCGGTTAGTGAAGTCAACAGAGGATCAAAAGCAACTGCACAGCAATTTAGACAAAATTTCTACATGGTGCGAAAATTGGTAATTAACACTGAATAACACATGACCACTAAAAGAAATCCGCTGAACTTCGATTACACGATAAATCAGTCAAACGTTAAGGTCGTAAATTCTACCAAATACCTAGGAGTTACAATTACGAATAACTTAGACTGGAGAGAACACACAGAAAATATTGTGGGAAAGGCGAACCAAGGGTTACGTTTCATTGTCAGAACGCTTTGAAGATGCATCAACTCCACCAAAGAGACTGTCTACATCACACTTGTCCGTCCTCTCCTGGAGTACTGTTGCCCATTGTGGGACCCTCACCAGGTGGGACTGACGGAAGATATTGAGAAGGTTCAGAGAAAGGCAGCTCCTTTTGTTTTATCACATTAAGGGGGGAAAGCCTCACGGAAATGTTGCATGATTTGAAGTGGAAATCATTAAAAGAAAGACGTTATTCGTCAGGGCAGGATCTATTTGCGAAATTTCAATCACCGACCTTTACTTCTGAATGTGAAAATATTTTCCTAGCACCCACGTATATATGGAGACATGAACTTCCCAATAAAATAAGAGAAATCAGATCTAAAAGTAACGATTTTGGTGTTCTTTCTTCCCGCGCGCTATTAGAGAATGGAACAGTAGAGAAAGGTTATGAAAGTGGTTAATGAACCATCTGCCAGGCACTTAAATGTGATTTGAAGAGTATCTATGTAGATGTAGATGCAGATGTAGATAATCTTGTGCTTGATCTTCTGCATGGATGATACCACTATTCTTGCAGCCTGACAAGGCAGGTTCTTATAATATGATTTTCAATCCTTAGTATACAGCAACCAGAGAAATTAAATACTTTTTCAATAAAATTCGTCTTGGTTGCAGGGTTACAGTATGCGATGAATTGGAAATAATTTTATATAAACCTGCCTTCTCGGAATGCAAGAATGGTGGCATCATCCATGCAGAAGAGTAATTAGTTAAGGAGAAAGAAAGAATAAAGCCAAATAGAGAATTCAAAGAAAGAAGTTGTGGTGTCGCACAAGTACAAAGTGCGTGCCACTTACTTTCGCCGCGCGCTGCCATGCACGCACGGCGCGGCGTTCTCACGACGACAGCCACGAGCGCCCTCTGGGACAACGCCGCTCGTGGCCACCACTGAAGGACATCGGTCACTTCGGACTGAGATAGCAACGAGTTAGGACCTTCGTAATCCAATAGGCACGAGTGAAGACTTTGCTATTGTACAGGCACTAGGCAGGCCTCTAACAACTATGTATCAACATTCTGCAGTACTATGTAAAAGTTAAGTATTGTTACATTCTGTGCAAAATATATCTCTTCCTAATTTACTCTAGTGTTTGTAGCTTCTGGCTGCTCCCCTCCGTACCTGCACCGGCGTGCTGTCTTGTTACTGTGTCGGTCTCGTTCCACTCGGCCACCGACACCTACGACGAGGCTGGGACACAAAAGCGGCGACGAAGTTGGGACACAAAAGTGGCGACGAGGAGTGATAGAACCTTGGACCAGCCCGCTTGCAGCAGCCAGACAGCAGCAGTCGGAGCACGCAAAAATTGCTCCCGCCCACCCACCCTTATTATAAGAATTTTGGGGTAACATATTCAGTTGCGTGTTTTGTGGACTTTTTTTGTTGCAGAGTGTCCTCTTTCATATTGCATTTGTGTTTTGTTATAAGTTACTTGTATACGCGGCGCCTAATCGGTCAGCATGGCCACTACCCCGAACCCAAACTTAATGGAAATTATTCAGTTACAGACGGCGCAAATAACGCCACTCCTCCAGGCGGTGTCCCAGCTCACAGCGCAGGCAGCTAACCAACAACAACAGCCGCCGCTTCAGCAGCCCACACCTGCCGCCGCACCGCTTCCGACGTTCCGCCAGTACAACGAACGTGAGGAAGAATGGAGCGACTATTTCGCACAGTTTCAAGAACTCGTCGCGGCTCATCAAATTACAGGTCAGAGAGTGAAGAACCTTTTCTTATCGATTGTGGGCCCCCAGACATTCGTACTATTGCAAAAACTTTTCCCTCTCGCATCTCCTCGTGATGTAGACTTTGAACAAATAGTAGAGGCACTAAATGCTCATTATGAGAGAAAAGTTCTCGTAGCTGCGGCACGGTACCGATTTTTCAGACTGAAAAAATTACCGCAGCAGTCACACCAAGAGTGGATTACGGAATTGAAGGGCTTAACCCGCCAATGTAAATTTACTTGTTCTTGTGGACTTTCGTATAGTGACGTGATGTTGAGGGATGCGATTACGCAGAATATTCAGGACCCCAGAATTAGAGCAGCAATTCTGAAACAGTCTGACCCCTCATTAGACAGTGTACTGCAGCTTATAGAAGCGCATGATACTTTTGACTTAGCAGATGTAGAAATGCAAAGCCACGGTGTAAATTCAGTGCGCCGTACCGGACGCTTTCCTAGCCGTAGTTCTCAGTGTAGCACTAGTGATTCTTACAATAGTACAAGCCGTGCTGAACAGATAGTGAACAGTAGCCAGAGTAAAAGTGCGACGCAAAGGTCGCCCCGTAGTGTTAGACACAGTAATTTGCATAACGGGCGCCAACGCTCATTTCAGAAAAATGTTCGTAAATCGTGCCCCCAGTGTGTGTCTCGCCACAAGCGTGCTCATTGCCCTAGTCGCAACGCAACCTGTTATCAATGTGGCAAATCGGTACATGTGCAGTCTGTGTGTATGCAAATTAAAAGCTCAAAGAACAGTAACGTTAGAAACGGTGCTTCGCAAAGTGCGAGAACAGTTCATTCTGTAAATGTTATACGGGCTGTGGAATTGAACAGTGCTTTCCTTGGATCTCAATTTCAAGAAAGTAGTTCTACGCCTATGGCAAAACTATATAGTGCACCACGTAGCAAGCGCCAACGAGCGCGTAAAACAGTGCAACGGAAACGGGTTCGGGACAAGCAAAATGACTATGAACAGGGCATTCCTGTAGTGAAAATAGTGCCTTCTGCAACTGCTCCTTGTAATAGTGCCCAGTACTGTGTAGCTAGTGCCAGTAGACTTGTTGTAGATACTGAAAGTAATTTTAGTGCAGTAGCCTCGCATTGCGCGGACGCCGATCCGGCGGTAGTGCCATCTAGTGCCAGTGTTGTTAATCCGCTGCGTGCCGAGTCTGCGCCGCTTCCTTCACTACGCGGCCCGCGCAAGTGCAGTAAACAAACCGTAGCAGACGTTGCCCACATTCGCGCACCTGTCGAGCGCCGAAAGCAAAAACTTTTTGTGCATCTTTCCATTGACAATAAGACTGTGCAATTTCAGCTCGACACTGGTTCCGCTGTTACCTTAATTAATAAAGATACTTATGAACTTCTGGGTTCGCCAAAATTATCGCTGTGTCAACAGCTTATACAGGTCAAAATATTCCCGTGCTAGGAACGTGTAGCCTGCCTGCCTCTTTTCAAGGTGTTACGAAAACAGTTGCTTTTGTTGTTCTTCAGGCCAGATCTACGCAGAACATTTTTGGACTAGATGCTTTTGACTTGTTTGGTTTATCAATTCAAAGAGATGTGCTTCAGATTTCGTCAGTAGTGCCTCAGGATAAAATCAATGCATTGTGTGACAAATATAGTGACTTGTTTTCGCCGGAACTAGGTTGTGCAAAAGACTTCGTGGCACATGTAACTTTAAAAGAATCTGCAGTTCCAAAATTTCGTAAAGCTAGACCAGTGCCTATCGCCTTGCGTGATACAGTTGCCGCAGAACTTAAACGTTGGCAAGATAGTGGGGTGATTTCTCCTGTTTCTGCGAGTCAGTGGGCCTCGCCTATAGTAATTATACCCAAGCCGCCAGGAAAACTTCGTCTCTGTGCGGACTTCAAATCAACAGTGAACAGTCAAACAATTGTAGACACTTATCCCCTGCCCAGACCGGACGAACTAATGGACAAATTAGGACAGTCTCGTTTCTTTTCTAAGATTGATTTAGCAGAGGCATACTTACAGATTCCACTTGATGACGAGTCGAAAAAGTTTTTCGTCATTAATACTCACATGGGCCTTTTTCAATTTCAACGCCTACCCTTTGGAAGTTCTTCCGCTCCCGCTATTTTTCAGCGCTTTTTGGAACAGCTGACAGTTTCTGTACCGTGTTGTTCGAACTATTTAGATGATATTGTGGTATCCGGACGTACAGTTGAAGAACATTTAGCAAACCTGGGGTGCCTTTTCAAAGTTTTGACTGCAGCAGGTCTACGTTGTAATAATGCAAAGTGTTCGTTTTTTTCAAACTGAAATAGAGTACCTAGGCCATGTGATTAATGCCCAAGGAATCCATCCCTTACAGTCGCATCTTCGAGCGATCAAAGACTTGCCTCCTCCTAAGAATGTGCATGAATTGCAAGCAGTGATGGGAAAGCTTAACTATTATTTCAGATTTATTCCCAATGCCTCTCAGATTGCAGCTCCACTGCATCACTTACGTAGGAAGAATGTTCCTTTTGTATGGTCTAAAGATTGCCAAGTTGCCTTTGCATCCAAGCTACTGACGCCAACGCAACAGAATTAGTCAGATAGAAAAGGAGGCCTTAGCAATCATTTACGGCGTCACAAAGTTTCATCATTATCTCTATGGCAGAAAATTCTATTTGTTGACAGACCACAAGCCTCTCACGTCGTTGTTCTCACCCACAAAGCCGATTCCGCCACGTACGGCACAAAAGGTTCAGAGATGGTCCTTGATATTGTCTAATTATGAGTATGAGATTTTGTACCGACCTACCACTAAACACGCCAACGCGGACACACTTTCCCGACTTCCGGTTGGCCAGGATGTATCATTTGATTCTTCAGAAATGGCATTTTGTCAGACTCCAGAGATGCTTCCGCTGTCGCAGACTTTCCTTTGAACTCTCGTCGGGTTGCACAGGAAACAGCTGCGGATGCAGACCTAAGTGTGGTAGCACGTTTTGTTCGCTCAGGGTGGCCTGCCAGAGCCAAAGACATTGATCGGCCTCTGGTTCGACGTTATTTTGCACAACGTCATGCATTATCTTTAAGTCAGGGTGTACTGTTGTTGCATACCGACAACGACCAAGCAAGAGTGATTGTTCCTCGTTCCCTGCAACGAGAAGTGTTACGCCTCCTGCATCAAGGACATTGGGGTATTGTTAGGACAAAGCAATTGGCCAGACGTCATTGTACCTGGGTTGGTATGGACGCTCACATAGAGAACATGACGTCACAGTGTACTGTTTGTGCGGAGCATCAGGCGGCTCCTCCGCAACGTTTCTCAGACTGGCCACGCCCCAAGGGACCATGGCAACGTTTACATATTGACTTTGCCGGACCTTTCTGGAATACGCGCTGGTTAATCGTTGTAGACGCTTTCAGCAAGTTTCCTTTTGTGATTGCCATGAACTCAACGACGGCGTCTAGTACAATCAGTGCTTTAACATCAGTGTTTTGCATCGAAGGCTTGCCTGAAACTATCGTCAGTGACAATGGACCTCAGTTTGTTAGTGCGGAATTTCAACAATTTTGTCGTGTGAATGGCATTCAGCATATCACCACCGCACCTTTTCACCCTCAGTCCAATGGTGAAGCAGAACGTTTCGTTCGAACATTCAAGTCTCACATGGAGAAGATGAAAGGTCAGCACTCCAGGCAGCAAGCTCTTCAAATTTTCCTGTCTACGTATCGGTGCATGCCACGTGACGGCCCGTCTCCTGCCGAGCTGCTACACGGCCGCCGTCACCGCACTCTCCTTCACCTGCTGCAGCCTCCCACGCACCGAGTCGGTTCGTATGGCGCTACGCGTTTTCAGGTTTCTACGCCGGTGCTGTACCGGGTGTTTGCTGGAAACAAGAAGAAACTATGGATGCCGGGCATCATTCAGCGCGTGCTCGGGCGCAATATGTATGTTGTACGTTCTTCCACAGGGTCGGAGCTGCGGCGCCACGCAAACCAATTGCGCCTGCACAGACCGCGCGATCCTGTCTCCGGTTTCTTGATTCCAGACCCAGTTCACCGCCAGGGAGCACAACCACATCGTTCGTCAACGGGTCCAGCGTCCCCGGACTACGAGATCGTCCCAATGGAGATCGACGCGACGCCGCCGCTGTCGCCGCCGCAGATGACAGCGTCACCGAGAGGGACTCCGGGACCGTGCGGGCCCCCCCAGCTTGGGCCACGCACCTCAGAAGATGACCTGCTCCCTCTGGGCGGGGGCGGGCGCCCTTCCCCAGGTTTCGGCGGGTTCCCTGGAGGATCTCAAGGCAGATGCCGGGGCGCGGACGGCGTCTCGATCCCGGCCTCAGCTACGACGCCCGTCCCACCAGTAACGCCCCCGCCCAGGCCCTCCACCCAGTGCCGTCGCCGTGGCCCTCAGCCCTACGCCACGACGGCGCGGCGGTTTGGGGGGGAGGGGTGTGGTGTCGCACAAGTACAAAGTGCGCGCCACTTACTTTCGCCGCGCGCCGCCATGAACGCACGGCGCGGCGTTCTCACGACGACAGCCACGAGCGCCCTCTGGGACAACGCCGCTCGTGGCCACCACTGAAGGACATCGGTCACTTCGGACTGAGATAGCAACGAGTTAGGACCTTCGTAATCCGATAGGCACGAGTGAAGACTTTGCTATTGTACAGGCACTAGGCAGGCCTCTAACAACTATGTATCAACATTCTGCAGTACTATGTAAAAGTTAAGTATTGTTACATTCTGTGCAAAATATATCTCTTCCTAATTTACTCTAGTGTTTGTAGCTTCTGGCTGCTCCCCTCCGTACCTGCACCGGCGTGCTGTCTTGTTACTGTGTCGGTCTCGTTCCACTCGGCCACCGACACCTACGACGAGGCTGGGACACAAAAGCGGCGACGAAGTTGGGACAATTTTACTGAATGAAAATTTCACTCTACAGCAGGTTGTGCGCTGATACTTCCTTGCAAGTCAAAAAATGTGTGCCAGACACAGGACCTTTAACGCTCGCTGATAAACGGTCTACCAACCTTATACCGGGTAGATTCTGTCTTTGCAGTCATTGTATCATTTTCGTCCTACGTTGTTAATGCGTCGGTATTTTCATTACATAGGGCGGCTAACCGTCTAACGCGTTGAGCTGCCGTGCCGGCATAGACTGACCTATCTACATCTACATGCGATTGCAAATCACATTTAAGTGCCTGGTAGAGGGTTCACCGAACCACCATTCTACTATTTATCTCCCATTCCATTCTCGAATACCGCGCAGGAAGAAACAACACCTCAATCTCTCTTTTCGAGATGTGCTTTTCCGTATTTCATTCTGATGACCATTTCTACCTATGTAAGTGGGAGTCAACAATATATTTTCGCATACGGAGTAGAATGTTGGCTATTGGAGTTTGGTAAGTAGCCCACGCCGCCGCGATAAACGCCGTTGTTGTAATGATTCCGATCCCAAATGCTGTATCATTTCTGTCACGCTGTCGTCCCTGTAACGTGACAATACAAAACGAGCTGCCCATATTTGCACTCTTTCGATGTCCTCCGTCAAACCCACCTGATAACGATCCCACACTGGGCAGCAACACACCAAAAAAGGACGGACTAGCGTAGTGTATGCAGTCTCTTTAGTAGTTCTGTTGCATCTTTTAAGGATTTTGCCAATAAAACAAAGTTTAACGGAATTCTTTTCGTACTCATGTGAAAGACTTCACACTTCTCATTATTTAGAGTCAATTACCAATTTTTAAACCGTACTGATGTCTTATTTAGATCGTTCTTCTGCTGTTTTCGATCTTCAGATGACTTTACTAGACGATAAATGACGGCATCATCTGTAAACAATCTAAGAGAGCTGCTTAGATTTTCTCCCAAATCGTTTATGTAAATAAGGAACAGCAGAGGACCGTAACACTACCCTGTGGAACGCCGGATATCACCTCTGTTTTAGTCGATGCCTTACCATCGATTTCTACAAACTGTATCCTCTCTGACAGGAAATTTCCTACCCAGCGGGCGCTGATAACCCCGCTGTTGAGCGCCCTAAAACGCCAATCATCATCATCCTACCCAGTCGCAAATTTGAGCCGATATACCATAGCCACGCAATTTGATTAAAAGTCGTTTGTCAGGCACCGTGTCAAAAGCCTTCTGGAAATCAAGAAATACGGAATCAATTTGAGAACCCTTGTCTATAGCACTCATCACTTCGAGTGAGTAAAGAGCTAGTTGTGTTTCACATGAACGTTTTTTTCTGGGTCAATAGATCATTCTTGTTCGAGATCATACATAATATTTGAATGTAAGATATGTTTCAAAACCCTACAGCAAATTGACGTTAAGAAAATGGGCCTGTAGTTTAGCGGGTTATTCCTACTGCCTTTCTTGGTTATAGGTGTGACCAGTGCAACTTTTCAGTCGTTTGGCACAGATTCTTCATTAAGCGGTCGGTTGTATATGTCTGTTAAGTATGGAGCTATCGCTTCACCAAAAACGAATAGAAATCTAATGGGTACACAGTCCGGTCCAGAAGACTTGTTCTTGTTAAGTGATTTAAGTTGCTTCACTACTCCGAGGGTATCTACTTCAACGTTACTCATCATGGCCTCTGTTTGTAATTCGAAATCTGAAATATTGGTTTCGTCTTCTTTGGTGAATGAGTTTCTAAAAGCTATGTTTAGTAACTCTGCTACAACATCATTGTACTATCTATGTTTAATTCATTGATGTAGATTCAGAAGTTTCTGAGAAAAAGGGTCATTTAAGCGGAAATATGTCATTTTGAGAAAATTGCGTTTAAAGAAAAATTTTAATATTGCGCCAACTGATAAATAAAAAATATATTGGAATTCACTTGGATAGTAGCCCTCATCTCCTCCTTCGTCATCCAGTGCTGTCCTCCTTCGTTTGTTGCAATCTCTACCTTCATAATTCGCAGTAGGTACAAGTATATCACACTTTTAGTGGTGTTGTAACCTTTATGAATTCCAAGATATTCCAAAACTTGTTGTCGTCCATAATAACCATCACTACAAATAATAACAGCGTCACAAACACAAAGTTCAAAGACTGACCTTCCAACAAAACAGAAACAAAAACACGGCTAGTGGATAACTGTTTATGTCAAACACAAACTAATGTACAATGTTTTTATTAGAGCTGACCGCCATTTGACTGAAAGTTTATTTTATATTCACTACCTGGTTTCGACCTTAGCCCATTTTCAAGTGCTTTTGATACAAGTTGTCAGATAGGTTTGCTTAGGTCATGGTCACAATAATAAAAAAAATAAAAATATTCGGAGTTTAGTCCATGTCGGAAGTATAAAATGGGTGACAGATTTGTCCCCGCATCTTAATTTAAAATAATAAATAGGTATGTGTACCCCACAAGATCACAAAGGCAACACATACCTACTATTTTAAATTATGATGCGGTGACAAATCTGTCACACATTTTATAATTCCCACATGGACTTAATTCCGAATATTTTTATTGTTTTTATTATTGTGACCATGACCTAAAGAAACCTATCTGACAATTTTTATCACAAGTACTTGAAAATGGCCTAAGCCCGAATCTGGTATTGACGATAAACAAAACTTTCAATCAAATGGCGGTCGGCTGTTTTTTAAAATATTTCATATGAGTGAGGCTCATGACGCATACAAAATAATAAAATGTGCAATTCAAAAAGTTTACTGCGAAGTACCGCTAGTAACTTACGCCATGGACAGTTCTCCAAAAAAAATTTAAAAAATAAATAAAAAATAAAAATAACCCAGAGGAAAATGCCAATATGCGAAATGATCGAAAACAAAAATGTCAGAAATGTCAGTGCATGATTATTTTTTAATATTTATTTAAACAGTAAATAATCGAATATTTCAATATAACTAACACCAGATTAAGCATAAACATCCATATTTTCATAATTTGCATGAAAGTAAAACTGTGAAATTTTGTCATTTTGGGCAGTATAACTCCCTTAAGACCAAATCTCAAACTGCTCATATTACAATTTTTTGGTGTTCTGTTCCACCTGTCGGATGGCCGTCGGAGACATTTTTATCTCACAAGGAAAGTACTTGGGCTCGAACCAACACAAAATCGTATGAGAGATAATGTAAAGAGCGCTTACTTCACTAGTGATATTCCCGCATCTGTAAAACTCCGCAGTCGTTGTAGAGGCCTCTGCGTGTGCCATGCCGCATTGCACTTTGACCTGTCGGTTCGCCAGTAGGGACGGTGCAGTGTGCCTCCGAAGTTGCGTTTTATGATGTTATTTGTGTGGTGAAGCGTCAGATGGGGCAGCGATTGCTAATCACTCCTGCTAATGTATTGCGATTAGTTGAGTTGAAGTTACGAAGAACCCTTCTTCGTGAAGATGGTATTAGTGTAAAAGATGAATCATTTGCATGCATTCTCGTATCTGTCATGGTACAGAAATATGGGCATAAGTTAGATACTGTTGTTACATACTCATAATAACGATAATAGGGATGATAATGTCGAACAACTCATTACAAGCGGTAGTGCTACGGTAAGTGCGGGAAGAGCCGATGGAAGCAGTGGCACTGAATACCAACAGTCTTTCGGAAAGAAGGTTAAAGTTGCAACTATCATCACGGCTTTTGATGACAGTCCGCCAGAGAACATGTACGATGATTATTACATGAATTATAGTTAAGATATCTGCATTACATATGGCGTCTACAATTACATCTACAGTGATATCTAGAGCATGGTTGCAGAGCTTTGCAGAAAAACGACACCTACCAGCACATTGTACGTAGAGATCCTATAACCAAACGTTCATAGAGATATGCAAAATATTGTGCAGGTTTAAGGTATTATTAAAAAAACAAAATCCCAGAGGGAGTGAGTGCGCATATGTGAATGAGCGAGAAGTAGAATGACAACATCGCCATATGGCGGATTCTCCACTTAACAACTGACCGCATCGCTGAATTTAGTATGCACTTGACCATCGTACAGGGATGTTCTGGGGGAATTTTAAATTTATTTTATTTTTGACATATGTCTTTGACAGTCATTTTTTAAATGGAGTGTTTAGTTTCACTTTTTAATAAGTTTTTAAAAGATATGGTGAGTGTGATGAGTGTGTTCTCATTTATGTTTTATCGAAATGTTTGATGAATATTAATTCCATTGTCTTGCTGTAGCCTAACCCTCGACCGTAACCTTTCCTGGACCCCCCCACCTCCGCACTGTCCGACAGAAAGCCCTCTCCCGCCTTAACCTCCTCAAACTCCTCACCGGCCGGACGTGGGGTCTCAGCCCCTCCACCATCCTCTACACCTACTGCTCCCTCGTGCGTCCTGTCCTTTGCAGCTTCCATCCCGCCTGGATCTCCGCTCCCAAATCCTACTATAAAACCAAGTCCTCGAGCGCCACGCCCTCCGCCTCGCCTACCGCATCCGGCTCCCTACCCACACGCGGATCCTGTTTGACCTGATCCCGTTTCCCGACCTCCTTGAATATCTCCAGCATATCCGTATCCTCTATACCACCCGTAAAATAGACTCCCGCAACCCCCTGGTCCACCCTATCCTTACCAACCCTGGGCCTCTGCCACGCCTCTACCGCGTTATACCCCCTTCCCTTCATCTCCATACCCTCCATGTCCTCTCCCAGGGTAATTTCCGCCGCCTCCCCCTCCCTGATGACGTCCTCCGTTCCGACATATACCCGTCCTACCAGCTTTGATCCTCTCCCCCCCCCGTAGATAAAGTGCCCCCTCTCCCCACCTCCCCTTCCACTCCCCCGCTTGGCTACCCCCTCCCTACCCTCTACCGCGTTATACCCCCTTCCCTTCATCTCCACACCCTCCATGTCCTCTCCCAGGGTAATTTCCGCCACCTCCCCCTCCCTGATGACGTTCTCCGTTCCGACATATACCCGTCCTACCAGCTTTGATCCTCTCCCCCCCCCCGGAGATAAAGTGCCCCCTCTCCCCTCCTCCCCTTCCACTCCCCCGCTTGGCTACCCCCTCCCTACCCTCTACCGCGTTATACCCCCTTCCCTTCATCTCCACACCCTCCATGTCCTCTCCCAGGGTAATTTCCGCCGCCTCCCCCTCCCTGATGACGTCCTCCGTTCCGACATATACCCGTCCTACCACCTTTGATCCTCTCCCCCCCCGTAGATAAAGTGCCCCCTCTCCCCTCCTCCCCTTCCACTCCCCCGCTTGGCTACCCCCTCCCTACCCTCTACCGCATTATACCCCCTTCCATTCATCTCCACACCCTCCATGTCCTCTCCCAGGGTAATTTTCACCGCCTCCCCCTCCCTGATGACGTCCTCCGTTCCGACATATACCCGTCCTACCAGCTTTGATCCTCTCCCCCCCCCCCGTAGATAAAGTGCCCCCTCTCCCCACCTCCCCTTCCACTCCCTCGCTTGGCTACCCCCTCCCTACCCTCTACCGCGTTATACCCCCTTCCCTTCATCTCCACACCCTCCATGTCCTCTCCCAGGGTAATTTCCGCCGCCTCCCCCTCCCTGATGACGTCCTCCGTTCCGACATATACCCGTCCTACCAGCTTTGATCCTCTCCCCCCCCCCGTAGATAAAGTGCCCCCTCTCCCCACCTCCCCTTCCACTCCCCCGCTTGGCTACCCCCTCCCTACCCTCTACCGCGTTATACCCCCTTCCCTTCATCTCCACACCCTCCATGTCCTCTCCCAGGGTAATTTCCGCCGCCTCCCCCTCCCTGATGACGTCCTCCGTTCGGACATATACCCGTCCTACCAGCTTTGATCCTTTCCCCCCCCCCTGTAGATAAAGTGCCCCCTCTCCCCACCTCCCACTCCCCCGCTTGGCTCCCCCCTCCCTACCCTCTACCGCATTATACCCCCTTCCCTTCATCTCCACACCCTCCATGTCCTCTCCCAGGGTAATTTCCGCCGCCTCCCCCTCCCTGATGACGTCCTCCGTTCCGACATATACCCGTCCTACCCCCTTTGATCCTCTCCCCCCCCCCGTAGATAAAGTGCCCCCTCTCCCCTCCTCCCCTTCCACTCCCCCGCTTGGCTACCCCCTCCCTACCCTCTACCGCATTATACCCCCTTCCATTCATCTCCACACCCTCCATGTCCTCTCCCAGGGTAATTTCCGCCGCCTCCCCCTCCCTGATGACGTCCTCCGTTCCGACATATACCCGTCCTACCACCTTTGATCCTCTCCCCCCCCCGTAGATAAAGTGCCCCCTCTCCCCTCCTCCCCTTCCACTCCCCCGCTTGGCTACCCCCTCCCTACCCTCTACCGCATTATACCCCCTTCCCTTCATCTCCACACCCTCCATGTCCTCTCCCAGGGTAATTTTCACCGCCTCCCCCTCCCTGATGACGTCCTCCGTTCCGACATATACCCGTCCTACCAGCTTTGATCCTCTCCCCCCCCCCGTAGATAAAGTGCCCCCTCTCCCCACCTCCCCTTCCACTCCCCCGCTTGGCTACCCCCTCCCTACCCTCTACCGCGTTATACCCCCTTCCCTTCATCTCCACACCCTCCATGTCCTCTCCCAGGGTAATTTCCGCCGCCTCCCCCTCCCTGATGACGTCCTCCGTTCCGACATATACCCGTCCTACCAGCTTTGATCCTCTCCCCCCCCCCCCGTAGATAAAGTGCCCCCTCTCCCCACCTCCCCTTCCACTCCCCCGCTTGGCTACCCCCTCCCTACCCTCTACCGCGTTATACCCCCTTCCATTCATCTCCACACCCTCCATGTCCTCTCCCAGGGTAATTTCCGCCGCCTCCCCCTCCCTGATGACGTCCTCCGTTCGGACATATACCCGTCCTACCAGCTTTGATCCTCTCCCCCCCCGTAGATAAAGTGCCCCCTCTCCCCACCTCCCCTTCCACTCCCCCGCTTGGCTCCCCCCTCCCTACCCTCTACCGCGTTATACCCCCTTCCCTTCATCTCCACACCCTCCATGTCCTCTCCCAGGGTAATTTCCGCCGCCTCCCCCTCCCTGATGACGTCCTCCGTTCCGACATATACCCGTCCTACCAGCTTTGATCCTCTCCCCCCCCCCCCCGTAGATAAAGTGCCCCCTCTCCCCACCTCCCCTTCCACTCCCCCGCTTGGCTACTCCCTCCCTACCCTCTACCGCGTTATACCCCCTTCCCTTCATCTCCACACCCTCCATGTCCTCTCCCAGGGTAATTTCCGCCGCCTCCCCCTCCCTGATGACGTCCTCCGTTCCGACATACACCCGTCCTACCAGCTTTGATCCTCTCCCCCCCCCGTAGATTAAGTGCCCCCTCTCCCCACCTCCCCTTCCACTCCCCCGCTTGGCTACCCCCTCCCTACCCTCTACCGCGTTATACCCCCTTCCCTTCATCTCCACACCCTCCATGTCCTCTCCCAGGGTAATTTCCGCCGCCTCCCCCTCCCTGATGACGTCCTCCGTTCCGACATATACCCGTCCTACCAGCTTTGATCCTCTCCCCCCCCCCCGTAGATAAAGTGCCCCCTCTCCCCACCTCCCCTTCCACTCCCCCGCTTGGCTACCCCCTCCCTACCCTCTACCGTGTTATACCCCCTTCCCTTCATCTCCACACCCTCCATGTCCTCTCCCAGGGTAATTTCCGCCGCCTCCCCCTCCCTGATGACGTCCTCCGTTCCGACATATACCCGTCCTACCAGCTTTGATCCTCTCCCCCCCCCCCGTAGATAAAGTGCCCCCTCTCCCCACCTCCCCTTCCACTCCCTCGCTTGGCTACCCCCTCCCTACCCTCTACCGCGTTATACCCCCTTCCCTTCATCTCCACACCCTCCATGTCCTCTCCCAGGGTAATTTCCGCCGCCTCCCCCTCCCTGATGACGTCCTCCGTTCCGACATATACCCGTCCTACCAGCTTTGATCCTCTCCCCCCCCCGTAGATAAAGTGCCCCCTCTCCCCACCTCCCCTTCCACTCCCCCGCTTGGCTACCCCCTCCCTACCCTCTACCGCGTTATACCCCCTTCCCTTCATCTCCACACCCTCCATGTCCTCTCCCAGGGTAATTTCCGCCGCCTCCCCCTCCCTGATGACGTTCTCCATTCCGACATATACCCGTCCTACCAGCTTTGATCCTCTCCCCCCCCCCCGTAGATAAAGTGCCCCCTCTCCCCACCTCCCCTTCCACTCCCCCGCTTGGCTACCCCCTCCCTACCCTCTACCGCGTTATACCCCCTTCCCTTCATCTCCACACCCTCCATGTCCTCTCCCAGGGTAATTTCCGCCGCCTCCCCCTCCCTGATGACGTCCTCCGTTCGGACATATACCCGTCCTACCAGCTTTGATCCTCTCCCCCCCCCCGTAGATAAAGTGCCCCCTCTCCCCACCTCCCCTTCCACTCCCCCGCTTGGCTACCCCCTCCCTACCCTCTACCGCATTATACCCCCTTCCCTTCATCTCCACACCCTCCATGTCCTCTCCCAGGGTAATTTCCGCCGCCTCCCCCTCCCTGATGACGTCCTCCGTTCCGACATATACCCGTCCTACCAGCTTTGATCCTCTCCCCCCCCCCCCCGTAGATAAAGTGCCCCCTCTCCCCACCTCCCCTTCCACTCCCTCGCTTGGCTACCCCCTCCCTACCCTCTACCGCGTTATACCCCCTTCCCTTCATCTCCACACCCTCCATGTCCTCTCCCAGGGTAATTTCCGCCGCCTCCCCCTCCCTGATGACGTTCTCCGTTCCGACATATACCCGTCCTACCAGCTTTGATCCTCTCCCCCCCCCCCCCCGTAGATAAAGTGCCCCCTCTCCCCACCTCCCCTTCCACTCCCCCGCTTGGCTACCCCCTCCCTACCCTCTACCGCGTTATACCCCCTTCCCTTCATCTCCACACCCTCCATGTCCTCTCCCAGGGTAATTTCCGCCGCCTCCCCCTCCCTGATGACGTCCTCCGTTCCGACATATACCCGTCCTACCAGCTTTGATCCTCTCCCCCCCCCCGTAGATAAAGTGCCCCCTCTCCCCACCTCCCCTTCCACTCCCCCGCTTGGCTACCCCCTCCCTGCCCTGGAGTCCCTACGGCTCCTCCCTGCCGCCCCCTTTCCCCGCCGTTTTTCCTCTCCCCCTCGCTTCCCTCCCCCCCCCCGTCTCGGGGTCCTGGACCGACAGTTTTAACAGTGCTACGTCAAGTGTTGTGTGCTGTGCTCCAGTGAAGTGTGTGTTTTTTTAACTGTGTCCACCGCAACCGTACAAGTGTCGCACCGTGTATTTTAATTAGTGTCTCCGTGTACTCGCCGTCCTGTGTTCTTGTCGTCCTATATTGTTTTTTAGGTTACCGTGGCTCATCATTTTTAACTAACTAAATGTGGTTTTAGTCATCTGTCTATTGTCATGTACTCCAAACTGTCGCCTTGTCTATGTCACTTTATCTCTGTTGTTTTATCTCCTGTTATGTATTTTAATTCTCCACTCATATATGTATTTTTACTCTCGGCTGAAGAGCAGCCCTTAGTGCTGCTGCCAGCCTACCGGTGTACTGCTGGTATAAAACACAATAATAAAAAACAAAAAACAAAAAAACAAAAACCTTGCTGTAGCCTTCGATAATGACGGAACGTCAATAAATTTAAGGCCTCAATAAATTTAAATTAGTGGTCAAGACTCTAATGTTTATTTCAAGTGCAACAGATATGTTTGTACTTTCCTCGTCAGTCAAAACTCTGGAAGGAAAAGAAGGCAGAGTTTGTGACTTCAGTACAGACGAGTGAGTCGCGTGGCCGCGAGCAGCGAGCCAGGAGGCAAATCGCGAGCTGTCAGCGGCAGGCAGGCCGCCATAATGACGTCATCAGCCGCCGCGGGCGAGCAATTAATGCGCCTTCCAGCAGCGCGGGACTCTTCTGCTGCGCCGTCCGGCAATGTCGCTTCTGGAAGTGACTCATAATGCCACGTTTGGCACGTCATTCGCATCTACATGCTGACAAAAGATTTATGATTATATTATATTCATGGTTGAATAGTAGTCATGTAAGGAAACTAGATGCCAGACTACACAACACCATGCGTAACATCAGCGGATGCATCAAAAGCACACCTGTGCAATGGTTACCTGTGCTGAGTCACATTGCTCCACCTCCGCTACGAAGAAAGGGATGCTTGGTCCGACAGCTGAAGAGGATCCAAAGTGACCCAGACCTACCAGTGCATAAGGACATTCCTTATCTAGCACTGAGTAGGTTGAAGTCCAGGAAGCCTCCACTAGTCTCAGCGCAACAACTACAAGACGCGGATTTCAGCATCACGGAGCAATGGCGAACGGACTGGAGCACTGTCAACTTCACAGCTCTCTGGCCCGACCCCACAGAAAGACCCACTGGATTCGAACTTCCCCGCCGACAATGGAAAGCATTTAACAGAATCCGAACATCTCACGGAGTCTGTCAGGATTCTCTATACAAGTGGGGCATATCGACAAGTCCTCAGTGCGACTGCGGTGCTTTGCGTCAGACAATAGACCATATTGTGCATGACTGCAACATCAGGTCTTACCCAGGTCCAAAAACAGACCTGCATAAAGTGACAGATGATGCACTTTCATGGCTGGCTGGTTTAGACATTAATATATAAGGTCCATGTTCGCTGCTTATGTTTCTTAATTCAGTTAATATAAATTGTGTAAAGTTACTGCTCATGTCATTGTTGTTTTTTCCTATTACTTATTTTAGCTTCCTAACTTAATATTCTTATATTAGAGTTGATTCAATTACTCATCTTACTGTAAAATGTAATATATCTTTCATAAATTTGTATTAATATTTTACAATTTTTTTTTTCCAAATTCTACTGCATCACACATAGTAATGGACTTTTTACTGCATACCTGTATACGTCTCTGTAGCTTACAAACTACTTAAACCTAGGTAAACTAATCCAAGAACAACATACACACCCATGACCCAGGGAGGACTCGAACCTCCGACGGCGAGCAACCGCACGCTCCGCAGCGAGGCGCCTTAGACCGCTCGGCCACTCCAGCGCAGCTTCGGATTTGTCACACCTGGCTTACAGCCACTTATGCATTTGCAAAATTAATGAGAAAAGAAGTCAGGGAAAGGAAAAGAATGTTTGTAGCTGCACTAGGGCATTGAAATAATTCAATGGTGAGAAGTGAATATTGAACACTGGTCGGTATTCAAACGGATCTCCAGCTTGGCGTCAGCCTTAACGTTTTGGCTACCCGCGCTCTCCTCTCGTCCGTCTCAAATTCCCACAAGTCACACACTACACCATGCCCTCTAAAATGCTCGCCATTTCGAATTCCCGCGCGAGGTGGAACGTTAGTATCGCATCTTTGGTGAAGTACTAAATCATACACCTTGTTCGGCCGCTGATACTCCAACTTTGGCAATATGAGGCAGCAGCATGGACTGCTCTATTCCATTAACACACCTAGAGCCTCTTTGATTCAATGCCGAGGATGTAGCAGCGGTTATAGCCAGTAATGGCGGTAACAGTCAATACTGATTTCATTATTTTCGATATGCTCTTAGTGTAATGTGTCCCCTCCTAAATAAATTTGACTGTCGTACATTCAGTCCTTCTTGTTGTTGCTTTTTGGATGGCCATCAGTGTGTTGTGTAAATTTACAAGACGTTCAGTTAAATACACAGATCTATATATATATATATATATATATATTATGTTCATATGTTTGTAAATCTATCGGACGACACTGCGTGGTCATCAGTCCGTAGCTTACAAACTACTTAAATTAAGGTAAACTAACCTAAGGACAACACACACACACACACACACACGCCCTAGGGAGGACTCGAACCTCCGACGGCGAGCAACTGCGCGCTCCGCAGCGAGGCGCCTTAGCTTGCTCGGCTACTCCGGCACCAGACGTATCGTGGAGAAGGCAGCGATCGACCGAAAGTCAATCGCAAGCATGCGCCGCGCATCCTGGAGGGAGTAACCGAAGATGCGCGCCCTCTACAACTGGCTATATCTACGCCACCATACGTCTGGTTACTATTCAGAACTCGTCAGTTACTAGTCAGAAATCAGGCAGTTACTAGGTCAGAATGCGGCTACGAACTTAGCAGTCACTAGGTCTCAGTGCAGCTAGCATCATACGGAAGACACCGCGAGAAGAGATAAGGAACCGACATATGT
This sequence comes from Locusta migratoria, assembly GCA_026315105.1. Lineage (NCBI taxonomy): Eukaryota > Metazoa > Arthropoda > Insecta > Orthoptera > Acrididae > Locusta > Locusta migratoria. Next base: position 207,803,902 of record CM048748.1, read on the forward strand.
TCTAAAGTTTAGTATTGTTAATTTCAGTCGATAACTATCTTGTAATACAAATTATATCAATGTTTTAGATGTCAGGGAATCCTGCACCAGTACCTTTATTGACAACTAGACCGGGTACGAGTACTAAACAAAAGGCGACGAGAGACACAATATAGTAATACTGTCAGAAACAGCAAAGGCCCTGGAAGAGCAATTGAATGGAATGGAAAGGGTCTTGGAAGGAAGATATAAGATGAACATTAACAAGAGTAAAAGGCGTCTTACTGCGGCTATTCCACCGCGGCTTACTTTTTGCAGTGCTGATTAGAGGAACCTTTTCTTTTTGGCCCACTTTAGGTTACGGTAGTAACACTAAAAGTGGGCCTTTGCGATCGTCTTTTGACAGCTCGAAATTTAAATGAAAATAACAGCTTAACTATTCATCTGACACGAAAATTGAATAACCGAATTTGTAGAGGAGAAAATTCTCTACAACTTTGCTCTCTTGTGGTTTTTTTTTTTTTTTTTTTTTTTTTTTTTCATATCTCCTAGCGTTTCAAAGATATTTGCAAAAACAACGGCGATTTTGGGATGGCTGTCTGTCTGTCCGTCTGTCTGTCTGTCCGTAATGTGTTCCCTGTTTTTAAGACGAACCGTTCAACCGATCAGCACCAAATTTTACAGACATGATTGTAGGCCTCCAGAGACCAGAACCTCCCTTTTTCAAATTTTTCGAACCAAAAATATGGTAGTAACACCAAAAGCAAGCCGTTTGTAATATAATTGTAATTGCAAACGAACCGTTCATCTGACACGAGAATTCAATAACCTAATTGGTAGAGGAGAAAATTCTCTACAACTTAGATCCCTTACGTTTTTTTTCATATCTCGTATAGTTTGAGAAATATTTGCAAAAATAACGGAGATTTGACACCCTCCATTGAATTAACCAAAACCAGCCGTTCGGAGATGTCACGTGACATTCCTCGCCCAGAACTCTCTCTGGCATCTTGCGTTGCGTATTTGATGATTTTCTTATTGTAACTTACACGTTGTCATTTCAAAGCAATGGCGCACTGAAGAATTAACAAAAACACATAGTTCTTCGTACGATAATCTAGTGTCTACAAATGCCATATTAACATCAGTTAACAATGGCCATCAATAGTATGAGATTAAAGGACTCATCTTCTTATTGATAGCCGTAGCGTAGTGGGTGAAGCCTTGGACTATGACGCTAAAGATCGGCGGTTCGAAACCCGCCACTACCTGATTTTTTTTCCCTAAAAGGGTTTCAGACACTCTTATTAATTTTTTTTTATTATTTAGATAATTATTTTGGTCCAAAATGTTTTCACAAAATTATAAAACTACAAATCTAAAGTGGGCCGTAAAACCCGTCAGTGCGACGTTTTTCCTAAAAGATCTTATCCGTTTCAAGTTCGGTTTTAAGCTGAGGAGCGTTCAATCTATTTCTGGAACTGGTGAGAGCGGGCTCGTTTGAGATTCGGCGCGGTTTCTCGCAGCCCGGGCGTCCTTCCGGCAACCTCCGAACGTCCGCCGGCGCCGCCTTTGAAGTGGGCGCGCGCCGCCACACAGGACGAGAGGCCGCTCTGCTGACGCGGCCGCCGAGGCGGAAACCGTCGCCGACAACACTCCCACGGGCTGCGGCCACCGTGCAAGGCCCCATTGCAGGAAGCCCCACTGTGGGAACTAGTACTGACTTCAGCAACCGCGAAAGGAATGCAACCCCTTAGCTTCGCTGTTCCCAGAAAGGAGCGGGCATCTGGCCGTCCGCATCCTGATGTAACAAATACATACCTCTTCCATTAAAAATACACTGTAAGACAGGCATGGCCAAACACCAGCGCACTCGCCGTGCCCCGCCCCTGACCAACACCACCTAGAAGACAAGGCCTTACAACAGGCCGTGCTTACGTCACACTTAGAGGCCCCGGCCGCCACCTCACTGGCTGTTGGCTGGCGCACGCCTACCGCCGCGCAGCGGCCGGCCAGTCAGATGGCGGCCGGGACCTATAAGTGTGACGTAGGCACGGCCTGTTGTAAGGCCTTGTCTTATAGGTGGTGTTCTAGGTGGTGTTGCCCTGACTCGCGCACTGTGCGCAGCGGCGTGTTAAAGCTCTGTATAAGAAAAAGTACGGCCATCCTTTTCCGCGCCGCTTTCCGCCGTCTGAAGTTCGTGATTGGCTAAAATCGATTCACATGGTTCCAGAATGACACTTTCACTCTGCAGCGGAGTGTGCGCTGATATGAAACTTCCTGGCACATTAAAACTGTGTACCGGAACCGGGACTCGAACCTGGGACTAGCATCTTAGTAATACTCGAGCATTTATCGAACCGGTCAGTAACAAATCTATCATCCCAGGTTCGAGTCCCGGTTCCGGCACACAATTTTAATCTGCCAGGAAGTTTCATATCAGCACACAAACCGCTGCAGAGTGAAAGTTTCATTCTGGAAACATCCCTTAGGCTGTGGCTAAGCCATGTCTCCACCATATCCATTCTTCGAGGAGTGCTTGTCTTGCATGTTTCGCAGGAGAAAAAAATGTTCAAATGTTTGTAGAACTTATGGGACCACAGCGGAGGGATGCCTGTGGAGAGGCCAGACAAACAAGCACAACGCAAACATCTACGCCCGAGGGAGGACTTGAACCCCCGACGGCGAGCAACCGCACGCTCCGCAGCAAGGCGCCTTAGAACGTCGGCCACTCCAACGAGTCACAGGGGCAACAGTCTGGATAATTGACTGTGCTGGCCTTGTAACATCAGGTAATGTGGTTTTGCGATACAGTTACTGCGAACGGCTGAAAGAAAGGGGAAACTACAGTCGTTACAGGACTTTTCACAGATGAGCCTAACTTTAACATCTTGCAGTGTGATGGACAGGAAAAGGGAGGCGAAAAAGGAATGAAAGTTGTAAGAAGGGAAGTGCACTATGGTGGTGGAAATATTCTTGTGGGGGGTCGCATGCTGCTGGAGTTGGGAATTTAGTATTTACTGAAGGTGTTATGGATACATGGAAGTATCTCACCATCTTAAAGGAGAATCTGAAGCAATCTGCGAAGAAACTGGACTAGGTAGGAACTGATTGGGTATTTCAGGAAGGCAATGACCCCAAGCATGCTGCCATTGTCGTAAGAGAATGGCTACTTCACAATGTACCAAAATAGTTGTATTCGCTTCTTAAGTTACCAAATGTTAACCTAACTGAACATCCTTGGACAGAACTAAAGCGTATGATAAAAAAGTACATCAAAAGCAAAAATGATTCCAAAGCAGCTATAGTGAAAGAGTGGAATGACTTTACAGCTGCGTACACAAAAACAAAAAGTGGAATATATGCCTTGACGTTTAGAAACTGTGATCGAAGCAGAAAGCGGCGGCGGCATTACAAAATAAGAAAATGTTCAAATGTTTCTAGAACTTACCCCAACTACGGGGTCATCAGTCCCTAAGCTTGCAAACTACTTATGAACTAGCTAAGACTAAGAACGACACAAATAATCCATGCCCGAGGGGGGATTCGAATCCCCGACCGTAGGGGCCGTGCAGACCGTGACTGGAGCGCCTCAGTCCCCTTGGCCACCGCGGCCGGCTGTTTCGCAGGAGAGCTTCTGTGAAGTTTGGAAAGTAGGCCCCAAGGTACTGGCGGAAGTAAAGTTGTGAGGCGGCATCGTGAGTCGTGTCGGGAGTGCGCTTGCCCGCGAAAGGCAAAGGTCCCAAGTTCGAGTCCAGGTTCTGGCGCACAATTTTAATCTGCCACGAATTTTCATATCCGCGCACACTCCGCTGCAGAGTGAAAGTTTCATTCTGGAAATATCCTTCAGGCTGTGGCTAAGCCATGTCTCCACCATATCCTTTCTTCCACGAGTGCTAGTCTTACAAGTTTCGCAGGAGAGCTTCTGTGAAGTTTGGAAAGTAGGCCCCGAGGTACTGGCGGAAGTAAAGTTGTGAGGCGGCATCGTGAGTCGTGTCGGGAGTGCGCTTGCCCGCGAAAGGCACAGGTCCCAGGTTCGAGTCCCGGTTCCGGCACACAATTTTAATCTGCCAGGAAGTTTCGAGTCACACGGTTCTTCCGCCATCTTGCTCCTATACGTTGCTTGGCTGTCATGAGAGGGATTGTGAATATTCGTATGTTTGGTTTTGAATAATGCCGCAGGGTTGTACTTTTTCGTTTTCTTAACAAGCGAAGTAGGGAGGTAAACATTATAGTACTTCCATTAGATATCAGAAATGCAGGAAGATGGACAGTCTGACTGATGAAAGTCGTCAGATAAAATTAGGAGCCCAGAAGCGACCTTCGGTTCTTCTGCTGTGATGATTTTAATTCATAATGTAAATTAATATATTAAAGATTCACTGACGAATGGATCACGCAGCTGATACCTATATATTCTTAACTTGAATAATGAAGAAAATTCCTGCATGATGTTATGAGGTTAAATTATACATGCATCGTTAGTTTTATCTGCAGGTTGTTGCCCAAAACACACAAATTTAGGACATATTAGTGAGTGAATTAGATTCTCGTTTAGATATGAAATTAATATACAGTTCCTGAACTAAGTTGTTCTCATTCGTTTGTGTTAACGGTATCATTACAGGAAACAAAAAGTTGAAACAAGACAAATATTAGATATTCAGATGTAACTGGTTTGAAAGGTACCTTTAATTTCTGTTTTTGGTAAAGCTCATGTAGTGTGTATCCCCTTGCATTTTTCGTAGTTCATGTACGATATAAGTACATAGTACGCAAGAAAATACTCATCAAAAAGTTGTCCATAATCTCAATTGTTTTCTTAATTTACACTATGCTCCGATGACGACATGTTCGCAGTCTATACAAATATTTCGCTACGGTACAGGTCCATCTGAATTTGTAGGTGAACTGTTTAGATCTGGAGCCATAATCCAAACAGTTTACTTAAAATTGGACGATAAGTATTTCGTAGAGCCGCCAGGTCCTCAGGGACAGAAATACGCGAAGTTCCCGCATCTGTCCGTAGGATATAACACCCCGTATTTCGAGAATGAAAACAGTTATCGTTCTGCTCTAAATCTTAAATAAATTTTGCAATATCTTGCCTACATTTCGTCCGCAGTCTTGTATGTGGTAAAATCCACCATACGCAAAGTCTACGCAATGCGAATTTTCCTCTGCAAACTCTTCAAGCCGGCTGCGGTGGCCGAGGCGACTGAGGTGCTCCAGTCACGGTCTGCACGGCCACTACGGTCGGGGCTTCGAATCCCCCCTCGGGCATAGATATTTGTGCCGTCCTTAGTCTTAGCTAGTTCATAAGTAGTTTGTAAGCTTAGGGACTGATGACCCCATAGTTAAGTCCCATAAGTTCTACAAACATTTGAACATTTTTTGAAACTCTTCAAAATATTGCGCAGTAGTTTACTTAATTAGATGTAGCATGGAAACTATAAGTAATAATGAATAGAAAATCAATTCATTATCGAGCAAATATATCACAATATAACAATTCAAGAAATTCGTTTTTTTTTTTTTTTTTTTTTTTTTTTTTTTTTTTTTTTTTTTTTCATTGAATAATTTTCTCAAAATCGGTTGATAAGTATTGTCAAGCGCTAGGAATGTTGTAGTGGTCGGTGTGTAAGCAGTAGAAGAATAGGGCCAGCATGGCTGCCGCTGACACGTTGGCCATACTTTCCCTATACAGCGCTTTAGCGGCGTGTGGGGCACTAGCGACACACGGTCGCGGCCGGGTGCGTGAACTACAGTGTACTCCGCCCGCGGAGCGCGGGCGTTCCCGCCGGGCGGAAATGTTGGCCAATGACTTCGACAATAAGCTGGATATGTAAAGCACACCTGACGTGATATTTTATTAATTTTAAGCAGTGTTCACGAGTCCCACGGATTTGCAACTGCAATGCGGATGGTTATTCAATGCACGAAATCGGTATAATTTTAAATCATCATCACCTATTCATTGCAAATGTTGATTTCTCTTCTGATGTTACCCCTTTTACTTCAAAATTAATCTTCTCCGAATCTAAGTACTTTCTTCTTGGTCTACCTCGACTCCTCTTACCCTCCAGTGTTGAGCCCATGAGCCTCTTAGATAACCTTGCTCCTTCCATGCGTGTAACATGACCCCACCATCTCAGTCTGTTTGCTCTGCTACATCTATGATGTTCATTCCCAGTTTTTCTTTGGTTTCCTCATTATGGGCACCCTCCTACCATTGTTACTTTGTAGCCGGTATCCACCCAGCTTTCACTCCCATACAACAAAGTTGGTAGAAAGATAGAGTGGTACACCGGTAACGTAGTCTTGATGCTGACTTCCTTTCTGCAGAAGAGATCTTAGCTGTGCACTCATTGCATCAGCTTTCGTAGACCTTGATTCAATTTCTTTCACTATGTTGCCATCCTGAGAGAAAATACATCGTAGGTATTTGTCTACTTGTTCTAACTTTCGTCTTTCTATTTGGTACTCAATCTGTTTAAATCTCTTTCCCCCAGACATTATTTTTGTTTTGGAGATGCTGATCTTCATATCATAACCCGTACACCTCTGATCGAGCTCTGAAATATTAGATTGCAACCTTTCAATCGAATCTGCCATCACAAGTGAGTCACCTGCATATGCAAGACCTCTTATTTTGTTTTCGCCTATTTTAATCCCACCCTGCCAATCTACCGATTTTAACATATGATCCATGAATAGTACTACCCAAAACGCTAAACTTAATTTGCCGCCTACTCTAACTGCTGCACGACAGTCTACGTAAAGACCTTTAATTGCCTGCAGAAGTTTGCCTCCTAATCCATAATCTTGCAGAACTGTCAACAGCGACCTCCTAGGAACACGGTCATAAATCTTTTCTAGATCTATAAAACACAGATACAATTCCCTGTTCCACTCATATCATTCCTCTATTATCTGATGTAAGCCAAAGATCTGGTTCTGACAGCCTCTAAGAGACCTAAACCCACACTGATTTTCATCCAACTTGTCTTTAATTTTCGAACTAATTTTAAATAAATGTTTTACATCGTAACCAACAAGCTGCAATTTCTATTATGATTACATCTGTAATCGATTCTAAAAAGGCACATCCTCCAACAAGGTAGGTAAACCTTTAATAAGAAAATCCACATAATGCGCCCCGTTTAACGTTCGGGGTAGCACACATTGCCATATTAACCTATCGCCACATACATCGGGCAATACGTTGATTAATAATCGATGTTGATGCTCTCTTTTCTGAATTACTTGGGTATTTGCATCTGCCCATTCGTTTCGATTATGGAAATTCTTGTGAAACCTACCTCATAGATACATAAAATCTTGAATGTAATACCCGCAAACAAGTGTCACCCAGTCCTTCCGAGAAACAAGTCCTTGCCTCAGTAAGTATGCGTTTCCGTACCCACGCTAATTTGACTTTTCTTTTCTAAATGTACTGCCACCTCTTACAACATTCGACACTTGTTTTTGAACACCCAGTATATCGAATTATATGTACACTGATAGCCACAACAATATGACCACCTAACTGCTATTGAAATAAAAGGTCACCCGGCGAGGAATGACTGCTAGTCAAATGACAGACATACTTTTCTAGACTGGCAACTTGCCCCTGTGACTGAAGCCTGGCACCGCCATCTTACTTCACCTCCCATCACCGATCTTCTAACGCGAAATGATGTAGTAAGCTTTACTAGTTGTTTTAAACATGCTCTGCATTTGAGCTAATACTTCCGTAGTAATTGTATTCAACACTTTTATTGTAAAAACGTGTTATGGGAAGAGCATGTTACATATAATTTAAGCAGACTGTAGTTATCGGAAAAACACTCAGAAGAATTAAGAACTAGAGAACTAGAACAGTTTATCGGTCATACTATTGAAAGAAAAGCCGAAGTTAATCGAAACTAGTAATAGATTAATAAAAACAGCAATTTAACGGGACTCATTAATGTATGTGTAAAAGCACAATATGGATTTGTACACTCAAAAAAGAATAAAGATACGTGTTATCCACGATAAATGGCAAAAGTTGAAACATATATCTCTTTAATATTTCTAATAATAATGGTAATACTAATGGTTGTGAATTTTTAAAAATATATTTATCTCATTGCAATTGAATGAAAAAACTGATTTATGTATGCAATTGTAATCTGTGTTCGTAATTTAAGTGCGCCAGAAAATAAATTGCTCGACCAATTAATTGAAATCGTAACAGAAAAATCGCGTAAAATTGCGAATTGTAATTGGCGCAAAATACTAACTGGGAGATATATTCCAAATTATTGGTTTCGTTGCATTTACATTTAAAGTTACGTGCATGCATTTAATCGGAGCAGAAAAAGCAACACACCATTAAATCACTCTATTAGATGGTTTTTTAAATGTGCTGATTCTGCTGATACTATCTGCAATTCAACATAACTGTTGGAGACATCTTTTCCTGTTTTTATCTAAGTTGACCACGGCTAGCACAAAATGACGAAATAAATTTTATAAATCAGCATAAAATCTCAGGGACGTATTAGCGTAGTTATAAACGAAAAAATTAATTTCCAAGAAAGAGATTTAACCAGTTTATCCAACAATTAGTTCCTTTCCTAAATTGGTGGCGGAAACCATAATCGTTGTTTGTTGTAAAATAAAACATTAGTGATGGGGAAAGAAAAATTAAATTGAAATCATCCTTATTATTAGTAAACATTTTTTTCACCGTTTACATTTTACAATCTGATGCATCTAGAATCCTCATACAAAATCAGGGCAAAAATACAATACGCTCGACAACCTATCAGAGAGACAGAGAGAACGGATCTGCCGACTGCAGCAACCATATATATATATATAAACAAACTTCTTCATCAGATTGTTTATCAGAAAGTGCTTATTTATATCGATACATTTAGTATTGCATTCGCACTTAAAAATTGTTCATCATTTTATACAGCGAATGCAAATCGTGACAGTTTTTTAATTGTTCATTTTAGCACGTTCCTTTTGAGGAGAGAAATATAACACTACATACAATGTGTACAATTTTACTCTGCTGAACATAGGCCATATACACATATTTGTGTTTGACTTGTATTTGACATTAATATAATGTACTTTTTAGAAATCTATAGTTTTATTTTAATACTGATAAAATTTTCCACACTTGGCTTTCAAAAGAAAAGGAATAACATCGTTCTTAGATATAGTACGCTACATGGCAGAGGGTACCTAATACCAGAATTTGATGTCGTTTTAACACTCACCATGAAGGTTTGACTCATGTGTGTACCTTTTCATGGGGAAGAATTTTATAATCTGCAAGCTACCGTATGGTGCATGGCACGAGATACCTTGCAGAAAAGTGTACACTTCTTCACTTATCACTACGAAAGTTGGTAAATGTATGTAATTTTTCATAGAGAGGGGGAGGAAGAGAGGTGCCACCGGAATAGCCTCCGGCCACACCTTAAAACTAGCCACACCAATTCCATAGAGAAACACGCCACCCCTGCGCAAGTGGGAAAAAGTACGAGAAAAAGGAGAATAGAAGAGGGGGTCAGGACATGAACTGAGAAGGCAAGTTGAACAGAGACCTGGAATGAATAGACGGGGAAAGAGGTGGCAGGAGAGAAGGAGGGGGCGAAGAGGAACAGACAGGGCGGAGAAAAAGACGTGGACATAGAAGAAGGGAGAAAAGGTGGACTAAGAAAGATGTGGAATGAATACCCGGACAACAAATGTTCAAATGTCTGTATAGCTTATGAGAGTTAACTACGGCGTCATCAGTCCCTAAACTTACAAACTACTTATCAACTAGCTAGCACTAAGGACGGCACATGCCCGAGGGGGGATTCGAACCGCCGACCGTAGTGGTGGTGCAGACCGTGACTGACGCGCCGCAGTCCCCTCGGCCACCACGGCCGGCATCCGGACAACTCCCGGCTTTCATCAAGTAGTACATAAAGAGGAAACGTTAATACGAAAACCCGAGCAGCGGTCGCGCGCACTTCGCCGTAGTAGCACGATCAGGTCGCAGACTTGTCGTCATGCTCCTAGCTCAGCGTAGTATTGTCAAGAAGACGCGAACCGGACGCAGAAAAGCCAATTCAACGCAGGCACTGTCGATGGTTCAACTTATTGGACGAGCCGATGGTGCTAAGAAGAACATCTACATAAATACACAGCAATCCACTCAATAGGCGAAGGCGATAGTGCCCACACCTACGAAAAATATCGCAGTCCCACATCCCGTGATCTACCATAAGAAAAAAAAAAAAAAAAAAAAAAAAAAAAAAAAAAAAAAAAAAAAAAAATACGAAGGTGAAAGCAGAACTTTTGAGTTGGTCACCACGTTGTTATGGGCGTGAAGCGCCCCCAACCTTCAAAAAAGGTAGCAAAAAATTAAAATTTATCAACCTATTTTCTCTATTATTTTTATGCGATATTTATTTAGTTTGCCAACAGCTCAGTAAATGAATGAAACATGAACCTTCTCGGGGACGTGATTATTGAGGTCAAAATTTAGTTGAAGATCTTCAGCTGATGCGAGTAGTCTTACAAAGTAGTCCCACATTAAATGCTATAAGAATAATGTTCAAAGGCAAATGTTATTAATAATTCCTATGGAAGTCAATGTGGAACCTACCCTTTATATTAAAATTCTGAATATTGTTCTCAGTTACTTATTATCGTTGAAATTTTAATTGAATATCCAACTTAAAGTAACATTGCAAAGTCTGAATTCACTGAAGCTAAATGAAAACTTTTACTTTTTAAGATATGGCTATCAGAATTTATTTAATGAAATATTATTCACTTCTCACTCAGAATAATAATAATAGTCACTTTGAATAATTATGCACTTCGTAATTTATAGATCGTTGCAAGATACAAAATTTTACCCTACATTACCACAGAAGTTGACGTAATTTTTATATAAGTCCAGTTTGGTTTTGCAGAGCTGAAATAGAAAATGATTATTTTTTTATTAACCCTTATTTTCCACCCATCCTTGCTGTATCGGTTAGGAATTCTATATCCCACGTAATGGCGGCGGTTGATACAATGTCGTTAGCTTCTTGCTGAAACAAATGCTCATTATAATGTTTCCTTCATTTTCATCAAAAACAATCTCGTCACGATACATGAATCGACCAGAGGAGACAAGAGACAAGACACAACCAGATACAGCAAGATACAACAAGATTACTTTTTAACATTGCATACATTCATATATTTTAATTGTACAAAGATAATAACACACATTAAAATAATTATTCTTTGTTACGAGTGTATACACAGACACCTTTTGTTACATGTTGCGTCCATATTAATGGTACCACTAAACTTTCCAATCGTCGATTTCGGTAAAAATTGGAGGTCATTAAACCTTCTTCTGGTCTCTATACAGGCAAAGAAGTTCAATGGTATTACAGTAAAGCATACATAACGTACAAAAGTCGGTTACAGAAATTTGAAAGTGTGAGTATAAAATTATTCGACATGAGTGTGAAAGTTTATAAAGCTAATACAGTGATGCAGTTTTTAAGCAAATATATTGTAATAAAAGATATGTTCATATAAAGGGATAAAATTTACACTTCCATTTTAGTATTAGTATTTACATATCTTAAGCTACAAAACTAAAATGTATGAACATATCTTTTATTGCAATCTATTTGGTTAAAACTGCATCACTGTATTGTATTAGCTTTATAAACTTTCACAGTCATGTCAAATAATTTTATACTCACACTTTAAAATTTCTGTAACCGACTTTTGTACGTTATGTGTGCTTTACTGTAATACCAATGAATTTGTTTGCCTGTCTAGAGACCAGAAGAAGGGCACTGAAGCGCCCGAAACCGGTCGCCCCAAATAAACATGTTATTACATGCAACTGGTTGCTGTATTTTATGAATTAAAAACCTGAACAGTTGCTGCCATGGATCAAATACTTCTAACATTTTTATACCATACTTTTCGCTAGGTTCTGACTATAATTAAAAACATTATGTACTCATTCCCCTATAGAAGTCCTAGAAGGCTGTAATGGAAATTTTTGAACACCCCGTACAATGGCTTGTATCATGTAAAGACATTATCCTTCGTATTAAACTGAGATACAAAATAAGTCGATCACTTGACATTAATTCATAAAAACAACAACCTTCAATACAGTATGATTGTGTTCACAGATGACGTCATCGACTTTGCGTAACGCCAGTTCATTTTCAAATGATTTCGAGTACAGCAGTTACCACAGTATTTGTGTCGTGAAGTCTTTTAATCATTTTGTTTACTAAAGCCAATGAAAATTTTTATAACAGACTAAAATTGTATATTCACGATTCGAAATTAAGCAGTAGGGATCTTATGTATAACTATTAATATTTTCGGCCAAAAGTTTTCTCCATTATAAATACGTACTAAAATCCATTTAAGACGTAAAATTCGTCCCAATTCATACTCCATCGAGCGAGGCGGCGCATTCGTAACGTAATGGACTTGTATTCGAAAGGACGGTTGTTCTAATCCCCCTCCGGTCATCCTGATTTAGGTTTTCCGAAAATTCCCTAAATCGCTCGAGGCAAATTCCGGGATGATTCTTAATTAAGACAATCCGAGAGTGAGCTCCGTCTATAATGACCACAATATGGACAGTATCTTACTTCCCTTCTTAATTCGTAACTCCTCTCTAAGCTTCCTCCTCCTTAATTTGTAACTCCTCTAATGACGGGTATTTATGGATTTAAAACTTGTAGTTGCAACCTTCAGCGAACAGCTGGTAATGTACAAGGACGTGCCTATATTCTAAGCCTGTTTCTGCGACTGTAGAAGTAAGCAGTGACGGACGGCATGCGGACGCAAGATCAATAACGGCAAACGTTGTCAAGCGGCCACGACGGCGCATTTCCTGAATTAAAACCTGCTCCCCTCCCGCCCTCAGACGAAGGTCGATACCGCCCACTCACAAATTTCCAGGAAAGAATGGGTTCCTTAGTAGAGACGTAGTTCTCTGTAAGTAATACAAATCAGGGGCAGTCCGCAGTGAGAGCAGTTGAAATACGCTGAACCAAAAATAAAAATTACTAGCTACTTGTGCCTTTAAAGAACCATTCTATATTTTAACTGCGAATCGGAGAAGTAACTGACAGAAGTCTATCTTTTGTGTGATGTAGACGAGTCAGAAACCACACCACCTCCCGACAGATATTCGTCATCAATTTCTGGCCCAGAGAAACGTCTCAGGCTACTCCTGTACATAAGATGGATAAAAGGACGGACTCGAAAAATTACAGATCAATATCGTCAACATCAGTTTTAAGCAGAATTCTTGGAAATATGCAAATAAATTTCAGCTTGTAATTTTCTCATTTGACGTCTTGCGAATCATGGATGAATGGTAACAGGCAGATTTCATATCTGTAATTTTCGGAAAGGTTTGATATTTAGGTCTACTGAAGACTGTTAACGACGGTAAGAGAGTACCAGGTAGAATCCCAGATACGTGAATGGCCCGAAGACGTTAATTTATAAAAATCGGTATTTTGCCGTCGATGATGAGTGATAATTATACAGGAGGGTATCGTCACTAGTGCGCGAGGGAAGTGTGACAGATGCAGTTTTGTTTTGTTTGGAATGTTTACTGTTTGTTGCTGATACGGTTGGCTTTGAAATACATAGTTACAGTAAGTACTTCAGCTTTGTAACAATAATTTTATAAGCAGACTAAACAGAAGTTTTCTTGTACATTTATTCGCAGATGTATGTAGTTTCTGGAATACTTCTTTACATATATATAAATGATTAAACAAGGGTACACTAATTACATATATTTACATATTAATTATATACACTCTCAAATGAATATTACTTATAACTACTTGAAACAATGTGTATTATTATTGTTCTTATTTTCATTTACACTTGTGCATAGAACAATTACACGTAATTTTACTATTATGTACAGATACTCAAATTACTCTGTATGAATTCGTCAGCTGTGTAGAATTCATGCTCTTTTAACGAAATTTATAAGACTTTTAAAACTTATGCAAGGGTGAAAAGTGCGCAGTTTTGGAAATTTGCTGAAGAATATTATACTCTTGTGTTGATAGTCATTGTCTGTGAGACACAATGTAAAGTATGGAATATTAATCCTGTGGCTCTTTCTCGTATTGTGTGAGTTAACATTTTCTACGTATGTTTGAATTTTCTGCGGCATGGATTAGTGAATTATAAATGTAGAATCTGAAAGCTGTCATTATGTTAAGTAATCGGAATTCATTTCTGGAAGTGTCTCAAGGGGAAAAACCGAGAATACACCTACTGTCTTTCATCCGCCGCTGCAAAATGTAGGCCCAACCTACTACATTTCCTCACAACAGTATTCCATAATGCAGGTGTGAGTGTAACAAATGTATAACAATTCTCCTTGAAATTTTGCGTTAATTTATGTGAAAAAAATAATATTGCTGGGGCCGAGCGGTGGGTCACCATCTTTGTGTCAGAATGAGGCGTGGAACCTGGTGGAGCGCCAGAGGACTCTAATAAAACAGAATTAAAGTTTACTCATTCATTCCGTAATATACAATAATTCTGATGAAGGCGCTATCTCGACAGCAGGTAGAGCAGTAGGTGGCGCCGCCTTCGGGCGCGTCCGCTCGCCGTCAAGTTGCGACTTCGGTGTTCTAACTGCTGTGAGCCCTCTGGGCGGTAGTGCCCGCGCCGCGGCGTCTGGGTGTCGAACCAGGGACTGCTATTGAGAAGTACTCGGTCCCTTCTCTAGCAGCTGCTAGTGGATGCATGTGCGGACATCCTCCCCCCCCCCCCCCCGATGTCGGATGTTTTATTTATAGGAGAATTTGAGTTCTCACTCTCGGGCACCCTGAATTTATTTTCTAGAGACTTTAAAAATCAGATACCGCCTTAGTTATTATTTATAGATTGTGTTTTAAACTTGTCCTTCTGATTATACCAACCTACATCATCGTGTTTGTCAACCACTTCGTTACCCTGAGGTGTGCTATAGTCCGCTTCATGTAGGAGGGCGTCTCATTCTTCAGCCTTTCTGCGCATGCCCCTCCATTACCGCAATGGTAGCCAATAATACTCATTCTGTAGGCGCTTGACTGGCCGCGAGCACCGACAGTGTTTCTCCCGCAGGCTCAAAAAATGTTCAAATGTTTGTTAAGATTAAGGGACTTAACTGCGGGGTCATCAAGCCCTAAACTTACAAACTACTTATGAGCTCTGTTCAGAGTTGTCCGCCGGCAAGTACACACGTGTCCGCCGGCAAGTACACACGTGTCGCGCAGCACCAGCAGCAGCTCTTCACTGTAAGTTCACCAGCGTCCTACTAGAAGCGACTTATTTTCATTTCGTGCGTGCTTTCTCTTACAGTTAATTAAGCTATCGTCTGCTCGCTGTTTATTTATTCAGAAACGCGTTTAATTGACAGATCAGTGTTGATATTTTGAGTTATTAGCTCGCGTATATATTTTTCAGATTCGCCGTTAATAAACAGTTTAGTGTTAGGTACATATTTTTCGAAGCTCAATGTTTATCAAACTTTTGTGTCCCCGATCGTATATTTAGGCAGCTTCGCGTCAAAGGAACAGTTTAGTGACCTCGTGTGTATACTTAAATTCGCATCAAAGTTACAGTTTAGTGTATTCTCCCAAAGTTTAAATCGCAACAGTCGTACTTATTTGGAACGTACATAGGTATTTAGAATGGCTATGAACTGTGACCGCTGTGTATGGATGCAAGCCGAGTTGGTGACTCCTCGCTCGTGGCTTCAGGCGGCGTTGGCATCGCTGGCAACGCTTGAGACTGCGGTGGGTGGGCGCCGCTGTTGTGGGCGCTCGCGGCGGTGCAGCAGACGCCCTGCCTGTGCGTCTCTTGTGCCCTCCGCTCGGCCTGCGGTTGTGGCTAGCTCGGTCACTGCCCGCGAGGAGGTAGCCCCCCAATCCGTGGTGGATTGGGAGGTCTCCTCAGCGCGTGTCACGTCCCAGACCCTGGTTAGTCTTACGAACAGATTCGAGGCGCTGTCTGTGTCAGAGGATGTTCCTGACGCAGATGGTGTCGCTTGTCCTGTGGTCACCCCTCTGCCTGCAAGATCCGGAGTCGTGTCGGCATCGTGAGTCGTGTCGGGGTAGCTCAGTCGGTAGAGCGCTTGCCCGCGAAAGGCAAAGGTCCCAGGTTCGAGTCCCGGTTCCGGCACACAATTTTAATCTGCCAGGAAGTTTCATAATGAAGAAATGGTTTACTGACTAGAGCATGCGAAATGCAACATATAATTACCCTAGACAATGGCAATCTATTTCTAGGTGTTGTCCATCTGTTCCCCGCCGCCTCTGCCCATCTCCTACTCCATCTCTCTCTGTGTTAATCTACTCCTACTCTTACTCCTCCCTTTATCCGTCCGCTATCTCTGTCCCTCCACTTCTTCCCTTTCTTCTGTTTTCAATTTCCTCCTCTCTTTATCCATCTTCTCCTCCTCCTTCCTATCTCTAATCCCTCTTTCCTTAATCGTAGCTACTAAAATGAATCAATTAAAATTAGCTAGTCAACTCACCACCACGATATTCTTACAGAAAATTAAGTGAAATAAGGACCTCAAAGAATGAAGTTATTTAAAAACGTCGTTACCGTTTTTATTTCTACTGCTGACTTAGCAGTCGTGGCATTGCAGCTTACTTAACGAGAGTCTTACTGAACGAGAGTCCGCCTCCGTAGTCCAGTGGACAGCGTGGTTGGTTGCCACGCAGGGGGCCCTGGTTCGATTCCCGGTCGGGTAGGAGATTTTCTCCACTCGGGGACTGGGTGTTGTGTCGTCCTCATCATCATTCCATCATCATTGACATGCAAGTCGCCGAAGTGGCGTCAGATAAAGAGACTTGCACCAGGCAGGCTGAACACGACCCCAGTTGGGGTCTAACGGTCATAAATGCCACACGATCATAATCATCATCACTGAAAGAGAACCATGCAAACATGAATGTCAGCAGAGTGATACTTAACGAAACGTTGTTCATTTCGTGTGCAATTTCTACCATAGCATCTGATCGGTACACATGATATAAAATGGTATGGCTTCAGTTTTCGATGTTGACCTACGATGACAGATTTTAATGCATGGCAGAGAATGTAACATCATGGCTACAGATTTGAAAGAATCTACTCCATTTAACACTCTTAATGGCTAAGTAAGCACAAGATATTTTTTCAAAACAACTATAGCAAAATCCCTATCGAAAAGTTTCTTTGGCTTCCTAATGTAATTAACTTAAAATTCGATTATTCATTTTGTGTGTGTGTGTGTGTGTGTGTGTGTGTGTGTGTGTGTGTGTGTGTGTGTGTGTGTGTTCACATATGTTATGATAACTACACGGGGGTCAGTACAGATTAATTTTAAAAAATACAAATATTTGGTTTACTACAAGTATATAATTTTTTCATTATATAGGGCCATGTTTTTATTACTAAAAACCTCGTCTACAGATTAGAATTATATGGCCGGTATAAAATTTTTTACCTTACTGTCGAAATTAGCTTTGTTATATGACACACTTGTTATTACAAAATGAACTAATATATTGGTAGTAGCATTTTACATCTCATGTCGTTGTTGTTGTGGTTTTCAGTTCCGGTACTGGTTTGATGCAGCTTTCCACCCTGACCGAGCGAGGTGGCGCAGTGGTAGCACACTGGACTCGCATTCGGCACGATGGTGGTTCAAATCCACCTCCGCCCATCCAGATTTAGGTTTTCCGTGATTTCCCTAAATCACTCCAGGTAAATGCCGGGATGGTTCCTTTGAAAGGGCACGGCCGATTTCCTTCCGCATCCTTAGCCAAACACTCTGAGCTTAAGCTCCGTCTCCAATGACCGCGCTGTCGACGGGACGTTAAACTCCAAGCTTCCTTCCTTCTCCACCCTGCTCTATCCTAAGCAAGTCTCTTCATCTCCTTATAAGAACGGCAACCCACATCCATTTTTTATCTGCCCACTCTATTCATCTCTTGATCTTCCACTGCGATGTTTACCCCACACACTTTCTTCCAATGCTACATTCACGATTCCTTGATGTCCAATAATATGTTTTACCAATCGATGCCTTATTTTGATTAAGGTATGCCAGAAACTCCTTTCCTCCCTAATTCTATTCAGAACCTCCTCATTATTTAAACGATCTACCAACCTAATCTTCAGCATTCTTCTGTAACACCACATTTCAAAAGTCTCTATCCTCTTCCTATCTGATTTATTGTCCACGTTTCACTGCGGTATAAGGCAACCCTTCAGAAAAGACTTCCTTGCACTTATAATTATCAAATTTCTCTTTTTCAAAAAGACTTTACCCACTGCCATTCTGCATTTTATATCCTCTGTACTGCGACCATCATAATGTTATCTTACTGCCCAAGTAGCAAAACTCATATACCACCATTATTGTTTCGCTACCTAATATAATTCCTTCAGTATCCCTAGTTTATTAGCTGCTTTCCATTACCACTGTCTTGATCATGTTAATGTTCATCTTATACGCTTCTTTCAACACTTTGTCCACTCAGTTCAACTGCTCATCCAAGTCCTTTGCTGTCTTTCACAGAATTACAATGTCATCAGCGAAACGCATTGTCTTTATTTCTTCAACTTTAATTCCAAAATCAAATCAAATGTTTGTGTAGCTTATGGGACTTAACTACAGGGTCATCAGACCCTAAACTTACAAACTACTTATGAACTACCTTATACTAAGGACAACACAAATATCCAAGCCCGAGGGGGGATTCGAACCCCCGACCGTAGTGGCCGTGCAGACCGTGACTGGAGCGCCTCAGTCCCCTCTGTCACCGCGGCCGGCAAACTTTAATTCCCTCTCCTAATTTTTTCTTTATTTCCTTCATAGCTTGATCAATGTACAAATTCAATTTATTTATTTATTTATTTATTCGTGTCAGAAGCATCTTGTACAAACATAACATAAAACACAAAAACAAAAATGAAGATCAATGAATATAAATACAAATTAGCCATTAATAGTGCACATATTTACAAGTAACAGTGATAACAGTTCAAAAGGTCTTCTCCCCAGGATTAAACATTAAACTATGCTAGTCCAAAATCTGGCTACATCACATGCATCACGGGTAGCACCAGTCAGGTCCTGCATGGTACAGCAGGCTGGACAAAGCTCACACTGTAGCAGATGCTCCGTTCTTTTCCACACTCGCACATGTCAGATGCATCAGAGAGGCCCCACCTTCTCATGTTGACTTTGGATCTTGTTACGTTGGTCCGCAGTCTATTGAGGGAGTTCCACGTCATCCAGTCCTCCTCATAGCCAGGTGGGAGTGCTTCCTGTGTGGTCATCTAGTCACCAAGGTCCCCGATCTTTGCTCTTCACATCTCCAGTCTGGTCATTTGTGATGATTTGTCGAGCTCCGTCGTTGCATGCAGAAAGCTTTTCCTTGATTTGAGTCTGCAGTGGGCTGACTGATAATCAAAAAGGGGATGGGTTGCATCGCTAGTAAAATGCTACGTAATACAAATTCTATGACACTGGAGAAAGGTTACAATCATGCCTTACTCCTTTCCCAAACAAAGCTTCCCTTTCATGCCCTTCGACTCTACCAAATGCTGTCTGGTACTCGTAAAAGTTGTAAATAACCTTCCATTCCCTATATTTTACCAATTCTGACGTCAGAATTTGACAGTGTATTCCAATCAAAATTGTCGAAAGCTTTCTCCAAATTTACAAATTAAGGTTTGTCTTTCCTTAATCTGTCTACTAACATGGGAATGGTCAGACTTGTCATGCCGAAACATGTATTAATTTTTTGAGCACTGTTAGTTAACATTGAAGGAAGTCTGTATGCAGAATGTTAGCTGTTGACATGACCTGGAAATCACCTAAAAAATCACGAAACTAGCTGTTTTCCTGCTTGGCGCTTGCGGTGACGGCTGGTCACCCTGGAAATGGCGAGTCGCGAGCTGTTGTTATGGTGAGCGTTGTGTACATGGTCGGGAGGTGCGGCCGTCTTATCGCGGCGTTCACTAAAGAGGAATATCGTTGCATGGGTTTGGTGGAAAGTGGAAACAAATATTCGTTTCTGTGGCGTGCACTTCCTTTTCATTACTGGTACGTATTTCGAAACATACCGTCCTAAAACTGGTTAGAGATGTGAAAGATATTCTGTACATCTACATCTATGTAAGCCAGTTTACGGTGAATATTCAATCTCCCCTCACAGGTGATGTCAAACCCTGTATATGTTTTGCTGCTTGTCATAGAGATATACCACAGACGCCAAATGACTGATGACCCCGTAGTTAAGTCCCATAAACTATACAGACGCCAAATGAAGCAACCAACAGAAAACACGCGTGAAGACTATGTGATGTGCGACATGGTATTTAAACTTCTAGACGAGCATGTAAATAGCGCATACATGTGGCTAGAAACGACTGAAACACTCGATATTGCAGACTGTGAATCTACAGACCCGAGGGGACTGAGGCGCTCCAGTCACGGTCTGCACGGCCACTACGGTCGCGGGTTCGAATCACCCCTCGGGCATGGATATTTGTGCCGTCCTAGTTCGTAAGTAGTTCATAAGTAGTTTGTAAGTTTAGGGACTGATGACCCCGTAGTTAAGTCCCATAAGCTTAACAAACATGTTCCGAAAGCAACACCAGCAACTACAATTACATTATCAGACAAAGAAAAAGCGGTGAAGTATTGGTTCGACGAAAGTGGTAAGAAACGCCGACGTGTCAGTACTGTTCAAAATAGGTATCGCTTTGTCCGTTCTGAACGTGAAATGTATAGATGGAGAAAGGAAGTCGCTGGACGACGTAAGAGTCGACTGGAAATTGCGATGGAGATTGTCAGCGACACAACTTTGCGTGATTTGGCGTTAGAGATTGCCAACGCGATAGGCGCTAAAGAATTTACAGCTTCTCAAAGTTGGATTAGTCTCTTCAAAAGATAACATAAAATTGTAGCACGAAAAATAACAAAATTTGTATCGAGAAACAGGTCGGAAAACGAAGTGACTCAAATGGAAATGATAGAAGCTTTTCTTACGTCTGCAAAAAATAAGATCGCCAGTTTTAGTGAATCTTACGTTTACAATGCAAAACAGTCAGGTTTTCAAAAAGAAATGCGCGTGAAAAGAACACTGTCATTCAAAGGCAATTGTGCAGTCCTCGACTGCACTCACCCATTCATACACTATAATGCCCATAATTAGACTGGATGGTTCATTGCTGCCTAAACTATATGTGTTTCTTCAAGAACCAACTGGACATTTTGGACCACGTGTCAAACAAACAATGTTCTACGCAGACAATCTTGTAGTAGTCTGGAAAAATGGGAAATGATAACGTTACACTTTTCATGCGTCATGCTTTTCTTCCGTTCTGTGGGAACAAATCTCTTCTCTATTTCGAGCTCACCCTGACAAAGACGCAGAGATACTTCAGATTCCACCCGGCACGACGAACGTAATTCAATGGTTATACAGAGAATTTTTCCGCCAGTAGAAGGCATTTTACAGAAAACTAACAGAGAAAATTATTGTGTGCAAATCACTGCAGTTTCCTATCACCGTGACAATATTCTCAAGTTGAAATTAGTCGTACATTATCAATTTTCCTCCCCACGGTTTCAAAATGTGATTAAACATGCGTGGCACGCCTCGAAATATACTGATACAGTATTAGGCCCGATTCCTTCCTAACAGGGGCCGAGTTTTGTCTACGGATGTCTAACAACGTCTC
Source organism: Locusta migratoria (assembly GCA_026315105.1). Lineage (NCBI taxonomy): Eukaryota > Metazoa > Arthropoda > Insecta > Orthoptera > Acrididae > Locusta > Locusta migratoria. Next base: position 207,825,694 of record CM048748.1, read on the forward strand.
TTATTCACAGGGCTGCTTTCTTTTGAACAATGTATCAATATTTCGCATTTTTGCGGTAATTTACAAGAAATAAAAGTTTGACGTGTTCTAAACCGTATATGTATTTGTGACTATTTTATAGCTATTTGGAAATAATGTTGTAGATAACATATCAGCTACATTTGTCAACGAATTTATTATTATCGTATTTATTAATTATCGTACGATCGCTTTCACTGGGCAAATCAGCTCTCTCACTGCTGTGGCAGGAGAGCGGCGCGTAGCTAACGCCACCTTGTCCCTAGATGGCGTTGGTATATGGAGATCAGGGTTGTAGCCTATAACAGGCAGTTATAAGCGCGGAAACCATGCGACAATAATGTCATACTTCATAAAAGTTTTTACAGACTTCCAGGTCATGTCAGCAGCTAACAGTCTGCATACAGACTTCCTTCAATGTTAGCTCACAGTGGTAAAAATAGTAACACAAGTCTGACCATTCCCTAGTAAGATAAAAAGGAATGTCTCCCATGTTCCTACATTTCTCCTGAATCCAGCTTGATCTACCAGTCACCTTCTATCAGTTTTTTTAACCATGACTTATTAAACTGATGATTCTGTAATTTAACACCTGTTTGCGCCTGCTTTCTTTGGAAAGGGGATAATTACATTATCATTAAAGTCTGAGGGTATTTCGACAGTCTCATACATCTTACCCACCAGATGAAATAGTTTCATTCTGGTTGTCTCTCCCAGAGACTTCAGAAGCTCTGAAGGAATGTCGTCAACTCCAGGGGCCTTGTTTCGACTTAGGTCTTTCATTGCTTTGTTAAATTCTTCTCTCAGTATAGTACTCCTCTTTCCTCTTCATGTGTTCTCTCTTTTCTTTCTACAATATTATCTCGAATTTCATTTCCTTTGTAGAGCCCATCTATATATCCTTTGAATCTTTCAGGTTTCCCTTCTTTGCTCATAAGAGTTTTTCCATCTGAATTCTTGATGTTCATAGAACCGTTTTTCTTGTCTCCAAATGTCTCTCTTATTTTCCTGTAGTCGGTATCTATCTTCCCCCTTATTATACATTTTTCTATGTACTTGCATTTGCCCTCCAGCCACTCCTGCTTAGCCAATTTGCACTTCCTGTCATTTCTTGGTCGTCTGTACTCAATTTTGCCTGCTCATTTACTGTATTTTTATGTCTTCTATTTTCATTAATTAAATTCAGTGTTTCCTTTGATATCCAGGGTTTTTTATAGGTCTTGCATCTAGTCGTTGCGTATCTTTACGTGTCGTTTTATCGAGCTGCTCGAATGTCCTCTTCTGACGTCTAGCAACAGTTTCATTAGTAGAACATGCTTGCAAGTGAGTTATTTTGTCGACGTTGTTTCATGAACATCTGAACAAATTGCACAAGAAGATCCAATTTATATTAGTGATCGAGAAGGATGGCGCTATTCCATTCCTAGATGTGGAAGTTTATAGAACTAGACAAGGCACACTTGGGCACAGGGTATATCGGAAGCCTACACATACGACAGGTATTTGCACGCCCAATCAAACCACCACCCAGCACAGAAGAACTCTGTTATCCGCTCACTGACGATTCGCGCGCAGCGATTAAGGGCTGAAGACAACAAAACAGCTGATCTCAACAAACTAGAAACAACATTTCTGGCAAATGGCTACAACCATAGAGTGATTTCCACCGCCATGGACACAAATAAAAGAAACAGCAGCAGGCAGGAAGTCAATAAAAAGCAGCCAGCAACACGCTTACCGTAAGTAAAAAACGTCACAGATCGGATTGCTAAACATCTTCGCGGGTTGGTGTCCAGCCTTTCTTCTATAGTAGTCACAAGATCAAGGATGTACTTGGTTCCACAAAGGACAACATAGAGGCACTACACGCATCAGGAGTATACAAGGTGGAATGCGAGTGTGGGGAAGTATACATAGGTGAGACAGGGAGGGCAGTGGCAACACGCATACGCGAACATGAACGCTACATTCGATTAGGCCAACACAATAAATCTGCAGTAGCCGAACACCAGCAAGATTGCTGCAAAAAGATAAAATTTAACGATGCCAGAATACTCGCCAAACAACCAGGGATGGTTAAACGCAAGATAAGGGAAGCCATCGAAATTGTAAAACACCCTAATAACATGCTGTTGTTTGTGAAGTTTATGGGACTTAACTCCGGGGTCATCAGTCCCTGCCTAATAACATGAACAGAGAAGATGGACTCAGGCTCGCCCCCTCTTGGCTACCAGCCATCACAGCGAAATAGGCCGCACTGACAACACAACACGCGGGCGTCACTAGTAAGCAACTGCCGCCTCGCGGCCCACGGCCAGCAGGAGAGAAACGGAAGCCCTCACCCCATTCGCCGATGAACACCAATCATGTCTCGCTATGCAAGAAGCAATAGGCAACGACTAACCCCCACTCCCTCCACCTCAGCATCCTATCACAATAAAGTTCCATTCTTCCGCCAAATATTCACCAATAACATCGCTTATTTTTAAAAATTATGACGTAATGTCTAAATGAAAGTAATATAAAGTGTAGTAACAACCAGCTCACATCAGTATACCCAGATGAAGGCCACTGTAACGTTCGCCGAAACGTCGGTTATTTAAGTAATAGCCTTCTTACATCATGACGCGGTACAACAACCAGAAAACTTTTATGTCATGATATCAAGTCATTTGTTCTATAAAGACAGTGGTCCACTGGGACTAAGAAAGAAACTACAGAATGTGTCTGTAATTATAATTTGGACTATCACTTTGACTTTATTTCTGTCAAAAAGTATCAATATTCGTGTCGGCGACAGTAACATACCGAAAGAACATTATACAGACCTTCTTGCCGTACGTAATGTGTAGTTAAATGTACGCCTTTCATTAGTTAATTATCTAAGAGCAGTCTCATTCTATATTTTGTGAGTGGAAAAGCAATCTTCTGTCGGCAAAGATTTACGTACCAGAGGGTGTAATTTGTAGGTCCAAAGTTCTGGAAATCTAGCATTAATCGTGTTATAAACCTTATAATAGGGTCACGTTAAAGAAGTCATTAAATCCGAGTGCAGGTTCCCAATGGTTTATGATACGGTAGAAAAAAGAAAATTGCCAGGTTAATCCACTATAGCAGAACCCTCTATAGAAAATGTAGCCTTTAGTAGCAGGCTCTTTAATAAACTTTCATTCAGTGGAGCTGAAGCATCATCATAAAACTGCACAATCAATGAAGTGCGTCACTAACGAGGTCGAATGGAACTTGTGATAATTAGTTGGTTTAAATCATCTACACAAAAATATGATAGACATGATTTATATCCAGATCGTCTTTTAGAGAATCCCAGAGCGATAAAATTTTGGAAGTAGTGCAAAAGACGACTCTTACTTTATACTTTCTTAGTATCCTGCCTATCTGCGATGAAATATTCCCAAAATATGGGAGATGAGCAGTCAATTTGAAAGCCTCTTCTTGTTCCTTGTTCTGTCGTTTGTATGTCTGCATCGCACGGTTTACTTGCTTCCTTGAACACCCATTCTTCAGGAATACTGTTTGCAGGTGTTCCAGTTCCGTTTCAAGACTGTCGACATCAGAGATGGTGTGGACTCGAATACTAATAAAGTGTAAAGTAAGAGTCATCTTTTGCCTTCCTTCCAAAATTTTATCGCTCCTGGGTTCTGTCAAAGACGATCTGGCACTGCGTAAAGCAGGTGTTTACAGGATTCCGTATGAATGCGGCAAGTCATATATAGGGCAGACGACGCGCACTGTGCAGGAGCGCATTGCGGAACACCAGCGCCATACTCGCCTCCTCCAGCCCACCAAGTCCGCAATCGCCGAACATTGTATTTCCACAGGTTATTCGATTAACTATAATGAGACGAAAATTGTGGCCCACACATCCAACTTTCGTAGCTCAATTATCAATGAAGCAGCGGAAATACGACTGTCTGACAGTGAGACTCTTATTAATCGAGACAGCGGTTTCCAAATAAATCCTGCATGGAATCCTGTCATTGAAAAGTTCGTAGTCGGCATAGTTCCCTGCAACTGAATGACGATGATAATCCATCTGATATCTGTTGTGACCTCGTCGCCTTTTGTTGTTACTCGTCCCGGTCTAGTAATTAGGAAAGGGACTGGTCTAGGAATTATTGTAATCTGTAACAACTATTCAGATTAATAATACAAGTTTTATTGACTGAAATTTATTATACTCAACTTTACTCAACTTTAGAACATAAGTTTGTTTCTTATATCTTCTTGCTTCTCGCGGCGTCGTACGTATGATACTAGCTGCGCTGAGACCTAGTTACTGCTAAGTTTAAAAAAAAAAAAAAATTAAAAAATTTTTTTTAAAAAAAAGTCGCGTTCTGGATTCGTAGCTGCCTAGTAACTGCCGTATAACCCGAATAGTAACTGCCGGGCGTCCAGACGTATGTCGGCCTAGATATAGCCGCTTGTAGAGGGCGCGCATCTTCGTTTACACCCTCCAGGATGAGCGACGCCTGCTTGTGATTGGCTTCGCTCGATCGTTGCCTTCTCCACGATCGTTCTCTACGTCTGGCGTGTGGCGCTGACTTTACGTCACAACAATATCTAAGCGGCAAGCCTCCACCACGGAGGGTGCTCGGAGCAGCGTACGTAGTTATAGTGAACGCGCACGCTAAGTACGCGCATGCGCAATGTCGGCTGAATTGTTCGTAAATAGCATTGCTCAGCGCGTCGTCGCCAGTACTTCAGCGGCAAGGTACGTAGACTAGAAAGGTATGCCAGTTTGGGCTTCTTCACTGTCATTGGTTAGCGCTGTATTACGTCACTCGGCAGCAAGCCGCTGTATTATAAGGCCGCCGTGAACTCATTTTCTCCGTCTTTTCTTTTATCATTCGACAAAAAACATTGCTTTTAAGCGGTGGATCACACTTTTGATTAATATATATTTATACTAAAATACAAAGGACTGAAAAAGAAAAACTTCAAACATTATTAACAACTAGCTAACCCGTCCCGTCCCGCGAATTGGCACGGGTAATATTTAAACGTCTTTAACTCAAAGAACCTCTGAACGTATCGTGATGAGGTGTTTTTTTTTTTTTATTTTAGAGCTCATAAAGTTCTAAAATAAAGTCCATGAGAGCACAAGTCTAACTTTTATAGATTTCCCACAACCACTATGTAGTCTGAAGCCATCCTGCGTCAGCGCCTTAGGAGAAAAAAATGGTACATATGCTTCACTCGTAAAAGTTAGACATATGCTCTTTCGGACGCTTTTTAGACCTTTGTGAGACCTATAATTTAAAAGAAACCTCATCACGATACGTTCAGTAGTTCTAGAGTTATAGAAGGTTAAAGGGACATGCAGAGAGAAAAATGTGCTTCTGTTTTATATAATATCATGATTTCACCCCCTTAGAGTGCGAATTTCGAAATTTTACTATGCCTACAACCGTGACGATAGTTCTTGCAATAAGTTGATGAAGTTTTATCACAATCGACTGAATGGCATTGACAGGCATAGCATACGGACAAACAGTTCATTCTGCGAGTCTTTTTTGTAATCGGCTTCACATAAATGTTCGGAACAAATTCTGGCATTTTTTGACATTTATTTCGTCATGCCGTTTACAACGAGAGATCCATATGCGCCGAAGTCCTCATCTTTCGGAAACCGATGGTACAAAATGCCTTTTGGTCTTGCGTCCACTGTTATTGCACTCCGCAACAGTACAAAACTAAGTATTCTTACTCATAATTACAGAAAGAATACATGGATAAATTGTACCCTAATACAAGAAAGGTACTTTCTGTCCGAACACTTAACAGGTCACGAAACGAGCGAGCACAAAACACAACTTCCTGCTTGCACATTTCAGAAGGGTACTGCGGCAACTGCTCGGCGCTTGCTGCCAGGTGACGTCACAGAAGCAAAGCGCGCGAGTAAAATTTACACCCCCCTGCTTCAGCGGTACTCACCTGAAGATGGCCAGAAGACTCTACGCCGAAATATCGGGGCAGGAAGTTACAGACATCCAGCAGTTCGCCCGATATTTTATGGAATTACTTAAAACTATGTTGTGGTTCACACAATCAAGTGCTTTTCACAAATCACAGAAAATACCTGCTGCTTGTAATTTATCATCTAATGAATTAAGTACATTCTCACTGTAGGTTAAATAGCCTTCTAGATATCGGAAGATTTCAGAAATCAAAATTATGTTCTGGACAATATGTCATTTGTGGTCAGGTGCTTGAGAAGCTACTTGTACATTACCTTTTCTAGAATTTTCGAGAATGCTGGTAAAAGTGAAATCGGTCTGTAGTTCGATGATATATCTTCATCCCCTTCCTTGGATACAGGTTTAATATCAGCATGTTTTAGCCAATCAGTGTATGTTCCAGTTATGACAGACAGATTACAAAATAATATAAAATTGTTCCACTCCCATGAACCACAGACATTGCCGAGGTGGGGTGGCTTGCGTGCCTCAACGATACAAATAGCCGTACCGTAGGTGCAACCACAGCGGAGGGGTATCTGTGGAGAGGCCAGACAAACGTGTGGTTCCTGAAGAGGGGCAGCAGTCTGGATGATTGACTGAGCTGGCCTTGTAACATCAGCTAATGTGGCTTTTCCACACAGCTACTGCGAACGGCTGAAAGCAAGGGGAAACTACAGCCGTTATTTTTCCCGAGGACATGCAGCTCTACTGTATGAACATATGATGAAGGCATCCTCTCGGGTAAAATATCCCGGAGATAAAATAGTCCCCCATTCGGATCTCCGGGCGGGGACTACTCAGGACGATGTGATCATCAGGAAAGACAATACTGGCATTCTACGGGTCGGAGCGTGGAATGTTAGATCCCTTAATCGAGTAGGAAAATTAGAAAATTTAAAAAGGAAAATGGATAGGTTGAAGTTAGATATAGTGGGGATTAGTGAAGTTCGGTGGCAGGATGAACAGGATTTCTGGTCAGGTGAGTACAGGATTATAAATACAAAATCAGTTGCGGGTATCACAGGAGTAGGATTGATAATGAATAAGAAAATAGGAATGCGGGTAAACTACTATGACCAGCACAGCGATCGCATTATCATTGTCAAGATAGATACGAAGCCAACACCACAACAGTAGTACAGGTTTATATGCCAACTAGCTCAGCCGATGATGAGGAGATCGAAGAAATATATGAGGAGCTAAAGGAAATTATTCAGACAATTAAGGGAGAGGAAAACTTAATTGTTATGGGAGACTGGAATTTGGTAGTAGGACAAGGAAGGGAAGGGAAGATAGTGGGTGAATATGGTCTGGGCAAAAGGAATGAAAGAGGAAGCCGCCTGGTAGAATTTTGCACCGAACATAATTTAGTTATAACAAACACCTGGTTTAAGAATCACAAAAGAAGGTTGTATACGTGGAAGAGACCAGGAGACACCGGGAGATACCAGATAGATTTTATAATGGTAAGACATAGATTTAGGAACCAGGTTTTGAAGTGTAGGACATACCCAGGGGCAGACATAGACTCTGACCATAACTTGTTGGTTATGAACTGTAGGCTGAAACTGAAGAAACTACAGAAAGGTAGGAAAATAAGGAGATGGGACCTAGATAAATTGAAGGAACCTGAAGTTCTTAAGAATTTCAGAGGGAGCTTCAGGCAACAATTGACAGAAACAGGGGAAAATAAAACAGTTGAGGAGGAATGGGTAAAATTGAGAGATGAAATAGTGAAGGCAGCAGAGGACAAAATAGGTAGGAAGGCAAGACCTACAAAGAATCCTTGGATATCACAGGAGATACTAAATTTAATCGATGAAAGGAGAAAGTATAAAAATGCAGTAAATGAAACAGGCAAAATGGAGTACAGACGACTAAGAAATGAGATTGACAGGAAGTGCAAAATGGCTAAGCAGGAATGGCTAGAAGGCAAATGCAAGGATGTAGAAGAATGTATAAATAGGGGAAAAATAGATACAGCCTACCGGAAAATAAAAGAAACATTTGGCGATAAGAAAAACAGCTCTATGAATATCAAGGACACTGATGGAAAACCAGTTCTCAGCAAAGAAGGGAAAGCTGAAAGGTGGAAAGAGTATATAGAGGGGCTCTACAAAGGAAATGAACTTCGAGACACTATTGTAGGAAGGGAAGAGGATGTAGATGATGATGAAATAGGAGATACTATACTGAGAGATGAATTTGACAGAGCACTGAAAGATCTAAGTCGAAACAAGGCCCCTGGAGTAGATGATATCCCGTCAGAGCTACTGAAGTCTCTGGGAGAGCCAGCCATGACAAAACTATTTGAACTGGTGTCTAGGATGTATGAGACAGGCGAAATACCCTCAGACTTTAAGAAAAATGTAATAATCCCCATTCCAAAGAAAGCGGGTGCAGACAGGTGTGAAAACTACAGAACCATCAGTTTAATAAGTCATGGTTGCAAAATATTAACACGAATTATATACAGAAGGATGGAAAAGCTGGTAGAAGCCGACCTCGGGGAAGATCAGTTTGGGTTCAGGAGAAATGTAGGAACACGGGAGGCAATACTCACTTTACGGCTTATCCTAGAAGATAGATTAAGAAAAGACAAACCAACATTTCTAGCTTTTGTAGATTTGGAGAAGGCTTTTGACAATGTTGATTGTAATAAACTCTTTAAAGTTCTGAAGCAAGCAGGAGTAAAATATAGGGAGCGTAAGGTTATTTACAACTTGTACAAAAACCAGACAGCGGTTGTCAGAGTTGAAGGGCATGAAAGGGATGCAGTGGTTGGAAAGGGAGTAAGACAGGGTTGTAGCCTTTCCCCAATGTTGTTCAATTTGTACATTGAGCAAGCTATAAAGGAAAGCAAGGAGAAATTTGGAGAACGGATTAAAGTTCAGGGTGAAGAATTAAAAACATTGCGTTTTGCCGACGACATAGTAATTCTGTCAGATACAGCAAAGGACCTGGAAGAGCAATTGAACGGAATGGACAGTGTGCTGAAAGGTGCATATAAGATGAACATTAACAAGAGTAAAACTAGGGTAATGGAGTGCAGTGCAAGAAAATCAGGTGATGCTGAAGGAATTAGATTAGGTAACGAAACAATAAAGGAGGTAGATGAGTTTTGTTACTTGGGCAGTAAAATAACAAATGATGGTCGCAGTACAGATGATATAAAATGCAGAATGGCAATGGGTAGAAAGGCGTTTTTGAAAAAGAGAAATTTGTTAACATCGAATATTGATTTAAGCCTAAGGAAGTCCTTTCTGAAGGCATTTGTATGGAGTGTTGCCTTGTATGGGAGTGAAACATGGACGATAAGCAGTGTGGACAGAAAGAGGATAGAGGCTTTTGAAATGTGGTGCTACAGAAGAATGCTGAAGATTAGGTGGGTGGATCGCGTAACTAATGAGGAGGTACTGAACCGAATTGGGGAGAAAAGAAATTTCTGGCATACCTTGACTAAAAGAAGGAATACGTTGGTAGGACATATTCTTAGACATCAAGGAATTGTGAATTTAGCGTTGGAGGGAAGTGTGTGGGGTAAAAATCGCAGAGGGAGACCAAGAGACGCGTATAGTAAGCAGATTCAAGTGGATGTGGGTTGTCGTTCTTATGAGGAGATGAAAAGGCTTGTTCAGGATAGAGTAGGGTGGAGAGCTGCATCAAACCAGTCTCTGGACTGAAGACCACAACAACACAACAATAAAATTGTTCTAAATTCACGACATGCTTTAATTAACTTTGTTGATATATCATCGTAACCACGTGAATGTTTTGTTTTTTAAAGATTTTATTGTGGAAGTTATTTCTTGTTGGTGAATTGAATGACATATTCATGTACCTGAAGTAATTTGTAAATACTAGTTTCAGATATTCAGAGGCATTATTAACTGACCCTGACAATCCCATTCTATCATTAAATATATTTGCCACAGCATGCGCATCAGTTACTAATGTATCATCTACTCTTAATGCTATCTACTCCTGTTCCTTTCTGGTTCTACAGTCTCCTCTTTCACTGTATCATGAATGGTGAAAATAGGACGACTTATGGGAACTTGGGTCGGTTGGAGGGAAGTGCATGAGTATTCTGTGCAGGTGCGTGAAGCCCGTGAGCCTGGGGCAAGCAAGAGTTGGCACAACTGCCTTAGTAAGCAGCAGTCCCGGGACCGGCACAAAATTTCATGTGACCATGTTTGATTACAACACCTACCACCATCTGAGACAAAAATACACCAACTAAATGTGTACTATTAGATTGAAAACATTTCTGGCGCGTCAGCAATGTTGGCAAATAATTTAAAAGCAATCTACAATGTCGACTGGAAAAAACTCTTTCAAATTCTGAAGGAAACAGGGGTAAAATATAGGGAGCGAAGAGTTATATTTAACTTATACGAAAACTAGACAATCTTATTAGAGTCTAAGGGTATGAAAGGGACGCAAAGTTTGGAAAGGGTTGTAGCCTTTTCCCAATGTTGTTCAACCTGTACAATCAGAAAGTATTGAAGGAATTCATGGAGAAATTTGGAGAGAGAATTAAACTTCGGGGAGAAGAAATAAAAACTTTGCGGTTTGCTGATGTAATAGTAATCCTGTCTGAGACTGCAAAGGATCTGCAAGAGCAATTGAATGGCATGGACAGTGTCTTGTAAAGAGGGTATAAGATGAACATCAATAAGAGTAAAACAAGGATAATGGAATATAGGGTCAGAAAGTCAGGCGATGCTGAAGGAATTAGATTAGGTAATGAGAATAAAAGTAGTAGATGAGTTTTGTTATTTGGAGAGCAAGATAACTTCTGATGGCTGAAGTAAAGAAGATATAAAATGAAGAATGGCTATGGGAAGAAAAGCGTTTCTGAAGAAGCGACATTTGTTGACATCCAATAGTAATTTAAATGTTAGGAAGTCCTTTCTGAAAGCATTTGTCTGAAGTGTAGCATTGTATGAGAGTGAAACGTGGACGATAAGCAGGGCAGACAAAAAGATGATAGAAGCTTTTGAAATGTGGTGCTACAGACGAATGATGAGAATTAGAAGGGTAGATCACGTAACTAACGAGGAGGTGCTTAACCGAATTGTGGAGAAAAGGATTTCTGGCATATCCTAAGAGAAGGGATAGATTGTGCGCCTGACAACTGTCGAAACAATACGCTGATACATGCCCCGAGCGCATCTTATTTATATTATCTAAACAATGTCACTGAAAATCGTGTATTGTTAATAATTAACATTAAATTAATTGTAATGGAAAAGTAAACAGCTACGTACAACTGTCTATAGTAAAAGTTAGCGTAAATACTACTGAGTAAACCGATGTAACAATTTTGGTTAAATGCATAGTATTTCATATCCAAATATAATTTAACAGTTTTTCAATTATTTCGTAATTAATGGTAATTATAACGAAACTAATGAGGGCAAAACCTTGCTAACAGTAATTGTGAAACATAGCAACAACTTCATTAATATTATGAGGAAAGAATTTACCTAATTTTCATAGAAACATTAATTAGCATTCTATCAGAACTTTAACAATATACTTCTGGCACGAATTAATTATTATTTAGTAAATGAACAAACTTCTCTGGCATCAAATAATAGAAAATGACTTCAGCTAACTAGTTTACAACGAATTATAACAAAAGTTTTGGAAAAGAAAACGATAATAGGCTAACTACATTCATATCTATTATTACGCAACAGTGGTATAGGGAGGATCGGTAATGCAAGCAGATGGGAATAAATCCCAACGTGCTTCGTTACACATTCTTTTAATCGTTAAGAGTAATTATGAATTTCTTGAGAAGGAAGTGTTTAAGGCACTCCGACTAGAAGTGATACACCTCCAAGATTCTTTTTTTAACTTCAAATACGAAGTAAGCAACTTCGCCGCCTCTGGAGTGTGTGACGTCAGAGCTTCATGGTTCCCTTTCTACATGTGAAGTGCTCTGATATCGCTGCACGTCAGTGACACATCGCTTTACTCACAAGGAGGCCTTCAGGTTTCGGAAATTCAGTTTGGGACGAGACTTCGCATGTTGGTAGTATACGTCAAGAGTGTCAACTTACAGATGCTTTAAAGCGCACCATCCAGAAAAGTACAAGAAAAAGGGCTACAACGTTGTAACCGCAGCACATATGCCACAGATAAGCTCAGCAGCGAACAACGATGTGCAGCGCGCTCAAATGGTTCAGGCAGTCCGCTTCAGGCAGCGACTCGGTCCGGTGGTCGTGTTTACGTCTCCCCGCGGAGTCTCGTGCGCGCGCTCGCTTGTTTATCGTTCGTGTTTCTAGTGAATACCCACTTATTGACACGCAATGGAAAGGCATCTATCGAGATTGCTTTCGCGCCTGGATACGCACGATCCGAAGCTTTTGAAACCGAACGTTTCGTGGGAGATTTTTACCCTTACCCGTCCTACACCACCGGTTAGTATATGATAATTAGAAAAATGACCCGTGTGCCTAATTATCTAAATTTGTTGGAAAAGCTATCGGTAATGAGGCCGATGATGTAGTGGAGGCTATAACCGGAACGTTGCTGCACCTTTGGTAGACAACAACGATCGATAAGAATAAAGAAAGTGGGAAGTAAAATTTGGAATAAAAAGATTAAAGTTTAAATGATAGAATGCGGAACAAACGGAACACAGGGATTAATTTGGAAAAAGTGAAAAATTATTGATTTACGGTCGCCAGCTCGTTGTACGAGCAAATAATTTGGTGGGATGTCAATAATAGAAAAGTTAATTAACAACGTGAAATATTACGTAAAATTTGGGTGAGCAGAAAATCAGAGCGTGCGAGTCAAATTCGGTGCAAAAGACACTGACAATATACTAATTACTGAGAAGTAGTTTACTAACACAGGGTTCATTGTAAGACAGCGAAATGCAAGCCATAGCCGCGCAAATGCAGCATGCAGCAAATCATGCATATTGTTTATATAAGTACCAGAAATTATTCTACATCAAGTATACCATGCGCTTTAGCAATAATCAAGTTGTAATGGACTATTAACTGTACTAATGGCAAGCTCAAAATTTAATTAATGACTTGTGATAACACTGAATATTTAGAAAAGAACCATTTAACCTTCTGATTAACTTTTGCTCTATCTTTAACCAGGAATTATTAGCATTCAAACACTTGTAAACAATTACTATTCTCACTAGTCAGTACTTGCAAGTTAAAACAAACTTTACCTCAAAATAATATGCAGTGGAAAACAATTAATCTTTTACACTGTTATTGAAATATCTTTTGAAATTGAAAGTTAATCTAGCAGTTTCGTTCAACTTAGCAAACCTATTGATCAGCAACACTGGCATAAGCTACGCTTAGTAAAACTTTTCTGAACACATTTTTTATTAACGACTGTCACATTGTCTTTAATGACTCTGATTTTTAGTTTTCTATAAATTTGTGAATATCCTCGGAAAAACAATGGATGAGGAAGGAACCTGTCTGGACAATGACTATGGGTAATGATTTTTAAACACAGGTTCACAAATAACAGTGTTCGCTATTGAACAATCATCACTAATACGCTGGTTAGCTGTACATGCTAAGACAAACTGGACAGATCTTACTGAATTTGGTGTGCGACGTGGTGCTGCTGATTGAAGACTGTTGGCACTTAACAATTGGCAAACACAGGCTCTTCTTGGCGACGAATGTTAATTACAATTTACGGCCCACAGCATTCCTCTTGATGCATTTATTAATTATCTGAGCTGTGGCCGTATGGATAAATAATACTGCCTCTTCGCCGTCTCCTCCACTAGTGCCAATCCACGTACTTGTGCCGTACACCACTAAGCGCACTGTCAAAAATAATGCGTCTGTCCTCCGCTACTTCTCAACAACGACTCCTTCTCGCTGTGCGCCTCTGCGCTACCAGCGATAAAAAGCTCCTTACTCAAAGATGATTCTATACAATAGCAAAGCCCTTGCTAACCCAGCGTGTCTACTACATTTACAATATTTTTGACAATTATGGAAATTAGCAGGACAATGCAAATATATCACAGAAACAAAATACACAAATACATAATAAATTACAAAAAATACAAATAATGAGGAAAAATGCATAAAGCATCGTTTTATATACCACCCTGTACGCACACATGACTGGAAAGCACCGTTGGTCACTGTGTTGTTGTGTCACAAGATGAACAGAAAATCGATCCACAGTACGTGATTGGCACCCATTTCTCTATCACGAGCAGCACGGTTTATCTGAAATTGTGCAACTACACAGTACGTGACAAACTTGTACGTTACCATGCGGGAGATCTAAAATTTATACATTCCGACTGCAATATTGGAACCTTATCGATCAACCAAGCAGGAATCCTTACTGTAAGAGTCTTTTATCTGTCTTTCGAGGTTCCTGAAGATGTAGTGGTCTTCTTAGCCATGTTCCCAAAAGATGGACCACATTTGCGAGATACCCTGTTTTGAATGGGGTGAGGCAAGTGCGGATTGAGCTTACTAAATACATCCTGCCTTACGTCACCATCGGATGACGCCGAGCCATAATCATTTACGAAGCTCAGCCCCTATTCGAGGTGCGGCACAGAGGGGTCACCTACTTTCACAATGCATCCAAAGGAGAATCGCATAAGTTCTGCATCTACATACATACTTCGCAATCCACCCCAAGGTGCGTGGCACAGGGCACTCAGTTCCGGCGGTCGAAGCTGCACCAACACCGTCGACAGTTTCTGTGCCTCTTACCTAAGCTGCCTAAATTCCGAAGGATTATCCGTCACACGATACGAAGTATCAAATACGCATCAGATGTTATGGGATAGGGGTTTTGGGCGCACTAAAGCTAGATCTTCAGCGATCGGACCGCAGCAGAGATAATACAAATGTGACCAAGATGCCAGTTGAGGAAACCGCGACTGAACAACCGCACCACGTGACCGACTTCACCACTATGGAGACATCTACGGACATCGACCGGCTGGTGAAACTCACCTGTTTCGACTTAGGTCCTTAAGTGCTTCTCTCAGTATAATATCTTCTTTTTCATCGTCATCTACTTCCTCTTCCTACAATATTGTCCCGAAGTTCATTTCCTTTCCACCTTTCAGTTTTCCCTCCTTTGTTGAAAACTGGTTTTCCATGTCCGTTCTTTATATACATACAGCTGCTTTTTTTATCTCCAAATGCCTCTTTTATTTTTCTGTTGGGGGTATCTATTTTTTCCCTATTTAAACATTCTTCTACAGGTTTGCATTTGCCTTCTAGCCACTCCTGCTTAGCTATTTTGCACTTTCTGTCAATCTCATTTCTTAGTCGTCTGTACTATATTTCGCCTGTTTCATTTACTGCATTTTTATATTTTCTCCTTTCGTCCACTACGTTTAGTATTTCTTGTGATATCCAAGGATATTTTGTAGGTCCTGCCTTCCTATCTATTTTGTCCTCTGCTGCCTTCACTATTTCATCTCTCATTGCTACCCATTCTTCATCTACTAATTTTATTCCTCCCCCCCCCCCCCCCCGTTTGTTGCCTAAAGCTCCCTCTGAAATTTCTTCGATCTCCTCATCATCGGCAGAGCTAGTTGGCATATAAACCTATACTACTGTGGTCCCTGTTGGCTTCGTATCTATCTTGGCTACCATAATGCGATCACTGCGTTGCTCATAGTAGTTTCCTCGCACTCCTGTAATACCCCCAACTGTTTTGCATTATAATCCTGTACTCACCTGACCAGAAATCCTGTTCTTTTGTCCACTGTACTTCACTAATCTCCACTATCCATTCCCATTTTTAAATTTTCTAACCTCCCTAGTCGATTAAGGGATCTAATATTCCACGCTCCGATCCGTAGAATGCCAGTGTTGTCTTTCCAAATGATCACATCCTCCTGAGTAGTTCCCGTCCGGAGATAAGAATGAGGGACTATTTTACCTCCGGAATATCATATATTCATACAGTAGAGCTGCATGTCCTCGGGAAAAGTAACGGCTGTAGTTTCCCCTTGCTTTCAGGCATTCGCAGTAACTGCATGGCAAAGCCATGTTTGCTGATGTCACAAGGCCAGCTCGGTCAATCATCCATACTGTTGCCCCTGTAACTACTGGAAAGGCTGCTGCCCTCCTTCAGAAACCACACGTTTGCCTGGCCTCTCGACAGATACCCCTCCTCTGTGGTTGCACCTACGGTACGGTTATCTGTATCATTGAGGTACGTAAACCACCCCACCTCGAGAATGTCTGTGGTTCGTGGGGGTGGTGCAAAACGTAAAGAAGCAATAAAGAAAGGTCACGCCGCATGCTGTAGTTTCAGTGCACGCCAATGTAAGCAGAAGAACTATTTTGACGTATATAAATGTTCATCACATCAAAACTCTTGAACTACGTATATTCCTAATACTTTTTCAGAAACATACGGTGATATACAGGGTGTTACAAAAAGGTACGAACAAACTTTCAGGGAACATTCCTCACACAAAAAGAAAGAAAATATGTTATGTTGACATGTGTCCGGAAACGCTTAATTTCCATGTTAGAGTTCATTTTAGTACAGATGAGACTTCATTACAACGTGATCAAATTGTAAATTTTCACAATCAACATGTGTGTGCAGACGAGAATCCGCGCGCAATTGTGCAAACACGTCATCAACCCAGATTTTCTGTGAACGTTTGGGCAGGAATTGTTGGTGATGTCCTGATTGGGCCTCATGTTCTTCCACCTACGCTCACTGGAGCACGTTATCATGATTTCATACGAGATACTCTACCTGTGCTGCTATAATATGTGCCTTTACAAGTACGACACAACATGTGGTTCATGCACGATGGAGCTCCCGCACATTTCAGTAGACGTGTTCGTATGCATCTCAACGACAGATTCGGTGACAGATGGATTGGTAGAGGCGGACCAATTCCATGGCCTCCACGCTCTCCTGACCTCAACCCTCTTGACTTTCATTTATGGAGGCATTTGAAAGCTCTTGTTTACGCAACCCCGGTACCAAATGTAGAGACTCTTCGTGCTCGTATTGTGGACGGCTGTGATACACTATGCCATTCTCCAGGGCTGCATCAGCGCATCAGGGATTCCATGCGACGGAGGGCGGATGCATGTATCCTCGCTAACGGAGGACATTTTGAACATTTCCTGTAACAAAGTGTTTGAAGTCACGCTGGTACGTTCTGTTGCTGTGTTTTTCCATTCCATGATTAATGTGATTTGAAGAGAAGTAATAAAATGAGCTCTAACATGGAAATTAAGCGTTTCCGGACACATGTCCACATAACACATTTTCGTTCTTTGTGTATGAGGACTGTTTCCTGAAAGTTTGGCCATACCTTTTTGTAACACCCTGTATGTAGATATTGCCCGCAAAATGTGTTGCGAACATAGTAATTAAAAAGTAATAAATTAAAACGTCATGACAGATTTTTATGACTGTCCTGGTAATGTAACTTTTTATATTCCTTACTGTTCTTAAATATCGGTCATGTTTGTTTGAATGAAATAATATTGAGGAAAGAAGTCCTTCAGTACCGCGCTAAGGGTCAATTACAGAAGCAAGACGCAACGACACCAGATTCTCCGCTTGTAAAGTCCACCAATGAAATTTAGAATAGGTGGTAGGACCTCCGCAGTGCAGAGCAAAATAAACACAAATTTCATTATTGCTTTCATAATATGATGATAATTAAATTCATAACAGAATATTAAGGAAAAAGTCTCAGTATATAGCTCAGGCCAGATTCGGTGACTTGGATTTAATCTAAAGTTCGTAATATGAAGGCAACTCCGAAAAATCTTTACATTAATGAATCCAAGCCTACCTGAAAACACTTACCTACGCCTTCAGCCTTCAGTTAATATTACATTCCTGACAGAAATTTAATTGAGGGGGGCAAAATTGATTTATTACAAGATGGCGGACCATTGTTGCCGCTATAGTGAATCACTGAGGTGCACTGAAAACTGACTAAATGAAATTAATTCGCACAAAACACAAAAATTAGGGCTTGGAGTTCACTAACCACTGAATAAAATCAGTATAATCTTCATACATCTATTGTAAAACAAATATACACTTTACTATCAGTAGTAACATCAGCACAGAGGTCAAAGGAAGTGGGGATAATCTCAGATTACAATTTTTTTAATGTTATTTTTTATTTTATTTATTTATTTTTACAGTACCATACAGATTCTATTTAATACAAACTTCTAGTCCATAAAACTATCTTTTTCGGTCAAGTGACGTTATAAGATGCTAAACTGTTACCACACGAACAGAGAAAATGTAGCACGTGAAATAATGGATTTCCGAAGTTAGCGTATTTGAGCGACATCAACTTCAAGACAAACACTCGGATTCTGATTGTCTTTGTATATATACTCAAACCAGATTCTGCGACTTGAATCCAATCCAAAGTTTTTAATGTGAAGAACACGCCAAGAAATGATTACGTAAAAGAATCCAAGTCTAACATAAGATTAGACCACTTAATAAGAAAAAATCACAACAATGTAAATTTTTTAATCGATCTAGAGTTACATCAAGTATATTAACAAAAAAATCTTCGTCCTGATGGCCGCTTTATAATATCGAGCAGCAGGTGTAGACTATGTCTGGGATGGTCTTTTAATGGTGCACAATAGATTGAGGCACTGTGATCCCACTTTTGATGGCGGACATTGATTAAAAAGCAAAATTACAACTGCAATAAGATTTTCTAAGCCTAAACAACTGATTGTAATTACAATTGACAAGACACTTGCACCTTTACTCAATATCGACTTCCACGTAATAGCACTGATACCACCATGTGAGGTATGGAAGAGAACGTCAAGATAGTTCTGGCAATAAAACCAAATGAAAAGCAAGCAGTCCCACAATCACAACTAGAAGTAACAGCTTATAAGACCGAGAAAGCGCATAACTAAGCAATAAGTCTCTTCTCACTTCAGAACAAAAGGGTGAGCAATGACACAATTATGTGAAATAATCTTTATTCATTTACGCAAATATTGTCTTTGTAGCCATTGAAAGTAGCCTGTTATTAAAATAAGCAACATCTCGGACAGTTGAGATCCGCAAATGAAAGTTAAAACGCTCACTGATGCTCTAAATTACTTATGAGTGGCCACAGTACATGTGCAACGTAAATTCGTCTAAATGCTCACTCCTTAAGTGAGCAGCCGACATTTTAACAAACACAAAATCAACGTTAAAAAATAAATGAATAGATAATTAAACATGGGATGGGGAGCATGAAATCATAAAGCAGAGGTTTGATACTTTAAAATCCTAATCTATTCAGTAAAATAACAAGCAAATAAAATTAAGCATACACCTTGTACAAAAGTGAATTAAACCATATAATACCGCCCATATAACATTTTTTCTGCCCTTTATGAATATGAAGGTAACGTGGGGGGTGGGGGAATTTTCAAATACACAATGGGTAGCTGGAAGCACATTCATTCATTCACAGACACACGCATAAAGCTTAGCAGTACATTACAATCCTGGAACACATGAAAGCAGCGGCGAAACGAAGCATCCGCGGAATCTTGACGAGATGGTGTGTGTCTTGATCACAAATTTAATTTAACTGTGCACTAATCAAACTCGATCACAAATTTAATTTAACTGTGCACTAATCAAACTCATGTTCAGGGAGCAGCGGCTCACTATTCTTAAGTACCAAGTAGTGTGTGACCATGCAGAATTTCATAAGATTTACAAACATAAATTAATTTAGAATAAGCAAGTAAAGCACACACAATAATTCATATAGAAGAAAGCTTGTATTAACAAAAGCATGGCTGAAGGCCGAGGTAATGACCGTTACGAAAGCACATGGTGCAATCGATCATACAAGACAGGACAGACGGAATCAAACTAGGAAATCTGAGAAATATTTAGCATACTCGCGGATACAGTAACGACGCGAAAAGTCAGTTAAACACAGCAAGGAGATTCAAACACACTAAGTTTACACAAAGGCTGAACGCCACACAGGTGTATTCTAACTTGAGCAAAACCGGACACACAATCATCACTGGAATGAAAATGCAAATAATAAATTTACAATGAATTTACTCGAGTTCTGTAAATTAAGAAACGCTTCGCCTCTCATAATGAAAGAATTACTCAATAGAACTATCAATGAAAACCAAGACTGCCTGTGCACAAATAAATCAAAGTCCTAACAGCATGTCTTTCCCTCAACATGATTCGACAGAGTACTTACTTCCACAATCGTTGGAGCCAGAATTAAGAGTGAAGACTGAAGGTCTAAGTGCCTCGGATAAACCACTTCTCGCCATATACCGTATGTAGAGCGCACTAAAAGCGCCGCAGAGTGCGTTCAGAGACTAGTGTTTACCAACCCTTGCTACATGGCCAAGACAATTCCCTATACATCCGTTCCCAGAGAGATCTCCTGTCACCTCTCTCGTCCAAGATTAGGTTGGTACGACACTAACAACACGGCCACCTCGCCATCTTTCCAAGTAAGCTTGTTTCTGGCCATACAGCCAGCGCAAACAACAAACGAAGCCATGCGTAACGAGACTTAAAGCGGGAGGCGGCGACTGTAAGCCAATTTAGGGACTTATGACCTCGTAGTTAAGTCCCATAAGCTGTACAAACATCTGAACATCAAAAAAATGTTCAAATGTTTGTATAGTCTATGGGACTTAACTACTGGGTCATCAGTCCCTAAACTTACAAACTACTTACGAACTAGGAAGGCACAAATATCCATACCCCAGGGGGGATTCGAACCCCTGACCGTAGTGGCCGTGCAGACCGTGACTGGAGCGCCTTAGTCTCCTCGGCCACTAGGACGGCACAAATATCCATACCCCAGGGGGGATTCGAACCTCTGACCGTAGAGGCCGTGCAGACCGTGACTGGAGCGTCTTAGTCTCCTCGGCCACCGCGGCCGGCCATCTGAACATCTGATCTGATCATTAATAAAAAATAATAAAATAATGAACACACAGATAGATAATATTAATGGTGCAGAAACACTTTAGGTTAATGAATAAATCAAAATGGTATACGACCACACATTCAGTGGACGTGTTTCAACATTATCACCACCAAAATATAAAGTAAACCTCGGAATAAAATTTCCGTCTTCACCACTCTATTCAGACATTGTCAAACTAATATAAACAGCTACTAAAAATCTTATTCCAAAGCTGAGATGAAGCTGACATTTGATACAGTTCGTCTCTTAACCAAGACCAGTTCACGGCACCATGTCATAAATTGCGCGGCCGCTCCCGTCGAAGGTTCGAGTCCTCCCTTGTGCATGGGTGTTTGTGTGTTGTCCTTAATGTTTGTTAGGTTGTGTTAGTTTAAGTGGTCTGTAAGTCCAAGGACCGATGCACTCAGTAGTTTGGTCCCTGAGGTTTATAAATATTTAATTTTCTTAAAAACAAATTCCCAACGTATTCTCTGCCTCTAATTCCATTACTTTGAGTGCTTTCCACCAACTGTTGCGTCAGACTTGTCACTTTACTAATGTTATCATCTTTCATCCAACACCGGTTCTTCCAGTGGGGGACTGTTTCGAAACAATTCTTACATTTTTCCTTTTCCTTTGTAGGGTGCCACAGACTTTTTAACTGTCCGTTATTTGACTACTAGCAGTAATTATTTTAGTTCATATTCACGGTCATGATTTCGGCTGATGGTCGAAATTATAATAGTAAATGAAATTTTTTAAAAATATCCCCTAACAGTTAAATGGTGGACATTTCGTTTAAAAAATTCGTAAGATAATTTTAAAATCTTGAGCTAACTCCATCTATTTTTCAACTAAAATATCTTTTCCCTGCTTGAGGTGCGTCCACCAGCTTGTTGCTAGGCAGCGTCACCCCGCTAACTGCGTCTGACGTTTAGTTCCTTCCCCATGGTTCCAAAAAGCTGTCTACGTCAGGAAAAGTGATTTGTAAGTTACGTGGAGGTTAGCTGCCCAGTGGTTACGTCTAGTAAGCCGAGTGTGTAACCAAGAATTCTGATACCAGGAATTCTGATAAATTAAAAGTTAAATACCTCGTGAAGCAAAGGTCGTGTCAGTATGTGATTTGCTCCAAATGATATCAGAGATATATTATTGGAATAATCCTGCAACACGTCCATCTAGCACATTTGAAACAGCATTAGCAAGACTGAAACATGAATACAATCGAACAGTAAAATCTTATCTACAATTGAACAATAAATTTAATTTCCTAAATAAATAAATTTGTGTTTGAAGACTAGGTATAGAAGAAAGGTATCTGCTGATAAAGCTGTTCATGTATGGATTAAAGTTGTTGGACCTTTTGAGGATAAATTTAATTTGCAAGAAGATGTTACTTATGATAAAACACGTACATTATAAGTTATAGTCTGAGTAATATGGCTCCAAATACTAGCAACATCAATTTCCTTCTTTCGTAATCGAATGTCGTGATTACGAAACTTTAAAAAACGGTAATGAATGTGAGATGGTAGGACGTTGCTACTTCTCATGCTATTGGCATGGGTAATAGCATACGGTATCCGAAAGATAATCGCGCAGTCTTTATTTTTTGTAAATACTGAATTTCCGAGTTTGACATACAATACCACAGCATAAATGCTGCAACCACCAGGGTTATCTGTGGAGAGGTCAGACAAACGTGTGGTTCATGAAGAGGGGCAACAGCATTTTCAATAATTACAGGGGCAAAAGTCTAATGATTGACTGAGCAGACCTTGAAACATCAGCTAAACATGGCTTTGCCACGCAGTTACTGCGATCGGCTGAAAGCAGTGGGAAACTACAGCCGTTACTTTTCCCGAGAACATGCAGCTCTACTGTATGAATATATAATAACATCATCTCGGGTTAAATATTCCAGAGGTAAAATAGACTCTCATTCGGATCTCCAGGTGGGAAATACTCAGGAGGATGTCATCATCAGGAAAGACAACACTGGCATTCTTCGGATCGGAGCGTGGAATGTTAGATTCCTTAATGGGTAGGGAGGATAGAAAATTTAAAAATGAAAATGGATAGGTCGAGGTTAGACATAGTGGGGTTAGTGAAAATCGGAAAAAAGAGGAACAGGTTTTCTGGTCAGGTGAATACAGGATTATAAATAAAAAATCGGTTGGGGTATTACAGGAGTAGGGCTGATAATGAATAAGAAAATCGGAATGCGGGGAAACTACTGTGAATAGTAGTACAGGTTTATACGTCAACTAGCTCTGCCGATAATGAAGAGATCGAAGAAATGTATGAGGAGTTAAAGGAAATTATTCAGACAATTAAGGAAGAGGAAAACTTAATTGTGATGGAGATTGGAATGCACAAGGAAGGGAAAGGAAGATAGTAGGTGAATATGGTCTGGGCAAAAAGAATGAAAGAGGAAGCCACCTGGTAGAATTTTACACGGAACATAATTTAATCATAAAAGATGCCTGGTTTAAGAATCACGAAAGAAGGTTGTATACGTGGAAAAGATCAGGAGACACCGGAAGGTATTAGATAGATTTTATAATAGAAATGCACATATTTCGGAACCAGGTTTAAAACTGTAAGACATACCCAGGGGCAGATATAGGCACTGGCCATATGTTATTTGTCATGAATTGTAGGCTAAAACTGATAAAAATGCTGAAAGATAGGAAAATAAGGAGGTGGGACCTGTATAAATTGAAGGAACCTGAAATTCTAGAGAATTTCAGAGGGAGCTTTAGGCAACAGTTGACGGAAACGAGGGGAAATAAAACAGTATATGAGGAATGGGTAGTAATGAGAGATGAAATAGTGGACACAGCAGAGGAAAAAGTAGGCAGAAGGCAGACTTACGAAATATCCTTGGATATCACAGGAAACACTGAACTTAGTTGACGAAAGAAGAAAATATAAAAATTCAGTAAATGAAACAGACAAAATAAAGACGACTAAGAAATGAGATTGACAGGAAGTGCAAAGTGGCTAATCAGGAGTGGCTAGAAGGCAAATGCATAAATAGGGGGAAAATAAATACAACCTACAGGAAAATAAAAGAGACATTTGGAGACAAGAAAAACAGCTCAGTGAATATCAAGAACTCAGATGGAAAACCAGTTCTGAGCAAAGAAGGGAAAACTGAAAGGTGGAAAGAATATATAGAGGGATTCTTTAAAGGAATTGAACTTAGAGACAATTTTGTAGAAAGGGAAAAAGAAGTATATGAAGATGAAATAGGAGATGCTATACTGAGAGATCAATTTGACCGAGCACTGAAAGACTTAAGACGAAACAAGGTCCCTGGAGTAGATGACATTCCCTCAAAGCTACTAAAGTCTCTGGGAGAACCAGGCATGACAAAACTATTTCACCTTGTGTGTAAGATCTATGAGAGAGGCAAAATACCCTCAGACTTTAAGAAGGATGTAATAATCTCCATTCCAAAGAAATCAGACGCAGGCAGGTGTGAAAATTACAGAACCATCAGACTGATAAATTCATATTCACGAAATGTATACAGTAACTGCGAATGGGTAAAGTTGAAAATGTGTGCCCAGCTGGGATTCGAACCCGGGTCTCCTGCTTTCTAGGCAGTTGCGCTGACCCCTACAGCACTGGGGACACAGCGATCATCACACCTGCACAGAATTACTGAAGAACGTTTCCCGCTAGATACAAATTTGCAACTTTACCCTGCCCTCTAGAACGCAAACTCGCAGTCACTTAGTACTTAGTAAGGGCCTAGGAGTGCCTCCGCACTGAGGAAAGAATCATTGCCTGTCATCGGCAAATTGTATAAGTTACATATATGTGGTGTCTGTTCTTTCGGACATGTGTGTTGAGAGGTGCATGTAAGGTGAACATTAACAAGAGCAAAACAAGGGTAATGGTGTGCAGTATAAGAAAATCAGGCGATGCTGAAGGAATTAGATTAGGTAACGTAACAATAAAAGTGGTAGATTAGTTTTGTTACTTGAGCAGTAAAATAACGTGATGGTTGCAGTACAGATGATATAAAATGCAAAATGGCAATGGGTAGAAAAGCGTTTTTTAAAAGAGAGATTTGTTAACATTAAATATTAATTTACACGTAAGGAAGTCCTTTCTGAAGGCATTTGTTTGGAGAGTTGACTTGTATGCGACTGAAACTTGGACGAAAAACAGTGTGGTCAGGAAGAGGATAGAGGCTTTTGAAATGTGGTGTTACATAAGAATGCTGAAGATTAGGTGGGTTTATCGTGTAACTAATGAGGAGGTACTGAACAGAATTGGGGAGAAAAGGAATTTCTGGCACACCTTGACTAAAAGAAAGGATCGATTGGTAGGACACATTCTTAGACATAAAGGAATCGTGAATTCAGCTCTGTAGGGAAGTGTCTGGGGTAAAAACCGCAGAGGGATACCAAGCGATGAATGCCGTAAGCAGATTCAAATGTATGTAGGGTGCCGTTCTTATGAAGAGATGAAGAGGCTTGCTCAGGATAGAGTAGGGTGGAGAGCTGCATCAAAGCAGTCTCCGGACTGAAGACCATAACAACAACAAATGGGGTAAACGATATTAGCAGAATACTGACAACTATAATTTTGGTTGTCATAAATATGAATATGTTTACCCGAATTATATCGTTACTTCTGAGCTGGTGATTAGGGTGGACGTAAACAGGCCGGACGCGGTGGCCGAGGGGACTGAGGCGCTTCAGTCACGGTCTACACGGCCACTACGGTCGGGGGTTCGAATCCCCCTTCGGACATGGATATTTGTGTCGTCCTTAGTATTAGCTAGTTCATAAGTAGTTTGTAAGTTTAGGGACTGATGACCCCGTAGTTAAGTCCCATAAGTTCTACAAACATTTGAACATTTGAATTGGACCTTAACACGAGGATAAATCAATAACTAAGTTTCAAAGTAAGGTGTAGACACCAGACAGAATTATACTAATTTTCATCTGACTCCTTTTGAGGAAGCCTTCAAAGCATGCACCATGGAACTTTTGTGGCAGCGTTCGCATCGAACGAATGATCCTCTTGGGCTATGACTTTATTTGGATTCTTAAATTGCTGCAACATAAATGTCCGATATGTGGTCGGAGTGAAGAAATACCCCTACGGAAACAATAAGTATCACTGGATTACCTGAATTCTTTGTTGAGTTCCTGTCAGTGATCTCTATACAACTTGGATGTATAACTATGTATCTGAGAATATAACTGTAGCGTGCCAGCACATTCATATGTTTTGCTCACGATTTTGCGTTGTCCGCCATGTTTGAATATGGCAAACGAATTTCTAATTGTTTGCTTACCTCTTCTTTTGAACTTTATGTTAATACACGATATAATAGGCTGGTCTGGGAGTGGAATTTAAGCGTATTTTAATTTGTTGTTCTAGTAACATTTCGTAGCAGCCATATTTTAATTTGGAAAGAAACTAAATTTGAACATCTATGACTGGCACGCTCAGACAAGTGAAGTTCAACATCCAGGTAGTATAGAGATCACTGGTTCCTTTGTAATAAACGTGCACTGTGGACAGTACTTTGACCCACTAAAATCACGCTGTTGTAGCCCGCTAAACCTGCCGTTGAGACCTAAATACGTTAGCCGCGGATACTATGTATTGCTACCTCACTCAGTTTTTGTTCTCCAGCGAGAGAGGTGGCACAGATTCGTATTTGAGAGAACACAGGCTGAAACACGCTTCTGGTCATCTTGATTTAGTTTTTCCGTAATTCCCGTAAATCAATGTAGGAAAATGCCGAGATGGTTTCTTTCGTAAGGCACGGCCGATTTCCTTCCCCATAACTCACAAAACTTTCCGAGTGTTTGGTACGTTTCTAAGGACCACACTGCCGGCGGGACGTTAAATCCAAATCTTCGTTCCTTCCTTCCTTCCTTTCAATCTGTTCTGCCATTTTATTGTGGACTGCCAATTTCGGACGATATAGATTATCCCTTATCCTCGTAACACGGCTTATTTTCCAAAGCATAATCGTGATTTCCTAGATGGTACCTGGGGTGGAGTACTCGTATAACAGTACAACTTAAGTTGCCGAAACAGTTATTAGTATACTTCATTTACGAAACAGGAAATTACAAACGAACAATCAGATTGGCTTTCAAACTCATTATTCGCCGTACACCGAAAGTGATCGCCACCCAACATGAAATCCGCGGATGTCAGTTACTAAAGGTACGTAAACCCTGTTCTTGTAAGTTACTCAAGAAAGTGCCTCTAATAACGTCATCGGCATTCCAATTCATGATGATAAAAGGTTTATTTGTTAACGACTAGGCTAACTGTACCAGATAAAGGAATGTAATTTTTAAAATGCTTCGAATACTTTTATTTGAGTTGTACTATTTTCGTTAGTGCGGATGATTTTTCCGATGTTGAAGTGGTTAAGAAAATTAAATAAGTCTTCGTGCCAGGCCCCACGGAATAGGCACCTGATTATGAAGTGGGTGTATTGAGATTTACAGATTCGAATACTCGAATAAAGTTCAGTAGTGAAGTATTCTTTCTCTTAAAAAAAAAAAGGGAAATTTGAAAAATTTTAAAGATGTCTACTCTTTGTCTGTATTAGTAATATATATTTGGACACTAAAGTCTACATACAACCTAAAAATAACACTTGAAGTCAAAATCAATCCAGAAAATAATATTTATTCACTTCCTGTGATATTGACAGACATGTTAGGAACTGAAAAGCAACATATATACTGCATAATTAATAATAATTCCATATACTGACTTCTTTAGCATACAAATGAAATAGCGGTCATGTGCAAAAGCAAACATACACTGTGAAGTTCTTCACTCTCAAGCCATATTTCATATTTTGTAATGCCGCCGCCGCTTTCTGTTTCGATCACAGTTTCCAAACGTCAAGGCATATATTCCACCTTTTTTTTTTTTTTTTTTTTTTTTTTTTTTTTTTTGTACGTAGCTGTAAAGTCATTCCACTCTCTTACTAAAGCTGCTTTCGAATCATCTTTGCTTTTGATGTATTTTTTATCCTACGCTTTAGTTCTGTCCCAGGATGTTCAGTTAAGTTAACATCTGGTAACTTAAGAAGGGAATACAACTATTTTGCTACATTTTGAAGTAACCATTCTCTTACGACATGATTGGAGTCATTGTCTTCCTGAAATACCCATTCAGGTCCTAGTCCCGCATATTGCTTCAGATTCTCCTTCAAGATGGTGAGATACTTCCATGTATCTATAACGCCTTCAGTAAATACTAAGCTCCAGACATACAACCCAACACAAGAATATTTCCACCATCATACTTCTCTTCTTACAACTTTCATTCCTTTTTCGCCACACCTTTTCCTGTCCATCACACTGGAAGATGTTAAACTTACACTCATCTGTGAAAAGTCCTGTAACGACTGTAGTTTCCCCTTTCTTTCAGCCGTTCGCAGTAACTGTAAACCACATTAGCTGATGTTACAAGGCCAGCACAGTCAATTATCCAGACTGTTGCCCCTGTGCCTCGTTGGAGTGGCCGACGTTCTAAGGCGCCTTGCAGCGGAGCGTGCGGTTTCTCGCCGTAGGGGGTTCGAGTCCTCCCTCGGGCGTAGGTGTTTGTGTTTCCTTGTTTCTCTGGCCTCTCCACAGACATCCCTCCGCTGTGGTTGCACCTATGTTAGGGCACGCGAAACACTCCACCTCGGCAATGACTGTGGTTCATGGGGATAGATAAAATTTAAAAAAAATAAATCACCAGTGGTCATTTGTCGTTTCCATGCAAAATGTTGCTTCCCACCACAAGTGACATTTTAATATAGAGAAACAAAGTACCAAGGTATCAGTATCAAATGAGGGAAATCATATGTACTTCAGTGACTTCAATGTACCATTACATTTTCAATCAAGTGCCAAAAATCCTCTGCTGAAAGTAATTTTGATAGCGCAAAGGACACACGTGATACATACTTAAAGTGCCTACATTATTTCTCAAAGAGCAAATGAACGATTTTGATGAAGTCTTAAAACAAAGTGGAAAAGACGAATGTGCTCCTCACGAAAACAACATGCAAAAAATCACTTTTGTATTCAAACAGTCCAATATCAAAAACAACACTAATTACACTTTCGGATAATGATATTGGCATATCAATCTCATAACCTGCCTTTCTCTAAGAGAAAATTGATTGTAAACCAGAGAGTGAAGTTTGATGATGAACCAACAACCATGTGTCGTGCACTAGTATAATTACTTCAAGCAGAGGATTTCCGCACGATTGATTGAAAGTGTACACTGCGGCGGTACGACCTCTTCTTGCATGGGACTAAATACCAATTTTTTTTATGTGCCGTGTCAGACTGCAGGATCAGAAACTCGTCCGCTCGTCAACAAGGGGAAAAAATCCAATTAATATAATCTTCCTGTATTGTGAAATTTCAATGACAGATCATTGCGCATATGGAAGAAGCATATGATTCTAGGTTTGCACTTCTTAAACTGTCACTTTGAAATAAGTGTTTTAAAGTTGCCTTAAAGATCGAACTGTCAAACAGAAGTTCGTAGTTGTTCTGGTTGCTGTAGACACAGATATTACAAGTTCTGTTCACTGGTGATCGATTGCTATATAAGATCGATTTATTAAAATAATAAAAATTGATAAAAGTCTTCTTGCTTTATCTGTCAAACAAAATAACTTTCCGTAAATGTCTTGTTTCAAATTGTAAAATAGTTTGACAGTAAATAATTCTTCAGTTCCTATAAATGAATATATTTCTTGGAAAAGTTCTATAAATTTGGTTAACTTTCGAGACACAATGACATTTATTGCTCTCACAATACAGATCATGACGCAACGACAGTTACATAGAGACTGATTTTATGGTCTTTTTGATTTTCCACGAATGTTTCTATAATAACGTCAACAGCCGCGACGATAACCGCAGAGACCAGCATCTTCTTGCCTCGTGGCCGTCGACCCGCGACTTGAAATGGCCAGAAGTTTACTCTTTGAGCCCGGCGTCGAAGATGTTGCTCTCGTAGGTTGAATCGCCGTCTCAGCACATGAAACAAACACAAGAAACATACGAAAACTCTTTTAAGAATCATATAACATAAAACATTTACATAAAAATCATTTAAAAATATAAAAATATATACATAACCTTCTGCGAAACTGAGCTGACATAAAGTAGTAGTTGAGACAATAATCCGTCCCACTACAATACTAACGCTATTGAATTAGGTGTAATTTCTCTCGTTTGCAATCGTTACGTTGTGACTTTTTTCTATTAAAAGTAAAATATAACATTCAGCGTGGCGATGACACATGCTGTTTTATTTTATTGACTATTATTCTACGCATGGCTTCGTAAAGTTCCGAGAGTTCGAAGACAAAGTGTTCCTGGTTTTAATACTGAACAGCATCACCTAGAAATGAGACAGTGCAACATTTTTGGGCCACGATGGAGTGGCCGAGCGCACCACGGCGCCTTGCTGCGAAACACGCGGTTGATCATCGTCTAAGTTCGACTCCTCCCTAGAGCTTGGGTGTATGTGTGTGTGTGTTTGACCTTAAGTTAGTTTAATTAGTTTGTAAGCTAGAGACAGATAACCAGAGTTTTAAGTCCCACAGATTTACGAACATTAAAAAAAAAAACGTTAACACTTTGTTGGTGACTTTGCTGAGCTCTGCATTGTAGCAACCTCGGAGCTGGGAGTTGGAGGCCGAGCAGGTCGCCGTGAGTTAATCGCGCGTGCGTGTTTGGCAGCAGCTCTTTTATGATCACTTTGAGTGATTTCTTTGTGTCACGCGTGAGATACTGGATGCTTTTCTTGGTCAACAGTACCCGAAAAGCTAGAAAATCGCTTCCGTTTAACACCATCACTACAGCGATTTGATGTAGTGATTTGTTCCTCTGAACGCAATTAGCGGAATTCGGTTTTCGAGGACTGACAAGTAATATTTTATCGGCCATGGTGAGTGCCATCTTAGATGCCTCAAAACAGTGACAGACTATAGCTTGGACTGCTTACTACCGGCCGCAGGGGCCGAACGGTCTGCGGCGCGCCAGTCACGTTCTGCACGGCCACTACGGTCGGGGGTTCGAATCCCCCATCGGGCATGGATATTTGTGCCGTCCTTAGTATTAGCTAGTTCATAAGTAGTTTGTAAGTTTAGGGACTGATGACCCCGTAGTTAAGTCCCACAAGCTCTACAAACATTTGAACATTTTGACTGCTTATTGTTCTTAATTTCTGTCGTGTGCAGGAAACAATTCGTTTGAATGCTAAATATTGTAGTGCTTAGGTGAATAACATAGTGAGAGAAAGCGATTTCAACCAATTTTGTTATCTTGAATGTGAATTTGACTCAGAAATACGACACATTTGGGCTGTTAATGCGACTTTTTTATATACATGTAGAATAACCAAGAAAAGAAGTACACGATGTGTAAAGGATGCTTAGTAATTTTGTGATTGTCTATTTCATTTACGAATGAAATATGATTCCTTTAAATTCTACGCTAAAATCATCTGTCGTATTATTTCGATAAAATAGAAATGAGACATAGAGCGGCCAGGGGGATAAGTGCACTTAAAAAAAATCTAAATGCATAAATATACAGCTATTGTTGTTGTTGTTGTTTTCGGATTTTAAGAGGTCTAAACAGCAGTGTAATCAGTCCACACATACAATTAACGTATATAAAAGTGTTATGGACAGAGGGTAATGTGAGAGTTCAACAGTTGCTGATTTCTATTCGCGAAACCTGGAGTATGAGAAAAATCAACAGGGATTGATAAAAGCGAAAGTCAGCTGCATATTTGTAGTAATTCATACGCAGGGTTCCTTTATTAACTTGGAAGATGTTTTAGATAAATATTTTGTACCAATGATACCAGGAATAAAAGACATGGTATAGACTTAAGAAAACGATCCTTTTACTGTACTTTTAAAAACACTTTCACTGCACGCTTGGCTTTTGTCGAACCATAATCTAACATTGCCCACACAGCTTCAAAGTTATCCAGGGCTTGAACGACAAGCCACATTGAATGCTGACAAATAAACAAAATAAAGTGATCTTCAAAAGCTTCTGTATTGCATCTCCCCCCCCCCCCCTCCCGTTCACCGCTAATTCTATAAAACTCTAAAATAAGTTGCATAGTAAGGAACGGAAGACAAAAGCGTGAAGGGTAGACTTAATGAGAAAGGAAATGTGAGGCTCTAGATCAAATTTACTGATTCTGGTCAAGAATAAAATTTCTTCAGATAAGTAGAAAAATAAAAGTTGTTTATCACGTCTTATTTTTTAGACATTGCTGTTGTAATGCTTTTCCGTTTTTGCATTGTTACTTTCAATTATTTCCTGCAAACATTGTATGGATATCAAACATATGTCATTTTGAAGAGAAATTCTGAAAGCATTTTTTTTCATGTATAACACCATAGCGTGGTTTGGTAATTTGCCGATAGCGCTACTTGCAAACATGGCGAGTACGGGTGCTATACCGGACGTGGAGCGGCCCCTGTCGACGGGCAACACTCATAGCACAGTGGTGTTCCGGGAAACTCACTCAAGAGGCTGCAACATGTCCAGGTAGGAATATCCAGTGACAGTGTTCTCTCCAAAGAAGAATAGACCCAACAGTTTCCGACGTGCCAAAGTACAAAAACATTTACATTTGGGGAATAACGCTCAAATTCAATGCAATCGTGTGGATGCTTTGTACCCCAGATTCGTCAATTATACTTGTTCAGTTTCCCATTAGTGTGAAAAGTGGTTTCGTCGCTAAAAATTTAGCGATCAAGAATGCCATACCCAACCTCATTGAATTATTGCAACTGCGAACAAAACTCAAAACGGTTGTCTTTGTCGTCGTCATTGAGCTTGTGCGGTTGCTCCAATTTGAATGATTTAATAGACAGCTTCTGTCGCAAGACTTTCCGCACTGTCATTGGAGCCATTTCGAGTTCACGGGATGCACAACTCGCCGATTTCTCTGAACGTCTCTCGTACGCGCTCCACATTCAGTTCACTCACACTGGGACATCCGCTTCTCTTTGCTGGGCACAAGCAACCCGTCGTAACGTATTTGTTGTGCCAGTGATAAATGGCCTTCCTTGTTGGTGGCTTCTCATCGTACTTGCTTCTAAAAATCCGTTGAACAGCTGTAGCACACTTGTTGCTGTCGAACTCCAACAACCAGAAAGCTCGCTCTGCACGTTGAATTCGCCCTGTTAGCGACTAGCGCTGACTATCGGCAACTTACCAAAGTACGCTGCGGCAGTGTACATGAGGGGAAAAAAACTTTGCCGGCCGCGGTGGCCGAGGGGACTGAAGCGCTCCAGTCACGGTCTGCATGGCCACTGCGGTCGGGTGTTCGAATCTCCCCTCGGGCATGGATATTTGTGCCGTCCGTAGTATTAGTTTGTTCGTACGTGGTTTGTAAGTTTAGGGACTGATGACCCCGTAGTTAAGTCCCATAGATTTACAAACATTTGAACATTTGAAAAAAACTTTTACGGTTTCTCTCTTCAAAATGACGTATGTATGTTATCTGTAAAATGTTTGGTCCTTTGGCAATAAATAATTGAAAGTGTTCCCAGACTTCATCTACACCCTCTAAATTGATGAGATGACTTCAAATGTTCAAATGTTTGTTAAGCTTAAGGGACTTAACTACGGGGTCATCAATCCCTAAACTTACAAACTACTTATGAACTACCTACAACTAAGGACGGCACAAATATCCATGCCCGAGGGGGGATTCGAACCCCCGACCGCAGTGGCCGTGCAGACCGTGACTGAAGCGCCTCAGTCCCCTCGGCCACCGCGGCCGGCGATGAAGTTGACTGTTTCCGTTTTAACTCATCACTTTTCCTTAGAGGCTAATGGAGGTAAATGGAGTTTCTTATCAGGAATATACTGAAAATATTAATACTAATAGTTGAATAGCGTTACATTTTTATAAGAGATAAAGAAAACCATATAAAGTTGCAATTGAAACATGTATTTAGAATTACTTATAACCAGTAAACTTTAACCTCAATTTTCTCAGAATGCAAAAGTGCTACTACTCTCCATTGGCCTCACGATACCTGAAATTCAAGACGAGGCAAACTTTTTTTTTATTATTTACTTTTATTTATTTATTATTTAACATGCCCCATTACATAGTAATATTACATGTTTGATGGTTAGATTCAGGCGGTTACATCAGGTATTTTTGCAAACACAAGTACAGTACATAAGTTGACAGGGTTTACAAAGGAACAAACGATTTTATACATCAGGAAATCTTATTGAATTACAAAAATTGTAAAAGTCTGTAGTGAATTTATGTACCAAATCATATTTTCTGACGGGCCGACGTTTGAAACTGTAAATTATACAACCACTGTTATATTTAGAGTTTAAAACTGTTGTTGCTTGCAAACGACAGCAAACGGAAACAGGTGCTAATGTTTCGGTGCATATAAGATGGCGGACGTCGGCTTCACGTGTGTGTAGCAAAGTCATCTCCCTTCCGTGCACGTCCATGCTAGCGGCCGCTCGGAATGTACCTGCGACACAAAGGCACGTGTTGTCTCCGACAGAACAGAGGCGGCCGCCAGTCGGTGCCTTACTTTTCTCTCTCGCGATTCTCGTAAAAGTATTTGTTTGGCGTTTTACGACGAGGGGGGGGGGGGGGGCGCTACCAGAGGCGGATCGTAATATCTGGAGTCTGTGTAGAGTTACGGCGCGACGTTGCCAGCACCCTTCTAAGACTCGACAAGTCAGCCCAGAAGGCAATCTGGAAGGGCCGACGAGGTGAAATGTCATAGAGAGGCTAACACACGAGATACAGCGCTCTTTTCGGCAACCTATGTAAACTTGGCCACCATATTAATGGTGGTCAGTACACTTGAGAGGAGCTTGTCTATCGTTTGCTGTTGTGGAACTTGAAGTGTTGTACTTAGTGTATATTGCGTTTAATGTATATTTTCTGTACAATCTTTGCTGCTCAAGTATGCCTAAAGTGTGTTCAGCATTTAAATGCACAAATCGGAGTGATATTTCGTGCAAGAACATCAAATGTTTTGCCTTATTTGATAGTCTGGCTACACACAAACAAAATTCGTGATTAATGGCACTCAGCTGCTCCATTTCCTTCAGATGGCATATCTTGCAAATCCGTTAAAGTGCCGGCCGCGGTGGCCGCGGGGACTGAGGCGCTTCAGTCACGGTCTGCACGGCCACTACGGTCGGGGGTTCGAATCCCCCCTCGGGCATGGATATTTGTGCCGTCCTAGTTCGTAAGTAGTTCATAAGTAGTTTGTAAGTTTAGGGCCTGATGACCCCGTAGTTAAGTCCCATAAGCTTAACAAACATTTGAACATATTTTTTCCGTTGAAGTACACACCATAAAATATAATCAGTTATCTATTGTTTGCGATGTTCCTTCGCCGCGGCGGAGCGACCGAGCACACTGAGCACCCCCCGTCGGGGGGTTCGAATCCCCCCCTCGGGCATGGATGTATTTGCCGTCGTTAGCATAAGGTAGTTCATAAGTAATTTGTAAGTTTAGGGACTGATGACCCCGCAGTTAAGTCCCTTAAGCTCTACAAGCATTTGAACCTTTTTTTTATGTTCCTTGTTGCTATGGTTGATAAAATAGCATCTGATCTGTTTAATAATAAAATAAAAATTTTGGTGTGGCTACATCTCCTTTAAAAATATCCTCATTTGTTGTTGACAACACTTGATCGAGCAAGATTGATATGTAATCACTGGAAAGTGTGGAATAGTTACAGCCAGAATTTTTTCACTTGTTATATGTCTCTGTACTTTGCAACAAATATTAACGTATTTGAGTTTGGCAACTATTATAGCTACAGTCAAACCTCATCATATCGAATCTCTAGGGAAGACAAAATTAATTCGATATATAGATATATCTATTAGCGCGCACTTCGATATACAGAGGTGGCACAAAAAAATATTTCGATATATAGAGGTGACTTCGGTATAAGGGATTTCCCAACTGAACTTGGATATACAGATCCCTCCAAAAACTTCTATATACTGGATGGTTCTATTCGAAATATCAAGGTTTTGGACTTCCAATGGAAAGGAACGAAGAAAACTTTAGATATAGACAGGTGTTCGATTTATCAGCGTTCGATACATCAAGGTTTCACTGTATTAACGATAATTTTGGAGTGGAATCGTATTATGGCAGCTGACCCAGGCGCAATTTTAACTGCAGTATTTCGTTATCACTTTCGTCTTTGTTCTCAAATTTCGTCCACCAAACTTCACAACCAAATTCTTTGACACCAACTTTACAAGTATGTGGACTTAATAAGTTTAACAACAGACAAATGTGTGCTAGACTTTATGAAACCAGTTTGTTATAACACAATAACAACATATGCAAATCCATGATCATGATTGTTCGTCATAGTAATTACTGTTCACTTGCATTATAATCAATACAGATATTTTCGAAGCAGTACGTTCGTTTTTGTTGCAGCCGACCGTTATAATTCGAAATGGAACAGTATTACAGAAAATTCGGAAGATTTCATTTACGCATTTTTCGGAAATTCACTATTTGGCTCGTCAGTTCGCAGATTTTATAAAGCGTGGAGATACTGACGAAACCTTATGCCCAGCCGTATTTGATAGTCAATCTTTATTTAAGACGTGGAACTGTCTAATTAGGTAAAATTCTCTAGTGACTGTCAGCCGATACCCCAGATAACCTGGCGGACGCCAGTTCAAGGTACCTCACACGTGGCGGCCCTATCGCCACTCTATGAAATTCAAGCTCTTTGGGCACGGCTCTGGTCACTCGACAGGACTACCTTTCCAAAACAGTTTTTTAGTTCATCACGCTATGTCAGGGCTCCGATCACTCCAAAGGTGTTTTCTGACTTTCCAAACAACTTTTTAGTTCAACAGTTATCGTCACCTTACAAGTTCGTTTTCTCTGCTGATTTAAAACATTTTCCCCTATCGTAGTTTTCGGTTTGTGATGCAGATGAAACTAGCAAAGGGCGACATCTATGACACGTAACTGATGCCCGAAGAAAGGCATTCGTTTGTCTCTTGAAATCAGTATCAGGTAGCAGCCATTCTGCGTGGTTCGTACGTCGTTCTTTCACAAATTTGGTTGTTATCTGCCATGCGTAATGTAGCTAAGAGATCTGTAAGATGAGCAAGATAGCCAGCCTATGGATTAGTACTAGTTCATGTTCTTCACGTTTGCAGAGCTATCTAGAATACTCCCAAGTGAACAACAACGCAATCACTTTTGCTGACATTGGATCATTATGAGGGAGTTACAAAAATTTCCATGAAGCAACTCAAAGGGGCAGGATCGAATTTAGACCATTACCTTTCAAGGAAGCAGAAGCGTCAGCCTGGTAACGACACGGTGCAATTTCGTAACTTGTGGAAGTGCTCGTAGAATCTCATCTAGGAAGTGCACCTGCTTGAGCCAGGGTCAGAACTTCCATACATAGACGGGATCACACGAAACAGATCCGAATCAAAACCTTGAAAAATGTTCGGATTCCCTTCATAAATGTATCTTGATTATGCACCTTCATGTTATTCCGCCATTCGCCGACGACCTATCCACAACATTATATGGAGGTATGCTTTCCGAGGGTATCAAGGGGAATACAGTTACTTTTTAGGAGATAATTAGCACCTTTCTACCGCATTCGCCACCTACAGATCGATCTAAAAGTAGAAAGTTATTTGTTCTTTGACGATTGTAGTATTGTTACAAAAATTGTGACAGTGAAAGGTGTTTAAGATCTTGGATTGCTCACTTGCATTGCGTGACGACAGCAGACGCTGCGTCAGCAAGTTGGAAAGCCTACCGTCAGCGAACTGCTGTGTGAGTCAGACAGCTGTCAGAGACGCAGCTAGTAAACATTTCATAACAACACGTAACTCTGTCACAAGATTGAATAAGACCGCAGATGCGTCAGCGGTAAAGGCGCATCGAGTGAACACTGCATTTCCAAATGGAACACATTTGAAGCATTTCATACCTCATAGCTTCAGCAAAATTTAGGTATATACACTCCCGCTTTTAGTAGCAGTCACTTGGTCTTTGGGATCGACGATGCTCAGGGGGTAGTCGTCGATTCACTGGCTTAATCATTATCTCAGTCTTTGTCACAGATAACAGTACATACTGGTAGCTGCTAGAGGCCGCTAGGAGATGGAGTCTGGTCGATGCCATATTTCGCACTAAGAATCATCTGGGGAAGATGGTGATCTGCTGTGCTGACGACTTCACAACCCTATGGTGGCTGCCTGAGGCCAGTGCAGTCTTCAGTGGTTGGTTACCAAAGGCCAATGTTCCTGTTGTCAAGATAACACCCTGGTGCTAATCCGGCCAGCCAGTATCCACAGTCGGGTATCAGCACGGCATCCAACTTCAGAGGGATCCACGCATGGATCCACTGGCAGCTGCATAGACTGGAGAAGGGATAGAGCACTTCTGAATAACAGTCCTTGCGTCGGTTCCCGGACGTCGCGGTGCGGGCACTACCATCAGACGGCTCACAGCGGTCGCAGCCTGAAGACGTCGCCAACTACTGCTCTAGCTCCTGCCGAGCTAGCGCCTTCATCATAATTATTGTAAGCTATGGAATAAACGTGTAAACTTTAATTCTGATTTATTAGCGTCCTCTGGCGCTCTACCAGGTTCCACGCCTCATCCTGACATAAAGCTGGGAACCCACCACTCGGCCCCAGCAGTATGTGCTCTATGCTAATGCAAAGGCTTTTTAGGTAACATTTGTAATAAGCAGTAATACGTATTTAATTTTCACTTATATATCATAT
This sequence comes from Locusta migratoria, assembly GCA_026315105.1. NCBI lineage: Eukaryota > Metazoa > Arthropoda > Insecta > Orthoptera > Acrididae > Locusta > Locusta migratoria. The sequence goes on from CM048748.1 coordinate 207,864,519, forward strand.
TGTCGTTTTCCTGTGTATTCTATGTGACTAATAAATATTATTTATGTCTTCTTGGCAAATTAACTAAAACCTCAGTGTAGTTCTGATTAATACCTTGACCCAGACTGTCTTCTAAGAGATAATACCATTTTGGATATCGAAATAAATGGTCAGTATTGCCTCTGGTTCGATTTCCTCGACGACACTTTTCTCAAGTTCAGACGTTTACTCTGTATCATTTTATTTACGTCAATGATCACAGTCTTTAGTCAAACCACTGGTTTCAAACATTTATGGCCATCTTCAGACCTGATGCAGATAATAAACAAAAACGAAAACACTAGGGACAGTATACCTCTTAGAACACTAGAAATACAGTACAGAAAATTGTTACAGACACACGTATATAATATTTCATCTAAAATACAATAGAGCATACCTGCTACATTCATAACATGTCCTAATACAATGGAGTCATTACTGGCATCATCACATTATAAATGTAACATCAGCATTGTTTACTCATCTGTTCTTAAAATATAATGTAAACTAGGTCCTACTGCTGGCACAGACATCTTGTTATCGGAGCTACTGTTCACAACAAACTGTGGTTCAGTAGCAACCAACTACACATGCTACCATCAGCTGCAACGTGTTCATTACTTGCGTAATTATAAAGAAGAGGAAATGTGCGAGATGGAAACTGTTGTGGTTTTTTTAATTTGTAAATTATTACCTGCACAAATAATGAGGGCGTTTAAGCCCTCAGTAGCGACATCTAACGTCCTTATAACCATTCTATATTTGGACCTGGCCCAAGTTTGATGATTGTGGGGAAAAATCGATTCACTTGTATATAAATTTTTATTTAAGCTACCAACTGTTATATTACTCATCCAGGTAAACTAGCTGTACGATTAGCACCAAATATAATTTCAGGACATTTAAAAGTCTGAAGTTGATTTTTTGTACAATAACCATGTCTCTCACTAGCGGATGTCCGGATAACCAAATCATGTTCAAATTCACGGAATTTACGACGTTAACTACGAGTGGTTAAAGTTGAAAATGTGTACCCAGACACCACTTATATGTAACATTAATAAGACGAAGACGGGTTATGATCCTTTGTTCAGTGCGGGGATGCACTCTTAGGCCCGTACAGGAATAGGTTACAAATACCACGAGTTTCAGTAATAGCGGGCAGGGAAAAGTTGAGAACTTGTATCTAGCAAGAGGCGTGATTGAGTGTAAACATTGCAGTTCTGATGATCGCTGTGTTCCTTCCCAGTGGTGTTGGGGTCAACGCAACTACCTAGAAAGCAGGAGACGCGTGTTCGAATCCTGGCTGTGTGCAAGTTTTTAACTATCCATTCGCAGTTAACGTCTTAAATTCTGTGAATACGAACTGATCTGACTGCAGGATCACAAGTGTTGTCTGTTCTATCGGACATGTCCACTTGACAAAGGCCCAAGGACTAAATCCGGATTGTGAAATAAATACAACTACAAATACACTCGAATGACGAAAAAAGTATTTAGACACTTTTACATGACTGTGCTTCTAGACGAAGCGATAATCATCAAATGACTAATTTATCGGCTTTAGAGTAAGAAGCGCCATACAGCACGAGCACAAGGACAGTGGCCATTACATTTCAAATGTGTTACGACCCATGGCTCTACCCTTCATTCGATCCCTGCAAAAACCCTACATTTCAGCAGGATAATGCACGACCGCATGTTACAGGTCCTGTACGAGCCTTTCTGGATACGGAAAATGTGCGACTGCTGCCCTGGCCAGCACATTCTCCAGATCTCTCACCAATTGAAAACGTCAATGGTGCCCGAACAACTGGCTCATCACAATACGCCAGTCACTACTCTTGATGAACCGTGGTATCGTGTTAAAGCTGCAGGGGCATCTGTACCTGTACACGCCATCCAAGCTCTGTTTGACTCAATGCCCAGGCATATCAAGGCCTTTATTACGAACAGAGGTGGTTGTTCTGAGTATTGATTTCTCAGGATCTATGCAGCCAAATTGCGTGAAAATGTAATCACATGTCAGTTCTAGTATAATATATTTGTCCAATGAATACCCGTTTATCATATACATTTCTGATGTATCTTTTCAGGCTTTCCCAGCGATCTGCTGACATAATGGGTAGTCGGGTATTCTGCCGGATGTCAGTGTCTACTCTGCACAATATTTCAGCTATGTAACCCGTACCCATCATCAGGTGCGACCTGAGACTGCTTTCTGAGTGGACCAGGTCCAGTATTTATGCCTGCGGCCTTCGCTCTCCACTGGCGGTTGTAGGTGCTCCCTCTGTGGTCCACGGTCATCAAACCTGCCCTGATCGTTCCATCTGTGGTCTGGTGCTCCGTTTGCGGTCTGCGCCCGCTCGCTGAGCTGTTCTGGAGCTTGGGGAACTTTCTGCATGTCCATGCCTCCAGCGCTTGTGTCTGTCTTGTGCTGGTGTTGTCCTCGTTGCTTCTTTAATAGTTCCAGAGCAGGGTCCCAGGCTCTACTTAGCTCGTAGGCTGTGTCTTGGTTCATGAGATTGTCAGCCACTTTGATCTCTATTCATTCCTTGACTCAGCGAGCGGGCGCGGTCCGCAAACGGAGCACCAGACCACAGATGGAACGATCAGAGGCGGATCTGACGGGCGCAGACCACAGAGGCAGCAACTACAACCGCCAGTGGAGGGAGAAGGCCACAGAGATAAATACTGAATCCCGGTCCCCTCAGAAAGCAGTCTCAGGTCGCACCTGATGAAGGTTACGAGTTATGTAGCTGAAATATTGTGCAGAGTAGACACTGACATACGGCAGAATACCCGACTACCCACCATCTGCATTTCTTCTTGGTGTAGCAAGTTTAATGGCCAGTAGTGTCATTCGCAGAAACACACAGATGACAATGGCGTAGGAACGACGTCACTGGTGATAGGACGAATCCAGTTTCTGTTTGTTTGAAAATGATGGCTGCATTTTGATTCGCCACAGGCAGAGGGAGCAGCATCAGAGCGATGACATTCGCGCAAGAGTTTGTGACACTTGCAAAGAATGATTCTTACCCGGAGCCCACGACACTGCAGGTGTGTTCCAGAAGCAGGATACACCGGTTTGGCTGCCACAGGTACCTTTGGGTTTGCTCCCTATCTGGGTTGCGAGAGCTCGCGGTAAAATCGAACCGTCCGACGTCGTTACTACTTGGGCACTGTAATGAAGCAGTCGGCCGCAGGCGCAAACAATAGTCACGTGCCACTGTACTCTAGTGTCTAAATCCGCCTCCACCAGAGCCAGTTGCTTTAGGAAAGAAAGTTTTTCGTTCTGTGAAACGATTGGTCTTCCTACCGAAAATAAGACTGTCTGTTGTTTGTCTCCTTTATTCCTTTACGTTCCGGGCTGACTGCCACAGTATAGTATCCGAGTAACACTTAGCACAGTACTGTCGACTGGAAAGGCAGGAGAAGTGCAAACAATGTCCTATCTTCAGCGGAATGACCATAATTAGGTCCAGTGCAGACAAATATAGTAACAAACAGTATATACAGCGAAGTGTATAGCCTCTTCAGTCTCAGTGCCAAGATTAATTTGAAATTTTGAAAATGTCTATATTTATTTTTTTATTAAGTTGCATAGGCGCCAGATTTTTGTGTTTTTCAATTTTTAAAACTTTCATTTTTAGATAATTGATGGCACACATTTGTGTACCTCGGGTATCAATCCCAAAACTTATTTCTTGAATTTTCTTATGGGAGCCTACTGTATTTGAAGGCAAAATTAATTACAGTATTTTTATACATATTTGATTTACAAAAAGAAATGTTAAGATAAATATTTTACAAGTATTTATTACTTCCAGATAGTATATACGAGTCCCCATGATAACTTTGATCTCGACATAATGCAACATATCTGATGCTATTGTTTTGAAAGTAAATTAACTAGCCTGAGCAGATTTAACGTTAGTTTGATATGCTACAAGGTCCCAAAATTCTATTGGAAATTGTTCCATGAAACATTCTAGTACTCCATTAAGTCCACTGGAATGACTTTCCCGTTTGTTCTCAAGAAATGAGCCTATCTCAGGCATGCTGAAATGGAAACGAATGAACCATGGGTACGCACCAAACAACTCTTTTATTACTATTTGATGTGTTAGTTTATATATTTTGTTATAAATGAAGAACAAACAAAAATACTATTCTTAAAAATATAGCAATACTAAATAATTAGATCTTTACCTCAAACTCTTATGGATCTTTTAACGCAACCATTCGTTAAATCTTGAATGTTTTGAAACTGAATTTCGTTATTAGTATCACGTTGGAGTCGGAAGTCGGAGACGACTTATTTCAGCAAATAAGTCGGCCTCCGGTTCAGAATTTTACATTCTGTACCATTTCTATTCAGTATACGTGATATCTCTTCTTCACGTACCACATGATCTGTGAAAATACGATAAGTTATGAAGTACAGAGCTATGCTGAAAGTACACACTAAGAACCAAGGAACACGGACGAGTATTATGAAAACATCGGCATTTACTGCACACTAAAATTGAAATAATACAAATATGCCGATTTCAAGTAATTCTTCAGTCTTTCAACTTTACTTATCACTCACTACAACTAAGATAAACACATAAAGCTTTACGTATTATATACTTGCTGTTAGACCGACACTGCCAAGCTGACATCTTCTTTAACAACAAACTTCTGATTCGTGTAGCTCACGAAATACTGCTGCAAGAACACTCCAAGTGGCATCATTTGATAGCGCAAAGGTACACGACGGTGAACTCGCGGTCTCAGTACACAAAATACGCCAGGTACAGGCTTACGAACGAAGGTGCACATATGTGCACTTGTAGACTGAAGAGGATAAGGGGAGAATATACCCAAAGATATAAGTTATACTTTGGCGATAGCAACCATATTTTAAAATGTTCAAATGTTTGCAAGTCTATCGGACTCAACTGCGTGTTCATTAGTCCGTAGCTTACAAACTACTTAAACTAAGGTAAACTAACCTAAGGACAACACAAACACCGATGCCCGAGGGAAGACTCGAACCCCGGACGGCGAATGGCCACGCGCACCATAGCACGGCGCCCCAGTGCGCACGGCTAATCCGCCGCAGCAAATTTTAAAACCACGTCTACTATGTAAAGATGTAACAGAACCAAATGTTTTAAGTCCATAGCTTCTTTGGTTTTCGAGTTCTGATTTTTTAATTTTTTTCTTTTTTTTAAGGGCATTATAGATAACCAAATTCTTGTATTAACATCACAATTTACACATGGCTAGATTTTGTAGATTACATTCCCAAGACATAGTTCAACGATTCTGTGCATTCGACTTATGAGAAATATTAATCATTTCGTTTCAGTGTTTATTTCAAATTTCAGCCTTAAAATTTCTTTATTTATTGGTACATAATGCGTCAAGAATACTTCTTGTAAAAATTTCATTCGGATCTGTTAATTCTGGTGATACGAAAGTTGACACTGAGCTTAGAAAAAAAAACTTCCGGTTAATTGGACTATAATATTTTATCGAGAAATGGCAGTTACTACAAGAATTAATTGAAATTTTCCAGCACCATAACGTTTTTCCTTCCTGTTTATATTAGCTTCTTCTTTTAATTTCAGCACCAAGATAGCCTTTTTCTTGGGTTTTCTGAATAAAATTCCACTCACAGACTCCTTAGGAGCAGCAGCTGTACGGATATCTGCCTATTTCTTCGAGCTTTTTATTTCTATTGAACAGGTGTTCACTGTATGCCCTGATTTTTATTTATACAGTCAATGTTTAAGGTAAATGATACCCAACGATATGGTACCAATTGTTTCGCTTCAATTGTAAATCTTGCAATTTGATTCTCCCTGTTAGACTTTATGCCAAGTTCGGAGTAAAAATGGTTCTGTTTGATGGTGATAGAAATCATAAATCATCTTTGGCATCTTTTGGTGTGCCACAACGTCTTACCCAGTCCTTATTTCTAACGTTTCTTAGACATGCTTGTAAATCGACTACAGCCTTACCGTTTTGGTATTTAAGAGTAACACCCCGGACAAGGCGTTGCATTTTGTGGAAACCTGTGAAAATATTCGTAGGTCGAAGACTGTATCGTGCGGTTTCTGCTCTCCAGCTCAGCGCAAAAATATACCAGTCAGCTTGGAATGATTTTCGTATTTTTATTGATCCATCAGCACATGAAGATGACCTCAGGCAACGACCATAGCAATTGACAAGTTCATCGATTTTAAAAATTGTTTCCACACGGAATCGAACCAGAATATTTCTGCGTGTTAGGCATACGTGATAACCGCTACACAACGGCACCGCTGCTATGTGGCATCATTCTCGTAAGAATCTTGTAGCAATATCTCGCTTACATCATAAAATTACTTTGCACAATGAACTTACTTTTACAGGCCTATAATGAACAACATAATCTGAAACAGATGCATACATAAGCAAACAGTGATCCCTCCCGAGATCGAACCGAGGACTTTCTGCTTGTGAAGCAGACGGAATAACCGCTGCACGACGGAAACAATGATAGCAATATTTCTCGTCCTATTGCACAAATATACAATTTTGGTTGAAAGCCAATGGACGTGCAAGTCCGAAAGTCTCCGTAATGATGAGACACGTTTCTTCCATACATCGTGCCCAAGGTAACGCCGTTCCCCACGGGCGTTATTGCAACTAGTGTCAAACGTTCAAATGTTTGTAAAGCTATGGGACCAATCTGCATTACCTGGACTTGCAAACTACTTAAACTAACTTATGCTAATGACAACACACACACACACACACACACACACACACACACACACACACACACACACACACCTATGCCCGAGGGAGGACTTGAACCTCCGACGGGAAGCAGCCACGCACTCCATAACGAGGCGCTTTTTAGCGCATGGCCGTTCCCCGCGGCAAACTCGTATCACCAAAAACAATCACTTCGATAGCGACAAGCAGAGTGGGTCCAGTCTTAAATGTTATTGTAATTGATGCTTTACGGTGGGGTCTCCCGTTAAAATGTAGAGTAGCTGTTCTTAGAGAGATGAAAGTAGTATGATTAGTAACTAAAATGCGGCCAGACGCCTAATATGTTTAGTCTATGCGAAGGAGAGTTAGTTCTCTAAATAAGAAGCTTTTAAGAAGTATTACTGATTAGTCATCATAATGGTAACAGAGATATGAACGTCTCAATAACTATATAAACATTTTTCACTATGAAAATACATTTTTGTTTTCTGGAGGAACACTCAAAATAATTAATATGTAATAAGACCAAGTTACTCAACTGCTCTTCAGCTTTCAAAGGGCTGTGAAGTTTCGCTGATTTTCGTGTTATGTTGGCAATGTGAAAACTTGTCTACAGCGGGAACTTAAACACCTACAGCGTGAAATCTGCGTGATTAGTTTCTAGAAAAATTAGTTTCCACAATGTAAATTTGCAGCTTCTACTCTGAAAATGATTAAGCTTGCAAGTATATGCTTTTTTTACGCAATGAAAAGAATGAAATCCACCCACAGAAGCTCACTGGATGGTTTCAACTTAAGACGTTGTCATCGAATTAGCACTACTAGAAAAGTAGTATCAGTCATTGATCCTATGTTGTTGTTGTGGTCTTCGATCCGGAAACTGGTTTGATGCAGGTCTCCGTCGTATTCTATCCTGAGCAAGTCTCTTCATCTCTTCATAAGTACGTCACCCTACATCCCTTTGAATCTGCTTACTGAATTCATCTCTTGGGCTCCCTCTACGATTTTTACCCCACACACTTCCCTCCAATACTAAATTCATGACTCCTTGATGTCTAAGAATGTGTCCTACCAATCGATCTCTACTTTTACTCAAGGTATGCCAGAAATTCCTTTTCTCCCCAATTCCCTTTAGTGAAAAGGAAAATAAGTAATATTCATCCGCGGCGTATATATGGGCCCCACTCATGGCTTCTACTCAGTCTCGGCGACGCGGTGTACCAGCACTGTCACCTGAGGATGGTGGCCAGATGGACCGCCGAAATATTGTGTCCAGATTACGTATTTATCCGGCAGGAACATCATTATGAAATATTATCAATATTCATTGACGTTCTGCGTTTTTATGTTTAATCTGTAAATAAGATGGTAATGAAATATAAATTTTGTCTTTTTCAATTTCTTCCTAAAATAACAATCATTATAAGACTGTAACAGTCGTAAGAAATGCCATTTTTCATAATTGGCTCCCCTCCCCCCCCCCCCCCGACGTTTGAATTATTAAAATACTAGAAGAGATATTAATTTCACTGTCAGTTCTCATTATGTTGTATTTCATTGCCAGTTATCATTACTACAACCGTCCTAAAAATAAATTTTCCTCAAAACGCATCACGAGCCATCTTGCTTACTGCTGTGGTGTGAGCGCCGGCTTGACTTGTTAGTGTGCCTGAAAAGCGAGGGCCCCGGTCTCCGTGCAAGAGTCACTCCGTTCCAATTCCTTCGCGCGACAAATACAGCGCCAGCTCATTTGCATCTACATATTTACTCGGCAAAAACATTTAAGTACCTGGCAGAGAGTACATCGAACCGCTTTCATAATATTTCTCTACCGTACAATTTTCTTATAGCGCGCGGCAAAATATACTTAAATATTTATATTTTCAGTCTAATTTATTTTATTAAGCTGATCATTTCTTCCCATGTAGGTGGGTGCTAATAAAATATGTTCGCATTCGTAGGTTAAATTTGCTGAAAAATTTCGCAAATTGACTTCGCCGCAACGAATAACTACTTTTCTTTATGATTACCACCGCAACTCGTGCATGACTTCCGTGATACTCTGCCCTGAAACTGGATACAATGAGCAATCTTTCTCTGGACATTTTCTGTGTTCTGCGTCAGTCCCACCTGGTGCGCATTCCACAATGCGCAGCAATACTCCAAAATAGGGTGGACCAGTGTAGACAGTCTCTTCAGCAGAACTGCTGCCGCCGCGGTGGAGTAGCCGAGCGGTATAAGGCGCCTCGCTGCGGAGGTTCGAGTCCTCCCTGGGTCATAGGTGTGTGTTGTCCTTAGGTTTGTTTACCTTAGTTTAAGTAGTTTGTACGCTACGGACTGATGACCACGAAGTTTGGTCCGATAGATTTACAAACATTTGAACATTTTAGAACTGCTGCAGCTTCTAAGTGTTTTGCCAATGAAAGGCAGCCTTTGGCTCGCCTTCCCCACAGTATGTCCTGAGTGTTCCATACAGTTTATGTTGTTCCCAATTGTAATTCCCCCGTATTTAGTTCCATTCAAGGTGTTTAGCTAAATTTCTTTCAGTGCTCATATGGATGATTTCACACTTTTCATTACTTAAGGTCAATTGTCAATTTTCATTCCATTCAGGTATCCAAATCTTTTGCAGTTGCTTTTGATCTTCTGGTAACTTGACTAATTGGTAAATAACATCATCATCCGCAAACAGTCAAAAACTCTCAGATTGTCTGCTAAATCTTTCATAAAGACAAGGGACATTAGATGCCCTGTAACACTTCCCTGGGAAAAGGCAGAAGTCACTTCTGTTTTACTTGATGACTTTTTGTCAATTACTACGTACTGTGTCCTTTATGGCAGGAGGTCACGAATCCAATCGCGTAACTAAAAGTACGAGGGTTGGATCTTAGATGGTGGCAACACTACTGTGAGGACACTATACAATACAATTACTATTATCGCTGATAGCACACGTTGTTGGCATACCTACCTTACCTCCGAGCAAATTGACTCTCCCCTCCCACATCACCGGCGTGCGCACAATCGAGAGAAACACAGTCACTCGTGAGCGAGCGGTCTAACGCAACGGTGTCTCTGTTTTTTAAACAGGAACAACGGAGTTGATTAAAGTTTGAATGTGCCAGAGGTCGTACGACAGTGTCATCAAGGTCTTCAAGGGCGAGGCATTGCCGTACAGAGCAGTGGTGCTTCGGGTAAAGGCCTTCACGAAGGTCGATAAACTGTAGCAGACAGGCAAGGGGCAGGTCGTCCTAGCGTCACTGAAGAATAATTGCATACTGTTGCTGCGTTAGTGGACTGTCATCGACATGTCCGAAAAGAAGAGAAACCATATCAATAATTCTCTTTTGGTTTTTCTCTTCACTCGTGGGTAACCCACTGACATGTTTCCAACTACTCCTGCCGCGGCGAAGCGGCCGAGCGCTTTGAGGCGCTATGCTACGATGCGCGAGGCCGTTCCACGTCGGGGGTTCGAATCCCCTCTCGGGCATGTTTGAATCGTCTTTAGTATAAGGTAGTTCGTAAGTAGTTTATAAGTTTAGGGACTGATGACCCCGCACTTAAGTCCAATAAGCTTCGCAAACATTTGAACATTTGGAGCAGCCAAGCGCTCTAAGGTGCGTTGCTGCGCAGCCTGGAGTCGCTCGCCGTCGGAATTTCGAGTCCTCTCTCGGGCATGGGTGTGTGTGTGTGTTATCCTTAGCATAAGTTAGTTTAACTAGTTTGTAAGCCCAGGGACTGATAACCGCAGAAGTTACGTCTCTTAGATATACAAACATTTGAACACTTTTTTTATTTTTTATTTTGCTACATCTCGCCACGTAAAAATTGCAGCTTATAGATAGTGTTCAAAATGAAACATCCTGGCAGATTAAAGTTGTGTGCCGGAACCGGTACTCGAACACGGGACCTTTGCCATTCGGGTGTTCGTAATGTTCATATGTTTGTAACGCTATGAAATCTAACTGCAGTGGTACATCGGTCCCTAATCTTACAAACTACTTCAATTAACTTACGCTAATAACAACCACACACTCATACCCGAGGGAGGACTCGAACCTCTGACAGGGAACGGTCGTGCACTCCGGTGCAAGGCGCCAGAGAGCAATGCTAATCCCGTAGACAGTCAACTCTATGTTACTAAACCTAGGTTGGCTTCCTGGGTGTCGTAGGTTCTCACAAATGGAAACGAGAACAGATGTTTATACCTGGGAGAGTGTGCCATGCGTTTGCCTATCTTTCATACATGCTCTAAAACATGGACCTAACCACCTCGAAACATTTTGAAAGCTATTTGTGTGTTTGGGTGATACATACTCTAGGTCGGGAATGGAGAGGTGCAGCTAATAAGAAAGCATGCCTCATGCTTTTTAACTGAACTTTAGGTAGTGAGACGCACCGAGATCTTGAGTCCCGTTGCTTCTTCTTAAAGCGAAAATGCCTGCCTAGAAATCTCCGGTTAACTATTAGTACGGCAAGAGTCCATCCTTCCACTTATTGACGGCTTTGCTGGTACAATGTCGGTGCGGGAATGGGAGCCCATTTTTCCTGAAGAGTCAAAACTAGAGACGATAGAATTATCACACGCTGCAGTGTTTGCCAAAGTCAACGTTGTAGCTCACCCTTAAAATATTCCATTAACTGCAGCTCAAGACTCTGGCCACACTAATCCATTTTATGAATGTTATTCTCCACAACCAAAAAAGTACAAAATTATTGAGGAGTAGCAGAAATGAAAATAACCAGACCACACCGTAGAACATCAGAAATTCTACTAGCCTGGAAATATAATAATAATAACATGACAGACGAAGGTCAAGGAGAATATAGACTGGCTCAGGGCCTAAGGCAGTCTCCTGGTATAAAACATTGGCCTAAATGTGAGGAAGTAATTTCTGAGGTCGTTCATTTGTAGCAGCATTCTCTATGAAAGTGAAACATGGATAGTGGGAAATAAGATGGAAAACGAGACAGAAGACATTCGATGCTTCTGAGGTGTGGTACTGAAAAAAATGTTAGACCATAGACGACCAGTAAACCGTTGTTTTGGCGCAGAAGCCCCGATTTCTATTTGTAAGAGGTGATGGTAGGGATCCAATGTGACACAGGTTCCATGAAGTCATGGATTCAAGTTGTCAGCAAAGTAAGCTGGTGGTGGTGGTAGTTACATAAGGGTATCAAATGATTTTACATGGAATGTGCTACGTCTTCTGGCCCAATACAACCAATCAGTGACTGGAAGTGATTATGTTCGGTTACTTAAAGATCGTTTGGAACTAATCATGGAGATTTCATGTACCAAAAAAAATGAAAGAAAAAGGTCGACAGAATTTTTATGGATGGCAATGCGCCATATTAAGACTTCCAATGATGACACGTCAACGTGCTACTCTTCACCGGAAAAGGACGACGACACGCTACAGATAAGTATCCCATGGCAACTGCTATTTTACTACACTTGTCAAAACAATTAGGAGATCAGTTGAGATATCTAGGTTCTGAAGTATTGTCATCGACACAATGAACTAAAACGGTTCGACGTCTTGATGTCGGTTCTACAGAGTGGAAGGAACAACATTACGGCACTCGAGATAGTGGTAAAAACAGAAAGTTGCTGCGAGGGCTTGGTATTGACTTTCGTTTACTCCGCCAAACAAACAAACAATTGGAATTAGTGTACTGAGCAGGTAGTGGAATGCAACAACAATGAGACTTATCAGAAACTGTGGCATGAAGAACCATAGGAAGGTTGGAAGGGGTACAGACACAGAGGGAGGGGGCTGCAGTTATTGGAGTGTCCCACGTGTAATTTCCAGGACCTGGACGAAATTTCAGACAACAGGAACCGCGGAAAGAGAGCAAGGACAAGGCCGTCTATGGATAACATCAGCAAGAGATGACCGTTAAAATCTCGTCGAGACAAGAAACTGAACTGCAACTCAGCTGCAACACACACTCCAGGCACCAACAACACGCGCGAGACCAACACATATAGTCTAAAATCGCCTTCTGGTAGGTGGTCTCTACGCACGGAGGCATATGGTGTGTGTCCCATTAAAGCCACGACACTCTTTAGCCCGCAGAAACCGGACGGAGGAACATCAGGATTAGACTCATAACGAATGGCGCCGGGCTCTGTTCACACAGAAGTCAAAACCTTGTATTCAGCCGGACCATCGTCGTTTCCTCATCTAGAGAAACCTGGAATTCGGAACTCGATTATGCGCAGGAAACCACCATACCATGGTGATGGACGAATGGTGTGGGCAAGAGTCAGTCGCGGACATACGGACCTCTATGTCGTTCAGAATGGCACTTTGACCACCCAGAGGAATAGAGACGAGATCCATCGACCTTTTGTTGTGCCCCAAGCTGTTGCCATAGGATATTGACTCCTACTGCAAGTGAAAACGCTCGTCTCCACAGAGCGGTACTGGTGGAGAACATGCTTGAAGCTGAAGGAATTGAACGAATGTAGTGGGCAGCTTATTCACAGAACTTAGTCCGATTGGGCATGTCTGAGATACACTGGGCAGACGCAATGCAGGCAGCCCAGCACCTCCCACAATGGTTTCTCAGCTGGATATTGCACTCATGGAAGATTGTCCAAATATTCCTCAAGAGTTGATTAATAACCGTATTCTGCCCATGCCAAGCAGGTGTGCAACTGTACTGACCGTCCGAGGTGATCATACACCATATTAGACGACAAGGAGAATGAATTTTTCACTATTATGGTAGCCCTATGATGCCTCGCTATAAGTAAACGCTATGTAAACCTCAAGTAAAGAGTTAGCTAAATATCGTACTGTAGCACATACAAAGTACAGTAATTACCAATATATGAACAAAATACGTTATCGTATTTTTATTGTGTATGATAATATGATCTCCTAATTGTTTTGAGCAGCGTAGTGTGTTATCCAAGTCGTTCAACATTAACATAACTTTGCAAAATAACCCCACTCCCTTTTTCTCCTTTCTCCTTCTCACTCCAACCCAATCATTAATTTTAAGTAGCTCTTAAAACTGGAATATGAGTGGTTATAAGCTGCATCACCGCATTAGTATTTTCTAACCAGTATTATTAATTTTAAGTAGCTATTAAAACTGAAAAATAATCGGTTATAAGCTGCATCACTGCATTAGTATTTGCAACCACTATTGGTCCTTAGCCTTATTGTTTTTCTATTCAAGCTTGGCTTATGTACATATATTCCATAAATACTGAAAGCTCTTTGTGGGACGTTAATATCTTTCATGCTGCCAGTGATTACCATGAATGTCGAAAGAAAGCTCCGGAAAACGCATTGAGACTAAACGCTGGGCAACCAGGTTAATGGAAGCTTTCAGTTGAGCAGGCGCTTACCTGAACTGGATTGTCGGCAAGGAGCACCAGAAGTTCTGTAGTAAAACTTCCAGGCAATGGTGTATCGACTTTGTAGGCGGTGGTCACGAGGAAGTTTACCTGGAATCGCTCTGAATAAATGACACGCAAGACGCGCCCTGCAGCTGTTTGCTCCAGTCGGCAGCTGTTTGCCGAGACAGGCATGCGAAAATGAACAAAAATTGAGAAAAAAGAACAAATGAATAACCGAAACCAAACATTTCTCACTTTTTCGCGTTCGGAAACGACAACTCGAATTCTGTCTTTTGATTTAATTTATCTATTCAAGTAGGAAGCTTCTTGGTCATGTTCCTGCGAACCAGTTCTACAGAGATGCATTTAAATAACTATAACCATCCATTTAAATCAGAGATGAAACGATGATTTTCTACACCTCCCATTGTTTCCAAAATTATTTTTTACAGTTCCAATTTTTAGGCACTGGTAGCAGCCCTCCAATGTTCTCACGTTGCACTTCATTTTATATCAACAGTTTCAATGTACTGTACACGTTACTCCGCTTCCGTCCTTTTTTGGAGTATTGCTGCCCAGTGTGGGATCGTCATAGGTGGGTTTGACGAAGGACCTCGAAAGAGTTCAAAGAAGGGCAACACGATACAGGGAAGACAGCGTTACAGAAATGATACAGGATCTGGGATGGGAATCATTACAACAACGGCGCTTATCGCTGCGGCGTGGGCTACTTACGAAACTCCAATCGCCAACATTCTCCTCCGAATGCGAAAATATATTGTTGACTTCCACTTACATAGGTAGAAATGATCATCAGAATAAATTACGAGAAATCAGAGATGGAACGGAGAGATTCAGGTGTTCTTTCTTCCCGCGCGCTATTCGAGAATTGAATGGGATTTAAAATAGTATAACGGTGGTTCGATGAACCCTCTGCCAGGCACTTAAATGTGATTTGCAGAGTATCCAGTGAACAGCGTGGTGGGTTACCACGCAGGGGGCCTGGGTTCGATTCCCGTCGGTAATTTTCTCCACTCAGGGACTTAGGTTGTGTCGTCCTTATCATCATCGTCAACATCGACACGGATGTTGTCCCAGTGGCGTTACCTAAAGACTTGCACCAAGCAGGCCGAACATGATCCCAACTGGGGTCTAACGGCCAACAATGCCACAATGAATCATCATCGATGTATATATTGCAATATTATTATCCAAGTACATAGATAATCTTTGGTATGTATAACTGGTGTGTTTTGTATAGTCCACATTTCACACAGTCCTTCTTTCAGAAACTTGCGTGAGTAGTACAGCTGCAGTGCGTATTTGTCTCTTGGGGTGTTCACAAGCGAGTTACGGTGTAATCTGTGTACAGTACAGTGATATTGCAGCGGTGGAGTAGCCGAGCGGTCTAAAGCGTCTCGCTGCGGAGCGCGCGGTTGCTCGCCGTGGAGGTTGGAGTCCTCCCTGGGGCATGGGTGTGTGTGTTGTCCTTAGGTTAGTTTACTTAGGTTTAAGTAGTTTGTAAGCTACGGACTGATGACCACGCAGTTTGGTCCGATAGATTTACAGACATTTGAATTTTTTTTTTTTTTTTTTTTTTTTTTTTTTTTTTTTTTTTTTTTTGCAGTGGTATCATGAGAGAATTAATCCTATGCATGTGGTCCAAATATTAGGGACCAAGTTGCGACGTGCTGAATATGGAAATGTCTTCGGCGCCAAGGATATGTTGTTTGCTGATATATAACATAATAATTTAGATATATAATGGCAACGACACAGTAATACACAACGTTATGCTGGGTAGATATGCGGAATTTGAAGGACAGGAAGAACTTGAACTTGAAGGTGGCTCTTCAAGCAGTACACCACGTTCATCTCTAGAGCAACAGGAACAGTCAAGTCACCGTGGGTACGTACGCTCTCCTCCCAAATAGATTAGGTACAGTGTATTCAAATGTTTGTAAATCTATGGGACGTAACTGCATGGTTATTAGCCCCTACCTTACAAACTACTTAAACTAGTCGGCCGCAGTGGCCGAGCGGTCTGCGGCGCGCAAGTGACGTTGTGCACGGCCACTACGGTCGGGGGTACGATTCCCCCCTCGGTCATGGGTATTTGTGCCGTCTTCAGTACTAGCTAGTTCATAAGTAGTTTGTAAGTTTAGGGACTGATGGTCCCGTAGTTAAGTCCCATAAGCTCTACAAACATTTGAAGTTAAACTAAGGTCACCACATACACCTATGCCGCCGGCCGCGGTGGCCGAGGGGACTGAGACGCTCCAATCACGGTCTGCACGGTCACTACGGTTGGGGGTTCGAGTCCCCCCTCGGGCATGGATATATGTGCCGTCTTTAGAATTAGGTAGTTCATAAGTAGTTTGTAAGCTTAGGGACTGATGACCCCGTAGTTAAGTCCCATAAGTTCTACAAACATTTGAACATTTGAACACCTATGCCCCAGGGAGGACTCGAACCTCCGAAGACGAACGGCCGCACGCACCGAAGCACGGCGACTCAGTGTGCACGCCTATTCTGCCGCGGCTCCAGTGTGATACTGGCCGGCCGCAGTGGCCGAGCGGTCTGCGGCGCGCCAGTCACAGTCTGCACGGCCGCTACGGTCGGGGGTACGAATCCCCCCTCGGGCATGGATGTTTGTGTCGTCTTTAGTATAAGTTCATAAGTAGTTTGTAAGTTTAGGGACTGATGACCCCGCAGTTAAGTCCCTTGAGCTTAACAAGCATTTGAACATTTGATACTGATGATAGAGTACTACAGAACATTTATGAGGACTATAACAATCGGGGCTTCAGGTCCTATAGCATACTAAAGCGCTATAAGTGTATCAAAATTGAATTAAAAAGTTGCACATGAGTTCTAAATTATGTGTCTAGGAAACGGGGATCAAGGATGTATGGATCTACAGTTCACTATTGGCATCTGCAGATGTGAGCACTAGAAGGTACTAAAATGGTTAGCTTGCTCAATTCCAAAGCGTCCATGTCCTTTATCGACCACTTCAAGGATGAATATGGCTTTTCATCCAGGCAAATTACTACATTTTTCACACGTAAGGACATAGAAGTCGAGAGCATTATACGACCGAACGCTCAACAGTTTGTGAAGGAAGTGAACATGTTTATAACAGATGAGGGTGTGGAGAAAGGAAATGTTTGTAATAGTGACCAGAGTCAATTTCAGTATGAAATGTCTTCAGAATCAACAGAGTCATACAGAGGAGAGAAAACTGCAGGGGTGTGTTGCAGTTTGTACGTAGCTCTACCCACGGCTACATTATTGATGTGGCCTTATCAATGGCAATCAGACTAGCAAACACGTTGTACATCTGTTTTCAAAGACACAAGCCGCTGTCTCTCCAAATGTTTTAAAGAAACTTGAAACAACCTGTCCACGAAACACTGATGTGAAGGCAAGAAAAAATGGAAAAATGACTAAAGAACACTTGAAACGGTTTCTAACTTCGGTCCTTTGTTGATCATGCAACAAACGAAAAGAGCCTATTGTTGTGTGATTATTTGGCAGATCATACAGATCGCACCCTTCTAGATGCAAGTTTTCCAAACAAAGATGTTACGCTGAAGATCTTGCCACCGAAAACAACAAAATTTGCCAACCCCTTGATGTTTACTTCATTCGGCAATATAAACTCATACCTGGAGGATTACTGCTTATGTGTCTGATTTTATCTTGTTATGTATAATTGTACATTGAAGTACTTTATCCATTACAGCAACTGTTCAGGTTATAAATTAATAAAATTCAGCAACCAGTTGCTTGTAATTATTTATTTTAGACGACCGGTTTCGGACGCTTGAGTGCCCTTCTTCTGGTCTATTTTAGTATTGTTGCTTAATGAATGTAGCTACATGATCTTAGGAGAATCAACACTGAGTGCAGAGATTATGCAAACCGGTCGTCTAAAATAAATAATTACAAGCAACTGGTTTCTGAATTTTATTAATTTATTTTAAAATTGTACATTGTATAAAATTACCATACGATTAAATAAATAGTGATTTTGTAAGACTACAAGGTGCCAAACTACAAATGAAGGTACATTATCGTTATTTCATCGTGAAACTTCACTTTGTGATTTACTATCAATTTGCTTCACCTACGTATTAGCGAAAGCCAGGGTCTGACATTGACATACCAACATCATAATTTGAAAATGTAAGTAGTGTGGTTTTTTATATTGGACTGCGTGAATGCGAAAGTGATTTGGAATGTGATAACGTGGCTTTAGTGAGGTGTGTACATTGTTCTCTCCCACTTTGTTTTAAACACGTCATCGAAATTCCTCTCTGCACTTTGAGGACTAATATAAGGTGTGTGGTACTTGTTGTATATGTGTGTTTTGCACTATTATAAAAACTTTAAGAAGAGAGTTTTTGGAGCTACTGATTATAATGATATACTGACGCCATTAAACCTTTATATATAAAGCAGAGTGTTCGTGTGTACGTATTGCTTACAAATCTACAGTTTTGTTCCAATCATTATGAAATTTTGTACACGTAATCTTCAATCCATGAGAATGGTCGCCGTAAGGTTAACGTAAAACACATATTGCACGAGATATGACGTCATAAACAATGAATTGCGAGAGAAACTGCTACATCACGCGTCAATGTTGCACATTTCCTCCTAAAACACTGGACCGATTTCAACGAAATTTGATAGACATATTCCTTACCGTGAGGTAACAGTTGCTGCAGGGTTAAAAACCACATACGGCGCACAGTTCACGAGATATGACGTCATAAGCAAGAGGAAACGCAAAAAAACTGCCACATAATGCGACGAGACTTTATTCATACACTGTATGAGAATGAGAGTACTTAGCGACTTGCAACAAACTTTAAAGATAATTTTAAACCTTTATTATATTTTTTTCTCGCTGACAACCACAGTAAAATGATGAAAGGAAAAAAGTTTCTCATTTACTACTTTTCCGCTGTTCATGGACTAAAACTACGGCATTCGATATATTACAATTTATAATTTCTACACTACAAATTCTAGCCGCAGAAAATTTTACACAGTATACCCACATACGGCTGAATGTACACAGTACGACACGTAGTTCATGAGATATGTGCACATAAACAGTAACGTTCATGGAAAACCGTCCCATCACGCACCAAGTTTTAATCTATTTCTTTACTACTAACTGTATTTGCAACGTTTTACAGACAACAGCCCTTATACAAATGAATATATACCTGAAAAATATATTTCTATTACGATTAATAAATCAGAAGCAATTTATTCAGTACTGTCGATTGGATTTGACATGTCACTCTTTCTCACAAGGTCAACTTTATGTCACTTGCTCGGGGGGGGGGGGTGTCACCAAAGAAACTACTCACATTAGATCCTGGACAAGTCACAGGAAATATTGTTTATAGTCAAGTTGTGAATTAAAAGAAAGTATGAACGTTGCATATCATTTGTATTTTGATTACTATCTATGTTTGGATACTGTACTTAAAATTTTGTAGATTATGCAAGACAGCCTTATTCCTTTTATATTCTCCGATAAATATAACATCTTACTTGGAAAAAGGATATGGACAGAGAGAGAAGGGATAAGAGAAGTAGTAACTCAAGGCTTGTACGCTGGGTTTTCAGTTAGTTACATATAATTTCCTTCCTATGGTATTGAAATCTTGTTAGTTCATTTCTCTCTGTTAAAATATTACTTGAGATACAATGCAACGTTTCGGACGGAAATGACGCACACCACTATCCTGTTTAGGACTGTCTGTTATTCCATCCAAAGTTTCATGCGGTTCCGAGAGTTCTAGGTCAAAGGTTTTTAGATATTCATTTACTTCGGCGTTGTTAGTCTAACTGTCGGAAGCGGCATCTGTCGGCTTCAGCGATGCCTCGTGTCACTGCCTGACGCGCAGTTGGCCTCGACAGCCGTTATCCATCTACTCTCCACGCTGTTTGCAGAGCTTGGCCTTTCGCCCAACAGTCCTCGTATCGATTTCAAGTCCATTCCAACTCTTCACTCCATCATAACTTTTCTGACAGATTGAGAGCCACTCCATCAGCCTACCCTACCGAATTCAGCCGTCACAATATTCACTTTTCAACGAAACCGCGACGAAAAAATTTCCACAAAAGACATGCGTTAGAAGACATCCGATACCCATCGAATGAGATCGGGGGTCTAGAGAAAGCGTCCTGCGTATGGGACGACATCTGGCGGATTTGAGTAACGCAACTATTTGACATTATTCTTCAAACCTCATTAACCAGTCTTAATTAAATTTTATTTCGAAGCCTGTATGAAATCCAAACACGAATGATTGGCAGATAACCATCTCGTGAAAACTAAGAACGGAATTCCTCAATCCTGTCTTTCCGTGCACGCCTTTGTATGACAGATCTTATTGAAGACTACATCTACATAAATATTCTGCAATTAACAACTATTTACCCGTGTGCTACGAGGAGATGGTCAACAAAAATTGGAATTAGTGCTACTGAACATATATGAAACCACCAATGAGGGCAGACGTTTAGTTAGAAATATTATTGTTCTAAACGTGGACAGGCCTGGAAAAACTATCCTCGTTACATGTGAAGCTCTTGAAAGAATAGAAAACTCTAAATCAGAAATTTTTTGACATTTCTATGAAGTCCCCCCCTCGGGCGTGGTGTTTGTGTTGTCCGTATGTTAGTTTACCTTAGTTTAAGTAGTTAGTAAGCTGCGGACTAACAATCCAGCAGTTGAACCCGGTAGATTTACAAACAACTGAACATCTTTCTGCTTCGGGCTCTTTATTGTGTAAGTCTAACAGTTTCAAATATCGTCTTTAAGAATCACTGAAACTGTTTATGCAAATACAGAAGTTGCAAAGAAAATGAGGTACGCACTCTGATGGTGGAAAACAATAGGAAAATTTTTCAATTTGGTTAGATCTTCCCGTCGTGCTCGACAGTCGATTTTTATAGAATTCTTCAATCTAGTACTTAACATCGTTCGTCTATTGCACTGAAAGTACTGTGCAAATTTGATAGAGTGTCAGATGAGTAAAGTTAAAAAAATGAATTTTGCCGCTGCATAGAAAACAATAAAACATTGCCTGTTCCCTAAAGTCACTTGAGAATGTACTCAGAAACTTAACAAGAAATTAAATTTGCTTTGTGACTATGTTATGGTGGTATGTCGAGGCCCTCGATTTTAATGACCTAATAACCAACGAAACATGCCTTCATTAATGTAATACAGTTTACAAATTAAATATGACCTTACACAGGGTGTTTCAAATAGGTTCGGCCAAACTTTCAGAAAACATTCCTCACACACAAAGAAAGAAAATATGTTATGTGAGCATGTGCCCGGAAACGCTTAATTTCCATGTTAGAAATCATTTTAGCATTTCTCTTTAAATGTAAATTGTTTCGTTAGTATGTACTGTACTTCCTCGATTCAGCGCATTTGTAAACTTTGCACTGACTACAAAACCACGTTCGTGATGAACACTAACCAGTTGATGCTACGTACTGATGTGCTTGATGCTGGTACTGTGGAGCAATGAGTCGCATGTCAACATAAGCACTGAATTCAACATTACCTTCCTTCAATTGGGCCAACTGGCGATGAATCGAGGCAGTACATACTAACGAAACAATTGGGTATTTTGACAACTGTCTGCACGAATTATTTCAATTTACATTTAAAGAGAAATAGTAAAATGAGCTCTAACATGGAAATTAAGCGTTTCCGGACACCTGTCCACATAACATATTTTCTTTCTTTGTGTGTGAGGAATGTTTCCTGAAAGTTTGGACGTACCTTTTTGTAACACCCTGTATATATGTATTTAAAAACATTGTAGATTTTTATGTACTACGTGCAACACTTCTGAACAAATTTTGAACATAGTACTTTCTGCGGTGTTTGGAACCAGTTGTCACGGAGGACAGTTCTGTGCCCTAAAAAGTTACTCCCGACATCACACTAAGTCATAGGGTCATATAAGAAGGCTGTGAAGTCAATTCAGGTCACCGTTCGTAAATTTTCAAGTGTTGTGACATTCGCAAACAGACTGTTAATACTTTTACACATTCTGTTCCACTGCAGAGCACTTTGCAGTCTGGTGTCCACTTTATAATGCGCTGGACCACGAGCTAGATGCACCTCATTTTGCACACGATACACATCGTCTAGGGCGCCAGTTCACCACCAGTAGCTTCAGCTGTGTGATCACTTTTGATAACCACTGAAAATTTGGCGTGATGGATGCCACGTTTCCAGACAAGGTATCTGTAAAGCCCTCTTTCACAGTTATGATAGCACTTGGTTCATCTCTCACAAAAGATGTCTTTTTTGTGAAGTAGGTGCAGTAAGATTGAACAGCTTTAAGTTGAGAACTCCTATTATGTAAGAACAAATTGAAAGGGGAAGGACGGGGAAGGTATTTGTTCCTGCTTCCTTAGTGAGAGTTTCGCACATAATCTCTTGCCACAGGACATTAATTTTGTCGATACCTGCGTAACTGACGACGCGTTTTATGCAAATCTATGTAATTTATGCGCAAGGCAAATGACTTACACAGTAAAGGGGGAACGAGTATGAAGCTTCTACCTGTTACTAGCAGAAAAAGTTCTCTGTTCTGTTTTACTAGCTTCTTAGAGTTTTCAAAAAATTTCAGTTGTAGAGTTTTCTATTCTTTCGAGAACTTCACACGTTATGAGGATGATTTCTCCAGGCCTGTCAACGTTTAGATTTCCAACAAAACGTCTGCTCCTATTGGTGGTGTCATGCATGCTCAGTAGCATTAATTCGTATTTTTGTTGACCATCTCCTCGTAGCACACGAATAAATAGTTATTTTAAACATAGCTTTTCTTGAAGCAGCAACCATTGACAGCTATTTACTGTAAGAGCAAATTAGCAACCCAACACGTTGCGTGTGCCACATTCCTATCAGTACTCACCAATAAGAATTGGTCAATACATAACTCAGAGTAGTGAAAGGTTTATAGCTCGTTGTGTCTGTTCATAGGGGTGAGTTATGTATGTCAGCTTCTATGCCCTAAACAGCTACCCAAACTGTTTAAATAAGATCAATAATTAATCTGTTGCCTCCCGCGTCGGAGGGTCCAATCCTCCCTCGGGCATGGATGTGTGTGTTGTCCTTATGTTAGTTTAACGTAGTTTATGTAGTTTGTAAGTCTAGGGGCTGATGACCAACGCAGTTTGGTCCCATAATTACAAACATTCCAACATTTTTTTAATTAATCTGTAGTTTAGCCAGCCTATCAATCTGCAGATGGTGACGCGAAAAATATATTTAAATAAACATAAATTAAAGCTCTGAATAACCAACCAAATGGATTCTAAGACAATGTTTATTCACGAAGTAATTTTTATATAAGTGCAGTTTATTACTCTTTTTGGACATGAAATTGCGGAGCCGGCCGCGGTGGCCGAGCAGTCTGCGGCGCGCCAGTCACGTTCTGCACGGCCACTACGGCCGGGGGTTCGAATTCCCCTTGGGACATGGATATTTGTGCCGTCCTTATTATTAGGTAGTTCATAAGTAGTTTGTAAGTTTAGGGACTGATGACCCCGTAGTTAAGTCCCATAAGCTCTACAAAATTCATTCGAACATTCGAAATTGCGGAGGTGGTCCTACTTTATACATCGGTAAATAACTGAATATTTCTCCACCTATTGTCCATGAGAGCCACAATAAGTAGCACACGCACTTGAGAGTAAAAGTTCCAAATTATTACTCGTAAATTAATGAAGTCCATCGAACATTGCAGTTTCAAATTAATCCGCGATTAATTACAGTATTTGTTATAGACTAAGTTCTGCAGTCACAGTCCCGTAAATTTTCCAAGTCCACACATGCCTATCTCTTCGTAACGCGGCGTCAGACCGCCTAGCGTCACAACCACTCACCACCGCGTCCCCCTCCCAAGCGTTCGAAAGCGTGCTCTCTCTGTTCCCAATGTTGTATCCTTCCTCGCAACCTAACGCCTCATCTTTAAAATACAATTTCCCTTCCAAAATATTATACATTTCAATATCACAGAGTTAAATGCTTTGACCGCCTCCCTAAAAATGTTGTTTAATTTAACAAACAAATAAATATTTAACAATACTAAAATCGACTGAGACTGAAGATCTTTGCTCAGGTAGCTATAAAGTGTGGCGTCTCACTGTTCAAATTTACTGCCGCCGTCGATATATAGTTACACAATTAATATTTAATTTATCATGGCTTTTTATGCAAATATATTCAGTTCTTCTCCACAAATACATATAACTGTTTATGTGTAAATTATCTGATGCATATTTACTATTTTTAGTCGTCCATGAGATATTTAAGTGGCAGTTACTTAAATAAATAGAACGAACGTTACTAAAAATAATATTAAATATAATAAAATACATATATAAATATAATGCTCTTTACTGGGTTCATGCTTTGGGTTTCTGTGGTGGAATCTATGTTCTGACACAAGAATATTACTACCTCAACGAAAAGCAGAACAAGAGAGTGAAACAAAGTTTATTGAAAGAATACGGAAATAACGTGGTGCGTCTTTTAAGATAGGTAGCGTGGTGTAATGCTGCCCATTTGCTTCTTAAACTGTTACTGGTAATAACTAAGTATCAATTGTCAATTGTAAATATAAGTCTTATATTATTATTATTATTATTATTATTATTATTATTATTATTATTATTATTATTATACTGAAATTGGCCAAAAATTTAAAAAACAGAGAATTCGGAGTCTGAATGCCCTGTGTTCAGCTGTGGGCACATTTGTTTCACCCTTTATCATCATAATTCATAAAGGATGAAACACTTGCCTACAGCTGAACACTGGGCATTCAGGCTCTGAATTTAATTCGATTTTTACCGTTTCTCAGCTTGGCCAGATGGGTATATGTGAATTCCTGCACAGGGAAAGCCATGCGACATTAGCATTGGCTTCTACACATATATACAAATTTCGAATAATTGAACTCAAAGATTTAATAAGACTAACAACTTGAAAACTCAAACAATTCTACTATACGGTCGAAAATAAGTTTCGTACAATGATGCCCACAGGATTATGATATTACATGTGCCAAATGAATTAATGGTGACTGTGCAAAAACCTAGGACATATGGTTCACAAATAAAAAAATAAAAAAGTTCAAATGTTTGTAATCCTAAGGAGCGAAACAGCCAACGTTTCACACAGCCATTCCCGCGCGGCGCATATGGTGTGATGTCATTTTGATAAGAGTTTCATATTCTCGATACTTTTTTTTTTATTTTGCGATAAATTTCTAAACTTTTCACTTGTAATGTGGTTGAGTCATTGTAATATTTTTTCATAATAGGCTCTTGAGAATGACGCCATTGTGCGCCGAAACTAGTAGTTCATTGGTAGGTAGATGGAAGTATATTAATTCGGCAAGTGAAGACGATTTTACATGATGCCAGGAGCAGATAACATCTGCACTAGTTGCAGGAAATTTATGTATTTCGGAGTGCTGTCAACGTTACGCTACCCCTAGACACGAAATATTACGACACACTTTGTTACGGGTAAGGTTTCCAACATTGCGACGCTACATTCCGCTCACTGCTCCTCGCCTCCCGGCAGCCATGGTACACGCCTCCTGCCGCTGACAACAAATGTTCAAATGTTTCTAGAGTCTATGGGACTTAACTACGGAGTCATCAGTCCCTAAGCTTACAAACTACTTACGAACTAGCTAAGACTAAGGACGGCACAAATATCCATGCCCGAGGGAGGATTCGAACCCCCGACCGTAGTGGCCGTGCAGACCGTGACTGGAGCGCCTCAGTCCCCTCGGCCACCGCGGCCGGCCCGCTGCCAACAGCCAGCGCACGAATCGTCAACTTACCGCGGACAAACAAGACTATCTGGCGTAGCTGCTTCATTATCAATCAATGCCCTGAACAACAATCAAACAGCCAGTAAATATTTCGCGCTAAGTTTGATATTCCCTCAAAACCTCAAATCAGATTTCCCGTGTCGCGTTGTACTGCAGTACTGAACCAATTTCTAATTCGTGCTTTGTAAAGTTACTAAGCAAAAGTCATGAGTTTTCAAGAAAGCTTTCCCGATCACCAAAATTACTCTTGATTGTGTTTCTAGAAGAATTTCTACTTTCACGAAAATCCTTTGCATCTGATGTGCGGAAAAATGCCATTAAAATTTCTAATTTGCTCCGATAACTGGAAAATGGAAACGTCTAGCTTCAAGTAAAACTGTTTGTAATGCGCATCAGTACTATTTCTTAGTGTCTAGGAAAAGAATCCAGAGTGACAAACTGATCACCCAAAACACCTAATGCGCCAGCCTGAACGCATCCCTAGAAATTCAATATTTTTTTCACATAGTTAAATCCTTTAACTTTATTTACGTCTGAATAAAACGTACACAATATCTCATTTATCTCCCAAGCAATCCTAAAACAATAAACGACTTTTATTTAGTTTTATCGTAAATTATTGGCAAAAAAGGAGGAAGAAGGTATTAAGAGGAAGCATAATACAAAAAGTCAATTTACGTTAATTACAGATATTTTGCCTTTTTAAACTCACAGTTACATGCTGTAAAGTTAATTATTCTTATGCTGAAATTCTCTACCTCCCTTCCCCTATCTCTCTCCCCCCAACCTCCCCCCCTCACTCTCCCTTCTCTCTCTCTCTCTCTCTCTCTCTCTCTCTCTCTCTCTCTCTCTCTCTCTCTCTCTCTCTCTCTGTTTTTTGGTCCGGCTGTCTGTGCCCCCCCTTCCCACCGCCCTTGCCCGTGTCCACAGACTTACGGTCCACAGACTTGGAGACAAGTAAAATTTGTTTTGGGGGAAGCGTGCCTCCTTCGGATTGTCAGTAGCAGTAGTGTTGGCAAGCCTAGAAACGGCTTTATTGTTGGCATGTGCGTCAGTCTGTTTGTTTCCAATGTATTCCACGTAGAACTCTCGTGCCGGTCTCACAGACCAAATGACTGTGGTTACATAACTTTTTTGTTCCGGCAAATTGTTGTTTTTGTTTCAATATGACGGAAGTTGATGTGATAATCCAAGGTTTGCTGAAATAGTTATTTCTCGTGTCTATAACCTCCTTCTGTTTTGTAAAATTAACGTACATTTTTACTTTCTACTTTTTATGTTAATTCTCATTTCAGAAACTGCTCAGAGCGAGACTATTAAACTAACAACAAGAAATAAATGTAGGACTTGCCCATCAATTAAGAACCGAAAGACTTCCTACCAATATTATGAATGTGGCCACGTGACATGCTTGAAGTGTTCTAGACCAGTTTGTGGAAAGTGCCGGGACACTAACATTTAGATCTTTATTTACTAATTTGATTTGTAATTTGTTGTATTATTATAATGCATGTAGATTTTTGCATCGTTTTAAAGTTAGGAAAGAGCATGTTTCACAAAGTGGAATTTTTTCGTATTCGTACTCGAAAAATGAAATTTTATAAGTATACTTTCACGCTTTTATCATGACATCTACATCTTTAAAACCGTTTCAGAAAATGTAATGTTTATATACTCCATACGTGATCTTGAACTATAAGGTCGGTGAGGCCATATGTCTATGGTTGCGTTACTAAAGGCGATTTCGTCTAGTCGTCATTCCGGGTTAAACTGTGTCTTGCTTCTCCAATACTCCAGCAACCGAACAGTAACGTCACATCAATTAATATCGCGCAACAAAGACAATTCGTGCAACGCTCTGCAGAGTGAACTGAGACTGTAAATTTGAAAGAATTTGCGTGATTTGATGCTCGCGGATCCGCTTGCGAATCCGCAGGCTGTTTGCGGGGATCCTTAGTTCCTAAAATTACGCTGGATCTTGCTGCACTGCGGGATCCCACTTTGCTGGATTGCAATCCTTGGTCGCGACTCCGTTTGAGCACTGTCTAACATATACAGTCGCGACACTCACTGCTGTGAAAGTTGTTACCAACTGACAGTTGCAACGACACTGCGCTCCTAGCGGTGTACAAGCCGCCGTAGGAGTGATGTTTGTTTATAATTTTTTTGTCTGTAATTAATGAAATAGTTAGTATAATTTTGCGTTACAATCATTAGTAAAAAATCAAGAAAGATACATAATACGGAAATTAAAGTAAAAACAGCCACATTTAGCTCATTCAATGGTATAAAGAACAACTTCGTCATGAACAAATACTTACGAGTATGTGTGTATTTCCAAGTAAAATATAAACATAAGAGAACAATAAATTTTTATTATGGTCTTTTCGTACTATGAGAGGCAGTTTTTTTACGTGTACGAATTCGGCGTGGAGTCTATTGATTCGCACATTTTCCGACCACACTAGTCTTTCTTAAACGTGCATGTTCTATTCAGTGTAATTACTTTAGCTTAAAAAGCCAGTGTTTTGATGATTCTTGCCGTTTGTGGTTCAGCTGTGGCAAGAATTGTAAAACTGGGTTCTTCTCTGTTGGAAATCAGTTTCATTGCTTTTGTTTTTTTATTGCCACGTTTGTGTCATTTTTTCCTTCAGCTACAACTGTTGTTACTAATTTGGTACGTTAAATATTGTAGTTATTGCAATCTATATACGTTTCCTATGATTTTACTGGAATTGTAATGAAGAAATCTTAAAGTTCCTTCGTAGAAAAACAACGTCTCTCTGCTACAGCTCAAGTCTTCTGGTGCTTCCAAGCCTTTTTAATTTTTAATAGAAAATGAAATTATATAGTTAAAGCCGTATGTTACAAGATAATTGTTAAGAAACTGTCCTGTAATTTACCGTTTCGCACCTTGTCAGGGATCTTAGGAAACCTAAGAAAAACAAATGTGGAGCTATTTTTAATTTATTACCGATTTATGACAATACATACGTTACCTAATGTCAAAAGTATATTAAAATCAATATAAACGATACCATTCGCACTCATCGAATAGTGTATTCAGAAATGTAGCTTGCCGGCCACTTGGAGCACTGTTGTCGCACTGTATAACAAAAATTAGATTAGATTAGATTAATACTTGTTCCATAGATCATATATACGACATTTCGTAATTATATGGAACGTGTCGGTTCATTAAATGTTGTCTACACTTGACAATCAATATATATATATGGTTGTTTTTTTTTTTTAGTTTTATCTAGAAATTCATCTACTAGTTGGCTATCTGTCAAACTTTTGATGCTACTTGGTGACCAAAAGTTAGATTTAATCTTGAATAGCGAATATCATTCTTTCTCGTAATGTTGTAGCTATGCACACTACTATTACTTTTGTATTGGGTCGAATTGTTAATAACAAATTTCATGAGTGAATATATATATTGTGAAGGTACAGTGAAGATCCCTAGTTACCAAAATAAATGTCTGCGGGATGATCTTGGGTGGGCTCCAGCAATTATTCTGATTACACGCTTTTGTGCAATGAATACTTTTTTACTCAATGTTGAATTGTTTCAGAATATGATCCCATATGAAAGCTCTCAATGAAAATAGGCGTAGTAAGCTAATTTACTGAGATGTATATCACCAAATATTGCAATGACTCTGATAAAATAAGTGGCTGAACTCAAACGTATCAGGAGACCTTCAATATGTTTCTTCCAATTAAGTCCCTCGTCAATGCAAACACCTAAAAATTTTGAATATTCTACCTTAGCTACAGATTTATGTTCAAAGTCTAAATTTGTTAATGATGTCATGCCATTTACTGTATGAAACTGTACATATTGGGTATACTGGGTATACTGTGTGTGTGTTTGTGTGTGTGTGTGTGTGTGTATATGTGTGTCGTGACTGTGTATGTTATACTGTGGTTAGGGTTGATTACGTGAGTTCAGTAGAAGACGTCATCGAGGGCAGCCGCCGAATCTTCAGATGGCGAACGCTGACCACCTCCATAACCACCCGCATTTGACCAAGAAATGGCTGTTTGCGTCCGCCCACGTCCGCTGCCCCGTGGCGGTAGAGATGAAGGGGGGCGGCACCTTTTCTTTTGTAGAACAGAGCCCGTGAGTCAGCTCTTGCATCTGACGCCGAGCTTCGTCCAGCTATGCTTTGAAATGCCGCCCTCTTCCAGCGAGGCGGTCACTTCGTCCTTGGTGGCGGCAATGCAGTTTAGAGCGCTTCTTGGTGGCGGTGCGGCCCGCTTTTCCCACTTGGAAGTAGAGCTGTAGCAAACCACAGTCGCGACACTCACTGCTGTGAAAGTTGTTACCAACTGACTGTTGCTGCAACACTAGCGCTCCTAGCGGTGGGCAAGCCGCCGAAATAGTGGTTAGTTTATAATCGCTTTTGTACTTAATTAACGTAATACTTACTATAATACGCAACGCAAGATGGCGTATTCCAGAGAAAGTTCTGGGCGAGGAATGTCACGTGTCATCTGCGAACGTCTGGTTTACGTTAATTTAATGGAGAGTGTCAAAACTCCGTTATTTTTACAAATATCTCTCAAACGATACGAGATATGAAAACAACATAAGGGAAAAAAGTTGTAGAGAATTTTCTCCTCTACAAATTCGTTTATTCAATATTCGTGTCAGATGAACGGTTTATTTGCAATTAAAATTACATTACAAACGGCTTTTTATGGTATTACTAATGTATTTCTTGTCCGAAATATTTCAAAAAGCGAGGTTCTGGTCTCTGGTAGCCAACAATTATGTCTGTAAAATTTGGTGCCGATCGGTTCAACGGTTCGACCTAAAAAGTGGGAACACGTTACAGCCAGACAGACATCGTCAAATCGCCAATATTGTTGCAAATATCTCTGCAACGATGCAAGATATGAAAAAAAAAAAAACATAATAGAACGAAGTTGTAGAGAATTTTCCCCTCTACCAATTAGGCTATTCAATTTTCGTGTCAGATGTACGGTTCGTTTGCAAATACAATTATATTACAAACGGCTTTTTTTATTACTACCGTATTTTTTGTCCGAAAAATTTGAAAAGGGGAGGTTCTGGTCTCTGGCGGCCTAAAATTATGTGTGCAAAATTTGGTGCTGATCGGTTGAACGGTTCGTCTTAAAAACAGGGAACACGTTACGGACAGACAGACAGACGGACAGTCAGACATACATCCCAAACTCGCCGTTATTTTTGCAAATATCTCTGAACCGATACGAGATTTGAAAAAAAAAAAAAAAAAAAAAAAAAAAAAAAAAAAAAAAAAACGTAAGAGAGCAAAGTTGTAACAGAATTTTCTCCTCTACAAATTCGGGTATTCAATTTTCGTGTCAGATGCATGGTTTAGCCGTTATTTTCATTTAAATTTCGAGCTGTCAAAAGACGATCGCAAAGGCCCACTTTTAGTGTTACTACCGTAACCTAAAGTGGGCCAATATACTTGATTCCAAAATATAATTGTAATCAAAACTGTCAAGAGTTCTGTGTTAAGCTTATGAGGAATTCTAAAATGTTAAAATCGAATCATAAATTCTACAATCTTAAAATAAATCATAAAGAGAAAAATAATTGTGTTTCATCACACTGAGAGCAGGTAAAATTTTACTTATCCTCTTGACGGCCTCGTGTGACTATGTTGGCAATATTCACCTTAATTTTAGTTTACGATTATTATTTGTTCCGCCTTATTTAGAGTGTGAAGACTTCGAGTAGATGACTGTTATACTTGTTGCATGTTCCGATATATATATAAAAGGTGACGTAATTTGGTAAAATTTTGTTGCGTAATCGGTAGATGATGCTTTTTTGGTCTGAAGATACGGTCACCCTAAATTTGAAGCAAGCGATCGTCTTAAACAGATTATCCAGGCACACTTTCCGTTGTATTCAAATTCTCAACTTACAGCTCACTTCGATGGCAGTGCCCCCTGACAGTACTGCTTGTTGCTCGCAGCTATGACTGCATTCCCGTGTGTTTTTGTATCTGCACAAATTTTTTCAATTGCCTGTTGCGGGCATATTTTCGCGGCTCTAGAGGAACAGTTGCCCCATGATGGTGGCGATGAGCCGGGTGTTCAAATCCTCTTTGCCCCTAATCCACAAACCACTATACTACAGTTTTTTCTCGTCTAACCGCGGCGGAATTAGCCGTGCTGCAGTGTGTGCGGCTGTTCGCCGTTGGGGGTTCAATACCCCCTCGAGCATGGGTGTTTGTGTTGTCCTTAGGTTAGTTTACCTTAGTGTAAGTAGTTTGTAGCTACGGACTGGTGACCAAGCAATTGAGCCCGATAGATTTACAAACAAATGTTCAAATGTTTGTTAAGCTTATGGGACTTAACTACGGGGTCATCAGTCCCTAAACTTACAAACTACTTATGAACTACTTACGAACTAGGACGGCACAAATATCCATGCCCGAGGGGGGATTCGAACCCCCGACCGTAGTGGCCGTGCTGACCGTGACTGGAGCGCCTCAGTCACCTCGGCCACCGCGGCCGGCGATTTACAAACCTTTGAACAAACATTCGCTATTCTATTTTAAGGTGAACTCCGTACCATGGTGCATCTTGGCGCTATACGGGCGGTTTCGAGGCGTATCTAGAAACTATATTTCTCTTCTTTTCTTAAAACAAACTCAACTTAGTTAAATGAAAAACTTTATTGCAACAGGTTGTCCGCAGGTTCAGTCCGCAGGTTCAGTCCGCAGACTGGTTTGGTGCAGCTCTCAATGCTATCTTGTCCTGTGCAAGCCTCTTCATCAGAGAATACAAACGGCAACCTACATGCTTTTGAATCTGCTTAACTGTATTCGTCCCTCGGTCTCCCTTTACGATATTTACCCCACACACTTCCTTCTAATGCTAAGTTGACGATTCCTTTATGTCTCAGAATGTGTCCCACCAACCTATCCCTTCTCTTAGTCAGGATATGCCATATTCTGTTGAGCACCTCCTCATCTAATCTTCAAAATTCGTCTGTAGCACCACATTTCGAAAGCTTCTATCATCTTTTTGTCTTTAGGAAAAGACCGACCACCTAGTGACCTACACCTGTGACTGACAAGCAACCTAGTTTGATTACTGGATGGTACGACGACGAGATTTGAAATTGGTGATTGATACTAAAGTGATTGCATTTGATAGCGTTGCGCCTCAACACCATTTGCTTATGTTAGATCTTAGAGCAAAAATGACCAACCAAACAAGAACCGCTATGACTGGGACCAAAAGAATCAAATGGTGGAAACTGAAAGCTCGTGAGAATAAGATGAAAACAGCTCTGAGTAACTTCACAGTCAACATTAATCAAACAGCAGAAGAAATGTGGAATGAAGCAGTACATCAAATACACCTTACTGCTGAGAAGATCTTGGAAAAAACGAAGCCAGGTCGTAAATATATTGACAAGGAGACATGGTGGTAGGACGAAAACATATAACGACTGGTTAAAGAGAAGGCCTATAAGACTTGGTGGCGCACACGAAGTGATGCAGACCTTGACCAGTACCGATCACTGAAAAAAGATGCCAAGAGAGCAGTGGCAGCTGCTAAAAATGATCACTACCGAGATCTGTATGACCAACTTGACGAAGTGGGAGGGGCAACAAATGTGTACCACCTTGCAAAGTCCCGCAATCGAGCATCACAAGACATTGGATACGTCATGAATGTCAAGGGAACTGGTACCAATATCCTCAGAGACCCACCATCAATCCTTCAAAAATGGTCCAGCTATTATGCCAACATCTGTAATGAAGAATTCCCACATCCACCAATATTAAGTCCTCAGCCCACCCATACACCAGTTCAAGAGATAACAGTAAAAGAAGTGATGGTGGCCATCAAAAAGATGAAGAATGTAAATGCAACCTGGCCAGATGATATCCCAGGAGAAATCTGGAAATTACTGGGAGATCAGGAAGCAAAATTTCTCGCTTCTCTGTTCAACAAAATTGTTATCACCATTAAGCCTCCACAAGCAAGAAGCACTAGCACAACCGTGCCTATTTGCAAAGGAAAACGAGATGTCACCGAGTGTAACAACTAGAGACTGATACGCCTTCTTTGTCACATCATGAAGTTTTTGAACGGGTGCTGGACAAAAGGCTCAGAGTGATAGTATTTCTATCTCCTAACCAGTGAGAGTTTGTCAAGGGCTATGGCACTACAGATGCCATCCATGCTGCACGTTTGATGCGAGAGAAGCACTCAGTGAAGAGAAAGACTGCACACTTTTTGGAGTTAGAGAAATCCTTCCATAGGGTCCCACATAATCAGATCTGGCGAGCTCTATGACACCACAGAGTACCAGAAATGGTCGTGAACTGGCTCCAGCTTCTCTATCGAGATGTAATAAGTATAGTCCGGTGTCCTGCTGGAGTCTCTTCACCTTTCAAAATCACCGTTGGTGTTCATATGGGTTCAACCCTCTATCCACTACTATTGTATGGACACAGTAACAATCGATATATAGACCCCCTCATCCCAGGACACTTCTCTGTGCCGACGACGTGGTACTGACACAGAAAACTCGCAAGGAACTTCAAGATAAAACCCAAACTTGGAATGATAGGCTATCAGAGAATGGCATACATCTGAATCTCCAGAATACGACCTATTTGGAAGGCGGTCCTCAAACCAGCGGAACCATCAGCATCGACAGCCAGGGTTTGAACAAAACCACCGAGTTCATATACCTTGGATCCATGATAACGTCATCGAATGATTCCACCCTAGACACACGGATGGGAGTAAGGCTGAAATGGAGACAGATCACTGGTGATCTCTGTGACAAAAGGGTGCCTGTACATTTGAAGGCAAAATTTATAAATCAGTAGTGTGTCCAATAGTCCTTTGACGAGAAAACAGTGTCAGGCTCTCCACACAATGAAGATGAAAATGTTGCGATGGTCACTTGTATTGACTCGCTACGACCATGCAACAAATATGTCCGCCAATGGCATGGTGTAGTCTCAATCATAGAGAAGGCAAGAGAGGCTCGTCTTCGGTGGTACGGCCACGTCATGACGAAAGAGTGCGATTTTCTGGCTTAAACAGCACTCCAATTCGATCTAGGAGGTGGATGGACAACATCAAGGAGGACACGTGCGAAGCGGATCTCACCCTGAAGAAGTTCACAACAGAGCTCTGTGGAGGAGACGTAGCAGAAAAGTAGACCCTGAGTAACGGGGAAAAGCTAGGAAAGAAGAGACATTGTCTTTTTTTTTTTTTTTTTTTTTTTTTTTTTTTAATATGGAAACTTATTTCTGGATGCGCCTCGTACTAGGGCTGGATAAAAGGTACTGATCACTATTATTTTTCTCTGTAATGACTGTACTGATATAGTTACACAGTTTCAATACAATCGTTCCCGTTATTAGTGACATTTTTCCAGATGTGCGCAAGGCGTCGCATTGACACATGAGAGTCTATTTCTGTTGATGTCCCGTACTGTCCGCCCTTAGCTCGTCATCTTTGTTGTTCTTTCACTTTGGCAAAGAGAAGGTGATCACAAAGATGCATGTCGGACTAGTACGGTGAATGTTCCAGGATCTCTCACTGCCAATGGCGCAAGAGGTCCTGGGCAGCAGCAGCGGTGTGTCATCATTCATTATCAGGCAGAATTCTCCGGTATTGTGGCTATCTTTCATTGATTTTGGCCCACTTTAGCGCCTTTTGATAGTTCGAAATTTAAATTAAAAGAACGGTTTAACCCTTCATTTGATACGAAAACTGAACAAACGAATTTGTAGAGGAGTAAATTCTCTACAACTTTCCTGTCTTACGTAACTTGCATAATTCGCACCGTTAAAGATACACTCCTGGCCATTAAAATTGCTACACCACGCAGTTGACGTGCTACAGAAGCGAAATTTAACCGACAGGAAGACGATACTGTGATATGCAAATGATTAACTTTTCGGAGCATTCACACAAGGTTGGCGCCGGTGGTGACACCTACAACGTGCTGACATGCGGAAAGTTTCCAATCGACTTCTTATATACAAACAGCAGTTGTTGCCTAGTAAAACGTCGTTGTGATGCCTCGTGTAACGAGGAGAAATGCGTACAATCACGTTTCCGATTTTGATAAAGGTCGGATTGTAGCCAATCGCGATTGCGGTTTATCGTATCGCGACATTGCTGCTCGCGTTGGTCGATATCCAATGACTGTTAGTAGAATATGGAATCTGTGGGTTCAGGAGGGCAATACGGAACGCCGAGCTGGATCTCAATGATCTCGTATCACTAGCAGTCGAGATGACAGCCATCTTAGCCGCATGGCTGTAACGGATCGCATGTTGCATGTCTCGATCCCTGAGTCAACAGATGGGGACGTTTGCAATACAACAACCATCTGCACGAACAGTTCGACGACGTTTGCAGCAGCATGGACTATCATATCAGCTCGGAGACCGTGGCTGCGGTTACCCTTGACGCTGCATCACTGACAGAAGCGCCTGCGATGGTGTACGCAACGACGAACCTGGGTGCACGAATGGCAAAACGTCATTTTTTCGGGTGAATCCATGTTATGTTTACGGCATCGTGATGGTTGCATCCATGTTTGGCGACATCGCGGTGAACACACTATGGAAGCGTGTATTCGTCATCGCCATACTGGCGTATCACCCAGCGTATGGTATGTGGTGCCAGTGGTTACACGTCTCGGTCACCTCTTGTTCGTATCGACGGAACTTTGAACAGTGGCCGTTACATTTCAGATGTGTTACGACCCGCGGCTCTACCTTCATTACCGGCCGCGGTGGCCGAGGAGACTGAGGCAGGCGCTCCAGTCACGGTCTGCACGGCCACTACGGTCGGGGGTTCGAATCCCCACTCGGGTATGGATATTTGTGCCGTTCTTAGTCTTAGTTAGTTCATAAGTAGTTTGTAAGTTTAGGGACTGATGACCCCGTAGTTAAGTCCCATAGACTATACACACATTTGAACATTTGATTCTACCTTCATTCGATCCCTGCGAAATCCTAGATTTCAGTAGGATAATGCACGACCGCATATTGCAGGATCTGTAGGGGCCTTTCTGGATACGGAAAATGTTCGACTGCTGCCCTGGTCAGCACATTCTCCAGATCTCTCCCCAATTTAATGGTGGCCGAGCAACTGGCTCGTCACAATATGCCAGTCACTACTCTTGATGAACTGCGGTATCGTGTTGCAGTTGCTTGGACATCTGTACACGCCATTCAAGCTCTGACTCAATGCCCAGGCGTATCAAGGCCGTTATTGAGGCCAGAGGTGGTATTCAGGGTACTGATTTCTCAGGATCTATGCACCCAAATTGTGTGAAAATGTTATCGCGTGTCAGGTCTAGTATAATATATTTGTCCAATGAATACCCGTTTATCATCTGCATTTCTTCTTGTTATAGCAATTCTAATGATATGGATTTAGAGCAGTTGTAGAAGATTAAACTGCCTATGATAGGACATGAAGATCATAAAATGTATCATTTGTTAAGCTCCCAAGAGCCACTCTGTCTGTGCGCCTTCGGCATGATTAGACGTGTTTCTCTGCCTCTGATTAATTGTAATTTTCGATCTGGCTTTTCTTAATGAAGTTAGCTTAAATAGCAAACTTTTTATTGCTTTATTGCTTGGTCTTGCTTTACTGCCTTGGTTTAATTTCAATTAATGTCTTACATGTGCACGCTATCGAGATGTTAGCAGGAGCGAGGTAACTGTTGGAGGTCACAATGACCAGATTAGTTTTTTCAGTTTTCATGATTCTTTCCGAGCATGTTACCGGCCTTGACATTTGTGGCCAGTTTCGCAATTTTTTTAGTGTAAACTATTAGAGCTAGCCCTACTTTCCACAACAAAATAGGTTACGCCGTCTCAACAATTACGCCAATGCCACAATGTACGAAAGGACACCGTAATTTGAACAATCTCTGTTACCGTAAGTGGTGCAATGACTTGCATCACTCAGTACAAATAAACGTGTGCAAGAATTTATATTTTCAATTTCAAGCTTGAATAGGACTTTTTTAAGTTTATGTTATCCATACTGAATCTCCTGTACTCCGCAGGCGTTAATAATTGTTGGTGAAAAACGCAACCAGCCACATAAGCTTTTAAAATGTTTTATTTGCCGGTTTCGGGCTACCTTCCGCATCTTCAGATAACAACAATTTTTTATATTATTTTCTTTATACATATTTCTTTCTATATAAAGAAAAAGTAGCCTCTAAAGATGAAAACGGTAGCCTGAATCCTTTAATGGCGTGAAATGAAACATTTCAAAAGCATATGTGGCTAGTAGCATTATTCACCAACAAGGCCTTTTTTTATTTAAATAAAGTAATTTAAATTGCCTCACCATACTGGAATACTACTTCAATTTCGTGGCCAATCTTATTTACATTAGTCTTTATCAAAATGAACTTTGCTTGGTATTTATCAGACCGCAGTCCAAATGAACACTTTCAAAAATAGAAAGAAGTCAATATTGCCGCGAGATTTCCGACAGACGCGTTCTAGAATGTTCTACATGTTTCTTATGTTTGATGTATTTGTAACTTACAGAAAATTCTTTCTATGTATAAACAGTAGAGCACTCCAAGCAGGAGTTTGTACTGAGTGTACGCTCATCTTAGCAATAAAAGTGTTTTAAGTGTAAAGTATTGTGTTCTATTACCGACCAGACTTCGAATTCCGGACCACCTGCAGTTTGCAACGTGACAATATCATTGACTTTCACTCAACATTATTTTCGTCATCTTATTGTCTCTTTTCTTTCGTTGAAATAAATATTTCACCATGAAGAAGTTTCATTTCCACGTACGCTATGGAAACTTAATCATGTTACTAAAATAACGACTCTTATATCACTTTCGTGAAAGAGATTACCTGAATATATTCCTGGCACAAAAATGTTCAAATGTTTGTAAAGCTATTGGACCAAACTAGGGTTACCAGAAAGTAAGACTAAAATATCGGGAGACAATATCAAAATGTTAGGATTTTTGAGTTGTCGGGAGAAGTAAATATTATAAATGGAAATATTATTTTCGATTGTCAGTCAACAGCCTATAAAAAGACTTATAATTTTTGCATGTATTTAACATTGTTCACTCGCCACATGTTTTTTGTATTGAATTTTGCAGAATCCAACAATTAGGATCCTTTGGTAGTTTTGAGAAATGATATAAAATTTATCCAGTTTCTATCAAAGTTCAGCCTATTTTGAATTTGCATTTTACTAAATCAAAGTCCATACGATTTATCTTTTGTCAATCAAGTGTTTAACAGGCCAAAAACCTTTTCACAATGAGCAGCGCTCACAGGAGCTAACAATTCAAATGATATCATCTTTTAGTTAGTTTTGTTCGCTTTTATCTCCTCATACATTTTTGACTTCTTCATCATTTCGCAGAATAAGTCTACAACTCACCTGATCAGAAATCCGGTTCGGCTTTCCATCGAACTTCACTAATTTGCATTAGATCTAACTTCAATCCAACCATTTTCCTTTTTAAATTTTCTGACATTCAATGCTCCGATCCGTAGAATGCCAGTGTTATCTTTTCTGCTGGCGACATTCTTCTCAGTAGTCCCCCGCCCGAAGATCCGAATGGGGCACTATTTTACCTCCAGAATATTTTACCCGAGAGGATGTCACCATCATATACTCATACATATGGCTTCATGACTTCCGAAAAAGTAAAGATTGTAGTTTCCCCTTGCTTTCAGACGTCCCCAGTATCTGTATGGCAAAGCTACGCTATCTGATATTACAAGGCCAGTTCAGTCACTCATCCAGACTGTTGCCCCTGTAACTACTGAAAAGACTGCTGCCCCTCTTCAGGAACCACACGTTTGTCTGGCCTCTCCACAGACATGTCTCCGCTGTGGTTGTACGTACGGTCCGGCTATCTGTATTCTTGAAACACGCAAGCCCCCACTTCGGAAACGTCTGTGGTTCACGGGGGTGGTCCTTTTCTAAAAGCTTTATTAATATTCTGCTAGAAAACGTTCAAAATAATTACCATCGGTTCTTTGATAATACG
The DNA here is from genome assembly GCA_026315105.1 of Locusta migratoria. Lineage (NCBI taxonomy): Eukaryota > Metazoa > Arthropoda > Insecta > Orthoptera > Acrididae > Locusta > Locusta migratoria. Next base: position 207,904,633 of record CM048748.1, read on the forward strand.
AGTATCATACACTTTTGTTCCAGATTTTTCACTGTTTAGATGTTGGAAATTTCAATATTGTTGTATCTTTTTTTCGTAGTTAACGTCTTCCACAAGGTCGAAATTTTATTTACAGAGTATGGTAAGTAGCCTCGCAGATTGCGAGGTCGCTCCCGCCTGAAGTTCGAGTCCTCCCTCGGGTTTGGGTGTTTGTGTTGTTCTTAGCATAAGTGACAGTTGAGTCTCTTACAAGCAATAAGATGTGAATATTATGATATCTTTGACTAAGATCAATATTGCAATTTAACTTTTTAACCTCCATCTTTTAAATACGTAAGATGACCGCACTGAAAAAATATATGTGACCACAAGATGATGGCAAAGTACATCGAAACCGGTCGGCAATATATAAATCAAACTGCGACCTCGGCTTTTTCCTTTAGAAGCTAATTAATAAGTTAAAGTAGTATGTAAGTCTAGGGACTGATTATCTCGGCAGTTGGGACCCTTAGGAAAAAAAGAAAGAAAAAGTGGTTGCTTTAACCAGAATTATTTGTCATCTGTAAGAATATCATTATCAATGTCACCTTGGAGCACAGTGCCGTTATCCTAATACGCTGATGCCATATTTCTGTGTTGACAATCGGCAGCCGGCCGCGGTGGCCGAGGGGACTGAAGCGCTCCAGTCATGGTCTGCACGGCCACTACGATCGGGGGGCTCGAATCCCCCCCTCGGGCATGGATATTTGTGTCGTCCTTAGGATAAGCTAGTTGATAAGTAGTTTGTAAGTTTAGGGCCTGATGACCCCCTAGTTAAGTCCCATAAGCTATACAAACATTTGACAGTCGGCAAACAAATGGGAACAGAGAATACATTGAGAGTAACAATTTTGTCACCAGCGCGCGGGCAGTTACCAAAATGTAACGACGCAGTGCAGAGGCGAAGCAAGCGATGAGGGGGTCGGTGGGGGGGCATGGTGTCTCAGAAAGGACTTCCTAACATCTAAACTAATATTGGATGTCAACAAGTTTCGCTTCTTCAGAAACGCTTTTCTTCCCATAGCCATTCTACATTTTATATCTTCTTCACTTCGGCCATCAGAAGTTATCTTACTACACAAGTAACAAAACTCGTCTACTACTTTTCAGCATCCCCTGATTTTCTGACGTTACATTCCATTATCCTTGTTTTATTCTTGTTGATGTTCATCTTATAACCTCTTTTCAAGACAATAATCATCGTAATATAATTATTTTGTTTCAGACTTGTGTGATAAATCGTTATAAATAATATTTGCGGTAAATCAATGAAAAATCTTTGTAAACAAAATATTCATTTTCCCAGAACAACACCATTTAAAAAGTAAATTTTCGTGTTACTATCATGCCACCAGGATTTTCAGGTTTCGTTTCAAAATGTTACTTGATAAGTCCACTGATCTATGACACTAAAGGGCTATGGCGACTACCACTTCGTGCAAGGCGTTACCGACTCCATTTGCAGACTTGTAGATGCAACAAAAATTTTGATACGTGATCATTGATAAGACAAGTGTTACAATTATAAATTGTATTCAAGCATGCAACGGTTACTTATAGTACTTGCTTAAAAACTGTGTCTGAAGTTGGACTGATTTTCTTATGAATCATTTCAGATCACACAACGTAAGTTACATTAGCGAGAGAGGGAATACACATATTTTATGTCTTACGTTTGTTTACTTGTTTTTCATTTAAGCACTTTTTTGCCTGTCTCGCGACAACCTGTGTTTATACCTCGCAGGAGATACAGGGCCGGCCGCGGTGGCGGAGGGCAGCCGGGCGCCGTGGCTCAGCGCGCCCGATCAGAGGGCTGAACATCCTCCGTAATAAAAAAGCTGAGCCACCTGATCAACGAACGACCAAGAACGAACAATGAAAAACGACCGCACATAATAGATCTACCTGGAGAAAAAAAAAGAAAAAAGAAAAAAAGAAAAAAAAAAGAAAAAAAAGAGGGTACTGAGGCGCTCCAGTCACGGTCTGCACGGCCACTGCGGTCGAGGGTTCGAATCCCCCCTCGGGCATGGATATTTGTGACGTCCTTAGTATTAAGTAGTTCATAGGTAGTTTGTAAGTTTAGGGACTGATGGCCCCGTAGTCAAGTCCCATAAGATATACAAACATTTGAAATTTTTTTTTTTTTTTTTTTTTTTTTTTTTTGGAGATACAGAGAAGAAGGACGTCTGTCTCGCGACAACCTGTGTTTATACCTCGCAGGAGATACAGAGAAGAAGGACGTAGGCCATATATTCCCTTTAATTTATGGAATTCGAGCGGAATATATTCGCGAATAGCCGCGGTGGATTAACCGTGCGCATTGGGGCGCCGTGCTACGGTGCGCGCGACTGTTCGCCATCGAGGGTTCGAGTTCCCCCTCGGGCATGGGTGTTTGTGATGTCCTTAGGTTAGCTTATCTTAGTTTAAGTGGTTTGTAAGCTACGGACTAATAGCCCAGCAGTTGAGTCCGATAGATTTACAAACATTTGAATATATTCACGCAGGGCCGGCGCAAGCCCAAATGCCGCCCCGTCCGAGCTGCTAAATTGCCGCCGCCCCCCCCCCCTTCCCCAGTTTTTTTCTCAAAACGTTTTGTGGAATTTTATTTAAACAAATCTGTAGGAAATACCAGAAATAAATCGCAATTTTTGTTTTTACTTTTCCGATCTATCTAGGTTTCGACCAATGAATGGGCCAGTCTCAAAGTTTTTAATGTGTGCTTATATCTAACCGTCATGTTTACAGTTACGTTCAAATATTAAAATGTCTGTAAATCTATCGGACCAAACTGCATGGTCATCAGTCCGTAGCTTACAAACTACTTAAACATAGGTAAACTAACCTAAGGACAAACACACACACCCATGCCCCAGGGAGGACTCGAACCTCCACGGCGAGCAACAGCACGCTCCGCAGCGAGGTGCTTTAGACCGCTCGGCTACTCCACCGCGGCAGTTACGTTCAGCATGACGGTATAGATGTAAACATAACTCAAAGCATTGACAAAAGCCACACTGTGCACGAAATCTATGTAGATCTGGAAAATGAAAACAAAAATTACGACTGCTTGGTGACATTCTTTTCAGATTTGTACCAAACAGTCGCTGGGCACCAGCTCAAAAATGCCGTCAAACCTTATTGAAGAAATATAATTTAATAAGCCTTGTGAATTTTCAAAAATGTTAAAATGTGTGTGAAATCTTATATTACTGTAGGCAGGGGCGCCGACCCCGTGGGTGCTCCTTGGCTCGTGCACTCCCAAGAACTTTTTGGGGGTGCCGAGCACCCACATAAAATTGAGGGGGGAAATAAAATTGTAGAAATTAAAAAAAAAAAAATCATTATTTTCCTTATGACTCAAGAGGCAATGCAAAACGTGACCATAGCGAGAGAGGATATTTCTACGTGAAAGAAATGATCAGTTTTGTACGCGGGTCCCCAAGCGAGTAGTAATGAGTGACCGTGTTTTACCCACTATGCTAGCCTTTCTTATCCTGAAGCACGTCGGTCCTTTTGACCTTTCAGGTGTACGTATTTATGAACATTCAATTGTGTTCTTTCAGGAATTTAGCTTGAAGAATATGACACTGATGCTAAAGTTAATCGTTTCTCATTTATCTTTGTCACTTCTCTAGTTATTGAAATTATAGATTCAGTTGAAATTTGTAACGCTTTTCTCTCAGGCTTAAAAAAAGCCCTTGAACTATATTAATACTGTCACAGATGTCATGAAGTTATCTCGAAGTGATGAAAGTTTCGATGAAGTATACAGCTCTTGCTAGGAACTGACCAAAAAAATTTGATGTTGGACTTCAAAATCTCAAAATATTTCAATAAATTGTTTATACCTTGGTGACGGTTTTCTACCAAACGCTTTTGTCAGAAAGAATAGCTTCGCACAAAAAGTGTTCGATTAGTATACAGTGAAAAATTAGTTCATTGGTCGTGTAGACGTTTTGGGGACTTACTTATATCGAAATATCCACTTCAGCCAATTAGATCGTTTTATTGTAGTGTCCTAATGCAGCCATGTTTTCCTTCTTTTCCTCCTCCTTCTTCCTTCTATTTTTAAAAGGCCAGGTAACTGCCTACTTACTTTTATCAAGTATTGCTCATTCAAAAATGCATGAACATGATTTTCAGGAGGGTTGGTTTCGAACATTTGTGAACCGTGATATAGAGCACCCACACTGATTTTCGAAAGTCGGCGCCTCTGACTGTAGGATACACTGTTCAGGAGTTGAAGTCATGAGAATTGAGCCACGTGAAATTGCATTTTAGAGCGAATTTCACTACAGACACAGGTGAAACGGTCAAAGAGTGGGGCGGAAGGCAATGGAGAGAGGAGGAATAAGGAGATGGAGTAACATATAATGCAATAAATAAACACCCGGGCATAGACGGGTACTAATGCTATTCGAAATGTATTAACTCACTGCACTGCGGTTGTTCGTCTCAAAGAACTGACACTCGACATCTGTCGTAATTTCCAGGTGTCAGTTCTTTCGTTTCTGATTATGGAATAAGAGGCAACATATTAGTCATCGCCGCATCACATCACTTTTGTGCGCTTTATTTTTCATTCTAGCTATTGGGACGACGCGTGATTATTTGCGGACTTGCCAATTTTTAAAGTAACAGATCATAAGAAAAATAAATTTTCGTATTCTGAAATCTGGAAGGAGGCAAATTCTAATCTATGAGTAACATGCATACACAATACTAATTGTACGTTATACAGGGTGTTTCACTAAGTGTGTTTGCCTCTGTAACTTATAAAATAATAGGTGACGGGAAATTTTAATGTGGTAGGTCAACACAAGAAATGTTACACTTTCTGTGGAGCTATGAATATAGTTTATTGTATCCTTTTCCAAAGAGATACACCACAAATATATAATTTTTTTTAAATGGAACAATAGTTTTTTTTTTTTTTTTTCTATCGTGTATTGGATTCGTTTAAACCAGCTGCGTCCAAATCAATTTCAACTACATTCCTATCACTGTCAGTTTGGGAGTTACAACCCTTCAAAGTTCCGGGGGCGGAGGCTGCGATAGCGTAGTTCACTGGCCGAGTGGCTATCCCCTGGGGCACGGTCCACTGTCTCATGACCACCAGCCAGTCAGCTACGCTGTCGTAGCCTCCGCCCCCTAAACTTTGAAGGGTTGTAGCTCCCAAACTAACAGTGATAGGAATGTAATTTAAATTGGTTTGGACGCAGCTGGTTTCAACGAATCCAATGCACGATAGAAAAAACTATTGTTCCATTTAAAAAAATTATATCTTTGTGCTGTAACTCTTTGGAAAATGATACAATAAACTATGTTCATAGCTCCGCAGAAAGTGTAACATTTCTTATGTTGACCTACCGCATTAAAATTTCCCCTCACCTATTACTTTATAAGTTACAGAGGCAAACACACTTAGTGAAACACCCTGTATAAGCACTTACCTATCACATCTCAAGTTGCAAGAAATTCGAACGCACCAATTCTTCTATTCGTATGAAACGCAATGAAAGTGCTTATGACCAATCTTGACTCCCTCGGTCATCTACCGAAACGAATTCTGTAGTTTTCGTTGTATAGAACGCAACAATGAACAATACCTATCACCTGGGAAGGCGAAGTGGTGAAGTGGCAGTGCCAGGAACTAGGGCACGTGACGAGGTACAGGAAGGCTACGGTTAAAGTAGCGCCCAAGAAGCAAAAGGCTCACAATAAGTATGTGACCGATGATATGGATAAATGTATTATCAGGCAGCAATTTCTATGGTATTGCGAACAATAGAAAGAAACACGAATTTTGCGAAAACTGCTCGAATTTTGTAAAACAGAAATGACCTTCAAAGCTAGCAAGGAAACCGTTAGAATCAATGTTCTTTCTTCGGATTTTCGTTTTACAAGGTATCAAAATTAACGTTTTGTTTTGTGCGGAAGAGAGGGCATTGTTGCTAAAAGACCATACTTTCTCAGGTTGAGATGAAACGTGGATTCACACGCATTATACAGTAAATAAGTGTTGGCAAAGAGATATTGTGCGAGTAGTGTTGTCAAAAAAAAGTGCCGGTCAGAGTTTGTTGCTCATGCAGGCGGAGACAGGTGTTTCATGGCTCAAAAACCAAAACGTCCGACTATCACTCAGAAACGGATAGCAAAAATGTTCAAAAGTACGTCGAAACACAACTTATGCCAGGCTTACTACCAATGTCTTTATCCCGTGTAATTACTCACAGCGTATTTACTCATTCGGAATACTTCTAGCCATTTTAGGGTAGGTGTTGGACATGTTTGACTGTAATAATGTTCAACAATTTTTTTCCCATAATGCGTAAGGAATGAAACACTCGGAAACTGCCATTGAAGGGCTTAGCAAAACTGCTTTGGACTTTACATGTAACCGCAGTATCGAACATTGTATTTGAATTTCCAAATTAGATTTCATCTTCTGCAAAATTAGTTGTGAGTAAACGCACGGCGCGTAACAGAGTGACAGCGCTCCACTCATAAGAATATCGGCGTGTACGCCAGACTGCTTCCCCCTCTGTTTTCCTACGGCGTAAATACGACGTGCTGCCACAGTGGCGAGGAAGGAATTAGTCCTCCTCCCACCCTTGTTCAACAGGGGCGGCCGGCAGGTAGTCGAGACGCCATGCCACAGTTCCCGAAGCCGCTTCCTCCGAGGTTTTGTTTCGAATCCCATCTTGGGCATGAATGTTCTGTTTGTCCTAAAAAATAAAAAAAATAAGGGTGGGCGGAAGATTTGCCGCCCCTCGGAAAAGTGCCGCCCCGTGCGGCCGCACGTTTCGCACGTGCCTTGCGCCGGCCCTGTATTCACGAATAGCATGATTAGGTTTTCACTATTTCATTTAAAAGCTGCATATTAGCCGTATTATATAGTTAACGTTATGTTCACTAGTAATTTCACTAATTTGATTATGGACATGAAGGACGCAATGTTATTGGGCGTCTGAATGCCACACCTGATTGTCTGCCTTCACTTCCCATCTTTCATCGTGACAGCTACCAACATCCACACATGAAGCAGCAACCGTGTACCCAGAAACTGCGTTTTAACCATTTATTTTAGGTAATATCTGATGATCATGATCAATCTCGTTTAACTACAATACGTGAACTTTGATATTTTATTTCTATATTTGTTTTACATTTTGGGCCACTTCGAGTAAAAACAACGACTTTTAAATAACTTTTGAGAGCTTTCAGTATCACCGAGTTCAAAAATTGTATGTTTCAAAACATGTAAATATGTAAAATAAATTTATCTTTTTAATTAATTCTACATGATAGTAGATCTGCTTTTTCACTGACCCAGATACACTACCGAATCCAATACTAGTCTTTGTAACTAGATTTTTGGCTCACATTAAAGCCTAACTTTAACCAGTGCAGCTATTTATCCCAAAAAAGTTGTATTTTGTAGAAGCATAGCTGTGACCGCAAAGTTTTACAGATATTTTAGGGTAGGTACAAAGTTCTGCTATAATTTTATAATAATACTAGCTGCTAAAACCGGCAATGCCTGGTTATACATGCAAATTTCCACTCTCATATTAGAAACGAAAATAAAATAAATAAAATAAAATAAAATAAAATAAATGTTCGTCAGTGGCGTATCCAGGGGAGGGGGGAGGGAGGAGTTGTCGGGCTGCAGCCTTCCACAGACCCTCCCCGAACTCCCCCAGACCACAGACACTCTGTGCCCAGACCATGCTGCAGCCCCCCCCCCCCCCTCCGCTCTCAGACCCTCCTCGAAGCCCCCCAGACCATGCTTAGAGGCTTAGAGAGAGGGGGGAAAGCAAATAGAAAGGGATAAATCCTCCCAATATGAGTAAAGGCGCAATGCTTTTTTTTTTTCTTTTTTCTTTTTTTAGAAATGTCGTCAGTTCGGACAGCTCGGATTGATCTCAGCTCAGCCCCACCAGACCACGTTCCTGGATACGACACTGATGTTCGTGTATTCATGAAAGCAGCTAAGAAATCATGAAACAGTAAAACAAAGAAATATGCATACTGTACAAAAGTATAAATGCAGTATCCAAAGAAAGAAAAATAGTAATAAAACATAACATTAATTTAATTCAGAATTTGACTGTAAACAATATTTAGCCCCTCTCGTTCTTGCCTTTCTGACCATTGGCTTCTACTTTACTTCGTGGTGTTCAATCTTATGACATCATAATTATACCTTTGACTATACCTACAATAATATAATTTTTCAGATTTGTACAGTGTAATGTTAGGCAACTGTCTGCGACGAATAAATTGTGTCGTAGGTAGCTTTTATCCACACAAAGATTATTGTCTGACAGTAAGCAAATATAGGTGAAATCGGTCATTATTTTAGAAGGAGATGTGGAAAAATAGCGCACGACGTAGCAGTTTAATCAGAAATTTTATTGTTTACGACGTCGTGTCTCCTGAAATATGTATATTTGTGATAAATTGTGTTAGTAGTAAAGACGTAAAAAATCGTAACCTCATACGTGATGATGCGGTTATCCAACAACCAAATAATTTATGACTTCATATCTCACTAACTATCTACATCTATATACATATACTCTGCAAATAACATTTAAGTGCCTGGCAGAGGGTTCATTAACCACTTTCATAACTTTTCTCTACCGTTCCATTCTCTAATACCGCGCGGGAAGAAAGAACATCTAAATCGTTCCGTTTTCGATCTGATTTCTCTTATTTTATTGGGGTGGTCATGTCTCCCTAAGTAGGTGGGTGCTAGCAAAATGTTTTCACATTCAGAAGTAAAAGTCGGTGATTGAAACTTCGCAAACAGATCACGCCGCAATGAATAACGTCTTTCTTTTAATGATTTCCACCCCAATTCGTGCAACATTACCGTGACGCCCCCCCCCCCTCCCGTAACGTGATAAAACAAAATGAGCTGCCCTTCTCTGAACCTTCTCAAAGTCTTCCATCAGTCCCACATGGTGAGGGTCCCACAAGGGGCAACAGTACTCCAGGAGAGGACGGACAAGTGTGATGTAGACAGTCTCTTTGGTGGCGCTGGTGCATCTTCGAAGCATTCTGCCAATGAAACGCAACCTTTGGTTCGCCTTCCTCACAATATTTTCTATGTGTTCTCTCCAGTCAAAGTTGTTCGTAATTGTAACTCCTAGGTATTTGGTAGACTTTACGACCTTAAAGTTTGACTCATTTATCGCGTAATTGAAGTTCAGCGGATTTCTTTTAGTGGTCATGTGTAATACTTCACACTTTTCTTTATTTTAGTGTCAATTGCCAATTTTCGCACCATGTAGACATTTTGTCGTAATTGAAGTTCAGCGGATTTCTTTTAGTGGTCATGTGTAATACTTCACACTTTTCTTTATTTTAGTGTCAATTGCCAATTTTCGCACCAGGTAGACATTTTGTCTAAATCGCTTTGCAGTTGCTTTTGATCCTCTGTTGACTTCACTGACCGATAAACGACAGCTTCAGCCGCGAACAGTCTAAGGGAGCTATACAGATTGTCTCCTAAATCGTTTATAAACACAAGGAAGAGTAGGGGACCTATAACGCTTTCCTGTGGAACGCTAGATATCACTTCTGTTTTACTCGATGACTTACCGTCAGTTACAACGAACTGTGTCCTTTCTGATAGGAAATCGTGAATCCAATCGCACAATTGGGGAGATATTCCATAAGCACGCAATTTCATAAGAAGCCGCTTGTGGGGTACAATGTCAAAAGCCTTCCTGAAATCCAGAAATATGGAATCGATTTGAGATCCCTTGTCGATGGCACTTAACACTTCATGTGAATAAAGGGCAAGCTGTGTTTCGCAACAGCGATACTTTCTGAATCCGTGTTGACTATTGGTTAATAGGTCGTTCTCTTCGAGGTAGTTCATAATATTCGAACAAAGTATATGTTCCAAAATCCTACTGCAAATCGACGTCAATGAGATTGGCCTATAATTTTGGGGATCACTCCTATTGCCTTTCTTGAATATTGGAGTAACTTGGGCAACTTTCCACTCTTTGGGTAGGGATCTTTCGCTGAGTGATGGGTTGTAAATTATAGCTAAGTACGGAGCTATTGCATCAGCATATTCTGAGAGGAATCTAGTTGGTATACAATCAGGCCCGGAAGATTTGTTTTTGTAGTGGCTTAAGTTATTTTCTACTCCAGGAACATCTACTTCTAAGTTTCGCATGCTGGCAGCTGTTCTTGGATTGAATACTGGAGTGTTCACTTCGTCTTCTTTGGTAAACGAATTTCGGGAAGCTGCCTTTAGTAATTCTGCCTTAACAGTACTGTCATCGGTAGTATTACCATTGCTATCGCGTAGTGAAGGTATTGTTTGTGTTTTGCCGCTAGTGTACTTCACAGATGACCAGAATTTATTTGGATTTTCTGCAAGAGTACGAGACAGGATTTCGTTGTGGTACTACTATAGGCTTCTCGCATTGAAGTCCGAGCAAGGTTACGAATTTCAGTAAAAGATTGCCAGTCTTGTGGATTCTGTGTCTTTTTTAATCTTGCATGCGTTTTTCTTTGCTTCTGCAACAGTGATCTGACCTGTTTTGTTTATTAACTTATTTGGTATAAATCTCTCGATTGCTACTGATATTATGTCTTTGAAAGTAAGCCACAACTGATCTACACTCGCATTTTTAGTTTTGAAAGACTGGAGACTATCACTCAGGAAAGCGCGAAGCGAATTTTTATCTGCTTTATTGAATAGATATATTTTTCGTTTATTTTTGGTGCATTTGGGAATTTCGACATTCAGTCTCGCTACTACAATGTGATGTTCGCTTATCCCTGTATCTGTTTTGATGCTCTTTACTAGCTCAGGATTATTTGTTGCTAGGAGATCAAGGATATTTTCGCAGTCACTTACTATTCTAGTGGGTTCATGAACTAACTGTTCGAAGTAGTTTTCAGCAAAAGCATTCAGAATTAGTTCGGACGATGTTTTATATTTGCCGTCGGTTTTGAATACGTAATTATGCCAACATATCGAGGGTAAATTAAAGTCGCCACCGATTATAATAGTATGCTTCGGATACCTATTTGAAATGTGATTCAAACTTTCTTGTGATATAATATCCAAGGAACATTCAGTTGGGTTGGGTTGGGTTGTTTGGTTGGGTTAGGGGGACTAAACAACTGAGGTTATCAGTCCCCCGGAGGGGAGGGGAAGCAGTGAGGATAGGAATGGAGGGGAAGGGGAAAGGGAATGCAGTCCGTGAAGTAAAGTAAAGAAGGAAGGAAGACTGTGTTACCTCGGGTCCCGTGCTCACCACGCACGTACTCACGAAAGAACCGTGAGCCCCGTGGGGGGGGGGGGGGGGGGGGGACATTCAGTGGTATGTATGTGTACTGTCTGATTTGTCTTGCAAATGCAATTTTCAGAGTAGAAGTAATAACTTGAAACGCCATGCCAAATTCTGTACATCATGAAAATTGGAAAAAAAAAAATAAACGATAAACTTTTTTTCATAAATTTCTTGGGGACGTCAGCGAGAAAAAGTTTCGTGAGGATATGAAATATTATGTTCAAAGTTTATTGCAAGTTTCTAAGTATTCTCACTGTCAAATGGTTGAGGAATTAAATCAAGCTACGGCGCGCGACAATATGTGGCAGTTTTCATTGTTTTTGACGTGATATCGTATGAACTATGTGTCGTAGGCAATTTTTGCAACCATATAAAATGATTTTTGACCTTAAAGAATACCTGTACCAAATTTGGTTGAAATCAGTCCATTAGCTTAGGAGCAAATGTAAAATACGAGGCGAGTCCAGAAAGTAAGTTCCGTTTTGTTATATAAAACGAACGGGTACATATACAGAAAAAAATATTGATTGTACAAAACTCTACAACTGTTAAACTACTTTTCTACATAGCTTCCGAAATTTTGTAGGCAATTGTCATAGCATGGCACAAGGTTTTATGTGCCTTTTTCATAGAATCTTGCCGCCTGTGTATTCAACCATGTGGCAACATCTTCTTTCAGCTCGTCATCATCGTTGAAGTGTTGTCCACCAAAGACAGATTTTAGGTGTAAGAAGAGGATTACTGTCAAAAGATTTTTTTTTCCGATGATGCCTGACATCACACACCGAATATGACCAAACAATTCTTACGGAAATTTCAATGGGACCTGTTTGATCATCCTCCATACAGCTCGGACCTCTTTCCTAGCGACTTTCATCTATTCTTACACCTAAAATCTGTCCTTGGTGGTCAACACTTCAACGATGATGAAGAGCTGTTACCACGTAGTTGAATACACAGGCGGCAACCTTCTGTGAAGGATGCATGCAAAAACTTGTGGCACGCTATGAGAAGTGCCTACAAAATTTCGGCAATAGGGTATTTGACTGTTTTCTGGAAATCGATGTAAATTGTTAATTATGTCATATTATGGTCCGAACATGCTTTTTTACCTCGTGGATTTCAGTACTTTTTTTTAAATAAAGAAATAAAATTCAATTAATTTGAAAGCCCGCTAAAACGCTACATTTGAGTCACGTGATGCCTGTGACGTCATACAACACGCTGCTGCTGCTGCTGCTGCTGCTGCTGCTCTCGTAAGATAAACAAATACCTGTATATTGTTTGGGCCGAGGCCTCGTGTTTGGGCGTTAACGTTTGCATAATGACCTACAAATATTGCTTAGTTCCGCACTGTACCAATACATCTGTGAAGACTCCAGAAAAATTGTTCTTGCAAGTACAAAAAATTAGAAGATACGCAAAAAGTGGTTGACACTGGCACCAAAAGATCCAAATGAAATAGCGGCTACTTTATGTGTGTATTTCTGTGAGGATCATTTTGATGTAAGTAAACAATATTATTCCAAGTGACATGCCTTTGGCTACGCGAAATGTGCGTTACCAATTGACGAGCGATATGAAAACACCGCCGACGCAACCCGCTGTCCCTGTTCTAGACTACAGATATATTGTATAACTATACACAAGGCATTTTTGCTGTATATTACAGGTTTTGATGTTTCACTTTGCACCAGTATCGAAGTAGTTAAATAAAATTACTCCCTTAGCTGCGTGCTTGACTGTGTTAAATTTTACTAACTATCCCGGCGGCTTCCTGTGACTATGTTGGCAACAGATGCTGAGTAGTGAGAATCATGAGACGTCGCCATTAGCCAATCGCGTGACAGCGCAATTATTTTGTCGTGAAACCTTTGATTTACGAGGGCAGTTACTTTTACTGACCGGACAAGGGTACATACAAGAAGCATAGAGCAGGAACAGCATTATTTATTTACTTCATGGTCTGTACGATACACTAATCTAGTCATTCTATGTGGTCTGAACATCTGGACAAAGATTTTCTATCGTGTTGTTGATGTTGCCAACATAATCACTCAAGGCCGCTTGGATAGAAGATAAAATTTCACCCTTTATTGCATAATATGGTGACTTCAGATTAAGTCTGCTGACATCAACAAATAGGGTACATTTTTCCAATGGCATAAAATATCTCTCGAAATAATTAGCTTTAAAATGTAAGTATGCATTACTTACAATGCAGTTTTCACGATTGTTGTTTCTGGCACATAAAAATTTGGATTGTTAAAAAAAAAAAAAAAAAAAAAAAAAAAAAAAAAAAAAAAGACATCATAATTGCATCAACTTTAGGGAGATTTCCGCTGTCAGCCTACACATAACCATCTTCCATTGTGGCATAAAAACTGTAAACGCGTTTAGATCACGAAAAAACTGAACTTAAAGCTGCGAAATGGAGGAAACGCGTACAATAATACAGCTCCGACTTCTAGATGCCGCGCTGTAGGTGTTCTATGACGTCACCAGTACTTCAGCCAGTAACGGAGCGTTTTCGATCACGTGATCTAATCGTGAAATTTGATGATTTTTAAGCTTTAATTTCGTTAAAAATAACAGATGTTTTGTAAGAATTATGAGGCAAAATGCTGTCTGAATGTTATAATCATTCAGAATAACAACAATTCGAACCATATTTTTAACACAGGAAAATACCCTATTATGTGGGAAGGTAGTTTAAGAGTTGTAGAATTTTGTGCAATAAAAATTTCTTATGGATCTGTGTACAATTTCACTTTATTACCAAACGGAACTTACTTTCTGGACGCGCCTCGTATTATCACATGATGCGGCCTTTTTTTCACGCATGTTATTGTTTATGACGTCATATCTCCTTATGCGTGCGTCGTATGTGGTTCTTACCTTCATAGCGATTGTTTCCTGATAGTAAGCAACACATGAACAAAGTTTGGTTGAAATAGGCCCAGTAGTTTATAAGGAGAAGTGGAACAAAAATGCTCAAATGTTTGTAAAGCTTATGGGACTTCACTGTGGGGTCAACAATCCATGAACTTACAAACTACTTACGAACTAGCTTATACTAAAGACGGCACAAACATCCCTGTCCGAGGGAGGATTCGAACCCCCGACGGGGAACAGCCTTACGCATCGCAGCATAGCGCCTCAATTCGCTTGGCAGCTCCGCCGCGGCGAAGTTGAACATACATACAGCCATACACACGTACAGCCTATAGCAGATATACTAGCTGCTAAGGCGGTATTCTTCGGGTATATACGCATTTTTCTGGTGTTATATTAGAAACGAAAATAAAAATCCAGAATAGATTCGTGTATTCATGAAAGCAGCTTAGAAATTGTGTAACAGTAATAATATGCATAATGTACAAAATTATATATACAGTACCCAAAAAAAGAAAAATAGTAATAAAATAAAAATGACGCAGAACATTAATTCAATTCAAATCTTGACTATAAACAATATTTCTTGTTCCTTGTCCAGGAGCTAGTATGAATAAATTCTTGAGCAGTCGCCATAGAGGCGTCCATGTGAGAAACATGGATATGTCAAATCCAGTCGACGGTATTTGTCATATTCTCCTTGCGATTTTGTTAATTTTAATAGAAAATGCAAGTCTCACTGGAAACTGTAGTCTCTTGGAGTTAAAAGGTATTGAATGGTGTTCCCAGTAAGAACGCAATAAATCGAAAAACCTTGCATGGTGATGTGATTTCTCATGAACCAAAATGTTTATGACTTTATATCTCATGAACTATAAGTCGAACTGTGATATAATATGGAAGGAATATTCAGCGGAATGTATGTGTACTGTCAGTGAATTGTCTCGCGAATACAATTTACAGTGTAGAAGTAATAACTTGTAACGTCATGCCAGATGTTGTAGATACACATCAAGAACATCGGAAAAGTAGTAAGCGATAAACTTTTTCTCTTTCATCATATTGATGGGGTTGTCAGGGAGAGAAAGTTTCGTAAAGATTTGAAATTGTGTTTAAAGTTTATTGCAAGTTTCTAAATACTCTCATTGTCAAATAGTTGACAAATAAAATCACGCTATCATGCGCGCAAGATGGGTCAGTTTTCATTGTTTATGAGTGATATCTCCTTACGTATGTGTCATAGGTAGAGCTCCTAAAAGGAGCCTTAGTCGTATGTGCTTCTTACCCCGACAGTTTCTCACGCCTGTCATTATTTATGACGTCATATCTCCTTATTTATGTGTCGTAGGTGGTTGTTATCCCTACAGCGATTGTTTCCTGATAGTAAGGAACATGTGTACCAAGTTTGATTGAAATAGGTACGGTGGTTTAGGAGGAAATGTGGAACATACATACCCACATACTGCCTATTTTAGAAGATGTACATATTAGAGGAGTACATTATATGTATTATATTATTATATGTAGTTCTGGAAGGAGAGGGCGCCATCATTGAACTACAGTGTGTTAACTGTTAGATGGCAGAGCTCTCCCTAGCCCTGAATCGGTACAAGTCGGTACACATCGGGCGGCTTCGGCAGGCAGTCTTTGTTTCGAGGCTGCAGCCAACATTACTGACTGAAAGTGCTGTGGGAGGCAACAATAGACGTCTGCTTTCATATTGTTTGCATACGAGTGTTCTGTTTTGCGTAATACGTAACTTAAGTGAGTGCTTCCTGTAGTTGGAACTGCTATCAACCATTCTCGTGAGTATGCTGCTTTGTTTCATTTACGACCAACATTTAAAGCGATGTGCGCTACTTGTACTTTCGCGTAGTTTGTGTGTCAGCACTGCAGGATGTGGCTTGTCTGCCCCGTCGCCTCTAAAATGTTTGTTAAGCTTATGGGACTTAACTACGGGGTCATCAGTCCCTAAACTTACAAACTACTTATGAACTACTTACGAACTAGGATGGCACAAATATCCATGCCCGAGGGGGGATTCGAACCCCCGACCGTCGCCTCTCTCCACGCGACTGTCAGGGTGTGAGGCGGGGCTTGCGCTTGCTTCAAAATGTTCAAATGTTTGTAAAGTCTATGGGACTTAACTAAACTACTTATGTACTAACTAAGACTAAGGACGGCACAAATAATCATGCCCGAGGGGGGATTCGAACTAGGGTTGCCAGATGAAACTCGAGGCAGGCCCGGAAACCAGACATGCCCCCCTCCTCCTTGGACAATGACTCACCCCCCCCCCCCCCCAACTGCGATCAACTCCCCCCCCCCCCCCCAACCAGGATTACACGTGAATTCTAAAAGAAGAAAAAAAAACTATAAAATGATTTCCAATCCAATTTCCAATTTTGTGTAAATTCTGTCACGCAGATAATCTGAAGATGCCATGCTAAAGGGCGAAACGTGTCATTGACTAATAAAAAAGTTTGCAATCAAGACGGTTTGAAAGAATATAAAAAAAAAAAAAAAACTAATCATCTCCTCCCTCCCAGAAAGATCGAACTTGGATATCGTCTCTTCATTTCACTGTTATTACTCACTAATCTGAGTTAATGTAAGCTTGTATGTTCACACACGATCCGAGTATTCCAAAAATTGCCGGTAAACTGATAACAAACAATGAACGGACGAACACAAATAATAGACGTCGCCAGTTGACACGTTGCCGCAACAGCGTTTGCTTAATAATGCGCTAGCTGATTACTACCGACGCAACAATGAAAAGTTTTCAGAGGAAGAATACAAAAGTAGCGTTTTGTTGCAATAAGAAATTGACATTTATATAAAGTTATTCATTACTACTAGAGAGAATCCGGCCGGGAATGGCCGAGCGCACTGAGGTGGTTTAAAAAAAATTAAGATTTAGGTTACATTCAAGCCCGGAGATGAGAGTCATTGGCCCATAGACCCGGAGAATTCATCCCAAACCCGGGCACTCCGGGCGGCGCCCGGAGATCTGGCAACTCTATGCATAACCTAGCAGTTGAAAAGCGCCGTTAAACATCAAATATAAAAAAGAAGGGAAAAAAAAATTTAACAATATTTTGCGAGGCCGTCGGCGGTTGCCGACGTCGCCGACGCCTAGCGCCGCCACTGGTGACCGTTTATACTCTTAAAAGTGGCAGCAACATTTGAATAAGTATCGTAATCACTTTTAAAGCTGGGAGAAACATCTGATTCTCAAAAAATCATTAAAAAGAAAAAATTCAGGCATTTGGCATCAGCAGAAAAGAAACCCCTTGTTATCTTTCTTACAACTATGGGAAGAAAAAATTGTATTAAAAATTCATAAATACTTCCATTTACTTACGTGCAAATGAATAAATATTTCATTCGATCTTCTGAATATTGCGGAAGAAAACTGGCGGCCGGTCACTCACGATAATAGACGAAGAATGGCAACAGCCCCATCGGTTCAGACAATTAACAATTAGCGTGAAAAAAAAAAAAAAAAAAAAAAAAAAAAAAAAAAAAAAAAAAACCCTCTGCTAAGTTTTGTCACCCCTTCGAGTTTGTACCCAGTGCGGACCGCACCCCTCTAGGTACGCTACTGGACACAGTTATGACACATAGTCTCTACTGTAGCTGGAGCTTTTTGTAATTAGCAGTTTACAACAGGAACAATGCTCATTTTTTATGTGATGAATTTACTAAATTCTATTTGTGATGTACAATATTGAAAAGATGAAAATTTTATATGTTTTACTATGGAGGAAAGGTTGGCTTACTTAGATTGAAAATGATGGCTATGGCCACATACGTTACGGTGAATTGTGGAGTATGTATGTAGATGTAGATCAAAGGTGAAGGAATTTAAATACAACTTTGGAATCCTTCTATGATAGCCCTTTAAAGGGATTCTGAATATGTGGATGCAACCATTTAGTCAAATTTCTTGTTTTAACAGGTCAATTTTTGCACATGTGTCATGAACACATGTGGAAGAATCTAAGGTTTTTGTTTTCTAAAAATGTTAAAATCGTTTTGATCAATTTCCAAATTTGAAAAATTCATAGCGTAGCCATATGTGATGGAAAATCTGAACAAAGCCAAAATTAATGCTGCTAGTACATTGCGTCGTTGTCTAATAGTGAGGAATAGTTTACTAAATTAATTAAAATTGCACAATTCCTCATGCAACATTGAGCCCATAACACTTGTGTTGATAGGTTTTCTTCTTAATATAGACACATTGGTCGAAGGACAGAAATAGAATAATAACTGATTCGGTGAAAAGAGTTACAACAGTGATATTTCATCTAGACATTTGGACTGTAAACTTTTTTTTATATTTGTTTCCAGTGAATTTTTTATAAAACGATTTGGTCCAGAGAAGTTTACACATAGGACATGGGTACTGAAGTACTCATTTTTCATCCTAAAATAGAGGAAAAGTCCTCATTTTTGCAGCCCAAAATCTGGTAATCCTACTCTAGAACCACCGACTTAATTGTAATCAGAGTAATCCTCAATATAAAAATTGTTTAAATTGCGGTAGCGGTCATAGGCATACTTGATCTCTTAGCAACAAATAATCTTGAGCTAATAAAGAGCATCAAACCAGACACAGGGATTAGTGAACACACAATTGTGATAACAATATTTTATACCAGACTTCCCAATACCAAAAGTAAAAGAAAAGTCTATTTATTCAAAAAAGCAGATTAAAATTTGATTAATGCTTTCCTGAATGAGAATCTCCAGTCTTTCGAAATTAACAATGTGAGCGCAGATCAGATGTGGCTCAGATTCAAAGAAATAATATCGACAAGCATTGACAGATTTATACCAAACAAATTAACAAAAGAGAGGGCTGATCTGTCATGGTACATGAAACAGGTTACATCACTCTTGCAAAAGCAAAGAAAAAAGCATGCCAAATTTAAACGGACACAAAATCCCCGACACTGGCAATCTTTTACAGAGACTAGAAATTTAGTTGAAATTTCAAAGTGAGAAGCTTACCACAATGAAACCCTGTCACATACTTTGCTACAGAATCTTAACAAATTCTGGGTGTATTGTATACTAGTGGCATAATACAATTAATACCTTCACTACACGATAGCAATGGTGATGCTACCAATGACTGTTCTGCTAAAGTAAAATTGCTTAACACAGCTTTCTGAAATTCCTTCACCAAAGAAACCACAGCAAATACTCCACAAAGTGTATCAAGAACAACTGCCAGTATGCATAATTTATAAGTAGATACCCCTGAAGTATTAAAAGCAACCTAAATTATGTAACAAAAGTAAAAGTTTCCCGGTCCCATTTGTATATCAATTGAGTTATTTTCAGAGTATACTGACGCAATAGCTGCATACCTAATTATCATATTATACAAACTCTCTCTCATAAAAAGATCTGTACCCAAAGACTTGAAAGTTGCACAGGTCACTTCTATATTCAAGAAAGGCAATAAGAGTGATACACAGAATAGCAGGCCTGTATCACTGATGTGATGTCTTAAAACATATACTTCCCTCAAATATTATGAATTACCTCGAAGAGAATGACCTATTGAGCTATAGTCAACATGGGGTTCATAGACTGTTCTTATGAAACCCAGCTAGCTCTTTACTCGCATGACGTGTTGAGTACTATCGACAAGAGATGTCAAATTGATTCCGTATTTCTAGATTTCCGGAAGGCTTAGGACAGTGTACCTCACAAGTGTCTTCTAATCAAACTGTGTACTTAAGGAATATTGACACAGTTGTGTAATTGGAGTTGTGATTTCCTGTCAGAAAAGATACAGTACATTGTAATTGACGGCAAGTCATCAAGCAGAACAGAAGTGATATCTTGTGTTCCACAGGGAAATGTTATAGGGTCCCTACACTTCCCTTATTTTTATAAACGATTTAGGAGACACTATAAGTAGTTCTCTTAGACTCTTCGTGGATGATGTGGTCATTTATTGGCTAGTAAAGTTACCAGAAGGTCAAAAGCAACTGCAAAATTGATTTAGATATCTGCATGGTGCAAAAATTGGCAATTGGCCCTTGATAATATGTGTGAAGTCATTCATATGAGCACTAAAAGAAATCAGTGAAACTAAATGTACGCAGTAAATCAGTGAAATCTACAGGCCATAAAGTAAACTAAATACCTGGGAATAACAACTACGAACAACTTAAATTGGAAACTGGAAACTATTCAGAAATGTTCTGTGAATTGAGATAGAAAGAAAAAGATGCTGGGTTACTTTCTTTTTTCTAAGAGGTTCAAATCATGGTATATGCTTCACGAGCTAATCCGCTCAAGTCAGGAGCACCCACCACAGGGACCCAGTGGGGCAAGTGCCCCAAGTCAGAATTTATGAGTATGAAAATGTGCCTCAATTTTTATGGTTGAAATATTAAAAGAATTTTGTGAAAATTGTGTACAACAGATAACAATGTACTCAAAATTTCTAAATCACATGTATGGAAAATTTTCTGCCCCTAATGTCATCAAAACTTCTGGGCCCGCCTGCTGAAGTCACTTGGATTACATAAGACTAGTCTACATTATGTCATACTTGGTACATACATTATGACCTAAGCTGCCCAAATATGTAAGTAAATTTTTTTAAATCAAATTCCACCTGACTTCCATTCTTCCCATAAACAGTATCAAAACATAGGTTAAGTTCTGTTGCAGATTGTGGACATTTGTCTTGGGAGTTCACAGAAATATGGATTGAACCTTGTAAAAAAAAGTTCTTTGAGATTGTAGCAGATCTCAAGGTTTGTGGTTCTCATTTTTTTTTTCTGTCAGAGGTACTGGAACAGATGCTTACCATAACAAATCAAGCACTACCAGTTCTTGTAACTAAAGGAGGTGATTACAATATTGGACTTACATACTGAAGTGGACTTAAGTCCTTCATTCTGCCATCCTGGTCTTCATTTTCAATGGTTGGCCTACACATCAGATGAGACTGCCTTCCTTAAATGTGATTGAAATTTTGATTCTCATCCTCATATAATCTGACTTTAACATCTACCTGAAATTTCAGTCATTCAACATTAATTTACTTGTCAAAGAAGTATGGTTGTTTCTTGTCTTGTCACTAGCCCAGATGTTGTATATTATATTTTTATATGTCATAACTTGCACTCCTACTTTAAAATCAAGCATATTTTATTCCTAAATCTGAGACTTTTTTATTTTCATAATAATGTTCCAACATACTTCCAGATGAACCTGATAGTTTGTAAGTAACATATAGGGGCCAATCACAAAAACTCAGACTAAGTAAAAACTGCCGGGGGGAGTAGCCGAGTGGTCTTGAGTGCCATGTTGTGGATCACACAGCCTCCCACTTCAGAGTTTCAAATCCTTCCTTGATCACGGATGTTTGTGTTATCTTTAGTGTAAGTTAGTTCATAAGTAGTTTGTAAGATTAGGGACTGATGACCCCACAGTTAAGTCCCATAATCTTTACAAACATTTACTGGTAAGTAAAAACCTGTTAATGTCATTCATATAGTGACTCAAGCAAAACAGTCCACTTAGTGTAAAACAATAATGAGAAGCAGTTTAAGTTAATCAAGTTGAGTGAAAGTCATAAACATTGGGCATTAATCCTGTTC
This sequence comes from Locusta migratoria, assembly GCA_026315105.1. Taxonomy (NCBI): domain Eukaryota; kingdom Metazoa; phylum Arthropoda; class Insecta; order Orthoptera; family Acrididae; genus Locusta; species Locusta migratoria. Next base: position 207,926,516 of record CM048748.1, read on the forward strand.
ATCTGCAGAAATGCAGCTCTAAAAGTAATGCATATGCCATTAGGGTCCTCTAATTCAAAATAATTTTGCTGTAAAGGTGAGTAGTGTTAGTAGTTTTAAAACTCCAAGTAATTTACTGTTATGTATTTGAAAACAAATACAGCTTTAAGATGTGATGTTTGAAATAGAAATGAAAAGAATAAATTATTATTTCATTGCTTTAAGCCAACAGAAAACTAAATTCCATAACTCTTCTAGATTCACAATATGTAACTTTTCTTGTAAGCCACATTCAAAAGATATTGTGCAAAATTAGTTACCATATTTATAATATGACTGGTATGTATAAATTATGAATAAGATTACTTTCATGAAGACATGCATACTACCAGAGTAGAATTATTACAGAAAAGAATTAACAAGAAATACTGTCTTTCCTTTTATCAATTTATTATGCCTTTTGTTTACTGTTTAATAGATGTAGTTGTAGGTCACGGATGAAAATGTGCTTATATTTTCAAACAAAGATCATTCTCTTTACTGTGTGCTTCAAAAACTTACATACATAATGTCATTCTTACAAATATGATGCTACTTTATTTGGTAAGAACTACTGCGCAGTTTCAGATTTCAAGCTTAAGAAACAATAGTGGCTTTCATTACTCAGGCAAAAAGGCTCACACAAGTGTATGAAAATCAGCGGTGAAACGGTGAGTCAACACAGCTGTGAGAGCACGCAGTCTTTCTGGAAATTAGGAGGGCTCGTAAAATATTATGTTCTTGGGTGGAACGGTACAAGCTACTTTTTCAATTTCTTTCTTCTTGGTGTGTCAGAGATTTCCCCCTCTCCCCCCCCCCCCTCCCTCACCACCACCTCCGCTATCTGCCTTAGCTGCATCTGATTGGTTGCTCCTTCTCTAAGCACACCCTTGTCATTGGTCAGGAGCAGTATTGTCTCAAGAGTTGGAGGTGTTCATATCTGTAGAGCAGATCAGTTGGTAGGTACAGCTTGACAAGTCTTCAGTGTTAGCTGTTCCTTGTAACCAGTGGTTGGACAGTACAGATAGAGAGAACTGTAAGTTGTATTTATTATATGCTTTGCTAACCCATAATTGTATTTCTCTTTTTTGTATACCAAACACATAATAATAACAACTGAGAAATCACTGAACATTGCAAATTCCTTAAATCAGTAATTAAAAAATGACACTAAAACATTTGTTGACTCTCAATTGTAACTTACTTTTGGGATAAAATTAAAGGTAATCTGGTCATCAGATTAGCATCATAGATTTGAAATAGCTTGTTTATACTGTATACCTTTTATGATGATAATGATAATGTTCTGAACAGTCGTTATTGTGGTATCAGTCCCGAGTCTGGTTTGATACAGCACTCCACACTACCCTGTCCTGTGCAAGCCTCATCATCTCCAAATAAGAATCGGAACCGAATCCTGTAGAACCTACTTACTGTAGGTTATTTGTCTTTAGGTCTCCCTCTGTGATATTTAACCCCAATTCTGAACAGATAAAACTTTTATACAGAAACCTTTAAGGAATATGTAAAATTATTTGCTTTCGCATTTCAAGATGAGGATCTCTTGGTAGTTTTTAAGTTATTCTTGTCCCTTACTGTTATTATGCATCTTTGTAGATCTGGAAAGAATATGTTTATAATAGATGTGAAAATCCACTATGGATTTTAGTACTCAGTGGGTTCCTTTTTGTGCTGTTGTTTTTAATTCAATGATTTCAGAAATAAGACTTTGTAATTTATGCTTTTACTGAAATCTGTGTTATTATTTCAAAGCTAACACATGCAGTGGAATTTCACAACAGCAATTAATTTTTTATGATGACATATCTTAACATTAATAGATAATTAATGTATTTGTGAAATGGGTCTGTATATGCTTGGTACTGACCAATTTTCATTACAGTACATGTATTGGTTTCTTTAAACTGACACTGCACTGATACATTGACACATGAGGCAAGGCAGGATGGAGGCAGACTTTGCAAACTATTATTTCTGGGAGCAGGTTGGGGGAGGGCTGTTGAGACCATTCCATGCTGGGTACACCTCTGGCTTAGAAGCTTTAGGGAATTAGCATGAATTTATGCATAGGTACTTTTTATGCAAGGCTCATGTAAATATTTCCATATGAACAATTTTTTATTCATTTATGATGGAGTTTTCCATGTCTTTGGGAAATGGAAGGCATGCAGTTAATACTGTCAGTAATTCAAACTCTTTAAAAATCACTCTTCATTGCTATTTCTGCCTGGCCCTTGATCATTTCCAAGTATGTTTTTCCATTATAAGTAGTGTTCTATCAAAACTCTTTGTTCCAGAAAAAACTGTGTATGAACAGATATTGTTTGTTTGTGTGTGTGTGAGTGTGTGTGTGTGTGTGTGTGTGTGTGTGTGTGAGTGTGTATGTGTGTGTTTGTGTGTGTGTGTTTAGATTCACTAGATACACTGACATCAATATCATGACAATATTTGGGTTATAGATGTGTGAAAATAAAGGTGCATTATATTATCAATTATGTAAATACAATACGGCATACTTGGAATTCATTTAATAGTGATATCTTCACATAATAGAGAAACTGCAGTATATTTCCTAAATTTACTTGTAGACCCATAAGGGTTTTCATAATGACATCTACTTGGTTAGTTACAGTATAGAATGACAGAGTGAACAGAATATTATGCATCAGATGTCAGTATTTTCCAGTAATTAGTTAAAAGTTATCTCTCTTTTCATTTTTATAGTAAATAACAGTACTTATGTAGGGTTATGATACAGTATTATTTATATGAAAAATGCATTTGTAAATATCAATTTACAGATTGTTACATTTTTATACATGAAATTTGTGCTATATTACAAGAATATAACATTATATTTTATATGTTGGGTTGGTAATATATACTTTTAGATGTACAGTCAATGAATTAATTGTTTTGATGTTACAATTTTTATGTTACACAAAAATTTGTGCCTATGAGGGTGACAGAAACCACATTATGCTATATGTGTGTGTATAATAATTTTTAACAATATGGACAAACAAAAGGAACATGGTAAAATATAGTCTAGTATATTACATATATATGCACTTCATATAATTTGTGGTACTGATATAAGAGAACATTTATTTTATAAATGTTAGTAATTTTCATCCTCATTACAAAAAAAGGAATGCATTATGTAATAATTTTGCTCCAAAATATTTTTTTTCATTACACATGAAGGCTCTTGGCTTTTCTGTTCTTTTAATTTCATCTAGTGGATGAGTAAACATCCATACCCCAACATATAGGACACTTTTCTGATAGCAGGTTGTCCTAGACTGAATCATATGTAGGTCAGACTGCTGTCTTGTTTCATGATTATGAAACTGCCCATTTATGTAACATTAATGAGTTGTCTTTGTTTAACAGGTACGTTTTAACAAATGTGATAATACAACAAATACAATAAATATAAACAGATGGTAGGGTAATAATGCCAAGAGTTTTGAAATGTTTTATGCATTATTCATTATATTTCAAATTACATATTATACATATTGCCTTTTTTTGTATTTTGAAAATATCTTTGCTGCAGGATGAGTTACCCCAAAATATGATTCCATACTGTAATGCAGAGAGAAAGTAAGAATAATATACTCATATGAGAACTGATTTGGTGACACGTTTTGAACACCCTTAGAATATAACACACAGTTGACAGCATTTTTGAGATGTAATCTGTATGAGTGCTCCATTTAAGATTTTCTTCAAGCCATATGCCAAGAAACTTAGCTGAGTTTACATTTGAAAGCTCTTGTTTGTTTAAGAATATTATAGGGATTTCTTGTTTTTGAGAAGTGAGGCTGAAATTTATGTGGATGGATTTTTGCACATTTATAATGAGATTATTCTCACTGAACCATTTTCTGAGTGATGACGTAAGTGGTTTAATCTTTTGGTCATAGTCAGATGTGTCTGTACCTGTTACTATGATACTTGTGTCATCAGCAAATAGTGGAGTATGTCCTGAAGTAAGCTTTGTGGTTATGTCATCAATATAGAGCAGAAACAGTAGGGGACCAAGGATTGAGCCTTGTGGTACAAAATATCTAAAAGGCCTCTTATCAGAGGATGGACAATACACTGATGGACATCCATATTCTTTTCTTCAAATTTCATTTCTAATTTTTGTATTATGTTTGACAGATGGCTTCACACTTTACATTCTTTGGGGTCAATTGCCAATTTTTGTGTCATGCAGATATTGTATCTTTGTCATTTTATATTTGCTTTTGATCTTCTGGTGTCTTAACTAACTGATAAATGACAGCATCATCTATGAACAGTCTAAGGAGCTTCTTGCATTGTCTTGTAAATCATTAGTAGTGACCCTACAATACTTCTCTGGGGAATGCCATATATTTCTGTTTTATTTTATGACTTTCTGTCAATTATTATGTACTGTGTCCTTTCCGACAGGAAATCATGAATCAAATCACACAACTGTGGCAATATTCCATAAGCACACAACTTTATTAGAAGGTGCTTGTGAAGGATAGGTTGTTACTCACCACAGAGATGTTCAATGAGCCACGGAAAGGCACAAATAAAAGAACACAGGCAGACAGCTATTAAGTTGTAGCCTGTTAATTGTGCCTTTCTGTGGCCCGACAACATCTATGTGGTGACTAGCAATCTATCTTTGTCAAAAATTTTGTTGAATCCTTCCTGGAATTTACAGTGACAAAAGCCTTCCAGATATCTAGAAATATGTCAATAGCACTCATAACTACATGTGAATAAAGAACAATATTTCTTGAATCCATGTTGACTATGGGTCAATAGGTCATTTTCTTAAAGGTAGCTTATAATGTTTGAGGAAAGCATGTACCGTATTCTGAAATCCTGTTGTGAACTGACATCAGTGATATGGGCCTGGAAGAAAGGATATGGTGGAGACATGGCTTGCCCATGAAAGGCAAAGGTGCCAGGTTCGAGTCCCAGTTTCGGCACACAATTTTAATCTGCCAGGACTTTTCATATCAGTGCACACTCCGCTGCAGAGTGAAAGTTTCATTCTGGAAACATCCCATAGGCTGTGGCTAAGCCATGTCTCCACCATATCCTTTCTTCCAGGAGTGCTACTCTTGCATGGTTCGCAGGAGAGCTTCTGTGAAGTTTGGAAAGTAGGAGGTGAGGTACTGGCGGAAGTAAAGTTGTGAGGCGGCATCATGAGTCATGTCGGGATAGCACAGTCGGTAGTGCACTTGCCCGCGAAAGGCAAAGGTCCGAGGTTCGAGTCTCGGTTCTGGCACACAATTTTAATCTGCCAGGAAGTTTCATATCAGTGCACACTCCACTGCAGAGTGAAAGTTTCATTCTGGAAGCATGTTGTTGTTATGGTCTTCAGTCCGGAGACTGGTTTGATGCAGCTCTCCACCCTACCCTATCCTGAGCAAGCCTTTTCATCTCCTCATAAGAACGGCAACCCACATCCACTTGAATCTGCTTACTATACGAGTCTCTTGGTCTCCCTCTGCGATTTTTACCCCACACACTTCCCTCCAATGCTAAATTTACGATTCCCTGATGTCTAAGAATGTGTCCTACCAAGCGATCCCTTCTTTTAGTCAGGGTATGCCAAAAATTCCTTTTCTCACCAATTCTGTTCAGTACCTCTTCATTAGTTATGCGATCTACCCACCTAATCTTCAGCATTCTTCTGTAGCACCACATTTCGAAAGCCTCTATTCTCTTCCTGTCTGCACTGCTTATCGTCCATGTTTCACTCCCGTACAAGGCAACACTCCACACAAATGCCTTCAGAAAAGACTTCCTTACCCTTAAATTAATATTCGATGTTAGCAAATTTCTCTTTTTCAAAAATGCTTTTCTTCCCATTGCCATTCTGCATTTTATATCCTCTGTACTGCGACCATCGCATGTTATTTTACTACCCAAGTAACAAAACTCATCTACCACCTTCATTGTTTCGTTACCTAATCTAATTCCTTCAGCATCTCCTGATTTTCTAAGACCGCATTCCATTATTTTTGTTTTGCTCTTGTTAATGTTCATTTTATACGCTCTCTTCAACACACTGTCCATTCCATTCAACTGCTCTTCCAGGTCCTTTGCTGTCTCTGACAGAATTACAATGTCATCAGCAAAACGCAATGTTTTTATTTCTTCCCCCTGAACTTTAATTCCTTCACCAAATTTTTCCTTGCTTTCCTTCACCGCCTGCTCGATGTACAAATTGAATAACATCGGAGAAAGGCTACAACCCTGTCTCACTCCCTTCCCAACTGATGCTTCCCTTTCATGCCCTTCTAGTCTAATAACTGCGGTCTGGCTTTTGTACAAGTTGTAAATAACTCGCCTTTCCTTGTATTTTACACCTGCTGACTTCAGAATTTGAAACAGTGTATTCCAGTCAACATTGTCAAATGCTTTCTCCAAATCTACAAAAGCTAAAAATGTAGGTTTGCCTTTCCTTAATCTATCTTCTAAGATAAGACGTAAAGTGAGTATTGCCTCCCGGGTTCCTATGTTCCTTCTGAATCCAAACTGATCTTCCCCGATGTCAGCTTCTACCAGCTTTTCCATTCTCCTGTAGATAATTCGTGTTAAAATTTTGCAACTATGACTTATCAAACTGATGGTTCTGTAATTTTCACACCTGTCTGCGCCCGATTTCTTTGGAATGGGGATTATTACATTTTTCTTAAATTCTGAGGGCATTTCGCCTGTCTCATACATCCTACACACCAGTTCAAATAGTCTTGTCATGGCTGGCTCTCCCAGAGACTTTAGTAGCTCTGAAGGTATGTCATCTACTCCTGGGGCCTTGTTCTGGCCTAGGTCTTTCAGGGCTCTGTCAAATTCATCTCTCAGTATAGAATCTCCTATTTCATCTTGATCTACTTCCTCTTCCCTTCCCACAACATCGTCTCTAAGTTCATTTCCTTTGTAGAGCTGCTCTATGTACTCTTTCCACCTTTCAGCTTTCCCTTCTTTGCTGAGAACTGGTTTCCCATCTGAGTTCTTAATATTCGTAGATCTGCTCTTCTTGTCCCCAAATGTCTCTTTTATTTTCCTGTAGGCGGTATCTACTTTTCCCCTTCTTATACATTCTTCTACAGTTTTGCATTTGGCTTCTAGCCACTCCTGCTTAGCCATTTTGCACTTTCTGTAAATCTCATTTTTTAGTCGTCTGTACTCCATTATGCCTGATTCATTTACTGCATTTTTATATTTTCGCCTTTCATCAATTAAATTTAGTATTTCCTGTGATATCCAGGGATTTTTTGTAGGTCTTGCCTTTCTACCTATTTTGTCCTCTGCTGCCTTCACTATTTCATCTCTCAATTTTGCCCATTCCTCCTCAACTGTTTTATTTCCCCCCGTTTCTGTCAATTGTTGCCTAAATCTCCCTCTGAAATTCTCCAGAACTTCACTTTCCTTCAATTTATCTAAATCCCATCTCCTTATTTTCCTACCTTTCTGCAGTTTTTTCAGCTTCAGCCTACAGTTCATGACTAACAGGTTATGGTCAGAGTCTATATCTGCCCCTGGGTATGTCTTGCAATTTATAACCTGGTTCCGGAATCTATGTTTTACCATTATAAAATCTATCTGATACCTTCCGGTGTCTCCTGGTCTCTTCCATGTATACAACCTTCTTTTGTGATTCTTAAACCACGTGTTTGTTACGATTAAATCATGTTCCGTGCAAAATTCTACCAGGCGACATCCTCTTTCATTCCTCCTGCCCAGTCCATATTCACCTACTATTTTTCCTTCTCTTCCTTTTCCTACTACCGAATTCCAGTCTCCCATCACAATTAAGTTTTCCTCTCCTTTAACTGTCTGAATAATTTCCTTTAGCTCCTCATATATTTCTTCGATCTCCTCATCATCGGCAGAGCTAGTTGGCATATAAACCTGTACTACCGTTGTCGGTGTTGGCTTCGTATCTATCTTGACAATGATAATGCGATCACTGTGCTGCTCATAGTAGTTTACCCGCATTCCTATTTTCTTATTCATTATCAGTCCTACTCCAGTGATACCCCCAACTGATTTTGTATTTATAATCCTGTACTCACCTGACCAGAAATCCTGTTCATCCTGCCACCGAACTTCACCAATCCCCACTATATCCAACTTCAACCTATCCATTTCTCTTTTTAAATTTTCTAATTTTCCTACCCGATTAAGGGATCTAACATTCCACGCTCCGATCCGTAGAATGCCAGTGTTGTCTTTCCTGATGATAACATCCTCCTGAGTAGTCCCCGCCCGGAGATCCGAATGGGGGACTATTTCACCTCCGGAATATTTTACCCGAGAGGATGCCATCATCATATGTTCATACAGTAGAGCTGCATGTCCTCGGGAAAGGTAACGGCTGTAGTTTCCCCTTGCTTTCAGCCGTTCGCAGTAGCTGTGTGGCAAGGCCACATTAGCTGATGTTACAAGGCCAGCTCAGTCAATCATCCAGACTGTTGCCCCTGTAACTACTGAAAAGGCTGCTGCCCCTCTTCAGGAACCACACGTTTGTCTGGCCTCTCCACAGATACCCCTCCGCTGTGGTTGCACCTACGGTACGGCTATCTGCATCGTTGAGGCACGCAAGCCACCCCACCTCGGCAATGTCTGTGGTTCATGGGGGTGGAAGCATAACTTTATTTAAATCAGATGCTAAAAAATGATGTTCCTCCATACATCAGACTGACACCAAACACTCTACAAATTTTGACTGCTTGCATTTGTCAAATGACTATACCAAACCCTGTCATATAACTTGAAGTATGGGGATAGTTTTCATGTCCTATCTTTAATATTTCCTAAAAACAAAAATCTCATGGATTCAGATTGGGAGAATGGGGAAGCCTGTCAACTAACTGTATCTTGTTAACATGTTGGCTGTCATATGGCTGCTTGTGGCCAAGGCAGGCAGCTCTGGTGCGCCTCTGACATCACTGCGGCAGTCAACATTGGGGATGTCCAGACCCCTCTCCCCCACAGCTTATTTACAGTCTTCACTCTTTCACTCTTTTTCATTTCTACTGTCTCCTCAATCTTTTCCTCCCATTGCTATTCTTGCCATCAATCTATCTCTCAAATTTATGCGACTGTCTCTCTCCCACCAAGACTGTCTACCCTCACTTTCTCTCTGTGCTTCTTTTTCCACACAGTAAAGTGCAAAAAATTTTGCATACCATATTTTTGGTGAGAAATTTGCAATGAGTACTGAGACAGCAGATTCCATAATTCTGACAGTCTTTTAAACTGTAACATTTCTCCCTTTTTATGAACCGAAAAGAGTGTTTTTCATGCAGCTTCTCTCTTTTTCCAGCTACAGCATGGTGTGTGGCTTATATAAAACAAATTCTGTTGTTTAATTTGTGATTTATTGAGTAAATATGTCGTACTCTCTGATTTACAGACATCAGTTTTTCTTTATTATTATTTATTTTATTTTTTATTATTATTACTATTTCTTATTTTATTTTATTTTAATAATCAAATGAGAGGTATTTTATAATGGCCAAAATTCTGCAAGGAACTAAATTGGCATACTGCTTGGGTTAGTCCACTGGTTCCGAAATGAGATTTTCTCTGCTACTCTCATCCTTAAATAATATTTTAATATCTCCTCAACTCAACAATATGTGACTTCTGTGTCATGTGTTTTTAACTTCTGCAAACCCTTTAAAATATCTTAAAACAGTTAATATTTCAAAAGAGATAGATTGGCTGGCCAGTACTTATCTTACACTATATGACTGGTTAATTGACCACCCATTCTATGATATAACAGAATGTAGAGCCTGTAAAATAGAAATGTAATGCTGTGTTATGTTATCAAATTTAATATATTATGTATCCTGCATTATCTATTGCCGTAACTGTATTGTATTATGTATTTGACTATGTCTATTGCCATAAAGGCCTAACAACAATAAAATTATTATCATTTATGCTGTACTGCCAATAGTGACATAAATGAAGAAAAAAGAAAAAGAACGAAAAATAACAAGCTTTCAGAATACAGTTCCTTCTTCAGGTGGGAGAGAAGGGAAGAAAAGAGGATTGAAACGGAAGGCGAAGGTAATTCACGACCTAGGTAATGAGGATAGTGTTTAAGGAGGTGTCAGGGCTATGACTTTCTCAAGTCATGCCCTTAGATGAGATCATCACTCCAAAGTTTTCTTACCACACCACCCAGACTAGCCTACCGCTGTCCTCCCAACCTCCGCTACATCCTCGTCCAACCCTACAACATCTCAAAACCACCCTCCCTATCTAATGGTTCCTACCCCTGTAACCAATCCTGCTGGAAAACCTGTCCAATGCTTCCTTCTACAACAACATACTCCAGCCCCAACACAGGAAAAACCTACCCTATTCAAGGTAGGGACACATGAGAGACAACACACATCAAATATCAACTGACATGTGTCCACTGTGCAGCCTTTTATATTTGTATAACAACCAACAAATTGGCTGAGTGGATGAACGGTCACAGAAGGAATGTTCCCCGGGGGAACATCCAATATCCTGTGTATCCTGTGGCAAATCATGCCCTCCAGCATGAGTCCAGGGACCTTGGCACGTGTTACACAACACTTGCCATTTGGATTGTGAGTGTGTGTGTATCTGTTTAACTTCCTTCTTTTCCCCTAAGGTAAGTCCTTCCACTCCTGGGATTGGAATGACTCCTTTTCCACTTCCTTAAAACCCATATCCTTCCCTTTCTCCTCCCCTTTTTTCCTCTTATCCTAAAGAAGCGACCAACAGTTGTGAAAGCTTGTATGTGTGTTTTTTGTGTGTGTGTGGGTGGGTTTTTTTTTTTTTTTTTTTTTTTTTTTTTTTTTATCGACGAGACGTTCCTTTGGGTAAGTCATCCAGTTTGTACTCTCTAGCTTGGCTCAGTACTAATATACAGTATCTCTGACTTCCACACTCCTTAAACACCATTCTCCTGACCTAGGTCATGAATTACCTTCTCCTTCCGCTCCCATCCTTTTTTTCTTACCTTCTCTCCCACTTGAAGAAGGAACTGTGTTCCGAAAGCTTGTCCTTTTTCTTTTCTCTTCATTTGTGTCACTATTGGCGGTACAGCACATAGGTAAGTACTGGCCAGCCAATCTATCTCCTTTGAAAAATAATTTATCATCTCTGAGGAGAATTCCCATCATTAATCAAATAGTTAATTTAATGTTTACAGTAACTGTAACAAATCATAAAATTACAGTAAAGACTATTGCTGAACCACAGATAGGTACATAGAAAATACTATCACATTCACAGATCTTGAATTTTCAGCCACAGCGTTCACCCAAAAAAGAGCATGCATAGATTCACACAATCACTCAGGCACAGCTCATTCACATACAATCTCCATCTCTGGCCACTATGGCCCAACTCACATATTATTAGTCGGTGAGGAAGCGAGGGGAGAGGGAAGGCTGTAGGGCAAGGATGGGGATAGAACATTCCACACTGTCTGGACTTTCCATTGTTAAATCATGAAAATAAAATTAGTCAACAGTTCATGGTATTAATATGTTCCAAAATGCTATGTATGAAAATCTGGTTATTCAGGGACCCATATCACACATCTTCTGTTGATCAAAGAGATAAGGAGTAAAGTATTTCAACCTACTAGTAATTTGTACACTTATTGGAAAATGTTAATACTATGGCTATCCTACAATAACGGGTCAAAATTTAAACATTACACACTCTCAACAGACCAGACAAACTGAGTTAATTTGTTTAATTTTGTACATTAGGTGTGTTCTAGGGTGGGATTTATATAGCTTACAAATGTGTGGTATACTCAAGGATCATTTCTGAGAAAACCACAAAAAGGCTTGATTTTTAGGTTCCAAAATCATCAATTGTGGTTATTACCACTTCTATAATTTCTATCATAATAAACCCAGCTAAGATTAGATAATTCTGTAACCAATTTTGAAATGGTTTATCACCAAATGGCTGCTCATGTATATCATTTCATAGAGCTAATGCTAAATAAAATATGTTGCTTGTTTCTCATTGTGGGTAAAATTTGTTAGAATGATTATTCCATAAAAACTTCCCTGCTATGGCACTGTTGATATTTTTTAAAGATATTCATACTTATTACAAAAGAGGAATTTTTTATGTTAACACTGTCAGGAAACTGAGATAAATTCAGTGGTGACATTTGGAAATTTGTGGTACTGCAGAACTCAAATCCAAATTTTATTATTTAGGCAAACAGCTGCCTTAACTTCTTTGACTATTCAGACATGCTTCCTGTCCAGCCCAAATTCTCAAATGCCTCACATTACTGATGTAATGCCTTTGTTCCCTCTTCCCCTTTGCTCACAGCCACACTTCTATTCCCAAAAGGCATCTGACCATTTTTGTCCATCTGTTCTGAAATTTGTGTCTGCTTGTCAAGGTGTATATAGAGTTGAACAGGCACCACACATATAATTACATACTATTTGTATTTTGCAGAATAATATGTAACTTGAAACACTTTACTAATCTAAATTATGTAGAAATAGGTTTTATTTTAACAATGGAAAATCTGACTGGAATCTCAATAATGGTGGATAGATAACAATTCACCATAAATACACTTGCTGAGCTGCTGACAGGCATGAAAATAGATAATCACAGTTTAGAAGAGTTGGTGATGGAGAAAAGGATCCAGATGGCTTGGGTAGCCAGCTCTTCTGCACTGCGCAGATGGGAGTTGTCCCTTCAACACATTCTATGGTCCCACAATCATCCTGGCCTCAACCTAAGATAACTTTCCATCCCTATGTCTAACTTCTTTCCTCCCTCCCTCTTCATTATCATGTATCTCATGTCTTCCATGCAATGTGTGTCACCACTTATAGGATCCCCTTAATTAATTACTTTTTATTTATTTATTTTTCCTAGCTTTTACCTATTTTTTTCTTTCCTTATTATTTTTATCATTTAAAATCCCTCCACTCCCTCATCACACTCCTCTACACCTCCCTTTTATCCTTTCCTGCCCCCTTCGCTTCACTGTTTTCATTACCTCAACTGAAAAATTACTACCTATCAGAGCCTTGTGACTGTCCTGCAAAATAAGTACTTTGTATCTTTGCACCACTAAGTATACCAGCCTTGTCTTTACCTAAAAACTCTAATGTGGATCACACTCTGTAGTTGCCCTGTGATCACTTAATGAAATTGTCATTTCCTTATTTCCCACCACCCCCCTTTCTACAACCTCCTCCTTTTGACATGATGAATCTTTTCACATTCTTGATTTTGTCCTTTCCGGTCCTTGGACTGAAGACGGAAACAACACCTATTACAACTGTTCTGCCTTTGGATCATTCTTCAGCACTATTTGCTTCTTATTTCATTATTCTACACTTCTGTCTTATTGTGCTTAAGGTTTCAAACTTGTCCTCCCTTATCCATTTATGTCCAAGTGCACTATGTGCCACTTCTCAGGTTTATAATTGCATTTACTAATTTTGCTCTCTCTCTCTCTCTCACACACAAACACACACACACACACACACACACACACACACTTAGTAGTGTCATGGTAAGTTTCATTTATTTTAACTATAATTTTTCTTGTAAAAAAATAAATAAATAATAAATAAAAAATAAAAAAATAAAAAAAATAAAAAGGAGAGAGAGAGAAGGACCTCTGGGTCTCAAAATTAGCATTTTTTCCTAGCTGTGTGTGTTTGTTTCCTTTTGTTATTATATCTAGAAACTATGTACTTGATTACCACATTCATTTCACTGTAACTACTTAAATAACTGTTTTCATTATGAATAATGTGTACCGTTTGTGTTTTCTAGGAGCAACAATGAATGAAAGCAAGATCAGGACATTAAAACGTACACAGAGAGACTGCAAGCAGCAGAAAATAAAAGAGGAACAAGACCAAAAAGATCATTTTCAAGATGAAAAACAAAAGCTAGAGCAAGAACAAGAACAAGCCAAAAGGCAATGTAAACGAAAAAAATACCATGAGCGAGCAACAATGAATGACAGCAAGTCCAGCACATTTAAATACACACATAGAGACCAGCAGCAACAGAAAATAAAAGAGGAACAAGACCAGAAAAATCAGTTTCAAGATGAAAAACAAAAGCTAGAGGAAGAACAAACCAAAAGGGAATGTAAACAAAAAAAGTACCATGAGCGAGCAACAATGAATGAAAGCAAGACCAGCACATTAAAATGTACACAGAGAGACCATCAGCAGCAGAAAATAAAACAGGAACGAGACCAAAATGATCAGTTTCAAGATGAAAAACAAAAGCCAAAGCAAGAACAAGCCAAAAGGGAATTTAAACAGAAAAAATACCATGAGCAAGAACAAGAGCAAAAGCAGAGAGAAGGACCACAGATGAAAAATGAGCCCTCACATGGAGCTAAACAGGTACAAAACATACACAAACAAGAACGAAGCAGAATCTGTGGTCTTGGACCCCCTCACTGTATTGATAATTCTCTGTGGGAATGTCTTGTCAAGGCCATGTCCATAGATAGTGTGATACATACGAAAGGCAGTTTGTGCTATACATTTACTAGCTAATAAAAGCTTAAGTTACCAAAAGCTCTCCTGTTGTGTGTTAGCCTTCATCATCTATTTAGTGTTTAAAGACTAGTTTAATTACGTCCAGAGCATATTTTGTTCCTCTTCATAGTCCCTGAAACATGTTTTCATACTTCTGGTTCCTTGCAGCAGTGTTCCATACCTGAAACAAAAGTTAGGAAGCCTAGAAAATTCAATACTCAACTTTTTGATTGATGTTTAAATCCTCCGTAAATGATATACATAAATTTCATACTCGGGTGGTGTGTATTCAACAAGTTCATTTTCATCCTTACACATTTATTCACATATTTTGTTTATAGAACAATTAATTAACAACTTACACACCAACATACTGTTAACTAACTCATTGGTGTAACTTAGCCAGTATTTAACATTTGACAAACGATGATATTTTACATCAGTAATCACAGTTTTTAATCACACAATTAAATCTTTTCATTATCAGTAAATAATAGTTCATACAACAGAGCCACAAGATTTTACATAATTTTTATAGTTAAATAACAACATTTTTTGCAGACATTGTAATTCTCATTATACAGACTTATGTTTTAATGAAGATGTTGATTATACCAATCTGTATATCTAATTTCAATATCTTTATGAACTGTTAATTGAGAAAAATACATCATCTGAGTAATCAATTACTGTATATTGAATTGATAAAACTTTGGTTTCATATTTAATTTCAAACTTAGAATGCTTTCACAAATGTTTTCATGTATCATGAGCTAATTATTAACAAAGTTCCTACAAACACCATTATAGAAGGTTCTCAAATGGAAAAGGCATTAAAGTAATGAGTTTTGTTTTGAAACTAATAAAAAAAAGAATTTTTACATAACTTCTTCTCTCATTAAATGAAATAACCCACATAAACTGTTGTGAACCCTTAATTACAAATATATATTAATTATATACATGAAAAAAGTGAGATAGAAACATGTGACTGTGAAATAAATGTTGTGTTTTAGGGAAGCTCACAAATACCATGTGTGTTATGCACTTGTTGTTAATAAAAGATGGTATCAAATACTATGGTAAAGAATGGTATCAGGTAGTTTAGTAGACACTCGTTCTGGCCATTACGTTGCAATGTTCATTTATAAATGTGAAAACTTGATCAATATATTTGTTGGCATTATCTTAAATCCAATATAAAACTGTCATTTGAACATCTATGACAATAAATCTGCATGTAGGATCAGACCTTTAACCTATATACCAGTCATAGATGTAACAATGGAAACTCCAGAATAAATTTAAATTATGTGCATGTGATTGTCTTTTCTGTCCCCGTCTGTGGCTCAGAAATCACCTATAAGGCAAGTTGCAACCTATCCTTATTTTATTACTATCTTCGACATAAGTTTAGATGCGGATTTCAGAAACTGGATAGGTCCTGTAAGTAGAAATCTTTATACTTGACTCAGAATCTATTTGTTAATTATATGTGATAAAATAAAACTGCATACCAGACAGAATCATAGTTTAAGCCTTCCGCAGGGAGTACACTTCCAGTGTGCTTCATGTATGACACAGATACAGTCAATAATTATAGAGTTAATTACTCATGCTGCCCAAAGCTTTGTCTGGGATGAGCAAAACATGAACAAATGGTATTTCAATTGCTTAAAGATGTATTATTCTGATTTAGAGACCACATTAGTATTAACCTATCTCTATGTAATGTTAAAAGAAATGAAGTAGTCTCTTGAAGGTTATGTTCCTACCCATTCAGAGTCTGGGCCACCTGTGAAAGCAATCATGCAATTTACCAAATATACTGCAATCACTGCACAGCTTTTTATATTGGTATGGCCATTAACCAGTTGTCTAATAAGATGAATGTCCACTGTCAAACTGTGGTCAAAAACAAAATAGTACTACATGCAGCAGAGCATATGCTTGATTTCAAAATCTGCTTCACAACCCAGGCCATCTGGATTCTCCTATTCCCCATCACCTTTACTGAATTACACTGTGGGAGTTATCCTAACAATACTTATCTGATCCCAAAATTATCCAGGCCTTAACTTATCAATAACTCCCCCTTTTCTCCACATCTAACAATTCCTACCCCCTCCACACTACAGCTCTCCAATTCTGTATGTTGTGTGTGTTTTGCTTTCCTCCCCTATCCCCATCTCCCCATTTCATTCCTTAGCTACATCTTATTTCACCCATTTAATACAGGCATGCTCCCTAAGGTAATGCTGTATCTACCTCCACCACAAAACCTTCCCGTCTATCCCCTCACCACAGAGTGTGATTCAGAGTGCAGCAGCTGGATATATCGATTGTGTGACTTTGAATTGTGCCTGTATGATTGTGTGAATGCTCTATTCTGAAGAAGGCTAATGGCTGATAGCTTGTGTTGCATCTGTGGGTCTTTTTTATGTGTTTGTCACAGCTCGTCATATGTCTTTGCAGCAAGTTATAAACTCTCCTTATGATATTGTTGAATTCAAACCTGGACCTTTCCATTACTTGAGATTAATATTTTGTGTCTTGTATTGCGACTGCGTCCATCTGAACTTGATTGAAACTTATTTTAATCTTCATTATCAGCAGTAAAAACCATTAAGGGGGGTGGTGAGTGTATGTAAGAATTCGAAGTTCATAAAAAAACTTCTGCAAGTTATACAGTTATCTAGTTTAAACAATATTGATGATGCTGAACTATCATGTTCTCTACTTTCAGTGTTTTGGACAAAAGATATTTCTTTAACACAGTTGAGGCTTAAAAAAATATGACTGTAAGACTTGAATTGTTCCTGAAGGGTATCCTTGATGATGGAATTTTTGGAATGAAATGTTTGAGTAAATTACTGTTTTTATGAGTTGTTGTTGTTGTATTAAAACTGTGGAAGAATTGTAGATGCAGAAGCTTCAAAAGTCTACAGTTAACTTATTTCTGTTATTAATATGTCAGATTGAAATACTAATTTTACTTGATTCATGGTACTTTTTATTTATTGAAGGTACTGTAAGAATGTAAATTCCCTAAAAATGTATTTCCTTCTATTTTTGCAGGGTAAATTTCAAACCATTGCTGAAGCAGTATACTCCAGTGAATCTACATCTCATTACAGAAAATTTTCAAGCCATCAGGGAGTTACTATGCAAATCACAGAAACTGCACAGCACAGAGCATATGGCAGGGCTACACTGATTCGCACACATTGTTCAGGTAATGTGAAAAATATTAAACAATTCTGTCTTGGGGTTCTGTAAATACATGACCTCCATGAATCATTAAATTTCATTTTTCATACGTAGACATTTTACAGTGCATGCATGTCATTAAGCTAAGCTTCACGCTAAATGTCTTCTTAACATAAGTATTACTTAATAACAACTGTTTTGTGTGTCCTTCATTTTTGTAATGATTGATACTCATGCACAGAGTACAGGCATAACCTTTTGTTTCTTACTTTTTTTAAAAAAAAAAGTGATAGGAACTCTTGCAGTGTTAAATTTGACCTACAACAATGATGTAATCAAGAAACTTGAGTGTTTGTGTGATTTTTCACATTTTAAACAATGAAAATACCTTGAAGGATTCAACAATATTTTGGAAAGGATAGATTGCTACTCACCACAGAGATGCCCGATAAGCCGCAGAAAGGCACACGTAACAGAAAAACAAAAAATAAAACTTTTGGCTGTTAAGTCTTCATCTGCCATAGCAACCAATGGTGGGGATGAGGAAGTGACATGGAGAGGGTAGCAGGAAGGAAAGGAAGGGATGCCAGTGGGGATGGAGCAGTATGACAGTGCTGTCTGACAAATAGGAAGAGACTGGAGTATGTGGCAGAAAGGGAGGCGTACTTAAGCTGGAGTGTGGGTAGGGAAAGAAGGGGGAGAGTGGTGGAGACAGGAAATAGCAAAGGTTTAGGCCTGGGGGATAGTGGGAGTGTAGGATATATTGTAGGGAGAGTTTCCATCTGTGCAATTCAGAGAAGTTGGTGTTTGTGTGGAGAATCCACATGCATCAATACGCTCACTACTAATGCTGTATTTGTACATTATGGGATAATTTTTTTTTTTTTTTTTTTTTTTTTTTTTTTTTTTTTTTTTTTTTTTTTTTAGTTATGTTTGTCACAAAGTGGTGTGATTCATTAAATATTTATCCATATTACCATATAAAGAAGTTGAGATATTTTCCTTTGCTTTACAGCATAAGTGTAAAGTTCGTAAAGTTCAATCCTTTAAAGAGTCACCTGAGGGGAGGCATACGGACTTGTTGATGGTGATCTATCTGTTGGTTGAGGATGCTACGCTAGGCAGTTCTCTTTGTACTATTCTACAGGAGTAGGCTCTCCACACTAACCACAATCCCATATGACAACACACTAGGATACATTCATTCATGATGGTGGAAAGGTACAATGCAACACACAACCCTGCTTTCCCCAAACAAAATGTGTCTGTGTGCGTGAAGGACTGAAGGCTCAACCTGTCCTCTAGAATCTCCAAGTCAATATTCCACACTACTTTAATGCAAATTTACAGGGTCTTTATGACATATGTATCACTAAAAGGCTATTCTTGGGCACACTCCTCACCTGTTTTACGACACCTAACGCCTTCCAGGACAAAAAAAAATTTTACTCTCAATAATTTGGCCGATTTTTTTCAAAGTTTGAAATATTGTCAATTCTACTCATTAATATTATGTAAAGTTTAACACTATAAGACAAGTACTGTGATTAATATCTGTGCCTTGGAGCTTACGGTGTTGAAATACACTATCTTCATCTACATCTACATATATACTCCGCAATCCACCATAATGTGTGTGGTGGAGAGTACACTGTACCACTTCTAGGCATTTCCTTTCCTATTCCACTCCCAAATAGAACATGTGTTGCACAGCTCATTTTCATTGTTTTGTATATTAGTTATTCTATGTTTTCATATGTTTCTCATCACTGTTTTCAAACATGTTCCTTTGCTTAGTTACATGTCAACAAGCTGTAGTAACAACTGGCTTTCTGTTTCTGCTGCATGTCTCAAGTTGTGCTGCTTTGTAATCTAATTTACATGGCAAAATAAATTACATATCATTACAGCAATGATCATGCACATGTTTATTTACAACTGCAGGCTGTATAGAGTTACAGGACCTAATAAAAGTACATCAGTGACTACACTACACCCTTTGTGTTTTGTCAGATATACAGAACTGGAACCATTTTGCAGCACTTCCTATTACAAAATAACATTCTAGGTATTTAAAAGGATATTGTGATTTACACAATCAAATGCCTTTGACAGATCACAAAATATACCAGGAAAGAAGGAAGATTAGGGTTTAACATCCCACCGACAGCGTGGTCATTAGAGACGGAGCTTAAGCTTGGATTTTTGGGGAAGGGTGTGGTGTCGCACAAGTACAAAGTGCGCGCCACCTACCTTCGCCGCGCGCCGCCATGCATGTACGGCGGGGCGTTCTTCCGACGACAGCCACGAGCGCCCTCTGCTGGAACCCCGCTCGTGGCCACCACGGAAAGATAAAGCACTTCGGACTGAGATAGCAACGAGTTACGACCTTCGTAATCAGATAGGCACCATTGGAGACTTTGCTATTGCACAGGCACTAGGCAGGCCTCTAACAACTATGTATCAACATTCTGTAGTACTATGTAAAAGTTAAGTATTGTTACATTCTGTGCAATATATATCTCTTTCTAATTTACTCTAGTGTTTATAGTTTCTGGCTGCTCCCCTCCGTACCTGCACCAGCGTGCTATTTTTGTTACTGTGTCGGTCTCGTTCCACTCGGCCACCGACACCTACGACGAGGCTGGGACACAAAAGCGGCGATGAAGTTGGGACACAAAAAAGGGTGTGGGAGAAAATCGGCTGTGCCCTTTGAAAGGAACCATCCCGGTATTTTCCTGGAGTGATTTAGGGAAATCACAGAAAACCTAAATCTGGATTGACGGAGGTGAATTTGAACCACCATCCTACCGAATGTGAGCCCAGTGTCTTACCACTGCACCACCTCACTCAGTAATATACCAGTAATCTGTAATTTACTGTCTAATGAATTAAGTACATTCCCACTGTGTGTGTGTGTAGGTAGCCTCCTCAATATGAGAAACCTTTATAAATCCAGATTGTGAAATGGATAATATTTTATTCATTGTCAGATAGTTAACAAGATGATTGCATACTGTCTTCTCTAAAAGTTTTGAGAATGCAGACAAAAGTGATACTGGTGAAACATTTGATGCTATTTTTCTTCTTTTCTTTCTTATACAACGGCTTAACTTCAACATATTTCAACCACTCAGGAAATGTCCCACTGAAAAGACAAATAACTTAAAAATGTATCTGTACTAAGGATAACACTGTTTAACCCTTTATTTGACAATGTCTCTCTCAAGCAAAATCAAAATTTACACATAATTTTCTACAATGTGTTTCAAGTTTCATCTGTGAATAGGCAATGGTGCTTGCAACCAACATTTAAGCTCCCATACACAGTGATGTTCCATTATCTTCTGCGAAGAGTTGTGAAATAGTATGATTTTTTAGCAGACACTACAAGAATATGTTAGTGGCGATCTTGTTTCTTTCAATTTTGTGGAATTATTTTGCTGTTTTGCAAGGAAAAATGCTTGTAAATGGTAAGAGGAGACTCTTACAATGAGGAACTGTGCAAAATTATTAGCAAATTCTTATCTGAGACATTCCAAAATGAGAGTTGTTTGCTGGGTAGAGGAGGCCTGGCAGACAACTATGCAATTGACATCCAATTCAGAAGAGTAAGAAAACATCTCCTCTGTTAATGAATGATGCATAATATGACAATTTTGATCAATAACCAGATTGTGAGCCAAAAAGAAAACAGTAGATTTTCTCTTCATGGGTATGTGATGCTAAACTGTGGAAATTGTGGGATTTATCTGGCTTTGTATCTCACTTCATGTGAAGTAGTGTAAAATATAACAGTTTTACAGCCATTTAGTATTTATATTATAGCAGTCATGTGTCTATTTTGGGAATCATTACTTATAGACAAGAAATTATATTCTGAAAAAAGTCATGTACAGTTGTTCACATGACCATACACTTCTAATTTAACTAATTTGATGGATGTTCTTTGTGTAATTTCTGTATGTTCCAAATAAAGGTTTAATCAATTTTGTTAATATGTTGTCATAGCCACTAGAATATTTTAATTTTAAGATTTATGGTGAACATTACTTTAACTGTTGTTGTGAGGGGCATACTCATTCACTACTGGCCATTAAAATTGCTACACCAGGAAGAAATGCAGATGATAAATGGGTATTGATTGGACAAATATGTTATACTAGAACTGACATGTGATTACATTTTCACATAATTTGGGTGCCTAGATCCTGAGAAATCAGTACCCAGAACAACCACCTATGGCCGTAATAATGGCTTTGATACGCCTGGGCATTGAGTCAAACAGAGCTTGGATGGCATGTACAGGTATAGATATCCATGCAGCTTCAACACGATACCACAGTTCATCAAGAGTAGTGACTGGCGTATTGTGACGAGCCACTTGTTCGGCCACCAGTAACCAGACATTTTCAAATGGTGTGAGATCTGGAGAATGTGCTGGCTAGAGCAGCAGTCAAACATTTTCCATTTCCAGAAAGACCTGTACAGAACCTGCAACATGCGGTCATGCATTATCCTGTTGAAATGTAGGATTTCACAGGGATCGAATGAAGGGTAGAGACACGGTTCATAACACATCTGAAATGTAATGGCCACTGTTCAAAGTGCTGTCAATGCGAACAAGAGGTGACTGAGACATGTAATCAATGGCACCCCATACCATCACGCTGGATGATACGCCAGTATGGTGATGACGAATACACGCTTCCAATGTGTGTTCACTGTGATGTTGCAATTCATGGATGCGACCATCATTATGCATAAACAGAGCCTGGATTCATAAAAAAAAAATGTTTTGCCATTCATGCACCCAGGTTCGTCGCTGCGTACACCATCGCAGGCACTCCTGTCTGTGATTCAGCGTCAAGGGTAACCCCAGCCATGGTCTCCGAGCTGATAGTCCATGCTGCTGCAAACATCATCGAACTGTTTGTGCAGATGGTTGTTGTCTTGCAAATGTCCCCATCTGTTGACTCAGGGATTGAGACATGGCGGCACAATCAGTTTACAGCCATGCAGATAAGATGCCTGTCATCTCAACTGCTAGTGATATAAGGCAGTTGGGATCCAGCGTAGCGTTTCATATTGCCCTCCCTGGACCCACTGATTCCATATTCTGCTAACAGTCATTGGATCACGACCAACGCGAGCAGCAATGTCGCAATATGATAAACCGCAATCACAATAGGCTACAATCTGACCTTTATCAAAGTTGGAAATGTGATGGTACGCATTTCTCCTCCTTACACGAGACATCACAACATTTCCCAGGCAACGCTGGTCAACTGCTGTTTGTGTATGAGAAATCAGTTAGAAACTTTCCTAATGTCAGCACGTTGTAGGTGTCGCCACCGGGGCCAACCTTGTGTGAATGCTCTGAAAAGCTAATCATTTGCATATCACAGCATCTTCTTCCAGTCAGTTAAGTTTCAAGTCTGTAGCATGTCATCTTCTTGGTGTAGCAATTTTAATGGCCAGGAGTGTGTGTGTTATACCGTCCAGGTTATATGGATACTTCCCATCGACACCAATCTTTCACAACTCCGGAGATGGGAACTTGCCCTTCAGCATATTCTCTCTTCCCGTTGCCCACTTGGTCTCAACCTCCGCAAAATTCGAATTTCGCCCACCATTCTATAACATCTTTGCCTCAGTTCTCTGGACAGAGCCTCTACCTCAACTGCAGGAGGAAGATGATCTCCATTATGAATTAAAAACATAAGTATTGTACAACTTTATGAGCTGCAAGATGTTCATTGCTCTCCCACTATGTCTAAAATCACTTGTTCATGAGCCTCCCAAATTTAAACAATTGCTCAAAAATGTTCAAATGTTTGTAAAGCTTATGGTACTTAGCAGTGAGGTCATCAGTCCCTAAAACAATTGCTCAAGCAATATCTAATAGATGAGTACTTTTATAAGTTTGAAGAATATTTCAATTGTGTTAACTGATTTTATTGTTTAATTAAATAAGATGATATTTTATGGTATTGACCCGCCCAGTTAGCTGTGCGCTCTAACACACCACTTTTTGGGATGGGGAGGAGTACCGGCCCCAGTTCGAATCCGCTGAGCAGATTAACGAAAGGGGTCGGATGGCCGGCCAGCCTGGATGTGGTTTTTAGGCAGTTTTCCACATCCCCCTAGGTGAATACCAGGCTGGTCCTCAAGTCCCGCCTCATTTACATGATTCACAAAAATTTCATAACACTTTACACTTTCACATGCATCTCACATTATATGCAGACATTTGGAATACACATTTCCTCCTGGGGGGGGGGTCATGGGGTGGCAGCAGGAAGGGCATCCGGCCACCCTGTAAATATTCAGACATGCCAAATCCGTGTTTAATACAGTGCTGGCCCTGCATGTGTGGGAGAAGTGCCAAAGAGATAGATAGATATTATATGGTATTATGATACTTGTAATCTTTGTCAACATCACTATGTTTTACTGTTAAGAAATACCTTCATTTTAATCTTTTAATGTGTAATTTTGTCAGTTTTTCGCATGACCTATTAAAAATAACTTTATTGTAATATTTTCAGATCCAGCTCATGAAGCCAGACCAACAGGAACACAACACAAATATCAAAATCATGCTACACCAGCAAGATGTAGAAATGAAGCACCAGGTATAAAACATGGTTCTCATAGGGGAATTCCTCATGGAAAAACGCCACAAATTTTTCGTCAAGAAATGCAGCCACCTCTAATTACAGCTATGAATCCTCCCATTCGTACCTTGTTTGGGTTATCAGCTCCTGTGCAGAATTCACTGTCACCAGATGCAATGCAACAGTCACCAATTGCAAATTTCCTGCAACAATCGTCACAAGAAACTGGTGAGTATTAATGTTTTGTGAAATAAGACTATTCAAAATGTTTCTGAGTAAGTGACAATTTATATCCTTCTGCCACTACAACTCAATTTACACTTGAAGGTAAATGTATTGTTTTATAGCAGGTCAAACTTCAGATTTCCTTCAATTTTATTTATTTATTTTTTATTGTAAGAGAAATATCAAGAAATTTTTTATTTGTATCCCTTGACAACAAATCTAATTGCTCATAAAAGGAAGTTTCCAATGTGAAGATTGCAAGTTTTTGCTTTTAACATAACTGTTTTCAACAGATTTGCTGTAATCAACTGATCTAAGACATATGAACACTAAATTATCACATTCAAGACTGGTGTAAGTGACCCAGGATGGGGCAGCAGTTTTTCAAAAATTACAGGTTTCTAACCATGAATGCAATAATTGAGTTGGCTATCTCATTTTAAACAATGAAACCTCATTTATCTATTCAAAAAAATATTAAAATTAGCAGATACACATTTTTCTCCCAAAAAACCTTTATGTAAGATTCTTACAGATAATCACATTTTCCTCCTGAATCAGAATATCTATTTCTTCTTCCTGGACATTGAAAACATTACTCTCATGTAAATTTGCCATATCAAGAATATGCAGATGTGAGCAATGCAGGTAGCACACCAAAGCAGTATAGGATTCAACAGAAAGCGAGAAATACATAGGATAGGAATAGGATATGATAGTATGTTTTGGGCGCACAACAGCAAGGTTTTTAGCACCCTGAGAAATACAAAGTCCTTTTGTAGCATACATATAGTTAAAACTCCACTCACTACGTGTCAGCACAGTGAAGTGAACCTTTCCATTTCATTTTACGTGTTTAACAACAGAGGGCAAGTTGCAAAATGGCTGCTACAAATTTTTAGCATTGCACGAGTCTGGCTCGGGCACCGTCCACAATGTGTTCAAAAGGAAAAATTTTTACATTGTTGTAGTAACATGAATTTATGGCAGCTAGGTGATTATTAAATTGCAAAAATTAAGACATTCATGGTGACTCGTATACATCCCAACAAGGTATGACACCCAACATAATACTGTTCAGTTTCCAGTGTGAGAACTGAATGGCTGTACAGCAATGGACAGTGTGTACTTATAACAACTATTGGCAGTTTGCACTAGTCATACAGTGAGGGTTTTCATGACCTGATGTCAGAATTGTTGAGATTCTTCTGGGTTGTATGGCTGTGGTACATGAAACATCTCTGTTTCTAATGTTTTGTACAGAGCTGTGCTGGAGATCCTCAGAGCTGCTCCTAGCAGTGCTGAGTCTTGCCAACTGATGAGTCAAACATTGAAGAACAGCATAAATACTATCTAAAATGGGTGTGGTCAGGTTATCACCTGAACAGCAAGAATAATCTTTGTCAGAGAAAAAGAACTTAACTATTGATTGCCATTAGTCAAAGATAAAAACAAATCTACCTATTAGGAAGAGCCACAGTCACCAGTGCCACACCGTTAACAGCGCTAAGTATCTGAATTTAATTTGTGTCAAATTTAATTTGCCAGTTTAGTTCATTTTCGTTAGTACTTCTGTTTTAAGAGGTTTACTCGCGCGTACTTGCAGATTTCGTTTGTACTACTGTTTTAATAGTTTATTCTATCATATTTGATAAATACCGTTGTGTTTAGTCTTCGTCTTTGACCAGTGTATTTCAAAACAAGTCAGAGACCGTTACTAAAGCTCGTTATCAGTCAGTCCAGTGCCAGCTGCCACCAGTGCCACACCGTTAACAGCACTAAGTATCTGAATTTAATTTGTGTCAAATTTAATTTGCCAGTTTAGTTCATTTTCGTTAGTACTTCTGTTTTAAGAGGTTTATTCGCGCGTACTTGCAGATTTCGTTTGTACTACTGTTTTAATAGTTTATTCTATCGTATTTGATAAATACCGTTGTGTTTAGTCTTCGTCTTTGACCGGTGTATTTCAAAACAAGTCAGAGACCGTTACTAAAGCTCGTTATCAGTCAGTCCAGTGCCAGCTGCCACCAGTGCCACACCGTTAACAGCGCTAAACTGCCGGACTCAGTCTTGTTGTTTTGACAGTGTAGTTACCACTGACCACAGTTCAGTCAGCAGCCAGCCGCCTTCATTAGAGTACTTGGCTTCTTTAAAGTTCATTATTTAATTTTCTACTTTCTGCAGTTAATTGTATCGATAGGATGGATAGGATGTGTGCCTGCTGTGTGCGGACGCAGGAGGAGTTGGCCGCAGTTCGCGAACAGCTGAGCGTGCTGTTGACTACGGTCAGCCATCTTCAGGCTGCTGTCTCGGGGTGCAGCGATGGTGGGGAGTCTGGTGTGTCGAGTGGGACACCTCAGGTGTCTCACGCTTCGCTCTCTGTCCCTGCTACCGAGGCACCTTCAGGTTACCGGACGTCGTCGAGCCGCCTTCTCCGCAAGGGGAGTGGCGGGTTGTACGGCGTTTGCATCGCTCGAGGCGGAAGGCCAATGTGGAGGCTGGACGTCCGTCCGTGCCCGTTCGTCCTGTGAGTGAGAGTGTGGCCACTCCTTCAGCAGGGTCCGAGCAGGTGCACGGGGAGAGGGGATTATTAGTTATTGGGAGCTCCAATGTTAGGCGCGTGATGGAGCCCCTTAGGCAGATAGCCGGGGGGCATCATCCGAGATGTGGAGGCGGCCTTGCCGGCGGCTATCGAGGGTGCGGGGTGTAGTCGACTGCAAGTCGTGGCTCACGTCGGCACCAATTATGCTTGTCGCTTGTGTTCTGAGGACATCCTCAGGTGCTACTAGCGGCTGTCGGCATTGGTGAAGGCTGCTGCCTTCGCATGTGGGGTGCAAGCAGAGCTGTCGATTTGTAGCATTGTTCCCAGGGTTGATCGGGGTCCTTTGGTTTGGAGCCGAGTGGAGGGTCTGAACCTGAGGCTTCGCCGACTCTGTGACAGTCATGGCTGCAGATTTCTGGATCTGCATTATCGGGTGGGGAATTGTAGGGTGCCCCTAGATAGATCAGGGGTGCACTACACTAAGGAAGCGGCTACTCGGGTAGCAGAGTACTTGTGGAGTGCACATGGGGGTTTTTTAGGCTAGGCGCTAACTCTGATGAGCACTCGCCTGTCAGCATTCAGACAGCGAATTCAGGCCACATTCGGAACAAAAATTCGAACATAAAAATATTAGCCGCGAACTTACAGAGTATTAGAAACAAAGTTCCCGAATTTGCAGCGCTGCATGGAAGTTATTGCGCTCAGATAGTTTTAGGCACCAAAAGCTGGCTAAATGATGATGTGGCAAGTTCAGAAATATTTAGCGAAGCATGGAATGTATGTCAGAAAGATAGATCTGATACAACTGGAGGAGGAGTGTTCATCGCTGTGGGCAAAGATATTGTTTCTACTGAGATCGAGGTTGAAAGCAACTGTGAAGTTATCTAGGCATGTATAACAGGTCTAAAAGAAGTAAAGTTAATAGTTGGGTGTTTTTACCGCCCCCCCCCCCCCCCCAGTGCTGCTGCAGCAGTTTTAGAATCATTCAAGGAAAGTCCACACCAGGTAGTGCATAGGTATCCGGGTCATGTAATATTAGTCAGAGGTGACTTCAACCTTAAGAGTATAGATTGGGACCTCGCTAGTTACATTTCAGGCGGTACAGACAAGCAGTCTTGCGAGATACTTTGAACACATTCTCCGAAAACTGTCTTGAGCAGTTAAACTGGCAACCCACGCGCAATGGAAATATTCTAGACCTTATAGCCACAAACAGGCCTGATCTTATTAACGATGTCTGTGTAGAGACAGGAATTAGTGATCATGATATCGTCATAGCGTCGATGGTGACCAAAGTTCATAAACCAGTCAAGAAGGCTAGGCTAGGAGCCTGTTTTTGTTGGGAAGAGCCGACAAGCAAATGTTACGATCGCACTTAGAAAATGAATGGGCATCGTTTAATTCCGGGACTATGGATGTAGAGGAATTGTGGACTAAATTTAAGTGCATTGTTAATAAAGGGTTAGAGAAATATGTGCCATTAAAGACGATTAAGGATGGAAAAGATCAACCGTGGTATAATAATAATGTTAGAAAGCTTCTGAGAAAGCAAAGGCTGTTGCACTCTCGATTCAAAAAAGAACACGCAAATGATGACAGGCAAAAGTTAGTAGAGATTCGTGCATCTATAAAAAGATCGATGCGTGAAGCATACAATAATTATCACAGCCATACCTTAGCAAAAGATCTTTCCGAGAACCCGAAAAAATTCTGGTCCTATGTAAAATCGATAAGCGGGTCAAAGCCCACTGTCCAGTCACTAGTTGATCATTCCGGGGCAGTAATAGAAGAAAGCAAACGGAAAGCTGAAGTTCTAAATTTAACCTTTAAGAAATCTTTCACGCAGGAGGACCGCACAAATATACCATCATTTGATCAACATACTAATTCCGAAATGGGGGACATAGCAATAGGTATTTCCGGTGTAGAAAAGCAGCTGAGAGAGCTAAATACGAAAAAGTCCGCTGGTCCGGATGGAATACCAGTTCGGTTTTACAAAGACTATTCTGCGGTGTTGGCCCCCTACTTAGCTTGCATTTATAGCGAATCTTTAATTCAGCGCAAAGTTCCTAGTGATTGGAAAAAAGCGCAGGTGGCTCCCGTGTATAAGAAAGGAAAGAGAAATGACCCATACAATTACAGGCCAATATCGTTGACATCAGTTTCATGTAGAATTTTGGAGCATATTCTCAGTTCGAATATAGTAAATTTCCTTGAAACGGAAAAGCTTCTTTCCATGAATCAGCACGGGTTTAGGAAACATCGTTCATGTGAAACTCAGCTTGCCCTTTTCTCACATGACATCTTGCGAGCCATGGACGAAGGGTAACAGGCGGATTGTGTTTTTCTTGACTTCAAAAAGGCGTTCGACACAGTGCCACACTGCAGACTTCTTATGGAATAGGTTCACAGATTTGTGACTGGCTGGAAGACTTCCTAAGCAATAGAACGCAGTACGTTGTTCTCGACGGCGAGTGTTCATCAGAGACGAGTGTATCGTCAGGCGTGCCCCAGGGGAGTGTGATAGGACCGCTATTATTTTCTATCTATATAAATGATCTGATGGACAGAGTAAGTTGTAATTTGCGGCTGTTTGCTGATGATGCTGTGGTGTATGGGAGGGTGTCGTCTGTAACTGACTGTAATAGCATACAGGTTGACTTAGACAAAATTTCTAGTTGGTGCGAAGAATGGCAGCTAGCTCTCAATGTAGAAAAATGTAAGATGACGCGCATGAGTAGAAAAAACAATCCTATAATGTTCGAATACAGCATTAGCAGTGAGCTTCTTGATGCTGTCGCGTCGTTCAAATATCTAGGCGTAACATTGCAGAGCGATATGAAATGGAATGAGCATGTAAGGACAGTTGTGAGTAAGGCAGACAGCCGACTTCGGTTTATTGGGAGAATTTTGGGAAGATGTACTTCACCTGTAAAGGAGACCGCGTATAAAATGCTTGTACGACCATGTCTTGAGTATTGCTCAAGTATTTGGGACCCGCAGCAGATCGGTTTGAAGGAAGACATAGAGGCGGTTCAGAGGCGAACAGCTAGATTTGTTACCGGTAGGTTTGACCAATGCGCGAGTGTCACGGAAATGCTCCGGCAACTCAATTGGGGATCGCTGGAAGAAAGACGACGTTCTTTTCGTGAATTTCTGTTAAGTAAATTTAGAGGGCCGGAATTTGAAGCTGAGTGCAGTACGAACTTGCTGCCGCCTACTTACATTTCGGGTAAAGATCACAAAGACAAGATAAGAGAAATTAGGGCTCGTACGGAGGCATATAGGCATTCTTTTTTTCCTCGTTCAATTTGGGAGTGGAATAGGAAAGGAAATGCCTAGTAGTGGTACAGTGTACCCTCCGCCACGCACCTTACGGTGAATTGCGGAGTATGTATGTAGATGTAGAAGTGTTCCAAAGGAACACATGGTGCAATTGTCAGTGTCACAGATTGCTGTGCTGGTGGTCCCTAGTTCAAATCCATTCACTGACAGAAAAATATTATTTATTTTTATTTCTTATTTCTAGAATGTTCTCTGTATTTCTTATGATTGATGTAAGTTCCATAAAATTCTTTCTGTGTATAAATAGAGAAGCACTCTGATCAGGAGGCAGTCTGTTCTGAGTGTATGCTTGTGTTCGCAATAAACCTGTTCTAAGTGTGAACTGTTGTGCTCTATTAATGACCCAGCCTTCAAATTCCGACCCACTAGTAGTGTTCAACATGACACTTTTTGGTGGAGTCACCGGGTACACTGCAAAACATCTGCATCGCCATGGCTTCGATTAGGCTGCTTAAGAGCTGTCACCTACACAGACAAGAATTGAAATACAAAGGATATACTAACTAGATCCCTTTGAAGGTCTGTTTCATCAAAAGACCCATACAAATGAAAACAGTGGTGCGCCAGTTGCACACGACACCCATGGTGTTCTTGGGAGACACTGGACAGTACCCAAACAAATAGTTAAAATGATTCAACCAAGTCACCATGTATAATAGGAGGGTCACATAATGTGTTTGGCGAATTCATATTTCTATCTGGATTGGACAGCCCAACAGTGGTTTGAAAATAACAAGAACAAGCTCGATAGCTAGGAAAAATTCCCGACAGAACTTAAGAGCACTAGCAACATGTCATATATACAGATTGTTTGGCCCTATGTCATTTAGTTAACCCAGATATGACTGAGACTGATAAAATTTCACACCTGATGAAGGGAAGACATGTATCAATCTCTTCTGTTAAAAGGCATTTTGACAACACAAGAGTTTATCAAATGATGCCATAAAATTGAAGAGATGCAGCAGAGGAGGGTTGAACAAAAGAAGTATGACAGACTCCGAAATGCATTCCTTATGGCCATTGCGATAGACCAGCATGACTTTGCATCTCTCATACAACAAATTGTGAGAGAAGAATTACAACACTTTATGGCAGCCGGGATTGTTGGTCTGAACAAGCACCAGATTATGGCCATGGATGTCAGTCCTGTACATCATGAGGCAACCAACACTGTTGAGGAAGAGGTATTTCAAAAATTAGTGCCTGTCTTCCCCACCGGTCACACCCGATGTCTACTATGACTTATGCTACAGCTGCCAAACGGCAGCCTAGGAATTGATCAATGCAGTCACAACCAACTCTGCTGGCAACTATGACACCTCACCGGGGGACAAATATCTGGAGGATAGAAGACAACAAACCATTAAGTTTTCACTATGTGCTTCTCAGGCATGTGATATGATACTGTAGGGAGAGATGATGAGTATTTGACAATTATATCCAGCAAGATGCCAACCATCAGAGCAGTCCTTTCAATGGCAGTCAACTGAAGATGATTACTGTTGACCTAAGGGGAAGGGCCCGTCACCATGTCCTGGGCGTGGTCGCTCTCCAACACACCGCCACTGTTCATCATCACCTTACAGAGATACCAGCCACTTGCCTAGCTGCTGTGTTCAGGAAATCTTGACGAGGTGACATCTACAGATGTGAGGCTGCTGTAGATGAAAATCCTCCATTGACAACAGTCTCTAAGATGTCGGGAAATCTCATTGACGTCATCATCGTCGAAGGCCAACCTGCCTGGGCACTAGTTGATTCAGGAGCTTCCTTCTCTGTATTGTCAAATGATTACTATCACCAACTAAAGAAGACAATGTTCTGTGATACAAAAGCAACTGTGATGAAGGTCGCAAATAGAAAATACATCCAGCCGGCAGGAACATGTGTTGCAAGAGTAACTATCAACAATAGAATGCAGCCATTTGAATTTGTTGTTTAAACAGAATGTAGCCATACGTCATCCTCAGATGCGACTTCCTTCTGGCATCCCACTGTGGAAGAACTGAGCTACAAATTGAGGAAGCTGTTACGACGATTACACGTCACACATACTCCCCTGGGAGGTTGCTTGCTGTCGAGAATGTTGAGATCCCACCATTAACAATGAGAAGAGTTGCAGTCAGCAGCTGAGATGACCAGTTGAACTATGAAGTGCTTGTTGATCACAGAAAGCTGATTAGTGTTATGAAGAAAATCTACATACCAGCAGTTATCATAAGCCTTCAGGTGGTTTAGGACAGCTTTGGATCAATAATTTTCATGAGCAATTGCAACTCATCCCTAAAGGAATGTTTATTAGAATAACTGAACCACTCCAGGATGGTGAGCTAAACATCATCGACGAAGTCTCATGCCATACTGTTACTGCTGACGATACACTACAGGAAACTACTATGAAATTGCATATAGGACCCAGTCTGCCCCAAGAACAACATCAGCAGGTGTTAGCCGTACTACACCAATTTTCAGGTGAATTCAGGGCCAGGCAGGAGAAGAGCCACATGAAATGGCCCACGATAAAACACTGTATCAATACTAGGGATCATCCACCAATAAGTCGGCGTTTGTATAGTGTGTCACCAGCTTAAAAATGTGTAATTCAGGAGGAAGTGGAGGAGGTGTTGCATGATGACATTATTCAACCTTCAGAGAGTCCTTGATCACCTCCAGGGGTCCTTTTGAAGAATAAGAATGGCATGTGGCGTTTCTGTGTCAACTATGTATGGCTGAACAAATTCACAAAGTAAGATGTTGACCCATTGCCGTTGTTGTTGTTGTGGTCTTCAGTCCAGAGACTGGTTTGATGCAGCTCTCCACCCTACTCTATCCTGAGCAAGCCTTTTCATCTCCTCATAAGAACGACAACCCACATCCACTTGAATCTGTTTACTATACGCGTCTCTTGGTCTCCCTCTGCGATTTTTACCCCACACACTTCCCTCCAACGCTAAATTCACAATTCCTTGATGTCTAAGAATGTGTCCTACCAATCTATCCCTTCTTTTAGTCAAGGTATGCCAGAAATTTCTTTTCTCCCCAATTCGGTTCAGTACCTCCTCATTAGTTACGCGATCCACCCACCTAATCTTCAGCATTCTTCTGTAGCACCATATTTCAAAAGCCTCTATCCTCTTTCTGTCCACACTGCTTATCGTCCATGTTTCACTCCCATACAAGGCAACACTCCATACAAATGCCTTCAGAAACGACTTCCTTAGGCTTAAATCAATATTCGAAGTTAACAAATTTCTCTTTTTCAAAAACGTCTTTCTACCCATTGCCATTCTGCATTTTATATCATCTGTACTGCGGCCATCATTTGTTATTTTACTGCCCAAGTAACAAAACTCATCTACCTCCTTTATTGTTTCGTTACCTAATCTAATTCCTTCAGCATCACCTGATTTTCTTACACTGCACTCCATTACCCTAGTTTTGCTCTTGTTAATGTTCATCTTATATGCACCTTTCAGCACACTGTCCATTCCGTTCAATTGCTCTTCCAGGTCCTTTGCTGTATCTGACAGAATTACTATGTCGTCGGCAAAACGCAATGTTTTTAATTCTTCACCCTGAACTTTAATTCCTTCTCCAAATTTCTCCTTGTTTTCCTTTATAGCTTGCTCAATGTACAAATTGAACAACATTGGGGAAAGGCTACAACCCTGTCTTACTCCCTTTCCAACCACTGCATCCTTTTCATGCCCTTCAACTCTGACAACCGCTATCTGGTTTTTGTACAAGTTGTAAATAACCTTACGCTCCCTATATTTTACTCCTGCTTGCTTCAGAACTTGAAAGAGTTTATTCCAATCAACACTGTCAAAAGCCTTCTCCAAATCTACAAAAGCTAGAAATGTTGGTTTGCCTTTTCTTAATCTATCTTCTAGGATAAGCCGTAAAGTGAGTATTGCCTCCCGTGTTCCTACATTTCTCCTGAACCCAAACTGATCTTCCCCGAGGTCGGCTTCTACCAGCTTTTCCATCCTTCTGTATATAATTCGTGTTAATATTTTGCAACCATGACTTATTAAACTGATGGTTCTGTAGTTTTCACACCTGTCAGCACCCGCTTTCTTTGGAATGGGGATTATAACATTTTTCTTAAAGTCTGAGGGTACTTCACCTGTCTCATACATCTTACACACAATGTGAAACAATTTTGTCATGGCTGGTTCTCCCAGAGACTTCAGTAGCTCTGACGGGATATCATCTACTCCAGGGGCCTTGTTTCGACTTAGATCTTTCAGTGCTCTCTCAAATTCATGTCTCAGTATAGTATCTCCTATTTCATCATCATCTACATCCTCTTCCCTTCCTACAATAGTGTCTCGAAGTTCATTTCCTTTGTAGAGCCCCTCTATATACTCTTTCCACCTTTCAGCTTTCCCTTCTTTGCTGAGAACTGGTTTTCCATCAGTGTCCTTGATATTCATAGAGCTGTTTTTCTTATCGCCAAATGTTTCTTTTATTTTCCGGTAGGCTGTATCTATTTTTCCCCTATTTATACATTCTTCTACATCCTTGCATTTGCCTTCTAGCCATTTTGCACTTCCTGTCAATCTCATTTCTTAGTCGTCTGTACTCCATTTTGCCTGTTTCATTTACTGCATTTTTATACTTTCTCCTTTCATCGATTAAATTTAGTAACTCCTGTGATATCCAAGGATTCTTTGTAGGTCTTGCCTTCCTACCTATTTTGTCCTCTGCTGCCTTCACTATTTCATCTCTCAATTTTGCCCATTCCTCCTCAACTGTTTTATTTTCCCCTGTTTCTGTCAATTGTTTTATGAAGCTCCCTCTGAAATTCTTAAGAACTTCAGGTTCCTTCAATTTATCTAGGTCCCATCTCCTTATTTTCCTACCTTTCTGTAGTTTCTTCAGTTTCAGCCTACAGTTCATAACCAACAAGTTATGGTCAGAGTCTATGTCTGCCCCTGGGTATGTCCTACACTTCAAAACCTGGTTCCGAAATCTATGTCTTACCATTATAAAATCTATCTGGTATCTCCCGGTGTCTCCTGGTCTCTTCCACGTATACAACCTTCTTTTGTGATTCTTAAACCAGGTGTTGGTTATAACTAAATTATGTTCTGTGCAAAATTCTACCAGGCGGCTTCCTCTTTCATTCCTTTTGCCCAGACCATATTCACCCACTATCTTCCCTTCCCTTCCTTGTCCTACTACCGAATTCCAGTCACCCATAACAATTAAGTTTTCCTCTCCCTTAATTGTCTGAATAATTTCCTTTAGCTCCTCATATATTTCTTCGATCTCCTCATCATCGGCAGAGCTAGTTGGCATATAAACCTGTACTACTGTTGTCGGTGTTGGCTTCGTATCTATCTTGACAATGATAATGCGATCGCTGTGCTGGTCATAGTAGTTTACCCGCATTCCTATTTTCTTATTCATTATCAATCCTACTCCTGTGATACCCCCAACTGATTTTGTATTTATAATCCTGTACTCACCTGACCAGAAATCCTGTTCATCCTGCCACCGAACTTCACTAATCCCCACTATATCTAACTTCAACCTATCCATTTCCCTTTTTAAATTTTCTAATTTTCCTACTCGATTAAGGGATCTAACATTCCACGCTCCGACCCGTAGAATGCCAGTATTGTCTTTCCTGATGATCACATCCTCCTGAGTAGTCCCCGCCCGGAGATCCGAATGGGGGACTATTTTACCTCCGGAATATTTTACCCGAGAGGATGCCATCATCATATGTTCATACAGTAGAGCTGCATGTCCTCGGGAAAAATAACGGCTGTAGTTTCCCCTTGCTTTCAGCCGTTCGCAGTAGCTGTGTGGCAAAGCCACATTAGCTGATGTTACAAGGCCAGCTCAGTCAATCATCCAGACTGTTGCCCCTGTAACTACTGAAAAGGCTGCTGCCCCTCTTCAGGAACCACACGTTTGTCTGGCCTCTCCACAGATACCCCTCCGCTGTGGTTGCACCTACGGTACGGCTATCTGTATCGTTGAAGCACGCAAGCCACCCCACCTCGGCAATGTCTGTGGTTCATGGGACCCATGTATTGACAAAACCTTGCTTTTTGCTTTTTACAAATGTCTGTCTAGGTGTGTTTGTGTTTGGATATGTGTGAGTGTGTGTGTATATTTGTTTACCTTCCTTTTTTTCCCTAAGATAAGTCCTTCCCCTCCTGGGATTGGAATGACTCCTTTTCCACTTCCTTAAAACCCATATCTTTCCCTTTCTCCTTCCCTTTTTTCCTCTTATCCTGAAGAAGCGACCAATGGTTGCGAAAGCTTGTACGTGTGTTTGTGTGTGATTTTATTTGTGTCTATCGACGAGTCGGTCCTTTAGGTAAGTCATCTGTTTTCTATTTTTTATATTTGTCAAAACCTTAGACTGCTTGAAAGAAAGGGAAAAAAGGTTTTTAAAACAATGTATTCATCTTGGTCTAATTTTAAAGAAGGGGGATGAAATATTGTGCCAGTATCTGTCCAATATACATGTTGTTGTTGTTGTTGTTGTTGTTGTTGTTGTCATTGTCGTCTTCAGTCCAGAGACTGGTCTGATAAATATCTCCACTTTACTCTATCCTGAGTGAGCCTCTTCATCTCCTCATAAGAACAAGAACGTACATCTCTTTGAATCTGCTTACTGTATTCTTCTCTTGGTCTCCCTCTTTGATTTTTACACCACATACTTCCCTCCAATGCTGAATTTATGATTTCTTGATGTCTAAGAGCCAACAGCCAAGTTGCAGTGGACACACTGTTTCCCATTGGATCACAAAGGTTAAGCACTGTTGGGTTGGTTGGATGGTTAACAGTCTGGATTTGCTGAGCTCTGTTGGCAAGCAGGGCACACTCAGCCCTTGTGAGGCCAACTGAGGAGCTACTTAATTGAGAAGTAGTGGCTCCAGTCTAGATAAGCAACACAACAGCCATGAGTGTGGGGTGCGTGACCAAGTCCTCTTCCATACCGCATCCAGTGACACTCTAGGGTGGAGGATGACACAGCAGCCGGTCGGTACCCGTTGGGCTCTCATGGCTCATGTGGGATAGAGTTTAGTTTTTAGTTTTGATGCCTAAGAATGTATCAAACCAATCAATCGCTTTGTGTAGTCAAGGTATGTCAAGATGCCTTTTCTCCCCAATTCTGTTCAGAACCACCTCTATAGTTATATCTACCCACCTAATCTTCAGCATTCTTCTGCAGCACCACATTTCAAAATCCTCTATCCTCTTCCTGTCTGAACTATTTATCATCCAAGTTTCACTCCTGTGCAAGCCAATGCTACACACAAATTCCTTCAGAAAAGATTTCCTTATGCTTAAATCAATATTTGATGTTAGAAAATATCTCTTTTTCAAAAACGTTTTTCTTCCCATTGCTGTTCTGAATTTTATATCCTCTTTACTGTGACCATTATATGTTATTTTTCAGACCAAGTAACAAAATTCATCCACCACCTTTATTGTTTTGTTGCCTAATGTAATTCATTCAGCATCGCCTAATTTTCTTAGACTGTATTCCATTACCCTCGATTTGCTCTTCTTAATGTTCATCATATAAATTCCATTCAACATACTGCCCATTCCATACAATTCTGCCAAACTGCAGAGTTTTTAATTCTTCCCCTTAACTTAATTCTTCATCTTAACATTGTTATAAAACAAAATGATTTCATCTTTCCTGCTTATTTCAATACTGTGTCTGAATTTAACCAAAGTACATCAATAAGGAAATTTCCTTGAACATAAATATAATTTTATGTAACACTGGGGCTATGGGGGCATAGGTCTTGATGCTGCACACAGAAACAATCAAGAACAAGATAAAGTCCTTCTTTCTTAACTGTTAGCTCCCTCTTCAGAGAGGAAAGAATGACAAGGTGTGAATAGGTAAAAATGAAGGGCAAGTCATTTGGACTACAGAATGAAAGGTAAGACCTTGTTGTCATCCTGAGGGTATGAGTGACCTGTTCTTCCTTTCTACCTCCCCTAACTTACTCTGTATCCTTCACATAGAAGGAACTAATTGTTTTAAATAGTACTTTTAGAATTAGCTGTAGGTAGTACTAAGAATTGCAGCTCTTGGTTGTACTTGAAGATGCATGGGACAACATAGAATGTAGGTTGGTCAAGAAAGGATGTCCATAGATAGAGGCCACACATCTTTGTATGTATGTGTGGTGTTTAATGGATATGAAGGGTGGCTTTTTGTCTCAAAGTTTAAGGTTATGTATGCATTTAAATGTGTTTGTCTGCAGCTCGATTCCTCCTCAAGCTGCCGAGGAACAATCTATCTCCCTGATAATATTATTTTATAAGTGCCTTGTGCTAACAGTCAAATGTGGTAAAATTGTACTTACCGGTTCAGTGTTCCCAGGAGATTATGTTGCAATGGATGCGGAATGCCAGGAAGTCAGCAACCAATTGTGAGGCAGATGCGGCCAACCAATCTTATTCTACCCGTAATAAATATTTTGTCTTGAGAATAAACACAATTCATTTGACTATTTTTGTATGTAATGCCAGTTCCTCGGTGCAGTTCAAAAACTGGCAACCAATTAAGTTTCATTATTCATTTTGTGCATAAATTGAAGTATGTATGGCTTTGTCACAATAAGTAAGAAGTTTTAAAATATTTCTACCAATGGAAAATATTATCATGTTAAACGTGTTAAACTTGGAGTTGATTATTTTTTAAACAGAACATGTAAGGATTTTGAGAGTGGTAAAGACTTTGCAATCCTAACCATATTGTAATGCAACTAAAACAGTATTTCTCCATAACGGTGATAACATTGACAAAGAAAGACAAAACCTTCTTTGACAAGCAATGTTATAATCAACAAGATGCTAGAAAATCTTTGGCATCATGTTAACATTGTTAGACAGTTGTACCATATAGAATGACATGAATACTGTTTTTTGCAGACCTTGAAATAAGTAAATAACACTCTTCCTGCTCTATGGTTGGCAGTTTCTTGTATATATCCTTCTCAGTTCAGTAAAAGTAATTGATGTCACACAGCAAAGATTTCATGACATAACATTAATACTGTTTCCTGCAGACTGTGAAGTAACTAAATAATGTTGTTGCTGCTCTATAATTAGAGGTTCTTGTATGTACCCTTGTCTGTTCAGTGAAAGTTGTTACTGCCATGACAAGGTGGAAGTTTACATTCAATAAAATAAAATAAAATGCCAGATAAAATAAGTTCATATATTCCATGGAAAAATACCACAAATTTCATTGCATACCTCA
The DNA here is from genome assembly GCA_026315105.1 of Locusta migratoria. Classification (NCBI taxonomy): domain Eukaryota; kingdom Metazoa; phylum Arthropoda; class Insecta; order Orthoptera; family Acrididae; genus Locusta; species Locusta migratoria. The sequence goes on from CM048748.1 coordinate 207,966,314, forward strand.
TACTAATATGGCATTGGCTAGTGCAAATGTCACACGATTCTTGGCATTCAGCATCCATTGCCAAAATTATCCATTATTTTCCTGGACTACCAAGCCAGTAAGTAAAATTTAAGCAGCAGCTGCATTTTTTTTATTTTTAGCTTGATATTAAATTAAATTTCTGCAGCAATTTTAATGCCACATGCTCAACAGCCAGGACTAAAGTTGGGTCAAATAGGAGGCAACATTCAAGGAGTGTTTCAGCAGATGATTAATGAATCTGGTAACAGGCCACGACAATAAGTGAAGAAGGTAAGAAACCAAGAGTAAAGACTATTTCAAGTCAAACCCCACTACAAGGTACTATTACAAATATGAGGCATGGTTTCTTGAGTAAGTACCATTTAGAAATAAAAACAAAGATTAGAAGTATGATAAAGCATCTGGGAAAGATTCTGTAACCACTGAAGTATGGAAAATTCTGGGTACTAGGACAGTTGGGAGTCTTTCAAAAATCAGCTATACCAGAAGATTGCAAAAAAGCATTAATTCACCCAATTTACAAAAAACGGAGATAACTGACCCCCAAAAAAACTATAATGAACTTTCATCCTTCCAGTGACATGCAAAATATTTTCAAAAACATTACAAAATGTGTTGTAAAGGCAAATAGCAGAGTATGAATATGATTTAGAAAAAATTAAATCTGAAATTTAAAATCAGGTATAGAAGATTAAGATCCAAAGATATTCATATAACATTAGTAGTCTTCAAAAAAGCATAATAATGATTTCATTGAGAGGGAAACAAAGGCTAATGGTCAAAAGCTTGAGCTCTATGTGTATGAGTGTCTTTCTTATGTGCCTGTCACAGCTTAGTGTATTTCTCTGCAGTGAGTTGTAAACTATCCTCATTATTGTGTTGAATTCCAACCTGTACTTTGCATTGTTAGCATTTACAACCAATTCATACATTATATTTTAACAATGTAACCAACATATAAAATAAAATAATTTCATTATGTCCATTTGGGTACACTGAACAAGAATTAAAGTTCATAAGGTGACCTTACATGTTTGGGTAATTGTTTACATGTGCAAAATACAATCCCAGAAAAAAAAATCTAAGTGAACCCATATATGTGAGGTTCTGGTAAGGCCAACTGCTATGAAAATGTGACTTTGTAAATTATTTATTTGGATCATATATCACATTTTTAAAATGTAGATCAAACTTGTAGTGTTTAGTCTATGTGAAGGGCCATCTAATTATATTCATCTTGTGAGTCTGAAATTTGGTTCTTAATGAAAAATAATATTTTTCATATATCACACTAAAATGCAATATTAGTACACTGCTTGCTTTGAGAATCCACTTTCATTATTTGGCTGATTATATTTACATCATCAAAGTGACTCGCTTACATGTGTGAAATCACCACATAAACTAATTTGGCCAAAAATTTGTAATTTTTTTAAAAGTGCTAACTTGTTTCCCTCTGTTCAGTCTCATCACAGTACTGCAATGTCTCCAACTGCGTCCATTTGTTGTGATGCCGAGTTGAGTGGCAAGTGGTCATGATCAGAGGTAATGTAGGTGAAGAGGCATTCTGATGAGTAAGCAGTTGTGTGATGGAATGGAGCAGAGGGAGAGACAGGAAGTGTTACTTACAGAGATTGGGGAGGGGGGGGGGGGGAGAGGGCAGCAGGCCTATGTATGTGTGTATGTACAAGGCACACTGAATTACAATATTACGATAATGATCTTTATTTTAAGTGTTAGTTTCTAAGATGCATTAATAGGCTGAGATCAACAAGAAGCATCTAGCCCAAGTGAGTTCCCATAGCAGGGATAGTATATTCATCAGACTTATTAAGAAATTGTTCTGGTCATTTGGCTGAACACTGTGAAACACATCTTGGTGCCTGATGTTTTCTACTGATGATATGCTGCCCAATGAAACTGCAAAGGAATATCTCTTGCCACACTAACCAGTCTCTCTTGTTCATTAAAGACTTTGAACTGAACTTAACTCCTTGTATAAATTCTCTGTTTGGTAGAGTAGCCAGTAAGAAGACTGAGCACTGTTGTAGTAAACAATTTGGCATCATGTTCATCATCGAACTTGTACTTTGCTGCTGACTATAATTTATAATTATAGCATAGAAATGTCTCACTGCAAGGAGGAAACAGTAAAAAAATGCCCTGGGCTAGGCAACAAAAGAATTACCGACCCAAAACAGATTCCAAAACTCTTCAGACAGTACAAAAAATCTATTAGTTAGTAATCAGAGAAATAGCCCAATCAACCACCGAAACTGAATAAATTATTTCCTGCACTGAATCTGTCTCTAAAAATCACACATGCAGCAAAATCCTGCAATAAAATGTCCACTGGAATAGATAATATTCCAAACTTTATTATAATGAATGTATTAATAATATTGCAGCATCCTGAGCAGATATAATTAAACTCCTGTTTCTTGTCAGGAACCTTTCCTAACTATCTTAAGATTGCCAAAGTGATACCTATCCATAATAAAGGTGACGAATCTAATATAGAAAAATATAGGCCAGCATCTTTATTATCACTTTTTGCCAAACTCATTGAAAGAATCATCTTCGTCAGATTAATGGAGTTCCTTGATAAGAATAAAATTCTCTGAAGATTTCAGAAAAACTAATTACAATTAGTGCTATCTACACTTTTTACAAAATGATCTAGAACCAGTGGACAGAAAACAAAATGTGGCAGTTTTTTTCTTAGATCTATGGAAAGCTTTTGACATATTAGAACACACAATGCCTATGTGGCAGCAGATGCACTCCATTAGACTGCATCTCTTCAAATTTAACAAATCGGACACAGAAAGTGATGATAACTCATGAACTAAATGGAAGCTCTAGAACATGTTTCTCAGATGCAGTAGAAAAAAAAGTGGAGTCCCTTCAGGATCCTTCTACACGTAATTTAGATCGGAGGTTGACTCATTTATAAATATCTCATTTGCAGATGACACAAGTATCCTTCTTAATGGCAAAAGCCCCAGTGAATTACAAACAAATATAAATAAAGTTTAAGACCATCTAAATGGTTTAAAGCAAATAAACTAATAAGAAAAAAGTGTAAAATTGCATTTCTAAATTTCTTATTCAGAGGGGGGGGGGGGGAGCATCCAGTCACAATGGGAACAATATTTTTAGGCATTTGTCTGAGTCAAAATTATTTTAAATGGCAGAGAAATATAACAAGAACAAATGGAACACTGAATGAAGTTCACCACAGTCTATGTTTACTTGCATACAAGTTTCCATACTGTTTGAATAGCATACTTTGCCCAATGTCACAGTATTCTACAGTATGGTATCATATTCTGGGGTACTGCAATTTCTAACTCAGCCTTATTTGTGACTCAAAAAAGAGTTATCAGAACAATGCACTGTGCACAACAAGTAGATTCATGCAGGCCCCTCTGTCATGATTCTTTAATCCTCCCACTTCCCTACATTAGGAAAATTAAAAAGACATAAACAAAAATCTGAATATACATGAACAGGAACCAAGACAAATAGAAAATCTCCATGTTCAGTCAGCAAGGACATCAGCCTTTAAAACCTCCATTATAAATCATGCTACGCATATGTATAGTAGTCTGCCACATAAAATAAAACTTAGTTCTTCATTCTCACTATTTTTCAAATCCGTAAGGGCAGTCTTATTAGATCACTGCTTCTATTCAGTGACAGAATTTCCACACTGTGTAAAGTACAACAGACTTGAAACAAGACTGTGCAAAAGCAGTTACTGTTCTTAAAGCAAAATCTAATATAATCTGCTGTGTTTTTAAAATATATTTTGATGTTGTATATAACCCTTGTCTGTGTGTGGAAGAGGGGGGCATACAAATACCATCCCATAATCTGTAGATATTTTTGGATGAATAAAAGATTTGAATTTGCTGCAGTGCCACAAATTGAATATGATGTGGCATGGACGCTCACAGTTTCCACTGTAAGTCTTTCAGAGAATTTTTAATGTTACACTACTAGTATATATAGCATAAAAAACAATCTTGTGTGTGAATATTACACTATCAAAAATGTAAGATAAAAATTTATGAAAATACTAGCTTATATGCCCTTGCTTCGCAACGGTTGTTAATGAGGGACCTGTGTATATCATGGTTTTTTACGGTTCAGTACCTAGGTTAGCAAAAACAGGTTCCTTGTAGGATCACTCTGTCAATAAATTTAGTTCTCCTAGCCAAGATGTCAAATGTAAGTAGAAGTCATTGTCGTAAACAATAAAGTTTTCATTACAAAAAGTGAAATTAAGTCCGTACTCAGGAACGAAGTAAATTCAAGGTTAGTTTGTGTTCATAAAGTTAAGACTGCGGTATGTAATTGGGTAAAAGTGCAGTTTATGTGACAGCGGCTAGCCGTCGCGCTCGCTAGGTTGGGAACGGCAGAGCAGCCAATCAGAAGTCGCGATGCCGCGGCCAATTAGAAAGAGCGTTACAATTGTACTATGTAAACAAATCGAAGCGGTGTATGCAAAAGTTTTTGACGATCTACAAGTTACAGTTGCTATCAGTATTTGATGTCACTTGATCACTGTTTCGAATATATCATAAAATAAATAAAACATGCTATACCTTCTCTATGGTTGACAGGTTCTTGTATGTACCCTTGTCCGGTCAGTAAAAGTAATTGCGATAATTTCCAAGAATGCTTGCAATCGAGGTAGCTCGGACTGAAATGATATATATACTTTATTACTATTTCTGTGTCGTTTACCAGTCATGACTGGACAGACTGCGTCAAGATTATATACATACATACATATATATAAAAGAAGAAGAACAAGAGAAAAAAGGTTTACAATTTGGACATATACAACAGAAATATTATCATTTTGTCCAGTCACTTTCATCACTGTTGAAAAATTCACCAATTGAGTACAGTGGGTGCTCTTTCAGGTCCTGTGCAATTTTCTTTTTGAATGGTTCTGGTGGCAGGGATTGCACTTCTTTTGGCAGCGAGTTAAACATTTTCAGTGCAACCATTGGAAAACTGTCTTGTGTTCCACTCAGACGACAGCTTGGTATTTCAATGCTCCTCTTGTTACGGGTGTCATGGTTATGTATATCTTGCCTCATGCTGAACTCGCCTTGGTTTTCTTTAATGCTCATGAGGCATAAAAACACAAACTGGCTGAAGATCGTCATAATACCTAACCGTTTGAATATTGGCTTGCAGTGGTCCAATCTTTTGCTTGATGTAATTATTCTGACAGCCTTTTTTTGTAGCATTAACACATCTTTACAACCTGCAGCATGTCCCCATAGCAGTAGGCCATAATTAATATGGCTATGAAATAGCGCATAATACACTGTTACAAGGTATTGGTCAGTTAATGTACCTTTAAGCCTTCTCAGAAGGAATATTACACGGGAAAGCTTGGAGCATACATACACTGTGTGTTCATTCATTGTAAGTTTGCTGTCAATCATGAAGCCTAGAAGTCTAACAGCTTCCATATTCTCGTGACAGCCAATTTTGCTAAGGCTGCATATAAGATGTTGTGTTTTTCCTTCATTCAGTTTCATTTTATTTTTGATGAACCATTCTTTTGTGTATTCGAAGAGGTCGTCTGTTGCTTGAAGAGCTTGTGCTGCAGTTTTTCCTTTGGCAAAAAGAGTGGTGTCATCAGCAAACTGTAACATGTTGTTGTTACAGCCCATATCATTAACATATATTAGGAACAGGAGAGGACCTATGACGGACCCTTGGGGTACGCCATGTTCCAACTTTTGTTCTTGTGATAAGGCTCCATGTACTGACACGACCTGCTTTCGGTTTTCCAGATAAGATTGGAGAGTTGCCAGAACAGCACCTCCAACACCATAACAGTTTAATTTATTGAGGAGTATCTTGTGTGAGATGCAGTCAAATGCCTTGCTCAGGTCACAGAGTGTCAGTGCCACACTTTCTCTATCTTCAAATACCTGTCTTATCTTTTTAGTCAAGTCCATATATATATATATATATATATATATATATATATATATATATATATATATATATATATATATATATATATATCGAGCGTACAATTGTAAATTGATTGAATGTTTTTGAACTGGGGATTCGGGTGCTACGCGCCCTCACATACTAAAAAAAAAACTTCTCGTTTAACTTATACCTAACTTACTTTCACTTACAATGATTAATGCTTCGTACTCGTCTTAAAACAAATAAAACATGTTTGACTGCTGTGGTGTATTAATAATATGTCACTTATACGACAATTATCTAAAAATCTCTTATACGTGGAAAATCAATTACAGTCCCACAAACGACGCACCGATATCCTGGAATAAACTTCGAAATTAACACCAAATTTACTCGTCATGAAACAGGCAATCTCATTGGCCGTGGCATCGCGAGTTCTGATTGGCTGCTCTGCCGTTCCCAACCTAGCGAGCACGAAGACTAGCCGCTGCCGCATAAACTGCACTTTAACCATGTAATTGTTTGGCATAAACGTCTGAAGACACTTCTGTCGTTGAGATGAAAAATAGTAATAAAAATAACAGCGCCATGTATTGGTTCTATGGTGTAGTAAAAAACTGTTTATCTCTCAACTAATTGCATGCTGACTTATTAGTATGTTGCACTGGGGACAATGTAGTTATTCTGTATGCAGTGCTCCCTAGTATCGAAAACTCGACGAATGCTTAAAGTCTGGTAATTCAGTCAACAGAGCAATTCATTGTTTAATTAAGACGTCATGGTGGTATCAATGTGTGATAAAGTAAATATGGGTAATCGTTGAATGAATAGCGTCGTCTGTATAGGACTTACCATTAAATATAGCATTCCAGGGAAAAGTCTCGACTGTGTTGACACTTTCAGCTAATACATGTCCCCATGTATTAAAGCATGAAGTTGAAATTGATCTTGTGTAATACGAGGGTTGTTTTTTTTAAGTATGGGCCATTTTTATTTTTAAAAAAAGATACAAATACTTTTGTAAAAAAACTTTTATTTCCTGATTCTACACACTTTTTACCTATTTTTCTACATAGTTGCCTTGTTTATTTAAGCACTTGTCATACCGTACAAGTTTTAAATTCGGCCGCCTGCGTCGACAGCCAAGAGTTCACGGCCGCTTTCACTTCATCGTCGTCACTCGTCATTGAAGCACTGCCCGCCATGATGGTGTTTCAGGTACCGGAAAAGGTGAAAATCACTAGGAGCAAGGTCGGGGCTGTATGATCCAAAACTTCCCAGCCAAAAGAATCAATCAAATCCCGAGTCTTTTGAGAGGTGTGAGGCCTAGCGTTATCGTGCAAAACTCCTTTTGTCAGCATGTCGCGCCTTTTGTTTTGAATTGATCTGCAGGGCTTCTTTAGAGTTGCACAGTAGGCAACTGAGTTGACTGCAGCCACCAAATCATCAGTGATCACAGAGGGCCAGCCTGAGAGTTCTTCGTCATGGACGTTTTGACGGCCATTTTTAAACTCTCTAACCCATTGACGCACTTTACCTTCACTCATTGCATTCAAGCCATAAACGTCTGTTAACAGACGATGAATTTCTGCAACTGATAAGCTTCTCGCGGTCAAAAAACGTATCACTGAGAGCATCTCACACGCGGCGGGCGATTCAATGATCGTAAATATTATAACGTAGCACTGCGATGGGTACACGTCAGCTACAGAGCTGCAACTAGGCACTGGCATCAATAGCTTCGTTCGAGTGGCACTGCTGATGGTCTGGAATGGAGTGTAAATGGGAAGGATGCCGACAAGTGGCGCAGTGACTTGTTGCGGCGTCCGCGCCAACTACGGGACTATACGTGCGAAAAGCCCTTACTTAAAAAACGACCCTCGTAGAACTATAAATTCAGATGCCGGCTTATAAATCTAAGTACAGTTGTCTCTGCAAAAGAAGATGTCTTTCTCTATCTTAATGTAGTCAGTACCAAAAGTAAGTAATTACAAATTATAATCACAATATTGTACCCAAGGTTATTGTACCGAACAGTTATGAAAGCAGGGAGGTTTCTGATGAGTTTGTGGCTCGCATGTGTTTATTATCTCTAGTGGCCGGCACAGAACAGAAATATCTCTGGATTGAGCATTCAGATGCACAGAACAGATTTTGTGCCCTCAACAATAAGATGGAAATGTCTTGTGATATTGGGAAAAATCGCGGACTTTATCTTCGTCCTTTTTGTGTTCGATTAAGACGGATGACTGTGTGTAAATGGCCCCTTTAGCGACGCTTCCTCAACTTTCTTGTTGCTTCTGTGAAACATTTATTTAGATGTTATTTCATTTTATGTGGTTGCCCTGCGAAAAAGAGGTGGGGCGTGTTTGCAGCCAGTGCGGTACAAACCAATCGCAAGAGCAAATAAATGCGTGGGAAGAGTGGATTTCTCGCAATATCACGTGATACTTAAGTTGAGAAGATGCACAGAACTCAATGCTCACTCCATAGATATTTCTACTTATGTACCATTTAGTGGTTATACCCGTCGAAAGATACTCCTTTTTTCTTTTCATGATTTTGCGAAGCATATGGAATACAGCTAGGAAGAATAAGAATTGTTTTGTCCTACCCGGATTAAATTTTACTTGCAATGGCAGCGGTTTGGTTTGCTATCGTTGGCAACGAACTATTCACTTTAGGAGGATGATTAATTTACTGACCAGAACAGCATAAATTATTTTCATCATGAACTTAAATTATCTATTAATTTCATCCTTCATGACTGATTTTTGAAAAAGCATTCAATGGCCGTTGCCAACATCAACACACAAGGCCTAGGTGTACTTGTGTCTGTGTGAATGTGTGGGTGTGTGTGCATTTGTTTACCCTCCTTTTTTTCCCCCAAGGTAACTCTTTCCTGTTCCGGGATTGGAATGACTCCTTACCCAATCCCTTAAAACCCTCATAATTTCCTTTTCCCTCTTCTTCCCTTCTGCCTGACAAAGCAGCTAGGCTGCGAAAGCTAGAATTTGTATGTATGTGTGTGTGTGTGTGTGTGTGTGTATTTATTTGTTACTATCACTGCCTGTGCTTCTTCGCCTGGTAAGTAGACTTCATCTATTTTTTTAAGTATAAATCAATACCTTGCTTTGCATTGACGTGGCTACATGTAATGAAAGGAAATTAAAAATGATTTACAGACTTTACTACAATTTTATTTCCTTGTGGATTTGCATCTACTTCTGACAACTTCATTGGCCTGTCAGTCATGATATTGTAGTGGTTCAGTATTGTGGAGCTAAAAAGGAACCATTTAAACTTGAATTCTCGTAGATATGATTTCATGAAACATTACTTTTGCATGTTATTTCTACTGTAGTAACTGCTCGGTACACAGGTCAGAAGCACTTCATTTTTTTTTTTTTTTTAATTGGATATGTAGATGTCTGATACAAAATGCAATATATTATTTATAGATTTGAAAGCATCTACTTTCTTGTTCCTCTTAACAACTATGATCTCACATTATTTATTTATTTAGTTTGCTCGTCTGGGATAAGTACTTTCTTTATTATGTAAGTTTCACTGGCCTCCTTGTATAATTAATATTAAAAATTGGTTCATCAGTTTTATGTCAGTATAATTATTCTAGGCATTGGATGGCATCATCAGTATGTTAAAATTCAGCCACTATTGCAAGCGGCCTTCTTCTGGGTGCCGTACTTACTACTGAATGAGGGGGAACTTAAATACTGATGGTGGTAACTGTTGCCACTATCGGATTGGATGGCATATAGGAGAAGGGAGCTAGTCTTTCTTCATTGGAGTTAGCTTTATTTCCTGTCAGTAGTGAAAAAGGAAATCCTTGAGTGGTGTTTATATTCTTGTTTGTTATTGACTGAAACTGGTGAATTAGGGGTGGGTGGTTGTTGCAACGTAACACTGTTGCCTAGAATGTGTTATTTGCTCTATGTTCATGCGGCCACTGATGTTCTGTCAAGAGCGTATGGTTGACTGCAGAGCATATATTGTCTTCGTGAAGTGCAGTACTGCCGGCAGCAAGTAGTAGGATGATGGTGGTATGTAGCATGAAGGTATCGGTCCATACTGGTACTTTTTTGTACACTCTATGGCAAGTTTGCCTTCTGGCTTCCAGTAAACCCCTACACTGAGAAAAGGCAGAACCCATTCTTTTCTATCTCCAAAGTGGATTAGATCTGGTTTTGTTGCTGATTGAGGTGTTAGTGGAAGTTCTGCAGTTCCTCTCCTTTGTGTGACCAGATGATAAATGTCTTGACTGCTAGGTGTGGACTGGAGAGTTGTTTTCTCAAATGCCTCCATGAAACTACAAGCTGCAATGGATGAGAGAAATAAATCCATTGCAATTCTGTCCATTTGATCATAAAATTCCCGTTCCACTTCAAATAGGTGGTCATTAAACTCAAGATCATTAAAAACAAGACACACAACAGTGCATGCAGGTTCCTCTAGGACATTCATGGTATCCAAAACTGGTACATTTGTAAATAAAGATTTCACATTGAAGTCGACCATTAGATCTGCATTACAGATTTACTTTTCTTCTAAAAATGCAACAAAATGGGTGGTGTCCTTGATAAATGAAGTCTGTGTGGACCACCTGATTTTGGAGTTTTGTTAGTAATGTTTTGCAAGTCTGGTGACTCTCTGTGGATATTTGTAATCCCATTTATCCTTGGTTCCTGTGGAACTTGCAGGTTGAGTCTTCAGGCCATGCTGAAGTTTATTCTGGTTTGCTTAAGCTACACTTGTAACTGTTAATTGCCTTGGCCGTCAGATCTCCCCTAAGCTTCTTATAACAGGTTCACTCAGAAGATTGTCTGTTGGTGGCTTTGCACATGCTAAGAATCATACAATTTCTTGTGAGATCTTCTCTACCTCTGATTGGGGAAGGTGGTGGACTTTCTGTGGTGCGACTGTGAAATTCATCCACTTAAACAGGATTTATATGCTCTTGTTATGTGAGGCATGGCTGGAGATATAGATCACTGTTCTCTGCATGTAAAGTGTTTGTCTAATAATGGAAAGTCCAGGTTGGAATTAAATAATATAATGAGGATAGTTTATCTCATCACAAAGACGTGACAATGAGCTGTGACAGGCACATAAGAAAGACACATACATACAACATTTAAGCTATTGGCCAAGGCCATATTCAGAATATAGAACATTCACACAGGCACACAAAACAGCCACACAACCATCATCTCTGGCTGCCACATTCCAAATCATTCTCTGTGATATGGAAATAGGGGAGGGGGAGGGAAGAGAAGAGGGAAATATGGAGGTTGCATCATAGTGGTGGGGATGGTTAAAACACGGCCTTACAGAGCAGGTATATGTTAGATGGATGTTTGTCCATTATCCATTATTTTCTGCTGCATATCATCAAATTTCTTCATTTGATGGGTGTCAACACTGTTGTTTATCCTTTCTACTTGCTACCTACCCAGCCAATTTACCCAATAGGGCGATGTGTAGTTCAGTCAGTTTCCTGTTGCTGAAAATAAAGCTGAAGTGTATGTCATAGATACTTTCCTATAACTTGGCTTTACTGCATTGTACACAAATATTCTTTGACTTGTTCGGTTTCATGTGGCAATTCAGTTGTAGAAATCTCTTCAGGGTGGCAATATCATTCAGTAGTTTACCTCTTTAGTCATCATAATTCAAACTTCCTGATGTTTTCGTAAACATTCTGCTCAACAGAGGCTTCTGCAGCCATTGTCACTGTCAATAAAATTATTCTTAGCATTGAACCACATTGTCATTATATTAAAATCTGCCAACATTTAATATATTAATGATGAGGTCCAATGCCCAAAATAATTTTATTGAAAGTGACAACAGTTGCGGAAGCTGGTTTAAATTCAGTTTTCTTGTTTATGTATTAATGATATGATTCAAATGAATATCAGTCCTGATAACCTGTTACTATATGAATGTAAAAGATATTTTTCTTTCACAGCTCCAGTGCCTTACTATGAAACCTGCTGAGTGATGGAAGATTGAAGGTTCAACTAACCTGACCACCATGGAGTTTAACCCAAATGAAAGTTGTGTGATGTGCAGCTTCTCATTCTTTTCAGATTTCCATTGATAATTGACTGATTTCAAATGTATAACTGAGAAGATAATCTACAGAACATTTTTATATATTTATATTCCAACAATGACAATTCCTAGATAGAATAAGAAGGAAAGTTAAGCACTAACCTACAGATGACTGACATGTGGTGCATAAAAATATGCAAAACAGTATTAACAATAACTACTAAGCTCTTGTTCTCTGTACATAGAATCAATCAGACACCCAAACACAAATAGTGTGTGTACTTTTACAACAGAAAGAGCAAAAGCTTTAAAGCTATGGTTAAGTAGCAGCCTTACGGTTGCAGTAATTTGATCACAGCAGCTTCATGCACCTGCTGTCACTAATCTTGTTAGATGATTTTGTAAGTGTCTTTGTGGCAATTCTGCAGTACAGTTTTGGTCTGAAGCCATTTGCATTTCTCTTTAAAGCTTACAATGTCACTTAAAGTTGTCAAAGATCAACTTACAATGACCCATCTATTGTGTAAATACTGCTGTGTCTTTCTATGTCAACTAGAGGTGAGTGGTTTCCCTTTCTTTATTTTATTCTGAATTTATGATGTATTATATATAAATTCTCATTGTTAATGGTCGAAACAGTATTAGAATGTAGCTTAGAATTTTAGAAAGTGAAATGTCTGTATTCAATACAAATTAGCTACTTGTTTGACTAAAACAGGATTTTGACAGAAAAGGTGATGAAAAAGTTCCCGTTCAATCTCTGTAAAGTCCAGAATCAGTATTTCCTTATCTGACAAGAATTGACAAATTTTCAAGGCATTTCTCACGATGACACCAATGCATCATCAACACTTTTGACTCCATTGTCCAGGGATGGCCCCAACTTTTGCTGCCTGCAACAGTGCACACATGGCACATGCTACCATGAACACTCTTCATTTCCAATGGATGTCTGCTGGCATTTGTGCTTTATCAGCTAGTAAAGAAACAACAGCACATAGGTTCTGTTAAAAAAAAAGTTGGTAATAATGTTGGCATGGTTCACATCTTCCCTCATTTACCTCGTGTTTGTCAAAAAATGTTAATGCCACAACACAATCCATTACATACATGTCTATGCAAATATACCTGCACTGGTATTCTGCTATGTTGCATATTCACTGCAGCAACATCCTCAAATGGAGACTTTTTGACTACCTCCCATATTTTATGACTGAAACAAAAGAATATTATGGAAGGAGAAATGTGAAAATAATTGCAGTAAATTGTTTTGGATTGTATAGCTATGTGGAATCCATATTTTTAATTTTGTTCATTGTAAAATTGAAAATATACAGATGTAAGATTTACAAATTTAATGTTTACATGGTCTACACCACTTCACAGGACAATCAGAAAATATAATGTACTTATTTTTCTTAATTCTGGAATAAAATCTTTTCTTAAATATGCAACAGTACACCAGTTTGTTTAATATGTATGTTTTCAAAACTAAAATACCAATCCACTACCAGATTAGATATACTTTTTGTTCAAAATGCTCCAAACTGAGGAGAGCCTCTTCCATGTAGAACATGTTAGAAAACAAGATACACAATGAGATCAGATGTGTTTATGTGCCTTCCACAGATCACAAATGTAATTGCCCTTGTGAATGTGGAATCTGTCAGAAAAAAAGAAAAAGTAAATAAATAAATAAATCTAGAGGAAATAAATATGATCCTTCTTGGGGACTTTTTTTTTCACTACGATCACATTAGTGCAAAAGATTATTATTGAAGTTAGATTGAACACAATATACACATATATAAATATTGAATACATAACACACATCAATTACTTTGGCTAAGAAATTCATCGATGGAGCAGAAGTTGGACGCCAAAAAATGCCTTTAGACCCTTTTCAAACTGAACTTTATTGTTTGTTAAATGTTTTATGGCTGCTGACATGTTATTGAAAATATTTATTGCTGGATAGTTGACACCTTTCTCAACCAAAGTAAGTCACTTTAAATCTTTGTGAAAGTTTTTCTTATTTCGAGTATTGATTCCATGAAATGACCTGTTTGTATCAAAAAAAGATAATTTTAATGATAAAATTCATTAGAGAATAAATATATTCCCCAGTTCCTTAAATAGACCACTGCAGGAGTTCTTGAGTTGAAAGTGCAAATGATTCGTATTGCACATTTTTGGGCTCAGAAAACCTTAGCTTGGCCTGATCAACTACCTCAGAAAACAAACCCATGTTACATTACAGAATGAAAGTCCACATACTACACTAGCTTTTTTTAATAATGGAAAGCCCAGGTTGGACTTAACAATATAATAATAGGACAGTTTACAACTCACCGCAAAGACGTGACGACGAGCCACAACAGGCATACAAAAAGACACACACATGCAACACTTTCAGCTATCGCCCATGACGTGCTTCAGTATTAGGAACATTCACGCAATCACACAGGCACACAACTGTCAGCTCCGGCTTCCACACTTCGATTCACACTCACGTCTTTGCGGTGAGTAGTAAACTGTCCTATTACTATATTGTTAATTATTAGCTTTTTATATTTTTATATTTCCTATGTCTGACAACATTCACATAGCAAACAGGGACTTGTTTAGGAACTTCAGCAGCTATATGGTATGCTCCTCCCAGTTAAATTTCTTATCAAGCTATAATCCCAAGCATTTGATATTGTCAACTACTTCTATCTTCCTGTCATCATACTTTAGGCATACACTATAAGGAAACCTTTAACTAGTCCTGAATTGCATATAATGTGTTTTTTTTTTTTTTTTTTTTTTTTTTTTTTTTTTTTTTTTTTTTTTTCAAAGTTTAGCAACAGAGAACGGACTAGGAACCATTTAGCAAGGTCCATGAAAATTTCTTCAGCTGACCTTTTTAAGACTATATTCAATTTATTATTGACTAGCTTACATGCCGTGCTTCGCAAAGGTTGTTGAAGGAGGGCCTGTGTGTATCATGGCTTTTTAGGGTTCTGGACCTCAGTCAGTAAAAATAGAATCCTTGTTGGATCGCTCTCTCAATAAACTCAGTTGTCCTAGTAAAGATGACAAATGTAAGTAGAAATCATTGTCCGAAACAATGTATCTTCATAAAGATGTCAAATGTAAGTAAAATAATTCATTGTCCAAAATGATGTATGTTTGTAAATTTTTTGATACAAAAAGTGAAACATGCCAAAATAAACAAAGAAATGACGTCAAGTATTTAATACACAAAGTGAAATCAATAACACTACGTTTAACGTTTGTTGGTATTCATAGACATAAGATTGCTTAATTCTGTCACAGATGTTCACTTCCTTGTTGTACTATCCCCATACTTATTCTGCAGCAGCAGTGTTTATTAGTTCCTTGGTGCACTACAGTGCCTGTATTGCTTGTTTGCTGTACTACAGTATGCAATCCATACTTCAAGCATAATGTACATCTAAAACAATTTCCCTGATTCCACTTTTATGAAATGAAGTTGCTCTATGCACATCTAGTTTAGGAGATTAGATATTTCTAACAAATGAACAGACAATTACTGAAAACACTTAAGATTACAATTTATCTTCTTTCCATGATCTGATTTTCATGACACCGTGCCTATATGTAGTCCCAATCTTAGCTCAAATTTCCTGTAAAAACTGCATGAAAATGTGTCAGTTGTGTGTGTGTGTGGGGGGGGGGGGGGGGTTTAATACATTTGTGAATTGTGTTAGAAATTGGCATATCTTCATGAATACAATGTAGCTTACAACATACATCAGTTATATTCGCCATTTAAAACATTTGTTTCATGATCATTCATATCTGTGGACAATAGTCTGAGGCATGGAAAGCTGATATATAATAAGTATTTCCTTAATGTAGTAGAAACATAACTGAAAAGAATTATTATTCTTACAGTTGGCTCTCTTTCTGTTAGATGCGCTATTGCCACTCCAAGTGTGAGACAAAC
Organism: Locusta migratoria; assembly: GCA_026315105.1. Taxonomy (NCBI): domain Eukaryota; kingdom Metazoa; phylum Arthropoda; class Insecta; order Orthoptera; family Acrididae; genus Locusta; species Locusta migratoria. The sequence goes on from CM048748.1 coordinate 207,982,362, forward strand.
TTTCATAGCAGTTGCACAGATTAGATTAGATTAGTACTTGTTCCATAGATCATGAATACGACACTTCGTAATGATGCGGAACATGTCAGGTTAATGAAAGGTGTCTTTACAAATTATTACTTTGCACTAAATATTACATGACACAATTTTTATTTATTTATTGTTTTTGTTTGTATTTTTTATTTTTATTTATTTAATTTTTTTCATTATTTACTAATTTATATCTAAAAATTCATCTATAATGTAGAAGGGGTTTCCATGCAGAAATTTGTTTAATTTATTTTTAAATGCTAGTTGGCTATCAGGCTTTTGATGCTGTTTGGTAGGTGACCAAAGACTTTTGTGGCAGCATAATTCACCCCTTTCTGTGTCAAAGCTAGATTTAACCTTGAATAGTGAAGATAATTCTTTCTCCTAGTGTTGTAGTTATGTACACTGTCATCAGCAAAAAGAACCAGCTTTGCATGTTCATGAATATAGAATGGCAAGTCATTAGTATATATTAAGGACAGCAAAGGGCTCAAGACCGAACCTTGTGGCACCCCATATTTGATTGTTCCCCAGTTTGAGGAATCAGCCTGTTTTTTGCATATTATGTGAACTACTTATGTCAGCTGTCTGCACGTTGTTAGGTATGATTTAAACCATTTGTACTCTGTCCCATTCATACCACAATACTTTAGTTTATCTAGAAGAATTCCATGATTTACACAATCAAAAGCCTTGGAGAGATCACAAAAAATCCCAATGTGCGATGTCCGGTTATTCAGAGCATTTAATATCTCATTGGTGAAAGTATATATAGCATTTTCTGTTGAAAAGCCTTTCTGAAAACCAAACTGACATTTTGTTAGAACTTTATTCTTACCTATGTGTGAACTACTCTAGAATACATCACTTTTTCAAGAATTTTGGATAAGGCTGTCAGAAGTGAGATTGGGTGGTAGTTGTTGACATCAGACGTATCCCCTTTTTTGTGCAGTGGTTTAACTATAGCACATTTCAGTCTATTAGGAAAAATACCCTGCCTTAGAGAACTATCGAATAATTGGCTAAGAATGCTACTTATTTCTTGAGAACAAGCTTTTATTACACTGCTGGAAATACCATCAATTCCATGGGAGCTTGTGCTCTTGAGAGAGTTTATAATTTTCTTAATTTCAGAAGGAGAGTTGGGTGGAATTTCAATTGTATCAAATGGTGTGGGTATAGACTGTGATATCAGTATGTAAATATATGGATTAAACATGGCGAGGATTGTATCAGTTTTATATTCATTGCATTGAATCATATTTCGTAGAACACAGCAACCAAGAAAACGATTTTCAGAAATATGGTAAATTTGAAAAGTCAAAGAGTAAGTAGTATTTTCAAAGGGTAATAATCTGATCGCCCCAGACTTTACACGAACACCCGCAATGCTATCTATTAGTTCTTTCCAAGCATGAAATACACCTAAAACTTCAAATTACTTGATTAAATGAAGCCTATGTGTTGCCCCAGGATATTCTCTATCTGTGATGCTCCCATGAATGTTCATTTCATACTTTTGGAGATTACTCTCTACAAACAGACACATGCAATTGCTTTCAGAGAAGTGTTTAAATTGTGATATCTTACTTTTTCTGATCCGATTTTGTGAAATGAAGCGTTTCTGTAACCGCAAGATACTCTCACGTTTCCTGTGAAAAACTCCTGAAAATTCGGCTATTAGTTTTGGAGATGAAAGAGAAAGATAGACATGGCAGTTGTCAATGTAAAACATTAAAATGTGATGTTCTTCTTTCCGTGTTCCGAGTTTTATGAAACTAAGTCTATATATTGTCCCAAGGTACGGTGAAGTTACCTGTGAAAACCCCATGCTAATTTGTGAAGTAGTTTTGGAGAAGTGGTTTCTAATAGATGAACAGACACGACGGTCTGTGAAAACACTTCATGATTCTATTTTGATAAAGTCATACCTAGATCCTGAACCAATCTTCACTCATGTTTCCTGTGAAAACCGCATGAAAATTCATCCAGTAGTTTTAAAGATTAAAGTGAACAGTGACAGACCTACATTTACAGATTTATTATTAGTATAGATATGTTGTACAATTGTATAATTTTGCAGGAATATATTGATTTGTATAAGTGTTGTATGTCGGTAAACTCTGTTGCGAATATGGTTAGTAGTAAAGAAGTAATAGATAAAACCGTGATGCTTGATGGGGCGGTTTTCCCTGTTCAAATGTTTGTTACCCTTATGGGACTTAACTGCTGAGTCATCAGTCCCTAAACTTACAAACTACTTATGAATTAACTTACACTAAATACAGCACAAACATCCATGCCCAAGGGGGGATTCAAACCCCCGATGGTGAACAACCTCGTGCATCATAGCGCCTGAATGCGCTCGGGGTTTTCTATGAATGTTACTCTTTATGTCCTCATATCTCATGAACTATGTGTTGTACTGTCATACAATTTCGAACGTACATTCAGCTTTAAGTGTGTATTCTGTCTGCAAAATTTCCTGCAAGTACAATTGGTTGTGTAGAAATTATAAATTGTAACGTTATACCGAACGCCATAGTTTTGCTCCATGAACAGTGGAAAAGTAGTAAGCGAGAACCTTGTTTCTTTTCATTATTTTGATGTGGTTGTCTGTGAGAAAAGGTTTAATAAAGGTTTGAAATTATGTTTAATGTTTGTTGCATGTCGCTAAGTACTGTCATTCTCATATAGTGTATTTATAAAGTCTCATTGCATTATGTGGTAGTTTCTTGGAACTATATTGTTTATGACATTATATCTCCTGAACTATGTGTTGTATGTGGTTCTTATTCCCCCAGCAATTGTTATCTCACGTAAGGAACTATGTACCAAATTTGTTTGAAATGGGTCCAGTGGTTTAGGAGGAAATGTGCAGTATTGTCGTTTGATGCAGCAGTTTTTAGCGCATCTCATTGTTTATGATGTCATATCTCCTTACGTATGTTTGTAGGTGATTCTTATCCCAACAGTGATTGTTGCCTGATATTAAGGAACATGTGTACCAAGTTTGAAATTGATCCAGTAGTTTAGGAGGAGATGTGGTACGTACATAGATACACACATACAGCCTATTTTATAAGTTGTAAGATTGCAATGTTTGTGTCATCTGCAAATAAAACAAACTTCGCATCCATTAATGTTCCTGAAGAAAGGTAATTGTCATATACAAGAAAAAGCAAGGGCCCTAAGATGGAACCTTTGTGGGACCTCACATTTTAGTTCCCACTTGGATGAGGTCTGATAATACAATAAGCATCTGTTTCATATTGACATACTTTGTTTCCTGTCAGTGATTATCCGTGTAATGGCCAAAATTGCTCTAAGGTAAGTGGAAGGACTGGGTGGGTACCTGCACTAAAGGCAGTTGTCACCTTGCAAAATATTATTTATTAAAATAAACGTGAAGGAGATTCCAAAATGTTAAGGCTTTTAGAAAATTAATCTGTTTCAAAATTATAACTTGACAAGCATGTGGCCCGTACAGTATAGGAAAATTTCAGATTTTTTATACTGAAATAAAACTTATCAGGTGTAGCTCACATAAAATCTTAACAGCTTAAACAAAGTAAATTGAACTCAGGCTGAAATGCAATTTAAAAAAATTAACAATCAGTGGGTGAAGCCCATGTTAAAGTTGACAATAACCAAGTGATGCCCTTCAGAATTTTTTTTATCAACTAATCATTATCACGTGAAGCCCACTTAAAATCTTGACAGATTAAACAAATGAAATTGAACTCAGCTTAAAACACAATTTAAAATTTAACAATGAGCAGATAAAACCCATGTCTTATAATTACAAGAGGCAAAGCACATTTACATGACTATTCTCAGACCACAACCACAATGTTGGTCACTAGTTGTTTTCAGATGGAGCTGGAGTTGCCTAAAAAGCAGTTGACCAGTCAACATTAAACCCTTCAGGCAGCTCAATTCTAGCTGAAAACAACTGGTGGCCAACATCATGGTTGTGGTCTGAAGATGGCCACGTAAGTAACCAAAACCAGTTACTACAGAAATAAATAAAGGAATTGTGATCTAGACTGCCTTGTTACATGAGGAAAGAACACTGCCAACAAATATGATGACAGCCAGGGCAGGTAACTGACCAGCAATGGCTACTTAAGCAGTAAAAAAATACTCTGGTTACACTTAAGGAATAGTAATGAAAACAACAAGACGTTCGCAGATCATACGACATGCCAAGAAACAATTAACAACACAGTAATGGATGTACAAGGAAGACGTTAGACCATATAAAAGACCATGAGCAAAGGCACAAACTTACTCTGCTTATTATACCACTATGGCGTTAATACCAACACCACTTCAACGCACAAGATGGCTCACTTTCATAAGTGAATATGTACACTGTGAAGATCCCTAGCTCTTTAAATAAGTGTCAGTAGGATGATATTGGATGGGCTCCAGCAATCATTCTGATTACACTCTTTTGTGCAATGAATACTTTTTTACTCAATGATTAATCACCCCAGAAAACAATGCCATACAAAAGCAGAGAATGAAAATAGGCATACTAAGCTAATTTACTGAGATGTAAATCACCAAAATTTGGACTTACCCTAATAGCATAAGTGGCTGAACTCAAACGTTTAAGCAGATTTTTAATGTGTTTTTTCCAGTTCAACCCCTCATCAATGCACACACCTAAAAATTTTCAATATTATACCTTTGCTACAGATACCTGATCAAAGTCTATATTTATAAATGGTGGCATTCCATTTACTGCGTGTACTGTGTTTTATCAAAATTTAATGATAGTCCATTAGCTGAGAACCACTTAATGATTTTCTGAAAGAGGTTGTTTACAATTCCTTCAGTTAGTTCTTGCCTGTTAGATGTGATAACTATACTTGTATTGTGGCGGCCTGGCTACCTTACAGCAGAAACATGTGAACCGCGAGCAGCAGACAGCTAGCACAAGGCAGCAGCGTCAGATATCTGCCGACACGCACAGTTCCTTTCATCGGCAACAATCATCCCAGCGGCGTGGCATGCGCCGAAGGACAGTAGTGCGAGCTGTAGGACTGAGTCCAGCGGACGTCTTTTACCTCCACAGTTCACGCACGCGAGAGTTAGTGCTGTACCATCCGACCGTCGTGACACACGGTATTTATCAAGCTGCACATAGAAAATGCACGTTTCCCTCAGAATCGCGCCCATTGCCTGCGCTCATACAACCGGCCAATAACCTCTATCGCTGTGCAGTGTACAACCTCCGGGACCAGCAATCAAACAACTAGCTATTTGTGCTAATTCAGTGTATGTGTAACACAATAAATACTTCCATGCAATCAATGTCATCTTACACTTTTTTTTGTTACCACCGCCTACAGCTGTAGTTAGAAGTGTCGATAATAAACAAATGTGCTTCACTGATGACTCTCGACGTGATACGTAGGCGACAACACGTGGTGACGAACTATTCGTGTGTGACGCGGATTTGTGATCAAGATGAGCAACTTGAAAGAGCTGAAGAAGTTGATCATCAGCTGACAGAAAACCATAGACGAGCTGAAGGAGTGGAACAAGAGGTTGGAAAGTAAGCTGCAAACCCTCTCTGCCCACCAAGAATCAGTTACCGAAAATCTCTGTGCGCAAGACAGTACTGCGCCGCCACCTTCCACTGTTACGGCAATCACACGGCAAGTATTGGTCAAGCTACCGTCTTTTTGAGCCCAGGACTCTGTCATGTGGTTCAGCCAAGTGGAGGCCATCTTCGTCAGTAACAACATTACATGCAACCTCGGGAAATTTGGCCACGTCATAAGCCAGCTAGACCAGAATTATGCGGCCGAAGTGCGGGATATCATAACCGCCCCACCAACGCAGTCCTACCGACGGCTGAAGAAAGAACTGATAAATCAGATTTCTTCATCCGGAGAGCAGCAAGTGCAACAACTACTTCGTCAAGAAGAATGCGGCGACCGGTGACCTTCGCAGTTCCTGCGACACCTGAGGAGCCTCGCGCAGTCGGACATGGTACCAGATTTCCTCCTGCACGCTATCTGGGTACACAGTCTCCTTGCCCATGTGCAAGCGGTGATAGTTGTGCAGAATGACATGCACCTGGACGCTGTGCGGACCTGGCAGATCAGGTACCCACGGGGCCCAGTACTGTAGGCAGCCGTCGACGCTGCCCAAAACGCGCGACCTGCAACCAGCGCGGCCGGCGCCTTCCTTCACCAAGTAGTACATAACTTGGCCACCCAGATGGCAGCACTAAGTGCGCAGTTCGAGCACTTAGCTCTCTCGCAGCCAAATGGCAGCTGGCGACATAGCCACAGCAGACATCGCTTCAGACGACACAGCAGAACCCGCCCTGGCAGCCTGGTGAGATCAGAGAAGCCGCCAACCAGCTTCTGTTGGTACCACACACACTTCAGCAAGAATGTGAGGAAGTGTTGCTCTCCCTGTGAATACCCAACCGCCAGCTGCAACCAGACCTAGGCGCACCCGGCTGCAGTGCAATATCTAGGCTTCTCTTTATAACAGAATGGAGTGAAAAAGTTGGGTATCTTGTTAGGACTACGACACATATTTTCAAGGACCTTCATAGTGGCAGATCTAAATGAGCCGATCCTGGCCGCAGATTTTCTCATGCATTACAAGTTGTTACCCGATATCGCAAATTTCCAGTTGATAGACTCAACAACAAGCCTAAAGATAGTGGGGCAGCAGCACCACGCCAGTCTCTTCAGTGTTAAACCAGTGAAGTTGTCTGAACCGTACATGGACATTCTGGACCAATTTCTGGAACTCACTCGTCCAATGCTAACAGAAGTGAAATACAGGCAGAAGACATCGGTGAACAGGGAGCAACTGACCGATGACCTCACAGCCGCAGCAAGATTGTTTATCGCCACTAAAAACATTGGGACACTGAGGACGGAGCCCTGTGGGACCCGGCGGGAGCTAAATAGGCCCCAACCCTCACCCGAAACAAGCGGTGGGAGAGGAAATTGTGAATAAAAATAGGAAGGGCGCCACGTAAGCCCCAGTCATGCAGAATAGTCATTATATGGTGGCGCCAGGATGTATTGTACACCTTTCGAAGGTAAAAAAATAGCAACTAAATGCTCACGCCTAGCGAAGGCAGTGCGAATGGTCGACTCCAGTGACACGAGGTTGTCAATGGTAGAACGGCACAGGCGGAAGCCCTCCTGTTGTGGAGCAAGGAGTCCATACTCTCCTAGGATCCACATCCACAGCCGCCGACTCACCACACGTTCAAAAAGCTTGCAGAGAACGTTGGTGAGGCTGATCAGATGGTAATTGTCAGCCACCTGGGGATCTGCACCTGGTTTCAGCACCGGGATGATAGTGCTTACCCGCTATTGTGACGGGAAAACCCCCTCTGCCCATAGATGGTTAAACAGGGCAAGAATACAGTGTTGAATCTCTGGTGAAAGGTGTCTGAGGAACTGGCTGTGAATCCTATCTGGTCCTGGAGTGGTATCAGGGCACGCAGCAAGTGCAGTTCAGAACTCCCACACACTAAATGGGTCTTTGTATAGATCCCAGCGATGAGTGCGGAAGGATAACTGTTTCTGCTCGGCCCACTCTTTGAGGGAACTGAAGTCGGCACTGTACGTGGCAGTCGCAGAGCATCATGCATAATGCTCTGCCATATGCTCGGCGATAGCTGGCGGGAGCACACCCTGGATGGTGAGGGATGGGATTCCTGTCGGCGGGCGATATCCAAAGACGCGTCGGACTTGCGTCCATACCTGAGTCAGGGAGGTGTGGGAGCCGATACTGGCTACATACTGCTCTTAGGATTCCTGCTTGCTGTGCTGTATGAGTCGTTGAGGACACGCATGGAGCCGTTTAAAGGCGACCAAATTCTCTACGGAAGGGTGGTGTCTATGGCACTGGAGCGCTCGCCGACGTTCCCGGATAGCCTCAGCAATCTCCGGTGTCCACCAAGGCAAGGACCTATGCCTAGTGGAACCAGTGGTTTGTGGAACTGCTGCTTCAGTGGCTACGACAATACTGTCAGTCACCTGCTGGACTGCATTGTCGATGTCATCTTGCGGTGGTGCAGCAATTACAGCAGCTGAGGCATAAGCAGGTCAGTCGGTCCTACGGAGGCACCAACGGATCAAGCAGTCTGCAGCTTGGTACTGCGGGAGCGACACAAAGATTGGAAAGTGGTCGCTGCCACACAGGTTGTCATGCACACACCAACCGAGGTGTGGTGGAAGGCTGGGGCTGCAGACAGAGAGGTCGATCGCTGAATACGTGCTCTGTGCCACACTAAAATGCGTGGGGGCACCTGAATTCAGGAGGCAAAGGTCTTGTTGCGCCAATAATGTCTCAACATCACTACCACGGCCTGTGGTATGGAGTCCACCGCACAATGGGTTGTGGGCGTTGAAGTCCCACAAAAGGAGGAATGGTGGGGGAAGTTGGGAGACCAGAGCAGTAAGGTTGTTGAGAGACACGGCCTCATCCGGAGGAAGGTACAAGCTGCAGACAGTCAATTCCTGCATTGCCCGGATTCTAACAGCCACTGCCTCAAGAGTGGTGTTCAGTGGCACCGGGGCCAGTGTCCAGGACGTACAGACAGACATCGCCAGACATCCTGTCATATATGGTCCTGTTGTGCTGGAAACCATGTTTCCTGTAGGGCGATACAAAATGCAGGATAGCAGCACAGTAATTGTCGAAGCTCGGCCAGGTGATTAAAGAAGCCGCCACAATTCCACTGGAGAATAACTCGGTCTCCACACTCTAAGGCCATAAAAGAAAAGAAATAAAAGATCATTCCATAGGAAAATCTGCTTCCTTATGGTCAGGATCTACAGAATCTAAGACCATAGATTCAGCTGATTCCGGTTGTGCAGCGATCCTATGGTCAGGTGAATCAAGAAGTGCGAGATCCTCAGGGGAAGCAAGGATCTTGACTTCATCCTCTGAAGCAGAGGATGTGGGTGTGGGTGGCTCTGAAGCCACCAATGTTTCCTTCTTCTTCCTGTTCAGTTTTTTGCCCTCTCGCTGGCCCTTTGGTGTTAAGGGCCATGGGGGCTTCTCAGAATGTGCGACAGTTGCTGACGAAGAGCAGGAGGCCCTTCGATCAGCACCTGGGGGATCATTCAGCCATTTGCTGGGATCCACTTTCCCACGGAGAGAAGCATCGCAAGGTAGTGTGTCCCGTGGGACCCCTTCCAGGCGAGAGGAGCCAGAGAAGGCTGTTGTTTCTCCAGCAGTGGGGTGGGGACCGACATCCCCTGTAATGGTTTGTCTGTTGCTCCTAAAGTGACAAGTGTGGGAGTAACTGAAGTAGTAGCGCCCCCAACTGTCAAGGAAGCAGGTGCAGTGGTTCGGGCCTGGGGGCCCGCTGGAATTTGTGGTACAGATGGTCTGGAGATTGATGTTGAAGCTACTGTGGCGTATGGGGTTGTCATGGTCACAGGGTGGAGCCTTACATACTTATGTCTGGCCTCCGCATATGTCAGCCAGTCCAGGGTCTTGTACTCCATGATCTTACGCTCTTTGTTGAGTACAAACCAGTTGAGCGAACAAGGAGGGTGCTGCTGATTACAACTGACGCACACTGGAGGTGGGGTACAAGGGGCGTGTGGGTGGAATGCACGCCCACACTCCCGACATGTTGGGTTGGCATCACATCGGAAGGACATATGACCAAACCTCCAGCACTTGAAGCAGCGCATGGGGGGAGGAACATAGGGCTTTACGTCGCACCGGTAGATCACCACCTTGACTTTCTCAGGCAATGAATTGCCCTCAAAAGCCAAGATGAAGGCACCGGTGGCAAGCGTGTTGTCCTTCGGACCCCTACAGATGTGCCGCATGAAATGTACACCTCGCCGCTCCAAGTTAGCTCGTAATTCGTTGTCTGATTGCAACAGAAGATCCCTGTGGAAGATGATATCCTGGACCATATTTAAGCTCTTATGTGGCGTGATGCTAATGGACACATCACACAGCTTGTCACAGGCTAGCAAAGCCTGTGACTGGGCTGGGGATGACATCGTTATTAGAACTGATCCAGATCTCATCTTTGACATACCCTCTACCTCTCCATACCTGTCCTCCAAATGATCCACAAAGAACTTTGGCTTTGTGGACATGAAAGATCCCCCATCTATACGAGCACACACTAAATACTTAGGAGAATAAGCCTCACCTTGAAATTTTGCCCTAAGTTCCTCCCACGGTGTGGACAGGGAAGGAAACGTTTGGGGGTCGTACTGCGTAGCATTATATTCACCTCTACCACATTTAGAGATGATGGTTGTATGTCTGCCAACGTTCCATAGTCTTTTCATGGTGTTCCCACGAGCAGCTAGGGAAATAAAGGTCCACCCAGACAGAGCCCCACTTGCCTGGGTAAGCCTTATACAACTGAGGTGCGGCAGGTTCCTCAGAGGCACATAGCACACCTTGAGATTGAGGTTTTTTTTTTATAGAGGTTTGTACAGTCCTCGCGACCCAGGCAATTAAGCCAAAATCCCCGGGCTCTGAAACGTACAATGTTCCACCGTCGTGCCGAACGATGGTCATTGAAGCACGCACAGAGCTTACTGTGTAGCGGGCTGTTGGTGTGACACAGCCCACAGCTCAGGACCCCGGGTTCGCCAAGCCTGTACTCAGCAAATGAATGCTGAGCCCCTGAGGGGCATGAACAGTGCCTGACCGATATCCGGTTCCACACTTACACGACTTCATCCATGCCTTGGCAGGATCAGTACTATTCAGCAAAATTAACTGTGCAAAAGCTTATACTCGGATCCCTGTGGTGCCGGAAGATATTCAGAAAACAGCTATAATCACGCCTTTCAGTCTGTTCGAAAGCTTGTACATGACGTTCGGAATCCGCAATGCCGCTAAGACCTGGCAACGTTATCTGGATGGTATATTACGAGGTTCACCATGTTGTTTTGCCTATCTCGACGACGTCTTTGTTTCTCCAAGTCGCCCGAACTCCACAGATGTCACGTGACACGACACTTTGCCCACGTCCACGTGGACATCATCGGGCCACTGCCTCTGTCCCGAGGCAAGCGCTACCTGCTCACCAGGGTGGACCACTTCACACGCTGGCTGGAGCAATGCCCATCGCGGTCATCACAACTGAGACCGTCGCTACTGCATTTGTTGGTATGTGGGTGTCACGCTTCAGCTGTCCCAGCCACGTCACGACTAACAGTGGACGCCAGTTTGACTGTTCGCTGTTCAGACACATTGCCAGACTGCGTGGTGCACAGCTCCACAACACTACGAGCTACCACCAGGCGTCCAATGGCATGGTCGAGAGACTCCACCGGAGTTACTGACAAAGACGGCCTCCACTTGGCTGAACCACATTACAGGGTCCCGGGACCAAAAAGGCGGCAGCTTGACCAATACTCATCCCGTGATTGCTGTAACAGCGGAAGAGGGCGGCGCAGTACCGTCTTGCGTGTGGAGATTTTCGGTAACTGACTCTTGGTGGGCAGAGAGAGTTTGCAGCTTACTTTCCAACCTCTATGGTCTTCTGTTGGCTGTCGATCAACTTCTTCAGCAATTCCAAGGTGCTGATCTTGATCACAAATCCGCATCACACACAATAGTTCATCTCCACGTGTCATCATCTACATATCAGGTTGGGGTCACCAGTGAAGCACGTTTGTTTATTATCGACGCTTCTAACTACAGCTCTTTGTAGGCGGTGGTGAGGAAAAAGATGTAAGTTGACATTGATTGTATGGAAGTATTTATTGTGTTAAACATACAATGAATTAGCACAAATAGTTAGTTGTTTGATTGCTGGTCCCGGAGGATGTACACTCTACAGTGATGGAGTCATATTGGCCGGTCATATTAGCACGGGCAACAGACGCACATTTTCTGCTTGTGGCGCGATAAATACCGCTTGTCACAATGGTCGGACAGCACAGCACTAACTCTCACATGCGTGTATGTGTGGGAGAGCTCGCGTTCAGCTCAACCCACGTGGTCCACAGAAACGTGCAGGAACTGAGGAGGTAAAAGATGTTCACTCGACTCAGTCCTACAGCTCGCACTACTATTCTTCGTTGCATGCCACGCCGCTGGGACGATTTTTTCCGATGAAAGGAAATGTGTGCATCGGCAGATATCTGAGGCTGCTGCCTTGTGCTAGCTGTCTGCCATTCGCCATTCACCTGTTTCTGCTGTAAGGTAGCCAGGCTGTCACAGTATCATCAGCAAAAAGAACCAGCTTTGCATGTTCATGAATATAGAATGGCAAGTCATTAGTATATATTAAGGACAGCAAAGGGCTCAAGACCGAACCTTGTGGCACCCCATATTTGATTGTTCCCCAGTTTGAGGAATCAGCCTGTTTTTTGCATATTATGTGAACTACTTATGTCAGCTGTCTGCACGTTGTTAGGTATGATTTAAACCATTTGTACTCTGTCCCATTCATACCACAATACTTTAGTTTATCTAGAAGAATTCCATGATTTACACAATCAAAAGCCTTGGAAAGATCACAAAAAATCCCAACGGGTGATGTCCTGTTAATCAGTGCATTTAAGATTTCATTGGTGAAAATATGTATAGCATTTTCTGTTGAGAAGCCTTTCAGAAATCCAAACTGACATTTTGTTAGAACTTTATTCTTACCTAAGCGTGAAACTACTCTAGAATACATTACCTTTTCAAGAATTTTGGATACGGCTGTCAGAAGTGAGATTGGGCAGTAGTTGTTGAGATCAGACGTATCCCCTTTTTTGTGCAGTGGTTTAACAATAGCATATTTCAGTCTATCAGGAAAAACACCATGCTTCAGAGAACTATTACATATGTATGCTTAGCTCTTCAGCTGCTAACAGAAATCGGATGGGGTAAAATCAGGTGACCTGGCTACGGATCCAACAACCAGGATACGTTGTGTTAAGATACTGTGTTACTGGCCATATGAAATGTGTAGGTGGTCCGTCATACTGAAAGTACATACGAGCTTGTGTTGCTAAAAGGATATCCTCCACATATTTTGGTAACACAGTTTGAAGAAAAAAAATACCTTGTCCCATTAAGACAGTAACCTAAAATAACTGGACCGATGAGATGGTCATCAATAATACTGCACCACACACTGAGAGAGAACATTATCTGTGAGGAAACTTACACAATTATATAAACCATAGCATAACAGTATTTTAATTTACTGTCACTTGCACTTTTACTGATCCTAATTGTATCCATTGGTTTAGCCACAAACGGTTAAGATAAGGGCATATGTTTATGAGACTTTTTTGTTCAGAATCCCCAGTAGTATCACCCCTCAAAGCATGTACCATTCCTCTTGATTCACCCTGTATATAGATTTTGAAACAATAGCAACGTAAATTACTGATTCACATTAAATTTACAATTACAAATTATTACATTATAATCCGTTTCTTATCTGCTTGCAAAGATAACATTCAGTGAAGATTAAACATAGGATAAATTCAGGTACATATTTTAGTTGCTCTACAATATTCATGATATTTCATCTAATAACAATGTTAATTATAAAAAGTCAATTTGTGAGTTAAATACACTAAAAATGGATGCTAACATTTACAAAGCTACTTGACAAAGTGATATATACAGTCAGAGTGTACAATCTTGCCACTGATTTTCATTAATTTTGTACAAGATCATTTCATTGTTCACAGAATTAACAGGGTTTTTTAATAATATAAAGAAATATCCAAAATAGTGAAAACATGAAGCAGAGTTAATGCTTTGATATTCATGCTTACACAAATGTACTGTAATATTACATTCAAATGTCCATGTTTTACATATAACTTACTGTGATAAAACCAAACAATGGAAATTCCATGAAGGATTCAACAATATTTTGAGGATAGGTTGCTACTCACCACAGACGTCCGATGAGCCACAGAAAGGCACATTAACGAAATACAACTTGTTTAAAAAAGCTTTTGGCTGTTACAGCCTTTATTGGTCAGGAAGAGAAAACACACACACACACACACACACACACACACACACACACACACACACACAAACACATTACTGTCGTCTCCGGCTGCTGCAGCCATTCTGTCACAATGACACAACAATAAGTTTTTGTTAATTAATGAACCTTTTCTCCTATTTACATTCAACAGTATGTTACTTTTTATCAGCATGATTATTTATGGGTGAGAGTATTCTGACTTTTTAGTAAATAATAAATTCGTATTGTCCGCTACGATAGTCGGCGCTGTCTCGGAGACCGGATGATCTTGCCAGCGCCACCTGCCATGGTACTGCGGCAGTGCGCGGCAGCATGCCGGCTGCTCAGAGTTTGTTTGCTTTTCATAAGGTGCGCCTCGGCACTTCAGATGCAATATACAAACAGTATCTTTTGTTATCGGTGACTTATGCCACAAATTGTGTGTGTACCTTACCGTGTAATTGTTCAATTATGAAATACAAGATTCTTTAAGCATTTTCTATGAGTGTTCATAAAATTGGTGACAAGGATGGGATATATCAAAACAACATGTTCAATCATGCCTGCCACCGTCAAAGAACTTCTACAAGCATTTCTGCAACAGCAAAAAGTACTCACCGATCATGCCCTGCAACTTCCCGAGCTCTTCGCAAACACCATGAAGGCGATCTTCAACGCACCACAGTTCGATAGGAGGCAACAGCTTTCATTTCCGAGTTTCCAGCCATACGATGATGCTGCAGAAGACAGGGCCGACTATGAGAAACGACTACGTCAACACTTCGCAGCACTTGTAAATTCTTTTTATAAGAAACAAACGCACGTCGTTGCCTCTAGGGTAGCTTTCTACCAGTACAAAAAACTTTCAAATCACTCATACCGAGCTTGGGCTACACAGCTGCAAGGGCTCAGCAGAAAGTGTAATTTTGTGATGAAAATCCATCAGGAATCGTACACCGATCAAATGGTGTGTGACGCTATTCTCTGCTTGGCCCCTGACAAAGAGGTTTAACAAAAAGCAATTCAATTAAATGACTCTACCCTGGCAGAGGTGTTGTCAATCGCAGAATCATTTGAAATTACTCGCGCCGCAGGCGCTCAGCTGGATTCGTGGGGTGTCGTAGGAGCGGTTGCGTTACATACGGCCATTGCTGTCGCCGCTCACAGCGAAGCAAGTGACGACGTTGCAGCTATAAACCGCACCTCTCGGCAGAAATAAAACAAAAGCAAGATGGTTTTTCAGAGAAAACCGTCACCAAATGCTCTGCCCTCTTGTACGAAATGTTTCATGCAGCACTCGCGTGATGACTGCCCTCAAAGATGGCCACAATGCCTCAAGTGCAAAAAACGTGGTCACATCTCATCCGTATGTCGTTCCAAACAAGTTCAAGCAATTAATGATATGGAATCTGACACTGGTTCAGTCATGTTTGTCAACTCCACTTATTCCTCAAACAATAAACTTTTTGTCTTTGTTACTGTCCTAGGAAAGGATATTCAAATCCAAGTTGACACAGGTTCCGCCGCGACTATTATTACTTCTCACACTTACGTTAAGCTAAGGGCGCCCCCCTTATCACCTGTTTTGCGCAACTTGCGCACTTATACCCATCAACAACTAGCTCTCAAAGGCCAATTTGAACTACCGGTCACATATAAACATGTGACACGCACGCTCACGCTTTTCGTGTAGACAAAGCAGCTATGACAGATTTGTTTGGTTACGACGCATTTTGCGCTTTTGGATTTACTGTAGATGACACTATAAATATGGTCTCGGACATTGTTCCGTTTGACAGAATAGAGGCTTTATCTGCCGAAATCACTGATCTTTTCTCCACAGGCTTAGATCGTGCTGTTGCTTTCACAGCCCACATATCGCTTAAAGATGGTTCTCACCCGCGATTTTTTCACGTGCACCCTCTTCCAGTTGCATTTCGCGATTCTGTTAAAGACGAATTCGATCGCCTTACAACTGCAGGTGTTCTTCTTCCTATCACTTCGAGTGAATGGGCTTCTCCTTTGGTAGTAGTTCTGAAGCCAAACGGATCCCTTCGCATTTGCGGTGACTTTAAAAACGCCGTAAATTCACAAAGTATCATTGACACGTATCCCATGCTGCGGCCAGAGGAACTCTTTGCCAAATTAGCGGGCAGACAATATTTTTCAAAAATTGATTTGTCTGAAGCATACCATCAATTGCCTCTTGATGAGTGATCTCGTCAATTTCTTGTACTCAACACGCCCTTTGGTCTTTATCAATACCAAAGGTTGCCGTTTGGTGTTTCCAGCGCGCCAGCTATTTTTCAAAGATTTTTGGAACAACTTCTTGCGCCGGTACCGGGATGCATTAACTATCAGGATGATATTGTGTTCACAGGGGCATCCACAGATGAACATCTCAGGAACCTTCGACAAGTGTTTTGCAACAAGCGGGGTTAAAATGTAACTTTCACAAGTCCAAATTTTTTCAACCCTCCATTGCATACTTGGGCTTTTGTCTCTCACGTGAGGGTATCAGTCCTTTAAACGATCACATTGCTGCAATTGAGTCTCTTCCTCGACCTACGTCCGTGAAGGACTTACAAGCTTTCCTAGGTAAAATAGCCTATTATCACAAGTTCATACTGTCTGTGGCGGAAATATCACATCCTTTAAATTGTCTTTTGAAGAATAATGTGCCTTTTGTTTGGTCTGATGCATGCAAAAAGGCTTTTCAAACACTCAAATCTCATTTGCAAAAATCACCTTGCTTAGCAACGTTCAGTCCAGGGCTGCCTTTAATACTTGTGGCTGATGCGTCACAACATGGCATTGGGGCTGTACTCTCTCATAAATTTCCAGACGGCACAGAGCGACCAATTGCTTACGTATCCAAGACTCTCAATGCTTCACAAGCAAAGTACTCCCAGATTGAAAAGAAAGCTTTATCCATTGTTTATGCTTTAAAAAAGTTTAGCATCTTTCTATATGGCACTAGGTTCCACCTAATCACACCTCCACAAGCCATTGGTCTCACTTTTTCATCCGTCGGTATCTCTTCCTGAAAAAGCAGTACACAGATTGCAACATTGGACTTTATTCCTGTCTAGATTCAATTATGAGATTCATTTTCGGCCAACGACACGGCATGCGAATCTGGATGTTCTCTCCCGTCTTCCTATGGGTCCTGATCCCATTTTTGATGCCGATGAATTGCTCTGTTTCCACATGGATGAAGCTGCTCAGGCGGCGGGGGACGGATTTCCGATCGACGGACATCGCATTGCGGAAGCCACAGCTGCTGATCCCGTCCTCCTCCAGGTTGTCCACCACATTGAGCATGGATGGCCAGAAAGACCGTCAGGAAAAGCATCGGATCTGCTCCGAAACTACTATCATCTTCGTCTGTGTCTGTCCACTCTTCGTGGGGTGGTCCTATTGGCCACCGATGATGTCACACCAAGAGTCGTTGTTCCTTTGGCTCTTCACACTGATGTCCTGAAACTGCTACATCAAGGACACTGGGATACTTCCAGAACAAAAAATCTGGCCCATCGTCATGTGTACTGGCCGGGAATAGATGCTGACATTGCCCGCATGGTAGCTGCCTGCAGCCCGTGCGCCACAAATGCTCCAGCACCCAAATCTTCGCTCTCACCGTGGCCCACACCTAAACAACCATGGGAATGAATTCATATAGATTTTGCTGGCCCTTTCCTTCATTCCTACTGGCTCCTGGTCATAGACGCATACTCAGATTTTCCATTTGTTTTTAAATGTTCGGCACCAGCTACGGCCTCCACCCTTTCGGCCCTTGACAAAATCTTTGCGCTTGAAGGCTTCCCTAAAACCATCATGTCTGATAATGGTACACAGTTCACCTCTTCTGATTTTGCACAATTCTGCAGACGCAGAGGCATCTCCCATGTCACTGCACCGCCTTTTCACCTCCAATCAAACGGGGAGGTGGAAAGGCTGGTGCGAACATTTAAAACGCAAATGAAAAAACATCTAGCATCATCCTCCATGGAGAAATCACTCCTCAGCTTTTTAGCATCATACAGATTCACACCAGCGGGTAAACAGAGCTCCACAAAAATGCTGCATGGCAGACAACCCCGGACATTACTGCATCTCCTATTACTCTCAAAGGAACAGTCCACCAACACAAATCAGGGACGATATAGAAAGGGTGCCTCTGTTTGGGCATCAGGCTATGGACGTCATTCAAAGTGGATAAAAGGACGCATCACTGCTCAAAGAGGGAACCTTATGTATGAGGTTAGCACAGCCGGATGTGATGTCGCAAGACATGTGGATCTCAATAGAGATTGACTATGAAGTCAACTTACCCGACTGTGTCAAAAAGATGATACACAGTGTGATACGGACCTAACTTTACCATTCTTGAGTGAAGTGTGCAATAAAAACAGTGACAGTGGACCTATGTCTACTATAATAACAAAAAAGAACGTGATACCTATACTGAAAACACCGGACTCGCCCATAAAGACAAGAAAGTACAAACCTGGACATTACAAACCTTATGGACGTACACCTACCCGAACATTTAAACACGAAGACGACATGATGGACATTGGGCATGTGAAAATGTTTACCAAACAATGGGACGTATGTAGTAAATAATAAATTCGTATTGTCCCCTACGACAGTCGGCGCTGTCGGAGATCGGGTGATCTTGTCAGCGCCACCTGCCGTGGTGCTGAGGCAGTGCGCGGCAGCACGCCGGCTGCTCAGAGTTTGTTTGCTTTTCGTAAGGTGCGCCACGGCACTTCAAATGCAATATGCGAACAGTATCTTTTGTTATCAATGACTTATGCCACGTTGTGTGTGTACCTTACCATGTAATTATTCAATTATGAAATACAAGATTTTTTAAGCATTTTCTACAAGTGTTCATAAAAGACTTATTAATAGAGAATACACTTATAGTTTTATTCTTTGTTAGTTCTAGTACATTGGTGTGTTGTTTAATTTAAACTGTTTCTGTTTATAAACAAATTATTATCCTTGTCCAATGTTGGTGCTAACATTTACAGAAAATTCCACTTGCCTTATTGTGACTAATGTACAAAACTTGCAAATGAAGTATTCATTACTCGGGTAACCTAGTCAGTGAGAAGTGGTATCATATATTCCACTGCCATAAGAAGTGGGCTCTGGAAGGACTATTCCTATTACAGTCTCTATTGCTTTTTAGGAGCTCCAGCCAATCACCCAACCAGTGAAGATGCTATCAGCCACACACCCACACAAAATTATATCTTTTCATCTTCCCCTGTTAATCAAAAACGTTTTAGACAAACCCCAAGTCCCCCCCCCCCCCCCTCCACCACCCAGCAACATTCGGTTCAATAATCTTTTCTTCTCTTTACTGCTTGATCTTTTGTCTTTGGTTATATATATCCTCTCTGCTTGGCTCAGTACTAATATGCAGTACCTCTGACTTCCACACTCCTCAAACACCGTCCTCATGACCTAGATCATGAATTACCTTCCCCTTCCATTCCCATCCTTTTCTCTTCCCTTCTCTCCCATCTGAAGATGGAACTGTATTCTGAAAGCTTGTCCTTTTTCTTTTTTTCTTCATTTGTGTCACTATCAATGGTACAGCACAAAGGTATGTACTGGCCAGCCAATCTATCTCTTTTGAAAAATAATTTATCATCTCTCAGGAGAATTTCCATCATTAATCCAAGATAATATTCTGTTATTTTGGAGAAGTACTGTTGCCTGTTGCACAAGACCGCTTTTACCAACAACAAAAATACCCAGCTGAAGGTGTACTTTATTATGTCGCTTCAAAACCCACACCTAGGGTGACACTTCTAATGTACACTGCTTTGTACACTGCTCTTAGTCCCTTCCCATACAGTGTTGTCATATTGTAACATCATCTTTATCTATCCTCTAGGCACAACCATTTGTCAAAAGATTGTAAACAACACTGCAGAACTTCCAAAAAGAGTAGACTTTAATATTATTGTATCAAGGTAAAGAAAAGGCAGTAATTTGAAAACTTCATTACTAAATTATTGTTCAATATCTATATTAGTAATAAACAGTTTTAAAAAAAGAAACATATCCTACCCAATGAAGCCATCTGGAGTCATCCCACATTTTCCTACAAAAACTAAAAATAATCAAAAATTCTATCAAATACACATCATGCCTATCATTATGTATAGAAATATGCAAAGGAGTATTTTTGTTCATAAATTAATAAAATTTTGGGGCTGAAAGGGTTAATTGTGAAACTTTGAGACTTATGTATGAAAACTTCATCTTAATAACTTGCCTTGTTTGTAGGCTGACTCCTATATACTACAGAATATTTTGAACTACACTGTTATAATATTTGCCATTTATATTTTATCTTCCAGATCTTATTATAAGAAAAGGGAATTTTTAATCATAAGAATTTCCATATGTCTAATAATGGAAACTACAGGTTGGAATTTAACGATATAATAAGGACAGATTACAAGTCACCTCAATGACGTGACGACGAGCTGAGACAGGAAGATAAAAAAAGGACACACTCATACAACACTTAAGCTATCAGCCAAGGCCTTCTTCAAAATAAAGAGAATTCACAGAGTCCCACAACTGTCATCTCCAGAGTGCAGCACCCTAACATCCCCCCTTCCCCCCTCATTATTCTGCGTACCTCCAATTCATGTCTTCCTTCCAACTGTGTGTTGCCCCTTACAATATCATCTTAATTACTTTTTTATTTTTATATATATTTTCCTTATTACTTTTATCCTTTGAAATCCCCCACACACTCCTCTACACCTCCCTTTTATCCTCCCCCACTCCTTCCCTTCACTGCATTCAATGCTGCATCTCACATTACCACCTATCAGAGCCTTTACAATCCATCATGCAACACAGAACTTTCCACCATTCCCCCTCCACACCCCTCACTCAGTTGCGATGCTTGTAGCAAAGGAGATGGCGGTCATGTTTCCGTAGTTAGGTCTTGAGTGATTGTGTGAATGTAGGTGTTTCTTTTTCTGATTAAGTCCATGGCTGAAAATTTAAGTTGTGTGAATGTGATTGTCTATTTTACATGCCTGTTAGCAGCTCAGTGATCGTCTGTTCGGTGAGTAGCTATCCAACCTCTATTATTGACATTCCAATCCTGATTTTCCATTGTTAGAAAGCTTAGTTGTGTTTTATTCATCAACGTGCATGCGTTGTCATTGTTGAATGTGTTCAAAAATAAAAAATTAACAGTTACTGCTACTCAAGTTGAAAGATCACACAGGATATGGTGGATTGTAAGTGGGTACTGTCATAATTCATAAACTTAACTGTTCACTGCAAATACAGTAGGACCCTGGTTAACTGAACTAAATGGGTGGAGCCCATTTCAGATACCAATTTTTTTGGTTAAGCCATAAACATCTAAGCACAACAGTTTTTTGCATTGTAATAATAGTATGCATTTTCGAAAGGTTTTGAACATGAAACAAAATGTAATGCTACACTTATGTTCTTTATTTAAGTTAATTTTACAGTATATTTTTAGATTTACAGTACAACAATTTACAACAAACAGTGCCTAACAATTTGTAACATGTAAAATTCTTACTCAAAAAACTGCGTAATACTTGTTTGCTTCTTGCGCCGCTCAAAACATTTCCTAACATCAATGTCGCGCCATCTTTTACATCTTTTAATCAACATAACGTCAGCCGGTGTTGCCTCACTGCACTGCTCTACGAATCTCAGAGCAACCTAAAAGAAATGCACTTGAACTGTAATTTCTATGCTAAGCTACGGTATACACATCGAACTTTGAATGCTAATAAATTCCTAATTTAGACTTACATACCTCTAGTGCTCGAAAACCTCCCACCCTGTCATCCACTTCACCTACTTCGGGGTCTTCGACCACGTCAACGTTTGTCTGCAGAAGTGTATCTACAATTTTGTGGCCCATGATTTCTTGGGAATCGTCTGTAACAACCCATTCATCAACCTCGTTTTATCCATGTCTTCGCATTTCATATTGACCACCTTCAGTTCTTCATTAAAACTTTTGTTCTGCAACGCTATCTTGCAGAAGATTCTCAAAAACAGGCCATGGTAATGCCATTTAAATGTTACAATTAAACCTTGATCCAGTGGCTGAATTAGGCTGGTAACATTAGGGGGAAGAAAACACACAACAATATCACCACTTTCTAACTCACAAGGATGCGTAGGCATGGTGTCAATTAACAAGATCGCCTTTCTAGGCAGCCCTTTTTCAGTTAAAAAATTTTCAACTTTCAGTACAAAATGATCACTAAACCATTTGCCAAAGAGTTCATAAGACATCCATGTACTTTTCTGATATCTATAAAAAACTGGCAGCACATTTGGGGCAACATCCTTTAATGCTCGTGGTTTTTTTTTACTTCCTGATGCACATTGGTGGAAGTCTATGTGTGCCAGAAGCGTTTGCTGCCAAAGAGAACAGTGATCCATTCTTTTTTCATTTTGTGTCCTGGGGCAGACATTTCTTTTGAGGAAGCTACGGATTTAGTAGGTAACATCTTGAAATTAACATCAGTTTCATCAGCATTGCTAATTTGATCCTTAGTGTAGTGTTGGGTGTAATCTTCAAACTTTGTTTTGAAAACTTCAACCGCAACTGGGTCTGTAGATAGCTTTTCTCCACATACATTCAGTTGTCGGATACCGTATCTGTTTTTAAATCTATCTAACCACCCAGAGCTTGCTACAGAATCTTTTCCTTCCTTACCTAATAACTGAGCCAGCAGTTTAGCTTTTCTTGCAGTATAGAACATGTCAAAGGCATGCCTTTTTTTAGTTGTTGGATGAACCATAGGTGAAGAACTTCACCTACTTTTTCAAAGTTGGATGTTTTCAAAGTTTTTATGTAAGGATTTTTCTCTGGCTGTCCTAGAAATTTAGATTTCATCCAATCTGAAACTGTAGACAATTTAACTCTGTAATTAGCTGCAACACTTTTCAATAAACTTCCTTGCTCCTCTTCTTTGATAGCAGCTAATTTATCAGAGAAAGTAATCACAACACACTTTGGTTTAGTCCCCATGGCACTAAATATGTACAAAAGTGATGTAAAGAAATGATAACTTGAATGCATATTTTTATCGGAGATCCGCACAGCTACTGACTGGAGTTGGCGTTAAGCTAAGTACAGACCACAACCATTGTTGTGGGTTGTTATTGTACGCTTGCATGAAGAGAGTAAAGAGTACAAAAATAAAATATCTTTTTCTTGTGACATTTCGGATAACCTGAATTTCGGTTGATCCGAGTTCGGTTAACTGGGGTTTTACTGTATTTTGAATTTTCTTTTTTTATTGTGCACTTAACTTTCTGTAAAATGCCTTTAAACTTATTACATAAATTACAAGCTGCCTCCCTTTACTATGAGATCAATCATTATGTATGTAGTTGGTAACTAACTTAACACAACCTTACAGATAAAAAATTAGTATATAGAGCATTAGCAGTGTGAGAATTCATTAATTACCATATTTTGAATGCATAACAATACTTTTAATTATTTAAGTTTGTCTTTGTTAAGAAGAAAAGCAATGTTTCATAATATTACTTCACTGTAAAATGATGTTGAATTTAACTTTGATCGCGAATTTCGCCGGTCAATTATAATCAGAGTTCACACAGACAGAATCTAGATTAATGATTATACGATGCAGTGTGTGTGTGTGTGTGTGTGTGTGTGTGAGAGAGAGAGAGAGAGAGAGAGAGAGAGAGAGAGAGAGAGAGAGAGAGAGAGAGAGAGAGAGAGATTATAAACTGTACTTATTATATTGTCAAACTAACGTTAAATGCTCTATACCACCAGAGCTTCCCAAAGTGTGGTCCACGGACTTCTTAGGGGCCACTGAATCTTTCAAGGGGGTTGTGAAAAGTCCGTCATTTGCCAATCCCTAAAATACGTCCAGACGAACTGTGTCCATACTGCAAGACACAGTTCTATTAACAGGATGCAGGGTGATGGTAGTGTGCAGATTATAAAAGAAAAACCACTTATCTTGTTTTAGATACTTTTATCAAATGGCCGGTCTGCGTTGTAGTTGGAAGTCTGTTGATCCAGGTTTACTTCGGAGCTACCTTCACTTAAATGAAATGGTGCTCGATGTTAAATGACGAACTCACTTATTTAAGCTCTTATTAATAAATGTTTTATTGCCTTGTTGCATGTTGCATAACATTTACAGACAACCAGACAAATACACCTTGTCGGAAACACAGCCCGATAAAATCTAACACAATATGGCCTCTCTCCAAACATTTGAGAGAGTACCGCATAAACATGAAAAAAACTATATTCCGTAAATTTTATTTATATTTTAAACCAAGATCAAAAGTAGGTTATAAATTTTGTCCGAAATTACTTTTCACAATAACAATACATTTTGTTACTGTGGTTCTACTCAGTTACTGTTATTCTATTTAAACAAGGCATATAACTAACAAGTGTGAACATGACTTCGTAAATTTACATATTAGGCCTACTCAAATTGTGTGTTCTATATATTATTTTTATGTAGGTATGTAGCTTGTAAGTAGCGTATTGGTGTTTTTATGTAGGTATGTAGCTTGTAAGTAGCGTATTGGTGTTTTGTTTTTTAGACTTGTAATTTCAATGTATTTCAATTTGTGGTTTAAATTTTTATAAATACGGATTTGTATAAAGTCATAATAGTTTTGTTAATTTTGAAGATAGTTTATTAGTACCAAATGGATTATTAATTTTAGTGTGTGAAAAATGATCAGTATTCAGTTTAGGATCCAGTGTTATTTAAACAAAAGGCAAATATGTAATAACATTGTGCAATAGTTCTAACAGGTAGTAGTGTCGTTTTTATACAAATAAGTATCTTTATAGGCTCAGAATATTCCATAACTAAGTTAATGCATTTTTAGTGTTTGTAATTATTATTTACAAAAGTATCAAAATTGAAAATTACGTAAAAAGGACAGCCAAAGTTATGTTTAAATAAACATACTATTTCTTAAACGTGTTCTACTAATAGTGTTAATAGTATTTCAAACTGAACGCAAAAATGTGATATTTTACATGTCCATTAGTGAAGTTTTTATTTAGGTGTCCGATAGTTCGTGTTTGTAATGTTGGTAATGGATTTGTAGGGAGTGTGCATAATACCAGAAACATTACAGGGTCTATGGTCACCTTTTACCAAAACTTGTAAAAATAATAAATGATATTATTAATTAAAAGAATATGATAATTTATTTATTTTTTTATTCCTTTGAAAAATGTGTTTACTATTACAGCAGGTTGTGTTTCCAAGCAGCGATTGTGATTTCCAAGTGAGGACCTGTACATAGTCTATTTCATCCTGCTGAATGCAGCCTGTTGTTCCACGGTTCTGCAACATTCTGCA
The DNA here is from genome assembly GCA_026315105.1 of Locusta migratoria. Lineage (NCBI taxonomy): Eukaryota > Metazoa > Arthropoda > Insecta > Orthoptera > Acrididae > Locusta > Locusta migratoria. Next base: position 208,007,790 of record CM048748.1, read on the forward strand.
GGTCATGTGCAAGCCAGATCCAGGCACTCTATGCACAGCAACCTATTATGCATGATATTCCAAAATGGTGACAGCTGAATCGACCAATCAGAGCACTTACTGCCACATAAGTGGTCCGAGACATCATTCAGTGTTAAACTACCTTCTTGAGTGCAATGCCTCTTTCATCACTGAAGAAATGGGCATTTTTCCATTGACTTCACACAAAGGGAAGCTCATGGCTTTTTACAAGGCTATGATGTTGAAAACCCAAAAGAAAGTATGAGCCACAATTACTTTCTCTCTAACCAGTAAAAAAAGATGGAATAAGTCAGAACAGATGAAAAAGTACCAACTTATGTGATCAACTACTGAATAAAATGATAAACATGGACCCGAAATATTTAACAAAGAGAGAAGTAAATGTCAGTACTAGGAAAGACGATGAATCTTGATGAGAGGTTAAGTTTCCTGTAATTGCAATTACAGGTGACAGGCAGTTTAGGACTTCAATATAAGAAAACAATAAATTAGTAACAATGTTCTGAAACTTAATTTCCCTCTCATAATGATGTGTATTTAGCAGTCATTGAATAAAATGACGACAACTTTATTGTTTCCAAAAGAATAAAGAAAACAATGCAATATGTAATGAATCTTCTATTCATCATCATAATGTAGTAAATACGTAAATTTGACTACTAATCCTTAGTTCTATTTAAATTGTTTAGAGTTAAAGATTGCTTTAAAAACTTAATCTGAGATTAGGCTCAAAGGCTAAGCAAAAAAATGACACTAACACTGTGCAGCTGGTTCATGAAGCTTTGCCAACATTTGAATGGAGAATATTTAAAACTAACCTCTATGATCAATTTCTAAACAGAAATCAATGCTTAAAGTATGATGTAATTTACCGCTTTCACTGATGAAATGTAATTATCATCAAATTTTATTCATCAGTTGACATGTTACAGGTTATAAGCGACACATACATTGCATAAATACAGAATGTGATGCAAAATTATTGAATTTTTTTTTCTGTGTACATACCTCCATTTATCGCTAACTGCAGGCAGTTGCATCATCCGAAAGAGGGAAGGTACCACTCATTTCAGAATCACTGGGACTTTCCAAAGTGGCTGAGCAGGTGGAGGTAATATACTTTCAGTGTATCACTGACAGTAACTTTGTGTTGTCTTAACCACTGAATAATGTATTCTTTCGAGAAGACAGGGTTGGAGCTTTATCCTTTAAAACTAAATGGTATGGAACATTGATGATAATAAGTACTGATGGGTTTCCTAAACTTGGTAGCATCATGTTTTCAAACCAATTTAGAAATGTTTCGAGATTAGTGGCTTCATGGAGCTGAGATGTTTCTTAGATCTGAACACTGGTTGACAGCCAGAGACAGAGCCTGGATATGTCTTATAGTTTAAAACCTGGTTTCTAAACCTTTACCTTACCATTATAAAGTCAATCTGGTACCCTCCAGTGTCTCCTGGTCTCTTCCACATATGGATATGTCTTATAGTTTAAAACCTGGTTTCTAAACCTTTACCTTACCATTATAAAGTCAATCTGGTACCCTCCAGTGTCTCCTGGTCTCTTCCACATGCATAAGCATCTTTCATGATGATTAAACAACATGTTTGTGATTATTAAATTGTGCACTGCACAAAATTCTACCAGGTGATCTCCTCTTTCATTCATTTTCCCCAGTCCATATTCACTCATTACATTTCCTTATCTTCCCTTTCCTACTACCGAGTTCCAGTCCCCCATCACAATTAAGTTTTCTTCTCCTTTAATGGTCTGAATAATTTCTTCTATCTCCTCATACATTTCTTCGATCTCCTCATCATCGGCATAACTAGTTGGCATATAAACTTGTACTAATGTGGTCAATGGCTTTGTGACTACCTTTATTATGATAATGCCTTCACTATGCTGTTCATAGTAACTTACCCGCATTCCTATTTTCGTATTCATTATCAAACTTATGCCTGCGTTACTAACAATTGATTTTGTATTTATAACCCTGCACTAACCTGACCAAAAACCCCGTTCATCCTGCCACCAAACATCACTAATCCCCACCATATCTGACTAAGCTACCCATTTCTCTTCTCAAATTTTCTAACTTACCTACTCCATTAAGGGATATAACATTTCACACACTGATTCATAGAATGACTGTTGTGTTTTTCTTGATGATGACATCTTCCTGATTAGTCCCAGCCCGGAGATCCAAATGGGGGACTATTTTACCTCCAGAATATTTTACCCGAGACTAAGGATGCCTTCATCATTTATTCATACAATAGAGATGCATGTCCTCAGGAAAATTAATGACTGTAATTTCCTCTTGCTTTTAGCCATTTGCAGTAACTCCATGGTAAAGTCATGTTAGCTGATGTTACAAGGCCAGCTCAGTCAATCATCCAGACTGTTGCCCCTGTAACTACTGAAAAGACTGCTGCCCCTCTTCAGAATCCATAAGTTTGTCTGGCCTCTCCACAAATAACCCTCCACTGCAGTTGCTCCTAAGGTACGGCTATCTGTATTGTTGAGGCACATAAGCCACCCCACCTTGGCAATGTCTGAGGTTCATATGGGTGGACCGAAGGGTGAGACCTGAATAATTTTTGGACTGGAGACAGTACTCTAGTGTACTGTAAGGCGTAGATTTGGGAAACCAGATTTTAAACTGTAAAATATATCCTGGAGCACATACAGTCTCTTGCTGTAAATTATTTGTAATGAACCGTAGTATTGCAGAAACTGCATACAAAGAAGATGAAAGCTGGAGAAACTGAAGGAAACTAAGGTTTTTCATAGTTTCAGAGGTAGTACTGAATGGGGGGAAGTAATATGGATGGTAGAAGAAGAATGGATGGCTTTGAGCAATGAAATATTGAAGTCAGCAGATGACAGATGATCAAATAGCTAGAAACAAAAAGCCTAAAAGACAGAAATTGCAAATTGGATAATCAGGAGTGGATGGAGCCAAGTACAGGTTCATAGAAGAACATTTTGAATGAGGGGAAAGATAGATAACACATACAGTAAAATAAAATAAAAGCAACTGTTTGAATATCAAAAGCTTAGCTGAAAAGCCAGTACTAACTGAATAAGGGAAAGTTGAAAGGAATGTATAGAGAGGCTATACAACGAAAAGGAACTTAAAAGCAGTATTGTAGAAAGGGAACAGGTAGTAGATGAGATTAGAAGATATGATGCTACAAGAAGAATCTGACAAAGCACCAACTGAATTGTTGCGCCACTTATTAAAAATGGATGCAGCAGAATACTGCACACCTTTCTGCTCAATGGTCAAGGAGGTGTGATCAAAATGCAGATTCGATTTCTGTCTAATATTAATGAGTGAAAGCGGCTAACTCTTGAGAATAACCAAATATTGTTAACAACAAACATTAAAGAAAATACATATTGAGAGGTCATTGTCAGAATTCCCAGGCTACCAAACAGGGGACAATAAGCTTACACCACTTATTGCTTGAGCCCATTTCTGTGCAGTATCCTTTTTGAATCAGAGGAATTACCTCAAAAAATATCATGTCATAAGCGAATGAAAAAGGAGCACAGTAGACTACTTTTCTTGTTGAACTATCACTTATTTCAGATATCATTCTAAACTACGCAGTATTTAGTTTTTGAACAATATCCCAACCCTGGGCTTTCCACGACAGATTACTACCTATATGAATGCCAAGAATTTTGAACTGTTTAGTCCCACTTATCATCTGCCCTTTCTGTGTAATCAAACTGTCAGTTTTTGTTAAATTGTATGTTAGAAACTGTAAAAACTGAGTCTTATTGTGATTTAGCATCAATAAATTTCCTACAAGCTATGAATTTATTTTTTAAGTGAAAATTTAATAAACACATAAACTCAAAATACGCAAAACTGTTCTATACAAATTTGTCACTTACACAGTAATTTCATAGGTATCCTGTGAGTTCAGCTTTATCAGCATGTATGTAGAATAAGGAAAATGCAAGGACCAAATGAAAACAGTGTTAATATGTCAGACTTACAGTATTCAGGAGGCAGCAGTTAATCTGTCAAAGAGATGTCACAGATGTAATCAATTATGGGCAAATATACATCTCAATTAGAAAATGCAGAGAAATGTCCATAATGGGGGATAGATAACAACTCACCATAAAGAGGCTCACTGAGCTGCTGACAAGCATGAAAAGTAAACAATCACATTCACACAACTTAAATTTTTGGTCATGGTCTTCATCAGAAGCAAAAACACATATATTCAGACTCAGACAACTATACCCACAGAACTACCATGTCTAGGCACTCCAGTGCCACAAGCATCTATATTGTTAGTGATGTGGGGAGTGGAGCAGGAAAGATGCCAGGTAAGGGTGGGAACGTTTTCTGCATTGCATGATGGATTGTAAAGGCCTCTGATAGGTGGGAATTTGAAATGTGGCATTGATCACAGTGCAGGGAAGCAGCAGCAAAGGATAAAAGGGAGATGTAGAGGAGTGTGGGGAGGGAGGGGGGATTTAAAACAATAAAAATATATGAAAACAAGTAATTAATTAATGGGATATTGTAAGAGGCAACACACAGTTGCAAGGAAGTCATGAATTGGAGAGATACAGACTAATGAGAGGGGAAAAGGGGGGGAGGGGGGTGTAGGGATGGGAAGTTATCTTAGGTTGAGGCCAGGATGGTTGGAGGACCATAGAATGTGTTGAATGGACAATCCAATGTGCCCATTTCAGAAGAGCAAGTGATGGAGGGGAAGACCCAGATGGCTCGGATAGTAAAGCACCCACTGAAATCAAGAGTGTTGTGTTCAACCACATGCTGTGTCGCAGGGTACTGCATGTTGCTTCTGCCATAGTTTGGGGTGGTCATTCATCCTGAGGACAGCTGATTTGCTGTCATGTGTTTGTAAAACACTGAGCAATGATTGCAACAGAGTTGGTAAATCACATAGTTGCTTTCACAGATGGCCTGACCTCTAATGGGGTAGGAGAGGCCTGTGACAGGACTACAGGATGTACTGGGTGGGTGGATTGGGCAGGTTTTTGCATCGAGGTCTTCTACAGGGATATGATCCCTTTGGTAAGGGGTTGGGTTTGGGAGTGGCATAGATATGGACTAGGACATTTTTCTGATGAAGACAATGGCCGAAAATTTATGTTGTGTGAATGTGATTGTCTATTTTTCATGACTGTTGGCAGCTCAGTGAGCCTCTTTACGGTGAGTTGTTGCCTATCCTTCATTAATGTATTCAATCCGATTTTCCATTATTAAAAATGCAAAGAAATAATGGGGTAACCAACATATTTAATATTTATCTGATCCATAATATTTTACAATGTTTACAACAGTGTCATATTTTTACAAAAGAAGTGCACAGTAGTTCATCTTTGGAGATAATTTCCAAGAATAAATTAGCAGAAGCACAATAGCAATGTTATTGCATTTGGCAAATACCCGAACTCCACAGTGAAGGCAAAACCTCTACACATATGCAACAAGACACTCAGAACTGTTCAGGCTAGTTTCAATATATATATATATATATATATATATATATATATATATATATATATATTATTATAGAGGAAAAAATCCTTAACAGGAAAAAAAAAATATACGTAAAAATAGATGAAGAACACTTACCAGGCGAAGGTGCACAGGCAGTAATAGCAACAAATAAACACACAGACACACACACTCAAAAATGCTAGCTTTCGCAGCCTAGCTGCTTCATCAGGCAGAAGGGAAGGAGAGGGAAAAGGAAATGATGAGGGATTTAAGGAAGGGGGTAAGGAGCCATTCCAATCCCGGGACAGGAAAGACTTACCTTGGGGGAAAAAATGGAAGGTAAATAAATGCACATACACCCACACATTTACACAGACACAAGTACACTTAGGTAGACATACTGTAGAACTGTAGAAAGCTTTCTACAGTTCTACAGTATGTCTGCCTAAGTGTACTTGTGTCTGTGTAAATGTGTGGGTGTATGTGCATTTATTTACCTTCCATTTTTTCCCCCAAGGTAAGTCTTTCCTGTCCCGGGATTGGAATGGCTCCTTACCCCCTTCCTTAAATCCCTCATCATTTCCTTTTCCCTCTCCTTCCCTTCTGCCTGATGAAGCAGCTAGGCTGCGAAAGCTAGCATTTTTGAGTGTGTGTGTCTGTGTGTTTATTTGTTGCTATTACTGCCTGTGCACCTTCGCCTGGTAAGTGTTCTTCATCTATTTTTACGTATATATATATATATATATATATATATATATATATATATATATATATATATATATATATAAAACACACACAAGAAAAAGCTCTCTGCTCATCAGGAAGCACTTTTTAGTTTAAACTACTGAGTTACATCACATATGTACAGCCTTTTCAATCCTTGTTCAATCAGAATAAAGCTGTGTCTATTCTGAAGTGGTGCCATGTAAACTGCACTGCCATTCGAGATGTCCACATTCACACATTTTTCCTGCTGGGCGCACCTGGAAGACATTCACTGAATGTGCTGAATCATCAAATTTACAACTCACATGGAGATCTGATATAAGGAATGTGTAGAACTGGCTTCCCCAGCGACGACGTAAATACACAGAACGAGGATCCTCACGCAGCACTGCTGCAATTGTTTCTGCTGTGGCTCCTGTCCCGTCAGACCCACTTTCCACTGCTATGCTCTCCAACTGAGCACGAGCTCTTTCACTAAAAGCTACATTCAGTTCTGGAGTTGGTGAATGGGTGACCCACTGTGGAACACGTACTACATCCCTTGCAGCCATCCTTAAAACAAAAACACAAAAATTTTAAAATGTATACATACTTCAATATTTCTGTTGTTAAGTAATCAAAACAGCACTAAATGGCTAGAGATGCTATCACTTTCCAGACTACTATTCCCATGAAAACATAAAAACTATCCTCATCAACCTGAAGGCTGGTTTTAACATCATAGTGCTCTACTTAGCACAGTTCTAAAGGAGATGACATGTCCCTGAATTTCTCTGAACTTTGAACCAATTTACCCACCCACATTCTGAGGCAAGGGTGGACTTACAGTTAAATGTGAACAAATAACTGATAAGAGATGAAAAAAGTGAAAACGATTTACCTAATATAAAAGTAATGATATTAACTACCCAAAGAAGCCTCAATTTGAAGAACTGCAAATAGAACACTTAAAATAAGAGGAAAATAATAATCAAAAGTATTCATAAATGTGGAAAGTACTGCTTCTTTCTTTAGGGATAACAGAGAAACAGTCTGGAGAAAATTGGAAAGAAGAGGTAGATAGTTCACGTGCTGATTGACACTCCTGTGAAAATGAAGGGAAATTATTTTAACACAGTGAATTATGATGAATATAATAGTAATAATGTCTCAACAGAAGTCAAATGTCTTGCTTTAATACATAATAATAAATAATGCAACTTACAAAATAGGGGAAGGCAACAAATCCAGCCTGTGCTTCACTCTTGCATATCCCTCTGGCATAAATACCCGTTAACCTGATCCCAATGTTTCATCTTGCCCTCCTCTCTCCCTTGTCTAATCACTCTTCTTACCCTCCATTCTCCACCCATCTTCCCACCATCAATCATCTCCCCTTTCTCTTCCTCCCTCTTCATCTTTACTTATTTTTTCCTCCATTTTCTTTTATGCCCTCCATATTCCAACATCTTTTTTGCTCTACCTTCTGTTCTTTTTTTCATATTTCAGTGCAGCTGTGGAATCATCATCCTTTTCATTTACCTCCTCCTAGCATCTTCCCCCCCCCCTCCCCCCTCTAATTCAATCAGGTCAAGCAATCACTTTCAATCATTAAGTGTAAGCTATTACCTTATCTGTGGAAGAGGGGAGGGGAGATGGAGACCAATATTGAGACAGAAGAACAATTACTAAGACTTGGCCACGGCAGATTAGCCGTGCACATTGAGGCGCCATGATGAGGTGCGCGCAACCATTCGCCATCGGGCGTTCGAGTCCCCTTTCGGGCATGGGGTGTTTATGTTGTCCCCTTAGGGGACACTTTAAGTAGTTTGTAAGCTACAGTCTAATAACCCAGGAGTTGACTCCGATAGATTTACAAACATTTGAAATAAGACGTATTAATGACTTGCAAGCAAAATAACTGTCCTATCCTTGTGAATGTGTGAATACTGTGAATACTGGCCACACCTAAACTTTTTTGCTAGATTATAGTAACAAGTAAATCTGGAAAATAGATTGCACTACTAAATGTAAAGTATGTTCAATTCCATAATGGCACCTATTTCTCCCTGGCAGATAACACCTGCTAAAATTATACCTTCCATCAATATGGTGGAAAGTGCCAACCCATATAGACTTAACTTGTGTGCCTTGGAAAAACTGGTTCATCCAATTCATTGGACAGTCTGGTGACTTGATGAATTAAAGGAACAGTACTAGGATGATGAGAGTGAGAGAAAAGTTTATCTTTTGGTTTGCTTAGTTTGGTCATCTGTCCCTTGTACCTGGGACAGTCAGAGCTGTGTAACTACATACAAAAGAAGGTCCCTTCCCCAAAATTCAGAATAAGAACACCCAGAGCTCCACTGAAGGTTAACAAAGTCGATGGAAAGTAATGGAAATAAGGGAAAGGAAGAAGAAAATGAAAAGAAGGTGGGATTCCCCATCTAGGAAATAGTCAATTGGTCCTCAGATGCAGAGAATGTGATAAGGAGACTTACCCATATACTTAGCAACAGGCATCCTACCAACAATACTCAGGAAAGATTAGTGACACAAACAGGATGAAAAAAGCTCAGGAAGACAAAAGAGAACAATGAGGAAAGTTGTGGCACAAGTCAAACATACCAACGGGAGAGGGGGGATTGTTATTAAAAAAGAGCAGGTACAGATGAGCGGGAGTTCTGCCATCCTCTCATTGGGCAATAGACTGAAGTTACCACTGCACAAATGAAATGTAAAATTAAGTAAGCCTTGGAGGCATTGTCCCTAACCACAAGGGTAATGTGTAGGGTGCTTAGAAGTCTGCTGCAGGTGGGTAGGTTGGCACAGTACAGTAATGTTGGACCACCGTGAAATGGGAACCATACTGACAGCAAGGCAGATCTTCACAATACATAACAATGAGTAAACCAAATATGGACAATGCAAAACAGACACCGAAAAAAAGATATCCTGGTCCTCATTGGTGAAGGTCCACCTGGAAGTGGGTTCCACCAAGTGATGCTAAAGAAAAGATAAATATATATAAAAATAGATGAAGTTTACTTATCAGACAAAGGAGCACAGGTAGTGCTAGTAACAAATATTATTTGTTCCTATCACTAACTGTGCTCCTTCGCCTGGTAAGTAAACTTCATCTATTTTATATATATACATTTTTCCTGTTAGGAATTTTTCCTCTATAATATTCGTATCATAAAGAAAAGATAAGGTGGACAGAAAAGATTACTGTCGCACAAATCGTCAAGTATATCCCATTTAACAGAGGGGATGATTCCAGAGCTACAGATAGAAAGATCAATGGTTGAGAAAGTCTCATGAGCCACACTAGAGTGAGTTCACTGTTGACAAGGCAGCGATCAAACCATGTCAACATGCCTTCAACATTTCTGCACCAGTCTGTGATCACAGTACTGGCCCAAAGATGGTTATGGGTATTAAAATCTTTAAGGGGAAGAGAGTTGTCAAAGAAGATCATGGAGAGAAGAGAGTGTGGGAGACTAATCTGGAAGGTCTGTGCAGCCCACCATACAGGTATCACCTGAGCTTGCAAAGGGTCAGGAGGAATCTTAGGGTTTAACATCCCGTCAACAGCTTGGTCATTAGAGACGGAGTTCATGCTTGGATTTTTGGGTAAGGATGGGGGAAGGAAATCAGCCCTGCCCTTTGAAAGGAACCATCCCAGCATTTGCCAGGAGTGATTTTGGGAAATCATGGAAAACCTAAATCTGGATGGCCGGAGATGGATTTGAAACCACCACCCTTCCAAATACGAATCCAGTGTGTTCCACTGCGCCACCTTGCTCGGTTGCAAAGGGTCCACTCAGTTCCAGCAGAAGGTCTGAAAACTGTTGCCGAGTGAGCAACCCAAACATTTAATTCCACCAATGCAACACAGGCTGCTGGGTAAAATGAAAGAATAGACTGCAATTCTGAAAAGTGACAATAGTAACTGTTGCATTTTTTTTTTTTTTTTTTTTTTTTTTTTCCTCCCGCCGCCCACCCTCCCACTCCTCCTCCTTTTGCTTTTTGACACACTTGATTACATCTCTATTTACACAGTGTGAGTCATTTGGTGGATAATAACCTCTTTACTGTGTCTGGCAAGGGTTTATGTCTCCCAATGGCTCCCCCTCCCCCCACCCACCCACTAGGTCAGCAGCAGATTAGCCAGATATGTAATTTGGGCCATTATGTAGCCATCTTGTTGAGATCCCAGACAGCACAGAGATCAAAGTGTTGGTATATGACTTGTTACCATCCCCAGTATGCCTAGAAGTAATTGCTCTCATTTCCTGGAATCAGAGCTCCTAGCAAACAACTGCTGTACCAGATGGCCCTTACCCCGGTTATGTGGCACCAGGGCAGACACACTGAAGATGGAGCATGCTATGCTTCTGACTATCGCAGCTCTACCACAGCTAAAGTCTCTTCAGAAAGGAATGGTTCTCTCTCAGCACAAGCCTTTTCTTCCACAGTAATCCCCTTTGGGAGGTGGGCCAGTTCTGTCAGCTTGGGCCGAAACCACTTCTTCATTACTTTGTCTGTTTTAAGATAGACAAGGAGATTTTCAGCTATACTAAATTATTCTTTTTTTGTGTAACAAATCAGGGATAAGTTTGGCAAAGTTATCACTCAGTAAGGTTCAATCTGGCCATTTTCTGATTAAAATCTCTTCGGCCTGTCAATTTGCTTCTCTTTGTACTTTTTGTGGTGTCGCACAAGTCTAAAGTGCGCACCACCTACTTTCGCCGCGCACTGCCATGCACGCACGGCACGGCGTTCTTACAACGTCAGCCATGAGCGCCCTCTGCTGCTATCCCGCTCATGGCCACCACTGAACGACATCGTTCACTTGGGACTGAGATAGGAACCAGTTAACACTTCGGAATCAGATAGGCACCAGTGAAGACTTGGCTATCGGATAGGCACTAGGCAGGCCTCTAGCTCAACTATGTATCAGCATTCTGCAGTACTGATCTATGTAAAAGTTAAGTATTACTAAGTCTCTAAGAAATATATATCTCGTTCTAATTTACTCTAGTGTTTCTAGTTTCTGCTGTCCCACTGGCTGGTCACCTCCGTACCTGCACACGCGTGCATCCTTTATTCCTGTGTCGGTCTCTTTCTACTCGGCCACCAACACCTACTACGGAAACAAGACACAAAAGCGGCGACAAGGCTGGGACACAAAACTTTTGACTGGTTAAAAGACATTCCAGTCAGTATTACTGCTTACCAGTTCATGGCATGACTGAGCATTATTTTCAACATGGACCTCTCCCTTCCATCTGACAAAGAACTCTGGGCTAAACTGGAATGGCACATCATTCATTTTGTCCAGTGTTTCCCAAAAAGTCCAAAGGACAATCCTGTTGGCATTTATACAGTTTCATCCTGGCTTTAAAAGGGACTACCCTCCTGGAAAAATTCAATGTTACAGTCTTCAGATGTGAGATAAAACCCCTCAGCCCACCTCCCATGTGCTGTTTTCATTATCTCTGTTCTGGCCACATGCTTTTGCAATGTGAAGCAAACCCTGTTTGTCACAACCTCATCCACCCTCGACATGTGGGTAACCCATGGACCCCACCACCAAAGAGTGTGAACTGTTCTGGTCCACATGCTCCACACTCACTGGGTAGCCCAGTATAGGAAATGGAAAGGAAAATCAGGAATTAAAAACTCAGATTTCTGAGGGCAGGAAGCATAATATGCAGAGTTGTACACAGAACGCCACAGAATGCCCACTCTGCAGGTCTCAAGGCTGCTCATTCTATTCCAGTTATTGATATCACTGTCACCTGCTCTCTGCCCAACCACACACACCTCTCACCCATTTCCGCAAAGAAGAAAATGCAGTGTATATGTCAGGATTAATGATCCCCCTCCCCTGACATTTCAGAGGGTTTCACCCTCTCCCTCTCAATCAAATTCAGATCTTATTTCATGGGTGTCACTCCATGCTTACCAGTAACAGCCAAAGGCTCAATGAAATGACTGATTTAGCACATTCATTGTCCATCTGGATTCCCACCACTTTCTTCCAATGGAACAGCATTGACTACATCGAGTGGGAGGGGAGGAGAGAAAGGGTAATGGGCTATGATCAAAAAGAGGGGATACCAGGAAGGGAATGCAGTCTAAGAAAGAAGCAAGGCTGCAATAGCTCAGGGACCACTGCATATCACACATGTTCTCATAAAAGAGCCAAACACTCATTGGCAGGGTATCATTTTGTTTGTGTGTGACAATGGCAAAGAAGCGTACTAGTTACACACTGAAATTTTAAAATTCAAGTCAGGAGCTACAGGAGGAAACAGGGAAATTGAGAAGGTAGATGCAGATTTGATGTTGATGGAAAAACATTGGTCAGTGATGGGCAAATGAAGATATACTATTAAAATACTTGGAAAAGTAGATGTGCCACTTCAAGGTCAAAAGGGCAAATATTCTGATGTGGAAAAAAAAAAAAAAAAAAAAGTTGAACAATCTTGTGGTTCAAAACAGAAAATGTGAATATGCTGTTATGACAAATGATTCAAATTGAAGACTGCAAAATTTCCAATGTAATTTTAAGTTTTGTATGGGTATGTTACAAGAACAGTTTGGCAATTTCTGAAATACGAGAATTATCCATTCTCACATGACACTATAGTCAAAGATGGTGTGCAGTATTTGTGGGCATGAATTATTTACATTACAGGGTGAAGCAGTAAATATCGACACTGTGCAAAAAACAATAATTAAACAGAATAGGAAATTATCTTCTTATCTCTAGAACACAAACCAATATAATAAGGACAGTTTACAACTCACTGCAAAGACACGACAATGAGCTGTGACAGCACATACAAAGACACACATACAATACTTAAGCTTCAGAAACTAGCAGGGAACTGGACACTCTTCAAATGACTTTATGACACATTTTATGAAGGTACCTAAATGCAAAATCATACTGATAACAGTTGTTTCATGCTTCAGTAGGTAATGTAAACAGTCTGCGTTCCAAATTTTGTATAATACAGCATAAATGGCTCTAAAGAGATGGTTTCAATGACCAAGTGGAGGACGAGGAGGAGGAGACGACAGTTAACATGTGTGGAGGGAACAGGATGAGATGGGAGGGGGACAGTATAAGGTAATCAGGAAGGAGGAGGAAAGGACATAACTGAGTTAAATTTGCATGTGAGACATTCGAAGTGAAGACAATCATATCTGTCAGTCATCATATCATAGTAGGATTAATTAGTCAGTATGGAGTTTTTAATTCCTGATTTTCCTTTCCATTTTATATGCTGGGCTACCCAACTTGCCTGCGAAAGGCAAAGGTACAGTTTCAAGTCCTGGTTCAAACACAGTTTTAATCTGCCAGGAAGTTTAAACTGTACACCTGAATGGGGATTAGAACCTGGAACCTTTGTCTTTGGCGGGCAAGTGCTCTACCAACTGACCTATCCCAGTATGCTTCACAGCCCAGCCTCACAACTTTACTTTCGCCAGTAACTCACCTCCAACTTCCCAAATTTCACAAAAGTCTTTCTGCAAAAATTGTAGGACTGATATTTTCACTCTGTAGCAGAGTGTACACTGATGTGAAACTTCCTGGCAAATTAAAACCTTGGACCTTTGCCTTTCACGGGCAAGTGCTATCCCAACTGAGCAGAAGTAAAGCTGTGAGGATGAGCTGTGAAGTGTGCCAGAATAGCTCAGTTGGTAGAGTGCTTGCCCTTGAAAGGCAAAGGTCCAAGGTACGAATACCAGTTCCGGCACACAGTTTTAATCTACTAGGAAGTTTCATATTAGTGCACAGAGTAAAAATATCATTGTGGAAGAATTATAAAAATAAACTTTGTAAATCTATTTATAAAATTTCATGTATTACAATCCACAATAGGGTAATATAGCAATATCATCGGTAGTTTTAAAGTCTTGGCTATCATTTAAAATAACTATGTACTTGGCAGATAATTACATCCACTAAATAAAGTTCATTTCCCAATCATTGTTTCAAGTCTTTTCAACAGCACAGGGGTAAAGCAACAGATATATTGTGTCAGCAGTAACTGACTCACTAATGAAAGTGATTTTTCCCCCTATAAGATGGAAAAAGCCAAATTTTGTGCGATAATTGCAGACTGTGAATCATTGGATTATTATTTATTATCTATTTAATGTGTGGAATAATCAAAATACTGGAAACATATTAACAGCATTAATATGGGACTTCGCAAACTCTGAAGAGAACACACTACCACTGTTTAAGCAGTGCAGCATTTCATTCCGCAGAAGAGGGATGAAATCTGCATCATTGACTTAAAGGGAAATATGCTGGAGACAAATAGCTGAACATGTTTTTGACTCAGGAATACTCTATCTTAAACCATTAAACACTGTACCAAGACAGTGACTCTAATGGCTTTTGGAGATACGAGTTAAAGGTAGTGAAAGAATAATAGTGTGAAATGTGCAGTGACTTGCAATGAGCTGTCACATTACTGGAAGAAAATTATATAGTTCCACAAAAAGTAAGTTGTCAGGTAAAGCTATCATATATCTGATGACTGTTTTGATCGCTACAACACTGTACCAGGTGTGGTCCTATTAGTGGATGTCGTTGCCTTTCTTCAATCTTTGCAATATCATACAAGCAGTTTCACATAGATTCCAAACCATGTTTTAAATCAACATTTTTCACGTCAAAAAACACTGCGAGACGTGAAAGAAGTGGTAAGTGACAAACAAAATCCTAGGATTTACAGGGGTGTTATATAAAATACAAGATCAGCAACACACAAACTACAAAGTTCTCTTCATCATATTTGTTTACCTGGTAGCTGACTGAGAAGTCTCTGCTGTTTCTTCTTCTCCATCTGGAGCCTCTCTCTCTCCCATACGCCCTGTGGGAGCTGAAGCAGTCACCCCTTCCGCCACCATACGTTCAGGGAGTGATGGGAAAACAACTGAAATGTTGTCTGCAGCTCCTTCTGGTATCATTAATGATGTATCTGCTTCACTTTCACAACCTGAAAAAAGCAATGCATGCTTAATGAAACTTTATTAACTGCCACAACACATTTGGTTTGAAGCCCAATATCTACCAACATATAAAAAAAGAACAAGAAATTACTCTTAAGCTAACAACTTACATAAAGACCAGTTAAATATTTGTATAGTGAAATCTAATTACATCATCAGTTTGGAGGGTACATAAAATCACTGGAATGGAAAGGTTTTTGCTGTCATGAGTATCTGTTGAAGTAAGAAAAGTATAAATACCTATGCGAAATATATTGAAACATTTTGACCATTTTGGGGGGTTGAAATAAATTCAATGACAAAGATGAAAATTTGCACTGGACCAGGTTTCGAACTCAAATTTCCTGCTTCGGGCCAGCTGTCACCTAATCCTATTAGGCTATCCAGGCATGCTTCCCTTCCAACCCAATTTCTCAACTTCTAGCCCCTGTGCTTGCGGTCGCCTATATATACTGGTCTCAGCAAACGTGCATGCACAAGGCGCAAAAATCAGTAAACAGTCCCAAAGCTTCCTTGTCAATGGAGTGAAGATGATCTCAAGCCATCCATCCGACAGCAACCAAAGTTTCCAGTGCATGCGCAGGTCCACCAGCCATTCTTCTGGGGCAACGCCGTCACCTAGTGGCCTATCGGAGGGAGAGGATTCTCTACACACAACGGGAACTGGGCCTCATATCTAGAGACCTATTGGTGCTCCATCTAAAGATTTTGGCTTGACTATATACATCATCTTGGATGTGGGCCGACAGCACTGCCTGGAAGCTATCTGACGGGAATGTCAAATGAAGAAATTTAATCGCTTCAGTAGCCATTAGCTGCAAGAAGATGATCCAAAGAACAATTTCCAGAGACTGACTGTGTATAATTTGACGGACAAACCTTTGCCTGACACTGCGCAAAATTTTGCTTCCACACCAAGGGCACCACCCATTCAAGAGATCATCAGTGCCATCAAACAAGAAATCCAGAAACTCCATAGTGACGCTGCCAAGGAGATTAGGTGGGAAACCTGCCGTGCTCTGACATGGGTGCCATCGCCCAAGAACAACATCTTAGCAACTGAAGAGAGGTCAGCACTTCAATCCCTACAAGACGATCCATACATAGTAATCTTACCGAAGGCAAGGGTAACGCTACCATCATTCTCTCCAGACGAATGTACTTAAACAAGATAAATCAGTTATTAGACAAACCTGCGTATCACCACTTGGATAAGGACCCCAGTAATAGAATTCAATGGAAAAACTTGGAGCTTCTCAAAAGTAGCAAAATCTCCAATTAGTTAAAAGACTGCACACAGGCAACAGTCCCACCAAGATTGCATCGACTACCCAAAATTCATGAGAACTGTGTGCCTCTTCGACCGATTGTAAGCAGTATTGGGATGCAAACATATAACATGGCAAAATATTTGGCATTGCAACTGAGTCCTTTAATGGGAAAGTGTGAGCACAATGTACGAAACCCAGAAGACTTTGTCCCTCATCTCAAGAACTTACAATTCTCACCAGGTGATATACTTGTCAGTTTCAATGTGGTCTCACTTTTCACTCAGGTTCCATTACAAGAGTCCTTGGTTCTTATTAAGGAGAAGCTGGAAGGAGAACTTGCACCTTTAATCAAGCATGTGCAAACCTCAACTTATTTTTTATTTGATAATGGGTACTTTGAACAAACTGACGGCGATGCAATGGGTAGTCCTGTCACCCGCTATGGCCAATCTTTTTATGGAGGATTTCAACGAGGAGATATGTGGACGACACCTTGGTAATCTGATCTCACGCTACTTCGTACCTGGATGCATTTTTACAACATCTGAACTCTATTCATCCAAACATTCAGTTCACAACGGAGATGGATGAAAACAGTGTACTACTATTCCTGGATGTGTTGGTGTGAAGAAAAGAAAACAGCATCTTGGGTCACTCTGTGTACTGAAGCTCAAGGACTAATATTTAAAGGCTACCAGTAGCCACCATCCCTCTTAATGTAACGGTGTGCTTAGGACATTGATTCATAGAGCCCAAGTGATTTCTGATGCAGACAACTTATCCAGTGTGTTGCCCCACCTAATACAACTTTCCAACAAAATGGATTATCAGAAATGGAGATTCGCCATGCCTTCTGCCCTGCATGTACCAGTCAACATGAAGAAGCAGAGGAAACAGATGAAATATATGGAATGGTCTTCTTCTTGTACATTGGTGGCATATTTTCTAAAACAGAAAGACTACTCAAAAAACAATATGTTACGGCATTTTCCGTTCACCTACATAACTCAGAGCAATGCTGAGTACCTTGGTCTTTGGGAACAAGGTATCTATAAGATTTTCTGCAGCTGTGAGAAGTCTTACATCCGACAAACATGCCAAAATGCAGAAGACAGATGTGTGGAACTGTTGTCTTTCCACTGGGAAAGCATTGTTAAGGAAGCTATCAAAATCTGTTGCTCGGCAAACCTGATGAACAGAGACAAGGGTTTTCAGCTTAGCAGAGCCTAGGATCCAGCACTGACAACTTTAAGGCCGAGGAGATCGAGTACTGTGACAACAATTGACAGCATCTCGGTAGTGGATTAAATATATGAACATTAACATTTGCTGACCACCAATTCATTGGGAACACATATTACAGCGCTTGTTTCTGATCGGCCGCTAGGTGGCAGTGTTGCCCCAGAGGAACGGCCAGTGGTCCCGCATGTGCGCCGGAATCTTTGGTTACTACCCAATGGATGGCGTGACAAGACCTTCCCTCCATCAACAAGGAAGCTTTGATACTGTTTGCCGACTCTTGCGCCACCTTGCGCAAGCACATTTACTACTTAGACCAGTATATACAGACAACCGCAAGCATAGCTCAGCAGCATGTTTATCACCTGAAGATGCTGGTCAGTTGCACTGATGAAATATCATGGAGTTTGCACAATACTCAACATTTATACTGAGAACCATGTCTACAATTCGTCCGCCAGGAAAGCTTCAACAAACACATTCTAATAATTTGCTACTTCTTTTACGTGATTGTATTGATTTTATTTTTCACCCTCTTTATTCTTTTTTATTTATTGGAATCTGCTTGTGTCATTTATAACCTGTAACCAAGTGCCAAGCAGGACAGATGAATGATGTAACACAGCAGTTCATATGACTACTAGCCAGTGTGAGGATATTTTTAGGTTGCGAATAGTAGCAATAAATTATAGTTTTGCTTCTACTACTGTAGATGAAATTTTTGTTACTAGTTTGCTTGCAGAGGTAAGCTTTAATCAATGTGAATGAAACAATGACAATTTTAGTTCTGCAGAATACTGTTGACTGTAGTTTTATGGGGTACACTGTACATCACATGTGGTTAGGTTAAGATACAGGATCAAATTGAGGACTACAAATCGCATCTGCTGTTGCAGTTCAGTCATCAATCATTTAAAATCATCTGTTGACAGAACTTCTTGCATTGCTGCCATAACACTTGGCAGACTCTCCTAACGTGGCTCCGTGCAACACATTAACAGCATTTGAGAAGTGACCTGCCATGTCATGTTTGCGCCACCTATAACTGAGTGGTAGCAGGCTGCTTACGTGGCAACACTGTAGTAGTCAACTAGTAAGTAATTTTAATTGTACTGTAAATAGTATCTTTTAATTGCTAAAGTTGCACAAGCACTAGTTCCTTCAACGAAGAGATTACACATATAGTATTAATCACAGCTGTCATTCCTTAATTCACCACAAACGTACCGTCCATTAAGCGCAGTTCAGCACCGCCAGGCACAGACTCTAGAGGGCAGTCATACTGTGGAATGTATGGTTTTATATCCAGTACTGGCGTACCGTCAACCATATCTACTCCTGAGAAATAAACTGATGAACCTGAAATCGAGAAGTTTCAAATTATGAAACATACAATTTAAATTTTATCACGGAATTTATGACAGGCACGTAGGAAAAACAATCACAATCTCACAACTGAATTTTTGGCCACAGCTTTTATCAGAAAAAAAGCACACACAATGACTCGACACACAACTTGCACACACTGGACCATCATGTCTGGCCATAACAGCAGCAAAGAGTGCACAAGTTGTGGCTGACTGTATGTATGCTCTTTTGCCAATAAAAGGCTGTGGGTGAAAATTTTGTTGTTTGTTGTGTGAATGTGACCATCTTTTATACATGGCTGTCAGTGGCTCAGCTAGTGTCTTTACAGTGAGCTGCTACCTCTACCTCTCCTCATTAATCTCTCTCTCTCTCTCTCTCTATCACATGTGTGCATGTGCACGCGCGCATATACACACACACACACACACACACACACACACACACACACACACACACACAGCTATAAAAAAAAAACAATCTTCAGGAAGAAAGAACACATATGTAAACTCACGCAGGCACAGCTCACTAACAAAGGATCCTCATCTCCAACTGCTATGTTATGTAATGCACCAGCTGGAGGTGAGACAGTCAAGTGTAAGTAAATTGTGTGTGGAATGGGGGAGGGGTGGCAGGTCGGCGGACAGGCAGGCAAGCACACGTGTGTGTGCATGTTTGTGTTTGTTCTTTAATGACCGGGCTGTGGCCTAAATTTAAGTTGTGGTTGTGTCTTTCCTATGTGTCTGTCTGTGACACAATAATTATCTTCGCTGTGACTTGCAAACATATCCTCATTAATTGTTAATTTACAATTAGTTTTGGTTGGTACTGATAAAATTCAAACAAAACAATTAGTATAGCAGTGCTATGTAGAAAGAAATGAAGACTAGGCAAGTCACAAGTATGTCTAACAACTAAAAAGGATGATTATTGTTTAACATCCTATCAACAGTAATTATATACTGAGTTTAATTATGGAAATTATCTACTGAGATGTGAAAATAATGTTCAAAAGAGAGAAAGTGGCTGGCCAGTACTTACCATAGTTTGGTACTGCTGATAGTAGACACAAAAAATGACACAAATGGTGACAAAACTAAATGTTTTTTAGCTTTATGCAATTTATATTTCCTTTGTCAAATAGGAGGAAGGAAATATAAATTTCCAAAAGCTAGAACAAACAAACATTTAGTTTTGTCACCATTTGTGTCATTTTTTGTTTGTAGAAAACTATGGTACGTACTGCCCAGCCACTCTATCTCTTTTGAACATTATTATATACAGAGAATTAGGTGAACTAGGAAGGTTAAACTGGGTTTAATTAAAACCTTTACCTATATTTTGACAAAATTAATTTTGTCTTCTTCAAAAGTCAGACCTAAAAACAGTAATATGCCAAATAATAATATACAATTGGTACAAATATATAACAATTAAAAGGTACAATCCATATCACTGCAGGGGGGGGGGGTTACGTTCATGGTCTTGGATATTACTGAATTTAGCATATTGTCGAAGAAACAATACCACATAACTGACAAAGTGCCGATTTTTCATTTTTCAGTCAGATGATGTCACTGACTATTCGTGCATCTGCTCTTAATGTTATAATGCTAATTTATAATGAAAAAAAAATATCTAAGACTTTTGTTTTTGTTTTTGTTTCTTGTGTAAAATTCTTATTTTGCTACTTACGCGATATTGTTTCTTCACCAACAATCTGTTAAAATTCAGGACTAAGTAAGAAACTCATAGTTTTTTGTTCTCTCCAAAAAAATTCCTGCCCCGAGATACAGGCCTCCAAAGATGATACTGCAAGCACCATTTTAAAGTTGTGAATTTTGGGAAAAATTTTAAAATGCTGTATCTGTAGAACAATTCTAGATATGAGTTAGGGTTTTGTTTTTTATTTGAAAGATAATGGCTTCATAATTACAGTGGTATGCTCGGTTTGGATGTACCTGTCAAATTTATTTTATTGTAGCCTTTTTTTATATAATTTAAGGAAAATAATTTTTATTCAGAAATAACAATCCAAAAAAATTTGGGTTTTTTTCCCCTGTTTATTGTTACCATATATAAGTTTTTCTTTACTTCCATGGATAATTACTTATCTGAAGTTTTTCCATTACTAATTTCATTGTTGTATAATATGTTTCTAATATAATTGTTGCAGTTGTTTGACACTTTTATTGTTACAGTAGGTTCTTACATTTTTGCCGTTTCTTGTCAGTTTCCTTGTGGTTTTACATTGGACGTTTCAGATTGTAGTTGTTTTGTGCTAATTTCTTTATTGAAGAACCTTCTAAAAAAAACTGAAGTCATCCAATGAGCTCTGCTTTGGTCAACTGATAAATTCCTCATGAAAACGTTGTAATGTGTTTTATAGAAAGGGCTGTTTGAAAGGTCTTCTGGCTGGGGCTATAGGAGAGTGAAGTGTGCTGACTATTTGCATATCCATAAAAGGGTGGTATATAAGACAAGCAAAAAAACAGACTTTGTTCAGTTTGGGAATATGTGTGTACTCATTTCAAGACTCTCAAAGCAAAGACATTTCCAGTGATAAGTTTCTGTGTTCTATATGTTTTGACGGAATATCAACAATGATAGTAACTAACCTAGGTGAAGTCTCTCGAGGTGCAGATGAAGTAGATTTTGCATATGTAGAGGAAGAATTACATTCTTTAAATCCGCCAGGTACAAAAGTAGGTGTTAGTCCTATTAAGAAACCGTGGTCAGTGAAATTGAGTCACAAGCTCTGTGTGTCAAGAAAGCACGAAAAAATTACTAAAGCTATGGACAAGTACACTAAAGCAAAACTGACAACTCTCTTCAAAATAGAAATTCCATCTTCATAAGAAAGTGAACCAAAGGACTTTTGCACATCTTGCCAGGAATTTTTCATAAATATAAATTCAGCTATTGAATATTGTACATCCTACAGTGAAAAGGTGCAAGGTTTAACTATTATTCCAGAGAAATTTTCAAAGAAAACAATTTTGAACTTTATTTCATCGGCATCAAAGTGTATGTTAGACAAATGAAGAAATGTTAAGTCTTTAAAAGCAGTCTTTGGAAGACCAGATCCCAATTATGGTCATCCTGTCGAAGCAGCACATGTTCAAATTGCACAATAATTTTATCTAGAAGATAAATGGGACTGTTCTCACCGGAGTGCCAACAAAAAAGACACTTTAACTGTTACAGTTGAAAGACAAAAAGTTTTGAAAGTGAAGACATATATGACTCTCAGTATTAAAGAAGCATTTGCCATTTACAAAAACAACTATACAACTTTACACACTGGAAGATCAAAAATTTATGCACTGTGACCTAAGTGGGTAATTTCACTCCCACCTAGAGATGTCTGTATATGTGTATATTGTACAAATTATAAACTTTGTATGGTAACTTTGAAGAACTTACTGGAGCACATGACATATGACACCTAGGTCGGGCGTGTGAAGTCACTAGTTGTTGTGGCATAAAGCAAGAAACTTGTCTGTTTCAAGAGTGTGGTGAGTGCCCTGGAAAGAGAGGACTTTCTTTACAGACACTTGGACTGGAAGACATAGCAGATAACTCTGCAGAAACTACATACGTGACATTGGATGAAAAAAAAACTAATTAAGAAAACTGTTGACATTGACAGTTGTAGTAACAAACTTGGCAAATGGCCAGTGAACGCAGTAACACATTACCATTTGAAGAAATTGCAACAACATTGTAGAAGTGAGGGGGCACATACAGGCTGAAGATTTATGTTTACTGCTACACAGTGATTTTGCTGAAAACTAGTCAGTAATTCTCCCACAAGAAGTACAAGGGTATCACTGGAGTAATCGCCAGGTTTAAATTTTTACAGGAGTTCCATATTTTCAAAACAAGACCACAAGTGTTGCAGTTCTAGTGATGACACAGGACACAACTCAGCACACACTTTACTATTGATGCACAAAACTCTTCAACTGCAAACAGGGGCAGAAAAGATAATTATTTCCGATGGTGCTCCCAGTCATTTTAGAAATTGTTACCAGCTGTTTGAAATGACTAAGTCACTTGTGCCAGCTGAGTGGGTATATGGTGCTACATGGTATAGGCAGCTACAATCATAATTTTTCCAGACTAAATACAGCTGTGATTCAGAATGCCGAGGATTTTACGAGATTTGTGACATCTTACACATCCACAGCCCTCATTCTTGTATCCAAAGAAGAAATCAAGGAATTCCATGAGCAGAAAAAACAAGAACAGTCCAAACAAACTACTCCCGAGAAAGGAATTCAGAAGATCCATTTTTGGACTCAATGTGATAGGCGAACTGCCCACACTTTGAAGAGCAAGAAAGAAGAAATTTCATTTGTTCCACCATCATCTCAGAAATAGCAGGAGAATACTCATATTCATAACCTGAGGAGAGGGATGTTTGTGGTGTGTGCATGTATGAAGGTGAGGTGGATTGCGGAGATTATAGACACCAATTATGAGTTAAATGAAATTGTAGTGAACTTTGTGCTACCACATGGACCAGCTACTGGATATAGATTGCCAGCTGAAGGACAGCAATACCACCATCAGTGTTCACTTCCGGTTCAGAGTGTTTTGAAGACTAAGTCCTCCAGCTCCTATTGCATCAACAAAAAGGCATCACTCTGTATCTAAGAAAGATACTGAAGCAGTGGAAAACATTTTTAGTTCATTGACTAGCTAATTTTCGTACAGAGCAGAGTGCACAGAAATTATGTAAATTGGAACCTGACAGTCCTTTGACATTTTGTAGCCATTTAAAACATTTGAAAAATGTGTCTCTTACTGATCTTTCAAAGATAAAATTCTAACAATGGAAATTCCAAAAAGGATTCGATTTTTGAGAAGGATAGGTTGCTTGCTCACCATAGAGATGTTTGATGAGCCACAGAAAGGCACAAATAATAGACAACAATATTATACCTTTTGACCTTCTAGGCATTCGTCAGACACACACACACACACACACACACACACACACACTCAAACAGACAATACCACCGTCTCCTGCCGCTGTGGCCGATCTGCGCTACCGAGCATCCTAGGCAAAAGCAACCAGTAGTGGGGGTGAGGAGGTGGCAATGAGAGGGAAGCACGTTGTGAGGGGGGATGTGCAGCATGGGTGGAGAATAAGCCAGTGCTGCCTGACAAACAGTGCAGAAGGAAGGGAAAGGAATGAAAAGTGTGGTGGGATGGGAGATGAATGTTAGAGGCAGGAACTAGTGAAGGTTTAGGCCTGGGGGATTGCGGGAGCGTAGAATGTATTTTACGGAGAGTTCCCATCTGTGCAATTCAGAAAAGCTGATGTTTGTGGGGAGGATCAAAATGGCACAGGCTGTGTAGCAGTCATTGAAGTGAGTCACACTATGCAGCTCTACAACAGGATGGTCTAACTGTCTCCTGGCCATATTATAACCATGGCCATTTATTCGGATAGATAGATGAGTGCTAGTCATGTGCACAGTGGTTGCATCTCAGTTTGTAGATAACATGACTGCTTTCACAGGTTTTCCTGCCTATTATGAGATAGGAAATTCCAGTGACAGGACTGGAGTCGGTGGTGTGATGGTAGATAGGACAGGTTTTGCATCTAGATCTATTGCAGGGATATGAGCCATGGGGTAAGGGATTGGGAGCAGGGATGGACAAGGATATTACATAGGTGATGATTCTCCTGTGAGATTTGTTTATTTGCCCAGATTGCTTATTTACATAATTATGTAAATAAGCGATCTGGGCAAATAAAGCAATCTCACAGCAGAATCATCACCAATTTTTAGATCGCCTCCTAAACCTAAATAATAATGTTAGGTAACTATGATATTACATAGGTTTGGTGGGCAGAGGAATACCACTGTAGGGGGAGGGGGGGGAGGGGAATATTTGGTAGGATATTTCTCATTCCAGGGCAGAATGAAAGGTTGTCAAAACCCTGGTGGAGAACTTGCTTTAACTGCTCCAATCCTTGGTGAGACTGTGTCACAAGAGGGGTGCTCCTTTGTGGCCAGACGGTGGGTGTGGGGGAGCTGGAGGTTGACTGGACAGACAGGGCCTGTGAGATCTGTTTCTGGACAAGGTTTGGAGGGTAATTGAGGACAGTGAAGACCTCAGTAAGGCATTTGGAATATTTAGAGGAGGATTACTTGTCATTGCAGATGCGACGACCACGAGTGGTTACGCTGTATGGAAGGGACTTTTTTGCAGCTGTCTAAATGGAGGTATTGTTGATAGTTGGTAGGTTTGATGTGGACAGAGGTACTGATAAGGCCATCTTTGACAAACAGGTCAATATCGAAGAAGGTGGCTCATTGGGTTGAGTAGAACCAAGTGAAGTGAATGGAGGAGAAGGTGTTGAGGTGTTGAAGGAATGTGGATAGTGTGTCCTCACCTTCAGTCCAGTTTATGAAGATATCACAAAGGAATCTGATCCAGATGAGGGGTTTGGAATTCTGGGTAGTCAGGAAGGATTCCTCTATATGGCCCATAAACAGGTTGGCATAGGAGGGTGTCATACAGGTGCCCATAGCTGTACCGCAAATTTGTTTGTAGGTTATGCCTTCAAAGGATAAGTAATAGCGGGTGAGGATGTAGTTGGTCAAGGTACCTAAGAAGGAGGTTGTGGGCTTGCAGTCGGTAGGTCGTTGTGAAAGGCAGTGTTCAACAGCGGCAAGGCCATGAGCATTGGGAATGTTGATGTAGACGGAGGTGGCATCAACTGTGACAAGCCAGGTACCAGATGGTAAAGGAAGAGGAACTGTGGAGGAACTGGTTGGTATCTTTTATATAGGATGGTACGTTATCGGTAATAAGCTGAAGGTGTTGGTCCACAAGAGCGGAGATTCTCTCAGTGGGAGCACGTTGAACGTGGGGGTGCGGGGTGTAGTAGGGATGAGGAGAGAGACTGACTCTGGGGAGGTCTTGGAATGGTCCTAAGGATTTGAGGAGGGACTGGAGATCCTGTTGGGTTTTTGGAATGGGATCATTGTGGCAGCATTTGTAGGTGGAAGTATCAGACAGTTGGTGGAGACAGCAGTGTTCCCGATGAGACAAAGTTACAATGACTGTGCTGCTTCAATCTAATTCTTCTCCCGAGACACAGCAACCAAATTATTGTGTGGTTTAGTTCATATATACATCACATCTCACCAAAATTACTTGTTTGTACTTTCTTCTTTAATAGTTTATAATTACGTAAAAGATTTGGTTTGTAAGCTAGCACATAGAATTGAGGCTAGGACTTCGTTCCACAGCGTGAAGGGAGTACACTCAGTGAGAATACACTTTAACTGAATAAAAACCATTACCTTTTACAAATATCTTGTAAGGTTACATAGGATTTGTACTGGACCAAGTTTCAAGAAGAACTTAACTAAAAACTACTTCAACAAAATGCATTTCATTTATCTTAACAATGTATGTATAAACTCCATGTCAGAACACTCTTCCAAAGCTTGTTTATGTTTTGCTATGCTGCATGACAGCCTCTTCTCCAGCCACTATGACTGTCTTTGGACTGCCTCACCTGCTCGCTGCCGTGTATCTGTGCACACGAGCGCATGGCACACAGTAAAATCCTTATATACCTACTTATAATAATGGAAATTCCAGGTTGGAATTAATAATATAGTAAGGACAGTTTACAACTCACCGCCAAGACGTGGCGACGAGCTGCGACAGGCACATACAAAAGACACACACATACAACACATTCAGCTATCGGCCATGGCCTTCTTCAGAAAATAGAGCACTCACGCAATCAAACAGGCACACAACACAGTCATACAACCATCACCTCCGACTGCCGCACTTCGAATCACGCTCTGCAGCGAATTGGGGACGGGAGGGGAGGGGGAGGGGATAGAAATGTTACGTCACGGTGGTAGGGATGGGTTAGATGGGAATAACGAGATGCAGCTTAGGAATGGAGTGGGGAGGCGGGTGAGGGGAGAAAATAAAATAATAAAAAAAAGTAAAATAAATATATATATAGAAAATGCATGCACACTGCTAGTACACAAGACCGCATACACACACATACACATGCACGCATGCGCGCGCGCGCGCACACACACACACACACACACACACACACACACACACACACACACACACACACACACACACGATCACACATCACTCAAAATAGGCGAGGTTTGGGATAGAGAGGTAGGAACTGTAAGGTATGGAAAAATATATATAGGGAAGTTATCGTAGGTTGAGGCCTGGTTGATTTCGGGATCGGAGAATGTATTGTAGGGATAATTCCCATCTGTGCAGTTCAGAAAAGTTGGTG
The DNA here is from genome assembly GCA_026315105.1 of Locusta migratoria. NCBI lineage: Eukaryota > Metazoa > Arthropoda > Insecta > Orthoptera > Acrididae > Locusta > Locusta migratoria. Next base: position 208,035,262 of record CM048748.1, read on the forward strand.
GTGGATGGGAGGATCCAGATGGCCCGGGTTGTGAAGCAGCCATTGAAATCAAGCATGTGCTCCGCTGCATGCTGTGCCACAGGGTGGTCCACTTTGTTTTTGGCCACAGTTTGGCGGTGGCCATTCATCCTAATGGACAGCTGGTTGGTGGTCATGCCAATATAGAAAGCTGTACAGTGCTTGCAGCACAGCTGGTAAATTACATGGCTGCTTTCACAAGTGGCCCGGCCTCTGATAGGGTAGGATAAGCCTGTGACATCAGAGGCCATTCAGCTATCGGCCATGGCCTTCTTCAGAAAATCACACAATCACACTAGCACACAACACAGTCATAAAACCATCACCTCCGAATGCCGCACCAATTTAACTATATATGGTGAATCCACACAACTCGTGACGAGACTAACCATAGTGTACAGCTAAATTACGTGTTACACTACAGGACCTTCTGTGACATAGTCTATGTGATCTAAAACCACAGTGGTGGAGCCTTTGTCAGCAGGTAGGATCATAAGGTCAGGATCAGTTTTGAGGTGGTAAATAGCATTTCTTTCTGAGTGCATGAGATTGGTATTCATTTTGAGGTATTTGGGAAAAGCTGGTGAGGCCAAGTTAGATGTTAGAAAATTCTGAAACGTGAGAAGGAGATGTTTCGGGGGCAGAGTGGGTGGATATCGACTGGATGGGGGAGTGAACTGGGTCAGGCAGGGTTCAATATTTGTATTGAAATGTGTCTGAATGGTGGGGTTGGTGGCAAAATGGTGTTTCCTTTATCAGAATTGGGAGGAGGAGAGAAATCCTTAACAAGGCTGGCATGATTGAATTTGGGAGTGAGGCAAAAGATTAGGCCTTTGTAAAGGACTGACACTTCAATGAAACTAAGGCTTTTTGGGGAGAGGGTCATGATTGTCTGTTTAGGTTGTGAATTTTGTGTGGTTGTGTGGTAAATGTAAAAGGTCTGCTAGGCAAGGTTTGTAGGCTTCACATGGTCCTACTCAACCCAACGAGCCACCTTCCTCGACGTTGACCTGGTCCTCAAAGATTGCCTTATTATAGTACCTCCGTCCACATCATGCCTACCAACCATCAACAATATCTCCATTTTGAAAGCTGCCACCCATTCCACAACCAAAAGTCCCTTCTGTACAGCATTTGCAGTGACAAGCAGTCACTCTCCAAATATGCCAAACGCCTCACTGAGACCTTCACTGACCTCAATTATACACCAAACCTTGTCCAGAAACAGATCTCACAGGCCCTGTCTGTCACCCTCCAACATTCCCACACCCACCACCTGGCCAAAAAGGAGCACCCCTCTTGTTACCGAGTATCACCCAGGACTGGAGCAGTTAAACCAAGTTTTCTGCCAGGGTTTTGACTACCTTTCATCCTGCCTTGAAATGAGAAATATCCTCCCCCCCCCCCTACAGTGGTATTCTGCCACCCACCAAACCTATGTAATATCCTTGTCCATCACTACCCCATCCCAGTCTTGTCACTGGAATTTCCTATCCCATAATAGGCAGAGCAACCTGTGAAAGCAACCACTGTGCAGCTTTCTATGTGGGCATGACTAGCACCCTGCTATCTATCTGAATAAATGGCCATGAGACAGCTAGACCACACTGTTGCAGAGCTGCATAGTGTGACTCACATCAATGACTGCTACACAGCCTGTACCATATGGATCCTCCCCACAAACACCAGCTTTTCTGAACTGCGCAAATAGGAACCCTCCCTACAATATATCCTATGCTCCCGAAATCCCCCAGGCCTAAATCTTCACTAGTTCCTGCCTCTACCACCCTTCTCTTTCTGTCCTGCCACTCTATCCTTACATTCGTCTCCCATCTCACCAGACATTTCTTTCTCTTCCATTCCTTCCGCACTGACTGTCAGACAGCACTGGTGTATTCCCCCCACCCATGCCGCCCATACCCCCTCACCTCCTGCTTCCCTCTCCTTGCCACCTCCTCACCCCCACCACTGGTTGCTTTTGCCTAGGATGCTGGGTAGCGCAGATCGGCCACAGCAGCAGGAGACGGCGATCGTGTCTGTGTGAGTGTGTGCGTATGTGTATATTTGTGTCTCTAACTGACGAAGACCTAAAAGGCCGAAAGCTATAATGTCGTTGTTTATTATTTGATTAATAATGAAAATTCTCCTCGGAGATGATAAATTATTGTTCAAACGAAATATATTGGCTGGCCAGTACTTACCTTTGTGCTGCACCGCCGAAAGTTACGCAAATGAACAAACAGGAAAAGAAGGGGACAAGAAGGACAAGCTTTCAGAACACAGTTCCTTCATCAGGTGGGAGAGGAGGGAAGAAGAAAGTATGGGAACGGAAGGGAAAGGTAATTCACGACCTAGGTCATGAAGGTGGTGTTTCGGGAGTGTGGACGTTCCCTTCTGTTCCCTTCCTTTCTTCTTCCCTCCTCTCCCACCTGATGAAGGAACTGTGTTCTGAAAGCTTGTCCTTGTTGTCACCTTTTTTCTGTTTCTTCATTTGTGTAACTATCGGGGGTACAGCACAAAGGTAAGTACTGGCCAGCCAATCTATCTTGTTTGAACAACTGTGGCTCAAGGACATCTCTGTGGTGAGTAAGCAATCTATCCTTCTCAAAAATATTATTGAAACATAAAATTCTGTTACAAAAGTGTAGATGTTGATTTTTATGAACCTGATATGGAATAATGTGGTAATAGAAACAAGTTAAACATTGGCAAAAAATTTAAATAGTTTTTAAAACCTGTTCAAATTAAAAGTGGAATTTCTGCTTTTCGAGGAATGTACTACTCTATGGTTACAATAACCAAGAAAAAAAATTAAAATTTTGTGGATTGGCATTTTAAATAAATTTTTTCCCCAAAAAAAAAAAAAAAAAAAAAAAAAAGGGGGGGGGGGAATTTGAAAGGCTACAGTAAAAATCCTTTGACAGCTACGTCCAAACTGAGCATACCACTCTAATCATAAAGCCATTATCTTTCAAATAAAAAACCCAAACACAATATCTAGAATTGTTCCAAAGATACAGCATTTTAAAATTTGCATCTTCAAAATCGTGCTCACAGTGTCACCTTTGGAGGCTTATATCTCGAGCCACAAATTTTTGAAGAAAACATAGAAATACAGGTTTATTACTTAATCTTGAGTTATAACATATGGTAAATTTAATATTAGACTATGAAGGTAAGATCTTCTTCCAGTCTGCCTGAATTGAAATGGACTATACCAAAAATAAAATACAGCACTAATGCTAATATACTCACTAAACATGTAAAATTTGTTGTAACAAAAAAAAAAAATGCTCTAATGAAGTGCACCATTACTCCATGTCAAATTTAACTCTGTGATGCCACACACACACACACACACACACACACACACACACACCACACACACACACACACACACCAAATGAGTTAGACTTACTGACACGGGTAGGAATAGCACCAAGAAGGTGGACGAGTGTGCGCACAGGCACGTGATCAAAATATGCAAGTGCTGATAAAAAAAGAAAAATGTAAAAAATATTGAAGTTCCTGCCTGTCAAAGCAACAAAAGCTGATCCAAATATTCATCCATTAATTTAAAAATCCTGAAAACAGGTATGGCCATCAACTTTAATAAACAGTGTTTTAAGGTCAATATAACTCTGGATTACTTGAAATCATATATATACATCTCTATACAAAACAGTGCAATAAAGTGCCTCTCAGAAGCATATAGTTTACATATATTTAAAAAAAAAACTTTTAAATATACTTGTAATTATCAAATTGATGAGGTTTTAAATAGCATCAATGATTGGGTATACAAACACAAATGTGAAGCCTCAGAAAGAAACTAGCTAAGTTCAAAGGTAGGGCACTAGGGTGTAACAGTAGTTCAGGTGCAGCACACAGCAGTATTAATAATTTTTTTGACAGTGTTTAACACAACCGACATTATTTTTACACATGACGAGAATGTAATTTTACGAAGAAGTTTCTAATATAACCTGGCCTCGAAGCTTACAGATTCGTCTGTCATTCACCATTTGGTGCTTGATTTCAAAATTGGTTTGGATTCCATGAAGTTTGACAAAACAGGTTAAAATTTCACACAAAAGCTATAATATTATAGAAAAAGAAGTTGCAATCCAGTCTAGATTTTGTACTAAAAGCAAAAGTTGATTAAGTGTATTAAGCATAAATTAAGAGAAAATGATGTTCTCATAACTACATCTGATAAAGGGAACACTATTATTATTGCTTAATACAAAAGAATATGTGGATAAAACTGTAAAGTTTTTTTAGGAGAACAACATCGTAAAGGTAACCAATGATCCTACAGTGAATTTACAAAAAGAAATTCATCATTTTCTAGCTAATACCGAAGTGTAGTTTAACAAATTAAAAAAAAGAAAAAGAAAAGAAAAACAGTTTAGTTAATATGAAACCGAAGCCTCACGATCTTAGAAGCCAGTTTAAGTTGCACAAACAAAATCATCCGATTTGTCCTCTTGTTAATAGTATAGGAAAAGCACACCACACAATAGGTAGGCGTCAAGACACATTTGTTTATGAAGGAAATTTTGCTGTTAAAAATTGCACAGACCTGATTAATGAAGTAAAAAATGTGAAATGCATCTCTGATACAAAGTTGGTTTCGTCTGACACAGTAAGTCTCTACACTAACGTACCTGCAGATTTGACCCTGAAGATCATAACAGAAAATTTTTCACATCACCAAAAAATTAAAAGAAATACAGATCGCCGAACTGATTCATTTATTACAGGTGACACGTAAATACAATTGCTTTACATTTAACAGCAAATTTTATGTACAGTCTCATGGTTTGGGTATGAGTAGTCCCATTGCTAGCACCATGGTGGACATATTTATTATTTCACTGGGAAGATTTTAACAATGGAAAAACAGATTGGAATGTCAATAATGGAGGATAGATAATAACTCATCATAAAGAGACACTCTGAGCTGCTGACAAGCATGAAAAGTAAATAATCACATTCACACAACTTAAATTTTCAGTCATGGCCTTCATCAGAAAAATAAACACATACAGTCATACAATCCCTCAAACAACTACACACACACACACACACACACACACACACAACAACAACAACAACAACAACCATATCCAGCCACTCCAGCATATCTAGACTGTGAGTGTGATGGGAGTGGAGGGGGAAAGGATGCTGGGTAAGGGTGGGGATGGAAGTTCTGCATTGCATGATGGACTGTAAAGGAAAGGATAAAAGGGAGGTGTAAGGCAGTTGGTGAAGCAATGGGGGCATCTGAAAGGATTTAAAAACAATAAATAAAATAAATATAAAAAGTAATTAATTAAGGGGATTTTGTAAGGAGCAAGACACAGTTGCAAGGAAGACATGAATTGGATAGATACAGGATAATTAGTGGGAAAGGGGGGTGGGGAATGTTAGCCGTAGTGTGTAGGGATGGGAAGTTATCTTAGGTTGAGGCCAGGTTGCGGGACCATAGAATGTAATGAAGAGCAACTCCCATCTGCGCAGTTCAGAAAATCTGTGGTGGAGGAGAGGATCCAGATGGCTCCAGTAGTGAAGCAGCCACTGAAATTCAGAGTGCTGTATACAGCTGCATACTGTACCACAGGGTTGTCCATCTTGCTTTTCATCACAGTTTGACAGAGGGCACTCATTTTGATGGATAGTTGGTTTGTTGTCACACCAACATAAAACGCTGTGCAATGATTGCAGCAGAGTTGGTAAATCACATTGTTGGTGGCCTGATCTCTAATGGTGTAAGATACGCCTGTGATAGAACTGGAATATTAAGTGCTGGGAGAATGGATTAGGCAGGTTTTGCAACGGAGTCTTTCACAGGGACAGATTGGGAGTGGTAAAGAGATGGACTAGAATGTTATGGATGTTGGGTGGGCAAGAGGTTGGAAGGACCTTGGATAGGATGTTTCTCATTTCAGAGCATTATGACAGATAATCAAAGCCCTGGTGAAGAATGTGATTTAATTGTTTCAGTTTGGGGTAGTATTGGGTGACAAGAAGGGCACTACGTTGTGACTGGTAGTTGGGGTTGGAGGGAGGATTGATGGTGTCTGGGGATATGGCTTGGAAAATCTTTTAATGGACAAGGTCAGGAGGGTAATGTCAGTCGGTGAAGTTCTTTGTGAGGCCTTCGGCATATTGGGTAAAGGACTTATCACTGCAAATTCATCATCCATGGGTGGCAAGGCTGTATGGGAGGGATTTTTTTAAAATGTAGAATGGATAGCAGCTATAAAAGTGCAGGGACTGTTGGTAATTAGTAGGTTTAATATGGAGGTGTGCACGGAGCCGTCAGTGTTTTCGAGGTTAACATACAGCAAGGTGACCTGCCAGGTTGAGAAGGGCCAAGTAAAATTAATGGGCGAGAAGGAGTTGAGAGTGCGAAGGAATGGGTACAGGGTGTTCTGGCTCTGAGTGCAAGCCATAAAAACAACATCAATGATCCTGAACTAGACCAAGTGATTGGGATTTTGGGAGGCTAGGAAGGTTTCCTCTAGACAGCCCATAAATAGGTTGGTATAGGAGGGTGCTGTACAGATGCTCATAGCTGTGCCTCAGATATGATTGTGTAAGGAATGAGGTATTGAGATGTTGAGAAAGGTAGTGATCAAGAGAAGGAAGACCATGGGCATGTGGGACATTGATTTACAGCGAAGTGGCCCTTAACCCTTGTTCCTTCACAACCTCAACGTCCTCTCCCCCATCAGTTTCACTTGGTCCTTCTCAACCCAACAAGTCACCTTCCTGGCTCAGTGACGGCTCCATCCACACCTCCATCCAAATTAAACATACTAATTACCAACAGTACCTGCACTTTGATAGCTGCCATCCATTCCACATCAAAGAAATCCCTCCCATACAGCCTTGCCAGCTGTGGACAGCAAATTTGAAGTGATGCCCTTACCGAATAAGTCGAAGACCTCACAAAAGACTTCACAGACAGACACCCTTCTGATATAGTCCATAGAAAGATTTCCATGCCAAATCCCCACACACCACCAATCCTCCCTCCAAACCCAATAACCAATCATAAAGGAGTGTCCTCCTTGTCACCCAAAACTACCCCAGACTGGAACAACTAAATCACATAACTCACCATGGCTTTGCTTATTTGTCATAATGCTCTGAAATGAGAACATCCTCCCCAAGATCCTTACAACCCCTCCTAAAGTGGTGTTCAGTTCTCCACCCAACCTCCACAACATCCCAGCCATCCTTACACCAGTCCAAACTCGAACCCCTTACCGCAGGGATCAAATCCCTGTGAAAGACTCTGTTGCAAATCCTGGCCAATCTATCCCCCCAGCACTTCATATTCCAGTCCTGTCACAGGCTTATCCTACCCCATCAGAGGTCAAGGCCACCTGTGAAAGCAGCCATGTGATTTACCAACTCTGCTGCAATCATTGCATAGTGTTTTATACTGGTATGACGACGAACCAACTGTCCGTGAGAATAAATGGCCACCACCGAATTGTGGTAAAAAGCAAGATGGACCACCCTGCAGCACAGCATGCAACTGTATTTCAATGGCTGTTTCACTACCCGAGCCACCTGGATCATCCCCTCCACTATCAGCTCTTCTGAACTGCACAGCTGGGAGTTGTCACTCAACACATTCCACAGCCCCGCAAACATCCTCTCCCCTGTCCTCAACCCAAGATAACTTCCCATCCCTATACTCTATGTCTAACATCTCCCCCCCCCCCTTTCCTTCCCCACTCAGTATTCTGTATCTTTCCTGTTCATGTCTTCCTTGCAACTGTGTGTCACCTCTAAAGGCAGTCAAATGTGGCCTCGCTCCCATTCGTACATGGTACATTTTCCAATAGCTACAAAAGTGAAAATTAAAAAAAAAAAAAAGTATATACTATGTATTAGGAGTAGATGCACCTATAAATGTGTGTTTTGAGTTTCTTCAATTTATCATTCCCAACTAGAAAGCCATTAAGTGCAATGTCAGAAAATTTTATTTCAATCCATCAACAGGAAAGTCGCAGCTTACATTAATTCATTCTTCTCTTCTATTTCCAAACACAAAATATATATTGCATGAATTGTATGATGTGGACCAAAAAACCAGTTGCATGTCTCTCAAAGTCAAGTATGACCTCAAGTAAAATCGTAACAGATCATTGTCCACTATAATCGGTCGTCACCCAAAAAAAATTACTTTGTACTTATTTTCTGGTTATGGATCATTAACACTCAATCTGTACATTGAACAGGCAGTAAAGGAATGGAAGGAGAAATTTGGAGAGGGCATTAAAGTGCAGACAGAAGAAATAAAAACATTGCGGTTTGCCGATGACATAGTTATTCTGTCAGAGACTGCAAAAGATCTGGAAGAGCAACTGAATGGAATGGACAGTGTCTTGAAAGGAAGGTATAAGATGAACATAAACAAGAGTAAAACGAAGGTAATGGAATACAATGTCAGAAAATCAGGCTGAAGGAATTAGATTAGGTAAGGAGACAATAAAAGTAGTAGATGAATTTTGTTATTTGGGCAGCAAGATAACGTCTGATGGCTGAAGTAAAGAAGATATAACATGCAGAATGGCTATGGGAAGAAAAGCGTTTCTGAAGAAGTGAAATTTGCTGACATCCAATATTAATTTAAATGGTAGGAAGTGCTTTCTGAAAGCATTTGTCTCGAGTGTAGAATTGTATGGGAGTGAAACATTGACAATAAGGAGATCAGATAAAAAGATGATAGAAGCTTTTGAAATGTGGTGCTACAGACGAATGATGAGAATTAGATGGGTAGATCACGTAACTAATCAGGAGGTGCTTAACCAAATCGGGTAGAAAAGGAGTTTCTGGCATATTCTGGCCAAGAGAAGGGATAGATTGGTTGGACACATTCTGAGACATCAAGGAATTGTCAACTTAGCATTAGAAGGAAGCATGTGGGGTAAAAATCATAGAGGGAGACCGAGGGACGAATATAGTAAGCAGATTCAAAAGGATGTAGGTTACCAAACGTATTCTCAGATGAAGAGACTTGCACAGGACAGGGTAGCATGGAGAGCTGCATCAAACCAGTCTGCGGACTGAAGACCACCACAACAACAACACATCATGAGGGACTGACACATGTGGCCAGCAATTCAAACTTTTTGGCACTGCTGTGCTTCGTGTTACACTCAACACAGGCAGAGTTCATAGGCTTGTGACAGCAGCCGTCAGCAGCTCAGTGAGCCTCTTTACGGTGAGTTCTTCTCTATCCTCCATTATTGGCAATTCATTGGAATGTGCATTTTTCACTTCAAATTCAGTTTTACAAGATACGATTCTATGCTCGTTATGTAGATCACCAACTTGAGGGAAATAACCATGAACTAGATTTGTTATTGACTATTGTGGTGTCGCACAAGTACAAAGTGCGCGCAACCTACTTTCGCCGCGCGCCGCCATGCACACACGGCGCGGCATTCTCAGGACAGCCACGAGCGCCCTCTGCTGCAACCCCGCTCGTGGCCACCACGGAAAGACATCGTCACTTGGGACTGAGATAGCAACCAGTTAGGACCTTCGTAATCAGATAGGCACCAGTGAAGACTTTGCTATCATACAGGCACTAGGCAGGCCTCTAACAACTATGTATCAACATTCTGCAGTACTATGTAAAAGTTAAGTATTGTTACATTCTGTGCAATATATATCTCTTTCTAATTTACTCTAGTGTTTATAGTTTCTGGCTGCTCCCCTCCGTACCTGCACCAGCGTGCTGTCTTTGTTCCTGTGTCGGTCTCGTTCCACTCGGCCACCGACACCTACGACGAGGCTGGGACACAAAAGCGGCGACGAAGTTGGGACACAAAAGTAGCGACGAGGAGTGATAGAACCTTGGACCAGCCCGCTAGCAGCAGCCAGACAGCAGTAGTCGGAGCACGCAGAAATTGCTCCCGCCCACCCAGCCTTATTATAACAATTTTGGGGAAAGATATTTTGTTACGTGATTTGTGGACTTTTTTGTTGCAGAGCGTCCTCTTTCATATTGCATTTGTGTTTTGTTATAAGTTACTTGTATACGCGGTGCCTAATCGGTCAGCATGGCCACTACCCCGAACCCAAACTTAATGGAAATTATTCAGTTACAGACGGCGCAAATCACTCAACTACTGCAGGCCGTGTCGCAGTTGACGGCACAGGCTGCTCACCAACACCAACAGCCGTCACATCAGCAGCCCACACCTGCCGCTGCACCGCTTCCTACATTTCGCCAGTACAACGAACGTGAGGAAGAATGGAGCGACTATTTCGCACAGTTTCAAGAACTCGTCGCGGCTCATCAAATTACAGGTCAGAGAGTGAAGAACCTTTTCTTATCGATTGTGGGCCCCCAGACCTTCGTACTATTGCAAAAACTTTTCCCTCTCGCATCTCCTCGTGATGTAGACTTTGAACGAATTGTAGATGCACTGAATGCTCATTATGAGAGAAAAGTTCTTGTAGCCGCTGCACGATACCGATTTTTCAGACTTAAAAAATTACCGCAGCAGTCACACCAAGAGTGGATTACGGAATTGAAGGGCTTAACCCGCCAATGTAAATTTACTTGCTCTTGTGGACTTTCTTATAGTGACGTTATGTTGCGAGATGCGATTACGCAGAATATTCAGGACCCCAGAATTAGAGCAGCAATTCTGAAACAGTCTGACCCCTCATTAGACAGTGTACTGCAGCTTATAGATGCGCATGATACTTCTGACTTAGCAGATGTAGAAATGCAAAGCCACAGTGTTAATTCAGTGCGCCGCAACGGTCGCTTTCCTAGCCGTAGTTCTCAGTATAGCACTAGTGATTCTTTAAATTCTACCGGCCGTGCTGAACAGACAGTGAACAGTAGGCAGTGTAAAACTGCGACACAAAGGTCGCCCCGTCGTGTTAGAAACAGTAATTTGAATAACGGGCGCCAACGCTCATTTCAGAAAAATGTACGTAAATCTTGCCCCCAGTGTGTATCTCGCCACAAACGTGCACAGTGCCCAAGTCGCAACGCAACCTGTTATCAATGTGGCAAATCAGGACATGTACAGTCTGTGTGTATGCAAATTAAAAACTCAAAGAATGGTACCGTTAGAAAAAGTGCTTCGCAAAGTGCGAGAACAGTTCATTCTGTAAATGTTATACGGGCTGTGGAATTGAACAGTGCTTTCCTTGGATCTCAATTGCAAGAAAGTAGTTCTGCGCCTATGGCAAAACTATATAGTGCACCACGTAGCAAGCGCCGACGGGCGCGTAAAACAGTGCAACGGAAAAGGGTTCGGGACAAGCAAAAAGATTATGTACAGTGCAATCCTGTAGTGAAAATAGTGCCTTCTGCAACTGCTCCTTGTAATAGTGCCCAGTACTGTGTAGCTAGTGACAGTAGACATCAAGTAGCTACTCAAAAGTGTAGTGCAGTAGTTAGTGACTCTGTAGTAGCCTCGCATTGTGCGGACGCCGATCCGGCGGTAGTGCCATCTAGTGACAGTGTTGTTAATCCGCTGTGTGCCGAGTCTGCGCCGCTTACTTCACTACGCGGCCCGCGCAAGCGCAGTAAACAAACCGTAGCAGACGTTGCCCACATTCGCGCACCTGTCGAGCGCCGCAAGCAAAAACTTTTTGTGAATCTTTCCATTGACAATAAGACTGTGCAATTTCAGCTCGACACTGGTTCCGCTGTTACCTTAATTAATAAAGATACTTATGAACTTCTGGGTTCTCCAAAATTATCGCTGTGTCAACAAGTGTTAACAGCTTATACAGGTCAAAATATTCCCGTGCTAGGAACATGTAGCCTGCCCGCCTCTTTTCAAGGTGTTACAAAAACAGTTGCTTTTGTAGTTCTTCAGGCCAAATCGACACAGAACATTTTTGGACTAGATGCTTTTGACTTGTTTGGTTTATCAATTCAAAGAGATGTGCTTCAAATTTCGTCAATGGTGCCTCAGGCAAATATAGTGACTTGTTTTCGCCGGAACTAGGATGTGCAAAAGACTTCGTGGCACATGTAACTTTAAAAGAATCTGCAGTTCCAAAATTTCGTAAAGCTAGACCAGTGCCTATCGCCTTGCGTGATACAGTTGCCGAAGAACTTAAACGTTGGCAAGATAGTGGGGTGATTTCTCCTGTTTCTGCGAGTCAGTGGGCCTCGCCTATAGTAATTATACCCAAGCCGTCAGGAAAACTTCGTCTCTGTGCGGACTTCAAATCAACAGTGAACAGTCAAACAATTGTAGACACTTATCCCCTGCCCAGACCTGACGAACTAATGGACAAATTAGGACAGTCTCGTTTCTTTTCCAAGATTGATTTAGCAGAGGCATACTTACAAATTCCACTTGATGACGAGTCCAAAAAGTTTTTCGTCATTAATACTCACATGGGCCTTTTTCAATTTCAACGCCTACCCTTTGGCAGTTCTTCCGCCCCCGCTATTTTTCAGCATTTTTTGGAACAGCTGACAGTTTCTGTACCGTGTTGTTCGAACTATTTAGATGATATTGTGGTATCCGGACGTACAGTTGAAGAACATTTAGCAAACCTGGAGTGCCTTTTCAAAGTTTTGACTGCAGCAGGTCTACGTTGTAATAAAGCAAAGTGTTCGTTTTTTCAAACTGAAATAGAGTACCTAGGCCATGTGATTAATGGCCAAGGAATTCATCCCTTACAGTCACATCTTCGAGCAATCAAAGACTTGCCTCCTCCTAAGAATGTGCATGAATTGCAAGCAGTGATGGGAAAGCTTAACTATTATTTCAGATTTATTCCCAATGCCTCTCAGATTGCAGCTCCACTGCATCACTTAAGTAGGAAGAATGTTCCTTTTGTATGGTGTAAAGATTGTCAGGTTGCCTTTGACAAACTAAAGTCTGCACTACTCAGTGATGCATGTTTGATTCCCTTTTGACCCACAGAAGCCTGTAGTGTTAGCAGTTGACGCCTCGTCGTACGGTCTGGGTGCCGTTCTGTCGCATCGTATTGGTTCTTACGATCGTCCTATTGCCTTTGCATCCAAGCTACTGACGCCAACGCAACAGAATTACAGTCAGATAGAAAAGGAGGCCTTAGCAATCATTTACGGCGTCACGAAGTTTCATCATTATCTCTATGGCAGAAAATTCTATTTGTTGACAGATCACAAGCCTCTCACGTCGTTGTTCTCACCCACAAAGCCAATTCCGCCACGTACGGCACAAAAGCTTCAGAGATGGTCCTTGATATTGTCTAATTATCAGTATGAGATTTTGTACCGACCTACCACTAAACATGCTAACGCGGACACACTTTCCCGACTTCCGGTTGGCCAGGATGTATCATTTGATCCTTCAGAAATGGCATGTTGTCAGATAGACTCCAGAGATGCTTCCGCTGTCGCAGACTTTCCTTTGAACTCTCGGCGGGTTGCACAGGAAACAGCTGCAGATGCAGACCTAAGTGTGGTAGCACGTTTTGTTCGCTCAGGGTGGCCTGCCAGAGCCAAAGACATTGATCGGCCTCTGGTTCGACATTATTTTGCACAACGTCATGCATTGTCTTTAAGTCAGGGTGTACTGTTGTTGCATACCGACAACGACCAAGCAAGAGTGATTGTTCCTCGTTCCCTGCAACGAGAAGTGTTACGCCTCCTGCATCAAGGACATTGGGGCATTGTTAGGACAAAGCAACTGGCCAGGCGTCATTGTACCTGGGTTGGTATGGACGCTCAGATAGAGAGCATGACATCACAGTGTACAGTTTGTGCGGAGCATCAGGCGGCTCCTCCACAGCATTTCTCAGACTGGCCACGCCCCAAGGGACCATGGCAACGTTTACATATTGACTTTGCCGGACCTTTCTGGAATACGTGCTGGTTAATTGTTGTAGACGCTTTCAGCAAGTTTCCTTTTGTGATTGCCATGAACTCAACGACAGCTTCTAGTACACTCAGTGCCTTAACATCAGTGTTTTGCATCGAAGGCTTGCCTGAAACTATCGTCAGTGACAATGGACCTCAGTTTGTTAGTGCGGAATTTCAACAGTTTTGTCGTGTGAATGGCATTCAGCATATCACCACCGCACCTTTTCACCCTCAGTCCAATGGTGAAGCAGAACGTTTCGTTCGAACATTCAAGTCTCACATGGAAAAGATGAAAGGTCAGTACTCCAGGCAGCAAGCTCTTCAAATTTTCCTGTCTACGTATCGGTGAATGCCACGTGACGGCCCGTCTCCTGCCGAGCTGCTACACGGCCGCCGTCACCGCACTCTCCTTCACCTGCTGCAGCCTCCCACGCACCGAGTCGGTTCGTATGGCGCTACGCGTTTTCAGGTTTCCACGCCGGTGCTGTACAGGGTGTTTGCTGGAAACAAGAAGAAACTATGGATGCCGGGCATCATTCAGCGCATGCTCGGTCGCAATATGTATGTTGTACGTTCTTCCACAGGGTCGGAGCTGCGGCGCCACGCAAACCAATTGCGTCTGCATAGGCCGCGCGATCCTGTCTCCGGTTTCTTGATTCCAGACCCAGTTCACCGCCAGGGAGCACAACCACATAGTTCGTCCCCAGACTACGAGATCCCTATGGACGTCGACACACCTCCGACGCAGTTGTCTCCGCCTCCGTCGCTGCCGCAGCTGACAGCATCACTGAGAGGGACTCCGGGACCGTGCGGGGCCCCCCAGCTTGGGCCACGCACCTCAGAAGAAGATGACCTGCTCAATCTGGGCGGCAGGGTGCGCCCTTCCCCAGGTTTCGGTGGATTCCCTGGAGGATCGCAAGGCGGATGCCGTGGCACGGACGGCGTCTCGATCCCAGCCTCAGCTACGACGCCCGTCCCACCAGTAACGCCCCCGCCCAGGCCCTCCTCCGAGTGCCGTCGCCGTGGCCCTCAGCCCTACGCCACAACGGCGCGGGGGTTTGGGGGGGAGGGGTGTGGTGTCGCACAAGTACAAAGTGCGCGCAACCTACTTTCGCCGCGCACCGCCATGCACACACGGCGTGGCGTTCTCAGGACAGCCACGAGCGCCCTCTGCTGCAACCCCGCTCGTGGCCACCACGGAAAGACATCGTCACTTGGGACTGAGATAGCAACCAGTTAGGACCTTCGTAATCAGATAGGCACCAGTGAAGACTTTGCTATCGTACAGGCACTAGGCAGGCCTCTAACAACTATGTATCAACATTCTGCAGTACTATGTAAAAGTTAAGTATTGTTACATTCTGTGCAATATATATCTCTTTCTAATTTACTCTAGTGTTTATAGTTTCTGGCTGCTCCCCTCCGTACCTGCACCAGCGTGCTGTCTTTGTTCCTGTGTCGGTCTCGTTCCACTCGGCCACCGACACCTACGACGAGGCTGGGACACAAAAGTGGCGACGAAGTTGGGACACAAAAACTATATTTAACAGTCTTCACGAAACCATTAATTTCACTAAAGAGATTCAAAATGAACATGCCGATCTCAATTTTCTCGATTTAAAGTTGTACATAGTAGACAACAGTATAACTTTTGATATCTTCCGTAAGCCAACATAATCTGAAGGGATTATTCCCCCTGATTCTGTACATCCACAATCACATGAATTGGCGTTTTTCCATTATGCTATTAACCGCACCTTAAGAACCTCCTTATCACCTGCTAACTTACAGAAGGAACTGAATACAATAAAGTCCATTGCCATCAATAATGGGCACAATCAAAATGCTGTACAACAAATCTTTGATAAGAAAACCTCCCAACACTGTTCAACTTTAACAAACCACACCTCGGGGTAAAACCGACAGTGAAAAGTTTATTTCTGTTCCATTTTTGGGAAACGTATCCCACAGACTAAAACATCTACTGGCAATAAAATATGACTGCTGAGTATCTTTTTCCACAACCAACAACAACGTAAAGAAAAATCTGGTCCATACACTCAAAACTGTTGTGGACCCATTCTCTAATTCTAGAGTTTAGAAGCTAATTTGCAATAACTGTCCTAGTTACTATATAGGATAAACAGGTAGGGTGATTAAAGAAAGGCATAAAGAACACCTGTTAGGAAAGATAGGTGCAAATGTACAATGGGGGACAAAAGATTACCCAGCTCGAATAATCTGAAGTCCAAGAACAGAGCACTGTACATCCCCTGGTTCCAGAGTGCGAATGTTGACAACTCTAGCAGTCTTCGGAGCTTCAGCTTCGAATTTGCATCGTCACGTAGAAGCAATATAATAGTTAGGATACAGGATATGTAGAGATTCATAACAGATTAACTAACTTATCATTTATCATGGAAAACATTATTTGAGCACATAGAAGCACTTGAGATATAAGAACTCCAAGTGGGTAGATTTACTACAATGAACCACTTTTTGCATATGTTTCTTTGGCTGAGTAGATGGGCTGACAGTTTACAAACACAAGGGGCATGAATTCAAATACCATTTTCATTCCTCAACTCCAGTAGGGCTCGTCGACCATTACGCTAACAATAAAGGACAGGTAACTCATTGATAGTGTCTGCCTTTCTGTATAAGTGGTGTGCATCGGATCAGATGCCACCACAGCCTTTACTTTTTTATTTTATTTCTTTTTTTTTTTTTTTACCAAGGTGCAAATGTTTCTTGCTTTTGTAACTTTTTGTTGTTAAATTTATTGATTCTACTTTTTTCAGTATTCTCTTTAGTAAATAACTAATTGCAGTCTGTTAATTTGACATCTAAAAATAATCTGCCTTGGAAGGTAATATTTATTTGAGCACCCATAATAAAAAATAAACATCCTTGGAAGGTGTTATTCATTTGACCTCTCATAAAAAATACATCGATTTTCAATATTATTACTATGAACACAAGTCTGTCTGATTAAAGATAGATTATTATACAACAAAATCTTGTAAAAACCTACAAAAGCCTACAACTGCATAATTTTTAGTGAATTAATATTTAAAACATTAGCTGCAGGATGTCTAAAACCTAAAAAATAAGGTGAATCCAGTGGTACTCAAACTCGCACCCCTTGTGTTCATAATCGTCAGCCTATCTACTCACCCAGTAAAACATATGTGAGTAGTGGTTTAGTTGTAAATGTACCCACCTGCTCAACTGCTTCCATGTACTCAAATAATGTTTTCCAAAATAAATGATACAAGAGTTAAAGTGCAAGGAATCTCTACACATAGTTTACCTGAACTATTGTATTGCTTCTATTTGACGATGTAAACAGCAAGCTGAAGCTGTACAGGCCGCTGGAGTTGGCAACACTCATGCTTATGAGCTTGGGCATGCACAATGCTCTGCTCTTGGACTTTAAATTATTCAAGCTGGGTAATCATTTTATTCCCCACTGTACATAATTCGACCTTTGCTGAGTACTTGCTTATTGCCGATCATATTCAGAGGCCTTTGTAAGACACTATAATATTACACAAGGTGGTTAAAGGGAGGAAATTAGATTTGTTGAAAGAGCTTCAAAAGTTTACAAATCTTGGTCTTAGTGATGGCAAAATTCTTAATGACCAACTCCAGCTCGCAAGTGGGCAGTACCTAGAAGTCGGATATGACGGTTGTGTGACTGTGTTGTGTGCTGCGTGAATGTCCCTATTTTCTGAAGGAGGCCATGGCCAATAGCTGGAGTGTTGTATGTGTGTGTCTTTTTTATGTGCCTGTCACAGCTCGTCAGCTTTGCGATGTGTTGTAAACTGTCCTATTATTAATTAGTGTGTTAGAATGAATCAAAATCTGTTTCCATTTCAACATGCCACCTACAACTCCCCCCCCCCCCCCATCTCTCTCCGCTTTTTGAATTTCAAGTCTATTATTTGGGCGCAACTTGGATTCGGGTACCTTTCTTTCTTGAAATTTTACAAATTTTTCAGGTGCAGTTTAAATTTAGATATATATGGTACTTTTTCAAATATTTTAATTAATTGGGAACAAAGAGTAGAAAAACATTTCAATCTAAAAACTGCAAAATAGTGTGAGGAGCAGCATGATTAATAATAAAAATATACAATATGTTGTATTAGAGGAAAAACTTTTCTCCTGAGACAAATACTATGTTATGAGGGTACTCAAAGTATTAGTAATTATGTAAAAAACATTGTCGTTTATGTAGTTTCTTTCTGTTTCAAGGTACATGTATGCAGTTCTCACACCACAAAGAAATACCTGTGGCATGTTAACTGATGCCTCAATCAGCATGCTAGCCTACTGTTGGCACCTGGACTTTGGTATGTACAAAGTCAATAGACACACACACATACAAACAATAAAAAAAGTACATAACAACTTCATTTGGACATGTCATAATTAAAACTTCATGATTACTCCTCATAAAATCTGTGGGAGAAAACAAACCTTCAACACGGTCAATACTGACAAGAGAAAGCCCAACTGGACAAGGTCGATGTGGTGAACGGGTACCAAAGACTCCTAAACGTGCTCCATTCAGTCTGGGAGGTGATACTTTTGCTCTGATGTGTGTAGAGTCATTTTTGTGGAAATGGAAGAGAATCCTGAAACATGAAAATCACTATGTCACACATTTTCATTTAATAAATATATTGAATTATAAAAAATATTCAGCATTCCAATCCTTAAATAGTGTAGTGAACAAGATCTACTCCTTTCATTTTATCCTCACAAAACTAGAACACCCATTTAGTTTTAAAGACTTTCGGAGTTCCTCCAATTTTCCTTTCTTCTATACCTTTTACTATGTTATTCCAGTGAAACTAATAATAGAAAGCCCAGGTTGGAATTAATAATATAGTAATAAGGACAGTTTACAACTCACCACAAAAACATGGCAACGAGCTGCGAAGGCACAAACAAAAGACTCACACGTACAAAAGTTTCAGTTATCGGCCATGGCCTTCTTCAAAAAAAATAGAACATTCACGCAATCACACAGCCACACAACACAGTCGAATCACCATGCTTATGATTAGAAGTGCAGCAGCCGGAGGTGCAGGTTGTATGACTGTGTTGTGTGCCTGTGTGATTGCATGAATGTTCTATTTTTCTGAAGAAGGCCACGACCAATAGCTGAAAGTGTTGTATGCGTGTCTTTTTTGTATGTGCTTGTCACAGCTCATCACCATGTCTTTACGGTGAGGAATCACAGATTATGATTGAATAGTTGAAATATTGGCTCCAAATAGGCTGAGAAAAATATATTTATGAATCTCAAACAAACAAAATCAAAGAATGAAAGCAAGCTACACATCTATTGTCAGGAGAAGATATGTTCAACACTATTCCATCATTTTTCATGTGTGTATCCAGGATATTAATCAGATCCTGGATGCAAGCACAAAAATGATGGAATATTCAATCTGAAACAAAAACTTCAAGAAAATATATTTAACACTAGTTCATCATACACATATACATGAAGAATTGGACATTAAATGAACAGTAAGGCAGGACTGGAATCACTTTGGCAAAGTGATATGGTACCTCACTCTACACTTTAGTGTCATCAGCAGTCGTGAACTGCTGCTCACTATATCTGTCAGATCACTTACCTACAGAGAGAACAAAACAAATCAGATCATGCCTCCTGCCTACAGTACTTTTAAACAAGTTAGTACATTTAGAAAGATAATTAAAGATTGTTCATACTGGTGAATGACACTGCTGGCCATTATTATAATGCAGCCATGAAGGAAGCTGGACAGTTTCTTATATTTTTTAAATGCACAAAAACCTTATTCATATGCATGGTTGATCAAAGATCCTGGCAAATGCACATCAATTGCTAGTACTTGTAACTTATCTAAAATAAACTCTGCTCAACTTTAGAAAATTTAGTATAATAATTGGTGAATCGAAATAAAAACTTACTTAACAAAATTTTGTATTTTTTATGGATTTTTTGGGAGGGACACAGTCTTCGACAAATAGTAATGCACCTCAAAAGCTTAAAAATGACTAACTTAATATGCAAAGCAAGACTTTTTCAAACATAATGCAGAATGGATTTCAAACAACATGAAGGAAAATGCAACAAAGACTAGAATTCAATGGCAAGTAAGTACCTGCAATTTCGCTCTTCAGTCTTTACACAGACGCTAAGAGAAGTTATTTACTAATATAGTAAGGACAGTTTACAACTCACCGCAAAGACGTGGCAATGAGCTGCGACAGGCACATACAAAAGACACACACATACAACACTTTCAGCTATCGGCCATGGCCTTCTTCAGAAAATAGAACACACACACACAATCACACAGGCACACAATACAGTCATACAACCATCACCTCTGGCAGCCGCACTTCAAATAACTTATACAAAAGCCAGACAGCAGTTATATGAGTTGAAGGGCATGAAAACGATGCTGTGGTTGAGAAGGAAGTAAAACAGGTTGCAGCCATACTCCAATATTATTCAATTTGTACACTTAAGAAGCTGTGAAGGGAAGCAAGGAGAAATCTGGAGAAGAAATTAAAGTTCAGGGCGACGAAATAAAAGCATTGTGTTTTGCTCATGACACTGTAATTCTGTCAGAGGCAGGAAAGAACCAGGAAGAGCAACTGAACGGAATGGAGCATATAATACGAAAATTAACAAGAGCAAAACAAGGGTAACGAAATGCAGTCTGTGGAAATTTGGCAATGTTGAAGGAATTAGATTAGGCAGCAAAACAATAAAGGTGGTAGATGAGTCCTGTTACTTTGGCAATAAATAACATGTAATGGTCGAAGTTGAGAGGATATAAAATGCAAAATGGCAATGGGAAGAAAAGCGTTTTTGGAAAAGAGAAATTTGCCAACATCTAATATTAATTTAAGTCTAAGGAAGTCTTTTTCTGAAGGCATTTATGTGGAATGTTGCCATGTACAAGAGTGAGACATGGATGATAAATAGTTTAGACAGGAATAGGATAGTGGCTTTTGAAATGTGGTGCTACAGAAGAATGCTGAAGATCAGGTGGGTAGATCACGTAACTATTGAGGAGGTAATAAACAGAATAGGGGAAAAAGGAGTTATTGGCACATCTTGACTAAAAGAAGGAGTCAACTAGAAGGACACATTCTTAGACATCAAGGAATCGTAAATTTAGCATTGAAGGGAAGTGTATGGAGTAAAAGTCACAGAAGAAGACCAAGAGACGAATACTGTAAGCAGATTCAAATGGATGCAGGTTGCTATTTTTATCAGGAGATTATGAGGGTTACTCAGGATAAGAGTAGAGTGGAGAGCTGCAGCAAACCAGACACTGGACTGAAGACCACAAAAAGAACACTACTACATGGTTTATGTACTCACCAGCTATTAGATGGCACCATTATCATGACCTGTGTTAGGTTTCAGCATTATTAAATCAGTCAACCTTGCACTTCTGCGATGTGAAAATGGTCACACAACTCTCAGTTTGCACCAAAGAATAACAGCATTACACAATACACTTTTTATTAGTCTAAAGGTCCAGGACCAGAAATTCGTAGCAGACTTTCAGTACAGTACAGTACAGTACAGGGACATTGTTTTGCCATAATGAATGTTTACTGGTGGATTTAACAGTTCAAACAAGTGTGAAGGATGAGTAACAAACTTTAAGATGCTCTAAGAGGCTGTCGATTCAACACCGATCAATATGTGAAAGACACAGTGTATACATGGCTTGCTGCCCAAGCAAAAGCTCTCCTCTCCCCCCAATAAGGTATTGGAAAGCTGTTGCAACAGTGGATGTACATTCATAGAAATTGAGGGAGATTATGTTAAGAAATTACATCAATAAAAATTGTGTATTCTTGTTTTAATCCAATATATAAAAATTAATATTTGTTTGTTTGCCTTTTTGTTGTTTTTTTGTCTGCATTTTATGGACAGCCATACCATACATCCGATTGCAATAAAACTTTGTTCAACTCATTGCTTACACTCACACAAAGTTTATAGGCATACTAAAATTAACTTCGTATGGTGCGTGGTGGAGGGTACTTTAAAATTAGTTAATTTGGTTTTTACGCCTTCACGCTGATATAGCTGGACAGATATGAATGAAATTTGGAACAAAGGTAGTTTATATCCTTATTAATACATGGGCTACCTTTCACCAGTCGCTGTACAGTGCTTGGCGGAGGGTACCTTACAATGAGTTAATATGTTTCAGTTCGCCCCCCCCCCCCCCCTCCCACCTTCAAGATGAAACAGCTGGACCGATCTGAATGAAATTTGGAATGTAAAGAGCTTATACCCTGAAATAACGCATGAGCTACCTTTAGGAAGACACTGTATGGAGCATGTCAAAGGATGCTTTGCAAAAAACTTCAACTCTATTTCACTGACCACCACGAAAGTAGATATATGTGTTTTCTTCCTAGATTGGCAGCGGGAGCGGAGATCAACCAAGGAGATGGAAGGGTAGAGGGGGAGCGAAAGAAATAGGTCAAGAGAGCAGAAGATGGAGACAAAGAGGGAGATGCAAGAGAGAGAGAGAGAGAGAGAGAGAGAGAGAGAGAGAGAGAGAGAGAGAGAGAGAGAGAGGGAAGATGGACTACCCGAGTATGGAATAAATAAAAACCCGGGCAATGCCGGGTTTTCAGCTAGTAAATTATATTAACTGATTGCAGATAGTTATTGACTTACCTTCATACACACATGAAGAGTATATGTGGATGGTGAACTGCCTGGTATATTTCATATGTACAGAGTATATACTACCATTCTTCATTTTGCCAAGAACTATAAAGAAATTGATGTGTATATGCTCTGTGGTTTCTACCATATAAAACACACATAAATGCTGGCAGGAAATAACTTTATTCGCGTACTACAATGGACAGAGACTTTTACACTTTAGCTTCTAGAGCAACACTGGCTGTCTTGCTGCTGAGGCAGCGATCGTGTACCTCAACCAAAGAGGTTACTTTTGGCTCCCGTGTGTAATATCGACTCATGGGACACCACAGAGCCCCCCCCCCCCTCCTTCCCTGAGAGTGTGGAGCACAAGTGAGGCATTGGTGTCGAAGCCATCGGTGTGTTTTGTGTGGTATTGATCTGTAGTCCAGAGAGGGGCATGGAGTGCGCGTCATAGTGAGGCCGTGCAGTGTGGCGCGGTCCCCAAGGGGGAGTGGCCGTGGCAGCAAGGCATGTCGGGAGCTGTCAGCACGGTCTGTACGGAAAGAAGGGCATGCGCGTCTGGCGTGTGTGATGACGCAGGTGGTGTAGAGCATCGTGGGTACCGGGCCAGTGTAGAGTGAAAGTTGGGGAAGACGATATGTAGACCTCCAACCAGCGTGGGCAACGGAGGGGCTGTCCAGCGCAGGAGATCAGAACAGCAGAGGGTGGGGAAGGGGAAGGAAGGAGGGGAATTGACAGAAGTAGGGCATCTGACGCACTTAAAGTTGCCGCGATCTTTGAAGAGTCGGCGGACGAGGGTAAGGTGAGGTGTTTGATTAAGGTGATGTTTACAGCAGCGGAGGGGTCATTAGAACAGGGCTGGAGGTATAGGACAAACAATGTTTTGACTTGCAGCTGAATGGTCACATCGTCCTGTGGCTAGGCGGAGACGTCTATGGAGTACGTGACATAGGTGTCTGCGTCGGGGCTGTGGGGATCGGTGAGGTGCATTGTCGTCAGTGTGGCGCAGGGCTGGGAGGCTTCGAAGTTGGGGGTCGGAGAAAAACCTATGAATGTTGACCTGTTGTCCGATGTGATATGTGGTGCGACGTGCATTGCACCAGGACGTAGTTGCAGTATGGCAGTGTCTGCCTGATCACTGCCTAAAACGTAATTGTGACACGCATGCTCGGCACTCAGTAGGCCATTGTCACACGCAGGAACACCATGTGTAGGTGAAAGATCATCACACACTGTAATATCACTTGTTGGGGGGTTGTGCGCATCATCATTTCCTACCTGTGGGGTGTCACATGCAGGGGAAAGTGTCCACATGGGTTTCAACCGGTTGATGGAGACCATAATCATGCATCTATTAAGGGAAATGTCAAATGTGTTCTTGGATCTGCGTAGGACCTGGTGCGAGCCGGAGTAAGGCGGCTGTAGTGGGTGGCGCACAATGTCGTCACGCAGCATTACAAACTCTCAGTCCTCCAGCGCTTTGTGTACAAATACACACAGTGTACAGTGGGCACATGATGGGGGTACACACGTGCGTGCGATATGTTCACGTACGCATTCGACAAGCATTGGTAAATCGGTTTGTGAGGAGTGGTCAGTGTCGGTGATGAAATCCGCGGGAAGTACAAGTGGTTTGCCGTAAACTACCTTGGCCAGGAAGGCGCGTAGATCTTCCTTGTGTGTAGTGTGCATGCCGAGAAGAACCCATGGAAGGGCGTCATTCCAGTTACGCTGTGACATGTGAGGGCCATTTGAGGAAGCAATGCCATCTCTCGACAAGCCTGTTGCTCTGTGGGTGGTAGGCTGTCATACAGAATTTATTGGTGGCGAACAGATCACCCAAGTTATTGAATAGTGCTGACTCGAACTGTCACCCCTGATGTGTAGTAAGTGAAGACGGACAGCCGAACTGCGATACCCACTCCTCAATGAAAGTACGCATGACAGTCACTGCGGAAATGTCTTTGAGAGGAATGGCTTCGAGCCATCGAGTAGTACGGTTGATCATTGATACTAGATAATGAAACGCATCCGAAATGGGAAGGGGGCAACAAGATCCAAATGAATATGTTTAAATTGGCCCATGGGGGTTTCGAAATTGCCTAGTAGGGGTGCCTGTCGAATTTACTGTGTTGGCACGATAAGCACGCCTGCGTCCACAACTGGCGGTCGCGTCGCATATTCGGTCAAACAAATCTTTCAGAAATCAGCTTTAAGGTCGGCTTAACCCCAGGCTGGGAAAGGCGATGAAGAGAACAGAAAATGTCTATGCGCATCACCGTAGGAACCAGGGGGCGCACCACACCGGTGGAAATATCACAAAAGACTGGGATGCCCAAGCCGGGTAACGAGCCTGGTTCAATGCACAGTGACATGTCCAGAGAGTGGAGCAACTCTTGTATTTCGTTGACCGTCTGCTGAAAGCACACGAGTCTGACAAAATCCACAGGTGCCAAGATAGCACTGATGCATGACATATAATCTGCTACGACATTGTATGCACCGCGCACATATCTTACGTCAGTTGTAAATTGTGAAATAAAATCTAAATGCCGCCAGCACCGAGGAGGGGGATAACTGGACAGTTTACATATAGTGTAGGCAAGCGGGTGGTGACTGGTATAGACAGTCAGAGGGCGGCCCTCAATGTCCTCTCTACAATATTTGATGGCAGCGTAAATAGCATAGAGTTCCCATTTATGATGAACGGGCGTTAATTTTTTTGAGAAGAAACGTAATGGCTTGGAATCATTGCCAACATTTTGTTGTAGCATGGCCCCACTGAAGAGTTGCTAGCATCTGTGGTAATTGAAATTTTAGCATCCAGGATAGGGTGCACCAATGTGACTGCGCGAGCAAGTACTGTCTTTAAATGGTCGAACACAGTAGTCATTGTCCATCCAAGGGACCTTGACTCGCCTGACGTGTTGTTGCCTGCTAGTGCATCAGTTAACAGTGCTTGTAGAGAAGCCACATGAGGAATGTGGCACCTGAAAAAATGAATCATTCCCAGGAAGCGGCACAGCTCTTTATGTGTCTATGGAAGTGGGAGTTGTAATATGAGTGAAATGCGATCTGAGGTGGGGCGCGTGCCTTGCTCTGAAACCTCGTGTCCAAGGAAAGTGACAATTTCTTTGCTCAATTGAGACTTCACATCATTAATATGGACGTGGGCTAGGGGAGGGAGGGAGGATTGAAGTGGCCCAAATTGTGAAGGAGCCATTGACATCAAGCATATGCTCAGCTGCATATCGAATCAAAGGGAGGTCTACCTTGTTTTTGGCCACAATTCTGCAGTGGCAAATTATCCTATTGGACGGCTGCCTGGTAGTCATAACAATATAAAAGGCTCAGCAGTGATTGCAACACAGCTGGTAAATCACATGGCTGCTTTCAAGATTGTGAGAACTTGTGATGGAAGTGGAATATAGAGTGCTGGGTGAGTGTATTAGGCAGGTCTTGCAGAGGGCTGGGATTGTGGGGTGGCATGCAGGTGGACTAAAATTTGTGAAGGTTTGGTTGGGTGATGGATCACTAGTTTGGCAGAGTGGGGTGGAGCAGGATGGATCTATAGCAGGATGTCTCTCATTTCTGGACATGACTGAAAAATTTAAATCTTGACAGGATGTGGTTTAGTTGTTCTAGTCCTGGGTAGAATTGGGTGATGAGGAGAGTGTTCTTTTGTAGCTGGTCAGTTGGTGTGGTAGGAGTATTAAGGATGTTTGGCAATAAGACATGCATGGGAAACTGTTTGCGAACTAGGTCTGGGGGATAGTGTTTGTCTGTGAAGGCCTTTGTGCAACCCTCAGCATACTGAGCAAGGGAGTTCCTGTTAATGCAAATACAAAATGATTGCAGGTTGCTAGACTGTAAGGAAGAGATTTTCTTTTATGTGGAAGGGATTGCAACTGTCAAAGTGTAGGTACTGTTGATAGTTGGAAGGTTTAATATCATTGGAAGTGTGGGTGGAGCTAACAGTGAGGTGGAGGTTAATAACCAGAAATTTGGTACACTGGGTTGAGGGTGACCAGGTGAAGTAGATGGGAGGGAAGGAGTTGAGATTGTGAAGGAATGACAATAGGGTGTCCTGGCTCTAAGGGTCTTTCTTCTGTGCCTGTCACGACTCAAAAAATGGTTTTGAGGTGAGATGCAAACTATCCTCATTATATAGTTGATTATGAGCTTCAGTAGGTATTGTTTGTGACAATACACCCATGTGACCACCCTTAGCTAACTGACACCTCTGCAGATCCTTTCTTTTTGTGTGTCAGGCAACAAATATTTAATCAAAACTTTACACATTTATTTTAATATGATACTAAAGCATGACCAGTTTACAAAATAACACTTATTTTACATGTGATACTAATAACTGCTCACCTCACAAGCTTCATGGCTAGTTAACGTCATTTCTTTTAAGAAGCGTGTAATTGGAAAAAGCTTACATAGATCTCTCCACATCTGCACATTATGATATCACAAGAAAATCTTCATGACCAGAAGGTACGATTCTCCACATGGTGTCATCCAATATTTGATGTTACTTTTATACCAGCTGTGCTAAAACTTAACTGAGGGTTTACCTAGTATGGAGAAAACTTTTCTTGTTTTAAGTATGTCAGTTGATGCCACTAAAAGAGCTATTTCCTCTCCCTTTGTAACAACTGCATCACCATTGCTGATCCTAGATCCGCCACACCAACCCTGAAGACCCCATCCCCTCTTCCCCAAGACACTCTCACAATCCATCATTATCAGCTTCCTTGCATAGGGCCCACTATCAGATGGTGACCCCAATGACCCAAAATATGGGACCTCACTTAGGTCAACCTAGACCAGTGTACATTGTCAACAACATGAAAAGCTATAAGGCTTGATTATGGCTGCACAAAGGAAATTAACAGACTTTGAATGCAGAATTGTAGTTGGAGCCAGATGCAAGGGATATTACATTTCGGAAACTGATTGGGATTTCAATATTCTATTATCCAGGAGTGTGCCAAGAATACAAAATTGCAGGTATTACCTCTGCAATGGACAATGCAGTGGCCCCAGTCTTCACCATAATGGTTACAGCATAACTTTGCAGCATTCAAGGTAATGGACAACAACAACAATATTAATCCTTTTGCTGTTGAGATTTAAGCTGCAAGTGTATCACTTCAATGAATCCACACTGGAATCATTCAAGCAATATAGCCCTAATGGCTTATCACTGCTATTTCTATGTGATTTCTTCAAGAGCAAACTAAGATACCGCGCTAAGAAAATACTTCGGCTTAATAGCAAGCAATTCAGTCTCACCATATCCAACGAAACAGAAATAACATAAGTGCATTATAGCTGTAAATATGCTTTGTGTCCAATGGCTTCATGTGAAATCTGACACTTACCACCCATTTCCATCTTGCCCCTCCTGTTCTACCAGACATTACCCTACTGACTGATTGAATCAATTACTGGAATGTAAAAAGCGAGGATACATCAAAATGGTATGCAACTCTTTCAGTTCATGCCACAGCTTGTACAACCAATGAACATTAATCATATCTGTCCACTGTGCAAAACAAGAAACAACTCAAAACATACATAACATTAGCAGCAACAGAAATTTCAAGTCAATACTAATGCAGCAGCATCTGCCATTAATACACACACAAACCTGTACCAAGATTCCTCAACACTGATACCCATTACACATTAGCTTCTCAGCTACAATAAGTTTAAAATCTCCATATAAGAATGATTTATAGTGGACATTCTTCATAAAATGTGGTAAATCAATATAATTTCTGATGGTAACCAGTGCTTCCACTACAAATGTATTCAAATTAGATGAAGCTTTTGGATTTATGGTTTCATATTTAATAAAACTGGTTTCAGTGCAACTGCCTTTCAAGAAGCTGTAAAAAACTATGCAAAGATTTCCTAACTTGTATCACCAAAGCTGGGAAAAACAGACTTTAACTATAAACATGCCTCTAGAAAAATAGTCGGCATATCCACATTTCTTTTGGGGATAAACTGTCTTATTAGGTTTGCACGACCAAGACACACAGAAATTGTCAATATTGGGATCTGGTAACAATTGAACCAATTAATTGCTATCCAATTGGTGACACCTCTAAAGATAATTAAAAATCCACTCAGCAAACTCCACAACCAGTGTGATTACAAAGTGACAGTAAATTTTCAAATCACGATTGGCACAAACCCTATTCCTTGTCCAATAGAACTACATACAACCTCTGACAAAGTTTGATGAATAAGTTCAGAATGGTTGATCAAACAACAAAGACAAATCACATTACTGCACCTGTGTACTGGCCAGTGTTGACAACTGGCCCCCACCATAGTTCAGTTAAGCATCGCATATGTTTCCTTGTTAGACCTGTTGGATGAAGTGTTTGTTTAGTGTATTGGTTATGAACTGAGAATGGTAAAATGAACGAGGTGGGGGATGGGGGAGTTTTCTGCGTGCATGAAAGCTAGGTCTTTAGTGCCCAAACAAATTTAAGAAATGAGGAGTGTGAACAAAATCGGAGTTAAAACCAGAAGGGAATATGAAGAGCAATCCAGCAAGTAGTGTGTGTGTCTGAGGCAAAACACAAAAAGCAAATGTTACAGGTGAAGATGAGAATAGTCCCCTATGAGTAAAGTTGGAGCTGCAGAATAGAATAGGATATTTATTAGCCTTTCAGTATTGGCCCACTTTAGGTTATGGTAGTAACACTAAAAGTGGACCTTTGCAATCGTCTTCTGACAGCTCGAAATTTAAATGAAAATAACAGCTTAATTGTTCATCTGACTTGAAAATTGAATAACCTAATTTGTAGAGGAGAAAATTCTCTACAACTTCTCTCTCATGGTTTTTTTTCCCCCCTCACCCAGAATTCTCTCTGGCATACGCCACCTTGCATTGCGTATTTGATGATTTTCTTATTGTAACTTGTACGTTGTCATTTCTAATGAATGGCGCACTGAAGAATTAACAAAAACATGTCATTCTCCATACGATGAATGATAATCTAGTGTCTAAAAATGCCATATAAGTATCAGTTAACTGCCATTAATAGTACAAGAATTAAGGTCATATACTTCAGTTGTTACCCGTGGTGTAGTGGATAACGTGTTGGACTGTAATGCTCATGGTCAGTGGTTCGGAACCCGCCACTACCCAAACAAATTTTTTTCTCCTTTTTTTCCTAAAAGGGTTTCAGGCACCCTTATTAATTAAATAGAGCTATGTCTGAAGAGAACACCTGTGCACTGCCGTGCCACATCACGTCACACAGAGTAGGTCACGATCGCGTAGCTCACTGGCTGGCTGATCGGGCACAGTCCACTGTCTCACAGCAGCCAGCCAGTGAGCTATGTTCGTTCCAGGGTATAGTCATTCATAACCAGTACAGGCAAAGAAAATAAACTGTGAACTACCAAGGCAAGACAGGTGATTTTTAACGGAAAAATATAATGAAAATGTGGGAGAGAGATTAAAATGATAGTTCGAAGAGGTAAAAGTTCAAAAATGAGTATCTTTGTCAAAGCTTAACTCAAATATCATGTAATTTTGGCTGTTTGTTAAAATACGGTCAGAAAGAATATTACACATTGGGTACATAGATATTACCACAATACTAGAGTCGTAATCATATCACCATAATTTTTTATTATTTCGATTATTATTTTGATCCAAAATGTTTACAAAAACTTATAAAACTACAAATCTAAGGGGGGCCGTAAAACTCAACAGTGCGATTCATTTTACCCCCCTCCCCATTTGGCTTCGTCAGGGTACATAGCGGAATTTACCTTTATACATTAATCATATACATACAGAATCACAGATTACAAAAATCTGTCAGGAGAAACATAATTTTTACTATGTTTCTAGGAATTCTTCAATTGAGTAGAATTTGCTGTATCTTAGCCAAGTTTGCAGTGTGTTTTTATATTTGCTCAGTGGCATTGTACAAGCTGATTGTGGTAGCTTACTGAAAATTTTTAAGCTTGTTATGAACTATGGCTAGTCTTGTGGAAGCCAAAATCCACGAGACAGTTGTTTCTTTGCCATCTGAATACACATTTAGCTCCTGGGGAGTTACCCCATAGCAATATTCCATACTGCAGATGGAAATGGAAGAAAGCATACTATGATTGAAGCAACAATTTGTTTGCTAATACTGTCCCTCAATTTGTACAATAGGAAAAGTACACGAGCTAGTTTGCTGCAAAGGTAATTGGTGTCTCCTTCCCAAGAGAGTTTTTGGTCTATGACCAATCCAATCAATTTCAGTTTTATTTTCATTTTTAGTTACCTTCAAGTCAAAGATTATTTCCTCTGTTTCTGTGTGATTTATGCAGAGTTGATTGTCCTGGCACCAATGGCTAGTCATTTCCATCATCTTTTTATTTTTATCCAACACACACTGTAGATTGTCTCCAGTGGTTAATTTCTCTCTTAATGACATTTCCAGCTGCTTTACACTTATTTTTTTACTTCAAAATATATTCCCCCATTCGCATTACATTTGGCGGTTTTTATTTCAGACCTGTAAAGTTTTCTCATATTTATCTAGTTTTCTTTGTCCCTATAACTATTGTGAGACTTATCTTTCAGAATGAGTAATAATATCCTGAGAGTCCGTTTAGCTGTGGTGTGTACCACTTGTTAGTATATTTAGGGCTTACATGAAGTATTAGTATACTATCTTCTAGTTACCATGGGACATGTCTTTTCTACTGTGTGCTTAATCTCTGTCAGGAAATGGAAAAGCATTTGTCAATTGTTTCATCATTATTCATTATTTGTGACCAATCCCTTTCTTGTAACTTATTTTTCATATTTCTTACATTGGAATCACCTAGCATTCGATATGTCACTCGCCTTTCTTTGGTAGCAAGGTTTGAATTATCTATTTGGAGCCATAAAACTGTGTGATCTGATAATCCTAATTCTATAGCATCAAATTGTACTAAGTCTCTGTGTACATTACTTATTATGTTATCAAGACAGGAATTAAGTCTAGTAGGCTTTTCATTGAGACAATAATAATTTAATGACTTCAGAGTGTTAATTATATCTACTACATTTCTTCTCCTAGCCCTTATATGAATGTGAATATCACCTACAATTACAATTTTATGTTATTTATATTTGGACAGGTGTAATATTAAAGCATTAATTTTTTTCTATAAAAATTATTTCATCAGAGCCTGGAGTTCTGTAAATTGAGACAATTACAATTTTTTGTATGTGCAATACCATACCAGCTACTTCTAATGTACCTTCATGCATACCGTGTTAAGATCTGTTACTGAGTATTGCAAGTCTAGGTTGCTTTTTATACACATTGAAACTCCACAACGTACAATATTTTTTTCTGCAGTAACTAGCGGTTAGTAAGTAAGCTATAGGAACACACAAGTCTATTTTAGAGGCTTTCATCCAGTGTTCAGTGATACACATAACACTGCTGTTGATTCTGTCGAGCCAATATTGTAGTGCGTTAATTTTGCTTCTAAGAGATTGTACATTAATATGTAGAGGGAAAATGTTGCTGTCAGTACAAGAGGGTATTTTGTTTTCATTGTGTACTGTATGTTAATTTATTTTCGCAACATGTTCGGGATCATCGCAATGGTCCAGTTGAATTAATTTGTTGCAGTTCCTGTTATCATAGTTTCTACATTTTCTTGATTTGTGCCATTGTTTTGTCTACAAAAGGAGGGACATCAGCATGTGCAGAGGGACTGTCTTTCAGAACAACGTTATTGGATTCGGGTGTTTCATTTATAATGTTCTTTATTTCCTGACATGGGAATTTTTTTCTGTGATAGTTTAAATGTTGCCCACGTTGTGCGTGTACATTTTCTGTTCAGTCTACTAACATCTACTACATTGCATTTGGCATTAGTGGAGCATAACTGTTTGATTTTTAACATTGGTCCTACTAATTTCTTTGTTTATACATGACCATGCCTCTGAGGTATCGTCACAACAAGGCTTTTTAGCTTCATTCTGTGGAAGGAAGGAAGGAAGATTAGGGCTTAACAACCCATCGACAACGTGGTCAGTAGAGACGGAGCTTACGCTCGGATTTTGGGTAAGGATGGGGAAGGAAATTGGTTGTGCCCTTTTCAAAGGAACCATCCTGGCATTTGCCTGCAATGATTTAGGGAAATAATGGAAAACCTAAATCTGGATGGCCGGAGGTGTATTTGAACCACCTTCCTTCCGAAAGTGAGTCTTTGTGTTACCACTGCGCCACCTCACTCAGTTGCTTCATTCTGTTGTTTGAACCAGTAATACAAATAACAAAATTACTCTTCTTTGTTGTAGTCTTGAATTCTGAGGTGTCTTCAATAATATTCTTAATCCTCGCGCCGGGTTTAATGATGCCAGTCGCATTTAACTCAATACTAACATCATCTAAAATGCTTGCTAGCTTCCTCCCATGGCTGTCCGCTAGAAAAAGCACATTGCATTTCTCCACTGTTAGTTTCTGTTAGTTTCTTATTGCTTGTGGCAGATTTACGGCTTCCCATTATGTTTTTAGCTTCACAGTGGTTAGGCTTTTTTTTCACTTTCACTATTCATGTCCATGTTGCTGCTTTCAGATAACATATTACACTTGTTTCTGCGTACAAGATAAGATTTATTTATTTGATTTTGTTTGGAGTATTGCATTTTTTCCAATCACTGTTTTTTGGTTTTTCTTTGGAAACACTATCTGAACTGTTTATACACTTCCAGGCATTGTTTTCACTTTTGTTAGCAAGCGAGTTATTAACACACTTCTGGCCGTTATTTTCAAGGGTTATCATCTTAGAACTATTTATACACAGTTGACCACTACTTTCCAATACCTTACTGTGACCGGTTGTTTCAATAAATTTCAAATTATTTTTAGTGTTCTGCAACACATTTGAACTCGGTATTTTGCTGCTGCTTCTAACTAGTGTTTTTAACTCTTGGTTCTCATTTCAGAGTTTAGCAATTTCCCAGAGCAACAGATCGGTGACTTGCTGGAGACTTTTTAATCGTCCATTTAACTCCTCAATTTCTTCTTTGGAGTTATTGCATACATCGTTTTTCACAACACCGTTTTTCACAACATAACTATAACTTTTCGTCACACTAATATTACTTGCTCCTGCACTTGACACCATCTTGAAGACAATAGTTAAAACAACTGAGGAGATAACTATGGTTGGCTGACCACAGTGATACAAGAGTGAGCCAGCCATTCTGCAACACATTAAAACCTCCAGCCGAAAAGGTTAGAGCAGAGTCAAAAATTTGCTCAGCCTTGTTTCGTCATCACCTAACAAAAGGCAGATCACCATCAAGATTTGCCTCTAAACTCTCTGTGTGATATAAATGACATTCAATTAAAATGTGGCATATAGTAATCTGCATGCCACAGGAATCACAGGTCGGGGGCTACTCACGTCAGCGTAGAAAGCTGTGGGTAAATGGACAGTGCCCAATTCAGAGGCGCGTAATGGCGACTTCATCCTGCCTGAGAGGCCGGTAAGAGGACCGCCACAAGCAGATAGTGGCTTCAGCAACCTCTGCTTTGTAGAGGTAAGAAACTATTTTGAGTAGTTTTTTTGGGAAAAAACACAGATGATATGGTAAAATAGTATCACTACTGTAAAGAAGTGAAATTTGCGTCCTAACATGAACTGCAATGGTATTAACTTGGAATGCTGATTTCATATGAGCAATAACCTGTGAATTTAGGCCAACATGTCACAGCAACCTGGAAACCATAGTGAGGTGGCTGTCATCCTGGAAATTGTCACCAGCCACTAAACAGATGGTACTTTGGGGCATGCTGGACACTGCCCCAAGTGATCAGCGCCAGCAACACCCAGAAGGTTCCAAAAGACCTAGTTGTGGTTGTGGCAGCCACAGACTAAGTAGGGAAGAAACATATTTAAGCACAACGTACCAGCTGGCACAGTGTGTGACGTGTGATGCATTAACCAGCACATCTCTATGCAGGCCGACGCTGCACTCCCACCGTGGTCAGGCTGGGCTGCACGACACTACCAGCGAACATCAAGCCCAGGGTACACCACCACCGCAGCACAAACTTGCCCCCTGACACTGCAGCCGAGCATCAAGCTCTGGTGCATGAGCCACTGTCACGTCCCAGACAATGCGGCCCCATGGGCTAGTCATTGCCAGAGAAGGTCAATGCTTTGTGGAGGATGCCTACAGCCAAGCAACGTCTTTCATGTCCAGGGGAAGTGAAATGCAGCAAATGGTCGACGCACCCACCCAGCTGAAGTCTTTGCACCGTCAGCAAGTAATTTGGGCAGTGGCATTTATGTGTCTGGCACTCCTACTGCCAGCCACGCATTTCGTACCGACAACCGCAACCTACTGTTTCTCGCAGGCACTGCTATTTCCACCAACCACACCCACCAGCATCCAACATCCATCCCATTACACTGGAGTCAGAAGTAATTGCACTGATGTACATCTGGTTACACAGGTATCAGAAGATTCTGGTGCACTGGTGTCTCACCGTCAGGTAATCGAGGAAACACCGTCAGGTAATCGAGGAAACAGAAGAAATGGTAATGTGCTGCTGGAAGATGACAACCGTCAGCAAGCGTCGTCAAACCAACAAGTTAGTGCTACGCTACAAGTTTTCTCTCTTTTCTTATCCTGAGGTTGTTTTTTTTCCTTTCTTTTGGGGGACTTTTTGTTTAAGCCTCAAGCATAGAGGAGAATAAGGTGTCGATTCAGGAGGCAATTGACCATTTGGTAAATTCGGTGTGTCAGCTTGTAAGAGTCCTTCCCTTTGCTGCGAGCTATAATACGTCCAGACAAACTGTGCCCGCCACTACAAGGCACAGTTTTATTAGACGACTTGGTACTTATCTTGTATTAGCTGCTTGTATTAGATGGCCAGCTGCGTTGAAGTACATGGTAAATCCAGGATATTGCAGCAGTACAGTTCACCTTTTATATGACAATGAAAAGGAGGTCGAGGTTGAATGACGAACTCACGAAGTTGTCTTAATAAATGTTTTTATTAACTTTTCAGACATTATGTTCATGTTGCACAATATTTTACGGACAACAACATAAAAACATCTACTCGTGAACACAGCCCAAACTATTCTAACACAATTTGGCCTCTCTCCAAACATTTGAGAGAGTACTGTGTAAATATGTAAAAAAACAATATTTCATAAATTTTATAAACACGTTAAATCAAGATCAAAAATAGGTTATAAATTTTGTCTGAATCTCCTCTTCACAACAATGATCTATTTAGGTCATGTGGTTGTACCCAGTTACGGTAATTTCAGGCTGCAGGACCTGATGGGATAGCAGTTCGATTTTACACAGAGTATGCGAAAGAACTTGCCCCCCTTCTTGCAGTGGTATACCATAGGTCTCTAGAAGAGCTTAGCATTCCAAAAGATTGGAAAATGGTGCAGATCATCCCCATTTTCAAGAAGGGATGTCGAACAGATGTGCAGAACTATAGGCCGATATCTCTAATGTCAGTCAGTTGTAGAATTTTGGTACATGTATTATGTTCAAGTATAATGACATTTCTGGAGACTAGAAATCTGCTCTGTAGGAATCAGCATGGGTTTCGAAAAAGGCGATCGTGTGAAATCCAGCTCTTGCTATTTGTCCACGAACATCAAGAGGGCCATAGACACGGATTCGCAGGTAGATGCCGTGTTTCTTGACTTATGCAAGGCATTTGATACAGTTCCCCAGTCATTTAATGAACAAAGTAAGAGCATATGGTCTATCAGATCAAATGTGTGATTGGATTGAGGAGTTCCTAGATAACAGAATGCAGCATGTCATTCTCAATGGAGAAAGTCTCCCAGAGTAAGAGTGATGTCAGGTGTGCCACAGGGGAGTGTCGTGGGTCTGTTCCTATTCACAATATATATAAAAGACTTTGTGGATAACATCAGAAGTACCCTGAGGCTTTTTGCGGATGATGCTGTAGTAGTATATAGAGAGGTTGTAACAATGGAAAATTGTATTGAAATGCAAGAGGATCTGAATAAAATTGACGCATGATGCAGGGAATGGCAATTGAATCTCAATGTAGAGAAGTGTAATGTGCTGTGAATACATAGAAAGAAAGATCCTTTATCATTTAGCTAGACTATAGCAGATCAGCAACTGGAAGCCGTTAATTCCATAAATTATCTGGGAGTAGACATAGGAGTGATTTAGAATGGAACGACCATATAAAATCAATCGTCGGTAAGGCAGATGCCAGACTTAAATTCATCAGAAGAATCCTAAGGAAATGCAGTCCGAAAATAAAGGAAGTAGGTTAAATTACACTTGTTCACCCAATGCTTGAATATTGCTCACTGTACAACACTGATGACGGTCATCATATGAGAGGAATCTCTCATCGACCCACCTAACTTGTACATTTGGTGAATAGGTAAAGAGATTCTACCTTGCCCAGTTTAGGTTTTCTTGTGGATATGAAATCACTCCCAAAAAAGTGATGAAAACTTAAGAGTTTTTCACATAAACTGCAACAAATGAATGCAACAGTTTCACAGTCTGAAAATGAAAAAAATAAAATTTTCGGAAGGCCCGAACGAAGGACCTTTCGCGCTGCAGTTGCTCATGCTAGCCGCAGGACCATGACGCTCCTGCGCTCACTATCTGCTCTATGTTTTTATATTTTGCTAATTTTTTTCATAGTTCCTCACAACGACTTCCTGTTTTGTCGATTGGTCTGTGTTCAGTTTTTCAAGGCCTATCCACTGCACCAACTTATAACTAAATCTGAGGGGGGTGAGATGGGGAGATTCCCTTCTTAGTACCAAATGGATTAATGAAATGAGTGGCACATTTGTAATAAGTACTTGATTTAGGATCCAGTGATATATAAAACATGGTCCACCCTAATTTATTTACACAAAAAGTAAATTTTTAATAATGTTGTGCAATAGTTATAACATGTAGTGTTGTTGTTTTTATACTAATACACAAATTTATGCGAGCAGCATATTCCATAACTGTGTGTAATGTATTTTTAGTGTTTGTAGTTGTTATTTACACAAGTATTCAAGTTGAATATTATAGAGGGAAACTTTCCTGGTAGGAAAAATATGTATAAAAAATAGAGGTCATTTAACTTACCCAAAGTACAGGCTCAATGACAGACACAAAAACACAAATAAAAACACACACAAACATTCAAGTTTTCGCAACCGTTGGCCGCTTCATCAGGATAAATGGAAGGAAGAAGGGGATAAAGGGAAGGATGCGGGTTTTAAGGGAGTGGATGAGGAGTCATTCCAATCCCGGGAGTGGAAGGACTTACCTTAGGGGGAAAAAGGAAAGGTAAACAAGCGTGCGCGCACGTGCACACACACGCGCACACACGCGCACACACACACACACACACACACACACACACACACATACACACACACGAAAACATACCAAGGCAGACAGTATCCAAGTTGAATGTTACATAATGTGATAGCAAAAATTAAGTTTAAATCAACATACTATCTCTTAAATGTGTTTTACTAATAGTATTAACCGTATTTTAAACAGAGTGTGAAAATGTGATAATTTATATGCCCGGTGGTAAACTTTTATTTAGTTGTCCAAAATGTTTACATCTGTAATGTTGGCAATGCCAAGCAACTCACAATGTATGGGATGTGTAACATAGCAGAAACATTGCAAGCTGCAGGTTCAAGTTGATGAGGTTAGGGGTGAGAATAGGATACAGTCATCCCTGAGTGTAGTAACAGTAGATACCACTGCCGGAACACTGTGTGATGTTACCGGGTCGAAGTTCGTTGCCTCTTGAAGTTCTCATACATCGGCGCTCTCCGTCACAACTGGCTCAAATTTCATGGGGTAAAACTAGTCTACTACAAATAATCTAGGCAACACATAGAATTGTAGTTCATTTACACTTTAATGAATTATTAGTGACCAGTTGTCCCAATCTATGACCAGTATACAAGTCTCATAAATTAAAAGTTACCACAACCCAGTCTGCACATTCCACACATCAATAATACAAATTTTCACAGTTGGTGTGTGCAGGACAAAAGTCTGAGGTGTACACTTACTGTGGCACAAATATGAAGTATTATTTCATAATTACAGAAAGTCCAGGTTGGAATTAATAAGATAGTAAGGACAGTTTACAACTCACCACAAAGACGTGGCGACAAGCTGCGACAGGCACATACAAAAGACACACACATACAACACATTCAGCTATCGGCCATGGCCTTCTTCAACCATCACCTCCGGCTGCTGCACTGAAGTGCGGCAGCCAGAGGTGATGGTTGTATGACTGTTGTGTGCCTGTGTGATTGCGTGAGTGTTCTATTTTCTGAAGAAAGCCATGGCGGGGTGTGTAGGTGTGTGTGTGTGTGTGTGTGTGTGTGTGTGTGTGTGTGTGTGTAATTGTTTACCCTCCTTTTTTCCCCCAAGGTAAGTCTTCCCTGTCCCAGGATTGGAATGACTCCTTACCCACTCCCTTAAAACCCTCATTTCCTTTTCCCTCTCCTTCCCTTCTGCCTGAAGAAGCAGCTAGGCTGCGAAAGCTACCATTTGTGTGTGTGTGTGTGTGTGTGTGTGTGTGTGTGTGTGTGTGTGTGTGTGTGTGAATTTATTAATTTATTTGTGCAACTATCACTTCCTGTGCTCCTTCGCCTGGTAAGCAATCTTCATCAGCGATAGGGGAAGCACGGAGGGGAGGAGCTACGGCCGAGCGTCAACAGTTGCAACTTCAGGAGAAGCAATGCGTAACTCGTGGCCAGCCACAAGCCTACAGAATGAACGTTATTGGCTGTCATTGCAGAAATGGACAGGATTTGCAGAATGGCTGAAAACTGGGCCACCTTCATAGCTGACGCTGACTATAGATAAATTAACTTTCCCATCCTCCCCCTCGCAAAAAAAAAAAAAAAAAAAAAAAAAAATAAAAATAAAATCTGTGCGCGGTCCTGCCCCTGGCACAAGTTGCAGATGCCACAAGTGGCTACTAACAACTGTGATATGTTCTGTGTAGAAATCTTACAGGTGACATCTCTGACTGCCTTCTCAGCAGCAGCTTGCATGGCATGGACCTTAAACTGGCCCTTACAATGTAACACAGAGAGGAAGTAATTCTAGCATTTTGAGTCATACATACCACATATGTGAGAATTCTTCCAAGCCTTCTAGAGCATGTTCAGGATTCGTGAAGACTGTGTTAGAAAGTGTTAGTTTCCCTCGGCTGCTTGCACAGATGCCAGGTTGGCGGGGTGTTCCTCTTTTGGCTGGAAACCAAGTAGAAATAGTACCAATTGGGTGTAATGTTACACCGTCATCAGGCACATTGCTTTGAGATGTTGCCTCCCTACAGCCACTACACTGCCATGTTTCCAGTATATTATGAATACTATCAACTTCTTTCCTTTGTAAAATACCCAGTGAGCGTATTTGTTGCCTGAAAAAGAAAATTTAATTAACAAAAAAATCAATAGAAACACAATGACACTTCTCCAAGTGTTCAAATGTTGTCCTCAAATAGTATCCATCAAACTCTATAGTTTAACATAGCATTAGAGTTTTTAACTCTAAACTGAAATTAATTATTTATTAGGTTTCAAGATCAAAGCACCCAACAGCAAAGTCACAAATTACAAAATAACAATTAATTTAGTCACATTAAAATTTTGTTAACTAGCTAATTAATATACTCTGATCAGCAAGAACGTGACTATCTAATAGCCAAGATGTCAACCTTTGGTACAGAAAAAGTGGCCTTAACATACAAGCAACTATGCCTGTAGGAAGCTGAAGGAACGACACACATCTGAAAAGCCATCTAATTACTATAAATTTTAGAGAAATGAGGGGAGGGGAGGAATAAGATCTAATGTCAAGTTCAGTCACATCCTAGGTGTGTTCAATCAGATTCAGATCTTGTGAGCTGGGGCCAGCACATGATCATGGTGACAGGGAGTACATGGCCTGCAGACACTAGATGTTATCACATTTTTCATTGCAATAAGCACACTGTCCTTGAGATAAACATTCCAGTTGGAGTTTATAATTTCATTGTGGCTGACATCTGGCTTCAGCCAGTCCTCTGTCCCTAGTAATATGTGAGCACTGTGGCCATTTATAAACAAGGAAAAGTTCTGGGATCTTTCCATACACGCTCCTCCCTATTACTAAATTACCACTTTCATTCTCAGTACTGTTATGGAAAAAATAGCCAAGTAATTTGGGATATTACAACAAAGGTAACAGGAAAAAGGCAAACAAGTATAAACAAACATGAGAATAGAATAATTGAAAGCCCTCAGGAATTAGCATATTTTGAAAATGAATAATTTCAGGTATTCTGCAGAAACTTTGACAAAATATTTCTGAAACTCTTGTAGCACACACAATGAGTAACACAGAAAGCGCAAAGGTGTTTCCCACAAGACCCCGAAGTTAGGAAAACCTGCAGTAATTAAAAAACTAAAAAGACAGCAGACAAAGGGACTGAAGTGCATAAATAGCATGTACACACCACTAAAAAACACTGCCCTTTAGTTCATTCCCACAGTACCTAAAGCAGGTGCACTTGGTACCCTTTCTAAAGAAAGGTAATATGGAAAGCAATGAATAAATATGCTAGTTTTACTGCTGCCTTTATTATCAAAAATAATTGAAGCAATCAGGAGAGAGAGAGAGAGAGAGAGAGAGAGAGAGAGAGAGAGAGAGAGAGAGAGAGAGAGAGAGGTGGGGGGGGGGGGGGTGGGAGGGAGGTAGGGAGGGAGGGAGAGATTAACAAATTACAGGAGTACATATATCCTCTTTAATGAAATACAGTTAGTGTTGTTGTTATGGTCTTCAGTCTGGAGACTGGTTTGATGCAGCTCACCACCCTACTTTATTCTGAGCAAGCCTCTTCATCTCCTCATAAGAACGGCAACCTACATCCATTTGAATCTACTTACTATATGCATCTCTTGGTCTCCCTCTGCAATTTTTACCCCACACACTTCCCTCCAATGCTAAATTTACGATTCCTCGGTGTCTAAGAATGTGTCCTAGCAAGCGATCCCTTCTTTTAGTCAAGGTATGCCAAAAATTCCTTTTCTCACCAATGCTGTTCAGTACCTCTTCATTAGTTATGCAATCTACCCACCTACCCACTCTTCTGTAGCACCATGTTTCAAAAGCCTCTATTCTCTTCCTGTCCTCACTGTTTATTGTCCATGTTTCACTCCCGTACAAGGCCACACTCAGCACAAATGCCTTCAGAAGAGACTTCCTTAAAATTAATATTCGATGTTAGCAAATTTCTTTTTTTCAAAAATGCTTTTCTTCCCATTGCCATTATGCATTTTAAATCCTCTGTACTGCGACCGTCATATGTTATTTTACTGCCCAAGTAACAAAACTCATCTACCGCCTTCATTGTTTCATTACCTAATCTAATTCCTTCAGCATTACCTGATTTTTTAAGACTGCATTCCATTATCTTTGTTTTGCTCTTGTCAATATTCATTTTATACGCTCCCCACAACACAATGTCCATTCCATTCAACTGCTCTTCCAGATCCTTTGCTGTCTCTGACAGAATTACAATGTCATCAGCAAATTGCCATGTTTTTATTTCTTCACCCTGAACTTTAATCCATATTTCAATTTTTCCTTCACCACCTGCTCGATGTACAAATTGAATAACATTGGAGAAAGGCTACAACCCTGTCTTACTCCCTTCCCAACTAATGCTTTTTGTTTATCCTCCTCTTTTCCCCCCGAAGGTAAGTCTTTCCAGTCCCGGAATTGGAATGGATCCTTACCCACTCCCTTAAAACCCTCACCATTTCCTTTTCCCTCTCCTTCCATTCTGCCTGACGAAGCAGCTAGGCTGCGAAAGCTTGCGTTTGTGTGTGTGTGTGTGTGTGTGTGTGTGTGTGTGTCTGTCTGTGTGTTTATTTGTTGCTATCACTGCCTGTGCTCCTTCGCCTGGTAAGTGGGCTTCATCTATTTTTTATATATAGAAGAAACGAAAATTATAGAAGGAAACTTTCCTGGTGGGATAAACAAATATAAAAAAATAGAAAACGAATGACTTACCCAAAGGACAGGCTCATCGACAGTCATAAATAAAATCACACACAAACACACATACAAGCTTTCGCAACCGTTGGTCGCTTCTTCAGGAAAAGAGGAAGAAAGGAGAGGAGAAAGGGAAGGATATGGGTTTTAAGGAAGTGGAAAAGGAGTCATTCCCAATCCCAGGAGTGGAAGGACTTACCTTAGGGGAAAAAAGTCGTTCCACTCCTGGGATTGGAAGGACTCCTTTTCCACTTCCTTAAAACCCATATCCTTACCTTTCTCCACTCCTTTCTTCCTCTTTTCCTGAGGAAGCGACCAACGGTTGCGAAAGCTTGTATGTGCGTTTGTGTGTGATTTTATTTGTGACTGTCGATGAGCCTGTCCTTGGGGTAAGTCATTTGTTTTCTATTTTTAAATATATATAATAGACAAAGATTACTCACCAGGCGAAGGAGCACAGGTTTGACAGCATCACAAATAAATAAATGAATACACACACACACACACACACACACACACACGCGCGCTGCGCACACAAACGCAAGCTTTCGCAACCCAATTGCTTCTTCAGGCAGAAGGGAAAGAGAGGGAAAAGGAAATGATGAGGGTTTTAAGGAAGGGGGTAAGGAGCCATTCCAATCCCGGGAGAGGAAAGACTTACCTTGGGGGAAGAAAAGGAAGGTGACCAAATACACACACACCCATACATCTACACAGACGCAAAACACACCTAGGCAGACATACTATAGAAACCAAAGAAGTTAAGAAGTTAGAGATGCCACTAGAGGCAGAGGCTCTGTCCAGAGGACCCGAGGCAAATTTGTTAAAGATGGCAGGCGGGAATTCAAATTTAGCGGAGCTTAAGACCAGGTGGGCAACGGAAAGAGAGAATATGCTGAAGGGCTAGTTCCCATCTCCAGAGTTCTGAAGGACTGTTGTCGGTGGGAAGTATTCAGATAACCTGGACGGTGTAGCACTGTGCCAAGATGTGCTGGTCGTGCACCAAGGCGTGTTTAGCCACAGGGTGATCCTCGTTACCAACAAACACTGTCTGCCTGTGTCAATTCATGTGAATGGACAGTTTGTTGCTGGTCATTCCCACATAGAGAGCTTCACAGGGCAGGCATGTCAGTTGGTAGATCACGTGGGTACTATCGCAAGTGGCTCTGCCTTTGATCGTGTACACTTTCCGAGTTACGGGACTGGAGTAAGTGGTGGTGGAAGGGTGCATAGGGCAGGTTTTACAACTGGGGCGGTTACAAGGATAGGATCCAGAAGGTAGGGAAGGTGGTTTGGGGATTTCATAGGGGTGGACTAGGAGGTTACGGAGGTTAGGTGAGCGGCAGAAAGACACTCTTGGTGGATTGGAAAGGATGTCATTAAGGATGGATCTCATTTCGGGGCAGGATTTAAGGAAGTCGTATCCTTGCTGGAGAGCCACATTCAGAGTCCGCTCCAGTCCCGGAAAGTATCCGGTGACAAGACGGGCACTTCTAGGATTCTTCTGTTGAAGGTTCTGAATTTGGTGGGATGAGGAATTGGCTCTGGCAATTTGCTTCTCTACCAGATTAGGAGGATAGCTGCGGGATGTGAAAGCTGTTATTAGGTTATTGGTGTACTGGTTCAGAGCTTCGGGACTGGAGCAGACTCGTTTGCCACAAAGACCTAAGCTGTAAGGAAGGGAACGTTTTATGTGGAATGGATGGCAGCTGTCATAATGCAGGACTGTTGTTTATTGGTAGGTTTGATGTGGACGGATGTGTGAAGTTGGCCGTTGGACAGATGGAGGTCGACATCGAGGAAAGTGGCATGGGATTTGGAATAGGACCAGGTGAATTTGATGGGACCAAAGGAGTTGAGGTTGAAGAGGAAATTCTGGAGTTCTTCTTCACTGTGTGTCCAGATCATGAAGATGTCATCAATGAATCTGTACCAAACTTTGGGTTGACAGGCTTGGGTATCCAGGAAGGCTTCCTCTAAGCGTCCCATGAATAAGTTTGTGTACGAGGGGGCCATCCTGGTTCCCATGGCTGTTCCCTTTAGTTGTTGGTATGTCTGGCCCTCAAAAGTGAAGAAGTTGTGGGTTAGGATGAAGCTGGCTAGGGTATTAAGGAAAGAGGTTTTAGGTAGGGAAGTGGGTGGTCGGCGTGAAAGGAAATACTCCATCGCAGCAAGGCCTTGGACATGTGGGATACTGGTGTATAAGGAAGT
The DNA here is from genome assembly GCA_026315105.1 of Locusta migratoria. Lineage (NCBI taxonomy): Eukaryota > Metazoa > Arthropoda > Insecta > Orthoptera > Acrididae > Locusta > Locusta migratoria. The sequence goes on from CM048748.1 coordinate 208,080,184, forward strand.
GGCGTCAATGGTTACAAGGATGGTTTCTGGAGGTAACAGGCTGGGTAAGTATTTCAGGCGATCGAGGAAGTGGTTGGTGTCTTTGATGAAGGATGGGAGACTGCACATGATGGGTTGAAGGTGTTGGTCTATGTAGGCAGAGATTCATTCTGTAGGGGCTTGGTAACCGGCCACAATGGGGGTGGCCAGGATGATTGGGTTTGTGAATCTCGGAAAGTAGGTAGAAGGTAGGGTTGCGGGGTGTCAGTGGGGTCATGAGGTTAATGGAGTTAGGTGAAAGGTTTTGTAGGGGGCCTAAGGTTGAGAATTCCTTGAAGCTCTGCCTGGACATCAGGGATGGGATTGCCATGAAAGACTTTATATGTGGTACTGCCTGAAGCTGACGCAGTCCCTCAGCCACATACTCCCGCCGATCAAGTACCACGGTCGTGAATCCCTTGTCGGCTGGGAGAATGACGATGGAATGGTCAGCCTTCAGATCACGGATAGCTCGGGATTCAGTTGCGGTAATGTTGGGAGTAGGATTAAGGTTTCTCAGGAAAGAATGGGAGGCAAGGTGGGAAGTAAGGAATTCCTGGAAGGTTTGAAGAGGGTGATTTTGAGGAAGAGCAGGTGGGTCTCGCTGTGACGGAGGACGGAACTGTTCTAGGCAGGGTTCAATTTGAATGATGTCTTGGGGAGCTGGGTCATTAGGAGTAGGATAATTTTTCTTCGTGGCAAAATGGTATCTCCAGCAAAGACTACGAGTATAGGAAAGTAGATCTTTGACAAGAGCTGTTTGGTTGAATTTGGAAGTAGGACTAAAGGTGAGGCCTTTGGATAGGACAGAGGTTTCAGATTGGAAGAGAGGTTTGGAGGAGAGGTTGACTACTGAATTAGGATGTTGTGGTTCCGGATTGTGTGAACTGGAGTTTTGAGGTTTAGGGGGGAGAGGAGTTGGGAGTGGGAGATTGAGTACATGGGAGAGACTGGGTTTGTGTGCAATAAGAAGAGGTTGAGGTTTATTGGAGAGGTTGTTGAGGGAGAGAGTATTGCCTTTCCGGAGGTGGGTGACCAGGAGATTGGATAGTTTTTTGAGGTGGTGGGTGGCATGTTGTTCTAATTTGCGGTTGGCCTGAAGAAGGATGTTCTGAACAGCAGGTGTGGATGTGGGAGAGGAAAGGTTGAGGATTTTGATTAGGGATAGGAGTTGACGGGTGTGTTTTCCCTATATAGCTACATTTATAACCCATGCACCCATTTGTGAACTTTTGCACATTTGAGACCACGAAATATATGTGAAATTGAGGTGTCATTTCTTAATGTTCTGAGTTAGAACATAATTGGCAGGTACCTTAGGTTCAAATATTGTTCAAAGCTTAGTGTGACTGCCCAAGCGACAAATTAAATGTTTCCACTAGCTTTTGGAAATGAGTATTTCCTTTGTCAGAGAGTTCAATTCTCTTTCTTTCTTTTTTTTTTAAGGGCGCAAAACTACTTAGGTCATTAGCGCCCAACACTGCCCATAGTAAAATCGAACCGGGGTTAGAACTTAAAAAGGCTTTCGCCATATTTGCATGATGTATAAAAAATAAAACTCGGTCAGCAGAATGCGGATCATCAGCTAAAATAGCAGACATTTCAAATGGTAAACATAGATCATGACAGACAATTAAAAAAACGGACATTGCACTAAAAGGTGGTACACAGTAAAAGGTTCATCACAGTGCTCGCATAAGGGAACAGGATCACCACAAAGTAAATACTGGTGGCTGTAACGGCAGTGGCCAATAAGAAGCCGGGCCAGAACAATCTCCTCTTGGCGAGAGTGTCGAGATCATGTTGACCACAGATCAGGCACATGTTTAATGGCTCGCAATTAGTTCCCTGACAGAGATGACCAATGTAAAAACCAACGTGAGATGATACGCCGGGAAACGTCAGCACGAAGGTCATCAGAGGTAGTAGAAAAGGTAGACAGCCGAGGGAGGAGAACTGCCTCCTTGGCAGCCGTATCCGCAGACTCATTCTCCAACACTCCCATGGGGCCAGGGACACACAGTAATGTCACAGTAGTTCCGCTCGCTGAAAGAGAGGTAAGACAATTGCGGATGCTTTGTACCAGGGGATGGACAAGATATAGGGTGCGGAGACTCAAAAGAGTGCTTAGAGAGTCTGAGCAAATGACACTCTTATTGAGCGGGTTTCGCCGGACGTATTGGGTGGCTTGATATAATGCATACAGCTCAGCTGTAAAATTGGAACTCCACTCAGGGAGACAATATTTAACTGAAGCGTTGCTAAGCACAAAGTCACACCCAACACCATGGTCTGTCTTTGAGCCATCAGTGTAGATGAACAAATTGTCATCAAATTTGCACCGGAGTGTGAAACATTCTCTCCAGTAAACGAAACTAGGTGTGGAGTCCTTTGGAAGAGAATGAAGGTCCAAGTTAACACAGACTTCGGGGCTTCACCACGGTGGAGAGATGCTCTCTCCAGTCGAGAAAATAGCAGGCATTGTTACGCCGAGCTGGCCAAGTAATGAACTCAAGCGAACTCCCGGTGGTGGCAGAGCAGACAGGTGCACGGCAAAGAGACCGTCAAGTGAGTCATTAAAGAAAACAGCATGGATGACAAACAGCTAGCATAATGGCCAAGCAGGAGTTCCCGACGATAAGAAAGAGTTCGGTGGCCTCGGCATAGAGGCTCTCAACAGGGCTTGACACCTCAAACACCACCTTCGTGACCTAGGTCATGAATTACCTTTCCCTTCCATTCCCATCCTTTTTTCTTCCCTTCTCTCCCACCTGAGGAAGGAACTGTGTTCTGAAAGCTTGTCCTTTTTTGTCCCCTTTTTTTTTTCTTTTTCTTCATTTGTGTAACTATTGGCGGTACAGAACAAAGGTAATTACTGGCCAGCCAATCTATCTCTTTTGAAAAACAACAAATATTAAAATATTCAACACCAATCAACATCCCCCACCTTTGTAACACTAACAACTGTGGCAGGCCACCTATGTATGCAATCACCAAACAGCATTCACTCTGTCTTGGCTCCTATAGCACTGTTCACTATGCTTACTTCAATTGTATGTCCTCTCCACACTCCACATAATGCACATCCTTGTACACTTATGCACTTTTTGTTCATGACATACATGTGTAATTGAGGTGTCATCTTTACTGCTCAAAACAATTAGGGGATCAGGTGATAATACACAATATACATATGGTAACATATTTTATTCAGATATTGGATACAATTGTAATTTGTGTGGTACATAATAATATGTTGGTGTCCGAACTCTTTACTTAAGATGTACATGGTGTTTACTTGGAGTGAGGCACCATGGACCTTCCATAATTGTGAAAAAGTCATTCTCGTTACCCTCTAGTATGGTGTGAGATGACCTTGGACGGCCAGTGCAGTTGCACACCTGCATAGCATGGATAGTATGAGGTTACCAAACCGCTCTTAAGGGATATATTACCATTCTTCCATGAGTGCAATATCCAGCTATGTAACCACTGTGGGAGGTGCTGGTCTGGCTGCAATGCAGCTGCCAAGTGCATCCCAGACATGCTCAATCGGGTTAAAGTCTCGTGAACAAGCTGGCCACTCCATTCCTTCAATTACATCAGCTTCAAGCATGTTGTGCATCAGTGCAGCTATGTGGGGACAAGCGTTATCATCCACCAAAAGAACCCATCTCCTATGGCACCAGCGTAGGTGGAAGAATCTCATCTCTCTACCTCTGAGCAGTCAAAGAGCCATTCTGAATGACACTGACATTCATTCATCTGCCAATACTGACTTCCCACCCACACCATTCGTCCACCACAATAATATGGTGATGTATCCTGCACATAAGCAGGATTGTTCCACATTCTCTCCAGATGAGCGAACAAGACTGACTGGCTGAACACAAAATCTTGATTCATCTGCGTACAGAACCGGCACTATTCATTACAACTGCAATCCTGAAGTTCCTCCACCTAGTTTCTGTGGGCTAAATGGTGTCGTCGTCTTAATGGGACATACACCGTAGACCTTTGTGTGGAGAGGGCACATTCTCAAAGGCAATTTTGAACTGTTTGTGTTGATATTGGGAGTCCTGTTGCTGCCTGGAGGATGAGTTGTAGGCGAGTTGCATTCAGCCGCCTGTCTTGATTGGCTGTTAACCAGGGATAACAATCATCTCTTGCTGATGTTACCCATGAATTACCTTGGTCCTGTCTTCTTTTAACAGTTCCTGTTGTCTGAAATTGCATCCAGGTCCTGGAAATACACTTTGATATACTCCAACAGCTTCATCCACCTCCCTCTGTCTGTTCTGCTTCCAGCATTCCTTTGGTTCTCCGTGCCATAGCTTCGGTTAAGTCACGTACTTGTTGCATTGCACAATGAAGAGATGTGAGGTGGCAAAAAGTTTTCAGATGCCTTTTCTGTGTTGCATTTAGCATTTTCAAGGCAAAAGTGATGTCCAAGAACAGGTCCTGTTCAGAAGTGTCAGCTGATGGAATGTAGTCAAGTCAGGATACCAAGAGGAAAACCTCTGGGAGGGTCTGGAACACTCATTCACTCTCTCCAGACTACACGAATCGGAGGTCCTTCTTCCACATGTCGCTGAATGAGTGTGCAATTGATACCAGTGCATTGGAGTCAAAGTTTTTGTAAACTCCTTGTGTAATTCATTTGGTAGAGTAAACACAAGTCAACATAAACCCCATCTACAGCAACTTTCTGTTATTACCACTATCCCAGTTGCTATAATGTTGTTGTCTCCACTCCACAGAACTGACAGAAGGATGACTGACTAATTTAGTTAATTCTGTCGATGACAGTACTTCACAACCTAAATATCTTAACTGATCCCCTAACTGTTTTGACCAGTGTATTGTTATGAGTTATAACATAGTTCTTCTAGTCATTTATCTGGAAAAGAAGAAGTGCAAAAGGTGGAGATAGTAAGCAAGTAACCTATAAATTAAACAGACAATATAAGACAATGAATAAAATATTTGGTAAAATTTTACGGCACTTCTCACTGGGCTCCAATGCTTATGTTGGCAACAGATGAACAATGAAGTATAGAATTGTGTTAATTTTTTTCATGGGCCTCAGAGTAGGCCTAAATGTTTTTGTTGCTCATTTCACTCACAGCAAAATTAATACTGCACCTGCTCTATGGTTAACAGGTTCTTGTATGTATGTTTGTCTGTTCAGAAAAGTATAATTTTCCTTTTAGTTGAAGTTGTCAAGAAAAAACATTTATTGGTCATCTGAGTTGCCATCATTACCATTGCTGCCAACATAACCACTGCAGCTTGATGAGAAGTGTCCTACAATTTAACCAAAATTTTATTGGCTGATGATAGCAAAGTCAGTCCCTGATAAAATACACAATTTCTATTATGCAAAGTAAATGAAAACCTCATGGATTTTCACAATCAGGGTTTATGTAATAAATTAACACAAATAAATAAAAAAAAGGCAGGCTGTTGTTCAGCATTAAAAGGGAAAATAACTCTGCTACTTTAGGCTTAGATGATACATCTATAGAACGCATAACAAAAATGAAGTTTTTAAGAATGAACATTTCACGATCAAAGTGCATGAAATGAGCAAACAGAGATACTGGCAAAAAGATCATCATCCTCTAAGAGTGTTACCTTCCTACAGTCTATCCAAATCAAAACAATAGGTTGATTTTTTGCACATCTTGAGTAAGCTTTATACAGCTTATAAAACCACCACTTCAGAGGAAACTGCAAAATCATGATTTTTAGGTATCAAAACTACAGAGAGGAAAAAAGCTTTGCATAAACTTTGTTGATTTTAACCCATATGTAGCACTCAAAAGGAAGTGTCGAAATCTTATTCACAATTAAAAGTACAATAATATGTCATTCCATTCTGGAAATATTGGTTTCATAGCCTGATGACATAATGGCATTGTATGGCCACTTCTGTCCAAGAGCACTTAGTGACCATAAGGCAGTGGCAGACTAGAGGGAGCGGGGAGGCAGACCACCCTGGGCCTTTTGTCTTGAGAGGGGGGGGGGGGGGGCAGGGCTCCAAAAACTTTGAAAGCATGTGGTGAGGTTTTTTTGTTTGTTAGTGCCCTTGGCCTCTCATTCTGGGGCTTTTTAATAATAATACATATATTTCCAAGTGGTGAGGGGTTTCATTTTGTTTTGCCACTGTCCTGGGCCTCCAACAGCCTTAGTCTGCCACTGCTATTAAGAAGTATTTATAATTCCATGTGAATAACACTAGTTTGTGAGAGAATTTGATTTTGTCATTGCACATTCTCTCTTCTTATGATTAACTAATGACTTACATTTTCCTTTTTCATCATATCCTGCATATAGATGTGTCCAAACATAAGGAATCTGTCAATTCTTAACTCATATACAGAATTTCTCTTGTACAATACACCATGCTGTTGCAAGGTAAAGAAGGAAACAAGCAGAAAAAATGCTCCAAGAGAAGCACAAAAAGCAGATATGTTTCTGTTTAAAAGATTCTGAGAGAAAAGTGGGGAACCAACTGCTCAGATTTCCATTCTGCCTTCATCATCAAAAAATTTGACACATGAACATATTTCCTCTTTTGTGTGCTTAAGGAGAAAAGCGGAGAGTGGCGATGGAAAAGGGAAATATAGTGGGAGTAATAAAGAATGAGATAGTAGTCATGGAGGGGGAAAAAAACAATGGCAGTAGAAAAAATGGATGGATATAGTAATATAGCTGTGAGAGAAGAAGAAAGAGAGAGTGAACATGGAAAAAGTGATAAGGGCAGAGACCAAACATAAGCCCAGGGAGTCTGGTTCCCCAGGCCTGGGAAGTATGTATGTATTCATACCCCATTATTGCTGGGAGATGGTGCTGATGAGTCCTCTCCATCCGGCTCTGTCCTCACACCACTTTTCTTCCTCTACTTGTTGGCAGCTCACATCTCTTCTTTCTACATATGTTCTCACTCCCATTTTCCACAGTTTCCTTGAGAAGCCTCTAGGTCTTTCTCCATCCATATTTATTTCTTCCATAATTTTATATAGTCTCTGTCTATACATACTTTTAACATGCCCGTACCATCTCGATCTCTTTTTTTCGATTTCCTGTCTCATGATTTCCTGTTTAATGTCCATTTCTTCCTCTGTTTATTCTCATATTTCCTTTCGATGCTCAGAAAATTTTCATTTACCCTTGCTTGCAGTCTGCTCCAGTCCTATTATGTCAATGTCCACATTTATCTTCTACAGGTGACAGTAGGAGAGGTGTAGTATAGGGGGGACAGGAACTGTTAGTTGTAGGGAAAAAAAGGTTATTACGCATTGAGAGCTGGATAATTTCAGGATCGGAAAAATGTACTGAAAGGATAACTCCCACTTGCATGTTTCAGAAAAGATGACATTGGGCGCCGGGGGAATCTAAGTGGCAAAGGTTGTGAGGCCATTGAAATAAAGCACTCCACAGCTGCTGTTGTGCCAAAGACTGGTCTAGCTTGTTAGTACCCATACCAATTTAAAAGACTGTGCATTCACATCACAGTTGGTAGCTTACAGGTAGCTGACTTTTGATGGGGTAGGAAAAGATCAACCCCATCCCACTGCCACAGGGAAGATATACCTGTGGAAGACCTGCCCAATCCATCCACCCAATCACGTCACAGGCTCATCCTAGTCCATCAAAGGCCAGGCTACTTGTGAAAAAGCCATCCAATTTGCCACTTGTGCTGCAATAACTGCATGGTCTTTTATACTGGTATGATTACTAACTTGCTGCCCAGAATGATGGCCAACACTAAACTGTAGGCTAAAGTTTTGATCAGCGGCATGGGTAGCGTAGCGGTGCGTCTGTAGCAGTGTCAGGTTGGCAATGTAGTACATTTCGAGTAGCCTATGGCGTGTACGATAATTCAGTTACTGACTGTACAAGGATACATCAACGAATACTATTAATTTATACAAATATGTCATGATTTTAAGGGTTGTGGTTAGGCAGGAACCTAACAGTACAGCTTAAATTGTTGTGAGGAAATGTTATGATTTTTACCAATATGTCATGATATTAAAGGACGTGTTGTGAGCGAATGTTATGATTTTTACGAACATGTCGTAAAATTCAAGGAAGCGGTTAGGCAGGAACTGAAAAGTACAGATTAAATTGTTACAAGCGTTTTACCAAATTATGAACATTGAAAAAATTATTGTAATTCGTATCATTTGAGAGAGAGACACACAGGTATTTTGATTTACATAACAACAAAGCGTTACATCTGAACAGAAAGACAGTGCATGTGGAGAAACATAGTTTTGTAGTGTGCGATCTACATTTGAACTCTGTGATTCATTTCAAAAATAAAATCACTTAAACGTGATAACACATTCTTTTACACATTTTGTAAACATTGTGTTCCGCTATTCATTGCAGCATACACAGCTACTGTTGCCAACACCGCTGCTTCATGTCACATAAATGCCGCTGATCGAGACCACCAAACTGTGCCCGAAAGCATTGTAGACCAACCTGTGGTGCAACATGTATCCTCTCTCTACTACACCTCTGCTATTTCTTGTGTATTCCATGTGAGCGTTTTGGATCCCTCCCCTCCCCACTAATCTGGTACCTGCACGTTCCATAAGTCCATGTCGTATTCAGCACCATCACCACCTTGCAACATAACTGTTCCCACTCCCAACCCCCTCGCCATAGTGTGTCCCTTGGAATGCAGCAGCTGGATATGACAGTTGCGCGTCTTTTGACTGTCTGGCAGAGTGAAGGCTTTTTCCTTAAGAAGACTGTGGTCGAAAGCCTTTAAGTGATGTATGTATGAGGCTCTTTTTATGTGTTGTTCAGCTTGATGAGCACCTTCCTGGAGAGTTGCAAACGACCCTCATTATATTCTCAAATCCCAACTCAAATATTAACATTTTAGTACATATCTTAAGTGTTCCTAGGTAGTTGGGTTAGAACCAGTCCCAAACTGTGCTCCTCATGGTTCACTTCCACAACAAGCCTACTATTACTTACAGTATTTCGTGGAGAATAATTTTTAATCTTTTTATGAGGTTGCATAACAAAAAATTTTAAAGTTTGACCTCTTTTTCTGGGCTCACGAGCAAAAATGAGCATGGGCCATGGTAACAAACATCTCTTCCATTCTGTACAAAATAAAATTTGCAGTAAAGCTTATAACTGGGGATCTCAAATAGTGGATCAAATATGAAATGGAGTGCAGTTTCAGAATCTTCAAAGGGAAATTTTTCACGCAAATAAAACGTTTATGACGGCAGTTAATAAGACTGATTTTTGACTGCACCTCAGTAGCAATGAATTGATGACCGATTTTTTCACCCCTGTAAATTTTTAAACGTGTACCTTACTCAGATGTAGCATACATCACGTACCAAACTACGGTAAACTAATAGTGATCCTTGCTACTGAAAAAATTATCTCATTACAATTCATAAATGCAATATTAACAGCCGTAATTAAAAACTTTGTTAATAATGAAAATAATCGTAATTCGGGGAGAGCATAATTTTGTCATTTCATAAAGCGAAAAATGCGCTCTCGTAAATTACTATACACAAGTAGTTCGAACTGAATAACTCTGAATACAATCAACGATGAGTATGAAAAATCACATGTTTCTTATACATTTACCCTGCTTCGCAAACTACGTAAATTAATAGCATGACAACATATACCTGGGCTGAATTGTCAATAGTTGACAGTGTCTGCCGGCGCATTCATTCTTCGATGAATTAACAAGCAGTCACATAAATAATACATAAAAAACCCTACAGCGTACAATAAAATCGTTACCTTAAATTGTTAATTTCATTTCTGGCAACAGTAAGCTGCTGACGGAGATATGAGATATCATTCTCCCGGTCAACACATGATGCCATGTTTGACAATATTTGTTGCAAATTTCTACACAGCCTTCCTTACACCACAGCCTTCTATTGCATCTTTTCGATAAAACAATGTTACTTTCAAAGTAATCGGTTATAGCTTGAACTAGTGGAACTAACTAACTGGTGACAATCAGCTTGCTTGTAATAATAAATTGATGTCAACATCTGTTCGTTGTCTAAGTCATTTTAAAAAAGGGTTTACACCACCATAGCATACAGTGATGTATTGGGTAAAGTACAAGCGTCTAGGGACAGTAGTGCGTCGGACTAGAGTTGGCTACTGAGTTGATGTTTCGACTCATTGAATCGAGTCAGCGATCTGTTCGACTGAGTCGAAACTTGAATCGGCACTGTTTCGAAACAGGTTCGTTTGAAGAGCTGCATTCATGCTGCAGCACATGCGCAATACGAAAAGTCGTGTTTGAAACTTTGAAGAGCTGCAGGCGCCGCTCCTACAGCCTGCCTGCAGTCTGCCGGATGTTTGAAGAGCTGCAGCTCATGCAGGCAGGAGCTGCAGACTCGCGCATGCGCATAACTCTCAGGCTTGTAGTGGGGATATAAGAAGCTCCTTTCTTCAAAGTTTTCGGAAGTCCACAGCGTTGTAGTGTATTCGACGTTTTTTCATTTGCCGTAATATATGTCTTAGAGTTTACCAGCATTTCTCTAACTTCTTGTTTGGGCTAAAGGCCAATTCACACTGTCCGTCACGTCACGTCACCGTCCGTCAGAACATTCCGCAATGTATTTCTAATGGCGGCATTCACACTATCCGTTACCGGACCGCCACGTCACGTCAACGTCCGTCAAGCTTTCTCGAGAAGAATGTTTTGACGGAACGGCCGTCTGCTAACATCGGAAGTTAACCTATTTTCGTCACGCGAATTACATGTTGCAGTCGACGATTGCTCTGTTTATATGCAAATGTGTCTTATTCATCTTTGTGTTGTTGTTGTACCTCGTTTTAGGGGTAAATCTCAAATGTTTCATGGCGACTTAAATATTTTTGTCAATTGAGTGACCCCCTAAAATCGAGGTCGAATATCTGAAACCAAAAAATGGTTTATGTTACGTAACAATGTAACAGAAACGACTGAAGCAAACTGTTTATCTGATAAGATTGTAATTTGATTACGAATTTTTCATTAAATAACACTTTAAATGAAAATGTCAGTTCTAATGAAAGACGAAAATTCAGTTGTTTACGACGTATTAACAATGTCAGCATGCAAATCGTAATGGTTAAAGTATACAGGCGCTATTTATGCTCTTACAAGTATGGTTTGATGTCTTCATATGTTTATTTTTTCGCTTGAAAATAGATGTCGATGTTTTGAAATGTTGTTTCAGTTCCCAGTAAGTTGGCCAAAAACATACACTGTAAAGTTTTCTTTGGCTGTCAATAACATTTAGCGTTATTGTTCCTTCAATTCTAGTATTAAACTATGACTTTCTACATAACAGATCGCTACTCATAACCTCACTTTCAACATCGCGTATTGAGATCGGCGAATTGACGTGACGGACAGTGTGAATATAACTTGACGTGACAGTGCCGTGACGTGACGTTGACGTGACGGACAGTGTGAATTAGCCTTAATGCGTACGAAACCTGCGATTACATTGTTGTAAGCAGAATAACAAGTATTGTGACACTGAAGAAAATGAGATTATTTTACAGGCGAGCTGTGCAATTCCGCCGATCCTCCGTTTGATTTCATTTAACACTTAACAGCTGTCAGCTGCAGATCACGTGACAGATCCGGAGTGACATCTATCGGCATCGCCAGGAAATTCTCATTTTTATCTCTGGACGTTTCCAGCGGTATAATCTGGGGGCTAGACCATTGATCTCTATACTCTCTGGATGTTGAACTTCAGTTTCCCTAGCGTGCCAGCCATAGATATTCATATTTAGTTTCTTGCCAAATTCAAACATGGCTGCTAAGAAGCATTTAAAGAAAAAGAGAAGAAAATATGTTTCGATTCCGTTCCCATATCAGCCTACAACATCGAATATTGAATTAAATTCCAAGTCAAGAGGTAAGCAAGCAATTATTTGTCACGTAATAACTGATGGAAACTCGTTTGCCAAATTTAAACATGGCGGACAATGCGAAATCGTGTGCAAAACATTTGAATGTGCAGGCACGCTGCAATTCAATGATCAGACACCAGAGTTATACATCCAGTTTGTATAGAGATCACTGGGCTAGACCATTGTATAGAGATCACTGGGCTAGACGCATGTGTGTACTACATGATACTTCTGTCGTTCTGCGTTTTTTCTACTGTTTGTAAAGGAAGTTCGTTATTTGTTTGTGTATATTGATGTATTAGTATTTTATTTTATAAGTATTATTTTTGTTTGTATGAAATCACCTCTAAAAATTAGAAGAGCAAAATTGTCTTTAATAGGTAATTCGTCTTATGCAGACTGAAATTAAAGACATTTGTTTTACACCAGACGTGTTTCGCTTTTTATTTTAAAAGCATCTTCAGCGGACTGTAAATGATATAAAGGTTGTACAGTTTGTTTTGTATGCATAGATTAAAAAAAGTTTTAAAAAACAACTTTGTGCACATTAGTCCTATGCGTTTTTAAATTGATATTCGATCTACTCAAGGTGTTGTCTCTTCTTTACATCTCACTACTGTTTTCCGTCTTGTTGTCTGATGTTTTTTGGTTCCTGACGTGTATTTTCCGGTAGTGTACGGAACTTTTCGCCTGTTTTAACTGAAGTGATAATAAATGAAACGGAAGAAACGCCACAAAACAGTCGAAAAGTGCCGTACAAACCGAAAAACACACGTCAGGAACTAACCAACCCAGCCAACAAGTCGGAAAAACAGCAGTGAGATGTAAAGAAGAGACAACACGGTGAGTAGACGGTATATAAATTTAAAAACACATAGGCCTAATGTGCATAAACTTTTTTAAAAACTGTCTTCAATCTATGAATATAAACAAAACTGTACATCATTTACAGACCACAGAAGATGCTTTTAAAATAAAAATCGAAACGCGTCTAGTGTAAAACAAATGTCTTTAATTGCAGTCAGCATAAGCTGGATTACGTAATATACTCGATTTTAATAGCCACTGTGGAAGATGGCCACACAACCAAATATAGTTAAAAGAGCATTTGCCAATTCCATTTGCTCCAAATGTTGAGCGATTCAGATTTTGTGTCCAGTGATGACGATTTCGATGAAATTTTGCGCCGAAATAAAAGGCAGAAAAGTGAATATGTGGTTCCGCAGTATTCGGAAGATGAATTTGTAGAACATTTTCAGGTGTTTCTTTATTATTCTCGTTATGCTCTATTAACGCTAATGTAGCGTTCGTGCTCCACACCGATTCCTGTGTACGTGGTTCCTATTGTTTTGCAGGTAACTATTCAGGTACAAGAGTAGGTGCGGATGCGGGGGGTTGGAACTTTAAAAATTCCGCGCCTCCAAATAAAGGAAGACTTAATATGGAAATTTTCAAACTGGATTACACGGAAATACACAAAACTATTACACGAACACTTCAATTCCTTAAACGTAAGAAAGTAATTTACTTTTAGACGCTGGCACAATAAATCGCTCTCTTATGCTACACAGAACAAGTGAGCACACACGTGATACGCAAACTGCAGGTTAGTATTCGAAGAGCTCCGGCAGCATGCACGGCATGTGACGTCATCGCATGCACAGTAGTGCCTGCATTGCTGCTGCAGGATCTGCATCCATGCAGTTCTTCGAACAAACCTCTTGTGATTCATATATCGGACGCTAGATACCGTTAACTTGCGTTTTACTGTCGGTCTGTCTGGGGAGTTCGACACAGCGCTCAGGCGTGCAATGGGTTTGAAGTTGTTCCCTTAAAGCCGGGTCCACACGCAACGATCTGTCTGCGCACACCAGTGAGCTCAAAGCAGCTCACTGGCGCACACCAATCATTACGTGTCGACGGGTGTTGACATCGCTGCAAATTCTCGGGCCCGACATCTTTCGGTGAATAAAGAAACTAGGTAGTACACAATGCAATTTGGCTGGTAAACGAATACGATAAGCTTTTTTACGAAGTTTATTTTTATCAGTGATAGAGGAAATATATTTACGGACACTATTTGCAACGTATCTTGCAAGAAAAAAATGCATACAAACCGCAATAAACAGAAATGGTCTAGGCATTGGCTGCTTGAAAGAAGGCAGTTGTCACACGTGATTCTACATCGTTAGTTGGAGTGCAAACCCTATGACTGCCATAATTATTTGCGAATGGATGTGGAAACTTATAATTATCATTTGACAGTAGTAACTCCTCGCATAATACGTAAAGACACTTGTATGAGGAGATACTTTTCTCCACATGATTGGTGGATAGTTACATTAAGATTCCTGGCCACAGGAAGGACCTACAAAGACCTCGAATTTTCAACAGCAATTTCTAAACAATTATTGAGTTTAACCATCCCCAACACTTGTAAAGTTATTTAAGCTGCCCAGAAGAATGATTACATGAAGGCAAGTAAAGTAGGCCTACCTTCTAACAAGATACAAATAAAATTGTCTGTGTTTTAGATATGTTTGAAACACTGTATGCCTACTTCACTTTATATTATATATGTGGCCAATAAGCTGCGGCTAAATTTGTTCCCCAGTTGGAATTTTCAGTTCTCAGCCATTTTCATCCACTTCAACATAGTAAGTTTAAACACACAAAAAACTATACACTGAGACAGATTTGCAGTGATCTCCTGTCCACACGGTCCAACTTGTCTGCACAGATGTGATTTGAACCCACAGATTTGAGCAATTTTTCTCAAACCTCCAACTTCCAGGTTTGCGTACATCTCATATCTGCGCAAATGTGCTGTCCATACGCAACGATTTGCAAGGTGTGCGCAGAAATTTGCGTAGATAGATCGTAGCGTGTGGACCCGGCTTAACGTGCCACGCGAGATTTTGAATTATGCTACCGGTACCCTTCAATTGAGGTCTGGAAACGGTGATACCACAGAGAAAAGTTGTGAAGCCCTTCAGTGTTCTGAGGTAGTTTCACGAGAACTAAGTGTCCTTATGCATTGTTGCTACACCTGTGCCAGGTGAACGCATCTTTTGGAAACAAGGGCAAATAATTTCATTTAGACGAAACCACATTCTCAGTAAGAGTCAAAAATAACGTTTTTTAATTTCAATTTAAAGAAACTGTAACTGATTCTCTTTTATTTGACTGACTGAAGATTAATCTGATTATTAGAATATCTATCTGGACATTGAAAAATTTTAGTTCAGTTTTGTGGTTTCATCACGTAAATTGTGAAATATGTTCCCTTGTATTAATACTTGTAGTAACATATGTTGATTGCATTAAATACGTCTTAGGAACAAATCTTAAATATTCTGCTTATATTGACTGGTTAGAAAAGTTGTTCATTTCTGGATGCACGTAGATATTTAAACAATGATCTTTCTTGTTTTATTTAAACTTAATTATGGAATTTTTAAGGTTGGAAAAAGTTTCATGGCTTTGGAATTTGAACATTACTATTTTTGCTTCCTTTGTTACAATATTTGTTTGTGTGAAAATACGAGTAACATAGCAAACGTTTACACTTTAACATGAGTGTAAAATCGTAGTAGCAAACAAATCCTGTGCTGTCCAATTACGTCTAGTGTATAACGTATTACAACCATGTTGATATTCCATGGATGTTTCGTATTTGCTGTATCGCCTTACTGCAGCTTTCTCGGCTCACCTAAATTAGCGGAGGTAGCAGGACGCAGGGCTGCGGCACAGCAAGTGTTTTGAGTGCCGAATGAGATGACTCACTAGGGCGCCTTCCAGGTGTCACGGTTCACATGAATCAGGAAGGATAGCGCGGCCCACGACTCCGCAACACGCCAAATGTTTCATGTGCCAACACAGTGAGTCAACCCACTAGACTCAGGTGATCCGTATGTTTGGAAACAGTGAAATGATCCAAACTGCCCATCACTACGTTGGACACCAGTTACCCATACAATCCATAGATGTCTATACGGTCGCAAGCAATGTTGTGCAGAGACGCCATTTTCCATTTCGTATTTTCATGATTTTCTCCTTATAACTCATGTTTCGCTATTTCAAATTTATGGCACACTTAAGAGGTACCAAAATCATGTTGTTCTTAGAACAATTAGTTGTAAATTACAGTAAATAAATGCCATATTGGCGAGTGACCCTTGATATCGATGGCAATGTAAAACAGAGAAATTTCGTTTACGTGCTACCCGTAGTGTAATGGTTAAACTTATTGCCTGAAGGAACTGCTAACCATCAGCGGAGGTTCATTCCCGGTCCAGACAATTTTTTTTTTTTTTTCATTTTACCTTCACTCCTAAAAGTTTTCTTACACTATTGTTAATTAAAAAGAATTTACATTTTTCGATATTTCGACATATTTACGTATACAAGCACTTTCTCTAAAAAGTGCGATTGTTCTCTTTAGTGAATATACTGTGAAATATGGGCCAACGAATTGTAAACATTGTTTCGTGAACTACCTGCACATAAAGTGAAGACACACTATAATAACTAATGTTCTAAATGTCATGCTGATTCAAATAATTTTATATATAGTTTATGAACTAGAGTTATGTGACAACTGTCGTTTCTTAATGAAACAGAAGCGACTTGTTCCCTTTTTGCAACAACTGTTATACACGTTCTTGTGTCCTATATGCATTGTTTGTGAGTAATTGTGCTAATACTGTAATCATTTAACTGATCTCAAGAGCTTTGTATTTTCTAGTAAATCTATGAAACTATTTGTATCAGCATGTCATTTGCAACATTCAATATAACAATGTGTCCACACTTTATGTGCAGGTACTGTAGTTCAGAAGACAGTATTTACAATTTGTTGTACCATATTCATGGCATGTTCACTAAATAAAACAAACGGACATTTAAGAAAAAGTGGTTGTACTTGCTAATTTGTCGGAATATCCCAACTCGTAAATTCTATTTAATAAATGTGTCAGAAAACTTTTGGGAGTCAAGGTGAAAAATAAAAATATTGTCGGAAGCGAGAAACGAACCACCTCCCACGCACACACATCTGTTTTTCTTTTTTTTTTTTTTTAGCCTTTTATTTTGCATTTTTCCCTTTTGTTGTTTTTTACCATATATATATATATATCCCCTAAGCTTTGCCATTTCAGGCGTTGGCTCGTGTCACTATATTACCACCAAAAAGTTACTAAATAAACATACAGAACAAAATATCTAGTGCCACCGCCAATTTCGCCGTAAGCGAAATTGACATAATATTGCCAATTCTTCAGGCTCCACCGTCAACGAAAAAAGAATTCACTCAGTTTCCTCTAAAAGCCAATCTTTTCTGTCACCATCTGTGAAATAATAACAATATTTAATATACCAGTGCTATTCATTCTCATGCAAATGACACTCGAAAACTAGCACGTGAATATTCTCAATAACGAAACAGAAATTCATGTAAAAGCTCAGCTCTGCTTTCCGCTTCATTTATCAGGAAAGTATCCTCTGCTTTATGTCGTTTAGCATAATGGTAGCATAACCGTAGAGACATCTATCGGTCTGTACAAGTAACTGGGGTCCGACACACTACCGTCCCTAGACGCCTGTGGGTAAAGTCGGCAAAGGTTTCCATATGTAACAAAAATGGAGCTGTCACGAAACAGTAATCCACACAGCTGTGTTGATGTTTAACCCGGGAAATCACTCTCACGTGAATAGCTATTGTCCGTACCCATCACATCTGGCTGTAATAAAACGGTAAAATCTAACGCAGACTTCCAATTTAGAGTGAAATACTTATATTGATCTTTCACGTATATATAGGCTCCAGACATATTATCAAGTGTACCAAACAAGCTGACTTCTATTAAAGGGAATAATATTGTGCTATGTATACATAAGACCTTATCTCTATATATAAAAGGTAATGTCCCGACTGACTGACTCATCATCGCCCAGCCCAAACCACTGGAGATAGAAACTTGAAATTTGTAGAGGGTGTTGATCTTACTCTGTAGGCGTCATTTAAGAAGCGATATTTCGATATTCCGTCCGTAAGAGGGTGAAATAGGGAAAGAAAAGTTTTTTTGAAAATACGTTGTTATTTAGGCAATTTTGAAGCTAGAACTACAAAATTTCGGATTTTAATTTAGGTTTCAAATTTAAAAGACACGTGTTTCGGCATTTTTTGAAATTCAAACAATAAATGGGTGAAATAGGGGAAACAAAAAATTAATTTTCAAAAATATGTTGCTGTTAATTCAATTTTAAGCTACAACTACGAAACTTCGGATATGGAATCTTGGCCAGGATTAAAAAAACACGAGTTTCAGTATTTTGGGAAATTCAAAAAGTAGGAGGGTGAAGTAGGCGATGAAAAATTCTTTTTGAAAACATATTACTACAGGGTGTCCAGAAAAGGACTCCCTGATTTCAAAATTAAATATCTCGAAAACAAAGATCGATAGAGGAATGCAGTAAACGGTATGTTTATTGTGAAAGCTGTAAGAAGTTTATACAGCAGCTTGAAATAATAGTTACAAATTTAATTTACAAAACAGGAAGCCCTTTTCTGGACACCCTGTATGAAGACAATTTTGAAGCTAGAGCTGCAAAAATTGTAATTTGTATTTTTGGTTAGAACTTAAAAAATATGTGTTTCGGTATTTTGGGAAATTCAACCATAAAGGCCAATTCAAACTGTCCGTCACGTCACGTCACATCACCGTCCGTCAGAACATTCCACAATGTATTTCTAATGACGCTATTCACACTGGACATCATGTCAAGCTTACTCGAGAAGAATGTTTTGATGTAATGGTCGTCTGCTAACATTGGAAGTTAACCTAATTTCGTCACACGATTTTCATGTTGTAGTCGACGATCACTCAGTATATATGCAAATGTGTCTTATTAATCTTTAAATTGCTATACTTTGTTTTAGCATTGAATTCCAAATGTGTCATGGAGATTTAAATATTTTTCACAATTGAGTCTCATAAAAAGCGAGTGATGTCTGAAACCGAAAAATGGTTTATGTTTCGTAATATTGTAACAGGAAAGTCTGAAGCACACTGTTTTTTTAAATAAGATTGTAATTTGATGATGCATTTGTCATTAAATAACATTTTAAATGAAAAACTCAGTGCTAATGAAAGGCAAAACTTCAGTTGTTTATGATGGTATTAACAATGTGAGCGGGCAAAACGTAATGGATAAAGTAAATTGGCTCTATTTATTCTCTTATAAATATTGTTTGATGTGTTCACGTGTTTATTTCTTCGGTTGAAAATAGATGTCGATGTTTTGAAATATTTGCAGAGCTAATAGGACTTAACTACGGGGTCATCAGTCACTAAACTCACAAACTGCTTATGAACTAGCTAATACTAAGGATGGCACAAATATCCATGACCACAGGGGGATTCGAATCCCCATCCGTAGTGGCCGTGCAGAAAGTGACTGGCGCACCGCAGACGGCTTGGCCACCACTGCTGGCGTCGATGTTTTGAAGTGTTGCTTCAGTTCCCAGCACTTTACCACACTAAGTTGCCAAAAACATATATTGGAAAATTTTCTTTCGCCGTCAATAACATTAGCGTTATTGTTCCCTCAATTCCAGTACTAAACTATGACGTTCTACATAACAGAGCACCACTCATAACCTCACTTTCTACAACGCGTATTGGTACAGACAAATTGATGTGACAGACAGTGACGGACAGTGTGAATACGTGACATGACGGTGCTGTAACATGTGTGACGGACAGTATGAATTGGCCTTAAAAGGGGTTAAATTGGAGAGGAGATGTTTCTCAAAATCTGTTGCTATTCGGGCAGTTTTGAAGTTAGAACCACAAATATTCGAATTTGGATTTGGGGCTTGAATTTAAAAGACAAGTGTTTTCGTATTTTTGGAAATTCGACCAATAAGGGGGTGAAATACAGGATGCAAAAATTAATTTCAAAAATATGTTGTTGTTAACTCATATTTCAAGCTATAACTACGAAACTTAGGATATGGACTCTTGATAAGGATTAAGGCCAATTCACACTGTCCGTCACGTCATCATCATGTCACATCACCATCATGTCAAGTTGTATTCACACTGTCCGTCACGTCAATTCGCCCATCTCAATACGCGATGTTGAAAGTGAGGTTATGAGTGGCGATCTGTTATGTAGAAAGTCATAGTGTAACACTAGATTTGAGGGAACAACAATGCTAAATGTTATTAATGGCCAAAGAAAACTTTACAGTGTATGTTTTTGGCCAACTTACTGGGAACTGAAACAACATTTCAAAACATCGACATCTATTTACAAGCGAAAAAATAAACATATGAACACATCAAACAATACTTATAAGAGCATAAATAGCGCCTGTTTACTTTAACCATTACGATTTGCCTGCTGACATTATTAATACCGTCGTCAACAACTAAATTTATGCCTTTCATTACAACTGACTTCCTCATTTGAAATTTTATTTAATGAAAACTGCGTAATCAAATTACAATCTTATTCACATAAACAGTTTGCTTCAGTCCCACAAGTTATACAAACATTTGAACATTTTTTCTTGGCTGCTTTCACATATGGACGCATTATTTTCACACTACTATGTATTTCTATCACTAGCAATTTCGTATTTTCTTCTTTCAATGCTGCTATTTCCCTTTTAAGTTCTTCAATGTCATTTGTTATTATCTTGATGATTTCATTTTGCGAGTTTATTGTGTTTAACAGTTCTTTCATTTGTCATGTACACAGTTGCAACACAACCACGGCAAATCATCATTTACTGACTTAAGGTTCACTTTAGCAAGTCTTCATGCATCCAAAATTGACGCACAGAATACCTATTATCACACATTTATGACACTTTTTCCTAGCAAAAGAGCTGTATAAGTGCTTATTTTGAGGAGGTCGAAGTGTCGCTGCACTGAATTTTTGACACTGTCTTCTGTATCACATCAAACAATATGTATAAGAGAAGAAATAGAGCTTGTTTGCTTTATCCATTACGATTTTCCTCCTAACATTGTCAATGACACCATAGAAAGCTAAGTTTTTCAACTTTATTAAAGCTGACTTTTCATCTAAAATGTTTGTTACTGACATTCCGTCATCAATTTACAATCTTACTCATAAACACTATTTGAGTTAGACTTGTTTGTTACTTTATTTTAAAATCTAAACAATTTTGTGGTTTCAGTTTTGCAAAGTGCTGCTAAAATATTGCATAATAAATATTAAGAAGAAACTTTCCAAAAGCTATTTACACCGACTGTGAGAATGTACTTAATTAATTAGATAATAAATTACATGCTGCAGGTATTTTCTATGATTTGTCACTGAGCGAGGTGGCGCAGTGGTAACGCACTGGATTCGTATTCGGGAGGATGGTGGTTCTAATCCACCTCCGGCCATCCAGATTTAGGTTTTCCGTGATTTCCCTAAATCACTCCAGGCATATGCCGGGATGGTTCCTTTCAAAGGGCACGGCCGATTTCCTTCCTCATCCTAACCCAAAAACTCCGAGCGTTAGCTCCGTCTCTAATGGCCAAGCTGTCGACGGGACGTTAAACCCTAAGCATCCATCCATCCTATGATTTGTCAAAGGCATTTGATTGCGTGAACTACTTTTTAGGTAAATTAGAATTCTATGGTGTCAGAGGCACTGCTACAAAATTGTTCAAGTCGAACCTTGCTAACAGGAAACAAAGGGCATCAGTACAAGGAAGTAGTGAATTAAGCCATCAGTCATCATCGGATTGGGAAGATATTACACGTGGTGCCCCACAAGGATGCATTGTAGGGCCATTGCTTTTTCTTGTGTACATTAATGACCTCTCATCAGTTACAGTGCCATAAGCAGTGTTGAGTTTTTCGCAGATGTTACCAGTATTGCAATAAAAAGTATGTCGAGCATAGTTTTAGAAATATATGCTAATAATATGTTCATGAACATTAGTAAATGGTTTAAAGCGAACCCACTGACCTTAACGTTGAAAAGACTCACTACATGCAGTTCGGAACAGGTAAGAGATTTCCATCCAACTTCTGCATTGAGGAAGAAAAAGAGCAGGTAAAAGATGATAATATTAAATTCCTAGGATTACAACTTGATAATAAATTCAGTTGGGAGGAGCACACCACAGAAGTGCAGAAACAACTTAAGAAATCAATATTTGAAGTACGAGCGTTTTAAATGTTGTGCATCCACAATGATCTCCTCAAAATGATTCGATGGAACAAATACCTAATCTAATTAAAACATGAAAATCGTGTGACATCCGATGTTAACATACGCTTTTTCCCTCAAAACTTTCTTCTTGAGAAAGCTTCAGTGACGTGGCATGACGCAGCGGTCCGGTGACGGACAGCGTAAATGCCGCAATTAGAAAAGTTTAGACAGATCATGTCGTGATGTGACCAACAGTGTGAATCGGCCTTAAATTGCTAATAACATCATAAATAACTGAGTTTTCTTCTTCTTTGGCGCTATAAGTTTCTTCAGCAACTTAACAATCCTATTCATATAAACTGTTTGCTTCAGTCATTTCGATTATATAAGTTTTCGGTTTTAGATATCCAAGCCCGTGTTTAGAAGGATACTGATTAAAAAATGCGAAATGATCGATTTGCAACTTACCGCTAAACAAAACATAATAATGAAATAAAGATAAAGACAACACAGTTGCGTGTAATCCGTATAATCATCTACTAAAAGTTGAGTGAACGTGACGAAAATTGGTTAACTTTCCCTGCTAGCAGACAACCGTCTAGTCAAAACTTTGTTCCCAATATACCTTGTAATAACGTGACGTGTCGGTCTGGTGACAGTTTATGTGAATGCCGCCCTTAGACATACCTACAGATGTACTGTTCAAACGTGATGTGACTGACAGTATGAATTGGCCTTTGTAATCATTTTACCTTCGTGATGCAACATTGCTCTGAAAAACGAGTTATAGTCATTGTTTTGAGGATTCCAACGTTTTACACTGGCCATTGCTGCTTATACGGAAGTGGTACTGTGCGCAACTGTTACCACATTCACCCCTCTAATCAAGTTGCATGGTTGTCAATATGGCGTCAGCTGAGGTTTTTCGAAAACACATCAGTGTTGCCTTTTAGGTTATTCATTGTTGAGATAATAACTATAGTAGGATGAAAAGAAAGCATAAATGACAGATCCAACAATAGTTGCATTCTCCAGTATTCATAATTTTGGAAGAACTAAAAAACTCTAAAGTCTTTAAAAAAACGATATAGCTTATTTTACCAACTCTTGTAATACTGTACTCAAGGAATACATTAACACACACTTTATCAGCTTAATCTCCTATTAAACAGGAGAAATTATACAAAATATTTGGGAGATTGTTTTCAATCATTTTAGAATGTGAGTTTTGCACCGCAGTATTTTGAAGATTATAAATAGTGACACTACAGAACTTGGAACCTTTAAATAGGACAAATAATCCCATTTTACACTAAATATGTGATATTTATGGTGGGTGTGTAAGTGGTAGTGTAAACAAATACACGGGATGAAGTTACAAAAATGGACTTATTTTATTAAGTAGCCTACAGATACATGCATGAATTTATCTGTTACAAGTAAAACATTAATCTGTATTAGTATTGACTTTCTCTGCAATATGAAATTGCTCCTATTCGTTATCTCTAAATTCAACATGTGGTCCATACAAAACATGTTTGGAAAACATCAGGTTATCGTCCTCCATCCAATTTTCTCCATAATGCTTTTTCAAAAGGCAATTGACATTTTCCTTTTTTGCGATTTATTAGTGTATTTACCTTTAGGAATGACTTCTGATCTTATTAATCCCCAACTAATTCCCTCAATTGCAATTAGCGATACTTCTCACATATTTTCCTTCATCACCATTGAATAAAAATAGTTAGGTACACTTACTGCTCAGTCACCTTTTTAGTAGGATACATTCTTTTTCTGATTGAATTTCGAAATGCCACTAAATGATTTGTTCAGGTGCCGCCCTCAGCTGACGTCATCTCAGAAACGTTTAAATGTACCCAAGTTCTTGATCATTTTTTTATATATTCCTCTGTACTGACGATAACTTCATGACATTTAATCTCTCTCTCTCAATGTTTTCTAAAACTATCAATAGGAGAAACTGTGCCAAATCATACGAAACACAAGCTGAATTTCCATAATTTGGGTAGTGCTCCGTGACAGACCAGTCGCCATATCAAAATAAAATTCTTATTTTGACCACCACATCCATCACTAACAATGTGAACAGTGCTGTAGAGTTGGAGATCACATCTGTTTAAATAATAAGAAAGATAAGAAGAAATCTCATTGGACACTGCTGAATTCATTTTCTGGCCCAATAAAAAAACAGTACAATGCTTTTGTAAGCTGTGAATGGTGTTTCCCTTTAACTACCCAAAAATTGTTAAAGTAAACATGACGACTGTAGTAAGATGATTAATTGGGAAATTTTGGTAATGACTGGTTTCTTTGGCATTTAAATGTCCGTACTAACAGGTCTTCTATAGCAAATGAAATTAAAATGTCACTGCTTTACCTATCCAACAGAATTGTGGCAGAAGATATTTTTTCCGTAGATCTAAAAATCACTATTACAATGCCAGTGTTCAAGAAAAGAGATAGGCACGTTGCTAGCAACTACAGATTAATTTCAATTATTCCAATTTGTCTAAAAAAATTACTGAAATTTGCAGACACGATCAAATATATGATTACTTAGAAAATAACGAGCTGTTGAATGCAAAACAGTTTGGCTTCTGAACGCATCTGTTAACAGTAAAAACAATAGGATATCTGTTAGATATTGTCCATGTTGGACTTGAAAAAAAACTGCATATGAAGGGTCTATGGGAAAAAGGGGGTAAGTCAGTTCTTCTCAATTTACAGGAGAGAAGATTTTAACACCAAAACTTGTGTACCAAATGCAATTTTTAGCCAATTCTCTTGAAATTTATGTTTAGTGTAGCCTTGTATATAGTCGTTAGATACCTCTACAAGGTTTTCCTGTAAATGTACTGTAACAAGCTAAAGAAAATATTATATCGAATGACGTCAATTTTTTGTAGGGAAAAAGGGGGTAAGTCATTATGAAAGGGAGAATGGCAGTAAATCTCACTAATAGAGGGATCAAGAATTGACATCACAAAATAAAACAAAAAGGAAGCGGCCTCATTAGACCCTTTGTAGGTTACTGTTTCATCATGCACAAAGAAATATGATTCATCAGTTGACAATAATGAATATTAAACATGCACAACGTTAACTGTCTCTTGTAGTACACGTCATTAGTTGTGATGTAAGGGATAGGTAAGTTCTTCTGGAAATCCATAGAAATGCTTTCACATTCTTTTGATGCCCTGCTGTTTGCTTTAGAACGTCTTTTACGAATATAAAACTTATCAGATTTTAATAAGTGAAATTTTTTCTCCTTTGACAGTTGCTAGATTTTTTTCTGCACTCGCCCTTTCCGAACTATTTTCCGGGTACAATTTCAAAGCATGTTCAACAGCTCTAATTTCGGCAGCATGCCTATCACAGTAACTACAAGTGTCCATTCTAGGGCATCAGAAACCGATGTTAAATTCTGTGTTGAAAACAAGTCTGTATTTTTCATACGACACAGATTGTGTAGGGTATGATTTTTTAAATAACTCATACATCTTACTGATGTTCAGATCCGGTGGTAGATACACTTTCTTAGAGGTTTTCAAGCTGTAATGGCTTCGTTCACCTTTAAATGAACTAATGTGTTGGTGAACTGCCTCAAGTGCCTCTGATGTCACACAATGTTTCCGATTAGAGTGTTAGCCTCGACAATCCTTATGATTCACACCTTTTTTCAGATAACGATGTATTACTTCAATTTTTTTTAGATATTCCATGAAAAGATGTAAAGGCCTTAGAACAAACATTTACTTCAGTGACAGAATTCTTCCTCTTTACTCTTACACGATATGAATAACTGTTGTCACGAAATTTTGCTTCAATTTCCCGTCGCTTAGGTACCCTTTGCGATATAATATTTACATTAATTAGGCCTGCCAAGTAAGCATTCGGATCATTCACAGTCATTTTGTTATAATTAGATATAATATACCCACGTTCTGTGTCAGTAATACTCTGGAAACATTTCAATGTGAAACGTTTACAATCTGGCTCTAATTCATGGCTGGAAACTCGAACTGTTCTCTTCCTTTTCTTCTTTGCATGTGACAGTTGACTGAAGGTGATACTTTCCTCATCTTCATTTTTTATGTTCAGTTAAAAAGTAAAATAAAGTAAAGAAATTCACACAACACACAAAGCACTATCTTAACCTTGCCAACAGCAGATGCTCAACACGTGGACTACAGAACGTAAACGACAGGTGCGATCAGTGCTTGCAATTGACCAAAGGCCAATTCACACTGTCCATCACGTCACGTCATGTCACCGTCCGTCAGAACATTCCGCAATGTAATTCTAATGGCGGCGTTCACACTGTCCGTCACGGACCATCACGTCACGTCAAGCTTTCCCGCGAAGAATGTTTTGACGGAACGGTCGTCTGCTAACACGGAAGTTAACCTATTTTCGTCACGCAAATTAAATGTTGGAGTCGACGATTGCACTGTTTATATGTAAATAAGTCTTATTCGCCTTTATTTTGTTGTTATACTTTGTTTTAAGGGTAAATCTCAAATGTTTCATGACTTAAATGTTTTTGTCAATTATGTGTCCCCCTAAAATCGAGGTCGAATATCTGAAACCAAAAAATGGTTAATGTTACTTAACATTGTAAAAGAAAAGACTGAAGCAAACTGTCTATTGAATAAGATTGTAATCTGATTACGCATTTCTCATTAAATAACATTTTAAATGAAAAAGTCAGTTCTAACGAAAGACAAAAATTCAGTTGTTTACGACGGTATAAACAATGTCAACGGGAAAATTGTAATGGATAAAGTAAACAGGCGCTATTTATGCTCTTATAAGTGTTGTTTGATGTATTCATATGTTTATTTTTTCGCTTGGAAATAGATGTCGATGTTTTGAAATGTTGTTTCAGTTCCCAGTAAGTTGGCCAAAAATATACACTGTAAAGTTTTATTTGGCTGTCAATAACATTTAGCATTGTTGTTCCTTCAATTCTAGTATTAAGCTATGACTTTCTACATAACAGATCGCTACTGACAACCTCACTTTCAACATTGTGTATGGAGATCGGCGAATTAACGTGACGGACACTGACGGACAGTGTGAATTCAACTTGACGTGACGGTGCCGTGACGTGACGTTGACGTGACGGACAGTGTGAATTGGCCTTAACCCCCCCTTTTCCTAGTTTCACATTGACTTACCTCCTTTTTCCCGTGGATGCTATATTTTTAAACCGCTGTAACTTTCAGACTTTCCCCCTTTTTTTCCATGAAACAAAAACCGATAAAAGCAGCTTGTTGAAAGCTTTCTAAAGTTGTAATAATCTAAAATTTCATTTTTTTTACTTACCCCCTTTTTCCCGTGGCCCCTTCATATGCTACCCTAACAGACTTGAGCAAAGCCTTTTATTTGATGTCACACAACACTATGTTAATGAAATGAGCTTACTATATCACAAAAGAAAATTTATTAAATTTACTTAGAACCTATCTGAAAACAAAATGCGGTAATCCGCAGAGATACGTACTTCAGTACTGGGACCCTTCTCTTCATTGTTTCTATAAATGATTTTTCAACTCACTTAGCACATAAGAATACGATTTATGCTGATGAAATCACACTGAAAACAAAAGGTGAAAACTTCTGTAACGTTCAATACTGCAGTGAGGAAGTAATTGAGATGACAAATCTCTGGTGTCTAACCAGACAGGTATTCACTAACCAAACAAATACAGAAGAGCTTTATTTCAATCTCAGAGCAAAAACATCAGAAAATAAGAATGTAAAATTACTTGGACTTCTGGTTGAAAAGGATTGTCATGAGATGGACACATATCTTATTTAAGCAGCAAACTAGCAAGAATATTATTTTAATCATGTCAGCAAGCATACTTTCCTCTTATTATGCATTCTTCTTCTCTCACCTGCAACAAGGAATACTGTTGAGTGGTAAATGCAAAATGATAAGGTTATATTTTCCAGTAGTAGAAAAAAGCCATTAGTTGTATTCTAGGTTTATTCTACAGAAAGACTTGCAGAAATAAATTCAGATTACTTAATATAATAAAAAGACTCAGTCTTTATATATATAATTCTGTAATCCATGCCAAAGAAAATTTAAACAAATGTACAATAAGAAATAATCATTCACACAATACAAGGAGTAGCCACAGGATAGATATACCATACTCCAGACTTTCTCTCACACACAGTAACCATAAACACATGAATCTGATAGTCTTCAACAAATTATCAAAAACTGCCCACTTCACCTCAGTTCAAAAGTTTGAAAAAGTATTAAAAATAGGCTAAAAGAGCGTAAATTTTACGTAATTGAAAAATGCATGGAATGTGATTTTTAAGATATGTCCTTTGAATAACTGCAACTAACAGTAAAATTCTTTGTAATAGTCTTTTGCACATATGTGTATGTAAATAAAAGTTTATCTAAAACTGCTTCAAACTATAATAAGTGTTTGCAAACTGAAGTATTTAATATATAAATATTTTTAATCACAGTGCTATGAAATTCAGCGAAAGACGTGTAATAATATATTAATAAGTATGTATATTAATAAGTTGACAAGAAACTTCAATTACCTGTACTTATACAATTTCTTGTTGTACATAAAACGTAACTTTTACTGTAATTTTCCTACTGACAATGCCAATTGTGTCTAAACATACTGAGTGGCTGATAAGGATAAACAATCTCCTTTGATAAGGTTGTAAATGGCTTCAGATTTTAATTTGTGAACAAGTCTTTAGCCAAGTACACCACACCCCTCCATACAGCAACTGTGGTTGATGCAGTCTGGATGTACAATGACAATCACTTGACTGGCCAGATGAATTTTAGTTATGAAATCCGATGCAGAGGAGATAAAGAGATTGGCAAACGAATCTGTTTCACTGCTTATTCTAAATTCGATAGTGTTAGCTTTACTTTTTATCAAATTCATAGACATGTGTATTTTGATGCAGATACCAAAAATCATATGTTAGATGAACTTCGTCGAAAATTGGAGAATGTAAGTTTTTCCAGTTTGACCACTCAAATTTTGTATTTGAAAAGGGGCTTTTGCATAGACACAATACTCACTCATAGAAAACAGGTACAGCTTTTTCTCAGAGCCCATGCAACTTATCAAAAGGGTATGTATATAACAATTTAGGTCTGGGTCAGTAGATTACTTTTATGTATCAAATATTATCTTAAATATGGTCATTTATTTTTAATTTAATTTTTTGTTGGTGTCCCAAATCACCCCACAGGTAGGGGTGACTTCGAACACGTAGGTTGACTTGGGACAAATACAATTTTTTCCACAAAACTGCATTGACCTAACCAAAGAGGTGACTAAGGTCAGTGAAAATGTTTTTCTTTTTTCATTTTAAATATTTGACGCCAATTTTAGCGTCTTTCAAGATGCAGTAATTAAATTATGATATACTAAAATTAAAACAAATTTTGAAAAGTTAACAAAGAATCAAGAAATTTTTATGATCCTTGTAGCCTTAAAATAGTATTTTCACATATAAAAGTAAAAAAATTGATTGTTTTGTCTTGAATTAATTACGGTTATTAGATTTTTTCACATTACTCTGCAGTAACGATCACAACAAACAAGGAGGCGAACAAGTTTGCACAGAACTTGTGTAATAGAAACTTCTTGCTTGTCTTCTTCATGTGGAAAAACATAATTGTCAGATTACTTCTGAGACTTTGTCATAAATTAAGTTTTCACTTTGTAATCTTTTATGGCAACTATTTTCCCTATGAATGTTTTCAGAACCTCTTAACCTAACCATAAAAAATAAGCAAATACTAACAATGACTCCAATGTGCATAAGAAACACCAACAATTTCATTTAATGCGCTTTTCTTCATTTAACTCTCTTTAGATAGATCTAATGAAAGGTTTATGACAACCAACATTATGTCCCAAGTCACCTCACATTTGCTATCATTTTGAAAACAGAAATTTTCAGTCCAAAATATGGATCTAAATTTGTATCTCTATGTGGTTATTATTAATGAAATAAGTGGGAATCGCATTTAAACATTAACCATATTTCCACTATTAATCCATAAGAGCAGGCCTTCCTATTTCAGTGTTTTTTACCATTGTGACAATTTTCAAATATTTAAAAGTAGCAATTAAATTGATAACAAATTGTTCCCTTCAACCTGAGGATAACAGGACACCATCAGATAAACAATAATCAGCAGCAAAACACATATCTGGCCACTCACTGTTGCCAACATAATAAAAAAACTGTCAAAATGTCCCAAGTCGCCCCACTTTACCAAAACCAAGAAGCACAAATAAACGATTATCAACTATTGAAGCAATTACGACTAACAAAAGTAAATTTCGATTGGGATCTGATTATCGAGCTTTCTAAAAATGTCTATTTCAACACACTAGAAGTGTGAGTGCAATATCTGATACCTGACCAATACTGGTCGTCCCTTCAGATTTGATACTTTGTCATGAACACAAGTCCACTGTTCTGATGTTATGTACTGGATGCTATTAACAATATCCTGTAGGCTCATTTAAAAGCTTTTATTCCTACACTTGCCCACAGTTAAATATGGCGACGTTTTAATATATGGGAATTACCACCTATCGGCTTAGAACAAAGACGTCATATATCATCCAGAAACGTTACATCAATGATACTTTTGATAAATCAATCATAAATTGGAGCGACTGCTCAAAGGCATTTTTTCCTATGAAACCATGGCACTACTTTCTGTGTCCATATCTCTGCCGCGTTATGGCGGGTCAGCTGACATGCTAGGCAAGTGTCGGTCTGATGAAACCATGGCACTACTTTCTGTGTCCATATCTCTGCCGCGTTATGGCGGGTCAGCTGACATGCTAGGCAAGCGTCGGTCTGATGCCATCACGAGCTGAATCAATACATCGACCTGTCGACACGAGTCCTTATTTCGACATGCAGAAATTGTCGCCGGCTAATGATAACTCTCTAGCTCTCGCCATAATACTGGCAAACGGATGTAACGATGGCAGCAGACGATGATGTTCTGAGTATGCTGTATACATTTGCACAAGAAAGTAAAGTTATCCACTTAGGACCAATGGTAACCGCATCATGACATTTAAATATAAATTATCAAATATTGGTGACATGTAAGGAATATCGATAAAACCACAATCTCGAAAATCGCGATGTATTCGAAACTAAACAGCAAACAAACAATGTCGGCCAAACCAAACTCTCGGAAATTACGAGATATTAGAAAATAAACAGGCAATTGTTTCTGATTAGCGAA
Source organism: Locusta migratoria (assembly GCA_026315105.1). Classification (NCBI taxonomy): domain Eukaryota; kingdom Metazoa; phylum Arthropoda; class Insecta; order Orthoptera; family Acrididae; genus Locusta; species Locusta migratoria. The sequence continues at coordinate 208,111,626 of CM048748.1, forward strand.
TAGTGTAAATGTCACTGATATGTGTTTCATTTAGGCTTGCCAGCAATTTAAGTTTTTCCCATACGTTTGTCACTTACCATTTTCTCTGGAATCGTAACTTATTTAGAACATAGGTCAAATATTTTTGTGAAGAAAAATAGAAATATCATTGCTCGTCTTATCAATTGCAGCAGTTTCATTTTCCATTTTATAGTCACACTCAAATTTCCAAATCGATGACACCCATTCCTGACAGCATTTTGTTACAATTAACTTCGAGTACTGTGTAACATATTACTGTTATATGAATACGACAATCCCATAACATGTTACGAATAAGTAACTACTACAATGTGATATAAACAATAAGATTTAAAAAAATACTTTCGTTGGAGGAGATTTGAACCCCCCATTATCTGACATCGTGTTCCACAGCAATAACCATTACGCCACATTTTTTTTATTGTACAAAGCATTTATACACAATATGTAAAAACAAATGATCAACTATTGCTCCTTAAATCTGTTTGATACTTTAAATATGTTCTTTATCTTCTGTTGGTTTGTTGTAGCTTCAGAAAATCATCGTTGCTCAACTTGTGATACCTCCTTACATTTAACTTATATACATTCTTATTTCAGGGTTTGAATGAGGAAATTTTGAAATTGTTGTTTATATTTGGGTAGCTTCTGTAATGTGTTGTGTTCTTCTTTAATATACATCACAAATTCTTCTAATGATGTATTTTTGTTTCTAATCATGTAGTTTATCAATTTTCCAAGTAGCCAAAGATAACTGTCGTGTTTCAAACTGGGGTATAGATTCCAGTGTGGATATATCCTCTGCCAATATTGCATTTTCCGACGTCCTGATGAAAATTGCTAGCTTTTTTTGGGTCCACTTCCAGATGGTATTTCGGTCTCTGCAAACATAGGTATGTTCTGTTGTGTCTACCAGTTGGCAGTGTTCACAATATGGGTCAGGCTTTATTTTAATTTTAAACAGTTTTTCTCCTGTTGGAACTTCTTCATTAACAATGTCATACCACACAGATTGCTCATCTGTCGTAAGGATCTTGTTATTTATGTTATTTATGTTTCCAGATATTTTTCCACTTTTTCTTTGAATATTTTAGCTCTAGAGGGCTTCATGGGTGTCCCCTAATCAGTGAAATGTAAAACTTCGAAATGGTATATCTGTGAGCAGCTTCTTGTAAATAACTTAATTCTGTATAATATTTACAGACATAGTCTAGTTGAGCATTAATGTGTCCCACATTTAGTGGCGCCCTTTGATCTTTTGGGACCAAGGTAGTAAAAAGGTATTTGTTAATACCAAGTTGGACGCTGTGTAACATTTTTGTGGTTTGCTTAACCCTTAACCCGAAACATCTCTGAAATGTGCGTAACTAGAAACATGCGGTCTCTCAGACCACCTAATGTTATTATGTCACTGACCTCCACATTAGTTCACAGAAATTAAGTAAAGAGTCAGTTAATTCATATTCTAAGTAAATTTAATACTTTCTAGTCGATATTAACACTTTGTTGTTTACATTATATAAAATAAACATGAAATATCACAAGTAAGTGCGATCTGACTTTTTTCTTTCCTCCCTGGTAGTCACATCGTCAAATCTCAGGCTGCTTAGAAGTATTTCAAAGCCTGTTGCCGACATTGTCACCACAAATATAGAACGTCCTGTCAGGTCTTTTCCGAAAAGAGAAAATGTATCTTCATGAGACGATTTGAATACTGATACCATTAGTAGACCTATGAAAGCTTTGATCTCAGTGTTGTCAGTATTTCTGTAATTGGATGGATTAGTTGTTGTCTGCATCTTTGCCCTTATAGTGTTCAGTTTCACGTTTGTATGTAAAGCTATGTCATCTGTCATGTCATGCCGGCCGCGGTGGCCGAGGGGATTGAGGCGCTCCAGTCACGGTCCGCACGGCCACTACGGTCGGGGGTTCGAATCCCACCTCGGGCATGGATATTTGTGCCGTCCTAGTTCGTAAGTAGTTCGTAAGTAGTTCATAAGTAGTTTGTAAGTTTAGGGACTGATGACCCCGTAGTTAAGTCCCATAAACTATACAAACATTTGAACATTTGTCATGTCATCATGAAATAAATTGTTCCATATTTGACATTTAGTAGGACTTTGTCCCAAACTTCGACTTTTGGCTGTTAGTCCAGGCATTCCTCCTTTCAGAATGTTGTGCACGGATGTTCTTCTTGTCCTAACAGGCTCAGAACGTTCCCACTTGAAATTATTTTTACCATAAAAGAACTGTTTCCTGTGAGTTATTATCTGTAGTACAGACCACTTCAGGCTCTTCTTCCAATAAAACATTTTCTTCGCTAGCATCACTCTATGTTTCATGGTGGCCATCACCTATCACGAAATCTGGATCATCATCAGAATCATCAAATGTGTCATCATCGTTCACATTTCCCTCTTCATCTAAATCCCGTAATTGCGCTTGCACCCAAGCTTCAAAATCTAGATTAGTTGCAGATATGTTACTCTTCCTAGAAAGTCGATCCATATTATACCTGAACTATAACATATATTCACGCATAGAAGAAAATGCTACAAAATAACAACCACTGAAATCAGACTTTGTCATAATTAGAAACATGTGGTCCATTGGACCCACCAAATTCTTGTACGTAATACGAAACACAACTTGGCGCACTCCTCTAAACAATACTCTGTATCTCTTCAGTGACGAAGCAAAACTGATTGTTGACTGTTGCTTTACATGCGGCAAGTATTGCGACGAAGGTACTGGGAAGGGGAGCCGCGCTTTTTTGCACTGCTGCCACACTCGACCTTTAAAATAAACGAGGGGTCTGAGAGACCGATGTTTCAGGTTAAGGGTTAATAAACAATGCATTGCACTGTGATTGGACATCCTTGACTCCCAACCTCCATCAGTGTGAGGCAAGGTCATTGTCTGGAGGGTGACTTTTGAAAATGTTGCCTCTCCATACGTACCAGTATATGGCAGTTAAAATTTTGTGTGCTATATCAGATGAAATTGGTAACACAGCTCCTTTGTGATGTGTCTGGCTGATAACATAAGTGTTGATAAACATCACTCTTTGCAGACGATTTAATGATTGGGTTGTGTGTTCTTTGAGTGTGGCTCTTATAATATTCAGCTTATGCTCCCAATTTACCTTAATGATTTCATATGGATTCGGTGTTAAGAACATTCCTAAACAGTTTACCTTGTCTGTTCTTTGCATCTAAGTGGTTTCCATATGATTGCTGTTGGGTCCAATGGCGAAAATCTTGGATTTATGCTCGTTTATCTTTGCTCCACTTGCACTGGAAAAAGCCACAATAGCTTCTCGAGCAATTTCAATCTCTTGTTTCGTGTTAACAAGAATACTTATGTCATCTGCATATGCATGGCAGACCGATTTGGTGTTGAAAATTTTTAATCCTTTCAGACAGAGGTGCAAATATAAAAGTAATGGTCCCACAGTGATACTATACAACGTCATGGATAAAGGACATCCTTGTGTAACAGACTGATTGATTGGCACTTGGTTTATTAGCTGCCCATTGATCTTTATTCTGGAATGTGTTTAAACTATGCAATTTTGTATCAGGTGACAGAAAAGAGCATTAAACCCTATTTTACTCAACACTTTTAGCAGAAAACAATGGTTAATCCTATCAAATGCTTTGTTAAAATCTAGGAACCTCATAGCAGTTTGACATTACAGAACCATGTTAAACATAAAATATCTCTATATTCAGATAGAATGTTCGCCGTTGTTCTACCTGTACCTGCTGCTGTTTGGTAGGCCCAAGAATCTTCCCAAGAAGTGGTTTCATTCCATTATTTATGACACGAGTAAAAATTTTGAAGTCAGAATAGATTACAGTAATTGGTTTGAAGTCCTCTATTTTAACACTCCATGCCTTTTTTGGGATAAGCACGACCATGCCTTCAGTGAATTCTAGTGGAAAGCTGCTACCTACCAACAATTCGTTGTACATTATTGTCAGTTCATTCCCAATAACATTTCAAAATCGTACATAAAACTCTACTGGTAGGCCATCTATTCAGGCAGCTTTGTTTCCTGGAGATTCTGTGATTGTTTTTTGTATTTCTTCTTCCAAGGTGGTTTCTATATGCTCTTCATTTTCGTTGAGTTTTGCTATTGGTTGTATATTAGACAAAAAAATCTTCCTGGACACTCAAGTCTGTCACAGATTCAGAATAAAGATCCGAATAGTACTGTAGATGTGTTGCTTAACAGCATTTTGATTGTCATGGTTGTTTCCTTGCTCATCCTGGAGGTTGTTGATTATCTTCTGTTTGCTCATTTTGCTTCCCTTATCAAATGGTATATCGAAGCGTCATCTTGATAGATATCAGTTGTGGGGCGCACTCTCACTTTTTTCCGTTGCAATGACTGCCTTAGAAAAGCAGTAATTTTTGCTTTGGTACGTTTTATTCTAAGAACATTAGCTGTTAGGTTCATTGGATCGTTGTACAAGTCACGTAGACTTAGGAAATAATATTCCAGTGTCCTTCTCCAACAGTAGTTATTTGGTCGTGAAAATTGATTAATGCATCTTCTTATTTGCAGCTTTACAACTTGAAGCCACCAGATTATACGCTTTGGGTGTTTTGCTTGGCTTCAAAGGCATCTCATCCATGTCTCCATAATTTCTTGTTGTAATTCCTTGTCACCTAGAAGCGAAAAATTTAGTTGCCAGACCTCTCTACCCAGAAAACGTTGTTGTTTTATGTAGTTCACCGTTATGTGATAGCCACAATGATCTGAAAAACTTATTGGCCATATCTCGCATTCAACCACATTTTTTGTAAATGTTTTAGGGACATAAATTCTGTCTAATCTACTTTTAGAGGTACTACTACTATCGCCTATAGAGTGTGAGCGGAGATGAATCCATGTATCTATTAAGTCTAATCCAGTTGTTAAAACACTCAGCTCCTCGCAGAAATTAAAATTAGTTTCTTGATCTTCTGGATGCAAAACGCAATTAAAGTCTCCTCCCAGAATAATATTATGTCGAATGTCTGTTAAAAGATGCACTATTTCATCACGAAACAGATTACCTCTTCCTCATTTGCCCTTTTAGCCAGTTGGGGCATATATATTTACTAGTAACAAATCTTGTATTTTTGTCGCTATTCTATGTCCACTTTCAAGTATAGATTGTGCTTGGCACGGTATGCCCATTTTGTACATTAATGCTGTCCCACAATCCTGACCGATATTTGAAATTACATCATAACTAAAAATGTTAACAATTTTACGTTTAACCTCTTCTTGAAGCATAGCTAAGTCCACATCAGCTGCATATAAATAATCTTGTAGACATTTAATTTTGACGTCTGATCCAATTCTATTGATATTAATGGAAGCTATTTTATATGATTGCTTGAATTTGAAACAACTATTCTTGACCAGTGTCGTCAGACCACATAGTCGACTTGTCTATAAGATTGTTATCTCCTGTGTCCATGGGTTCCAATATTTCACCTTCAGAATTCATTTTGACATCTTCATAATCAAAGTGATCAAGTCTCTTCTCAATATTTTTCACTGCTATGCTTTCTGTATTCAGTATTTTATTCGTTCTTTCCAGTTTTCTTGTTAATTCCTGCTTTACATCAAACTCCTGTTTCCATGTCCGTTTGGGTTTTGCAGTCCACTGTTTATGATGCTCTTTGACATCAGTCGAAATTTCTGTTGAAATGTTGTCTTTTCTTGTCTCTTTGTCACCCTCTGCTACGACAGCTAAATGTTAGACATATCTCAGTGATCTCTATACAAACTGGATGTATAACTCTGGTGTCTGAGCATTGAATTGCAGCGTGCCTGCACATTCATATGTTTTGCACACGATTTCGCATTGTCCGCCATGTTTAAATTTGGCAAACGAGTTTCCATCAGTTATTACGTGACAAAGAACTCCTTGCTTACCTCTTGACTTGGAATTTAATTCAATATTTGATGTTGTAGGCTGATATGGGAACGGAATAAAAACATATTTTCTTCTCTTTTTCTTTAAATGCTTCTTAGCAGCCATGTTTGAATTTGGCAAGAAACTAAATATGAATATCTATGGCCGGCACGCTAAGAAAACTGAAGTTCAACATCCAGAGAGTATAGAGATCAATGACATATCTCCTGTAAACCTTAGTAGATGTTTTTATTGTTAATGTGTGTTTTATTTACATTTAGTTATTACAAATTGATCCGGATACGATTTTGTTATTTATCTTAGATGTGCTTTTAGCCTGAAACATCTTACTGCATGTTATAAAACCAAAACTGTGAGATATATGGCAAATCAAGATGGCTTCTATTGACATGGAAAGAACAAGTGAAAATCGTTTAGGTTAGGTATAGATTAAACAAGAAGTTCTTTTGTAGTATGTGAGGGTGTTTACCGCCTGCATCTCCGGTTAAGAAACACACAGCATCTTAGTGGCCGGAGACAATTTCTGCGTGACGAAATAAGGACTCGTTTGGTCTGTTGCCACAAGGATCAGCAGTGCCCGGTCGTGGCCACAGTCGAGTTTGTTTGCCAGTTGTAACTGTGATGTCAACACAACGTTTGCCTAACGTGTTACTAAGCTATGGCTTGAAACCAACATCTAAAATCGTCCTGAGTCATGTGACTGAGTTTCCATCATAATGAGCAACAGTTTTTCTTATTAAGGGCAATTCACATTGTCCGTCACATCACGTCACGTCCATCAGAACATTCTGCAATGTATTTCTAATGGCGGCATTCACACTGTCCGTCACACCACATCAAGCTTTCTTGATAAGAATGTTTTGATGGAACGGCCGTCTGCTAACATCGGAAGTTAAGGCCAATTCACACTGTCACATCACGTCAACGTCACTGTCACGTCAAATTGTATTCACATTGTCCGTCACATCAATTCGCCCATCTCAATATGCGATGTTCAAAGTGAGGTTATGAGTGGCGAATTGTTATGTAGAATGTCATAGTTTAATACTAGAATTGAGGGAACAGCAACGCTAAATGTTATTGACGGCCAAAGAAAACTTTACAGTGTATGTTTTTGGTCAACTTACTGGGAACCGTAACAACATTTCAAAACATCGACATCTATTTTCAAGCAAAAAATAAACACATGAAAACATCAAACAATACTTATAAGAGCATAAATAGCGCCTGTTAACTTTATCCATTACGATTTGCCTGCTGATATAGTTAATACCGTTGTAAACAACTCAATTTTTGTCTTTCATTAGAACTGAATTTTTCATTTAAAATGTTATTTAATGAAAAATGCGTAATCGAATTACAATCTTATTCAAATAAACAGTTTGCCTCAGACTTTTCTGTTACAATGTTATGTAACATAAACCATTTTTTGCTTTCAAATATCTGACCTCGATTTTAGGGGGCCACTAAATTGACAAAAATATTTAAGTCGTCATTAAAAATTTCAGATTTACCACGAAAACGAAGTATAACAACAAAATAAAGATGAATAAGACACATTTGCATATAAACAGTGCAATCATCGACTGCAACATGTAATTCGCGTGACGAAAATAGGTTAACTTCTGATGTTAGCATATGGCCGTTCCGTCAAAACATTCTTCTCAAGAAAGCTTGACATGACGTGACAGTCCGGTGATGGAAAGTGTGAATGCCGCCATTAGAAATGCATTGAGGAATCTTCTGATGGACGGTGATGTGACGTGACGGACAGTCACTATGTTTACACGCAACACATCTTTCGAAAGACGTAAACCGATTTTCGTATACCGTTTTTCGCTGTCGTCTTTACATGGCATAGCCTGAATCGGATTTCCTAGTTCACTTAACATGGCGGCTGGGAAACAGCTGATTAAATTCCTTATTTTGTCTGCACAATCGCTATATTTCTTTATTTAAATACACATATTTATGTTCACTCTAATATTAACACTTTTATTTCACATTAGAAAATATCTCTCTTTCCATATGTGCCGAAAATTCTTAACGAGAAAACACAATCTGACAAGCCAAGAATGCTTCAAATCAGTTGCGTTTACGTGGGCATGAAAATCGATTGTGGAACTGGAAACCCGCTTTAGAGCAGCGGATTTCCAGAAGAGATTTTGGAGTGTTTAAATGACCAACCAAATGCGGATTTGGGAAATTGGTTTTCGAAATCCGGTTTTGGAAGCCCTTGTAAACGGGGTTAGTGTGAATTGGTCTTCAATCTATTTTCGTCACACAAATTACATGTTTCAGTCGACAATTGCACATTTTATATGCAAATGTGTCTTATTCATCTTTATTTTGTTGTTATACCTTGCTTTAAGGGTAAATCTCAAATGTTTCATGACGAATTAAATATTTTTGTCAATTGAGTGTCCCCCTAATTGAGGTCAGATATCTGAAACCAAAAAATGGTTTATGTTACATAACATTGTAACAGAAAAGACTGAAGCAAACTGATAATATTGAAAGTTGATTACGCATTTTTCATTTAATAATACTTTAAATGAAAAAGTCAGTTCTAATGAAAGACAAAAATTCAGTTATGTACGACAGTATTAACCATTTCAGAGCGAAAAACGGAACGGATAAAGTAAACAGGCTCTATTTATGCTCCCATAACTATTGTTTGATGTGTTTGTGATTCGTACATTTATTTTTTTCGCTTGAAAATGTTGATGTTTTGAAATGTTTCAGTTCCCAGCACTTTTCCACATTACATTAGCCCAAAACATACATTGTAAAGTTGATTTTCGCAATCAATAACATTTAGCGTTGTTGTTTCTTCAATTACAGTATTATAATATGACTTTCTACATAACACATCGCCACTCATAACCTCACTTTCAACATTGACTACTGGAAAAAGCGAATTGAAGTGACGGATAGTGATGAGCAGTGTGAATACAACTTGACGCGACGGTTTTGTGACATGAAGAACAGTATGAATAAAACTTTATAGTTAAATCAAGCACTTGACAATAAAACAACTTCTCATATTCCTATTACAGAGGAGTAGTCAAGGGAACATAATTTCTCTGTATTACTAATATTAATGGGTGATTGACTTTTTACATATGATAAGGGGAAAAATATTGTCACTCATGTTTACAAGCAACATAATTACATATCCTCAGTGTTTGTGTTGCACTATTAATCTTACTTTTTGCAAGTATGTATGTGATTATCGATGGGAAGATTATTCAAGCTGCTCTTGACCAACAACGTATGTCTGGAAGTATTTTCTAGTACAAAATCTGCTGTCAATAACGTTATACAAAGCAAAAAATATAGTCAGACTATTCATTATATCTACAAAACCACTTCTTGTTGTGTGCATTGTCGATGTTTCCTCATCACATCATTATTTAATATAAACAGCCAATATTTTGCTTGTTTAACGTTTTTACATCACAGTCTGTGGCAAATATATTAATCGTACACTGCATGGTGTTGCCGTTTGGCAACACAAGTTTTTGTTTCATTTATCACGCGTACTTCTTGTTGTCAGATTGGAACGCTGTGCAAATTGAATACATTGAAGTCTGTTCTAAGCATTGAGTTGATCGTTTCCTCCATAGATGGCAGCGCAGTCACGAATTCAGGAGAAATGCAACAAAGAGCGCTCCAATGGATTTCACTCACTGTTGAGCCTTAAATTGCATAATGTAATTACATAATGATACGACTTCTGTCAAGTAAAAAAAAAATTATCATGTTACAGACATCTAATAGGAGTAAAAAACATCTTAGATACCAATATTTTCCTTGGAAGAAAGTTTCTGTCTAAAGAAAATTACGTGTTGCCGTTTGGAAACACTATGCGCTCAGTCATAGTATTGTTGCGTACTTGCTTAGATAGCTTGCACTCAGCGCTGACGAAATTTCTGCCGTTTCATGAACTAGTGCTGTTTCCTTTGTAAAATAAGGTATCATGAGTGCTGAAAAAGTTTATTTTGTGGATGATGATGGACGGTTAAAGAGGTTGACAGAAGAAATTTGATTTTCAATACCAGTTCCGAGTGAAAGTGAAGATGACAGTGGTGATGAAGATGAAATATGTAATAACAGCAAAAAATTCGTGAAACGACACAGTGAAACTTTTGATCTTATTGAGTCCAAAGTGTCTTCAAATGATTCTAATTGCGCTGGGCAGTCAATGGACACCTCGGTAGCTGCAGCAGGAACTACAACTGCAAGTAGGAGTGGAGGTTCTGCTCCAATAGTAAAGTGGTAAAATACTTGAGTTTATTGGAAATTACGAAGGAACAGATATCTCATCTGTAATCTGGAAGGACAACAAGACAGTTATTAAGTTATCCACGTTTGTAGGAAGTGACCCTGTAAGCAATGTAAAGAGGTATGATAGAAGTAGGAAGGAACATATTTTTGTATCATGTCCAAAATTTATAATAAGCATATGGAAGGAGTGGATTTCCTATACAGTCTCATTGGCAGATACAGAATCATAATGCGGAGTAGAAGTGGTACTTTAGAATATTCTACCATCTTATATAGCCATAATCAACAGCTGGACTTTGTACCGCTGAGTTAACAGCATCTGCAACCCAGTGTCTCAAGCTATGGAGCTCCAATTAGCAAATTTTAGGATTGAACTGGCTGAAACTCTGCTCAAAAGTGGTTCCAGCTCTACGCCAAAGAGAGGTAGGCCAAGTTGTGTAGAGAAATCACCATCAAAGAAGAAGGCAGGTTCACAACATCCAGCTAAAAATGTCAGATTCGATCAGGTCGAACACTGCCCTGTTTATTTAGAAAAAAAACAGAGCTCCAAACATGAAAATTGGAAAGGTTATACCATTATTAAATGCGAAAAATGTAATGTGCAGCTGTGTCTTAAGAAGGACAATAACTGTTTCACTAAATATCATCTACTGTAATTTAATGCTTTCAGATTTATTTCACAGAACTCTCCTGCTTTAAAAACCACTGAGATCTACAATATGAAATTAAAATTCAAAATCAAATATCTCATAAAGTATATGTTTCATAGTTTTAATTACTGGAGAATGAGTTATGTCTAAATGCATGATGTTGCCAAATATCAACAGGTAATAAATAATGACTTTCACATTGTTAAATGAGTTATATATTTTTACAATATTTTTCCCCTTCATTGCTGAAAATTTTCTACCGTATAAATTTTTTTACACTAAATTAAAAATTCATGCACTATAGGGTTAAATTATAAACGGTTGTGTTGGGTATAAATTTGACATTATGGATGCAAACATATTTTAGTTCTTATTAAAGCACAACAAAACATTTCACATGTCTTGTTTAGGAATCGTAAGAAAACTTATGCAGCTTGTCAAAATGTTGGTCTTTTAGTCCTGGGTCAGTAAAAGTCTAGTTTAAGAGCCTGCGACTAGTGCTTGGCATGTAGACGTTGGTAACGGCACAAAGAACGAGGCAAGTGTAGGCAGCTAATCAGGAGTCGTGTTCTCTTGGCCAATAAGAGAAAGATTCAGTGTTTATGGTTTGTAAGCAAATAATAGTAATAGACAGAGTAGATTAGTTTTTCATTCACATTGAGGAGATCCTCGTGAATGTGGAACATGTCAAGAAACAAAGTTTACAAGTTGAATAATAGATGAATAATAGGTAATACTAATAGTATAAATACAGATACATACATTTTAAGTTCTTTTTTTTACTGCTAATATAGTATGAGTACATGCATCATTTCGTACAATTTAGAAATTCACTAATGGAGTGGAACGAGTTGGCCACTAGAAAGTCTTTTAGGTTCCTCGTAAACTGATCTTTATTCATAGCTAAATTTTTTATACTTGATGGTAAATTGTTGAAAATGTGCGTTCCTGAGTAGTGGACCCCTTTTTGAACTAAAGTAAGTGCTTTTAAGTCCTTGTGTACATCATTTTTATTCCGAGAATTGTATGTATTGACTGAGCTGTTTGTTGGGAAAAGGGATATATTATTTATGACAAATTTCATTAAGGAATAAATATATTGATAGGCAGTACATGCTTGTGGACTCCGAAGACGTTTGACTGACTTAAAGAGTTACCCCAAAATATTATACCGTATGACATTATGGAATGAAAATAAGCAAAGTATGCAAGCTTTGTTATTTTTATGTCTCCTATGTCTGATAACATTCATATTGAAAATACAAATTTGTTGAGTCGTTTCTGCAGTTCTGTGGTGTGCTCCTCCCAACTAAATTTATCAAGCTGTAATCTCAGAAATTTAATACTGTCAACCTCTTCCACCTGTTCTTCCTCATACTTAATGCATATGCAGACGGAAAATCTCTTACATGTTCTGAACTGCATGTAATGAGTCTTTTCAAAGTTTAATGATAATGAGTTGGCTTTAAACCATTTATTAATGTTCATGAAAATATCATTAGCAGACCTTTCTATACCTATACTTGACATACTTTTTATTGAAGTACTTGTATCATCAGCAAACATAACAAACTCTGCTTCTGGTAGTGTAACTGATGAGAGGTCATTAATGTACACAAGAAAAAGCAATGGCCCTAAGATGGATCCTTGTGGGACACCACATGTAATTTCTTCCCAATCCGATGACTGTTTGCTTAATTCACTAGTCACTTGCACTGACATCCTTTGTTTCCTCTTAGTGAGGTACAACTTGTACCATTTTGCAGCATTTCCCGTGACCCCATAGAATTCTAATTTACTTAAAGGGGTGTTATGGTTCACACAATGAAGTGCCTTTGACAAATCACAGAAAATACCTGCAGCTTGCAATATATTATCTAATTAATTAAGTACATTGTCACTGTAAGTGTAAGTAGCCTTCTCAATATTGGAACCTTTCAGAAAACAAACTGTGTTCTAGACAATTTGTCATTTGTGGTTAAGTGGTTGAGAAGCTTCTTGCACATTACCTTTTCTAGAATTTTTGAGAATGCTGGCAAAAGTGAATTGGTATCTCTTTATCCCCCTTCTTGAGTAGAGGTTTAATATCCGCATATTTTAGCCAATCAGGAAAAGTTCCAGTTATAATAGACTGGTTACATAAATAACGTAAAATTGTGCTAAGTTCACAAGAACACGCTTTAATTAACTTTGTTGATATTTCATCGTAACCACTAGAATGCTTTGTTTTTAAAGATTTTATTATGGAAGTTATTAATTGTGGTGAAGTGAGTGACATATTCATGTACATGAAGTTATTTGTAAATGCTAGTTTCAAATATTCAACAGCATTATTTACTGACCCGGACAATCCCATTCTATAAGTAACAGATGTAAAGTACTTGTTAAATAGATTTGCCACACTATGCCCATCAGTTACTAATGTCTCATCTACTCTTAATGCTACCTGCTCTTGTTCCTTTCTGGTTCTACCAGTCTCCTCTTTCACTATATCCCATATTGTTTTTATTTGATTTCCTGATGTTGCTATCTTCTTCTCATAATGCATTTGTTTAGATGCCTGAAGAACTTTTTTTTAATATTTTACAGTATTCCTTATATTTAGCTCAATCATCACCACTGCACCTACTCTTGGTTGATAGAAACATTTTCCTTTTTGTCTTACATGAAATCTTTATTCCTTGTGTGATCCATGGTTTTATTATAACTTCTGTTTAATTCGAGTTACTTTTAGAGGAAAACAGTTTTCAAACAAGATACTAACATTATTAATGAATGTGTTATATTTTTCATTCATGCCATGAGCACTATATACATATTTACAGTTTATGTCTATGAGGAGTTTTCTAAAATTTTCAATTTTTGGTGGGTTGACTACTCTCCTGTACGTACATTTTGCAGTCTTCACAATCTGTTTAGAATCTATACCTAAAACAACGAGCTGCATATCATGATCTGATGGGCCATTTATTATTGGTTTTATGATATGATCTTGTTCCTTTGATTTGTCTATAAAAATATTATCAATTACTGTCCTAGGTTTTAGTTATCCTAGTTGGAAAGTTTACGGTATGTGTTAGGTTGAAAGACAAAGTTACTGACTGCAATAAATTTTTACTGGAGGACTGCATAAAAAAATCTGTATTAAAGTCACCAGCAACCAGGATTTCTTTAATTCTTCCCGTTAAATAACCCAATAGAGCTTCTAGAAGATTTAGGAATAGATTATAATTTCCTGCAGGTGCTCGGTAAATAGTTACTATTATGTAGCATCTGTTATGGAATTATGCTTCTGTTGCACAAGCTTCTAAATGCTACTCTAGACAGAATTTATTTATATCAGTATTTTTTAATTTATAGCAGTTTTTAATTAATGTGGCAACTCCTCCCTCCATATCTACTCAACAGAAGTGTGAAGTTAAATTAAATCCTGGAATGTTTAACATATCTATACCAGAGGCAACATGATATTCAGAGAGGCAAATTATGTCAATTGGGTTAGAGGAATCTATTTCATCAATACAAATTAGTAGTTCATCAAATTTATTTCTGAGTCCTGGAATATTTTGAAGCAATAAAGATAACTGATGTTGCATACTAATGGCTTGACTAAGATTTAATGGAAGTTTCTGAGTCCTTTCTGTTAAACATAGTTTGCTAAAATCTATCTCCTGTTTATCTGCTTTTCAAACTGAGAGTGTCTTCCAAGCTCTCTCAAAACTGGTTTTCTTTCCCCCCCCCCTCCCTATCCTAAAAAAGGCATCCCTCTGACACCTGTAACCAATGGTATTTCACCATTTGTGACAGTGCCCCCCCCTCCCCCCCCGTAAGTTACTTGCAATCAACCCGTGACAGTGCCCCCCCCCCCCCCCCCGTAAGTTACTTGCAATCAACCCAGACAGTTTTCCCTTCCCTTTCCTGTTGAGGTGAAGGCCATGCCTAGTGTAGTCTCACCTACAGATATCACCCACAGGAATCATACCAATATGGGACCCCATATCTGACATGAGTAGCCATTTCAACACCAAGTTTACTCTCCTGACAGAAGAGTTCAAATGAGTCAAGACAGATATAAACTCCACACTAGTATGCTTCATTGCCGATGATATCTTCACCAGGTCACACTCAATGCTGTTTCACAGTTATCCCTAACTGTTTCAAATCCTTCTTGAAAGTTTGTTGTGTCCTTTCTACAGCTTCAGCTACTGAGCCTCATCCGATTCTGACCGAGGCAACAGGTCAAATCTATTTTTGACATTAATGACAAAACTGTCTGAAACTGTCCGAAGCCTGTTCCCCCTGTTACCTGTTGCTACTTCCCACCGCTGTTCACCCCTCTCCCTCCCTAACCTGCTCAGTCTCCCTTGCCTTATCTAATTCAGCTTGAAGTGCTGCAATTTTCCCCTCCTGTTCCATTATTTTCCTATCTCTATTGCAGATCCTACAAAACCACATGTAAGCCTCATTTATATCCCCATTTCCCACGCCACTACATTCGCCCCAATGAAAGAAACCACTACAACTATCACACCACAACTCGGAACTAACGATCCTATCCTGCAGCATGTCACACACTTCTCACCCATGGTAAAAATAGAAATCGTAAAAACTTTATTAAGTACTGACTAAAACGTGAAAGTTACACCAAGAGACAAATAGCAAATGTTTGTAAATCTATCGGACCAAACTGCGGGGTCATCAGTTTGTAGCTTACAAACTACTTAAACCTAGGTAAACTAACTTAAGGACAACACACACACACCCATGCCCCAGGGAGGACTCGAACCTCCATGGCAAGCAACCGCGCGCTCCGCAGCGATACACTTTAGACCGCTCGGCTACTCCACCGCGGCACCAAGAGACACTAAGATCTGTTCATGCAAATATAATTAACTAAAAGGGCACTGGATATAAGGAAATTCGCTCACTAAAACAAAAATTAGGCCTGAAAAACGCGCTCACGAAAAAAAAAATTCAGGCCTATAAACATGGATTACTATACACACTTTTGATAAATCACGAAATTTACGTCTGATAGACTTTATAAATCCTAACTACTATATGCAGCGAGTGAAAAATAGAAGAATGGGTAATTAGATATAAGTTTTAGTCTCTGTTTACAACGATTTGCACGCGTTAAATTAGGCCTACAAATACGGGATATAGGCGCGAGAAGAAAAATAAACTTTTTACATCGTTTTTCCTTATATAACACTACACTAACACTTCCACTAATGTAACAACACTTATATTATTTTTATACCAACTGGAAACGATTAAATATAGCTTAAAACAACGATTTTTGTAATTATTTACTAAAGCAAACAGGTATTGTATTGAGATGGGCGAATTGATGCGACGGTAACTGACGGACAGTGTGAATACAACTTGACGTGATGGACAGTGTGAATTGGCCTTAAAATGTTATTTTCATTGCAAATTTAAGATTGACATTTGTTAATTATAATTAACAGATGGCAGAAAACATAGAATTGAAATTAAAGTGAAGCAAATTGACAGAAGTGTGGTTTGCACACAGGGCCAGTCTATTGGGAATCTACGACTGTCGTTCTAGAAACAGGAGAACAAGCTGTTTTGATGGCAAGGAAGACAGACTAATAAAGTAATCTAGCACGAAAACTCTTTATATTTATGTTTATAGAAATAAAATATAAGCGGAAGTGCGTGTGGCGGACCCGAGTGTTAAGCTATATAAATTATATCTCTGAACTTAATTCAATTTTTATTACTTCAAATGTTTTTAATTAGTTTTCTGTTCTTGTTCCTTGTCTGCAATGTTTTGAGTGACAATTAAAAGTTATAAACACATCCTTTCTCTCATTTTATGAACCTTGTACACAAACAATAACCATATTGGTGACGCCGACGTGATTAATAAGGAGCGGAACGCATTTTTAATTTGTGAAGTGCAAAAATGACCGACAACGGCAACGACGCAAATTCACGGCCTACATCAGCATGGGACGAAGCGGGTATTGCACGTGTTTCAGTGAAGATTCCGCCCATCTGGAAGAAAAACATAAAGGTATGGTTTCTTCAAATTGAAGCTCAGTTTACCACGTTGGGTATCACTAACGAAACCACGAAATTTAATCATGTTGTGGCATCATTAGATGCGGATGTTGTGGAATTAATTTCCGACTTTTTAACTCGACCATTATCTACCACTCCATTCACAGAGCTTAAAACAAGATTAATTCAGGAATTTGAAGAGTCAGAAAATAGAAAAGTAACAAAATTATTAACAGAACTGGAATTAGGTGATAAGAAGCCAACTCAGCTGTTACGTGAGATGCGAACTTTAGCTGGTATACAGGTCAAGGACGATTTTTTGAAAACCATATTTATGCAGCGGCTTCCTGTTACCGCACGTTCTATACTAGCTACAAGTAGAGATGATCTTGATACAATAGCCACAATGGCTGACAAGATTGTTGAATTTTCACACCCAGGATCAAATATTTGTGCTCAAACTTTGCAGACATCATCCAGTATTTCAACCAATAAAATAAATGATGCAAATAACGACAGTATCTCAAGACTAGAAAAGCAAATCGCCGAATTAACGCTGACTGTCAATGAATTGAAAACACAGTCACGTTCAAGAAGCAGCTCACGTTCATCTCGTTCCTCGCGAAGTAGTTCACGTGACAGGTCACGCTCATTCCAGCGTTTTAATCCTAATGGCGCACTATGTTGGTATCACTTTAAATATCGCCACAGGGCAAAGAAATGTCAGAGCCCATGTTCGTATCAACCACCTCCCGCTCAAAATTCCAACAAGCAGTCAAACTCAAACGCTCCACATTAGCGGCGGCAAGTGATCGGAGCAATTTTTCACGCCGCCTATTTCTCACAGACAGAAGTAGCGGAAGACGTTACCTAGTCGACACCGGAGCTGACATTTCTGTGATTCCGCCTTCGGATACCTGTAGTGACCGCCGAAGAAAAACAGATCGTAAACTTTATGCGGCAAACGGCACTTGTATTAATATTTACGGAGAGCGTCTACTAGTACTCAATTTGGGTTTACGGCGCAATTTCACGTGGAATTTCGTAATTGGAGATGTGCAATCGCCGATTATCGGAGCCGACTTCATTCATCATTACAATCTTTTAGTAGATCTCAAGAACAGACGTCTCATCGACCCATTAACGTCAGCAGCAACAACTGGCACACTGATTAAAGTCTCGGGCATAGAAACAGTTCATGTAATGCCTCCAGATCAAAAACATGCTGACATTCTCAAGAAATTTCCCAGCTTGCTTCATGAAAACATACATTTTGACATTCCAGATACCACTGTTTTTCATACTATTGTCACAGAAGGACATCCTGTAGCAGCAAAGGCACGACGACTACCACCACATAAAGTCAAGGCAGCTAAAGCAGAGTTCCAACAAATGATTAATATGAAAATCTGCCAGCCGTCAAAGAGCGCCTGGTCAAGTCCCCTCCATTTAGTTCCCAAGAAAGACGGATCCTGGAGGCCTTGCGGAGATTACCGTGCTCTCAACAACATCACCAAACCTGACAGATATCCTATTCCTAACCTTCAAGATTTTAACAGTCAACTGCATGGAAAACAAATATTTTCAAAGATAGATCTGGTCAGAGCTTACCATCACATCCCTGTACATCCAGACGATGTACCTAAGACAGCAGTGATAACTCCATTTGGTTTGTTTGAATTTTTACGACTTCCATTTGGACTCCGAAACGCGGCTCAAACTTTTCAAAGATATATCGACAATATACTGAGAGACCTCGATTTTGTGTACTGTTATATAGATGACATTCTAGTAGCATCACAAGATGAAGAAGAGCACAAGAAGCATCTGCAATTGCTTTTCGAACGCCTCAGTAAGTTCAACATCAGAATCAATCTGAATAAATGCATTTTCAGTTCAACAGAAGTACCTTTTCTGGGATATATGGTAGCTGCAGAAGGAATCAGACCACTACCAGAGCGAGTACAAACAATTATTGACTATCCGCTACCTACAACTATAAAAGAACTACGCCGATTTCTTGGGCTCATTAATTTTTACCGAAGAGCACTACCAAATTCAGCCGGTAAACAAGCAGATCTTTTGAACCTACTCCATGGGACGAAGAAAAATGATCAGAGGAAAATTAATTGGACAGAAAATCTTCGACAAGCCTTTAATGACCTGAAAAATAGCTTGGTTGATTCAGCACTTCTGGCTCATCCATCTTCAAGTTTACCTTTAATTTTAATGGTTGACGCCTCAGATTATGCTATTGGTGCATCTTTACAACAAATTAGTGACAATAATCTGCAACCATTAGCATTCTTCTCCAAGAAACTATCAAAAGCAGAAAGGAATTACTCGACCTATGACAGAGAACTCCTCGCTGCCTACTCAGCCGTGAAGCACTTTCAGTACATGCTTGAAGGACGAGATTTTCCGATTTACACCGACCACAAGCCACTCACCTTCATGTTCAAGCAACGTCCAGACAAAGCTTCTCCACGTCAGATCCGACACATTAGTTTCATTGGACAGTTCACCACAGACATACGTTACACTACGGGGAAGGAGAACATCGCAGCTGACGCATGTTCACGAATTGCTTCAATTACTATACCTCCAACTGTTACCTTGGAACAAATTGCAGAAAGCCAACAATGTGACGAAGAGCTTCCACACATTAAGAATACGACATCTCTTGCACTTCAAACAATAATGTTGCCAAATGGTAGAGAACTTGTTTGTGACATGTCTGAAGATATGATTCGCCCATACGTACCCCAACAACTACGACAGGCAATTTTCAACTCACTACACAGTCTAGCTCATCCTGGTGTCCAAGCAAGCATTAATTTAGTGAGGAAACACTTCATTTGGCCATCACTAAAAAAGGACGTGAAGACCTGGACTTCAACATGTATTCCTTGCCAAAGAAGTAAAGTCTGGCGACACACCAATAGTGCAGTGGGACATTATCCACCAACGACAGCGAGATTCAGTCACATTAACATAGATATTGTTGGACCCCTACCTCCATCACAGGGATATCGCTATTTACTAACAATCATTGATCGTTTCTCTCGATGGCCAGAAGCAGTTCCATTAGCTGACATCACAGCAGAAACAGTTTCATTTGCCATCATCTCAACATGGATATCTCGTTTTGGTGTGCCTCAAATCATAACTACCGATCGCGGAAGGCAGTTTGAGAGTCAACTTTTCAAATGTCTCACAAGCACACTGGGCATTGTCCACATTAAAACTACAGCATATCATCCTGCAGCAAATGGAAAAATTGAACGCTGGCACCGTCAGTTAAAATCTGCTTTAAAAGCACAAATGTCTGATGATTGGGTTTCAAAGCTTCCTCTGGTCTTATTAGGACTTCGCTCCTACATAATTCCACAAGTCAATGCCTCACCAGTGGAAATGACTTATGGTTCAGCAATTAGGTTACCAGGAGCATTTCTCAATGAACAGAAATTAGTAACTGACCTTCCAACTTTTGTCTTCAAATTGAAGGAACAGATGAGAAGCCTAAGACCAGTTCCAGCAAAACATCACACCCACAAAAAGATCTTTATTCACCCTCAACTGACGACAAGCAAGTTTGTTTTTGTGCGACATGATGCTATCCGAACATCGCTTCAGCCAACATATGACGGGCCATACCCAGTCTTGTCTCGCAGTGACAAGCACTTTGAGGTAGAGATGCCAACAGGAAAACAAACTATTAGCATTGACAGATTGAAACCTGCCTTTCTTCTGACAGACTATTCATCGAATAACATGGACGACACATCAAGAGAAACCACTCCGGACATTCCGTCACCTTCCATTCCAAAGACTATCAACCTTCAGAAGACAACAGACAGCAATCAACCCAGTGCACCTTCACCACGGGTCACCAGATCAGGTCGACAGGTCAGCTTCCCTCGAAAATACTTGGACGCTGTCACTGCGGAGGGAGTGTGTGGCGGACCCGAGTGTTAAGCTATATAAATTATATCTCTGAACTTAATTCAATTTTTATTACTTCAAATGTTTTTAATTAGTTTTCTGTTCTTGTTCCTTGTCTGCAATGTTTTGAGTGACAATTAAAAGTTATAAACACATCCTTTCTCTCATTTTATGAACCTTGTACACAAACAATAACCATATGCGGTTTCCGAGTCCGCGAGTGGTGTCTAATGTGTAGACATTTTCGGTTAATATAAGGAACTCATAGTTCAATGGGGCGATCTATAATTGTTTAATAATGATTATGCAACCAAGATCACATTTTCCATTTATTATGTTACCGGTTTCGGCGTACTCGACACCATCTTCAGATCTGTCGTAATTTACATAATTTCATGCCATTTTTATATATCGTGAAATTATGTAAATTACGACAGGTCTGAAGATGGCGTCGAGTACGCCGAAACCGGTAACATAATAAATGGAAAATGGGATCTTGGCTGCATAATCATTATTTTCGGTTAAAGTCAAGTTTATGAGTCCCAGACTGGTGCTTGGTGTATAGATGTTGGCAATGGCGCGAAGGTAGCCAATCAGAAGTCGTGTTCGCGCGGCCAATAGGATTGTTTGTTTCATGTCCATTGAATTTGGCGTCAGTTTTGAAATTACTGTAAGCACGAAACGGAAGATTTCGTTATGAATTTCAGTGTTCTCGTGATTACAGATTATAAGGTTTGTTAAATATCGATGTAGTTTTCGAGTGCAGCGTTTCACAGGGATAGCTGATTTATTGATCGGAATGGGTACATCGACAAGCTGTCAACCATAGAGCAGGAACAGCATTAATTGGCTTAACTTTACTATCCGGGCCGCCGCGCAGTATCGAGTGTTTTGAGGTTCGTTCCAGCAACTGCCAGACGGCTACTTTCAAGTGCTAAGAAACAGGTGTTACTGCGCATGCGCAGCTACTATGACGTAAAAACCCTTGTTTGATACTTGCACTGCTGGAACGCTTTTTGCACTGTTTCTGGCTGCAGCTGAAGGTGAGTTTAAAGGAATAATTTAAATACTTTCCTTCCTAATAACGAAGAAGTGTTAACGAGAAATATATGATCTCTAATGGGATTGCAGTGACTTCGAAATAATCGAAAAACACGCTACAAACACACACGTATCACGTGATGGATACCCCCCACTCTAACTCAGACCTTTCAGCGCATGCGCAAATTGGCAGCTTGACCGCGCCAGAAATGTTTTTTCGGGTATCGTCTGGCTGTTTGCGGCAACTGCTGGAACAGCAAACAGCCACGCTCCAAGTAGCCAGAAGCGGGAGAAGGCGCTGCTGGAACACAATTTCAGCGTTGCGCATGCGCGTCAAGCAGTTTGGCAGCTGCTGGAACGAACCTTAGATGTTGGCTAAGGTGACGTCATCTGACCAGCCAATCAGGTGGTAGTATACGGCAGCCAATGAAATTGGGTCTTTTATACTGGCGCAATATTCGACTGTATTCCCTTCGTATTGAGTATTTACAGTCAGTTTACTGAGCGGACAAGGGTACATCGAGAACCTGTCAACCATAGAGCAGGAACAGCATTAATTACTTACTTGATGGTCAATGCAAAAAATTAATTATTTATTACGGCAATTTATATTTACGTAAGTTGTCATTCGCAATGTGGTAGTACTTTCTATTCTCAAAGAAATTGTACTGATTTCTATAGTGATGTTTTGCATATATGTATCATTGCGCTGTTTATCTGCTTAGGGATTGCAAGTAAAAATTTCATTCTGAATGGATATTCAGCGAAAGATAATGACGAAGAATGTTTCTTGATTGTCATTGCAGTTTTTTTTCTTCGAAAGCTGCTTTTTGGCCATACTACCTTGTCAAGATAGTGTTCACAAGAGATTTTAATTATGGTGATTGTAAGACTTTTGCCGCTTTTTTCATATCATTTAAGAGAAAGACACACTTATTTCGATTTGCGTTACAGGAAAGTACTGAATTTAAACAAGAAACCTGTCCATGTACAGAAATGTAATTCTGGAGTTAGCGATGTTCCGCATTCGAATAGTGTTATTCATTTTAAAAATAAAGTAATTGAAACGTGATCTTAACACCTTTTTTCACATGTTGTGAACATAGTGTGTTACGGTCAAAGTCAGGAAGTTCTAAACAACGATCTTTACGCTAACATAAAATACGATTTTTATTTCGTGATACTAATTATAACAGTGTTTAACATGTATCATTTGCAGTTACTGATGAATTTTTCGTGTGATGTTCATTATAAATTGCGTAATAAATATTTCAATGCTTTCTTCTCAGTGTTTTTTCACTTACGTCATAATTATTACTACGTTTTTCTTACATTAGAATAGGCAATATTTCATCTCGTCTTGATGTGCGTGTTTGACATTACTTTACTATCAATATCATCTATCGTCAAAGCGACACATAGGCTATATTACGCGATATCTGATTGGCTGTCACCGTCTGTGCTACGATTGGTTGGACGCGGCCGCTACCAACATCTGAACATTCGATACTACGCGGCGGCCCGGATTGTAAAGTTTTACCGCATTAATTAATTTCCGCAAATTTGTCGCGACTTCCGAGGGCAGTGTTACGTTGAGATTGAAGTGCAGTAGGCGAACATTAGTGACGAGAAAACCTGTAAAATGCACGTCCAGGGTGAGCTGTTATGTGATAACAACCCTTGACGCGTTGGTAACACTGTGCCCGCACGGTCATAAATGCCATATGATCATCATCATCACCCGTCTGTCCTGGGACCCAACAGAAAGGTACCACCTTCTCTAAACTTTGTAGGAGGGAAAGGGCATCCATATATATATGAGACTTTCCAGGTGGGAAAATCTGTATAATGTAAATGTGTATATATATAAAAATAAAGATTGTTTGACTTACCCAAAGCTCAGGCTCGCCGATAGAAACAAAAAAAAACACACAAATATTCAAGCTTTCACCAATCTTTCTTACCTAGGCATGAGAAGTTCTGGGGACATTTAGTTCCCAACTGCTCATGGCACCAAGATGGATCAACTGAGCATTTTTAAGCCTCCTAGTGGGATCAGCGTGCCACTGGGGGAGGAGGGGGGGGGGGGGCACTAACACCCAACCACCAAAATGGCTCAAGTACCTAGTCCTCCGGACCAAGGAGTATCCAAAAGGTTTTTCAGTAAAACTAAAAGAATGCATGCTGCTAATCAAAATGTGTTTTCAGTCATAAAAGGAAAAGAAGGCAGTTTTGAGAAAGTGTCACCATTCTACATTCAAAAGGGTTTGGAAGCCATTGCTGGCTCATTGAAATCAGTTAAGCGTTTGCACACTGGGACTCTTCTAACAGAAACATGTAGCTCTTAACAAGCTGCAAATCTTTAAAAAGTGACTTGCCTTGGAGACTATCCTATTGAGACAGATTTATGTGACACTCTGGATTCCAGCAAAAGAGTTGTAATGTGTAGTGACATTCCCAGACAAGAATTAAAGGCCGAGTGGATGAAAGAGGGCATCATTGATGTGCAACATATATTGAAAAGGGTGGATGAAGAGCTACAGAAATTAGATTCGTTTATCCTTACATTTAACAGCCCAAAGCCCCCTATGCATGTTAAGGCAGGATTTCTACAACTAAATGTAAGACGTTCTGTCCCAAATCCTATGCACTGCTTTAAATGCCAGCACGTTGGGCACACAACTCAAGGATGTAATGGAGTATCCACTTGTGGTGAACCACCCCATGATGAGGCTGCTTAGTCACCACATCTGAAGTGTGTGAACTGTTCTGGGAAACACCCTGTGAGGAGTAGGGAATGTAGCATTTATTTGGAAGAAAAGAAGATACAAGAAATTAAAACTACTAAGCACATTTTCTGTGCAGAAACCAATAAGTTCTTTAAGACCACGCAACCTCCAGCATTTGCCATCTCCTTCGCTGCTGTCCTTCAAAGGCCGGTACAAAAAGTTGATGCTTTGACACAAATGGAGGTCGTTGGTGTTATCACTAACACCTTTGTTTGTCAGTACATTTTTTTAAAGCCATAGTTGGCACAGTGCCTACAGCTCCTCTAAAAAATTGATCTAAAGCCTTCGTCCTAAAAAGTGAGTAGTTTTTAATAATTAATTGTGAGCCTTTGTACAGGAAATAAACTTTTTATGTTATTCATTGCTTTTTTCACCTAGGCCTTACATATTCAATTCACTCACTAGAATCTAGATGCTAATCATGTATATAGTCACGTCGGTCTGATCCGAAATGGGAACATAACTATATCAAGGAACCCTTAGATAATTTTTACAGTTACTTTATTCGTGATGATTTTGCAGTCAACAGTTTCTGTGGTTTCCGTAAATCATGCATCGTTAAAACTTTCAGGTGAAAACAGGAGTGATCAGCAAAGTATGGAAAAAATGTTCAGCACTTACGATGATTATCACAAGTGGTGAAGTGATGAAATATCAGGGCTTCACCGCTATGTATTTCTGTAATTCGTACTATGGGCCTCAACCAAATTTCGTAAGATCTATTACAAATAAGACTGATAATACAGTAGAGAAATCACTAGTACTTGAGTTGTCAATACGAGAGAGAGAGAGAGGTTCATTTATGAATCTAGAAATGTCCTCTTTTCTGCAGACGGCATCTGGTATCTCAATATTAAGGAGTGCAAGAAAAGGTCAAGGCAAGCCTCCTGAGCTCTGTAAACTGCTCCACAAAGGTAGGCAAGCCATCAGGAGGATTTCTGGTAAAGGCAGTCATTTACCTATTGCAGCTGGGCTGAAACAGAGTATCTACAAGCAACATCTGGAGACATCTCGCAGACAATGGCTGTGCATTTTGCAAATACTACTGCTACCGATAGCCAGGGTCTAGTGTTCCAGCGTACCACATGACCATGGAGAGGCGCAAGTTGGACTTAAGGTCCAACAATGTTGAACCTTACAACTGCCCTCTTTCCTTGTGGGGAGCTGTAATCTGCTGTGTCTGCGTCTCATGACACTCCACCTGGCCATGACAGTATACAGTATAGCATGCTTCGGCCCCTGTCTGGAGAATCAAAGGAAATCCTCCTTGCATGATTTAATTTGATATGGCATATTGGTAATTTATCCAACTCATGGAAGGAAGCAATTTTAATTCCGCTTCTCAAACCAGGAAAGGACGGAACACTTCCTAGTAACCAGTGTCGCCCTAACAAGCCGAGTAGGAAAGACCCTGAAACGAATGGTCAATTGCCGCCTGGCCTGGACTGTCAACAACCTGACCCCGTTAGTCTGCTATCCAGCAGGCTTTCCTATGTAAACAGCACTGTATCAGGATCTTCTTTGACATCAGTAATGCGTACAATGCTTGGGAAGCCCTATCCTAGTGCAGCTCTATCAGTGGGTTTTCTGTGGGCACTCCCCCATTTTTTACTGTCCTTCCTATGTAAGCCATTTTTTAGGTACCGAGTTGGTGACATGTTGTCAGACTGTTTTGAGCGGGAGTACGGTGTCCCTCAGGCCAGTGTTTTAAGTTTTACCCTCTTTGTTATAGCCATCAATAGTATCACATCCACTGTATGGTCTTGTACAATGCTCCTTATTTGTGGACGAATTTGCAGTTTTCTATTCCCCCTCCGGTACTGCTACTGTGACTCATCAATTGCAACTGACACTGCAAAGATGGGTTTTCAGTT
Organism: Locusta migratoria; assembly: GCA_026315105.1. NCBI lineage: Eukaryota > Metazoa > Arthropoda > Insecta > Orthoptera > Acrididae > Locusta > Locusta migratoria. The sequence goes on from CM048748.1 coordinate 208,138,208, forward strand.
TTCTCCTGATAAGTGTCTGTGTCCATTTTAATCATTCTCATGATATTTTTAATCTTCCTGATTTGCAAATAGATGGCACTATTTTCCCTTTTAAAAATTCAGTGAGGTTTCTGGGTCACGTTTTCGACTCCAAACCTTCGTGGCTCCCACACCTGAGAGATCTGAAAACCAGGACGCAGAACATTTTAAAATTCCTTAACCACAGGTCGTGGGGAGCAGACAGGGCATGTCTACTTAAATTATATAGGGCTTTCGTATGATCACGGCTACATTATGGGTGCACAGTTTCTGGATCAGCAAGACCTTCATATCTGATATTCATTGATGCTGTTCACCACGCAAAGATTAGGCTTGCCACTGGTGCTTACAGGACCAGCCCCATCTCCAGTCTCTGTGCTGAGGCTGGTGAACCACCATTCACCATCTGGTGGTCTCTTTTCCAATTGTTCATAAGCGACAAGGCCAAATAGGATTTGAGTGCAGCAGGTGCTGGAGTCACTTGGTGTAACTCAGGTACGGCCCAAAGCAATCTTAGATTTGGTGCAATACAACAGAATCTTCACTCCTGACAGTGTTTTTTACCTCATTATTTTATACACTTTTAATTGAGCATCATGACTATGTAGCTGTATTCACGTATGAATCCAAACAAGTTGGTTGCACCGTTGTTTTCCCGGATCAGGTCACAAGATCTGACTACCACCAGAGTTTACTGTTTTTGATGAAGAACTTCATGCCATTCTGTGGGCAGTGCAGCAGATGAGATGTGTAACAAGTGTTAAATTCCTTATTTGCTTGGATTCACTGCGTGACCTTCAGTCCCTGTAACCACCTGATAAAGTAGTCCAGAGCATCCAGGATGCCCTTTCCTTCCTACAAAGTTTAGGGAAGGTGGTATATTTCTGTTGGGTCCCAGGACATATGGGTGATGATGATGATCATTTGGTATTTATGATTGTTGGTCCCCAACTGGGGGTCGTGTTCAGCCTGCCTGGTGCAAGCCTTTTTATCTGATGCCACTTCGGTGACTTGCAAGTCAATGATGATGGAATCCCGACTGGGAATCGAACCCATGCAGCCTGCGTGGTAACCCACTAGACTACGGAGGCGGACAGGACATACAGGTATACAAGAGAAAGAAAGGGTGGCTGTTGCAGCGAAAGAGGCATGTTGTGCGAGACTGATACCTCAGTGTGCTATTTCCTTGCATGCTCTAGCCTCGGTTGAGGAACAAAGTCATTGTCAATTCAACGATGGGAGGATGAATGGCAGGCAATAATGAACAAAAGTTGAAAGTCTTGAAGTCCACCACATGGCCTTGGCACATCTCCTTCCAACCACACAGGCGGGATGAAGTCCTCCTCACTCATCTTTATTTAGGGCACTGTCCCACGACACATGGCTTCTTACTTTGGTGGGAGAATCCTCCTTGGTGTGATGCACCATTAACTGTGCAACACATTTTAGTTGAATGTGTTTTATATTCAGATCAAAAGTTGGCAGCTCTTTTGCCGAGTGATATGCCCTTTATTTTAACTGATGATCATGAACTGTGATCCGTCTTTTAAAATTTTGTGAATCCTCAGTCTTATTCCCTTAAATTTTGGGGCAACATGTTTAAAATATGATCAGGTTGACTAGCTCTTCCATCTTTTTATTATTGGTCAGCTAGTCATTTACACCTATGACTGTTCATTAATGTTCTTAGTTTTACTGCTCAGTTTTAGATTGGGTGCACATGTCCATGTCACTACATGCATGAAGTAAGTTTTAAATGTGTGTTTTTATGGGTAGATCTGAAAGGAAACGGAGACGCTTTTTACACAGCTCCCAATATTCATCAGGTATAGTTTCTCATGTGTTTTTTCTAACATTCACACGTTTGATTTTATGTATGGGCGTTGATAACCTCACCATTAACATGTTCGCTGAGGTCACCAGTGTGGGCCGCTAACGCAGAGAGCTGAAATCAGATCCCTGAGAAACCTGTAATATTAAAAGCGAATATAACATCTGCACAAGAGGTGGTACTAAGCTGCATGCCGATTGTGTGATAAATGCTGCAAGCTCTGACTTATAAGTGTCATATGCATTTACTGCAAACAATTCTAACAACGCCCCTGATTTATTGATTTTATTGCAAACTGGGAAAAAAAAATTCAAACAGGCAATTGAGAAATAATTGTATTGAAAACACCAAAAGGTTTATTAAATGAAGAAAAAGAAACACGTCTCATCTGCAATGTGGTGCTATGGAAACCTAATCACACATAACAAATTTGCAACATTTATAGGCAATGTTTTTATAGCAAACCACTAAAGACGAAAACACACATCTGCAGACAGGAAAATGTTACATGATGTTTTTTGGTGGCCTTTACTAACACGAGTGTACAACCAAACAAACTAAACTGAGTACTCTGCTAGTACGCCACTTATAAGCGTTGGCAGCTCTGGCATGTTGATCGCGGAAACGCTTATAAGCGTCAGCAAACATGTTAAGTGCCCCTCCAACTCACAAACAATAACAACAAAATCCTCACGAGATAACACGCAATTAATCTGTTGGGAAGTTTCATCAATAACACTAGTGCAATTCATTCTCGTTTTTCTCCACTGAATGAAGAAAGAAAGGATTATTGGACATCAGTCTTAAATAAGGATATTAAAAATACCCAGAAAAATTCATTTGCATTTGACCTGAAGAGCTTTCTGCAGATATTGTCAAGTCTTTTGTATATTTATAACCAGTAAATGTTCAACATTTTTAATTTTTACGTTTAGTATCTCTGGTGATCAACTGCAAATGTCCTTTTCCTGGGTGTTTTATATCTCTTGTGTTTTCTGTTGATGCCTAAAAATCTCTTCTTTTCTTTTGTGGACAACTGATCATGTAGGAATTTCACCAGTATTATTGATGAAAGTTCCTGACAGAGAAATCTTATTTAAATCCGCTGCAGAGTGAAAATTCATATTTCTTAATTACAGTTGACACAAAACAGAATTGAAATAAAATTAAAATAAATTAATAGAAGATAGTTAATTTAAAATATCCAGGCTCACAGGCGGAAGACATCCTCAGTGGTAAAGTGGCGAACTGCAATCAGAATTTGAAGGAGACTGTATATATAGGTGATATTGGTCCCACAAGCCATCACGTGAGTCAGCTCATACATACACTCTGGTATTGCCAACATTATTGATAAAGAAGAATTGAATGGCATTTCTCTGGTGTAACATTGAACTCTAAATTCAGTCTAATTTAACCGCTTCCTCTTTCCTGTTAATATTATTGTGTTATTTGTAGATCTCAATTACTTCTCTATAGGTGCCTGCAGAGTAGTGTCAATTTTTCATATGACAAGAGTCTTGTTAAATTTAATTTTGTGGTTGCCCTCTTGGTATACATGTTCTGCTACAGCCAGTTTGCTCAGATGAGTGGTTATACTTAACACGTTCGCTGCGCTCTCCAGTGCAGGCCGTTAAGGTTCTAAGCTGTTGCCCGTAAGCGCACGTGCGCTGAGAACTGAAATCAGACCCCTGCAAAACCTGTAAGTTCATGTTGTGCACGTAGGTAATATTGACAGCAAAAATAATGACTGCACAAGAGGTGGTGCTGGATATAGAAATGCAAGCATGCTTTAGCTGCATGCCGAATGCTGTCTGACGCTGCCATAGCAAACAGTGCACAACACAGACGACTAAAGACGAAAACACACAGCTGCAGACAAGAAAACGTTGTGTGATATTTCGTTGGTGGCTTGTACTAACATGAGTGCACAGCCGAACAAACTAAACTGAGCACTCAGCTAGTGAACGCGCCGCTTATGAGCATTACCCGCACTGGATTGTTGATCGTGGGAGCGCTTATAAGCATCGGCAGCTCTGGCGTGTTGATCGCGGAGAACGTGTTAATTTTGACTCAATACTTGCTCAGCAGTTTTCCAGGTTTCTCTCTAACTTTATTAATGAATGGAAGAATAACTTTACTACCAAGGAACAACTGCCCAAGGGGAAAATTTTATCCATGCAACACTTTCATATTTAATAATGGAAAGTCCGGGTTGGAATTAATAATATAGTGAGGACAGTTTACAACTCACCGCAAAGACGTGGCGACGAGCTGCGACAGGCACATACAAAAGACACACACATACAACACATTCAGCTATCGGCCATGGCCTTCTTCAGAAAATAGAGCACTCACGCAATCACACAGGCACACAACACAGTCATACAACCATCACCTCCGACTGCCGCACTTCGAATCACGCTCTGTAGCGAATTGGGGACGGGAGGGGAGGGGGAGGGGATAGAAATGTTACGTCACGGTGGTAGGGATGGGTTAGATGGGAATAACGAGATGCAGCTTAGGAATGGAGTGGGGAGGCGGGTGAGGGGAGAAAATAAAATAATAAAAAAAAAGTAAAATAAATATATATATAGAAAATGCATGCACACTGCTAGTACACAAGACCGCATACACACACATACACGTGCACGCATGCGCGCGCGCACACACACACACACACACACACACACACACACACACGATCACACATCACTCAAAATAGGCGAGGTTTGGGATAGAGAGGTAGGAACTGTAAGGTATGGAAAAATATATATAGGGAAGTTATCGTAGGTTGAGGCCTGGTTGATTTCGGGATCGGAGAATGTATTGTAGGGATAATTCCCATCTGTGCAGTTCAGAAAAGTTGGTGGTGGATGGGAGGATCCAGATGGCCCGGGTTGTGAAGCAGCCATTGAAATCAAGCATGTGCTCCGCTGCATGCTGTGCCACAGGGTGGTCCACTTTGTTTTTGGCCACAGTTTGGCGGTGGCCATTCATCCTAATGGACAGCTGGTTGGTGGTCATGCCAATATAGAAAGCTGTACAGTGCTTGCAGCACAGCTGGTAAATTACATGGCTGCTTTCACAAGTGGCCCGGCCTCTGATAGGGTAGGATAAGCCTGTGACATCAGAGGCCAGCTGTGCTGCAAGCACTGTACAGCTTTCTATATTGGCATGACCACCAACCAGCTGTCCATTAGGATGAATGGCCACCGCCAAACTATGGCCAAAAACAAAGTAGACCACCCTGTGGCACAGCATGCAGCGGAGCACATGCTTGATTTCAATGGCTGCTTCACAACCCGGGCCATCTGGATCCTCCCATCCACCACCAACTTTTCTGAACTGCACAGATGGGAATTATCCCTACAATACATTCTCCGATCCCGAAATCAACCAGGCCTCAACCTACGATAACTTCCCTATATATATTTTTCCATACCTTACAGTTCCTACCTCTCTATCCCAAACCTCGCCTATTTTGAGTGATGTGTGATCGTGTGTGTGTGTGTGTGCGCGCGCATGCGTGCATGTGTATGTGTGTGTATGCGGTCTTGTGTACTTGCAGTGTGCATGCATTTTCTATATATATATTTATTTTACTTTTTTTATTATTTTATTTTCTCCCCTCACCTGCCTCCCCACTCCATTCCTAAGCTGCATCTCGTTATTCCCATCTAACCCATCCCCACCACCGTGACGTAACATTTCTATCCCCTCCCCTCCCCTCCCGTACCCAATTCGCTGCAGAGCGTGATTCGAAGTGCGGCAGTCGGAGGTGATGGTTGTATGACTGTATTGTGTGCCTGTGTGATTGCGTGAGTGCTCTATTTTCTGAAGAAGGCCATGGCCGATAGCTGAATGTGTTGTATGTGTGTGTCTTTTGTATGTGCCTGTCGCAGCTCGTCGCCACGTCTTTGCGGTGAGTTGTAAACTGTCCTCACTATATTATTACACTTTCATATTTTTAATATGTTGGCTGTCATGTGGCCACCGGCGGCCACAGCGTGCCTCTGTCGTCATCGTGGCAACCAATGTGTTAAAGGTTTCTGATATTGAGATCTGTCAATTGAATTTGACTGTAAATTAAAATATTCGCTTCCAAATTACTTAATAGTATGATGTAACATGAAATGCTGAAAAATGTGTATTAAGCTAGCAGGCATCATCCAAATGGGAAGTAGTATGTGGTGTCTCTTATTCTTATAACAGGCATTAAAATCGTTGCAAAGAAGTTTGTTTATTATGTAATAAAGGTTATCCGAATTTTGTACTATTTTAAGCCCTAGGCAGAACTCGAACTGGTAACTTTATACAATGTAGAAATTTTTTTACATAATTTCATTCATCATAATCAACTTTGTCAGCAAGCCTTTAACTGGCATTCATTATTTACATAGTGAAACTGCACAATTTCCATAATTTTTGTATTTTTCAATGTTTCATACAATGATATTCGAGAAATTATTGCATAAGTATTTTGTGACATTTGAACAGGGTCGGCATCTCACACTATAATCGTGTTTTTGAAATTATACTGAGCCCCCTTCAATGTGCAGAAAAATGTACACAAGCAACCATCAGTCTCACCGTTTATAAAACTTCAGAAGAAAAAAAAAAAAAAAAAAAAAAAGACTTAGATAAATATTTGCATCTCACAATAAATTCTCGAAACAAGTCATGCAAAGCATGAAAAACTACTAGTTGCGTAAACTAAGTAGGTGTAGACAAAGCTAAGCTGACAATCAGCACAGTGGCTGATCCCATCAGCCTCTGCATCGTGATTCAACTAGTGGCGCACACTGCAAACAACAAAATGCAAAATATATGTTTGAATAAACCCAAAGTGTCAAGAAACATGACTGTGTAATGTTTATAAACCCTACACTTGAAGGTGAAAGCCATTGTATTGAAGCATGTTGGGATTTATTCCCATCTGCTTGCATTACAGAACCTACCGATACCACTGTTGCATAATAATACATATGAATGTAATTAGTCTATTATCATTTTCTTTTCCAAAACTGTTGTTATTCTTTTTTGTAACATGACTAGCTGAAGTCATTTTCTATTATTTGACGCCATAGAAGTTTGTTTAATTAGCATTAATTCTCTTGTGCCAGAAGTATATGGTAAAAGTTCAGATAGTATGCTAATTAGTACTTCTGTTAAAACTAATTAAATTCTTTTCTCATAATATTAAAGTAGGTATTACTATGTTCCCCGAGTAACATTAGGAAAGTTTTGCCCTCTTTAATTTCTGTATAATTACCATTAATTACAAAAGTATTGTTGATAAACCTATATTGTTAAATACATAAATAAAATACTATTAATTGAACCGAGATTTGTATATTAATTTGATCAGTATTACTTATGCTCTTTTACTATAGCCAGTTGCATATAATTGTTTACTTTTCCATTCTAATTATACATAATTAACAATACCCAATTTCCAGTATCATTGTTTGAAAGATATAAGTGAATGCGTCTGTGGCATGTAATTGAGTACTGTCTCAGCTGCAATATGAGGTCCAATCCATGCCAGTTTGAACTTTAATTTTGAACAATTATGTACAAGATCTTTCATATTAGTCGTGTGGAAAGTGTTTCTACCAGTATTATGAATGAATTATTAATATTTGTGCCACATTACGATGTACACCTTGAATTTTTGTATTCCACACACGAACTGTGTAAATTCCTATTACTGATGTGTGGAATGTGCATTCCTGGTCACATTAATTGTAATTCATGAGACTTGTAAGCTGGCCATAAATTGGGACAACTGGGCATTTATGAATCATTAAAAGTGTCAAAGAACTACAATTCTGTGTGTTGCCTACATTATTTGAAATGAATTAGTTTTCGCCCCATTAGTTTTCAGCCAGCTGCTACCAAGAGGTACGATCTTTGAGAACATAAAGAATCATTGATCTATCAGCAGGGGTAATGTCACACCATGCCAGCATCAAATAATGTCAATTACGTCATTTTTTTCCTTCATGGACATCATTTAAAAAATGTAAAACGTGGTAAAAGTCTAAATATGCTCATGAAAAAATGGGGGTGAATTAACACAGGAGAATTGAGGATCCAACAATGGCGTAAATGGTGGGAAAACATAAAATCCGGGAACATAAAACCGGGGTTGTACTGTACCTTTTTGCTAAGTGACGGTTAGGTTCATGGAATCACTACTAAAACCAAATATAACTATCACTTTCGTTAAGAAAGCTGTCTACTATTCAGCAATGCATATTTTCAATAACATGCCAGCTGCTATAAACAGTTTAGTTCAGTTTGAGAAGAGTAAAGGACTTATTGGTGACAAACTCCTCCTACTCCACTGATGTATTTCTTATCACCATTGACTGATGCCTGTGTTTGTAATAGTATAACATAATGTGAGTATTGTGTGTGATCTAACTTCTGTATAAATCTTGTGCAGTAAAGCGATAATTGTAAGTAGGTGATGCAAAAATGTTTAGGGGATGCATTGCTACAATAGTCCAACAATTATTGTAAAGTTTATTGTGAAACTAAGGGACCAAACTGCTTAGGAGATCAGGACCTAGACTTACAAACTACTGTAACTTGTTATACAGAATACCCCCACCCCTTACACACACACACACACACACACACACTTGCCCAAGGGAGGAGTCAAACCTCCGAACAGCAGCCATACAATCCATGTCTTAACACCTTGGACCACGCAGTCATACCTATGCCGCTCAATGTATGATCCAATGCTTATACTGACATGTTGTTACACTAACAGAGGATGAAATAATAAGGCCCACCATCAATTCACAACTGACAGGGTCACGCAAAGAAAGAAAACTAAAAAAATTGTTTGAGTAGCGCATCAGAAAATCGCTGAACCAACCAATTATTTGGTGTCACTAAAGTAGGATTTAACCAATCTGCAATTTGTTTTACTTCATGTTTATCATAGTCCTTAAATGGTGATTATTACTAGGTGAAGTAAAGAAATTAAATATATGATCTTATTTGAACATGATGTTAGTCTGCTTGAAATATATTTTAAAATTACCAACAAAGATAAGAAGTGTAAACATTAATATCTAAACTTTTATTCTTGTACAGAATAACAGATTAATGTGTTTGATCAAAGTTAACAGTAAAACTTGTAAATACAAGTAACATCAATAGCATTTTGTAGTTCTTTAAAGGTTTTTCTTTTTACAAAGTGATCTTATAATCTTCTCAGCATTAACATATTATTAAGTCCAGAAAATACACAACAGTATTTTAATACATATTTTACAAAACAGGAAGACGGTGGAAAAACATCCACAAAACTATATAAACAGCACAGCACTGAAATGCATCATGTGTAATGAACTAAGAACGATAAACTTCTTTTTACATAACATGAACAGATATATTAAACAAGTCTTACACAATATATTCATCTGATCAAGTCTGTGATTTTAAGCCTACAGGAATTTCTCAGACTATAAGTATCTCTCTCCATTCCAAAACAGACATTGTTTTTCAATACTCCAATAATAATTACATAGTATAAAGTACTTTCACTTTAAAGCAAAATACTGTATATCTTTTACAGGTTAGCCACTGATTTATTTCACATGATTGATGTCTTACCAAAATCAAAGTGATGAATTATTGACTTTCAAAAGTAATTAAGGATTTGTAATTTCCATATTTCTAACATATTCCTCAGTGGCAATTTGTGTACACTACTTAAATTCAGTGAGGTGGCTTTTTTTTATGGCTTGATCATGTATGTTGCCTCCTGTAATTCTGACAGCACAAATATTTGAATGACAATACTTCACAACTGTAAAAGGCGGTAACATAAAATGCATAAATTATTAAATTTTCATTGCTTTCTAGAAAGGCCATCAGAGGTTTCATGACTCTGGGATATTGTAGACTTAACGTTTTCTTTATAATAATGCAGGGCTATCTTAATGTATGCATTGAATAGATACATGTCAGTGCCTTAGTTGAAATCAATGAATTTTTTCTGCTGATCTTTTACTATTCACCTTGAGTATGATCTCTGATGACTTGTGATATAATTTGAAATTTTCTATTATCTGGAGAATTTTACCTGAAAGACCACATATTATCTAATGAATAAATATTTGTTATATTGTTCTGCAAAAGTCTTACACTTAACGTTTGCCAGTATCACAACAATCTATTATATTTGAAATATAACAGATACCATGCCAATACTCTATTATATACTAAGACCAGAATATAACTGTTTTAGAACATTCATGAGAATCTTACATGGACATTTGACAACAGAATGTTTACATGAAATACAGTACCAGAAAGAGGATTTTGATAACAGCCAAAATTCACAAGGTATATATATACTTCTTCCTAATTGACTAAATAAACATGATGTATTATTATAGATTGTGTAGCTTAATGAAACAGAATCATTCAGACAATATAGTAGTGAAATCTTATACAGATGTATTTCAACACACACACACTTGTTACTTCAAAGCAACTTCCTACAACATAACACATGCCTGACATCAGAATTGATCCTAGACTACACATTTATTCTTAGTGGCAAGAATGATGAATTTTCCAGTGGAATGTAGAACTACTATCTGATCAAATGTACAAAATATTTAATGAATTATGTCTGATCAGAAACATCCATTAAATTTGAAGGGTGTGCTTCAATATTAACAACAATCTTAACTATTGTACTGTATTACATGTCATCAGAAATTTATCACATCAAATGCAATTTTTTTTCTGAAAAAACAAAAGGAGGGGGGGGGGGGGGCAGTTGGGTGTAACTTACAGACAGATGAATGACACACAAAGAAAGAATAATAACAAGAAAAAATTGGAAGTTTCCCATCCAATTCTTCAGTTCCTGAGAGAGACTGTTAATAACAGCTACATCATTTCTCAAGAAAAATGTAAGAGACATATCTTCTACTCATTACATCGTCAAACATTGCTAACAGACACACTTGTCTCTTTCCAATGACAATAATATTTAAGTCAAAACAGAGATGCATTATTAAGCACAGGAACAATAAATTTTAAGGAAAAAAAATTAGAAACTGCAACCACAACCAGTGCATACAATACCCTTACCTTCACAACCACTTAAACAACCATACACATCTACCATCAGCAATGACACAAGAACCATGCATAATATGCACAAGTACAGGGAAAGACAGTGCTGGTGGTTGCCTTTTCTTGTTTTTATTTCTGGATTTTAATTATCATATTGTACAACAGAACATTTCCCAATGTGTCAGATTCCGATCATAACATAGCAGATTTTAGGAGAGGAGAACAGTACTTAACACAATGGAAGAGCCTTCATTTTTCACCATAAACTATATGAAATTGGGAGTGTTAATGACAAGACAATATGGAAATTCTAAAAACTACATCACATAAAAAAGCTCCATCGATAATCTACATTACATGCTTCCTGCAGTATTTAAATATGCCAGAACTGCATATTTATTGCAACTACATCTGCATTTTGCAATTTGAGAGAAAACTGTTTCAGATACACTAAGAAATTAGTGTACACAAGGCAAGTCAAAATTCAATATGAATCTCTTCTGAAAAAAAAGGGCAAATTCTAAAGTGTTCTAGCTTGATATATGTGAACTACACTGTCTATGCACTTCCCACATCTTGGCACCAGAAAATTAACTGTGGTTGAGAACAAATGTGATCCTTTTGTAATAAGCAGGCATACTCAGTTTCAACCATAAAAAAATGTCAAGCTGTTTTCTCATACTATTTTGTTCCTATTGGATTAGAAATCAAAGAAAAGACAATGTCAGTAATTAAATACACCCTACTTTTCCTTTGTCACTTCTAATTCCCACAAAATACAAATATAACAAGAAGAATCACAAACAGTATAAAAGCATACATAAACAAAGCCACTGACAATATTATAAAGAATGTCAAAGGTTACACATTTGATGAAATAAACAGCAGTGTTTACAACACCCATCCTGAGTCAGGACATAAAATGAATATAATACACAAGAACAATATTAAAATGCACCTGTCAGATGAAGAGATATAGTCTTTTCTAAGGTGGCAAGCTAATGCCTCAAGCAAGCCTGTTTCTGGACTTACAAGTGAAATGTGAAGCACATGATGGGCCATCTGATTACATTTTCGTATGACTGAAAAATGAACAAGTACTTGATAAAACTGCAAGACCCACCAAGGGAACAAAATGTTATAAATTTATTTCAGTATTTTGAGCACACCTTCACAATGGAAAAAATATAAAAACACTTCATTCAAAAAATAACATTTCTATTGAAAATGTTCCTTCATAAAACCAACTGATAAAGCATGAAGTGCACAACATGATCCATTGCCAATTTAATTTAATTTGAGCATATTTTAAGATCTGAGTTTGGACAGACAAGTCTCTTCGTTGTATCAAAAGAGAGATCATTATGAATCAGAAGGTGATTCAAGCATCTCCATCAGGAACGTATCAATTGGAACATCTCCAATAAGGCGAAAGAAAAACAAATGCTCCAAACACTTAAGGCCTATGGAACGTAAAGAAGGCAGACGAAGCAAAAGTTTTGCAAATCTTCCTGGTTCATCGGGATGTGTTGTTCTAGTATATTCTTCCAAAGCGGCATATACTTTTTCACGTAGAAGTTCAACTTCCTGGGCGGATTTCAAACCCCTCACCTCTGCAAAAATGTAGACAATTTATTAATTAATAAATCATTATCCAGAGACATATTTGTCTCAATGTATATCAGAGATATTAAACTGAATTTTAATTTAATATTATATTTAATATCTCTAATTTATTAATTGCTTCACAAATAAAACTTGCAACTGAAATATAATTAGAAACTAAAATACTATGGTATGATATTTCTGCAACATAATGAACAAAATATGAAGGGAAAAGATTCTGGAACTAACAAAAAAAAAAATTAATGAAACATTGAAATCTTGGATGGAAGTAACAGTAGGCTGGTAGCAGGTCAGAGGAGGACATGAAGGTATGCAGATGCGGGATAAAAAGTAAAGGGGTTACATCTGGGTTTAACATCTTGCAGACAGTGGGGATATTAAGAGAGTAATAAAAAGCTCATATTAGGGAAATATGATGAAGCAAAGCAGCATTGTGCATTCAAATAAACTATCCCAGCATATGTCTTAAGAGATACAGGGAAATAGAGGAACATTTCAATATGGATGGTCAGGATTGGCACCGGGAGTGGAGTCTAAGTGAGTGCACTTGTGGCTATCTTTGAAGATAATACACACCGAAAAAATGAAGTAAAAAGAATATTTTATTTAAAGAAACAATTATTGAATTTAAGTTTTGGTGGTAATCTTCATGTGAATAGAAACCCGAGGCATCTAGGCTGTTGTCAGAAAACTGTTTAACACCTTGTCTATGAATTCCATGAATTTCCCATAAACACAGAGTATGCACGGGCCACTGAGCCTCACATCTTATCACAAATAAAATTCTTTGAAAGACCTTCACAAAATTTATCTTCTGCAATGGATAACAATTTAAATTGGTCTATTTTTTATTTTTCATGGTGGAGTTGCATAGTAAAAAATGCTCTTATGTTTAGAAGAGAATTATACATGTACATACACACTCCACAATCCACCCAAAGGTGCGTGAACGAAGGCCCTCAGTACCACTACTAGATACTTGCTGTTCTGTTCCACTTCCATACAGAACAAGGAAAAAATGAATGCTTGTATGCATCTGTATGAGCCCTAATCTCTCTATGTTATCTTTGTGCGCTTCACGTGAAATGTAGGTTGCCTGCAGTAGAATAGTTCTGCAGTCTTCCCCAAATTCCAACCCTCTAAATTTTTTCAATAGTGTTTCCAGGAATGAATGTCGCTTTCCCTCCAGCGCCTCACACTTGAGGCCCCAAAGCATTTCACAGTAAGACCATTCTTTATGTCTTCCTTTACACTGATCTGGTGGGGACCCCAAATACATGAGCAATACTCAAGATGGGGTTGTACAAGAGTTTTATATATGGTCTCCTTTACAGACGAATCACACGTTCTCAAAATTCTCCCAATAAACCAAAGTCTAACATTCACTGTCCCCACTACTGTCCTCAGAGATGAAATTAAGAGTGTAAATACGGGATGAAGACAGACATACATTCTGTACAATTATCTAAATTTTGAAATGGTTGATTTGTTTGGTAGGTCTACCCTGCCACTGCTCAAGGACACTTGAATTCAAACAAAAAAATTACTTTAATTAATAAAGTACATATTCAACTTTAAATCCTGTTATTTTTGTTTGCTGCATTTTGGTGTAGTGTAATTATTACTCTGTATTAAAAAATTTTCTTAAAGATTGTCAGTAGCTGGCAAATTAAAATGTTGGAAGATTGGTCATTTTATAAAACTAAATTTACACTCTTGTCTGTTAAAAGGAGTGTGCTGTTTTCTATGACTGTCACCATTTTTGAGAATTTGTTTTGGTAAAACACACATGGAATCACATTTACATTCTTGCTTGTCAAAAACATTTATGTATTCTGCAAAATGTAATGACTTTCGAATGTGAGGTTCATATTATCCTGTCTCTGACATTCATAAATGCCTTCTTGGCTTATTAGCAATAAAAAAATTGAGAGCATCGTTTCTGGTCACCTTCACAGTGCTACAATTATGTTGATTCAAACAAAAAGTAGTGTGAAACATACTTAACTCCTGTCTACTGTGCGCAGTGGCTATTTTTGCCAGTTGTCTTACTGTGTGTTTGTTCACTGTATACAGTACTTTTTCAATTCCTGCTACAGTTAGGGTTTTCCTTAAACATTTAAACTTCATTTAAAATATATTTAAGAAATCTAAAAAAAAAAAAAAAAAATCTTTCTTTTTACTTATGTTCTTCACATGTACTTTTGAGGAAACATGAAGCATTTGGTAAGCCAGTGTAGCTTGCCCATCCCTCCCTACACAGTGCCTCATGAAGTCTTTGTACAGGCTCGGCTGAGCTACCCCATTCTGAAAGCAGCCAACTTTTTAAGAGTTACACTGTGTACGCCGACTGTCCCATATTTACCCACATCTAAGCAGCACATGTTTCCAGTTTTAAGAACCCAAGAAACAGACTGAGGCTTAGAATTACTGTATTTGCTGGCATTTAAGACCCACTGACGTATAAGACACACCCCACTTTTAAGATGCTTTTTTAAAGAAAAAAGCACATTGAATATATCTACTGCAATGTAATTATAACACATATGTTCATGTACATCAAATATCTAAGGCAGTGCCTTCAAGTAGTGTTCATAAACTTTACAGTCAAATTTCTTGACAGTTTGCACTTATTCAAACAGATATTTCGCCTTTTGCTGTTTACAGTACGCGCTGACTATAGGATGATGGTTGATAAGAGTGCCATAATGGCTTATGACATTGCCACCTACGTGCAACTGCATACAATTGCTCCCATCATCCACCGCAGGAGGGGGAAGGATGCTGTGTAAATGTGGGAATGGGAAGTTCCATGGTGTATGATGGATTGTAAAAATAGGTGGGAATTTGAATTGCAGCAATGAATATAGTGAAAGGAAGGGGTGGGAAAGGATGAAAGGAAAGTTTAGGGAGGGAGACTGAAGATTTGAAATGATAAAATAAAGAAAAAGAAAAATGGGAAAAAGGTAGGAAAAGTATATATAAATAAAAAATAAAAAGTAAATAATTAAAGGGATATTGTAAGGAGCAACAAACAGTTTGAAGGAAGACATCAATTGGAGAGATGCAGGATAATGAGTGGGAAAGGAAGAGGGGGGATATTAGGCATACGTTGTAGGAATGGTAAGTTACAATAGGTTTAGGCAACCATCCTGGCCTCAACCTAAGATTACTTCCCATCCCTAGACCCTATGCCTAAGGGATGGGGGGGGGGGCCTTCGTTCCCCACTCATTATCCTGCATCTCTCCAATTCATGCCTTCCTTGCAACTGTGTGTTGCCCCTTACAATATCCCATTAATTATTTACTTTTATTTTTATTTATTTATTTTTCCTACCCTTTCCCCCCATTTTTCTTTATCTTTATTTTATCGTTTCATATCTTCTGACTCCCTTCCTAAAATTTCCTGTCATCCTTTCCCACTCCTTCCTTCCACTGTATTCATTGCCGCAATTAAAATTCCAACCTATCACAGTTTTTACAATTCATCATACACAGCAGAATTCTCCAGCCCCATCTTTACCTGGCATCCTTCCCCTGCACTCCCCACCTCACTCGCAGTCTAGATGCTTGTGGTGCTGGAGTGGCCAGACATGGTGGTTGTGTATGTATAGTTGTCCGAGTGATTGCGTGAATGTATGAGTTTCTTTTTCTGACAAAGGCCATAGCTGAAAATTTACGTTGTGTGTACGTGATTATTTTTGTGTCTGTCAGCAGCTCAGCGAGCCTCTTTACGGTGAGTAAGGGGTTTTCATGTTTAAAATGACACGTTTTAAGAATTTATTGTGAAGTACAAATATTTATGTAAGTACTTTTTTGATGTTCCATGAACTAGGAAAATGATGGATAGTTTGCATCTGTGTATTGCTCAGTGTACTGTATGGGGGACAGCATGTTATAACCTCAAAAAGATACAACTGAGATGCTGACGCTGTGCAAACGTCACAAAAAATACTTATGTAAATATTTGCACTTGAGAATGTTAATAAATTCTCAAATATTATCATGCAAGAGATGGGCAAATACATGAGCAGTGTTTCATTACTCAATAATGAATTAAACCATTACAGGATTGCCGAAAACATTGATTTTAAGGAATGAAACAAGGTCAAAAGTGTCTACTTCCTATGAAGACACCAGTTTCAGTAACACTTAGCACTAAAATAGTACAAAATTCAGATAATCTTTACTATATAAGAAAGCTCCTGATGGGTATTTTGGTGCACTTTATGTACATATATCAAATATAAACTACAAAAATGTTAGAGAGAACCTTAAAGCAAATTTT
Source organism: Locusta migratoria (assembly GCA_026315105.1). Lineage (NCBI taxonomy): Eukaryota > Metazoa > Arthropoda > Insecta > Orthoptera > Acrididae > Locusta > Locusta migratoria. The sequence goes on from CM048748.1 coordinate 208,155,088, forward strand.
CTCACTTAAACATTATTTCCCACATTTTAAACAATTTTTATGAAATCCCCTGGGGAAAAAAAATCTGGCTTATTAGACCAACACCATCTGAAGAGAAGACCTGCACACTGCCATGCCACGTCACACAGAGTAGGTTGCGAGCTCACTGGCTAGCTGATGCGAGGCGGTGGGCCGTGACCCATTGGTCAGCCAGGGAGCTACACGCTCGTGACCTACTCAGCGTGACGTGGCACGGCAGTCCGCAGGCCTTCTCTTCAGATGGGGTTGATTAGACACATCCTGTTTTTGGACCAATTTTTGTAAAAAAAAAAAAAGTGTGTATTACATACAGGCGAATACAGTAGGTGTAAGGCAAGGATAATGGCACCACTAAAAATATGAATAAAATGGTAGAAGGCAAATATACTTTTCCCCATTAGTTTCAGCCATTGAATTTTAATACATGATTCAATGACTGGAATAGAAATTTCATCTTCATACAAAGCAGCCTTTGAAACATTCATAGCAACAAAAAGGAATTTCTTTATAAATACCAGAAATGTACGAGGCTTAATGATTCTTCCACAAGTTGTTAAGTTGTGAGTTTCCACGATTTTCCATTGCCGAGGTGCTATTGGCATTTGTGGCAATACTTCATGGAACACAGAAGCTGAATTAAGACGTGGAGGGAAGTTGTACTTAAGACTATTCCGAGGCGTCTTAATCGCTAGTGGTGCGGTGGTCTAGTGGTTAAAACGTCTACCTAGTTAGCATGGAGATCTGGGTTCGATTCCCTGCCACTTCACAAATTTTAATTCAATGCATCACCTTTAATGATCCATTTACATTAATCCATCCATATTGAGATAATTACAAAACTCTGTCATATGACATATTTATCATTTGAAATTGCTTGGGCAAGTGCTGAGCTGAAGCAAACTTTCCTTTATGCACAATCAAAATCTCTTACTTTATCACATTTTTCTTTAACATGTAGCATTTCCCCCCAGCTGTCTCATTCTGTGCATAGAAAAACAACTTACACTTTTACACTAAAGCTCATCAGAAATATTTGTTGAGTTTCTACGAATATTTGACGATTTTAGAGTTTATGGTTGGACACAATGTAATAGCACGGGTAAGTACAATACAGATTTGTTTACAAACGGAAAAATGCAAAAATAACATTTTCAGTACTTATCTGCATCTGATTCATGATTGACTGTTCTAAGTGCAGCCTAAAACTTTTCTCCCCTTGAATTTCCAATAATTATTTTGGTTGCAACTTAGATTAGGGTTCTAATTTTTTTTCTTATGTATGGAATCATTTTTGGGTGTAGCTTGGATTCAATGAAATACAGTAAACGGCCTGACACCTAGTGGCAGAAAGAATGGAACTACAATTTTAGCTGACTGCTTATTTTCCAGGAAGATATAGGAGTTGCTCTATTCTGTTGTTGATCCACACATGCATAGTGGAGGTGAATATGCTCATGAGCAGAAATGAGCATTTTTTATGAGTTTCAACCATGTACCACTAGTAGCTCAACTTAAACATTTTTGCATCCTTTATTCACCACTTGTATGATGTTACAAAAGTGCTCAGTTTTTAAAACTTTGAACTAAAATTTAAGAAATTGTGTGAAAAATCGCTGATTTTTCCTGGAAATTTCGAATTCCCTGATATTTCCCCGTTTCCCAATTGTAAGCCGCACTTTGAACCAAATTTGGCTCCGAACTCGCACTTATTTGCAGGACACTTAGAATTACTATCACATCACAAACACAGTCAGCAGTGAGAATTCACGATATCTATATACCAGCAAGTTAAACATGAGTGGTGCTTCACAAGCTATCTCGATGTGCTGCGCACATTGCACCGCACTATCAATGTGGTTTGTGCCACTAGAACCGGCACAACACAGTTTGCGGTAGGCCTAATTTTCGAGACTGCGTGGACACAATATATTAAACTTACGATTGTCAATATACTACTGTTGCACGAGCTTTGAACAGTATTTACAGTGATCAGTGATCACTACAAAAAAACACCCTGCTTCAATATATAACATTTGGAGGCTGCCACCACGCTATGTAATACATCTTCAAAATTACCGAAATTAGTCACTTAACTTATTTCATTTGTCAGCGGTGTTTTGGGCTAGATCACTTGTAGTGAATGCTACAGGAAATAGCACTTTTCTTCTCTAAACAGGATAGAGATGAACTATGCTTTTCTCAATAGACAAGTTTGAGCATTCAAACCAGATATATTTTCGAATATTCATCCTCTTCCAATGATTCCCGCACACTAATTGTAGTGGAATATCACTATTCGAAGATTTCTTGTTAAGTTTTTACAGAAGCAACTGCAGCAAAGTCTTTTCTTGTCATCTGGAACAAACCCAATCTGGCAAAATGGGACTGAACTCTAAAAAGTGCACAACGAAGTAACAACATTCCATCATTTCAAATAATTGGTGGCACAAATGACACTATTGTCACTCACAACTAACCACAAGTTAAAAATATTTAACACATTCTCACAACAACATAGTAAACACTGTTCAAAACTCGCTCAGCAGTAAGAGCATGGTTGATTTAAAACTGTACGTTTGTCAAAGTCCGCACATTCACAAAGCAAACATTCTTGGAAATTTACCAGTTCAGATCCCCCCTCCCCCCTAATATGGTTGGTGAAATGCTAATTAGCATTTATTACTCGATTTTTTTCAAAAAAAGTAGGGTTGTACCTGAATATCAGATGCAGGCGCATTTTTAGACTGCAAAAATTGGAAAATAACTGCGGCTTACATTTGGGAAAATACGGTGACCTAAGTAATCAGGGGAAACATCATGACCCAACCTGTATAGTCTCATTATATCAAAAGAAATCAATAATGGAGGATAGGTAACAACTCACCATAAAGAGGCTTGCTGACCTGCTGACAGGCACAAAAATAATCGCATACACACAACCTAAATTTTCTGGCCATGGCCTACGTCAGAAAAAGAAACACACACATTCATGCAATCACTCAGACAACTATACACACACACAACCACCATTATTGACATTTCCAATTGGATTTTCCATTGTTAAAATTATATCGAAGATATCGAATAGGTGTTGAATTAAAATTTATGCTGTTGCCAGGACCTCCTGCTTACTAGGTAGACATTTTATTCGCTGAGCCACCATACAATTTCGCAATTTCAGAACAATTACTGGAAGCAGTAAAATCCATAAAATATCTGGGAGTTCACATACAGAGCATTTTAAAGTGGAATGACCATATAAAATGAATTGCAATTAAGATAGATGCTAAATTCATTGAAAGAATACTCAGAAAGTGAAGTCCATTAACAAAGCAAGTGGCTTCTGAAACACTAATTCAACCAGAACATAATTAACATAAATCCAGCAAAGAGCATCACACTTCGTTACAGGTTTATTTAACAAGCATAAAACATCACAGAGGTGATATGAACTTCAGTAGCTGACACTGCAAGTGATGCATTCTGTATCCTGATAAAGGTGACTGTTGGAGTCCTAAGAGCGTACATTCCTAAAAAGAGTCATTCAAGAGACAGCTCTCAAAAAGACCGGGAGCGTAAAATTAGTGAAATTATAGCCCACAGGGAGGATTAGTGATAGTCAGTTTTCCTATGAGCCAAGTGTGACCGGAACAAGCAAGGGAGGAACTGACACTAGTGCACAAAGTACCCTCCACCACACAGAATGAGGTGACTTGTAGAGTATAGATACAAATGTAGGATTAAAAAATTATGTCAATGACAATTATAATTTCCCCAATACTATTTCGTTATCTCCGCTATACCCTTGTCAAACCATTATAACTATTTGTATTACCCTCCACCAAGGTTCCTGCCCATGCAAACATTCATCCTGCAAATTCTTCAGTACTAGTTCCTAAACACAGGAAATGAGACCCTACTCTCCAACACATCCTAGCATCACACCCATTTTATGTTTTATTTCTGAGCCGTATTATATATTGTAGTTCCCATCTGATTACTTCTGTAACACATCATTAGTTCTGAATCTAAGAGATTGGCGGATAGTCTCTTAACAGGCTTCATCAAGAATTTTGTGTACAATTAGGGACAGGGGAAGGGAGGGATGGAGAAGAAAAATTGTTATCAAATAAATTATTTACATCAGATATTTTTACACCTACTGGATTATGCTTACCTGGATTGAAAAGAATAACAGATCGCAAGCAGCCAAGTTCAGTTTTATCCATTTTCATTTCTCTCATCTTTGCTACCAGTTCTGTCAAAACTCTGTCAAATATTGTGCCGACTCCAGCTTGATGGGCAGAATTTCGATGCACTGTGAGACCAGTGGCAAGTACTATGCCATCTTTAACATCTACAGATCGATGTGAAAATGCTGCAATTAGCAGTTCATTCCAACCTGTAAGAAAATGATTTCAACCTGAGAACAGTGAATCCATTTGTATAACCTGATCAAGAACGTGTAGATAGCAGAATGTAAAATAAATCAGCATGAATATGGAAGAGTGATGCATTCTTCTTGCAATGTGCAAACTAAAAATCTTTACATAAAATCCACCACTGCAGACTAAAGCCCTTACATTACAAATTTATTTATTACAACCACATTTACAGAGTCACTAGGATGGAAAAGTGGTGCTTGTTGGTTAAAATTAATTCACAAAATGCTGTTCTTGAACTGTATAGTTAAATATCATCCACTGACTCTACTCTTATGCTTGTTATTTGTTACTGTCAGAAGAGAAGAAATAATAAAATTACAATGCTGTTAAGAATGAACCGTCACTGCATATATTCATCTTCCTTTACAATTTTTTTTTCCATTTGTTGAAATGTGCAAACTATAAAAATAAAGAGAAGAATTTCAAAAGACTATTTAATAATGGAAAGTCCAAGTTGGAATTAACAATATATAATAGGACAGTTTACGACTCACCACAAAGACGTGACGAGCCGTGACAGGAACACAAAAAAGACACAGACATACAACACTTTCAGCTATCGGCCATGCCCTTCTTCAGAAATAGGAACATTTACGCAATCACACAACACAGTCAAACAACTGTCATCTCCGCCTACTGCAATTCGAAGTGCGGCAGCCGGAGATGACGGTTGTGTGCCTGTGTGATTGCGTGAATGTTCCTATTTCTGAAGAAGACCATGGCCTATAGCTGAAAGTGTAGTGTGTGTGTGTGTGTGTGTGTGTGTGTGTGTGTGTGTGTGTGTCTTTTTTGTGTTCCTGTCGCGGCTTGTCGTCACGTCTTAGCGTTGAGTCGTTAACTGTCCAATTATATATTCAAAAGAATATTTACAACATAGTTCACATATTTCATTTTTGTAGAATTTGTGTGTTTCCTATAATATGCTGGCATTCTATTTTGTTTTCTGTTATGCTATAATATATTTGGGGAATTAAAACTCGCAGGTACGTTTGTAAGCATTGTAAAATAGTTTTGACCTACTGTCATCTTGAATTTACAGACCAAGTAGCTGTTTGTCAATGTGATATCAGTGAAAAATTTACAGGGTGTCACGTGAGCTATTGCTGCTGTATCTAGTTTTGTGACAGTAAGGACTATTTCACGAGATATACACAACAATGGAAGAAAAAATAACTTACTCATACAGAAGGGAGGGCATAAAAGAAGGAATGTTATCTGTAATAAAGAAACTATTGTCATAAAAGTGACTGCAGTACTTAAAATTGTCTCTATGCAATGAAAACAGCATGGCCGAAATTGGCAGAGCCTAATAAACTTGGTGAGTGTACAGAATAGACTTAAATGGTGCAACGAGAGGGAGGGAGCAGGGAGAGCAGAAGACGAGGACTGTACCGTCCAAATGCAAATGATAATATGGTGCAAGGAGACAGTTGTTCATGTACAAACAAACCAAGGAAAGTGAAAAAATCCCAACTGATTATATGGTCACATTGTGATTATCTGGAAAACAAATAAGCACTTACTGTACTTCCGCAACTGCATTTTGATGCATGAAGTTTATCTATTGTTACCACACCAATCATAAAAAGGGATACTGTGGATGGAGGAGTGGGAGATTCAAACATAGACCACACTGAAGGTATGGTGTGCCTACAATGAAGTTTTGAAAAGGAATGTTTTAACATACAGAGAAGTAAATTTACATTTTTCATGCACCTTGGGAAAAAATATGTGCGCTCATATGTACATATTTGCCCATGTGTGGGGGTGTGCGTGCGTTTTTCTGACAATCAACAACAATTCTCTGTGTGCAAAAAGGTGGTCTGTAATTAAGTCCTTTCACAACATTTACAGTAAAAAATCTGGTTTCATTAAAAACAGGTAGTTGAAAATCTGAATCTCTAACTTACAGATACTGTATATATCCATATTCAAGCCACACTTAATTGATTTCTGTGGTCCAAATCTGTGCCCTAGGCTTACATTCAGGTACAAATCCTATGGAATGACCAAAAATCCACTAGAACCTTTTGCAAGCAGTTATTTTGCCACAGGAGCTGTTGTGTTACTGTTTCTATTGAGTATTATTTACCATGGGCGAAATACAAGTTTTATTAAATTTTCTGCTCACTTTGAATTCAGCATTTTATTCAAATATTCTCAGTAATGAAAACCTCTCTCTTCACATACACTCAAAAACAATTGTTTTTATTGAACTTAGAAAAGTTGGATTGTGAGATAAGAAAGTTTTGAAATCTCCAACTAATGAGAGCTTTGCTTAAAGAAAGAACATTCAAATTTTATCACTTGTTTCCATTGGTTTATCAACTTTCATGAAGTGTCAGATCACGTTCGCCAATAACATGCCCAATATTGTATTGTAGATCAGCAATAAAGGACGAGATTGATGTAAGATGGAGGAAACAACAAAAGGACCAACTTTTGGCTTGTTACATCAACAGAAAAACATTTTCTGAGCCAAAACATGGCCCCCAATATCTGATTGAAGTTGTCTCCCTAAATTGGGTGCCTTGACAATCCAGGATCTTGAGTAATGGTATAAAGGAAGTCAAGAGACTGAAAGATTCAGAATATAGAACAAAAACTTTTAAGGTTGGGTGGGGGTAAGGAGAGGAAGAAAAATCAAAATAAAATTTTCTTTGTGTGTAGACTGAAATACTTGCAATATCTTCTTAAGTGTACAATTATCAGTAATTACAGGGCAGAATTACAAGACACGTCTCATAATGAAATAATGAAACTGGTGTTTATCAAGCTGAACTCACATTCTCACTCACTACCCTCTATGAGTGAACATTAATACTGTAGCTTGTAACTTTGAAAAAAGTCACATCAGTTTTTCTTTGTTTACAAGTGTGTTTTTGCAGTCCTGATAAAAAATTAACACTCTGGACTGGGCCACAGCATTGTAGTACCAGATAGGGGAGCCAAAACAAAATGATGGAAAACACACACAAACTGGAGATGGGCTGCTCCCTTTATTCTTGGTTGTTTGAACCAGCTACTTGTCCATTAATTAAAATTCTGTCTATTTATATGCCAATTGCATGATTTTATTGCAATTGGGGAAGACTGAAGTGATGTGTTACTGTACAGTGGCAAGGGGATTTCTGTGAGCACAAGGCCTGCAGTCATGAACTTGCAAAACAAACTTCTTGTGACGAAGCCAATTTATGGCCAGATTTCACTACTCAAACACACGTCAGAATCTTATTTAAATAATCTGAGTATATTAACAAATTTTAAATGTACTTCAAATATTGTGGGCAAAGTGTATCTAAAATGCATAATAGTATTTTAACCATAAAAAAGACAGAAGGTGATAGTTTGACTTTTTAACAATGTCAGCGTTTATTCTATTATGTACAGCCACCAAAGAATCTTGAATGGCAAAAGATAAATGACTGCAAGCTATAATATGTAGAAATAGTTATCAATATTTGCCTTGTAAGAATTCTTGTCATTCTGGTTGTTTGTTCCCTTAAGCAACAAAAAATAATATTTTTTTAAATCCCAAGTTGAAATTACAAATAGTAATTTAAAGCCATAATGACATTTTTTGACCGTAACTGGATGTAAAAAAAATTGAACAGGTACTTAGATTACCGCAACCAGTCACAAACTGTTTTACAACTGTAAAATTATTTATTTAGCTACACGTTTTGAGGCTGCACCTCATCTTCAGGCTATTTTGCCATTACAACAATTACAATTAAATTTTATTATTGTTTTACATTAGCAAAATCTTGCTGCCTGTAGCAATGAACCTGTGAAAAAAAGGTAACCTATGTGAGGTATGACTCTTGACTACCTGTTTGATTGTAAATGTTTGTTTTATCAACTAACTTTGTTCATGTTGAATAGTGCACTTTTCCTGGTATTAGAAGGTGGCACCCTTTCTCTTCTGGGCTTGTTAATCACAAAACACAACACTGCAAAACACAATTTCAGTATCATAGCTGCTGCTTGAAACAAGACGGCGACTTCACTGTCTTCACAGCTGTTGCTGGAAACGAAATGGCAGTCATATTGTTTCCGGCAATAGCTGTGATGACAGTAAAGTCATCATCTTGTTTCAAGTAGCAGATATGATAGTGAAATAGTGTTTTGTGATTAACAAGCCCAGAAGAGAAATGGAGCACCTTCTAATACCAGAAAATGTGAGCTACTCAAAATGAACAAAGTGAGTAAATAAAACAAATATTTACAATCAAACAGGTAGTCAAAAGAGACATCATCTCACATAGGTTATCTTTTTGTTTTTCTCAGTGTCATTACTACAGGCAGCAAGATTTTGCTAATGTAGATCCACTGTAAAATATAATTGTAATTTTTGTAATGCCAAAACAGCCTGAAGTTGAAGTGCAGCATGGAAATAAATAATATTTACAGTTGTGAAACAATTTGTCACTGGTTGCAGTAATATAAGTAACCTGTTAAATACCATGAACATTTATGTAGAACTATAAGCGATGGAAATGGTAAGAACTGTGAAATTCAAAACACAATCCGAACAATGCACACACTTATTAATCATGTTCTGATATTGACAAAAGTCTAAGGACTTTGTTGTAAAATCGAAATCAATGTTAATACTGCATATTTCAAAAGATTCTTACACATATTTATGTAAATTTTTTCAACTCCCAAGTCAGGTGGATATCATAAAATCCTAAGTTCAAAATCTCATTGTAGATGCAATAGATATCACATAGAATCATTTGCAATGACTAAATGTGTTGCTGGAAAGGGAGATCTCACCTGCTCTGAGGAGGAGAACCTGGTCCTCCAGAGGTAGGGATGTGAAGTGCGGGATGTGTTTAGCCCACTCCACCAGCTGAAACAGTTGCTTGTTGGTAGCTTGGCAGATATTGGCAGCCTGGCAAATGTTATTCATTGTACTCTGCAACATTATGTTACAGTTATGTACTTGAGAATATTCGTATGGTATCTACTCCCAGAGCATAAGCTGTTTATGTTAAAAAAACACCTAGGCAACTTAGAGAAATCAAGATCTCAGTATTCAGGAAAACTATATAAAGCAGTAGTATTACACCAAAACCACTAGTACATACATTAATAAGACTACACCCAAAAGCAGTGAAAATTGCATTGTGCCAGGAACACCTCACATTCTCAGGAGAAAAATATTTGCCCCACAGACACAATAATTTTGTTTTTCCATTTTTTCTACCCTCCAATCAGAATTGAAATAATTGAATTTCAATTCCGAGAGAATTATTTCATGTTCATAATGGAGCACTTACAAATTCTCACTACTGATGAGCATTGCCCTTTTGTTTACAATAACATTTAATTATTAATAACATTGGACATACTGTGAATGCGTGATACATATTGTGGCACAGTCATTAGTTTTGTATTTGTAAAAATCAAATGTGGATACTGGACTTAATATTAAAAAGTACAATATAAAAGATGAGAAATCTACGTTTCCCAATTTTGATCATTTTCTGAAAAATAATGAATAAATGTTTTTATAAAAATAAAATGGAGAGACTTTCGATCCAAGCAAGAAAATTACCTCATATTCCACTTGGTTTTCTGCTTTGCACTCCACTCGTTTTTCAGCTTCAAGTATGCGTTCAACAGGCATGTCTGTATGCAGGCTGCTTGTTGATTCAACTTCATTCTGATCACGCTCCTTTGTTCGCTGCCTTTCCTCCTACCCAAATTAGGCATTATTAATATTAAAATGTAAGATAAAGGTAATGAACCTCTAAGAGTTTCACAGTAAGAACAACTTTTATATGAAGTAAAAATTTTCCAATCATGCTAGCCTTAGATACGCAGTACTAAATGCTAACTACAGACTAGTTACAACAGAAATTTACCAGAGGACATTAAGCTTCATAGATTCCAATGGTAACATAAAAATAGAAAAAAGTACCTGACATGTTCCTACGTGGAATTAGAACTCTCTATAACCCGAGTATAATACATTAACACCAATATTTTAGAAAGTTATTTAAGTAGAAGTAAGTTGTGGCAGTAGTAGTAGTTGTAGTAGTAGTACACCAATGCCTATTCTGTTCACTCTGTGGTGTCACTTGCCTAATGCTAGTACATTCCATTCGCATCTTGTGATAAACAGTCTAGGACAGCCATTTCAGTTGTTAGATACAATTAATGAATTGCACAAAATCACACTGTATATTGAAGTTATACAGCTTTAACATGTGTTTTGTGTAGTGAATAGAAACACTGACAGGAAAAAGAAGGCAGGAGTAATACAGGGAACAAAATTTTCTTTCCACCTTTTCCTCAGGTTTAAAACTAAAGGTTTTGAGCAATGAAGACAGACAACTGCAAACTGCAGAATGACAGTCTTATTTGCATCCCATTTCAAAGAGGTCAATTATGATATTTCTTCTCCCTTCTGAATATATGTTTACTGCACTGTAAACACAACAGAAAGCAATGAAACTGAAGACTTACTTGCAGTAGTGGAGCTAGTTTTATCATCTTTGTTGTTGGGTGTTAACAAACACATTGCAGGCTACCTTGTTCGAAGATTAGACAGAAAAATAAAATGTTAAAGAATGTTTGAGCACTGCCACCATTGAGTGAAGAGTATGGCAAAATTATGAAAGGTATCCAAACAGTAGCACCATTTCTTTTCTTGGCTGCAGAAGGAGAAACACCACAAGACATTCATTAAAGAGTGAAGAATATGTTTGGAGCAATAAGTTTATTGAAAATGATCATATCATTCCACAATGTTGAAGTTCCAATTCTATGCTAGGCTCTAGTCAATATGCAAGGCCAGACTAGTCATTATTCCAACTCAAGTAGAACACACACTAGCATCTGTCCTGTAGTCCACCTGTCCCATTGGACAAAAATGTGCAGTAGGACATTCTGTTTTATAAAACACATATCCTTGTGCATCAAAGGGAGAAGTCCCTCAATGCTCACAAGGTTATAGTTGTTTGAGGGGACTAAACTGGGAGGTAGTCACCTGTTCCGAACAAAGGCAGTTCAGCATAGGTTATACAAAGAGAAAACTATAATTTACACCTACAGGGGCAACACACATGGCAGAGAGAGTGACAATAACTTCTGTACTGATAAAAGAAGTATAAAACAATAAAATCCTAAAGGCCCAGACCTAAACTTTGACTCTAAAGAGTACAGCAGAATACCGTGACTGGCTGATCACGAGAAGAATAATGGATGAGCCAGCCACTCTGCACATACTAAAATTGCCATTCAAAAATAGGACTGACAATACAAAAATCTTTTTGAGTGGTGGGTGCCTGAATGATCAAGCTTAGTAACCTGCCATTAAATCATATGATAAAAACCAGCTGCTTGAATAAAACCTGAAACTTGGTCAACCATACAGGCATTGTCAACTATAATCTAAGGAAGCACAGAAGGCAGGGTAAAAGACTGCCGAAATGCGGCTAAAAGTGGACAGTCCAACAAGATGTGGACCTCGGTCAACAGAGCACCACAAGGGCAGGCTGGTGGGTCCTCTCAATGTAAGAGGTGGCCGTGTGTTAGCCACGTATGGCCTATATGCAGCAACAGAGAATGACTGAGTCCCTTCAAGAAGGCCAGGCGATTAAGCCAAGAACCCTGGGCTCTGAAATGTACAATGTCCCATTGTCACATCGTACGGTGATTGCTAAAGCATGCATAGAGCTTACGGTGTGGAGGACCGTTGGCGTGACACAATACACAGCTCGGGATCCTGGGTTCACCAACCCCATACTCAGCAAGTTATTTCTGAGGCCCTTACAGCATGTTCACAGGACTGTTATTCCACACTGCACAGTCTTAGATATTTAACTTTTTGATCCCACCTTATAAATAAATGAAGATTGAAAAACAAAGGCGTCCCCAAAGGGAGAGTTATTTTCTGATAAGCATATATTTTTCAGGTACACTGAACAACATGCTAAGAGAAATATTAGCTCTCCAAACTATCTGAGAAAAAAAATTCTGGGTATGATTTGTTCTGAGATGAGGAGTAACTACAAAATATAATGAAGCTGACAGAATATTTTTAAGGGACGCAACACAGCTATAGATATGTCTAAAATGTGCGGCAACAGGGTGAACTGATCAGAGGCGTTATGATATCATGACTTTCTGAATTAAAGTGATAACCAAATTGGAGATTTGGATGTCTCCTTAACAACATTTTCCAATTTTTATGTTACAATTTCCAGTACACAGTTCAATATTACTGAGGTATATCATTTAATTAAATTAAAAATGAAACCAAACAATAATCAGCTATGTTTACATAAGGAATACTGATACATTATAATTTTAATGCTTTGCATGCGGATTTTTGTATAGTAAGTCCGTGTTCTAATAATCATTGAATAAAACCAAAAAAATTGTACCATACACAAATCATCTACGAAGAACTTATATATTTACTTATTTTTTGCCAACTGTGTAATATGAATTACAACAGTAATCCACCCCAGCTGATATCTTTCAAAGTGTCAAAGACTATTATTTTGGAACAAGTTACATTAAAAAGAACAGTTCCTCTCTCCCTCATGTGACAGCAGCATACATTAACACATTTGTTAGTAACACAGTGAATCGAGGTATTTTATAACTTCTGTAAATGGCAAAGCATTTAAAAGAAAACACTTTATATTTTTGCTGTCACAATCATCTGATTTGATGTGCCCTATCAAACTTATCAACACAGAAGTACTTACACCCAATTACTTCAACTGTTATTCCAATCTCAGTATTCTCCAACGGTTTCAACAACTACAGAGCCTTATTTCCTTCTTCTTGTTAATGTTTTCTACTTATTTCTACCCTAGCTAATTCATACATAACCTCTTCATTTCTTATAAGTCCACATAATTTTCTGTACAATAATAGTCTCATGTTCAGAATGTTATCAGAAATTTCTTCCTCAAATTATTTCTTGTTTTGGTACCAGAAGATCTCTTTGGCCAGAAATGCACCTTTGCCTGTGCTAATCTGTTTGATGCCCTTGTTTCATCTGTCATGCATTATTTTGATATCAAGGAACCATAATCTATTTCATAGTTTCCAACTTTTACATTACTTTTATCACTAATCTCTTTTTGTACCACAACATTACTTTTGCCTTTCCTAGTTTTACTTTCAGTCCATTACATTTTATACTTTAAATTTTCATTGAGGAAAACAATTTAAGTACTTAAATCATATCTTTATGTTATTTGATCCTAAATGTAGTGTTTATTCCTGCCATTGCCTCTTCAATTCACAGACTGAACAACAGGAAAAACAAGATGCATCACTGGTTTACACACTTTTAAGCCAACCACTTCGTTCTCAGCCTTCCATTCTCAGAATTAAGTGAACCATTTTACATCACTTCAACACATATAGGTTGATAAATATGTACTATGAATGTGTCCCAGAATGAAACTTTCACTCTGCAGTGGAGTGTGTGCTGATGTTAAACTTCCTGGCAGATTAAAATTGTGTGCCGGAACCGGGACTTGAACCTGGGACCTCTGCCTTTCGTGGGCAAGCGCTCTATTGACTGAGCTATCCTGACACCACTCATGATTCGGCCTCACAACTTACTTCCGCCAGTACCTCACCTCCTACTACAAACTTTTCTTAAGCCTTGTTGCAATTATCAAGTGCAACATCAGTACTCTCTCTTTAGTTCTTTTCCCATTTCCTAAATACAAAGTGATTGGCATCTAACAGCTCTGCAGTTTTCTTTTCCATTCTTCTGTATATCACTATTGTCAGCAACTGATTATTTCAACAGTCAAGTTTTCTCAATCATCCACTCTTGCTATCTTTGAGATTCTGAAAGTATAATGGAATTCTCCAGCCTCGTATTCTACACTTTGATTTGAATTAATAGTTATTTGGTTCACATACCCCCAATGATTTCAGAAATTTGGAAGGAACTTTATCTCAAGCCTTCTATAACTATGTTAAACTCTGCAATACTGAAACATCTATTTCATCAGAATTTATTTCCAATTCTTCTTTTATTGCATCCTCAATCAGTTGCTCTAATTTGCAATACCTTTATGTTTGCTTTGTACTCCTAATTCTTTCCATGGATCATAAGTGTTGCATTAGTGTTGCAAAAACTAAACAATATTTCAATGAGATGGCTGCTCATCAACTTCAGGTATTCCCTATATTGACATAGTAGTCTCATGTCTTGTCTATATACAATGTGGCTTGATAGATAACTGCAAGCACCAAGCAGGTGGGGCAATAGCTTCATCATAGAGGACACTGACATCAAGAACCCTATGCCAGAGCAATGAGCCATGGTCTTTGTATTTGGGATGCATGAAGAAAGCATGGCCACAGGCCAAGGAACCAGTATGTGCACACGCTCTGAGTGCGGTAACCAGTTTACATGTTCTGATTGATTCACCATCCGTTTTTGATTGCCAGTGCTTTAGTACTTTCATGACCAACTCTAGTGCCCATGCCATGCTAAGCTGAACCCTTTTGTGTGAGATTATCAGATCATTACACAAACATATTTCAGCTGGTTGTTTAGTGAAGGAGTCCCAGTTTGTTGTACAAATGAGGGGATGTTTCTTTTTAATTCATGCTATGTCCCATTTTCAGACAGTGTTCAGCAACAGCAGACTTTTCTGACTGACATAATCTAGTGGAATGCCCGCATTTGTTCCATCTATCATTAACAGTGTGACCCTTTGGGGCAATGTATGTCTTCAAACACTGGAGCAGAATTTTAAACATCCTGGTTATGCTGGACTTGCAGATCGCCTTTAAAAGGACTATGCACTGATTCCACTCTCACTGGAGGATGGACGACACTTTTAATGTGGTCTGCATCATGAAATCAAAGACCGTGGTCCATTTCTCTGACGAGATCTCATGGCGAACAGCAATCTCATTGAAATATAGTGCAATTTCCACAATACAATCTGACTTGACACCCATGAACAATGAGGGAATTAATAATTTTACACTGACTCCTTTTCTTTTAATTTCACCCAATGTTGTTTTTGTTTCGTATATATGCTGAATAAGTCCTCCTGAAGATCATTCCTCTTTCTATTTCTCCACCCTTTTCCTGCATTTCCTAATTATTTCATTCCTAAGTCACTTACATTACTGAATTCCTGTCTTTTCCTGACCATTTTTGTACTTTTTCTTCACAGTGTCTACAAAATTTGAGAACTTATACTGTACATCAGTCATTACTCCTAAATAACTTCAGTGTCCCCTTCATTCCATACTGATTCTCTTCATAACCATTCTCTTCAACTTAAACCTACTATTCATCAATACTGCTTTGTGATCTGAATGAAAATATATTCCTGCATAAATCTTACAAACTAAAATCTGATTTTGAAATCTAGTTTCTGATGTAATCCAACTGGTATCACTATTACTATTTGAAGCTTATGACATAACTCTAATAGTCTTTCTACACACTAATTTCTACTAATGAGCTCATATCTTCCTGTGACTGTTTTCTACTCCTCCCCTAATACCGTATTTCAATTAACCTTGGTCAACATCTTTGCTGTCACGTGTTATGTGAATGACAGCAAGGAATAATGAGGCATTTTGCTCTTCAAAAATGTACAGTTAGTGAAAAGGAAGTGGAGCTTATGATGATTTAGATATCTTTTGAAATATCTTACCTGAACTGCTTCTCTCTTCATTCCCATAGCAAGGCATTTTTGATATCTACAATACTGGCACCTGTTACGTTGGCGTTTGTCTATTATACAATTTTTGTCTTCACGACATGCATATGATAAGTCTTTTCTCACTGTGCGTTTAAAAAATCCTTTACACCCCTCACAGCTGTTAAATTTAAAGATGGTATCAGTACACTAAAGTGATAAACCATGTACATGACAAAGCAATGGTACACATTAGATCTAAAAATATCTTTGTTACTGTCTAAAAAAACTTTTTTCTTTAAGACATGCAATACCTTTCAATGAGAAAGAGAGTACCTGTAAACACCATAGTGCTTTCCACTGGCTCGATCTCCACAAATAGAACAAAGATGTTTAGAGCCACTCAGTGGATGATTTGGTGGATACTGTGATGAGGAGCCTTTTGCCTGGTTGCTTGAGGAGTTGTTCAAGAGACTACTGTGTCCAATTGTAAAAGAGCTGAAAACAATACCAACAAGATTAGCAACCAATGTATATAGCAAAAGAACAAATTTCAGTTAACAAAATGAAGCGTGAAAGGACGACGAGAGGACAATGGGAAGGGTACTGTGTAGAGAGTGTTATGAGAATGGAAAATTTTTCATAAACAGAAGAAATGAATTTGGAGAAATTATGAGAAGGATTAAGAGGAGAAATAAAAAAATGTTAATCAAAACAAAATAAAGATTCACACAAGTGGGAGGAAATGGGTGTTACCGGAAGAGTGCACTCTCTTTAAGTCAATACACATTTAAATATGGGCAAATGAAATGTATTGATCTGAATTAAAGATATGTAGTAAAAGAAAACTATTTTAAATTAGAATATAATCTTTCAAATTCTGAAGTCAACAAGCATAAAATATAGGAACCAGAAGGTTGTTAAGGTTATTTACAAGTTGTATAAATACAAAATATAGGAACCAGAAGGTTATTAAGGTTATTTACAACTTGTACAAACATCAGACAACAGTTATAACAGTCAAAGGGCATCAAAGGGACACAGTCGTTTGGAAGGGAGTAAATAAACACTTTGCGTTTCAGTGGTGCCATTGTAATTCTGTCAGAGACAGCAAAGGACCTGGAAGAGCAAGTGAACAGAATGGACAGTGTCTTGGAAGGAGCTTGTAAGATGAATATTAGTTTACTGATGGAAATTCTCCACTGATGTGCTAAAATATTTTTCAAAAGAGACAGATTGGCTGGCCAGTACTTACCTTAGTTGTGTACTGACAATACAAAAAAGCAAATGGAGACAAAAAAAATAGGATACCAGCTTTCAGAACTGTGTTCCTTCATCAGGTAGGAAAGGAGGGAAGGAAAAGGGAACAGAAGGGGAAGGTTATTCATGAGCTAGGCCATGAGATAATTATGTTTGATGTGGGGAAGTCAGAGATACTGACAATAGCAAACCAAAGAGAATAGATAACTAAAGAGGAAAGATCAAGCAGTAAAGAGAAGTGATCTGTATAATGATAAGTGGGGGACTGGGGTGGCAGGGAAGGTTGGTTGGTTGGTGTTGGGGGTTTAAAGGGGACTAAACTGCTTGGTCATCAGTCCCCTGTTCCCAGCTAAGAGATCACAGGGTTTCATGTATGATTAAAATAAGCGCCCTGCAACTAGTACAAAAGACGTACAGGAAGACAGTGTTGGTCATAATTGCAACATAAAAAGGAAAAGGGAACCACAGTAGTGGTGGAACAAATAATCAACTAAAAATCACAGCAGATGTTGTTGGCTGGCTGATCACTAGGATAATAATGGATGAGCCAGCCATTCTGCACATTCTATACAACTGCCAGTCGGAAAAGGGTCTGACAAGACATAAGTGACAACAGATTAAAACTATAAGCGGTGTATGCCTGAAGATCATGCATACGAACCCACCGTTAAAGCTTGTGATAAAAGCCCGCTGCGCGAATAAAACCTAAAACACAGTCAGCCATAGAGGCGTCGTCAGCTAAAATCAAAGGGAGTGCAGGAGGCAGCTTAAAAGACTGCCGCAATGCGGCTAAAAGTGGACAGTCCAACAAGATGTGGACTACAGTCAATACAGCTCCACAATGACATTCTGGCGGTTCCTCTCGGCGTAAGAGGTGGCCGTGCGTTAGCCACGTATGGCCGATACGCGGGCGACAGAGAACGACTGAGTCCCTTCGAAAAGGCCTTAGGGAAGTCTTCCAAGCTGCTGTCGTGGGCTTGATTCCACGGAGCTTATTGGGCATACTCATTGTTGCCCATTCCGAATTCCAAGCCTCAAAGATCTTTCGGTGGAGACCCAAGCGGATATCGCCTTCTGGGGTACCGATATCCAGGCGCTGGCATGTGATGGCCTGCTTGGCCAGCTGATCAGCGCGTTCGTTCCCTGGAATTCCAATGTGGCCTGGGGTCCATATGAAAGCCACAGAATGGCCTGACTTGCCAAGACTAAACACCGTGACTTGCATGGATCGCACCAAGTGGTGTCTGGGGAAGCAGTGGTCTAGAGCGTGCAAGGCACTCAGAGAGTCACTACAGATAAGATATGACTTCCTGGGGCATGCTCTGAGATGGTCGAGTGCACGGGTTATTGCGATTAGCTCTGCCGTAAAGACAGTACAGCCAGAGGGCAGGGAGCGCTGTTCGGTGTGGTCGCCATGAACATAGGCGTAACCCACTCTGCCGTCTACCTGGGAGCCATCAGTGTATATGACGTCTGTATCACGGAATGTGTTAAGTATGTCCAGGAACTGGTGTCGAAGTAATTGTGGTGAAATCGACGCCTTTGGACCGCCGGACCGTTGCAGGTGAAGCTGGAGGCGTGGGATGGTCCAAGGAGGAATATTAGATAGGCAAGAGAATGCAGGACGGAGAGGAAAAGACTCTAGGGAAGAAAGAAGAGAATGTACACGGACCGCAACTGGAAGACCCGATCTGGGTCGACGTTGTGGAGAGGGAAGGTCGGTATTTGCAAACAATAACCTACGATTTGGATGGTGAGGCGTAGCGTGGACATGGACAATGTAGGAGGCCAGCAACTGTTGCCGGCGGTACCTCAAGGGAGGGATGCCAGCTTCGGCAAGGAGGCTAGGCACAGGGCTGGTGCGGAATGCCCCTGTTGCTAAACGGACACCACTATGTAGAATGGGATCCAAGATCCTCAGTGCTGAAGGTGATGCAGAGTCATATACTTGGCTCCCATAATCCAGGCGTGATTGGAAGAGCGCCTGAAAGAGGTGCATGAGGGTTCGACGGTGAGCTCCCCAGGCAGTATGGCTGAGACATCGCAATATATTTAGGTGCCGCCAGCACTTCTGCTTCAGCTGACGAAGGTGTGGCCCCCAAGTCAGTCGGTTGTCAAACAGCAAGCCGAGAAACCGATGGCTTTCTGCAACATGAAGCTGGTCAGCAGCTAGGTACAGTTCTGGGTCAGGGTGAACAGCCCGATGACGACAAAAGTGCATCACCCGGGTTTTAGAAGCTGAAAAAGTAAAGCCATGCGTCGTGGCCCATGACTGTGCCCTTCGGATGGCTCCCTGAAGACGCCTTTCAGCAACACCAATGCTAGGAGAGCTGTAGTATAAGCAGAAGTCATCGGCGAATAAAGAACAACAAACCGATGACCCCACTGCCACAGCAAGACCGTTTATCGCTATTAAAAAGAGCGGTACGCTGAGAACGGAGCCCTGTGGGACTCCGTTCTCCAGCACTCGGCGTGAGCTGAAGGAGGTACCAACTCTCACCCTAAAAGTGCGTAGCGAGAGGAAATTCTCGATAAAAATTGGGAGTCAACCCCGTAAGCCCCAATCATACAGTGTAGCAAGAATATGGTGGCGCCATTTGTGTCATACGCCCGCCGGAGGTCAAAAAAGACTGCAACTAAGTGCTCACGTCTAGAGAAGGCTGTACGGATGGCCGACTCCAAAGACACTAAATTGTCGATAGTGGAGCGACCCTGGCGGAAACCCCCCTGTTGTGGGGCCAGTAGACTCCGATCTTCAAGGATCCACATAAGACGGCGACTCACCATACGCTCAAGCAACTTACACAGGACATTAGTCAAGCTGATGGGGCGGTAACTGTCAACTGCCAGCGGATCTGCTCCCGGTTTCATAACAGGGATAATAATACTATCCCGCCAATGGGATGGGAAAACACCCCCTGTCCAGATCCTATTAAATAAGGCGAGCAATTTCTGATGGAAGTCCGCTGACAGGTGACGGATGAACTGGCCATGTATGCGGTCTGGTCCCGGAGAGGTATCGGGACATGCAGCAAGCGCAGTGGTAAACTCCCATTCCGTAAATGGAGCATTGTACAGTTCCCGGCGGCGAGTGTGGAAAGATAGAGGATTTCGCTCCACCCATTGTTTAAGGGAGCGGAAGGAGGCACTATAATTTGCTGTCGCGGAGCATCTTGCATAATGCTCTGCCATGCACTCAGAAATTATGGCCGGGTCAGTACAGAGAGTTCCATCGACGGTCAGAGATGGGATTCCCGCTGGTGGGCGGTATCCATAGAGGCGCCGTACCTGAGACCAGACGCGAGAATGGGAGGCACGAGAGCCTATAGAGGCGACGTACCGCTCCCAACAGTCCTGTTTACTTTGCCTGATAAGTCGTCGGGCTCGGGCCCTGAGCCTTTTAAAAGCTATCAGATTCTCAAGTGTAGGGCGGCGCCGGTGGCATTGTAGTGCTCGCCGACGGTCCCGTATAGCCTCAGCAATCTCTGGCGTCCACCATGGCACGACCTTGCGCCGAGGGGAACCAGTGATGATCGGAACGGTCTCCTCTGCAGCTGAGACTATAATAGCTGTGACCTGTTGGACTGCCGTATCAATATCATTTGGTAATGGAACAGAAGCCACAGCAGCCGAGGTGTAACGCTGCCAGTCTGCTCGATGTAGACACCATCTGGATGGGTAGCCTGCAGGTTCAAAGTGCTGGAGTGACAGAAGAATGGGGAAATGGTCACTCCTGCAAAGGTCGTCGTGGACCCTCCAACTCAAATGTGGGAGCAGGCCTGGGCTACATACAGATAGGTCAATAGCAGAATATGTGCCATGTGCTATACTAAAATGTGTGGGTGCACCGGTGTTTAAGAGGCATATGTCCTGCTGTGTCAGTAACGTTTCAACGTCTCTACCACGTCCCGAGGGCTGTATACTGCCCCAGAGAGGATGGTGGGCGTTGAAGTCCCCCAAAAGGATAAATGGTGGGGGTAGCTGCGCGACCAAGGCAGTGAGGTCAGCAAGGGAAACGACCTCATCTGGTGGGAGGTATAGAGAGCAGACAGTTATGTCCTGCATTGTTCTGAGTCTAACAGCCACTGCCTCGAGAGCCGTGTTAAGAGGCACGGCAGCACTAGGAACAGTGGCGAGGACATAAATGCAGACACCTCCAGATACCCTGTTGTAGTCAGCGCGGTTGTTATAGTAGCCCCGATAGCCACGGAGGGCTGGGGTCCGCTGGACAGGAAACCATGTTTCCTGTAGGGCTACACAGAAAGCAGGATAGCGGCACAGTAATTGCTGCAGCTCGGGTAAGTGGCGGAAAAAGCCGCCACAGTTCCATTGCAAGATCATGCTACTTCTTGATTGCTGAGGCATGGCAGTATCGACGGTGCTGTTGGTTCCACAGAATCACTGGTCGTCGCCGTCGGTGGAGGCAGGGCCTCTACATCCATCGCCTCCAAAGTCTTGGTGATAGCCAGGTCCTCTGGTGAGGCGAGGAGTTCCACCACGTCCTCAGATGTGTGAGGTGGTGGTGGTGGTGGTGGTGGTGGTGGTGGTGGTGGTGGCGGCGGCGGCGGCAGCGGCGGCACAGTGTCCACCGTGGAAGGCGTTTGCTTAGCAGCCTTCGACTTTTTCTTCTCTCGCTCCTTTTTAGGTTTCTCTTGCTGGGAGGGCTTTGGCGCCTCGACCTCAGCCTCAGGGACTGAGGAGGACCTTGAAGCCCTACGACCGCGAGTCAAAGTAAGTGGCTGTGTCAGCCACTCACTGGTACCCACATTATCAGTGGGAGAAACCATAGGAGGAAGGGAGCCCAGGGACCCCTTCCTGGCGAGAGGTGCCGGAGAAGGCTGCTGCTTCTCCGGCAGGGTGTTAGGGACCAGAGTCCCCAACGGGTGTGGGGCAGTTGCCCCCACAAGAGGTGGTGGGGGGGGGGGCAACAGAGGAAGGGCCTCCAACCGTCAAGGGGGCAGTTTGATGTTTTCGGCCCACAGGGGCCACAGAAGGTGGCGTGACATGGGAGGCTGACGTCCCCATAGCGGTCGGAGACGACGCAATGGCAGTAAAGGATGACGACATCCGAACGGGATGAAGACGCTCATATTTTCGTCTGGCCTCTGAGTACGGTAATCTATCCAGGGTTTTGAATTCCATGATCTTGCGTTCTTTATGTAGCACACTACAGGTCGGCGAGCAAGGTGGGTGTTGCAGCCCACAATTCACACACACAGGAGGAGGTGTACATGGCGCGTCCGGGTGTGACGGACGCCCACAGTCCCTACAGGCGGGGCTGGAAGTGCATCGGGAGGACATATGCCCGATCTTCCAGCACCGAAAGCATCGCATAGGGGGAGGGATGTACGGTTTTACTTCACACTGGTATATCATTATCTTGACCTTCTCAGGCAGTACATCGCCCTCGAAGGCCAAGATAAATGCACCGGTGGCAACCCTGCGATCTTTCGGTCCCCTGTAGATGCGCCGGACGTAGTGAACTCCTCTCCGCTCTAAATCGGCGCGCAATTCGTCGTCAGTCTGTGACAGAAGATCACGGTGGAATATTAAGCCCTGGATCATGTTGAGCGTCTTATGTGGCGTGAAACTTACGGCGACGTCTCCTAGCATGTCACAGGCGAGTAAAGCCTTTGACTGTGCAGGGGATGCCGCTTGTATTAAGACAGACCCGCTTCTCATTTTAGAAAATGATGCGACTTCGCCAAATCTATTTTCGATGGTTTCAACAAAAAATTGCGGCTTAGTATTAGTAAAGGATTCCCCATCAGCCCGAGTACAGACTAAGTACTGGGGTGAGTAAGGCTCAGATCTGTTAAGGGCCTGACGTTCTTCCCAAGGTGTGGCCAGGGAAGGGAACGACCTGGGGTCATACTGCGCACCATTAAATTCATTTCTTCCTCTCTTAGAGACGGCGGTTTTGCGCCCGCCCACGCTGTTTATGGCTCGTTTCATTTCTGTCCCACGAGCAGCTAGGGAAATAAGGTCCACCCAGGCAGAGCCCCGCTTGCCTGGGTAAGCCTTGTACAACTGAGGTGCGGCAGGTTCCTCAGAGGTTGCTCGCTAGCGGCTGTTCAACCTCAACAGCCATGCATCTCCTCGGCACGTAGCACACCTTGAGATTGAGGTTTTTTTTATAGAGGTTTGTACCGTCCTCGCGACCCGGGCGATTAAGCCAAGATCCCCGGGCTCTGAAACGTACAACGTTCCACCGTCGCGCCGAACGATGGTCGTTGAAGCACGCACAGAGCTTACGGTGTAGCGGACTGTTGGCGCGACACAGCCCACAGCTCAGGACCCCGGGTTCGCCAAGCCCGTACTCAGCAAATTAATGCTGAGCCCCTGAGGGGGGCAGGGAAGGGGGTGAGAAATGAGTAATGAATAGGTGAATTGAGGATGGAGGAGGGGGAGAGGTTATTGTAGATTTAGGCCAGGAGGATGGCAGGAGGATAGGATCTCCAATCTCCATAGCTCTGAGGGACTGGTGGTAGGCGGTAGTATCCAAATGGCACATGTGGTGTAACATGTTCCAAGATCTCTGGAGTCATGTTGGAGAGCATATTGGGTGTCCCCAAAGCAAACAGTCTGTCTGTGACCGTTCATGAATTCATCTGATTTGTTGGTGGCCGTACCAACATAAAAGACTGTGCAGTGGACATTTGTTAGCTGGTAGATGATATGCGTTGTTTCGCTGCGGCGCTGCCTAGACTGGGGTAGATTTTTTCTGTAATGGAACTTGTGTTTTCGGTTGTGGGAGGATACATGGGACAGGTTTCGCAGCAGAATCGGTTACAGGGGTTGGAACCATTACGTAGGGAGGGTGGTTTTACGATGTTGAAAGGTCTGACGAGGATGTTACAGAGGCTGGGAGGATGGCGAAAGGCTACTCTGGGTGCTGTGGAAAAGATACTTTGGAACAATGATCTCATTTCAGGGCATGAATTGAAGTCGTGGCCCTGAGTGATCAATGTGTTGACTTCCACACATCACCCGTCACCACCTCGTGGCCTAGATCATGAATAACCTTCCCCATCTAGTCCCCTTTTTTCCCCATCCTCTCTTACCTGATGAAAGAACACAGTTCCAAAACTTAGTATCCTATTTTTTCATCTCCATTTACATTTTGTGACTATTGGCAGTATAGACCTAAGGTAAGTAATGGTCACCTAAATCTCTCTTTTGAAGAATACCGTATTTAAGATGAATATGAACAAGAAAATCATGTGATGCTGAAAGAATTAGCTTAAGTAACGAAACAATAAAGGTGGTAAATGAGTTTATGTGACTTTGGCAGTAAAGTAACATAGCCTACAATGGTCAAAGTACAGAGGATATAAAGTGTAGAACAGCAATGGGAAGGAAAGTGTTTCTGAAAAAGAGAAATTTATTAACATCCAATATTAATTTAAATATTAACAATTGAAATTCCAATTAGAATGTCAATAATGGAAGATAGATAAAACTTCACTACTCGAGCCATCTGGATTCTCCCCTCCTACACCACCTCTTTTGAACTCCGCAGATGGGAGTTGCCCCTTCAACACATTCTACGATTGTAAAACCATCCTGGCCTCAACATAACTTCCCATCCCTACACCCAATGCCTAACATCTCCCCCCCTTCCCTCTTCTTTCTCCACACATTATCCTGTGTCTCTTGTCTTCCTTACTCCTGTGTGTCCCCACTTACAATACTTTTTATTTATTTTTCCTATTTTTATTTTTATTGTTTCAATTCCCTGCACACTCTTCTAGACCCCCCTTTTTACCCTTTCCTGCCCCTTCCCTTCACTATATTCATTGCCGCAATTCAAATTCCCGGCTATCCTTTACGATCCACACCTTTATCCGGCATCCTTCCCCCTTCACTCTCCACCTCACTCACAGTCTAAATGTTGTGGCACTGGAGTAGCAGGACATGGAGGTTATGTTTGTATACTTGTCTGTGTGACTGCGTGAATGTGTGTATCTTTTTCTGACAAAGGCCATGGCTGAATATTTAAGTTGTGTGAATGTGATTATTTTTTGTGTCTGTCAGCAACTCAGCGAGCCTCTACATAGTGAGTTGTTATCTATTCTAATTTAAATGTTAGAAAGTCTTTTCTGAAAGCATTTGTGTGGAGTGTTGCTTTGTACAGTAGTGACACATGGACAATAAATAGTTCAGATGGGAAAAGGCATTGATTGGTAGTACACATTCTTAGATATCGAGGAATCCTGAATTTAGCATTGGAGGTAAGTGCGTGGGGTAAAAAAATTGCAGAGGGGAACCGAGAGACGAATATAGTAAGCAGATTCAAACAGATGTGGATTGCCGTTATTATGAGGAGACTAGATGACCCATGCAAATAATAGGCACTCTATCCTGATCAGTCACAGATAAGTAAGATTGTAATGGAGAAAAGGCAGATGCAAGTACTTATGTATAAAGAATAATAAACTTCGAATAGTAGTAACAAATTTTAGTCTCACTGTAAGAAAAGTTATATAATTAAATACAATATGGAACATCCTCTGGTTGGAAGTCACCCTCTCGGCCCACATGTTGTGCTCTGTGGCATCTTGGAAAAATTGCAAGACTTTTAAGAAATAATACATTCTGGCACGTAACATTGCAGACACTGTTAATCGTAAGGAAGGCTGATCTATGATGAGGAACGTTGAGATAATTCAGTTCATTCGTGCAGTATGCAACGCTTGCTTGATCACACTGAAATATTCAAACAGCTGATGTGCATCGACATGTGAAACAGAAATCTCGTGATAAACTATGCTTGGGTATAGAGTCTAAATAACTGCAGGGGTGGTGGTGTCTGTTAGTTAAATTAAATTATTTGTGTATTTTTTGTAGTAACATTGAGACATATAACCGACATTGTGTGATAAACTATGATTGCATCAAAGGTCTTTATCTTGCTTAAACAATCCAAACAACAGCAAGAGTTGTCCTTCATGTTAGTTAAATAGACTCAGTAGGTGGCACTTTCTACATTCCTTTTATATCGGCCGCACAAATGTAGTTGATACTCAGCACTGTGGCTGATGAGAGTAACCATAACTACATGTCACATTTAAGATCGACTTAGATTGTACAAACAGTACAATTTTTTTTCAAAACAAACTTTTTTGTGAAAAGAAAACTTTAAACTATATTTGTATTTTTCATCATTAGTGGAGAACAAAACCTTGTAAATAACATTGAATGATGACTGGCTCAATACATAGACATAGGCAAAGACCTGAAAGTCCCCCATATAGTTTTACGGGGCTGACTTCTTTGAAACCTCGTACTAAACATAAAAACCTTTTCATAAAATGAAAATATTCTAACAGTAAAAGAGTGTGACAAATATTATGTTGACAGTTTTCAAGAATAAGAATAGTGGTAGAACTAACAACAGCAGCAGCAGTTAAGCCATACTAGTAGTGGCAGTAGTACACCACGTAGTATACAAATACAATGACAAAATATGTGCTCATACATACCCTGGGCTGTTAGGTCCTCCAGTGGGACTAAAGCTGCCAGAGCTGATTAGGCTAGCTGTATCTGGTTTCATATCCAACGGTGATTGTGGACCCATCGAGCTTATCGAAAGATTGTTCTCTAAACTTATTCCTGAAATAAACATTAAACCAAATTAATCAACAAAATTAATGCCATCATGAAGGATTTGTGACACAAGAAGATGTAATTATTTTTCTGTCATGACAATCAGAAAAGACAGAGACTAACAGTAGCCTAGGAAGAACAGAATTACACCCATTTGCCTTGTTTCATTTCCAAATGCAGATGGGTTTCATATCATTTTATACAGAGTGGTCCAAAAAAAAAATGTATCCACTGTTTAAAGGTACATAACTTGCAAACTAATTGACGTAGTTGACTCATCTTTGGTAGTGTAATAGTTTGTAGTTCCTGTAATCACACAAGTGTTGAATTGCATTGTTTTGTTTTGTCAGATGACAGCCGCCGGATAATCAGTGTTTTGTTCTTAGTTGCACACCTACTTACTCAAGTAAACATGACTGGCGCAAGGCTTACATTTGATGAAAGGAAGTCAGTTTTGAAGTGGTATTTTAAGTACAAAAAAATTAATGAGGGTCAATGGCATATCTGCCAGTCAAATGTGTCATTCACACCACAGTCTGTTCTGTTATCAGTATTGTAGCACGAGGACTGTAGATGCTGCGAGATAGAGTAGTAATCTTTCTGCCAAGCATCTGATACTATGCTGCGTGAATGAGCTTAATTCAATCTCATTTCCTATATCTAATATGTTCTTTGGTGTTCTCCAGCCATTAAAACATTTCACACTTTGATCGGGAAATGCAGTTATCTTTTGTCAACAAGCAGGTAATTTTGGAGATTCGGCGCGATCACAAGCATTTATCAATGTATTTACCGTCTCCAAAACACGACCGCCGCCTTCAGACAATGTGTGCGGGGCTTCAACAGTTGGCAGAACTGGCGGGTGACGAGTGCAGCCGGCAGCCAAGTACGGGGTCAGGCAAAGCTTCCCGAGTCACGGTACGTCCCTGGTTCTTGGCTGCACCTTCCGGCACCCAGCACGGCGGCCTTGGCTCAAGAATACGGACCAAGCGCGCTCACGCTACAGGCAACTGCCAAGGTCAGGCTACGCAGGCAAACCTTCGACAATGGAGCAATGCACAAGTACTCGGCGTCAAGCGCTTGTAACGAGCGGGCGGAGTATTCAGAAAAAGCTCCCTTTAAACGCGACAACGGCTTCTCTGAAAATCGGATGAATGTTTTTGTTACACCTACATACATACTCCGCAATCCACCGTAAGTTGCGTGGCGGAGGGTACACTGTACCACTACTAGGCATTTCCTTTCCTATTCCACTCCCAAATAGAACGAGGAAAAAATGCCTATATGCCTCCATACGAGCCCAATTTCTCTTATCTTGTCTTTGTGATCACTACGCAAAATGCAAGTAGGCGGCACTTGGTCCCTATTCCTCTGGTTCCGTTTTCTCTTCCACTGCCACTCCCTGCCATTTTCTTTCAGTGTAAGAAAGAGGCGAATATATTCACATGCCAACATTTTTGGTGAGCAAGGCGGGAAGAGGCACCTGGTTCCCTACTTTTCAGTCTTTTAAAACAGGAATATATTTGCCTTTTTTGTGCTCCGGCGGATCATTTTTCAGCTGGTTCCCCTTTTTTTTCGTTGTAAGCCGCGTGCGCTATGTATAAACATACCTGTCAACTTTTGGAAAGAGCTATCAGTAAAAATCAGGCGAGGCAAAAAATCTGACTAATTTGGACACATTAATATTTATGGCTACAAAATACAATAATTCATGCTGTAAACAAGTCACTTGGTTAATAATAAAACTAGTTTAATGTAACACAGGCATGAAATAACACACACACGGCTAGTTCGACTTTAAGTCATGTTCGCGAATAGTTTGAAGGACATTCAAGACAATTCCAGCGAATTAAATATCTGACCACCGATTTCGCCCTGTATGCTTTCCATCTAACATTTATGGAATACTAGCTGTAAACTCGGCGTTGCCCGGTTGTTTATTTATCCTACACTCCTGTAGTCCACATCCACTTCACCCCCTCTCTCTTCATCCACCTCTGTTCGTTTCCACCTTTCCCTCTCTCAGCAAAGTTTTCTGCGAGGTACACTCTGTCATGTACCATTCATTTATGTACACAGTGATCTTCCTCTTGGTTTGAAGGTCATGTGAGCAAAAATTCATCAATATCGGAGAAAAACTATGCATTTTGTAAAGTTCCATAAGTTAAGTGCCCTCCACCATGCACCGAACGAAATTCTATACTTACAGTGACATGCCTCTTGTTTTTAAGGTAGAGTGCAGAATTTCATAAATATCGGAACAAAAACTATAGATTTCTTATAAATTAAAAACACATTTTGTGTGTGTTCTACAAACTATAGATTTCTATGCAATAGAAACGCAGGGTCACATTGAAAAACGCACTTTGTTGTTCTCAAATATTCGTGTTATTTTTTGATACAACCCTTATTCTGAGAATAAAAAAGAAAAACCTGTGAAAACGGTCAAGCCGTTCTGAAGTTATGGCGCGACCAAGGTTTTTAGGCATCCATTTTTATGTTGCAAAGTACCCTCCCCTATGCACCGTATGAAACGTAAGGTAGACGGTGACCTTCCTCTTGTTTTGCAGGTTAAGCATGCGAAATTTTGTGAAGATCGGAATGAAACTAAAGATTTTGTGATTCTGTAGGAGAAGTATGCACCGCCATGCACCAATCACAAAATACTTTCTTAGAATACGTTTTCTACCTATAAACTACATTCCTGCCAAATTTCACCTTCATAGGTGAAGTAGTTTTCGAGATGTCGTGTTTAGTCAGTGAGTGAGTGTGTCCTTTAGCTTCTATATGGATAGAGATTAAGAAAACAGATTGCTTAATTTTGGATGCAGGAGAATTAAGGGAGACTTGCAGACAAAAATAAATAGCAACATGCAAGTCTGTAACGCTAAATGTATTGGATACAAGGTCATGCCTAGTGCGACAGTTTAACGGCATCTACAGCGAAACTCTTGTGAGCGGTAGAATTCTTTGCGTTTCATCGTTTTGTGGGTGGCTGGGTGACGGGGGGGGGGGGATGGGAAGGTCAGTTACAAAAAGCTTCATAAACGTCCGAAATTACATGCAAACTTTGTTGCAGGTTCCTAACTACTCCCATTTTCCAAAAATTGACGCATAAATCTGGGTATCTGGGTATTCTCAAGCGATGGCCTCTCATTATTTATGACGACATATCTCCTGAGCTATGTGTTGTAGTCTTTAGTTTTTGGGTCAGGAACCTTCGTGGGCATACGGTGGACAGTTCACCAAAGTTTCATTGCAATTGAATGGTTTATGAACACGTAGAGGACATGCAGACACACATTCATTTATATATAATAGAGATGGCAGCATAACTGTGTCCCTCTTAGCTTCCCGCAAGAGGTCTTGAGAAAATGGTTTGTCAGGGACCATAACCATTGGACTTCAAAATAGAACTGGACTCTAAAGATTCATTGAAAATTTATGATTTGAACTATGTTCTATTTTTCTTCAAAGGGATGAAATGACGTTCTCACATTCTGCATTGCTATAGGGGTGGTGAGAATAGAAAGAACTACTCAAGAAATTCGGTAATACTTGAAAAGCCCACTAGCTCTATGAATTCCTCTTATTGATGTCCAACTGGAATCACTTCAAACATCTTGGTTTGCTACCGAACTGTCATCTACCAAAAGAGTTGTGAAGTGCCTCTGAAGGTCATTCAAAATCTCATCTGTAGTTTCAGTCTCTTCCCTGCATAACGTAATAGGAAACTATTGATCTGTAAATGTAATTATTTCATTTACTCCACACGTAATGTTTGAGCAATAAATTTTGTGTGAATTGGAAAACTTTAAGAGGGTGTACTATTTTTATTTCCGGCAATGTATTTGTTTAATAAACTGTCTTTATGTTTTAAATTCGGTATGGGCATATATTCTGCTGACAACAATGTTTTGGGAAGCTGCAACAACTATAGCAAGAAAACTTCCCATAAACCTACAAAAGAAGCTATTCAAAGTGAAAGTGCAACTGACAGAACAGGAAGAAATTGTCTTGGCTACGAGGCAAATGAATCCGAACAGAGGTACGAAACATATTGCCAAGGAAGACGTGTGACGTTCGCATCTTGCATTGACATAAATTCTACCCCTATCATCTCTCACTACATCAGGCACTCGGCGACCGTGATTTCGAAGGTAATACAGAATTTTGTCGGTTTGCCCTTCAGCAGCTGAGAGAAGACAATATGTTTTTCTAACGTGTGCTCTTCACCGATGAAGTAACGTTTACCAACCACGGTAATGAAAATTTGCATAACATGCACTAGTGGCTTCGCGAGGAGAAACGTCAACAGCGGTGGAAAAAAAAAAAAAAAAAACATTCTAGGAAGTGGAGAAAACATCGTTTCGGTGAGTGTAACCGTTCACGAAATAAAAGGGGTGTTACGTCATGACTCACCCTGTATAAGCACGAACGAAGGAGAACTGAAGAAGGAATGCTGGGGAAGGATAATCGCCCTGTAAAATGAAAATCTAGCAGCGCTCGCGGTGCATGAAGTCGCCTTTTCTGGAAGAGCGCTACAGCTGTCGTACAGATTGACTTTCCCCTCAGGCAATGTAAAACAATGTACAGAGATCCTGTCCACACTGGCTTCTTGTGATAGTATTATCAGTAACTCATATCTGTATTCAATACACGTTAATACAATTTATGGGAAACGCATTATCTGCGTACTGCGTCGCCGGTAGTTCATACAGCGTACTATAGAGGGTCGGTATAACTTCGTGAAACACTTGTAGTGCTTATTGTGACTTAGTGATATTTGTAAGAATAGTAGGAATCTTCTGCTCGTTCTAAGTGCATGGCAAGGGCCCCATAACCCCATGAGTGGTCTACCGAGCACAGCGAGAAAGTTGAAAGGCGCCCATTATGGTGGTAAACTATGCGCCATTCTTCCTTTATGTCACAAACGTAATGTTCCATTTGCATGTGTACCTACAATACAGTAATTAATATGTAAATAAACAGCATTCAGTCCCTCTTTAACAATTTGTTAGCCACCACAAGAAATTTGCCATAAATGCTTGTTCACAACTAACTGCAGATTATTGCGTTAGCATGAGCGCGAACTGTAGCGTTCTGGTGTTCAGTGCACTAAATTTTTTTAGGCGAAACGTATTTATTATTAACTAGCAAATCCGGCAACGCTTCACAGTAGCTAAAGTGTATGGGGATATATACCCTGATGTGTTCTTCTCCCTATGTGTATCCCTACCTCCCTCCTCTACTTCCCCATCGCCTCCTTCCCCCTATATTTTTCCATCACCTTCACATAACTCCCTCTTACCCCACACGATCTCCTGCCCCCTCCTCTCTGCGTCTACATCACCTCCTTTTTCTTTCTTTTAATCAATTTGATTCCCCCATTCTCTATCTCCTCTTCCCCCTAACTCTGACCTTATTTATTGTTATTGCAATCGGGACCTTCATTGAGAATAGAAGACAAAATGAAAGGGTAAATCAACTGCAAACGGGTTATTAGACAGACCTTTCGAGCTGCTCTGCCTGTGAGGTTAATGTTAAAAATGACTGGGAAAAGAAAAACAAAACTGCACGATAGTGTATTTGTATTTGAACCTATAAAAATGAAGGCAAATTATTTATTTATAAGTCTGGCAATACTTTGCGAATGGCTGACAAAAGTTGGGTTAAAGGCTTCGAAAAATAATTTACCTTAAACGTTGGCTTAATGCCTCGTTCTTCGATAATATTCGCCCCAAATGATTTCACCTGGAAGGAACTGTTGTACGTCTGTATATTATGTAAGAAATGCTTCGACCGAGGATCTTGGGCAGAAATCAATGAAGCCAGTGGCTCTGCTGGCAGTGTCAATTCTGGTAATTTGACCTTTTCACCCGCACAACATGATACCGACGGTTCTTGTCGCAATCTCAAAGCATTGCAATATTGACAAAAATTGTTCCGACACCAACCGATGCATCCTCTGCGTAATCGACTGCTGGATCGTATCTGAACGCCAAACGTTCAGTTCTAATCGTCAGGCGTGGACGTGTGTTTTGTCGACGATCCAAATTATTTTGTGCGTAAGCTGCAACTGAGCGGGTGAACTCCACGGTACCATTGCTCCAGAGTCATAACGGATCTTCGTCGGTCTCATTGACTCTACGATCACGTAGTAGGATTGCGTTGCACGTACGGAGACCTATTTTACGACGCCGCAATGGAGGCAGTGTTCTGAAAATAAGTAAATAAAAAAGAAACCGCTATCTGTGCGCAATTTGTTTGTAATACTCAAAAATACGA
The DNA here is from genome assembly GCA_026315105.1 of Locusta migratoria. NCBI lineage: Eukaryota > Metazoa > Arthropoda > Insecta > Orthoptera > Acrididae > Locusta > Locusta migratoria. The sequence goes on from CM048748.1 coordinate 208,188,368, forward strand.
CGAACTGACATGAATCCTATCTTTGCAACGCTCCAAAGATATGATCACCACCGATAACACCATTGAGATAATAATACGGAGGGCCATCTAAACAAACATTTCATGTGAAACCTGTCTGGCTGTTCTAGCCTTGTGTGCATAACGCCATCTACTAACCTCTTTGGCGTATTTGTTCGCTTTGTTACAGCGTTATTTGGTCGCTAGGCGAGTAGCGAATGAATAAGCTGATTGTTGTAGAATCTAGAAAACTATCCGAGATGGAAGCTTACTTAGTTTTTCTCAAATTCTGATGTTTTTCGGTAGATTCTCCAAAAGATTTCTTTCACAGAGACCTTGTCCTCGGAATTACAAACAGGACAAAGAAAAGATCAGCCAAATCGGTGAAACCATTCTCAAGCGACGCTCTTTCATATATGCGGCAATTAATTTTCATTAATATAGATTGTTTGTTCCTAAGAAACAAACGTTGGCTCGCTAAAAGCGGGAGACGCGGGTTAGAGTCCCGGTCCGGCACAAGTTTTCATGTGGTACAGATCGAATGTCCATCTTTAGAAGAGCGGCAGATGTCGGAAAATTTCGCAGCATTTAGCAGCCAGTCTTGTGCAACATGACTGTAAAAAATAACAGCTAGGTACTGTTAAAAACTAAAGTAACTTCAGTGATATCTACCTTCTGAAAATGTATGTTGTGTCAAAGTTCGTAACATTAAACATGTAAATAAATTCATATAATTGTGAAAGGTATTATTCGTTCCATCTCAGAATTTATTCGTGCATTTCATCACTGCACTAGTCGTCACCAAGGGAAGTATCAAGGGAAGGGGTATTTGAGCATGCGCCTTCTAATTTCTAATTTCAAGGATTAAAAGAACCTTACTTCAGCAGAATTAAAATGAACTATAGTTCAAATGTTTGTAATTTTATGGGACCAAACTACGTTGGTCATCAGTCCCTAGACTTACAAACTACTCAAACTAAGTTAAACTAACCTAAGGACAACACACACATCAATGCCCGAGGGAGGAATCGAACCTCCGACGCGGGAGGCCACGGGATCAGTAACGTGGCGCTCCAGACCGCTCGGCTACTCCCGGGCGGCGAACTATAGTTCATTTCGCGGAATAGTTCCATTTAACTAGTTCGTTCACGTAATACACATCCCCCAGTGGTCACGTTTCATGCCTTGAAGATGGTTATGGATTTCTTTTTATTTCATCATGTTGATTAGATGATATACAAGCTATCTAGCCCAATACAAATACGAGGGGCGTTCAGATGTGGTTGTTTTTTTTTTTTTTTTTTTTTTCCCCCTGTCTCAAAAGTCCGGGCCCGATGTCGTTGGTGTAGTGTTAATGTTTGAAACATTCTCTTTCATTTGCAGGTGGTTTGCTGTTTTGCGGTAGTTGGCGCAACCTGAGGAGTGTTCCAAAATGGAGTCTGATATGGACGCGCATGTAAGATAGCGATGTGTAATTGAATTTCTTCCTGCTGAAGAAATTGCACCGATTAAAATCTATCGACGCTTGTGAAAGTTGTATGGAAACGATACACTATACGCGAGCAATGTGAGGCGATGGTTGCGGCATTTTCAAGGTGGTGAAAAGGGTGCATGACAAGCCACGGCCGGGTCGACTCCTCACAGGTGACATCCTTTGTAATGAGGAGTGTTTTCAGCAACTTAACCTAACTTAGCGGCGAGTAGCGACCAGAGAACTGTGTGCGAACCTGAATATCTGCTGTAATATCGTGGAAACGATTATGGAACATTTTGGTTACCGCAAAGTGTGTGCGAGATAGGTAACGCAGATGCTTACGAAGAACAAAAAACTTCTCGAATGGAAATTTGTCGGCACCTGCTTGACCAAAATGAAGCGAAAGGTGAAAATTTTCTGAATTCTATCGTCACCGGAGCTGAGACTCTGATGCGGTTGTCAAAGCTGTAAGGAAGCGGTTGGCCTCTGTTGGTTCCGATTTTTACAAGCGCAGCACGCATGCTGGGTTTCATCGTTGGTGCATAATGAGCGGTGGCGATTATGTGAAAAAATGAGAGCCTGTAACTAAAATATTGCTCCATTTAGTTGTTGTGATTTATGTATATGCTGTAGTTTTAATGAATAAAAGTCCGCCTCCGTAGTGCAGTGGACAGCGTGCTAGACTGCCAAGCTTGGGGGGCCGGGTTCGATTCCACTCTGGGAGTGGGTGTTGTGTCGGCCTCATCATCGTTTCATCGTCATCGACGCGCAAGTCGCCCATGAGGCGTCACTTAAAGACTTGTAACAGGCAGGCCAAACACGATCCCAGCTGGGGGTCTAACGGTTAAGAACGCTACACGAAATCATCATCATCATCATCATCATCATATGAATAAAAATAAGAGGCAAAAATACAGAAATCGCATGAGGAAAGATCGGGATTGTATGGAGGATGCGTACGTGTTTTTCAGATGTTCAAATGTTTGTTAAGCTTTTTTTAAGGGACTTAACTGCGGGGTCATCAGTCCCTAAACTTACAAACTACTTATGAACTACCTTACACTAAAGACGACACAAACATCCATGCCCGATGGGGGGGGGGGCGGGGGAGGATTCGAACCCCCGACCGTAGCGGCCGTGCAGAATGACTGACGCGCCGCAGACCGCTCGGCCACTGCGGCCGGCCACGTGTTTTTTAACGAAACTTCGGCAGCATAGCCGAAACAACCTCGCAACATGTAGGAGGACAACATCCTGAAACATATCAATTTTTATTTAACGTGGCACGCACCTAACACAACACCCAAGCCAAGTCGGCGTACAAAAATGCAGGTATCTTTAGCATGTGAAATATCATGCCGTCGTTTCCGATAAACATACTACGCCCGCATACCACCGCGACACCACGATGCGGGACGTCACACGATTTAAAACGAGTGACATTCTGGCTTGCGAAAGAAAAACGCGGTTCTTCTCCATCCATGTGTACTTTATTAATTAAGACTTTAAAGCTCGTATATCACAGTAAAATTACAAAGTAATATTATTTTTACATACCATGTGAAAACAGTTAACAATAAAACCATTTTAACAGTTGAATGCTATCAAGCTTTAACGACAAAAAATTAAACTTCTTCGGCTGTCACAGTTCTACTACGGACGTACTCGCCACTCATTACTTTTTAGCTTCTTTCTCCTAAAACAAAAATGTCGTTATAGCAGCCTTTAACTAGATGTATAAGTCGTGTATACAATAAACACAACAGAGGGAATTATCAGAGAAAAGAACGACAAGTTTCCAGGTGTTATGCACTCCTGGTGATTTTATGTAATGCATTCTAGGCCTATCCCAGTCAGCTTTTGGCTGAACAGTAAGTGAAGGTCTGTTGGTTCGAGATCTACATTGATCGTGGTTTGGATATAAGTATATTCATTCTTCCTGTGGTGTCTACGCGAGATGACAATACGAACGAAACCGTTTACATTCTGCAGATAGGTCTTCCTTCCCAGAAATCGAAAATCTATACGATTTTTGCGTTATCGAAAGCGGTTATGGAAACAGAACTTTCTTAAATTTTAGAGTTTTAAGTTAATCTTTAATTCGCATTTACTACTGTGTGTGTCATATGTAGTGACTGCTAATTTGGTGGCTGTGCGCCTTTACTACTATCACGGCTAGATGGCTCGATCCCTAGTGGAAATCCGAGTATAGGCTGCGAGTAAGAGGAACTAGTATCCCCTGCCCATCATCGTAGTGCGCAATAGGTTGAGAATTTAGGCAGGAAGGGAAGCGTGCCTGGATAGACCAATAGGTTAGGGCGGCTGCTGGCCTAAAGCGAGAAATCTGGGTTCGAATCCCGGACTAGCACAAATTATCAACATCGCCGTTGTATTTATTTCAGTGCCCTGAAACGGTCGAAGTGTTTCAATATTTTGAATTCATCTCTACATCCTTTGTTGCATGGGCGTCGGAATATTTTTTTCCGGAGGAGAACAGAGGGGGAGGGGGGGGGGGGGAGAGAGACAGATGGACTTAAAAGTTACAGTTTTTTGATATTTTGGGACTTCGTTTCGAAACATGTCATGTGATGAGAATTAAATTATACAGAATAGGAGACATGGTGATGTGGATAATGCTGATGGTATCTGTTAACGTTTCCAATTGGTAACTGAGCGACGGTAGTAGCTGTTGACTGGAATGAAAATTGCACAGCTTAGCAGTAGTATTGCACATCACTGTTATGCTGACGGTAAGTCTACATGTTGCAATGGTCCCCACCCGCGCAACTGTCAGAGCTTTGTTGCACCATACAAACGAAATGTAAGCTTAGCAAAGGATAACAATCCATCAACACGTCTGTACAGTACTACATTGCGTCAAGCGTCTACTAACCATAACTCAACGTCACAATAACGCACAAAAAAACTCCAGATCTTGCACTGTTATTACCGTTATTTTGTACATTTTTAAGGATAATTCCTAGGAGAGAAAGAACGCCTTCTGATTCTTTTGCATTTTAGGTTTCCGTACTTCAGTAAAAACGGAATAGCTTTGTTGTCCATATACAAGTCTATTCAGCTTTTTTTTTTTTTGTCAGGAAAAGATAGTCTACGATATCTTGGCAGCGTAAAAAAAATTCCAAGTCACTAAAACCAAAACATCCGCTCATTTATTCACACAAATACGTTTGTCAAAACCTTTAGATGTAGTCTCTATATCAGGTGTGTCCGTAAAGTCATAATGCAGTCAAAGATAGGCAACGAAACAAGATAAATTTGAAACCTTCATTAAGTGAAAGAAAAACTCCAAATTTGTGTGTTGTGGTCCTCAGTCCGAAGACTGTTTTGATGCAGCTCTCCACACTATCCTGAGCAAGCCTCCTCTCCTCCTCCTCATAAGAACGGCAACCTACATCTATTTGAATCTGCTTACTGTATTCATCTCTTTGTCTCTCTCTGTGATTTTTTACCCCACACACTTTCCTCCAATTCTAAATTCACGAGTCCTTGATGTCTACGAATGTGCCCTACCAATCGATCCCTTCTTTTAGTCAAGGTACCCCAGAAATTCATTTTCTCCCCAATTCTGTTCAGTACGTCATCATTCGTTACGTGAGCCACCAACGTAATCTTCAGCATTATTCTGTAACACCACATTTCAATAGCATCTATCCTCTTCGTACAGTTTATCGTCCAAGTTTCATTCCCGTACAAGACAACACACCACACAAATGCCTTCAGAAAGGACTTCCTTGCGCTTAAATTAATGTTCGATGTTAACAAATTTCTCTTCTTCAAAAACGCTTTTCTTCCCATTGCCATTCTCCATTTTATATCCTCTGTACTGCGACCATCGCATGTTATTTTAATGCCCAAGTAACAAAACTAATCTACCACCTTTATTGTTTCGTTACCTAATCTAATTCCTTCAGCAGCGTCACATTTTCTTACACTGCACCCCATTACTTTTGTTTTGCTCTTGTTAATGCTCATCTTATACGCACCTTTCAACACACTGTCCAATCCGTTCAAATGCTCCTCCAGGTCTTTTGCTGTCTGACGGAATTACAATGACATCGGCAAAACGCAGTGTTTTTATTCTTCGCCGTTAATTTAACCCCTTCTCCAAATTTCTCCTTGCTATCCTCTATAGCTTGCTCAATGTACAAATTGAATAACACTGGAGAAAGGCTATAACCGTGTCCTACTAGCTACCCAACCACTGCATCCTTTGCATGGCCTTCAACTCTGATAATTGCTGCCTGGTTTTTGTGCAAGTTGTAAATAACCACCCGTTCCCTATATTTTACTCCTGCTGATTTCAGAATTTGAAAGAGTGTATCCCAATCAACATTGTCAAAAGCTTTCTCCAAATCTACAAAAGCTAGAAACGTTAATTTAGTACTTGAGCCAAGTTCATAACAGATTTTTGCAAAATCGGAACGAAACTGGCTGTTGTCGGGACAGGGAGGACCATAATAGCGACGGTCCCGATACATCGGGACGGATGGTAATCTGAGTCCCTATACTAGCTCAGTAGCTTTGGGTTTCCGTTGTGAATCCGGGAAGTTGGTAGTTAAAGGGAGTTAGAAACGTTTTTCACATCTCTCAAAAAGTAAAGCATGACGCCAAAAACGAAGTGTTTTTAAGACACGTGGGTTTCATGGTAAAAGATTTTCGAATAAAGGGAAACCAGTACACAACCTTTGCCCTCCCGGACCTAATTCATGGTGCAATTACCCCAATGCCCAGTACTCAAACAGTACATACAGCCAAAAACATTCCATCCCAGCAGCAGTCATGGATAGAATAAAACCTGATTACAGACACCTGAAAATCGTGAAATACTGAATTGTCTGCATGGTCAGATTCAAAATTATAAGTCGTTCAATAATCTTATATGGACTCATTGACTATAAGAGGTAATCCACCTTATAGAGTTCAAATGTTTGTAAATCTATCGGACCAAACTGCGTGGTCATCAGTCCGTAGCTTACAAACTACTTAAACTAAGGTAAACTAACCTAAGGACAAAACGCACACACACACACACACACACACACACACACACACACACACACACACACACACACACACACACCATGCCCCAGGGAGGACTCGAACCTCTAACGGCGAGCAACCGCGCGCTCCGCAGTGAGGCGCCTTAGACCGCTCGCCTACTCCACCATGGCGACATTTATTTTACACCAGACGCGTTTCTCTTTTTATTTTAAAAAGTATTTCCTGTGGTCCGATTATGATACAAGGGCTTGTACAATTTGTTTTGTATACTCAGATTAAAAACAGTGTTCTTTGTGCACGTTAGGCCTATGGGTTTTCAGTCTACTCACGGTCTTGTCTCTTCTTTACATCTCACACTTGTTCATCCGTCTTGTTGGCTGGAGTTGGTTGGGTCCTTGCGTGTGTTTTGCGGCTGTGTACGGCACTTTTCGCCTGTACTCAACCGTAAAACCCACGCCAGGAGCCAACCAACTCCACCCAAAAAGATGGAGACGTAAAGTAGAGACAACAAGACCGTGAGTAGGCTGAATATCAGTTGAAAACCCATAGGCCTAACGTGCACAAAGTTAAAAAAAAAATTTAATCTGTGTATACAAAACAAATTGAACAAACCTTTGTATTATCATTTTCAGACCACAGAAGATGCTTTTTAAAATAAAAAGCAAAACGCGTCTGGTGTAAAATAAATGTCTTGAATTGCAAAAAATCAAATGTTTGTAAAGCTTATGGGACTTAACTGCGTGGTCATCAGTCCCTAAACTTACAAACTACCTTATACTAAAGAGGGGACAAACATCCATGCCCGAGGGGGGACTCGAACCCCTACGGGGGACGGCCTCACGCATCGCAGCACAGCGCCTCAATGAGCTCGGCCACTCCGCCGCGGCCTTTAATTGCAGTTAGCATAAGAGGACTCACCTCTTACAGTCAATTTTAATAGCTGCTGTGGAAGATGGCCACACAACCAAACATTATATGCACTCGCCTACCAAAAAATGTTTTTGTGGAAACGAAGACACTAAATCAGGAGTCAGTGATGCTGTTATTGCTTTTAATGGTGGTAACATTAGCGGAGTAAAAGCGCTACAGCATATGGGAATTAATCCTGGAGCAAACTGCATCAGAGAACTAAAACGGATGGACAAGATTCACATTGATAAAGCAGAGTATGCAGTGCAGTTGGCCACTAAGGAGTCCAGAAAGAAGAAAAAAACTTGGATAAAGATCAAGAGGATGATATACACTATAGTGCAGGGTGGTTCGAGGGAGTAAAAATTAAAACATATATTGAGTAACAGCCTTTTGAGTGTAGAAGCCGTTCCTGAAAATTTACATTCTGTGTTGCATTTCTCCCTGGTTCTCAAAAACCACTTCGAGTAGAGTATTAAAATTTTCAGGGAATAACAACAAACATATCCCGAGTCTATCGAATTAAAAGAAGAACATAATGTTATGTACCGGAAGAACAAGCTGGGTTTAGAAAAGGGAGAGGAACCATAGATCAAACTGCCAACATTCGGTGGATTATGGAAAAAGCAAGAGAATTCCAGAAAGATGTATACCTTTGCTTTAATGATTATGCCAAAGTCTTTGACAGCGTCGATCACAAAAAATTATGGGACGTACTCAGTAAAATGGGAGTCCCAGTTCATCTCATTCATCTGATACGGAGTTTATACCTTGACCAAGAAGCCAGAGTGCGAACTTTGTATGGCACAACAAAATGGATAAAGATTCAGAAAGGGGTCCGGCATGGGTGCATATTGTCTCCGTTCTTATTCAATCTGTTTGCAGAGCAAGTTATGAGGAATGTCAGGATAGATGAAGGAGAGACAGGAATTAAAACAGCTGTAATAAATGTCAACAACCTCAGATATGCAGATGACACCATACTGCTGGTCGAAGGTGAAGAAGAGTTAAAGACTCTGTTGCTGAAGGTAAAAAATGAAACTGAAAAGGCCGGTCTCAGGCTAAATGTAAAGAAAACCAAAATTATGGCAACTAAACCTTAATTCATGGGATATAGTAGGAGAATCCATGGAGGTGGTGTCCACAATCAATTATCTCGGTTCCCAGATCTCTGTAAATCTATCTGACCAAACTGCGTGGCCATCAGTCCGCAGCTTACAAACTACTTAAACCTAGGTAAACTAACCTACGGACAAACACAGACACCCATGCCACAGGGAGGACTCGAACCTCCACGGCGAGCAACCGCGCGCTCCGCAGCGAGGAGCTTTAGACCGCTCGGCTACTCCACCGCGGCTCTCTGACGGTGGCGACTACAGCAAAGGAATAAGGAGATACTTGTTGCTCGGAAGAAAGGCGATGTCAAACCTTGAAAAGATTATAAGGTCCGGCCGGCCGCGGTGGCCGAGGGGACTGAGGCGCTGCAGTCACGGTCTGCACGGCCACTACGGTCGGGGGTTGGAATGCCCCCTCGGGCATGGATATTTGTTCAGTCCGTAGTCTTAGCTATTTCATAAGTAGTTTGTAAGTTTAGGGACTGATGACCCCGTAGTGAAGTCCCATAAACTATACAAACATTTTTTTTTTTAAATATTAAAACAGAAGCTGACCTACTTTGGACACATAATGCGAAGATGTGTCTCACTGGAAAAAACATTAATGCTGGGGAAGATCGAAGGCACTAGAAGAAGAGGACGGCAGAGGATGAGATGGATCGATGGCATCACAGAAACAACGTGTTCCAACCTGGAAGATCTACGGGAGAAAGTGCAGGACAGAGGGAAGTGGCGTGCTGTGGTTCATGTGGTCACGAAGAGTCGGAATCGACTAAACGATTGGAGAGAGAGAGAGAGAGAGAGAGAGAGAGAGAGAGAGAGAGAGAGAGAGATAATGTTATGTATAATTAAAATTATTTAAGATAACGTACAAAAAGCACACAAAATTCTACTTCCATAAGCAGTGGGTGAAGTGCAGTTATAGTAGTTGAGTAGCGGTTGGCACTGGATAGGGCGGTAGCGGGCTGGGATGCGAGGCGCCGGCAGTGGCAGTGGCAGCGGCAGCGCTGGACAGGCACAGCCGGCCGGCCGCGGCTGTCAAGGCTGCGACCAGCCAAGGCCAGCCACGCTGTTGCTCACTGCACTGGGGCCCCAAAGGTGCCGCTCACAGAACGTGACCCCGCCACAATAGCGAGCCGCGCTAATAGTGACGAGACACAGCTGACACGATAAAGACATCTCCATGCCGCCCAGAGGAGCACAAGATGCTCAACAGAATGCACTAAATACCATTAGAGGCAGCCGACTATATGCAGGAACTAAGCACCATTCAAAAAAAGCCTACAATAATAGCTACAATCCGAAACTGAACTGAACAGTACACAAAATTCCCACACCAGCTACCATAATCACAAAACAACACTAAGAAAACCACAACACACATAATAGAAAAATATGTTAATCTAAGTAATGCCAAAATGCTGCTTCACTTTAAGGATGTTAAAAACTGTTTATTATTATAGCATACCTGCCAACTTTTGAAAAGGGCTTTCAGTAAAACTCGCGTGCCGCAAAAAATCTGGGAAGTAATTTCCACATAGTCCGGCTTGGCGAAAATAATGATTTTTCAGAGTTACAAAATACAATAATGTAATCGTATCTACATACGTCATAGGCCATTGTTCAAGAGGACATAACAATCAAGACGAAATCCGCCTTAAATAGCAGTAGGCACGGTTGAATATTGGTTTAGAGCATACAAAACCGGACTTCCTTGATAAATGAAGCAGATGTGACACAGCTGAAAAAGGTTTTACGCAATAAAACTTCTTTAAAGGCAAGAAATAATAACACAGACTGCAAATGATATGCTAGTTCGACTATAGCCTGATTTTCTCTCTTACATAAAAGGAAAACCTTACCAAGAAAAAAAGAATGGAAGAAAACAGTGCATCTTCAATTTTGTCTCACCTTGAGTGCAAACGCAATTATTTAGTCACAGGAGGTACGTAAAGAAGTACTTCCTCATTGATGGAAAGAAATGGTATTTATCTGTATCCTGGAAATCGATAAGTATGTTCTAGGTCTGAATAACAATAACTGACTCATCAGCACTTCTCTGAAATTGTCGACACCTGAGATTCACATAAAACTTGAACTGTTATCCCGCCTTTAAATTCAATTCCAAAAGCGTCACCACAGAACACGGTGTCACGAACATCAGTTCAATGAATAAATTTTCGTCTATCGTAGACGTATCTGCGACCCACACAAACAATCGATTGAACATACGTGGTATGATTATTGAACTTTAACGTTTCAATTTTTTGTCTAAGTCGTAAAATAACACCGACCATCCGTAAAACCGTAAAATGGTGCAATTTCCGTAAATCTTACGGATAAACCGTAAAAGTTGGCAGGTATCAATAGGCCTATTTCGGCACTGTGGCCATCATCAGGCTATTTCCATATGGCATCGTGGAGGTATAATTTATTACAATAACTGCATATAATTGCAGTATATATGCTCTTTAGATGGTATATATATATTACGTTTATCACGTATTAATTCTTTACTGCTAATCTGTCAGGTTGACATATCCTCCAGCGATGCTCTATCAGTACAGATAGAGGAAGTCCTTTCTGAAGGCATTTGTATGGAGTGTTGCCTTGTATGGGAGTGAGACATGGACGATAAACAATGCGGGCAGGAAGATAATTCAGGCTTTTGAAATATGGTGCTACAGAAGAATGCTGAAGATTAGTTGGGTGGATCACGTAACTTATGATGAGGTACTGAACAGAATTGGGGAGAAGAGAAATTTCTGGCATACCTTGACTAAAAGAACGGATAGATTGGTAGGACAGATTCTTAGACATCAAGGAATTGTGAATTTAGCATTGGAGGGAAGTGTATGGGGTAAAAATCGCAGAGGAAGACCAAGAGATGGATACAGTAAGCAGATTCAGACAGATGTAGGTTGCCGTTCTTATGTGGAGATGAAGAGGCTTGCTCAGGATAGGGTATTGTGGACAGCTGCATCAAACCAGTCTCCAGACTGAAGACCACAACAACAAAATCCCTCGTAACCAGGTGTGAATCTTTGAACAATGTTTTTGTATTCTTGACCTGAAGCTGCATTGAATACTATGTTCTTAGCATAAAAGTACTTTGCTATCAATAGATCCAGTTGCTCCTTCTGTTGATCAATAATTTCCACTACGACGTCCCCCAGGCTAGTCTGTTTTCAGTGGTGTTGATGATGTATGTTGACTGCCGTGATTTACTACCAGTGAATCACTATTATTGTTGCTACTTGAGCAGCTATATGGAGAATGCATTCCCAATGTAGAAGTATTGTTGTGTGTTGATGGAACTTCGTCATATATAATTCCAAATGAGTTGGAAAGTCCGTTCTCTTGGTGCAGTTTTTTAGATGACTTTTTTTTCCTTCAATTTTTGGCACTGACCTCAACATTGCAGTGCTTGCAAAAAGCTTTATATTTGTCTTCATCATATGTAACCTCAAAACACTCTGATGCTGCCTTTCTACTAGCTCCAAATGGCATGATGTTGAAAATTTACCTATAAGAAAACTTGATTGCTCCTAGCTTCTAAATTTTCCTGAGCACATGATATTGAAATGTACTCTCGTCCACTGACAATTTTCGTAGGACTATTTTATATCCTCAATTTGAAGCTCCTGTAACAAATGGCGTATGCTTTTATTAGCTCACCCTGAAACCCACGACTTCACCGAAGTACATATCCTTTTTTCTCTCTCTCTTTCAAATGTATAGCCATTGCAATTACAGTACATGCAACTGTAGAGCACAGTAATTAATCGTCATAAGAGGTTTTGTAGGGGCCTTGGCGTAATATTTGATGACACAGTTTTGCGCCACGTCAAAGACCTTTCTCAAAGAAAATTTGTTATTGCAATATTGGGCTAAGGAGTCCACTCTTTACCACCACAAATAGTTAACAGTGCTTTGCCGCCTCCTTCCTTTTTTAAAATTAAGTTGTACAATTTAAAGTAGATCACAGTGCAAGATGGATTTTTGCACCTGTAAAAAAAATCGCGAAAAGGTTTGGGCTCAGAATTTCCAGGTTTATGTTCCATGATACTGAAAGAGTTATGACTCAATGACAAATGAGTTGCTTAACATATTAACATAGTAAGATTGTTTCGAAAATTTGTTACTTTTCGTAATAGACATGAGTATGTAGTTTGCAGATTCTCCCAATCAAAGAGAGAAAAGACAACAATGACTTTCAGAAGTTAAATAAATGAACCAATTGATCATAAAACAACACTAAGTCACAATTTAAGGATGAGCCTAACTAATTTGCACGTCCGCGTATCCTCAAATGAAGTGTCTCGGGCTTCATCAAAGGAATTTGACAGTACGAAAAGAACCCGAAAAAACCATAAAACCCAATTTAACCCACTGGACTGAGTTGTTGTTTTTAACTCGGGTTTTCCTCAACCCTGGTGTGAACAGAGACAAAGGTTATATTACCCAGTACAGAACTTGGTTCATACCCTTAAAGGCTTAGCTAACGGTTAAGATCTTACGTAACAATACCTGATAAACACAATGTGTCCTGACTACGCATCTTCAAAATCATGGCTTCCGGTCGACAGTGCATAGTTCTGCACCTGTGTCACTGGTCAGTAATGTGATGCATCACCTGTCACTCGAAGATGTAGTTACATCCTTGAAAGATGTATACAGTCTGCCATCCGACGTTGCGAAATTATAGATGAGGAACTGAATTACACACGTTCCATCACTCCAAGCACTGATTTTACTCATCCTATGACTGGGTGTAAATCGTCACAAACCACAATCTTTGAACCCGTGCAGGTAGGCGGATATCTGGCACGAAAAGCACACATGGAAAATGTCGCGCAATAATAATGCTAAACTATTTTTATCTTCTAAATGAAAGCAGTCATTCTTTGGCTGGCAAAAGTATACCTGTATGTCACAATATTTAGACATTGATAGGTAATAACGTATCACACATTTGTAATATTTTCGAACTGTATTAAATAGTAGCTTAATTCCCGCTGCTACACGCACGCGTAGACCGGATGGTCTGCATTGGTTGTTTCTACTTTTAAAAATAAGTTTTCATAGATTTAGCTTTTAAAATACTTTCCTAATCAAGTATTTTGCCACTCCCTACTAAACCTCTGACAAAAGAATTCAAAACATCAAGAATTTTTTTTTTTAAGCACGGTTCGAAATCAGAATTTTTGCATTTCTAGCATCAAAATAGTCTTAGTAGCGCCCTTAAAAGATTTTTCTCTTATTTCACCCGCTTAATGGTTGAATTTCCGAAAATATCGAAACATGTGTTTTTAAAATTCCAATCAAAAATCTAAATCCAAAGTTTTGTATTTCTTGCTTCAAAACTACCTTAATACCCTTACCGGTATTTAAAAAATTAAAAAAAAAAAAAAACCGGTCATCCCCTATTTCACCCCATTAGGGATGGGACTATCGAAAAATCGCTGATGCATACAGTGTAAGTAAATAACGTCTACAAATTTCAAGTTTATATCGTCTGTAGCAAGATGTAATGCCGGAAATTGGAAATTCTTGGCAGATTGCACTGCCGAACCTCTTCTGAACCATCACACCAACGACAAAATGGCAGATACGAAAATTTGTGTCAGTAGATAGAAAATCAATTGAAATCGCTCAAGTGAGGAAAGATCGCTGGACCGGCGACTTTTCTGTCTTTTAGAAACGGACCGAGAACGCGAAATTCCTTTCTTACGCTCTGGCATCTTTCTTGGTAGTTTTAATTTTCAAACTGCAATATGCACATATTTTTCTTTATTCATCCGCTTGTTGCAGAAAAATAACTGAAGAATGTGCAACACGTTTCGCTGCATTTAACCTCTTTGCTACTATAATGTAAGAAGTCATCGCTGGTCTTCAGTCCAAATTTTATATAAGCTAATGATATTCAACCACTATATCTTCCACCCTCTTATAGCTATCCGACATGGAACTGCTAAGGTGTACAACGGGAGACTTTGTACAACAACACAGAGATAGTTCGTCTCCATTGCGTAGTTTTTCCTGAAGAACAACAAAATATTGACACCCACACGTAGAATTTTACATGAGTCGGTAACTTTCAACTCTCATATCTTCTACCCCCTTATCGTTATCAACCCTCTACCACCATAGTGCTCAATCTGAGACCGACATTTCAGCAGGATAATGCACGACCGCATGTTGCAGGTCCTGTACGGGGCGTTCTGGATACGGAAAATGTTCGACTGCTGCCCTGGCCAGCACATTCGCCAGATCTCTCACCAACTGAGGTGGTGAATACTGATTTCTCAGGATCTATGTATCCAAATTGCAAACGAATAGTATATATGGAATTTCCATTTCCAGAAAGGCCTGTACAGAACCTGCAACATGCGGTCGTGCATTATCCTGCTGAAATGTAGGGTTCTGCAGGGATCGAATGAAGGGTAGAGCCACGGGTCGTAACACATCTGAAATGTAACGGCCACTGTTCAAAGTGCCGTCGATGCGAACAAGAGGTGACCGAGACGTGTAACCAATGGCAGCCCATACCGTCACGCCGCGTGATACGCCAGTATGGCGATGACGAATACACTCTTCCAATGTGCGTTCACCGCGATGTCGCCAAACACGAATGGGACCATCATGATGCTGTAAACAGAACCTGGATTCATCCGAAAAAATGACGTTTTGACATTCGTGCACCCAGGTTCGTCGTTGCGTACACCATCGCAGGCGCTCCTGTCGGTGATGCAGCGTCAAGGGTAACCGCAGCTGATAGTCCACGCTGCTGCAAACGTCGTCGAACTGTTCGTGCAGATGGTTGTTGTCTTGCAAACGTCCCAATCTGTTGACTCAAGGATTGAGACGTGGATGCACGATCCGTCACAGCCATGTGGAAAAGAAGCCTGTCATCTCGACTGCTAGTGATACGAGCCCGTTGGTACCCAGCACAGCGTTGCGTATTGCCCTCTTGAACCCACCGATTCCATATTCTGCTAACAGTCACTGGATCGCGACCAACGCGAGCAGCAATGTCTCGATACGATAAACCGCAATCGCGATAGTCTACAATCCGACCTTTACCAAGTCGGAAACGTGATAGTATGCATTTCTCCTCCTTGCACGAGGCATCACAACAACGTTTCACCAGGCAACGCCGGTCAACTGCTGTTTGTTTATGAGAAATCGGTAGAAAACTTTGCTCATGTCAGCACGTTGTAGCTGTCGCCACCGGCGCCAACCTTGTGTGAATGCTCTGAAAAGCTAATAATTTGCATGTCACAGGATCTTATTCCTGTAGGTTAAATTTCGCGTCTGTAGCACGTCATCTTCGTAGGGTAGCAATTTTAATGGCCAGGAGCGTAGTTCTGTACATACATGAACCATTTTTCTACTTCTAAAAAGATCAAAATCCCCTTATCATACTTCAATATATGCAGCTTTCTGGTGAATCGTAACAGAATCATTTCAGCTGTATGATTGTGTTACATCCGCTCTCCGACGCCCGACTCGTCAGTCGGCAAGACTCACCGCTACCAGTACCTCTGAAGATGTCCAGCGCAGCTCTGGACGAAACGTCAGGAACAGATATGTTTCTTGGACCACGACCTCATAACCCGGAAGATACAACAGCTATTACTTTTTCTGATTGTTGCCACATTTCACTGCACTACAAGCATGTTCCATTCCAACAAGCACTACGAAAACGAACATGAGAGATGAGTAGGACGATTTACAATGTACGAAATATCGCACCTTACTAGTGCCATCGCCCGCTAGTATACTAGCGGGCGATGCTAGTGCCCTCTGATGGCCGCTTGGCGCGATGCTACTGCGGTGGTTAACAAATTCGAGTCTCGTGACTGGTAAGTAGACTGTGCCATGGGATTCCTCTTTATTAAGTAACCGTATTTACTAAGTAATCGTTGTCCTCTCATGTACCTACCACCGAATTATGTTCAGGTATTACTGTTCCGAATATTGAGCTCAACTGTTCGTTTTATTATTACGACACTTGCTTTCAAAAGCATGATATTAATCTAAATTTACGTTTATACAACAATTTGCAGTCAAATACACAGTTTTTTTCTCACAGAGTCTGTAATATCTAATGTCAGAGGACGACGAGATCAGCTAAGTTCAATTGTTTGTTGAGCTTATGGGACTTAACCTCGGGGTCATCAGGCTCAAAACTTACATACTACTTATAAATTAACTTATACTAAAGACGACACAAACATCCATGCCCGAGGGAGGATTCGAACCCCCGACAAGGAACAGCCTCGCGCATCGGAGCATAGCGTCTTAATGCGCTCGGCCACTGCACCGCGCCTAGACCAGCTAAGAATTAAACTTGCAGATTTATGTAGTGCCTAAGCGAGTCTGTGTTATTCAATGATAATTTTCATGTGATAGCACACAACATTTTTCGCTGTGATAGAGATTTCGACATTTCAAAGAAATGCAACTAGGGGACTAGGACAGGTTATTTACTGTGCTTGACGTCATAGAGGTGTTAAGTTTGAAGCCAGGTAAATTTCTCGTTAGCTAACACTGATGGATGTGTATTCGTTTACGGCTCCAACAAATGCCTCATTTAAGCAAATCAATTCACATTTCGTATGCTGGTGCATTATTCCGCTTACATTTTAATGTGACATGAACCCACATACGTATCTCCACAATCTTTTCAAAATGCAACAACCCAGTCAACTGTTTTCCTTTCTGTAAAAGGATACAGATGTGCAAAGAAAATAGCCAACATAGGCAAGCAGTTCTAGAACAGTCGTCGTCTACTTCTCTTCACGGTGGGAAAAGGATCATATCTCTATTTGACTTTTAAGTAATTTTATATTCAATGCAATACACAACTTCTTAACACTAGTCCGTATATGCTTAATAAAATCTACGAAATAAATATGAGAAAAAACAACCGTCCTATATTTAGCGCCAGCTGCTCCGCTGGATTAAGTAAATGTCTGCAGCTATTATCAATCTAGATAAACAGGAATATATGACAATAGCTTACAGCGGACACTGAATCAATGGGAAAGATTGGAAATTTGTGCCCAGTAGAGAATCTAAACCTGGTATTCTGCTTACTATGCAGTTATGTTAGCCGCTACGCCACTGGGACACAGTGATCACTGCGACTTACCCTAGGACACCTTCTGGCCGACGCAAATTTTAACTTTACCCACACACTACTGCCCATTCACTTTTGGATCACTGAGTTTAAACGTGGTCGGAGAAGCACGGAAGATGGAGCACGTCCCGTTGGGCCAGTTGAAGTCATCACACACGATTGATTTGGTAATACAAGATCGAAGATTAAAATTTCGAGAGATAGTAAACATTGTAAGCATCTCGACTGAACGAGTGCATTACAAAATCCGTGGAAAACTGGCCATGAAGAAGCTCTGTGCGCGATGGGTGCCGCGCCTGTTCACTTTCGACCAACAAGGGAAACGAAAGAACATTTCTGCTCAGAATCTCATACTGTTCAGGTGCTAACCACAGGACCTTTTTTTTTTGCGCAGATTCATAACTGTGAATGAAACTTGGATCCACCATTACACTCCAGAGACCAAACAACAGTCCGAACAATGGACGATGAATGGGGAGAGTGCACTGAAGAAGGCGAAGACTAGTTTTGTTAGCTGGAAAGGTGATGGCCACTGTCTTTTGGGACTCCCAGGGTAAGATCCTGATAGATTATTTTGAAAAAGGCAGATCCATAACTGGGCCCTATTATGCTGCTCTGCTGGATCGTTTGAAAAGGAACTAATTGAAAAAGTCCAAGACAGGCACGGAAGAAAAGTGCTGTTTCATCAAGGCAATGCTCCAGCCCACACAGCAGCTATCGCAATGGTAAAAGTGCACGACTTGGGATTCTAAATGGTTCCTCACCCACCATATTCACCAGGCTTGGCTCCGAGTGACTTCTTCTTTTCCCCAAACTTGAAAATTTGGCTTGGTGGCAAGAAATATTCATCGAATGAGGAAGTGTTCGCCGCTGTGACAGACTATTATGCAGAGTTTGACAAAGCCTTCTTTGCCGATGGGTGGTAAAAATTGGAAACTCGCTGGACCAAGTGTAGAGCCTTGGAAGGAGATTTATGTCGAGAAATAGAGAGTTTTCGCCTTTATAACAATTTTTACCAGACTTACCAAACCGCCCTCGTAAACGAAGGTAATGGATAATCGTGACTTGAGTAGACGTGCAGGATGCCTTATTGGCATGAGCGAATTGATGCACCAATCCAAGAAATTGCTGCTCGTGTGGGATGAAGTGTTACGGAGGTGCTTCTGCAACGCGTATGCGCTAAAGATTCACGGAAGACCGTACAACACGACGAGTGGAGCAGGTTGCACCACCCAGAATCGTCCACGGAAAAGATCGATACCTCATCCGAAAATCACTGTAGGGCAAACTGCGTCCTCCTCGGCTCTGGCGCAAAGTGGACGACGTACACTATCAGAGGCACAGCCCGTCGACATGCGTCGTCCTCTTCTCCGTCTGACTAACGTGCAAAAACATCGTAGACGGTAATAGTAATATAACATCGGCAATGGCACTACATTATGTTTTCGGACGAATCCAGCTTCTTTTTGATTGAAAGTGATTGCAACATTACAGTGAGGGCATCCGCACAACACACACAGTGCCAACTTGAGGCCTGATGGTGTAGACTGTTATTGGATGCAACTAAAAATCAGAGTTGGCACTTGTCCGCGGTCTGACCAATTTGACCTATGTCAGTGAGATCCTGTGACCCATTTCTGCACGACATCCCAGCCATTTTTCAGGAACGCAATGCACAACATGTTTCTGCTTTCTTGGTGCCACAGTATTATTAGCCTTTTGCCCTTGCTAGACAGATGACCAGCTTCGCCGGCGATTATAACTGTGGGCGATATGCTGAGATGACGGGTGCAGCGTTGTGGCCCAATGCCGACCACCACAGACGAATTTTCGAACCAGGTGAATGTAGAACTGGATGGCTGTAGCACAGCACGTCACTCGCGCCTTGTACGCGTCGATGCAATTACGCATGTAACAAGTTACCAGGGCCCATGCTGGAGATCGTGTGCATAAGAGGCAACATGCACATGCTGAACCGTTTTCAGCTGTATCCTAGTAATTTCTTCAGAAAACAATAATAAACATGCCCTGTGGATATGGTCTTCCTGTCTCACAGTCTTTCGACTTGTTCTCTTTCTTCTCAAAGAGCTCTTTTGGGAAACGGCAAAAAGCTGCAATTTATGAGTGAAAACTAGCACTTCAATAATTTGAGGACAAGTTGACCATTTTCTTCTGCTAGAGTAGTCTGTGCGGTCGTGATGACTGTGACCCAGTGGTCAACCAACTGCCAGGTTCGATTCCCGGCTACGCACAATTTTTTTTTCCTCCATTGATTTCGGTGTTAACTGGCAGCTAATGTCGTAAATTTCTGTGCGTCTTTAGTAAAATTTGTGGCACATTCGTGGGGTATAGTAAAACAACATTCCTAGAACTGAATATTGTTCTGAAGCAGCCGATAGAATGCGTTCTAATACACTGGATGCACTAAGTGAGAAGTAGGAAATACAGACAGTGGAAAATTAGGCTTCTGAACATCTGTCTACACACAAGATGGTGCAAAACGGTACGATGATAAAAGGTCGCTTTCGGTTTACAAGGGAAACTACAACTTCAAATAAACAACTTGGGGACCTAACCTGGTTGAGAGTTCATTGAGAGCCCCTCGCTGCAATACATTCAGAATTAAAAAAAACATTCATCTATCTTACGCGATTAACACTGTGGTAACTACTATGCACTTTTATATTTCGCCTGGTCAACAACTGAGAAGCGATTATGCTTACGCAAACTTCATTTCTATTTTCTTTCCTGTTTCTGTGAAGGTTGTGGCAATTTCAGTGAAGGGAGACAAGGAAGCTGCTGATAATGAACAGAGATTAAACTACCTAGAGTTCCATTACCTATTCAAACATATTCACTGTTGTGGCACTATCGCTAATACCAGACGATTTTAATTAATTATCTAATATTTACATAACTGCATCCACAGATTTCGAAAATTAATATTAACACAAACATCTACTTTTGAAACTATGATGCTGCTTTCTGGGACTCCAATGTGTTTGAAGGCAGTTTGTATATGCTCTAGGTACTACAAACGACAAACTTCACCTAACCGTGGAGGAAAAAAAGAAGAAAACGGTAAACCAACCTCACCTACAAATTGATATTAAGATACGGTATATGAAACTAAATTCGCAAATGGCGGAATAAGATTGGTAAATTAAGACATCACGACGTAGTACAGCCAAAAAAGTAACACAGTAGGGAAAACCAATTCTGTTGAAAAGCAAACAAACCTTTAGTCATAATAATAATGTGACTCATTGGCCTAGTGCAAGTCTTTCAATTGGACGTCACCTCCGCGGCTTGCGTGTCCCTAGCCTACCCCAGTTATCCAACCGGGCAAAGGGGACCTACAGCTTAACGTGGAAACCGAACGAAGTGTCGTTTCTGGCGACTCCTCATATCGTTGAGAGGTGAATGATGGGTTAAAGCGCAGACTGAAAAAATCCGAGGCCCGACAGGGTTTCGAACCCGCGACCATTCGGTTTTCAGTCGATTGCTTTTACGCCAAGACCACTGGGCCCGACAACTCTTTAGTTACAATTGTATATTATGAATCTTGAAAATAAAACGAAGTGGCGACGCCGGATTGTCATATTTACACATTTACGTGGTATTTCCCGTACAATCTAGTCATCGTACGAAAATATTTCTCAGTTTCGTAATATTGTAAGGAGTCTAGAAACGATTCGAAGACGAAGTCAGTACTGCTAAACGAGGTGAACCACAAATGGCCGACAATCATAGTGTAAGGGCCAAAATAACAACAGATAGTGCCAGCTATTTACCTTAAAATTTTGTGGAAAAAAAGGACAAATATGTTTTTACAAATTCCGTGTGCTCTATATAGGTGTGTATCTTCAAACGAGAAGTGTCAGAACCACACTGTTACAAAATTATTGCGAAAGAAGTCAGAAATTCTAAAATACGATATGCTTAACGCGGGGAAAAGAATCTTTAAAAGTTATCAAAAAAAAAAAAAAAAATAATAGTAATTGGTCGACATACTGCAAAACAGTGTTTTGACCAAAGGAGACGTTTGCTTATCAGCGTAGATAATTCAAAATGCGTTACTACTATCAAAATAAAAAGCTACCGAACAGCAATCAAATATAATGGAGACATCGTAACGCAATTGTGATATGACCAAAACAATTCGAAAAGAGAATACCAAAATTAAGTATCACAATCGTTAACTCAATGTTCATCGCGAAAAGGTCCATAATTTTCTGCTTGAAGATCCATTAAAAAATTATACACAGGAAAACTCGGTAATGTCTATCTTTCTATGCAGTAACTCTGATTTCACAAAACAATATAAAAAATAACAGCAAACAAACTTTACTTAGAGCATTACGAAAACAAAATTCCTGGAGGGTTGTTGTGTAAGAGGTCTCATTTTCAATTTACGATTAACTTGGAAAAATTAGGAGATTTCCGAACTGCAAAATCGGAGACCTCCCCTATTGCCAAGGATAGGATACATTCTGATGTACAGACCCCACTGCAGTGAAGTTACAGATAACCTCAAAGAATTTTTTTTCCTTTGAGTAAGGGAATAGCGAGAATGTAGGTCAAGTTTTGCAATATTTGAGGAAAGTTGGTAAGTGCGAGACCAGCAAAATGCTTCCTTCAGTTACGACAGCGACGCAGTTTAGCTTTCATTGGATATGCCTGCTGACGACAGACTTCAGTGCCTTCGCTGACACATCGCCTGCACCGCCTCTCCTGCGCCCGCGACTGAACCTGTTTGACTGTAGACAAATGAAAAACCATGGTTTGGTCAGATGATCTGCGATTTTAGTTGGTAAGAACTGACAGTAGTGTACGAGTTTGTCACAGATCCAAAATTCAAATGTTTGTACAGCTTATGTGACTTAACTACGGGGTCATCAGTCCCTAAACTTACAAACTACTTATGAACTACTTACGAACTAGGACGTCACAAATATCCATGCCCGAGGGGGGATTCGAGCCCCCGACCGTAGTGGTCGTGCAAACCGTGACTGAAGCGCCTCAGTCCCCTCGGCCACCGCGGCCCGCGTGTCACAGATCCCACGAGGCCATGGACAACAGTTGTCAAGACGTTGTGCAAGCTGGTCGTAGCTCCATATGGCCTTATTTACGTGGAATGGACTGGTATATATGGTCTAAATAAACCGCTCATTGACTGGAAATACATTCGGCAGCTATTCAAGAACATGTTCCCAAAAGACGGTGGAATTTTTAAGAATCACAATGGGGGTGTCACCGGGTCACAACTGTTCATGATTGTTTAGACGAACATTGCATCGAATGATTTGTCCACCCAGATGGCTCGTAATGAATTCCATTGGGCATTTGTGGGACATAAATGATCAGTTCGTTTACAAAATGCTGCCTCTGTAACACATTCTTAATTATGGACGAGTACCGATGCAGGAAGTTTCAATAAAATGTCCACCAAAGATACTGATATAACCTGCGTTACTGTATTAAAGAATAAACTGAAACGCCAAGAGGTAATGGGATACCTCGTAATATCGCGTCACAACTCTCTAGTTGAAGTACAACAACTCGGTACGGATTCAAAAAATTGTTGGGAGTTCAATACAGGAATACGAAGCAATGCTGCTTCTGTAGTCGATCATAATAACGGATTTTGTGAAGAAAGTAACCTCTCGATTAAATCTTAAATGTTCGAACTGGGAGGCCGAACCATTTGCTGGGATTGTCCAAAATGTTCTTCGAACCAATGGCAAACAACAGTGAGCCGGGATCTAGACGCATCCCACCATTGTTTGGGAACATGAAGTCCATGAATGGCTGCAAATGGTCTCCAAGTAGGCAACCATAACCACTTCCAATCAATGATTGGTTCGGTTGGATAAGAGGATTCAGTAGATTCCACATAAAAACAGACCACAACATTAAGGATCCACCACCCTGCAGAGTACCTTGTTGACAACTCGACGCATGGTTCATGAAGTCAGCACCACATTCTAACCCTAGAAATAACAGAAATCGGTTTCATCTGACCACGATACTGTTTTCCATTCGTCTAGGTTCCTACCACAGAGCCAGGAGATCAGTTTCATTCGGTGCATGCTGTTAGCAAAATCATTGCAGTCTGTTGCCATATCTCATTAATAACAACTTTCGCCACTCTGTTGAAAGGGGCATATTCGTCGTGCATTTGACGCAGCGATAAGAAAATAATACAGAGCCATTTAAATTTATTGACTACCGCTTTCGAACTTAGCGTGCATCAGCTACTCCAATGTTGACATGTGGAAAGCAATAGATACTGTGGAAAATTCCAGGTGCCGCCACTGTTGTGTGTGTGTGTGTGTGTGTGTGTGTGTGTGTGTGTGTTAGTGAGAACAAAAGTAAAACGATAATACTAAATCGAGGCAGATTGTCTGGGTACGACGACAGAAATTAACGCACGACCTATATCACGTCTAATATTCACGACTATCTGAAACACTCAAAGGAAAATTCCACATAGCATGAAGCTACCTTTAAGGGAAAAGAAAATTGGAAGGGATGATCCTTCAGGAAAACACAATTGAAAAAATATATATCTTCACTGATGACGGAAGAATGGCGACAACAAGGAAAACTCAAAGCAGGGGACGGAGGAATGTTAAGTCGCCAAGGTCACAGAACCGAGAGCTAAATAAAGAAAGGGTTGCCAATGGAACTCACCGTAGCATTCGTGCAAGAATAAATACTACATGTTATTCTTCTGAAGCTGGATCGTCGAATAGAATTTCAAAGTCTACTACCACAAATACTATTTCAGTACATTAAAAAACACTTCTAATACATTACAAATTTCCTATTTCGATGTTATATATTTCTGTCAAAGAGGCAAACTATAAGTGGCACAGTGCTCAAGTAGACATTGACCTACAGTTTGCTTCTATTTACAAGGATGAACACACTTGGGCGGAGCCAAAATAAATGATTCCTCTCCTGCATGTCGATAATTAAGTTATCTCGGCAGGTGTTGCTACAGCAAAGTTTTCAATGATATATTTCTGCTTTGTTTGATTTGCGTATTACGTATTTTTAATTATGTTCCTTGAAAATAGTTTTATTATTTTAAGGCAATGTAGCGTTCCTTTCTCTAGTTTGAAACGAGGATTCTTTTCGAACAAATTTACAAGACGGGGACAAGTAGCGTGACAACAAAAATCTCGATATCAATCTGTATAAAGTGCAGTGAACATATTTTTACAATAATTTTAATTGTTGTATATATTTCTTTTTCCCGCAGATATGCTACTGTATAATAATAGTTTGTAAGTATAACAAATACCGCTCCTGCATCATGAGCTTGGATGTAATACTGGATTACATTTTCCATTTATTACTAACTGGAAATGATGATGACGACGACGATAATAATAATAATAATAATAATAATAATAATAATAGAAACTATTACTAATATTATCAATCATAATATATGCGGAAACACTAGTCAGGTAATGGTGTTTGTTTTCGTATTTGGGGATTCATATGTTCAGCGTTGATATAGTTACAGATGTCTCACCAGCAGTGGGAACCGCATGGGGATGACAATGTCAATCGAGCCAGCTGAGGAGTGCCTGAACATGGCCCGTGAAAAGTAAACAGGTAAGAAAAACGATCTTACAACGTTCCTGATCAAACAGATAGTTTTGGCCAAATACAAAATGACAAAGGTGTCCGATTTACCCCATTCACATCTTCGTGTCTCTCCTTATTCCCTAAAGGAAAAAGTCATAGATACGAGAAAAGAATAAATGAGACACTTTCGCGATTCCTAGAATGAAAGGGCTGACGGTTAGTAACAACAGTAGATAAGAATGGGGTGTTTTCAGAGAAAAAATAACGAAGGATGCAGAGGACTAAATAAATAGAAACACAAGACCTTAATAAATAACTGGATATCACATGACATATTAAACTGGACTGAGAACGGAAGAAATATAAAATTTACTAAATGAAGCACATGAAATGGAGTACAGACGTCTAAAAAAATGAGACAGACTGAAAACGCAAAACGGCTAAGCAAGAGAGGCTAGAAAACAAATACAAGTCTGTAGAACAATGTATAACGAGAGGAAAGATAGATATTGCCTACAGGAAAATAAAGACAGACTTTTAGAGAAAAGTAAAACAGCTGTACACATACCTAAACCTCAGATGGAAAACCAGTACTGAGCCAAGAAGGAAAAGCTGAAAGGTGGAAATAGGAAGTTGGTGAAGATGAGATAGGAGATAATCGACAGAGAAGAATAATTTGACAGCGTAGTGAAAGACCTAAGTCGAAACAAGGCCCTAGGGTACACAACATTCCCTCTGGGAGAGCCAGCCATGTGACAGAAGTGTTCCAGGTGGTATTCAAGACGTAACATTGGGAAACACCCCCAGACGTCTAGAAGAATATACTAATTCCAGATGCAGACAGGCGTGAAAATTACAGAACCATCATATACTCTCCTGGTTGCAAAATTTTAACAAGAATTACTTACATAAGAAAGGAAAATAAAAATGGCGTTTAGAGAAAAGAGCCGACCTCAAGGAATATTATTTTGAATGTAAGAGAAATGTAGGAACGCGCAACTCAATACTGATCCCACGACTTGCCTAACAGGTAAGGTTAATGAAATGCAAACTTAAATTTATAGCTTTTGTATATTTCGATAAAGTTTTTGACTATGTTGACTACACTGTATATTAATTCTGAAATCAACAGGGGTAAAACATAGGAAACTTGTACAGCAGCTCGAAGAGTCGAAGGGCATGAGCCTTTCCCAAATATGTAATATGTACACTGAGAAAGCAGTGGTGGAAAGCAAGGAGAAATCTGGAAATGGAATTAAAGTTCATTCAGAAGAAATAAAAGCTAGACTATCAATTGAACGGAATGAAGTGTTCTGGTGAACATTAACAAGATAAAAAAAAGAACAGGTCTGGAATGTAGTCGAATTAAATCATGCGATTCTGAGCGAATTAGGTTAGGAAATGAAGCAATGAAGGTGGTACAAGAGATATTACTTGGACAGTAAAATAACGCATCATGATCGGAGTAAAGGACTTATAAAATGCAGAATTGCAATGGCAATAAAGCATTTCTGAAGAAGATAAATTTGTTTGGAGGCATTGTCTTGAGTGTAGCCTTGTACGGGTGTGAAACGTGGACGATAAATATTTCAGACAAGAAGAGTGTTGAAGTTGTGAAACGCGGTGCTACAGACGAATGCTAAAGTTCAGATGGTAGACCGCGTAACAAATGAGATGGTACCAACAGAAAGAGGGAGAAAATTTACTGTCATACCGATAGAGGGTACTTTCTGAGACACGAAGAAATTGTCAATTTAGAATTGAAATGTATGCGTGTGTCGCCGGCCGCGGTGGCCGAGGGGACTGAGGCGCTCCAGTCACGTTCTGCACGGCCACTACCGTCGGGGGTTCGAATCCCACCTCGAGCATCGATATTTGTGCCGTCCTTAGTATTAGCTAGTTTGTAAGTAGTTTGTAATTTTAGGGACTGATGACCCCGTAGTTAAGTCCCATAAGCTATACAAACATTTTTATGCGTGTATCGGGGGGACGGGGGGGGGGGGGAGATCGAAGAGGGAGTTAAAGAAACTAATACAGTAAGTCTAATGGATATTGGTTGCTGTCCTTATTCGGAAGTGACGAGGCTCTCAGAGGGTAGAGTTGCGAGAACATCTGCATGAAACCAGTCTTCGGAAGGAACAAACAACAGAATGAAAGGAGTCCTAAAATGGAAACGTTGCCAGAATAATAAAAGATAATATCGTAAAAGAAGTAGCTGGAGCCATTGTGCGGTGTATCTTCTAATCAGGATAAAAATTGTTTCAATCAACGAGACGAATATCTTTAAGAGGTTACATTTTACCTGTGGTCAATATTTGGAATGTGACAATTTTGTAAATATCATATGCGATATCTGTAACTAAATAATCCGAATTACTTTTGGTTCTAACCCTAAATTACAATTCTTGAATTCTAGCTGACTAAATTTGACCACCAAAGGGCAATTTCATTTGTGCAAGGAAAGATATTGAGAGATGTTTCGTCTGGTTTGTATCCCTCAGATGTAAGCTGCAACACGAACGAGTCAGCGACGGTTGTTTTTTGCAGGAGGCAGTGACCATTAAGTGCAGCCCCGCCATAAACGACTCCGCGTGGTCGTTGCGAACATCCTAATAAAGATGCCCCCAAGCCTACGCGCGCTGGGCAGCTGCGGCTGCGGCTGCCCAGCATCGTACTTGTGCTGTCTGTATAGTGCTAAAAATAAATATTATGTCTTATTATTTATGAAAGGCAGCGTATAAATTTCCCAGGTTTTCATTTATCGTGAAAAAGAATAACGAGGATGCGATAGGCCTACTACAATTGCCCCACTGGAAACATAAGTGTTAAACAGTTTTGTCGTTAAGATATTAAACGAAAACGTAAAGTGAATCTATTTTACGAGACCAAAATTCAAATTTCGTCGACTCAGGGGCTTAGGTACCGATACGAATAGGTTCTTGTACTCGCGCATCTAGTAAACACTTTGGTCACGTGTCTTACGAGCTTGTTTTGTTTACGTTAATTGCTTTAACACATCTGCCTGTTCATCTACACATAAAGCCCCTGACATGCGAAATACCTTCTCCAATATCTAGTTGCGTTACTTTGTCTCTAAGGATCTCGATGTTGACCAGATTTAATGCCCCTCCCCCCTCCAGACAAATCCGAACATCAAAACGCAGCTTCAAAATAGTTATCAAACGCATAGAGTCAATCTATGTTAGGTATTAACTTAAGGAGCACGGTTTCCTAGTAGGGAAAAATGTTCGGGGGTTACGATATTGTGTACTTTGCGCGCGAGCCCGTGACGTTGTAAACCTGGAAACGAGCGCGGTGATCACCGTTTGCCTGCTATCAGTATGCCGTTTTATTGCCTGGTCGGACATACCACGCTCAACTACTACCGGGTCCCTCGCAATGAAGACCCATTTCCCAGAGAAGAACGCAGTTTGACCACCGAGAAAAGTTTCGACATGTATGTGTACAACTGCTAATAATTCTGTACTTTAAACGTCGTGCACCCTTTATGAAGTTGATAAATGGCACGAATATAAGGCCGCTAATTACTTTTATCTCAGCGGGACTTATATCGGGTTAAACGCACAGTTTCTTTCGCCGACCAGAGGATTAGGTTAGAAACAATTAAAGACTGTTGCAATTAAGCCAAATGTGGAGATCTTTCCGCGCTAAGCCATGAGATTTTCTTTTAATTTCCCGAGAAAGTAATTTTAGTTCATTTCCAAGCACTAGGCGACTCAACGAACTAAAAAGAAAAATGCAGTAGTAGTATCCGTCTTTTCTACATCTACATCTGCATAGATACTCTTCAAATCACATTAAAGTGCCTGGCAGAGGGTTCATTAACCACTTTCATAACTTTTCTCTACCGTTCCATTCTCTAATAGCGCGCGGGAAGAAAGAACACCTAAATCGTTCCGTTTTCGATCTGATTTCTCTTATTTTATTGGGATGGTCATGTCTCCCTAAGTAGGTGGGTGCTAGCAAAATATTTTCACATTCAGAACTACAAGTCGGTGATTGAAACTTCGCAAACAGATCACGCCGCAATGAATAACGTCTTTCTTTTAATGATTTCCACCCCAATTCTTGCAACATTTCCGTGACGCTTCCCCCCCCCCCCCCCGTAACGTGATAAAACAAAACGAGCTGCCCTTCTCTGAACCTTCTAAATGTCTTCCGTCAGTCCCACCTGGTGAGGGTCCCACAAGGGGCAACAGTACTCCAGGAGAGGACGCATAAGTGTGATGTAGGCAGTCTCTTTGGTGCAGCTGGTGCATCTTCGAAGCGTTCTGCCGATGAAATGTAACCTTTGGTTCGCCTTCCCCACAATATTTTCTATGTGTTCTCTCCAGTCAAAGTTGTTCGTAATTGTAACTCCTAGGTATTTGGTAGAATCTACGACCTTAAGGTTTGACTGATTTATCGCGTAATTAAAGTTCAGCGGATTTCTTTTAGTGGTCATGTGTATTACTTCACACATTTCTTTATTTAGTGTCAATTGCCAATTTTCGCACCATGCAGAAATTGTGTCTAAATCGCTTTGCAGTTGCTTTTGATCCTCAATTGACTTCACTAACCGACAAACGACAGCATCATCCGCAAACAGTCTAAGGGAGCTACTCAGATTGTCTCCTAAATCGTTTATAAACACGAGGAAGAGTAATGGACATATAACGCTTCCCTGTGGACATCCATTTTCATGGCTATTAATAAATGTCTATGACCGCATTAATTATTTATCAAAGAACGATAATCGTGTTGCCAATCTTCAGATCTCTCAAGATGTCACTATCTGTGAGGTGGAAATCGGTTATCGCTTTTTAACGCTGGTATATGATGGGATCATAGAGGGCTTTATACTAGCTAAAAATCCGTCATACTATTAATAACTCGAGATGATCTTTAAAAACCTAGTGAGACCAGGAGATTGGCCAAGACAACTTAAAACCGTTCAAAATTAATTTTCGCTTTAGGTTGCAAGCTGAGTCAGGGCTCGCCGGCCGCGGTGGCCGAGGGGACTGAGGCGCTTCAGTCACGGTCTGCACGGCCACTACGGTCGGGGTTCGAATCCCCTCTCGGGCATGGATATTTGTGCCGTTCTTAGTTGTAGCTAGTTCATAAGTAGTTTGTAAGTTTAGGGACTGATGACCCCGTAGTTAAGTCCCTTAAGCTTAACAAACATTTGAACATTTGAGTCAGGGCTCCAGCGCAGCTCTGTGTTGGAGTCGGCTGCGTGGCTATTGTGAATAGGGGAGCTCGCTTGCGACACAGGAAGGAAGGTCGCGTGCTGCAGAGCAATTTCAAGTTCACAACGCTATGCCAACGCCGCTCTCCGGCACTGACAAGAGTCACGTCAGGGGACCACCCGCCTTTGTGTCCGTAGCAGGGAACTCAAAGTATCAATCCATTTGCAAATTCATTAATGCCAGTTAATATCACTATTGCAGCAACCAGTTCCATCATTCCTACGGCTACTAACACGGCCACGAAACAGATAGCCCAACTCGCCAGTAATAATATGTTGAACTACGGATTGCCACACTCCCCCGTCGGAACATTCTTTAACTTCAAACATTTTTACTGTAAATACCAGCTCTGTAACAGCATGTTATTTGTTTTGGGGATACGTCAAGATGGTCATCTTTCTGCCCTTCGTGGTCTAGAAAACTGTGAATCTAACAAAGCAGACGCTACTTACATAGTTCCGAAATCCGACAACCGAAAGTAAACTGAAAACCATATAGGGGAAGGTCGGGTAGCCACGGACACAAAAATGAATTGCTAATAAAACAACAATAAACAATTTTTCAATGTTAACTTTCATCGTAAAATGAAACCAGTAACTCTTTAGTCATGTCACTTAGAACTAAGCATAGATAATAATTTTTTATGAACTATCTTAAATACACTTTTGAATCAGTTTATTTGGCACTAAAAAATTGGGAGGGTAGCCCCGGACACAGCATTCAGTGGTACTCCACTTGTTTCTTGGCCTTGAAAACATACAATTGTAATAAATATCTCAAGCATCTACATAAAATCAGTTTTCATGGTACCGGTCCTTGCAGTTATAGCACTGATGTGATGCATTCTGTCTCTTTTCCTTGATCCTCTTCGGAGAGACTGAATATTTGTCTTTGCCATGAACGTTTCTTTAGTGCATTTGCGTTCTTTTGTTTTTCGTCTTGTCCTTTTTATTGCATTTCCTTTTCTGTCTCTCTTCTAAACCTTTTTTATATGGAGATGACTCTTCTTCTTATTAAATCTATGAAGGATTTTCAGAGCTTTTGCAAGATCAAATGCTAATTTCAAAAACTCTTCTTATGGGTGAAAACCGCCAACAAAGTTAAACAGGAACGACGAAAAATTTTTGCGCGAACAAAATTCACCGTAGCGAGTAGCTCGTTCGGTGCCTATGCCACAACTGACTTGAATGTGTTTTTACTCCACAGGGCGCGCATTTCAAATGCAGTCTTGCCAGCGCAACATGCTTGGTTTCTTAGAAATTGAAACGTCCGGGGCTACCCGACCTTCCGCTACCGAAAACAATGACTGAGTTTTTAGAGTATATATAACAGTCACTCGGTACAAATCATTGTAAATCTTCAATATCACCACGTGGATACACTCTACATAATATTGTAAATTTACCAGTACAAGTTACAAGGAGATCCTGATATTAGGACGGAAAAGTAGGTAATAACTACAAAGTACGAAAACTTAAAAATCCTTGAAATGCGATAAATCAACTCAGTGAACAGTGTAAATAATTCGAACTTTGAAGTGAGAGTTTTAGGAGAAATGGAGAGCCGATTCAAATTCTTTCTCCTCTGATCAAAACAATGCCCACGGTTGAGCACCGACAGCAAGAAGCGCGGCGGATCTAGCAGCCTGATATACTAGACAATTTTCGCGCGTTGTTCTTCCAAGTGCGCGACTAATGCAAGGATAATATCTTGAATTAAAAAAATACAAGGGTTTTTAATTTAAGCATTTGCCATAGAGTCAAAATTGCATTGTTTGAAGTCACTTATGTATTACGGATTACTAATTGCCGTGATTTTGAATTACATTATTCCATTTTGGTGCCTCTATGAAACAAATGGAATCACATTACATTAATATCAGTGATTTCACAAATGTAATTATCTAACAAATTAATAATCAGCTAACCAGTTGCAATAATAGTTGTTTAATAAACTTGACCACGGTTTCGACGGATGTAAACCCGTCGTCTTCAGAAATACGTGTATACCTATAGACAATGTGACATCAAAAATTACAAATACATAATCGTTATGCCTGAAACATGCGTCATACCAAGCCTATAGTCTAAAACATTGTGAAATACAAATCAGAATAAAACTGTCACTATACTTGCATATAACAGGAATTGAACACCCCTATTATCAAGGGAATGTGATTTAGACTGAAATATGTATCTTGGATTTGAAGATGACGACATAGATCCTAAACTGGTAACCTATAAGTAACAATTTCAAATAATGCTGTCTTGGCTCTGGG
Organism: Locusta migratoria; assembly: GCA_026315105.1. Classification (NCBI taxonomy): domain Eukaryota; kingdom Metazoa; phylum Arthropoda; class Insecta; order Orthoptera; family Acrididae; genus Locusta; species Locusta migratoria. The sequence continues at coordinate 208,221,165 of CM048748.1, forward strand.
AGGAAGTTATAAATTTCATATTGTTTATTTGTCAACCTTTCTAAAGTATGATGTGCGGCGAGAGTTACTTGAAACTAAGGACAGACACATTCGGTTACAAGGGATGCTGCTTTCAAATTGTCAATTCAACGTCAGCACCACAATTGCTACGGATAAGATACAACTCTGAACTTAAAAACGCACGCTGATGCTGTTGTGCTAAACATCAGCAAGCACGAGAAAAAAAAAAACACCACGTCGAGAATGGTAATGTCTGTAACCGCCCCCCCCCCCCCCCCAAGCCTTTTCAAAACTTAACAGTCGACAAGGAATGAAGAGAAGTTTGGGGATGAATGTCTTGTCGACGCTACGGTCATCGGAGAGGAAATGATGAAAGGATTGCAGAAAGACGATGAAGAAAATCTCTCTTTTTCAGTCGAACCATTCTGCCATTTGTCTAATCTATTGAAGAACGCCATGGGTGGCTAAGTGTGGATGACCAGACGGACCGGCCGTCTACCCGAATGCGAGTCCAGCATTTTGCTCGGTACAACCAAAACGGGAAAAATATTGGGTAGACTGTGGAGCTTCAAATTTTAGTGAAAAGCAGCGGTAAAATGGATGATTGTTCCTATCAGCATGAACACTCGACAGTATTAAGGCGTTAGCAACTAGCGGGAATCGAGCCCGGGCCGCGAAATTTGTAACCCATTCCTTTATCTACTGCGCTACGCCGACATTACGTGCACCGTGACTTAAACTTGCTTATACTCTAACCGAAAATCTTTACCGAGCTTTTCTCTTTTCCTTTTGCCCCCTCAGTGGAGATGTGCCACGAATTTTTAAACTTCATCTGCATACTTCTTACCACAGGTAAGCTCCATCCCTCGACATCCTATTATAAGTATTATCAAATACGTCTCATTGCAGCTGTTTTGTAGTTCACAATAAATGTTGGAAATCCCGAGACTGAACTTCAATGCGGAAAACATGTCTATATGAATGCCTCTGAACGTTCCCTCATGCATAGCCCCTAATATACAGTGCATACGTCTGGCTTTGCCTCGTGAAGGCAGCCCCTGATGCCGCCGCCGCCGCCCCCCCCCCCCCCCAAGCAGTTAATAACGCGTTTTCAGTTATCGTTTGTACACATCATACTCCGAGCTTTGCCCTAAACTAAAATACAATGGTGTAAGGTCTGGTCATCTTGTGGCCATTTAATTATACTACCACGACCACTACAGCGATCAGGATTAAGTGTAGTTGACATGTCTGGTAAGATGTGGCTGACCTCCACATGCGCGAAGTACGTACAATGCAATTCGCTGTGTGAGGATCAGAAGAACGTAACTCCATTTCAGCTACTTCACAGGAGAGGCGAAAAAAGGTATTTTAAGATGAACATTTCTTGTTTCATTAATTTATTGGAAAATAAGTTTATATTATGCCATTGAAACAAGAAATTTACATCTTAAAATACCTTTTTTCATCTTTCCTGTGAAGTAGCTGAAATGGGGTTACGTTCTTCTGATCCTCACACAGCGAATTGTCGTGAACCTGCAACAAAACGAATTTTTAATAATAATAATAATAATTATTATTATTATTGCAAGTAATCCTGTTCCGTTACTCTTCTAAAAAATAATTAGGCCTATAATGCGTTGCCGAAAATCCGGAAATGTGAAACTTCCTGACATCTCCAATGATTCTTGTTGTTTCCATTCTGAGTAAATGTGACTTCACCAGTGAATAGTATTACGGGAATCAAATGAGATTTTTCTCTGCCCAGTCACTACTGTCGCTAATGTAAAGATTACGGACACGCTGTATGTAAAACAGGAACAAGTTTTCCATATGTAATTTTCGTCATGTTGTTGTGACCTCGATAGGTGCAGAGTGTTGCCGTGAGGTGGTAGGATTATGCTGCATGATTGCCACGATGTTTCACAATTACTGCACTTGTTATTGCACTAAAAAGCCAAACGGGAACTTGGAAAAATATCAGTTCTATGCTACGAGCTGTAAACGCTGCTAATACACTACGTCCGAAAAACAAACGGTAGCACTAACATCACGTAAGCCGCAAATGTACACCATATCTGCTCGTGCATGTGCAAATGTGTGGCATTTTAGCCAGAGCATGTACTAACACAGTTAATCGATATCTCTCTCTGATATACTCACAATCCCTAACGCTACTCCACTCACTACTATGGACAACTACGGGTTGAAAGTAGCTAGTTTAATGGCGGGCGAAGAAATGTCGAACATAGAGGCTGTAAGCAAAGGAGTAGGGTGGGCTAGAATAAGACATCAAAGAAGTTCGCTGGGTATGAGAAGTGTCCCCGCCCGCTCCCCCCCCCCTCATACAAGTACACACACACACACACACACACACACACACACACACACACACACAAAAGTTCATTAAATATGTTCATGTTCCCTACTTCGTAAGATGTATGTATGAAGTTTCTGCTTCAAATTAACGTTCCCTGCCTACTGACCATTCCTCAAGAGACAACACAGTATATACTGCCTGACAAAATATTTGACGTCCGCAGGAGTGTCTGTAAATGACTGGCGCTACATATGAAAGACCAAGTGACTACCGAAATGAATACGATATGGGGTACAAGAGAAAGGCCGCTGGGATACTGGCGCCAGGTCAGTAGGATGTCGCACCCCCCCCCCCCCCCCCCCGCAATGCATACCCTTACCCTTATGCGTTACGGAATGGCGTCAAATAGCTTTTGGAGTCGCCTCTTCTGAGGCACCTCTGTCTACAGATGTTTCAGCTGTCCCTCCAGATCCCCAAGGTTAGTTAAAAAATGTTCGAATGTTTGTTAAGCTTATGGGGAATTCACTGCGGTGTCATCAGTCCATAAACTTACAAACTACTACTTATAAACTACCTTATACTCAAGACAAACATCCATGCCGAGGGAGGATTCGAACCCCAGACGGGGAAGGGCCTCCCGCATTCCGCCGATGCCCCCGGATTACTACTGGGACAGAGACCCATTCCAATTAGATTCCACATGTGCCCAATGGTAGGCAGGGTACGAGAAACTTGCAGATTAGGACCTCGACATTCTGAAAGCAGTCCGTAGACACACGTGCTGTTTCTTGGCGCGCACTATCTTTGCACACTGTCCCAGAGTGCTGTGCCATCGGGGTTAGGATGTGCAGATGCAGAATAACTGATAGCTACACCGTCAATGTACGCAGAACAACTGGAAGTTACCTAGTTCCTATCACAGTTTGCTGAAGCAATAGCTCGATATTTTGCTATCATATACAAGCCTCGCTTAGTAAAAGATCCGTACCGCAAAATTATTGTGCCTATATCACCGACGTCGTGAGACGTTGCGTGGCCTGTGTGAATGGGGCTTAGGTCGTCGCTAGGGTTGCTTGTTACTAAAGCACTCCAAGCCACACAACGAATCAAACTTCAAAAAAGAGAAGTTCTTGGTCAAGTTAATAGCAGCACATTCTCCAAGGTTCTTCTACCAAAATAAAGTCGTCGTTAGATGAGAACGGATTTTTATTGATTCTTCCATCACACTACAGCACTGTATACATATGGTCTAAACCGAACTGACAAGAACATACAATAGCTGTCTACGACCTTCAGCAGCTTACAACTGCTTAAAATTTACAACTGCCATCAACTGCCGTCAGTAGCGGCATATTTAAATACATAGATTTTGGCGCCCAAGTCGCGAATACGTTACGTCACGTGAACAAATTCGGTTTCAAATAAATTGACTACAAATTTTGAAGAAATTTATACAGTTCGATTTAGTAGTTAACAAATAACTGGTTACAAAAGTTGGTAAAAAGGTTACAATTCATGCAATAAATTAATTATTTAACGGTAAGTGGTGCGTATTTCGCTACACGGCCGCTAGGTGATACAATAACCTTTGAGCTGTAAGTTCGTGTAAACAAACGAGTCCGCACCTAGCGCCTTATGATTGATCTTCAAATTAAAGATTTTACCAAAATTTTAAGGTAACGACTATTTACAAGTGAAAAAAATGTTCATAAAGGTGTATAGTTTATCAAAACTTAATAGATGACAATTCTAGTTTTTCGTAAATAGTTCGAAACTGATATAATCGTTAGACAAACTGTTAGGTTCAGAAAATTTACAACATTCTCGTTCCAAAAAAATTCTTATTAGTGACTGTTTTATCGTGAGGTTTTTTAACTCAGGATCTTTAATATTTTCTGTGAAACGTCACAGTCGGTTTGCATCAGGATTTTAGAACACATACTTTCCTCAGATATTATGAACTGCCTCGAAGAGAACGACCTATTGGCCCATACTCAACACGGATTCAGAAAGTGTAGTTCTTGCGAAACATGGCTTTACTCACATGATACGACGAGTGCTATCGAGAAGGAGTCTCAAATCAATTCCATATTTCTCGATTTCCGGAAGGCTTTTCAAACAGTACCTCACAAGCGGCTTCTAATCAAATTGCGTACTTATGGAATAACGCCACAGTGGAGCGATTCGATTCGCGATTTCGTATCACGAAGGACACACTACGTAGTAATTGACGAAAAGTAATCGAGTAAAACGAAAGTGATATCGGGTGTTCCCCACGGAAGTGTTATAGGGTCCCTAATGTTCCTTATATTTATATTTATAAACGATTGTGGGGACAATCTAAGCAGCTCTCAGAGACTGTTCGCAGATGATGCTGTCATTTATCGGTTAGTTAAGGCACCGGAAGATCGAAAGAAACTGCATAACGATTTAGACGATATCTGTATGGTGCGGAAACTTGCAGATGTCTACCCCTCCCCCCCCCCCCACCGAAAAAAAAAAAAGATAAGTGCTATGTCATCCATATAACCACTAAAAGAAATCCGTTAAACTTGATTTACACGATAAATCAGGCCGTAAATTCAACTAAATACCTAGTAATTACATTTACGAACAACCTTAATTGGAAAGAACATACGGTAAATAACGAAGGGAAGTTTAACTAAAGGCTTCGTTTAATGTCAGAACTGTTAGAAGATGCAACAGGTCTACTAAAGAAACTGTCTACACTACACTTGTGCATCCAATTTTGAAGTATTGCTGGGCATTGTGGGATACCCGCCAGGTGGAACTGATGGAAGATTTAGGGTGGGTTCAGAGCAGGGTATCTTGTTTTATATTATCGCGATACAGGGGATAGCGTGTCACGGAAATGATGCATGAGCTGGGTTGGCAATCATTAAAGGCGTTATGCCGGCCGCTGTGGCCGAGCTGTCTGCGGCATGCCAGTCACGTTCTGCACGGCCACTACAGTCGGGGTTTTGAATCCCCTTCGGGCATGGATATTTGCGACGTCCTTAGTATTAGCTAGTTCATAAGTAGTTTGTAAGTTTAGGGACTGATGACCCCGTAGTTAAGTCCCATTAGCTCTACGAACATTTGAATTTGAAAGGCGTTATTCGTTGCGGCGAGATCTATATCTGAAATTTGTTTCACCAGCTTTCTCCTCTGAATGGAAACATATTTTGCTAGCTCTCACCTATGTAGGGAGACATGATCATCATAACAAGAAATCAAATCGTTAAGCTTTAGGTGTTTTCTCCCGCGCGCTATTAGAGAATGTATATGAACCCTCTGCCGTGCACTTAAATGTGATTTGAAGTGTATTTACGTATATGTCGATGAACTTATTCTCTATGGCTCCACACAGCATGATACCACCGGTTACGCCTGTCTCTCTCACCACAATATTGGCATAATGTGCCCTCTGCTGTCGTCACCGACAAACCAAAACACGGAGGCCCACGTAGATTATGGAGAAGCGGGACTCACCGCTGAACATGATGTGAAGCCATTCGTCCTCTGGTCATGTTGCAAATAGCAATTGACGCATGTGGCGGTAGGAGCCCAATCCGGCAAACGCAAATTGGCGAGACACCGTGCAGGAACTCACAGGACGTTGTAGGAGTTCCAGTATATATTCGCCGATGGCGGGTGACAAGGTCACGGGATCCCACGTTGTTTGGGGCACCATAGACGGTCCTCCCTCAGGGTGGTGGTTCTTGCCCTATTCGTATCTGCAGGGTATGGCTGGGTGCCCTCAAGTACCAACTAATTGTAACAAGCCACTGTGACATCTTAATGACCCACAGGCCTGGCAATGCACGATCCGACCATTCCTCTTCACGCATTCAATTGGTGGATGGGCAGTCTATAACGCGTCTGTGAAGCATCGCGGGTGCTTCGTACTGTACGTAAACTCTTGCTTCACTGCGACTCAACGGCAGTTGAGTGGTACAAACTTAGCAACAACAGGGCGATGACATCACGAGTGCACTCTGGTGGACGTTATACAGTCGCGTAAATCTAATCGTTTACTCTCATAAATGGAATCCACGTATACCGAAATGAGATCACTGCTAGGTGCGCCACCTTTTTGTCAGGCAGTGTCAATAAATAGGGCTGAGCAAGTCTAATATGCCGTTTCGCAGCGAAGGCTCGTGCCTAAAATGACCAAGGTTCCACAATATTTACAACATTATACAACTTACCTTTCCAAGTGATTCAGATGGCCGCAGTGGCCGAGCATTCTGCGGCGCGCCAGTCAGTCTGCACGGCCGATACGGTCGGGGGTTAGAATCCCCTCTTGGGCATGGATGTTTGTGTCGTCTTTAGTATTTATACTAAGGTAGTTCATAAGTAGTTTGTAACATTTTTGAAGTAATTCAATTTTCTACACGACTTTAAATATCTCTTACTCCAAATTTCATTAAAATCAGCCTAAAGACGTTCAGAGTGTTGAATCTCATATACAGCAAGTCTGTCCTCCTCTCCTTTTTCGTGGCGAATCTTGTAGAAGGTAGAAAGATGGAAAATTGAAAGAAGAGGCGGAAGGACTCGAACCTTGTACCTTGTGGTTCACAGCACACAACTTTATCAACAACTCTAGCACTTCAAGAAAGCATTTTCCTTTCCGTTAACGAATATACTATGTGGAGGCTTACCTACAAATTCCATTACTTGAGTAACTGTAACATATATGACGCGTTTTTGATTATTAATCATTGCACAATAGCAATGAAAGAGTATACTTTTAAATACACAAGTTACAAAATTACTCCTTTCAGTGTTTAAATACTTTTTAAATGCCATAATTCAACCAAGAATGCCGAATCATTTCGCCAATTAGCTGCATTGAGTTACTCCTAACATGTGCGTTTGTTTACGTTAGTATTGTTCCTTAGCCATGTAGAAGTAGTCAATCACATACTACTGTTGCATTATGAGTCACTTTCTGGAAAATGAGAAGCATAGTAATGTCATTTACTGCATCGGGCACATGATGGAAGCACTATATACCTGACCAGCTATGAACTTTTTGTTGCTAGTAGTGCATAAAAATTTTAAGGAATTTTTTCGACAGCTTGAAAATATAGATCTCAAAGTGTAGACAAAATATCCGTCACATATTATAGGGACTCAATATCAAGCCTGTAACGTGAGTGGATTCATGTGAGCCAAAGATTTTAATAATTGTAGAACGGCCTAGATTGTGAAGGGTGTGAACAGACGATTTAAAATACATTACCTCCACGATAGCCAGAACGCAACTACTGGAAACAGAAAGTGGATTTTGGAAGATATGAACATCAGATACTGTTTACACTGTCCATTTGATCATGATTCGCTAAGTTGATTAGTACCCTTTGCTTAAAAAAAAAAAAAAAAAAAAAAAAAAAAAAAAAAAAAAAAAAAAAAAAAAAAAAAAAAACCCTTTCTTAATCTTTCTTATTTTTTGTTCCTTTTCGGTAGTGAATTAGTCTATGCCCAAGTTAATGTTTTCATTCATTCACTTTCGTATTGCCACCATTCTAGACGTGCTATAAAAATGATAAGGGACTAATGTTAGAAGTTGACTACGACGAAGCCAGTCATACCATACAGTATGAAAATTTATGAAAATGCTGTAAGCTGTTGAATTTACGCAATGAAATCCGTAAAATAACAATGCACTAGAAAAGATTTGAGAGATCTGTTTACCAAGCAAATTACCTAGAGAAAGTAGAAAACTCTTTCCAAAGAACCGATCAAATATTTCCCGGAAATAAAAAAACGAAGAAAGAAAAAGGGAAAAAAGGAAAACGTGCTGGCGTAACAGGCTCTGTGCAGTTTTGCATTCCACAGTAGAAGCTATACATAGTCGTTCCAGAATATCTAGAGTACAGTTACCGTTGCTTAGCGAACAAAAACATGAAAGTAGTGCGTGATTTGTTGTCTACTGAGAACACAACAGCTGCTGTGTAAGCGCTTTTGAAAAAGAATGTCTTCCTGAAAGAGCTGTGTCAAGTTTGCATGCAATCGAGAATGAACCACGAGGAACAGCTATTCAGAAAACAGTATGTGCTTGATGAGCGACAGAAAGAAAACACGTGCGGCAGAATCTCCCCCCCCCCCTCTCTCAAAACCCCTCTTCCTCCAGCACACACTGATGACTCCTCTTCTTCCTATTCCTTACCCTCCTCTACTTCTAACGGGTCTTTCATTACGAGCGATAGTTTTTCAAATGGTTATTGCCAGATTCTAACGGCAGCTCAGTTGTGAATGCTCATTGTTTGTATATCGAACTGACCGCCTGGGTCATGTACTTTAACACCCACGAATTCTTTAGGTGTACATCAAAGCCCAGATCTATGCTGGCAACCGCAGTGGAGTGACCGAGAGTTCTAATGCGTTCTGCTGAGGACCTCGCGGTTGCTCGCCGTCGGAGATACTAGTTCTCCCTCAGGCATACGTCTGTGTGAGTTGTCCTCACAATGTAAGTACTTGGACTCGAACAAACATATGTATGAAAGTTTGGTTCCAGGACCATACCGTACCCCTCAATGTGTTGGTGGGTGTCGTTTTTCTGCAAAACTGCAATCACGCTCTAGGAAGCACTGTAGATGTAATTGTAGACGCTATACACAATGCAGAAATTTTAAGTATGAATGTAAATGGGAAGTGTCAATAAAAGGCTCCGAGCAATTTGATCGCATGGCATGTTTGCACCTTCTATATTAGTGTTGAACGCCACTTTTGAAGTTGTCTACTGGTTCAGCGATATCGTAACCAGCGTTTCGCCAGGCGTAACGAAGCACTGCTCTATATACTCTCGCCGATAACTGATTGTAAATGACTTTCAGGATAAACAATCTGTCATGCAATGTTTACTGCGAGTGGAATGTGGGCGATAAACAGTGCGGACAGGAAGAGAGGCTTTTGAAATGTGGTGTTACAGAAGAATGCTGAAGATTAGGTGGGTGGATCGCTTAACTAATGACAAGACACTGAACAGAATTGAGGAGAAAAGGAGTTTCTGGCATACCTTGACTAAAAGAAGGGACCGATTGGTAGGACACATTCTTAGACATCTAGGAATTGCGAATTTAGCGTTGGAGGGAAGTGTGTGGGGTAAAAATCGCAGAGGGAGACCAAGAGATGAATATATAAGCAAATCCAAATGGATGTAGGTTGCCGTTCTTATGAGGAGATGAAGAGGCTTGCTCAGGATAGTGTAGGGTGGAGAGCTGCATCAAACCAGTCTCCGGACTGAAGACATCAACAACAACAACTGGAACGTAGTTTAATAACATCTGTTATTCTCTTAGTATACATTTCATACTGCCTGAAGAAACAGAGGTTGTGCATATTTCTTAGTTTTAGGCAAAATGTTTTTTTAATCTACATGTTTTCCGCCAGATGCTTCCAGTAGTACTCGTTTATCCTTATGTCCGGACCAGGAGTCACCATGTACTAATGACTGTATCGACAAATGTGGATTCAAAAATGAGAGAAAAAGTCTTCAGATGTTGTTTCGTCCTCTTTCCATTCACATTTGCATCGACGACGACATATGGAGGGCAGTACGTTTCTATTTCCCTTGATACTTAGAGCCCAAACTTTCCACTAGGTTCTTGGAAACAGAGTTTGTCCGCCAATTGTTCGTCCATTGATATAGCAACAGTTGCACAGTTAACTGATTGCAATATCGCGACAGTGTTTCTCTCACTTGAGTTCTGTCACAAGAAAGTTCAACTATGAACTGGCTGATCACAGTTCCATACAGAACTAATATCGATTTTTTTTTTTATGTCGTGACATGCACACTGATATCAGCAACAAATGCTTGAGTTCTTTTAATCAGCTGTTCGTCATCCTTATCTTTTCTTGCTTGGAGCATACTGATTCGGCGTGATGTTACCCTAAACTCCTTTTTCAAATTAGTAATAAATCCTAGCGAAGCTGTAAAGTTTGTACACTCAAGATTCTGGCTATGCCCAATGCCAAGTGATGTAAATGCCAATAATGAAAGGCGTAACCGCATCATCACGCTTCATCTAATTTCGCCATTACAGGTTCCTTGATGCTCTCGAAGAGTAGTGGATTTCCTTTGAAAACTGCATTTCCTTCTCGTTTCTTTGCCACGTAATCCGTTAGACTTCAGTTTAGGGTATCTTTTCATAAGCTTGTCATATGTGTTGAAACCTCTTACGTAATATGCTCACATTCCTGCACTATAATAGATACCAGAAGACATGCGAATGATTCATCTCCTACACCAATTCTTCGTAACTTCATCTCAACCAATCGCAATTAGCAGGTCTGATTACCAATTGCTGTCCCATCTGACAGGTCACCACACAAATAACGTCACAAAACGCAACTTCAGAGGCACACTGCACCGTCCCTTCTGGTCCCGAGGGGCGTACTGGCAGATCATTGTGCAGAGCGGCATGGCCCTCGCCGAAGTCTCTAACGGGCGACTGCACAATTCTGCAGATGCGGAAGTATCACTAGTGCAATATGGGACCTTAATTTCTTCACTATTTTCATGTATTTGTGTTTGCTCGAGGCCAAGAATTTTTCTTGTTAGTGTAAGTCAAGGAACTGATGACCATAGCACCTTGGTCCAATAAGTTCACAAACATTTGAAGGTTTCTTTTATGCTGGATAAACCCCAAACTTTGGAGGATTTGAAAGTGAACACTGGTCAGGCTATTACAATACCACTAACGGTGAAAACAGTGATTAACAATTTGAATATTAATGTCCGTCAGGTTGTTACAAGCAGTGTGGACATTTGAACTATATTTCGTTCAGGACATAACTGTAAAGTACAAAATTTAAAAGCACAATTTACCTAAATTCAGTAGTTTACTTATTAAAATTAAAAAAGGTACTGTTCTTAATGAAAGACTCTCTATTAATCCATTGTAACCGCATCTGTAAACTGTTATTAACTGTACTCATTATCTAGCGATGGAAACATAGGCTTAGGAAATTTATGGCATTTCATTAAAACCACCCTTCAAAATATGACAAAAACTGTTATATTCATTGCACCTGGTTCCACTTCTGAATGGTGGGTGGAGTTTTCAGTAGTACTTGGTTGGGAAGAGGGCAAGAGTGCATTATACGGGAATTTCTGAGTAAATAAACTCGCAGTATGAGGGGGATTTGAAACTGCTTATGATCTTTTCATTGCCTAAGGTAGAGAAAGTAGCAAGATCCGGCGGCTGCTTTCTATCTATTAGACTTCCAAAACACCTATGGAGGTGGGCCACAGTTTCTGGTTTGAACCAAGCACTGTGTAGCATAAAATGAAAAGAGAAGGCAAGTGGCAGGAGATGACCCTGATTAAAAGAAATATTGATGTTAGGACTTTATAAAGTTAGCGTTAATTTATTACTTTGCTGCCGGCATTTATTTACCTCTGGTCCAGTGCTGCGCCTGCGCGCCCTGTATGATCGCGGCGACGGACATCATGGGCTTTTCCTTCTTGAGCATGGCGGCGTGCGGCCGGACAGCTGTTCCCGTATCGTGTCCTTCCACGACGGCGCCACGACCAACGGAGCCCGACCGCTGCGCATCCCCGCACGCAATTTACAAAACGAGCCCCGACTTACACAAAAGCACACCAACCTAGCTGTCTGCTGCACTGCTTAACTCCCGTTTAAAGTAAAGGTTTGCTAATAAATGCCACGTGAAATTATCACTGGAAGATATGTACGGGTTTCCGCTGGGTGATAGAGTGGCGCGAGGGGAGGGGGAGGAGAGGAACACAAGCAGAGCTGGCGTTACTTGTTACAGTTCTAAACCGCACCATGTCGATGCACAAGAAAGATTTTACGGATTTAATGTCATTTTGTCCCTTCTACTCAATGGTTTCCACGCTCTTTCCTTGCCGAGTCTGAGTATCACAAGTCCACTTAATTTTCAGCATCCTCATGCAAAGCCAAATCTCAAATTCTTCTTTTAGGTCCACTTGACTGTTATAAATGATTAATAATTCACATTGACGATCTTAATTTCGGCCATCAGACATTCTCAAGTGCCACATATCTGACACGTCTGACGGACAGAGAGACTTCTAATCTGCGGCTGTTTGCCGATGATGTTCATGTGTGCAAGAGGGTGTCGACATTGAATGACTGCAGTAGGATACAGAATGACTTGGACCAAATTTCTAGGTAGTGCTAGGAATTGCAACTAGCGCTAAATGTAAATAAATGTAAGGTGGCGCAGATGAGTAGGAGAAACAATCCCGTAATGTTAAGAGTACAGTAACAGTAGTGTGTTGCTTGACAAAGTCGCTTCAAATATTCAGGCGTAGCGCGGCACAGCGACATGAAGTGGAACGAGAAAATGGTCGACTTCGGTTTATTGGGAGGGTTTTGGGAAAGTGCGATTCGTATGTAAAGGAGACCGCATATAAAACACTTGTAGAACCCCATCTTTCGTACTGCTCAAATGTTTGGGATCCCCACCAGATCGGTTTAAAGGAAGTTATAGAAGCAGCTCAGAGGCGGGCGGCTAGGTTTGTAACTGGTAGATTCGATCAATGCGCGAGTGTTACTGAAATGCTTCGCGAACTGAAATGTGAGTCGCTGGAGGAAAGGCGACGTTCTTTCCGAGAAACACTGTTGAAGAAATTTAGAGGTCTGGAATTTGAGGCACAACGAATCTGCTGCCGCCAAACTACACATCGCGTAAAGACCACAAAGGTAAGATCAAAGAGATCAGGGCTCTTACGGATGAATAGAAGCATTCATTTTTCCCTCGCTCTACATGGGAGGGGAACAGGAAAGCAAGTGACCAGTAGTGGTACTGATTACCTTCCGCCAGCCACCTTTGGATGGATTGCGGAGTAAGTATGTAGATGAAGAAGATATCATCAAGATATCCTACATTTATTTGGTTTTATAAAACCTCTCATTGAATTCCGTATCTCAGTACAAATTTGAAATGTAGTACGCTGCTACGTCTGTGTACAAGACCACGAAGTAATTAAAAAGTTGATTACAATTGCGCCATTTCTGTTTTGCTTTGGTCCAAACGCCAAGACTTACTAAATCAAAAATACTATTAACCCTCCGTTGCCCACGTGGGAGCATGGAAGTCTCCCACATGGGTCTGCCCTAATAACCCCACCCACCTTTTTGGAGCCGGGGCGTGTAATCGCGTTGGACCGGCGTCAAGCCGTCAAACAAATTCAGGGGATCCTTCCTGTCCACACTTCCAGTGGGAAGCCTCAAGAAGCTGATTTGTGGCTAGTAGAACGGAGAAAACATGTAAAAGGCATTCAGTCATTTCAGAAAACCTACAATGCAAAGAAATTGGGTACCATGTTCTTTAACGAAAAAAACCAAAACTGGTAAATAATTTATTGACACCAGAAATACCTCCAACCTGAAGGAAAATGCAATTTGAGAACAGCCTTATTGCCTATGGAAGTAGAGATATTTTCAAAATCACAATTTTTCGTCAGAAATTCATACTTGAGGTACTTTATTTACACTTTCACGATAACCTACATTAGAACCTCCGAAATCAGATGTAGAAAAATACATGTGCTAAAAGTACTGCACATACTTCACAAATAAATATAAACTCCATCAAAAACAACTGCTTCTTATTCCGAGTTTTATCGATTACGTAGACAATGAAAATAAACTTATAGAATTTAAAATCGTGGAAACTGATGGAAATAAGTTTCCACATCGTCTATATTTTACATGTGGTGTCTGTGTGATCCCTAAAATAGCTTTTCTACAAAAAATGTAAAAAAGCCGCTTGGGGTCCACCAGGATCCAACATGGGCGGCGAAGGGTTAAAATACTTAATATTACAAATGTTTCAGGAATTATTATAAATACTTACTCTTCGCAAAAAGTTGTGTGGACCGAAGCAAGAGAGTCGCGCGCGCACATCACCGTTAAATACGTTATAATCTTGTGTTACGGCTATATCAGAAGCAGCAGCGTTTTTTTTAAATTATTTATGCTCCAATATGGAATTTAATGATTTTATAAAACCGAGTTAGAATAATTTGATGATTAAATGACTTATGGTATGTCATATCAATTTTTGCATGGCAGATGAGAACGGCTTGTGGCCGAAATCAAGGTTGTAAGGTCGTGAATTGAAACAATCTTTTTTAACAGTCAAGTGGTCGATTTTTTTTAAAACAAAGAAACATGTTATATGATTGTGGTACCCCACAAAGGCAAAATTATTAACTTATTTTTGCGTTTTGCCGCAGTCCTTCGTGAACAAAGGGAAATTTCTACTTGAGAAACGAACAGGCCATATTAGTTTTCTATCAGCATTAGCATGTCTCTTACAGAGAATTTCTTCAACAAACATTTGATGGCATAGACGTCGGGGAAAATTCATAAAGTAATTCTTAGTGATCCCTCAAATAAGTAAGTTCTGATGTTTGACTCTGGGCGTAAGGAAAGAATTTGGGAACGACGTTAAGACTTGAAAACATATATTTCCTTAACAGAATTTCTGCATACTAGTGACGACTATGCAGAACGTATTAAATGTGATAATTGTATGACGACTCCAACTGCCAAATTTGCCCACATACACGAGATATGTATTGGTGCGTTTCAAAATTAGCGAAAAACTGTAATCTACTGAGTGAAGTGGTGTTTATGAAACATATAGTTTATTATTTACAAACTGTACAATATATCAGACACAAATAAGTTTCTAGCTGTGAAGAAGTCCATCGTTTTCGGTACATCAAATTAATGTTTTTTTTTTCAGGCATATGTTTTGGTTCAAGTAGAACTGACAAATACTAAGGTCAAAACTAGCTATCACTTTAGATGTGTTGTAGTTCGTCTACTCGTTTGTACAACACGCAAGGAAACTAGTCTAGAGGTATGCTTATCAAATAGATTGCTAGAAACTTCTGGGAATGGAACACCAGAGCTTGAATGTGCTGAGACCGCCTTATTTCTCTGCTGCAGAGCACTGGCACGGCTGGGAAAAAGCAATGAGAACAACAGAACTCGGGAATGAATGGGGGAGAAAGAATGTTACTCCTCTGGCTGAACATCCATGTCTCACGAACGAATTAGTATGGACAATAAGACCAGTTTCTGTGCAAACGTAATGTATGATATAATGCATTTGAATAGAAAACTTGCTGGTAGAATGATGAATAGCAAAGCACCATATCCATCCACTCGTACGAAGTCCAACAGCTTATATAGATTCTGTAAGTATATTATGCACCAATGCTGCCTCACTTATTGTGTATCACCGTGCTATATTAAGATCTATAATTAGTGAATTTCTGTATTGGGATCACAAATCATAAAAATACGTAAATATGTGGGGAAATTTGACGCTAAACTAACAAGAAGACCTTCATGTCTCGGAAATTAAGTTTGGGATGGGACTTCGCAATACTTCAAGTATTTTGCACTCACAGAAGTCGTGAAGTGCACTATCCAGAAAATTTCGAGAAAATTGGTAGAATGTCAGGCAATCCAGATTCGAGTCTACCTTCAGAATTTATTATTATTATTTATGTGACACTTCCTGACCATCTGCCTGTTTGTATAGATCAACAGCTTGAATTTGTTTTACCATGAAGAACCGGTTCCTCGAAATCATAAGGACTATTTATAATCTTTCCACACCTTACAATATCGCCTAATCTTGCAATAAAATTGTAATGGCAATAATATTTAACGTTATGATACACTTACATTAATTGTAAAATACAAATGAATTAGTGCACTTTTTAAAAATAAATATGGTATGCAAAATTTTCATCAATTGCAAACGAAATTTCGTAAATAAAATAAAGTTCTTTATGATGTAATTGATAACATTTTATTTACTAACTGTTATGGTTTTTTAAAGAAATAATAAAAATAATGTTTCCTGCAGGTAAGATCGAACCCAGTTCACCAGCATCACCGTCATCCATGCTACTGCCTAAGCTATTGCATCATACACCTGATTAGCTCTCTGACTAGTATATAAGATGCGCATAAACTTTAAGAGCCCCTTTTCTCGCAATATTCTGAATAGCGCGCTTTAAAACTTTTATGAGTGGAGACCCTTGACGTATACTAGTAACATTGCAAACTGAATTTTCGAGACCGGAAGGACTCCTTGTCAGCTGAATCTCTCAACAACAATCTGTGGCGGCTTCATCCCCCCTTCCAATTTTCCAACATATCAACTCGCGTATAGCATCACCACTAGAACTGTCGTGAAAATATTCGATAAAGAAAAAGCACAAAACAGCCTGAGCAGTTTCTTCTGTGAAAAAATTATTTAACGAACACTAGCATTTTGCAGTGAAAGGTACTAATTTATATCCATCTGACTAACAATGTTTATTTCCACGTAGTGTTCATGCAGGAGACTATTTCATTATAATTAAAACAGACAAATCGTAGAAGGTACGGCCGTAGTACTTGCAGCTCTATTTAACAGACGATATTGCAGTGTGTAAAGATCATTATTAAGTCAATCTGAAAAGTGAACACTCTCCCATGTAATACTCTTTTGATCGTCAAAATTATTTGGATATATGCCTCACAGAGATAGTAAGTTAAACAAAACAAAAACAGAATGTATACCATTGAGTTAATAACTGACATAGCACAATCCCAAAAAGTATTATTTGCAGTAGAGTATTTCCTTGATCGGCATTGCGAAACAGATCGGTTATCGTGACCCTGGTTCTTACCCTACATGATGCGCCGATGATGTCTTCAAGGATTTGATTCTAAAGGATTACTGCTATACTGCACATGCTCCGTGCATGGCTAGTGCAAAGTGGAAAGTGGAAAGCGGTACTGGAAGTGACCGCTGGTTCAATAGTGTAAAGAAACTGTTTAAATAACTGTGCTATTGAGAATGCAGCGATTTAAATCGCATATATCAATACAACAATGGCAAAGATGAACAAGTTTTTTTTACCTTTACTGAGTCTGTGGGGAAGGGCTATAATGACTTCGTCCGGCTACAATTTGTTGCCGATGTGGAGTCACTAGGTGGAAAATACAGATCTTTCTAAACGAGAAAGAAAACGTTACAAGTTAACTAGAGTTAAGAATCTAATGCTGAAGAAGCCAGCATGTTATTTCGATCTTGAAAATTTAGTAACAAAAGTGGATGGCACATTGCAAAACCCACGAAATGTGCAAACTTTATTGGAACGTTTCCTCTGAGGAACCATTTAAGAGTTATAGTCGTACATTTGAAAAGTGACAAATAATAAATTTCGCAAGTAACAGCAGACAGCTACATTGGTTACACTTGCTATGACAATTTTCAGATAGAAACGCAAGCGATGCCTATGTTGTCAATTTAAAAGTGTCTTGGTACTAATACTCTTAAAGTGTGCTTCGCATAACAAAATTTTGTGTCCAGGGGACAACCCGATCGGGATTTGGGAGTGTTGCTATGACGTTACACTTTGAAATCTCAATGTAACTGCAAAACGCGTCACTTAATTCCCCTTACATTTCTGTATTGAATTTTTCCCTCTGCAATAGCGAAACTTCTGTGTTCGCCTTGTGATACTAGTACGCAAGAGTTCAAAGAGGCAGCAACATCGTCTATAACTCTTGGGAACTTGGCAGTCCATTCGCCATGTTAGTGACGTCACACACCTGTACGGAAATGTACACCTTGCCACCATAAATTGCACCAACGATAGATTGTTTGACTTCGCTGGCACATCTGCCCGCGAAGAAATTTACCCTTTCCTTGACAACGCTATACATTTCCGGTCCTCTTAAAACTGCGCTCTTTCGATTACAAAAGTAGTGCGACGAGACAGAGAAATGCGAAGTAGAATGTTTGTAAAGCTTGTCAATGAAGTGCTAAATTTACAATTGAGTCCACGCGAGTCTGCAGTAGAAATCTTAGGCAGCTGAAAAATAACAGTGGCCTAAATACTGAAGGAAAACCCCTTGCCATCATGTCGTCGTGAAATCCTATAGTCTTATTTTTCCTTGATTCAACAGCTATGTTCGAAAATAAAATAAAACAGGTGTGAAATTCGTCCAATTCAAGTTCATGATTATTTTATATAAATGTGGTGTGCTATAAGATGCATAGGCAATCAATTTTGAAATAAACAGTCCTGTATTAAAAACTGAACAGATAAGCTAAACGTACTCTAGCGGTTCATGCAACGCCAACTACTTTTACATCTTCAAGATATTTCAATACCTTTTCACTGTTGGTGACAATGAAGGGAAATTTATTGTTTCTTATTTTGAAATGGCCAATCACTTGCCACAGTAATTTCTGTGTGCATTTGTATTTTAATAAGCATAATACTATATGATCAAAAACGTTAAAAATGTTCGTCATACTGCAATACTTTAGAAATGTTACGTATTCACATACATGCGAAATTTCACACTGACGTGCGAATCTTGTTGTAAATGACTGCCAAATTAAATATTTTAAATAGTAAGCCACAACTTTGAATATGTAGCGGTGTGTTACAAATCACAACAAATGTGCAATGAAACCGACAGCACCGTAAATATGAAAAACCAAACGACGGTCGTCAGATTTAGCAACTCTTTTTTTCCATCTACGATAGATAAAAAAGTTCAGAACAATGTTAAAATCTAATTATCCTAAGAACTGTGCATTAAACAAATGACGAACCAACAATAACTGCAGTGGCGACCACTGTGCGATATAACACCCGCAAAACTTATTGCCAAATTTTTAGCAATACTGCGTCTCCAATTTAGCATCGGGCTTTCATGGATTTTAGTACTATGTTCATGAGAATGCAATATAAAGCAAAGAGAACTACACCTGTAGGTGTAACTGTCCCCAGTATGCGTAAATAGAGACGTCTGCCAAGCACACTTTAAGAGCTGGTGCCACTAATCAAAACTTAATCGAACCAAAATTAATACAACCATCATACAAGTATGAATTCCTGCATGGACTCAAAAGAGCATCGGTCAGTTCAGGCGAAAGTGCACTCTTCACAGCGACCGCGCACAACGCCACGGCTAGTTATAAGCCGACGCGATACACCATTCACAGAGCAGGTGGCAAAGGAAAGCACTCTCACTGGCGCGGCACAGCGATGTCAGTAGGTCAGCCTCGCCGGCCAGCTCTTCACTGCGAACTGAGGATAGACTGGCCTGACATACTTTTTCGCCGAGAGGGTACAGCGCGTTACCCGATCGCAGCCGACAACAACCGAACGGCGCTGCACAAGGAACCCAGTGTCCTCGATCAGTTCTCGCTGCCGAGCGGCGCGGTGCAAGCGGCGGCGACGCTCAGTTTAACTTTCAAGTTCAGAAGCTGTTAGATCCAAGACGCATCGCGTCAAATAAATATAAAACTAAAATCGAGATATTAGACACTATGGAATCGACAGAATTTTTTTGTAATACGGTAATAGAGTTTTGTCTTAACTTCAGATCATCCGTGAAAATCAGACATTCAATTCTACTTTCCATTCTAAAGCTTTGTATGTGCATATCATGCAATGTTCCAAAACGAAGAGGTTATTCTGAATTTCAATTGCAAAGTTTCCAAAAGAAATGATAATTTATAACACCCTAAGGAAATGTTAGCACCCCGCCCCCCACCACCACCACCACAAAGAAAAACCCTCATTGTTCACAGATTCAAAGTAACAACTAATCATAGTTAAGTGATCTATCCTACAGAGCTTGGAGTGCCACAAAGCGGTGTTTCCAAATACGACAGAAGCACTACGCAGATGAATGTTGAAATGTACCAAAATCAAAGGCTTTTAAGCTTGTTAAAAAAGAAATGATATCCCTTGGAACACTAACACGGTCCTTAATTTCTACAGAAAACTGCTAAAATTTTGGAAAATTAACTTGAGTCAATAACGACCAATGGATGACAAAAAGCTATTCAATCCCATCCTTCAATGAAGTAATTTTTTGTACACCACTGGTTATTTTTAAAAAAGAAATGCTTATTCCTATTACAAATTAAAATTTATTTTCCGTAATAAATATATGTACTGTGGTTGCCCCATTAATAGCCCCAAGTGTTTCACATGCACAGCTAAAATGCTGAATTTCATTTGAGAAGACTTTTATCCCCCTGATTACAGATGTTTAAAATTAAAATTTTCTTTTGTAAAATACACTTTTGCTACATACAATTTAATAGGTTAAAAAGAAAACAGCCACCAGTTGCAGGGTTGTAGATTTATTAAGATCCAGTTTCAGGCAATTATTGCCATTCTTCAGGTATATTAATTGTACGCTTGACATTCACTCAGAGCATTGTGTAATACAGTAGTTTCGAAAATCTGGTGTAATGTGGACCGAAAGATAGCTGACTTTGTGAAAATGCCGGGTCAACGGGAACAGTGTTAAAAAAAATAGTTAAGTGCTTTGTTATAAAATACTTCCAGTTGTTACTTTAGAATACAATAAAAATGATGGCTTATAGTAACACAAAATAAATTTATGAGAATATCTAACAAATGATATTCGTTACTTAGGAGTATGTACTTTAATTCACTTTTTGAAAACTACTTTCAGAAGGCATACAGCCTTGAACAATGAAAAGTATGAACAATAGTGATTTACTTCACGAAACATATTCCACTAACATTCCCATAATGCCTAAGCTGATTTTAAAGGGCACTGTGAAAAAGTACACTCTCATAATTTTCATCATGACCTTTTTTAAGAAGACACTTCTACATAATGCATTTATGAAACTCAAAGGATTTTTAAATAGAGTGTAGGTGGCACAAGAAAAGATGATGACCTGCCCACTTATAGCATAGCCTGAACTGCTACACCCTACGATTTCAATTCTATCTTGCATTCTACGAGCACAGAATAATTCCACAGGGTGTACAGGGGAATGGCCGAGTTACGCAGCTGCCGAGTTACAGAGTTTTTGGGACTCTACTGTAACAACCTGATGTTCAGTGTTAGATATGAAATCTTGACTGCCAAGTGATTGGCAGTGCCCACAGTAGAGCCATAGTGCCTGGCCTAGCTGTTAAAATATCCATCATTAAGCATGTGGCAGTCCATAGGTCAGAGGATCAATGTCAGAAACGAACTTTTACATGAAGTTTCAAAACAATTTTCTTGTTAATAATAGTGTTTGCATTTGCCATCCACTTTCAGAGTACTTTGTGCCAGCAGCCATGTATACTTTGGTGCAAACTTACCATATTTCACACAATCAAGTTATCAAACACAGCTATGTAATTGTTCCTTAAAGTAGTAATATGATTGAAGCACTGAAGTCTACATCTACATGGGTACTCTGCAAATAATACTTAAGATCCTAGCAGAGGACTGTAACATAACATCCAAGTCATTTTATTGGTGGCAGGACTCTTAATGTGTTTTTCTTGATCCAAGTCTCAGTTCCGTATCATGATGGAACATTGGGCCATGCTCCAGAGAAGATTCTCAAAGCAAAAGAACATTATCTGAGTGAGATCTCAATTTCGTATGAATAAAAACTTCGAAGCATATACTCTGAGCAGAAAGTTCTTTCTCGTTAGCTCCCATACTTCTTGAGTAAGTTGTCGGTGTGTGTCGCCCACACAGAACAGCTATTGAAATGTATATTTCTTTCAACTAGCTCAATCAGGCAAATTATTCAGTATACAAATATGGAGTAGTCATCTGCATGTTCCGGAAGCACTGTACCCTGTTTAGATTTTAATTTTTTGTGCAGAAAAATTTTCGTCATGTGAGAAATTTTTCTGGTATTGAATTCAGGTTAGCACAATATGCAAATGAAATTTTAAGAATGTATTACATTTTCATCTGTTTTAATGTGGGAATCTGTCAGTTTTTTAACATGAGATGGTTTTTTTTTTTACAAAAAGTAACACCCAATGGTCTGCTCATGAGCAATTGGCCATGCAGTTTTGTTATGAGAAACAGACCACTAGATATGTAATTAATCAGTTATTAATTTTCCTTTTGTGTCTACTTACTTATAACAAAAATTAAGATTATGAAGTCAGAAAGGTATCTTAAATAGTCCAACCAGTTTGGGTAGAATGAACAAGAGCAGCACTATTTATTTTGTGGCATAGACTGTGAAGTCCTGCAATGCACTTTATTTGGAATTATCATAAGGCTTTATTAATAGACCCTATTTCAAAACATACAATATTATTTTGTTATGTAGCTGCTTACGACTGTAAATATGCACTCCTTACAAACAGGTAAAACACACAGCTGAATCCCCTCGTTTCATGTATATGTCAATAACGAGGGGGGAAAAAACTCCGCTGACAACACACTCGTCACTATATAAAATGCTTGAAGTGTCCACTCGTCACTATATAAAATGCTTGAAGTGTCATAGTTTTGATTTTTGTGAAGGAAGTGTCTTGTCAGAAAAATGTTTTGCTTTATTTGCATAAACTTTTTTGTTCAGACTATGTAAAAAGTATCCCCCCCCCCTTTCAGAGCAATAGAAATCCTGTTAATTTTATCATAAACCACATTAAAACATAAACTTAATAGAAGTTACTCAGCTCGAAGTATGGTAGAGAGCTTACTTCAGAAAACGGAAAGTGTTCTTTGCTTTGAGTAACTTCCCTCACTCTTTTACTCAGCTAAGAACATTCTCAGGTGAAGTACACAACTCACTTTATTCATTTGAATCGGAGAATGTTCTCTGAAATTCTGAAAATAAAGAAGATATATAATTCATACAAACCCTTGAGCCACATAGCAATAGTCACAACTATTGCGTCTCATCCTTTAATTATGGGTACCAAACATAAAAAACAAAGTTCGCACTGTAATTCAAATGGAAAAAGAGTGTCTAATTGGAAATTCAGAATTAACTATACATGCCAAATTTATTACTCTATTTCCAGCTGTGACAAGAGCATTTTTCAGCTGGTTCTTTTCATTCCTACAGCTGGGCGTGCTGCTTATCTAAGAGAAATTCTGATGGGTCTTTACAATCCAACACTTTCTTTATATGCTTTGGCACATTTATATACAGGGTGTAACAAATAACAAAAATAATTGTCATTTATCAGGAGATGACAACAGAGAGCACACTGTCCAAAATATATATATATATATATATATATTTTTTTTTTTTTTTTTTTTTTTTTTTTTTTTTTTTTTTTTCACAGAACAATTTTCTTAAAATCTCACAGACAATTTTCAGTCACATGGCAGTCATCTCTGCCTCCAGAGTGATTGTGTGAATGCTCTTTATTCTTAAGAAGCCAATAGCTTAAGTGTTGTATGTTTTTATGTGCCTGTTTCAGCTCGTCATTAAGTGTTTCCGGTGAGATGTAAACTGTCCTCATTATATTGTAGTTTGAGAATAGTCTCAAGAACAAGTGACAAAAATTTCAATGATATTCAATGATGAAAGGGGGAAGAAGTGGCCATCCAAACAATTTGAAGCAGTGTTTTTTAACCTAAAAATTATGGTTCGTTTGTGACTTCCTCAGAAATCAGCCGTGAAGAAATGTCGCTTTTATAATAAATTTTTCCATTCCATTATGGCTTGATGCAGAAATAGTGCATGAAAATTCCAAGTAAAAGATGTCTCTATAATTAAAATATTACAGTCTAGATCACAAGTTATTCTTTTTATTGGCAACCGGTATGTATGTTGCACATACAGCCGATTCTAATCGACGATTTTATTCAATGTTTCCAGCATATTTTTGATGTTATGAGCACACCATTTTATACAAAATCAAAGAAGAAGATTTTACGAACATTGTGCAAATAATTTTTACTATTGTATCTTATTATATTAACACATAATCTTTAATATACTTCTGATTGGCTTAAGTGACGAGCGGTGGGCGGAGCATCCTGTATTTAACCGAGAGCCTGAGCTGCCCTCACCAGCAGCAGACGCCTGCTCCAGCCACTGCCACCATCCATCAACAAGGGTAAAAACTTTTGCCATTTTTTTAGCTATTATATTATTAAATGTATAATGTAATTATTGGTATCACTTAAGTCTGTTATATTACAGTGCCAAAGGCCTGATGATGGTCCTATGGGACTGAAACCGGTTGCCAATAGAAAGATTCACTTGAGATCTAGACTGTGATATTTTAATTATTTAACATTTTAAGATCGCCCTTTCCTAAAATGGTTAAAAAAAAAGCCTCTGTTACAAATTGTAATGAGTTTTACTCTTAGATCAAAGTTTGTTTTTGCAGTGGATCATGCCTGTGATCATGAACCTGTCTCGCACTATAAACATAGTCCATTCAACTGTGATTATTTTAATGCAATGATGGATGCGGTCACTTGCATAACCACCATGGTTTTAGGTGGTTTTACATATGATTAAATCTGTTTTCAAAGTTTCAAGAAATCTGATGATGCACCAAAAACACAAATCACATTATTAAGTAATGAACAATTTGTAACAGAGGTGTCTTTTACTTGGAACTGATTTTTATAAGCCATGTAAAGCCCACCCTAGGTTACACATAATGATAAAAAATCATCCAACTTGCTCAGTTCGACTGGGCTGCAAGAAGGTGTAAATTTTAACCCTGTACTTTAGGATATATACAATAAGCTTGTTATGGTAAGTATACATTCACTAGGTCAAGGGCTATCCAAAACACTTTATCTCTTATCTTAGTGATCAATAGAACCCGTGATATGGGCCCCTGAAGTATCAAAATTGCACACACAGTGTTCTCGAAAATATTAATAATGCACACAGTCAGATTATGGTGCAGCAGTATATTATTTGCTGCCTTACCAATAAATGCAGTTTATAAACACTTCCAATATTTTAGATCCTGTTAGTAGCATATATTTTTCTGCACAATCTTTTTGTGTGTTTTAAATTTTGTCATCAGAAAAGGTTAAAATTAACATACACACTCTGGTTCATTCATTAGCATGTATTAGTTCTGCATAGTACTTCTTTCTTCTTTTCAAAAGCTTTATGATCTGACAGGGAACATAAATCTGAAATGTTGATTTAAAAGAGAGATGTTGATAAGAAAATGAGTAAAGCTCTAGAGAATATATTTTTTTAAATTTCATTCCAAATGATCAGAAGCCAGAAAACTTATACAGAGTAGTACAACCAATAAGTTGCTATAGAAATGATAATTTTTAATTATATGAAGCTTTTTGCTAACTTTTGCTGCTTTATGTAAAATATAAAACAATTAACAATTCACTTTTGAAATTAATGCAACAGAATATTTATAATGAACTCCTAAGGTATACTAGAAACTCGCTTTAACTGGTGTGACTGCCAAGGAATACAGCTCTCAAGAATTGTGGAAGCATTAGAAAACAATTTTAGAAGCTCTGAATGTCTTTGACAAAAACAACAGTTGAAAATACACATCTGACATGTCACCTGCTCAATAGGCCTACCATCCTATATAAACTTTTATCATTTCTTTATTAATGGTGATGATATACATGACAACATACAAAGTAAATGGTACACCTCAATGATTTTATTTATTTATCTGTAAAGTATGTCTGCTACAAAACATTGTTTCCTACACTGCTAGATCTACGAGAGATGTTTCCTGATTTCAGAAAAGTACAAAATATTAAATTATGTTTAACTATCATAGTTAAATTAAACTAGTTAAAGTAGGAATTTTTTGTTACTCATCAAATGTTTCAAAGTATTGCACAAGATACAGTTGTGAATGACTGCTGCACAACTTGCTTCAGATAAGCAGACTCCAGTTGATCTTCAAACATACTCTATAAACCAACAAATTTGCATTTGTATTGCAGACAGCACATTGTATCACATTTCCTGTGCCACATGCAAATGAAGCAAAGCAGAGGCCCTAATTCTCTTATCTTCATAGTTCTTGTGTACAATGTATGTTTGAGGCAGAAGAATCCATCTGCCATGTGTTGCAAATACCTGTTTCTAAACTTTCTCAACAGTGTTTCACGATTAGTATATTATCTTCACTCTGAGGAGTCTCATTTGAGCACACAGGTACTTCGATAATACTTGCTTGTAGGTCAAACCAGAAGTAACAAATCTAGCAGCACAACTTGTTTCCATGCCTTCCTTTAATACAGGATCTAGTGATAATCTCAAACACTTTAGCAATACTCATGAATAAGTTTGCCAAGTCTCCTTTATAGATCTACAATTTTGCAAGTAAACGAAAGTCAACCAACAGTCTTCAATGCAACTAACTATACATGCTTATTTTCCATTTTCCACCCCCTTGTAAAGTTATGCCTAGATATTTATTCAAAATCCACAATCAATTAACTCATTCTTGTACATAGAGTATAAGAGCAGTCTTACCACACTTCCATAAGGCATTTCTGACAGTATCCTTGTTTTTGACAACTCACCATCCAGACCAACTAAGAGAGTTTTTCTATTACTGAGAAAGTCTCTGAGCTACTCACATATCAGACAACGTTTTCAGTACCTTTGATAACATTGTACACTGTTATATCATGTCAAATTATTTTTAGTAGGAATATTCAAGCCTTCAATAATGTGGGATATGCCTTCACATCGTCTGTTACCACAGAAAACCGCCTCTTGGGTCATATGTGTGGTGTTTACTGCAGAATGGATGGTCATTTAAAAGCCCTCAACACAAGTTCACTTCTTGCACTAATATCAAACTAGGAATAGAGAGAACTACATGTCACCAACATACAGATTAAAATTGTATGAAAAGAACCCCACACTATATCTATATATAAAACGCTTGTGTGTGTACGTGCTGACAGACTTTTCCCCATGCCCACATACTGCCACCCACTCGTGGTTGTGGTGGTAGATAGCACTTGGTCTAATGATGTTAGTAAGGGAGTTTGGTCGTGGTGTGTGGCAATGGGTGAGTGTGACGAGAAAAAATTTGCAAAATATACAATAAATACTCTTAGGAAAAGCTGTATACTCTGCGACTTACGAACTTTACGGTACGAGTCAAAATCTGATTATTCTTTCAATCGTCAGACAATGCGGTTCTTTCAGACTTTAATAACGACGAGGAATATCAAATACGCATTTTAAAAAAAATAGATCACCTGTTTCCGTCAACCACACATTACCGACTATGAACAGAGACGCAAAACAAAGATAAAAATCCAGATAGACTCAAAGATAAAAAATACTCATGGAACATTGATCACTGTCGTGGAAGCTTGGTGGAAACACAGACATACATTAATGATATAGCCGCGACACTCTCTGCTGTGAAACTATGCGACGTAGTCCTACTCTCATATCCCGGTGGCCTGCTGTGATAATGTTGGCAACAGATGTCGAATAACGAGAATCATGTGACATCGTCATAATCCAATCGCGTGACGTGCAGATATTTTGTCGTGAAATCAAGCATACAGCAGGAACAGCAGTATTTATCTACACTCTATGTGGTTCGGTCATCTTTGCAACGATTTTATATCGTGTTATTGATGTTGCCAACATAAAAACATGAGGCCATCAGGATAGAAAGTAAAATTTTACCGAATCAGATACATCCGTTGTTGTCACACCTCATTATGACCAGCACTTTCACGCGAAACTCTTTTGTATAGAATCTCATGATTCACACAGTCTTACAATTCATTCCAGATTCCTATTCAAGAAGATATTTGTGAAAACTGTTACAAATCAATATTCACACTTATCCAATATCGTTTTCAGGAATGTAATTTGCGAGCCGCTTTCGGTGCTGCTGTTGCAATGTGTAACTTTATGAACACAACCTAACATTGAATTTACATTGTTTTGAAGCACGGACTTAAATTAATTTCACTCTTAGTATGAAAAACTTTATGAACATTCATCGTTTTCGACAATGACTTCTACTTAAATTTGACATCTTGCCTAGGAGAATTGAGTTTATTGGCAGAAAGATCCAACAGGGATTGTTTTTTTGCTGACCTACGTCCGGAAGCCAAAGAACCATGATATACACAGGACCTTCTTTAACAACCGTTGCGAAGCACGGGCATATAAGCTAGTTTGTAAATAAAATCTGTAAAGGTATGGATTACTCAGATGTCAAAAGTACCAAAAGAGACCTGGAAAAATTTCTGAAAGATAAATGTTACTATAGTGAAAAAGTTTCCTTGAATGAGAATCATATATATTATTCTGCGTGGTGTTTTTTGTGGGTACGCCATATCTCCCATATTACTTATCCAAAATTAATGATTGAGGTATCATTTTCAAGGTTTCAGTCTATACTAACAACGAAAAACACACAGGTAGTTTAAAGTTATTGTTTTCACAAAAAACTGTGTTGTTCATACAATCTAAGTTGATACCCGGTGAAAGATCAAATATGGGACATTTTTTTACGGTTGCTCCCCTCAGCCACCACACCGAGTATCAACTTATTTTACGCGCCCGATATAGAAGCAATGTAGAAGGTTCCATCTATTGATAATCTGTTTAACTAACAAACGACAACTCTTGCAGTTCTTTAGATTCTGTGTACAAGCCAAAGACCTTCTTTCATGCAAGCAAACTTCATCATACGATTTCGTTTATACACGTCAATGTACAGCATAGTTCATCACACACATTTGATTATACACATAGATGTAACGACGAAAAATACACAAATAATTTAATTAACCAACAAGCATGACAGCTCTTGCAGCTGTTTAGATTCTTTATACATGCGTAGATTATCAAAGAAACAAGTTTTCAAAAATTAAAATGAGCATGAAAAAGTCAATATCTGATTTTTTAAAGTATGTTTCACAATTAATCATATTGTATTTAATTATATAAATTTTCCTACATTGAGAATAATATTTGTTACTACTATTCAAAGTTGTTTATGTTTTATACATATGGACTTGCATCAGCCTTTTCTACATTACTATCTTACCTATCTGTGACTGATCAGGATAGAATGTGAATTATTCACATGGGTCAACTAGTTCATTATAATTGTAGGGCCCCTAAAATACCTCCCTGTGATGTAGTACCATATGTATTATTAGTTTATTGTCTGTATGTAATAGAATTGTATATTGTGTAACACTGACACACGTCACACAAGTCACAATCTTTGATTGGCTAAGAAATGTGACGATAAAAACTGAGTTATATACAGACTCTAATGGCCATCAGACTATCAACCAGTGTTTTTCCAACAACATTTTGGTCTCTACCAGCAACGAATTTGTGCTAATTATCATCGGACCTTTTGTTAAAATGACTACCAGTAACCTGGCTAATGACTGATGAGCTTGCCCATCGTTTGGCTGTGGACAGTGGGCAATCACCCCCTATAACTGTTCTTTGTGACCTCTTCAGGAGCAAAGTTACTGCACATCACATTCCTTTTTGAGCATCCTTGGAGAGTCACCCTTCTGACCAGGAAACGCCATGGAATTCATGGGACTTACATCATGTGATGCTCTCCCCTCTGCCTCTCCTGGCCGGAATCTATCATCCTTTGCCAACTTCATATTAGCCACACCAACTTGTCCCACAGCTCTTTAGTAAAAAATGAGCAGGTTTGCTTCCACCCCCTTCCTCCAATTTCTCCCATTTCTTACGTATTATTTCTCTGATTTTGTCCCTGTTGTGTCAAGATCACAGTATGTTGTGGGGCTGGATAGGTCAGTGGCAGCAGTGGTACCAATATCCTGTCAGGCCTATGGATCACCACCCATTACTCTCACCCGTCCTCACCCCACGTCCTGTTCTACTCTTCCTTCTACCCAAAGATCCCGTCTGCCTTTTTGTTTGCCAATTTACTTTTCTCATTTACTAGAACTGTTTTGCTAGTGTTGTTTCTACCTTACTCACACCTTTGTTACACGCCTTAGATCATGGGACTGCTGACCTAAATGTTTGCACCCTTATCCCCAAATCAATCATGCAATTCAAGAAATATGGAAGCTGCCTGTTGCTTTCACTCATGATATTTCAGGATATTGTCGTAAAAAGGCAAGCTAAGTTTGATGAGAGTGACACTTCCTGAATTTTTGGAAAGAAGCTTTCCTTTCCCAAGCAAATTTGTTATATTCAAACGTCAAGAATTTTGCAGCATACCGACATTAATTCTGTTGGATCCACTGTTTACCATTTTTGTGTATGGGAGTCACCTGTGCACATCGTCACTTCGTCCTGAGGTGAAGGTTAGAGATATCAGAAACTGAGTATCAGTCCAATGCCAAAGATTACTTTCTATTAAACTGAACTGTTCATCTTACTTGTTTTCAAATCTTCCAGGTGCTTTTCTGTCCATAAATGTCATTTCCTTTGTCTTCTGTACAGAATTTTTAGTCTGTATGATCTTGATGGTTTAACACAAATAAAGTGAGGAACGATGATGGAAATGAGCAATAAATGGAGATTAGCACTGGAATTATTTCAGGACAAGTACTAAATAAAGACTAAAATTTGAAGTACCTGAGGAATATCAAAGATGACAGAAAGGTGAAAAAACCAATCCCATGGTTTTAAACACAGTGTATCAAGACTGTTCTGGAGTGAGGCTGTACAATCAAAAAGCAAGCAAATGTTATACTGATCAAATCATGCTCCAGTACTCACATATGCATCAGAAACATGGATAATCAAGTAAAAGCCAAGTGAACAGGGCATGTGATTGAATGATGAATTTTAAAAGAAGCAGGTAATGACATACAAGAATGGATATTATGAGGCATGAGATGTCAATAGAAATAATGAATAGAAATACATGCAAGAGATAACACGAAGGCAAGATTGAGATAGTATGAGCACATGGAGAGAATGGGATACCATATGGCAAGAAAAGATCCCGTGGAATTACTATAGCCAGCAAGAACCTAGAGAGACAAATGTATAATCTGAGTGAAAGCAGAGAGGAAAAAAGTCGAGAGAGAAATATGGTGGAAAGGCACATGTTGGAAACAGATTTAGCCAAAGACATTATGATGATCACAGTATGTACACCTGAACTACTGAGTGTGGACTTACTTTGAGAGAATTCACAATAACAGAATGGGGTGAGAGGTACAATAATTGGAATTCACCAGATTACTTGCATTTAGACGACTTGACAGATAAGACTCAATTTAGACCTTGGCAGGCGTTAATTTCTGTCATCTGCTAGGAACATTATGCCATTTCCTCTTACAATGAGTAGTCAGCCATTTCAATACCTGTTCCATGTCTCATTAAATATCTTGTAACAGCGGAAAAATGCTCTTTTTGGAACACAAAAAAAGACAAAGAACCAACATATTTTCTCAATTTGGCTTGGTTGGAGGAAGTGTGTGAAGTTTGAATTCTTACCCTATATAGTAGGTAGTATACATCTGTGGTAAAATTTTATTTCCCATCCCAGCGACTTTACATGATAATGTCGGCAAAATGTGCTGAATGCCAGCAATCATGCGATGTTGGCTTAGCCAATCACGTGACAATGCAAATATTTTATCATCAAATCTTTATTGTACGAGGGCAATTATTTTTACTGAGTGGACAAGGGTACATACAAGCACCTGTCACCATAGAGCAGGAATAGTGCATTTATTTACTTCATGGTATCTATGAAACACTGATCAAGTCATTCTATGTGCTTTACATTTCTAATATTAAAGTCTCTTAGCAAAGATTTTCCACCGTGTTGTTGATATTGCCTACATAGTCACATGGTTCTGCTGGGATGGGATGTAAAATTTAATCTATACCGGCTCATCTGATAGGTGCAGAAATGGTTACTATAAAGAACTATTCAGAATACTTGACATTTATCTCTGGTCAATAGAACCCAAAATATTAGCCCCACATAAATGGCATGTTAATGTGTGACTTTTTGTATCATATTGATATAGTACATGTACTGTTGTCCATGGATGAACTATCTACTTCAGGTTTCTTTCACCTATATGTTATGAGTATAATTTAAGCACAACAGCTGTCCTGGGGGACTGATAAGTTCAGAGACTTCATTTTGAATGTTTCCAAAGTTTAACAGTATAATCCTGACATTCTAAGGTTCTTTACTGTCATACACAATCAGATTATACTCTCTGTATTATGACTTGTAGAATTTCTTCACAGGATTCACACTACCATAATAGAATAGACAGACACTGAACATAAATTTGGCTTCAAACCAATTGACCCCAATCAATTCTAAGTACAACACTGCAAATTGTAAGCTCTGCTTGTACCACTACTATCTTCCACAACCACCATCAATCAATATTAAGTGAAGAAATCTACTGCTACTGACACTGATTTTGAGACCATACTGATATGGGTAATCACACTGACGCAAATCTAGGCCTACACAAAATTCACAAAAACCCACTACGATCCAAATTGTTCAAGAAATTTATTTACATCTACATTAACAATATATAAAACTGAAAACTGAGGAGAAAAGACATCTAATAGAGAGGCATGAGAATTGAATTTAAGACATTTCAATGAAAGCAATGAACAAAAACTGGTGAAACAGGGGCTGCTAATTATGAGAGGAGGAGTAGAATTGTGGAAGTTGGGAAGCCAAGTCTCTACTAGGCTGTCTTAATTGTAAATAAGCCGATACCACCCCTATAATTAAGATATTTTTAAATAAATTCCATGTAAAAAATAAAGCTTAAGCATGAATATTTGAATGTCAACATTATGGTCATAAGTAATTGTTTTTATCATTTTCCAAACACTTCAGTTGAAAGGAGATCTCATTTATGTTTAAAAGGGAGCAAAAAAGGACCTAGTGAGATACACGCTGTACAGATACTTTTAGGGTGTCAAAGCTGCTTACCTTCCTCATAGGATTGCATTACCCAACGTCATTTTGGAGCATATAACACCGCAGGTTATGATTACCATACAATATTTTAGGTTAAATTTCACTTGCCGTCACGGTGGCCTCGTATAGGAAAGTTGGTATTCACAAGATGTTGACATTAGCCAATGGCATGACAACAAAAATGTAAGGTTTTGTCACAAAATATTCATTTCACAAGGGCAATTACTTTTACAGAATGGAGAAGGGTACATACAAGAACGTGACAAACATAGAACACGAACAGCATTAATTTATTTACTTCATGTTGTGTATCAAACATTAACCAGATCATTCTATGTGGTTCGGATTTCTAAAAATTTATCAACATCTTGGCAACGATTTTCTGCAGCTGTCAGGATGATAAAAAAAATTTACCGATTTATTGGACAATAGACCTAGCTGATGACAGCATATCATTAAAGTTTAGACAGTTGAATCACCACACTGTTTAGTTTCACTACTTTCATAATATATGCCTCATTGTTAATTTCATAGGTTTTGAGGAGGCAGCAAACCTGACAGTGTCAGAAGCTGATGTTCCCGTGTGATTGTAAGTTGAAGCATGCAATTCTACCCATCCCCTCTGACCCGTAATGTCGGCTTGTTGTGTTGTGATGTCATCACTGTGCAATAACTGAGTTGTATGTGTTTACAGATGGTGTGTGTCTCAGGCACGTGGTGGCAGCTCCTGTGGTAGAAGTTAAATGGTTGATAGGTGTATTTGGTTGTATTGTCCGTATTGTGTGCAACACTCTTTATATTTGTGTGGTGCAACTGCTTCTCTTAAAGCTGTTTTCTGTCATGTGTGCATTACTACATGTTTCAGTAGTGTGATGTTTCTGGATTAGTTCACCTTACTATAATTTCAAGTGATTCATTGTTTTGTTTACATTAGGATGACTCTGATGAGTAAGTTCAATTATTTCTCGCTGTGCGACACACTCGGAGGAGACTGTGTTGGCCACTATGAAATTTCTTCAGGTCCTTAGTGTTATAGCTGATTATGTTCGGTGTACAAGATGTTGGTAATCAGTGTTCAGATTCAGATCATTGTAAGGGGGATTTTCAGCAGTATTTCAATAAGGAATGTAGGTTGGCAACATCTCATATTGCATGTGGTGTGGTTATTGCTTTTTCAAAGTCAATGAATGTGAAAGCGAGAAACTGTTCATGGTAACAGGCTGATCTGTAGCCAAAGGTATTGGTTAGGTAGGGAGGCACAATTTGATTGAGAGTTGGTAAAGCCAATTAATGTGCAAGAAGATCGTTAGAATGCAACATTTGAAACAACAGAAGGGTTTGATACTATTTGTTGTTTAGGCCGATATTACACTATCAATTTTCTTTGACAAAAAATCTTTATCAAAGGGAATTAGACAGTGTAACATGGAACTTTTGTCAAAGTTGCCTTTTGTCAAAGATTATTATGATCAAATCTAGCTGCTCACCGTAGATTTCATCAAAGAAAGCGTTCATCGTATGTTAAAAGTGGCGAAAAATGTGACCCCTTGTAGCACTAACGTCGCAGTAGTAGTTTATGTACTATTTTAAAATATGACCACGAAATTCATATGGTGTCGCAGCAACAACAAAGATAATACAGTTGTATCAGGCAGATTATAAAAATTGTCTTCATTGAGCCAAAAGCTACAAGACTATTGCGGTGGTCATTTGTCATCAAGTGAGGACTGATGACACAGCAGACAGTGTAAAACAGAAAATTTATGGTCTCCGCACCAGTTATGCTGTGCAAAAGGACTTAATGACACTGTGTTTAATTCACTACATATCTTATGAAGACAAATAATATTTACACGAAATATATTTACATGTAGTTACTCAAAATAAAAATACTTTGAATGTTTATGTTTACTGCAGATGCAATAGAGTAATAGCAAAAGGGGAAAAAGGACACAGGCTCGTTACCGAGCAGCAGAATACCACTGCAGATGCAAATGTCACCAATTATGACAGTCTTACAAATGTCCAGCCATTGCAATTACTGTAACAGTGCATGCACAACCATAGCATGTATTCTGTATGTAGATATTTATACTCGATTGTGCCCCGCTGGACTTCGATTTATTCATCCAAGAAAATTTGATTATGTAATATCGACCTTATTACTCATTGTGTGTGTGTGTGTGTGTGTGTGTGTGTGTGTGTGTGTGTGTGTGGTTGGGGGGGGGGGGGGGAGAGATTGAATGGTATTGCTATCTTCATTTGAGTGAATTATAATTTGTTTTCTTGATTTCATGCATACAACCTATGACAAAAGCCTCATCATGTTTCACTGGATGTCACGAATATTCCCAGGTTTCCTTTCAAAGTGTTTGAGTCAAGGAAATAGGAAGAAGTCTGGAGGACTGAGATCATCAAGTATGGTGGATGTTCAACTAGCACCCCCCCCCTTTTTTTTTTACAGGAACTGTTTGATGATATTGGCTATTACTGGTGAGCATTGTTGTGCAACTTTAACATCCAGCATACTTGCCGGATCTTTTTCCTCCAAAATTCAACTTGTTCCCTTGACCCAAAATCACAGAGAGAGAGAGGAAAGAGTTTAAATGATATTCCTGACATCCAGTGAAATGTGACAAGGTTTTTGAACACCATCCCAAAGAAAGACTTCTTGCAAAGCTTCCAGAACATATATCACAGAGCTCAGCACTGCATAGTTATGGGAGGTGACTATTTTGATGGACAGTAAGGTAACCGTAGTTCATCTACGTTAATGTTACAGGGCTATTCACCAAACTTTGTCAGAAGTTGAAGTACCGATTAACTAAAGTATTCAATATTGTTTTTATGCTACTGGTTTTGTGCAAGGTTGTTGGCTGTTTCACTGCTTTCATTTGAGG
This sequence comes from Locusta migratoria, assembly GCA_026315105.1. Taxonomy (NCBI): domain Eukaryota; kingdom Metazoa; phylum Arthropoda; class Insecta; order Orthoptera; family Acrididae; genus Locusta; species Locusta migratoria. The sequence goes on from CM048748.1 coordinate 208,257,103, forward strand.
TTATTATAGGTCAAGAACTATTTGATTCCATGTATAGTTTTTGGACGATTTCAGTTGTATTTTGTGTATTTTTTATAATTATGTGCGTTTGGGATTGGCTTTTTGCCATTTCCCCCAGTTATTATGTCCCTACCAAAAACCTCCACATTCCCGCACTTGACCTGTTAGTAACATTTCATTGGTTTTACGTAAAATTTCGCTTGTTATTTGCATTTGTCTGAGTTTTTCTTGGCTGCTTTTGTCGCCATATTGAATAAGAGTGTGCATATGTCATTGCCACCATGTTTATGACGTGTGTGTGTATACAAGGTATTACAAAAAGGTACAGCCAAACTTTCAGGAAACATTCCTCACACACCAAGGAAGAAAATATGTTACGTGGATATGTGTCTGGAAACGATTAATTTCCATGTTAGAGCTCATTTCAGTATGGATGAGGCTTCATTCCAACGTGATCAAATTGTAAACTTTCACAATCAACATGTGTGGGCTGACGAGAATCTGCACACAATTGTGCAATCACGTCATCAACACAGATTTTCTGTGAAAGTTTTGGCAGGAATTGTTGGTGATGTCTTGATTGGGCCTCATCTTCTTCCACCTATGCTCACTGGAGCACGTTATCATGATTTCATACAGGATACTCTACCTGTGCTGCTAGAACATGTGCCTTTACAAGTACAACACAACATGTGGTTCATGCATGCTAGAGCTCCTGCACATAACAGTCGACGTGTTCGTACGCTAAGATTCAGTTACCGATGGATTGGTAGAGGTGGACCAATTCCATGGCCTCCATGCTCTCCTAACCTCAACCCTCTTGACTTCCATTTATGGTGGCATTTGAAAGTTCTTGTCTACGCAACCCCGGTACCAAATGTAGAGACTCTCTGTGCTTGTATTGTGGATGGATGTGATACAATACGCCATTCTCCAGGGCTGCATCAGCGCATCAGGGATTCCATGGGACGGAGAGTGGATGCATGTATCCTCGCTAACGGAGGACATTTTTAACATTCCCCATAACAAAGTGTTTGATGTCACGCTGGTACGTTCTGTTGCTGTGTATTTCCATTCCATGATAAATGTGATTTGAAGAGAAGTAATAAAATGAGCTCTAACATGGAAATTAAATTTCCAGACACATATCCACATAACATATTTTCTTTCTTTGTGTGTGACGAATGTTTACTGAAAGTTTGGCCGTACCTTTTTTTAACACCCTGTATATGTCATTGCTGCTATGTTTATGACATTGTAGGTCAATGTAGATGGATAGAAACACGTACTTCAATAACGCCCCTACATGATGTACACAACTGAAATAATATGCTGTTCTACATCTACATACATACTCCGCAATCCACCGCAAGGTGCGTGGCGGAGGGTACACAATACCACTACTAGGCTTTTCCTTTTCTACTCCACTCCCAAATACAACAAGGAAAAAAAGAATGCCTATATGCCTCCATACGAGCCCTAATTTCTCTTGTCTTTGTGATCACTATGTGAAATTAAAGTAAGCGGCAGTAAGATCGTACTACACTCAGCTTCAAATTCCGGCCCTCTAAATTTCCTCAAGAGAAATTAACGAAAAGAATGTCATCTTTCCTCCAGAGATCCCCAATCGAGTTGCCTGAGCATTTCCGTGACACTCGCGCATGGGTCGAACCTACCAGTAACAAACCTAGATACTCGCCTCTGAACTGCTTCTACGTCTTCCTTTAAATTGATCTGCTGCAGGTCCCAAACACTTGAGCAATACTCAAGACATGGTCGTACAAGTGTTTTAAACGCGGTCTCCTTACAGATGAGGTACATCTTCCCAAAATTCTCACAAAAAACCAAAGACAGCTGTCCGCCTTACTCACAACTGTCCTTACATGTCCGTTTCATTTCATATCGCTCTGCAATGTTATGCCTAGATATTTGAACGACGCGACAGCACCAAGAAGCTCACTAATAATAGTGTATTCAAACATTATGGGATTGAAACTTCCTGGCAGATTAAAATGTGTGCCGGAACTGGGAGTCGAACCTGGGATCTTTGCCTTTCGCAGGCAAGCGTACTACCGACTGTGCTATTTCGACACGACTCACAATGTCACCTCAACTTTACTTCCGCCAGTACCTCGCCTCCTACTTTCCAAACTTCACACAATTTTAATCTGCCAGGAAGTTTCATATCAGCGCACACTCTGCTGCAGAGTGAAAGTTTCATTATGGGATTGTTTTTCCTACTCACGCGCATCACCTTACATTTTTTTCTACATTGAGAGCTAGCTGCCATTCTTCGCACCAACTAGATAATTTGTCCAAATCATCCTGTACGCTATTACATTCAGTTAAAGAAGGCACCCTCCCACACACCACAGCATCATCATCAGCAAACAGCCGCAAATTACAAGTTACTCTGTTCATCAGATCACTTATATAGATAGAAAATAATAGCGGTTCTATCACACTCCCCTGGGGTACGCCTGACGATACAGTCGTCTCTGATGAACACTCGCCGTCGAGAACAATGTACTGCGTTCTATTACTTATGAAGTCTTCCAGCCAGTCACAAATCTGTGAACCTATTCCATAAGCTCCTATCGTCGTTAGCAGTCTGCTGTGTGGCACCGCATTGAACGCCTTTTTGAAGTCGAGAAAAACACAATCCGCCTGTTGCCCTTCATCCATGGCTAGCAAGATGTCATGTGAGAAAAGGGCAAGCTTTCACATGAACGATGTTTCCTAAACCCATGCTGCTTCATAGAAAGAAGCTTTTCCATTTCAAGGAAATTTATTATATTCAAACTGAGAATATGCTCCAAGATTCTATATGAAACTGATGTCAATGATATTGGCCTGTAATTGTGTGGATCAGTTCTCTTTCCTTTCTTATAAACAGGAGTCACCTTCATTTTTTTCTAATCACCAGGAACTTTGCGCTGAATTAAAGATTCGCGATAAATGCAAGCTAAGTAGGTGGCCAATGCCGCAAAATACTCTCCGTAAAACCGAACTGGTATTCCATCTGGACCACCAGACTTTTTCGTATTTAGCTCTCTCAGCTGCTTCTCTACACCGGAAATACCTATTACTATATCCTCCATTTCGGAATTAGTATGTTGATCAAATGATGGTACATTTGTGAGGTCCTCCTGCATGAAAGATTTCTTAGAGGTTAAATTTAGAACTTCAGCTTTCTGTTTTTCTTCTTGCATTACTGCTCTGGAATGATCAACGAGTGACTAGACAGTGGGCTTTGACCCGCTTATTGATTTTACATAGGACCAGAATTTTTTCGGGTTCTCGGAAAGATCTTTTGGTAAGGCATGGCTGTGATAAATACTGTATGCTTCGCGCATCGATCTTTTTACAGATGCACGAATCTCTACTAACTTTTGCCTGTCATCGTCTGCATGTTCTTTCTTGAATTGAGAGTGCAACAGTCTCTGCTTTCTCAGCAGCTTTCTAACATTATTATTATACCACGGTGGATCTTTTCCATCCTTAATCGTCTTTACTGGCACATATTTCTCTAACTCTTTATTTACAATGCACTTAAATTTAGTGCACAAATCCTCTACATCCATAGTCCCAGAATTAAACGATGCCCATTCATTTTCTAAGTGTGATCCTAACATTTGCTTATCAGCTCTTCCCAACAAAAATACGCTCCTAGCCTTCTTGATTGGTTTATGAACTTTGGTCATCATCGACGCTATGACCATATCATGATCACTAATTCCTGTCTCTACACAGACATCGTTAATAAGGTCAGGCCTGTTCATGGCTATAAGGTCTAAAATATTTTCATTGCGCATGGGTTGCCGGTTTAACTGCTCAAGACAGTTTTCGAAGAATGTGTCCAAAAGTAGCTCGCAAGACTGCTTGTATGTACTGCCTGAAATGTGACTAGAGAGGTCCCAATCTATACACTTAAGGTTGAAGTCGCCCCTGACTAATATTACATGGCCCGGATAACTACGCAATATGTGATGTGGACTTTCTTTGAATGACTCTAAAACTGCTACAGCAGCACTGGGGGGGGGGGGGGGGGCTGGTAAAAACACCCAACTATTAACTTTACTTCTTTTAGACCAATTATATGTGCCCAGATAACTTCACAGTTACTTTTAACCTTGATCTCAGTAGAAACAATATCTTTGCCCACAGTGATGAACACTCCTCCTCCAGTTGTATCCGATCTATCTTTCTGATATACATTCCACACCTCGGTAAATATTTCTGAACTTGCCATTTCATGATTTAGCCAGCTTTTGGTGCCTAAAAGTATCTGAGCACAATAATTTCCATGCAGTGCAGCAATGTAAGTTTGGGGCAAATATTTTGATATTCGAATTTTTGAGCTGAACATGGCCTGAATTAGCTGTTGAATGTTGACAGGTGAGTGCTCATCAGAGCTAGCGCCTAGCCTAAAAAACCCCCATGTGCACTCCACAAGTACTCTGCTACCAGAGTAGTCACTTAGTGTAGTGCACCCCTGATCTATCTAGGGGCATCCTACAATTCCCCACCCGATAACTATAAATGTAACAGTACATAATCAAAGACAAAAATGCAAGTTAATAGCCTTAAAATCAGAGGAAGGCAGTTCTAAAGATACACATTTCACCAGGTCATGGTTAGAGTTTTGGACTTTTGTTTCATCACATTCGATTTATGTAACCTATTCGTAAAGGTAGCATCTTTTTAACTTTTTATTTTTATAAATCAATACTATGTGCAACAACATATCATAGTTTCGATGCAATGCTCTTTAAAATGCCTTTCAGAAATGTTTTTGAAAGCAAGTTAGGGCTACTATTCTGTGTTCCAATCTGACACTAAGAAACATGATAACTAAAGTTACACTGCAATAAAGTATCATCATCACATAAAATAAGAATATACTCCGATACAACATCTTAAAAATATCTAACTCGGTGCGTTTTTATCAGAGCAAAACAACAAAACAGTTAGTTTTTTGAGTGGCTCATTCATTTTTTTTTTAAATTAAGCACTAATAATATGTGCAATTATTGTTTAAATGCTGGACGGCTAGGCGTACTGTTTATAATTTTTCTTACGATATGAAATGTGTTTTCAGTGCACCATCACATTACGAAACTTCAGTACTGATGATTTACACTGCAACAGTAATATGTTTGATAGCAGATCTTTTGAAAACTTCATTCCAATCAAAATGTTTACACATAATATCAACAAAGTGGCTCTTTTGTATTTTCTGGTTATGGATTTCAAATATTTAAATTTATACTGAGGGAGACGCACAATATTTATCTTGCTAGACATACCAGCAGGTCCTATTCGATTTATTTGTGTCAATATACTACCTGTATATGTTTCTGCACTTCTGGCGCATTGCACGTACAGTAGGTCAAGGATTACCAAAGCTGAGAAAATTTAAAATTAGCTCTCCAAGTAGTGGAATGACAAACGTTTAATCGATTTTACACTGGGCTTAGTCCTTAAAGCGACAAGCAGCTAATTCTGTGACAGTGACATCGCTGTACTGTTTTGAGGCGGATTGGCGTTTGTATGCATTTTCGATAAATGTAAACATCCCAATAAGGATCAGTATAAAGTATAACACAATAAAAATATGAGCGCAATTAAGATTGCTGAAAGAAGACGGTCGGGAACTGGTATCCTTGTGTTGAAAATTACATTTTCAATTAATTTGCAATACGATTGTAGAAACTATTTTTCAGCTTCAACCAGAGAGAAACACTAGACACTATAATTAAACAATTAGTAGCGAAGACATGGAATTAATATTGATATAACCTCAAAAATCTAAAATAATTTGACAACAGATTCAAGAATATTTATTACAAAACCTAAAATGCAACAAGTCTTCACTTTGAATTCCAATACGGTTGTCAAACTAATATTTTTTATAAAATCACCTGCCAAAAGAAAAAGAAAACATGTATAATTGCGGTCACTGAACCATTTCTGTTCACGACCCTGACACTGCCATTGCCCTGACGCAAAAAGTGTCAAATGTGAATGATGACACATAACTGAATAACACCTACCTCTTTCACTTCCTTCCATTCCTTAAAGTTTGTCACCCCTTGAAGCAATATTTTGGTACAATATTTCCCAAGCTGCCGAGAAACTAATAATATTTAACACACTTGCAGTACAACAAACATGGCCGGATCTCTGTCACAAACATTAAGTTCGTTGAACTCTGAACAATAATTAAACTGTATGCTATCCTCCTATTCATCCCTCATTAAAATCATATTTTAGAAAATACGTCAGTTTCTTGTGCGTTTAATCGTGAAGAAAATACAAAAATTATTACTTATGCAATACTTCTTTTGACTCATTAGTCAACTTTATTGATTCCAATAAATTTCCCTGTGTAGTTTCATATGTTCAATGAATTATATCAGTTCGTACGTAAATTACTTTCCCACATACAATGTGGCTGCCGCATATAATTAAACTGCACACTTCAATTCTTAATTTTGAAAGTAACAAAGTTGGCATTTAAAGGGTTCGAATCATCTTAGTTAGACGTATGAAAATATTGATATTCATTTGTTCAGATCAGTGGTATTCGAAAATATAGGCGGTGTTAAATGTGTAGTTTGATCACTTGTCAACATGAGTGATATATAGTGCAGTGTGTTTACAATTGACACTATAGTCCATGAAACCACATAATGTAAAATGAGATTAAAACTCTTTCGTGTAACTAGGAAATGGATATTATTATTTTGTATGATAGTGTGTTTCATGGGCTATTTCGGCGTGTTCACGCATTTATTTGAAAGCGATTTTAGAACTAGCTTCTCCTATCCGTATGAGGGTGATATACGACGTTTTGTAGACCAGCTCAAGAGTAACGAGACACCTGACGTAAGGCCAATCAATGTGTACAATTATAGTTTTATTTCTGCCTGCACGAAGAAATGTAACACTCCAGGCAATGAAGTCCTTCGACTTGTATACATTGTAAAATCTGCTTTGAGTAACTTCCGTCGCCGAAAGGCAATACGAGAAACGTGGGGATTTGAAAAGAGGTTTTCTGATGTGCAGATCAGGACAGTTTTTATTCTTGGCATGTCTGCACATGATACAAAACTGCTTCAAGAAGTTCAGAAAGAAAACGCAAAGTACAATGACATTGTGCAAGCGAACTTCGTCGATAATTATTTCAACAATACTATCAAGACAATGATGGGAATCTCTTGGGCTTCCTCATATTGCCCCAGCGCGCAATTCTATTTTTTCAGTGATGATGACATGTATGTATCGACAAAAAATGTTTTGAGATTTATACGAAATCCTGCCCACTACCCGGAATATTTAGAAACACCTGTCATTTCCTTGAAGAGACGCGAAAAACGCAGTGTAATTGGTCATGCCCTACCCCACATACATTATACTTCTGGCCAGAGGACGAAGAGAGACTTACACCAGTTTCAGGACTTTGAATTGGCCGACGATGTTGTTTTATTTGCAGGGTATGTTTTTGTATCATCACCTCAGAGACATTTTAGTAGTAAGTGGTATGTACCATTGTCAGAATATCCATATAGTATGTGGCCCCCTTATGTCACTGCAGGAGCATACATTCTTTCCCGCAGTGCATTAATTGACATGTATTATGGTAGTCTGTACACAAAACATTTTCGTTTTGATGATATTTATTTGGGAATTTTAGCAAAGAAATTGGGAATTGAGCCTTTTCATTGTAGTGAATTCCATTTTTATAAAATGAATTACAATGTCTATAGTTACCACTATGTAATAGCATCACATGGTTATTCTGATCCCAATGAACTAATCAGAGTATGGAATGAACAAAGAAGTGTTGGCAATGCATAAAACTGTTAATTCAGCATAGTTTTGCAAGGCAGTGAAGTCAGTTTTTATACATAATAGGCTTATAAGCATAAATCTAGTCCAGTAGCCAAAAAGTTACATAATTTTAAATCATGAGGATAACTTGGAACTTGCTTCAGATTCCATTGTATGACACTTCTCGGCGGGCTCCAGTGGTTATGTTGGCACCAGCGGTTAATGGCAGCATCTCATATGACCAACAAATGTTTTGTCTTGACAACTTCAATTAAAACTAAAGTTATTTTTTCTGAACAGACGAGGGTAAATGCAAGAACCTGCCAACCATAGAGAAGGTACAGTTAACATTTACTCTGTAGATCGTGAAAAATATTAACGCAATTCTACACTTCATTGTTCATCTGTTGCCAACATAAGCACTGGAGCCCAGCGAGAAGCGTCGTAATGTTTTACCATTGCTGCAAATACATTCATCAAGGACAGAAACATAAAAACACCCACTCATTTGTGAAAGCAATGAAGTAATTTACCAACTGTGCCGCAAACATTGGACAGCTTTTTATATCTGTATTGCTGCCTACCAGTTGTTCATTAGACTGAAGTCCACTACCAAAATTACTGAAGCCTCAACTATTATTCTCACACACTCTACAACCAACAGTTTTTGCTCCCTCCATTCAACACTAGTTACTCTCCTGTCTTGTATTCAATCCCCACCATCACATTGCATCTTTACTGTTGACTGTCCTTCATTCCCTCGCCACATTGATTGTCTTTGCAGTGAGTTGCAAGCTATCCCCTTTATATTGTTAAATACAGCTTGCAAATAACAAGCAGTGAGATCTGGGTGTTTTAACTCGGTCTTCTCCTCTGAATGATGTGACAGAGTTGCCAGGAACATGTGGTTCGGATTCCACATTTAACTTAGGTCCTCTTTTCTCCCAGTTGGGTAATGGGTAGCTTAGAAAATGCAAGTCGCCGAAGTGGCATCCATTTGAAAGACTTGCACCAGATGACTGAGCCGCAGGAAATTATTATAGTGGCTTCCGTTTAATAGGCTAATGATGATGAATATCACCAGTTGGCTGCCTATAACAGTGCAATACTTGATGAGCCAGTTCAAAGTTTTTGTTTCATTTGAAGAAGCCAATATGTGTAATCTAAGTACCAGACTTTCAGAAGTATTGTTAAAGAACCAACTTTTTATTTCAATCATTTTTTGTAGAAAAATTTGTTATTAAAAACTCCTATCTTCTACCTGAGTTAATCACTATGATTCAAAATTATTTGACATTAAGTACATATAATGTACAGATATATAAGTCGGTGCTCACTTTGAATTAAGATCTCATTTATGGCATAGGGAAACAAGTTTTAATCAGATCTCGTCTAAGTATCATTTACTGAAAGATTGGGGATAAACAGTTGTTAAGAGTATTACAATCTGTATGGAGATAGCATAGACACTGCAGATGATTTAAGATAGGTGTGTTACTATCACTGAATTGAATAAAAAATATTTGAAATGAACCTGTTTCAAATCTTCTGAACCATATAGGTAATACCTTGCAAAGTTTAGGCTAATAGATGTCCCTATGCTCACACTACAAGACTGATATGAAGTATAGTTAATGTAGATTTTAAATAGGAGCCAGACATCAAAGCAGAACTTGGTAATTTGGAAGAACACTTATAAGCAATATATATCTAAGTAGGGACACACACAGATTTTGTGAATTACGAGAATATGAAAGTAATAGTAAAGTACTTTTGTCAATCAGAATAGACCTCTACAGTCTAGCTTGTCAAAAGTATTTTTCCTTTACAAAGAGTATATGATATTAGGCCGTATTACATGATACATCTCTTAGATGTCTATTCTGATTGACAAAAGTACTTTACTATATTTAAGAATATGTCATGATGCTAAAGGATGCGGTTAGGCAGGAACCTAAGATTATAGCTTCAATGCTCACGTGTTCAGTGTCTGGGTCAGCTTCAATATATATTACTTGCAAGCAATCTTCCAAGTTACCCAGATCTCTTGATGCCTGTGATGAATTATTTTAGCGAGAATTTCATTACCATTGCTGTTCTTAATCTCACATAGAAAGTTTAACAGATGGTGGTGCGTAATGGAATTGTAAATGGAGCCATGAGCTAATACAGCAGAAATTTAGATGACTTTCTACGTATACAAAGAGTTGCATAAAAATGTATTTTACTAAATTATCGTTGACCTGAAAGCAGGTCTGTCAAATTGATTCTCATTTACATTTGTGTATTTTGAAACAGATCTTTCCAGGGCAGATGCAGGAATTTATTTATTTATTTATTTTTATTTTATTTTTTTTCGGGGGGGGGGGGGGCGGGCATGGAGGAGGGAGGATTTGAGAAATTGGTGACATAATCAGAACTAAGTGGCTATCCACCATAAATTACATCACATGTTAGAGGGATGGAGGAGCATAAACAAATTGTGACACTGTGTGAAAAAGAGGCATAACTGAAGACTGGGATACCACCAGTCAGCATTGACCAATGAAATCAGCATGTCAGAAAAACCAGGTACGGGATATCTTAATACTTCTGTATTTCAGATAATAAATAATCTGTAGTTATCCTCTTAAATTACAGATAACGGAATTTACCATCGATCACAGGTCTACCAACTCTCTCTACCATAGCCCATACCTTACCCTCAGAAGGAAGCTACAGATCACTTTTTAAACACAAAATATTAATCTATAATCTGTTCTGTTTGTAAACAAACTATCATCTTTAACTCAGCCTACGCACAATTACTCACCCTTCTACAAATACACATGCACCTCAAAACTGCCGTGCTGCAATGACATCACGTGTCAAAGCTGACAGGCGGTATCCCCGTCTTCAGGTGAGCTGAAAAAGGTTTTCAATGGGCCTGTAAGTTCATAAATGTTTGAGTTATTAAAGTTTTTGTATTTTTTTTAGTGGGGTAGGGGGGGCAATATTTCCCCCTTATCACCCCCATTTTTGCATCTGCCACTGGGTCTCATATTTCGATTTTTCTTTAGTCTGTGTTATGAGGATCACTGATATTAAGCTTTGCATTCTGTATGAATTAATAGGCAGAGATTATAAGAATTCTCAGACTATAAAACATCCTCATTTTGATTGAATGAGTGGATTCATTGCTTTGCCTGTACTAAATGCTGCTAAATATTTGACATCAGAAGGATTTATGCTGTTTCTGGTCATCTATATCTATATTATAGAGAAACTGAAATTTGTTCTTTTCTGACATTCATAATGTTAGACATACATTAATCAGTTATGAAAATTCAAATTCCCCTTGTGTTACAATAATTAGAACCTTTAATGTATAAATGTTATGATGGCGCATATTGAAATCTAGTTAGGTACAAAAGCATTTTGCAATGATACTAGAACATACTCTTTGAAAAGTATCGATGTATTAAAATGTATTTATCTAAACATGAAAATTGTAACATTTTAGGATTCAGTTCTATACCTGGGTCAGAATAACAAAGTGAATGCCAATTACTGTGTACAGGATAGGTAACAGCAACAGCTAACTAAAGCACAAGTTTGGTCACACCTTCTGTCCTGTTTACAGATGTTATATTGCTCTGGTATTTAAGCTGCTTAATGTCAGTCAGCAGCTGGTGATAATTATGGTCGGTAATACTATTTTCATGACTTCTTGCATTGTGCTCTGTTCTATTAAGTTCGAAGAGCTGCATGTGAAAATGTGGTTCTTCAGCAGTCCATATCTCCTGGTCTGTTATTTACAGTTATAAGGGGTGAAGTGTTTTGTACAAGCCATGGTCCAGTGATTTTTCACATGTATAAACCATGATTTTTTTGATACCAAAATTGTGCATTTTGGAGATGATTACTTCTTAATTTCAATTTAACCTTATGTTTTTAACAGGTGTGTGGGTAACCTTGAAATTTTTTTCAGTTGGTATCACTATCCCATAAACAGATCCATGAATTTGGTTATTGTACATTTTTTTTCTGCTGCAGACTTCTTCCTATATCCGTTGCTGGTATGGCTCTGTTGGCGTGCCGTACAAGGCAAGAGACAGGGGTTAGTGATAATGATGTTTTCAAAGCGACAATGGCCACTAAAGTTAATAAATTGGTCAAGAAGTCTAGGAGAGTTTTTTTGCTAGAGAGAGCAGATAAGCAGTTGTTAGCATCCCACTTAAGGAATGAATGGACATCGTTTAGTTCTGGTACAGTGGACAAAGAGGAATTAAGGGCAAAATTTAATTGCATTCTAAATAAGGTGCTAGAGAAATGTGTTCTGACAAAGTGGATTAAGGATATAATAGTAATATTTAAAAAATACTGAGAAAGAAAAGGCAGTTGCATTCTCGGTTCAAGAAAATCAAATCAGACAAAAGTTAGTAGAGATTGACGCGTGTATAAAAAGATCAATGTCCAAAGCATACAATAAGTACCATTGTCATACCTTAGCAAAAGATATTGCTGAGAACCCAAAAATCTTTGGTCCTATGTAAAACTGGTAAGCGGATCAAAGGTCTCTATCCAGTCACTCGTTGATCTTTTTGGTGTGGTGATAGAAGACAGCAAAATGAAGGCCGAAGTTTGAAATTTAACATTTACAAAATCATTCACGTGGAAGGATCATGCAAACATACTTTTATTTGAAACTTCCTGGCAGATTAAAATTGTGTGCCAGAACCGGGACTCGAACCTGGGACCTTTGCCTTTTGCGGGCAAGCACTCTGCTGACTGAGCTATTCCGACACGACTCACAATGCCAGCTTACAACTTTACTTCCACCAGTACCTCGCCTCCTACTTTCCAAACTTCACAGAAGCTCTCCTTTATTTGATGATTGCACTAACTCTCACACGGAGGACAAAGTAAAAGGTATAGCTGGCATAGTGATGCAGCTGAGAGAGTTGAAAACAGAGAAGTACTAATCCGGTTTTACAAAGAGAACTCAGCAGCCTTGGCCCCTTACTTAGCTTGCATTTTTCACTAAATTTTGATCCAGTGCAAAGTACCAAGCAACTGGAAGAAGGCAAAGGTAACTCCCATGTATAAGAAAGGACCCACGAAATTGTCCTTAACATGAGTTTGCTGTAAAATTCTTGAGTGTATTCTCAGTTCTAATATAGTAAATTTCCTTGAGACAGTAAAGCTTGTGTCCATGCATCAGCAGGGCTTTACGAAGCATCAGTTGTGCGAAACCCAGTTTGCATTTTTCTCTCCTGGCATCTTGCGTGCTATGGATGAAGGGCAACAGGCAGACTGCATATTTTGTGATTTTTGAATGGCATTTTAACACAGCACAGCACAATGGACTGCTAACAAAGGTACTAGCTTATGGAATAGGTACTCAAATATGTGAGTGGCTCAAAGATTACGTAAGTATGGAACCCAGTATGTTGTCCTCGATGGCTAGGTGTTCATCAGAGGTTAGGGTATCATCAGGGGTGCCCCAGGATTGCGATTGGCTGATTCCATAGTCACGGGTGTGACAAATAGACACGTTGAGATCAGCAGTAAAATAATTTTAAAATATCCCATATCAAAAATTCCTCTTTCAGTATATATCATTTAAAAGGAAATTGATTGTATTATTCCATCAGTATATATTTTTTTTTCTTTTCTTTTTTTGTGTAGAAGATTGAAACCTATATTATTAAGCAAAATCCATGCGTCACGGGTGTGACAAAATTCAGAAGTACAACCTTACACTTTGACCTTTACAGGGAAAAATCTGTGAATTATATGATTGTATGTAAACCAATTAATAACTGTCTAATGCTGAAAACCCACTTTATTAGCCATGAAAGTATCAGAAAGAACATTAAATTATTTTCGTAATACCAACATAATTTTTGCTGTCACGGGTGTGACAAAATCGTCACAGGTGTGACATGTATATCTCTCAACATTTCAGAGAATTAAAGGTAATAATTGATTAAAACCAAGTTTTTGGCAGTACAAAAAAAGCACAATGCTGAATTAAAGTGGTGTTTGTGTTAAATTAACAAAAACCCAAATCTTTCATTTGAATTGCAGGGGGATTCAGGACTTTAACAACTTGTTTTTCAATGAAATAACCTAAACTTCTTCAGCATATTGCACAATATGGGCAATTTAAAGTATGTTGAAACAAATACAGGATTGAATACTTAACAACATAAAGAAATATACACTGACATACACATTTAAATAACTTTCTCACAAAAGTAATAATAAACTCTATTTCCTTTCATTTGAATTGCAGGGGGATTCAGGACTTTAACAACATTATTTTCTAAAGAAAAAACTGAAATGTCATTTTCGTTAGCACAAAAGAGTATCTTTTCTTTCTCGCATGGCTTTAAAAACATCACCTTCATTTCATTGGCCAGACAGTCTGATTGACAAACAGCAACAAAATTCTGTCAATTTCCCCTCTCACTTTGAAGCTCTATGTTTAGAAAGGTTCCTGCTTTAATTTCCATGGGATTTATGGTTGAATTTATTTTATTTCCTGATGTTGTTTGTATGTCTTCAGCATTAGACTCTTCAGAATCTGAATAAACATCAGAAAATTTCAGCTGTTTTCTGGATTTAAGGATCTCCCAGAAGACTTCATATCTTGTCATTTCACTGACAGATGTTTCTGCTGATAAAATGCGGTGACTGCCATAGTTTTTAAAGTAATGGTTAAAATGTACTTTAGGAATTGGAATGACATTCTCCCAAAATCTTGACTTCCTTTCCTTTGTCTTTTCCACATCACTGCTTGAAACAGAGAGAACAGAACTTCATTCAGTTTATCATAAGTGTAATCACAAAATTCTTTTGCATTATTCACCACCACTTGACGACTTTTGATTCCTCTCTATACAGTTCTCTTCACAGTCCTCCCTATCCCATCAACAACACCTTTGCTGTGTGAAGCAGCAAATAAGTTCCACTCAATTTCAGCTCCCAAATATGACTTGGTAAGGCAGAGATATGACAATGTAAATTTATTTTTAAACTGTGCAGTGCAGTTGTCAGAAAATATGTGATTTTTTTCTAAATTTGCAATCTGTTGTTTCAAATTTGCTATTATTTTTTCAAGAAAGCACCAAACAGCAAATTTGTCATGTGAAAGGTAATCACTTGCAATTACAAAAGAAGAAACCTTTAAAGTATCCCATACACAGCATGTAAATAAAGTTTCTTGTTTATGGCTCCAATGTGCAGCTTGAATTTCATCTTGTGATGCTAATGAAAAGTTCTCAGCAAAGTCAACTTGCATGACAACCACATTTGGTACAAGTGCTTTCTTACGAGACTCAAAATATTCGGCCTGTTTCTCCCTTATCCAGAAATGCCTTTTAAATGTTGGTATCTGGTTCTGTAACTCTTCAATGACTGTTTTCAGTGTTGATGTACTTTCCTTTAACTTTGGCACTGCGTCACAGTCCTTCCACTGCTTCCATGACAGAATTTTATCTTGACCTTTCTCTGTGGATAAGTAATGAAAATCATGTTGACTCTTTCTGCATTTTTCTGTCATACAGTCTTTATTTTGTATGTTACAAGAAATTTCCTGAAGCAACTGTTTAGAAGAATTAGGAAACTCTGGAACTACATGTGAAATGCATTCAGTGAGAAATTTAAAATTTGCATGGTATTTGCATACACACACATTATGAGGTGTTTATGACACTGTAAGTATATGACTTGGCCTTAGATTATAAAATTTAGACTTTCCTAATGGAGTATCAGGTTTAGTTTTCTTAAATTCCTCATAGGCCTCACCAACGGTCATAATCATATACCGTTTCTGAACGTGTTCACGTTTTCCACTTCCGGGGTGTCTAACAGATTTTTTGTCACGAATGCCAGGAGTAGCTTGACTGACATCATTCTGACAAAAATACTCAATTATTTTTTGTTTCAGTTGACAAACTCTTTGATCCTTTAGCAGGTTTCTTAATGTTTCCTTTCATGTCACCAAGATCCAGATCCGTAACCAGTTTCTTCACAACAGCAGTTTGTTTACTTGGACTGATTGGAAGTGACTTTTTTACCTTATTTACAGCTTTGCCTAAAGTTTGAGGGCATTTGTAAGAGCCCAACTCACTAGTTTGGTTTGTTACTGCCACATTTTTATGTTTTTTTTTCTCTACACAACCTTTGTCTTTCGTTGTCCTTTTTCTCTCTTTTTTAGTAGACTACGTCTGTACATCAGTATTTCCTCTCTGTTCTTCATTCTTCTCATTTTGTCTCTTTCTCTCTCCTTTTTTAAATGTTTTTCATATTTCAGTGGGTCTTCCTTCATTTTATTCCTCATCTTTCTCATTCTTTCCATTGAAGAACTCATTATCTGGAAATGCAAGATAAATTGGACATTTAAATTAATGTCAGTAGATCTGTATTTACTTTGTATCTCATCAGTTTAATATGTCACATGAACAGAAAGTGATTGTTAAAAATATTAAACACTGGCATTTCATTCAGCTGGCATGCTTTCAAAAATGTCTGCATTTTGTCACACCTGTGACAAATGTTATTTTACACACGTGACGCCATTCCTGGATAAAACACAGTTATTCCCAGAAATTAATAGGTTTGGGAGTTAATATATTGCCTTAACCTTACTTTCCAGAATATAAATAATTATGAATTACTTTTTAAGGCAAGAAGCAAACTTTATCTTCTTTTTTTGTCATGGCTGTGACAGTGATCCCTGTCAATTTCAAAAAGAGAAATAAAATCAAAAGAGAGCTTACCTGAAAAAATTAGTCAGTGTAGAATATCAAGGAAGCCTATTGTTACATAACAAGTTACTCATTGTTGCAGCAACTGACTTACAGACAGCAAATCAGTACAGCCAATATAACAAAGTTTTATGGTCTTTATAGTGGTTGTTCAACTACAATCTTTGGGATGGCAATTCATAATTATATAGCTTGAATACAATAAAAATGAGTTTCAAATCATTAAATTTTGTATTTTGTTAGTGCATTCACATGCCTAAACCTTTACTTTTGTGATTAAAAAAAAAAAAATGACAATTTGGCTCATTTCATGTGGAATGAGCCTATTATATCCTATCTGAATAAATGGTCTGATGGACAGAGTGACTTGCAATGTGCAGCTGTTTGCTGAAAATGTTGTGGTGTACAAGAGGGTGTCATCAGTGAATGAATTGTATGATGCAGGACGACTTGGACCAAATTTCTAGGTGGTGTGAGGAGTGGCAACTATTGTTAAATGTAGAAAAATGTAAGGTGATGCAGATGAGTAGGAGAAACAATCCTGTAATGTTCGAATACAGCATTAGCATTGTGTTGCTTGACAGAGTCGTGCCAATTAAATACCTTGGCGTAATGCTGCACAGCAATATGAAGTGGAATGAGCATATAAGGACAGTCATAGGGAAGGCAAATAGACATCGCTTTATTGGGAGAATTTTGGGAAGGTTTGATTTGTCTGTAAAGGAGATCGCATATAAAACACTTGTGCGACCCTATCTTGAGTATTGCTCAAGTTTTTGAGATCCCCACGAGATCGGTTTAAAGTAGGAGGCAGTCGGCTAGGTTTGTTACTGGTAGATTCAATCAATGCATGAGTGTTACAGAAATGCTTCAGGAACTCAAATGGAAGTCAATGCAGAGAATGTGACATTCATTTCAAGAAACACTGTTGAAGAAATTTAGAGGGTTGGTATTTGAGGCGGACTGCAGAACTCTTCTACTGCCGCCAACCTACATGTCACGTAAAGACCACAAGTATAAGGTCAGAGAGATTAGTGTTCATAGAGATGTATAGAAGCATTCATTTTTGCCTTGGTCTATATGGGAGTGGAATAGGAAAGCAAGTAACTAGTAGTGGTAATATGTGCCCTCTGCCACACACCTTTGTGTGGATTGCGGAGTACGTTATGTAGAGGTACTGATCACTTGTGTCGATAGTTGGCATTCCAGTTGGTGTAAAACTTATCACCTGATTTTTGCTCCAACAGGAGATTTTTTAAAATGGTTTCTTCATATATGTTATGTTTCTCTGTGATGTATGTTCCTTTTACTGAAATGTTTGGAACTTACTGTGAAATTGTGTAGGGAAGTAATAAAGCTGTTATGATCCTGCAAACTACAATCGATAATGAATGTTGTTACCAACAGACATATGGATGCACTTAGTATGGAACTGCAGAACTGCTACCATTACAGCAATAATGCACTTGTCCTCTACTGTTAATCACTTGTTCTTATGATCCAGGTATTGGCAGAAAATATAACTGGGCCGTCCATATATTGTCAAGTAATTATATTTTTGTACTGAAGTATTACATGCCTTGTTAATTTATAAAACTGTATAAGAATTGTTGTAAATAAAGTGAAAATATTTTATACAAACTGAAATTTATTTTAGCAATACTGTGAATAAAACACTCCATCCTTGACTGATATGTGAACATGTTGAAGAATACATATCTGATTAAAGGAGACATCTCTTTTAAGATTCACCACTTAAATAAATGTCTGATTTCAGTCTTGTGTTTTTCTTCAAAGACTACAGTAAAACACCAGTCATAAAGTGAATGGTAATACTGGACATAATTTTAAACTCTCAATACATTCTTCTATGAATAAAGAAGACAAACTGCATAATGGAAATTAAGTGGTACCGAAGCCCCTAGAGTGGTACAGGTTAATTAACTCCTGACAACCCAGTTATTGCTGTGGCATTCTGGATGAAGAGGTAGTTTATTTACAACCACACACTTAAATACTATTTTCATTTAAAATGTGCACATAATCGAAACTTTCATTCACAGTGTCACAAATACATATTTTTGTCTTGGAACAAAGCATCATTCCAATTGTTCCATTTGCAAACAACCCAGTATTCACTAACACAGTCAATATAGTACTGAAATCATAATCTTTCACTGTTATTACACACATTTCCTAGGTTGTGAACAACCTAAATTCACTTTCCCTGCCCTCCCGGTTGAAGAAATGGTCCTGAAAGCTCAATCTCATATTTGTTGCCATCGTCTTTTGTTACTGGTGGCAGTATTGAGCTAAGATAAGTACGGGCCAGGCAGTCTATCAGAGACCACAATTTAAAGATGTTATTTATGGAAAGCAAGTGAACAAGTCATTTTAAGATTCACCAACAATTAGCAAACCAATAAAGGCAGTATTAAGTATAAGGTAAGAGGTCATAAGCAGGGCAAAGAATAAAATTCTCAAAAGTGTGTTGTAAAGGTGTGGGACTTAAATTTTTATTATTATCTTTTTCCAGTGTACTGTGGATATATTTTATTTCTGAATACTTTCTTGTGCCTTATCTTTGTCTCCAATAAAAATACCCTTCATAGCAACATCAGCAAATTTGCATTTCTCTTTATGGAAGACAGAGCTATTGTGTACACTTCCTGGAAGACAGATCATCTGTAGAAAAAGATCTTGTCAGTGTACCACCAAAGCTGCTTGGGGGAGGGGGGGGGGTCATTATGAATTGCTGACTTCCTCTTCGGTTCCAAATTTAATCTAGTGTATCCGCTTCACGAACAGTTTATAATTAAAATCACTTGGAACAATACCAGGGAGTAACCACAAAAAGGAAAATGGAAATGAGCGTATGTCTTTCTTGGCCGAAGGAAGAAAGATACAACAACATTTTTTGAAATAATTTGTAGGTTTGAATAAAAGTGTCTCAGAACTCTCACTTTGTCAATTCTCGATAAAAGCTCAAGCTTTCGATGACTACCTCCATCGTCTTCATCAGAAGCAACTGATTGTCTAAGCTGGTGCTGCAGTGGCTTTAAATAACCCAGGAACTGCTTCCGATTTGTCTGCTGCTGTGTCACAGATGGTGTCGAAGTTTGCATTGGTGCTACCACCACTACTAGAGTATCGAGGACGCTGTCCAGTACTTAAGACTTTTTAAGACTCTTATGTTAAATGCCAATGGCTTTTTAGTATGTGCAGTATGGCTGGCTCATCCTGTATCACCTTTGTTATCAGCCAGACATAGTATTCTGCTGTCAAGTTTTTAACTTAGTTTTTACCTATGTGTCTTTCTTTTGTGTTGTGAGCAACCTGATCTGAGCTAACTATTTGTAGTGTGGTTCCCAGAACCGTCGTTGCCCTCTTGTTTGGAGCAGAGTGGAAGGCTTAAACCAGAGGCTCAGACGATTCTGTGGAGATCTGGGGTGCAAATTTCTCGCTATCGGATAGAGAAATGTAGGGTTCCCCTGAATCGGTCAGGCAGGTGGCAGGGACAAAGAATCCAGTGACATTGTTTTACATGCATAATCTGAAAACTACCTTGAGCAATTAAACAGAGAACCGACTCGTGGCGACAACATGTTAGACTTTCTGGTGACAAGCAGTCCCAAACTATTTGAAACAGTTAACGCAGAACAGGGAATCGGCGAACATAAAGCCGTTACAGCATTGATAATTTCAGTCGTAAATAGAAATATTAAAAAATGTAGGAAGATTTTTCTGTTTAACAAAAGTGTCAGAAAGTGGCTCAACACAGAAGTTTTATCTCAATTACAGATAGTGTAGAGGAACAGTCGACAAAGTTCAAAACCATCGTACAATATTAGATGAGTAAGTGCCAAGCAAGATCATAAGAGATGGAAAGGAGCCACCATGGTACAACAATAAAAAACTGCTACGGAAGCAAACAGAACTTCACTGCAAACATAAACAAAGCCGTGTAGACAAACAAAAATTACACAAAGCGAAATGTAGCATGAGGGGGGCTATGCGAGAGGTGTTCAACAAATACGAAAGTAAAGTTCGATGTACTGAATGGCAGAAAATCCTAAGAAATTTTGGTCTTATGTCAAAGCAGTAGGTGGATCAAAACAAAATGTCCAGACACTCTGTGACGAAAATGGTATTGAAACAGAGGATGACACTCTAAAGGCTGAATTACTAAATGTCTTTTTCCAAAGCTGTTTCACAGAGGAAGATTGCACTGTAGTTACTTCTCTAGATTGTCGCACAGATGACGAAATGGCAGATATCAAAATAGTTGGTAGAGGGATAGAAAAACAATTAAAATCACTCAAAAGAGGAAAGGCCACAGGACCTGATGGGATACCAGTTCGATGTTGCACACAGTATGCGAAGGAACTTGTCCCCCTTCTTGCAGTGGTGTACCATAGGTTTCTAGAACAATGTAGCATTCCAAAAGATTGGAAAATGGCGCAGGTCATCCCTGTTTTCAAGAAGGGAAGTCTAACAGAAGTGCAGAACTATAGGCCTATATCTCTAATATCTGTCAGTTGTAGAATTTTGGAATGTGTATTATGTTAGAGTATAATGACTTTTCTGGAGACTAGAAATCTACTCTGTAGGAATCTGCATGGATTTTGAAAAAGGCAATCATGTGAGACCCAGCTCGCACTATTTGTCCACGAGACTCAGAGGGCCATAGACACGGGTTCTCAGGTAGATGCTGCGTTTCTTGACTTCTGTAAGTCATTTCATACAGTTCCCCACAGTCGTTTAATGAACAAAATAAGAGCATATGGTCTATCAGACTAATTATGTGATTTGATTGAGGAGTTCATAGATAACAGAATGCAGAGTGTCATTCTCAATGGAGAGAAGTCTTCCGAAGTAAGAGTGATGCCAGGTATGCCACGGGGGTGTGTCGTGGGCCTGTTGCTATTCAAATTATATGTAAATGAACTTGTGGATAACATCGGAAGTTCACTGGGGCTTTTTGTGGATGATGATATAGTATATAGAGGGTTTGTAACAATGGAAAATGGTATTGAAATGGAGGAGGATCTACTTCGAACTGACGCATGGTGCAGGGAATGCCAATTGAATCTCAATGTAGACAAGTATAATGTGCTATGAATACATAGAAAGATAGATCCTTTATCATTTAGCTACACTATAGCAGATCAGCAACTGGAACAGGTTAATCCCATAAATTACCTGGAAGTAGTCATTAGGAGTGATTTAAAATGTAACAACCATATAAAATAAATTGTCAGTAAAGTAGATGCCAGACTTAGATTCATTGGAAGAATTCTAAGGAAGTTCAGTCCAAAAACAGAGGAGTAGGTTACAGTACACTTGTTCAGCCACTGCTTGAATGCTGCTCACCGATGTGGGATCGGTACCAGGTGGGGTTGATAGAGAAAGTAGAGAAGATCCAACGGAGAGCAGTGCACTTCATTACAGGATCATTTAGTAATCATGAAAGTGTTATGGGGATGATCGATAAACTCCAGTGGAAGACTCTGCAGGAGAGACGCTCTGTCACTCGGTACGGGCTTTTGTTGAAATTTCGAGAACATACCTTTACCGAGGAGTCTAGCAGTATATTGCTCCCTCTTACGTGTATCTCATGAAGAGATCATGAGGATAAAATCAGAGAGATTAGAGTCCACAAAGAGACATACAGACAATCTTTCCTTCCGCGGACAATACGTGACTGGAATAGGAGGGAGAACCAATAGTGGTACTCGTGGTACCCTCCACCACACACCGTCAAGTGGCTTGCTGAGTATGGATGAAGATTTAGATTATTTCTTTCATAATATTGTCAAGGCTGTATCAGTTATTGTGTCAATTGACTTCCATGCAGAGCCCCTCATCCCTAACTACTGAACAAATGTGCACACTACTTTCTAAGCACTGTGGTAAACGCACGCGTTATTAGTGCCAAAGTTCAATTCTATCAATGTCTGAAGGAGTACCTTTAGTTTTATTGTCCTGGATAACTAAGCTTCACAGGTTAAGCAGCTGTAGTCATTTTGTCACTGGTGTACACAAAGAATCTTATATGGATCAAATGGTAAGGGATGCTTTTATTTATTTACCTCCAAACCAGGAAGTCTTGCAAACTGAAAATCTGAAAATTCAAGGACAGCTGAAAATCAGATCAAAGCATGGTGTGAAATGTATACTAGCCAACTCTCTTTCCTCTCTTCCTGCATATAGTGACATGACCAGGATCCGCATGTAGTCTCAGTGTCAAGCTGACCAGGTGAGTTCCCAGCAACAGCCACAGATGCAAAACAAGCAGGTCAGTAAGCAGTAATGTTTGCATTAAATTTTTCCCCATTGCCCAAACTGCTTTGATAATCACAACTGTTTTCTAACTGCTCCAACCACTGAGCTACATTCCACCATTACAATTACACAGGCCACCACTGCACTAGAAAAGTAATCAGCCTTTGTCTGTAATGCTAACTGACAGCTAAAAACTTGGATTTGCTGCTCTTTCAGTATCTACACTCAAAATTTTTATTAATTTCATGATTTTGTGTAAAGTACTACACATACAAGTGGACACAGGGATCGTAATTACTCTACTCAACTCGCAGACATATATCCCCCTTATAAGTGTACAGATGTTTTGCAATTATAACTTCAGGAAATGATAGAAAAGTCAACTCAATGCCCTTGCATATAAATAAGAATAATAAACAAATACACCACTAGGTTAGATCATGTGAGAGAATTTTTGTAAAAATATATTTTGTTGTGGTGTTTTGCTTCTTATTGTCCAAGATATTCCTTTGGGGCTTCCTGTGGTGGTAGGGCCCAAGGTGAGACGTGACATCACACAGACATAACAAGGAGATTGTGGCACCATTCAGAGTTCTGAGGAATACCAAGGGCACGGAAGAAAATGCAAATAATGAAGAGTACAAGAGTTTTGTACATAGCTTTGACTTCTCACCATTAAATAGACTGCAATCAGAATGTGTCTAATGTCATGGTGTTCAAAGTTTGTAGCATAATAAATAATGTTTCTTAAATATCTATCGTAGATTTCAATGAAGTTAGGTGATGTTGAAGGACTTTCATTAACGCATTAAAGAAGTGTCACGCTGTGAGCGACATGCAAAGGGCTCAGGAGTGTAGAGTTTAACCTCCTTAATAAAACCTTTAAAACACTGATGAGTACTCAGGCTTCCAGCTGTGTGACTGTCTCTTCCAACCACAATGTTTCGATGAGTGTCATACTAGTCATCTTCACATAGAAGTTATAATACCAATAGACTCTCACCCTCTTCCTGTCTCATAAACCAGTCACACACAAACAAGGCATTCCTATTCTTCACCAATTTTCAGCCTGTGTGACTAATAAGTGTGTAGTATGATACATACCTTCACTTTTGGTCAGCAATGCATATAAGCTACTGAAAATTTTTACTTCACTATCTTCTAATTTTCTTACCCGATTAAGGGATCTAACATTCCACGCTCCAATCTGTAGAATGCCAGTATTGTCTTTCCTGATGACAACATCCTCCCAACTAGTCCCTGCCCAGAGATCCGAATGGGGGACTATTTTACCTCCGAAATATTTTACCCAAGAGGATGCCATCATCATATTTTCATACAGTAGAGCTACATGTCCTCAGGAAAATGAACCATAGACTTTGCCGAGGTGGGGTGGCTTGCGTGCCTCAATGATGCAGATAGCCGTACTGTAGGTGCAACCACAGCGGAGGGGTATCTGTGGAGAGGCCAGATAAAAGTGTGGTTCCTGAAGAGGGGCAGCAGCCTTTTCAGTAGTTACAGGGGCAACAGTCTGGATGATTGACTGAGCTGGCCTTGTAACATCAGCTAATGTGTCCCCATTCGAATCTCCGGGCGGGGACTACTCAGGAGGATGTTGTCATCAGGAAAGACAATACTGGCATTCTACAGATCGGAGAGTGGAATTTTAGATCCCTTAATTGGGTAGGAAAATTAGAAAATTTAAAAAGGGAAATGGATAGGTTGAAGCTAGATATAGTGGGGATTAGTGAAGTTCAGTGGCAGGATGAACAGGATTTCTGGTCAGGTGAGTACAGGATTATAAATACAAAATCAGTTGGGGGTATCACAGGAGTAGGAATGATAACGAATAAGAAGATAGGAATGCGGGTAAACTACTATGAGCAGCACAGTGATCGCATTATCATTGTCAAGATAGATACGAAGCCGACACCGACAACAGTACTACAGGTTTATATGCCAACTACCTCTGCCGATGATGAGGAGATTGAAGAAATATATGAGGAGCTAAAGGAAGTTATTCAGACAGTGAAGGGAGAGGAAAACTTAATTGTGATGGGAGACTGGAATACGGTAGTAGGAAAAGGAAGAGAAGGAAAAATAGTAGGTGAATATGGACTGGGCAGAAGGAATGAAAGAGGAAGTCGCCTGGTTGGATTTTGCACGGAACATGATTTAATCGTGACAAACAGGTGGTTTAAGAATCACAAAAGAAGGTTGTATACGTGGAAGAGACCAGGAGACACCGGGAGGTATCAGATAGATTTTATAATGATAAAACATAGATTCCGGAACCAGGTGATAAACTGTAAGACATACCCAGGGGCAGATATAAACTGTAGGCTGAAACTGAAAAAACTGCAGAAAGGTAGGAAAATAAGGAGATGGGACCTAGATAAATTGAAGGAACGTGACGTTCTGGAGAAATTCAGTGGGAGATTTAGGCATCAATTGACAGAAATAGGGAGAAATAAAACAGTAGAAGAGGAATGGGTAGCATTGAGAGATGAAATAGTGAAGGCAGTAGAGGACATAATAGGTATAAAGGCAAGACATACAAAAAATCCTTGGATATCACAGGAAATAATAAATTTAATTGATGAAAGGAGAAAATATAAAAATGCAGTAAATGAAATAGGCAAAATGGAGTACAGACAACTAAGAAATGAGATTGACAGGAAGTGCAAAATGGCTAAGCAAGAGTGGCTAGAAGCCAAATGCAAATCTGTAGAAGAATGTATAAATAGGGGGAAAATAGATACCGCCAACAGGAAAGTAAGAGAGACATTTGGGGACAAGAAAAGCAACTCTACGAATATCAAGAACTCAGATGGGAAGCCAGTTCTCAGCAAGGAAGGGAAGGCTGAAAGGTGGAAGGAGTACATAGTGCAGCTCTACAAAGGAAATGAACTTAGAGACAATGTTGTAGGAAGGGAAGAGGAAGTAGATCAAGATGAAATAGGAGATACTATACTGAGAGATGAATTTGACAGAGCCCTGAAAGACCTAGGTCGAACAAGGCCCCAGGAGTAGATGACATTCCCTCAGAGCTACTAAAGTCTCTGGGAGAGCCAGCCATGACAAAACTATTTGAACTGGTGTGTAGGATGTATGAGGCAGGCGAAATACCCTCAGACTTTAAGAAAAATGTAATAATCCCCATTCCAAAGAAATCAGGCGCAGACGTGTGTGAAAATTACAGAACCATCAGTTTGATAAGTCATGGCTGCAAAATTTTAACACGAATTATCTACAGGAGAATGGAAAAGCTGACCTCGGGGAAGATCAGTTTGGATTCAGGAGGAACGTAGGAACCCGGGAGGCAATACTCACTTTACGTCTTATCTTAGAAGATAGATTAAGGAAAGGCAAACCTACATATTTAGCTTTTGTAGATTTGGAGAAAGCTTTTGACAATGTTGACTGGAATACACTCTTTCAAATTCTGAAGTCAGCAGGGGTAAAATACAGGGAAAGGAGAGTTATTTACAACTTGTACAAAACACTTGAAGAGTGTGTATAAAATGAACATTAACAAGAGCAAAACGAAAATAATGGAGTGCGGTCTTAGGAAGTCGGGTGATGCTGAAGGAATTGGATTGGGTAACAAAACAATGAAGGTGGTAGATGAGTTTTGTTACTTGGGTAGTAAAATAACATGCGATTGTCGCAGTACAGAGGATATAAAATGCAGAATGGCAATGGGAAGAAAAGCATTTTTGAAAAGGAGAAATTTGCTAACATTGAATATTAATTTAAGTGTAAGGAAGTCTTTTCTGAAGGCATTTGTGTGGAGTGTTGCTTTGTACGGGAATGAAACATGGACGATAAGCAGTGCGGACAGGAAGAGAATAGAGGCTTTTGAAATGTGGTGCTACAGAAGAATGCTGAAGATTAGGTGGGTAGATCGTATAACTAATGAAGAGGTACTGAACAGAATTGGTGAGAAAAGGAATTTTTGGCATACCCTGAGTAAAAGAAGGGATCGCTTGGTAGGACACATTCTTAGACATCGAGAAATCATAAATTTAGCATTGGAGGGAAGTGTGTGGGGTAAAAATCGCAGAGGGAGACCAAGAGACGCATATAGTAAGTAAATTCAAGTGGATGTGGGTTGTCATTCTTATGAGGAGATGAAAAGGCTTGCTCAGGATAGAGTAGTGTGGAGAGCTGCATCAAACCAGTCTCCGGACTGAAGACCATAACATCATCATCTCAGATGAAGTCCACCTGGTTTATGACCAAATTCCTTAGTCACAGATTGACAAATTGTGTTCTGGGCTTTCTCCTGAACTGGTTTGTGAAAATACAAGAGTTGGAACTTAAATAGTGGCAACTATTTATTCACAATTGGTACAAAAGCATTACATGTTTGCACCTGTTACTGTCCTTCAAAGTAGTCACCAGCATTGTCTAGAACCCGTTGCTAGCAATGTGGAAGGCATAGTATACCATTAGCAGAGCCTGTTCTGTTGATGGTACAAATGGAGTGGTCTACTGCCTGTTGAATCTCTGGAACAGTTCTGAAGTGAATGCCATGAAGTGGTTCCTTCATCTTTGGCCTCAAATCAAAGTCACAAGGACTTATTTCCGGGGAGTATGGTGGATATAACAGTACTTTCCAGTCTCACTGACCGAACAGAGCAGCCACAGCATGGACTGTATACACTAAAACAGTTTCATGGGTGAGCTCACGAATTGTCTATGTTTATCGCTGCACACTAACATGGCAATAGTATGCACTTCTTCATCAGAGATGCTAGGACAATGCTGCAGTTTGTCAACCTTCGTTGAAGGCTCTTATCCAACAAGCCACTGTTATGTATGGCAATCCCGATTTCCTGCACACCTTTTGAAGATCTTGATGACACTGTTGTTCTGTATAATCTCTGGAACATTCAATCTTGATCCAGTTCCAGTGTTGCTGTTTTGAAAACATATTGGTACCATTACATTACACCATTTGCTCATAAGTGACTGTTACCCTCGACTGTACGCACGCCAGTGACGTGGGATGGCGAGACCATTTGCTTGGAGGTAAGGTATGTATGTCAACAACATTTGCTATCAGTGACAATAGTAGATTCCATAAGCAGTGTCTCCACAGTAGTGTTTCAACCTTGCTAATTTACACTCTTACATTACTATGAAACCTTTAACCTAACCCTGATTTTTCATTCAGAGTTGGAGGTTGTTTATCAAGCAAGTTATTGTGAAAAACTGTCAGGCTGCCTCACCTTTGTGGTGGCTTAAGAGTACCTTTTGCCATGAATTTTTTTAAAAGTGATTTATCAGATGCTTTCTTACACCTTCCTTCACTAGAAACTTTCCAGCACCTATTTATAATCAACATACCTTTTGATTACTATCCATATTTATGGTTGACACTCTGGCTATATTTCGACATTACCTAGAATGACAAAGTTTCAGCCTGGGGCATGCTAGTTACTTGGTTGACATCATGGTCTCAGGTGCATCCACAGAAGAACATTCGTGTAATTTACGCTAACTTTTCTTAGTCTTACAAGCAGCTAGCTTAAAATGTTATCTAGAGAAATATTAATTTTTATCCATTGTGTTGTAAAGTCTTAATGTGTGTGAAGTGTTTGTTAATTTTACCACTTGAAAGTCGTGGGAGTTGCTGTAGTGTGTTGATGGAAAGGAAGTGTAGTGAAATGCTATCCAAAAGCAGACCCAATATGGACAAATTACATGTGAAACGCATAACTGTAAGTAATGTCTTGAACACAGTATTCAGTGTAGCATACCAAAATTAGTGTTTACTTTTTTCTCGTTTTCTGCCCTGCCACAGATACAAATGTAATTTGCACTAAACGTATACCATCTGATAATGAGCTGCTAGGCAGCTTGAAACCGGTAATGGTTTAAATAAATCTTCATTAAGAAGAAACAAAAGGCAACTGGTTGCAGTAATTTCTGAAACCTGTGAAATATTAATTATTTTGACGTTCCATTCTTTACCTAGGTTTTGCAGTGCCCAGTGATGGCCTCAAACCTTTGCACAAAATGTTAAGGCTCTTTTGACTCTACCATGGCCTACATTGGTAAAAGTACTACAAACATTTTCAGACCAAATTGAATACTGTCATAAGTTTCTCCCGGATGCAGCACAGCTGCTGTATGTGCTATTCCACAAGTCAGCCTTGTTTTCCTAGTTGTTAATGTGTGTATTCAACTCCGAAACATTTGTTACCTTTCAACCAGGACTTTATGTAGTCTTAGCCAACATAGTTTGGGGGCTGACAGTTCAGAGAGACATACCACCTACACTTCGAAGACATTGAATCTGCTATAGCAGGTACTCAGAAATTGAAACAAAGCTTTAGCAACTGTGTACGCCTTGAAGAAATTTCATGTCTTTTTGTATGGTACTAAGTTTCACCTCAT
Source organism: Locusta migratoria (assembly GCA_026315105.1). NCBI lineage: Eukaryota > Metazoa > Arthropoda > Insecta > Orthoptera > Acrididae > Locusta > Locusta migratoria. The sequence continues at coordinate 208,286,388 of CM048748.1, forward strand.
TACCAGAGGTTCCAACATTTGAATAGAACAAATAGTAGTGTGACCTAAAATGTGTCATCGGGAAAGGGGACGGTAGGAAGGGGCCAAATGGGAATAAGTGAATAAAGAATCGTCAAAATTGTGGAAACAGTTTCTGCAAGGTAGGAGATGAGATAGGGGCAGCATATTACTACATCATTCCAATGTTTACAGTAGGAATGTGTGTGGGTGGTTGGCGATGGGGGTGGGGGAGATGGCAAAACTTAATAAATAAAATAAATAAAACTTAATAATCATTTTCTTCCTCAGACCAGATCAAGAATTTACTCATTAAAAATTATATGCAAACCCAAGATTACATAAAATCATAATTTACAGTAAGAGTGCAGGTTAAGATAATTCGGTGAATGTGTAGGTTAAGAAAGTTTAAAAAAAGGTCAAATTTTGATGTTTCCATCTACATACTCTTCTTCCATCATGTTATTAGGCCTAATGACATCATTTTCAATTTCTTTGAAACATTCGTGAAAGTTTGAGAACTGGCAGAGAAAGAATGTGAAGTGACTGTGGAACTCTTAAAACTTGAATTATTTACACTTCGGCACTGCACAATACACACAAAAAATCACTGTATTAGCAGATGTTATGCAATAAAAAACCAAACCAAAGCAACACAATAACTTTTGATCACAGATTATGAAGTAGGATATTTGTTGACGGTGTTTATCACTGCCTACACACTTCATGATTTCTCCTGTAGGGGCGTAGCTACAAGTGACATGTTGCATTTTCATTTGTTGCTGCTAGATTCCATAATGTCGCGTCATTGCGAAATTCATCCCGTATGCCATTTTACGCAATTTTGAGTTCATAGATGTTACTGTCATTACTGGTGATTTCCACAAGAACATACTAGATGGTGTTGCTCATAATCACTCTACTTTTGTCGATGACATCACACGAACAAACTCTAAAAGAACCAGTTTTTCCAATGGAAAACAAATGACACCGTTTTATTATTTACAAGTGTAAATCGGATTTCGAACCACTCTAATCGTAAACTCTTAATTTGAAACAATTACGATTAAGTCGTAATGGTTGGAACCTCTACATTACTGATCATAAGCCATTGGTTTCCATATGGAGCCCCTCTGTCACATTGGCAGATAAAGCCTCACATCACATCCAGCATTGCGATTCTATTTGTCTAGTTTAAATTACGAGAGCCATTTTTGGCCTAGAGCCCAACATGTTTGTGCTGACATGCTTGTCTCAACATCTGGCGTGTTCATAGCTGGTTTCCATTAGTACTAACTACTCTGGTTTCACACTGACATTCAAGCTGAACAAACTGTGGATGGTTTTCCAGTAACTAGCTTCTAGATTGTATGAGCAAGTGTTATGGCCTAAGGTTCAGCCTTCTCTGGCATCGGATCCATTTTGCAAGTACAATAATTTCTGACATTTTTTAAGTTATTGGTCCTCTCTGGGGGACACCACCTTGACGAAGCACTGTCCGTGCGGGTGGAGAGGCTTGAACATCCATGGGAAGCTGAGGGCTATACCGAAGGTAGAGAACCTACTGCCAGAAATACCTAAGCTGATGGATGAGACTAAGAGTGTCTCACAATGTTCTGTCTTCCTTATCCTCTCCCAGTCCTTTCCCATTTCCCTTCCCAACCTAAGGTGTGATGCGATCCATGCCGAGGGGTACGTGGCACATGGGTGGATGTGTCTCGAACGGAGCCTCAGGGATACCGGGTGACCTCCCTGAGTAAGTAGCCTTGCAAAAGGAGCAAAAGGAAGGAAAAGAATGGATTCCTAAGCATAAGTGGAGGGAATCAAAAGGGCTTGAGCCCAAGACCTCCAAAAAGAAACTGCCTCAGGTCGAAGGGGATACACAGACCCTCTCGATGTCAAAGACAGGTGGCAAGAGGGTTAGGGAGGAATCTAAGACTCCCTCCTCTCTGGACAAGCGTGATCCTAAAAGGCTGAGGCAGGAAATAGGGAAACAGACCTATAGTACTGCAGTCTCGGTCTTTAGAATGGCGGTTGTCCAAGAAGGATACCCATTGGTGAGCCTCACCTCGCAGCAGGAGAGCTTGTGCAGATGGCCCTCTTTGAAGAGATTGGGAGGGGGACGCTGTTCCAGGACCCAAATTCAAGAGGGTCTATCTAGATCGCGGTGCCCTCATTTTTGTCTGCGAGGGGGAGCACTCAGCAGAATGGCTTAAGTACAAGGTGCCCATGATATCCCCGTGGGAGGATGTGAAGCTGCTGGTCAAGACAGCAGCTGAACTCCTGAAGACTGCAAAGGTATCAATATGGGTACCAAAGATCCTTAAGGATGTCTCTCCAAAGACTCTGTTCGAGAAAATAAGGGTCCAGAACCCAAAAGTCTCGACAGAGGATTGGAGGGTAATTAACCAAAAGGTCATTCCGGAAGGACGAACCCTGGTTGTGGAGGTTGGAGAGAAGTCCCTGAAGGCATCGCGAGAGTAAGGCCTGAAACTGTTTTTAGGGTTCTCGCAGGTCGTCGTCAGGGTGATCAAAGACCTTAAAGGCAATAATGGCAGCAAGATGGGGACTGGAAGTGCTGCAGATAAACCTGCAGCACAGTAAAGGGGCCACTGCTGCCCTGAGCCGTCGCCTGGGGAGACAGGAGGTGGACGTGGCCCTGATAAAAAAAACCTATTTATGCAAAAGGGTTGTATCGGGTCTTGGTGGTACTGGAGGTAAGCTGATTTATGCCAGAAATCTAAAAAACTCCAGAACATGCATTTATGTTAGAAATGGAATACCTTTCATACCAATGATGGATTTTGGTTCCAGGGACTTGGTGACCATCAGGATGCAGCAACGTGAGGAAGGTATCACGAGGGAAATTGTTTTGGCCTCAGCATACCTTCCTTACGAAGACAGCTCTCCTCCTTCTTTGAAAGTGAGGAAACTGACTGAAGCCTGCCATCGGCAAGGTGACAAACTGGTGGTGGGATGTGATGCCAATGTCCACAATGTATCATGGGGCAGCAAGGACACCAACAGTAGAGGTGAGCACATTCTTGAATTTCTCCTATCTAACAACTAGGAGATCCTGAATAGGGGTGATGAACCTACATTCAGGAATAGTAGAAGGGAAGAAGTAATTGACATAACTTTTGGTTCCATGATGATGGGAAGTTACGTCAAACAGTGGCATGTCCTGGATCCATCCTCATCAGATCACATGTATATTAAATTCAAGGTAGAAATGGGAACCAGACAGACCATGGCCTATAGGAATCCCAGGAAAACAGACAGGGAGACATATAGGAAAGACCTTGACTCCAGCCTATCGGAAATTAAAACTTCGATAAGGAATCCAGCAGAGTTTGAGGAAGTAGCAGAGGCCGTGACCTCTGCTATAATGACCTCATACCAGGACAACTGCTCAATCACCAAATAGTGCACAAATAGGAGTGTGCCTTGGTGGAACAATAACCTGGAAATGCAAAGGAAACAGGTACGAAGACTGTTTAACCTTGCGAGGCGCAAAGGACAATGGGCAAAGTATCGTGAGGCCCTTGTCAATTACAACCCTGCCATCAGACGGGCAAAGGAGGCATCAAATGTTCAAATGTTTGTATAGTCTATGGGACTTAACTACGGGGTCATCAGTCCCTAAACTTACAAACTACTTATGAACTAACTAAGACTAAGGACGGCACAAATATCCATGCCGTAATGGCTGTGCAGGCCGTGACAAAGGAGGCATCCTGGAAGGTATTCTGTGAGGAAGTGGAGGGCATGGCTGCTCAAGCGAGACTTCATAAAATCCTCACTAGGGTACCAACTAATCCAGGAGGAACATTGAGGAAGGAGGATGGGGAGTATACAAAGACAGCACACGAGATGCTGGAACCTCTTCTCAAGACTCACTTTCCTCAATATACTCTGGGGGATAACTCAGACCAGAATGCGATTCCTGAAAGACAACGGTTCTCAGGTATTCGCAAAGAGGACTGGGACTTGGCCAAGGAGTGTGTCAATCTCAGTAAGGTCTGATGGGTGGTGGGAACATTTCAACCGTTCAAGTCACCTGGCCCCGATGGAATCTTTCCAGCTCTCCTGCAACAAGCGGGAGAAAAATCTTATTAGATTCCTATGCAGGTTATTCAGGGTTAGCCTAGCAGAAGGAATCATTCCCAATGCCTGGAGGGCAGTGAAGGTTGTCTTCATTGATTGATCATACCAAGGCCAAGGATATGAGACCAATCAGCCTGTCCTCCTTCATTCTTAAGACATTGGAAAAGCTGGTTAATGTACATGTTGGAGAGAGGAGGTTAAGTAGGGCTCCTCTACATTCAAACCAACATGCATATCAGCCAGGTAAACCATGTGAGACAGCTCTCCACCAACTCGTTGGGAAGGTGGAGAAAGCACTACACTTTCAGGAAATAGCCCTCTGTATCTTCCTGGACATTGAGGGGGCGTTTAGCAACACGACCTTCTATTCCATGGTTAGGGCAGCAGAGGTGCATGACCTAGGGACCACTATATGTAGGTGGACTAAGGCCATGCTCAGTGGAAGAAAGGTAGAAGCTACCATGATGAATGAAAAAATGGTAATCAACACCAATAGGGGTTGCCCGCAAGGAGGAGTTCTTTCCTCTTTATTGTGGAATCTAGTGGTCAATGATCTCATTGGAGAATTAAACTCTATGCAGTACTTTTGCCAAGGATACGCAGATGATCTTGTCGTAGTAATACTTGGCAAATTTGCTGACACAGTAAAGAATATGGCACAAGGTGCGTTGGACATTGTGCAAGACTGGTGCAGAAAACAGGATCTGGGGGTTAGTCCTAAGAAGACTGTTGTTGTACCATTCACAAAAAAGCACATCCAACATTCAAGTTGGAATCTAAAGCTTTTCAATGAAGCGCTACCTGTGAAGGGGACAGTGAAATATATAGGGGTTACCCTAGATGAGAAACTGACATGGACCCCTCACATCAGGAATATTTGCTCCAAGGCGAAAGGTACTTTAATAAGTACCAGGAGAGCTTGTGGCAAAAATTGGGGCCTGAGCCCCAAGGGTATGCACTGGATATACACCACAGTGATTAGACGCAGGATCACCTATGGGGCGGTCATGTGGTGGAAGAAGGTAGAACAGCAGGTTGCTGCTAAGGAGATTGGTAAGGTGCACAGATTAACCTGCTTAGCCATAACAGGCGGAATTAGCAGCACACCAACTGCTGGGATGGAAACCATGCTGGGTATGCCTCCATTACACCTTTGGGTCAAGATGGAGGCAGCGGCTGGTGCATACAGACTCAAATCTGGCAACAACTGGAACTCTTTGGGATATCCAGAATCACACACTAAAATAGTGAGTGAAGTAAAATATAGGAAAGGTTGGGGAAATGCCTGCCGACTATTTATAACCCCATACTGCTTCAACAAGCCTTTCCTATAACAATTGGAAGTAGGGAGCAGTGGGAGAAAATGGTTCGACACCGTACGGGGGATATTTTGTGGTTCACTGACGGGTCAAAATCGGACCAAGGCATTGGGGCCGTGGTATACAGGGTGCAGCCAATACTGGTAGCGTCATCTCTCTAGGGAAACTGGCCTCAGTATTCCAGGCCGAAATCACTGCCATCAGGGCATGTGTGGAGGAGAATTTGCGTAGGTGCTACAAAGATCGTAGCATCTACATCTATTCAGACAGCCAGGCAGCCCTGAGATCACTGGCAGCTCCTGCAACAAGGTCTAAAATTGTTGCAGAATGTCACAGGGTTCTGGTGGAGCTAGGGGAAAGCAATAGAGTAAACCTATTGTGGGTCCCTGGCCACTTGGGGATCAGTGGCAACGAACATGCTGACAGATTAGCCAGGATGGGCAGAGTCTCCATTTATTGGACCGGAACCTGTCCTGACAATCACCAAGGCAATGATCAAATTGTAGCTACGTAACTGGCTCAGAAGACAGCATGTAGAATATTGGACCAAAGTCTGTCAACAAAAACATGGCAAGGTAATGATGCCAAAGCCATGTTTTAAAAGAAGCTCTGCAATCCTGGGCCTGAACAGGAGAGAGATTAGACTCATGGTTGGACTGCTGACAGGCCATGGGAATTTCAAAAAAACACCTACATACAATGGGAATAACAGAAGAGGACCCTAAATGTAGGATCTGTGATGACTGTGATGAAACTGCATCACATCTAATCTTCGAATGCATTGCATTGGAGAGTAAAAGGTACAGAACATTTGGGACAACTAGACCCGAAGAAATTGTGTCTAATAAAGAACTGGTAAAGGGACTCCTTGCACTGTTCAAGGGCATTGGTTGGCTTTACTAGATATACAGGGAGCGATACCGCACAATAAACTTAGTTTCGGTGCGGGCAGTGGCGGGTTGGACCAAGACTGTTTTGGCTTCCCTGGAAAAGTCAAATAAAATCAAATCAAGTTATTGGTGTGCGTTGCTGTTAGAAACAGACCATGGGTCACTGCAAGTGGTAGTTTCGTTTGCCGTTCATTCAGAAATTCTCACCCTTTACATACTGATCACTGGGACATATACCACACAAATGCTCTGGCATGGCACCCCATGTGCTTTGGCCAACTTTAGATAGTGTCACTGCCCAACACATTAAGCTGTTCCTCAGGTATCGGGAACTCCTGGCCGACACCTTCTCTGGCATTGAAACGCATACATGTGCATTTCATCAGCCCTGTTCTTCAATATGGATTGGTTATTATTGGTGGATGCATTTTCTCATTTTCCATATGTTGTTCATAATGCATCAACATTTATGTATGCTACCATCACGGCTAGTCATTTTCTGGCAAAGGGTTGTCCAAACATTGGTCACCAAAGAAGCTCCACAATTTTCTTCGTGTGAATTCAGCTCATTCTGCATCATTCACAGAATTCAACACATTTTGGCCTCTGTGTTCCACCCTTAGTCAAACAGAATTGGAAAGGTACAGTCAAATATTTAAAGTTTAGATGAAAAATTAAGTTGCCCATTCATCCTCTGACATTGCCCTGAATTGATTCCTATCTTCTTATTGATTTCTGCCTGGCAGAACTTCTCCATGGGTGAAAGGCATGGACACTCTTGCATCTCCTGCTTCCTACAATGGAACACTGAGCTGATTGCCAGAGCCCTATTTCTGCCCTGGGATGGCTGGCTGGGCATGCAGTTTTCAATTCCACTCTTAAGTGAATCCCTGCAGGCCTTATTAGATCCCACTGATGCCACCTCAGCCAGGTCCACACGGATGACAACATATGTTACAGAAACAATAATCAACTTCACCTTCGCATGTTGGGCCAAATGCTGCTCGATATGTCTCCGCCACACCCGCCTGCCACGGACTTCTCTTTTTTGGTCAGCACATGCCTGATTGAGTGCAGCCACCGTGAAGAAAGAGGCAGCAGCAGAACTGCCACGTCTCCTGATTCCGTGGCTGGTCCCGCTTCCATCATCTTCAGCAAAATAGCACTGTGGGTGCCGTCAGTGCCACTTGTACCTGACACTGAGATGGAGGCAGTGCCAGCCTCACCTGAGGAAGGTGGCTAACCCTTCACAACTTTGCCACCTGAGTCAACGTGCAGCAGACTCCAAAGAAGAAGTTTGTACTCTCCCAGGTGAACAGGAATGTAGTAATACGAGTGTATGTGATTCAAAAGACCACATGTGCCAGCAGAGGTAGCTAGGCCCATCATGGAGAGCACCACAAATGACAACTGTCAGTCACATGGTGACTGACAGAGCTCACTGTGGCAGGCTCTATTCAGGATGCACAAAGCCAAGCTCAGTCTCGTTTTCATGTGTTGTTTTCAAAGTGTAATGAATGTGATGTTATCTCATGTGATTCATGTTCTATACTAAGTTCTTATTGTGCGACTAGTGGGAGATTACTTTAGGTAGTTGCCTGGTTTGATTTAAAGTTGAATGACCTCACGCAGCTAGCTGTGGACAATGCCCATACTGTTTCAGAAATCAGGAATGCTCACACCCTCTATAACAGATCTAAATTAGTACACTGCCAGGAGAGCCTATGACAGTTGAGGAAAAACTGAATAACCCACTCTATAAGAGCAATGTCCATGAAATGTAGGTCACATCTTGAGCCTGAGCACATAATGAATTTTTTATAAAATTTCAGTAGTGTACACATAGCTAATGTTTCTGGAATTAATCTCCATGCTATACAAAGACATATTTCATGTATTAAGCCTCAAAATATGTAGAAAGTTAATACAAGATGCTGTTGCTGGTTACAATGTTCAATTACTTTTTATTATATAAAACAACAACTTGATTTGACAGAGAGAACTCTGATTTAATTATTCCTTTTTTAATTAATTAATTAATTTTTGGCTGTTTCTTATGTACAAGCTTTCAGTTTCAGACAAATATAGTTAATACTAATTTTTAATTATTTTCAATCAAATGTGTATTGTAAGATACTTCACACATATCAAGACTTAGTACTCTGATACTGAATGCAATGGCAAAGGAAGGCCATAAATTACTCATAAGCTGCCGAAAGCTGGTTTGTACAACGTTGTATTTAGGAAATTATGCTTAGTTTCAGTGCAAGAAAAAAAATTATGACAATGCAATAACAAGGAAGGTTACTTGGAACTACATAAATTTATAAAAAGGTATTTTGCAAGGTTTTATTATTCATCCTTTCAATTTGTGTAGTATACAGTAGGCTGTCATAATATTGCAGTTTGGATAAAATTCTAACCATAATAAATTACCATACACTTTAGGATACTGTAATATCAGTAACCTTTATCTAATCCAACTGTTAAATCTAAGCATTCCCTCTCATTATTTTACTGTAGTTCGGTTTCTTCGATTTGTGGCCCATCAGTGGGCTGCAAAACATGCTTCTCTGTGTGATATGTCTTAAAAATTTGGCTCAAAACTGGTGCAGCATCAGGATCATTAATCCACACATTTGTATTACTGGGATTCTCTAGCATTGACAAAAAGGCTGTAACAAAAAATTCAAATATAAAGTAAGAGTCATAATTTAAAAAAATAAACAAGAAAACTGTATTTTAGCACTTTTCAGGCATTCTATTTGTGAAAATAGAGGGATTAACTAAGATAAATGCATACTGTGCTGGTTCTTGCAAATTTTGTAATATGATAAGATCTGCTTATAGTAAACCTCATTACATTTCCTCAGTTCTTTTCGCTGAAATATGTCACTAGTGTCAGAAAATTTGGGGATTAGTTTATAAGTATTCTACAAAGTCTGTGCACATTCATGTCTGTCTGTATGTGTGGGCACTGATAGAGTGTGGCACCTGAGAGCAGAGCATCTACTTCTTTGAGGGAGACTTAATCCATGCAACACTCCAAGGAAGAACATGTCACCAGAGAATGTCCAATGGAAGAGAGACAGTTGAATGTTGTTGATTTTACATAGCAAAAAAAGTCAGGATAATGTAAATTATTAGAGTTAGTATAGTGTGCTGAAGTGGTACAGCCTTTGGAATTTTATTTCCTATAGCGAGAATATAACATGAAATAAAGAAGACAACATGCAAGAGTTTTTATTTAAAGCTGATGGCATAGTACTAACTACTTTAACTGTCAACCACCCTGCTGGAGAAGTAGTTAAGATTGCTACACAGCTTACAAAATCATTAAATGCAACTGTGTGTGAAGAAATAAAAGACGTAAAAAAAATTTTATTCTTCCGATGCTGTGCTAAAGTGTGTTGTGTTTCCGTACACAAGCTCCATTACAACAAACATCATAGTGGTGGAATTTAAAAAAAATGGCAGAATGGAACACTGCAACTTGTAGCTGAGTCCCTCATGCAAAGACTTCGCTGGGATCAGAAGTTACATGACAGAAGAATGGTTCAAGCAATGAATGATAAAATTAAACACGCCGCATCAGGTGGAAGTATCATCTTCCATTGGTAAACAAATATGCAGTATTATACTCACAGGTAAAATATGTTAAAGGATGGATATTAGATAAGGTAATAATATAATGCAAAACAGAAGAAAAAAGCTAAAAAGTGTAGAAATGACTGCATGTATTACAGCCCAAAATAATGAGGGAGGGCAGACAAAAAAGAAATGGATGAGAAACTCTGTATGCATGTACGGCAAAAAAGTACAGAACATGATTTTTATTAAAAACTACAAACTAGTCTTGTTTGACACAAGGCACTGAACCTCAAAAGTGAGAAAGTATTAAGGGGACCTCTTACTAAGCCGCAAAAAGACTGGAAGTAACTGGTTATATACCCCATCTCCAATGATGTCATTTGAGGTAGAGCTCAAGCTCAGATTGGAACAAGAAATAAGTAATTCTGTTTTCTAACAATGGAAAATCCAGTTGGAGTGTAAATAATGGAAGATAGATAACAACTCACCATAAAGAGGCTCGCTGAGCTGCTGAAGAAAATAAAATAGATAATCACACTCATACAACTTAAATTTTCGACCATGGCCTTCATCAGAAAAAGAAACATACAATCACGCAATCACTCTGACAAGTATACACACACAACCACCATGTCTGGCCACTACAGCAACAAAAGCATCTAGACTGTGAGTGAGGTGGGGAGTGGAGGGTGAAGGATGCCATGTATATAGATGGGGATGGAAAGTTCTGCTTTGCATGATGGATTGTAAAGGCTCTGATAGGTCGGAATTTGAATTGCGGCAATGAATGCCATGAAGTGAAAGGGGGGGGGGATTTCAAACGACAAGAAAAATAAAAATAGGAACAAAAAGGCAAATAAAATAATTTTTTTAAAAATTACAAAAACAGGAAAAAGAAAACAGAAAATATAAGTAAAAATAAAAAGTAATTAAGGGGATATTTTAAGTGGCTACACACACTTGCATGGAAGACATGAGATACAGGATAATGAGTGGGGAAGGAAGAGGGGAGGAAAGTGTGGTTGTGGGACTGTAGAATGTGTTGAAGGGACATCTCCCATCTGCACAGTTCAGAAGAGCTGCTGATGGAGGGGAGGATCCAGATGGGTCGGGTAGTGAAGCAGCCATTGAAATCCAGTGTGTTGGTTTCAGCTACAGGGTGGTCCATTTTGCTTTTTGCCACAGTTTGGTGGTGGCCATTCATTCTGATGGACAGCTGGTTCATCACTGTACCAATTTAAACACTGTGCAATGATTGTAACAGAGTTGGTATATGACATGGCTGCTTTCACAAGTGGCCTGACCTGTGATGGGATAGGATAAGCCTGTGACATGACTTGAATAGGAAGTGCTGGGTGGTGGGTTTGGCAGGTTTTGCATTAGGGATCATATCTCTGTGGTAAGGGGTTGGGAGTGGTATAGTGACAGACTAGGATGTTGTGGAGGTTGGTTGGGCGACGCAAGGATGTTGGGTAGGTTGTCTTTCATGTAAGGGCATGATGATGGACTAGGATGTTGTGGAGTTTGGGTGGGTGACGGAAGGATCTTGGGTAAGTTGTCTTTCATGTCAGGGCCTGATGACAAGTAAAGCCCTGATGAAGGACGTGAGTTAGTTGTTCCATTCCCGGGTGGTATTGGGTGACAAGGAGGACACCCTGTTGTGACTGGTTACTGGGGTGGGGTTGGAGGGAGGATTGGTGGTGCGTGGAGATATGGCACAGGAAATCTGTTTGCAAACTAGGTCATAAGGGTAATGTGTATCTGTGAAGGCCTTTGTGAGGCCTTCGGCATAATGGGTAAGGGAGTTCTCATCACTGAAAATTCATCGTCCATGGTTGGACGGGTTCGATTTTTTGATGTGGAATGGATGGCAGCTATCAAAGTGCAGGTACTGTTGGTAATTAATAGGTTTAATGCAGTCGGGGGTGTGGATGGAGCCGTCAGTGAGGTGGAGGTGGTGACTTGCCAGATTTAGAAGGACCAAGTGAAAATGATGGAGTAGAAGGAGTTGAGGTTGTGAAGGAACGGGGGATACGATGTCCTGGATCTGAGACCATATAATGACAATATCACATACCTGCCAACTTTTGAAAAGGGCTATCAGTAAAACTCACGTGCCGCACAAAATCTGGGAAATAACTTCCACATAATCCGACTTGACAAAAATATTGATTTTTTTTTTTTTTTTTCAGGATTACAAAATACAATAATGTAATCGTATCTGCATATGTCATAGGTCATTGTTCAAGCAGACATAACAATCAAGAAGAAAACCACATTAAATACCAATAGGCACGGTGAATATTGGTTTAGAGCTTACAGAACCAGACTTCCTTGATAAATTAAGCAAATATGATATAGCTGAAAAAGGGTTTACACAATAAAACTTGTTTAAAGGCAAGAAATAATAACACACACTGCAAATGATATGCTAGTTAGACTATAGCCTAATTTTTCTCTCTTGCATAAAAGGAAAACTTTACCAAGAAAAAAAGGAATGGAAGAAAACTGTCCGTCTTCAATTTTGTGTCACCTTGAGTGCAAACGTAATTATTTAGTCACAGGCGGTACGTAAAGAAGTACTTCCTCATTGATGTAAAGAGATGTTATTTATCTGTATCCTGGAAATCGATAAGTATGTTCTAGGTCTGAATGCCAATAACTTACTCATCAGCACTTCTTTGAATTTGCAGAGCATAGCCTGTCGACACCTGAGATTCACATAAAACTTGAACTGTTATCCCGCCTTTAAATTCAATTCCATATATATATATATCGTAGCGTTTCGAAGATATCATCACCAAATTTTACAGACATGATTGTAGGCCGCCAGAACCACCTTTTTTCAAATTTTCCGTGCAAAAAATACGGTAGTAATACCAAAAAAAGTCGTTTGTAATATAATTGTAATTGCAAGCGAACCGTTCACCTGTCACGAAAATTGAATAACCTAATTAGTAGAGGGGAAAATTCTCTAAAACTTAGCTGCCTTAGGGTTTTTTCATATCTCGTATCGTTTGAGACATATTTGCAAAAATAATGGAGATTTGACACCCTCTACTAAATTAACGAAAATCAGCCGTTCGGAGATGTCACGTGACATTCCACGCGTATTTGATGATTTTCTTATTGTAACTTACACGTTGTCATTTCAAAGCAGTGGCGCACTGAAGAATTAACAAAAACACAACATTCTTCGTACGATAAATGATAATCTAGTGTCTACAAATGCCGTATTGGCATCAGTTAACAACGGCCATCAATAGTATGAGATTAAAGGACTTTCATTGATACCCGTAGCTTGCCGGGCACCGTGGCTCAGCGCGCCTGGTCAGAGGGCTGAACTCCCTCTGTAATAAAAAAATAAATAAATAAATTTAAAAAAAAAAACAGCTGAGCCAAAGAACATGTAGAACCAAAACGAACAGTAGTTGGCAAGGCGTTGGACTATGACGGTAAAGGTCGGTGGTTTGGAACCCGCCACTACCTAAACTTTTTTTCCTGAAAATGTTTCAGACACTCTTATTAATTAATGTGTTATTATTTAGATTATTATTTCAATCTTAATTGCTTGCAAAAACTTATAAAACTACAAATCTAAAGTGGGCCGTAGAACACGTCAGTGCGACTTTTTTTGTGCAAGTCGTAAAATAACACCGACCATCCATGAAACGGTAAAATGATGCAATTTTCGTAAATTTTACGGATAAACCGTAAAAGTTGGCAGGTATGATATCATCAATAAACTGGAACCAGACCCGTGTTTGGGAGGCTAGGTAGGTTTCCTCTAGATGGCCCATAAAATAAGTTGGCATAGGATGATGCCATACGGGTGCCCATGGCTGTGCTGTGGATTTGATTGTATACTTTTTCTTCAAAGGAAAAGTAATTGTTTGTTAGAATGTAATTGGTAAGGGTTATAATGAATGAGGTATTGGGCTCAGAGTCTGGAGGATGTTGAGATAGGTTGTGTTCGTGAGCAGCAATACCATGGGCATGCGTGATATTAGTGTACAGTGAAGTGGAGTCAACAGTGACAAGTAAGGATCCAGGAGGTAAAGGGGTGGGGATGGTGGAGAGTGTGAAGGAAGTGGTTGGTATCTTGTACATGGGAGGCTAGGTTTTGAACAATTGGTTGAAGGTGCTGGTCAACAAAAGGGCTAAAATTATTCTGTGCGATCACAGTAACCAGCCACAATTAGGGAACCAGAATTGTTAGGTTTATGGATTTTTGGAAGCATGTAAACTGTAGGGCAGTAGGATGTTGTTGGGGTGAGGAGGAAAATGGATTTGGGTGAGAGGTTCTAGGAAGGGTCATAAGATTTTAGCAGGGATTGTAGGTCATTTTGGACTTTCGGGATAGTGTCACCCTGGCACAACTTGTAGGTGGAGGAATCAGACAACTGACATAGGCCTTCTTTCACATAAGTACTGTGATTCATTACAAGAGAGGTAGAACCCTTGTCTGCATGGAGGATGATTAGTTTGTGATCTGTTTTGAGGTTGTGTAAGGCTGTCCTTTTCTTCTGCTGAAAGGTTGGTGTTCTTAGGAAGGATGGTGATGTCAAGTTGGATATGAGGGGTTACTGGGATTGGAGGGAGGATTGGTGGTGTGTGGGGATATGGCATGGGAAATCCGATTACTGAATATCTATTTTCGTGTCTGTCAGCAGCTAAGCAAGCCTCTTTACGGTGAGTTGTTATCTATTTACCTTTAATTCTGTTTTCTTCATCTTTAGCTTTTGCACATTTCATTACAGCCTAAAAGATATGACAACTAGGCAAGTTAGCATAAACTTTTAAGACAAACATTAGAAACTTTACCATACTACTAGCCTGAATGCTTTATTCACTTCTTAAATACTGCATGTCATGTCAATAATAATAATAATAATAATAATAATAATAATAAATAAATAAAATTAAATATTTATTCCAGCTAAAACTAAGAATTCTGAATGGCATATAAATTAATAATTATAAAATCTGAAGTATCAGAAGAGATGAAATAAGTCAAGAAAAAAAGTTAACGACAAAGAAGTAATTCATTAACCAAAGGTGTTACTATCGTACCTAGCAACATCTTTGGATTCGTAAGACTAAGCTGTATTGCAGGATTTGCCATAATTGCTTTGTACACTGGACCTTCAGGGTCTAAACCAGTGTCTAAATCTTCTAGACTTCTTCGTCTCTCACCAAGCAGCCATTCACACTGTAAAGAATAGAAATAATCTTTTTAGTTTAATTATTTTAAAGCTTCTTTCTTTAATCTCAAAAACTGTACTATACCAACAGCTGAAGTTTCATGATTTCCAGTGACTTGTAGAGCATCTATAATATCTTCTTCTTTAAACCCCATTTCTTTCAATTTTGCCAGAGCTTTTTGGTTAGGTTTGAAGTACTGTCGTCTATATGAACGAAACGATTCAAGTAGAGATGCAACAGATTGAATTACAGATTTCTTTTCCCTCCTATTTGCATCTGCTGCAGCTGCTGTGCAAGTGGAAACTTTTGTAAAATATCTTATACATTTATGAACATATCTCATATTACTGAACCAAAATACCTGCTGCTTCTTCAGTACAGTTGGCACAAGTTAATTCATCATTTGATGTGTCATCACATAATCCTCCAGGCCTCACAGTAGAATGTTTCAATAGCCAATCCAGTGCCAATCTTGGGTTCATACTGAAATCAATTCACTTGTAAACAAGAGGTGGAATTTACAGCTGCCCTAGAGTGTGAATAAGGAATAATTTCAAATATAAAATCTATGTAAAACACAGCAAAAACAAAGGTCTCTTAAGGTGGAAAAAACGAACAAAGATAAAAACAGGCTGGGCAGTACAGCTGATAGTCACACAACTATCTGGCAAAAATAAATACTAAACTTTATCAGTTTATCTTCTTTGCTTTTGGTACAACATCCTTGACTTCCCTCTGACAGTCTTTCTTTTTCAGTTGTACTGAGCTGTTAAGGATAGTAAACAGATGTATGTCAATATCGGGGCACAAAGTCTTTGGAAATTTCATTCAGTGGATTCACTTGGACAGTAACTATGACTTCTGTCAAGTGTGTGAAGAATATATGCAGACATCAGCATTTGAGCGAAGAAGAAACTAGCTGCAGTAATGAGAGAATCACTAAACACTGAATAGTAGTGACGTTATGCCACTATTCCGTTATATTGACAGGAATGACAAATGAGTAAACCATAGCTGAACACAGTGCCAAATAGGATTTGACCAACCTAGAGAAATTACAGAACATAAGAACCAAGCAACGGTCAAAGATGCATTCAAAGCCCTCAATTAATCTATACCATTGGTCCAATGGTATCCGCCATTAGCCTTCTTCAGAAAATTAAAAAAAGTATACATATTGCCGTGGTGTCCCACTGCAGCCAATAGTTGTCCCTGCCCCCACAGCCCTCACTACTGCAGCATTGTACCTCTGGCATCTTCAGTCAAGCTGGGTAAGTCAGTTCAAAGAACAGACAAAGACAATCACCTAGAATAGGAGCATATCTAATATAGGAATGCGGTATTCAAACTAATGACACCAGCTATCCGCCTTTTTTTTTTCCTTCTAAGTATATAAATCATAGTCATCCTACCACAAAGTAATGCCTTAATATTCCCAATGCACCTGACAGTGCAAGAGTTTATCATTTACACTGTACTCAAGCAGGTAAGTAATTACTGGAAATGTCTGATCCTGTCACCCCTGAGGAAGGTACAGAAGTACTGAATTTACATTATAATATACAGACATGTCACTGTTTAACTTAGTTACCAAAAATTTTGAAAAGTCCTTGACAAGTACACACAACATTTTTGCACAATGTTCCATTTGGAGTTAGTAAATGAAATGGTTGCTTTCACAAGAAGTCTAGCCCTTGACAGGGCAGGATAAGCCTGTAACAGGACATTTGGAACTCCACTGCCATCATTGCAGAGCTTTTTATATTTGTGTAACTACCTAACAGCTGCCCATCAGAATAAACAGCCACTACCAAACTGTGGCCAAAAGCAAGAGGGACCATATTAAACTTTAATACAGACATGTTACCTGTCCTGCCTTCTTCCAATTATTTCAACTTTGTATGCAGTAAATAACATTTTGTGTAATTTGTACACTGCAAATGAAACTATATAAGAAAATGAGCTCTATCTTCATAAATGATATATGTTTAACATTGTATTAGATAAAATAATAGTCTAGCCTGCAATAAATATTCTTTATTATGTTTCAATCTTGCAATTTTGACTACTTTTTATTGCAATACAAATCGTCAGAGATTGCTGCTCCTCCTATTAACAATTTGTCTAAATTCATTTAACATTATAATCAAACTGGGTAAATATCAACAGGGAATATTATGGAAAGTTAGGAGATGTACATATTGTCTTTGTCAGAAGACGCAGGCAGAAAGGTACCTTGGTGCACAACATCGCGCATAGAGGTCAACTTAATTCTTAGATTCTGAAAAGTGTAGGTGCACTAGTGGCAGTCCTATAGCAAGTAGGCCTATGTGAGGAGAAACAATATTTTCAATGCCATAAGCATGGCTAGTGTGGGGAGAAATAGCAAAGTTCCAATTACATCAAGATCCTATCGCACAATCACTCTTTGCTTGTTCAAATATGTTTGCAATTTCCATAATACTGTGTCCCACAATCAATCATTGGTCATCCATAAGCCCTCAATTTTCACATAGAGCTATGGAAAGAATGTAACTAGAAAACTGTCAAAGGAAGAGGGCTGCTTGGGCTTCACTACACTGTTTATGTAAGGAAATTTATTTTTGTTGCTACGATTTGCAAGGCCCTTACATGTGAAAATCAGAATACAGAATTTCTGTTTCTTTCTTTGGAAGCTGCGTTAAAATTCCATGGTCAAAACTCGGAAAAAAGGAAACTCATCTGTTACTTTTTTTTTATTCGTTTTACTAATGCAGAAGTTTTAGCATGATTATTTATCTTTGTGTTGGCAAAGAATGCCTAACATCACTTATGCTCTATAGCAAATGAAATGACGGTATGGTATTTTTGGCCGAAAGATCCCATCTGGGATTATTTGGTTGCCTAGTTCATGTCTTTTTACTTGACACCACTTCGGCGACTTCCGTCAATGATGATGACAACACAACTGCCGGGAATCGAACCTGGGCCCTCTGCATGGTAGTCAGCGATGCTGTCGACAGACCTAAGGGGACGGACACTCTAAAGCAAAAGTTAGCTGCGGCAGCTCCTAGTGTTATTTTCAGAATTTCTGATGGTTTGCATCCAATTCTAAAATGTAGGTGGATTTTACGGCCCACTTTAGGTTTTCCTGGAGTTTCAAGATTTTTTTTTTACAAAAATTTTGGACAAAAATAATAAAAATATAAATAATATAAAATTATATTAAAAATTATGGACAATATGATTACAATTATAATATTGTGATAATATCTAGCACTCAACACTTAATATTCTCTCTGACCATATTTTAACAAACAGTCAAAATTATTTGATATTTGCATTTACCTTTGATAAATTTACTTTTTAAACACTTTCACCTGTTTAAACTATTATTTTAATCTCTCTCCCATATTTTCATTATCTTTCTCCATTAAATATTATCACCTGTTACGCCATGGTAGTCTGTCCTCTTTTTCAAGTTCATTTTCTTTTCTGTACTGGTTAACATAAAATCAAGTGACAGGGTCAAATTGGCGTTATTTTTGCCAAAAATCTCAAACTGTGCGATTTACAGAAAAAAACAAAAAAGAGCAAAGTTGTTGATAATTTCTTCCTCTACAAATTTATTTATTCAATTTTCATCTCAGATGAATGGTTAATCATCATCTTCATTAAATTTCAGGAAATCACAATGACCCATTTTTGTGTTACTACAAGAACCTAAAGTGGGCAAAAGTGTGGCTTAAATTAGGCTAAATATGGTAATTTTGTAGTATTTCTTCTTTGGAAACCATAGCCTTATTCAAAATTTCATTGTTTGTCATTAATTTAATTTATTATTTGATTAGAAGGATAGGGTTACACCCACCCCAGTGTGCATGAAACTTAACTAATATGCTCTATTTCAAGGGGGTGCTTCACAGTAGACTTGCGCAGAATAGTTCGCGATCAGGAGTGATCACTTTAGTTCGCGGCTTTGCTGCGAACTAATCCGTTCTTTTAGTTTGTCCACTCCCAGTGACAGCTGAGCGACACGGTCTGCGCATGCAGGTGGAGGGAGAAGTTCCCCCACCTAACTGCTTCATGCGCTTGCTGCTTGAGCCGCTAATGATATCACGCAGACCAAAAGAAACAGTTTCTAGATAATTTCTCGCATTTAAGTTTAGAGTTATTTCTATATCTTGGCATTATGGAATTTATTAGTCAGATATTGCAGAGTGCAGAATACTTCAAAACAGAAATTTTGTAGCACTGAACTATGTAATCTAGCAGCCAGACACTCATCTCGAAAAGGCTGTCATCAGCAGAAGGCAAACACGTGATTTTTAATTCTGCTACTTGCCCTCTTGCTATTGCCCGTCAGTCTTTGGAAAAGAATCTAATGAACTAAGAAGCGAGATATGTTTGGCATAATAGTTCGAAACATGCAATGCATGTTTTAGTTTGTGACCGATCGCGCATATTTTAGTTCGCAACTCGGCCGCGAAGTAGGTCGCTCTTTTTAGTTCGTCCGATCTTTTTGGCTTTTGCTACCATTACTAAAAGAGCTCTTTCTTTTGTTATGACAGCTTTTTTATATAATGATCAGTGTTGCCCAAGCGTGTGCTGTCACGCGTATTTTTGGGCAATTAGACATCAAATACTTAAGAAAATAAACCAGTTATGTACATGAATGGGTGATACAATGGTATTCATCTACTTAGCATACAGAGTACTCTTAGTATTTTATTTTTAAAATGGATTTATTTATTTTATATGTCACTGAAGGAACATTACCCTGAAAATATGTTAATGTGTATTTTTGTTAATAAAAATTCCCTTTTATAAATGACTTTGTAATTTTTAGAAAGTTTTGGAAGTGATCAACAAAAAATATTACTACTATGGTACAGGTCAAGTATTATATGGCACAAAGAATATACCTATAACATTAACTAATAGTCAATACCCCCATCTCAACCAAGTTCCCAGGCGCAGAAACGCATTTTTGTCTTCGGTGCCGGGCGAGTCCAATCCTTTGTTTCGGAGGGGTGCCCGCCTCAGTAGCATTGAAAGTTAAGCCAGTCCGGTCAACCTCACACTTACACAGAAATTGATTTTGTATTAACAAATGAAATAGAAGAAATTTTTGATCTTCACACTAGTGACATTGATGACAATGGGTTTCAACCTTTACATTCTGACGACAGGCAGTAAACTACAGTTTTGTAGCTAATTAATTCTATACGGGTTCATTACTTTAATGTTAGTGTCGCTTATACGACATCATTCTCAACATTCTACCCCATGAGCCGTCAACAGTATCATGCAGGCGAGAGAAAATGGTTGATGCATAATTTCTCGCATATACATGGAAAGAATGTTAAGTTTTGAGTTCTCTTTACATCTTTACACTATGGAATGAGGGTTAAATTTAGACACTGCTGAATACCTTACAAAAGAAAATTTGTGGCAGTGAACTATGAAACTACAGCTGAGCTCCATCTCAGCTCGAAATGATGGTAACTGGCAGAAGGGAATCGCGCGATTCTGTGCGCTCTGGCGTCCTCTCGCTGTTCCCTGTCAGTCTTCAGAAAAGGAGCAGATAAACTAAGAGGCGAGGTATCTGTAAACTAGTTCACGTAGTTCACCTCTGGGAATGCTCTTCTGAACTAGTTCATTCGCGAACTACTCAAGACTACTTCACAGCCTCGGCCATCTGGTTCCTCCCTTCTCCTCCCCTCCACTGCCAGCTTTTCTGAACTGCACAGATTAGGATCATCCTTACTACAAATTTGCCTATCTCAAAATTATCCTAGCTTTAAACAATGGTAACCTACCGTACCCACCAAAAAGTTCCTGCCTCCTAGTAAACCATATCTCTCACCTTCACTGTTTGCCTCCATTTTATCATTCTCTGTGCCCCCTCGCATTCCAAGCTGCAAGGTGCTAGCTCACATCCATTTCCACCCATCTACTTGCTGCACAGTCCATCAAGCAGCATTGATCTCTCCACCTTCACCCTACCTGTGCATCCTTGCTTGACTTCTGCAAGGCATCCAAATGGAGTCTGATATGGTTGTGCATATAAAACAGTGATGTGCAGTTGAATTCCTCTCTGCTGACGAAGTTGTCCCAACTGAAATTCAGTGACTCTTGACAATGTGTTTCGAGACAATATAATAGGCATAACTAATTTAAGGCAATGGGTACAGCATTTTCAAGGTGGTGAAAAGATTGTGCATGATAAAGCTATGGCCTAGTCCACCCTGCATAGCTGTCATCCCTCATAAAAAAGATTGTCTTGGTCAACTTATCTGTGCTGATCGGTGGATAATGACAAGAGAATTGTGTGAAAATCTGAATGTTGGCTGAAATGCATCGGAAACAATTTTGGAACATCTTGGTTATCACAAAGTCGGTGTGAGAAGATTCCCATGGATGCTTACAGAAGAACAAAAATCTCATTGAATAGAAATTTATCAAGACCTAATTGACCAGTAAGAAGCAAGGTGACAATTTTTTCTATAGTATCATCACCGGAGATGGATATGTTGTCACTATTACGAGCTGCCAGTCAAAAGACATTCAATGGAATTTGGTAACATGTGAATTCTCCCTCAAAACGGAAATCTCAGACAGCCATCTGCAGGCAAAGTGATGTGCACAGTCTTCTGGAATAGCCACAGTGTGGTACTTTTGGATGTCCTGGAGCCTGCAGAAATTGTCAATTCAGCAAGCCACAAGATGACACTGACTAAAGCTGAAAACCATAATTTACAGCATAAGGCCAAAGAAGACCAAATTTCTCCAGCAACACAAACATCAGACACCCACACTAGTTTTGTGACCATGAAATTCACTGCAAAATTTGGCAGGGCTATCTTACCACATCTACTGTACAGTACAATTTAGCACCTTCAGACTTCTCTCTCTTTGGGCCTCTGGGAAGGTGAACATTTTCAAGACTCAGGGCAGATCTGGTTCATCGTTGGCAAAAGTGCACAATGAATGGTAGTGATTAAGTTGAAACAAAAAGACAGCATGTGGCTGAATTATTATTCCATTAGCTGTGATTTACATATCTTCTGTACTTCCCATGAATACAAATAGGAGGCATTATTTTTGGAATGACCCTCATATTGCTTTGGCTTTATCTCATGAACTGTTCACTTTTGTTAATGTTCGAAACAATTAGTCTTATATATTTATATAAATGCCAATGATGGGCAATGATCCTTTCTTTAGTGCTTCTAGGCCCTCATCGTATGGGAATTAGTTTACAATAACTATGAGTTTGAGTTCTAGTGGGCAGGGGTAGAGTTGAGAATTTTTATCAGACGGAAGGTATACTTGAATAATACCATGCAGGTGTGGTGATTTCTGTGTCCCCAGTGGTTTAGAGGTCAGCACAACTGCCTAGAAAGCAGGAGAACCGGGTTTGAGTCCCAGCTGGCTACAAATTTTCAACTTGACCAATTCACAGTTAATGTAATACAATGCATGAATATGTTCTATTTTTTATGTTTATATCACAAAGTAATTAGTCAACACCAGATAATATATTCCTTCATTTTAAATTGAATTTGATAGTTTGTAAATGTATAAATTTATTTGCAGATTTCACTGTATGTTTCAAGGCTTCATAAAATATGCATAACAATAACCAATATACATGAATTTACTCATCCAGTACATCATTCACATCATATGTTTTAAGAGCAGGAGCAGATTATTTATACCAGGAGCCAGGGAAACAAAATGAATGAATACTATGAGACTGATTCCAAAAACTTTGCACTTGCCTGTTCAGGTGAAGAGCTTCAATTACAAGGGCCTGTGGAAACCCCATGTCTGTTAGTTGTTTAACTATATGGTCAACACCTTTATTTTCAAGTCTTTCTCTGATTATCTGAAACACTTCTTCTGACTCTGGGCTTGGTGTCAATATTCTTGCAGATGCCTCCACCAGTGATATTAATACTTTGCGGATATCACTTTCAAACTGAAACAGTAGTGAAAACATTTCACTGTGCTTTTAAGATCACTAATAGAGGGGGGGGGGGGGGGCAAATCTCTGAAATAGATGACTTACAAACATTTCAGGAATCACTGTGGAATACATTAAAATTTTCAGTGCACCATTACATGCCACTGAAACCCTTATAAAAGTCTCAGCCCCTGAAATTCACATAATAGTATATGGCAGACATTAATTGTTACACAGGGGCTGGTAGTGAAATAAGTAATAATTCCTGAAACGTGAGCACATTTTGCATCAGTATTGGGTAATGTACTTGCAGATATTGACAGGAAATTTGTGAAGTAAAAGAGATCTTGACCTTTCTGATCATTGCTTTCAGACAATAAATCTAAACATAGGCTTAGTAAACTCATAAAATGACAGCCACATTACAGAATGAAGTATAGGGCTATCACAAATGAATCTTTCACTTTCAGAGCTCTACATTTTCCTAAGTATTACATGTACAAATGTAAATGATGCATGACTGGAGCTATATAATCAGCAATTTTGCATTTTTCACTCTACAAATGTTCTGATCACATCTCTGAACACAAGTTCAAGAGCTAATCAAGTTTGTTCATACCTAATGTAGTAATATCTTCTCAATGGTCACTACTGAAGCACTGATTCATTCTTTGTGCAATTTCACTGCTTTTAAACACAGTCCTTCATTTACCCGGAAAGGAAAAAGACAAAAAGTTTCAGGTCAGGTCATCTGAGGAGCCAAGGGAACATTATCACAAAATCTTCACCACTATGCCGAATTTATTTATTTATTCACCCATAGACAATAAAAAAAATGTATGGATGCTGTCTACTTATATGTATACAATACAGACATAATTTATGAGGATATCAGGTAATTTCACAGAAGGGTTGGGAAACGTAGCTGGAACGGTATATATCGCTCTCACAGCTGGAGCTATATATATCGAATGAAGGTGGACATGCGATGGACAAAAGACAGATGTATCTGAAGTTGCAGATTTGTGACGTGTAATCGACAAAATACTAAAGAATGTGAAATTTCACTTACTTCAGCTGAATGATAATTTAAAAATAGCTTACCTTATTGATAAGTTAAGGTTTTATTTTCAATGTCGGGTGTAATACTTGACGGTGCAGATAGACGTTACTGGTCGCTGGTTCTTGGTTCGTTTCATTGCCGCGTGTTGTGTATGATGCAGGCGTGAGACCTATTTTGCCATAGTCATGGTACACTCTTGTGGTATCTTTGAAAAATATAGGTAACATTTTATTTGCATTGCTTTTTCCTGCAAGTCCATCCCGTGTCCTCATTGTTTTCCCGATATATATCGTTCCAGCTATGATAGCGATATATATCGTTCCAGCTTCGATTTCCAATGCTTCTGTGAAATTACCGGATATCAATAGACAAATAGCAATATAGTTAGTTTACTACAGAAATGTTTGTAGGGACAAAATATTTCATACACTATTGAATGTATACACCTTAATACCACAGTTGATAATTTTTTTGTATGTGCACGCAAACACACACACACACACACACACACACACACACACACACACACACACACACACACACACACTTGCATGTTGTTCATGTTTTCCTTGATAGAATGCAAACGCTTCCTTAGAGATATTTTTAAGGGAATGCCTGAAGTCTTGTACATCATTTTTGTCATTGATACCCTGAGGAAGTTTGTTGTACAGTTTTATACCAAAATATAATACACTATTTTGAGTTTTTATTTTATTTTTTTCAATAAGATGTAAGTGGCAGCTGGATTTGGTTCCATGTTTTCCAGCACGTAAATCACTGTTCTGTATTTCCATGGATTTGAGTACATCTGTCCAATGGACTCTTTTGTTACTTTTTGTTATGATTCGCACAGCTCTTTTTTTTTTGTAGCTTGAATCTTGTTTGCTTATTCTGTTCATTTGTTCCCCCAGAAGGTTATACCACAACTAATTTGAGAATGAACATATGCCACATATGTTGTCCTAGTGCATAAGCTGCTACACACTGCATTTATTATTCTTAGTGCACAGCACACTGAAACAGTAATGCGCGAGTCATAAATTTTATTTAGCAAAATTTTGGTGAAATTGAAGCTAGCACATGTAGTCGCTGCTTCCAACTGTTGTTCGCTGTAGGTGGTGGCGATGGGAAGGATGAACAAATAACATTTATTGGACTAGGAATTTATTGTAGGCACCGCATGATACATCAATAATCTCCAGCAAATGTTCTCGTGCTCAATCAGTGATCCTTGTCAGGTCGCATAACGCGGACGGCGCACAACGAACACATATGCGCGAATGTGGGCGGCACGAAAAATACCACGTGTCTCGGCGATTAGAGAGCGGCATGGTATTAACACTGGCATGCATGTGGGGAGCTCACGATTAGCTCAACCCACATGGTCCGGGGCATATAATCGGAACAGGGAATGCCAGGCGACATCCGTACAGTTCTGTCCTACAGCTCGCACTACACTCCTT
This sequence comes from Locusta migratoria, assembly GCA_026315105.1. Lineage (NCBI taxonomy): Eukaryota > Metazoa > Arthropoda > Insecta > Orthoptera > Acrididae > Locusta > Locusta migratoria. The sequence goes on from CM048748.1 coordinate 208,311,974, forward strand.
TGGTGCACGACATGCCACTGTGACAATTTTTGCCGATGATAGGAACTGTTTGCGTCGGCAGATATCTGACGCCACTGCCTTGTGCTAGCTGTCTGTTGCTAGCCGTTCACATGTTTCTGCGGTAAGGCAGCCACGCCACTACAAAATCAATGAAGATGCCCTTTGCGTGTTCTCTGTCATCTAGTGCTTCAAGGACAGCATTTGTAAACTGGGTTACATCTGAACTTGTGCTTTTGCCGGACCTGAAGCCTAACTGTTACTTACACAGTTAATTGCAATTTTCTTAAGTACCCCATGAGTCTATTTTTCATTATAGTTTCTATTGCCTTGGACAATACTGAAAGTAGAGATGAGCCTGTAATTTCTATATTTTCTGGCTCACTTTTCTTATGTATAGGCATGATATTTGCATGCTTCATTATCTCTGGGAAGCAGCCTATGGTGAAGGATTTATTTATGATGTGGGCTAGAGGGTCTATGATCCTATAAATGCAGCTATTCAGCAAGCACACGGGTAATTCAAAGACACCTGCTGAAGTTTTACTTTTTAGGTTCCGCAGAACTTTGGTTACTTTTACTGCTGTGGTGAGTCTGAGTAACATTGTGTGTAGTGTGTTGTTCAGTGTACATAAATGTTGTGTTTGATGCCAAATTCCAGTTGTTGTGTGGTAGCTACATTGCTGAAGGACTGATTTGCAAAGTTAACTGTCTTTTTGGGATCATTTATTATGGTAGCATTATGCTAAAATTGTATGTTTAGTAGCTCTTCTGTTTTCATGTTCGACACCTGATTGGTGACATTCTAGGATGCGTTGATGTTATCAGCTTTTTCTATGACTCATTTTGATTCCTTTTTGCTGTTACTAATATTTACTATATATCTTTTTGTATGTATGGCAGTAAATTTGAAATGCAGGTTTGTTGTTATAGTTTTTTATGGTGCTGAAGTATCTGAGGGTCTCAGAAGATTGCTTTATCCCACTGGTTACCCAGTTATTATTATTTTGTGCTTTAATGACTCTTAGAACTTTTAGAAATAATTCTTCAAATCTAAATTTAAATATTTATAGAAATTTTTAAAATTTCCCATTTACAGCAGTTTCTTTGGTAATCTGTATGGCAAATAGATCTTTTTAACTTGGAGAAAACCCTAATGTACTTTGGCTTTGTTTTTTACAATGTTTAATTTTAATAGCTGACTGCTATGGCCTGAGATGATCTACAACATCACACCTATCTTTCACTATATCAGTAAGCAATGTTTGATGCTGAATGCCTGGTTAGTCTTGTGGTAGTGTTAAATAATAGTGATATAACATACCTGTGTATTATGTCCAAGAAAGTATTGCATGGCCCATCTGGGGTCATTGTGTTAATATTTAAATCTAAAAAAATGAGGATTTTTACCTTTGGGTTTAGAAGCCATATCCAATACTTTTGTTAACTTTGTAAGTATCCATTACACCACTGGTCAAACATTAAATACATAGTTCAGTCAGTCTTCAGTTAACACCATAAAGTAATATCTAATTTTAAACAAATATCCTTCCTTTACATAAACGCATGATCCACCACACTATATAGTGCTTCTACTGTAATGGAAAGCTAAAAAATGTGTGTATATATGATTAATTAAAGAAATTTTCTACCGAGATGTGAAAATAATATTCAAAAGAGAGAGTGGCTGGCCACTAATTACCTTAGTTTTGTACCGCCACACACGCACACACACACACACACACACACACACACACACACACACACACGTGTAAGAGATTAATGTAAGTTTAGACCAACTAACAGACCATGAAATTTTTATAAGATTAGGTGGGGGTTTTGCAGAAATAATTTCTAAATAATCAAAAACTTTCAGATTCTTTCACATTTATGCACAAATATTTTGACAGTATAAGAATTTCAGTCATTAATGTCATAGCTGGCAGTTAGTAGTCTTTCCATTATAATCATTTCTGAAGATAGTTAACATCCTAAAACTATTCATATTTTCAAAATGTAATTTTGAAATTCACAAAAGTTAAAAAAAATTTCATACTTTATTTTTCAAAAATCTCAGGAATGTGAATGTATTTATTACGTCCCATAGTATTTGGTACAAGTATTTATTGAAAATAAATTCAGACATCTGTCACTTTTGGTTATCTTATTACAATTTTTCAGTTTTCCCTTGTCACATTTTCACAAATACTCTCATGTATCTGCAGTGCATGTGTCTGCATTGTTTTAATAAATAATCAAAAAATCAAAATATTGTAGTTTTGGAGAGATATCATGTGGAGCTTCGACATTTACTTTAAACTTTGAAATAGGGATGCGACATTTACTCTTGACTTGTATGATTTGAGATGAAATCGCCTAATTTTGTATGACTTATTTTTAAATTTGGGTTCTCCTTTATCATTAGGAGATATACTTCTCCTATTGATCTTGTCAAATGCCTTTTTTATTAATTTCACAAACAAAGATAACATTAACTTGCTTAGAACTTTGGCTGTTACAATCTCCATCGTCAGTTAGGTAATATTAGAGAGCAATAGTATGCCACTTGCAATGAATGCCCACAGTAAGACTCTGGGCATGCCTAAATATCTTTCTCAGTCTTCATTTTACAAGAATTTCAAATAAAATAATGTGAGAAAGTTGGTATGTATTTCTATATCTGGTGCTTGGAGTAGTTATCTAGTATCAGTGTCAGTAGTTGCCGAGATAGCGATATTTAGGTTTTGAAACCACGCATCACTATCTTCAGATTCTTCACCAAGTGCATCTACATTATAAATTTCATTAAGTTTTGAAGATGTTGCTTGTGTCAAATTTGTTGAAAATTTTCCCCTTTTCTTACTATGCATTGTGCTTCTTACCTTTCCTGGAGATTTAAGGAGGGATACAGCAGGGGCTACAGCAAAAATCTAACATTCAACATATCCAACAACTTCACAGACAGGAATATAAACATCTGCACCGTCTTTTTTTTTTTTTTTACATTCTAATAATGGAAAGTCCAGGCTGGAATTAAAGAGAGCTGTGACAGGTACATAAAAAAAGGGCCACACACACACACACACACACACACACACACACACACAGCAGCAGCAGCAGCAGCAATTCCTGCACAATGGATATGATATTAATGCTGTTACTTCTGGATCAAGAGCTTTCTTCAATATCCCTGAGATATTTCCAACAACTGTATTTTTCACTTAAGCATCACCTTCTTGTGTCGTCTTTCACAGTCCAAGCACCCCACTCTTTCACTATTCTATTTCCTCAGTGACAATGTATCCAACACAACAAAAACCTTGATGCAGAATGGTTTATGTGCAATTTCTCATTCATTTGTTATAAACAGAACAATGCCAGAAACAGTGTTGCCAACATTCATATTTTACACTAGGAGTTCAGTGATATGAAATAAAGTTGATTATCTACACGGTGTTTTTAAAGGAATATCTGGGTTTTAACACTTTATAATATTTATTATATTAAACTTACATTTAAATGATATGTAAAATGAGACAACAACTCAAACAGTTTCACCAAGAACCTTACACATGTCCAATGTGAGCACCATTTGTTACATGGCACACATCCAGTCTCAATCTGGTTTCTTAATTCAGGAAGAATGACGGTAGCAGAGGCATGTACTCATGATCCTTGATGAAGCCCCAAAGGAAAAAATTGCATGGCATTAGGTTGGGTGAACGTGGAGGCCATGCAAAGGAAGCCCTGTCGTTCGGCCCCTTGCGGCCTCTCCAGTGCTTCTACCGCTGTCTAGCGGAATGCGGCGGATACATTGCCCGCTGTACACGCGCACTCGTGCCAAACAAAACTGCAAGTTGCTATTTCATTTGACCTATCATTTATAACTAAGTTTAATATAATAAGTATTAGAAAACATTAACACCCTGATATTCATTTATAAACACCTTGTATATTTTTACATAGAAAAATATTGCCCATTGTGTTTGCGCCGAGTATCAACATATTAACCAAACAATTTTTTGTTTAATTCTCAAAACTCTTCTTAAGGGGTGTTTCCGTCATAAAAATGTAATTTTCTCACTTTTATTAACTAATATTTACATAATATAGATAGCCTAGGTACCTGCAGCAGAGAAGATACTGTGTATAATTTAATCAGTAGTCTTTGGTAATCTATATATATAAAAATGAATTGCTGTTCTTTAGTCTTGCTACGACTCAAGAATGGCTGAACCAATTTGGCTAATTTAAGTCTTTAATATTTGTCTAAGTCCAGGGAAGGTTTAAATGGTGATAAAATATGGAAAAGTTGTCCGGAAAAAGAGTAAAATTGGGAAAAACTGAAACAGCTTTTTCCAGTGAGCTATCAATACCGTTCGTCCAGTTGTGATACATTTTTGTACATTTCAAGTCAAAAGCAAGAGGAAGGTTCGTATCATAAAAATTTGAAAAAGTCGCCCGGAAAGTAGGAAAATTAAGGAAAAACAGAAAGCAATTTTTTTTCTATTAATGAAAATCAATTGCCACATGGTTGTAAGAGCATCACTTGAGTACAGCTTGACAGAACAAGATTTGTATGAAATACATTTTTTGGAAAATCTACCAGAAAATTTGAGAAAAACTGAAAGTGCATTTTTAAATGTGTTCTTGATTGAATTCAGCACTATAACTGACTATTCGCATGATGGAGATGAGCAATTCTTTTCTTGTTTTGTTCATTTTAGTCTTGGAAAAGTTTTTAGTAAAAGAAAATAGGGACAGTTAATAAGGAAAGTCGCAAAATTCCAACCAAGTACCTTTTTCAATGTGATTGTAAATGTACTCAACACTATAAGTTGAGAACCGTTCATCCGATTGTGATAAAATTTTGATCATTTGATGTTCAATGAAAGATGAACATTCTTATGAACTAAATATTTGGGAAAGTTTTCGGGAAAATTTGCAAGAAACTGCAAGAGCTCTTTTTTTTTTTTTTTTTTTTTTAATGGGATATGAACATCATTCACCTGATTGCGATAAAATTTTGCATACTTTATGTTCAAAGCAAGAGGAACATTTTTGTTGTTGCCGTTGTGGTCTTCAGTCCTGAGACTGGTTTGATGCAGCTCTCCACAATACCCTATCCTGAGCAAGCCTCTTCAACTCCACATAAGAAAGGCAACCTACATCTGTCTGAATCCGCTTACTGTATCCATCTCTTGGTCTTCGTCTGCGGTTTTTACCCCAAAAACTTACCTCCAAAGCTAAATTCACGATTCCTTGAGGTCTTAAGAATGTGTCCTACCAATCGATCCCTTCTTTTAGTAAAGGTATGCCAGAAATTCCTTTTCTCACCAATTCTGTTCAGTACCACCTCATTAGTTACGCGATCCACTCACCTAATCTTCAGCGTTCTTCTGGAGCACCACATTTCAAAAACCTCTATCCTCTTCCTGTCCGCTCTGTTTATCATCCATGTTTCACTCCCACACAAGGCAACACTCCACACAAATGCCTTCAGAAAGGACTTCCTTAGGCTTAAATTAATATTTAATGTTAATAAATTTCTCTTTTTTAGGAACGCTTTTCTACCCATTGCCATTCTACATTTTATATCCTCTGTACTGCAATCATCTTTTGTTATTTTACTGCTCAAGTAACAAAACTCATCTACCTCCTTTATTGTTTCGTTGCCTAAACTAATTCCTTCAGCATCACCTGATTTTCTTAGACTGCACTCCATTACCCTTGTTTTTCTCTTGTTAATGTTCATCTTACATGCATGTTTCAGCACACTGTCCATTCCGTTCAGCTGCTCTTTCAGGCCCTTTGCTGTCTCTGACAGAATTACTATGTCGTCGGCAAAATACAATGTTTTTATTGTTGTTGTTGTTGGGTTTTTTAAAGGGGGCTAAACGGCTAGGTTATCAATCCCCTGTTCCTAGCTAAGAGAGAGCATCTGTTAGTGAGCACGTAAGAAGTATGGCACTTCTAATGCATGAGACGTTCAAGGTGAGAATACATGCGAAGACAACATTTAAAGGTAAAAATCACTAAAGCAGTGGACCAAAAGGACAATAACACTAAAAGAGCACAGCAGAAGATTGTGGCTGGCTGATCACATAGATAATATAGGATGAGCCAGCCATTCTGCACACACTAAAATGCCAGTCGTACATGGGACTGACAGGATGAAAGTAAAAAAACAGATTAAAACCGGAGAAATGGCAGGTGCCTGAAATATCAGGGTTAGGGACCCACTATTAAATCACATGATAAAAACCAGCAGTGCGAATAAAATCTAAAACACGTTCAACCATAGCAGCATCGTCGCCTAGCATAAAAGAAAGCGCAACTGGCAGATTAAAAGGAGTGTCGCAGGGCAATAGAAAGTGGACAATCCACCAGAATGTGGACCACTGTCAAGGGGAGGCCACAGTCACACTGTGGTGCCTCCTCCCGCCGAAGAAGGTGGCCATACGTCAGCCATGTGTGGCCGATTCGTAGGCGACAGAGAACAACAGATTCCCTACGAGACGACCGCAGTGAGGACTTCCATGCAACCGTAGAGAGCTTCACTGCACGAAGCTTGTTGGGGTGAGCAGAGTTGGCCCACTCGTAATCCCACAGGCTACGGATCTTCCGATGGAACTCCAGTCGGAGATCGCTCTCTGGAAGACCAATAGCCAATGGACTGGAGGAAGTAGCCTGCTTAGCTAGCTGATCCACACGTTCGTTTCCAGGAATGCCTATGTGGCCTGGGGTCCAAACAAAGACCACCGAGCGACCAGACCGAACAAGCCTGGAAAGAGACTCCTGTACGGATTGCACCAAAGGGTGTTTCGGGAAACATTTGGCGAGGGCTTGCAAACCACTAAGGGAGTCAGAACAGATGACCAGAGACTCCCCATGGCACCCTCTGAGATGTTCAAGTGCCCGATAGATGGCAACTAGTTCCGCTGTGAACACGCTTCTTCCACAGGGCAGTGAATGCTGTTCAGTATGCTCACCATGGACATATGCATAGCCAGTACGGCCGTCGACCACAGAACCATCCGTGTACACGACTTCCGCACCACAGAACGACTCAAACTGCCTGAAACTGGTGTCGGAGACTCACTGGTGCTACAGAGGCTTTTGATACAAGTGCCAAGTCCAGCCGAAGTTGTGGATGTGAAAGTGACCAAGGAGCGATGCGGTAAGGCCAGTGAAAAGCAGGAGGGATAGGAAGGGACTCATGAGACGACAGGACGGAACGAACACGGACCGCGATCGGAAGACCGGACCTTGGTCGTTGTCGTGGAGACGGGAGTGTAGTAGCTGCAAAAAGAAGCCTGCGATTCGGATGGTGCGCTATTGCATGAACATGGGCGGCATAGGAGGATAACAGCTGCTGCCTGCGAAATCGCAGGGGAAGGACTCCAGCTTCAGCTTGTAGGCTTTCCACTGGACTTGTCCGAAAGGCCCCTGTCGCTAAATGGACACCACTGTGGAGTACTGGGTCCAAGGCCTGCAATGCAGATGGGGCTGCTGAACCATACACAAAGCTCCCGTAATCTAAGCGCGATTGAATCAGCGCCCTGTAGAGCTGCAAAAGACTCGTACGGGCGGCTCCCCAACTAGTGTGGCTGAGGCAGTGTAGGATATTGAGGTACCTCACGCACTTCTGTTTGAGGTGGCGAAGGTGGGGCACCCAAGTGAGCCGGTTGTCGAAGAGCATGCCAAGAAATCGGTGAGTCTCTTCGACACGAAGAAGTTCATCATATAAATATAGCTCTGGGTCCAAATGGACAGCTCGACGACAGCAAAAGTGCATAACCCGGGTTTTCGCTGGAGAAAACTGGAACCCATGGGTTGAGGCCCACGACTGCGCCTTTCGAATGGCTCCCTGTAGACGCCTTTCAGCTACCCCAATGCTAGCTGAGCTGAAGTATAAGCACAAGTCATCGGCGAACAAGGAGGAAGAAACCGATGACTCCACTGCCTCAGCAAGTCCATTGATGGCAATTAAAAATAGGGGTACACTAAGTACAGAGCCCTGTGGGACACCGTTCTCCTGGACGCAAGAGGAGCTGAGGGAAGTACCAACCCGTACCCGAAAAGACCGGAAAGAAAGAAAGTTCTGAATAAAAAGTGGGAGCGGACCTCTCAAGCCCCAAGCGTGCAGTGTAGCCAGAATGTGGTGGAGCCAAGTGGTGTCGTACGCCATTCTGAGGTCGAAAAAGACGGCAACAAGATGCTCACGCTAAATGCCGTACGAATGGCAGACTCCAGGGCCACTAAGTTATTAACAGTGGAGCGGCCGTGGCGGAAACCCCCCTGTTGCGGGGACAACAGACCTCTACATTCAAGTATCCACATAAGCCGCCTGCTCACCATACGTTCGAATAGCTTGCACAGAACGTTGGTGAGGCTGATTGGGCAGTAACTATCAGCCACCTGTGGATCAGCACCAGGTTTTATCACCGGAATAACGATGCTTTCTCGCCATTGTGACGGGAAAGTCCCCTCCACCCATAAACGGTTAAACAGGGCGAGAAGCTGGTGTTTAAACTCCACGGAAAGGTGCCGGATGAACTGGCTGTGGATGCTGTCCGGTCCTGGAGAGGTATCAGGGCATTCGGCAAGGGCAGTGTCGAATTCCCAATCACTGAAAGCGGAGTTGTACAATTCGGCTCTACGCGTGTGAAAGGACAGCCGTCGCTGTTCAACTCGCTCCTTCAGTGCACGGAAGTCGACACTGTATTCGGATGTTGCAGAGGTGCGAGCATAATGCTCAGCCATGTGTTCTGTAATGGACGTTGGGGCGGTGCATAGGGTACCCTGGATGCGTAGGCTGGGAATCACTGCCGTTGGACGATACCCAAATAGGCGCCTAACCTGGGACCATACCCGAGATGCAGAGTTGCAACGGCCGATGCTGGTGACATATGTCTCCCAACAGTCCCGTTTACCCTGCTGGATGAGCTGTCGAGCCCGGGCCCGGAGCCGTTTAAAAGCTATTAGGTTTTCTAAGGTGGGGTGTCGACGATGCCGCTGGAGCGCCCAGCGACGGTCCCGAACGGCCTCAGCGATCTCCGGAGTCCACCAGGGTACAGACTTACGCCGTGGGGAGCCAGAAGTGGTGGGAATGGTTGACTCAGCGGCTAAAACTATCATGCTGGTTACCTGGTGAATCGCCATGTCCACGTCAGCTGGCAGTGGAACAGGAACCGTAGCAACTGAGGTGTAGCGTTGCCAATCAGCTCGACCAAGAGACCATCGAGATGTGCAGCCCGGAGGTTGAAAATCCAGGAGCGACAGGACAGGAAAATGGTTGCTGTTGCATAGGTCATCATGGACCCTCCACTGGATATGCGGGAGCAGGCTCGGGGTACAAACGGAGAGATCTATTGCTGAGTATGTGCCTCGCGCCACGCAAAAATGTGTGGGTGCACCAGTGTTTAACAGGCAGACGTCTTTCAGCGATAAGAGCGTCTCTATGTCCCTACCGCGGCCTGTTGTCTGCGCTCCACCCCACAAGGGATGGCAAGCATTGAAGTCCCCCAGAATCAGAAATGGTGGGGGAAGTTGTGCCACCAGGGTAGCAAGGTCAGTAAGTGAAATCGTCTCATCTGGAGCAAGGTAAAGCGAACAGACTGTCAGTTCCTGCATAGCCCGGATTCGAATAGCCACCACCTCAAGAGTCATGTGTAGAGGCACAGCGGCACTGGGGACAGTGGCAAGGACGTAGATACAGACACCTCCAGAGACCCTGTCATATACAAGACGATTTTTGTAATAGCCCCGATACCCACGAAGGGCTGGGGTCCTATTAGCAGGAAACCAGGTTTCCTGCAGGGCTACACAAAAAGCTGGGAAGCGGCACAACAAGTGCTGTAACTCTGGCAGATGGCGGAAAAACCCGCCACAGTTCCACTGGAGGATCAGAGAGCCTCCTGGTCGCTGGGGCATGCTGAATTTGGCGGCGCAGTAGGGGTCGCAGTATCTTCTGCCGTCGCCGATTTCTGAGGCAGAGCCTCATGGCTTCCGCAGACTCGGCAATTGCCAAGTCTTTGGGGGATGCGAGGATCTCTATCTCGTCCTCAGAAGAAGAGGTGAAGGGGGGTGGTGGCAAGGTTGCCACCAGGGTATCCTTCTCCTTAGGTGGTTTCTTGTCTTTCTTCTTCTTCTTCTTGGTTTTGCGCTTCTCTTTAGGTTTTTCATGCTGGGAGGGCGCTGCCAGCTCAGTCCCCAGGACTGAGGAGCGGCGTGCAGCCCTACGACCAGCTGGCAGTACTTTCTGCCATCCACTGGCATCCGCTGATTCAGCGGGAGAAACCTTAGAGGGAAGGGATCCAAGCGACCCCTTCCTAGCGCAAGGAGCCAGTGCAGGCTGTTGTGACTCTGGCTCACGTGTGGGGACCGATGTCCCCATTGGTTGGGGGATTTTTGCTTCCAAGGCAGGGGCTTTGGAAGCAACAGTGTGAGATGTGCCCCCTACCACCAAGGGGGCAGATGGTGACGGTTGGGCTCGAAGGCCCACTGTGATAGACGGAACTGGCGGTAAACTAGTCTGCGGAAATGGTTTCGTGGCTGCTGCATAGGATGTTTTGATGCTGACCGGGTGGAGTTTCTCGTATTTCCTCTTGGCCTCGGAATAAGACAGCCGATCCATGGTTTTGTATTGCATTATCTTCCTTTCTTTGTGCAGTACAGAGCAGGTAGGCGAGCAAGGTGGGTGCTGCTGTCCACAGTTAACACAAATGGGAGGTGGTGTACAAGGGAGGTCCGGGTGCGATGGACGACCACAGTCCCGACAGGTGGAGTTGGCGGTACACCTGGAGGACATGTGCCCAAACCTCCAGCATTTAAAACAGCGCATAGGGGGAGGAACGTAGGGCTTTACGTCACACTGGTATATCATCACCTTGACCTTCTCAGGCAATGAGTCGCCCTCGAAGGCCAAGATGAATGCACCAGTGGCGACCCTGTTGTCCTTCAGACACCTATGGACTCGCCATATAAAGTGGACACCTCGCCGTTCCAAGTTCTTGCGGAGTTCGTCATCTGACTGCAAAAGGAGATCCCTATGAAAAATCAAACCCTGTACCATGTTCAGGCTTTTGTGTGGGGTGATAGTAACGGGAACATCACCCAGCTTGTCACAGGCGAGCAAAGCCCGTGACTGTGCTGGGGATGACGTCGTTATTAAAACTGATCCCGATCGCATCTTCGACATGCCGTCTACTTCTCCAAACTTATCTTCCAAGTTCTCGACGAAAAAGAGAGGCTTTGCGTTCATGAAAGATTCACCATCAGTCCTGGCACATACTAAATACCTTGGAGCATATTGTTGTCCTCGGCTACGAGACCTGCATTCCTCCCATGGCGTGGCCAAGGAAGGGAACGACTGGGGGTCATAAGTCTCAGCATTGAAGTCTACCTTTCCTTCCTTAGAGACGGTGGTTAAACGCCCACCAGCATTACTCTGGGTTCTTTTCATAGTGTTCCCACGAGCAGCTAGGGAAATAAAGGTCCACCCAGGCAGAGCCCCGCTTGCCTGGGTAAGCCTTATACAACTGAGGTGCGGCAGGTTCCTCAGAGGGTGCTCGCTAGCGACTGTTCAACCTCAACAGCCATGCATCTCCTCGGCACGTAGCACACCTTGAGATTGAGGATTTTTTTTTATAGAGGTTTGTACCGTCCTCGCGACCCGGGCGATTAAGCCAAGATCCCCGGGCTCTGAAACGTACAACGTTCCACCGTCACGCCAAACAATGGTCGTTGAAGCACGCACAGAGCTTACGGTGTAGCGGACTGTTGGCGCGACACAGCCCACGGCTCAGGACCCCGGGTTCGCCAAGCCCGTACTCAGCAAATTAATGCTGAGCCCCTGAGGGGGCAATGTTTTTAATTCTTCAGCCTGAACTTTAATTTCTTCTCCAAAGTTCTCCTTGCTTTTCTTTATAGCTTGCTCAATATAGCAATTGAATAACATTGGAGAAAGGCTACAACCCTGTCTTACTCCCTTCCCAACCACTGCATCCCTTTCATGCCCTTCAGCTCTGACAACCACTGTCTGGTTTTTGTACAAGTTGTAAATAACTTTACGCTCACTATATTTTACTCTTGCTTGCTTCAGAACTTGAAAGAGTTTATTCCAATCAACATTGTCAAAAGCCTTCTCCAAATGTACAAAAGCTATATATGTAGGTTTGTCATTCCTTGATTATCTTCTAATACAAACTATGGACAGAAAAACCATCATAGTCAGGTGAAATTCTACTGTTTAGTGACAAGATGAATTTTGTAATCTGCATACAAGTTGTATTTTTGAACCTAATATTCGGGTGATAGTGCAAGTAAAGTCTGCACAAATGACTCTAAAAATCTGTATTTGGTTGTCAATATGTGTCATTTTACTCTTACTGTTAGAAAGTAATTGGTGGATAATGATTAGAATTTGCACAATTTCTGGTAGAACATGTTTCTACAGGCATTATTTCACTCCCCCCGCTCCTTTGTTTCTCTTTTAATAATGTACTAAATTGTTTTTGCCTTATTGTTGGAGTGTTTTGAGGAATTACAGCATTTTGGGTGGGGCATCTGCACTGATTTGGACTAGTATTTTTTGTTTTACATTTAGAAATCATAAGTTATTTGAACTCAAGTTACTGTTTTAAGCAACAAAATGGCTCTTTCAGTTCTAACAAATACAAATTTCAAGCAGGAAAAATTAAATATAAAAAATAGACGAAGATTACACACCAGGCGAAGGAGCATAGGTGTGACAGCATCACAAATAAATAAATGAATACACACACACACACACACACACACACACACACACACACACACACAAGCTTTCGCAACCCAGTTGCTTCTTCAGGCAGAAGGAAAGGAGAGGGAAAAGGAAATGATGAGGGTTTTAAGGAAGGGGGTAAGGAGCCATTCCAATCCCGGGAGAGGAAAGACTTACCTTGGGAGGGGGGGGGGGGGGGAATGGAGGGTAAACAAATGCACACACACCCACACATTCACACAGACACAAGTACACCTAGGCAGATATACTGTAGAAAGCGAAGAAGTTAACACGTTAGACAGAGATGCCACTTGAGGCAGAGGCTCTGTCCAGAGAACCAATGCAAAGATGTTAAGATGGTGGGTGGGAATTCGAATTTAGCGGAGGTTGAGACCAGGTGGGCAACGGGAAGAGAGAATATGCTGAAGGGCTAGTTCCCATCTCCAGAGTTCTGAAGGATTGGTGTCAGTGGGAAGTCTCCAGATAACCCGGGCGGTGTAGCACTGTGCCAAGATGTGCTGGTCATGCACCAAGGCATGCAAGATGGAAGTCGACATCGAGGAAAGTGGCATGGGATTTGGAATAGGACCAGGTGAATTTGATGGGACCAAAGGAGTTGAGGTTGAAGAGGAAATTCTGGAGTTGTTCTTCACTGTGTGTCCAGATCATGAAGATGTCATCAATGAATCTGTACCAAACATTGGGTTGACAGGCTTGGGTATCCAGGAAGGCTTCCTTTAAGCGTCCCATGAATAAGTTTGCATACGAGGGGACCATCTGGTTCCCATGGCTGTTCCCTTTAGTTGTTGGAATGTCTGGCCCTCAAAAGTGAAGATGTTGTGGGTTAGGATGAAGCTGGCTAGGATATTAAGGAAAGAGGTTTCAGGTAGGGAAGTGGGTGGTCGGCGTGAAAGGAAATACTCCATCGCAGCAAGGCCTTGGGCATGTGGGATATTGGTGTATAAGGAAGTGACGTCAATGGTTACAAGGATGGTTTCTGGAGGTAACAGGCTGGGTAAGGATTTCAGGCGATCGGGTAAGTGGTCGGTGTCTTTGATGAAGGATGGGAGTCTGTACATGATGGTGTTGGTCTATGTAGGCAGAGATTTGTTCTGTGGGGGCTTGGTAACCGGCCACAATGGGGTGGCCGGGATGATTGGGTTTGTGAATCTTAGAAAGTAGGTAGAAGGTGGGGGTGCGGGGTGTCGGTGGGGTCATGAGGTTAATGGACTTAGGTGAAAGGTTTTGTAGGGGGCCTAAGGTTTTGAGGATTCCTTGAAGCTCTGCCTGGACATCTTGGATGGGATTGCCATGAAAGACTTTATATGTGGTACTGTCTGAAAGTTTCATAAAATTTTACCTTTATAGTTAATATTTCATTGTTATGTTCAGTTGCCAGTGCCTACAGCACTGTCCTTGGTAAAATCTTACAGGTCGTTTGAAGTACAGCTTTGACCTTTGATGTTGGCATGTTGTGCTGTATCACATTACAGTGTGGTTATTTTTAGTTGTCTGGGTAAAATTTTACTTACCGTGTTGGCAGCACAGGGTGCTAATGTTGTCAACCTTTTAATGCAATACGTTTTCGGTAGATTAAAACTGTGTGCTGGAACAGGGATTTGAACCTGGGACCTTTATCAGCACACACTCCTCTGCAAAGTGAAAATATCATCCTGGACCTTTTAATGTTTTTTTTTTTTTTTTTTTAACTAGACCACACAGAGTGAGGGGGAATAATTATTTATATCTCGATCAACATAAAAAATGTTCCTCCTCCTCTATGGCTGATTTCATTGCTGGCTTCCAAGAAATGAGTGCAATAATGATGTAGACTTGGCAGATTTTTTGGTAATTTCCAAAAATGCTTGCAGTCGAAATGGACGGACATGAAATGATATATAGGGCTATCAGAAGTGCAATTGTATATCTGAGTTAAAGATTCTTTTTTTTTAAGATTTTATGTTTAAAAAGTGATCTGTTATTTCTCTCTGATAGTGAGGTATAGGTTAACGGAGAGGTTTTTTCCCCACAAGTGAGTGCCGAAGCCACGAATTTTTGGGCTGACACCTGTGATCCATGGTATATTATGTTGTGGTAATGCCGGCCGCGGTGGCCGAGGGGACTGAGGCACTCCAGTCATGGTCTGCACGGCCACTATGGTCGGGGGTTCGAATCCCCCCCTCGGGCATGGATATTTGTGCCGTCTGTAGTATTAGCTAGTTCATAAGTAGTTTGGGTTTGTAAGTCCCATAAGCTATACAAACATTTTGTTGTGGTAATCTATAATTTACATGGATAATGACAGATTATTTATTATCTACAGTACATAAATATTACCATATTATCCCATATGTTTATATTCATTGATAGTGTTTGGTTTAATATTAGGTACATCTATTTAGCGTATCATCTGAGAGTCAGGGACAATGTCATTTGTCAAACCCAAAGGGTTGTATCCCAGTGTTCAATTATGCCTATATTACCTACTTTCATTTCACTTTCGGCAAGAGTCAATGTTGTCAAAATATACAGAATCAAAGCAAATGCACATCATAGCAGGACTAATAACCTTTCTTGTTCAGTCCCTTTCAACATCAAATCAACCAACCACGTCATAGCTCCCACAAACACAATAACTGCACATTCAATTTATATTGATTCATGTCTGTGTACTTCGACTGGAAACAATGGAAATTACCCTTTTCCTGTATAGTATATTTTCTATTGTTTGGTGTGTGTGTGTGTGTGTGTGTGTGTGTGTGTGTGTGTGTGTGTTTTGGAGGTGGGGGGAATGATTGACGTATATATAGCTCAAATGAAATAGTTGATATCACGTGTCTGAGATTTTGGGGCAGGGTGCATTGGTATCGCCATTACCGTTTGATGAGTATTGTGTGTCAAATGAAGCTGCTGATACCCTATACCTGTGATCTCGAGAGGGAGAGGTATTGTCGGTATCACTTTCTTGAGGTCAATTGAAGTTTCTGATACCGATTAAGACATTTTAGTGCTCTATTTTTATTTTCCTAATTTCACATGTTATTTTTGTGTATCGAGTTTTCGAATGTTGTTCTGTGCGATATGTAAGTCCTAGCCAGTTTCTTTTTACAGTTTTTGTGTTAATTTTCACTTCCGTCTAGGTTTTCGCGCTGTTATGGTCGTCAATTACACAATGCCACCATGTTGACGTCATGATCAAAGATTGTTGGTATCGGGAACTAATGCTGTTCCTGCTACGAGGTTGACGGGCACTCTTGTCCAGCCACTAAATGAATTAATGTTATAACGAATGTTTTGAGGCCAACATAAGCGAAGTATGCCACCGAGGCCACAAGTAAAATTAAAGCTATCCTCTAATCTTCATGGGCAATAATAATTTGAAAAATAATCCACAGCTAGACATTAAAAATACTTGGTCAATAGTATATACAGAAATTCTTTTCAAACTAAGATTCTACACTTACGTTTGCCTGAGCTTTAAGTCATACCCTTAGGATAAAAATTATAATGGGAAAGGTTCAAACGCTACGTAACTTTTACCAGAATTTCAAATAACATTCCAGGGGCATGTACTTACATCTAGTGAACAACCAAGTTGTGGCTGTTGCTTTGTTGTATTCTTTGCATCCAGATTTCTAGTGGCTTCTCGAATCTCTTCAACAGTAGGAGCTTTTAAATTATCCACAGAAACTTGTTCTTTTACCGGCGGTCTCCGCCGCTTCATCAGTAGTATTTGATCTATAAAATAAAGTAGCCTAGTTGTCTATCACCGATATCTTATTACGTCATTTAAAGGATGGAAAAAAATAATAAAAAGGAATACCATTTGGCTTAATATCCTCTTCATTTATGGCGCAGTTATCATTTAACGTCCTTTTTGCCGACACCGATACCAGTTTGTAGTTTTGGGCTACTTTTGATAAATCAGCTGAATTGTAAAACCGACTGACTACCGTTGTCTTCAATTTATCCACAGTGCAATCAACTGCAGCGTCTACTGCCAATTTATCGCCTTCAGGGCTAATGACAGTAATCTCTATCACATCAACACACAAACCAGTACTCTCGGAGACAAACATAGTTTCGTTATTTTGTGATGAAAGCCGTAAATCACTATCGAGACGCCTGCTGAATATGCTCATCAGCCTTTGACGACCTCCTGAAATTTTTTCTTGCACCCAAGGCAGCATGAAAGCAATTTACACATATTAATTTATTCTACTAAAGCGACATTCACTAGTCATAACATGTCAATAAACCAAACATCATATCAAGCAAGAGAGCTACATGTTCTAGGTACTAGGACTGGGCAAACGCTACTCGCGTTCGAACATGCTCGACATTTCCCTATACAGCGCTGAACTCCATAGTATCGAACTGTTCGAACCAAGGAGTTTAGAATAGGTTCAAACACAAAAGTGACAAATGACTCACGCGCCGTATGTGTATCCGATACGCGGTAAATTTTGAAATCGGCGGGCTATCGCTTTGCTCAGAATTTTGTTCATAAGAAGTACATATAAAAACGGACGTCACCGGTAACAAATTTGTGTGTTTTTTTTATAAACTGGGCATACAAGACCTAACTGATATCGCCACAAGATATGATGCACTGATAAACAAAATATTTGTCGCTAATAATAGAAACTATTGCTTCAAATTTCTGCAGACCTATCACGTAAAAGCAAAACTGTTTTTGTTTCAAAATATGTTACGTGACTCTCGATCCTCCATATTTTTTACTTTATTGTCATTTTATGCCCATCCTGGGCAGACTGGCAGCAGCATCCTGCGCCACTCTGTAGCTTACAGAAATTATACGATCAATATTGAGATGCTTAAAAAATACAATGGAGAGTAAAAAGGGAAATTTTAAAATAGACATCGTGAAAAAAATCCCCCATAAGTAGAAATTTCGTTTAACAGGTCATAGGTTTCAAATGAGCATTTCATTTCATGCTCATATGGTACAGTATGAAGTAAAAATGTTACCAAATTTTTATCGCCTTGAAAACAAGATTAAAAGATGAAATAAGGGAAGAATTAGAAGTTCAATACCCAATAAAGGGGATAAATCACATTAAAATAAACTGTAATTGCAACTACAGGAATAAACAGTGCACGAGCTGCTGTGTATGTACTACTAACATACACTCCTGGCCATTAAAATTGCTACACCACCCCGCGAAATTTAACCGACAGGAATAAGATGCTGTGATAAGCAAACACACAAGGTTGGTGCCAGTGGCAACACCTGCAACGTGCTGACATGAGTGAAACGTTGTAATGATGCCTCATGTAAGGAGGAGGAAAGCGTACAATCACGTTTTCGACTCTAATAAAGGTCGGATTGTAGCGTATCATGATTGTGGTTTATTGTATTGTGACATTGCTGCTCACGTTGGTCGTGATCCAATGACTATTAGCAGAATATGGGATCAGTGGGTTCAGAAGGCCAATACGGAATGCTATTCTGGATTCCAATGGCGTCATATCACTAGCAGTCGAGATGACAGGCATGCATCTTATCCGGATGGCTGTAACAGATCGTGCAGCCACGTCTCGATCCCTGAGTCAACAGATGGGGACGTTTGCAAGACAACAACCATCTGTACGAACAGTTCGACGACGTTTGCAGCAGCATGGAATATCAGCTCAGAGACCATGGCTGTGGTTACTCTTAATGCTGCATCACAGACAGGAGCGCCTGTGATGGTGTGCACATTGTCGAACCTGGGTGCACAAATGGCAAAAATATCATTTTTTCGGATGAATACAGGTTCTGTTTACAGCATGATGATGGTCACATCCGTGTTTGGCGACATCACGGTGAACGCACATTGGAAGAGTGTATTCATCATCGCCATACTGGTGTATCACTCGGTGTGATGGTATGGGGTGCCATTGGTTACATGTCTCGGTCACCTCTTGTTTGCAGAGATGGCACTTTGAACAGTGGCCGTTACATTTCAGATGTGTTACGATGCGTGGCTCTACCCTTCATTCAATCCTTGCGAATCCCTACATTTCAGCAGGATAATACATGACCGCAAGTTGTAGGTCCTCTACGGGCCTTTCTGGATACGGAAAATATTTGACTGCTACCCTGGCCAGCACTTTCTCCAGATCTCTCACCAATTGAAAACATCTGGTCAATGGTAGTCGAGCAACTGGCTCATCACAATATGCCAGTCACTACTCTTGTTGAACTGTGGAATCGTGTTGAAGCTGCATGGGCATCTGTACCTGTACATAAAATTCAAGCTCTGTTTGACTCAATGCCCAGGTGTGTCATGGCTGTTATTACGGCCAGAGATGGTTGTTCTGGGTACTGATTTCTCAGGATCTATGCAACCAAATTGCATGAAAATGTAATCACATGTCAGTTTTATTATAATATATTTGTCCAATGAATACCCGTTTATCATTTGCAATTCTTCTTGGTGTAGCAATTTTAATGGACAGTTGAGTTTTTCCCTAGATCGTGGCACTAGAGATTTAAATCGCGATTGCACTCTTATTTATACATTCGTTACTGCTTTTGTAGCGGCCTGGTTGCCTTAGAATAGAAACACATGAACAATAAGCGGCAGACAGCTAGCACAAGGCGGCGCTATCGGATATCTGCTGACGTACATTGTTTCTGCAATTGGCAAAAATTCTTGCAGCGGCATGGCGTGCATCGGAGGAGTTAAAAAGCAGACTTTAACATCGTTTTCCTTCTCCACTCCCCAACCCTTCCACTTCCCCCCCCCCATCCACACCTCCCTTCCTTCCCCTCTATCCCTGCGGGGTCACAGTGCTTTACTTTTTAACAGTGCACCATGCTGATGTGTTGTGTCAGTGTCAAGTTGTGAGAGTGATTTTAAGACTTCAGCAACCACCACATAGGCAGAACACTGTGTTGCCATGTTTATGTTTTTTTTTTTTTCTTTTTTTTTTCATCTCTTTGTTCTCATCACCATTTACTGGGCTCAGTCTGTGTTTTCTAACTACTGACTATGTATGTTTCAAAGCATTAATTTCATTTTTTAAATTCGCCAGTATTGTCTCCTGTGGCCGTTACATTTCAGATGTGTTACGATGCGTGGCTCTACCCTTCATTCAATCCTTGCGAATCCCTACATTTCAGCAGGATAATACATGACCGCAAGTTGTAGGTCCTCTACGGGCCTTTCTGGATACGGAAAATATTTGACTGCTACCCTGGCCAGCACTTTCTCCAGATCTCTCACCAATTGAAAACATCTGGTCAATGGTAGTCGAGCAACTGGCTCATCACAATATGCCAGTCACTACTCTTGTTGAACTGTGGAATCGTGTTGAAGCTGCATGGGCATCTGTACCTGTACATAAAATTCAAGCTCTGTTTGACTCAATGCCCAGGTGTGTCATGGCTGTTATTACGGCCAGAGATGGTTGTTCTGGGTACTGATTTCTCAGGATCTATGCAACCAAATTGCATGAAAATGTAATCACATGTCAGTTTTATTATAATATATTTGTCCAATGAATACCCGTTTATCATTTGCAATTCTTCTTGGTGTAGCAATTTTAATGGACAGTTGAGTTTTTCCCTAGATCGTGGCACTAGAGATTTAAATCGCGATTGCACTCTTATTTATACATTCGTTACTGCTTTTGTAGCAGCCTGGTTGCCTTAGAATAGAAACACATGAACAATAAGCGGCAGACAGCTAGCACAAGGCGGCGCTATCGGATATCTGCTGACGTATATTGTTTCTGCAATTGGCAAAAATTCTTGCAGCGGCATGGCGTGTATCGGAGGAGTTAAAAAGCAGACTTTAACATCGTTTTCCTTCTCCACTCCCCAACCCTTCCACTTCCCCCCCCCCCCCCCCATCCACGCCTCCCTTCCTTCCCCTCTATCCCTGCGGGGTCACAGTGCTTTACTTTTTAACAGTGCACCATGCTGATGTGTTGTGTCAGTGTCAAGTTGTGAGAGTGATTTTAAGACTTCAGCAACCACCACATAGGCAGAACACTGTGTTGCCATGTTTATGTTTTTTTTTTTTTCTTTTTTTTTTCATCTCTTTGTTCTCATCACCATTTACTGGGCTCAGTCTGTGTTTTCTAACTACTGACTATGTATGTTTCAAAGCATTAATTTCATTTTTTAAATTCGCCAGTATTGTCTCCTGTGGCCGTTACATTTCAGATGTGTTACGATGCGTGGCTCTACCCTTCATTCAATCCTTGCGAATCCCTACATTTCAGCAGGATAATACATGACCGCAAGTTGTAGGTCCTCTACGGGCCTTTCTGGATACGGAAAATATTTGACTGCTACCCTGGCCAGCACTTTCTCCAGATCTCTCACCAATTGAAAACATCTGGTCAATGGTAGTCGAGCAACTGGCTCATCACAATATGCCAGTCACTACTCTTGTTGAACTGTGGAATCGTGTTGAAGCTGCATGGGCATCTGTACCTGTACATAAAATTCAAGCTCTGTTTGACTCAATGCCCAGGTGTGTCATGGCTGTTATTACGGCCAGAGATGGTTGTTCTGGGTACTGATTTCTCAGGATCTATGCAACCAAATTGCATGAAAATGTAATCACATGTCAGTTTTATTATAATATATTTGTCCAATGAATACCCGTTTATCATTTGCAATTCTTCTTGGTGTAGCAATTTTAATGGACAGTTGAGTTTTTCCCTAGATCGTGGCACTAGAGATTTAAATCGCGATTGCACTCTTATTTATACATTCGTTACTGCTTTTGTAGCGGCCTGGTTGCCTTAGAATAGAAACACATGAACAATAAGCGGCAGACAGCTAGCACAAGGCGGCGCTATCGGATATCTGCTGACGTACATTGTTTCTGCAATTGGCAAAAATTCTTGCAGCGGCATGGCGTGCATCGGAGGAGTTAAAAAGCAGACTTTAACATCGTTTTCCTTCTCCACTCCCCAACCCTTCCACTTCCCCCCCCCCATCCACACCTCCCTTCCTTCCCCTCTATCCCTGCGGGGTCACAGTGCTTTACTTTTTAACAGTGCACCATGCTGATGTGTTGTGTCAGTGTCAAGTTGTGAGAGTGATTTTAAGACTTCAGCAACCACCACATAGGCAGAACACTGTGTTGCCATGTTTATGTTTTTTTTTTTTTCTTTTTTTTTTCATCTCTTTGTTCTCATCACCATTTACTGGGCTCAGTCTGTGTTTTCTAACTACTGACTATGTATGTTTCAAAGCATTAATTTCATTTTTTAAATTCGCCAGTATTGTCTCCTGTGGCCGTTACATTTCAGATGTGTTACGATGCGTGGCTCTACCCTTCATTCAATCCTTGCGAATCCCTACATTTCAGCAGGATAATACATGACCGCAAGTTGTAGGTCCTCTACGGGCCTTTCTGGATACGGAAAATATTTGACTGCTACCCTGGCCAGCACTTTCTCCAGATCTCTCACCAATTGAAAACATCTGGTCAATGGTAGTCGAGCAACTGGCTCATCACAATATGCCAGTCACTACTCTTGTTGAACTGTGGAATCGTGTTGAAGCTGCATGGGCATCTGTACCTGTACATAAAATTCAAGCTCTGTTTGACTCAATGCCCAGGTGTGTCATGGCTGTTATTACGGCCAGAGATGGTTGTTCTGGGTACTGATTTCTCAGGATCTATGCAACCAAATTGCATGAAAATGTAATCACATGTCAGTTTTATTATAATATATTTGTCCAATGAATACCCGTTTATCATTTGCAATTCTTCTTGGTGTAGCAATTTTAATGGACAGTTGAGTTTTTCCCTAGATCGTGGCACTAGAGATTTAAATCGCGATTGCACTCTTATTTATACATTCGTTACTGCTTTTGTAGCAGCCTGGTTGCCTTAGAATAGAAACACATGAACAATAAGCGGCAGACAGCTAGCACAAGGCGGCGCTATCGGATATCTGCTGACGTATATTGTTTCTGCAATTGGCAAAAATTCTTGCAGCGGCATGGCGTGTATCGGAGGAGTTAAAAAGCAGACTTTAACATCGTTTTCCTTCTCCACTCCCCAACCCTTCCACTTCCCCCCCCCCCCCCCATCCACGCCTCCCTTCCTTCCCCTCTATCCCTGCGGGGTCACAGTGCTTTACTTTTTAACAGTGCACCATGCTGATGTGTTGTGTCAGTGTCAAGTTGTGAGAGTGATTTTAAGACTTCAGCAACCACCACATAGGCAGAACACTGTGTTGCCATGTTTATGTTTTTTTTTTTTCTTTTTTTTTTCATCTCTTTGTTCTCATCACCATTTACTGGGCTCAGTCTGTGTTTTCTAACTACTGACTATGTATGTTTCAAAGCATTAATTTCATTTTTTAAATTCGCCAGTATTGTCTCCTGTGGCCGTTACATTTCAGATGTGTTACGATGCGTGGCTCTACCCTTCATTCAATCCTTGCGAATCCCTACATTTCAGCAGGATAATACATGACCGCAAGTTGTAGGTCCTCTACGGGCCTTTCTGGATACGGAAAATATTTGACTGCTACCCTGGCCAGCACTTTCTCCAGATCTCTCACCAATTGAAAACATCTGGTCAATGGTAGTCGAGCAACTGGCTCATCACAATATGCCAGTCACTACTCTTGTTGAACTGTGGAATCGTGTTGAAGCTGCATGGGCATCTGTACCTGTACATAAAATTCAAGCTCTGTTTGACTCAATGCCCAGGTGTGTCATGGCTGTTATTACGGCCAGAGATGGTTGTTCTGGGTACTGATTTCTCAGGATCTATGCAACCAAATTGCATGAAAATGTAATCACATGTCAGTTTTATTATAATATATTTGTCCAATGAATACCCGTTTATCATTTGCAATTCTTCTTGGTGTAGCAATTTTAATGGACAGTTGAGTTTTTCCCTAGATCGTGGCACTAGAGATTTAAATCGCGATTGCACTCTTATTTATACATTCGTTACTGCTTTTGTAGCAGCCTGGTTGCCTTAGAATAGAAACACATGAACAATAAGCGGCAGACAGCTAGCACAAGGCGGCGCTATCGGATATCTGCTGACGTATATTGTTTCTGCAATTGGCAAAAATTCTTGCAGCGGCATGGCGTGTATCGGAGGAGTTAAAAAGCAGACTTTAACATCGTTTTCCTTCTCCACTCCCCAACCCTTCCACTTCCCCCCCCCCCCCCCATCCACGCCTCCCTTCCTTCCCCTCTATCCCTGCGGGGTCACAGTGCTTTACTTTTTAACAGTGCACCATGCTGATGTGTTGTGTCAGTGTCAAGTTGTGAGAGTGATTTTAAGACTTCAGCAACCACCACATAGGCAGAACACTGTGTTGCCATGTTTTTTTTTTTTTTTTTTTTTTTCTTTTTTTTTTCATCTCTTTGTTCTCATCACCATTTACTGGGCTCAGTCTGTGTTTTCTAACTACTGACTATGTATGTTTCAAAGCATTAATTTCATTTTTTAAATTCGCCAGTATTGTCTCCTGTGGCCGTTACATTTCAGATGTGTTACGATGCGTGGCTCTACCCTTCATTCAATCCTTGCGAATCCCTACATTTCAGCAGGATAATACATGACCGCAAGTTGTAGGTCCTCTACGGGCCTTTCTGGATACGGAAAATATTTGACTGCTACCCTGGCCAGCACTTTCTCCAGATCTCTCACCAATTGAAAACATCTGGTCAATGGTAGTCGAGCAACTGGCTCATCACAATATGCCAGTCACTACTCTTGTTGAACTGTGGAATCGTGTTGAAGCTGCATGGGCATCTGTACCTGTACATAAAATTCAAGCTCTGTTTGACTCAATGCCCAGGTGTGTCATGGCTGTTATTACGGCCAGAGATGGTTGTTCTGGGTACTGATTTCTCAGGATCTATGCAACCAAATTGCATGAAAATGTAATCACATGTCAGTTTTATTATAATATATTTGTCCAATGAATACCCGTTTATCATTTGCAATTCTTCTTGGTGTAGCAATTTTAATGGACAGTTGAGTTTTTCCCTAGATCGTGGCACTAGAGATTTAAATCGCGATTGCACTCTTATTTATACATTCGTTACTGCTTTTGTAGCAGCCTGGTTGCCTTAGAATAGAAACACATGAACAATAAGCGGCAGACAGCTAGCACAAGGCGGCGCTATCGGATATCTGCTGACGTATATTGTTTCTGCAATTGGCAAAAATTCTTGCAGCGGCATGGCGTGTATCGGAGGAGTTAAAAAGCAGACTTTAACATCGTTTTCCTTCTCCACTCCCCAACCCTTCCACTTCCCCCCCCCCCCCCCATCCACGCCTCCCTTCCTTCCCCTCTATCCCTGCGGGGTCACAGTGCTTTACTTTTTAACAGTGCACCATGCTGATGTGTTGTGTCAGTGTCAAGTTGTGAGAGTGATTTTAAGACTTCAGCAACCACCACATAGGCAGAACACTGTGTTGCCATGTTTATGTTTTTTTTTTTTCTTTTTTTTTTCATCTCTTTGTTCTCATCACCATTTACTGGGCTCAGTCTGTGTTTTCTAACTACTGACTATGTATGTTTCAAAGCATTAATTTCATTTTTTAAATTCGCCAGTATTGTCTCCTGTGGCCGTTACATTTCAGATGTGTTACGATGCGTGGCTCTACCCTTCATTCAATCCTTGCGAATCCCTACATTTCAGCAGGATAATACATGACCGCAAGTTGTAGGTCCTCTACGGGCCTTTCTGGATACGGAAAATATTTGACTGCTACCCTGGCCAGCACTTTCTCCAGATCTCTCACCAATTGAAAACATCTGGTCAATGGTAGTCGAGCAACTGGCTCATCACAATATGCCAGTCACTACTCTTGTTGAACTGTGGAATCGTGTTGAAGCTGCATGGGCATCTGTACCTGTACATAAAATTCAAGCTCTGTTTGACTCAATGCCCAGGTGTGTCATGGCTGTTATTACGGCCAGAGATGGTTGTTCTGGGTACTGATTTCTCAGGATCTATGCAACCAAATTGCATGAAAATGTAATCACATGTCAGTTTTATTATAATATATTTGTCCAATGAATACCCGTTTATCATTTGCAATTCTTCTTGGTGTAGCAATTTTAATGGACAGTTGAGTTTTTCCCTAGATCGTGGCACTAGAGATTTAAATCGCGATTGCACTCTTATTTATACATTCGTTACTGCTTTTGTAGCAGCCTGGTTGCCTTAGAATAGAAACACATGAACAATAAGCGGCAGACAGCTAGCACAAGGCGGCGCTATCGGATATCTGCTGACGTATATTGTTTCTGCAATTGGCAAAAATTCTTGCAGCGGCATGGCGTGTATCGGAGGAGTTAAAAAGCAGACTTTAACATCGTTTTCCTTCTCCACTCCCCAACCCTTCCACTTCCCCCCCCCCCCCATCCACGCCTCCCTTCCTTCCCCTCTATCCCTGCGGGGTCACAGTGCTTTACTTTTTAACAGTGCACCATGCTGATGTGTTGTGTCAGTGTCAAGTTGTGAGAGTGATTTTAAGACTTCAGCAACCACCACATAGGCAGAACACTGTGTTGCCATGTTTTTTTTTTTTTTTTTTTTTTCTTTTTTTTTCATCTCTTTGTTCTCATCACCATTTACTGGGCTCAGTCTGTGTTTTCTAACTACTGACTATGTATGTTTCAAAGCATTAATTTCATTTTTTAAATTCGCCAGTATTGTCTCCTGTGGCCGTTACATTTCAGATGTGTTACGATGCGTGGCTCTACCCTTCATTCAATCCTTGCGAATCCCTACATTTCAGCAGGATAATACATGACCGCAAGTTGTAGGTCCTCTACGGGCCTTTCTGGATACGGAAAATATTTGACTGCTACCCTGGCCAGCACTTTCTCCAGATCTCTCACCAATTGAAAACATCTGGTCAATGGTAGTCGAGCAACTGGCTCATCACAATATGCCAGTCACTACTCTTGTTGAACTGTGGAATCGTGTTGAAGCTGCATGGGCATCTGTACCTGTACATAAAATTCAAGCTCTGTTTGACTCAATGCCCAGGTGTGTCATGGCTGTTATTACGGCCAGAGATGGTTGTTCTGGGTACTGATTTCTCAGGATCTATGCAACCAAATTGCATGAAAATGTAATCACATGTCAGTTTTATTATAATATATTTGTCCAATGAATACCCGTTTATCATTTGCAATTCTTCTTGGTGTAGCAATTTTAATGGACAGTTGAGTTTTTCCCTAGATCGTGGCACTAGAGATTTAAATCGCGATTGCACTCTTATTTATACATTCGTTACTGCTTTTGTAGCAGCCTGGTTGCCTTAGAATAGAAACACATGAACAATAAGCGGCAGACAGCTAGCACAAGGCGGCGCTATCGGATATCTGCTGACGTATATTGTTTCTGCAATTGGCAAAAATTCTTGCAGCGGCATGGCGTGTATCGGAGGAGTTAAAAAGCAGACTTTAACATCGTTTTCCTTCTCCACTCCCCAACCCTTCCACTTCCCCCCCCCCCCCCCCATCCACGCCTCCCTTCCTTCCCCTCTATCCCTGCGGGGTCACAGTGCTTTACTTTTTAACAGTGCACCATGCTGATGTGTTGTGTCAGTGTCAAGTTGTGAGAGTGATTTTAAGACTTCAGCAACCACCACATAGGCAGAACACTGTGTTGCCATGTTTATGTTGTTTTTTTTTTTTCCCTTCATCTCTTTGTCCTTATCACCATTTACTGGGCTCAGTCTGTGTTTTCTAACTACTGACTATGTATGTTTCAAAGCATTAATTTCATTTTTTAAATTCGCCAGTATTGTCTCCTGTTTTATTATTTTAATACACATTAATTTCTCCTGTTTTAATATAAATTACCAATTGTCAAACTTACTTGTACTCTGGGCTGGAGAGCAGCATACGAGGCTACTGCCAGCCTGGCCCATGGGGCATTAAAATACAATAAAGGAAAAAACAAAAATTGTTCACAGTGAACAGACACGTAATATTCGACAATAGTGATTGTTATGAAGAGATTTTGGAAAACTTAGTCACAGATTATGGAATGGAATTTGTAGCGGTTTCTAAGTTGATGGAAGTCATTCATGTGTGATCTGTTCAGTGATGAGCCCACCATCGGCAGTGTCTAGATGTCTGGATTGCGGTTTTGTTGAACGCTGACCTCATGGGTCAAGCACAGAGCACACTCCCCACCGTCCCGCATGCTAATGGTGAATTCGACGCCGAACCAGTGGTGGACTAAGGCTGTTGGAGACCCAGGACGGCAGCAAAACAAAGTGAGCCCCCTCATGCACTTGTACATACAGGTATTAATATAAAAAAAGTAACTTTTGAGATTTGAAGACCCCACTCCCAGGACGAAAGGCATGCAAAATAAAAAAAAAATAATAAAAAAAAGGCAGCTGCTTTCGAGGTATTTGGATGCCCGGGGCGGTCCACCCCCTCCACCTCCCCCCATCCCCCTTAGTCCGCCACTGCACCGAACACCTCTATTTCTGTTTCACCGCGATCTACATCTACATGGGATACTATGCAAATCACATTTAAGTGCCTGGCAGAGGGTTCATCGAACCACAATTATACCATTTATCTCCCATTCCATTCTCGAATAGCGCGCGGGAAGAAAGAACACCTGAATCTCTCCGTTCGAGCTCTGATTTCTCGTATTTTATTCTGATGATCATTTCTACCTATGTAAGTGGGAGTCAACAATATATTTTCACATTCAGAGGAGAATGTTGGTGATTGGAGTTTCGCAAGTAGCCCACGCCGCAGTGATAGTGATAGTGATAGTGATTCCCATCCCAGATCCTGTATCATTTCCGTAACGCTGTCTCCGCTGTATTGTGACAATACAAAACGAGCTGCCCTTCTTTGGACTCTTTCGATGTCCTCCGTCAAACCCACCTGATAAGGATCCCACACTGGGCTGCAATACTCCAAAAATGGACGGACAAGCACAGTGTATGCAGTTTCTTTAGTAGTTCTGTTGCAACTTTTAAGGGTTCTGCCAGCCACGGTATGGTGCAGACATATTGTGTGATTCCGGACACGTGACCATCCTTGCCAGATAGTCATGTAGTTGCTAGTGGACAAACATACATTGCCCATAAACAGTGTCATTATCAGAAGTGCTATGTAATACTAGAGAAGTATGTATCATACTTCAAACAACAGACGAACTGTTTTTATCATTCCCGTCACCACCGCCTACCGTGAATGATGATTGTAAGTGACAATGATACACGTCGCTTCACTTTTACTTATGATCTGTGCCCTATAATCTGCTAGAATCTGCAATTCACACTCCTTGTTGTTAATCTCCATTGTACATTAATGCATTGTTTCCTTTGTAATTAGTTCACTGCATGGTGACGTAAAGATGTGTGAACACTTGAACATATTATCGCTGTTAGCTGTGGAGATAGCACCTTCTGACGTCGCTAGATAGTGTCATAATCGAATGTTCAAACTAAGAAGGTCATTTACCTCCATGGTTGAAGCATATCCTGAGATTTCCCGAAATGTGACGTAAATTGTTCGAAAAGCTCTACTAGAAGTACGAACAGTCCAGTGGAATCTCTTTCATTTCTAGCATGGTCATTTGAAAGGCTGTAAAAACATAGTAGTATGACTTCCTATTTCAAATCACACTACTTGGGCAGAATTTATGTCTTGTTTGCTGATTTATTTTTAATGGAGGGTCTTCTTTAATTTTAATTTGTCAAATTGTGTGGCTGAACTGAGCCTATTTAACAATGGAAAATTGGGACATTCTATCCGAGAGAGAACAACTAACTTAATGCTTCATTAAATAATCCGCAACTGAATATTTGCGGTTATTGGTATTTTAATTGATTCAACCATGTATTCTTGACGAAATAATGTGTTTTGCATTTGCATTGTGCATAATAAAATAAGTCTGTAAACGAAAATCTAGGTCACGCAAAAATTATAAACTTAGTGAAAGAAGGAAATGTTTTGTTTAGTTTATACAGTTACCAGTCCAGTAATTTTATTAACAGCGAAGCTGGGCTATTAAAGTTATTAAACATTTTTCATTTGAAACCTATACCATAGTCTAACATGTTAGACTGTGCCTATACTTCAGTAAAAGAAACCACTTATTTCCACACAGTTACAACTAGTTGATATCAGTATTCTTGTATTTGTCGGCCACTGTCATGAACCACAGACACTGCCGAGGTGGGGAGGCTTGCATGCCTCAATGATACAGATAGCCATACCGTAGGCGTAACCACAGTGGAGGTCTATCTGTGGAAAGGTCAGACAAACATGTTGTTTCTGAAGAGGAGCAGCAGCCTTTTCAGTAGTTACAGGGGGTAACAGTCTGTGTGATTGACTGAGCTGGCCATGTTACGTCAGCTAATATGGCTTTGCCATGCAGTTACTGTGAACGTCTGAAAGCAAGGGGAAACTACAGCCATTACCTTTCCCGAAGACATGCAGCTCTACTGTGTGTATATGTGATGATGGCATCCTCTCGGGTAAAGTATTCCGGAAGTAAAATAGTCCCCCATTCAGATCTATGGGCAGTAGGATGTCATGATCAAGAAAAACAAAATAGGCTTTCTATGGATCAGGCCATGGAATGTTCTGTCCCTCAATCTGGTAGGTAAATTAGAATATTTGAAAAGAGAAATGGATAGGTTAAATTTAGATATGGTGGAGATTAGTGAAGTCTGGTGGCAGCATGAATACAATTTTTGGTCAGGTGAATAAAGGGTTATAAATACAAAAATCAGTAGGTGGTAACACAGGAGTAGGTCTGATGGTGAATAAGAAAATAGGAATTCAGGTAAGTTACTAAGAAAAGCAGAGTGTATACATTATTGTGACAAAGAGAGACACGAAGCCAACACTGACCACAGTAGTACAAGTTTGTATGCCAACTAGCTCTGCTGATGGAGAGAAGATAGAAGAAATATATGAGGAGATAAAAGAAATTACTAAGACTGTTAGGGAGAAGAAAACTTAATTGTGTAGGGGGACTGGAACTCAGTAGTAGGAAAGGGAAGAGAAGGAAATGTAGTAAATGAATATGGACTGGGGAAAAGGAATGATAGAGGAGATTGCCTGGTAGAATTTTGTGCAGAGCACAATGTAATCATCACAAACACTTAATTTAATCATCATGAAAGAAGGTTATTTAGGTGAAAGAGACCAGGAGACACTGGGAGGTACGAGATTGACTTTATAATGGTAAGGCAAAGGTTTAGAAACCAGGTTTTAAACTGTAAGACATATCCAGTGTCAGATATAGACTCTAACCATTACTTATTGGTTATGAACTGCTGATTACAACTTAAGTGACTGCAAAAAGGTAGAAAATTAAGGAGATGGAACCTGGTCAAATTGAAAGAATCAGCGGTGGTGGACAGTTTTAGAGGTAGTATTAGGCAAGGATTGTCTGAAATAGTGGGAAAGTAATACAGCAGAAGAAGAATGGGCAGCTAGGAGAGATAGGGTAGTGAAGGTCCAGAGGATCATATAGGCAGAAGAACAAGGCCTAATAAAAATCCTTCGATAAAACAGGAGATAAAAGGTAAAGCAGTCAACAATCTGAAGATTGGTTTGAACACCACAGTGCTTTACTAGGCATGGTCCTGTTTGGAGGTGGTATGCCGTTGCCTTCCTCCGACCTTCGAACTGACTTACCCAGCCAGTTATAGGGGGCCTACAGGTTAACGTGGGTTCCGAACCACGGTGCTACTCGGCATTTTTCACTTGAGCAATACTGCCAGAGGTGAAAGAAGTGGAAAGTAACGGATAAAAAGCCTAGGACCTGGTGGGGATCGAACCCGCGACCTTTGTTTTTGTAGCCTGGCACTCTACCACTGTGCAACCGAGGGATACGAAAACAGGAGATATACTGAACTTAATTAATGAAAGGAGAAAATATAAAAATGCATCAAGTGAAGTAGGCAAAAGAGAGTACAGATGTCTGAAAAATGAAGTTGACAGGAAGTGCAGACTAGCTAAGCAGGAGTGGCTTGATAGAAATGAAAGACCATAGAAGAATGTATAAATAAGGGAAAGGTAGAGAATGCCTACAGGAAAATAAAAGAGACATTTGGAGACAAGAAAAGCAGTGATATGAATATCAAGAACTCAGATGGGAAACCAATACAAAGCAAAGAAGGGAAAGCTGAAATGAATACATAGAGGACCTATACAAAGGAAATAAATTGAAGGCCGTATTCTAGAAATGGAAGATGAGCTAGGAGATACAATAGAGCAAGAAGAATTTGACAGAGCACTAAAAGATTAGAGCAGGAACAAGGCCCCTAGAGAAGATGATGTTCCATCTGAACTGCTATTTTCATTAAGAGAGCCTGTGATGAATAACTTGTTTCACCTGGTATGAAAGATGTATAAGACAGGAGAAATACCCTCAGACTTCAATAAGAATATAATGATTACCATTCCTAAGAAAGCAAGTGCAGAATGTAAACATTACAGAACTATCAGTTTAATAAGTCATGGTTGAAAAGTTTAACACAAATTATTTACAGGCGAATGGAAAACTGCTGAAATCTGACCATAGGGACGATCAGTTTGGACTTAGGAGAACTGTAGGAACATGTGAGGCAATACTCACATTATAACTTATCTTAGAAGATAGATTAAGGAAAGGGAAACCAATGTTTTTAGCATTTGGGGATCTGGAGAAAGCTTCTGACAATGTTGACTGGAATACACTCTTTCAAATTCTGAAGGTAGCAGGGGTAAAATATAGTGAGTAAAGAGCTATATTCAACTTGTACAAAATTCAGATAGCAATTATTAGAGTCGAAGGGCATGAAAGGGTCGCATTGATTGGGAAGGGAGTAAGACAGGGTTCTAGTCTTTCTCCAATATTGTTCAATCTGTACATTGAGCTAGCTGTGAAGGAATGCAAGGATAAATTTGGAGAGGGAATGAGTCAAGGAAGAGGGGAAAAAACTTACTGATTTGCTGATGATATACTAATTCTGTCAGAGACAGCGAAGGACCTGGAAGAGCAATTAAATGGAATGGACAGCATCTTGAAAGGAAGATATATGATGAACATTAACAAGAGTAAAATGAGGGTAATGGAATGTAGTGTCAGAAAATCAGGCAATGCTGAAGGAATTAGATTAGGTAATAAGAGAATAAAATTAGTGGATGAGTTTTGTTATTTGAGTAGCAAGATAAATTATGATGGCTGAAGTAAAGAAGATATAAAATGCAGAATGGTTATAGGAAGAAAAGTGTTTCTGAAGAATCGAAATTAGTTGTCATCCAATATTAGTTTAAATGTTAGGAAGTCCTTACCAAAAGCAATTTTCTGGAGTGTATCATTGTATGGGAGTGAAATGTGGATAATAAGGACTTCAGGCCAAAAGATGAAAGAAGCTTTTGAAATGTGGTGCTACAGATGAATGATGAAGACTAGATGGGTATATCACGGAACTAATGGGGGCGGGGGGTGCTCAACAGAATTGGAAAAAAGGGTTACTGGCATATCTTGACTAAGAGAAGAGATAGGTTGGTAGGACATATTCTGAGACATCAAGGAATCATCAACTTAGCCTTAGACGGAAGTGTGTGGGGTAAAAATTATAGAGGGAGACCGAGGGACAAATACAGTAAGCATGTACAAAAGGATGTAGGTTGCCATTCATATTCTCAGTTGAAGAGGCTTGCACAGAATAGGGTACCATGAAGAGCTGCATCAAACCAGTCTGTGGACTGAAGATCACAACAAGAAACATATTTGTTAGAAAATTATAAGCTCTTACGAAGATGGCAATAAATAATGTGTTCCACATTACACTAGGATTGACAACAGTATTCTCTGTTTGACATCACTGATTGACAACTATGCTGGGTGTTGGCTGCCCTGCATAAGGCGAGACCCGTGAATTTTGAGCTTTTGTAAAGTAATGTAGATTGTTTAAAACTTAGATTAACACTGAAAATTAATTAGATACATTTATTTGTTTGTTCTTCAGGCCTACGATTAAAAGTAAGCACATTTTTTTTTAATGTTTTGGGACAATAAAATTAAATAATCCCATTTAATTGTCCCTTTCTAAGGAGCAGTGGCAGCACATGTCTGATTCTTCAAAAAAATGTTTGTTACGCTTATGGGACTTAACTACGGGGTCATCAGTCCCTAAACTTACAAACTACTTATGAACTACTTACGATCTAGGACGGCACAAATATCCATGCCCGAGGGGGGATTCGAACCCCCGACCAT
Organism: Locusta migratoria; assembly: GCA_026315105.1. Taxonomy (NCBI): domain Eukaryota; kingdom Metazoa; phylum Arthropoda; class Insecta; order Orthoptera; family Acrididae; genus Locusta; species Locusta migratoria. Next base: position 208,345,966 of record CM048748.1, read on the forward strand.
AGTGGCCATGCTGACCGTGTCACGTCGGCCACCGCGGCCGGCCTGATTCTTCAACCACACTAACCCCAATCTAGAAGTCCAACATAGCCTCCAACCACTATTAAATCCCAAAATCTCTTCCTTGAATTCATATTCCCCCTCAGTCCCATTATTCCCTGCACACAAAATGTTTTTTGTGATTCTCCATAAAAGTAATCATAATGGATGTCCCATTGTGGCTGGTGATTATATCTTGGAAAATATCTTGACTCTTGTTAACAAACATCCCTATCCTAGTGTCCACAGCCTAGCTCCCCATGACACACACTGTTTCCTTCACCATCTCCCACCAATCCCACCTCATAATCAACTGAATCTGTACTTCTTACAGTTGATATTATCTAAATATAAAAAATAGAAAACAGATGACTTACACTCACACATATCCAAGCGCAAACACGCCTAGACAGACATAGGTGTGTGTGTATTTGTTTACCTTCCTTTTTTTCCCATAAGGTAAGTCCTTCCACTCCTGGGATTGGAATGACTCCTTTTCCACTTCCTTAAAACCCATATCCTTCCCTTTCTCTCTCCTTTCTTCCTCTTTTCCTGAAGAAGCAACGAACGGTTGCAAAAGCTTGTATGTGTGTTTGTGTGTGATTTTATTTGTGTCTGTCGATGAACCTGTCCTTTGGGTAAGTCATCCGTTTTCTATTTTTTATATTTGTTTGTTCCACCAGGAAAGTTTCCTTCTATAATTTTCGTTTCATCAAGTTGATATTATCTGTTATATATAAATTTTTCCCAATCCTATGACCTAAGTGACACATGCTTCATGTGCCAAGCTGAGTGCCAGGAGGCCCCATAACTGTAAGATTTCTGTAGAGTACATATAAAAGTTTTGAATCATTTGTAGGACACAATTCCACCCATCAGCTTTGACCTATGGCATCAACATGATGTGTTGTGACATCATCATTGCACAATAATTTTGAGTTGTCTGGGTTTACAGGTTGTGTGTTTAGGCATGTGGTAGTGTGCTCTTATGGTGGAAGTTAAATGGTTCAGTTTTGGTTGTGATTCTGTACGGTAGGCGACATTCTTTATATTCATGTGGTGTGTTGCTTCTCTTAAAATTGCTTTTTGTCATGTGAGTATTACTATGCTTTTTAGTAGTGTGATGTTTCCAGTTTAGTTTGACTTTCTATAGTTTCATTTGTTTTAGCATTCTGTTTTTGTTAGGATAAATATGATGAACAAATTTAATTCTTTCCTGCTGTGTGATGCACTGGGAAGGGATTATGTTGGACAGGATAAATATTTGAGGATGTTTGTGTAAGGTTCAGATCACTAAAAGGGGATTTTCAGTGGCATTTCCATAGTGTGTGTAGGTTGGCAACATACAGTATTGCATGTAGGTGGTGTGCTGCGATCATTGCTTTTGGCAAAGCCAATATATGTTTAAAGCAAGAAAATGATTGTGGTGACTGATTGATCTGTACTGTAGCTCAAGTCTAAGTTTGGTTGGGAGGCAATAATTTGGTTTTGAGTTGGCAAAAACAAACGAATGTAAAAAAAAAAAAAAAAAAAAAAAAAAAAAAAAAAAAAAAAAAAAAAAAAAAAAAAAATGTTACGGTGACAGACTGATTTGTAGTGTTGGGTTGGTTGGGATGCAACAGTTTGGTTGTGAAATGTGTTGCTGAGTAGTGGGCCCCTTTCTGAGATGATTAGGTGCTTTTAAGTACTTAAGTAGGTCGTTTCTGTTCCTAGTATTGTATGTATGAACTGAGCTTTTTGCTGGAAAAAGGAATAAATTGTCCAATTTTGTCTAATTGGACCCCTGCCAGTCATCTTGAGGTGATCCAATGAGGAGTAACGAAGATGTTCTCTGCTGATGGTACAGCCGCACATGCATCAGAATCATGGTGACTGAAGGACCACACTACCTGTCGGCAGTGCCCCACTGGTGGAACTGCAAGAGTTAGCTGTCTTCAATATAGCTGCTGACCACAGTTATCAGAGTGTTCTGGTGTCTTCATGTAGAACAAATCTCAGAGACAACAGGATAATACACATTATTCAACTGATAGCCACTGTCATGGTTCATTAGATTTTTCTAGATTTTTTTTCAACAGATTCTTTTATAAAAGAGTCACAAAAATTGTTGCTTTGGCCAAAATTAATGTTTTGTCATACTTTGTTTTATGTCCACAATGGAGGATAGATAACAACTCACCATAAAGAGGCTCACTGAGCTGCTGACAGGCACAAAAATAGATAATCACACTCACACAACTTAAATTTTCAGCCATGGCCTTCCTCATAAAAAGAAACACATACATTCACGCAATCACTCAGACAACTATATGTGCACAGCCACCAGGTCCAGCCACTCCAGAATTTATTATCAAGTTGTAATCTCAGGAATTTAATACTGCCAACTTCTATATCTGCTCTTCTTTATGCTTACGTTGGATGGAAACCTCTTGTTCTGAACTGCGTGTAGTGAGTCTTTTCAAAGTTTAATGTCAATGACTTGACTTTAAACCATTTATTAATTTCAATGAAAATATCATTATCAAACTTTTGTAGAACTATACTCAACATGCTATGTATTGCAATACTGGTATCATCTGCAATCAAAATGAACTCTGCTTCTGGCAATGTGACTGATGAGAGGTCATTAATGTACACAAAAAAAGCAATGGCTCTAAGCTGTTTCCATGTGGGACACCGCATGTAATTTCTTCCCAAACTGATGATGACAGATAGCTTAACTCACTAGTCCCTTTCATTGACACCCTTTGTATCCTGTTAGTGAGGTATGGCTTGAACCATTTTGAAGCTCTGCCCATGACACTATAAAATTGTAAGATACTTGAAAGGATGTTGTGGTTCACTGTCTTTGAAATTATGTGCAGCTTGTAATTTATTGTCTAATTAATTATATTTTCACTGTAGGTGTAAAATAGCCTTCTTGATACTGGAACCATTCAAAAATCCAAACTGTGTACTGGTCAATATGTTATTTGTGGTCAGGTGATTGAGAAGCTAACAGTACATTACCATTTAAAACTTTTTTGAGAATGCTGGCAAAAATAAAAGCAGTCTGTAGTTTGATAGTATCCTTTTATCGCCTTTCTTGAATAGACTTTTAATATCTGGAAGTTATTTTTTTATGGCGAAGTGAGTGACATATTATATGTACTGTACTTGAAGTTATTTGTAATGCTTAGTTTCAGATATTCAAGGGCATTATATGGTGACTTTAACAATGCCATATTATCAGTAACAGATATAAAGTACTTGTTTAATAGATTTGCCACACTACACCCACTACTCTTAATGCTATCTGCTCCTGTTCCTTTCTGTTTCCACGAGTCTCCTTTTCACTATATTCCATACTGTTTTTATTTTGTTGTGTGTCATTGCTATCTTCTTGTCATTGTGCATTTGTTTAGATGTCTGAATTATTTTTCTTACTATTTTACAGTATTCCTTATATTTAGCTAAATCATCAGCATTGGAGCTATTCTTGACTGACAGATACATTTTCCTTTTTCTCTTTCAGAAAATATTTGCTCTTTTGTGGAATCCATGGTTTTATTATATACTTCTGTTTAATTTGAGTTGCTGTTAGAGGGAAACAGTTTTCAAATATGGTGCCAACATTATTAATGAATATTTTATGTTTTTTGTTAATGTCATGAGCCTCCGAGGGCTTGCAGCGCCGTCACGACTGTGCGAAAATGCAGTGTGTGAAGCGTGCCTCAGTTATGTCCTAGCTCTCGCCTGAGCCTCATATGTAAACATTGGCTGTATTCCGTGGCTTGCCACAAAAGTGTATCATGTCACTTATTCTATGTCTTGTACCATCCTTTGTCAGGAATAAAAATATACTGTTACAACAGTATAATTGACGATGAGTTTTGTGCTTATGCCTGTTTTCTATTGTGGTGGTTATGGATCCAGCGTTGCTTCAGTTACTGCAAAATCAGCCACAACAGCTAGATTTGGTTACGGAGTTGATTACGTCTGCGGACCCTTCACCGCCGCTCCAGGCCTACCCCCCCACTCCTCTGGCTTTCCAAGAGTCTAAGGAAGACTGGGACTCCTACGTACGGCATCTACAGCAGCATTTTTTGGATTTTAAGGTAACGGATCCTGACTTACAAAAGTCTTTCTTCTTGTCGTGGATCAAGCTCGATACTTTTCGTTTACTGTGAAAACTAGCTCCGCTGTTGGAGTCTGAAGTTTGAGTCGTAAGTGTGGTTTTGTGTGTGCAAATTGTCAGCAGTCGTATGGTCCTGAAAGGGCTGTACGTCACGAGTGTTTGAGGTTACAGGATCCCACCCTTGACGAGGTTCTGTCTATTGCACAGGCTTTTGAGTTGTCTAAGGCAGCAGCGGATCAGTTTGAGGAAATGGTAGAGGTGGCGGTGGTACAGTCCTTGCGCCCCCACAGGCATCATTCTTCGCCCTCCTCTTTGTCGTCTTCATGTTCTTCATGATTACCTTCAGCCGTTCTATTCCAACGATGTGACTTTCCCTCTTGTCCGGATTCTTTTCGTGTGCACTATCGTCCCCGCTGCCCCTTCTGCTACGCACGGTGGCTGTATGTTGGACTTCTGCATGCGGTCAGCTGCCGTATTACAACGAGCCCAAATGGAAGTAAACTGTCTTTCTACCATACCTGGACAGGAGCAGGCCACTTCTTCAAAGATTAATGTCACACTTTTTATTCAAAATTGGCCGTTCTGTTTCCAAGTTACCACCAGTGCCTCTGTCTCTCTCATAAATTTGGATACATATTTGGCACTTGGGAAGTAGCCTCTTGTTCAAACTTCTCGTCGTTTGGTCGGCTATGGTGAACAGCTGATTCCAGTGCTCAGTCAGTTTATGATTGAGATGGAGTACCAGCATGTTGTATGTGCCGTTACATTTTTGGCTGTCAGAAGCGTGGCTTCAGAGAAAATTTTTGGCCTGGATGCGTTCACAGCATTTGGATTCTGTGTTCATGATGCGGCTCATTTTGTGTTGGACTCCATACCGTTTATTGAATTTGATTCACTTTGCCACGAGTTTGGAGCACTTTTTTCGACAGGTTTGGAAACAGCCATTGGTTACGAGGCTCACATCACTCTCAAACCCACAGCGGTTCCAAAATTTTTTCGCGCCCGGCCCATTCCTTTTGCTTTGCGCCCGGCAGTTAAGGATGAGTTGTATCAGTTGCACAGTTTGGGTATCATCAAACCAGTTTCCTCTAGCCTGTGACGACTCCTCTGGTGATGATAAAGAAACCCATGGGAGCCCTTCGGTTGTGCGGTAACTTCAAGTCCATGATTAACTCGCAGTCAGTGGTAGATTGTTTTCCCATTCCCTGCCCGGATGACATTTATGCACCATACCCAGGGAAGGAATGTTGGAGCATGCCACTGCAAGCTGCATCCCGTCCGTCTGCGGCTTATGACAAACGCGCCATGGCCGAGTCCGCCGTACGATGGCGCTGCCTCCAAGGGCTTGCAGCGCTGTCACAACTGGGCAAGTATGTGGAGTGTGAGGCGTGCCTCAGTTATGACCTAGCTCTTGCCTGAGCCTCATATGTAAACATTGGCTGCATTAATCTATGTGTAGTAACGTCCTTTGTCAGAAATAAATTATACTGTTACAGCAATAAACATCTTTCCTGTTAATATCTTTGAGCAGTTTTCTAAAATACTCAGTTTTTGGGGATTGACTTGTCTCTACCACTCGGATATAGCAGACTCCATAAGTACCTAAAACATGAATATAGGTCTTTGATTATTGATTTTATGATATTTGATTTGAATTCCTTTGATTTGTCTATGAAAATGTTACAGTATGAATTAGATTGAAAGACAATGTTCTAACTGCAATAAACAATGTTTTGGAAAGGGTAGGTTGCTACTCATTACAGAAAAGCATGATGAGCTGCAGAAAGGCACACACAACAGAACAAACAAAAAATGTGGCTTTCGGCTGTTAAGCCTTCATCTGCCACAGAAAACGTGTGCGCGCGACGCATCTGTATTTAAGTTACCAGCAATCAATATTTCTATGTGTCTCCCTGTTGAATAAGCCAACAGAACTTCTAGATGATTTATGAATAGATTATAGATCTAATTTCCTGCAGGTGCTCGGTAAATAGTTACTATTATATAGGATCAGTTATGGAAGTCCACTTCTGTTGCACAAGCATCTAAATGTTCCTCTACACAGAATTTATAAATGTCAATGTCCTTAAATTTGTGGCAGTTTTTAATAAATGTGGCAACTCCTCCTCTCTCCATATCTCCTATACAGAAGTAGGAAGCTACTTAAATCCTGAAATGTTTAACATATCTGTGCCAGTGGTGACATGATGTCCAGAGAGGTAAATTATGTCAACTGGGTTCGATGAATCTAGTTCATCAATACAAATGATTAGTTCATCAACTTTATTTTTTAGTCTTGGAATGATCTGATGTAATAAAAATAAATGATATTGCATACTAATGGGGTTAAAACTGGGTGGCCAACTCTCTGATACCAGACAGATCACCTCCATCAAAACATGAGTACCCACTCAGCATCCTGCTTTGCAAACCTGTTATGAGCCATCTAGAGTGAACCATCTTAGCATTTGATTCAGGTTGATTGTTTTTCTTTGTGATCTTTAGCTGGAACAAATGACATATCCTTGATAAGCTGTCGACTTCTTGTCATGATGCATAGAAATGAGGAACATCATACCCACAATTCTTCTCCACCTAGTCTATGAAATACCTGAGTCCATCCTTATGCCACCCCTATAATCACTGAGTCCATCCTTATGCCACCCCTGTAGTGAATCCTCAGCCGAATGGATCATATACCTGTGGAAGACTTAACTGCAAGGCCTGCCCTGTGCACCACCCAGTATAGCCTACACAAGTCCCAGCTTAGGTGTACCTTATGCTACCAGAGGCAAGAAATGAATCACACCAAACATATCAGCAGTGCTGTAAATTTAGTGCAGTATTTTATGCATGCTTACTCACCAGCTGTTCACCCAAATGAATGACCTATGACTAACAGGTTCCCTTGCCCTGAAAGAGCAACATTTAATTGCCAACATTAACACACTATGCTTCTGCTGCCAAAAGCAAAATTCATCTGTGATACTTAATGCCTCCTTCGTCCTCCCCCCCCCCCCCCCAAAAAAAAAGGCAGGCAAGACAAAACACAAATGATTGCTTGCCCGTGAAAGGCAAAGGTCCCAGGTTCGAGTCCCATTCCGGCACACAATTTTAATCTGCCAGAAAGTTTCATATCAGTACATACTCCACTGCAGAGTGAAAGTTTCATTCTAGAAACATCCCTTGGGCTGTGGCTAAGCCATATCTCCACCATATCCTTTCTTCCAGGATTACTAGTCTTGCAAGCTCCGCAAGAGAGCTTCTGTGAATTTGGAAAGTAGGAGGCAAGGTACTGGCGGAAGTAAAGTTGTGAGGCAGGATTGTGAGTCGTGTTGGGATAGCTCAGTCGGTAGAATGCCTGCCCACAAAAGGCAAAGGTTCCAGGTTTGAGTCCCGGTTCTTGCATACAATTTTAATCTGCCAGGAAGTTTCACAAATGACTGGTGTTTTTTTAATTAAATAGTGTGGATAGGTAGATGGATGAATATGTGTGCAATTCTATTTCACTTAATTGAATCCGTTTAATGGAATGGACCACCATAATCACAAAAAAACTACAACATACAAGATGTAAACTTGTCACTAATAAAAAAGGTGAACCTTAAATTATAATCCAGAAAGGAAAAGTCTTTTCTGTCCCAGGATTGGAATGACTCCTTACCCACTCCCTTAAAACCCTCACCATTTACTTTTCCCTCTCCTTCCCTTCTGCCTGATGAAGCAGCTAGGCTGCGAAAGCTAGTGTTTGTATGTATGTGTGTGTGTTTATTTGTTACTATCACTGTCTGTGCTCCTTCGACTGGTAAGTAGACTTCATCTATTTTTTTACATATATTTTTCCTCTATAATATATATATATATATATATATATATTCCCTTTCTCCTCTCCTTTCTTCCTCTTTTCCTGACGAAGTGACCAACGATTGCAAAAGCTTGTGTTTGTGTGTGATTTTATTTTATTTGTGTCTATCGACAAGCCGGTCCTTGGGTAAGTCAATATATATATATATATATATATATATATATATATATATATATATAAGGACTTACCCTAGGGGAAAAAAGGAAGGTAAACAAATACACACACACTCAGACATATCGAAACGCAAACTCACCTAGACAGACATTTTTTTTCTTTCTTTTCTTTTCTTTTTTTTTTTTTTACAAATGTCTGTCTAGGTGTGTTTGCGTTTCGATATGTCTGAGTGTGTGTGTATTTGTTTACCTTCCTTTTTTTCCCCTAGGGTAAGTCCTTCCACTCCTGGGATTGGAATGACTCCTTTTCCACTTCCTTAAAACCCATATCCTTCCCTTTTTCCTCCCCTTTTTTCCTCTTTTTCCTGAAGAAGCTGCCAGTGGTGGCAAAAGCTTGTATGTGTGTTTGTGATTTTATTTGTTTCTATCGACGAGCCGGTCCTTTTGGTAAGTCATCTCTTGACTATTTTTTATTTTTGTTTATCCCACGGGGAAAGTTTCTCTCTATAATATATATATATATATCGTAGTCTTTGCTGGAGATATCACTATGCCAAGGAAAAAAAATCCTACTCCTAATGATCCAGTTCCCCAAGACATCATTCAAATTGAACCCTGCCTTGAACAGTTCCGTCCTCTGTCACAGCGAGAACCACCCGCTCTTCCTCAAAATCACCCTCTTCAAACCTTCCAGTAATTCCTTACTTCCAACCTTGCCTCTCAGTCTTTCCTGAAAAACCTTAATCCTAGTTCCAACATTACCACAGCTGAATCCCGAGCTATCTGTGATCTGAAGGCTGAACATTCCATCGTCATTCTCCCTGCCGACAAGGGATCCACGGCCGTGGTACTTGATCGGAGGGAGTATGTGGCTGAGAGACTGTGTCAGCTTTCAGACAACACTACCTACAAAGTTTGTCAAGACAACCCCATTCCTGATGTCCAGGCAGAGCTTCAAGGAATCCTCAGATCCTTAGGCCCCCTACAAAACCTTTCACCTGAGTCCATCAAACTCATGACCCCACTGATACCCCACACCGCTATCTTCTACATACTTCCTAAGATTCATAAATCTAATGATCCAAGCTGGCCCATTGTGGTCGGTTACCAATCCCCCACAGAATGAATCTGTGCCTACATTGACCAACACCTTCAACCCATCATGTGCAGTCTCCCATACTTCATCAAAGACACCAATCACTTTCTCCGTCACCATTAATCCTCACCCACCTCCTCACCTCCAGAAACCATCCTTGTAACTATTGATGCTACTTCCTTATACACAAACATCCCGCATGTCCAGGGCCTCGCTGCGATGGAGTACTTCCTTTCACGCCGACCACCTGCAACCCTACTTAAAACCTTTTTCCTTATTACCCTAGCCAGCTTAATCCTAACCCACATTTTTTTCACCTATGAGGGCCAGACATACCAACAACTAAAGGGAACAGCCATGGGAACCAGGATGGCCACCTCATACTTAAACTTATTTATGGGATGCTTAGAGGAAGCCTTTCTGATACCCAAGCCTGTCAACCCAACAGTACAGATTCATTGATGATATCTTCATGATCTGGACTCACAATGAAGAAGAACTCCAGAATTACCTCTCCAACCTCAACTCCTTTGGTCCCATCAAATTCACCTGGTCCTATTCCAAATCCCATGCCACTTTCCTCGATGTCGACCTCCATCTGTCCATCGGCCAACTTCACACATCCATCCACATCAAACCAACCAACAAACAGCAGTACCTCCATTATGACAGCTGCAATCCATTCCATATCAAACGTTACCTTCCCTACAGCCTAGGGCTTCATGGCAAATGAGTCTGCTCATCCCAAATCCCTGAACCAGTACACCAATAACCTAATAACAGCTTTCACATCCCGCAGCTATCCTCCTGATCTGGTACAGAAACAAATTGCCAGAGCCACTTCCTCATCCCCCCAAATCCAAAACCTTCCACCGAAGACCCCCAGAAGTGCCCCTTCTTGTCACCGGATACTTTCCAGGACTGGAGCAGACTCTGAATGTGGCTCTCCAGCAAGGATATGAATTTCTTAAATCCTGGCCCAAAATGAGATCCCTCCTTCATGACATCCTTCCCACTCCATTGAGGGTGTCTTTCTGCCGCCCACCTAACCTTCATAACCTCCTAATCCATCCCTATGAAATCCCAAAACCACTTTCCCTACCCTCTGGCTCCTACCCTTGTAACCGTCCCTTTTGTAAAACCTGCCCTTTGCATCCTTCCACCACCACTTACTCCAGTTCAGTAACACAGAAGGTGTGCATGATCAAGGGCAGAGCCACTTGCGATAGCATCCACGTGATTTACGAACTGACGTGCCTGCACTGTGAAGCGTTCTGTGTGGGAATGACCAGCAACAAACTATCCATTCACATGAACAGTCACAGGCAGACAGTGTTTGTTGGTAGTGAAGATCACCCTGTGGCTAAACATGCCTTGGTGCTCAGCCAGCACATCTTGGCACAGTGTTACACTGTCCGGGTTATCTGGATACTTCCGACCGACACCAACCTTTCAGAACTCTGGAGGTGGGAACTTGCCCTACAGCATATTCTCTCTTCTTGTTGCCCACCTGGTCTCAACCTCTGCTAAATTCAAATTCCCGCCCACCATCTTAACATCTTTGTCTCAGTTCTCTGAACAGAGCCTCTGCCTCAACTGTTATCTCTGTCCAACCTCTTTGCTTTCCACAAATGTCTACCTTGTTGTGTTAGCATGTGTATGTGTACGTGTGAGTGTGTTTGTGTGCGCGCACTTATTTGCCTTTCCTTTTATCCCCTTAAGGTAAGTCTTTCCACTCCTGGGAATGGAATGACTCCTTTTCCACTTCCTTAAAACCCGTTTCCTTCCCTTTCTCCCCTCCTTCCATCCTCTTTTTCTGAAGAAGCTACCAGCGGTGGCAAAAGCTTGCATGTGTGTTTGTGTGTGATTTTATTTGTGTCTGTCGATGGGTCTGTGCTTTGGGTAAGTCATCCAAGGAAAAATTCCGAGCAAGAAAAATATATATTAAAAATAGATGAAGATTACTTACCAGGCGAAGGAGCACAGGCAGTGATAGTCACAAATAAATAAAACACACGCACACACAACACACACGCTAGCTTTCGCAGCCTAGCTGCTTCTTCAAGCAGAAGGGAAGGAGAGGGAAAAGGAAATGATCAGGGTTTTAAGGGAGTGGGTAAGGAGTCATTCCAATCCTGGGAGAGGAAAGACTTACCTTGGGGGGAAAAAAAGAAGGTAAACAAATACACACACACCAAACACATACACAAACACAAACACACCTAGACAGACATACTGATTTCCTTTTACCTCTCCTTCCCTTCTGCCTGAAGAAGCAACTGGGTTGTGAAAGCTTGCATTTGTGTGTGTGTGTGTGTCTTTTATTTATGTTACTATCACTACATGTGCTCCTTCGCCTGGTAAGTAAACTTCATAGACTTTTTATATATATTTTTCCTACTAGGAATTTTTCATATATATATATATATAAACAAATATAAAAAATAGAAATCGGATGACTTACCAAAAGGACCGGCTCGTCAATAGGCACAAGTAATCACACACAAACACACATACAAGCTTTCACCACCACTGGCAGCTTCTTCAGAAAAAAGAGGAAAAAAGAGGAGGAGAAAGAGAAGGATATGGGTTTTAAGGAAGTGGAAATGGAGTCATTCCAATCCCAGGAATGGAAGGACTTACCTTAGGGGACAAAAAGGAAGGCAAACAAATACACACACACTCACACATATCCAAACGCAAACACACCTAGACAGACATTTGTAAAAAGTAAAGAAGTTGGACAGAGATGCCACTTGAGGCAGAGGCTCTGTCCGCAGAACCGAGGCAAAGATGCTAAAGATGGTGGGCAGGAATTTGAATTTAGTGCAGGTTGAGACCAGGTGGGCAACGGGAGGAGAGAATAAGCTGAAGGGCAAGTTCCCATCTCCGGAGTTCTGAAAGGTTGGTGTCAGTGGGAAGTATCCAGATTATAGAAGGAAACTATTCTGGTGGGATAAACAAATATAAAAAATAGAAAACAGATGACTTACTCAAAGGACCGGCTTGCCGATAGACACAAATAAAATCACACACAAACACACATACAAGCTTTCGCAACCGTTGGTCGCTTCTTCAGGATAAGAGGAAAAAAGGGGAGGAGAAAGGAAAGGATATGGGTTTTAAGGAAGTGGAAAAGGAGTCATTCCAATCCCAGGAGTGGAAAGGCTTACCTTAGGGGAAAAAAAGGAAGGCAAACAAATACACACACATTCACACATATCCAAACCCAAACACACCTAGACAGACATTGTGTGTGTGTGTGTGTGTGTTTTATTTATATTACTATCACTATCTGTGCTCCTTCTCCTGGTAAGTAAACTTCATCTACTTTATATATAAAAAGTATAGAAGGAAACTATCCTGGTGGGATAAACAAATATAAAAAATAGAAAACGGATGACTTACCCAAAAGGACCGGCTTGTCGATAGACACAAAAATAAAAATCACACTCAAACACACATACAAGCTTTCGCCACCACTGGCAGCTTCTTCAGGAAAAAGAGGAAAAAAGGGGAGGAGAAAGGGAAGGATATGGGTTTTAAGGAAGTGGAAAAAGAGTCATTCCAATCCCAGTCCTTCCACTCCTGGGATTGGAATGACTCCTTTTCCACTTCCTTAAAACCCATATCCTTCCCTTTCTCCTCCCCTTTTTTCCTCTTTTTCCTGAAGAAGCTGCCAGTGGTGGCGAAAGCTTGTATGTGTGTTTGAGTGTGATTTTTATTTTTGTGTCTATTGACGAGCCGGTCCTTTTGGGTAAGTCATCCGTTTTCTATATATATATATATATATATATATATATATATATATATGCTGTCACACCTGTGCTCCTTCGCCTGGTGAGTAATCTTCGTCTATTTTATATATATATATATATATATATATATATATATATATATATATATATAAAATAGACGAAGATTACTCACCAGGCGAAGGAGCACAGGTGTGACAGCATACTTTCTACAGTATGTCTGCCTAGGTGTACTTGTGTCTGTGTGAATGTGTGGGCATGTGTGCATTTGTTTACCCTCCATTTTTTCCCCCAAGTTAAGTCTTTCCTCTCCCGGGATTGGAATGGCTCCTTACCCCCTTCCTTAAAACCCTCATCATTTCCTTTTCCCTCTCCTTCCCTACTGCCTGAAGACGCAACTGGGTTGCGAAAGCTTGCGATTGTGTGTGTGTGTGTATTCATTTATTTATTTGTGATGCTGTCACACCTGTGCTCCTTCGCCTGGTGAGTAATCTTCGTCTATTTTTTATATTTTATTTTTCCTGCTAGGAATTTTTCGTCTTAATAATCGTTATATATATATATATATATATATATATATATATATATATAAAACGATTATTAAGACGAAAAATTCCTAGCAGGAAAAATAAAATATAAAAAATAGACGAAGATTACTCACCAGGCGAAGGAGCACACACCTGTGCTCCTTCGCCTGGTGAGTAATCTTCGTCTATTTTTTATATTTTATATATATATATATATATATATATATATATATATACGTAAAAAATAGATGAAGTACACTTACCAGGCGAAGGGGCACAGGCAGTGATAGCAACAAATAAACACACAGACACACACACACACACACACACAAACGCAAGGTTTCGCAGCCTAGCTGCTTCGTCAGGCAGAAGGGAAGGAGAGGGAAAAGGAAATGATGAGGTTTTTAAGGGACAATCAACCTTTCACAACCGTTGGTCGTTTTGTCAGGAAAAGAGGAAGGAAGGAGGAAAAAGGGGAGGATGCAGGTTTTAGGGAGCAGATGAGGGGCCATTTCAATCCCGGGAGTGGAAGGACTTACCTTGGGGGGGGGGGGGGGGGGGGAAGAAAGGTAAACAAATACACACACATGCCACACATAGTACACACGCAATATGTATTGCCACCTAGGCAGACATTTGGCTTTCTACAAATGATTATTGTAAGCTCTCTTAGGTGAACAGCTCCAGATGATAATTTAAATTGGTAGGTACTTTCTGAATGAAACAAAATTATTGTGAAGCTGTTAAAATGTCAGTAATGGCTAGCAGAATGACATATCTGAGAAGAATGCTGGGAGAAGCATGGGGAGAAATAAGTGCCCCCAGTAGAGTGGTGCCACATAGTGGAGCTGTGGGAACTGCTTCTGGCCAGGGGTTTTGCAGGCAACCCTTCAACCCACTAGGAGATGCCATAGTCAGGCAAACCCCCTGAGCTGGTCACGAGGCTAGCTGCAAATTTTGAAAATTGGGTGTAACACCTATCTTCAGGTCAACTGGCTATCACTGATTTCTGCATCCCCAATAATGGACTGGAATGAAATCAACATTCATTGTTTTGACAGTATGTTGTTAATGTTCTTAATGGATTCATCACAAAGTTTCATGATGATTATTTATTTGTCTTATTTTTTATTATTATTATTTTCTATTTGGGCATTTATTTGTTCAATCTTGTGAGGGGTTCTTCAAGGACAATGTAGAAGTGCTGAAAGCAGCATTTAGACGCTTAGACACTTAGTTTGCTCCATTGACACAGGATGCAGTCATGAATCTATTACCAGCAGTCTTGACTGACACCTGGCAAGACAAAATGGTGCATAACTAAATGGGCCATTAGACACAAGCCTTGGTGTCCAAACCAATTTCTGGAATGTTTATGATATGAAGATTTGGATTCCACAGCAGTGGACAGTTTGTTTTCGATGAAACACAGTTCAATTTGACATACATAGATGGCTCTTGGAGGATTGTCTGGAGCTGAGAGTCAGCTTTTTGCACCATGGGGTGTTGATTGCAGTCACTCTGGGAGGAAATGTCATTGATCCATGTTGGTAATCCATGACCTTATTTTTCACACTACTAATATAAATTCAGCATAGTAGCTGAAATGGCAGATTTGGTGTGGACAGTCATCTCTTGCAGGACAGCTGGAGAAATCAGCAGGGGTTTTGAGATGATTAAAGGACATCCCTCAATGCCTTGTCACAAATATCAGACTCCCTCAAAGACCTGCTAGGAGCCCTCATCATAAGCGAACCATTACATTGTGAGGTCAAGAGTTTTCATTAGTAAAACCTGAGCAGTTGTTGGGTGTGTCTGACAATTTGTTGGAGGACTGCACCAATTACTTCATGTGCATCAACTGTAATGACAAGGAGAGCATTGTGTACAGAGTGAGGTTGGTAGTTTTGATGCTATTAAATGTTAGCTACTCGTCCAGGATGCAGGTGATCTTGGGGTTTCCAGAAGTGTTTTTGCCATATAGGACAGTGGTAAGTGGTTTGAGAAGAGTGGTGCCATAGAGAAAGTGTCAACAGTCGAAGTTAATTTTGCCAAGAAAGTGGTACTACTTTTGTTAATCATTAAGCTAACATATTCTGTGCATTCATATTCAGGGTGAAAATTGCTAGTGTAGATGATATGACCTAGAAAAGCTACTTCACAGCACTCCAGTTGGACTTGGTATCATTAGTGGAAGGAGGAAGGAAGGAAGGAAGCTTGGGGTACGTTAGTGATTAAACTATTAGTGGTAAGTGCATCAAGAGTTTTTCGAGATGTGTGTCATGGTATATTTCACTGTAAAACGTTTACTAGATAATTAAGTAATTACAGTTCAGTCATTCTACCGATACTCAGATTTTCAACACTATGATGTATGGGGGTTCTGCTCACTGCAAATTATTCACCTGGGGTGTCATGGTAGAAATAAATACTCGTAGGTACAATTTTTCACTTATTTAATTTCCAATCAAACTGCTTCTTATTCCACCAAAACATTACAGCTTCATAACGTGCGTAAACAAATTACCAGAACAACACAGACATAGATTCCAAAGCACATAACGAATGCCAAAATTTGATCTCCCCCACGCAAGGTGGTGAGGCAAATAATGACAATAATGACATTACATTATGCATTGTTCATAACAATTGAATATACTAATTTACAATTACTGAACACAACAGTAAAACATTTCTTGTACACAAAAATAATCACAATATAAAAGGAAAACTATACATACAATAATTTTAGATGGCACATATCTTTTTAAGTCAAAATCTCGGACCTTTTTGTTTGACAACGAACAGCAATGTAAAATGTCAATTAATTAGTTAATGAGTACATCATACATGTTCCTAACATATGTTGAACTATCAAATATCTTGGCAATTCTCAAAATAAGTTCAAAATCTCACATCAGTCAATATATACAAAGAATTACAATATTGAAATCTCAACTATTACATTAATTAACACAATTAGCTGGTCAACATAACTTGTTTATGAGCCAAACATATATATAATGCTATTTATTTTCATGTCTTTTGGATTTTGATGTCTTTTCTGTCTACTTCTTGAAATAATATACAATGACAAAACTATTGTTTATAGAACTGTCTGGAAAGCACCTAAACTAATCTATCAATTAATGAAATCTACCACTTGTAACTAATCACAGTATCACTGAGACACTGTCCTACACTGATTCCTAGGCTGGGTATTTCGGTTTTAACTAACTTCACACGCAACTTATATGACTATTAGACCATACGATTCTGGGTTCGACGCAGACTGTATCATACGATAACATTGAGATGAGAGGGCCAGCAGTATCATCACAACTGGGAAAGCAGATCAGGTTGTCATCTAAGTAGGCATAACAAAATGTGAATTAGAATAGAATGGCATCTATGAAAAGTTGCCATGTTTCAGCAGCATTTTTAAGTATGCAGGGCATGGACAGAAAAGCACCAAGAACAAAAGTGATCATAAGTGCTGTTCCATAGATTTCATCTGGCCACAAAGATATCTGAAAGTATGCTTTTTTGCACTTGATGAAACTGCAAATTTTTAGGAATGAGCTGAATGGGTGAAGCTGAAAACCTACTAGACTATTGACATAAAAGTTTTATGGGTGTTGTACCATGTCATGTTGTAAGAATACTATTACTTTAATAACTAACATTTCTGCAAACGTTACAGTGGCCTTCATCTGGGTATACTGATGTGAGCTGGTAATTATATATTTTATACTTACTGTCAACTACACATTACATCATGTTTTTTAAAAATCAACAATGTTATTGGTGGTTTTTAGCAGAAGAATGGAAACTTTATTATGATAGGATGTTGAGGTGTAGAGAGTGGGGGTTAGCTGTTGCCTATTGCTTCCTGTCTCCTGCTGGCTGTGGGCCACGTGGCGGCAGTTGTTTACTAGTGATGCTTGTGCTTGCATGTTGTGTTGTCAGTGTGGCCTATTTTGCTGTGATGACTGGTAGCCAGGAGGGGGCAAGCCTGAGTCCACCTTCCCTGTTCATGTTATTAGGATGCTTGAAAGTTTTGATGGCTTCCCTTATCTTGCATTTAACCATCCCTGTTTGCTTAGTGAGTATTATGGCATCATTAAATTTTATTTTTTAGCTGCAATCTTGCCGGTGTTCAGCTACTGCAGATTTATTGTGTTGGTCTAATCGAATGTAGCATTGATGCCCATGTATAAGCATTGCCACTGCCCTCCCTGTCTCACCTATGTATACTTCCCCACACTCGCATTCCACCTTGTATACTCCTGCTGTGTGTAGTGCCTCTGTCTTGTCCTTTGTGGAGCCAAGTACATTGTGCATCTTGTGACTACTATAGAAAAAAGACTGGACACCAACCCAGTGAAGATGTCACAGACCGGATTGCTAAACTTACAAGAATCTGTGTTTTGTTGTGGCTTCCTATTTTTTTAGGATGGAGGAGGAAGGAGGCATTAGGTATCACAGATGAATTTTGCTTTTGGCAGCAGGAGCATAGTGTGTTAATGTTGGCAATGAAATGTTGCCCTATGAGGACAAGGGTATGTACAAGAACCTGTCAGTCATAGGTCATTCATTTGGGTGAACAGCTGGTGAATAAGCATGCATAAAATACTTTACTAAATTTACAGCACTACTGACATGTTTGGTGTGATTGATTTCTTGCCTCTGGTAGCATAGGGTACACCTAAGCCGGGACTAGTATAGGCTATACTGGGTGTGTGCACAGGGCAGGCCTTGCACTTAAGTCTTCCACAGGTATATGATCCATTTGGCTGACAATTGACTATAGGGGTGGCATAAGGATGGACTTATATATATTTCGTAGACTAGGTGGAGAAGAATTGTGGGTATGATGTTCCTCATTTCTATGCATGATGACAAGAAGTTGACAGCTTATCAAAGATAAGTCATTTGTTCCACTTGAAATTCATGAAGAAAAACAATCAACCTGAATGAAAAGCTAAGATGGTTGACTCTAGATCAGGCTGTTCCAACAGGCTGCTCTGCGAGCAGGAGCATAGATAAGCACTCACTGCCCCAGCTCGGAGCTGTGGTGGTGGGGGAAGCTGATGTCATGCAGGTTGGTACTTGGTGGCCAAAAGTAAACAGACACGGTCATTTAGTGTCTCAGTGGTACCAAAATGTAAAGGCAGACACATTCCCTCTGCTTCATAAGAATGCAGCTGACTTTATGCGGTTGTTTGGATCAACATACTGTTGTGAGTAGGTGTTCTCTGCAATGAACAGAATAAAAAAAGGTCATTGCTTCAGAACCCTACAATGAAGAGTATGCTGAGCTTCACTGCAGCACACAAGATGAGCAAAAAATCTATAAATACAGATAGTTGTACAATCTTTACTTTTCAGTTTGTTCCAACTGCCACTTTGGCACAGCCGGCTCATGATATTGTATTCTTATTGCCTTAATTTAGTAGGCCTAATTTTGACATTGCACAAAGGGATTTTTCCCCCCTTGTGCTTGTGTCTCACACAATTTTTATGAGGAAGAAAGTTTTTTCTGTATTTTCTGGCTCTGTCTTTCTAAATTGAAAACCTTAGTATCTGTGCCATTTCTTGTGATAAATTCTGGATAACCATTATGCCACTTATTGTTGCCACTGTTTAGTGAGTTACTGTATGTGAACATTTAAGACAGGTGTTGCTTGGTAAGCCTAGTTATTGGCAATTAAGATGGTGTGTTATTAATTTACCTTAAGTAATCTATTATTCATAAATGCAAAAGTAACATTTCTTTGAGCATAAATGAAAAACATACTTTTCTCGAACCGGAATAAGTTATGAAGTTATTTGTGAAATTCATATTGCGATATTTACAATTAACATGATGGAAACTGGAATAAATCAATTATATAGGGACTGATGATCCCGCAGTTAAGTCCCATAAGCTTAACAAAATCTGAACATTTGAACAATCATAATCTGGAATCCTTTCATACTCTAGCAACAATTTCTAAAATCAATGATGTCTTCATTAACAGCTAATAAAAAATTCGTTATACAATTTATGAGGAATACTCCTTATGTTGGTTGCTTGTAACAATCATTTAGCAATGTAAAAAAAAAAAAAAAAAAAAAAAAAAAAAAAAAAAAAAAAAAAAAAAAAAGTCACCATACACATGCTTTATTAAATTCCAGTCATGAAAACAAATTGTTGATCTTCAGGATCACAGAGCTTTTACTGTAATTATAATAACCAAAGAATATCCTACATCCTTCTTACTGATTTAACTTTAAAGAATACTAGTTAACCTGTGTGAATAATTCACACACTATCCTGTTCACTCCAGGTATGAGATGCATGTACATATGTATAAAAGATAAAAATAATATTTCACCCACTGTCAAGTAGCAGTGAATTAAAAGTTAAATAAATCATTACAAGATATAATAGTAAGTGGTACATACCTGTGATGATGAACATTGAGGTGATTCAGCTGATTCCAACAGCTGTTGTACAACGACGTGTGAAACAGAAATCTCGTGATAAATTACGCTTGTGTAAATAATTTAAATAGCTGCATGAGCTGTCGTTCATTTTAGTTACAGAGAGTGTCGATAGATGGCACCTTTTGAATTGCTTCTATACCAGCTGTGCAAATTCAGTTCATACTTGACCCTGTGGCTGATAGAAGCAACCGTAAAAAAATTCCCATATGTGATCGTTCGCCGGGTATCAACTTAGATTGTACGAACAGTGAAAATTTTCACAAAATAAGATCTTTTTGTGAAATCAATAGCTATCTGTGTGTTTTTCATCATTTATGGAGAACAAAACCTTGAAAATGATACCTCATTCATTAATTTTGGGTAAGTAATACAGGAGATATGGCGTATCCACAAAAAACATCGATGAGAAATAAAATATATGATAATATCATCACCGATGGTTGACCAGGTGTAACATGTCACATGTCCCACATTTTCATGGAGAAAAGTGGCAGTCTGAGTTGTAGCTATTTCAGAAACAGTTGTGCACATGGCGGGAATTGCAGTGCGACTGCAATTCCTCGTGACTTTACAGGCCAGCCGCCTGCCGCACCTGCACAATTGCTCAGTGCAGCGTCAGTCATGTAGTGTGCTGCATTTGACAGCAGCTCATGGTGGCAGAAGCAATGCCCTGCAAGTAGGTGAGCGCTCCCTAGCTCGCAGGGGAGCACGTGAGCTGGAACAGCCTGCTCTAGATGGCTCATAACAGGTTTGCAAAGCAGGATGCTGAGTGGGTACTCATGTTTTGAGGGAGGTGATCTGTCTGGTATCAGAGAGTTGGCCACCTAGTTTTAACCCCATTAGTAAGCAATATCATTTATTTTTATTACATCAGATCATTCCAAGACTAAAAAATAAAGTTGATGAACTAATCATTTGTATTGATGAAATAGATCCATCTAACCCAGTTGAAATAATTTACCTCTCTGGACATCATGTCACCACTGGCACAGATATGTTAAACATTTTCAGGATTTAAGTAGCTTCCTACTTCTGTATAGGAGATAGGGAGAGAGGAGGAGTTGCCACATTTATTAAAAACTGCCACAAATTCAAGGACATTGGCATTTATAAATTCTGTGTAGAGGAACATTTAGATGCTTGTGCAACAGAAGTGGACTTCCATAACTGATCCTATATAATAGTAACTATTTACCGAGCACCTGCAGGAAATTAGATCTATAATCTATTCATAAATCATCTAGAATCTCTATTGAGTTATTCAGCAGGGAGACACATAGAAATATTGGTTACTGGTGACTTTAATGCAGATTTACTTGTAGAGTCTTACAGTCGACTGCACCCTGCACCACCGATAGCCACGGGGAAAGCTGCCTCCACATCTAGGATGAGGTCCCCCAGCAGACACACCGAGTGCACATTGGACTTCTTTCCGGATCTCGACGATATCTGCCTTAAAGGCTCCATCACATGCCTAACATTGGGACTCCTAATAACTAATAATCCCCCCCCCCCCCCCCCCCCCCCGTAAAACTGCTCAGACCCTGCTGAAGGAGTGGCCACACGTCCACTCACAGGTCGAACGGGCATGGACGGATGACGAGCCTTCCATCTCGAGCGACGTGAACGCCGTTCAACCCGTCACTCCCCATGCGGAGAGTGTGGCTTGACCACGTCCAGTACACCTGAAGGTTCCTTGGTAGCAGGGACAGACAGCAAAGCATGTGACACCTGAGGTGTCCTAATTGATGCACCAGACTTCCCACCACAGCTGCACCCTGAGACAGCAGCCTGAAGACCGCTGACCATACCCAACAGCACGCTCAGCTGTTTGTGAACTGCGGCCAACTTCTCCTGCATCCACATACATCAGGCACACATCCTATGCAGCCTGGCAGCTGACTGAACTGTGGTTAGTGGTAGCTACACAGTCAAAACAACGAAACTGATTCTGGCAGTTTTCAAAATAAACAAGAAAATCTATGGAATAAGTTGTTATCAAATGCATGGGAATATAAGCCTTCTTAAAGCAGAACACAAATGAGGAAGTGGCAATATGACACTTAAATCGCGCAGCTTGCAGCAGATGAAAACTATACACACAGTATTTATCAAAATACGCCGGAGTACACTCTTAAAACAGGAACAAAAACGAACAGGTAAGAAGAAACCTCGTAAAAACCCATACTGGCAACTTATTAACTAGAATAACCAAATCCTCTAGGACAGCTATTGATAACGTTTTCATAGACAAATCAAATGAGGAAAATCATATCATAAAACCAATAATCAGTGGCTCATCAGATCATGACATGCATCATCTTGTTTTAGTGAAATTCTAAGCAGATTATGAAGACTGCTATATCTGAATATTAGAGAGTAGTCAATCCACCAAACATTGAGTATTTTAGAAAACTGCTCAAAGATATGAACTGAAAAGATGTTCATAATGCTCATGACATTAATGAAAAATGTAAAATATTCATTATTACTGTCAGCACCACATTTGAAAACTGTTTCCCTCTGACAGTAACTGAAATTAAACCAAAGTACATAATAAAACCATGGCTTCCACAAAGAATAAATATTTCCTGTAAGATCAAAAGGAAAATGTATCTCTCAGCAAAGAATAGCTCCAATGCTGATGAGTTAGCTAAATATAAGGAATACTATAAAATAGGAAGAAAAATAATTCAGACATCTAAACAAATGCACAATGAGAAGAAGACAGCATTTTCATGCAACAAAATAAAAACAATATGGAATATAATGAAAGGGAGACTGGGGGAAATAGAAAGGAACAGGAGCAGATAGCATTAAGAGTAGTAGGTGTAGTGTGGCAAATCTATTAAACAAATACTTTATATCTGTTACTGATAATATGGTATTGTCAGGGTCACTATATAATGCCCTTGAATATCTGAAACTAGGCATAACTTCAGGTACCGGTACATGAATACGTCACTCACTTCACCATAAAAAATAACTTCCATAATAAAATCTCTAAAAACAAAGCATCCTATTAGTTACAATGAAATATCAACAATGTTAATTAAGGCATGTTCTTGTGGCTTTAGTACAATTTTAAATTATTTGTGTAACCAGTCTATTATAACTGGGAGATTTCCTGATCGGTTCAAAAATGCAGATATTAAACATCTTTTAAAGAAAGGGGATAAAAGAATACTATCAAACTACAGACTGCTTTCACTTTTGCCGGCATTCTCAAAAATTTTAGAAATGGTAATGTTCAGGCAGCTTCTTGACCACCTGACCACAAATAACATATTATGCAGAACACAGTTTGGATTTCTTAAGGGTTCCAATATCAAGAATGCTATTTACACCTACAGTGAGAATGTACTTAATTAGTCAATAAATTACAAGTAGTAGGCATTTTCTGTGATTTGTCAGACATTGAGCCACGACATCTTTTTAAGTACATTACATTTCTATGATGTCATGGGCATTGTTTCAAAATAGTCCAAGTCATACCTCTCTAACAGGAAACAAAGGGTTTCAGTGCAAGGGACTAGTGAATTAAGCCATCAGTCATCATCAGATTGGGTAGAAATTACATGAAGTGTTCCACAAGGATTCAGTTTAGGGCCATTGCTTTTTCTTGTATATATTAACAACCTCTCATCAGTTGCATTGCCAGAAGCAGAATTCATTTTGTTTACAGATGATACAACTTAATAATAAATGCTGTTTGGAGAAGCACACCACACAACTGCGAAAACGCCTTAAAATCTGTATTTGCAACTTGAATGTTAGCTGATATAGCTGACATAAAAATTAAAAAAAGCTTGCATAGTATACTTACTTTCATTCCTTAATGTCATAATGTGTAATATTTTGGGCTAACTATTCAAGTGAAATGATAATTTTCAGTGTCCAAAAACATGTAATACATATTATTTGTTGAGTGAATTCACAGACATTCTGTAGAACCATCTTCAAAGAAATGGATATATTAACAAGTGTTGTAAACAAAATTCCCTCGTGAAATTTAAAATTTTCCCATTGAATCATATGTTCAAAGAGATTTCAGGATTGCAGTCAATTGTCATAAACTTCATTCCAAAATTTTCGACTGGACACCTGCCAGTTATCTGCTGGTGAGCCAATAAAGACTGACGAAGACATTCTTGGCTCCATCTTATATAGCATGCTGATGGTATTACTGCACATGTGTCAGAGTCACGGTGACAGAAGGACAACACCACCCAGTCTCTCTCTCTCTCTCACACACACACAGACGCGACTGCTGTGGCCGATCAGTAATACCCAGGATGGCCTAGACGAGAGTAATCAGTAGTGGGGTTGAGGAGGTGGCAAGGAGAGGGAAGCAGGAGGGGAGGGGAGATGCTCAGCATGGATGGGGAAATATGCCAGTGCTGTCTGATGGACAGTACAGAAGGAAGGTAAGGGACTGAAATGAGTGACGGGATGGGAGACGAATGTAATGGCAGAGAGCAGAGAGTGGCAGGGAGAGGAAGGAAAGGGTGGTAGAGGAAGGAACTAGGGAAGGTTTAGGCCTGGGGTGATTTCGGAAGCATAGGATATATTGTAGGGAGAGTTCCTATCTGCGCACTTCAGGAAAGCTGGTGTTTGTGGGGAGGACCCATATGACAGAGGCTGCGTAGCAGTCACTGAAGTGAGTCACACTATGCAGGCCTAAACCTTCACTAGTTCTGGCCTCTATCACCCTTCCCTTCCTCTCCATGCCACTCTCTACCCTTACATTCATCTCCCATCCTGCACTGTTGGTCAGACAGCATTGACTTATTCCCCCACCCATGCTGTGCATACCCCCTCCCCTCCTGCTTCCCTCTCCTTGTCACCTCCTCACCCCACCACTGATTGCTCTTGTCTAGGCCATGCTGGGTACCGCATATCAGCATTGTGGCCAGAGACGGCGGTCGTGTCTATGTGAGTGTGTGTGTTTGTGTCTCTAACTGACGAAGGCCTAAATAACCGAAAGCTATAATGTTATTGACTGTTATTTGTGCCTTTCTGCGGCTCATCGGACATCTCTTTGGCGAGTTATCAACTTATCCTTCTCAAAAATATTGTTAAATCCTTCCTGGAATTTCCATTGTTTGATCTTTTATATTCCACATACAACTGTATAAATTTGCATTATTGATGTGTGGAATGTGGGTATTGGATTTTAGTAACTGAGATTAATGAGACATGTATGCTGGCCATAAATGGGGACAACTGAGCACTAATAATTCATTAAAGGGCGCTCCATCTTGTTGGAAAATTATCCATGGTTGATATTCTTCCTATTGTGGAGCAATCAACTGTTGTGAAATGTCTAAGTAAATGCTAGTGGTAATGGATTTTTCCATCTAGAAAAATGGTACAAAAACCTTGCTAAGCATGAGGCCACACCAAATGCGACGGGGCGGAACATGCTTTTCCCACTTTCTGGTGGAAAACTGTTTTGTGGTCGTTTAGGGGATGATATTAAATGATTCCCGCTTTGGTGCTGTTCCGTCCACGTGCGCCTTAATACATTTTTTCAATTGATAAACAAAAGTATATACCAATTATACAGACTTATGGGCGTACAGGGCGAGTTGCGAAAAAATAATGTTCATCACACAGATGTTGTTTTAAATACGTTTAATTTTTCTATGCACGTGTTTAAATTTATAAAGATGTTTTTTGTGACTCGAGCCCCCACGCAACTTCGCACTTTGACCCACACACCGGAATCGTTTAACTCAAAAGGCATACGAAAAAACGGTACTTCAGCCGCGAAAAGCTATCCCACGTTTTTACAGAAAAATGCCGCGACGAGCAACCACGCTCCGCCGTCCTCAGCAGTCCACGCGACTCTGCCCTCCTCCGCGCGACTCGGCTTCCGTTTTCAGCCCCGCGGAAAAACCCCTACGTCACAAACTTCCCGAAGCTCGTATTTCCCGCGCGCGTTTGCGCGCTCGCGATTTAAATATGCCGATGTGTGTGGCTCTATAAAATAGAAGTGCGCGGCATCAGCCTGGGGGCACTGTCATGTCATAATACCCCCACTTGCAACTTCCAAACACAGTGTAGGATGTCGCAAGTAGCACCAAAACATAACACAAATATACCCCTCAAACAAAAATAAGAAAATACAATACAAAAAAATCTTACAACTAGAGACAAAAATTAAATTTTGTGAAATTGTACATATTTAAAGTTTGTATATGTGACACATATCAACAAGAACATACAATAAAAAAATCACTAATATTCATGGATATGCCCCATGTCTGTCTCATTATGGAATGAATACCATCGTTTTTAATATAAACTTCCCGTTGCACTGTTAAGTTTCACTTCCAACATCCCTTGTGTTGCACTTCAGTATATGGGCACTGGTCCTTACACTTCTGTCTTTTTCAGTTTGTAAGCTGGTGCAGCTCAGGCTACTGGCAATGATTTTAGCTCTCTTGTCCTCTCAGCTGGCATGAAAGCAATGAAAGGGAGAGAGAGAGAAAACAAAAAGGAATGCAAATGATTTTTCTTTTGGCAAATATATATATTATACCAGGGATCCATCAGATTCACACCCCACCTCTCTGCTATCCAGATTTAGCACAATCAAAACAGAACTTCATATAGTTACACAGAAAAGTCGAAGTCATTGTTCTTTTATTTTATATCCCTCAGGCCGCTCCAATGAAAATAAACTCAAGATGTGGAATGGTTATTGTCATTTGTATGTGGATTTAGAGATTGTAATCTAATACTGTAGCCAAATTCCCATCTCACAAAATGAACTCTTAAGAAAACTTTTTGTACTTCTGACAAACTATTCAATTCATTTAATTATCTTTCATATCAGAAGATATAGATTTTATTTTGTTTTTATAATCTTACATCCCTTCTGCAAATTTCGAGACTCTGACATGATACACACAGAATTTCCTACTTACACATAACATGATCCTTTGGATACACAATATCCCTATACAAATATTTCTCTACCCCCAATGCACCAAAAAAATATATATGTATATATATTTTTAACTTTGTGCATTGCCACATTATTATCACCTGTTCCAAACTACCATATTTAAAACTAATTGCACTGCCTAATCCTAATCTGGGACTAATTAGAAAAATGACATCCACAGGTCTAGTGTCAACATGTAAAACTCAAAATCTTCAGTTCACATGTGTACTTTATAACATAATCTACTCCTTTATGTACATATTTTCACCACATCTGAATTTTAAACCCTGTCCTTACTGCTTCACATAAATTAATCACAGATATATAATAAAGTTACAAAAATAAATTTACACAAATCCTTACCCTACTATATACACTGATCATACTTGGAGACTGCCTTACCCAATGCCTTTGCTTACAATAAATTATATGAAAAAACATAATTCTACACACAGTGTCGGGCATGTATTTTATACTAGTTGTTTATATAATCGCAACTCAGTTACATTTCTTAGTCCCAGTGGTTTCCTTGATTTAGGGTATTCTAACCGATATGCATTTGGATGTGGGCACTCTGCTATTATAAACGGACCGTGATATAGCTCAAAAAGCTTCTTAGTCTCCCCATCTATATTGCTCGATCGCTCCTTGGTCTTCACAAGTACCAGGTCATTTATCTTATATTTAATGGGCTTGAATCTACTGTCATGCCTGTGTTTACGCAGGGCTGCCACCTTAGCCATTTGTTCAGCTGCGAGCTTCACCCGTTCCTCTTGAGATGTTGAAGTCCCAGGTGGGAATTCTATTTTTTCACCTATCAAATTTGCAGCTTTCTTATTTGTCATCATTTCATACGGTGTAAAACCGGTAGCGTTGCTTTTCACACTATTCATAACATCCTCAAAGGAGGCAGTGTGTTCAGCCCATGTTTTGTGGTTATGGCTGCAGTAAGTCCGGCACAACCGTCCTAACTCACGCATATAGCGCTCAGCTGGATTGCTTGCTGGGTGGTAAACTGATATCTTTATATGTTTTACATCTGTCTTCTGCATAAAATCCTCCCATATTTTGGAGATAAATTGGGACCCGTTGTCTGATAACAAAGTCTTTGGTTTTCCATGCTTCTTGAAATAATCCAACTCCAACTTATGGATTATAGTTTTGCTGGTAGCTTTCTTCATGCCATACAATCTGACAAACTTTGAGAAAACATCCACAGTGAGCAAGATATACTTTTGACCACCCCTACTGGTTGGTAATGGTCCAAAAATGTCAATTGCCAGTAATTCCCCCACTTTCTTAGGTAATATGTTTTGCATTTCCCCTTGGCTAGTCACAGTATTGTGCTTAACACGTTGACATCTGTCACATGCACCTAGCTGCTTTTTTACTCTCCTATCCATATTGTTAAATAAAACATAATCTTGCAAAATTTCTAGACATTTTTGTGGTCCATAATGACCATGACTTAAATGGATATAACTTATAAGTGAATGGATATGTTCCTCGGGCCAACACAACCGCCACTCTTCCTTGTCAATGTTCTTTCTACGAAATAGAACCCCCTTGTAAATTTTATAATATGTATCTAATTTCTCATGCCCCATTTTACCCATGCTGGTCTTCACTAACTTCAGATTTGGATCAGTGTTCTGAATCCGTCTCATGTCTTTGCATATATTTCTAATATGTTTTTCCTCATCTACTCCTTTCATATACATCATTTGAAATTCAGTATGTTCTCCCTCCTGCTCAATGGTTTCCTCCCCTCCGACAGGCAGGCGTGACAGCGCATCGGCCACCACATTGTCAGTTCCCTTGATATACTCTATCCTATACTGAAACTGTTGTAAGATTAGTGCCCACCGTGCCAACCTATTATTTAACAACTTACACTCTTGCAAATAGCTTAGAGCCTTGTGGTCAGTCATAACAATGGTTTCATGACCTTCCAAATAAACTCTAAATTTTAAGAAACCCCAGACTACTGCCAAGAGTTCCTTCTCTGATATTCCATATCTTCGCTCATGTTTTGACAAAACCCTGCTGGCAAAAGATACACTTCTATGCTCAATTTTCCCATCCACCTTTTTCCTTTGGAAAAGAGCAACACCTATTCCATAATCTGAACTGTCAGTGGCTAGATAAAATGGGAGTGACATGTCGGGATAGTACAGTAAGTTGTTATTACACAAACTGCTTTTTATTTTCTCAAAATCTTTATCACATTCATTAGTCCAAACCCATGAAACATTTTTCTTCAGTAACAATGACAGATCTGGTGAATTTAGACTCTGATCATTTACATACTTCCTGTAGAAACTCGCCATTCCGAGAAAAGATTTTAGTTGCTTACGATGCCTCGGTTTTGCACATTCAGCTATTGCTTTTATTTTGTCTTCATTGGGCAAAAGCCCCTCTGATGACAATACATGACCTAGGAAATTTATTTCAGCCTTAACAAACTCACACTTCTTTAGTTTTAGTGTCATGCCTCCTTGAAGTAAAGCTGTAAACACATCTTGCAACAAACAGTAATGCTCTTCCCAATTAGCTGTTGCGACTAATATGTCATCTACGTAAACTGTAAGCCGCCTCATCAGCTCATCCCCTAGCACATAACTTAGAGCCCTTATAAATACAGCCACAGATATACATAATCCAAAAGGAACCACTTTATATTGGTATGCCCTACCTTCGAACAGAAAAGCGGTATACTTTCTGCTATCCTCCGATAGGCCCACCTGCCAAAATCCTGCTGTGAGATCCATGCTTGTCATCAGTTTTACATTATTAAAGCCCTGAATCAGTTCATCCATATTTTGTGGGTGGTCAGTCTCAGGTATTATTATTCTGTTCAGCTTCCTTGCATCCAACACTAGCCGTACAGATTTGTCCTTTTTCTTTACAACCACCATAGGGATGCTATATTCACTTCTACACCTCTCAATTATACCCCAGTCGAGCATCCGCTGTAATTCTGTCCTCACAGCCTCCCTTTCTGACATGGCAATAGCATATGGCTTTGCTTTAATAGGCTCATGTGGTTTTACCCTTATTGAATACTCAAATTTTGTTACCTTACCTGGCTTTTCAGAAAATACATTCTTATTGTTTGTCAGTAGATAATACAGCTCCCCCTTTGCACGGTCGTCAATTCCCTTAGTGTTGTTTACCTTCCTACGTATCTCTTCCTCAACCTCCGCCTCATCCATTGTACATTTGGCTATGTGCAGACATGCCACTAAATCCTTATCATTACTTGCACTTCTAAATTTAACCCTTTTCATGCATCCTCCAGAATGTAGTTCGAGCACCTGATCCTTACAATCAATGCAAGCCCCATTTTTACTCAGAAAATCATTGCCTAGCACAAGATTTAGACAGAGATTTCTTATTACCAGAAAAACGTGACTAAACGTTTTCCCTCCTATATTTACATCTAATACAACCTCCTTACTCACTGGCTTGCTGTAAGTTCCAGTTGCATTTTTTATTCTTACCCCTGTGACTGGAAATTCAACTGTTCCTGTGGTCCTAATCTGATTGTAAAAGTCTTCTGCAATGCCACTAATAGAGCTCCCAGTATCAATCAGTGCATTTTCACATACCCCTCCAACAGTGACATTTATGATTGGCTGCACATATTCAATCACATTTTTCTCTAATTCAGTCTCTGCTAACAGGTCGTCTTCTATCTCATGTATGCAGTACTTTACCATGTTGCATACCTGACTCTGACTACTAGGGCTATATGGTTCTATGTTATCATCACCTGCAAATACTTTTTCAAACACCTCTTTGAATTTTGGGTTCCTAGCATTTAGCATTGCTATCTTTCTTGCAAAACCAAACTTGTCCTTTTCCCATTCCTTTGGTTCTACATTCTTTCTATAAGTTAAAAATTGGATCCAATCACTAGCTGTATATTCACGCTCCTCTTTCTCCATCCACCTTGCATTCATTCCACCCTCTTTCATACCCTCATACTGTTCACTATTATAGATGACAAAAGTTTGTATGTCATCCCCTATTTCTTGTTCATCACTAGATCCCTCATTTACAGAGTCATGTTCACCAGTCATTTTACTACTTCCCAATGAGAATATGCTTTGTCCCCTCAATTCATCAAATTCTGGATCCCCTCCAAATATTTCTTTAAGAACATTGTAATATGTCTCATTTTTCCCACATTGCTCTCCTAATCTTTTTATATAGTCATATTTATGAATTGCCCAATCATCTGGTGCCCATTTCCTAATCCAATTGACCTTCTTCACCCAGCCTTTAAATTTACTCTTCTCACCCTGTTCCCAGTCTTCATTAATTATAGGTGCTTGTACATTCTTATTTACATTTACATCATCAAACCACACATCATCAAGTTGCACCAAACCAGATACAGCTCTTATTACACTGTCATTAGTGATTGCTTTAAACTTTGGAATACCCACATTTTTTTCACACATATTAATATTTGATTTTGTCTCATCTAGTTCAATGACACTTTTGCTACCATTCACACATCCCCTTGGCATACTCTTACATTCAATCACACACTTATGCTCCGCTAGCAAACCTGATTCACCTAATACAGAAGCCAAACCAATGCTGTTTTCTTCAGCATCTCTCCCACTACTTACTCTTTCACTAAACAAATCTCCCACATTACAATCTTCACTTGGATTTTTATGATTTCTTCTCTTATTTGCATTTCTTTTATCATGCTGTGTAAACCATCCCCCAACCATTTCTTCATTGCCCAATATTGCATCCATATTACATATTCTTTCTTCCCTTTTCTCTCTATTCTGGTCATAGTTATTCCTATCTGATCCCCTGCTATCTGGCTTGTAATTATTTATCCTTCTCTCGGTCCTATTTCGTACCTTGTATCCCGTCCCAAATCGGACCCCATTTGGAACAAATTCTAGTTTTCCGAACGTTGTCTGTGTTGTTCGTTTCTATTTTGTTCCCTTCTTCTTTCTCCATTTTCCTGTGTTAACCTTCGATCATCCCTGTTAGTTCTTCCCCATGAATCTCTCAGATTCCTATCATCACCATTCCATCTACCCCCATTATTTCTCCAATTTTCATTCACGTTCCTTTCTTGGTGGTGGTCATGCTGCTTATTTCCCCAATTTCTGGTATTCCTATTATGTTCCCTTTGGTTAGCTATATGTTGAGGCTCCCCATGTCTAGGTTCATATGCCATTGCATGATCTAGTTTTTCTATAAAATCTAGAAATTTTTCAGTAGAGTCAGTAGGGCAGTGTATAAGTTGCAAATTTAAATTCTGTGGCAACCTCCGGCAAAGAGTGTATATTTCAGTAAGAGCTCCTAATGGTCTATCTAAGTGCACCAATTTCCTTAACTCTTCCTGACAGAATTCTTTCATAGTCTGTTTATCCCCCTTGTAAGCAACTCCATTTAAGAATTCATTTTGTAACCTGACTTGTTTAGCCTGGCTCCAGTACTTATCTAAAATTAGCTTTTCGAAAACTTCAAAGGAAACGAATTTCTCAGCACATTGGTTAGCCCACGTCTGTGCAGGACCTTCTAACATTCTTTTGATGTATTTTATTTTGCAATTATCAGTCATTCCAGGCAGGAATTGATCTTTGCATGCTGCAATAAAATCTACTACATGGTAGCTACTTTCCCCTGAAAAAGTTTTACAACTTGGTATCTGCATCCCAAACCAACCAGTATTTGCAGATGCAGAGCACAATTCTAAGTCAGCCATCCTACTATTCACCTTTTCTATACTACATTTATTTACAGCTACTACCTGTTCTATTTCCTTTCTTAAAACACTTTTTGTATTTTCCAAACTTGTTTCATCAACACAAGCCACAATCCTTTTGTTTATTTCAATTAAAGCCTGCCTAGTGTCCTCATTCCTGATTTCACAAATCTGTTTTCCTGATTCTATCCTGTCATTCAACTTAGTCTCAACAGCACCAATTCTGGCATTCAGATCCTTTTCTCTAACTTCAAATTTTAAGGTCAAATCTTCTAATCTTTTGTCAAAGTCCGAGATTATTTCATTTTTTAAAACACCCATTGAATTTTTTATTGAGTTTCCCATTTCAGCAATTGAATTCCCCATTTCAGATTTTATACTTATAATTGAGTTTCCCATTTCAGCAATTGAATTCCCCATTTCAGATTTCATACTTATAATTGAATTTCCCATTTTTGTTTCCAGGCCCCCTACAGTATCTTTAAATTCAGTTATCATCCAACCCATCATTGCTTTCATTTCATCTGCCTTAGATTGTGTTGGGGCCTCAGACCCACTACCACTTTCTAAGGATTCACTATCACTTAAAACCCTATCAGTTTCGGTACTCATGGCTGGGGACAAGAGAACTGAAATCAACAAAATAAAAGCCTGCTGCGACACTTATCTCTTTGTCTGTGCTGCAAGTCCACTGCGTAACTGCGTCGTGTTTCCGTGCTGAGCTGCCGATGCCGAAATCGCCGCTGTTGTGCGCCGTATCTGCCGCGTCCTGCCGCCGCACGGTGATGGTCTGGAATATACCGGCTGTTGCCGCCGCGTCTCCCGGTTACGCTGTTGCTGCCTGCCGCACACTCGCTGCCGTGGGCCGCTAAAATTTTCTTCAACACGCGAGTCGGAATGTACTTCGCACTCGAAATGAACGAGCCGCGACGTACTTCTCGCTTCAGATGGGCGAAACCGGAACACACTATTTCACGAAATGGACGAGTCGGAACGTGTCTCAGTACACACTACACACTGTTTCGCGAAATGGACGAGCCCCCATATGCGACAGGGCGGAACATGCTTTTCCCACTTTCTGGTGGAAAACTGTTTTGTGGTCGTTTAAGGGATGATATTAAATGATTCCCGCTTTGGTGCTGTTCCGTCCACGTGCGCCTTAATACATTTTTCAATTGATAAACAAAAGTACATACCAATTATACAGACTTATGGGCGTACAGGGCGAGTTGTGAAAAAATAATGTTCATCACACAGATGTTGTTTTAAATACGTTTAATTTTTCTATGCACGTGTTTAAATTTATAAAGATGTTTTTTGTGACTCGAGCCCCCACGCAACTTCGCACTTTGACCCACACACCGGAATCGTTTAACTCAAAAGGCATACGAAAAAACGGTACTTCAGCCGCGAAAAGCTATCCCACGTTTTTACAGAAAAATGCCGCGACGAGCAACCACGCTCCGCCGTCCTCAGCAGTCCATGCGACTCTGCCCTCCTCCGCGCGACTCGGCTTCCGTTTTCAGCCCCGCGGAAAAACCCCTACGTCACAAACTTCCCGAAGCTCGTATTTCCCGCGCGCGCGCGCGCGATTTAAATATGCCGATGTGTGTGGCTCTATAAAATAGAAGTGTGCGGCATCAGCCTGGGGGCACTGTCATGTCATACAAACATTAACTTTTTTGCTGTCTTGTTGTAACTTTGCAATAGCTTGTGGAGACTCTGAACCCAATATATACACATTAAGCCTATTTACCATCCCAGACATGAAAGTTGGATTCATCAGTAAAGAAAATGCAATTTAAGTAATCATTAGCACCACGGTTGTGTCTGATTGGTTCAGCCAAATGTAGCACACTGGCTTCAGATTCAATGTATAATGGCCGAATCCCGAATCCAAAGTGTTATATGGAAACCTACAGTTACGAATGTTGTAGTTTACTGCATAACAGTGCGTTTTTGTTTGCATTATTTACTTTATTTTCCATAGATCCACTGAAAAACATGACATCCTAATACAAAATGATCTCACTTTGAATTTATTCAAGTGAAACCACTACGAAACTTATGCAGTTGTGTGACTATTGTGAAGACAATATAGCGTATTTACCCAAATCTAATGGGCACTTTTTTCAGTTTTTGGTGTCCAAAAAAACTGCCTGCAGTTTAAATCAAGTGCAAAGTGAACGAAGTTCTGAAAAATGACACAAGGAGCCGCCACAAATAACTTTTCCTGTCTAATATTATCAGTGCTACACAGGCTTGCTTTGCAGGCGCAAATATACTGGCGTTAAAACTGTTGCACTCATAAAAATAAGGAAAAAGGAAGACGAGTCTAATTTTCTTTTTATTTTTGACTTTTGAATTTTAATACCCCATCCAACAAAGGAAATATAACTTTTGCTCAACAAAAATCAATGTCTTTTCATAAATACCAACAATATGAGACTTTATAATTCTTCCATGAGTTGTCTCATTATGACTTCATGTATTTTTTTGTCAAATTTTGTGAATTGCTGGGGTGTGTGAACTGTAATGAAGCACTAGGATTTCAAGAAGAAAGTTATTTATTATGTGGAAAAAAAGTTCTAATTGTGGGCCATCCAGGCGGGATGATGTCATTTCAGCAACCACTTGACATCTGTTTCAATAAATCATTTAAGGTCAAGCTTAAACACATGTACACCGACTGCCTTTTGAAAAGTGATGGGTCCTGTGAAACATGTAAGATTGCGTAACAGGCATTTAAAAATGTTCGATATCGATTGCACTAGATTGTACGAGGGAACTGAATAACAAGGAATCAAGTGATAGTGATTCAGAATTACTGTATATGTATCTAATTGCTATTATAAACATTTTGTAAAATTTGTATTATAAGTCTAATAAAATTATTTTATATTTCTGCAGTTAGTTTCATAGTTATTTCCATTCTTATTTATTAAGTGTTTAGTGTTGCTACAATAGCCGTACATTTGAAGTCTTATCTAAAAGCAACTATGTAAAGCTGACTGGCAAGCCTGAGTTGTGTCAATATGCCTGATGCTACAACCACTGCCTTCGTGCTACAACTTGTATTTTTCTATTATGGAAAAGGGATTGTTCCTATGAATTGTGATTCGTAAATTCCACAATATCTTCGCCATATAAATAGTATAAATGTAAACATTACACCATGTAATCTTCCATGTTAGCTGTTACAATATTTAAATTCCGTCCGCCTAACAAACCCGAAAGACAACGGTGAACTCTGGAGAATATACGTATCACGTAAATGTTTACATTTGTATTTCTCTTATGCTGAACGGGAATAGTTAGAAATAGAGCACAGAAACTGATTTGTAGTACTGATTTTTAAATATTCTACGAATTTAAATTATGTGCAGACAAGTTACGTGATCTTAAACGTTTGAAAGAATAACTAAATCTACAAAATACCCTTGCATAACTCTTCGGAATGCAAAATATGGGCATTAAGTATTTTCACAGTTCTGAAATGTCTTCCTGGCAATAACAAGTACACACACATCGAATTAATGCAGATTTATCTGTGTCTGAATGTCCTGTCTGTCACTCATGGAATGCCTGATATGTCACTAAAAGAAAAATAGGTAATCCTTTCCTTTCTAAGACCATTATGGAATTATTTTTTATTTCATCAAAATGAAACAGTTTGTAATAGAGTGAAGAAACTTTCTTATCTTTCAGAGTATCTAAACAACATATTTTTCAAAATGTATGATACTGATTTGTTTTAAGGGGAGTTGGGATATTAAAGAATCCTTAAGATTTAAAAATCTAAATGAAATTTTAATTTCTTAAATTTTACTGCAGTATTCTCATTTGGTATCCATCGCAGAGGGCATTATCTTCATCACTGGCTGAGATAGAGTAGTAATTCTGTTCAAATGCATGTACTTGAGTTGACAGGTTATTTGGGTTCAAGATTTGGAAGATTTGATTCGAGTTCAGTATTCAGCAAGTTTTATTTAAGATTCGGTATTCAGATTCAATTTGGTAAAATTAGGGTTCGAGCCATCACTAGTTAGCACCATAAATTCTGTTGAGAATCTCAGTTATGAATTCTGCACTTGTCAGCAAATCATTCAGTCGCAAGGCCTGCATGATTTGCACTTTGTAAGAATGCAACCTAAGCCTTTCATAAGATTCTTCACACTTGCTTGAGGTATTTGAAGTCCACATGATGCTTGACAAGTTGATTTAGATGGAATCCGTTGAAACAATTGCCGAAATTGATCAACAGTTGCATCACTCACATGAGGCCTGCCACTTTGAGGATGATCTTCAACATTGCCTGCTTTGTTAATCTTAGCATACCATCGCTTTATTGATTTACTATCAGGAGGGCTACTGCCATAAGAAGCCCGAAATTTGTGCTGAACACTGATGGGCCACTTTGTTTCGTAAAATGAAAGCACACATTTCACTTTCTCTTGCTTTAACGCCATTTTGCCAGCAACTAATGTGACCTAATAGACCGTGTCAGTGTTGTGTAGCACTAGCGCCATCTGTTAGTCACAACAACTAGTATCACTAACATATGTTAAGGCATCAAATGTAAATTATTATGTCAAACAGTTATTCTCTTATAAATTATTATAATCGAAGCAAGACTATGTGCTCACCCTATATTTTATTGGTAAGAGATGTAACAAAGGAGAGTAAGGCAAAAGTTGGATAAGGAATTTCTGGTAGGTAATGATGGAATAATAAGGTGAGTATTGGGAGGAATAGATTAGAGAGTAGTGTGGACTAGGAGACAACAGTTTCAATTTGGATTTTTGTTGGCTTTAATTGGAGAGGTTAAGAGTAAAGAAGTGTTTTGACTACAGGGATAAGGAGAGGAGTACACCATGTGAGATTACCGCCCAATAGAAATATTGGTAATTAATAGCATTTGATAATTGAACAGTATGAAGTTCACTGCAAACATTGACCATGCCAATGCACCAAATGTTACACAATTTTAATCTTAATAATTATGGTAGCAATGTATGTACACAGTTGGGTGACAACATTTATAGTTAGGCCATAGGCAGAAATTCTCCACGTTGAGATTTGCTGTGTGCTTGTAGCTGAGGGGAGGCAGCGAGCAGGCCAACGTTGGTGGCTTGTTCCAGCTTAGGATTTTCCAGGCTCGTTTCCGGTGAGGGGGAGAGGGACAATGGCGAGTGCCAGGCGGAGTACAGTGCACAGCGTGAAATAAAATATTCTAACACTACTTGCATTTGAAGTAATACAATGCAGTTAGGAACCTTTAAGGCCCTCATTACAAAATAGCCTGTTGATAAATAAACAATACATTAGCTGATATAGTCACATCTGGCGTAATATGTTTAATTGACAATGAAAAGTAATAAATTACCAATGAATACAAGACAGTTACACAACTATCATGGCAATGTTTTGTTTATAAAAATAATATATTAACGATTTCTCATTTTATTTTCAATTAATCTTGTGTATTTTATTTTGAAATATTCAGTTAAATCACTTATCTGTGATATAAGAAATTGTACGATTATAATAAATAGTGCAAAGGATGTTTATACCAATATAAAAATCTAATAAGAAATTTGTTTAAAGTGTAGTGTAATTATTTTGATTTTAAGTAAAGTTTTAGAAATGTATTGGCTGAGCGCTGTACGTTGGCAACTTGGTTAGAACAGCTTACCGGAAGTTGATGACATAGGGAAAAAAACCGGCAGTTGGGCTTTTGGTGCGCGCGTGGCTCAGGGAGGCAGTCAAGAGTCGGGAGCGAGTGGTGTAGCTGGCCGGGCGCGGCGTTGCTCTGCACAGTCGGCATGTGGATCTCCAGGTGGAGACTATAGATTTTTGTGTGGCAATTGCCAGGTGCGACTGCCCGTCGTAGACTGCACCAAGTTGAATCGAGTGCTACTGTGTTGTGAATATTTAGCCGGTGGAACAAGGTGTGCATCACACTGAATTAAAGTGACTGTGTTTTGTTAATGTAGCACGTGTCGTCACATAGGCATGAACATAAACGGTGTTTGAGACAGGCTCATGGTGTGAAAACAATTTGCGACAAATATTAATTTTTTTTCTGGGGGCTCACGAGCTATAACTTTATTTGATAAATGTGTCGACGTACAGACGTATCAGCCACAGGGTTTTAATATGGTGTAATAAACAACATAAAGTGAACTTTCACGTGTTTTCAAAAATAGTAGTTATTACACCCTTTTCTCGCATGAACTTACTTTATTATGAATTTTTTTGTTAATCATATGCAGGGAAGAAAAGCTGTGAACGTGTGATATCATCCCCTAGAAAACGAGTCAAACAGTAGCAATCACAGTTCCAGTGTTTTTGCATGTTTGGTTTGCAGTTGGTGGTTGTGAGTTTTAAAAATTAATCTTTCCCAATTTAAACTCTCACCCCGATCTTTCACCCTCGCATTGGGGGGCTCATCTGGGATAAGTTCACGTTGGACTTGCTCGGACGGAGAGATTAGAGTGTGTATAGGACAGTGAACAGTTACAAACAGTTGCAAAAAAGTGCGCGGATGCGGCGGACAATTTCAAGTGTGTGTAGCGGCTGGCAGCAGAGAGCGAGAGAAATTCACACTGGTCTTGCTTGGACAGAGAGGTAGGGTGTGCTTACGACAGTGACAGTGGACAAAACAGTTAGCATAATATTGGACGATACGCGAACGTGTCACGCGGTTAACGATGGTTGGTGGCTACCAGAGTTCAGGCACAGGCATCCGTAACTGGCGATCGACGGCACATTGGCCTAGCAGCAGTGAGCGGCGGCATGCGTGATCCACGGACTCAAATTTCATCATCTGCAACGGACAGCAGTGATCGTGGGGACTTCGCAAGTCGCCAACAGAACGTCGGGACCCAGCAGCTTCTATTCTACAAAGGATAAGGGATGCAGTGAGGACATATTCCAGCCACAGCTTCTACAACAGTCAGCAGCGAGCGTTGGGGACGTCGCAGCTCGGTGCAGCAACTTCTGGATTAAAAGATAAGTAAAGCAGCTGGCGCTATAAATTCTTGTGTGTTAATCAAGCTTTCTTGTGGTACCGAAAATGGATCAGGTTTCTAAAAAGTCGCCAAGTGACGTAGATTCAGAGAGTAGCATACCAGAAAGTCCAGAGAGGGTAAATACTGGGGGAATGTTGTTGACACCGGAGCTGATCGCAGCCATCTTAGCAAGTTTTAGCTCAAATTTAGAATCAAAACTAGAAAATTCAAACTCAAATTTAGAATCAAAAATAGAAAATTCAAACTCAAATTTAGAATCAAAAATAGAAAATTCAAACTCAAATTTAGAATCAAAAATAAGATCAGAAATAGGAACTGTAAAATCAGAATTGAAAGCAGACTTTAAGGCAGACATTGGGGCACTACAAAATTCAATGTTTGCATTAAAGGCAGAAATAATCACAGAAATTGACAAAAAGATAGGAAGTCTAACAGAACGGTTTGAAAATAGGGAAAAGGAGATACATGCCAGAATTGGTGCTATTGAGACTGAGGTAGGAGGCAAGGTAGATGCTGTGAAACAAATATATGATCACAGGAATGAGGGCACTATGCAGGCATTGGCTGATGTTGACAAGAGGATGGTGGCAGGTATTGAGGAAACAAAAACTTTGTTGTCAGGAAAATTAGAGAATACAGAATGTAAATTTAGGAAAAAGATAGAACAAGTAGTGACAGTAAACAATACTGAGATTGAGAAGGTGAACACTAGAATAAATAATCTAGAATTGTGTACTGCATCAGGAAACACTAATTGGTCCATGGTGCAGACACCTAATGGCAAAAAGTTTTCAGGAGTGGGTAATTATCATCCAGTAGATTTTTTGGCTGCATGCAAGGACCAATTTGTGCATGGTATGTCAGACCAGTGTAAAGTGAAGTTAGCAAAGAGAATGCTTGACTGTTCTGCTCAAACTTGGGCAAATCAGTGTGCTGATAAATTTGTCACTTTTGAGGCGTTTGAAAAGTTGTTGTTAAATAAGTATTGGGGGGAGGCCAAGCAAGCTAAGATACAAAATGAATTCTTGAACGGGCCAAACTATGTGAAAGAGAAACAGAGTATGAAGGAATTTTGTCAGGAGGAACTTGAGAAATTAGTGCATTTAGATACACCTTTGTGTCTTTTAGCAGTAATTTCCACTTTGTGTAG
This sequence comes from Locusta migratoria, assembly GCA_026315105.1. NCBI lineage: Eukaryota > Metazoa > Arthropoda > Insecta > Orthoptera > Acrididae > Locusta > Locusta migratoria. The sequence goes on from CM048748.1 coordinate 208,386,852, forward strand.
GAGGTTACCTGCAGATTTGCATTGGCAGTTACTTCCCCATCCCACAGATTCAGCTGAGAATTTCACTGAATTTATAGAAAAGATAGATCAGGGTTTAGTTATGGAACGACAGCTGAGGGGAATGCAGCATGTGAACCACAAAACAGAGGCAGTAGAAATGGGGGTCACAGCCAGGGAAACCACAATAGAGATAGGAATTTAAATGAAAATTGGAGAGGTAACAATAATAGAGGAGACAACTGAGATAATAGAAGCCAGAGGGAAACATGGGAACAACTATGTCACATGGACAGAGATGATGATAGGAAAGAGGAAGTAGGAGTTCACAAGGGCAAGGATAAAGAAAAGAGGGAAGAAAACATAAATAGAGTAAACAAGAAAAGGGAGAAAAGAGAGGAAAGTATGTGTCAGATGGATGCTGTTATAGGCAGTGAGGAAATTTTTGGGGATTGGTTCATGCAACATGACAAAAGAAAGGCAACAGGAAGAGAAAGGATAGGAATGAGGACAGTAAAGGGGAATATGATGTGCAAAATTTATTTAATAACAAATGTAAGGAGGATAACAATAGTGTTGGGTTAGCCTTAGTTTTGAGTGACTCAGAGACACCAGTGTTGACTAATTATAAAAGTGTGATTGTGAATAGTGATAATGGGATTTATAAACATACTGGCACAGCTAAAACTAGTGAGGGTACTGGAGCCAGCATGGTTGTTGTAGAAAGATTTAATGAAGGCAAATGTGAAAACAGTGATGAGTGTAATGCTAGTTGTAAATTAACTAGTCCAGCAATAAAAATTAATGGCACTGGAACCAGTACAAAAGTGATACATGGGATAAGTGGCGTTGAGTGTGTGAATGAGAATGAATGGAGTTCTGAATTTAAAAAGATTAAATGTGATCCAGTAAAAACAATAAATGGTACTGGGTCTAGTATGAATAATGAGAGAAGTGTGAATGTTTCTGAAGTAGGTGAAATTGCCAGTACTGATGTACACCCACCTGTAACTGATGATGTGTTGGACAGGACAGAGGTATTATTGAGAAGATAAAGTTGATTAGGAAGTGGGCACCAGATGATTGGCTATTACACAAATATGAGTATTTGGACCAACTTGGGAAGCAATGTAATAGGGATCAAACTTACCATAGCCTGGTAAAAGACTTCGTGAGTGGGGACAATGAATACAATGAATTAAGGGGATTAGGCATGTGTGCTGTAGACCAAAATGAAGTAGATGCGGGGTTTGGTGTATTACAGGAGGGAATAGATAATGATAAGGAGAGTTTACAAACTTTTGTAGTATACAACAATGAATATTGTAAGGAAATGGATTGTGATGGGGTAGGAGCAGGGTGGATTGATAAAGAAGTAAGTGAATATGGTCTGGATGATTGGGTCCAACTCCTTAGACATTTAAAATCAGTAGAGCCAGTGACATGGGTAGAAGAGAAATATGGGTATGCAAGGAAACTTGGGGAGTTGAGTGCAATAAACCCAGAATATGGGCAAGCATTCAGTGAAATATTTGGAAATGATGAGGACATACAACCCTATTGTTATGTAGGAAAGTAAATACTATGGTTAAGAAATGTATGCAAGAAATTGAGGAGGATTTGTTGGTAGAAAATGAACTTGAGGAAGATGTTATTGAAAATGTACAGCCCATTATAAATGTTAAGGTAGAAGGGGACTGTGAAACTGCATTGATTGATACTGGAAGTACATTTAGTGGTATTTCAGAGGATTTCTACAATCAAATCAAGAGTACAGGGACAGTAGAGTTTCCAGTTACTGGGGTACGGATAAAGAATGCTACTGGCAGTTATAGCAAGCCAGTGAATAAGGAAGTAGTGTTAGACTTGATGATTGAGGATGAATTGTTTACTCAAGGTTTACTTGTCTTAAAGGGACTTTGCTTAAATTTAGTGTTGGGAAATGATTTTTTGTGCAAATATGGGGCACAAATAGACTATAAGGATAAAGTGCTAAAATTAAGTCTGGAGGGATGAATGAAGAGGGTGAAATTCAAGAATTTTGTAAATGATCAAGATTTAATGGCATGTTTACACATACAACCACCATAAACCACTATAAATCATGAAGTATGAGATCCAAAGAAGTGTATATAGTAGTTTAAGAATTTGTGTATATTTATTCTGTGGTCTGTGTTAGTATTTATGTATGTGTAAGGAGACTTTCCAGGTGGGAAAAATAGATATAAAATAAATATATTTGACTTACCTAAAGTACAGGCTTGTCGACAGAAACATAAAACACACACAAAAACACAACAAACATTCAAGCTTTCGCCACCACTGGTGGCTTCTTCGGGAAAAAGAGGAAGGAAGGAGAGGAGAAAGGGAAGGATACGGGTTTTAAGGAAGTGGAAAAGGAGCCATTCCAACCCCAGGAGTGGAAGGACTTACCTTAGGGGACAAAAAAGAAGGTAAACAAATACACACACACTCACACATATCCACATGCAAACACACCTAGATGTGTGAGTGTGTGTGTATTTGTTTACCTTCCTTTTTGTCCCCTAAGGTAAGTCCTTTTCCACTTCCTTAAAACCCGTATCCTTCCCTTTCTCCTCTCCTTCCTTTCTCTTTTTCCCAAAGAAGCCACCAGTGGTGGCGAAAACTCGAATGCTTGTTGTGTTTTTGTGTGTGCTTTATGTTTCTGGTGACGAGCCTGTACTTAAGGTAAGTCAAATATCTTTATTTTATATCTATTTATGTATGTGTTTAGATTTCAGCTTTGGGGTCATGTTTACATGCTTTCTTTATATATTCCTTTTCTTGTTGTTGAAATATATGGTAACATCAGATTTTGCATTTCAACAGTGGTTGTGTTGTTGTTGTGGTCTTCAGTCCGGAGACTGGTTTGATGCAGCTCTCCACAATACCCTATCCTGAGCAAGCCTCTTCATCTCCACATAAGAACGACAACCTACATCTGTCTGAATCTGCTTACTGTATCCATCTTTTGGTCTTCCCCTGTGATTTTTTTCCCCATACACTTCCCTCCAACGTTAAATTCACAATTCCTTGATGTCTAAGAATGTGTCCTACCAGTCTATCCCTTCTTTTAGTCAAGGTATGCCAGAAATTCCTTTTCTCCCCAATTATGTTCAGTACCTCCTCATTAGTTACGCGATCCACCCACCTAATCTTCAGCATTCTTCTGTAGCACCATATTTCAAAAGCCTCAATCCTCTTCCTGTCCGCACTGTTTATCGTCCATGTCTCACTCCCATACAAGGCAACACTCCATACAAATGCCTTCAGAAAGGACTTCCTTAGGTTTAAATCAATATTCGATGTTAACAAATTTCTCTTTTTCAGGAATGCTTTTCTACCCATTGCCATTCTGCATTTTATATCCTCTGTACTGTGACCATCATTTGTTATTTTACTGCCCAAGTAACAAAACTCATCTACCTCCTTTATTGCTTCGTTTCCCAATCTAATACCTTCAGCATCACCTGATTTTCTTACACTGCACTCCATTACTCTAGTTTTGTTAATGTTCATCTTATATGCACCTTTCAGCACACTGTCCATTTCGTTCAATTGCTCTTCCAGGTCCTTTGCTGTATCTGACAGAATTGCTATGTCGTCGGCAAAACACAATGTTTTTAATTCTTCATCCTGAACTTTAATTCCTTCTCCAAATTTTTCCTTGCTTTCCTTTATAGCTTGCTCAATGTACAAATTGAACAACAATGGAGAAAGACTACAACCCTGTCTTACTCCCTTTCCAACCACTGCAACCCTTTCATGCCCTTCAACTCTGACAACCGCTGTCTGGTTTTTGTACAAGTTGTAAATAATCTTACATTCCCTATATTTTACTCCTGCTTGCTTCAGAACTTGAAAGAGTTTATTCCAATCAACATTGTCAAAAGCCTTCTCCAAATCTACAAGAGCTAGAAATGTAGGTTTGCCTTTTCTTAATCTATCTTCTAGGATAAGCCGTAAAGTGAGTATTGCCTCCCGTGTTCCTACATTTCTCCTAAACCCAAACTGATCTTCCCTGAGGTCAGCTTCTACCAGCTTTTCCATCCTTCTGTATATAATTCGTGTTAATATTTTGCAACCATGACTTATTAAACAGATGGTTCTGTAGTTTTCACACCTGTCTGCACCTGCTTTCTTAGGGATGGGGATTATAACATTTTTCTTAAAGTCTGAGGGTACTCCACCTGTCTCATACATCTTACACACCAGGTGAAACAATTTTGTCATGGCTGGTTCTCCCAGAGGCTTCAGTAACTCTGAGGGAATATCATCTACTCCAGGGGCCTTGTTTCGACTTAGGTCTTTCAGGGCTCTGTCAAATTCTTCTCTCAGTACAGTATCTCCTATTTCATCTTCATTTACATCCTTTTCCCTTCCTATAATATTGTCTCGAAGTTCATTTCCTTTGTAGAGCCCCTCTATATACTCTTTCCACCTTTCAGCTTTCCCTTGTTTGCTGAGAACTGGTTTTCCATCAGTGTCCTTGATATTCATAGAGCTGTTTTTCTTATCTCCAAATGTTTCTTTTATTTTCCTGTAGGCTGTATCTATTTTTCCCCTATTTATACATTCTTCTACATCCTTGCATTTGCCTTCTAGCCACTCCTGCTTAGCCATTTTGCACTTCCTGTCAATCTCATTTCTTAGTCGTCTGTACTCCATTTTGCCTATTTCATTTACTGCATTTTTATATTTTCTCCTTTCATCAATTAAATTTATTATTTCCTGTAATATACAAGGATTTTTTGTAGGTCTTGCCTTTATACCTATTATGTCCTCTGCTGCCTTCACTATTTCATCTCTCAATGCTACCCATTCCTCTTCTACTGTTCTATTTTCCCCTGTTTCTGTCAATTGTTGCCTAAAGCTCCCTATGAAATTCTTAAGAACCTCAGGTTCCTTCAATTTATCCAGGTTCCATCTCCTTATTTTCCTACCTTTTTGTAGTTTCTTTAGTTTCAGCCTACAGTTCATAACCAAAAAGTTATGGTCAGAGTCTATATCTGCCCCTGGGTATGGCTTACTCTGTAGAACCTGGTTCCGAAATCTATGTCTTACCATTATAAAATTTATCTGGTATCTTCCGGTGTCTCCTGGTCTCTTCAACGTATACAACCTTCTTTTGTGATTCTTGAACCAGGTGTTTGTTATAACTAAATTATGTTCTGTGCAAAATTCCACCAGGCGGCTTCCTCTTTCATTCCTTTTGCCCAGACCATATTCACCTACTATCCTCCCTTCCCTTCCTTGTCCTACTACCGAAATCCAGTCTCCCATAACAATTAAGTTTTCCTCTCCCTTAATTGTCTGAATAATTTCCTTTAGCTCCTCATATATTTCTTCGATTTCCTCATCATCGGCAGAGCTAGTTGGCATATAAACCAGTACTACTGTTGTCGGTGTTGGCTTCGTATCTATCTTGACAATGATAATGCGATCACTGTGCTGGTCATAGTAGTTTACCCGCATTTCTATTTTCTTATTCATTATCAATCCTACTCCTGTGATACCCCCAATTGATTTTGTATTTATAATCCTGTACTCACCTGACCAGAAATCCTGTTCTTCCTGCCACCGAACTTCACTAATCCCCACTATATCTAACTTCAACCTATCCATTTTCCTTTTTAAATTTTCTAATTTTCCTACTCGACTAAGGGATCTAACATTCCACTCTCCGATCCGTAGAATGCCAGTATTGTCTTTCCTGATGATCACATCCTCCTGAGTAGTCCCCACCCGAAGATCAGAATGGGGGACTATTTTACCTCCGGAATATTTTACCCGAGAGGATGCCATCATCATATGTTCATACAGTAGAGCTGCATGTCCTCGGGAAAAATAACGGCTGTAGTTTCCCCTTGCTTTCAGCCGTCCGCAGTAACTGTGTGGCAAAGCCACATTAGCTGATGTTACAAGACCAGCTCAGTCAATCATCCAGACTGTTGCCCCTGTAACTACTGAAAAGGCTGCTGCCCCTCTTCAGGAACTACACTTTTGTCTGGCCTCTCCACAGATACCCCTCGGCTGTGGTTGCAGCTACGGTACGGCTATCTGTATCGTTGAGGCACGCAAGCCACCCCACCTCGGCAATGTCTGTGGTTCATGGGAGTGGTCAACAGTGGTACCTGAAGTAAAGACTGTACATATGTGTATGTGTGTATGCTAACACTAAAGGATAAAGTGGGAATATACTGTTTATGTGTGTGTGTATGTGAGCAGGGATGGCTATGTGGTGTGAGTTGTGGGGTGACTTGGAGAATGAGAAAGTGGTGTTCATTGAGGCAGGCAGTGGGGTGTGTGGCTTAGATAAATTGTGATGAAGATGTCAGCTGACGGTGTTGCATATATGGGTGTGACTGACCATATGGGTCAGAAGTGAGGAATGTATGTTTGTTGTGGCTGTTTTGGCTAAAGGTGGGTTGGATTGAGAAATGTTTCAATGAGAGAATGTGTTTGCTCTTTAATGTCTGTCTCTTTTGAGTGTTTGGTAGGTAACGTGTCTAATAGGAAATGCTCTGTATTGTTATATTATATTAAACAGATTCTGATAACACATTTTGGTTTCTTTAATGGTGCTCAACTGTTGACTGAATAATTTCTGCAACAACAGTTGACAAGAACTATTTTTCTGTCTAGCCTGAGTATCAATAGGGTTTGGTGATATTTTATTTAAAAAATGTAGATGTTTTGTAATAAAATAATTTTGAAATTAGACTTTAACCTTAGATATTTTATTGTGGGGAGTATTTGTGGAAAGCACATGAGGCTGATGACGGAGATGCAAATTTAACCTCACACCAGTAGAAATAATTTTTTTTGGTGCGAGGGTGTAGGTGTAGGTGTCATTTTGATAGAAGAGAAAATTCTCTATGATAACATTCTTTTGGTAGTATTATTTGAGCTTTAAGATATATTTTTGACACAGGCAGGTTGTTGATGTTTTATTTGATGGAGTACTACACCAAGTAGGCCATGTATTCTCTTGTCTGTTTCATCTGAAGCTGTGGCTGATGAGAGTGCAGGCATGTGGTTTTGGGTTAATCTGATCATGACGTTAGTTGGTTGTTGATGTTTTATTTGATGGAGTAATACACCAAGTAGGCCATGTATTCTCTTGTCTGTTTCATCTGAAGCTGTGGCTGATGAGAGTGCAGGCATGTGGTTTTGGGTTAATCTGATCATGACTAACACAAGCCACTGTGAGTTCTTAATTCTGTTGATTTGCATGTTACTGTACATGTCTCAATGCTTAGTTTCAATTGCACCAAGTCTGGATGGCAGAGGGGTGGGATACAAATCCAACCGAATCCTAGTGTCCAGACAAACTTTTCTCTATGTTGACTCATGAGTGCCTTCTGTTCTTCCTGTTCCATATAAGGTGGATATGACGTGTGTGAACAAGAACGCTTGATCCAGTGCCATGGATCTAAGCTGCAACAGCATGTTGGTTGAAATGACGGAGACATAGGACCATACACCATGGGCCAGAGTTGCTGCAACGATGACTCTGGGGTTCTCAGTGTCAAAGTGGTGAGAGATTTACTTTAAACAAGTTTTTCCATGTAGGGCAAGGTCTTATAAAGACTAAAGGTTAACACTATTATAAATTTGGTGCCAATTCTGTATATAAACAACAGGCACACTTAAATTTCATGGATGTAATTAGTTATAAGAATTCTTTTCTTAAAAATATGCACACACTATGAGAGTTACTATGTCAATTTATAAGTGGTCTTAAGGGTACAAATATTGATAAATTTTCTCACTGCCTTTTTTTTTTTTTTTTTTTTTTTGCATTAGTTGAGGTCATAATTGGTACTGTGTTTGAGTCAATCCGATTCAATAATTTAAAAAAATAGAAAAGAGATGACTTACCAAAACGACCGGCTCATCGATAGAAACAAATAAAATAAAATAAAATTACACACAAACACACATACAAGCTTTCGCAGCCTAGCTGCTTTGTCAGGCAGAAGGGAAGGAGAGGGAAAAGGAAATGATGAGGGTGTTAAGGGAGTGGATAAGGAGTCATTCCAATCCCGGGACAGGAAAGACTTACCTTGGGGGGAAAAAAGGAGGGTAAACAAATACACACACACCCACACATTTACACAGACGCAAGTACACTTAGGCATACATACTGTAGAACTGTAGAAAGCAAAGAAGTTAGAAGTTAGACAGAGATGCCACTTGAGGCAGAGGCTCTGTCCAGAGAACCAAGGCAAAGATGTTAAGATGGTGGGTGGGAATTCGAATTTAGCGGAGGTTGAGACCAGGTGGGCAACGGGAGGAGAGAATAAGCTGAAGGGCAAGTTCCCATCTCCGGAGTTCTGAAAGGTTGGTGTCGGTGGGAAGTATCCAGATAACCCGGACGGTGTAACACTGCGCCAAGATGTGCTGGCCGTGCACCAAGGCATGTTTAGCCACAGGGTGATCCTCATTACCAACAAACACTGTCTGCCTGTGACCGTTCATGCGAATGGACAGTTTGTTGCTGGTCATTCCCACATAGAACGCTTCACAGTGCAGGCATGTCAGTTGGTAAATCACGTGGGTGCTATCGCAAGTGGCTCTGCCCTTGATTGTGTACACCTTCCGGGTTACTGGACTGGAGTAAGTGGTGGTGGAAGGGTGGATAGGGCAGGTTTTACAACGGGGGCAGTTGCATGGGTAGGAGCCAGAGGGTAGGGAAGGTGGTTTGGGGATTTGATAGGGATGGACTAGGAGGTTACGAAGGTTAGGTGGGCGGCGGAAAGACACTCTTGGTGGAGTGGGAAGGATGTCATTAAGGATGGATCTCATTTCGGGGCAGGAATGACTCCTTATCCACTCCCTTAAAACCCTCATCATTTCCTTTTCTCTCTCCTTCCCTTCTGGCTGACGAAGCAGCTAGGCTGCGAAAGCTTATATGTGTGTAATTTTATTTTATTTTATTTGTTTCTATCGACGAGCTGGTCCTTTTGGTAAGTCATCTCTTTTCTATTTTTTTATTTTTGTTTATCCCACCGGAAAAGTTTCCCTCTATAATTTTCGATTCAATAATTTTGTAATTTTAAATTTTGCTCATTTGGAAGTATTAATTTTTGGTGCTACTTGCGCCATCCTGCACATGGTTTTGATGCCGCAAGTGGGGGTATTGTGAGATTACTACCCAATAGAAATATTGGTAATTAATAGCATTTGATAATTAAACTGTATGAAGTTCACTGCAAACATTGACCATGCCAATGCACCAAATGTTACACAATTTTAATCTTAATAATTATGGTACCAATGTATGTACGCAGTTGGGTGACAACATTTATAGTTAGGCCATAGGCAGAAATTCTCCACGTTGAGATTTGCTGTGTGCTTGTAGCTGAGGGGAGGCAGCGAGCAGTCCGACGTTGGTGGCTTGTTCCAGCTTAGGATTTTCCAGGCTCGTTTCCGGTGAGGGGAGGAGGGACAATGGCGAGTGCCAGACGGAGTGCAGTGCACAGCATGAAATAAAATATTCTAATACTACTTGAATTTGAAGTAATACAATGCAGTTAGGAACCTTTAAGGCCCTCATTACAAAATAGCCTGTTGATAAATAAACAATACATTAGCTGATATAGTCACATCTGGCGTAATATGTTTAATTGACAATGAAAAGTAATAAATTACCAATGAATACAAGACAGTTACACAACTAGCATGGCAATGTTTTGTTTATAAAAATAATATATTAACTATTTCTCATTTTATTTTCAATTAATCTTGTGTATTTTATTTTGAAATATTCAGTTAAAATACTTATTTGTGATTAAGGAATTGCACGTTTATAATAAATAGTGCAAAGGATGTTTATACCAATATAAAAACCTAATAAGAAATTTGTATAATAATGGAAAGTCCAGGTTGGAATAAATAATATAGTGAGGACAGTTTACTACTCACCGCAAAGACGTGGCGACGAGCTGCGACAGGCACATACAAAAGACACACACATACAACACATTCAGCTATCGGCCATGGCCTTCTTCAGAAATAGAGCACTCACGCAATCACACAGGCACCCAACACAGTCATACAACCATCACCTCCGACAGTCGGAGGTGATGGTTGTATGACTGTGTTGGGTGCCTGTGTGATTGCGTGAGTGCTCTATTTCTGAAGAAGGCCATGGCCGATAGCTGAATGTGTTGTATGTGTGTGTCTTTTGTATGTGCCTGTCGCAGCTCGTCGCCACGTCTTTGCGGTGAGTAGTAAACTGTCCTCACTATATTATTTATAATAAGAAATTTGTTTAATGTTTAGTGTAATTATTTTGATTTTAAGTAAAGTTTTAGAAATGTATTGGCTGAGCGCTGTACGTTGGCAAGTCGGTTAGAACAGCTCACCAGAAGTTGATGATGTAGGGAAAAAACCCGACAGTTGGGCTTTTGACGCGCGCGTGGCCCAGGGAGGCAGTCAGGAGTCGGGAGCGAGTGGTGTAGCTGCCCGGGTGCGGCGTCGCTCTGCACAGTCGGCATGTGTATCTCCAGGTGGAGACTATAGATTTTTGTGTGGCAATTGCCAGGTGTGGTTGCTCGTCGTAGACTGCACGAAGTTGAATCGAGTGCTACTGTGTGTTGTGATTATTTAGCCAGTGGAACAAGGTGTTCATCGCACTGAATTAAAGTGACTGTGTTTTGTTAATGTAACACGTGTCGTCACATAGGCATGAACATAAATGGTGTTTGAGACAGGCACATGGTGTGAAAACAATTTGTGACAAATATTAATTTTTTTCTGGGGGCTCACGAGCTATAACTTTATTTGATAAATGTGTCGACGTACAGACGTATCAGCCACAGGGTTTTAATATGGTGTAATAAACAACATAAAGTGAACTTTCACGTGTTTTCAAAAATAGTAGTTATTACACCCTTTTCTCATATGAACTTACTTTATTATGAATTTTTTGTTAATCATATGCATGGAAGGAAAGCTGCGAACGTGTGATATCATTCCCTAGAAAACGAGTCAAACAGTAGCAATCACAGTTCCAGTGTTTTTGCATGTTTAGGAATTTGGTTTGCTGTTTGTGGTTGTGAGTTTTAAAAATTAATCTTTCCCTATTTAAACTCTCACCCCGATCTTTCACCCTCGCAGCCACTAGATCACTGATGAGTCCAACATAGTTGAATTTAGGTGTGAGACTGAAAGTTGGAGCCTTTGGTTAGGATTGAATTTTCTGTCAGGCTGAGGTTTCCAGTAGAATGATTGAAGAGAATGTTTTAGTTTTTTGGATTCTGGATGCTGGGAGCGAAAGGATTGAATCTTCTGTCAGACAGGTTTCCAGTAGAATGATTGAAGAGAATGTTTTAGTTTTTTGGATTCTGGATGTTGGGAGCATGTTTTGGGGTAGCCTCTGCCCTAACTTCACTCATCCTGCACCATTAGTTTCTTTCTCACAGTCTCCCCTATCTCTGTTCTCTTGCTCTTTCAATCCACTCTGCGATTACCATGTTCTGGGCATAACTCACTCTGCATGCAGTCAGAATGCAGTCACTGTCCCACACCCCTCCTCTGTGATACACTGCCTCTTTCACTCAGACATGTGTCCCCAACAATCCCTCCCACCTTCTCTCTACCTACAAATACCTGCTTGGATAAGTGATGGAACACCAATTAAGGAGGGGTCAAAGGGATCTTGGGTAGGATGTCTCTCTTTTGGGGTAAGATAACTGATACCCTTACCTTCACTGCTCTACACATAATTACCCATTTCACTCTTTAGAAATAAAGAAAGGAGTGTAAAGCCCTGACATAACGGTTTTTATTATCACCATTAACTATCATGGTGACTACTAACTGGTAAGTGGTATTGGATGATGATTTCATTTCCATCATCCAAGTGACTCTGATTTTGACAAGATATTGTTCAAGCAAGATAGAGCTCAACACAATTGAAGCAGGAGAATGTTTGATGTCCTGGAGGAGCACTTTAGTGGCCCACATTCTGGCTCTGAGGTACCCAGAAGTCACTGGCATGGGCCTCGATTAGCCGCCATATTCTTCCGAGCTGAACACATGTGATTCTTTTTTGTGGGGCCATATTAAAGAGAAGGCGAACGAGCTGAAAACAGTCATTTAGAAAGTCACCAATGTTCTGACACTTCAGTAGGCCACACAGAATTCATCTGCACCACATCATCTCTACAGAAGGCAGACATATCAAACATGTTATAACCTAAATCCAAATATCTGTAGTACCATGTATATGTTGAGCAAAGTGTTGCATGCTGTAGTTTGTAACTAATTTATATATTGTTTCATGAAGTTCAATAACTGTCACCCTGTATGTGTGAACAAGTTGTACTTGTGTAATTCTGTGAATGTGTGTGCAATCTCTTGTCCTGATGAAAGCTGTGGCTGTAAATTTAAAAGTTATGTGAGTGTGATTGAGACTGTCTGTTTTGTGTATAAGTCTGTGCCACAGCAATTGTCTTTTAAAGCGAGTTTCAACCTGTACTCATCATATTGTAACCTGATACATGCAGAACATCAGGGACTTATACTAAACATGTTATATGTCATGTAAATAAGTTTATATATTTTTTTAGTTTTTTATTTGCTTGGGATTGCATAACATAGATCAAGAGATCTGAATCAGTTGTAAATCTGTTGAAGTATCATATTAGCTGTTTGATGGTTGACTTTGGGCCCTTCCTTGCTGGTGTCTTGAGCACACACAGTATTTCCTTTGTTGGTATCTTTTTTCAAGTGTAGTTATATTTGTTAACTATCTCTGTTTTTTGCATTCTGTCGTAAGAAATTGCGCTCCTCTCTGACATAAAATAATGACTCTCAAGTATTTAAAACATTGTTTTAATTTATGTTACAAATTGGCAGTGTTTTCAGACAATATACATTACAAAGTAAGGAATCTTACACATTATACTATCATTTTCACACACACTGAAACTTACTGCTCTTCACATCCATAACATCCAGTTTCACTCTTTGGAAATAAAAAAAAGGGTGTAAATGTTTAACATTAATCCTTAATAAAAAATTCTAGGCAGTTATTACATCTTACATCATCCACTTCTAATACTAGTAATATTACACCACATTACTTACACACTGAACAGAAAGCATTTATAATTTTAACGCATAAGAGCAAAAAAATAAAGTTACAAATATACACTGATTGTCAGTATAATACATTTAAACAATTATCAGTGGTTGGTTACAGTGATGATTCATCAAGACAAGTATGTAATCTTTAAAAAAATGTTTATATGTGGGTTAAGAAAAACTGAAATGCAAGTGATCAAAAACTTTTGTATGACTTTTTCAGTAACACACTTTAAGTGCAGAACACTTCCACAAAAATGTTTGAGAATGAAAAAATGGTTATCACTGGAAAAGACTCTCAAATGAAGAAAACAGGAAGTAAGACAATTTGTAAAACTATTTAAATTAAACCACCAACATTATAACAAACAATAAATGCATCATTTGTTCAACTTTCATTGACAATAACAGATGAGTTGACTAGAGCATCTTTTATTGACACAGTATCAAGACAGAACCTGATGCATCTTTCCCTCAGCAAATTTCTATAATATACGATACTCTGGCAGTTTTGTATAAAATCAGCTTTACTAAATTTAATTCTGTTTAGGAAACAGGTTTTAATTTACAACACAAGAAACTTCAACTAACATAAATATATAACTTAATAACACATTTAATTACCAGTTAAATTACATTGAGTTTGAAGCGCCAGTCCTCTTTTCTTGAGGAAGGTAATGGGAATGAAAAGGGAGTAAGGGACATACCTACTAAAGTAAAGTGATATAGCACCAATGATTTTCTGCACCTACACATACAAACACAATGCAGTGAGAAGCATAGAAAAGTTCTTACTTTAAATGCTTCACTATGTATTTAATACAGTTTGTTACACCCTTGAAGGAACCATGGAAACAGAGAAACTCAAAGAACAACACTGTGATTGTAAACTGTGTACACTTGTTGCTCTACGTGTTTTTGATGCAGACCTGGCACCGACTCACTCTTGTCCTCAAGGTGCCTGCCTTGAGGGTCTGGCTCTGGGGCACGCGGAACTGGTTAGCGTCTTCAATTGTTGCCAACCAGAAGCTGAATTTGTTGGCAAAGTAGTGGCATGTTCCCCTTGCTCCATTACATTCAATGAATGGTGTTGCACGGAAATCTTCTAAACATGAGCCAGGACTTGCTAATGATTGTCCACCTCCTTCAGCGCCAGCTGCTGTGTGCTGTTGATGTGATTACAAATTAGTACCATGGTTGCCATGATATCTTTAAGCAAGATTTAACCAAATAAAATTGCTATTGCTTTAACAGAAAGTAAACACATCATAGAATATCCTAAAAATCATCTGTTATAAGAGTGCGCTATTATCTGGGACTGAAAACCCTCACTTATAGTTGTATTAAACAGATACTGCTAAAATTTTGGCTCAATTGAAAATCTCGTAATGAACCTCTGGTTTAATTCTTTTAAGTATGATTTACTTATCATAGTTTTCATGTCCAGTATTATTTCTCTGCAATACACCAGCATCAATTTCTTCATAATTCTCTTATAATTTTCATGCCAGTCATACTCATCCTATTGTGAAGTAATAGGCATGAAGATATTCTATAAAACTTTGTCAAAGTTATTCCTTAACTCATAAAAAGTAATTTTTTTTTAGTCATTAGCTCACAAATTATTCCAGTGAGTACCACAGTTTGCCCAAGCAGTCTCATGAATTTTGTTGTTTATATTTGTGTAAACATACCAATGGTAAATATCAAGAGACCCTATTACAATCTCATATTGCTGTTAAACTATAAAATTTTATATTAGTACCACAGTAAATACTTAATATTAAGGAAAGGGCAATATGTAAACTCAAATAGATCCTTTTGCTGAAATTGATCCCAACTTCCCCTTATAAATTTACACAATATTTGAAACATGTTTTTAATAGAATGAAAACTGCTCCTGCACAACACAACAAAACGTGTAAATGTCCTGGCCAGAGTCAAAAATGTAAAAGAGGAGAACTAACTTTTTGACATATTTGGCAGCTCCAAAGCTGTCGAAATAAAAAATATATATACAAAAAAATATTGACATATTCATGTTTTTTTAATTTATCCAAATATCCTAGTACAGAGAGCTCTCATGGAGGGGAGAGGAGCTTCATCTGCAATCACAAGCATTCCTGAGAAGTGATGGATGCACTGTAAACTTCAGCGACATGTAGTGGCATACTGAGCAAAATACAAAATGCCATCTCAAATGACAGTATATCGTGTGTCATGTTATACAACATGACATTATCCACCATGTTTCTTTACTTGACACAATGCATAATATTACATGAAATGGTGTATCTTATGACTACTACATTATATGAGGTAGCATATTAATTAATTCTGCAGGACTCAATTGTGTAGCATGCCCCCATGGTCAAAGAATGAGTCAGTAAATTGTAACAGAAGAGTAGTAATAGATAAAATGAGTGCAGACAGCAAGCTGTAAGTTTAAGTAAACATATTCAGACTCAACAACACAATACACATATTAACTTTATTTTTTAATTTTTCCAAGAGTTCCTCAACAGATTGGGAAGAGTGAGTCATGAGAAAGCTCTTCAGTTTATACTTGAAAGTGTGTGGACTATTGTTAATACTATCAAATTCTTGTGGCAACTTAGTGAAAATGGATTCATCAGAATACTGCATGGTCTTCTGCACAGATATCAAGGAGGTGTGATCCAAATGAACACTTGAATTCTGCCTAGTATTAATTGAATGAAAGCTGCTAAATCTTGGAGACAAGCTGACATTGGTAATGGTAAACAACATTTAAAAAATATGTCAACAAGAGATTCAAGAGCTTACACCACATATTGCTGGAACTTCCTGTTTCCAAGCTAAAAAAAACCTTTTGAATCTGAAGAATTACTCCAAAAAATAGCACCATACACCATAAGTACATCAAAATAAGCAAAGTACCATGGATTTCAGATACTATTCTAATGGCAAATAAAGCAGCATCTACTTTGTGACTAAGATCTTCAATGTGAGCTTTACATGGCAACTTACTATCTATCTGTAGGCCTAAAAAATTTAACTGTCCAGGATATGATGCACAATGTAGCACCATGTGAAATAATGAAGCATGTAGGGATTTATTCCCATCTGCTTGCATTACTGTACCTCCCGATACCAGAGTTGCATAATAATAGGTATGAATGTAATTAGTGTAGTATCATTTTCTTTTCAAAAATTTTAGTTATTCTTTTTTCTAATGTGACTAGCTGAAGTTATTTTCATGGTTGGGAAAATTACTTTTTTAAAGTAACTATGTTACAGTTAAAGTTACTTCCCAGAAAGGTAACTTGGTTACAGTTATAGTTACTATATACCGTATCAGTTACAAGTAACTTTACAGTTATTTTTACAGTTATCTTTAAAAATTGTAATTGCGACTCATTTCTAAATCCATAATAAACCTTACTTGTGTAGAAAGGAAACAAGCTTTAATATCAATCGATAATTAAATACATTGATACAAACATAATTAATAATAATATGTAATTAATGCATTATTAAACAAATTGTCCAGATCATCTTCTATCTCATTGCATCTCAATTTCAATGTTTGTACATTTTCATCAAATGTAGTTTTTCAAATGTTGCATCTCTTGAAAGTTACGTTTCATCTTGTTCGTTGTTCGCGTCTCCATGAAAATGCCGCATTTTTTGTGTACTATATATTCGCACCGTCTGAAATGGCGGCATTGAGTAAACATTTCAAACTGCGTATTCGCATCGAGAGCTATGCTATAACAGGTGAAGAGGAGGAATTAGTGATATGGAGAGCTGAATTAATAATGGGATACTTGACGAAATAAGCAGGTGAAGAAGACTTAGTTATCCGAGGACGACAAAATGCATACTATAGAAGATGTGACGGGAATGACATGCTGCTGCATGGGTTTGGCTGCGTGGTCTAAGGCATCAGACTACGGACTGGACGGTCGCCCCCACCGGAGGTCTAGTCCTCCCTCCAGCATGTGTGTGTCTGTTGTTGTTAGAGTAGGTTAGTTTGTAAGTCTAGGGACTGGTGACCATAGCAGTTTGGTCCCATAGTTTCACAAACATTTGAATTTGACTGACAGGCTGTGCAAGCTGCATTTGGAAGACATTTCTCCTTTTTTAACTTCACCAAGATGTCACCATTAGATTTTAAAATTATAATGAATATTACATGGTCAGTTGTTTCAAAGAAAGGCACAAAGTTCAGAAACACAACTCTTGTGAAGACTAGCTGTTACTCTTTGTCTCTCGGCAACAGGAAGTGCCTATGAAACCTTTGCATATTTATCCCAAGTTTCAGTAATGTAACTCAATAAAGACTCATTTTCCAAAATAAGATAACAAATCCTGTCTGTTGTTATTGCTGCAGTGTTGAGAAATGAGGGACCAAATTGCTTTATCTACTTTACATACGGATGGTGCCAAACAATGTAGCGATTGAAATTTCCTGGCAGATTAAAATTGTGTGCTGGAACCAGTACTCGAACCTGGGAACTTTGCCTTTCACGGGCAATCACTCTACCACTGAGCTATCATGACATGATTCATGGTCAATTCTGCCAGTACCTCACCTCCTATTTTCCAAACTTCACAGAAGTTCTCCTGTGAACCTTGCAAGACTAGCACTCCTGGAAGAAAGGATATGGTGGAGACATGGCTTAGCCACAGCCCAAGGGATGTTTCCAGAATGAAACTTTCACTCTGCAGTGGAGTGTGCCCTGATATGAAACTTCCTGGCAGATTTTAATCTACCAGGAAGTTTCATATCAGCGCACATCCCGCTGCAGAGTGAAAGTTTCATTCTGGAATCTGTAGGGAGTTGTGATTATTTTTAATTATTTTCATGACATTGAACATTCCACAGGCCACCTCTGCCTCTTATTAGATGACAAATTCGTAAATGTTGCTTCTTGTCTACTTAATTTCGTGAATGAACACACGAAGAAACAACATGTAACTCTATAGATACACTACCGCTGCAAAGGAGCATTTAGTGCCATTGCCACAGAACACAGCTTTTGTATTGCCAGCATGTTGTGAAAATTGGTACTGTAGTCCAGAACTAGCAGCAAGTAATGTTGCAGAACTCATTGTAAACATGCCTTAAAGCCAGCAAGCAAGCCAAAAATTAATTGTACATGAATTATTAAGTTTGGTTTTGACTGATTTGAATTGTTTTCCCACCGTGATACAATTCACAGCAAAAGAAATAATTTTTTCCATCCTATGTAAAAAAAAAAAAAAAAAACCTCGAATATTTCATCACAAGCTGGCCAAGGCATGTGTGTGTCTTCTTTCATTTCCTTGTAAAAAGGTGCAGAAAATAATCAGAAACTGTTTACTTGTGATGCGTCAGGTGATTGTTGCAAACATTTTTATAAAATAAAATTGTTAGAATGAATGGGTACTATTAAATGTTATAATGGTACTAAAATATATAACTCATACATTTCCAACATACATTGTTGAAAACATGTAATTTAGAAATAAATATTGTTTATTTTTTCTCTTCACTAAAATAAATGCCTGGTATTCTGCAGTCTCGAGATTCTTACAAAAATATGTTACATTACTAGTGACAAAAAAGTAACAATATTCTGTTAACCGATAAAAGTAACTTAGTTACACTTGAAGTTACTTTAAGCAAATAATAACACTGTTACTGTCCGTTACCTATGAAAAGTAAATGTTACTAATAACGCCGTTACTTACAAGTAATGCATTACTCTCCAACCCTGTTTATTTTCTATTATTTGGCATTACAGAGGTTTGTTTAATTAGCAAATATTAATTAGTTCATGCAAGAGGCTTATTGATGTAGGTCATATATTAGGCTCATTACTATTTCTAATGAGAGTAATTAAATTATATATGCATAATATTAAAGTAGGTATTATTGTGTTTCACAATTAATGATAGGAATATTATTCCTTCATTAGTTCCCATATAATAACCATTTATTCTGAAATTATTGTTGACAAACCTATTTCACTAAATATATACATGTAGCACTATTAATATAACAGAGACTTGTGTATCAATTTACTCAGAATTATTTATGGTACCTTTTACTAGAGCCAGCTGCAGGTAATTGTTTACTTTTCCCTTTTAATTATATTAATGAATGTAATTAACAACACATAATTTTCAGAATCATTGTTCAGTTAGTATAAATAGGTGTGCTTTCACGCCATGTAATGTATCTTGTTTTGTGTCTGATCAGAGGCATATGTTAAAAGTTCCTCTATATTAGCTGTGCAGAAAGTGTTCCTACAGTGATAATGAACTGGTTCTTAATATTCATGCCACACTAAATGTATACCTCGAGATCTTTTGTCAGGTTAGGAGTATTCCAGACATGAACTGTGTAGATTGTATTATTGATGTGTGGAAAGTGCGTACTGGATTGTAGTGACTGTTATTGATGAGACTTGTATGCTGGCCATAAAAGGGGACAATTGGGCACTAGTGATTCATTAAAGTGTCAATGAACTGCAATTCTACGTGTCGCCTACATTATTTGTAGTAGACTAGTTCTGCCCCATGATAATTTAGCCAGTCGTTACTGAGAGTGTTGACCCATGAGAATGTCAAGAGCCAATGAACTACGACCCAGGGAACGTTACAATATGACACACATATGATGTGAAGTCTTATGACTTTCTTAGAAGATAGATTAAGGAAAGGCAAACCTACATTTCTAGCTTTTGTAGATTTGGAGAAAGCTATTGACGATGTTAATTGGAATACACTCTTTCAGGTTCTGAAATCAGCATGAGTAAAATATAGGGAATGGAAGATTATTTACAACTTGTACAAACACCAGAAAGCACTTATCAGAGTTGAAGGGCAGGAAAGGAATGAAGAGGTTGGGAAGGGTGTACATCTACATCTACATACATACTCCGCAATCCACCGTAAGGTGCGTGGCGGAGGGTACACTGTACCACTACTAGGCATTTCCTTTCCTATTCCATTCCCAAGTAGAACGAGGAAAAAAAGAATGCCTAATACGAGCCCTAATTTCTCTTATCTTGTCATTGTGATCACTACACAAAATGTAAATAGGTGGCAGCAAGATCGTACTACACTCAGCTTTAAATTCTGGCCCTCTAAATTTCCTCAACATAAATTTACGAAAAGAACGTCTTTCCTCCAGCGATCCCCAAATGAGTTGCCAGAGCATTTCCATGACACTCGCGCATTGGACGAACCTACCACTAACAAACCTAGCTGCTTGCCTCTGAACTGCTTCTATGTCTTCCTTTAAACTGATCTGCTGCGGGTCTCAAACACTTGAGTAATACTCAAGATGTGGTCGTACAAGCGTTTTATATGCGGTCTCCTTTACAGATGAAGTACATCTTCCCAAAATTCTCCCAATAAACCGAAGTTGGCTGTCTGCCTTACTCACAACTGTCCTTACATGTTCGTTCCATTTCAAATCGCTCTGCAATGTTACACCTAGATATTTGAATGATGTGACTGCATCAAGAAGCTCACTACTAATGCTGTATTCGAATATTATGGGATTGTTTTTCCTACTCATGCACATCACCTTACATTTTTCTACGTTGAGGGCTAGCTGCCATTCTTCGCACCAACTATAAATTTTGTCTAAGTCATCCTGTATGCTATTACAGTCAGTTAAAGACGACACCCACCAATACAGCACAGCATCATCAGCAAACAGCCGCAAATTACAAGTTAGTCTGTCTATCAGATCATTTATATAGATAGAAAATAATAGTGGTCCTATGACACTCCCTTGGGGCACACCTGACAATACGCTCATCTCTGATGAACACTAGCCGTCGAGAACAACATACTGTGTTCTATTACTTAGGAAGTCTTCCAGGCAATTACAAATCTGTGAACCTATTCCATAAGCTTGTATCTTAGTTAGCAGTCTGCAGTGTGGCACTGTGTCAAATGCCTTTTTGAAGTCGAGAAAAACACAATCTGCCTGTTGCCCTTCATCCATGGTTCACAAGATGTCATGTGAGAAAAGGGCAGGCTGAGTTTCACATAAACGATGTTTCCTAAACCCATGCTGATTCACAGAAAGAAGCTTTTCGGTTTCAAGGAAATTTACTATATTCAAACTGAGAATATGCTCCAAAATTCTACATGAAACTGATGTCAATGATATTGGCTTGTAATTGTGTGGGTCAGTTCTCTTTCCTTACTTATAAATGGGAGTCACCTGCATTTTTTTCCAATCACTAGGAACTTTGCACTGAATTAAAGATTTGCGATAAATGCAAGCTAAGTAGGGGGCCAATGCCACAGAATACTCTCTGTAAAACCGAACTGGTATTCCATCTGGATCAGCAGACTTTTTCATATTTAGCTCTCTCAGCTGCTTCTCTACATTGGAAATACCTATTACTATGTCCTCCATTTCGGAATTAGTACATTGATCAAATGATGGTGTATTTGAGCGGTCCTCCCTCCCGCCCTTCATCCATGGCTCACAAGATGTCATGTGAGAAAAGGGCAGGCTGAGTTTCACATGAACGATGTTTCCTAAACCCATGCTGATTCACAGAAAGAAGCTTTTCGGTTTCAAGGAATTTTACTATATTCAAACTGAGAATATGCACCAAAATTCTACATGAAACTGATGTCAATGATATTGGCCGGTAATTGTGTGGGTCAGTTCTCTTTCCTTACTTATAAACGGGAGTCACCTGCATTTTTTTCCAATCACTAGGAACTTTACACTGAATTAAAGATTTGCGATAAATGCAAGCTAAGTAGGGGGCCAATGCCACAGAATACTCTCTGTAAAACCGAACTGGTATTCCATCTGGATCAGCAGACTTTTTCGTATTTAGCTCTCTCAGCTGCTTCTCTACATTGGAAATACCTATTACTATGTCCTCCATTTCGGAATTAGTACATTGATCAAATGATGGTGTATTTGAGCGGTCCTCCCGCGTGAAAGATTTCTTAAAGGTTAAATTTAGAACTTCAGCTTTTCATTTGCTTTCTTCTATTACTGCCCCGGAATGGTCAACGATTGACTGTATAGTGGGCTTTGACCTGCTTATCGATTTTGCATATAGACCTGTTATACATGCCCAGATAACTTCACAGTTACTTTCAACCTCGATCTCAGTAGAAACAATATCTTCGTCCACAGGGATGAACACTCCTCCTCCAGTTGTGTCCAATCTCTCTTTCCGATATACATTCCACACCTTGCTAAATATTTCTGAACTTGACACATCATGATTTAGCCAGCTTTCAGTGTCTAAAACTATCTGAGCACAATAATTTCCATGCAGTGCGGCAAATCCGGGAACTTTGTTTTTAATACTTTGAAAGTTTGTGGCTAATATTGAACAGTCGAATTTTTGTGAACCGAATGTGGTCTGAATCTGCTTTCTGAATGTTGACAAGTGAGTGCTCATCAGAGTTAGCGCCTAGCCTAAAAAACCCCCATGTGCACTCCACAAGTACTCTGCTACCCGAGTAGCTGCTTCCTTAGTGTAGTGCACCCCTGATCTATCTAGGGGCATCCTACAAGTCCCCACCCGATAACGCAGATCCAGAAATCTGCAGCCATGACTGTCACAGATTCAGCGAAGCCTCTGGTTCAGACCCTCCACTCCGCTCCAAAGTAAAGGACCCCAATCAAGCCTGGGAACAATGCTACAAATTGACAGCTCTGCCTGCACCCCACGTGCGAAGACAGCAGCCTTCACCAATTCCTCCAGCAGCCCATAGGAACTGAGGATGTCCTCAGAACCCAAGCAACAAGCATCATTGGTGCCAACATGAGCCACGACTTGCAGTCGGCTGCACCCCGCACCCTCGATAGCCGCCGGCAAGGCCGCCTCCATAACTCAGATGAGGCCCCCCGGCAGACAAACCGAGTGCACATTGGACTTCTTTCCAGATCTCAAAGCTATCTGCCTAAGGGGCTCCATCACGGATCTAACATTGGAGCTCCCAATAAGTAACAATCCCCTCCCCCTGTGCACCTGCTCGGACCCTGCTGAAGGAGTGGCCACAAGTCCACACACAGAATGAATGGGCATGGACAGACGGCCAACCTCCACATTGGCCTTCCATCTCGAACGACGCGAACGCCGTTCAACCTGCCACTCCGCATGTGGAGACGGCAGCTCGACCACATCCGGTACACCTGAAGGTGCTTCAGTAGCAGGGACAGAGGGTGAAGCTGAAGCATGAGACACCTGAGGTGTCCCACTCGATGCACCAGACTCCTCACCACCGCTGCACCCCGAGACAGCAGCCTGAAGGAGGCTGGCCATAGCCAACAGCAAGCTTAGCTGTTCGCATACTGCGACCAACTCCTCCTGCATCCGCACACAGCTGGCACACATCCTATCCATCCTATCGGTACAATTAACTGTAGAAAGTAGAAAACTAAATAATCAACTTTTAACTAGCCCAGTAGTTTAACAAATGCGGCTGGCAGCTGACTGAACTATGGTTAGTGGTTACTACACTGTCAAAACAACCGGCAGTTTTCAAAATAAAATAAGAAAATCTATGGAATACACTGTTATCAAACACACGGGAATATAAGCTTTCTTAAAGCAGAACACAAAATAAAGTGACAAAAAGATACTTAAATCACATAGCTTGCAGCAGACGAAAACTATACACAGGGTATTTATCAAAATATGTGACAATAAACTCTTAAAACAGTAGCACAAATGAATCTGCTAAGTAGGTGAGAAGAAACCTCTTAATAACAGAAGCACTAAAGAAAATTGAGAAATTAACTGGCAACGAAATTTCACGCAATTAAAATGTGATACTTAGTGCTCTGGGCAATGAGACAGCGACAACAGCTGGCACTGTAAGACAGGGTTGTAGCCTTTCGCCAATGTTATTCAAATTGTACATTGAGCAAGCTATAAAGGAAAGCAAAGAGAAATTTGGAGAAAGAATTAAAGTTCAGGGAGAAGAAATAAAAACTTTGCGGTTTGCTGGTGACATAGTAATTCAGTCAGAGACAGCATAGGACCTGGAGGAGCAGTTGAACGGAATGGACAGAATACTGAAATGAGTGTATAAGATGAACATTAAAACATTAACAAGAGCAAAACAAGGGTAAAGGAGTGCAGTCTATGAAAATCAGGTGATGCTGAAGGAATTAGATTAGGTAACGAAACAATGAAGGTGGTAGGTGAGTTTGGTTACTTGGGTAGTGAAATAACATATGATGGTCGCAGTACAGAGGATACAAAATGCAGAATGGCAATGGGAAGAAAAGTGTTTTTGAAAAAGAGAAATTTGTTAACATAGAATATTAATTTAAGCATAAGGAAGTCCTTACTGAAGGCATTTGTGTGGAGTGTTGCCTTTTATGGGAGTGAAACATGGACAATAAACAGTGCAGACAGGAATAGGGTAGAAGCTTTTGAAATGTGGTGCTACAGAAGAATACTGAAGATTAGGTGGGTGGATCGCGTAACTAATGAAGAGCTACTGAACAGAATTAGGGAGAAAAGGAATTTCTGGCATACCTTGACTAAAAGAAGGGATCGATTGATAGTACTCATTCTTCAACATCAAGGAATCATGAATTTAACGTTGGAGGGAAGCATGTTGGATAAAAATCACAGAGAAAGACCAAGATATGGATACAGTAAGCAGATCCAGATGGATGTAGGTCGCTGATCTTATGAGGAGATGAAGAGGCTTGCTCAGGGTAGAGTAGGATGGAGAGCTGCATCAAACCAGTCTCCGGACAGAAGACCACAACAACAAATGATGTGATGTTGTACATAGAACACTACATAACATGTGACATATGCCACAGTTTAACATGTGACAATAGTAATAATACTTATTTGAATTAACAACAAATTTATTCCCTTCTGTAATAACAACAACAAAAATATGAAACTTCCTGGCAGATTAAAATTGTGTGCCGGAAACGGGACTCGAACCTGGGACCTTTGCCTTTCGTGGGCAAGCGCACTACCGACTGTGCTATACCGACACGACTCACGATGCCGCCCCACAACTTTACTTCCGCCAGTACCTCGCCTCCTACTTTCCAAACTTCACAGAAGCTCTCCTGCAAACACGCAAGACTAGCACTCTGGAAGAAAGGATATGGTGGAGACATGGCTTAGCCACAGCCTAAGGGATGTTTCCAGAATGAAACTTCACTCTGCAGCGGAGTGTGCGCTGATATGAAACTTCCTGGCAGATTAAAATCTGCAGATTTAATATGCCAGGAAGTTTCATATCAGCACACACTCCGCTGCAGAGTGAAGTTTCATTCTGGAAACATCCTTTAGGCTGTGGCTAAGCCATGTCTCCACCATATCCTTTCTTCCAGGAGTGCTAGGCTTGCGTGTTTGCAGGAGAGCTTCTGTGAAGTTTGGAAAGTAGGAGGCGAGGTACTGGCGGAAGTAAAGTTGTGGGGCGGCATCGTGAGTCGTGTCGGGGTAGCACAGTCGGTAGTGCGCTTGCCCGTGAAAGGCAAAGGTCCCAGGTTCGAGTCCCGGTTCTGGCACACAGTTTTAATCTGCCAGGAAGTTTCATATCAGCGCACACTCCGCTGCAGAGTGAAGTTTCATTCTGGAACAAAAATATTTTTGTACTTTGGTAATCAACTAAATGTTCTAAGAAAATAAAAGGATCATGCAAGAAATTGGTCAAGTATTGTAAAGTGTCCACTCTTATTAATTAACACATTAAAAAATATTTTTTTCAGAAGAATTCTGGATGTACTGATAAAATAAACAATAAAATCAAGAAATATTGACTCTCAGCATAAATATGCCTTTAAAGACAAACCTCCATATCAGAATATATCTGGCAAGGAAATTTTCTCTCTCTGAATTTTTCTATCTTTGGTCAACTCTATCCACTTATGATTCACACAAATTTAGGCTTATAGCCTTCTCCTTCCAATTTAAAACTTTCCTTTTGCTATTGCAGTTGTGGCTGAGGATTTTTAAATATATTTAATAATGCTTAACCAGATGGAACAGTTTATTAAATATTTATGAACTTTCCTGTTCGTATTATTATTATTATTATTATTACTATTACAGAATGACTCTGTTACTAGAAATTAGCATCTGTGGCTTCTCTTATTTGCAGCCATGCAGTAAGATGTAGTGATTATTACAAAAAAGTAATGACTCTCTTATCAGTTGCTAGCCACAATTGAAAGTTACTTTCCACTTACTTTCTTGTTTCTGTTCAATCATATAACAACAAAAAGTACTTTTAGTATTCTTTTCTATCATGTGATATTTCACTAGCTACTGATGTATAGTTTCTTAGTATAAAGCTTTTCAATTAAAATAAGTCAAAACCTCAATGTAATGCTTACCATGACAAAACTGTATCCTATCCAGAGTCCAGACCACCCAAATGGACATTCTGGTACAGTGTCAGATTGGCTGTGAACGGCTATTACATTTGCTGGCGCTTCACAGACAACACACCTGTATGGAGAAAAAATGACAAACAGCAGGTGAAACAAATTTTGCTAAAATATCCATGAGTTTATAATGAACTATTTTTATTGTGTAGAGAAGTATCTTACAGAAAAGTGCCCAATTCTTACTGACCTGGATATAAACTGCCGAATTGCACTCTCTTCAACAGGCATCATCGGTATGGCTTCATTAGTAGACAGCCAGTAAGACTTATCATTGCGACTGGCATAGTTACACACATCATTAAAATCACAGAATAAAAATGGCATTGTGCTGAATTTCTTCACACAGGATCCAGCAAAACCTTTGGAAGGAAAACAAATCATATGAAATGAAATTTCTAGAATTTCTGAAAGTATTTGTGACAATTTCAATCTCATTTAACATTATGAGTTAAGGAATTCTTATGTTTGACAAATATGATGCATAGATTCTTGTCCTCTAAAGTTTTGTGAAGTCCATTAGATTTAGGCCAAACAGCCATGCAAATCACAGAAGAGATGAACTTTAAATGGCAACATGCACAATATGTAAAGGATTATTTATCTACCCCAAAACTTAGTATTGTGGATTAGATAATTTATTTTCTTGATTTGAGTACATTTTATTCTTTTTGGGGTAGGATGGAAAGCAACAGCACAAGGGACAGGGCGTGTTAAAAAAGTAATGAGATTTTTTTTTAATTTCACCACCTGTATAGGCCTACATTTGATTTATCCTTAATAAATTATCATTACTTTGTTGGTACAGATGTAGATTTGATTTTCAGTTTTGAATTTTTGGTTTAGGCTATTTTAGAGATTCAAAAAGGGTTTGTGTGTTTCGAAGAGCTCAGAAACTTTTTACTTTTGGAAAAGGCAGAACAAAGAATTTCCATTTAATTTTGCTCGCAAAATGGAATAAAGTGCAGCACTATTTCAGAATGTTGCCTAATCTACTATGAATAAGACAAGAGTTTATGAGTGGTACAAATGTTTAGAGGATGTGTGTTTGCATATGGATATGTGTGAGTGTGTGTGTATTTGTTTACCTTTTGTTCCCTCTAAGGTAAGTCTTTTCACTCCTGGGATTGGAATGACTCCTTTTCCACTTCCTTAAAACCCGTATCCTTCCTCTTATCCTGAAGAAGCGAAAGCTTGTATGTGTGTGATTTTATTTGTGCCTGTCGACGAACCTGTCCTTTGGGTAAGTCATCTTTTATATAAATTTATCCCACCAGGAAAGTTTCCTTCAGGTGTGTTTGCGTCTGTGTAAATGTGTGGGTGTGTGTGTATTTGTTTACCTTCCTTTTCTTCCCGCAAGGTAAGTCTTTCCTCTCCCAGGATTGGAATGGATCCTTATCCCCTTCCTTAAAACCCTCATCATTTCCTTTTCCCTCTCCTTCCCTTCTGCCTGAAGAAGTAACTGTGTTGCGAAAGCTTGATTTTATGTGTGTTTGTGTGTGTTCTATTTATTTGTTCTACTATCATACCTGTGCTCCTTCGCCTGGTGAGTAATATTCATCTATTTTTATATATTAGAGGAAAAATTCCTAACAGGAAAAATATACGTAAAAAATAGATGAAGTCCACTTATCAGGCAAAGGAGCACAGGCAGTGATAGCAACAAATAAACACACAGACACACACACACACAAACGCAAGCTTTCGCAGCCTAGCTGCTTTGTCAGGCAGAAGGGAAGGAGAGGGAAAAGAAAATGATGAGGGTTTTAAGGGAGTGGGTAAGGAGTCATTCTAATCCCAGGAGAGGAAAGACTTACCTTGTGGGGAAAAAAGGAGGGTAAACAAATACACACACACCCACACATTTACACAGACGTAAGTACACTTAGGCAGACATACTGTAGAACTGTAGAAAGCAAAGAAGTTAGAAGTTAGACAGAGATGCCACTTGAGGCAGAGGCTCTGTCCTGAGAACCGAGGCAGAGATGTTAATATGGTGGGTGGGAATTCGAATTTAGCGGAGGTTGAGACCAGGTGGGCAACGGGAAGAGAGAATATGCTGAAGGGCTAGTTCCCATCTCCGGAGTTCTGAAGGATTGGTGTCGGTGGGAAGTATCCAGATAACCCGTACGGTGTAGCACTGTGCCAAGATGTGCTGGCCGTGCCCCAAGGCGTGTTTAGCCACAGGGTGATCCTCATTACCAACAAACACTGTCTGCCTGTGTCCATTCATGCGAATGGACAGTTTGTTGCTTGTCATTCCCACATAGAACGCTTCACAGTGCAGGCATGTCAGTTGGTAGATCACATGGGTACTATCGCAAGTGGCTCTGCCTTTGATCGTGTACACCTTCCGGGTTATGGGACTGGAGTAAGTGGTGGTGGAAGGGTGCATAGGGCAGGTTTTACAACAGGGGCGGTTACAAGGGTAGGAGCCAGAAGGTATGGAAGGTGGTTTGGGGATTTCATAGGGATGGACTAGGAGGTTACGGAGGTTAGGTGGGCGGCGGAAAGACACTCTCTGAGGAGTGGGGAGGATGTCATTAAGGATGGATCTCATTTCGGGGCAGGATTTAAGGAACTCGTACCCTTGCTGGAGAGCCACATTCACAGTCCGCTCCAGTCCCGGAAAGTATCTGGTGACAAGAGGGGCACTTCTGGGGTTCTGTTGAAGGTTCTGAATTGGGGGGGATGAGGAAGTGGCTCTGGCAATTTGCTTCTGTACAAGATCAGGAGGATAGCTGCAGGATGTGAAGGCTGTTATCAGGTTATTGGTGTATTGGTTCAGGGATTCAGGACTGGAGCAGACTCGTTTGCCATGAAGACCTAAGCTGTAGGGAAGGGAATGTTTGATGTGGAAAGGATGGCAGCTGTCATAATGCAGGTACTGTTGTTTATTGGTAGGTTTGATGTGGACGGATGTGTGTAGTTGGCCGTTGGATATATGGAGGTCGACATCGAGGAAAGTGGCATGGGATTTGGAATAGGACCAGGTGAATTTGATGGGACCAAAGGAGTTGAGGTTGGAGAGGAAATTCTGGAGTTCTTCCTCACTGTGAGTCCAGATCATGAAGATGTCGTCAATGAATCTATACCAAACTTTGGGTTGACAGGCTTGGGTGTCCAGGAAGGCTTCCTCTAAGTGTCCCATAAATAAGTTTGCATACCATCCTGGTCCCCATGGCTGTTCCCTTTAGTTGTTGGTATATGTCTGGCCATATATATATATATATATATATATATATATATATATATATATATACACATACGAATATTATAGAGGAAAAATTCCTAACAGGAAAAATATATGTAAAAAATAGATGAAGTACACTTACCAGGCGAAGGGGCACAGGCAGTAATAGCAACAAATAAACACACAGACACACACACACACACAAATGCTAGGTTTCGCAGCCTAGCTGCTTCATCAGGCAGAAGGGAAGGAGAGGGAAAAGGAAATGATGAGGGTTTTAAGGAAGGGGGTAAGGAGCCATTCCAATCCCGGGACAAGAAAGACTTACCTTGGGGGAAAAAATGGAGGGTAAATAAATGCACATACACCTACACATTTACACAGACACAAGTACACTTAGGCAGACATACTGTAGAACAGTAGAACTGTGTCTGTGTAACTGTGTGGGTGTATGTGCATTTATTTACCCTCCATTTTTTCCCCCAAGGTAAGTCTTTCCTGTCCCGGG
This sequence comes from Locusta migratoria, assembly GCA_026315105.1. Taxonomy (NCBI): domain Eukaryota; kingdom Metazoa; phylum Arthropoda; class Insecta; order Orthoptera; family Acrididae; genus Locusta; species Locusta migratoria. Next base: position 208,417,065 of record CM048748.1, read on the forward strand.
ATTGGAATGGCTCCTTACCCCCTTCCTTAAAACCCTCATCATTTCCTTTTCCCTCTCCTTCCCTTCTGCCTGATGAAGCAGCTAGGCTGCGAAAGCTAGCATTTTTGTGTGTGTGTGTGTGTGTCTGTGTGTTTATTTGTTGCTATTACTGCCTGTGCCCCTTCGCCTGGTAAGTGTACTTCGGCTATTTTTTACGTATATATATATATATATATATATATATATATATATATATATATATATAAAAAATATAAAAAATAGACGAAGATTACTCACCAGGCGAAGGAGCACAGGTGTGACAGCATCACAAATAAATAAATGAATACACACACACACACATATGTGTGTGTATTCATTTATTTATTTGTGATGCTGTCACACCTGTGCTCCTTCGCCTGGTGAGTAATCTTCGTCTATTTTTTATATTTTATTTTTCCTGCTAGGAATTTTTCGTCTTAATAATCGTTTTATATATATATATATATATATATATATATATATATATATATATATATATATATATATAAAATATAAAAAATAGACGAAGATTACTCACCAGGCGAAGGAGCACAGGTGTGACAGCATCACAAATAAATAAATGAATACACACACACACACAATCGCAAGCTTTCGCAACCCAGTTGCGTCTTCAGGCAGTAGGGAAGGAGAGGGAAAAGGAAATGATGAGGGTTTTAAGGAAGGGGGTAAGGAGCCATTCCAATCCCGGGAGAGGAAAGACTTACCTTGGGGGAAAAAATGGAGGGTAAACAAATGCACACATGCCCACACATTCACACAGACACAAGTACACCTAGGCAGACATACTGTCATGTCTGCCTAGGTGTACTTGTGTCTGTGTGAATGTGTGGGCATGTGTGCATTTGTTTACCCTCCATTTTTTCCCCCAAGTTAAGTCTTTCCTCTCCCGGGATTGGAATGGCTCCTTACCCCCTTCCTTAAAACCCTCATCATTTCCTTTTCCCTCTCCTTCCCTACTGCCTGAAGACGCAACTGGGTTGTGAAAGCTTGCGATTGTGTGTGTGTGTGTATTCATTTATTTATTTGTGATGCTGCCACACCTGTGCTCCTTCGCCTGGTGAGTAATCTTCGTCTATTTTTTATATTTTATTTTTCCTGCTAGGAATTTTTCGTCTTAATAATCGTTTTATATATATATATATATATATATATATATATATATATATATATATATATATATAACGGATGACTTACCAAAAGGACCGGCTCGTCGATAAACACAAATAAAATCACACGCAAACACACATACAAGCTTTCGCAACCGTTGGTCGCTTCTTCAGGATAAGAGGAAAAAAAGGGAGGAGAAAGGGAAGGATATGGGTTTTAAGGAAGTGGAAAAGGAGTCATTCCAATCCCAGGAGTGGAAGGACTTATCTTAGGGGAAAAAAGGAAGGTAAACAAATACACACACACTCACACATATCCAAACGCAAACATTATATAGTTCTACAATATGTGTGCCTCGGTGTGTTTGCATGTGTATATGTGTGGGTGTGGATGTATTTATTTACCTTCCTTTTTTCCCCCAAGGTAAGTATTTCCTCTCCTGGGATTGGAATGGCTCCTTACCCACTCATCATTTCCTTTTCCCTCTCCTTCCCTTCTGCTTGAAGAAGCAACTGGATTGCAAAAGCTAGCGTTTATGTGTGTGTGTGTGTGTGTGTGTGTGTGTGTGTGTGTCTGTGTGTTGTTTATGTTGCTGTCACTACCTGTGCTCCTTTGCCTGGTAAGTATACTTCATCTATATATATATATATATATATATATATATATATATATATATATATATATATATATATATAATATTATAGAAGGAGACCTTCTAGGTGGGAAAATGGTATAAAATAAAGATTTTTGACTTACCTAAAGTACAGGCTTGTCGATAGAAACACGAAACACACAAAAACACACAACCATTCGAGCTTTCGCCACCAGTGGTGGCTTCTTCGGGAAAAAGAGGGAGGAAGGAGAGGAAAAAGGGAAGGATACGGGTTTTAAGGAAGTGGAAAAGGAGCCATTCCAATCCCAGGAGTGGAAGGACTTACCTTAGCGGACAAAAAGGAAGGTAAACAAATACACACACACTCACACATATCCACATCCAAACACACCTAGGCAGAAATTCCTCTTTTTCCTGAAGAAGCTGCCAGTGGTGGCGAAAGCTTGTATGTGTGTTTGTGTGTGATTTTATTTGTTTCTCTCGACGAGCCGGTCCTTTTGGTAAGTCATCTCTTTTATATTTTATATTTATATATATATATATATATATATATATATATATATATATATATATATATATATATATATATATTTCCTGCTAGGAATTTTTCCTCTCTCTATATATATGCCGATGACAGACAATGATACTCTCTTCAGCACAGAGACACTCCTAGACACTTACTCTCATGGGAATTATTTTACAATAACTATGAGTTTGAGTTCTGGTGCGCAGGGGTAATGTTGAGAATTTGTGTCTGGCGGGAGGCATAATTTTGTGCAGGTGTGGTGATCGCTGTGTCCCCAGTGGTGTAAAGGTCAGTGCAACTGCCTAGAAAGCGGGAGACCCAGATTCGATTCCTGGCTGGGTACACATTTTAAACTTTGTCCATTCATAGTTAATGTCATACATCCAGTGAGTACAAATATCCCTGTTACTTTCTGATCAAACCATGTATTTACTTGCATGCCAAATTGGTGGGACAATTTTCTGATGCATAAGCATTTATTATGACTGCTGATAAAGTTTTGTGACTCAACACATTTTTTCAGTGAGTGGATTCCTTTATCCCTAAGTTATTTAATTTTGATATTCCGTTGCTAAAAGCCAAATTCAGTAAAGGAATAGAGCTCAACTTTCACCTGTTCACAACATCCCAAAATTCAGTGAATCAAGGCTAAAAAGTAGTTGCAGTCTTTCTTGACCTCTGCTAGCAGCTAACTTAATACCACACTAATATTTATTAATAAAAGTACAGAGAGTGACCTTAACAAGAGAGTCATAAAAAGATGTAAAGTACTGTCCTCAGCTGAGAAGAATGTGTCTATTAGGAATGTCACAGTCACTCAATGTGAGCATTGTGATGTGCTCTTGACATAACAGTACGTCATGTTCTAGAACTATTTCAGAATATGGGATACATCTTTCATTTTATTCATTCACAATAATGGCAGCAATGTAGTTTTCTTCATCTTGTTTGCTTACTAAATAGATGTCTACATGAACATTTAATTAACATTGTCCTCTTTTTAACTCATACTCTACTTAAAAATGAAAGTTTCTGGGAGATCATAAACTGCAAACAATGAAACTTAACAGGTTTAACAAAGAGGTCACCAGTTGAATCAGTGTTTCTGATGATGCATAACATATATTATTGACAGCTTTGGAGTGGAAAGGAATTAGGTGAATGACTGTCTCCCCCCTCTCTAATATGGTTTTTAACAAACAACTCTGATGTTATTTGTGTCCAAGATATGTGTGTTTGGACCATTACTATTCTTGTTTACATTAATGAAGTAGAAGTCAATGTTAATAGCAACCTCAAATTTTTTTAGGACCGTGCAGTTATCGAGGAGGAAGTACTGTGGGACAAAAGGTGGAAAAGATATTCAGTCAAAACTTAACAATGTTTAAATGTGGCACAGTGCAGAGATTGGAAACTTGATTTAGAAGTTCAGAAATGTACGATGGTAAACTGTAGGATAGCCAGAAACATTGTATCATATAATGACAATATCAATGAGTCTTCATTAAAACAATCAACTTGTACAAATATTTCTATGCAAAATGTCTGCAGATATGAATATGAATAGTTGCAGATTGAATCATAGTTAAAGTGAGTAACAGATTTTCATTCATTTGCAAGATACTGAGAAAATGCAATTAACATGCAAATTAAAACATTTACAAAACTCCCATGCAGTTTACTCTAGAATAATTCTCAAGCATTTGGAAGTCAAACTAAATATGATTATCTGAGGTATTGAATGTATACAAAGGAAGGCAACAAAAATGGTTGAAAAACTAACTGGCAGTTGTTCTAAAAACTTGTCAATTATGCTAGGAAAGACTACTTTCAAAGATCTGAGAGGCACTACTAAGTGTGGAATCTAGAAATACACAACAGCACAATATGTATCAACCCTCCTGCCCTAGGAATCACAAATATTAGGATAACTGCTAAAAATTCAGAGGCATTTAAGAAATAATTCTTTCCGCATTTTACATGTGATTGAACAAGAAGGAATCCTGACCTGTTGCTCTATGTAAAGTACACTCTGCTGTGCATTTCATAAAGGGTTACAGTGCACAGAAAGTGAATAGACAAAGATGTTGAGGTAAATTATACTAAAAGCTAAATAGACTGAGTCAAAGTCACAAAAGTGTATGGATCAACTGAATATTAATATCATTAAATTACTGATTAATATTTACCTAGATCTTGATGATGTGCTTTTTCATTTCCTTCAATATATAAAAGACTGTATCCATCCCAGAGCTTGACATGACCAGGTTCACACTGTGGAATCTGTGTTGTCTGACTATGCCTTACTAATAGAATACCAGTCAAGTAATCAGGCTGTTGTTCGCATGGCAGGCCAGCATCACCTTTTGGTCCTGGATCTCCACGTTCTCCCTGCAGAAGATATCATAAACATAAGACACTGTTACGTGCATGAGCAGAAAAGGGGAAAATGGAATTTTCTTAAGTTCAAATTAACACAGGCACAGGCAACTCCAGGAAGAGGTGATACTGTAAGTAGGAAGCATAAATGGGCATCTGTTAGCAAACACGAGTTGCACATTCAGTAGAATATCAATTGAGATCCTCCTGTGTTGTGAAGCAACAACTGTTACCTTGGATAAAAGATGTGACAGAGCAGTTATGAGCCCACAACAAATTGTTAAGCAATGAGTGTCATTGACAATTGGCAAAGAAACAGGCCACATTTGGTCATAAAAACAGAGACTTGTGTCATTACCTCATGACAGTTCCATAAATATCCCAGTTTTTCAACTCTGAAGGGAGCAGGATCAACAGTGTTTGTTCTGATGGTACTCAATTCAATGATTATTTTGATGTAGTAACATCCATGTGTTAGAAGTTACAGCACTTACCGTGTTACATCCAGATAACCATGATCTGCCATTCATGAGATTTCACATTGGGTGTTGCCTATGACATTACTGATGGAGAGAATGAGCATGACAGGGGCACACAGAGCCTTTTTCTCTTATCACCACTCCGGGCACTTCTGGGTACAAGATCCTACCAGTTCAGGCCACACCAGGCTTTCAAAAACATGGTACATCTAAAAGGGTCATTGCAGGTCACCGAATTTTTCCAGAACTTGATCAAGGTCACTATAAACAGTGTATGACACACACACACACACACACACACACACACACACACACACACATCCTACAACATCATATACAGGCTGCCTGATGACAGTCCATAAGACACAGCTGAACTGTTGGAGTAGCAGCCTTGGTGACCAGCCAAACTGAGCTGTGGCATGTGTCAGCAGAATTCAGTTATGTCACTGGTCTGAGGAGTCAACTGGGGCACGTCAAAGTGCGGCAGCCAGAAGTGATGGTTGTATGACTGTGTTGTGTGCCTGTGTGATTGTGTGAGTGTTCTATTTTCTTAAGAAGGCCATGGCCGATAGCTGAAAGTGCTGTATGCGTGTCTTTTGTATGTGCCTGTTGCAGCTTGTCACCACGTCTTTGCCGTGAGTTGTAAACTGTCCTTACTATATTATTTATTGACTGAATTTTTAGCTTATGAGTAATTTCATTTCTAACCTGCAAGGGGTTTGCATCAATATGAGAATCACCTCCAGGAGGGGGAGTGGGGGGGGGGGGGGGATTAAAAATTAAGCCATAGTTGACACAAAAATGACATCATTGAACAAAGTTATCTACATTTAACTTGTTACATATTCTAAAAGCTCATCTGCAGAAAGAGTTAATTGTTTGCAGCATTTACTAGTGTGCCAGTAAATAAAATCCCTTTTTAGCAATATATTTTACTAAAAACACAATATTCCAAGTTATACAAGGAGTGTTCAAATGAAACGGTACAAAATGTCTTAACAACCAAACCAGTTGAAATTCGAATATGTCACTATGGAATAACATAGTACGACAGCGAGGCATCTAGAGATGCGAAGCATTCCTCATCATCTTCCCCTAAAAAATTCAAGGCTGTGCCCTCAGCAGGCAAGGTGGTGCTCACTGTCTTTTTTGACATCTTCAAGCATGGAAAAACCAATAACAATGTCATGTCTGCAAGATACTCTGTAGCCTATGCAAGTCCATCCAGAGCAAATGCCTGGGCTGCACAGAGGGAATGATTCTGCTCCATGATAAAACATCAGCTCTGACAACAAACTGAAGGGCATACTAGAGGACTGGCTGTTGGTCACAGCCACTTAAATTCTGGGAACAAGGAATCCTTTGGCTCATTAAACAGTGGGATAGTTTTGCTCAGGACTCTAGTGATTACTTTTGAATAAAGACTTCAATTATATCCACACTGTTGTATTGTACCTTTTCATTTGAACACCCCTCATAATTAACTGTGTTCCTATGTCTACAAGTAATATGCACAAATCTGTCATTAAAAATACTTGTTATTGCTGATGTGTGGTCTTCCACTGTCCTGCATGAAGTAACCATAGATCTTTTCATTTCGAATTACTTCTCTAAAAAATGTTGGCACAGTTCTGTGAGGAGGTGTAAGTGCTAAATGGCAGAAGGATTTTGCTCAGACTTCTTTCCAAGGCCTTTCTTACCTTGCCTAATTTATATTCACTTAAAATACTGAGTATGCTAGACCTTTGTTTGTCTAACACTGATCCATTATATTTAAATTTCTTCAGCAATCTACATATTTTTGGTCATTTAAAACGTGTACAATGGGAAATTTTTATAAGAATACAAGCAGTCATTCCACATATCATCGAGTGAGATTCAGAGAGTGAGAGTCATCTCCAAAAATGCGGTTTTCGGTTTTTTTAATGTATGTCCTCACGCTAATCAGGTCCTTGTTGTGTCAAAACAGTATATCTCTCTCTCTTCTCCTTGCTAAAATAAGCTGCTGTGTATCTCCAAATTGTGAGCTAATTTTAGAGACAGATAGACGTATTGGCACTTACGTTCTTCTCTCTCGAGTCAGGGCACCCCTATTTTCGGATAGCTTGCTTCAAGGAGTATGTTTGGAAATACATTTTTACCTAACAGATACCATTATCTAAAATATAAAAAATAGACGAAGATTACTCACCAGGCGAAGGAGCACAGGTGTGACAGCATCACAAATAAATAAATGAATACACACACACACACACACACAATCGCAAGCTTTCGCAACCCAGTTGCGTCTTCAGGCAGTAGGGAAGGAGAGGGCAAAGGAAATGATGAGGGTTTTAAGGAAGGGGGTAAGGAGCCATTCCAATCCCGGGAGAGGAAAGACTTACCTTGGGGGGAAAAATGGAGGGTAAACAAATGCACACATGCCCACACATTCACACAGACACAAGTACACCTAGGCAGACATACTGTAGAAAGCAAGCTTGATATTTTCCTATGTGCTGAAAGCGAAGTATGTGTTGTCTAGCAGCAAATAACAAAGCTTGCGACCCCCAATAGAAACATCGCATCATGTCGTACAGCTGACTTATTCATCTGTTCATCAATTCTTGAAATACTTGCCTTACGACATTCAAGCCATTATATTTCCCTTGCAAAAATCAGTAAGTGGAGAAACGATACACAGTGAGTGCCCTTTGAAATCCTCATAAACACAGTCAGATTGATTTTATTGTAACATCACATTTTGTTTAGTATCATGTGGTATTCACTGGGAAGAGGTTGATGTTAATGTGTGCTCTCTCGTAGATAAAAACTGACTTCATGAGGAAGGAGAATGGTTGAGCTACTGATGCAAAGTTACCGCAATGACAGGAATTCAACGTCTGATGAAGTTTTGTCAAAGTGCATATCAGCTGATGCAAACAACTTGTAGTGAAATCTATATGACAAAGAGATTTCCTTTCTACTTAAACTGATCATGACCACAATGATAATAGTAGCCTAGATTATTGTACTTATAAATTTAATACTATGCTGAAAATGAAACAAAACTGACCTGTATGCCAGCTGTTCCATCAAGACCCATTTCTCCCTTCAGACCTGGTGGCCCTCTTAATCCAGGAACACCACTGAGGCCAGGTGGTCCTGGTTCACCCTTCAGTCCTGGAGTTCCTGGAGCACCAGCTAATCCCGGTGGCCCACGGTCACCTGGCCTACCAGGGAGACCTGTAAACAAAATTAATATCTGAATTTACTAAAAAGCAGAAACATTTGTGACTAAACAGTTTAAATGATAATATAAATGCAAATGTAACCCAAGTAAAGCAAAATAAAGTGAATGATAGATGGAATATGTGATGTGGAAGTTAAAAAATAGATTTACTTTTACAGTAGCTGGAAAGGTGCATAATGTAGAGAATAAAATGGCATGAGAGTGAATAGTTACTTATATTTTGTAACTACAAAAGAATCTTAAATGAAGGCATAATTTAGGAGATTTTTTAAGACAGGCTAGAATAGTTATCTTATTGCAACAGTGGAAGTGAGAAATACAATTTTGAAAAACTGGTATTATGTTGGCTGGAATATGGATAATGGTATTCAGAGAACAAACCAGAATGTGTGAGATGAAGAGCGGTGATCCTCATTGTTAGATGATGCAAGGATGATCACAGGAGGAAGATGATAGAGAAGGCACAGCATAAAAGCCAAAAGTAACAGAAAATGAGAAACACACCAAATTTGAGCTTGAACTGTAGCATCTTCATTCACCTTTTCGTGAACTGCTGCCTACATTAGCTATATGGCTTCTTTAAGGACCAGTAACAAAGAGTATTGATTATTTTACTATCTATACCTGTCTTATCTATTATTAAAAAGATTTCTAATATCCATTTTTTATTTTACAATCCTTCCACTGATATTTTAAGATGATGATGATAACATTCCTTTTAACATTGTTACTATAGTCTGATTAAAATTACTTGCTAGTTGATGTTTGTCACATGGCACTAGTGTTGCCACATAAGCAGCCAGGTAATGCTCAGTTGTAGGCGATGCATAAACACGCCGAGTCACTTCAAAAATGCTGTTATAAAGTGGAGTAATACTGGAAGAAACCACCTAAGAGCTAATGTTGGCAATGCGAAAATCTCTATCAACAGCTAATTTTATGTGATCAGTGACTGAACTTCAACAGTAGATGTGTTTTGTAGTTCTCAATTTAATCCCATGTTGTAACCTAACCACACATGATGTACTATGTATCTGACAAAATGGTGGTCAACCATGTCCAACAGCACTCAAATCGTGGTGGCTTCATTCACACCAATTAAAGCTTACTTCTATAAGTAGACAGAAAAGTTTTATGTACAGCATTAAAAACAAACTGTAATTTCTCACTATCGTTGTTTACCTCAAAATACCGTCACACTGTCTAATGGTTATACGAACTGCTGTGTTAAGAACCAATCAGCAATCCAGCTTGGCACTTAATTACAGGTTATTAATGACACAAGTCAATTCCAATCCAATTAAAGACTCATAGGATGAAAAATCAATACTATTATGAAAAAGATGTAGTAAGGTATTAGAACTTAAAAAATTCAATTAATTGAATTAGTTTAATAAAATAACAAGCAAAGCAATTTTGATTTAGAAATTAAAATTAATAGGACACAGCGGGATTCGAACCTATGACCCTCCACAAGGGTGCTAATGCTTTACCACCGTGCTATTCAACTCCATACTAACACATCTCCAAGTAACAATACACACCCATAACAACACTGAACTGAACCTTCAGAAAGCTTGTTTTTAGGTAAATCATACAAAGTTCATCCAATGTAAGTTGATATCTGTGATATAATACTTGTATATTTTACATTAAATAACACAATAGGATTCAGTAGCATGTGCTTAGTGCTGTGTATTGAGAATGTATTTCGTTAGCATCATTATCAATGTTTTGTTTTTTGTATCGTTATCATTAAGTGATGAAACGTGAAATAAAAAGGGCAGACCTATGAATCGGGAACAATAGAAATCAAGAAAGAGAGCCAGACAAAGAAATGGAAGTAAACTGATGGTTGTTGTAGCAGTTTGTAAATAGCAAACTGTTTGGGTGTGATGTTGAATGCTCTGATTGGAGGAACGCAACTCCAACCCATGACGTGTCAACTAGAAAGTAATAATAATTAGAAAATACTTTTAATCAGACTATACTAACAGTTACTCTACAAAGATTACAGCTGTAACAGCATTATTAATTTCATTACGTAATGACTTACTGTTTTCAGTACTGATTTAACATAAATGTTACTTTTTTTTTTAGTAGCTTGCAACATTTTGCTGAAAATGTTATCTTATATATATGAAGTGTTATCACTTTTGCATAATTCTCTATAACATAAATAACAATTGTCTGATTATGAATTATAACTTTAACTTTTAGTGTTAACACTGTTACAGTATTTAATACATGCTCATTCACTCATAACAGTTTTATTAGCCAGTCACAGGAATCATTACCAACAGGTGGAAAAATTATTCCTTTCATTGCAAATTGTGCTGCAGTTGGAAAATAATACCAGTATTTGTAGCAGACTTCCTTGGCAGTAGTGACACACTGATACATTGACTGAACCATCATATTTAAGGGTAAATATTTTACAAGTATATCATCAAATTGTTGCAGTAACAATACAGGTACTGTGTTAGGTCCTTCAACATTAAATCTTCTTGCACTTGTAATACAAATAAGTTATTGATGTTCGAAATATTGTCCACAATCCACACCCCTTTCAGGCAAAAATAACGTTTTCCTGTGAAACAGTATGATTTGTTAGGTTTGTTATTACACTAAACCAAGGAAAGTGGCACAGTGGATCACACACTAGACTTTCATTCAGGAGGATGGTGATTCAAATTAGCCTCTAGCTATCCAGAGTTAGGTTTTTTGTGATATTGCTAAATCATTCAAGGCGAATTTCAGGATGATTCCTTTCAAAGGATGCGGCTGATTTTCTTTCCTGAGCTTAAGGAAACAATCTGAGCTAGTGCTCCATCTCTAGTGATCATGGTGTCAACAGGCCGTTATACACTAACGTCCTTCTGTGCTTGTATGGCATTATTATTTATTTACAGATGAGTTACAATTATAGCAAGTAAAAGTTACTGTTGTGATAGATATGTCTAATACTGTTAATTTCATGTATAGAAACTATAACTGTAACTATGTTACTTTTAAAAATTAACTTTATTTATTTATTTGTCACTAGCCAATGTATGTTGAAATAATCAATTTACAATTCTACAATTTTACAAGATCTTCTTATTACCAGAAGTTTCTTAAATTAATGTAAAATTGTTGTGATGTACTTGGACAGGTAAGTAACTACTCTCACTACCTTAACAAAATGAGCACAAATGACTGCAAATACAGTCACTTATATACAGTTTAACCATCATAGTATCATGACTTGCAGTATTACATTTAAACTTTATTTGAATTACATATTAATGTACCCAAATGAATCAGATAGTACTATAATAATAATAGAAGCAGTAGTATCAGGAGCTATGCTACATTTTTGGGACTGGTGCTGCTGTCTGTTGAAAAAATATATAAATAAAAAAAAATTAAAAAAAATGGTCACCATTACCTTCCAAGTAGTTTCCATCCGCACGTACACACCAGTCCCAGAACTTCTGCCAATGGTCAAATGTTTTCTGGAAGTCCTGTTATTTGAAGGTGTTTAGCACTGCCAGTCATGCTTGTTGAATCCTTCCTAGAGTGTCAAACTGATGGCCTTTCAACTTGAGTTTCAGTTTTGGAAATAGTGTGAAGTCAAAGGGTGCCAAATGTGGTGAGTACAGTGGGTAGGGTATAACAGCCATTTTGTTTTCTACCAAAAGGGTCCTGGTGAGCAAGGATGTGTTACAGGGCACGTTGTCATGATGTAACAGCCAGTTCCCTTGACTCCAAAGTTTGGGGCATTGCCTCTGCAAATTTTCACAGAGCCATCGCAAAACATTACAGTAGTATGCAGAATTCACTATTTGATCTGGTGTGATGAATTCTTTGTGCACAATTACCTTGGTATCAAAGAAAACAATGATCATGCACTTCACTTTGGGTCTTGGCGAGCCCAGGCTCTTCCACTGGGACGATTGTTGCTTTGTCACTGGGTCATAATCGTAAATCCAGCTCTTGTTGCCAGTGATAACCCGTGACAAGAAGGTTGGATTATCAGATGCGATCTGATAAAGGTCTGGGCACACTTCAACACGCTGTACCTTTTGATTGGCAGTCAAGTTCCTTGGCACAAATTTTGCGGCGACACTATGCGTGCTCAATTTATCAGTCAACATTTGTTGACATATCCCATAATCAATACCCACTTCACCTGCAAGCTCTTGAATAGTTCAATGTCGATCCACACAAACCAACTGTTGAAGTTTGGCAACAATGTCTGACATTGTGCGGCTAACTGGCCTTCTAGTGTGATCATCATCTAGGATGTCTCTATAGCTGACCCTGAACTGAACATCCCACTCAAACACACACATATGGCTCACACACTGTCCCCCAAGCACTTGTTCAATCATTGCAAGGGTCTCTGTAACACTTTTCCCAAGATGCGTACAGAATTTGATACATACACGCTGTTCCGTTCGCGGATCCATCATAAAAATGCCACACACAAAACACAGAGTATTACGGAAGTCACTGTGGACATGCATGTCCTCTTAGCTGAATACCACTCTGCACACTGGCTCATCAGATATGCAGCTCTTGTCATCTAGCAGTGCAAAGATCTACTACTCCTACTTCCAGATGGCAGCACCAGTCACGAAAATTTTGGATTCCACCTTGTATCTTACTTGGGAAGCAAACTGTTTACCCAGCTGTAGTGGAAACTGACTTGGTGACAGTACTAAGTACACCCATGTTCCAATTCAAAGTTACAATTTAGTTCCCTCTAACTCCTCACAACAACAATCAAAGTTACATCTTGCTGCATTGTGAGCACAAAAAGTACTAATGGGAACAACTATATGGGAAGCTGTAACAGCTTCCTGTTAAGGTCTATAATTTTACTAACAATTAGGTGGAATGAGAAAGGTGAGATAGTGCCAACAGAGAATGTCATGAAAATGCATGCAAATACTGACAAGGAGGAGTCATGTCAGTCAATAGGGTGTGAGAGGTGAAGCTCCCAGGTTTTAATCCCAGTTCTGACACACAGTTTTAATCTGGCAGGAAGTTTTGTATCAGCTCACACTGCACTGCAGAGTAAAATATCATCCTGGAAGGAATATCTTGCTTCGAAAATTCAAGTTCAAGTGTCTTCTTCTTCCAGCATCTATTTTTATCGCTGATGATAAACCGGCAAATTTTTGGTACAGAGAATCTTTTTGTCTCTTCACTATAGACAATATTCATTTTTTGTTCTTTTTGGCTGATAGTTTCTGATAATATAGGGTTTCACCAAATTACGTTTTACATCTTTTTAGTTAAAAGAATGTTGGGTTCTTACTATGGACTCTCACTTACCAGGAGGACCTCTCTCTCCTTTTGGCCCAAATGGCGGTGCAGGTCCAGGAAGGCCCTTCTCTCCTTTCTGTCCATCAAAGCCAGGGGTGCCAGGGGATCCTGGAGCTCCAGCATAACCCTTCTCTCCTGGAGGTCCAACTGGACCAGGGGTACCAGGAAGACCATCAAGACCTCTATCACCCTTTTCACCAGGTCGGCCAGGTATACCGGCAACTCCTGAAACCGGCAAGAAATTTATGTAATAATACTTTTCATCATCACAAACGAAACTGTTGCATCTGCTTCCTGTCTCAGGAAGAGACTGAATAAAGGGGAGGCAGAAAGTGACACGTATGCACACAAAAGGAAAGGCACAGTCATCCTAACAGTAGATCAAAATAAAAACAAGACACATGGTTCTATTAGCAAACAGAACACAGCAGCATTGAACTGCTAATTGCTAACCACGTCTTACAGCACAATGGTTTGGATAGTGAAATGCATCTTCATTTTGAATTTTATTCCTTCCACAAAGTAAGCACAAAATTAATTATATTTTCATCTCTGTTGCAAATAATGCAATCACATCTTACTTTTAGGAACTTAGTTATGAAATACTAATTCATTTATCATAACAAATCACAAAATAAATTTATATTACCAAGTAGAGGTAATTCTATCAACATTTCAGACACTAACTCCAAAATGTTAACCGTGACTTAATTAAAAGCCGATTCTTCAGTTTCTCCCGGCGTATTTGATGATCAAAATATCAAAATATTGTGCCCGTTGGACACTATAGACCGGCAGTACACCCGTGGATATTTTGATAATTAAAAGCCCTTCACAATTGCACATTAAAATATGAAATTATAAACAGAATAAGCAGTTATCAGAGACAACAGACAGAGGATTATGCTATTAAGAAAAAATTAAGTGTTATATTTAGTTATTAAATCAATTTGACTTTCTCTTACTGGTGCTTTTTTTTGGACATTGTTCATCATGCATTTTCTTGTTTTATAATTTACCTGGATATCCTTTATCTCCCTTGGGACCTGGTGGTCCAAAGAGTCCAGGTGGTCCAGTGTCACCCTTAATTCCAGGAAGTCCCGATGCCCCATCTTGACATGGCCTTCCTGGGGGTCCATCAACACCAGGGGGTCCAGGTGGACCTGCAAGTCCTTGTTCTCCCTTTTCTCCTTGTGGTCCTGGTAGCCCAGGAATACCAGGATTTCCTTGGATACCAGGTAGACCAGGCAGGCCCATTTCACCTGAACAGTACAGAATATTATATGAAATACCAGTTGCAGAATTCCAAAGGAAAATTTTAAAAACATGTATTAGTTACAGTTATGAAATAAGAACAAAGCAAGCCACTTGTGAAGAATCAATGTATGAACTCCTGTATGAGCATGACATTTGTGAAACCACTCGCCATTATTTAACCTAATACTGCACTAAACACTTTAGGATTTTATGCAATCCTTATAACTTCAGCATAAGCATAACCTGTGAGACCAGGAAGTGTAGAGAAAAAGGGGGAAGGAAGAGGGAAGGGGAAGGAAAGGAAATGGAAGACTGACTGCACTACAGCAAGTCTGAAAGAACAGACAGCATAACATCTGAATACGTGATACCTTGTTAGCTACATGTGGTAAATTTTAAGATCTGTGCCCTTGTCCAGTATCAAACTTTAATCTTTAGACTGCAAAATTCATACTGTAAAAAGTCTCTCTCTCTCTTTTTTTTAAATAATGTGATCTTCTCAGTAGAATAGTTCACTTTTTTCATCACTGTTATTATTAAATTTTCATGATGATAATCAGCAGTTTGTGATATAGCCATAAAATGCTAATGTTTGTGTATAAATTTGTCAGTTTGTATCTGTGGTAATATAAATTACCACTCTGTCAGAATAACAATAATTTTTACCTGAAGTATATGAATTACAGTGCACAGTACAGTGGTATTTACAAAACTTAATGATGCATGTAAAAATTCTTAGAAAATAAAGTAACACTTTTAAGCTTAAGAGAACCACATGATAAATGTGAATGAATATTTTCCTCTTTCTTCTACCCTCAGCTGTAAATAAGAAACATTCATATAAAACCATTTTAAGAAGAAAAGATAAATTTTACAAATGACTTTCTGTTGTCTTGAGAATGTATTTGGAGTGCGGTGGCTGAAGATGATGGTTGTGTTTCTGTGGAGTGTGCCCATATGATTGTGTGAGTGATGTCTTTTCTGAGAAAGTCCTGAATTCTATGTATATGAGTGTCTTTTTTCTGTGCCTGCTGCAGCTCAATGTATGTCTTTGTGCTGAGCTGTAAACTATCCTCATTATATTTTTGAAGACTGTTTTTGATTTATTTGTTGCACAATGTCACTTTTGGCTGCTTATGTAGCTCAGTACTTCCAACTTGAGCTGATATATCTACAGTGTAGTATGTGGCTACAAGACTTTTATGAAATCTTACTCCAAGAGCAATATTCCTGACTGTAAGCACAAGATGCTAAAATTATTTTAATGTTTGGATCAATATATTCTCCCCCCACCCCCACCCCCCTTATAAAACTAACAAAGTCTCAATAAATTTCGAGTTTAAAAGGCTGTAATCTTTGCAACACTATGCCTTTGGCTGTAACACAAACAGTAGTTTTGGGTATAATACAAATTGTATAATAAAAAAAGTATTTCAACATCACTTTATTTCATTACATGATAACATTACTAGTTCCACAGAATGATAAAATGTTGAAAATGTGCATTACCGATAAAATCCTACTTTTGAAAATATTCTGGGGCATCTACCATTTGAAATAGTTCTGATCTGTTGCAAACACAGCTTCCTATGTGTCCTGCGTATGCAGTGTCTGACATATGGCCATCTCACTCGCACACCTGCTAGAGGTAGTGCAATAGTGGTGGAAGCCAGAGTATGTGGCAGACGGGGCTTATCCATACAGATTGCGAGCATATTCTGTGAGTGCAAATCTTGGCCAGGCCAGGATTAATGGATAACTCAAACAAAACATGCACAGATATGTTTGGAAGTACTTACCCTTCTGGCCTTGAAGTCCTGGTGTCCCATCTCTTCCATTTTTACCAGGTAAGCCAGGAAGTCCCTTTTCTCCTTTTACAGTGATCCCAGGAGGACCAGAAATGCCTTGAGGCCCGGTTTCTCCTGTTTAATCAGATATATAAGAAATTTCATTAGGAAAATAATTTTATAATTTTATCATATAACTTCAATAGCAAGGACTAAAATTTTGGAATTAAGGAGAATTGAGGAAAAAGAACAAGTTATATGAAATAACAGAATTCAGGTTACATAGGATTTCACTACATTTGTGAATCATGTTTCATGGATTCTCTCAAGAAAGATATCCATGATGTGAAAAATTTACATATATCTTAATTTCATATGTAAAAATAAAAAAAGAAAAAGAAAAGAGATGACTTACCAAAAGGACCGGCTCGTCGATAGAAACAAATAAAATAAAATAAAATTACACACAAACACACATACAAGCTTTCGCAGCCTAGCTGCTTCGTCAGGCAGAAGGGAAGGAGAGGGAAAAGGAAATGATGAGGGTTTTAAGGGAGTGGATAAGGAGTCATTCCAATCCCGGGACAGGAAAGACTTACCTTGGGGAGAAAAAAGGAGGGTAAATAAATACACACACACCCACACATTTACACAGACGCAAGTACACTTAGGCAGACATACTGTAGAACTGTGACATTTTTATACTATGGTTATGTGAACAGAGGAGGATTTGGTGCCCTACTGAGACAACAAAAACTATTGTCATACTACCTATTAAGTTATAATTCATTTATGTTCACTTCTCTACACAGAAAACAGAGAAATTTGAAAATTGATCACCAATTGAGATCAGAAAAATGCCCATTAACATAATCTGTAGTAGAAATTAAAGATACTGGATAACTTCAGCTTGGAAATGTGATTAACTTTTACAATTCAGTAATATATTTGGATTCCTATTATATCATTCATTTCTCAGCAGCTAAAGCAAAAGATATATATATATGTGTAGAGAAGTGAACATAAATGAATTATAACTTAATAGGTAGTATGACAATAGTTTTTGTTGTCTCAGTAGGGCACCAAATCCTCCTCTGCCTGACGAAGCAGCTAGGCTGCGAAAGCTAGCGTTTGTGTGTGTGTGTGTCTGTGTGTTTATTTGTTTATATGTTGCTATCACTGCCTGTGCTCCTTCGTCTGGTAAGTGGACTTCATCTATTTTTTAATATATATATATATATATATATATATATATATATATATATATATATATATATATAATATAAAAAATAGACGAAGATTACTCACCAGGCGAAGGAGCACAGGTGTGACAGCATCACAAATAAATAAATGAATACACACACACACACACACAATCGCAAGCTTTCGCAACCCAGTTGCGTCTTCAGGCAGTAGGGAAGGAGAGGGAAAAGGAAATGATGAGGGTTTTAAGGAAGGGGGTAAGGAGCCATTCCAATCCCGGGAGAGGAAAGACTTACCTTGGGGGAAAAAATGGAGGGTAAACAAATGCACACATGCCCACACATTCACACAGTATGTCTGCCTAGGTGTACTTGTGTCTGTGTGAATGTGTGGGCATGTGTGCATTTGTTTACCCTCCATTTTTTCCCCAAGGTAAGTCTTTCCTCTCCCGGGATTGGAATGGCTCCTTACCCCCTTCCTTAAAAACCCTCATCATTTCCTTTTCCCTCTCCTTCCTACTGCCCCTACTGCCTGAAGACGCAACTGGGTTGCGAAAGCTTGCGATTGTGTGTGTGTGTGTGTGTATTCATTTATTTATTTTGTGATGCTGTCACACCTGTGCTCCTTCGGCCTGGTGAGTAATCTTCGTCTATTTTTTTATATTTTATTTTTTCCTGCTAGGAATTTTTTCGTCTTAATAATCGTTTTATATATATATATATATATATAAAAACGATTATTAAGACGAAAAATTCCTAGCAGGAAAAATAAAATATAAAAAATAGACGAAGATTTACTCACCAGGCGAAGGAGCACAGGTGTGACAGCATCACAAATAAATAAATGAATACACACCACACACACACAATCGCAAGCTTTCGCAACCCAGTTGCGTCTTCAGGCAGTAGGGCAGTAGGGAAGGAGAGGGAAAAGGAAATGATGAGGGTTTTAAGGAAGGGGGTAAGGAGCCATTCCAATCCCGGGAGAGGAAAGACTTACCTTGGGGGAAAAAATGGAGGGTAAACAAATGCCACACATGCCCACACATTCCATACCTTGGGGAGAAAAAAGGAGGGTAAATAAATACACACACACCCACACATTTACACAGACGCAAGTACACTTAGGCAGACATACTGTAGAACTGTGACATTTTTATACTATGGTTATGTGAACAGAGGAGGATTTGGTGCCCTACTGAGACAACAAAAACTATTGTCATACTACCTATTAAGTTATAATTCATTTATGTTCACTTCTCTACACAGAAAACAGAGAAATTTGAAAATTGATCACCAATTGAGATCAGAAAAATGCCCATTAACATAATCTGTAGTAGAAATTAAAGATACTGGATAACTTCAGCTTGGAAATGTGATTAACTTTTACAATTCAGTAATATATTTGGATTCCTATTATATCATTCATTTCTCAGCAGCTAAAGCAAAAGATATATATATGTGTAGAGAAGTGAACATAAATGAATTATAACTTAATAGGTAGTATGACAATAGTTTTTGTTGTCTCAGTAGGGCACCAAATCCTCCTCTGCCTGACGAAGCAGCTAGGCTGCGAAAGCTAGCGTTTGTGTGTGTGTGTGTCTGTGTGTTTATTTGTTTATATGTTGCTATCACTGCCTGTGCTCCTTCGTCTGGAAAAATATTCGTAAAAAATAGATGAGGTACACTTACCAGGCGAAGGGGCACAGGCAGTAATAGCAACAAATAAACACACAGACACACACAGACACACACACACACACACACACACACACACACACACACACACACACACAATGCTAGCTTTCGCAGCCTAGCTGCTTCATCAGGCAGAAGGGAAGGAGAGGGAAAAGGAAATGATGAGGGTTTTAAGGAAGGGGGTAAGGAGCCATTCCAATCCCGGGACAGGAAAGACTTACCTTGGGGGAAAAAATGGAGGGTAAATAAATGGACACACACCCACACATTTACACAGACACAAGTACACTTAGGCAGACATACTGTAGAACTGTAGAAAGCAAAGAAGTTAGAACCTCCATTATGACAGCTGCCATCCATTCCATATCAAACGTTCCCTTCCCTACAGCTTAGGTCTTCGTGGCAAAAGAGTCTGCTCCAGTCCCGAATCCCTGAACCAGTACACCAATAACCTAATAACAGCTTTCACATCCCACAGCTATCCTCCTGATCTGGTTCAGAAGCAAATTACCAGAGCCACCTCCTCATTCCTCCAAATCCAGAACCTTCCAGCGAAGAATCCCAGAAGCGCCCCTTTTGTCACCGGATACTTTCCGGGACTGGAGCGGACTCTGAATGTGGCTCTCCAGCAGGGATACGACTTCCTTAAATCCTGCCCCGAAATGAGATCCATCCTTAATGACATCCTCCCCACTCCTCCGAGAGTGTCTTTCCGCCGCCCACCTAACCTTCGTAACCTCCTAGTCCATCCCTATGAAACCCCCAAACCACCTTCCCTACCCTCTGGCTCCTACCCATGCAACCGCCCCCGTTGTAAAACCTGCCCTATGCACCCTTCCACCACCACTTACTCCAGTCCAGTAACCCGGAAGGTGTACACGATCAAGGGCAGAGCCACTTGCGATAGCACCCACGTGATTTACCAACTAACATGCCTGCACTGTGAAGCGTTCTATGTGGGAATGACCAGCAACAAACTGTCCATTCGCATGAACGGTCACAGGCAGACAGTGTTTGTTGGTAATGAGGATCACCCTGTGGCTAAACATGCCTTGGTGCACGGCCAGCACATCTTGGCGCAGTGTTACACCGTCCGGGTTATCTGGATACTTCCCACCGACACCAACCTTTCAGAACTCCGGAGATGGGAACTTGCCCTTCAGCTTATTCTCTCCTCCCGTTGCCCACCTGGTCTCAATCTCCGCTAACTCAAATTCCCGCCCACTATCTTTAGCATCTTTGCCTTGGTTCTGTGGACAGAGCCTCTGCCTCAATTGGTATCTCTGTCCAACTTCTTTGCTTTTCACAAATGTCTGTCTAGGTGTGTTTGCGTTTCGATATGTCTGAGTGTGTGTGTATTTGTTTACCTTCCTCTTTGTCCCCTAAGGTAAGTCCTTCCACTCCTGGGATTGGAATGACTCCTTTTCCACTTCCTTAAAACCCATATCCTTCCCTTTTCCTCCCCTTTTTCCCTCTTTTTCCTGAAGAAGCTGCCAGTAGTGGCGAAAGCTTGTATGTGTGTTTGTGTGTGATTTTATTTGTTTTTTATTTGTTTCTCTCGACGAGCCGGTCCTTTTGGTAAGTCATCTCTTTTCTATTTTTATATATATATATATATATATATATATATATATATATATATATATATACACACGAATGTCATAGAGGAAAAATTCCTAACAGGAAAAATATTCGTAAAAAATAGATGAGGTACACTTACCAGGCGAAGGGGCACAGGCAGTAATAGCAACAAATAAACACACAGACACACACAGACACACACACACACACACACACACACACACACACACACACAAATGCTAGCTTTCGCAGCCTAGCTGCTTCATCAGGCAGAAGGGAAGGAGAGGGAAAAGGAAATGATGAGGGTTTTAAGGAAGGGGGTAAGGAGCCATTCCAATCCCGGGACAGGAAAGACTTACCTTGGGGGAAAAAATGGAGGGTAAATAAATGCACACACACCCACACATTTACACAGACACAAGTACACTTAGGCAGACATACTGTAGAACTGTAGAAAGCAAAGAAGTTAGAAGTTAGACAGAAATGCCACTTGAGGCAGAGGCTCTGTCCAGAGAACCAAGGCAAAGATGTTAAGATGGTGGGTGGGAATTCGAATTTAGCGGAGGTTGAGACCAGGTGGGCAACGGGAAGAGAGAATATGCTGAAGGGCTAGTTCCCATCTCCGGAGTTCTGAAGGATTGGTGTCAGTGGGAAGTATCCAGATAACCCGGACGGTGTAGCACTGTGCCAAGATGTGCTGGCCGTGCACCAAGGCATGTTTAGCCACAAGGTGATCCTCGTTACCAACAAACACTGTCTGCCTGTGTCCATCCATGCGAATGGACAGTTTGTTGCTGGTCATTCCCACATAGAACGCTTCACAGTGCAGGCATGTCAGTTGGTAGATCACGTGGGTATTATCGCAAGTGGCTCTGCCTTTGATCGTGTACACCTTCCGGGTTACGGGACTGGAGTAAGTGGTGGTGGAAGGGTGCAAAGGGCAGGTTTTACAACGGGGGCGGTTACAAGGGTAGGAGCCAGAAGGTAGGGAAGGTGGTTTGGGGATTTCATAGGGGTGGACTAGGAGGTTACGGAGGTTAGGTGGGCGGCAGAAAGACACTCTCGGTGGAGTAGGAAGGATGTCATGAAGGATGGATCTCATTTCAGGGCAGGATTTTAGGAAGTCGTATCCTTGCTGGAGAGCCACATTCAGAGTCCGCTCCAGTCCCGGAAAGTATCCGGTGACAAGAGGGGCACTTCTAGGGTTTTGTTGAAGGTTCTTAAATTGGGGGGATGAGGAAGCGGCTCTGGCAATTTGCTTCTGTACCAGACCAGGAGGATATCTGCGGGATGTGAAGGCTATTATCAGGTTATTGGTGTATTGGTTCAGGGATTCAGGACTGGAGCAGACTCGTTTGCCACGAAGACCTAAGCTGTAGGGAAGGGAACGTTTGATGTGGAAAGGATGGCAGCTGTCATAATGCAGGTACTGTTGTTTATTGGTAGGTTTGATGTGGACGGATGTGTGTAGTTGGCCGTTGGATAGATGGAGGTCGACATCGAGGAAAGTGGCATGGGATTTGGAATAGGACCAGGTGAATTTGATGGGACCAAAGGAGTTGAGGTTGGAGAGGAAATTCTGGAGTTCTTCCTCACTGTGAGTCCAGATCATGAAGATGTCGTCAATGAATCTATACCAAACTTTGGGTTGACAGGCTTGGGTGTCCAGGAAGGCTTCCTCTAAGCGTCCCATAAATAAGTTCGGAGATGGGAACTAGCCCTTCAGCATATTCGCTCTTCCCGTTGCCCACCTGGTCTCAACCTCCGCTAAATTCGAATTCCCACCCACCATCTTAACATCTTTGCCTTGGTTCTCTGGACAGAGCCTCTGCCTCAAGTGGCATTTCTGTCTAACTTCTAACTTCTTTGCTTTCTACAGTTCTACAGTATGTCTGCCTAAGTGTACTTGTGTCTGTGTGAATGTATGGGTGTGTGTGTATTTGTTCACCTTCCTTTTCTTCCCCCAAGGTAAGTCTTTCCTCTCCCGGGATTGGAATGGCTCCTTACCCCCTTCCTTAAAACCCTCATCATTTCCTTTTCCCTCTCCTTCTCTTCTGCCTGAAGAAGCAACTGGGTTGCGAAAGCTTGCATTTGTGTGTGTGTGTATTTATTTATTTATTTGTGATGCTGTCACACCTGTGCTCCTTCGCCTGGTGAGTAATCTTCGTCTATTTTTTATATATAATTTTTCCTGCTAGGAATTTTTCGTCATATATTTATATAACACAAACCTAAGTGTGATTACAATAGTGTAAAAGATGATTAAAGATATTTTCTCAGTAGTTTGGTATACAAAATCTGTTGTCTCCATTGGTATATTTGAGTTCCTACAACAATTAATCTTTGCATTTATTCTGAATTCAAACTACGCTATGCCAATGTCAACAGATCTGTGGTGTATCTTGTTTGGCAACAATAGTGTTTGATTCACTCTGTTCTTAGTGTTGATACCTGTTATTTCAACATTTTTCTTTGATCTCAAGCTTATATTCAGTGCAACTCAGTTCTGACTAAAGTTTATTTTTCCAGCAGTATTTGCTGTACTTGAATACTAATACATTACAGTAAGGTTCTAAAAGTGAAGACAATTATCTGCAATTTCTGCAACTCTTCATTAGTAAGATTACATATACTGCTAGTACCCCACTGGTGAAACAAATTGAACCGTGGTGGCGTAGCCAAGCGGTCTAAAGCGTCTCACTGCGGAGAGCGCGGTTGCTCGCCGTGGAGGTTTGAGTCCTCACTGGGGCATGGCTATGTGTGTTGTCCTTAGGTTAGTTTACCTCGGTTTAAGTAGTTTGTAAGCTACGGACTGATGACCATGCAGTTTGGTCCGATAGAATTACAATCATTTTTGATTTTTGAAACAAATTGAAACGTTACTGAATGGAAGCCTGAGTGAAGCAGGCTTAACTGTTGTCAACATAAAATTACAAGTTAAGTATCAAGTTTGATCCCTAGAAAAGAGTCGCACTCAATGCCATCAACATTTACAATATTCTGCAACTATTTTCAGCGCGGTACAAATACAATTACTCTGTAAAAATCTTATAGCAAAATAATCAGCCATCTGATACAGGGTGATCAATCCTCAGTGCAACCACCTGGTGCAGTTTTTTTGTGCCAGCCGGCAGCCAGCCAGTAGCTGGCAAGACCTTTATTTGTATCGCATTCTTGTGAAAGTAGAATGTGTGTCTCAGCTGTCGCAGTACTGTTTGTTGTGTGACAGTGTTTATAGGGAAACAGTGAAAATCACTTATTCCATTCACCAAAGAGTATTCATCTACAATTCATGTGTGTCCACTGAATCAGCATGTAAGGTAGAGAGATTATTTCGTGGTGAATTTCCTAATGTTCGTGTTCCTAATTGGAGTAAAATTCATTGATTTGTGGCTAAATTTTGTAAAACAGGAACTGTTCTAGACAGGAAACGTAAACAACCATGTCCAGTCATCATGGAAGAAAGATTGGATAACGTTGGCCAAGCTCTGGAAAGTGCTCCTAGAAAATCAGTTCGATGTCTTTCTCAGCAGATTGGAATTTCCTATGGCTCTGCTGAAATGGCTATGAAGCTACTGAAGTTACAAGCCTGTAAAATAACCAAAGTACAAGAACTTAAACCAGATGGTTGTGATTTTGTGAATGGATTCTGAAAAAGGTGCAGGATGGAGAAATTGACCGAAACTTAACTTTCTTTTCGGACGAATCATTTAATTCGATTAATTCGCAAAATAATCATGACTGGAGTTTGGAAAAGCCTAACTTAATTCACAAGCAGCCACTGCACAATAAAAATATAGGAGTGTAGTGTGCTGTTAGCGGCGATAGAAAAATAGGCCCTATATTTCTTCACGAAACAATTAATAGTGACGGGTATGTTGAAAACATATTGCAGCCTTTTTTTTGCACAATTAACTGAGAGAGAAGTCTCCGCGACGGCACATACAGCCAACTTATCATTACAGGAAACTGGTAATGTGTTTGGTGAAAGAATTATCACTAAGAACATTTGGCCCTCTCGTTCATCCAATTTAACCCCATGTGATTTTTATCTGTGGGGAGCATTAAAAGAGAAAGTGTATAAATCCAATCCCCACACTTTAAATGAACTAAAGCGAACATTCGTCATAAAATTACTGCAATTTGTGAGAGAGCAACTTTCCCAGCAGGTGTCAGAAATGCTTGAACAATGAAGGGAGGTAGTTTCAGCTCCTCCTCGTGTAATACAGGTGAGTAATAAACTTATTTTTCTAAGTGTTTGTGTTATGTATGTCAGAAATACCTTGTGCACCAACCCATATTAAATTTAGTGCAGACGCTGGGTGAACCACTAAGTGAGCACCGCAGCTGCCATCGCCAGTAAGTCGCACTCCGCAAAGGCGGTTGCACTGAGGCTTGATCACCCTGTATATATTGACTGTGGAATTTGAGTTGACTCTATATATTTTTTTAAGCACAAAAATTAGCACAAACTTTTAGAGAAATAGGAACTTCCTACCTTACACATTCCATAGTCATCATGCTGCAATAACAGATGAATTTCATTTAACAGTAGAGTAACTTTAATAATATCATATTTGCAGTTTTAGCAATTTCAGTCCATTAATGAGAAAACAAGTCAATTGGAATTGCTATTAAATTGAAACACCATATATTTATGAAAATGTGAGAAATAGATAGCCTATTATAACTGCTATTCTATTCTAAACTGTACTCATATTATTATTTTAATATGCTAGCTCTTTTTCCCTCTCCCTCTCTCTCTCTCTCTCTCTCTCTCTCTCTCTCTCTCTCTCTCTCTCTCTCTCTCTCAAAATACTAATATGAGTTGAATTTTTAACAGAATAATACTTAAAATATGCTTTCTATTTCTCATATTATTCAGACATACATTAATATAAAAACATTTCATAAAATGACTGAAAAAAGTAAGATTTGTTAACAACTAATTCTAATCTAAATACTAAAAATGCAAAGTTTAAAAATTCTGATAACAGTAAATAGTATGCATGTATACAGAAAATTTTGGTGTTAACAATATAAATCAATGAGTGTGAAACAACAAAGACACTGGCTGCAACACATTTCCCAATGGAACAATTATCATCTGTGGATAATGACTATAATGATGATGGATTAGCTGACAAAGTTGTTGCTGAATTTGAAGACATTATGAATTATACAAAGTCAAAAACACAAGTGGATTTGATAATGGTTGATTTGGAATATTATGTGAAAAGAACTTTTGCCAAACTCAGTTTGGGAAAGTGCCTAGATGAGCATGCTGCATGTTAATGTCACACTAAAAATAAATTAACTGATTATTTATAAAAACTCAGGACATTTTTCTCATTTCAATATCTGGTCAAAGTGTACATGAACATATTTTATTATCTGAGTGTATAAGCGAAAATAAATATAACTAGCATATTTAACAAGGTAGATTGCTACTAACCACGTGGGTGACACAAAGAGTCACAGATGGGCACTACAAAGAGACTAATCAACTGTTTTCAAACTAAAGAGCCTTCTTCAGAAATAGAAAAACACACACACACACACACACACACACACACACACACACACAGGGGGTGTGTCTGTGTTATTCCAGTCTGGACTTTCTATTGTTTACCTTTTTTCTATTTTAAGATATGACAAAAATAAAATAAATAAATAAACAAATATAAATTTTTGAATATGCAGTTAATCCAGATTTTTTTATGATCAAGATGGAATATGGTCCCATATAGCCTAGATAAATGAAGTTCTAGAAAAGTACACTTCTTCGTAATAGTATACAACTTTAAATATACAGTCACACATTCACAAAACTGCAATTGTCTTAATTGATGAACTAATCTGGGGAATGTGAGATGTGAAGAATCATGTGAGTGTGATAATGAATGGTTTTGTAGGACAAGGAGAATATGTCATATCAGCAAAGAGCTACTATTAGCTAAGAAACTAAGAGAGACACTGCAATTAATAGCAAACAAGGTGGGAGTGCAAAATGTTCCCACTAACCCCCACCCCTCTTCCCCCAACACACAATACAATCTACTGCTATTTTCCATCCTTTACCCATCCTTTGCCCCATTTTTTAATAGTCTAGACCACAATGGCCAAGAATTCTCCATGCCTGTGGTGCTCTTGTATGTGTGCAGATCTCTTGTCACTTGACAGCACACTTCCACCACTGCCACACCCAAACTGTCATAGCTGCAAGAGGGGAACTATGCATATGCCTTTTATAACTGTAAAAATCCTTTAACTCTCATAAATTGATGGAAATGTATCATGTATGCAATCTCATTATGGAGTTGAGGAAACTCTTCCTGAGGTAAACAACACAGAGTTTTTTGGTAATTTTAACATAAAATAATTTGTCTTTTAAACAGGAATAGCTGTAAGTGTAAATTCTCAATTATAGAATGAATTACATTAATAATAAAATACTTCGAAAAGAAGTATTAATAGGCATGTGTATACCACAAAGCTTACTATTTTAGAAAAAAAAGCATTTTAATTAACTCACCCTTTGGTCCAGGCACTCCCATAGCACCTTGAGGACCTCTTGGACCAGGTATTCCTTGATTTCCCTTTTCACCTGAGATTCCAGGTAGACCATCAAATCCTCTGTCACCCTTAGGGCCTGTTGGGCCAGGTATTCCAGGTAGGCCTGGCTCACCCTTGTCTCCTTTTACATCTACCACTGGCCCTGGAGGACCACGGTCTCCCTTTTCTCCTTGCAGTCCTGGTGGCCCTTGTACTCCTGGCAGACCTGTTTAACCATATTGACATAGATACATCCATTCTCAAGAAGGTAAAAATTGTTGACTATGTTTCAGTATTCTCATACATACATATACTCAGCTATTAATTAAATGCTAGCAATGACGACACTGTTTTCTTGCTATGTTTCTCAGACTATTAACAAAGAAACATTAATGTAACACAGCATTATGAATTTTCTAATTCACAGAAATAATCTTTCTTTCGTGATTATTATTAGTAAAATACTAAGATGAGCAATCAAATGGTGTGAATGTCAATTTATTTTCACATTAGGGGAAAAATGATGAAAGTTTGATTAACCTAATTAAGTGAAGTGTTGAATAAAAGCATCAGGACCTACTTTTCACATCCAGTCAAACCCAATAGTCACACGGGTTTGTACTGGTATTAGAAGGATTAGCACTAACAAAATCAACATTACTGGGGCTTGCCCCAATGCAAAAATAAAGTAAGCTTAGTAATGTGTACTTGAAGAATTAGGCTAACTAATTCATTTCATGGTGTTTACAAAAAAATCTGTCAGTAAATTAAATAGATTTTTTCAGAAAGATCTTTCACTGCCAAAATATTATCTGCTTCATACGTACTAATCCAAACAATGACTTTTTAATACTAAAATTTTACCTCTCAGACCAGGCTCCCCCTTTGGACCATCCATTCCATCTTGTCCTTTGAATCCCATATCACCCTTAGCACCTGGTCTGCCAACTGGACCAGGGTAACCTCTGTCACCCTTAGCTCCTGGCATTCCATCAATACCTGGCAAACCAGGGGTTCCAAATATACCCGCTGGACCCTGAAGCGAGGATTGAAAGAAAAATCAATTTTATAGAGTGCATTAAAAGAACAAGCAAGCTGCCAACATCCTGCTGTGGTAAGTTTTACATCAACGTAGAAAAGATGAGTTACTACATGTCTGAGCATCTCACAATATGTACTGTAAGAGCACATCAGAACAATGAATAATACAACTGTTAATCCAATACAAAACTTGTTGTCACTATTATCATATATCAGTGTACAGAATATTGAAGAATAATTATTAAAAATTGTGGGGAACCCACAAAAATCATTGTAAATAATCAAAATTTAATAAATCTTATATATGTGGTCATTACACATAATAATGACATTAACAATGAAATTTGTCGTGATTTTAATATTCTGCACACTGATCAGCTTATGTATTATGACCACCTCTTTATGTTTGAGTAATCATGTCATGGGTAGAACAGTAGCTTTTTTATGATACATCTTGATAACAAGCTCCCCCCCCCTCCCCACCTGTTAAAAGGGTTTCAATATGTTGGTAAGTATCTTCAAGTTGTTTGCAAAAGATAGTCTATAGCATACTGGAGTGTACATTCTCCATTTATCTGAAAGAAATAGATGACTAACACTAGAGACTTTAGTTCAGAATTATCCATTCTTCATATTTGTTAATAATAATGTACAGCAGCTTAAAGTTGCATTACAACACAGAGCCCGATGTAGAGACTAGAGGTCTGCATTATGTCCGATTTTTACCGGCTAGTCCCGCTCGCCCCTCTGGCTCTCGGGAGTACGCGGCCGAGCGTCCTCTTTAACCGGTTGCGGGCAGCCGATCGCCAGCGCTCGGCCGAGCGCGCCGAACGCTCGGTCGGTCGCCTGTAACCGGCGCACTCAGTGTCGGCGAGCTGCGGTGCATCACACTCCTTGAGATCAGAGGCCACCGCTTCACATTAACCACTCACTTATTTCTTTTACAAATGTCTTTCGTTGCTTACTATCAGTTCTGTAGAACTGATAGTAAAATTACAATTGCATATGTTACATTTCATGTTTGTTAATATGATGCAGACTACTGGAGTTTCGTATTTGATCTTGTATTCCAGTAATTGTATCGTTTAAACTGTAATGTCTGTATATAGTATTTTGTTCCGTAGACAAACGAGAACACAGTAGTCTAATCGTGGGCTATGTGTAGCGTATCTCCAAATTCGGCCTCGTATACGTTGTAACATGCACGTAGTCCGGGGTGGTGGTTTTTGGGGTTCAAACCCCTCCAGAAATGTTGACAAAGCTAGCAATAATTGGCATTATTGTGTATCATGATAAAATCCGGCTACATTTTGCCAAGTCTGGGAAACAGTTAAACGTGCTCCATACAGTCTCGATTTCTCCCCATGTGATTGCATATGTTTTGGAACCCTGAAAAGAGACATTCATAGCCATCGGTATGTTTCTGGTAAGCATGTGTACATGCGAGTAAAAAACATAGTTTTGTAGCTAGCTGCAAACATCTGTGCACGGAGGAATTGACCGTCATGTCTCACAGTGGGTTGAATGTATTAACAGTTATGGTGATTATTCCTGAAATAATGAACAATTTTACTATCGGTAATTAAAATTTCAGTCATGTATTACAATGTCAGTCAGCAATATTTCTTGTTATTCTTATGTAAACGACTCTAGGTTCCCGTCTAGTCAAAGCGTATCTACACATTTCTTTCTTGTCACTGATAGCCTACACGTACCGCCTTTCCGATTACCGTCCGTGTTTCGATCAGAACTTTCCTATCTTCATTAATTAATTTGCCTTGTTCCTAATTTTGTATCTATAGCCTATCTAGTATACAGTCCTTTGGAATGAAATGTAACTTATACACTATTACTGCCGTTTGTGATTTTATTAAGAGTTCACGCTATTACACTGTTCATTCATTGACAACACCTCCCGAAATCCTGGCTACGCCTATGCGTTGTAGTACTATTGAATGCAGGATCGGGAAGGAATGACGGAGTTAGGAGTAATATTTACGAAATTTTGTTTTTTATCTACTTGGAACGGCAAGTGGTCGTTGGAATCCTGCTCTGCATTTACTTTTGCGGTGTCAAATCATACCTGTTGTGCTTGACTGGCACGAAAATATAATATTACATGTGGTACATTGCACAAAACCAGCAGAAGCCTGCTTGACATCACCCACTACAAGTGCAAACAATTTCCAAGCTTCACTTTTCGCCTCCTGTTCCGACATGTCTTTCTCTTTAAGGACTAACGAGGCGCTCCTAATTCTCTTTACTTCGTTTCATGAATTGAGCATTTACGCCCCTATACTTCCTTAATCCATAACGCTATCTGCGTTGCTGAAAGCCAAGTTGGTTTCTAATGCGATTCCCAGGGTTGAGCGAGCGTCGGTCGTGCTGTCACCGGCTGAGACTACGAGCACGCTCGAGTGCCCAGCAGTGATCGACACTTCCGCCGGTAACCGAGAGGCGGACGGCGACTGGCCACATGGGGCATCAGACAGCTGCAGCCGTGTCGCAGCGTGGGCCTAGCCCAGCAGTCGAGCAGCGGCACCAAACGGGAAAGGCTCGAGCGGTTGTTTTCATCGAAATGCAGACCTCTAGTAGAGACACTAAAACACAACATGTATTTCTACTGCCTTACAAATACACATGTTGTTACTATAGAAGTACCTTAAAGGGTGAGGGAGCAAGTATTTTTAGCTAGACATAGAACATATGTTAAAGCTAGAGATCTGTGTGCTTTTAAGTTTTCCCAGCATAAGGAAATGAATACAATATTTCTTGAAGAATTCAGGTGGTGTCACCTGAAAGCCACATGTATTGGCAAGTCTATTTCTTGCCATCTGCAGATGTCCCTGGATTGCAGGAACACCTGAACATGACAAGAAATCAGCTTGCTGAAACATTGGGTCCTGGGTGAATATGTAAAATATATTTAAGATAGAGAAGATCTGGGGATCATCAGTGTAGTTAAACATTTCAAACTAACAAATGTTAAAATAACAAAGCTAGAAGCCCATAAAAATTAACCATTTTATGATTTCATCAGTCACCTAAGTGTACTGCAGACACTTTCTTGAATAAATTAACTAAGTCCTAGAAAGATTCTCTGTCCCCCAAACTAATAATATGTTTAGATGTAAATATTATATAGGTATTGAGGATGAAACTGCTAATTTTTCCCAAATACTTTAAACACTTTTCGATTGGCATAAATTGCAGTCACTGCTACTAGGGCTAAGCATTTAGCTTAGAACAGGCTTAACATATTTATGAGGTACTTTAATTAGCTAAAAGATGTACAAACGCAGCACTCAGACACACTGATTTCAGCTTAGTATTTGTGAGTGCTTAATAAACATGCTTTTAATGTAAAGTTTCAGTTCTTGCTGACAAACCTGCTCTCAAAAGTGGTACTTTATTTCAGATTCTGTGTGCCAATATATTTTCTGTCTTTTCAAGATAAAAAGAATTAATTTTTCTGGTATTCCTTAAGTGGCTTTATCAATTTCTAATTATTAGAGATTTTTCTCGGTTCTTTAAAATATACAGACCAAGTTTCCATCATGCAATAGAGGATTAATTAGAATCTTACTATGTCTCCTTTCATTCCAGGGAATCCAGGAGGACCAGTAGGCCCCTTTTCACCATCTGTGCCAGGCAAACCAGCAACTCCTGGAGCTCCACGTTCACCTTTTTCTCCAGGTGCTCCAGGACGACCAAGTCCAGGCAAACCAGGTTCTCCCTTTGCACCTGGAATACCATCAAGCCCACGAAGTCCAGGCTCTCCACGTAGACCTGGAATACCTGGTTCTCCTTTCTGTCCTTTTTCTGATGTCTGACCTGGTTCACCTTTCCTGCCCTGTAAATTGACAATATTTTTGAATAGTACTAAAAAAGCATTAATTCTGTAAAAACAAAAATAAATCTTGGGGTAACTGATTACCAGAAAAATTGTTAAAAATTATATCACAGCATTGCTGTTATTTCCAGTGTAGCCAGAATCTCAAAATGTCATGGAAAAAACTCAGGGTAATAAACATTTATATGGAGACTAATTATATCAAAAGATCCTGGCCTAATATCCTTCTAATCTCATCTCACACTAATGTAAATTTTATAAATAAAAGTCTCCTTTCTGTTTGTGTTTTGGGATTTTAGTTTTTTCAGATACATATATCAGTGTTAAATCTCCTTTACAATTATAACATGACTGTAAGACTTTTCGACAAGATTCAGTGTGCCTTGAGGAGGTTACACTGCAAAATAATCAGAAAAAAATTCTGGTCACTAGCAAAAAATAAATCACAGTAACAGAAAATTGAAAGATTCTACATTGCCTATCCCCATCCTCACTACAGCTGGGATCCTGACTGGTATGCCCCTATGTTTTCAACCTTCCACAACCTAGCAGAGGAAGGAACTAATTAGTTCCAATGAATAGGATATGTATCATTTCTATTTTTACATGCATAGATGTAAATATTATATAGGTATTGAGGATGAAAGTGCTAAAATTTTCCAAACACTTTAAACACTTTTGGCATGGCCTAAATTGCACTGTAGCACTTTTATATCTAATAATTACTATTAGATATCCTACCTTACTTGAAAGCCACAGCTACATGTTTGTGTACTTCCAACATCATGCCAGTAATATTACATGATAAATTTCACTCAGCTTCTTTAGAGAACTGTTATTCAGGGTGTCCCACCAAACTCTGTCACTTCACGTAATTCTTGAATGAAACAAAATGTGTTAATTGGCCAGGGATGCATATATGC
Organism: Locusta migratoria; assembly: GCA_026315105.1. Taxonomy (NCBI): domain Eukaryota; kingdom Metazoa; phylum Arthropoda; class Insecta; order Orthoptera; family Acrididae; genus Locusta; species Locusta migratoria. Next base: position 208,450,653 of record CM048748.1, read on the forward strand.
TGGGGTCATTGGCAAGAATTTGCAACCAATAAAGATCAGTTAACACAATTATTAGTGGTATATAGTCCACAGAAACTTCAAGTTTGTATGTGGCATCCAGTACAGAAAACACACTTACAAATAACCAGTAACATCACATTTGATGAACCTGCGTCACATCAACAGGTGTTTGAAATGTCCATCAATTGCATCAATAAACTTCTGAAGTTGGTGAACAAATGAGCATTGAATGGATTGTAGTGTACACACAGTTGTAAAAATTGTTGCATATCATCACATATCATCTGATCATGGGGGTTTTGTACTACATAGATTCTTTCACTGTGCCCCAGAGGAAGACAATTAATGGTGAAAAGTTGGATTATGGGTTGCCATCTCAGAGGACCTGTCCATTCTACTCACCTGTTCACATTCACAACTTCCATGGAAACACGAGCATAGTGCTCAAGGTATCAAATCATGCTGAAACACACCAACAGATTTTCTTACAATCCGTGTCTTCCATGATAAGGAACAGAGTGTCTTGCAGAAATGAAGCATATCTTCACCCAGTTAATGTTCTCCATAAAAATATGGATCTACAAAGAGATATTTATGATTCCATAACAAACATTAACACCCTGCGTCATTAGTGAGCAACTATATGAAAACAGTGGAGATTTTCCATGGGGCATGTTCTGCAGAATCGCATGTCCATCATTTGTGAATGAAACATGAAACAACAAGGGAAATGAACTTAAAGACAATATTGTAGAAAAATAAGAGGAAGTAGATGTGATCAGATAGGAGATACAATACTGTGACTGCAAATGCTGACTGCGAAAGAAAAGAAGATATACAATGCAGAACGGCTATGGGAAGAATATCAATTCTGAAGAAGTGGAATTTGTTGACATCCAAAATTAATTAAAATGTTAGGAAGTCCTCCCTGAAAGCATTTGTCTGCAGTGTAGCATTATATGGGAGTGACACATGGACAGAAAGATGATAAAAACATTTGAAATGTGTTGCTACAGATGAAAGCTGAAGATACAGAGTGTAAATCACTAATGACAAGGTGCTGAACAGAATGGGGAAGAAAAGAAATGTCTGGCATATCTTGACTAAGAGAAGAGATTGATTGGTGAGACCCATTCTAAGACAACAAGGAATCATCAATTTAGCATTGGAGGGAAGTATGTGTGGTAAAAATTGCAGAGGTAGATGAGAGATGGATACAGTAAGCAGGATGAAAAGGGTGTAGGTCGTCATTGTTCTTCAGAGATGAAGAGGCTTGCATGAGACAGGATAGCATGGACAGCTGCATTAAACAGTCTCAAGATTGAAGACAACAAGAACAAGAATAACAACATGAAGTTTAGAACAGTGAAACCAAGTCTACCATCAATAACTGTACTCTTTTTTTTTTTTTTTTAAACAGTGGATATTCCAGGAAGGATTCAACAATATTGTTGAGAGGGATAGGTTGCTACTCAACACAGAGACATCTCAATAACCCATAACGTACTAAAAAGCTTTCAGTCATTATGACCTTCATCAGACAGAGAAACTCGTGTACACACACGTGTGCACTTGTACGTTATGTGTGTGTGTGTGTGTGTGTGTGTGTGAGAGAGAGAGAGAGAGAGAGAGAGAGGGAGAGAGAGAGAGAGAGAGAGAGAGAGAGAGAGAGAGGGAGGGAGGTTGTTGTTGTTGTTGGGTTTTTTTAAGGGACTAAACTACGACAGTTATCAGTCCCTTTTTCCAGTCAAAGAGATAAAACATTTTGTTAAGCGTTCCGAAGTGAATGCATTAACAAGTCAAAGTTTAAAACTTACAGACTAATAGAAAGAAAGGATACTATTAAAAACGAAGAAGGGATAAAACAGCTGAAACAGCACAAGAGTGTTTTTGCTGGGTGGTCACAAGGATATAAGGAACACACCCAGCCACTCTGGAACACGTTAAAACCACCTACCTAACAGACTTAAGCAGGCGGAGGACAGAGAAATGACAGACAAACACAAACTTTAAAGTGACTTGTAAAGTCCACACTTACGCATAAAATTTAAAACAGAGTCAACCGTGGAGGTATTGTCTGCTAGTGCTAGCTGCAAAGTGTCAGGAAGATTAAAATAGCGTCTTGCTGCGGCTAAATGGCGACATTCAATTAAGATGTGGGCGACCGTCAAAGGCGCACCACATTGACACTGAGGAGGGTTCTCGCGACGCAGGAGGTGACCGTGCGTAAGCCAAGTATGGCCTATACGGAGTCGGCAAAGGACGACCGACTCCCTGCGAGAAGCCCTCAGGGACGTCTTCCATGCAGCAGTAGACGGCTTGACGGCACGGAGCTTATTCGGTTCAGTCAAATCTGCCCATTCAGAATTCCAAACCCCTAAGACCTTGCGGGTCAACTGGGTTTGGAGGTCGGAAACTGGGAGGCCAATATCCAGGGACCGCATAGTGGTGGCCTGCTTGGCCAGCTGATCAACACGTTCATTGCCCAGTATACCTATGTGCCCTGGCGTCCAGACAAAAACGACAGAACGGCCTGATTCGCCAAGGGCGAAGACAGCATCTTGAATGGCTCGCACCACTGTGTTTTTCGGTAGAAACTGGTCGAGGGCCTATAAGCCACTCAGGGAGTCGCTACAGATGACAAACGATCCCCTGGGGCGAGCTCTGAGGTGTTCAAGAACTCTCAAAATACCGACCAGTTCTGCGGTGAAGATGCTGCTTCCACAAGGCAATGACCGCTGTTCGATGTGGTCACCATGGATAAAGGCATATCCAGCATGGCCATCGGCCAAAGAACCGTTCGTGTAGATGATGTTTGCTCCGTGAAACGAATCAATCAGGGCATGGAACCGGCGACGGAGAAGCAGTGGTGAAATCGAGGCTTTCGAATCCCGGGACAAATCCAGCCGAAGCTCCAGGTGAGGAATTTTCCAGGGGGGGATACGGAGGGAGTAATGGTAAGGTGGAGGAAGCGGTAAGGAATCAAGTGAGGAGAGAAGGGAACGGACGCGGACCGCAATCGGGAGACCCGACCTGGGCCGACGCCGTGGGGAAGGGAGTGCAGAAAGTGGGAAGAGAAGCCTGTGGTTCGGATGACGGGGTGAAGCATGAACCCGGGCAACATAGCTCACCAACAGCCGTTGCCGGCGATACCGCAGAGGGGGAATACCAGCTTCAGCTAGGAGGCTCGTTACGGGACTGGTGCGAAAAGCCCCTGTTGCGAGACGTACACCTGTGTGGTGGACGGGGTCTAGGACTCGCAAGGCAGAAGGGGCTACCGAGTCATAAACCAAGCTCCCGTAATCAAGCCGAGACAGAATAAGTGACTTGTAGAGCTGAAGAAGGGTGGAACGTACTGCTCCCCATCCAGTATGGCTGAGGCATCTAAGAATATTTAAATGCCACCAACACTGTTGCTGCAGCTGGCGTAGGTGTGGCACCCACGTCAGCCGGGCATCGAAGACCATGCCCAGGAAGCGATGTGTTTCCTCGACCTGAAGTAGTTTACCACCCAAGTAGAGCTCTGGGTCAGGGTGAACTACCTGACGGCGACAGAAGTGCATCACGCGGGTTTTCTGCGCGGAGAACTGAAATCCGTGAGTAGAGGCCCATGAGTGGGCCTTTCGGATGGCACCCTGCAGCCGTCGTTCAGCTACGCCGATGCTAACGGAGCTGAAATACAGGCAGAAGTCGTCGGCGAACAGGGAGCAACTGACCGATGACCCCACAGCCGCAGCAAGACCGTTAATTGCAACTAAAAACAACGGGACACTGAGGACAGAGCCCTGTGGAACACCGTTCTCTTGAATACGGGGGGAGCTAAAAGATGCCCCAACCCTCACCCGAAACGAGCGGTGGGAGAGGAAATTGCAAATAAAAATAGGAAGGGCACCCCGTAAGCCCCAATCATGAAGAGTAGTTAAAATATGGTGGCGCCAGGTGGTGTCATACGCCTTTCGTACATCGAAAAATACAGCTACCAAATGCTCACGCCTAGAAAACGCCGTGCGAATGGCCGACTCCAGTGACACGAGGTTGTCAATGGTAGAACGGCCCTGGCGAAAGCCCCCTTGTTGTGGAGCAAGGAGTCCACGCTCTTCAAGGATCCACATAAGCCGCCGACTCACCATACGTTCGAAGAGCTTGCAGAGAACGTTGGTGAGGCTGATCGGATGGTAATTGTCAGCTACCTGGGGATCTGCACCAGGTTTCAGCACCGGGATGATAATGCTTTCCTGCCACTGCGATGGGAAAGTGCCCTCTGCCCATAGATGGTTAAACAGGGCGAGGATGCGGCATTGAAACTCTGGTGAAAGGTGTCGGAGAAATTGGCCATGAATCCTATCAGGTCCTGGAGTTGTATCAGGACACGCAGCAAGGGCAGTTCGGAACTCCCACTCGGTAAACGGGTCGTTGTATACTTCCCGACGACGAGTGCGGAAAGATAACTGTTTCCGCTCGGTCCGCTCTTTGAGGGAGCGGAAGTCGGCACTGTACGTGGCAGTCGCAGAGCATTGTGCGTAGTGGTCTGCCATGTGCTCGGCGATCGCTGGCGGGAGCGTGCTGAGCACACCCTGGATGGTGAGGGATGGGATTCCTGTCGGCGGGCGGTATCCAAAGACTCGTCGGACTTGCGTCCATACCTGAGTCAGGGAGGTGCGGGAGCCGATACTGGCTACATACCGCTCCCAGGAATCCTGCTTGCTCTGTTGCACGAGTCGTTGAGCACGCGCACGGAGCCGTTTAAAGGCCACCAAATTCTCCACAGATGGGTGGCGTCGATGGCGCTGAAGTGCTCGCCGACGGTCCCGGATAGCCTCAGCAATCTCCGGTGTCCACCAAGGCACGGACCTACGCCTAGTGGAACCGGTGGTTCATGGAACTGCTACCTCAGCGGCCATGACAATACTGTCAGTCACCTGCTGGACTGCATTGTCAATGTCATCTGGAAGTGGTGCAGCGATGACAGCGGTTGAAGTATAGACTGGCCAGTCAGCCCTACGGAGACACCAACGGGGTAAGCTGTCTGCAGCTTGGTACTGCGGGAGCGACACAAAGATTGGGAAGTGGCCGCTGCCACACAGGTCCTCATACACACGCCAACCGAAGTGTGGTCGAAGGCTGGGGCTGCAGATGGAGAGGTCGATCGCTGAATACGTGCCTTGTGCCACGCTAAAATGCATGGGGGCACCTGTATTCAGGAGGCAAAGGTCTTGTTGCGCCACTAATGTCTCAACATCCCTACCGCGGCCTGTGGTCTGGAGTCCACCCCACAGAGCGTTGTGGGCGTTGAAGTCCCCCAAAAGGAGGAATGGTGGTGGAAGTTGGGAGACCAGAGCAGTAAGGGTGTTGAGAGACACAGCCTCATCCGGAGGAAGGTACAAGCTGCAGACAGTGAATTCCTGCGTTGCCCGTATTCTGACAGCTACTGCCTCAAGAGTGGTGTTGAGTGGTACTGGGGGACTGGGTACAGTGTCCAGGACATACAGGCAGACACCGCCAGACACCCTGTCATAAAGGGTCCTGTTGCGGTAGTAGCCCCGATACCCACGGAGGGCAGGGGTGCGCTGTGCTCCTGTAGGGCGATACAAAGTGCAGGGTAGTGCCACAGTAATTGGCGCAGCTCGGCCAGGCGATTAAAGAAGCCGCCGCAATTCCACTGGAGAATAACTCTTTCTACTCGCTGTAAAGCTATAAAATAAAAGAAAGGAAAGAAGATCATTCCATAGGAACATCTGCCGCCTTATGGTCAGGATCTACAGAATCTAAGACCATAGGTGATTCTGGATGTGCAGAGTTCCTACGTTCGGGCGAATCAAGAAGTGCGAGATCCTCAGCGGAGGCGAGGATCTCGACTTCATCCTCTGAAGAAGAGGATGTGGGTGTGGGTGGCTTGGAAGCCAACAAAGAATCCTTTTTCTTCTTTTCTTTCCTTTTAGCCTCTCGCTGGCCCTTGGGTGTTAAGGGCCGTGAGGGCTTCTCAACAGGGGCTGCAGCTGCCGACGAGGTGGAGGCCCCTCGATCAGCAGCCGCGGGATCCTTCAGCCATTTGCTGGGATCCACTTTCCCATGAAGAGAAGCCTCGGAAGGGAGTGTCCCGTGGGACCCCTTCCGGGCGAGAGGAGCCGGAGAAGGCTGTTGTTTCTCCGGCGCTGGGGTGGGGACCGACGTCCCCCGCAATGGTTTGTCTGTTGCTCCCAACGAGAAAAGTGTGGGAGCAACCGAAGGAGTAGTACCCCCAACTGTCAAGGGGGCAGGTGCAGTAGTTCGGGCCTGGGGGCCCGGTGGCATTCGTGGCACAGATGGTCTGGTGACTGACGATGAAGCTACTGTGGCGTAAGACGTTGTCATGGTGACAGGATGGAGCTTCAAATATTTGTGTCTGGCCTCTGCGTATGTCAGCCGGTCCAGGGTCTTATACTCTATGATCTTGCGCTCTTTGTGGAGTACAGAACAGTCGGGCGAACAAGGAGGATGCTGCTGATTGCAATTGACGCACACTGGAGGTGGGGTACAGGGGGCGTCTGGATGGGATGCACGCCCACACTCCCGACATGTTGGGTTGGCGTCACATCGGGAGGACATGTGACCAAACCTCCAGCACTTGAAGCAGCACATAGGGGGAGGAACATAGGGCTTGACGTCGACCCGGTAAACCATCACCTTGACTTTCTCAGGCAATGAATCGCCCTCGAAAGCCACGATGAAGGCACCGGTGGCAACCCTCTTGTCCCTCGGACCCCTATAGATACGGCGGATGAAGTGCACACCTCGCCGCTCCAAGTTAGCTCTCAATTCATCGTCCGATTGCAGCAGCAGATCCCTGTGGAAAATGATGCCCTGGACCATGTTTAAGGTCTTATGTGGTGTAACGGAAACGGAAACATCACCCAGCTTGTCACAGGCTAGCAAAGCCCGTGACTAGGCTGGGGATGACGTCGTTATTAAAACGGATCCAGACCTCATTTTTGACAATCCATCGACCTCTCCATATTTGTCTTCTAGATGTTCCACAAAGAACATTGGCTTTGTGGACATGAAAGATTCCCCATCTGTACGGCTGCACACTAAATACTTTGGGGCGTAAGCCTCACCTTGAATTTTGGCCCTACGTTCCTCCCACGGTGTAGACAGGGAAGGAAACGTTTGGGGGTCATACTGTTCTGCGTTGTAATCGCTTCTACCGCGCTTAGAGACGGCGGTTGTACGTCCGCCAACGTTTCATGGTCTTTTCATCGTGTTCCCATTAGCAGCTAGGGAAATAAGGGTCCACCCAGACAGAGCCCCGCTTGCCTGGGTAAGCCTTATACAACTGAGGTGCGGCAGGTTCCTCAGAGGTTGCTCGCTAGCGGCTGTTCAACCTCAACAGCCATGCATCTCCTCGGCACGTAGCACACCTTGAGATTGAGGTTTTTTTTATAGAGGTTTGTACCGTCCTCGCGACCCGGGTGATTAAGCCAAGATCCCCGGGCTCTGAAACGGACAACGTTCCACCATCGCGCCGAACGATGGTCGTTGAAGCACGCACAGAGCTTACGGTGTAGCGGACTGTTGGCGCGACACAGCCCACAGCTCAGGACCCCGGGTTTGCCAAGCCCGTACTCAGCAAATTAATGCTGAGCCCCTGAGGGGAGGGAGGGAGGGAGTTTTTCTGTCTGACAAGGGCATAACAGCCAAAAGCTTTTTAGTAAGTTGTAATCTGGTATGTGTGTATTTCTGTGGTTCATCAAGACATCTCTGTGGTGTGTAAAAACTTATCCTTCTGAAAAATATTGTACTCTAGTTTTCATCTCTGCAGGAAAAAGAGAGAAAAAACATATTGTTGCATTTTTAAAAACCTAACTTTCTGATGAAAGTGGCGCTGATTGACCTTCATATATTACCCATAGCTGCTTGTTGTGTGAGTCCATACCACAAACCTAACTTTCTGATGAAAGTGGCGCTGATTGACCTTCATATATTACCCATAGCTGCTTGTTGTGTGAGTCCATACCATGGGTGTATCTGTGGTTAAATGCAACTTTCACATTTTTTTTTCATTTTGGAACAAATATGAAATGGCTGGTGGTGGGACACTTAGTATTTCTGAGGGTAGTTGTGTGTGTACTTACCGGTACACCTGGAGGGCCAACATCACCCTTTGCTCCAATGGGTCCAATTAGACCTGGTAGTCCCTGAGGCCCTGGCAGTCCTTGATTTCCTTTTGGACCTGGAATGCCTGGCAAACCTGCTGGTCCAACATCACCAGGAAGACCTGGCAATCCAGGAGGGCCATAATCACCTTTATCTCCTTTAGGACCAGGAATTCCATCCATTCCAGGAGTTCCAGGGGCACCTGATGTATATAGGTAGCTTTGTGAGATAGAAGTATTGTTATATTTCAAAGTATCACAGTCATTACTTAAGATTGCCCTTCTTGACATACTTAACTAGCAAATCACATATCATATAGAAAAGAACTCTCTCAAGCAGAAAATGTAGTGAAGGACTCCGTTTGTCCATCCACAAATCATGTTTTGTAAATCCCATAACATAGGATAGCCTTCATATGCATTAAATGTATTAGGTTACACTGTTAAAATATTACAAATTTTTGTCAAGTTATTCCTGCACTAAGGTAATTTACAGAAAACACTGCAATTCTTTAACAACCAGTAACAGAAGGGTTATCACAAACAATTTTATTCTGCCATTATCACCAATGTAATAGAAATTCTAAATTTAGGATTTTCAGAATCAGGGACTTTATTAAAGAAATGGCAGATGTTTTTGGTTGTTTATGAGATATTAATTTAATGATTTAGAATAAATTAAAAGTAGCTGAAATTGCTTAGATCAGCTCTAGTTTCTTACCTGGTGGACCACTACGACCTGGTAATCCTTTAGGACCATCTATTCCAGGTGCACCTCTGTCTCCTTTCATACCAGGGAACCCAGTAATTCCCATTCTTCCAGGTTCTCCTACCAAACCTGGTTGTCCTGTGAAAGGAATAGTTCATTATTCTTCCTGAAAATTCAAGTCTGAAATTCATTTCATATTCTCTTGATGATATGACTTGAGAAAAGTATCATTTGTGAAATTCCATACAGTAAAACCCCACTTTTATGTTCCCAGATTTTACATTTTCCCACCATTTACATGATTTTTTTGTCAATGCCATCAAATGTTATTTTGCCCCTATTTTCTTGTTAACATATTTACACTTATCCCGTGTTTTTCGCTTTTTGAAGCAATGAAAAAATGATGTAATTGACATAAATTGATGCTGGCATGGCTTTTGCCTTCAGGTATAGTGTTTATAAATGTTACGCCATCAAATTGCTTGACACTTTGCATTTATTCAAATGTATATTTTGTGTTTTGTTGTTTGCAGTATGCATCTGGTTGACTCACAACATGGTGGCTGATGGGGGTATAGTATCCCGTCAGCTACCATGCTGTCAGCTTGGCTTTGCATGACACGTTTCAAGAATTTATTCTTGTTGTGGAATGCAAATATTTATCTAAGTATTTTTGCAACATTTTATAAACAGTGAGACTGATGGTTTATGTGTATATGTTTTTCTGCACATTGACGGGGCCACGATATATTATAACCTAAAAAAAAAAAAAAAAAGCGATGCCGTATGCAAATGTCACAAAAATACTTACACATATACTTGCACTCAAAAATGCAAATAAATTCTCGAATATCATTGTGCAAAACATCGAAAAATACAAAAAGAATGGAACTTGTGCAGTTTTACTACATAAATAATTAATGCCAGTTAAAGGCTTGCTGACAAAGTTGATTATGATGAATGAAATTACATCAAAAATTTCGACCTGCTAAAAAGTTAGCAGTTCCTGGCACTTAAAACGGTAAAGGTTTGGATAACTTTTATCACAAAACTTCCTGGTGAGTATTTTGATGCATATTATCACAAATAAACTATGAAACTGCAAGGGTGATCCAGTAAGCATATTTTACCATTTAAAACATTACTTCCCTCATTTTACACAAATTCACTGAAGTCCCTTGAAAAGTGTAAAAATGGTGTTCTACTGTAGTTACTGTAACCAGAAATATGCTGTTATAAATATAACATCACAGAAGAGCCATAAATTAACAGCTAAAATCATAACTTCCATTAAACATTACTATTGTTACATATATTAAACACTCTCACAGTCAACCTTCCAAATTTTGTTCTATTTAATAATATAGTAAAGACAGTTTACAACTCACTGCAAAGACGTGGTGACAAGCTGCGACAGGCACACACAAAAGACACACACATACAACACTTTCAGCTATCGGCCATGGTCTTCTTTAGAAAATAGAACACTCACACAATCACACAGGCACGAAATGCATCTCGTTATCCCCATCTAACCCATACCCACCTCCGTGACGTAACCTTCCCATCCCCTCTCCCCTCCCGTCCCTGATTTACACGCCACAGAGCGTGATTTGAAGTGCGGCAGCCATAGGTGATGGTTGTATGAATGTGTTGTGCGCCTGTGTGATTGCGTGAGTGTTCTATTTTCTGAAGAAGGCCATGGCCGATAGCTGAAAGTGTTGTATGTGTGTGTCTTTTGTATGTGCCTGTTGCAGCTAGTAGCCACGTCTTTGTGGTGAGTTGTAAACTGTCCTTACTATATTATTAATTCCAACCTCAACTTTCCATTATTATATTAGTTACAGTTAAAGTTACTTTATGCAAATAATAAAGTCATCACCATCCATTACCTGTGAAAAGTAACTGTTATTATTAAACTATGATGGATCTTTTCTAGCCTTAATCTACCTTGTAGGCACATATTTCTCCTTTGTTTTATTTAAAATGCATTTAAATTTTGTCCATAATTTCTCTGCATCTATCATACTGGCGCGAATGCTGTCCATTCATTATTGAAGTAGGATGTTAACAACTGCTTATCATATTTTTTTAGCATTAACACTCTCCCAGCCTTCATGAACGATTTATTTACTTTGGTAATCACTGTCACTATAACGCCATCATTATCACTAACCCCTGGCCTCTACAGTGACATTATTACCAACATCAGCCCTATCTGTAATTAAGATATCTAAAATATTTCCATTGAATGCGGGCTGTTGATTTAACTGCTTAGGCAGTTTTTGGAAAAAATTTTAATAGTACTTCACTAGATGGTTTGTTTGTATTCCCAATAGACATCCCAGTTTATATTCAATAGGTTAAAGACACCCCCAATTAATAATGCATGGTCTGGGTGCCTTCACAATACTGAGCATAAAATATCATTGAATGACTCTAGAACTGTGGAAGTGGGATCATCAACAGGTTGATCTACAGGAAAACACAAGCAATTAAAAAGTGGGCTGCTAGATATGTTAGTGGTAGGTTTAATCAACATGGAAGTGCTTCCATATTACATTTCGAGTAAGGGAAACAAAAATAAGGTAAGAGTTTAGATCTCAATGGAAGCTTACAGACAAATTTTGTTTTCTCGATTTACACGGGAGTGAAACAGGAAACAAAACTATTGGTGGTGGTATGAGATACCCCTCCTGCCATACACCATGTGGTGGCTGATTGGTATGTATGTAGATGCAGTGCAACTGACATTATATTGTATATCAACATCAGTATTTGGTTTTAATATGTGCTGGGTCATGGATTTTGAGGGATACATAATGTATAATTTTGGTTTTGTCATAAATTTGCTGAAGTCATAACTTCTTATATTCCTTCGTATATACATTTAGAATTGCTTTTAGTTCTTTCTCAAATTACAACCTATGGCATTATCATCAACATGCAGGAGCTTTATGTTCTATGTCATTATCAGTTTAGTTTGGTTCTATCCCTGTTAAGCAAGGAAAGTTTCCTATCCTAGTTGCATGGGATTTTTGTTCTTGTAAAAATGTGTCCGTGATAACTCAATGATTTCACTGTTACTTCCAAAAGCAGAGAAAATTGGCCCTAGTTGAAAGATATTCATTTATCTCCCAAGCACTGCCAACTCTATGCTGCCAGTAGACAGTCTGAGATCTGAAGTATTTCAGTCCACATTGTCATCAGTTATGGCTCCCAGCACCTCTATGCTTCCCTTGGCAGCCATAATGTGATAGCAAGGCATGCTTCCTACCACTCCCAACAGCCACCACATGAAATGTCATCCATGGTGGAGTAGCTGAGCAGTCTAAGGTGCCTTGTTGCTGAACGCGTGGTTGCTCGCTATTGGAGGTTCGAGTCCTCCCTACGGCATGGGTGTGTGTTGTCATTAGGTTAGTTTACCTTAGTTTAAGTAGTTTGTAAGCTATGGACTGATGACCACACAGTTTGGTCTGATAGATTTACAAACATTTTAACATTTTTGAAATGTCAACCTATCATGCACAAACAGTAGGAATAAGGTTGTCATTATCATCCATCCCTATTACACAGTAGTCTTCAGTTTAAGAGGCATTTTAATGTTGCTTTTTGTTATCACCACAGCTGTCATACAGTAACAGAGTTGTTTCAAGATTATATGCTGCTAAACCTTCAGATTGTGAGACCATGGTCCATGAAACTTTTCCATTTCTGACATGTCGTCCAAAGTTGCACTGGACACCTTTGGAGGTGCAATGTGAATTGCCATTCTCCACTAGTTATGCCAGTTATATGTTCAAGCAGTAGCTAAATAGGGCAACTCTTTGGGTCACTGGTTATGATTAATCTGATGGAAATTCACCACTGAAATGCTAAAATACTATTCAGAAGAGATATAGTGGCTGACCAGTACTTATCTTAGTTCTGTACCACCAATAATCATACAAAAAAGACACAAATGGAGATGAAAATAAAGGCACCAATTGAGATGAAAATAAATGAGGATACTAGCTTTCAGAACTATATTCCTTCATCAGATAGGATAGGAGGGCAGAAAAAGGGAACAGAAGGGAGAGACTACTCTCAACCTAGGCCATGAGGTGATGATGGGTGATGTTTGGAAGTCAGAGATAGTGATACTGTATTATGACTTCCACAATCACCCGTTATCACTTTTGCATGGCATAGGTTTGAGTAGCCTTTCCCTTCTGTTTCATTTTTCTTCCCTCCTCTCCTACCTGATGAAGGAATATGGTTCCGAAAGCAGTGTTTTCATTTATTTTTGTCTCCATTTTCATATTTTTTGTGAGACTATTGGCAGTGCAGAACAAAAGTGAGTACTGACCAGCCACTCTATCTGTTGTGTCGTATTGTTTGCTATTACCAAGATCATTCCTATTTTGTAACAATCATTTAGGGTGTTCTCACTGTTGCTGTTTTTCATTCTTGGCTCCTCAAACTTCCTTTGTAACTTCCCCTGTACTTTGTACCATCTTATCACCACTAGTTACCAAAACAATCCAGCGATGGATCTTCAAGCACTATAATATCCACATTAATTTACCTCTGTTCCTCTGCTATCACAATACACACATCTTCTACTCTCTAATGCATTATCCCCATCTATTCTTCATAACTTCCTCAAACACTTCACTGTTAGTCAGATGTCCATAGCTTTTGCCCCACTTTAACCAGTTTCACCATTCCAACCCCAACCATTATGCTTGACTGCTTTCTACATTGCAGCTCCAGTTACATCAACGTGTACTGTTCCTCTGTTACCACCACCAACAGTTCAGTAACAGCATACTATTGCAACCACGAGAAAATATATAAATAAATTAATATTATCAGCATCAGTGTAATCTAGTGCAACAATGATCTGAACAAGACATCCTGCCATAACAACTTTATTCCTCTGGCCAACTAACTTACTCACAAACCTGAGTTGTTATCATCCCAAATATTTCACAAACACAAATGATTCATACAGAATCAACACCAAACCTATGAAACCCACAAACTTCTACTCAACCAATTCTTTTGACATATCTTGCCTACCTCCCTAAACTACAGAACTTCAAATACACACAAAAAGAAAAAAAAAGTGCCCCTAACAACTTGGTATCACTTAAAGATTATGTACTCGTAACCTCCTCAGTTATGGACTTACAAATCTCTCTGACATGCATACTATCCTTTAACTTAAGTTCCATTGCTCCCCCTTAATCCTCCAACCCCAAAAACGTTCAGCCGACATGCCACAGTCCAGCTCTCATGGTGTGATAAAGGGCTAGGTCCTAACATCTCTTGTGAGGGGGTGAATTTTTTCTAATTAGTTCCCACCCTAAATCCCAATTAAAAGGCCCTCTTATCTGCAAGGGGACTGATAACCCAGCAGTTGAGTCCCCTTTAAACACCCAACAACAACAACATCTTATCTGCAACAACTTGGCACTCAAATTCTTTGTGCATGTGGTTTCATAAACTACTTCAAGCATTGATAACCTGATTCCTATGGTAGCATAGGAACACCACATAGTAGCAACCAGATTCAACTGCAAGCACATCTAGGTCAAGCAAGCATTATGTAGAGAAGCAGCTAACCCAAGAATAAAAAATACCATCAATCTGTACCCTACAAAAATTCAGTGAACATTTAAAAAAATTACCTTTGTGATCCCCACTCAAATACTTGTAACTTACAACACCAAATTACTCCAACTACTATAAAGCAGAACTTCCTCCTACAAAACTTGTAATCACTGTCTCAATTTGTCCAATGGACACACTACTTTATCTAAATAGCTCCTTAGGTCCAACATCCAGCTCTGTAGTAGTAGTCTATTTGCCACGAGTACCCTCCAAAATTTTTTGCCACTATGAGCTAACCCATATTCTTCAACAAATAAACTACCTCTTCCAGATTTCACTTGAATGCCACTACCCCTTTATAGTTCCAAAACACACTAATTTAACTTTACTGCATCAACACAACATTGTGTAATAAAGCCCTCACAACCTCTAACCTTCACTGTGCTGTCTGTAATCAGAACCTATTCCTTAACCCAACCCTCAAAATAAATCTTAAAATTTCAATTTTCAAAACTTAGCATCAGCTTCTTACCTATATCCAACTTATACTTTCTACTGCCATCTTGACTTAATAATTACATTCATCCATTTCGTCAAAAGTTGATCATCAAGCTTCCAAAAATCATACACCAGCCAACCCACCTGGCCACCAACCTTATTAATTATAGTTATTGTTGTATTTTGGAAGGGCCTAAACAACAACAGTTATCAGTCACCAACCTTATTAACCAACATAAAATCAAAACCACAATATCCCTCTTGGAAACAGTCATCATAATAAAGCTGATTTAGGAAAATCATCCTAATGTTTCTCATCTTTTATATCCTCTTAACTACACTAGTTTTTAAAATAAATACAAGACAAATTGACTTTTACAAAGATATATAACCATGTAATACCAGTGTCAGCTCCATTTATTTATTAACACTTCAGATTCTGTAAGCATTCATTTCAGTGTGTTACTGTGAATATGTTTTCACAGTAATAACATAACAAATGAAATATTTTTTTTTTTTTAGTTTGTATGACAACGTTTTTAGTAGGTAAAATATGAGAATTTTATGGGGTTGGTACGAAATTTGCACACTCTGATATGACAAACTTGCACCCCCCCTCCCTCTCTCTCTCTCTCTCTCTATCAGTACGGCGTCAATTGTTTTGATATTTACGTGTCGTTTTGAAATTTAACAGACGTGACATCACAAGATAGCTGCCATCACATGCTTGTTCAAAGCCGACAGGCGATATCCTCATCTACATAAATCTGCATTTATTTTTATTTTTATTTATTTATTTATTTATTTTTTCCTCTCAAAATTTAGAGGTGCGTGGATTACTCAAGGGCGTAGATTACTCGAGTATATATGGTAAACTCTTATGCATTGAGTATGTGATGTGTATCTGAGATCATTGTCAGTACAATGTGTGCACTGCATTTCAAAATAATCCAAGGTAATTACCATGTGGCAATTGGGTCTGGTATTTTAATGCTAAAGCACATGCCCGGAGACTGTGAGATGGAGGTATTAAATCTGCCCGTCTCTTAACAATACTGGAGAGTCACTAGGAACAACATGTGGTTTGGATTCCACATGAAACTGTAGGTCTCCTTTCATCAGTTGCATAATGGAGAAGATTTGTGATACACAAGTGCCAAAGTTATGTTAAATGGAGAGAGTTGCTCTTACCTTTAAGTGACATGAGATTATTATTATTGCCACGTTGGAGGTCAAATCACTAAAAGACAGTCACAAACCTCACTCACAATATTGTAACAACATTGCTTACTGTGAAACATGTTGTCTTGACCACCCAAATCTGGAGATGAACTATTCTTCAAGCATCAAGTTTCTTTAAATAACAGAGATCTTATGCTGCAGTGTATGCATGCTCTGTAGGGAATACGAGTGAAATCTCAATAAGGAATGGCACATTGGCACTGCATCCTCTCATATTTAGTTAGGATCTCAGCAGTCTAGTATGTGTGTTTGTGTGTGTGTGAGAGAGAGAGAGAGAGAGAGAGAGAGAGAGAGAGAGAGAGAGAGAGAGAGAGAGAGAGATTGTTTGATCACTCATTAGTCAAATCACTCACTTAAAAACGCCTTCATCAGAGGACTTATATTTGCAAATTAAATAATATTACACTTGCCATAGCAAAAAGTATTTATATTAATATAGTTTTATTTGTAAAATAACAGCAGCTCACCCTTTGGGCCATCCATTCCAGGACGGCCTGGGATTCCTGGAGGACCAGGAGGGCCTATTGGACCCGGCTCTCCCTTCTGCCCTGGCTGTCCTGGGAGACCATCCAGACCAGGAATTCCTTGATCTCCCTTTTCTCCAGGAAGACCTTGCAGCCCTGAAATATAAAGTGGTTGCACATATCATTACAGGCTTCAAAGACATTTCTAAACAGCTGTCTTTAAATTAACCTCAATAATTATCCTTTAATTTAAGGATCTGTTATGCTACCAGTATTGCATGTTCCCTTTACAGTATATAGCTGCGGTACCTGATAAAGTTTCTACTGTTGTAAATGGAGGAAAACCTGGGGTAAAATTTACTGATACCTAGAAGATAAAAAAGTATCTTGAAATTTTACCAAGTTCATCCTCACTATAACTTGCATAAGAATAACAAAATCAGAGGTAATGTAAAACAAATAAGGGAAATAGTTATCATAACAAAGGATAACCTAAATGAAATATGAGTTAGGTTTATTTTGGTATCATAAAATTTTAAACACTGATTTAGAACAACTCAGTACCTACATTGCAATAAGGGGAAATAATGTTCCAAAATACAATTGTGCCACTGTTTGTAGAATATGCAACACTCACAGCCAAAGATATACTAAAAATGCATTTCTTGCAACACTCGCAAGCTAAAGTGTCTCATTTTAGCATATGAGTACCCACTGTAACTATGTGACAACAAATGTTTGATCAATGATATTGCTTCCCAATATTTGTAAGAAGCAGAAATATAGTATATAAATGACAAAATATTGCAATTTTTTTACAGAAATCACAAACAAATGACAATTTCAAATATGAGGCACACAAACAGTGACACAATCAATGAACAACAATGGTAAAATGACACAGAGGCAGCACAACATTAGAATTTGGAATGATAACTATAAGACACACATCATGTTGTCACACAAAAATAAAGCCACAGGTTAGCTAATATAGGCCTATTTTGATGTAATTGTAACTACTTCTACACTATTTTGTCAAAGTTAAACCCCTCAATTTATACCACTAAAGTGTATAATCCTGAAGCACCAAAAGCATCGGCAGATGATGACTAACAATGCATGATTGTCTCACACATACTGTAATGATTTTTCTTTTGGGCTAATACACCCTAGTGTAGTTAAGATGAGACTTTATAAAGCTAACTGCATGTTAGCTATATAGTAATAGGACAGTTTACAGCTCACCATCAAGACATGACGACGAGCTGTGAGAGGCACATAAAAAAGATACACACATACAACACTTCAGCTCTCAGCCATGGCCTTCTTCAGAAAATAGAACATTCATGCAATCACACAGGCACACAACACAGTCACACAACTGTCAGCTCCAGCTGCCGCACATTGAATCACCCTCTGCAGAGATTCGTGATTTGAAGTGCGGCAGCCGTAGCTTACGGTTGTGTAACTGTGTTGTGTGCCTGTGTGATTGCGTGAATGTTATATTTTCTGAAGAAAGCCCTGGCCGATAGCTGAAGTGTTGTATATGTGTGTCTTTTTTATGTGCCTGTGGTGAGTTGTAAACTGTCCTATAACTAGATCGTTAATTCTAATCTGGACCTTCCATAATTACATCTTAGTTGACAAAAAACATTTATGCCTTATCTTTAATTATCACATTATTTTCCTCATTTAAATACTTTCTAGCTTCCCTGCAATCTTTCAACCTAACAATTTGGAGATTATTTAGAGAATAATAAATTTGTAAATAGCAAGCAAGAATTTGACTAATATCTGCCATAATATGAATAGTTACTAATCTGATGTTATCCTGACTATTACCTTGGAGTCCAGGTGTACCAGTCTTCCCTGGCGGTCCAAGGAGACCCTTCTCACCCTTTGGTCCTCTGGGACCAGGAGGTCCAGGTGGTCCAATTTGTGGGATTCCTGGTTCACCTTTGGCACCTGGAAAACAATAATATTATAATGATATTTTATATTGTCTTCACAATTATGTAATACCACTTACATCTTATAATGACAAATAAAAAGGGAAACAATTACAGAAATATACAATACCATGTTTAAAGCCTGTCATAGACACAAAACTCTGTCTATGAATAAATCACTGTAAAGACGAACTTTGAGGTACCAACAGACACAAATAAAAGACACACAAACACACACATAGTTCTAAATTTTCGGCTGC
Organism: Locusta migratoria; assembly: GCA_026315105.1. Taxonomy (NCBI): domain Eukaryota; kingdom Metazoa; phylum Arthropoda; class Insecta; order Orthoptera; family Acrididae; genus Locusta; species Locusta migratoria. The sequence goes on from CM048748.1 coordinate 208,469,505, forward strand.
AGCCTTCCTCAGAAAGAGAACACTCCTCGACACAATCACTCAGGCACACTCATCCACACGTCAGCCATCTCTGGCCGCCCAACACAGTCTGATTTACGGTAAGCGGAAAGGATGGGAGGGGGAGGAAAAAGGAGCGGAGTAGGGGGGAGGGGAAGTGGAGAGGGAAGATAAGGGTGGGGATACAACAAGCAGAGGTGATGCCAGGTGGAAAATGAGATATAGTATGAAAAAGGGGTGTGTATATATATGTTGTTGTTGTGGCCTTCAGTCCACAGACTGGTTTGATGCAGCTCTCCATGCTACCCTGTCCTGTGCAAGTCTCTTCATCTGAGAATACGTTCGGCAACCTACATCTTTTTGAATCTGCTTGCTATATTCATCCCTCGGTCTCCCTCTATGATTTTTACACCACATGTTTCCTTCTAATGCTAAGTTGACAATTCCTTGATGTCTCAGAATGTGACCCACCAATCTATCCCTTCTCTTAGTCAGGATATGCCAGAAACTCCTTTTCTCCCTGATTCGGTTAAGCACCTCCTCATTAGTTACATGATCTAACCATCTAATTTTCATCATTCATCTGTAGCACCACATTTCAAAAGCTTCTATCATCTTTTTATCTGAGCTCCTTATCATCCACGTTTCACTCCCACACAATGCTACACTCCAGACAAATGCTTTCAGGAAGGACTTCCTAACATTTAAATTAAAATTGGATGTTAACAAGTTTTGCTTCTTTAGAAACGCTTTTCTTCCCTTAGCCATTCTGCATTTTATATCTTCTTTACTTCGGCCATCAGAAGTTATCTTGCTACCCAAATAACAAAATTCATCTACTACTTTTATTGTCTCATTACCTAATCTAATTCCTTCATCATCGCCTGATTTTCTGAGATTGCATTCCATTACCTTCATTTTACTCTAGTTAATGTTCGTCTTATATCATCCTTTCAAGTCATTGTCCATCCCATTCAATTGCTCTTCCAGATCTTTTGCAATCTCTGACAGATTTACTATGTAATCGGCAAACTGCAAAGTTTTTATTTCTTCTCCCTGCACTTTAATGCCCTCTCCAAATTTCTCCTTCCATTCCTTCACTGCCTGCTCAATGTACAGATTGAACAACATTGGGGAAAGGCTACAACCCTGTCTTACTCCCTTCCAAATCTCTGCCTCCCTTTCTTGTCCTTTGTCTCTTTAAATCCACTGTCTGGTTTTTGTATAGGTTGAATATAACTCTTCACTCCCTATATTTTACCGCTGCTACCTTCAGAGTTTGGAAGAGTGTATTGCAGCCGACATTGTCAAAAGCTTTCTCCAAATCGACATACGCTAAAAACATAGGTTTCCCTTACCTTAGCCTGTCTTCTAAGATAAGTCGTAATGTGAGTATTGCCCCCCATGTTCCTACATTTCTCCTGAATCCAAACTGATCCTCCCCCAGGTCGGATTCCACAAGATTTTCCATTCGTCTGTAAATAATTCATGTTAGTATTCTGCAACCATGACTTATTAAACTGATAGTACTGTAATTTTCACACTTGTCTGCACTTGCTTTCTTTGGAATTGGAATTACAATATTCTTCTTGAAGTCAGAGGGTATTTCCCCTGTCTCATACTTCTTGCATACCAAGTGATACAATTTTTTCATGACTGGCTCTCCTAACGACATCAGCAGTTCAGATGGAATATCATCTACTCCAGGGGCCTTGTTTCGACTCACGTTCTTCAGCGCTCTGTCAAATTCTTCTCGCAGTATCATATCTCCTATTTCATCTTCCTCCACTTCGACTTCCATTTCTAGAATACTTCCTTCAAGTTTATTTCCTTTGTATAGGCCCTTTATATATTCCTTCCACAGTTCAGCTTTCCCCTCTTTGCTTAGTACTGGTTTTCCGTCTGAGTTCTTGATATTCATACGGCTGCTTTTCTTGTCTCCAAATATCTCTTTTATTTTCCTGTAGGCGGTATCTATTTTCCCCTTGTTATGCATTCTTCTACGGTTCTGCATTTGTCCTCTAGTCACTCCTGCTTAGCCAGTCTGCACTTCCTGTCAATCTCATTTTTCAGACGTTTGTACTCTCTTTTTCCTGTTTCACTTGCTGAATTTTTATATTTTCTCCTCTCATCAATTAAGTTCAGTATATCCTGTGTTAGCCAGGAATTTGAATTAGGCCTTGTCCTTCTGCCTATATGGTCCTCTGCTGCCTTCACTACCCTATCTCTCAGAGCTACCCATTCTTCTTCTACTGTATTACTTTCCCCTGTTTCAGCCAATCCTTGCCTAATGCTTCCTCTGAATCTCTAAACCACATCTGGTTCCTTCAATTTGTCCAGGTTCCATCTCCTAACCTTTCTGCAGTCTCTTAAGTTTTAATCTGCAGTTCACAACCAATAAGTTATGGTCAGAGTCTATATCTGCCCCTGGATATGTCTTACAGTTTAGAACCTGGTTTCTAAATCTATTCCTTATCATTATAAAGTCAATCTGGTATCTTCCAGTGTCTCCTGGTCTCTTCCACATATACAGCCTTCTTTCATGATGTTTGAACCTAGTGTTGGTGATTATAAAATTGTGTTCTGCACAAAATTCTACCAAGTGATCTCCTCTTTCATTCCTTTTTCCCAGTCCATATTCACCTACTACAGTTCCTTCTCTTCCCTTTCCTACTACTGTGTTCCAGTCCCCCATCACAATCAAGTTTTTGTCTCCCTTAACTTTCTGAATGATTTCTTTTATCTCCTCACACATTTTTTCGATATCCTCATCATCGGCCATGCTAGTTGGCATATGAACTTGCACTACTGTGGTCGGTGTTGGCTTTGTGTCTATCTTTACTACGATAATGTGTTCACTGTGCTGTTCTTAGTAACTTACCCGCATTCCTATTTTCTTATTCATTATCAGACCTACTCCTGCGTTACCACCAACTGATTTTGTATTGATAACCCTGTACTCATCTGACCGGAAATCCTGTTCATCCTGCCACCGAACTTCACTAATCCCTACCATATCTAACTTGAACCTATCCATTTGTCTTTTCAAATTCTCTAGTTTACCTACACGATTAAGGGTTAGAACATTCCATGCTCCGATCCGTTGAATGCCTGTTTTGTTTTTCTTGATGACGATATCCTCCTGAGTAGTCCCCGCCCGGAGATCTGAATAGGGGACTATTTTACCTCTGGAATATTTTACCCAAGAAGACGCCATCATCATATAGTCATACAGTAGAGCTGCATGTCCTCGGGAGAAGTAACGACTGTAGTTTCCCCTTGCTTTCAGGCCAGCTCAGTCAATCATCCAGACTGTTGCCCCTGTAACTACTGAAAAGGCTGCTGCCCCTCTTCTGGAACCACATGTGTATATACATATACAGGGACTTCTCCTCTATAATATTCGAATATATATATAAAGTTGACGAAGTTTACTTATCAGGCGAAGGAGCACAGGTACTGATAGTAGCATAAATAAAACACACACACACACACACACACACACACACACACATAAACGCAAGCTTTCGCAACCTAGTTGCTTTTTCAGGCAGAGTAGGGAAGGAGAGGGAGAAAGGAAAGGACGAGGGTTTTAAGGGAGTGGGTAAGGAGCCATTCCAATCTCGGGAGAGGAAAGACTTACCTTGGGGGAAAAAAAGGAAGGTAAACAAATACACACTCACCCACTCTATACACATGCAAACACACCAAGGCAGACATATTGCTTTCTACAATATGGGGTGTGGGTGTGGCTGTATTTGTTTACCTTTCTTTTTTTCCCCCAAGGTAAGTCTTTCCTCACCCGGAATTGGAATGGCTCTTTACCCACTCCCTTAAAACCCTCATCCTTTCCTTTTCCCTCTCCTTCCCTACTCTGCCTGAAGAAGCAACTAGGTTGCAAAAGCTTGCATTTGTGTGTGTGTGTTTTATTTATGTTACTATCACTACCTGTGCTCCTTCACCTGGTAAGTAAACTTCATCTATATGTCTACCTTGGTGTGTGTGCATGTGTATGTGTGTGTGTGAGAGAGAGAGAGAGAGAGTTTGTTTACCCCCGAGGTAAGTCTTTCCTCTCCCAGGATTTGAATGATTCCTCACTCACTCTTTCAAACCCTCATCCTTTCCTTTTCCCTCTCCTTTCCTGCTCTTTCTGAAGAAGCAACCTAAAGTTGTGAAAGCTCAATATCTGTTTGTGTGTGTGTGTGTGTGTGTGTGTGTGTGTGTGTGTGTGTGTGTGTGTGTTACTTTATTTATGTTTCTGTCTACATACCGGTGCTATTTCGCCTGGTAAGTAAACCACATCTATTTTATATATAGACGACACGAATATTATGACGAAAAATTCCTAGCAGGATAAATTAAATATAAAAAATAGACGAAGAATACTCACCAGGCAAAGGAGCACAGGTGTGACAGCATCACAAATAAATAAATGAACACACACACACACACACACACACACACACACACACACACACACACAAACGCAAGCTTTCGCAACCCAGTTGCTTCTTCAGGCAGAAGGGAAGGAGAGGGAAAAGGAAATGATGAGGGTTTTAAGGAAGGGGGTAAGGAGCCATTCCAATCCCAGGAGAGGAAAGACTTACCTTGGGGGAAAAAATGGAGGGTAAACAAATGCACACACACCCACACATTCACACAGACACAAGTCCCGGGATTGGAATGGATCCTTATCCCATGTGTGTGTATTCATTCATTTATTTAAGTTTATAGAAGGAGACTTTCCAGGTGGCAAAATAGGTATAAAATAAAGATTTTTGACTTACCTAAAGTACAGGCTCGTCGACAGAAACACCAAACACACACACAAACATTCGAGCTTTCGCCACCAGTGGTGGCTTCTTCGGGCAAAAGAGGAAGGAAGGAGAGAAGAAAGGGAAGGATACGGGTTTTAGGAAGTGGAAAAGGAGCCATTCCAATCCCAGGAGTGGAAGGACTTACCTTAGGGGACAAAAAGGAAGGTAAACAAATACACACACACTCACACATATCCACATCCAAACACACCTAGGCAGACATTTGTAGTGTCTGCCTAGGTGTGTTTGGATGTGGATATGTGTGAGTGTGTGTGTATTTGTTTACCTTCCTTTTTGTCCCCTAAGGTAAGTCCTTCCACTCCTGGGATTGGAATGGCTCCTTTTCCACTTCCTAAAACCCGTATCCTTCCCTTTCTTCTCTCCTTCCTTCCTCTTTTTCCCGAAGAAGCCACCAATGGTGGCAAAAGCTTGAATGTTTGTGTGTTTTTGTGTGTGTTTGGTGTTTCTGTCGACGAGCGTGTACTTTAGGTAAGTCAAAAATCTTTATTTTATACCCATTTATTTATTTATATATAGATGAGGTTTACTTAACAGGCAAAGGAGCACAGGTACATAACAGTAACATAAATAAAACACACATACACACACACACACAGAAATGCAAGCTTTTGCAACCATTTGTTGCTTCTTCAGGCAAAGAGCAGGGAAGGAGAAGGAAAAGGAAAAGGAAAGGATGTGTATTCCAAATCCCATGCCACTTGACAGCTGCCATCCATTCCATATCAAACGGCCCCTCCCCTACAGCTTAGGTCTTTGTGGCAAATGAGTCTGTTCCAGTCCTGAATCCTTGAAGCAGTACACCAATAACCAGATGACAGCAACTACACTCCTGATCTGGTACAAAAGGAAATAGCCAGGGCCACTTCCCTTCCCCCCCTCCCAAACCCAGAATCCACCACAGAGGGACCTTAAAAGTGCTCCTCTTGTCACCAGTTACTTTTCAGGACTGGAGCGGACTCTAAATGTGGCTCTCCAGCAAGGATACAACTTCCTTAAATCCTGTCCCAAAATGAGATCCATCCTTCATGACATCCTTCCCACTCCACCGAGAGTGTCTTTCCACTGCCCATCTAACCTCCTAGTCCATCCTTATGAAATACCCAAACAACCTTCCCTACCCTCTGGCTCCTATCCATGTAACTGCCCCCGGTGTAAAACATGCCCTATGCATCCTCCCACCACTACTTATTCCAATCTTGTAACCCGAGAGGTGTACACAATTAAGGGCAGAGCCACTTGTTACAGCACACATGTGATTTACCAGCTGACAAGCCTGCACTGTGAGGCTTTCTATGTGGGGAATGACCAGCAACAAACTGTCCGTTCGCATGAATGGACACAAGCAGCCAGTGTTTGTTGTTAATGAGGATCACCCTGTGGCTAAGCATGCCTTGGTGCATGGCCAGCACATCTTGGCACAGTGTTACATCTGGGTTATATGGATACTTCCCACTGACACCAACCTTTCAGAAATCTGGAGATGGGAACTTGCCCTTCAACATATTCTCTCTTCCCGTTGCCCACCTGGTCTCAATCTTCGTTAGTTTTAAATTCCCGCCCACCATTCTACAACATCTTTGCCTCCAATCTCTGGACAGAGCCTCTGCTTCAACTGACATCTCTGTCCAACTTCTTTGCATTTTGCATATGTCTGCCTTGATGTGTGTGTGCGTGTATATGTGTGTTGGTGTGTGTGTTTGTTTACATACCATTTTTCCCCAAAGGTAAGTCTTTCCTCTTCCGGGATTGGAATGACTCCTCGCCCCTCCTGTAAACCCACATCCTTTCCTTTTCCCTCTCCTTCCCTGCTCTTTGCCTGAAGAAGAAACAACAAATGGTCACAAAAGCTTGCATTTGTGTGTGTGTGTGTTTTATTTATGTTACTGTCACGTACTTGCGCTCCTTCGCCTGGTAAGTAAACCTCATCTACTTTTTTTTTTTTTTTTTTTTTTTTTTTTTTTTTTTTTTTTTTTTTTTTTTACAAATGTCTGTCTAAGTGTGTTTGCGTTTTGATATGTCTGAGTGTATGTGTATTTGTTTACCTTCCTTTTTTCCCCTAGGGTAAGTCCTTCCACTCCTGGGATTGGAATGACTCCTTTTCCACTTCCTTAAAACCCATATCCTTCCCTTTTTCCTCCCCTTTTTTCCTCTTTTTCCTGAAGAAGCTGCCAGTGGTGGCGAAAGCTTGTACGTGTGTGATTTTATTTGTTTCTATCGACGAGTAGAAGTCTTCTCTCTTCTATTTTTGGTAAGTTTTCTCTTTTCTATTTTTTATTTTTGTTTGTCCCACGGGGAAAGTTTCCCTCTATAATTTTCATCTACTTTTTATATATATTTTCATGCTAGGAATTTTTTCCTCTATAATCTTCTATTTTATACACTTACCCAAAGCACAGGCTCATTGACAGATACACAAAAACACAAATAAAAACACACACAAACACAAAGATTTAAGCTTCCACAACCATCTGTTGCTTCATCAGGAAAAGAGGAAGGAAGGAGGGAAAAAATGGAAGGGTGCAGGTTTTAAGTTAGTGGATGAGGAGTCATTCCAATGCCGGAAGTGGAAGGACTTACCTTAGGGAAGAAAGGAAAGGTAAACAAACACACCCACACCCACACACATACATATGCAAACACTCCAGACTTTTGTAAAAAAAAACATGGTAAATCTGTTTATGGACTAGGTCTGGTGGGTAATTTCTGTCTGTGAAGGCCTTTATGAGGTTTTTGGCATATTGGTCAAGGGAGTTCTCATCACTGCCGATACACCTTCTACAAGTGGCGAGGCTATATGGGAGGGATTTTTTGATGTGGATGAGTGTGCGTGAGTGACTGTGTGGATGAGTGTTCCCTTTCTGAGGAAGGCCGCGGCCAAAAATTTATAATTGTCTACATGTTTACAGAAGTGAATATGATTGCATCATCTATCAAAATGATAAGCAAAATCTTATTTCACATCAGCAGAGAATTTAAAGTTCACAAACTTGTGGAAAGTATTATTTTGTGATGTTTAGCACATATTTCCAAACTGTCAGTACTGATAATAGTTAAAACAATGTCCAATGTGTGTAACAAATCTCTTTCTCTCTCTCTCTCTCTCAGAAAGTCATAGTCACATAATCCTTCACCCTACATAACCCACAATACTGTATCCTACTGCATCCCTATGCCACTCCCAATCCTAAGCTCTCACCAAACAAGGTGCAAGACTTGCCAAATCCACCCACCCAGCACTTCCTATTCCAGTCCCGTCACAAGCTTATCATACACCATCAAAGGCCAGGCTACTTGCGAAGGCAAGCTGGGGCACCTTGTGGCACAGAATGCAACTGAGCACAATACACTGCTTTACATCCAGGCCATTTGTATCCTCCCCTTCACCACCAGCTCTTGTGAACTGTGCAGAAGGGAGTTATCTTTGCAACACATTCTACACTACTGCAACCATCCTGGCCTCAACCTAAGGTAACTTATGATCCCTATACCCAATGCCTAACAGACCCCCCCCCCCACCCCCAACATTATCCTATATCTCCTTCCAAATCATGTCTCTCTTTCAACTGTGTGCCATCTATTTTTTCCTTCTTACTTTAATATTCCTTTATTTTTATCTTTTTACATTTTTCTTCCATGCACAAACACTACAAGCACACACACACACACACACACACACACACACACACACACACACAAAAACCTCTGGAGAAGGTTTCTACACCATCCAATTGTCTGTAATGTATGTATTATGCAGTATGTATGTTCCACACCTGCTCCTAAACCACTACACATTGATTTCAACAAAATTTGGTATGAGTTCTCAAAGGTTTAATGTAAGTAGGAACAAAACATTTTCATCATAGAAATTCTGAAAACATTTTAATGTAATTTGTACCATTTTATTGATATTTTCCAGTTCCTTCTTTGATAATTTTTTAGAGATTTTAGGTAGTAAAATTCAAGGCCCTTTTTCATATTCAAAAATTTATTCTACTGCCCCTATTGATCCACTCAATCCATTGCCCCTCTTATTGAAGGTGCCTCTGAAACTTGGTACACATATCACCTGCTGTCTGTAAAGAAATTCTGTGGGTATAAGGACCACCCAACTGTCAAAGAGAATCTTGTCAGCAAACTAAGATGACATAGAATGTTGACTGGGAAGGCACAAAAAGATTTTCTGAAAAAGAAAAATATGATAGCACTGAATAAAAATTTCATCATAGGATGTTTTTCCTAAAATTATTTGTCTGCAATGTAGTCTTATTTGGAAGTGAAATATCGACAGTTAGCAACATTCTCTTACAGAAGGCCAATTTTTATGCCTTGAGAGGTAGGGCTGGAAAGTGGATTGAATCTTATTTACAAAATAGGAAACAGAAGGTGATACTTAATGATGCTGATGGCTGTCCTATTTCATCTGAGTGGGACTTATTAAAGTGTGGAGTGCAACAAGCGACCATTTTGGGACCTCTGTTGTTCCTTATCTTCATCAATGATCTCCTACTGTGCACAAACGCCGACAGCAAATTTACTATTTTTGCAGATAACAACTATTCTGCTTGAAGGACGTACAACCAGTGAAGTAGAAAGCAAATGTAAATCTGTAATTGTTGATGTTCTACACTGGTTTAAGTCCTACAGACTGACCCTAAATATTGGGAGAAAAAAATGCAATTTCATACAGCTCAGTAAGAGAGTTGAGCTGCTGTTGCCAAAATAGGCCTATATTAGTAAGTTCTTGGGAATTCTAATAGATGACAAAGTGAACTGGTCTGAGCATATAGTAGATTCCATAAAAGACTCAGTGCAGTAACTTACGCCCTCTATGTAATCACCCCTATTAGTGACACAGATACTACCAAAGCTGCATATTTTGGATATATTCATTCCATCATGTCCTATGGCATAATTTTTTTGGGGTAATCAACCATTAGCCAAAAAATATTTACCGTACAAAAGAGAGCAACCAGAATAATGAGTGGTATTCACCCTAGATCTTCTTCTAGAAACATGTTCCACAAGTTAAAAATATTAACCACTACCTCTCAATACACATTCTCTAAAATGATTTTTGTTTTGAATAACCTTTCTCTTTTTCATATAAAAAATAGACGAAGATTACACACCAGGCAAAGGAGCACAGGTGTGACAGCATCACAAATAAATAAATGAATACATACACACACACACACACACACACACACACACACACACACACACACACACACACGCAAGCTTTCGCAGCCTAGCTGCTTCGTCAGGCAGAAGGGAAGGAGAGGGAAAAGGAAATCATGAGGGTTTTAAGGAAGGGGGGTAAGGAGCCATTCCAATCCCGGGAGAGGAAAGACTTACCTTGGGGGAAAAATGGAGGGTAAACAAATGAACACACACCCACACATTCACACAGACACAAGTACACCTAGGCAGACATACTGTAGAAAGCCATACTTTCTCTTTTTCAGTTTAATAGTGAATATCATGACCATAATACTAGGTCTAAAAATTATCTACATAGGGATCTTAAATGCTTAAGTCTTGTACAAAAAGGTATCCATTATTCTGCCACAAAGATTTTCAATGTTCTCCCAGCAGAAATCAAATTACATATTAACGTCCTGCCTACATTTAAATGCAAACTGAAACAATATCACATGGAAAAGTCATTTTACTCTCTTGATGACTATATGCAGATAAAATAATAATTGTTTTTGTAAATTTTGTATTGCCACATTTATTTATGTTACTGATACTCTCTGTTTTAATATGGTTAATGTATTATGCATTTTACCCATTTATATTAATATGTCTAATGTATTATGCATCTTACCCATTGAAAGAAGGCAGTGAACTATTTTTCTTTCTTCGTCATTGTTTTATGTTATTTGACTTATATGTTTCTAATTTTATGTGTAGTTCTACCTCTAATATTATGAATCACTTTATGATACATGCATGTTAATGTGTAAATATTTATTGAATCTCTGTATTTTGTAACCATTTGTAAACATGACTCATTCCACATCCATGTGATCTATCACAGCATGGATTTATGGAATACGAAATAAATAAATAAAAAATAAACAGATAAGAAGAGAGTAGAAGCTTATGAAATATGGTGTTTCAGCAGAACACTGAATATTAGAACAGTAGACTGGACAACAAATGAATGTCACAAAATGAATAAAAGAAGGAATAGTTTGAAATAAGATATCCTGAAGGGTGTTGTAGAGGGACCAAGGCTTTAATACAATAAACAGTTTAAAATAGAAAGTTGTTAAAAAAATAAAATAAAATTGAAAGACAAGAGATAGGAAATTCATATTCACAGGATATGTAAACTAGTATGTTATGTAGAAATGATTAACACTTGAAACACATCAGCTCATGGGTTCCAGGTCATCATAAATATTGTATTGTGACACCACCTACCAATAAAATGTGCCTGCAGCTCTCACTGCACTATAAACTAAAGTTCATATGTGAATGTGAGTTCAGCAGACCTGCTGGATGCCTCACAGATATATGCCTTACCCATACTGTCAAATCAGTGGGTTTGAAGGCTAGGGCACATTATTGACAGGAGAGACTGTGACACATCCAATCAGGAAAATGCTGCTCATGGGGGACCCAAGTGTTTCATAGAAGGACATGTGACCCAGAATTGCACAAAAAAAAAAAAAAAAAAAAAAAAAAAAAAAAAAACCACTGAAACCTCATCCAAATGGCATTTCAAAAAATATCTGTGTCATCCTCAGCTCTGGCAAAACAGTGGAACACATCATATAAAATCAGAGTCTGTCACTCTTTAGTACGGACCTAATGTGCAGAAACATGCTATACAACAATGTTGTATGGAATGTCACTGGGATAAGGAATGACATCAGGTAGTATTTTTGGGTGAATCCAGGTTATGTACCACAAATCATAGTTGATGCATGTTCACATGTCGCTACACAAACATGTGCCTTCTTCATATTACAGAATGTCAACCTTCTGCCCAGACCAGCCAGATCATCAGACTTATTGTCAATTAAAAATGTGTGGGATATCATGAAATGATGGGTTGAGTGCTGTGACCTAATGCCAACCATCACAAATGAATTTTTGAACCAGTTGAATACTGCATGGACTGCTATACCACAAGAAGCCATACCGCATGCAAGTTATTAGGGCTATGGTGTACCCTGAGCCTACTACGCAACAGAACACATGCTGAACTGAAGTGAGTGAAATACTAATCATTTCTTTAAAAGATACAAATTAACATGTCTTGTATTGTAAATATGAACGTTCAATTCTTTCAAGGCTTTTTTTCTGAACATGAGTGTAGATTGTAGTTCTGCAAGAATGAAGAGATTTGCCTGCATCACACCAGTTACCAAATGAAGACCACAATAACAAATAAACACTGTGAGGAACTAAAAGAAAATAACAGATAGTGATGGTTATCAAGTAAGCAGTTTTACATATTTGCAGCTCTCTGTATTAAAGACAATGATATGCTTTACCTTTAGGTGCTGCAGGTCCAGGCAACCCCCTCTGACCATCTCTGCCAGGCTCCCCGGGGAAACCCATAGGGCCAGTATCTCCCTTCTCTCCTCTGGGACCAGGAAGACCTCTTGGTCCCACTGGTCCAGGAGGTCCTGTGGGACCTGGAGGCCCAGGCTCGCCCTAATAGTGCACAGAAATTGCCACATGAGTTTCATTATGTTTAATATTTGTGTTGGTTTCATGGTCAAAGTAAATAAAATACTATTTTCTATATTTTGAGTTAAGGAATGTTATATTCATAAGCAATCATGATAACAGGAATCAAGTGAGATTTAATGAAAAAATGCTTATGTATTTTTTTAAATGTTTTTAATAATGGAAAGCCCAGGTTGGAATTAAAGAATACAGGGTGTTTATAATATTTATTATATTAAACTTACAATTATAAATGATACCTCAAATCAAAGGGAACTCAAACAGTTTTTGTTTAGCACCAGTGCGAATGCGCAGTGCACAATGTTTCTGCTGCTATCCGCTAGACAACAGTAGTAGCAAAGATGGCAACTAGTGAATGGAAAGCATTTTGTGTTTTGCAGTTTGCGAAGACTGAATCTTTGTTATGTGCAATGTGCATTCCAGCTGAAGTTCAGTTGTGATCCTCCAAGTGATAATAACATTCGTAGATGGTCACATCAATTTCAAGATACCAGCTGTCTTTGTAAAGGCAAGAGCACAGGATGATCAAGATTTAGTGAAGAGACTGTTGAGCAAGTGAGGGAGTCGTTCACTCATACTCCAAAGAAATCAGTCTGGAAGGCTAATCATGAATTACAAGTTCGTGTGTTGATTATTTGGGAAGTTTTAAGAAAATACTAGAGAACCCGTGCGAATACTTCGCACCATTAATGGAATGACAAAAACGTTGGGGAAAACTGGAAGTAAAGTTGAATGTTCATGCATCCCTTTCTTCAGAATCAATCAATGCAAGTGTTTAAAAGCACAAATGAAAGAGCTTGATCCACTGAGTGTTGTTAGGTCAAAAACAGCTGTGTACCTTAATTAGAACCGAAGATATCATAAAACAAACCAATTAAAATATTCAATGCAAGGACAGAAGGATACCATGTTGGAATAAAAATAAAGAATGAAGAGGTTTAAGTTAATTCTGATACTTTATGACAAATCTGTGAATGGATATCTTTCGTTTAAAGTAAAAATGAAAGAAATCGGTCAGGTATAACAGCCTGACCAACTGACTTTAGTTTACAATAAGGGCACCCCCACGAGAAATATACAGAAGGAAATTGCATTTGAGAATAGAAAAAGGAAGGTGAGAGTTATATAAATTCTGATAGTTGATGAATACCTTTCGTTTAAAACAAAAATGAAGGAAATCGGCTGGGTAGTTTGGCTTGACCGACTGACTTTAGTTTTCATAGATTCTTTTAATATATAAGATGTACAACTTCGGCCTTGCCGTTTACAGTTATTACAGGCTCTAAAGCCAACTGACAACAGATTACATGCCAGCTTTGCAAACAACATGTAGTTTCATGACGATGACGATTTTCTGCATCATGTTGTCTTCAGTAATAAATCGACCTTTCACCTTAATGGACATGTTAACATTCACAATGTGCACATCTGGAGCTCAGAAAATCCTCACAAGATGGTACAAATGCAATGAGATTCTCCTAAAGTTACTCTTTTTGATGCCGTAACTTGGAGGAAAGTTTATGGGCCTTTCTGTTTTGGAGAACGTATTGTAACTGGCACTTCTTACCTTGATACTCTAGAGCAATGGCTCTTCCCTCATTTGGAAGATGCGCCAGAGAACTTCATTTTCCAACAAGATGGTGCACCACCTCACTGGCATAGCAAAGTATACGACTGCTTGAACATCACTGTACCCAAGTGCTGGATAGGCCACAAGGGGCTCAGTGACAGGGCTTGCTTTGCATGGTCTCTATGTTGATCTGACCTAACGCCATGTGATTTTTTTCCTTTGTGGCATTATCAAGGATTGTGTATATGTGCCTTCGCTACTAGCTGACCTCCGTGAATTTAGAAACCGTTTGGAAACGTTTGGGAAGAACTCGGCTATAGACTTGATGTGAGCTGTGTGATAAATAGTGCTCACATTGGACATTTATAAGGTTGTTGGTAAAACTGTTTGAGCTGCTCTTTCATTTGAAGTATCATTTATAATTGTAAGTTTAATGTAATAAATATTATAAAGTATTAAAACTCCAATATTCATTTATAAACACCCTGTATAATAAGGACTACTATACCATACAGTTGAGAAAACCTTGGTTCAAAATAATAAGAACTGAAACTGTTCTCTCAGTTCTTATTATTTTGCACCAAGGTTTTCTCAACTTTCCCAACATTATAACATTTCTCAGGAATTTTAATATGGTTATTCGGATAAAAACATAGTTCTATTTATTAATCCAACTCTCCTTTCTACCGTATGTAATATTCACGAAGAAGATTGTTATGAAAACTGAATAGAACGGAAATAATGCATTTTCTATTCTTGTTTTAATTGTCATCAGATAGTGCTATTGTTTCTATTGGTTTTGGGTGTATATTGCCGCGAGAGACTACGAACACCAACTGTCGGCGTGGCGCAGGGGATATCGTCACGGACTGCGGAGCAGAAGGTCGCCGGTTCAATCCCGTCCACCAGCAAAAATTTATTTCTTTGTAATTTACAATTCCAGAAGGTTCTACACCTTTCTTATGTTCACTTGTAAATTCTACTTGTTTCTTATGTTAACTGTTCTTCTAATTTCTGGTAAATTCTGTCTGTGTACAAATAGCAGAGCACTCTGCCTGAGAGGCAGTCAGTGCTGCGTGTATGTTGAGTTCGTAATAAACGTGCTTTCAGTATAAGTGCTGTGTTTAGTTGCCTTTGAAGTCAAGCCTGCTTCCATTGCAACGTGACAATATGGTATCAATATATTTTCTTTTCACTTTAAGTGGTATATGTTCAGTCTCCCCAATGGCCCAATTGAGCACATTTATCCCATAACCCAAATGAACATGAAACCCTCTAACAGGCATTGAAATAGCCACAGGGCACAATGGCATCCTTGTAACATTCTCAATTTTGAGTTTATTCCAGTAATTATTTTTCATGGTTAGTTGTTACTAAATTCTGCTGTCAGATAAATTTTACATGACATTATATTACAAACAAACATATAACTAATGAGTCTCTGCAATAATTATAGACAAGATACTTGTTTTAATTAAATTCTATTAATGCATTGTAATTTTATGCTTGCTTCTTGCTATAACTGGTCCTGGTGTTTTAAGAATACCATTCTTATGTCTTCCCAGCACAACTAGACAAGGACTACACTCTGACCAAATATGTGCTATGACTACAGCACACACATGCCACTTTACATTAAAACAATTGTAGCAACATTTAAATTTGTCATAATCATACCTGAAATCCTTGAATTCCTTTCTCTCCAGGCCGTCCATCTCGACCTGGTGGTCCAGGTTCACCTTTATCTCCAGGGGCTCCACGGTCTCCTTTGAATCCATCATTAATATCTATAGGTGGACAAGTACCTGAAACACACAAAATTGTCTATTATATTTGCTGTGATAGTGAATCATAAATTGAAATCTACTGTCATGCGTAATCCACTCAAAGTAATATAGGGGCGCTATGGCAATTAGACAGCACCACCTAAGTGAACTGGGACTCGCCTGGCCTCGACGGGGCACAGCAGTCTGAAGTGAACCATGATTAAATACTCTAGCTGTAAAGATTTTGTTTTCATGCATTAATAAAGTTAAAGCACCTTAAGTGGCGATGAGTTGTGAAATACTTCACGCATTGTCGTCGGCAGTGTTTTGATAAATATGGAGACCTTGGACCAGCTATTGTGCATGCTCATTGAGCAACAGAGTGCCCTCGCAGCATTGTTATGTGACATACTATAGACACTTAAGTCAGTTGTTCAAAACTGCTTGTTTGTTAAGTTTATTGGACTAATCAGTTGTGTCAATGTCGTTGTCTAGTCAGGTCGAGCCGTGTTCGCTGCCTCCATTCCCTCCATACGAGAAAACTACAGAAGAATGGGATGACTATGAAAAGCAACTGTGGCAACATTTTGTGGCTTTTGGTGTTGGTGACAATCAGCTCTGCAAACCTCTGTTTCGTTCGTGGATTTCTCCAAAAGTGTATCAACTATTGTCTCAGCTAGTCCCCCTACAGGGTCCAGCATCGTTATCTTTTACTGAAATGTGTAACATGCTTCCTGGGTGGCTTTTTACAAGTGCCGCAAGCAGCCGCATTAATCATACTGTGCATGGGCCACGGAATTACAGGGCCTTAGTAAAAAATGTCATTCATTACAGATGTGCATCATGTGTCTTATGTCGATTCCATGGTTAGACATGCTATTCTTAGGTTGGCTCCGGATAAGGAAGTCAGACAATGGGCCCTCCAGCTCCCGAACCCCTCTTTATCTGAAGTATTCAGTATTGCCCAGTCATACAAAATTTCTCATGCCGCCAGCACACAAATTGATGAATACATGGACATCAGTGTTGTGCAGTCTGGTGCTGCGGCAGACGACACATCTGTTTCGTATCATGGGGAAGTTGCCACTGTACATGCAAGTCAACGACGAGCGGGTAAACCGCGCATTAAAAAGAAGCAACAGCAACAGATGCAGCAGCCGCGGCTGCAAAATCAGATATGTTTGGTGCTTCCATCCTGTCCATGTTGCTTTATCAAACATGAGAGGGTAGATTGTCCTCAATGCTGGGGCATGTGTCACACCTGTCATAAGAAAGGTCACATTGCCTCAGTCTGCCAGTCTAACAAGACTCCTGCTGTTGTTGAAGATGATGACTCTATTATGAGTGTCAATTGTGTGCTGTCAAATACTAGTAAGTTATATATATATGTTCAGGTCCTTGACAAAAATATTCACATGCAGGTAGACACAGGTTCTGCTGTCACTCTCATAATTTCCCACACATACTTGGACTTGGGTTCTCCGCTGTTGTCTCTTGTAACGCGCAATTTGTGGACATACAACAAACAGAAAATTTTGATTATCGGCCAGTTTGAGGCGTCCACTTCTTACAAGTCGATTGTTCATTCTCTCACCTTTTATGTTGTTGATCATGCAGGAATGGAAAACTTGTTTGGATATGATGTTTTCCAACTTTTTGGATTCTCCATTACAGATGATGTACATCTGGTATCTGATAATATTCCTACACTCAGTTAGATGCATTGTGAAAAAGAATTTTCCTTAATTTTCTCTCCCAGCCTGAGCCACACAGTCAATTTTGAGGCACATATAATGCTCAAACCAGTGGTCCACCTGAAATTTTTCTGTGCCCGCCCTCTTCCAGTGACATTACGTGACCCAATCAAGGCTGAATTATATAGGTTGATGTCTTTGGGAGCTCTTTTACCAGTTACTTGAAGTGAATGGGCATTCCTGCTCATTGTGGTTTGCAAACCCAATGGCATATTGCGGTTGTGCAGTGATTTAAAAAAGACAGTCAATGCCCAATGTGTTATTGATACTTGCCCACTTCCTCGTCCTGACAAGTTGTTTGCCAAATTTGTGGGTGGACAATTCTTCTCCAAAATTGATTTATCGGAGGCATATCGCCAACTGCTTTGGACACAGATTACAAAAAATTTCTCATCTTAAACATTCCTTTTAGCCTGTATCAATACCAACGGTTGCTGTTTGGCATTGCCAGTGCGCCGACTATATTTCAGCATTTTTAGAACAGCTGACAGCCCTCTAATGTTAAAGACCTTCAGGTATTTCTTGGTAAAATTGCCTACTATCATAAATTCATTCCTTCTGCAGCTGACGTAGCCCATTCCTTTCCGCTGGACTGACGAACGCGAGTGTGCCTTTGTCCACCTCAAAGATGAATTTCAGTCGGTGCAGTGTCTAGTCATGTTCTGCCCAGGGCAGCAACTGGTGTTGGCCACAGACACATCCCAATATGGTCTTGGGGCCGTCCTTGCACACCGATATGATGATGGACCAGGTCGGCCTATTGCTTATGCTTCGAAGACGCTCAATGATGTTCAAAGGCGTTATTCTAAGATTGAGAAAGAGGCACTTGCCATAGTGTATGCCTTAAAAAAATTTCATGTTTTCTTGTATGGTTCCAAGTTTTATCTCATCACCGACCATAAGCCTCTTGTTTCCCTGTTTCATCATTCAGTATCACTTTCAGATAAGGCTGCACACAGGTTGCAACATTGGGCTTTAAACTTGTCTCGTTTTCACTATGAGATCCATTACCACCCCACAGCCCAGCATGCAAATGCTGATGCCTTATCGCGGCTGCCTATGGGTCCTGATTCTGTATTCGACCACAATGAGTTACTCTGTTTCCACGTGGATGAGGTCAAACGTTGTGTGGTTGATGGTTTTCCAATTACGGGGCACCATGTTGCTTCTGGCACAGCTGATAATGCATTTCTATGTAATGTGATTAGGTTCATTCAATGAGGGTGGCCTGACAGACCCTCTGACAAGGCATCTATTACACCTTGCATCTGCAACAGTCTATTGGTGACAGTGTGGTTCTCCTCTCTACAGATGGATCATTTCGAAGAGTGGTTCCTGCTTCTCTGCGTCAACGTGTTCTTCAGCTGTTACACAAGAGACATAGGGGTGTTTCCCGCACTAAAAAGCTGGCTCGCAGACATGTTTACTGGCCAGGAATTAATGCAGACATTTCGCGCATGGTCGCCCTGTGTTCCAAATGTGCTTAACAGTCAGCAGCCCCCTGAGCTGACACTTCCCCACGGCCTGCCCTACTGGTTTCTCATCATTGACACTTATTTCAATTTTCCTTTTGTGGTTTGCTGTGCGTCCCCTTCCACTGCGGCAATCACAAATGCCTAGGCAAAGATTTTCACCCTTGAAGGTCTAAATGTCCAAATGTTTGTTGAGCTTAAGGGACTTAACTGCGGGGTCATCAGTCCCTAAACTTACAAACTACTTATGAACCACCCTACACTAAAGATGACACAAACATCCAAGTCCGAGGGGGGGGGGGGATTTGAATCCCCAACCATAGCAGCCGTGCAGACTGTGACTGGCGTGCTGCAGACCACTCAGCCGCCGAGGCCGGCTTG
Source organism: Locusta migratoria (assembly GCA_026315105.1). Classification (NCBI taxonomy): domain Eukaryota; kingdom Metazoa; phylum Arthropoda; class Insecta; order Orthoptera; family Acrididae; genus Locusta; species Locusta migratoria. Next base: position 208,488,993 of record CM048748.1, read on the forward strand.
AAGGTCTACCCTCTACACTTGTCACAGACAATGGTCTTCAGTTTTTCCTCACAGGCTTTTGCAGATTTCTGTTCCGGCCTTGGTGTCTGTCATGTCACAGCGCTGCCCTTCTATACACAGTCGAATGGGGAGGTCGAGCATCTTGTTCGCACATTCAAATGTCAGATGAAGAAGTTCCTCACTGAGTTTTCAATGGAAGATGCTTTACTTCACTTCATAAGTTCTCAATCGATTCACATCCATGGATGATGACAGCCCAGCTGAGCTCTTACATGGCCGTTAACCACACACATTGTTACATCTTCTTTGCTTCCGACAGTCCAGGCTGTTTCTCAACCTCCTGACAAGTTCCGGGTAGATGCTCCTGTCTGAGTACAGAGGTATAGCTCTCACACCAAGTGGAGCAAAGGAACCATCAAAAAGTTTAGAGGCCGTCGGTTGTATAACATTTGTACTGATGAAGGAATGGTTCGCCATTTTGCCCAGATACATCCGTGGGCAGTGGAACTTCCATTGTTAACATTGTCTCCACACAGGACTATTCATACTCCTTCAGAAGCCAATAGACATCATCTATGGGTCCCACCTTTATTGCTCACAACTCCGAGCACCCAACATGTTCCTGCAGAAGATGTGCTTCTGTCACATGAGCTGATTGTGCGGGGAAGTGTGCCAGCATCACAGTCACAGTCGCATGCACCGGAGGCATCACAGTTGTCACCCATCATTCAGTCCTGGGGACATGTGCCTCCAGAAGAGAGCATGCTGACTTCTCCAGCATCTGCAGCCAATACTTCAGAGATGTCACCCATCATTCAGTCCCTGATCCGTGTTCTGTGCAAAGGGCCCATCCGGGGCACTTTCCCCCATACATTCGCATGGCACCACGTGACCTGGCCACAACACATCACGAGCTGATGGATGTCTCCACACTGTGAATTTCCCAATGGGGGAAAAGTATTGTGCAAGTTCATCATAAAGTCAAATCTACTGCTGCGTGTAATGCAAGCAAAGTAATATAGGGGTGCTACGGCAATTAGAAAGCACCGCCTAAGTGAACCGGGGCTCACCTGAACTTGACGGGGCACAGCAGTCTGCAGTGAACCACATATAAATACACTAGCTGTAAATATTTTGTTTTCCTGCATTAATAAAGTTATAACAATATTTGTATTTATTTATGTTTTGTATTACATAGTAGAAATAATAACTGTCTTTTCTCCTCTGAATTGTGTATGTTTTTTTTTAATTCTTCATATGTTTAAGGAGTGTTGTTACAATTACTGAAAGAAAATTCATGTGAATTATTAAGATGAAACCAGCACACTGGCTCACTAAGGATGGATCTAATAAGAAGTCAATATAATCAGTTGTAGAGTTAAGACACTGCTGTATAGTAATGCACCCAGAAGCAGTTTATGTTGCAGAATGTTATTTGTACCTGCTTCTCCTTTTCGTCCAATCAGACCGGGCTGACCTTTGTCACCCTTTGCTCCTGGTCTACCAGGAATGCCAGGTTCACCCTTCACACTTAGGCCCGGTTCTCCTTTTACTCCAGGCAATCCAGATGCACCAGGGATTCCATCATTACCTGGAAAACCTTGTTCACCCTGTATATGAAAGTAACAATATATGAATGACAAGCATTTTCATTAATGAGCTGTTAAATTATATGCATTAGATATCTTTCAAAAAACACAGAAGATAATTTTTCAGAAATGTTGTGCTGCATATGATACATTACACTACTATTAATGGAAAGTACAGACTGGTATTTAACAATACAATAAAGATAGTTTACAAATCATTGCAAAGACTTATGATGAGCTGCAAAATGTGCATAAAAAGAAACATTCCCATATACAACATTTAAGCTATTGGCCATTAGACTACAACTACTTGACTGCAACTAGTTGATTATAGTATCAGAATGAAAATTTTAGACTGAATAATAGAGTTCATGATCTTTCTCTCTACTAGCTATGATTAAATTTATAATTGAAACTGAAAGATGCCTTCAATAAACAGTTGTTATTAAGGACATAGTGGAAATAAAGCTCAAAATTCTAACTAATACTCCATAGTTTAAGGAAAAATTAAACATCAGATAGAATAATATCTGGACTGAAGATAGAAAAAAACATGGATCCCAGTTAAGATATTATGTAAATATAACAGCAACATGTCATTTATTGGAGAAGAAAAAAAATCATTTTTTCATGTGTATACACAGAGGAAGTATTCTTGTGACTTGAAGTCACAACTTTGCTACATTGTACATATCCAGCCATGAAATGTGTACAGAGTTAAATCAGTAAAATTCTTTATAACACTTACAGTGCAAACCCTGTAGATTCTATGGGCTGTGCACTGTTCATAAAGAGCATAATCATTAGGTTTTATGAGCCAGGTATTTGTTGATTATAGAGCACTGTATTTGCTTCGACACTTCTGACTACAGATACATAATGTTCATATTGTTAGTTATTAGTTTCATGCATAGAGAGCAAAATTTTGGGGATGCTGTGGACATTTACAAGAATTGGCCAATACTGAGAGTTTTAAGCTTGAAGATGTAATAAAAAAACACAAAATAAATGTAAATGCTGTTGGTACAAAAATATTGCTTATAAATATCCTCTCTATTTTTGAGATCTGCAGTACTGAAATATAATTTAAGTCAGTTAGACATCTCTATAAGGGACAAAATTATGAAATATAAATGCATAGTTCTGCAATGCATTTTACTGAAAAAATTCTCTTGCAATTACAGCCACATTAGGTAGCTTAAAATTCGCTGACCTGACACAACTGGAAGCCTAAGATAATTTTATCAAAATTACAAAACAGTTCATAAAATGACTGCAATGCAATAGGCTAATTCAATGCAAAACATTTATTTAGTATCTAAAATGTAACTCACTTTGTCTCCTTTGGGGCCTGGCAAGCCAGGTATTCCTGTTCGTCCCTGTCTTCCTGGTGGACCTAAATTGCCTTTGGGCCCTTCTCTGCCTTGATCTCCACGGTCACCAGGATTGCCTGGTGGACCTCTGACTAAATTCTCTGGAACGTTAACAGAATCACCCTTCTGTCCTTGAAGTCCAGGTTGTCCAGGTTGTCCTGCCGTACCCTAAGGGAAATTCATAAAAATAAATAAATAAATTTCCAATAAATTACTTTAAACAGAGATTAATTACAATCTCTTGTATAAATTACACAAATCTTTAGATCCAAGAACACTATATATAATTGGTATCTACACTCAAGGGCCTTACACAGAATATCACTAGGCCTTTCTGAAAAGGCAATTCTGAGCTCAATTTTGCAGAGATGGCACTTATCAAAAACAAATAAAAAGTAACAGGGTGTCAAATCAGAAATGAAGTGCACAGACTGGGGAAATTATCATGTATCTCTAACATGCTTGCCATTACCCAGATCATAACACACATTACTTGGCAGTTGGTTGACAAAAAATGGTCTACCAATGTCATCTTGTGAAACACAAGTAATTGTGAAACTTCATTGCAGATTAAAAATGTATGTTGGACTGAGATTCGAATCCAGAATCTTTGCCTTTCATGAGAAAAAGCTCTACTGACCAAGATAGCCTGGCACACCTCACTGCATGTCCCCACAGTTTTAATTCCTCCAGTACCGCATGTTCTACATAAATCTACTGTATCAACAAAGAGTTGGCAGCTTTTCAACAAAAAAAATTCATGACACCATTAAAGCATTTCCTTCACCATCTGCTGGCATCCTGGTTGATGACAGCAAAAGTAGCTAGTGTAAGACTATTAACCTCCAGAAATAACTTATCTGGAAATAGTCTGCCTTATATTCTTTTACCTTAGTGTGTATTTAGGCTAACATGTGGCCTCATGCAAGAGAGTTGTCACTGGAAGCTATTCTGGACCATGTGTAACAATCAGAGCAATGATCCATCCATTGGAATACACTTCTGACCCAATGTTAAGTGTATTCCACCATGGAATGATTCCAATCACTGCAGCTATAACTATGAACCTAGGTCTGAGACTATGAGCTATTGTTGACAGGTGCTACATGCTTGAACTCATCAAGTATGGTCATCTATGTTGTTATTTCATTGTGCTATGTCTGCAATAGAGCCATCATTAAGTTTCAGATACTTAGAATAAATTTCTGTGTACAGAGGGGGGGAAAATCCCACTCTGTCCTATCTGAAGCCATGTTTATACCTGAAAGGATCAGCTGGCAATGAATGCTGCAGCACTATCTCCAATTGATGACTTAACTCATCATTCACTGCACAGCAATCTTCATGGAGCTTTCTTTTGCCCCATGTGATTGCAGCGGAAATTTTGTATAGAGAAACACACACTTCCTAGTAAGTTAGATGCAATGAACAATAATACAGGCACGAAAAAGAAAAACTGATTTACATACAGGTGCTCCTGGCGGTCCAGCAAGTCCAGGTATTCCATCAGCTCCAGCCTCTCCAGGTGCACCTCTCTCCCCAGGTGGTCCTCGTGGCCCTGGCTGCCCAGGAATTCCATCGTTTCCACGGTCTCCCTTCTCACCACGAGATCCGGGTGTGCAGTATTCACATCGACCACCGATCTCTCCCTTTTGCCCAGGTAAACCTATTCAAATATTTGTAAGTTGATATTAGACAATGAATTCTGCCATAATAAACTTCAAGATGAAAACAGCAAACAAAATTCAAAATCTGGGTAGGAAATAAATGGTTCTCACACATTCTAAAAACAGCAAATATATCATGGCCTTCTGCTTTATCTCTCCCTCCCCTTCTCTAACCTCTGTCTCTCTCTTTCCTCCCCCTCTCTCTCTACTTATTTTTCTATCTCTCAACACATGAAGATGGTTTCAGCAATTTCACTCTCTCTCTCTCTCCCTTTGGCCATGTTCCCACTCATGCAGGGGCAACTCATTGTTATATCCAGATTTGGTATGTGTTAATAGTTATGGGGTGGCCGGATGCCCTTCCTTATTGCCACCCCATGCCCCCAGGAGGAAATGTCTACTTCAAATGTCTGCGTATAATGTTATATGTGTGAAAGTGTAAAGTGTTACAAAATGTTTGCAAATCGTGTAATTGAGGTGGGACTTGGGGACCAGCCCAGTGTTCACCTAGGGGAAAGTGGAAAACCGCCTAAAAACCGCATCCTGGCTGGCCCACATTCCGACCCCCTTTGTTAATCTGCTGGACGGATTCGAACCGGGGCCGGTATGCTTCCCTGTCTCGGAAAGTGGTGTGTTACACCACACGGCTAACCGAGCAGTTCATTTCAGCAATTTCACATGATACTGTATAGCATCTTTCAACATCAGTGTCAATAGTGATGAATGGTACCCTGTACACTTGTCACTTCATGTACTTTGTAATGGGTTTAGCCTTAGGGAAACCATTTATCATGGTTAATGATGCATTCAATATCATTTATGTCTATGTCGGTAAAAGTAGAAGGGTGCCCAATATATAGTTATTTTCTAAATCCATAAGCTACATCTACTCAAGATACTATAATTTTATCTATACCTTAATTATTGAGACAATCCTTTATCTGTCAGTATTTTACTTTTATTCGAAATTTGCCACAGCTATAGGTAACAATGCAGTAATTAACAAGATTAATTTTTGCAATATTAATGAAGTAAGCATTTCAAAACACAGTGTTCACAACCAAAAGTCATTTGATAATTCATAATTGTATTACAATGCAAATAATGTTTTAAAAATCCTTTGTCATACCTTTAACTTTACCATCTTGACCATTCTCAGTCAAATTATTTTTGTTTAATTACAATTTATAAAAATCTTGTAATAGTGATAACACTGTTGGCTTGTAACATAATGCAATTATTTGTTTTAATACAAGAATATAATTACTACCATTTCCTCTCTTGAACACTCTCTTGGGAAGGACACACCAATTACCTATGCAGCAAACTAGCTCGTGTACTTTTCCTATTGTACAAATTGAGGGGCAGTATTAGCAAACAATTATTGCTTCAATCGTACTATGCTTTCTTCCATTCCCATCTGCAATATGGAACATTGCTCTGGGGAAACTCATCAGGAGCTAAATGTGTATTCAGATGGCAAAAAAAAAAAAAAAAAGCAGTAAGGTGTATATTAGGGCTAGCACATAATGAGTCCTGCAGAACTCGCTTTAAATTGCTTGGAATAATGACAATTCCTAGTTTGTATATATATAACTGCTTAGTATATGCTAAAGAAAACATAGATAAGTTCAGCATGAGAAGAAATGTTCATTCTCACAATACACGAAACAACTGTATGCTGGATTTGCCTTCCACGAGACTAGCCATAGTACAAAATAACTATAAGTACTTAAGCCTAAAATTCTTCAATAAGCTACCAGAAGCAGCTCGTACAATGCCACTGAGCACATATAAAAACACAATACAAACTTGGCTAAAATCCAATGAATTCTACGCAGTTGAAGAATTTTTAGAAACTGATAGTAAAAATATATGTTTCTCTTAAATTATGTTATTGTTTTGTTGTAATATGTGAATTTGTATGTATGATATATGCTTAATGTATAAATGTAATGTAGGCTATAAATGTAAATTACACTGTACCCTGACGAAGCCAATTGTATGAAAAATATTGAAAGGCCAATAAAAATTCTGTATTCTGTATTCTGATGTTAGGTAATTTGTCCTAAATGTTTGACATAATCAGTTTGTAACAAAACTATACAGCTGTTTAATTATTTAACAATTTCAATTATGTAAACAAACCAACACTGCACTTATCAGATTTTGCATATATGTTTATTATATAACTTTATCCGATCTATAGATATTTGTAAAATTGTCTACTGTTTGTGCTAATTAATCTGAAGTATATCTTATTTCTGAAAGACGCCTAATTTAATTATGGAAGCATAACTCAGGAATATGATTGTACCAACATTTTTCTGGAAACTACTAGAACCTAGCATTATCTACAAAACACGATTGCAATGAATCATAGTCAGGATTAGTTTGGCTCAGTCTCAGTGATTGTAATACCAGGTCATCATATCTGTTTCTTTTTTACCGACGCAATTTATGATTTTAAAGGCAATACAAAGAAGTCAAACATGCAGCAATGTCTTTCCATTTACTGCAAAGAACCCAGGGTGCCAAAACTACATAGTTTCAGGACAAAATGGATACTGCAAAGAAGCTGATCAACACAATAGTTTTGTCTACATGAGCAAAGCAGGTGATGAAATTTGTATTAATTATTAGAACATATGTTTGGGTGGTGGCATTCCTTTTCTAATAGGGAGGATTACACAACTTCAATGTCACAATTCAAGACTGGAAATTTAAGAAGCAGTATATCTGGGAAAGATTGCCTGAAGACACCCTACAGCAAATCAGAGTTGTTGGGGATTATTGTGTGTTGTGTATGTGAGCTTTAACCTACATGAATGGTGCACTATAATGATCTTGGCTTGATAAAAGATACTGCAGATACACTGGAGTTGCACTGCTCTGTCAATATGTGAGTTCTTTGCGTTTGTGTACATATATACTTTGAGTTAAAGTTAAAAATACATATAATCTTTCAACCAGCCTAGAAGAATTCCAATTGTCCGAAAAATATGATTTACAAATTAACAATATAATAATAGGACAGTTCACAACTCACCACAAAGATGTCGCACAGGCACACAACACAGTCACACAATGGCCTGTGCCTGTGTGATTGTGTGAATGTTCCTAATTCTGAAGACGGTCATCACCAATAGCTGAACGTGTTGTACGTGTGTGTCTTTTTGTGTGCCTGTTGCAGCTCGTCATCACATCTTTGTGGTGAGTTGTAAACTGTCCTATTACTATAATGTTAATTCCAACCTGGACTTTCCATTATTTGATTTACAAATTATTGATGCCATACATCATTCTTGTTTTGTAAAAGTGTGTACACATTTTGGATGATGCCCACGAGTAATCATTAATCAGTGCTAACACAAAATAATGTTCATTTCCAATTTCTTGCATACTATATCCTTCATGTGCAGAACCTGTCACTTGTTTTGTGTGTAGTGATTAGAATTAATACATAATTGCAAGTGCAAGTATTAAACTTCAATATAATGAAATAACATTAAATATAATCAAATTTAAAAAAATGAGATAAAACATGACTATATCATCTTGTCACAAAAACACGCTAACCCTAATATGTTTTATGGATGTCAGGCCAACTTAAATGTAAGTGAACAAAAAATTTTTTAAATTTTTTTTATATACAATTGTATATTGTAAACATAGGTAATTATGTTATTAAACGTCACCAGGTCCACTTGAAAAAGGCAAAAGCCGAAACAAACTGTAGTGGAGTCAATTTGCAAAAGCTGAATAAATATTGTTAGCAGCAAACTTGGATTTCTATATTTCGATAATTAAATCTCAGATGGTAACATTTGAAATTGGCAGCTTACACCACTAACGTCCATCCTTTATCATGTATTATTTGTACCTACAGGGTGTCCCATTCAACTGTTTCACTCCAGATATCTCTAGAACTACAATAGATATTGAAAAACGACTTTCACGGTCATGAACGTACGGCAGGGGCTTATGAATGTAGATACTATGAGACAGTCTAAAATGTGAAGAAACATTATTTTCAATACAAACTATATTTTTTTAGTGGATACCCTATATTATTTCCTAAGCAATCAATAGCATGAAAAATCACAAAAAGAATGGCGTTGGTTGCATCACAAAGCATCAATTACATCTGGAGAAACTGCGAAGTGAAGTTCGCAGTTACTCCAGATGTAATTGACGCATTGTGACGCAACCAATGACATTCTTTTTGTGATTTTTCATGCTATTGATTGCTTAAGAAATAATATAGGGTATCCACTTAAAAAAAACATAAGTTTTTGTTGAAAATAATATTTCTTTACGTTTTAGACTGTCTCATAGTACCTAATTTCATAAGCCCCTACTGTACATTCATGACCGTGAAAGTCGTTTTTCAATATCTATTGTAGTTCCAGAGATATCTGGAGTGAAACAGTTGAGTGGGACACCCTGTATATCAGTGAATTACTTTTTTGTCCCCCAGAAATCCAAAGTCCTTTCATGTAATAATATACATAACCAAATCACTAGTCAAAAGATAGCTACTTCAGACAGACATTAATATAAAATGAGAGAAAGAAGCTCATTTATTAAAGGTTTGATCTGGTACAATAAACTACCAGCAGCCCCAAGAAAACAGTAATAAAAAGTAATGTAAATCAAAACGAAAAAATTCGTAAGTGAAAGGTGTCTGTATTCACTTAATGGAATTTAAAGCAAGAAAAATGAAGAACCCAAAGATGTTACATTATGTATATGCAAGCTAAAGAAACCAAAAGAAGTTAGCCAAAAAAATAAAGAATTTAAAGTATGTGGAAAATTAAGAATTTCTGTTGCTCTAATATGAGTAAAGATCTTAATGTATTTTGAGAAGCATTCATTGATTCTGTATAATCAATAACTACAAAATGAATAATAAATTTTATTTAACATTTAGAAAAACATCATATTGATGTCTCCATGCAAGAAAAGACTAAACAAATACATAAGTAGATCTTTTATGCTTCTTGTAATATTCTTTTGGTCTTTGTTTAAAAGCATTTTCACAATTGTTATGAATAAAGAACAAATACAAATGAAATCATAAGAATAAAATCTGCAATTGTTCATTCAGAGTTCTGATAACAAAGCTTGACTACAGGTTAAAGTTAGGAAAAACAATGAATGCAGAAAGTATAACTTCAACATCTGCTACAACAGAAATTAAGATTGGCACACCAATACATGATTAATTAAAGCTTGTCATCAAACACAGAAAGATTTGTAACAGCTAAAAAACCTTTTACATAATATTACATGGCAAATATAACTTCTCATAGTCTTATATTAGTTCATTAATAAAATGGGATTTCATCTCTTTTAGTGTTTTCTTATGAAATGGCAGCAAATATTTTAACTAATGATTTTTAATATTTCTGTCACTGTAAGAGAAGGATATAAAAACTACAGTAGAATGAGAGTATATGCACAGTTCTTTCACCTTGGCTGTAATAGTAAATATAAATGTTAAGTTCTTGTGAATATGGACGAATTCGTGAATTTTCAATGTCATTTGTTTTATTATTGAAAGGTTGATAGTAGCTTTCCTATACAATGAAGTAGTCACTAGGAAGCATTCATACAAACCTGGTCGTCCTGGGGTACCAGGTCTTCCATCTCTTCCTTTTTCTCCAGGAGGACCAGCAACACCTGGAGGACCTGGAATACCATCTCTAGAGTCACCAGGGAAGCCTCTTGGACCAGTAATACCCCTTTCTCCTTTCTGTCCTTTGTCACCGTCTCTACCAGGTGCACCGTCCATACCTTTTGGACCCTAAGAGGAATATAACATAAGCATGAGTGAAGTGATTGTTATGTTTGACTCTTTCATTGCGCATATATAGAGTAGTGTTCTAGAGATATCCCACCCACTTCTGTTTTTCAGTTTACCACCTAATTTGAACCAAATGGAAACAAATCATTCCAACAAAAGTTATTACAACTTATTCAAAGGTAATTAGTTCACAGAAAAAATTATATCAATATGTTGGAAAATTTAGTGATAAAAATGAGAAACTTTCTATAACTGGAAGATGATAAAGTTGTACAACATAGTATTCAATTTTTTTGTAGAAGATATCAAGGGGGAAAAAGAGAGAGGAGAGAGAGAGAGAGAGAGAGAGAGAGAGAGAGAGAGATTTTATTCCGAGGAGATGATGTGGAAGGAGTGCTTTCTCAAGTATGAATAAAAAAAACTATATCTATCTCAGATCTTCAGGAAAATGCGAGCTTTATACTAAATGTCACAGACAGTAAATAACATATTTGTAACTTTGTAAAGTTATTACACCAAGGATATAAACATTACATTCAAAGTGGATGGGAATCTATGGAAACAGGCAGATACTGTGAAATAATTTTTGACACAAACCCTCATTTTTTGTAAGATTACTTCAACAGAGAAGAAGAGTAATTCATATGTGTGAAGAAGTACCTCTAAAATATTGGGATTAATAATAAATCTCTCTCTCTCTCTCTCCCTCTCTCTGTGTGTGTGTGTGTGTGTGTGTGTGTGTGTGTGTGTTTTGAGAGGGAAAAACTCACCAGAAATGAAGATATTTCTAAGAATGTTAATAGTAAATACACTGCTTAAAACAATTAGGGGATCTGGTGATATATCATACACAATATACCTATGGTAATATGTTTTATTCAAATATTGGTTACAATTGTAATTTGTGTGTGATACAGTATGATATTTTGCTGTATTGACTCTTTACTTGAGGTTTAAATGCCGTTTATTTAGAGTGAGGCACCATGGGTGTACCATAATGGTAAAAAAATGCATTCTTGTTGCCCTTGAATATGGTGTGTGATCTCCTTGGATGACCAGTACAGTTGCACACTTGTGTGGCATGTACAGCATGAGGTTATCAATCAGCTCTTGAGGGATATTTGGTCTTTCTTTCATTAGTGGAATATCCAGCTCTGCAACCATCATGGGATGTGCTGGCGTCGCTGAACTTGGTCTGCCAAGAGCATCCCAGACATGCTCAATCGGATTTAAGTCCAATGAAAAATCTGGCCACTCAAGTTGCTCAATTCCCTCAGCTTCAAGCATGTTGCTCACCCATATAGCTATGTGGTGATGAGTGTTATTGTCCACCAGAAGAAACCCATCTCCTATGGTACAAGTGAAGAGCACAACAAAATGTTAAAGTATCTCATCTCTACACCTCTGAGCAATCAAAGTGTCTTCTGAATGACATAAGAGGACCATATGTCCACCAATACTGACTGCTGCACACACCATTCGTTCATCACCATGATATGGTTATGTTTCCTACACATAAGCAGGATTGTTCTGAGTTCCACATTCTATCCAGATGAGGGAATGACAATTGTCCGGCTGAACACAAAATCTTGACTCATCTGAGAACAGAACCCAGCACCATTCATTTTGACTCCAATCCTAATGTTCCTCCACACAGTTTCTGCGGGCTAAATGGAGTCATGCTTTTAATGGGATACACACCAGAAGAGGACATGCTTAGAGGCCACATTCCTGAAGGTCATTTGGGACTGTTTGTGTTGATATTGCGCATCTTGTTGCTGCCTGGAGGGTGTGTTGCAGCTGAGTTGCATTCAGGCTCCAGTCTGACTGTTAACCTGATGTTGCCTGTGGATGACTTTGGTTTTGTCCACTTTTAATGGTTCCTGTTGTCTGAATCATGTCCAGGTCATGGAAATTACACTTTGGGACACTTAAATAGTTGCAGCCGCCTCCCTCTGTGTCTGTACCACTTCCAATATTCCTACAGCTCTTGATGCCATAGCTTTGGGTAAGTCATGTTGCTACATTGCTCTTCCTGTTCACTACACTATCTTAACCCAACTGCATGTGATAATTTGTTTGATAGAGTAAACAAAAGTCATCACCAGCAACTTTATGTTATTACCACTATCTTGATTGCTGTAATGTTGTCATCTCCACTCCACTGCAGACTAATGCCAAAGATTAGGTGGATACATTGTGATGAAGTACTGAACAGAATTAGTGGGAAAAGAAATATCTGGTACATGTTGAATTACATAAGGGTTTGATTGGTATAACACATTCTTAGACATCAAGGAATCATCCATTTAGCATTGGAGAGGAGTGTGTGGGGTAAAAATTACAGAAGGAGACTGAGAGACAAATACAGTAAGCACATTCAAATGGATGTTGGTTGCTAAACTTATGAGTAGTCAAAGAGGCTAGTTCAGGATAGAGTAGTGTTGAGAGCTTTATCAAACCAGTCTCCAGACTGAAGACACAACAATATAGTCTGAGTAATTTGAGCACCATAAATTGTGCTGCCTCAAGACATATACACAATTTCTAACTTTGATATTCTGCTCATTGTGGTAAACAATTAATGAAGGTTTATACCTTTTGATGAGTAGATCGTAACCAAAATTTAAATTTGGTCTGCAATTGTATTAATTTCTCAAACTTTTGTCATTTCATAACACTTTCAGAAAGGCAACCTGCAATTTGAATTGGGTGACCACTTTATTCATTTACAAGGCAATCACTTAGCATTTACTGGGGGCATGGAGGGCAAGAACTAGGTGTATGGAATAATTCATTATTTCGGAAGACTAATAGCTACTTTTAAGTAACCATAAAATAGTTTGAGTTCTGGCCCTGCTAAATCTTTTACCTGATTTACAATAATGACTTTCTAATCACTTTTTAAAAGAAAATTTGTACAATCTATATTTGTTCTTCCCCTGAAACTTAAAAGCAGGACTACATAGGCTAGGGCACTCATGGCACTTTACTTATATAGATTTAGGCAGCAGTCAGTTGTTTCCTGGTAATAGTCAAGTAAGCTACCAGCTGGTTAGTAATCATTAATATTTAAAACTTTTATCTATTATGTTGACAAAAGAACTGTGTTCTGCAAACAATGCTGAAAATCCATTATCATTTTTTAAAATATTTATGAATTTATCTGCAGACTTACAACTATAGACAGGCCTTTCTCTCCAGGGAAACCACGAGGTCCTGGGGGACCTGGAGGACCAGTAAAACCGCGTGGTCCATCATTCCCAGGAAACCCTAGATAAAAAGAAATTACATTAAATTATTTATCTCACAATGTCGAAAAATAAATGTGTTGTCACCTGACATAAAATATGAGAATGCTGTATGAACCTTTAATATGATGAACTCCTTGTGTACCCTAGTAAAATAATATATTATAAAACAGAAATATAAACAATGGAGAATCCTATAGGAATATCAATAATGGAGGATAGGTAACAACTCACAATAAAGAGCTGAGCTGCTGACAGACACAAAAATAAATAAATAATCACATTCCACAACTTAAATTTTAGGCCACGGCCTTCGCAAAAAATTAAGTTGAGTGAAAGTGATTATCTATTTTCGTGTCTGTCAGCAGCTCAGTGAGCCTCTTTATGGTGAGTTGTTACTTATCCTCCATTATTGATAAAACAAAAATATATAGTGGAGATGACCTCAAAATTGTTAAGGAAACATTATACAATAACATTATTAAATGTAAACATAATTCACAGATTTGGCCTTGGGCCTTTTCAAACTGGCTGACTACTCTCTTCAAGGCAATCAGATCTACAGTTCCAGACACCCTAAAGCAGAATCAGGTTCATGATGGTGAGATACATGATCAACACACTGCCAATGTCTCTAGCCATTATTGAGAGTAGATGAATTATGATGATGGTGCTGTTTCCCATTTTGGCCTCACAAGAGTAAGTGGACCTCGTACAAGACCTCCATAGCACAGAATAAATCTGGGAACCTATCAGAAATAAGGAACAGGTATTGCTCTGAATGCTGTGATATTAATCATTCACATTTTTTAAGAAGAGGAAGAAAGAAGAGTGAGGAAGGAAAGGAATAACTTTAGCTACACTGCGACACTGAAATTACTCAATGGTGACAAATGAAAATGTGAGCTGGGCTGAGATTCAAACCCGGGGCTCCAATTTGGACCATAGGTTGCCTTAAACTATGGCCATAGTGCTCCCATCATCTATGCCCTCTTATGCTTGCTATTTGTATTCCCGTATGGGATCGAACATTATTACGACATCTGTATTGAAGAAGATGAACCTTATGTTGTCATCACTTATAAACACATATTCAAGGGCTGCTGAAAAAGTAAGGTGACTTTTCAAATTGCTAGGACACCATACATTCAATTATCAATCTTTTTTTTCTCTATACACATTCCTCCAATGTTTTTTTTTTTTATATATACATATATTGGTACCCATGTACTGAACACATGTTCACAGTTTCAAGCATTGGTGTAGCTGTGTAAATTTTATGTGACCCACCACAAGATCATCTTTGTTATGTCAGTTGAGTTTCCTTTTTTAGGAAATATAATTATAGAATAGAGTCCCAGTAAAACTGTTCCTCTCAAAACAGCTTCTTCTTGATTAGGATCAAACCATCACCACAGACGGTACCAACTGGATGATGAAGAAGGAGACTTGCATCTATGTATTCATCAGTTCACACTTCTAAATAAAGACACTTCAAAATTTTAGTGCTGAATAAAATGTAAGGATTTATTGTAACCCAAACTAATACATTTCACAATGACTAGGCTGTTTAACAGCTCTCAAAACATCTCTTGATCCTATATCAGTTCTGAGTCCATAACTCAATGCAACAATCAATAACAAGAGAGAACATATATATCATGTCCACAGATCTCACACAGAATTCGAATGTAAATTTCTTCTTAATTACAGAGATTGTTGCTGGTGCAGATCCACTTGCTCACTACCTCTGGCACTTGTCATGTAACTGCCCAGATGTCCACCTGGACAAACAAAATATCCGGAGCAGTACTTGTCTTTATAAATTCTAAATTGCCCCAAAAATAAATTATTTGGTCATCTTGGGTTATTCAGGAGGGATGTAGGTAACCATTTACACTCTAAAGTGTACAGCATACTTCATTTGTTTTTGATAGATAGAAAGGTTAGAGGTGTCTTACTGTGCTCAGTGATTTTCTATTATTGTAAAAAATGGAGCAAAGAAATTGCATCAAATTTTGTGTGAAAAATAGAATCAAACGCTCTAAAACACTGGAAATGTTATCAGAGGCATACAATGAGTCTGCTCTAAGATAGAAACAATGTTTACAAGTGGTAGAAGCTCTTCGAAGATAACTGAGAAGATGCAGATGACGAATCTCACTCTGGATTCCCCGGCTCATCAACAACAGATGATGATATCTAATCTGTGAAGAAAAGAATTACCATAAAAGAAGTTGCTGAGTATGTTGGCATATCAGTCAGTTTGTGCCAAGCAGTTTTTTGGGTGTTTTGGGCACTAGATGTTTGACAGTGAAGTTTATTCCAAAATTTCTCTATTTTGGTCAAGAACCGTCACATGAGCATCACTAAGGATCTCTTGAATGATGTCAGTGATGATCCTAATTTGCTCAAAAGGGTCACAGCTGGTGACAAAATCAAAATACAGTTGTCCCTGTGGAAGCATTACAGAGAGCCAAGACCAAAAAGAATTACATCAAGGCTTTTTTTTTTTCCTCCCCTCCACAAATTACTATGGTGTAATGCATCATGAATTTTTGCCTCAAGGCCTTATGAGTCAATAAGGAATATTATCTTGATATTATGTGCCATTTGTGAGAAACTATATGCAAAAAGAACATCCAGTATGTTAAAGCTCAATTCACAGCTTTTGCATCATGACAATGAACCTTTCATTTATTGCTGCTTGTGAGAGACCTTTTGGCCAAAATGAACATGACAATCCTGCCTCAACCACCATATTTACCAGATTTGGCTCCCTGCATCTTTTTCCTGTTCCTAAACCTGAAGAGCCCTATGAAAGAACGAAGATTTGCAATGATTGAGGAAAGAAAAACTGCATCACTGGAAATACGACTGTACCAAAAATTGTGTATAAGAAGTGCTTCGAGAAATGGAAGAAGCATTGGCACAAGTTTCCCCAAAGCACTGCTTCAATAACTGGAAAGGTAGGGCCTAATAATATATCAATCGATCATAATCACATGTTTTTTTTAACACTATCCAGATAAAACAGATTTCTTCAAAGCATGTAGTTATAATACATTCATTCTTGATAAGATTATTATGAGTTGGGCAAAAACAACTGTTATAAAAGAAGACAGTCATCAGTTGTAGGGTTATAGATTCACTAACTACTGGTTATGGGCAATTATTGTCCTTCTTCAGGTATATTAATTGTGCCCTACATGTTCAATTAGGCATGTTGCAATAACACTGAACATCAAGTGCACTCTCACACTGTAATTCACACTCTGTGGTGAGGGAATAGGAGGAAATGGAAGGGGAGGGAAAGGAAAGCTCCATCATGATGGTGGGGACAGATACAGCATGGCCATACATGACATGTACATATTAGATGGATGGGATGAGATGCCGCTTAGGAATCAAGTGGGGAGGTGAGAGACAGGAGGAAAGCAAACACACACACACACACACACACACACACACACACACACACACACACAAACACAAGTAGCACATGATAGAGGGGGTAGGAACTGTTAGGTGTGGAGGAAATTGGTGTTGTCATAGATTGAAGCCTCAAACCTTACAGTACATTCTTCAATTCCATAATTATCCTGGCATCAACCTAAAATAGCACCCTTTTCCTCTGCACCTGACAGTTCCTATCCCCTCAATCCTACATGCTCTACCATTTCATGCTCTCTCTCTCTCTCTCTCTCTCTCTCTCTCTCTCTCTCTCTCTCTCTCTCTCTCTCTCCATTCCTAAGCTACATCTCATTCCACCCATCTAGTACGTACATGTCTCATAAGGCTGTGCTGTATCCATACCCACCACCATGACGTAACCTTCCTTTCCCTTGCTCCCCTCCCCTCCCCCATTCTGTTACGTATTCCCTCACTGTAGATATTTATTCACAGTGCATCTGCCAAAGATGACAGCTGTGTGACTGTCATTTCAATGATTTGTTTCACAATTAAGTACTCAAATGTTAGTCTACTTCAACATCTATGAGTTTAGGCCCTAATTAGCATATTAGTGCTATTTTTCCCATTTTCTTACAAGTTTTTCAGACCCATAATTAAATAGTAATTGAGTCTTTCTTTGCCATACTACTGTATGAATTTTAAATTCTTTGCTCAGTCTCTCAAAAATTTTACACTTGATTATCTTCTGAGCATGTTTTCTATTTTTTTTTTTTTTTTTTTTTTTTTTTTAAGTTTGCTGTCTTTTGATCTAATCCAAATTTTGCTATTATTTGACAGCAAGATGCTTGGTCTATGGTGTCATGTGCTTCTTTGAAATTTGTAGTGTTTGATTTACCTGTAAGACCCTGCTCTCCTTTGGCACCTTTCTCTCCAGGGAATCCCTCCGGACCAGGGCTGCCAGGAACACCTGGGCCACCTGTTGGGCCTTGTGGCCCTCTCTCACCAGGACGTCCTGGGAAGCCATCCTCACCCTTTGGACCAGTCGGGCCTGGAAATCCACGGGGACCTGGTGGACCAGGAGGACCCGGTCGTCCACGTCCTCCCTGTGGGGGAGAAATAACAGAAATGTGTTCAAACATAATCACTCCTGATAGTGAAACAAGGCAACTCCTCCAGAATGTATTCTGGAGTTGACTGTGTGTACTGATATGAAATTTCCTGGTAGAGTAAAACTGTGAACACAGCCTAGGGTAGAACTTGGGACCTTGTTCTGTCAACTAAGCTACCCAAGTACAGATCACCACCTGTCTTCAAAGCCTTAGTTCTATCAGTACTTCCAAATATTGCAGAAGTTCTCCTTCATACTCTGCTGTACTAACACTCCTTGCAAATAACTTTTGTGAAGTAATGACTTAATTACAACCTAGAGGATTATTTACAGAATGGTGAATGTTCCAGGCATGAGTCCTGGACTAGTACACAGTTTTAATCTGCTAGGAGGTTTTCAAGAAAATGCCTGATAGTGGCAAAGTACAGACTTATCTCAAATAAAAATATAAATTGAGTTTTGTAAATGGAAAAACATCTCTATATGTTGAGCTTAATAAAATATGAGCTCTGAAAACATTTCAAAATGTTGAGAAATGCTTCTACTTACTCCTGGTGGACCCTGTGGTCCCCTGAGACCCTGAGGACCAGGTGCTCCGTCTCTTCCAGGTTCACCTTTCTGACCAGGTCGTCCATCCAAACCATTCAGTCCATCAAATCCTCGGTCTCCCTTCTGGCCTTGGGGTCCAGGTGGTCCTGGATATCCATCTCTTCCCTGGGTACATTAATTATGTGCTAAACCAAAAATGTTAAAATCAAACGATAAAATAAAAGTGATAGATTGATAGGAACATTATCTGAACGTCTTGTTTTCTAAGAAATAAGAAGTATTATCAGTCTTTTACACCACAGATGGGAAAAAAAGCTTGTCACAATTGAGTATGTTACTTAAAATCATTGTTGCTATAAAGAGGACTGATAACTTCATGATGAATTTTATCTGATTGGATGGCTATTGAATATACAAGCTAGAGCATGACAAAAATAATTTTATAAAATAACAATAATCCATGGGAACAACTGAAGTTAGTTGATAATTAAGAGTGTCCTATGTAAGTGGTTGTCAAATTATCCATTATTTTCATGTTTGCTTATGATGTAAATGGCAATTATAAAGGCCCTGCATTTTGACTTGGAATATGAACCACTCCGCAGTTGATTTGTTCAGATATGAATATGGAGGCACAGGTGAAATTCATTTGAATGGCTGTAATTCTAACTGATCAAATTCCAATCTTGGAACATGTGATATTAAACCACCAGCCTTAAATTGTTTGATGACAAATAGTAATTAAGCTTCATATGTGCAACTACTATAAAAATTATTTTAGTTGCTCATTTATATTCAAAATTTTAATATTATAATTACATGCCTGTTAATAAATGCAGAGTCTGTAAAAATTTAGAATTTTCTTTTTATTGTTGTTTTTCCAACTGAATTTTGTCCTAAATTATTTCTATGAAAACAAACAAGTTTGTCTGTGTAGCAATTTCATCAACAAAGTTGATGGGAGTAGCATTGAGTAAGCCACTTAATTTCGACTCCATTATCTTCACACAGTCATTAGTAAGCAATTAAATAAAATCAATGCCATCACAGTAGCTGAAAACAGTTTATGGATGTATCAGTAAATGATAAAAATTACTTACACGTGGCCCTGTGGGGCCTGGTAATCCTTTTTCTCCTTTCATACCTGCTGCACCTGCAAATCCTTGATCTCCAGTCATGCCTTGCTCACCTTTCATTCCTTGAAGACCTGGCTCTCCCTGAAACATAATTACACAACTGAAACAGATTTGCATTGTTTTAGTTACTTATTTAAAATGTGAGTAAACAGAGCTACAATCCTTCTAGAATGGGTAAAATTAGAATAGATTAAAGAATAGTCATTATTGTTGGAGGCTGTATCTACTTTTCACTCTTCAGACAGACATCTGACACTTTCTGATTATGTTGCCTGCTACAATTGTTAGTGACTATCTATGATCGTTGTCTGTGTTAACAATGAATAAAATACATCCACAGGATCGCATCATAGCACTTACAAAACTATTCCCTTCTTTTTGAACTTGAGGATAATGGCACAAACTATTAGTGTAAGGTGTCCACAGCAAAATTCTCTTTTGTGATACATTTTAGCAAGCAATCACTGGCAAAAAAATCTCCCTTCTCTATCTTAAACTATTTATGAAATATGAAAATATTATTCAAAAAAGAGACACAGAGTGGCTGGCCAGTATATACCTCAGCTCAGTACTGCCAATAGTCACAAAAAAAGACAAAAATAATTTGTATCTTTATTTTAGTCTTAATTTTCATCTTCATTTGTGTCTTTTTTGTAGGACTACCAGTGGTACCAAACTGAGGTAAGTACTGGCCAGCCACTCTATCTCTTTTGGACAATTTTTCACATCTCAGTGGAGAATTTCTGTCAAATTGTGAAATATGAATATTGTTCTGCCTACAATTCACAATCCCTGATAAGCAAGGATGGAACTGGATACATTGCACATCAGATATAAAAACCACTACCTTGAGAATTAAATATGTTTATGCTCTTAATTTTACATAATATTTCAATACCTTAATTACATTTCATACACTAAAATGTATGAGCTAAAATTAACCATATACAAAGTCTACACAATGCACTGTTACTCTGTATTTCATGCAATAGTTAACTTAATTTGATGGAGCAAAGTAACTATGACAAATAACAAAAATAAATCCTGTTCTTCATCAGAGAGGTAAATCAGACAACAATCACTCAAGACACAACTCACAAACACACAACCACCACCTAGAACCACTATACTATGATTGGCTTCTTGACAGTTACTGGAAAGGGGAGAAGAAGGGAGAAGGGAGAATGTAGGGCAAGGGTAGGGATAGAATGGTCCAAAGTGTGAAGGCACAAAAAAAACTAGCACATAGTTGAAAACAGAGACATAAATTGAGAGGACATGGCGAGAATATAAACATGGGCTTGTAGGATTGATTGGCTACCTTATGTTGAGGTCAGGATGGTTGCGAGACCATAGAATGTGTTGTAAAGACAACTCCCGCCTATGTAGTTCAAAGACCTGGTGATGTAAATCAGGCATTGAAATTGAGCATGTTATGCTCAGCTGCATGCCGTGCATGCTCTTCCTTCTTGTTTTTGACCACAGTCTGATGGTGGCCATTATTCTGATGGACAGCTGGTTGGTAGTCATACCAATGTACTTGATATAAATGACTGCTTTATAACAGAGGCAAATTAGATTCTCTCCATCACCACCAGCTCTTCTCAACTTTGCAGATGGTAATTGGCCCTACAACACATTTGACAGTTCCCCAACCATCCTGGTCTCAATTTAACTTATGATTGCCACACCCAATGCCTAATAGTCATCCCCTGCCTTGTAGTCAGAATCCAATGCCGCCTTCAAAGTTCATGTATCAAACAATGGAAATTCCAAGAAGGATTCAATAATATATTTTTTAACTTTTTAAATATTTTTGAGGTTAGGTTGCTTACTCACCACAGAGATGTCCGATGAGCTGCAGAAAGGCACAAATAACAGACATCAACATTAAAGCCTTCGGCTTATTGGGCCTTCGTCAGAAGAGAGATAATAAAGTAAGAGGAGGAGTTGCCATATATGTCAAAAGCTATCACAGTGTAAAAAATTTAGAAGCAAAAAAGTTTTGTGTAGAGCAATATATTGAAGCATGTGCCTGCCAGCTTAAACTCAATGATGATTATCTTGTAATTGTAACAGTATATAGGTCCCCTTCAGGAAGATAAAGTTATTTCTGGAAAATTTGGATGCCTTGTTGTGCAATCTGTAAGATAGGGGGAAGCAAATTATTATTTGTGGTGATTTCAATGTTGATTCACTGAAAGAGTGTAATAGGAAGAAAAACCTGGAAGTCTTATTTGGCTCATTCAATCTGACATTCGTTATTGATTTTCCTACTCGAGTAGTAAAGGACAGCAGTACATTGATAGACCATGATACGTTTAACAACATAAATGCTTGTCCTGTTGAGAATGGTCTTTCTGATCATGGTGCACAGCTAGTAACAGTATATGACATACCTCCGTTCAGTAATTCGAAACAGTCCTCCAGAGTTGTGCACTCGATTATGACTTGACAACTAGCAATTTCAATGAAAGTCTACAGCAGTTAGGCTGGGATGAGGTTTATAAGAAACATGAAGTTAATTTAAAATATAACTTATTTCATGATACATTTCTAAGGGTGTTTGAAAACTGTTTCCCCAAGAAATGAATTAAATATAATTGTAAGAAACCATGGGTTACTAAAGGAATAAAAATATCTTGTAACTGAAAAGGGGAACTATATCTATCCGCAAGAAAATAGGATCTAAATGTTCATTAGAAGTAGCAAGGCAGTTAATGGAAGAAGCCATACTGACACAATTTGATACAATTAAAATTCTACCCACCTCTCCTTCAGGAATTAGGAAAATAGTAAACTCTCTCAAGAGTAAAAGGTCATGTGCAATTGGTGGCATTTCCAGCAGGATATTAGAAACTTGTTCCCGGAGATAAGTAGGATACTCAGTCATATATGTAAAAGCTCTTTAAAGCAGGATATTTTCATCAGTAGACTGAAATATGCTATCGTTAAACCTTTGCATAAAAAAGGGGATATGTCTGATGTCAAGAACTACCACCCCATCTCACTCCTGACAGCTTTTTAGAAAAAGTTATGTATTCTGGAGTTGCTTCACATATTAGTAAAAATAAAGTTCTAACAAAATGTCAGTTCGGTTTTCAAAAACACTTTTCAACAGAAAATGCTATATTTACCTTCACTGATGAAATATTAAATGCTGTGAATAACCGGACATCACCAGTTGGGATTTTTTGTGATCTCTCAAAGGCTTTTGATTGTGTAAGTCATGGGATTCTTCTAGATAAGCTTAAGTATTGTGGTACGAGTGGGACAGTGCACAAATGGTTTAAATCATACTTAACTGGAAGAGTGCAGAAAGTTGAAATAAGCAGGTCACATGATATAGGAGAAACAATTAATTCCTCTAACTGGGGAGTTATCAAAAATGGGGTCCCATAAGGTTCGGTCTTAGGTCATTTGCTGTTCTTAATATATATTAATGACTTGCCATTCTACATTCATGAAGATGCTAAGCTAGTTCTTTTTACTGATGATACAAGTATAGCTATCACACCTGACAAATAGGAATTAACTGATGAAATTGTAAATTATATCTTTCAGAAAATTATTATGTGGTTCTCTACAAATGGACTCTCATTAAACTTTGATAAAACCCAGTATATACAGTTTCATACAGTAAATGGCATGACACCATTAATAAATTTAGACTTTGAACATAAATCTATAGCTAAGGTAGAAATACTCGAAATTTTTAGGTGTTTGAATTACAAGGGATTGAAATGGAAGAAACACATTGAAGATCTGCTGAAACGTTTGAGTTCAGGTACTTATGCTATCAGGGTCATTGCAAAATTCGGTGATACGTATCTCAGTAAATTAGCTTACTACGCCTATTTTCATTCACTGATTTTGTATGGGATCATATTCTGGGGCAATTCAACATTGACTAAAAAAATATTCATTGCACAAAAGTGTGTAATCAGAATAAGTGCTGGAACCCATACAAGATCATCCTGCAGACATTTATTTAGGGATCTACGGATCTTCACTGTAGCTTCATAATATATATATTCAATCATGAAATTTGTGATTAACAATTCAACCCAATTCAAAAGTAATAGCAGTATGCATAGCTACAACTCTAGGAGAAAGGGTGATATTCACTATTCACAGTTAAATCTAACTTTGGTGCAGAAAGGGGTGTATTATGCTGCCACAAAAGTCTTCGGTCACTTACCATGTAGCATCAAAAGTCTGACAGAGAGCCAACTAGGATTTAAAAAGAAATTAAAGGAATTTCTGAATGGCAACTTCTTCTACACTTCAGGTGAATTTTTAGATAAAACTTAAAAAAAAAAAGTCAATAAATAAAATTAAAAAAAAAAAAAAAACAATACAAAAATGAAAGTAAAAATTCCATAAAATATTGATTTAATAATGGAAAGTCCAGGTTGGAATTAATAATATACTTATAAGGACAGTTTACAACTCACCACAAAGACATGGCAATGAGCTGCAACTGGCACATACAAAAGACACACATACAACGCTTTCAGCTATTGGCCACGGCCTTCTTCAGAAAATAGAACATTCACACAATCACACAGGCACACAACGCAACACCTCCAGCTCTGGAGGTGATGGCTGTATGCAGTACCGGCAGAAGGGCCGGGCGAGCCGGGCGACCGCCCGGGGCGCCAAATTTTTGGGAAGCTTAGGGGTGCCAAAATCCTTGCTAAATTTATATTATTGTAAACAGTGAACTAAAAATTAACGTTTTCATAAATTGTGTAGCAACATTGGTTACTACCTCATGCCATAGGCCTCACTCTTTATAATAACCCCGGTTTCTTCTTGAATCTCCTATAAAGGAAATCCCTTCACCTTATTTGTCTATAAAAAAATCTTCGCTGACAAAGCTGAAGGCTATTGTTGAGAGTTTTGAGCAACAATAACATGCTCTGACAGTTACAACCGCTGCGATGCCGACAATTGCACTCCTTGCGACAAAGCTATGTCGGCCACTCTAACAATACACACAAACCTTATTGAGTTATCAGCAACAAAAAAGAAATTAGTCCTGTTTGTACTGTCAAATGGCTCATGAAAGAAAATTATAAATCAGAAGGCATGTACATGTGGTGCAGGCTTCATGGTGTGCGTGTTCTTCTTTTGTCTCCTGAATTTCGACTCTTAGTAGAAAAATCGTTCCGTTAATGTGTTCTTTATCAACATGTCGGGGGGGGGAAAAAGCCTTCTGGAAATGTATACAGAAAAAGAAGAGCACAATTAGCGTCTCATAATGAGAAACAGGCAGCAGCATTAAAGAAATTCTTTCATACTGTGAAAAAGACAATAATGGAAATGAAAACGTAGAACAAGAGAATGAGGAAACCAGCAAGAAATCAAAAAAATTCCAGAAGATAACAAACAAAAAAGTACAGGTAAGTAGGCCTTCATTACGTATTTGCATTTTATTACGTTTAATAGAGAAGAGGTGTTTACGCACTTAGCGTCTTAGCAGGCTGGGGTGGGTAGGGTGGCGGCCTCTCAGATAGGCGGTGAACTTCAGGCTCAAAGAAAGTTCTTTCTCCATTGATATAAGTAGCAATAATTACATTCTATACCAACACTGATGCTTGATACATGTACCAAAGCGATAAGACTTTTACTCATTAGATGTGTATTAACCAACTTTAATTAAAGACTTTGCAAAGAAAAAGGCACGAAAAGTTAACTTTACTAAGCACTGGAAACAACTCAAAGGATAATTTGCATTAAAACTGTATAAAGATATAAAATTATATTACTGATTGTATTATTTGTGTTATGAAATCTTTGTACAATGCTATTACAAAATGTATTTGTATATTCTTTTGTTCATATATGTGTTCCTTTTCGCAGTTAACAAGATTGTTTATGTATATATGTGTAAATAAGTGCTGTATCGCATTATCAATCTCAATTTTATATAAATCGTTGTTTCAAGGAGTTATCCTTTAAAAGCAGCTATCTGCAAGGTAGCATAGCATATTTAAAGTCAGTAATACCAATGGGTTGTAGAGGGTGCCATATGGATTCTTTGTCTGGGTGATATTTTTCCCTTCCAGCGGCCCTGCTTGTATGACTGTGTTGTGTGCCTGTGTGATTGTGTGAATGTTCTGTTTTCTGAAGAAGGCCATGGCCGATAGCTGAAAGTGTTTTATGTGTGTGTCTTTGGTATGTGCCTGTCACAGCTCATCACCACGTCTTTGTGGTGAGTTGTAAACTGTCCTTATAACTATATTATTAAAATATTGATTGTCATATATAGACAACATTTACTAAACTGTCACATTCCACATCACTACAAAATGTCGTGTATATGATCTATGGAACAAGTATTAATCTAAGCTAATCTAAACACAATAATATAGTAATAAGGACAGTTTACAACTCACCACAAAGACATGGTGACGAGCTGCGATAGGTACATACAAAAGACACACACATACAAAACTTTCAGCTATCGGCCATGGCCTTCTTCAGAAAATAGAACATTCACGCAATCACACAGCCACACAACAGTCATACAGCCATCAGCTACACAACCACTTCAATTCGAAGTGCGGCAGCCAGAGGTGATGGTTGTATGACTGTTGTGTGCCTGTGTGATGGCGTGAATGTTCTATTTTCTGAAGAAGGCCATGGCCGATAGCTGAAAAGGGTTGTATGTGTGTGTCTTTAGTTTGTGCCTATTGCAGCTCATCGCCGCATTTTTGCAGTGAGTTATAAACTGTCTTTATTACTATATTATTAATTCCAAAATGGACTTTCCATTATTAGATCTAATCTAAACACAAACACACACACACACACAACATGACCGCCATCTCTGGCCACTGTGTCTGAAAGCTTTAATGTTTTGTCTGTTATTTGTGACTTTCTGCAGCTCATTGGACATCTGTGGTGAGTAAGCGACCTATCCTCAATAATATTATTGAATCCTTCCTGGAATTTCCATTGCTTGATTTTGCTTAACGGCCATCTTCTATCCCAAAACCCTGTGCTGTTTTTCTTCGTACTATTTTCTAACACATTTCTTTACTTTATGTCTGTTCTTTTTCTTCTTTCCTTATTTAAATATCCTTCAAAAATGCATACACTGAGATCTGAGAGTTTATCAACAATCCCATCAACTCACAACAATTACCTACATGACCGCTCCAATTGTCAGTACCGCATTCCATTTCTAATTTGCTCCCACCCACATATTTTCCATTCCCAGATTTTACGTTAATTCCATTACCGTCCTACTTCCAGTTTCCATCCATTATTTCCTGCTTGTTATTTTCCAACATAATGTTTTATTCAAATTTCCCGAATTTTTTAACATAAGTCACAAATTCTTGATCTTATTACTACGAGTTTTACATATATTCCTGCAGTTTTTCACGCTTTCCCACGGAATTATCACATGTTCCTACGTGTTGAACGTATTTCTCACGCAATTTTCACAGTCTTTTCGCTTTATTTGCATACCTTAATATTCACGTTGAGGCATATTTGAGATCTTGTGTTTCTGAGTGTGATTTAGCATTAATTTTATCTATTTGACTATCCCACCATGGATACTTACCCCTTCTGTCTGACCCAATACAGAAAAGTTTCCCTGTACTTAGCCAGAAATCAGTCCCACATCCTATTCCTATGTTGCTACCTAGCTCATGGTATCCCCCCAAATGACTTAACCATTAAATTACCTTTTTCAGGCTTTAATCCCTCCCTCCACAATGACCTCCACCTGTTCAGATTTCGTCAATCCATAACACTCACCAACCTAATCCTACAAAACCATAAAAACCAGGCCCAAACATACAAAAAAATTCTTTTTCTCTGCAACCCCAAATACCTGCATCGCACCTCCCAAACCAATATCCCTGGCCTCCAAGTGCTAGAGCAGCATTCACTGCACCACCTCAAAAGACTCTCTAACCTTTTCACCTCATACTCCCACCTTGGATTATCATTATCCACTTCTTCAACAACCTCCAAACATACCCCACAGCCCCTCATAGCCGACAAAACTTGCCTAGCACACCTTTTACTTTTACCACATTCTCAGAAACTCTCCCACACAACCACACGAAATCCACAACATAAACAGATAGTCATGAACCTCTCCTCAAAAAGCCTCAGTCCCATTGAAGTGTGGATTGGCCACACTGGCTGAAGACAGTGGTCGAGTTGTGTGAGTGTGTTTTGTCTCTTCTGATGAAGGCCTAAAAGGCCGAAAGCTTTAATGTTGTCTGTTATTTGTGCTTTTCTGCGGCTCATCGGCCATCTCTGTGGTGCGTAAGCAACCTATCCTTCTCAAAAATATTATCAAATTCATGTATCTGTTTCAACTGTGTGCTGCCTATTTTTGTATTGTTTATTAGATATTTTTTAACTTTCAGCATCTCATCTCTTCCTTCCCCTCTTCCCTCCTTTTACTGCTTCCCTAGCTGCATCTGACATTCTCATCTATCAGTGCCTTTATGCTTTGCCAGATGGCGCGAAACGTTCTACCTCCACCCTTACCTTCTACAGTCATTTTAAGGTTGCTGTTAGGTGACAGGGGTCAGAGATGGGGATCAAGTGTGCATTAGTTGTGCCTGAGTGATTGTTGTATGTTTTCTCTCTTTGATGAAAGCTGTGACTGAAAATTTTGTAAACATGATTATCTTTTCTATGAGATTGTCTGTGGCGCAGCAATCTTAATGACAGCGAGTATCTCCAATCTCATATTACAATATTAAAATTTGATTTTTTCTTGTGGAATATTGTTTTTTTTAGTCAAATACTTAACTTACCTGGTTGATTTTTGTGGTGAACTGCAAATGCTAATCACTGTTTACAAAGAAGAAAATATGAAGAAAGACCAAATTCAGAACAGCTAGAATATCCCCAACTGATACTAAAGTTGCCACCAATTGTATTGCGACTTTATGTTAGCTTTAGATTCTTGTGGAATCTGATTACTATTTACACTGACAGGATTATTCAAAATAAAACAGTGTTGTTTTTACAGAATGTGTTTTTACTCTAGAAAAGGTGTTAATGTAATGCTTGAAGTATTATTTGTGACTAAGTGCCAATGGAACATGACAAGTCATGCTGAGATATAAAATTGTATTACACCATTCCTTCATTGTAGTATCTGAACCCATTGTCAGTATTGTGAAAAGTAAATAACAACTTCATTATTAAACCAACTGTTGTGGTCACGGAAAACAACTCTCTCACTGCTACACAGAACACTGGCGTGCACTGGCTGTACGAGTACCCGCGAAGTGGGCTCGTACCTCGCAAACAACACACTGCGCGCAGAGCACAACTCCGCGCTGTTTGGGTCATTGACTCGCCCGTGGCGTGCTCTGGCGTTTGCCGCATTTTCCCGTGGCGCACTCTCGCGGCCGACTTCCGACGTATGTTATCGGCTGTGTGTGTGCCTTACAGCATTCCTTTCCCCTTGGGGAGGCTCGGATGCGAGCAATGTCTATGACGTCGTCATCTGTTGGGCTCTGACTGAGGTTGCGGGCAGGCACCGTTGCGTAGGGTCGGAAGTACTTGGGGCGCGGGCAGCGTCTGCGCCCCTCCCCCGACAACCCGTATTGCAGGACCGGTGATGGTGGCTCGGTCTCCATCTCTACCTCAGTCCCTGGACCTGGTGATGGTGGACCCGAAGGGAGCAATGCAGCAGGAGGAGATGAATCCAGCATGGGCGTTGGCTGTACCCGCAAAGGTGTAGGTCCCTGCGAGGAGGGACCTGGGTCAGTTCCTGGCGGAGGCAGACAACTTGCAGGTAACGGCAGGAACCTCTCTTCGGCCTGTGGGCTGGTTAGTGGAGCAGACTGGTGCGGGAGCAGCGGCTGAGGGATGGGGAGCTCCCGCTCTTCCACACGCAGGCGCAGCTGGTCGTGGTGACGTGCAGTGATGCCGTCTTCTGTGCGTATGTCACAGAGACGGCGGCCGCGGCATCTGGTGATGACGGCAGGAATCCATTTCGGTCGACGTCCAAACCCACGTGCCCAGACAGCCATCCCTGGTC
Source organism: Locusta migratoria (assembly GCA_026315105.1). Lineage (NCBI taxonomy): Eukaryota > Metazoa > Arthropoda > Insecta > Orthoptera > Acrididae > Locusta > Locusta migratoria. The sequence continues at coordinate 208,518,925 of CM048748.1, forward strand.
GGAAGCGAGAAGATGGAGACACAGATGAATGTCCCGGGCTCGGATGCAGGAGATGAAGCAGAGTCCGGGGCTGCCGGCCATGGAGAAGTTCCGCAGGACTCTTGTCGCCAAACGGGGTGAACCGAAAAGATGAGAGAAATCTATCGAGGGCGACATCAGAAGGGTACCGAGCCACATATTTTTTTAACTGGGTCTTAAAGGTGCGAACAAATCTTTCAGCCTCCCCATTTGACTGCGGATGGAAGGGTGGGGCCAGGACATGGCGGATACCTCGGGTGTTGCAGAAGGAGGCAAACTCGCGTGAAACAAACTGAGGACCGTTGTCGGACACCACTGTAGTGGGAAGGCCTTCAATCGAGAAAATGCGTGACAAGGCGGCAACCGTGGCCGTGGCTGAGGTTGAAAGGCAACGGACCACATAAGGGAACTTAGAGAAGGCATCAATAACCAGCAACCAATAGGCATTAAGGAAGGGGCCCACAAAATCAATGTGTAGGCGATCCCAGGCCTGCGAAGGTTGAGGCCATGGGGCGAATGTTGCCCGAGGGGAGGCTTGATGTTGCGCACAGAGCGAGCACACGTCGCTGGCCAGGCCCGGCCAAAACACATGGCGGCGGGCCAATGCCTTAGTACGAGATACCCCCCCCAATGATCGGCGTGTAGCAGCTTGAGGACCTCTGAAGACGGTGAGCGGCCTTGTCCGGTAGTGACGCCGAAGGGTGAAAGAGAGAAACCAGTGGCTTGTGATCAGTTACGAGATGAAATTTGACGCCATACAGAAAGACATGAAACTTCTTCGGAGCGTAGACAATAGCAAGGGCCTCCTTCTCAATTTGCGAATATCTGGTTTGGGCCGGAGTGAGCGTTTTAGAGGCGAAAGCGATCGGTCGCTCAGATCCGTCTGGATATTTATGAGCGAGCACTGCCCCAATCCCATGTTGACAGGCGTCCGTTGCCAAGACAAGGGGGAGGCCGGGTTGATAGGTGACGAGGCAGGGAGCCGATTGCAGCAGCTCCTTTAATGTGCAAAATGCTGTTTCACAGGCCGATGACCAATGGAAGGAAGCCCCTTTGCGCAGCAGGTCATGCAGGGGTTTCGCAATAGATGAAGCTCCCGGCAAGAATTTATGATAAAAAGCGACCTTTCCTAAAAACACTTGCAGGTCCTTGACTGAAGTCGGCCGAGGGAGAGCCAACACGGGAGAGACATTCTGACGGAGGGGCTTGCTGCCCTCACTAGAAACCTCAAACCCCAAAAACGTGACAGATGGCTAAAAAAAGTGGCATTTCTCCAGGTTGCACGTCAACCCCGCCTCCTGTAGTACTGTGAACAGTGCCCGTAAGTTGCGTAAATGTTCATCGGCTGAGGACCCGGACACTACTATATCATCGAGATAATTGACACAACCGGGCACAGACAGTGTGAGTTGTTCAAGGAAACGCTGAAAAATTGCTGGAGCGCTGGCCACCCCGAAGGGCAACCTCAAGTATTGGTACAAACCAAATGGTGTGTTCAGGACCAAGAGACGTTGAGAGTCAGCGTCGAGAGGAACTTGCAAATACGCCTCAGAGAGATCTATCTTTGAAAAATATTGTCCACCCGCCAATTTCGCAAGAAGCTCGTCTGGGCGCGGAAATGGATGTGTCGATGATAGATTGGGCGTTCACGGAACGTTTGAAATCGCCACAAAGGCGCAACCGCCCCGACGGTTTTTTACAATGACCATGGGAGTCGCCCATTCACTAGACGGAATGCGTTTTACCACCCCAGCTTCCTCCAGGCGGTCCAGCTCCGCTTTGACGTGGTCACGGAGTGCAATCGGAACCGGCCGAGCGCGGAAAAAGCGGGGCCTGGCGGAGGGCTTCAAGGTGATGTGGGCTTGGAAATTATTAGCACAGCCCAACCCCGCCGAAAACAGCGCCGAAAATTCGGTGCGTAAAGAGTCTAGTTGCGGGAAAGGCACCTGGTCAGAGACAATGTTAACGTCGTCGGAAATAGTGAACCCAAACCCCTGAAAGGCGTCAAGACCAAACAAGTTGTCCGTGTGAGCATTGTTTACAACAAGGAAAGTGAGCCTACGAGTGACAGATTTGTATGTAACAGGCGCTGAGAACTGTCCCAGGATCGGAATATTTTGTTTATTGTAACTGACCAATTTCCGTGACACCGGTAAGAGAGAGGGAGAACCCAGATCCAAATAAGTCTTTGAGTTCAATAAGGTGACGGCCGCGCCTGTGTCCACTTGCATACGCAACTGTTTGTGGAAAACCGTGACGTCAATAAAGAGCTTGTTGGATGCAACCGAAATCGCTGAGACGCAATTTACGTCCATCTCTGCGTCGGAATCTTGGATTTTGGAGGCACAAACAGAAGCAATGTGACCTTTCTTGTGGCACTGATGACACGTGGACCACCGCTTGGGGCAGTCAGGTCTATCATGATCGACAAAACAGAAGGGACAAGAAGGAAGCATTTTCCGGTCGCGTGACTGCACGCCGCCTGGCCCGAGTTTCCGCTGTCGTGCAATGGGCCGATCGCTCCGGCGCCGAGGTTGCGCGCGGACTGCCGCGACCGCGTCATCCCTTTGCGACCCTGCCTGTAACGGGGAAGAAGTGGGATGGATTTCCGCCACCTCACACCAAGCCTCAATTTGGTTGCCCGCCGCCCGCGAAACCTCGAAAGACTGCGCAATGTTAAGGACCTCTGAAAGCGAAGGATTTTCGCACAGGAGAGCGCGTTCGCGAACTTCGCGATCGGGAGCGAGCCGAATAATAGCGTCCCAGACCATATGATCGGCATACGATTCTTTATGCACATCCGTAACAAAATGACAACGACGGCTTAAACCGTGGAGGTCCGTGGCCCACGCCCGATAAGACTGTTGTGGCTGCTTCCTGCAGCGGTAAAACTCAACGCGGGCCGCTATCACATGAGTCCGTTTGCGGTAATATTGTGAAAAAAGGCCGCACATTTGATTGAAAGACAGCGATGCCGGATCCTGCAAGGGGGCGAGTTGGCAAAGGAGCTGATACAGACGAGGCGACAGCCACGACAGGAATAACGCACGACATAGGGTGCCATCAGACCAGCCAAAAGCCTGAAAATGTTGTCTTAACCGTTTTTCATAAGCGTCCCACTCTTCGACGGACTCGTCGTACACCGGAAAAGGTGGCGGATAAGAGGGGGCGCGGGGAGCGAAACAACCTGTCGGGTGGACGGGGGTTGGGACCCACTAGACAAGGCTGTAGCAAGAGATTGTAATACCTGGTCCTGAGCGTGAATCGCCGATGCAAAAACCTCTTGTTGTTCGATGAGGCGACGCAGAATCTCATCGGAAGAACCAGTAGACATCGTGTAAGACGAACAACCACTTCAGACGGAAAACGCGCGGAGGAAAACAAAATACCGCACTCGTCGCCAATGTTGTGGTCACGGAAAACAACTCTCTCACTGCTACACAGAACACTGGCATGCACTGGCTGTACGAGTACCCGCGAAGTGGGCTCGTACCTCGCAAACAACACACTGTGCGCAGAGCACAACTCCGCGCTGTTTGGGTCATTGACCCGCCCTTGGCGTGCTCTGGCGTTTGCCGCATTTTCCCGTGGCGCACTCTCGCGGCCGACTTCCGACGTATGTTATCGGCTGTGTGTGTGCCTTACAGCACCAACAGCTACAAGTGTAAACATTTCTTGCAGTGTTATATTTCCACCTGACCTGCTAAAATGGAATACAATTATAAAATACTATAATATTCAAAAACAGAAGTTGAATTTCTAGCAGTTTCTACATTAGTGTAGGTGGCCTTTTTCAATTTTCATGACTTGCAAATTTCTTATTGTAAAACTTCCTTTGTAATTTAATTGTGCAAAATGATGGGTAAATGTTACCAATGAAAAGTATGAGTCACTTTCTGTATAAACAAAATTGTTATTAATATATTGTCTAAAATATCTGGATATTATTTCATAACTGTCAACTTTTTTTATTGTATCCTAATATCGGTTTGGTTGTTCTAAACTCCATAAATTCTAATTGTAACTTTAATATGTAACAACTTCAAACAATGTAATGTAATACAGTTATTGTTGAAGTAATATAAATAGTTGGCAGGTGCATCCAGCGACAGTTTTTGTTTGAAATCTGTCCTAGTATGGATATTAAAATAAATATTCTAGAATTAATCGAAGTACCATCTGGTGTCTGTGTCAAGTGTTTAGGAAATATCGAATCCATACATACTGATTATTCCAAGCAACAAGCAGATTTCAACCAGAAATCATCAGATTTCATCAACTAAAATCAGATGAGTATTTATGTTCATATTTATTACACTTTCCAGTGTACTCATTTAACTTTATGTATATTACTGAAAATTAAGATGTTGTCACTGATATTTTAATCTTATTTCAAGATTATTTATTTGTTTCCATTACCAATGGGACATTACACCATCCATCAATCAGATGCAAATTGAGGGATGACTTCCAAAACTTCTGTTTGATATTCCATCCTGAAATATTCCATCATAATAACATGTCATAGTAATTACAATTTTATAGTCTCCTTACCCTTTCTCCTATCTCTCCTGGTTCTCCTTTTGGTCCAACCACTACTCCTGGTGGGCCTTCTGAATCAAAGGGTAGTACTGCTGGTCTTCCAGTTGGACCACGTTCACCTTTTTGACCTTTTTCACCCTTTTGACCTTCAAAGCCAAGTCCAATGTTTCCCTTCTCACCTTTGGCACCAGGTGGTCCCCTTGGACCCTGAAACAGGAATACACACATACAGACACAATTTCTATAACTTTAAATCTTAATTTACCACAATTAATAACTATATCAAAATGCCAGAATATTTGTAACTGTTCATTTAATTTGGTAGTGAACAATTGCAATGTCAACTTATTCAGAACCAACTAGATGCCCATAGACTCACTTAAGAATGCTCTGAATATCAATAAAATAATAAGGGTAAATGTATTTGGAAATGCCCTCTACAATACATTAATGCTTTAAAGAACACATGAGGTGCACTAATTTTGGTTATGTGCATTAAATAAATAAATAATTTGATATTTAAGAGAAGTGAGTATGATGAACAACTTGTATAGCTGAGATTATGTGTATATTTGAAAATAAATTCTTTCTATTATGGTGTACATATTAACACAATAAAATTCTGTAAATATATGTTACTTATTAGTCTATCCTACATTTGGCATATTTGTTATTCAGTCATCTGATGTTTGCAGTCACTTACCATTGGGCCCACCTCTCCCTTAACTCCAGGAAAACCAGCTGGTCCAGGACTCCCAGGAAGGCCTTGTACACCTCGGACTCCGTCAAGGCCTGGTTCACCTTTTTGGCCTTTAGGGAAAAGGCCAGCATATGCTGGTTCTCCCTTCTCACCTTTAGAACCTGGAATACCAGGGAAACCTCGTGGACCAGACTGTCCAGGATAACCAGGTGGTCCTTGGGCCCCCTGTAAATAGCAAAGGTATTATTCTAAAAACCAATTCAGAATTTCTCAAGTCTGGGAGAATAGTTAAAGAAACTATTATCAACATCATAAACATTATCATCAAATGCATGCCAAAACAACAGCTGCAATTCAATCAGAATTTCTTAATGACTGTCTATCATTTAGTTTTTGCACATTTAAAGTAAATGAAAGCAATTTTTAGTGAAACCAATTACAACTGCCACTTTCTGTAATGGGGGATTACTAAAAATTAATTTGATTACAATTTGTATACAGTAACTGATTATACTTACATCTGTCCCATTACAACCATCAACACCTGGAAGACCTGGAGGACCAGGAAAGCCTTGTTGACCAGGAACACCATTGGTACCAGGAAAGCCCGGCATTCCCATTTTGCCCTGGGGGAAAAAAAAAAATAAATAAATAAATAAAATAAAATAAAAAATTAAAAAAAAATAACAACATGAAATAAAATATTAAATTACAGTATGTAGCGTAAACTTTGTAAATTACAGAAAAAGCAGGCATTTACTTCAGGAGGAGGCAAATGTTGAAATCAAGTCACTTTATTTTTATTTACTGGTTTCGATCTTTAACTGAACAATAACATCATCAGAAAATGTTTAAAGCGCAGTACTTATTAATTATACTGCCAGTGTTTAAATTGGCTGTACAATCTTGGGTGTTGTCAATATAATCAGGAACTACTCTACATTGAATATTTTCAGAAGATACTCTTGTTCAATTAAAGAGCAAATCCAGTAAATAGAAACAGTAAGCTGGTCATGTGGCTGTACTGGAAAATCCATGAACTACATATTACTTTGGGTGTAATGAACATTATGTGAATTATGTATAACTTTAACACAATAACATTCCATCTGTTCCAAATAATAACAATAATACTGTTCATTATCAAGGGCTATTTCAAAATTTCTCATTAAAAGAAGATATTGAATGCAACAAATTAATAATTTATAAGAGCTGACTTATCTCATACAATATTACTTTCCCAAATACTTTATTCACACTGTTTTTCATGCACTCAGATACATTTTTTTTTTTTTTTTTTTTTTTGATTGGTGGTTATATTTATCTTGCCCTTCCCCCTCTCATTTATTTTTTCATGATTCTAAATGTAACAAGACTTAAAAAAAATTTTGTGGTTTTGGATGTCATTACCTAATCTTCGGTTATTTAGCAGTGCCTTTCTTTGCAAATACAATAAAGATAGAAAAACTGTATCTCTCTTTTAGGATCATTCAATACCATAGAAATATTAACATACTCTGTCACCCTTCAAACCACGAGGGCCTTGTGGTCCGGGCTCCCCTTTGTCTCCTTTAGGCCCAGGGGGACCTTCCATTCCAGGATGTCCCTGCTGACCTTGCAGTCCAGGAATACCAGGAATACCTGGAGGACCCTAAAATGTAAAGGAAAAAATTATGATACCTTGCATTTTTAGTTATTTAAAAAATTCAGACAGACTAATTATTAATTGAGTAGTACCTCTAATATTACTACTACCATGTTCATGTATATGAACAAAGTTGTTGCATTATGGTGATTACAGAATCGAAATAAATAATAAATTGTAATATAGCAACACACATTAAAGCACATAAAATGAGTGCATTTTCACAGTATGGAAAAAATGAAAATAGTGATAAAAAAGGACATGTATTCTGTTCTTGTAACATAACATTAATCACAAGTCACTTTAATAATGTTAAATTACTTGCAAAATTCATAAACATGGAAAACATAATTACTGATGAGAAACGTGTATTTTACTGCTTAACTGCTAGTAAAATCTTGTGTTTGGACAGGAAAAATGATAAAAAATGAACTGATTACTTTAGAAGACTGTTAGTAATAAACTCTTACCCTTGATCCTTTCTCGGCAAAGCATTTTGGAATGCAGTTTGTAGACGGAGTGCAGTTTCCTCTAGGGTTGCTCGGAACAATTTCGTAGTTACTTGGTGGTCTTCCTGAATCTGTTCTTCCATAGAGACCATAAGTTCTATTGTAGGAAGATGACCAGTAGTCCTGGAAAAAAAAAAAAAAAACAGTCAACAATGCTTAGTTCCAGGTATTTTATGTTATACATTTATTTGACAGACAAAAATGTAATATATTCAACAACTGTTATTGAACAAAATAAGCAGCAATAAAGACAAATATTGTGAATTCCAACAAATAATTCTGTTAAATAATGCATGAAACAAAATTTACAAACAGGACAGTAATTTATTTAAATAACAGAGATTAGACAAAGCATTAGGAGTCTTCCAACATTCAACAGGAGAAGGTGTTACCTTGCATGACGAGTCAGGGGTAAAGCCTCAGTGTCAAATAAATAATACAATCTTGAAGTACATAGATACACACACCTATCATTTTTATGTATGCAAAGCATTGGAACTGTCCTAGGTTTTGAGTGATTAGTAGTCCAAGATTGAGAGACACAAACTTTGCAACATTATTTATCTGTGTTTTAGTCATTTTTCTTGTGGAGTAGGAGAAAGATAATTCTTGGATAAATACTAAGGGTGATTCAAATGTGAGAAAGTCAAAATCTTATCAACAATAATCCACTTTCATGACAGTTTTGGTGTTCATGGCTTCAGTACTACCACAATATGAAATTGATGTATGGAAGAAAACTGCATACATCTACACAAATACTCTGAAAGGTCATGGAATAAGGTACTTTTTGTGGCATATTTAAATCCTGTTTGCTTTGTGAGTGGGGTGAAGCAAGAATGACTGTTTTTATATCTGAGTGTGATTTGTTTTATTTGCCTGTTTTAGCTATGTAGTGTCTATCAGATAAATACGTAAGGACGTGGAATATTCATAGTTTTTGTCACAAAGTTAATTCTTAAAGTATTTTTAAGCTAGTCCCCATAAGAAGTATGAAATCTTAGAGATTATATTTATTCTTCTCCTTCTGGGCTTCTCATCTCATTTTCAACTTTTCTGCATTACTCTTCTAGCAGGATTATATTCCATCACTTGTTAGGAAACTCTCTGATGTTACATATGCAGTACATGCTCTTTCCCATCCTCCTTCTGTTGGATTACTTTTCCAGTTAATAGCTGCATCCCAGTCTCTTCCTTATTCCTACAATTCTTATTTAAGCTTATTTTTCGCATAATTTCACTGATCTAAGGAAGTTTATTGTTGATGATTTATTGTAGATCTTTTGATATTAATGTACAACTTTTTGCTCCATTCAGTGTAGTGAGTACTTCGATAACTATACAAAATTTCCTTTGAGTTTTGTTTTCCATTTTAGTCTCTATTGTTCTTTTTAGCATATCATGTATATTGTCGTAGGTATCAACTTTCTTTCTTATGTCTTTCCCTTCCTAGATACTGAAAATAGAAAACCTATTCCACAGTTATGTTACTTTACTAAAAAGACAATTTTTTTATTTTAGTTGTTGACATCTTCAGGTTATAATTAAGGCAAAAGTTATTGTATTTAGGAATTTAACTGGTCCAGTTTGTACATCTTGAGATATTTGTCCTTCATCCATTTCCTGACTATATAATCAATGCAGATGTTCAACAATGTAAATGGCTTACTAAAGTCTTGCATTACTCCCTTATTTACCTCTATTTCTAGTGTAAAATCTTTGTCAATATCTAGTGACTGTATATAATTCATGATATACTTTTATCGAGTGCTGGGGGAAACTCCTTTTCTCCATTATTGACCAAATCTATTCTTGTTGATGCAGTCAAATACATTTTAGTAGTCGAAATATTGGATTATCGTCTTTTCTGTGTAATTTGATCAGTGTGAAAACATTGTCAATAGTGGATCTTCTGTTATGGAAACCTGCTTGCTGTTCTAATAAAATGAATCCACATTTTTTTTTAATTTTCATTAATTATTTTGCTGTGGATCTTATAAGAAGTATTCAAAAGACTGATTTCAATGTAATTATTTATGTTACTTCTATCTCTTTTCTTGTGAATAACTTTGACACATACTTCCAGTATACCATCTTATTCCAGGACTGTTATACATGTGGACCATTATGAATTCTATAAATCTAGAGCAAATACAATTAATACACCTGTCTCAGGTGTTAATTGTGGATTTGTTTTCCAGGACTACTTTCCAAGGATTCTAAATGGTCCAGTTTAACTACACTGCTCAAATCAATTAGGTGATCTGGTGAGATTTCATACACAATATACACATGGTAATGTGTTTTATTCAGATACTGGTTACAATTGTAATTTGCTTGTGATATAGTACGATCTTTTACTGTCTCAACTCTTTACGTGAAGTTTACATGGTGTTTCCTTAGTGCGAGACACCATGGGTCTACTATAATACTGAAAAAAATCATTCTCATTGCCCTCGAATATGGTGTGCAATCACCTCGGACAGCCAGTACAGTTGCGCATCTGCACAGCATGCACAATATCAGGTTATCAATCAGCTCTTGAGAGATATGTGGCCATTCTTCAAAGAGTGCAATAACCTGCTCTGCAACTGTTGTGGGAAGTGCTGATCTGGCTGCAGTCTGTCTGCTAAGAGCACTGCAGAAATGCTCAATCGGGTTTAAGTCCAGTGATTAAGCTGGCCACTCCATTTGTTCAATTATCTCAACTTCACCTATGTTGACCACCGGTGCAGCTCAGTGGGGATGAGCGTTATTGTCCACCAGAAGGAACCCATCTCCTATAGCACCAGCACATAGAGCACAACAAAAGGTCAAAGGATCTCATATCTATACCTTGGAGCAGTCAAAGCGCCATTCTAAACTTAGAGATCTGTATGTCCACCAATACTGACTCCTGCCCAAACCATTTGTCCACACCATGATATGGTGATGTTTCCTGCACATAAACAGATTTGCACTGAGTTACATGTTCCTCCAGATGAGGGAATGACGATTGTCCAGCTGAATATAAAATCTTGACTCATCTGAGGACAGAACCAAGCGCCATTTGTTACAACTCAATCGTCATGTTCTTCTGCCCAGTTTCTGCGGACTAAAACATGTCGTGGTTTTAATGGAACACACACCATAGGCCTTCGTGCATAGTGGCCACATTCCCAAAGGCGATTTGGGACTGTTTGTGTTGATATTGTGCGTCCTGTTGCTGCCTGGAGCGTGCTTTGCAGCTGAGTTGCAATCAGCTTCCTTTCTCGACGGGCTGTTAACCGGACATGATGGTCCTCTTTTGCTGATGTTACCCGTGGACGACCATGGCCTTTCCTTGCCTTATTTTAACAGTTCCTGTTGTCTCAAAACGCGTCCAGGACGTGGAAATTAAGCTTCGAGACACTCCAATACCTGCAGCCACCTCCCTCTGTGTCTGTCCAACTTCCAACCTTCCTATGGCTCTCCATGCCATAGCTTCAGGTAAGTCACATTGTAACTACATTGCACTACCTGCTCATAACACTATCTGAACCCAACTGCTTGTGTAATTTGTTTGGCAGAGAAAACACAAGTCAAAACCAACCCCCTCTCTAGCAACTTTCTGTTATACTCACTATCTTGGTTGTCGTAATATTGTCTCCACTCCACATAACTGACAGAAAGATGTCAAACCATTTTAGTTCATTCTGCCAATGACAATACTTCGGAACCTGGTTATATCGACTCAAGAGCGGATTAAAAAACAGGCTGCAAGCCACAGGGGCATGTGTGTCCCACACATAAAAGCGACAGAGAGAGGAGGGGAGAGAGGGAGGGGAGCGAGAGAGAGAGAGAGAGAGAGAGAGAGAGAGAGAGAGAGAGAGAGAGAGAGAGAGAGAGAGAGAGAGCGAATAATTAATTTTTACTTACAGGTAGCATGTGCTTGGAGTTTAAACATGCAAAATCCATGTAATTAACATAATGTAAATTTAATTTTTATATTATGCTTCCATTTAATTGTTTTTGCTCCTTTTTGTCAGTAATTTACGATAAAAAAAAGAAAGGAAAAAAAAGCATGAAGTCACTTATTGTTTCATGATTGTTGAGGAGTAAATAAGCTGTTGTGTGTGTTTTAGTCATACGCAAATAAAGTTAAAGGATTTAAATACGTGAAAAATAGTGAATTTATAGGGCTGCGTTCAGGCGCTTTCAGGTGTATTCGGTAAACTGTTTATCTCTCTGGATTCTTTTCCTAGACACTATGAAATAGTACCGCCACCCATTATAATCATTTTTACTTGAAGCTATACGTTTCGATTTTCCAGTCATTGGAGCAAATAAGAAATTAGACGGCATTTTTCTGCACATCAGATACAAAAGATTTTTATGGTATTAGAAATTCATCTATGAACACAGTCATGTTTAATTTTGTTGATCGGGGAAGCTTTCTAAAAAATGTATCACTTTTTGCTTAGCAACTTTACAAGGCATTAACAAGAAATTGAATCAGTACAACTCGTTTGGGAGGAAATATCAAACTTAGTCCACGTATTTACTATCTGATTCTGACCCGTACAGGTCACGCACTTTTTCTTGGCCCCTCTGTGATCGGCGGAAGTGGCCTGAGTTCGTGTGTCTACGGAATGTTTATGCTCTCAACCAACCTTACCTCGTAACAGCATTGTACACCGTAGCATCATCGTTGTATTGTTGATTTGTGCTTGGTATTGATTATTGTCTTCCACTTTGTTATTTGCTAAAGTAAGACCATATACCCCGACGACTTCTTTTAGAAAAAGGAATGCTGTCCTTGAAAGTTATATGAGGAGTGTTATTCCGATTGTTATTCATTTACGACAGTAAAAAGAGGCAGAAAGCGTTGCTACAGCCGCTTAATAAGTGACTTAAAAATATTAATATTTCGTAGATATACGTTCCAGTTTTCTATTACTCAAACATTAAAGTGATACGTAATTTCGTGTTCCATCTGTGACGCTTTAACCCCTTACTCGTTATTTCTTTTAAAACCTGTAAGCTATAGACCGTAAGCTGGCGGCACTGGGAGAAAGAGGCGGGGCTTGTTCTAACAGCCAATGCGCTACGAACTGAATGCAAGCTTCAGCTCCCAACATTCTCCAGGAGGAGGTCTGGAGGGGATGGTGAACATAAGAATTTTAACTGCTATAATTGTGGCCCAGAATGGGAAGCCAATCTGAGAATTATTTGGTACTTACTTGGTACTGACAATGTGAGTTTTTTATTATTCACAGCTCACACTCTTACCTTATGCAGCCTGCATCGAACGATTTCGGTGACTTCCTGAATATTCAAAGAGCTGTAATAGTAGCCTACTTACATAAAAAGGGGAAAAACACTTCCCTGGTAGGAGTGAAATTATTCTTTGACCAGCTGAAGAAATTACTTAATGAGTTGTAAAAATCGCTCCTCACCCCCTCACGCGTTAATTTCGACACAGCGCGTGGTAACAACTATTTTAACTGGCCCATGTGTTTGTTTGTTCGTTTGTGTGTTTTAAACAGATTTTATGGTGCGTAGTTTAGGCCTACAAGGCCTACAAGTAGGCTGATCAACCCGGTCAGACCTCGGATTTTTTCAGTCTGCACTTTATCCCATTCTTCACCTCTGAACAATGTGAGGCGTCGCCAGGAACGACAAGTGGTTCGGATTCCACGTTAAGCTGAAGGTCCCCTTTCCCTGGGGTAGGCTAGGGACACGCAAGTCGCCGAAGTGGCGTCCAATAGAAGGACTTGCACCAGGCCAATGAGCCACACGAAATTATTCTAGTATAACGCAACATTGTTTCCTTGTCTGGGGATAGAGAGCCGAACCGATCTGTTCCGGCACACTTCTGGAAATACGCATTAGTGCTTCATCATACTCAGCGAAATTTCCCATCCCGTTTCGTTCTTCGACCGAATGCTACTGTGTCGTTTCACAATTATTTGATCTGCCAACATTATCGCCACAGATCTAATTTACAACGGAAGAACAACTCATAAAAGAAATTTTATTTAGCATGTTTCCAACCCCGTCTACACAGGATGCCTTAGTATCAAAACTTACCGAAGTAGCATAATGTATTCTAGGTGCAAAACATAAAAAGTAAAATATTGCATTAAGTACCATTTGTAATCGACATCAACATTTCCTATGTTGGACACAATAGCATTCTTTGTCCCGATGGCCACAGGTTTCTTATCACACCACAGACGATTCATACCAGTCTTACTGACAGTAATAATTTGTTGCATGAAGTACAAACGAATCGAGCAAAGATGTGGCAGAGTTTTGCAGTATGTCGTATGTGTCAGGACTTCAAGCGAGATGTGGCATCTGGTATCCAGAGCTTACCACATCGCTGGTGACTATAGTAAGGGGTCAACTGCTAATTAATGCTGATGAGCTCACATGGGCGTTGTAGCGAGCCGAGACCGACGCCAATAGTGTAATGCGCCGCTTCGCTTCACTGAGTAAAGGCTAAACGCAGGCGCAACCCGCATATCTGGTACGCTGTGTGGGTTGCTGCAACTACGTGTCGCAGGCGACTGGCATCCGTTAGTTACACAAATGTTGGCGCTATTTTCTATTTTTATTACAGCATTTCAATCTAATTACTGTGTGGACTACCTACGAAGCTACTTTTTACTTGTTATATTACAGTATTTCAATCTAACGGAAGGAGGGGAGCTTAGGGTTTAACGTCCCGTCGACAGCTTGGAGTTACGCTCGGAGTTACGGGGAAGGAAATTGGCCCTGCCCTTTGAAAGGAACCATCCCTGGAGTGATTTAGGAAAATCACGGAAAACCTAAATCTGGATGGCCTGAGGTGGATTTGAACCACCGTCGTCCCGAATGCGAGTCCAGTACGTTACCAATGCGCCACTTCGCTCGGTATGTTTCAATCAAATACTGCGTGGAATACCTAAGAAGCTACAACACAAAGTTATGGCGCTCACTATAACTATCCGCGGCTTCTGTTTTAATAGCTCACGCGTAGAAGCGGTTGTTTTTAATAATAATTCGAATAAGTTTTATAACGTGTGATAAAATTTTAAAGTTTTGGTACGGTAAGTGCTAACAGCCGTCTGTATTGAATAAAATACATCTTCAACCATCAGCTTTTTTTTTTTTTTATTAAATTCTTAAAATCGTCTAGTTTAATGCTGTTGATTCACCTGTTTTAATACCTTCTATCTGTGATGATGGTCCTAGACCGTAAATAGTCAATTTTAAGAATTTAATAAAATAGTTGATGGTTGAAGATGCATTTTACTAAAATTTTAAGACTGAACTTAATATGTAATTTGACTAGGGTAAGAATCTATTACAATGGAACTAAAATAAAACCTTCTGGAGATGTTAATTAAGCAGCATTCATTACGTTTACATACAATACATCATTCTCAAGACGAAAACTGAATTTCGTAAACCGTTTTTCGCTGTCGTATTTACTTGTTAAACCATGAATCGAATTTCCTAGTCCAGTCAATATGGTGTCTGGCAAATAGCTGAATGTTTGTAAACCTATTGGACCAAACTGTTATGGTCATTAATCGCGAGACTCAGAAACTATTTAAAGTGACTTAAAAGAACTTAATGACAACACATACACCCATGCCCCAGGGAGGACGCAAACCTCCGACAGCGAGCAAACGCACGCTTCGCAGTAAGACGCCTTAGAGCGCTCGGCCACTCCACCGTGGTGAAAACAGCTGATTCAGTTTCTGATTATAGTCATCACAAACACCATTTATCTTTAGTAAAATATACAGATTCATGCTCAGTCCAATATTTATACTTCTCTCTCACTGCAGAAAAAGTCACTCTGTGAATATTAACGACAATTCCTAAGCAGAAGACGCAACCTGACAAGCCAAGCACGCTTCAAAAACGGTTGTGTTTACATGGACACGAAAATCGCTTGTGGACGTGGGAAACATCTAGAAAAGATAAACTGGAGTAAGTAAGTTATTAGGTACTACAACTATTATTATTACATTAAAATGCCATGTATTATAGAAAAAATCAATTTAAGATATTAAACTGAAGGAGAGGCATTGAATTAAAATTGGTGCTATGGTTGGTATTCGAATATGGGACCTCCTGTTTACTAGGCAGGCACTATAACCACTAAGACTAATGCTTCCTTTCATGCCCTTCGAGTCTAATAACTGCGGTCTGGCTTTTGTACAAGTTGTAAATAACTCTACTTTCCCTATATTTTACACCTGCTGACTTCAGAATTTGAAAGAGTGTATTCCAATCAACATTGTCAAAAGCTTTCTCCAAATATACAAAAGATAAAAATGTAGGTTTACCTTTCCTTAATCTATCTCCTAAGATAAGTCGTAAAGTGAGTATTGCCTCCCATGTTCCTACGTTCCTCCTGAATCCAAACTGATCTTCCCTGAGGTCAGCTTCTACCAGCTTCTCCATTCTCCTGTAGATAAAATTTTGCAACCATGACTTATCAAACTGATGGTTCTGTAATTTTCACACCTGTTTGCGCCTGCTCTCTTTGGAATGAGGATTATTACATTTTTCTTAAAGTCTGAGGGTATTTCGCCTGTCTCATACATCTTACACACCAGATGAAACAGTTTTGTCATGGCTGACTCTCCCAGAGACTTTAGTAGCTCTGAATGAATGTATCCACTCTCGGAGCCTTGTTTCGTCCATATGTAAATATAAAATAATAAATTACTGCCGCGCGGGAGTAGCCGAACGATCTGGAGCGCCACGTTACGGATCGCGCGGCCTCCCGCGTCAAGGGTTCGATTCCTCCCTCGGGCATGGATCTGTGTGTTGTCCTTACGTTAGTTTAATTTAGTTTAAGTAGTTTGTAAGTCGAGGGACTTATGACCAAAATAGTTTGGTCCCATAAGAATTACAAACATTTGAACATTTTGAATAAATCATTGTCCAGAGAAACATTGTGTCTCCATATATATCAGATATATTAAACTGAAGGAGAGGCATTGAATTAAAACTTGTGCAGTGGGTGGGATTTCTATTAACGTTCATTGTCGGGGAGCTATTCTGCTACTGTAGAGCTTCGGCAACATTAATACGTAATTACGTAGGGGGACAAGAGGCAGATTTGAAGTTTGCTTTGTGGAGGCAGAGGTGTCTCACTCGTGACGGCGTGGTAGCTCAGTGCTTTCGGTCAGACGACTCGCAACCCTCTGTAATTGAATATAAATAAATAAATAAAAATAAAAACATTGAGCAAAATATTCATCGATCAACATCAAACAAACAAGATACACGACGGCAATGATACAACACAAAAATAGAAGGTGGTTATAGCGTCTGCCTCGTAGGCAGGTCGTCCTAGGTTCGCCTACCGGCCTTAGCACAAATTTTAATTCAATGCCTCTCCTTCGTTTAATATCTGTGATATACCGGGTGGTCAAAATGTCAGTATAAATTTGAAAACTTAATAAATCACGGAATAATGTAGATAGAGAGGTAAAAATTGACACACATACTTGGAACGACATGGGGTTTTAGTAGAACCAAAATATGAAACAAAGCATTGCTAGACGAGTGAAAGATCTCTTGCGCGCGTCGTTTGGTAGTGATCGTGTGCTCAGCCGCCACTTTCGTCATGCTTGGCCTCCCCGGTCCCCAGACCTCAGTCCGTGCGATTATTGGCTTTGGGATTACCTGAAGTCGAAAGTGCGTGGTGATCGACCGACATCTCTAGTGATGCTGAAAGACAACATACGACGCCAATGCCTCACCGTAACTCCGGACATGCTTTACAGTGGTGTTCACAGCATTATTCCTCGACTACAGCTATTGTTGAGGAATGATGGTGAACATATCATGCATATCCTGTAAAGAACATCATTTTTGCTTTGTTTTAATTTTTTATGCTGTAATTATTGCTTTTCTGATCAGATGAAGCGCCATCTGTAGGATATTTTTTTAACTTTTTTTTGGTTCTAATAAAACCCCATGTCATTCCAAGCATTTTTGTCAATTTTTACCTCTCTATTAACATTATTCCGTGATTTATTAAGTATTCAAATTTATACTGACTTTTTGAAAAGGTAAAGAAGCCAACAATCCGAAGATTTGTTTGAACACCACAGTGCTTTACTAGGCATGGTCCTGTTTGGAGGTGGTATGCCGTTGCCTTCCTCCGACCTCCGAACTGACCCCAGCCAGTTATAGGGGGATCTACAGTTTAACGTGGGTTCCGAACCACGGCACTAATCGCTATTTTCTACATTAGCAACACTGCCAGAGGTGAAAGGAGTGGAAAGTGACAGATAAAAATCCTAGGACCTGGCGGGGATCGAAACCGCGACCTTTGGATTTGTAGTCTGGCACTACCACTGTGCTATTTTTTTTTTTTTTTTCCGGGGCTCCCTTCTCCCCTACACCCCGTGCTTACTCTCTCCATCAATGCCTTCATCGGCGAGCTTTCTCACGCTATAACTAAATTAATTGCTTCTCTGCTGATTGGAATTGAAAATCAATGCTTTTCAAAACAGAAAATTATGACTTCTTCTTTCATATGCGTTGAACTTCTACGCCATAAGTAAATTAACTGTACCACCTCTGTGAGGATTGTAAAATAATGCTTCCTCAAATAAAACAGAAAACGAGACTTCTTCTTACATCTGCATTATTGTGTCTTCTAGAGCTAGAGATTGTTATTCATGTTAGTTGAACTAAGGAGTTGTTAGTACGGAGTAAAATAATAACAGTAAAAAAAATAATAATGATAACAAAAATGCTATATTGATTCTTCTGTTCCATTATGTAAGTGTTAAAACATTATTTATCTCTCGGCGTTCAAATGACTGTATTTCTGTAGCGTAACATATTTTATCCTATACCTTCTTGTAATACTCCATTGCCATATAGCTACTATAATCCTCAGCTTCGTGGAAAGTATGTCTTATTCGGTATAAGTAATTCTTCTGTGGTGATGAATCTGCCGTCATTTCTTTGGAGGAACGCCACCTGCTGCTTCACTTTTGTCCATAGGTCACTGTAGCCCGAGCAGGTAAACCTGTGGAGTAACGTATCTACATGTCCACAGGTGGTGCATAAATTGGAATTAGCCTTGCCTATAGTACTCAGTGTCTCGTTCGTTGCTATAATTGGATTGACAACCTGATACCACGTGTAACGTAACTCCGATGTTAATTTTGGCTGCTGATATTCCTCCAGACAGAGCACCAATCTTTTGTAGGATATTTCTTCTCCATTCTGTTTCTACTATCGAGCCGACTTTTTGATCATCCAGTATATCGAAACAAAATGTGCCTCTGGACAATGCTTTATTTGCAACTTGGCTTTGACGTGAGCTGGAACTGTGTTGGCTGGTTTATTTGGGGACGGGCGACTATCGGCGGGGCGCCACCCACGCAGCGCCCGCCTTCCGGAGGCGGCCAGAGGAAACGGGTCCCGCGATAGCGCGGCGGAGGAAGCGAGGAAGCGTGGGCGCGGACACTTCCGGCCAGCAGGACAACTGCTCCCGCCCCTGCCTTGCGGGCGCACATCTTCCTTTACAGGCACGTTGCACAGTTCATCTTAAGCTCCCAGCATCACTGTATCAATACACGAAAACGACAACTGAAGAACCGAGTTTTAATACTGCTTATACAGGGGGGGGGGGGGGTGCCAGATTGCACTCGAGGCAGGCCCGGAGACCAGACGTGCCCCCCTCCCCCTTGGCCAATGACTCACCCCCCCCCCCTCCCCAACTGGGACCAACTCCCCCCCACCCAACCAGGATTGTCGTCTTTTGCAGAAAATTGTTTCGGCAAGAAATTAAAAAGCGACTGATTCTTCTTTTGTGTGGTAATATTCGCTTTGTGTCTTTCTGATTGTAAATGTTTATTCACAGTTTTCACTCCGCCGTACTTAACAGTAAATGAGATATTGCATATTCTGCACTTTGACATACGCTCATCAGTATCGATTTTTGTAGCCACTCTCTAAATTTTCTTCCTGCAAACATTCTTCACGGAACGAACTTAGATATCGTCTCCTCATTTCACTGTTATTACTCACTAATCTGAGTTAATGTAAGCTTGTCTGTTCACACACGATCCGAGTATTCCAAAAATTGCCGCTAAACTGATAAACAATGAACGAACGAACAGAAATAATAGACGTCGCCAGCTGACACGTTGCCCCAACAGTGTTTGCTTAATAATGCGCTTCACTACGGTCGGGGGTTCGAATCCCCCCTTGGGCATGGATATTTGTGCCGTCCTTAGTTGTAGCTAGTTCATAAGTAGTTTGTAAGTTTAGGGACTGATGACCCCGTAGTTAAGTCCCATAGACTATACAAACATTTGAATAATCCGCTAGCCGATTACTACCGACGCAACAGCGAAAAGTTTTCAGAGGAAGAATAGAAAAGTAGCGTTTTGTTGCAATAAGAAATTGACATTTATATAAAGTTATTCATAATTACTAGAGAGGAGCCGGCCGGGAATGGCCGAACGCACTGAGGCGTCTTGCCCCCCCCCCCCTTGGGCATGGATATTGTGTTCGTCCTTAGTTTAAGTTATGTTAAGTTCGATGTAGATCGTCGCTACATGAGCATAGTATTTAAAAAGCGTCGTAAAAAAAAGTTAAGATGAAGTTTACATTCAAGCCCGGAGATGAGAGTCATTGGCCCGTAGACCCGGAGAATTTATTCCAAACCCGGGCACTCCGGGCGGCGCCCGGAGATCTGGCAACCCTATTGGGGGGGGGGGGGGGGCGAATAAATCTTCTCTATATATAAAAGTAAGTGTCCAGATTGACTAACTGACTGACTCATCATCGCCCAGCCCAAACCGCTGAAAATAGAAACTTGAAATTTGTGGAGGGTGTTGATCTTACTTTGTAGGCGTCATTTAAGAAGCGATTTTTCGATATTGCATCCGTAAAGGGGTGAAAGAGGGGATGAAACGTTTTTTTGAAAATACGTAGCTATTTAGGCAATTTTGAACCTAGAACTACAAAATTTCGGATTTTAATTCAGGGTTCGAATTTAAAAGACACGTGTTTCGGCATTTTTTTGAAATACGACAAATAATGGGATAAAATAGGGACGCAAAAAATTGATTTTCAAAAATAAGTTGCTGTTAACTCAAATTTTAAGCTACAACTACGAAACTTCGGATATGGAGTCTTGATCAGGATTAAAAAGACATGAGTTTCGGTATTTTTGGAAATTCAACAACTAAGGGGGTAAAAGAGGGGATCAAAAATTCTTTTCGAAAAAAAAAAGACATTGCTGTCAAGACAATTTTGAAGGTATAGCTACAAAAATTGGTATTTATATTGGTCGTTATAATTTAAAAAATACGTGTTTCGGTATTTTTGGAAATTCAACCGTCAAGGACGTTAAATTGGAGAGGGGGCGTTTTTCGAAAATCTGTTGCCATTTAGGCAATTTTGAAGTTAAAATTACAGATTTTCGGATTTGGATTCGGGGTTCGAATTTAAAAGACACGTGTTTCGGTATTTTTGGAAATTAGACTAATAAGGGGGTGAAATATGGGACGAAATAAATGATTTTCAAAAATATTGTGCTGTTAACTCAAATTTCAAGCTATAACTACGAAAAGAAACAACTGGTGCAGACCAACCATCCTACGCATGCGAAGCAGCGGGGATTCAGCTAGTCTCATATAATTCGAAAGTGGCTTTATCATAGATTTTGATTTGATTTGATTTTCTCAGGGAAGCCAAAACAGTCTTGGTCCAACCCGCCACTGCCCGCACCGAAACTCATTTTATTGTGCGCTATCGCTCCCTGTATATCTAGTAAAGCCAACCAATGCCCTTGAACAGTGCAAGGAGTCCATTTACCAGTTCTTTATTAGACACAATTTCTTCGGGTCTGATTGTCCCAAATGTTCTGTGCTTTTTATTCTCCAATGCAATGCATTCGAAGGTCAGATGTGATGCAGTTTCATCACCGTCATCACAGATCCTACATTTAGGGTCCTCTTCTGTTATTCCCATTGTATTTAGGTGTTTTTTTGAAATTCCCATGGCCTGTCAGCAATCCAACCATGAGTCTAATCTCTCTCCTGTTCAGGCCCAGGACTGCAGAGCTTCTTTTAAAACATGGCTTTGGCATCATTACCTTGCCATGTTTTTATTGACAGACATTGGTCCAATATTCTACGTGCTGTCTTCTGAGCCAGTTACGTAGCTCCAATTTGATCATTGCCTTGGTGATTGTCAGGACAGGTTCCGGTCCAATAAATGGAGTCTCTGCTCCCATCCTGGCTAATCTGTCGGCATGTTCGTTGCCACTGATCCCCGAGTGGTCAGGGACCCACAATAGGTTTACTCTATTGCTTTCCTCTAGCTCCAACAGAACCCTGTGACATTCTGCAACAATTTTAGACCTTGTTGCAGGAGCTGCTAGTGATCTCAGTGCTGCCTGGCTGTCTGAATAGATATAGATGCTACGGTCTTTGTAGCACCTACGCAAATTCTCCTCCACACACGCCCTGATGACAGTGATTTCTGCCTGGAATACTGAGGCCAGTTTCCCTAGAGAGATGACGCCCTCCAGTCTTGGCTGCACCCCGTATACCTCGGCCCCAACGCCTTGGTCCGGTTTTGACCCGTCAGTGAACCAGACAATATCCTCCGTACGGTGTTGAACTATTTCTTCCCACTCCTTCCTACTTCCAATTGTTATATTGAAACGCTTGTTGAAGCAGTATGGGGTTATAATAAAGTCGGCTGGTATTTCCCCATCCTTTCCTATATTTACCTCACTCACTATTTTAGTGTGTGATGTACACAAAAATTATCTGTGTACGCTCTGGATCCATTTTACATATGTAAAAGCGTATCGGATAACGATCTACCGCGAAAAGTACAAGTTAACCCTTTCGTGACCAGCGGGAGGTATGTATTCCACATACGAATTTGTGTCCTTGAGTTCACAGGGATATACAAATTCCACATCTATGTGGTGCTGTGGTCTAGTGTTGAAGTCATCAACAGTCTGGAACAAAAAACTATCCGCGGCGGAGTGGCCGAGCGCATTGAGGCGCTACGCTCCGATGCGCGAGAGCGTTTCCCGTCGGGGGTTCGAATCCTCCCTCGGGCATGGAGTTTGTGTTGTATTTAGTGTGAGGTAGTTTATAAGTAGTTTGTAAGTTTAGGGACTGATGACCCCGAAGTTAAGTCCCATAAGCTTAACAAACATTTGAAAGCTTATTTGTTTCAGTTGTTCATGATGTGACTCGTGTTTTGAGAGTTTTATGTACTAATTTTTCTTGTCTGAAATAGAGAAGCTTATTAGAGGTATTTATTGTTTTCTTTAGTTTGTTTGTTACAAATATACAGATTTGCGTACATATTTATTGCTATATCACTTCTACATTCGTGGTTTCCTTATGGCCAGCATATATACAATATTTCTACTGTGCCCTTTGTTTATATTTGTGCCAAAATTTTTGTATATTTATTTTTATTCGATTCTATAATGCTATTTTATTTCTCTTAATTTGATATGAAATGGAAAATACGTCGTATTGTAGGTGGATGCTTGCCACTGTTACATACTGAAAGCAACGACACTGTATGCAGCCGTTTCGTTGGAAACGAAGATATTTGCCAGAAAACATAAAAAGAATAAATTATGTAACGTTTAGTATTATCTTGTCATTTCATGTTTCTAGAAATGTCGAGATTGAAAAAAGAGGAAATTTTGGACTACTTGTTTTCGCTGCCCGATGATGAAGTGATTTCTGAAGACGAATGTGTTGAAGAGGTAGTAGAAGAACTTATAGCACCTGAGGACCAAATGCGTGACACGCGTGTTTTCACATGACAGCGAGAACTATAAAGTGAAAGGGACGGCATTCAAATGTTCAAATGTTTGTAGAACTTATGGGACTTAACTACGGGGTCATCAGTCCCTAAGCTTACAAACTACTTATGAACTACCTAAGACTAAGGACGGCACAAATATCCATACCCGAGGGGGGATTCGAACCCCCGACCGTAGTGGCCGTGCAGACCGTGACTGGAGTGCTTCAGTCTCCTCGGTACTGCGGCCGGCGGGACGGCATTAACGACAGAAAAGTTTCTGGCGTTCCTGATGGTGTTCGCTTATGCGCATTTGCAAAACATTTCCCAACAAGGAGCACAAGGAGGCGATGCAGACAATGCAGCACATGGAAGCAAGAGACGTGGACAAATTTCATATATAACTGCTTCAAAGTACCGCTATGTATTCATCAATGTGATGAAAAATTTCACAAAAAATTACTTCTGAATAGCCGGCCGCGGTGGCCGAGGGGACTGAGGCGCTCCAGTCACGGTCTGCGCGGCCTCTATGGTCGGGGGTTCGAATCCCCCCTCGGGCATGGATATTTGTGCCGTCCTTAGGATAAGCTAGTTGATAAGTAGTTTGTAAGTTTAGGGGCTGATGAGCCCGTAGTTAAGTCCCATAAGCTTAACAAACATTTGAACATTTTTTACTTCTGAATAAATCAATATGTTTGACATAACAATGGTACTAACAATCTTGTTTGTACAGATCATAATCCCAACTAAAGTAAATAAATAAATGAAATAAAATAAAAATAAAACATTGGTTCCGTAAATTTACTCCTCCTCTAGACCAGTGGGACACATACGTCTCACATAAAATAATTATAAAACTATGAATAACAACCGAAATTTAGAAACATGGCCTGACGCAGTAACCATTCCAAAAGCGAGAAATCGGTTGTTACTATATGCGAAATTTTAATTAATTCGATCATGAAAGGGTTAAAGCCCTGTACATAGAGATAGTAGCACCAAGTCCGCGACCACCAGTGCTGGCGTGCACTCACAGAGCACCACAGCGCCGCTCCATTAAAATGAGTGAAAGTGCAAATGATATTGTAATGGTTAAAACACATACTGAAGCACAGTATTGTATCAATGAACGCTACAGATTCAGATAGAAGCAGTCAACATGACGGAATTTGTAATCCGTCCGTTAGAGCACGTTCATAGACACAGGCTTTCATTTGGTCGGTAGCAGGAACGATATCATGCTAAATTTCGTTTAAATGAATATTAAATACTTTCCTTAAATATTGTCCAACATTTTCAACAACCATCTGTTGTTACCTTGAAATAACGTGCGTTAGGATAACACTTATGGAACACTAGGTTTACGACAAATACGTCATTGCAAGATCAGAATGAAAGATGCAGATTACTGATATTTTAACGTTTACATTATATATTACTAATAACTGAACAAAATAATGAACAGAGAAACCAAAAATATTAAAAATCTGTAGGCAGGGATGAAGCCCAAGCACATGTTTTCCTGTGTCCAGAAGCAAGGACGATATCGATTGCGCTGTAATAATTACAAATACACACTACCACTACGTAAGAGTGTTATGAAATATAAGACGAAAGAATTTAATAGCCGCAGTAGAGTAGTCGAGCGCTCTTAGGCACCTTGCTGCTGAGCGCGGTATTGCTCGCCGTCGGAGGTGCGAGTCCTCCTTCGGGCATGTGTGTGTGTGTGTGTGTGTGTGTGTGTGTGTGTGTGTGTATTGTCTTTATCATAAGTTAGTTTAAGTAGTAAGAGTTTTTCTGAGATACCGAAATACGAACGATATCACTCAGTGCGCTACAGAAGCTGCAGTTTATTAAGATCTTTAGTTAAAAGAAAACGAATGACATGACACAAAACCTTCGTATAGAGGAATAAACCGTAAATTAGTATATTTCTGCAATATACGTAATGAATAGGTTGGTTCAGGAATGGCAGCCGAGTACCACGTGACGTGCAACAGACGCGATTGTCGGCAAGCACGCATACAAGGTTGTCGCTACGTTCTATATGCAGGACTTTAGTACAGGTCGAGTGCGAGAGCCATCTAGCAGTAGAACGGGTGCAACCGTGCGGTCGACAATACTGTCATCAGTGGAAATCAAACTATAAAACGAAATAACGTTATTTCTTGGTGTTATATAAATACATAAACACGAAAATTGTGGTAGGCCTACCAATGTTTAAATTTTAATTATACAGTTTGGCTAATAAAACATAGATAATTCGAGGGGGCCTTTGTCACAGATTTGCACAAAAGAAACATCATGTGTGTACGCAGCCGTTACAAGTGGTTAAACGAAGAAGAAACGAACGGATCTAGTTCAGCAGTCATCTAGCCGTAGAACGGGTGCAAGTACGAGGTCGACCGTGTTGTCAACAATGTAAATCATTATTGTGCGGTAAAGGAATGTTATTTCGTGAAGTAACTTAAATTTACAAAATTTAGAGTTTCGTTACTTTGTAATCACAACTGGTCGTATTTCGATCACAGCGACACTTGTCTATATTAATAAAAAATCAACTTCCGGATGTATACTACTCAAAACAATTAGGGGAACAGGTGAGATGACATACACAATATACATACGGTAAGGTATTATACCAATTGTAATTTTTGTGTGAATCAGTACGATATTTTGCTGTCTCAGCTCTTTACATGGCGTTTAATTAGAGCAAGGCACCATGGTGCTTCCATAATAGTGAAAACGTCATTCTCGTTGCCCTTTAGTAGGGGTGTGATCACCAATACAGTTGCACACCTACGTGGCATGGGCAGTATGAGGTTATCAATCAGTTCTTGAGGGATATTTGGCCTTTCTTCCACGAGTGCAATATCCAGCTCTGCAAGCACTGTGGGAGGTGCTGGTCTGGCTGGAATGTATCTGCCAGACATGCTCAATCAGCTGGCCACTAAATCCGTTCAATTCCCTTAGCTTCAAGCTTGTTGTTCACCAGTGAAACCCTGCGGGGACGAGCGTTATCCTCCAGCATAAGGAACCCATCTTCTGTGGCACCAGATAGGGCACAACAAAAAGTCGAAGGATCTCGCGCCTGTACTTCTGAGCTGTCAAAGCGCCAACGACACAGAGGTCCGTATATGCGGCAATACTGACTCCTGCCCATACCATTCGTCCATCACCATGATATGGTGATGTTCACTGACCATAAACGGGATTGTTCACAGTTCCACTTCGTCTCCAGGTGAGGGAACGACGATTGTCCGGCTGAGCACAAAATCTCGACCCATCTGTGAACAGAACCTGGCGCCATTCTTTACGACTCCAATCCTGATGGCTACAGTCGGGGGTTCGAATCCCCCCTCGGGCATGGATATTTGTGTCGTCTTTAGTATAAGGTAGTTGATAAGTAGTTTGTAAGTTTAGGGACTGATAACTCCGAAGTTAAGTCCCTTAAGCTTAACAAACATTCCACCATTCCAATCCTGATGTGCCTCCGCTCAGTTTCTGAGAGCTAAAAGGTGTCGTACTGTTAATGGGACACACGCCATAGGCCTCCGTGCGTAGATGCCACATTCTTGAAGGCGATTTCGAACTGTATGTGTGTATTGCGTGTCCTGTTACTGCCTATCTCAAATATGAAAGGTCGGGGGGGGGGTTCGAATCCCCCCTCGGGCATGGATATTTGTGCCGTCCTTAGCATTAGCTAGTTGATAAGTAGTTTGTTAAGTCCCATAAGCTATACAAACATCAAAACATTTTTTTGAAATATGAAAGGAATAATGTTTTTATTTTTATTTTTGGTGCCTGGAGGGTGAGTTACAGCTGAGTTGCATTCAGCCTCCTGGCTCCTTGCTGATGTTACCTGTGGACGAGGTTGGCTTTGCCTACCTTTAATGGTACCTGTTGTCTGAAATGGCGCACTTTGGGACACTCCAATAGCTGCAGCCACCTCCCGCTGACTTTGTTCCGCTACCAACCTTTCTATGGCTCTCCAGGCCATAGCTTCGGTTCAGTCACCTTGTTATTACCACTATTTCGGTTAACGTGATATTTCAGAATCGATTCATAAAAGAATCTGGGTTCTTTTCGTAAACATAGCTGGCAAACTGATAGTACGGTATAGTCCTAAACCTGAAATAAATGCTCCATAACCTCGCGAAAACTGATAACTGAAGTTATTTTTTACATATTGCTGGAGCAATGTATCTATTGGCCCACACAAAGGAATAATGTGAGTTTTGTGTGTACGCCTGTGAAATGGGGGGACTGTTACAAAAAATAAAAAACTTTATTCTCTTCATTTTCCAGTCCGAGGAGTGGGCTGTTTGAGATCCGGCCCATAGAGTTGCGTCTCTATTCAACTGATTATCAGACAAGCTGATAGTGGGGACAAAGGCGAATCCCTATTGCGAATAAGTAGGAGGGGTTTACAGTTCCAGCATACGCCTTACAAACAGGGAAAACCTCCCGAAAACCTTGGTCGGAACCGGGGAATCGCGGCCAATTTATCTCTGGGACGTTGCCCCAGACTAAAAGTAGATTATCAGGTGAGCACGAGTGCACTCCCGATAACAAAAATCGTACGCCGGAGTTACTCTCGTAAACTCGCAGGGATAAGCTCCACCAGATTACAATGAACAAGCGTCTCCCTAGAGGAACTGCACCCGGGAGCGCGGTATCCTCTGCGTCGTAAAGGAGGGGGGACTGTTTTGAGAGATGAGAAGAAAACAGTTCCGCGTCTGGCCAACGCCTGCGAGCGGCTGGGTGATGCCTCCTGCGAAGAGATCAACTGGTATTTACAGGCCGGCCCTTTTTATGCAGATGAGTCACCGTCAGCGTCAGTTTATGGGCGTTTTTTGCGCCCGTGGGCCGCTCCGATGGGACGTCCGCCGTAACGACATCGGGGGTGACGCCATCGTCCTGCCGGCTGCCAGCTCTGTTGACGCGTCATTCTCGAGGAAGCGGCGGCAGCTAACTACCTCCCGACGTGACTACTGCCTGCTGGACTCACCCATACCAACACTGGGTATGCTTATTCAGCAACAGAACAAGCAGAGAAATCAAATTCAAATGTTTGTAGAACTTATGGGACTTACCTACGGGGTCATCAAGTCCCTAAGCTTACAAACTACTTACGAATTAGCTAAGACTAAGGATGGCACAAATATCCATGCCCGTGACTGGAGCGCCTCAGTCCCCTCGGCCACCGCGGCCGGCAACAAGCAGAGCATTGTTGCAGAAGCAACGTAAACGGCATTTCAAATTTAAAAGAACGCAGTACCCCAAGTCTGGCTAACCTTCATCGAAGCTCTAAATTTAGCGTGGGCTTCGGAGCGAGATGCTTTTAATAGTTTCCAACACTGTCTCGAAATATAGTAAAAATCCAAAAACGTTCTGGCCGTACTTTAATATATCTCTGGCAAGAGATATATTTCAGCATTACGCGGTGACAGAGGAACTAAAGCGGAGTTATGAAATAGTTTTAACAAAATTCCTTCACAAATGAACACGAAGTATATATTTCAGTGTTCGAGAATAGAACAGCTGTAAAGATGAGTAACACAGAATTAGCTATCGTCAAGTGTTGCAAAGCAACTCGAGTTACTAACTAAAGGCTAGTCTTCTGGTCCAGAATACATTCCTCACAGAGTATTCTTAGTAAACAGTTCAACTACTCGCTCGACTACAGGACCGCATCTTAAGACTGTAAAGTGACATAGGTCACACCAATACTCAAGAAAACAAATAGCAGTAATCTAATGAACTACACACCCAAATCACAGACGTCATTTGCAGTAGCATTTTGGAGTATACAGAGTGCTCGGAAATTCCCGTTACAACCGTCTAGGACTTGTAGCGGGTTGTGAGTACATAACATTTTGAATAGGAACCCTTGTCCGGAAACGTATCATTTCCGTTCTACGACAGTTTCAATTCAGATGATTATCTCATCCACTCCTACTTGAGGAATATAATTAGGCGTGACGCATACAAATGTTGTAATCAATTTGAAAAGCATACTGAGTTACTTACGCATTTTCATTACAATTTACAGCTAATGGTTTACATTAGTCGACAACAACAAGAACCCAGCATCTACGCCGCGGCGAAGTGGCCAAGCGAATTGAGGCTCTATGCTACGATGCGCGAGGCCGTTCCCCATCGGGCGTTCGAATCCCCCCTCGGGCATGGATGTTTGTGCTGTCTTTAGTATAAGTTAGTTCATAAGTAGTTTGTACGTTTAGGGACTGATGACCCCGCAGTTAAGTCCCATAAGCTTAAAAACATTTGAACATTTTTGAATCAGCATCTACGGCACCAGTCGCAACGTACTGATGCATTACAACAGTGGCTCGATGTGGCGACCACCAACATCGTTACACATATAGTACCTCCGAAGCATGTTCTGGTACACTCTCTCCATCTAATTGATTGCAATAGCTGTACTGGGTCACGTCTAATTACATTCCTTAAGTAGGAGTGGACTAGATGTTGAATTCGTCGATATGAATCAACTTGAAGAAATTATCTATAGAACCATAATTAACTCAGGTTCAAAAAATACCATTATTGTGCAACACAAACAACACTTTATTCTCATAAGCTAATGAGTGCTAGAGAAAGACGATCTCATATTATTTCCATATTTCTACATTTCCAGAGGGTTTTTGCAACCGTTCTCCACAAGCGATTTTTAATCACAGTTCTTAGTAATAGATGGAACATCATCGAGGAAAACTAAAGTGTCAACTAGCGTTCCCCAAGGAAATGTCATGGATTCTCTGCTGTTACTAATCTATATAAGCAATCTAGGACATAATCTGAGCAACCCTTTTACGTTACTTGTCGATGATGTTGACATATGCAGTCTAGTAAAGTCATCAGTACATCGATACCAATTGCAAAATGACCTGGACAACGTATCTGTATTGTCCTCTCTGCGGAGCGTGCGGTTGCTCGCCGTCGGAGGTTCGAGTCCTCCCTGGGGCATGTGTATGTGTGTGTGTGTGTGTGTGTGTGTGTGTGTGTGTGTGTGTTGTCCTTGGGTTAGTTTACCTAGGTTTAAGTAGTTTGTAAGCTACGGACTGATGACCACGCAGTTTGGTCCGATAGATTTACAAACATTTGAACGTTCTTTCAACATTATCTTCTACCAGCTGACCCATCTCCGTACACGTGACGGACGAACTCAGAGCTTCCATCTGTTAGTTCAAATGTTTGTAAACATATTGGACCACACTACTATGGTGATCAGTCCCTAGACTTAAAAACTAATTAAACTAACTTACACTAACGACAAGACACACACTCATGCCCGAGGGAGGACTCGAACCTCCGGTGGGAACGGTCGCCCAGTCCGTAGCATGACGCCTTAGACCACTCGGCCATTCCGCGCGGCCCATCTGTTACTACCTCTCTTCAACAATTCCCAACGCCACGAGAGCTCTCCTGCATGTCCTGCTGAACAAACGTCGAAAGAAAAATTATCTTGACTCACAACAGAACAAAATTTTGCACTTGGTTTTAGAATGAATATTTTTGTAAGCAATATGGTTGCTTATGAAGATCAGCATCTCCAAAACGACAGTAATGTCTGTGGGAAAGAGATTCAAACAGATTGAGTGCCAAATAGGAGGAACAAAGTTAGAACAGGTAGACAGTTTCAAGTATCTAGGATGTATTTTCTCACAGGATGACAACATAGTGAAAGAACTGGAATCGAGGTGCAGCAAATCTAATGCAGTGAGTGCTCAGCTAAGATCTACTCTCTTCTGCAAGAAGGAAGTAAGTACCAAGACTAAGTTAGCAGTGCACCGCTCTATCTTTCGACCAACTTTGTTCTATGGAAGTGAAAGTTGGGTGGATAGAGGTTACCTTATTCATAAGATAGAGGTTACAGATATGAAAGTCGCAAGAATGATTGCAGGTACCAATAGATGGGAACAATGGCAGGAGGGTGTCCATAATGAGTAAATCAAAGAAAAGCTGGGAATGAATACCGTAGATGAAGCAGTTAGAGCGAACAGACTGAGATGGTGGGGTCATGTTACGCGCATGGGAGAAGCAAGGTTACCTAAGAGACTCATGAGCTCGTCAGCGGATGGTAAGATGAGTCGAGGTAGACCAAGAAGAAAGTACTTAGATTCAGTGCAGAATGATTTTGAAGTAAAAGGCATAACATCAGACAAGGCATCAATGTTAGCATTGAATGGGGGATCATGGAGGAATTTTATTAGAGGTACTATGCTCCAGACTGAACGCTGAAAGGCATAATCAGTCTCTAATGATGATGATGATGATGATATGGTTGAGGATGACTGACAGATTAAGCTCAGAGTAGGGTCCACAGGTGCTAGGAACATTTCTCATAAACTGCAAAAGATTAGTTTCGGGTCCAGATTAAACCATCAGGAAATTTCGGTTTATCTCAAGATTACTGCGAGCAGTTGCTCAAGCACTCTTATACAAAATCACCAGTTCATTGGGTTTCTAGCTAGACAGCTTGATGATGTTATTGTTGTTGACCACGAGAGAGAAAGGTGCTGAGATGCGGGCGAATTTATCGTCTACACCGACAGACGGGTTATTTATTACAGTGTAACTTTATCCCATTCCTTGAAAGAGTGTGTAAATGTTTTGAATGTAATGCAGTACAATGGCGCACAGTCAACTGATTAAAAATGTTCAAATGTTTGTTAATCTTAAGGGACTTAACTGCGGGTTCATCGGTACCTAAACTTATAAACTACTTATGTATTATCTTATACTAAAGAAGACACAAACATCCATGCCCGAGGAGGGAATCGAACCCCTGACCATAGCGGCCGTGGCGCGCCGCAGATCGCTCGGTCACCGCGGCCGGCCAACTGATTAAAATCCTTCCATTACCATATAACTTACCTCCTTCCGTCACCCATTTATAAATCTTAAGAAGATTGTAAACAATGATGAGGGAAATAGAAAGGTCGCGTAAAATGCAAACTCGTCCTCATTTTTATAGTATTCATAAAATTCTACACACAGACGACGTTGTCCGCGCAAATTAACAACACACATTGAGAGACGCAGTGGTTTTGACTCCGTATTTGGGTGGGGTTGAAAGCAAACGTCAGAACGGTTCCTGTTGTAACGGGACGATCGATTTCCTTTTCCATTCTTCTGCAGGCCAAGCTTGTGATCCGCCGCCAGCAATCTCGTTTTCGACGCAACGTATAACGTCACTGCTGCGTCCACCTAATCCTCGATGGGCCAAGGTACCGTTATATTCTCGCAGCAGTGACGTTACAAACGTTATTATGTTATTACTCTTTCGTCGCTTTGTTCCCTTAAATTAATGAAACACCTGGCCAACTGTGCCTGTGTGGCTCGCTAAAACAAACTGTCGCGAGATTAATGTTACTGGACAATTTCTCAACCTGCGTGACCGCTTACTTTAATCAAAATCTTACAAATATGATCTGGATGAAAGGCTTCGGTTTGCTACTACTTTCACGGTTGAGCAGCATTATTGTGACTGTCGAAAAATTGTACATCTTCCAGGTGGAAATGTAACAGTACACAATTTTCTAATATGTTTCAACAGGGGGAAAACAGTTGAACTTAAGAAACCTGCTAAAAATTCACGTACCCTTCAAGAATTTTACGTGGATTATATACGATCAGAAAAAGGCACAAAATTTTGTTGAGCGTTGAAGTTAACGGAGGAACAATTTATGTATTATTGATCCGGAGCCGTTCGGGAGTAGCCGAGCGGTCTGGAGCGCCACGTTGCGGATCGCACGGTCTCCCGCGTCGGAAGTTCGAATCCTCCCTCGGGCATCGATGTTTGTGTTGCCTTTAGTATAAGTTAGTTCAGAAGTAGTTTTTAAGTTTAGGGACTGATGGCACAGCAGTTAAGTCCCATAAGCTTTACAATCATTTGAACTGATCTGGGGTGTTATCCAAGGAGAGTTTATCGGCATACTACTATGAGGACTATGGCGGTCGTCTGATTTAGGTACGGCGTGGATGTTGGAATTGCAGAAAGTGCGAAAGACATTTTCATGAATAGTCATCAAAACGCAACTGAACGATAATTATAGCACATTTGTGTTAAGATTTATAACTTTTGACGTAAATGCTCATTTTTTACGGAGACAGTCGTTACCGATATTTCTACTCCCTAACATTTGTTGGTAAACACTGTTGCCATTTTTAGACTGTTGGCTTAAGACACTCGGCTCATCCCATGTAGCAAACCGAATTTGCCTCCGTTTACACCTCCTCGCTCGTATGTGACTGAAAACGACTGAAAAACTTGCCTCTAATTCGGTTTTCTGGTAAGGTCGAGTTTTGCACGATGGCTACGATTGAAATTATCTTTATCTTACCGGTAGAATTTCATTATTTTTACGTATTAATTTCGATAAGGGTTCCTCAATTGTGACGAGTAATGTTGAAGTTTATGCTTCATTTCCATGAACCGCTTGTAGTGACGCAGAATATATTTTAGAAGTCACTACTGGCCTTTCCAGCGTTAGCGATACATGGTGAGTTTCTTTTGTATTTGATATGAAATTTAATATAGGAAGTAAGTATTGTTTTATAATATATTTCTGTCAGAAAAATTGTTTTCTTTTGTTTCATGGACGGCAAGCTAGTAATTTGGCTGCGAAGGGTGTATTTGTAGCCGTCGGCAACTGTCAACGCAACCAGACTATACTGCATCCTGGACGGCGGCTTCTAGCTGGAAGAAGACACCTGCAGCACCGAGTTTCTTCCGTGACCAATTTATTATTTGAACAGTAAACAAAGAAATGTGCATTCTGATTGGCAAAAAGAAAGTTAGTTCTGGTTAGTTCTGAAATGTTAACACGTAAATCAGAAATGTGTATTCTGCGTTCATATGTGTTAAAAAGCAATATAAACTGTGAAAGAAAGTGTTTAATGAAAAATCTACCAGTTCAGTACTTTAATTTATGAAGAATTTCGAGAAGATCATACTGGGAAATTTTCACGCTAAAGTGAAATGTAATTCAACATTGAGTGATTGAATATATGTGATAAGATCTTTGATGATGAAATATTTCACTGTTAAATGTGAAACAATTAAAATATACGGTGTTTTTGGTGGGGTTTGAGTTTGTTTGCGGGGTCGATTACAAGCCAGAATTTAACTTCAGATCTGTCTTCTTTGAAATTGTCATGTTGGTTATTTCCATTCAATGGTGCCAGAATTTTATGAGTGATTTAAGGGCTCTGGTATATACCCACCTTATTTTTGGTATACAGTGTTTACGGCAGTTTTGTGGAATAGTTAGAACCTATAAAAACATTGTGTTATCATGTGAACGGCATTAGAGGGGAAATTACGCCTTCGTGTGATAGAAAATTAAATTACATAAATGTAATGGACATGAATTATCGATTTACTTGGAAGGTATTATTTAATGGACTATTTGAAGAAAACATTATCCCGCCTGTTAAACATCGATCAGCACTACATAGGAACGGGGTAAACGGAGAGGAGGAAAAACAGCAGTTTTGGGAGCGAACATTAGAACCTAGCCGATGAGAAAAGACATTTTCTTCTCACATTCAGATCTGCTTGGGCTGATCCGAACCTGCAAATAAAATATAGGAAAATGTAAGTACCTAGCTCCGATGCAGCAGAAGTACGATCCGCCACTTAATATTAACTAACGAACTTTATAATAATTAAGCAGTAGTGCACCGCGAGGAATTATTTACGCCGTTATGTTACGTGCTCCACGGATTGTATCACTGCACCCCCCTTAAATAACAACTTACATCTCCCTCAATTAGTTGTCCAATACCGTACATATGTAATCCCTTGGCCGTCCTCTTCTGTTTTACAGTACTCTTTCGACATTTTTATTGGCTACTTATTGCACGGTTTTAGCATTGCAGTCTTTAAACAGTAAATCTATATGTAGGCCTACACGCTTCATTAGTAACACGTGCAAAATGTTTGTGCCAAATATCCTGTAGGATAGAACCTTGAAGATCGTAATCTGGTCATGAAAAATACGGAAATACATACGTTAATAATCTTGCTCCGTTGGCAGTATTACTGCATCGTTAATCTGAGATCACGCCTTCATGCAACTGAAACTTGTCTTTTCCTTGGTTTTACAAACTTGTTTTCATACTATTAATGTTTTGTACACTTCTATTTTTATCGATATTTATCACTTTTGAAACGCGTTTCTGATTTTTCGACTATGTGTGTTTTACTGCTGACAAAACTGGTCTTTAATTTGCAGCACTATAAGTTTTATTCTGTATATTCGGCACAAAACACGGTATTTATCATTTATATTACTCACATGTACGCTATACGAAAAATAAAACAATGATAATTGACACACGAGAAATCTGCTAATATTACAAAAATAGACCGTAGTACTACAGTGTACAAGTAAAGCTACAGTTATTGTGGTTTGCTTATTGGAAATGTGTCTGCTTCATCTAGAATTAGGTGAGAACATGTAATGCGATCAAATTTTACTTATGAGGGCGGCTTCGTAGTGTGCTAATGTTGGCAATGACTGCGTAATGCAGGGAATTACGTGATGTGGGAGTCAGCCAATCGGGTGATAGCGTCTTGTAAATACTTTTCAAGTCAAACTTGCACCTTATAATATCAATTTTTTCTCGTTTTGAAATGAATTACAGATTACTCTGCGCTTATCTCACCGCACCATTTCATTGTCATGGCCGATTTCGTGTTGTTATGCCAAACTTCAAACACCTGCACCAGTTTTATATCACTGCCAGTCTTGTGTGAGCAGTACATTGTATGCTCCTGTATAACACGAAAACATTTTGGTTCGAAACTTCCTAGCAGATTCTAGAATATTTTGGTAGCTAGTGGCACTGTACGTGCGCTATGGACTTACATGTAAAAATATTGCAAATACACACATTATTGAAGACATAGTAGATGGATTGCATGCACTTACATATGTTTCATGTACGAAGTTTTGTTCCTCCTTTTTCCATGAGGTAGCGCAAGATGCTCAAATGTAAACAACATGCACACGTTGTGCAGTCAACTACGGCACATAAACACATAATAATAATCATCACACTGTTAAAGACTCAGCAAAGTGTTTTACATGCAATGTTTCGGTAATTTCCTAGACCTCGTGTACATCGAAGAAAACGACGTTGCGATCGATATATATTCAATGTTCGATTCTTACGCCATGGTCGATGAGGCGACAGATGGAGGCGCTGGTTTTGAATCGTATCTTGTATAGTGTTTACTGAGTGATATTTCGTTGTGCTATTCATGCTGTACTCTTAGGTTCCTGCCTAACCATATCCTTTATAATCCTGAGAAAGTTTTAATAAATGGATTCGCTACCATTGATGATTTAGTGTTTCTGAACCGGAGATTCGGGCGCCAGGCGCCCTCACGCACGTTTTAAAAATAAAACTTCTCGTTTAACCTATACCTAACCTTCTTAAGGCTACGCTACAGATTACTGTTTTAAAGTAAAAGGTAGGTTAAACAAGATTAATGACTAAGTAAAGCCGTTTACACTGAGTTCGAAACATTGTTCACAGCATTGTTCGTGGCTGCTACTAGACTGCCGATCAAGGTACGTAGATGCCGATGTTTACAACATGTTGCCAACACAGTGTTCCGGGGCTGTGTCGGTAAAGAACAAACGAACATTGTTCTGTGGCCTGTTACCACGAACTGCCGCTACGCAACGCTAGTGTTTGTTTTTATTTTGCTACTGATCTGACTGAGTGATGTGTCTGTCGTGGTTTTCTGTGTTCGGTGAGATGAAGTGTAGCAGGGAGAAAATTGTCAACTCTTATATCAATATATGAGGAAGGGCAGCGGTTGTGGAACGTGCATTGCACAAGGTAAGAGAACTTGAGATAGAAACATGATTCTTTCAAAATAAATAAATAAAACAATAAAAAATGCTGTGGAGCTGGGTACTAGCAGCAGTGACAATGATAAGAAAAGAAAACCATCTTGTGTCACAATATCGGCAGGAGGAAAGGAAAATTGGAGAGAAAAAAAAAAAATCAGGAAGAGGAGGGGACACTGTGTAAATCAAAACTGGTTTGGATATAAATTATAAAGTTCCTGGACATAACACTGCAATCATTCAAATGGGATCACATTTTTTGCTGTGGATGTGCGATGTGATATTAAAATAACTGAATTACCTTTACATAATCAAGGATTATTATTCAAACAGGCTTTGAAATATGAAATAAATGTGGTAGACTGTTGCATTTTAACGAGCCCTTTAATATTTGGCAAAATTTAACGATTTGAAGGCGACATCTTTGTGAAATTTCGAAGGCCAGAATCGTTTTCCACATTCAGTTTTTCAAAGCATGTCTTTCCCACCACAACGTTTATACGTTTTGCTCCACCACCAATGACTACGGTTTTCTTTGCGTCTTCTTTATTTGTTTATAAATAATAACACAGCTCCACATGCTATTGCTTCTTCCTCCTCAGTTTGCTCTAAGAATTCAGTAACGCAAAAACACGCACAAGCTCACTGTGGCAGACGATTTGATTAGAACATTTTTTATATACGGTACTGTACAAGTGTACAACATACAAAGCGACGCTAGCTGCATTTTAGCATCAGTCACGCTGCAGACGACAATGACTGTGTAAAGTAAACATGATGATAGAATGGCCTGTAGTCGATCTTGGCAATGAATTTAAGCATTTATAAAAGTATTTGTGGCTGGTTTCGGTCTAATTCAAAAGACCTTATCTGAAAAACAGGCGCTGAATCCAACAAGATCAATTATGAATACAAAAACATCACCCGTTATTTATCGGTAGCAGCGAGCGTGACATGGTCGAACTGCAGAATGCACGGGCCGGAGCAAGACTTGCTGGGCACCGTGTGCTGGCAGACTGGCCGTGGCGCAGCCTTTTAACCTCCGGGCCGCTTTACAATTACCAAACTAAGCGGAATGGGGCAGAGGGTGCCTCCGACCTGGTCTCGCACCATGGCTTTCTTTCCTAAAATATGTGCACACCGATCTCCTCCATGTTGTAGCCTGCCATAAATTTTATAAGTGACAGTCGTGGTAGTCTGTCAAAGCTTTTGAAAAGGAAATTTACTCAGCTGCCTTATCTCGTACTGTCGAGCTTTTATCCCTTATATTTCACAGTATCTTTTAGTTTGTTTAATTGATTGAAAACATGACAACATTAATTTCATTTCGTTTATCAGTTACCGTATTTCCAATACGTAAAACTTGTATTTTTTTTTTTTTTTTTTTTTAAATCCCACATTAAATAATTTACTGTTTCATTATTAAACCCACTTTACACAATTTACAGCATCAAAAATACCTGGAATCACCATAAGGTAATAGTATGAATGTGATTTATTTTACGATATCATCGGTAACGAAAGTAATAAGTGACAATACGATTGTAACGAGTACTGTTGCTTTTAGTAACGAGTACCTACAGATGAACTTTTTTGTTGTTTTCACAGCTCTACGACTGTGGGTCTACAGTCTACTGGCCGCTGAAGAACTTTTCCATAGATTTTACAATAAGGAAGGAAAGCAATAACTTTGCACTCCAAGTGATAGAAAAACCGTTGGAAATGATTTGTCTGTGGCAGGTTGTTCCTCTACTTTGTGTTATGCACGTGTTTGTAGAATTAGATGACTAGTGACCGAAATTACGTTTTACAGAAGATTTGTTTCTCTCCAGTGGCAACAGTTCAAGTGTCTGGCGAGGGATAATTGAGTAACAATTAGACAGGTAGGAGAAAGAATCGAAATATTCTTTTCTGCACAATGGTTAGCATCTTGTGTTTGATTAGAAGTGTTTTAAACGCATGTTAATTTACGATGTGTGTTGCAAATTCACGGTTTTTAGTAATATGCATGTTTTTCACTGTTTATAATGAAAGGATAGTGGATTACATTGTGCGTAACATTATAAGTCTCACTTTATTATATAATTGTGTCCGATAGTGGTGGTCGGGTCGATCGCACTGCCGTTTCATTCGATGTATACAGCTTCTAGAAAATTACCAATGGTCGTTACACATTTGTAGGTAATGTTGTGCAATGATTCTGAGTAAATCCTGCGATTTACATCGTATCGATTTCTTGTTCCATGAAAATGAATACTTTAAAATGGAAACAGCAGTAGTGCAAAAGATTTCAAGATAGTCACCGTTATCAACCTAAAACGAACATTAGGAACAAAGAAAACAAAGCGTAATGGGATGCAGTGGATCATACTTCTTTTACTATTGCGCTTATTTTTTAGAGGTCAATAATGTTGGCTCAAAACCTCAAAAAACAAATCTCAATGTCATGGTAATTTAGGCTACATGAAAACAGTCACATTCGACGTAGTTGGCCAATGAGAGGTATTGTTGCTGTTGGAATCACATCTGGTGAAGAACGTTGGAATTACGAGGCTACTTGAGTGGCGTTCCACCAATTGTGGCCTCTAGCGGGTTAAAATTGAACTTCGTAAGCTTCTCCTCTTGTTGCCAGCGTAGCATCCCAAATCACTCAAGAATCTGGGCAAGCATGTTAATCTGTAAAGGTTTTATATTTACTTAGGTTAATAAGCTGTCGTACAAAATGACAATGGTTTTTGATATTCTTGAACTAGCAGGCGTATTGTGACAATGTGATTTGATTTGACATTAGGACAGAGCTAAAATTGCTGAGAGATCGCTCTTCGTCTCTCTTTTGATTACTAATATTGATAAATGAATAGAGCTTGATTGGTATTGTTCGATTGTTTCACAGGCTGTTTATATAACCACAACGGCGTCGGCTTACTATATTTCGGAATTGGTTAAAGTGCAGTTTATGCGGCAGCGGCTAGCCGTCGCGCTCGTTGGTTAGGAACGACAGAGCAGCCAATCAGGAGTCAAGTTATGCTGGCCAATAAGATTGCGTGTTTCATGACGAGTAAATTTGGCGTCAATTTCGAAGTGTATTCGAGGATATCGGTGTGGCGTTAGTGTGATTGTAATTGATTTTCTCTGTATAACAGATTTTTAGATAATTTTTCGTATTACGGACATAAGTGACCTATTGTTAATACACCACAGCAGTCAACCATAGAGCAGGTATAGCATGTTTTATTTATTTTATGACCAGTACGAAACTGTGATAATTTTAAGTGAAAGTTAATTTAGGTATAGGTTAAACGAGAACTTTATTTTTAAAATATATGAGGGCGCGTAGCGCCCGAATCTCCGGTTCAGAAACACTCAATCTATTTACAGTTGTACGCTCGATATATATATATCACATTAAGTCCGAGCTACCTCGATTGCAAGCATTCTTGGAAATTACCGCAATTACTTTTACTGACCGGACAAGGGTACATACAGGAACCTGTCAACCACATAGCAGGTATAGCATGTTTTATTTGTTTTATTATATGTTTGAAACAGTGATCAAGTGACATCCATACTGATAGCAACTGTAACTTGTAGATCGTCAAAAACTTTTGCATACACCACTTCGATTTGTTTTCATAGTACAATTGTAACGCTGTTTCTTATTGGCTCTGCCGTTCCTAACATAGCGAGCGCGACGGCTAGCCGCTGCTGTATAAACTTATACTCTTACCAGATTTTATGTTTTCACATCGACAAAACGCTGACAGTTGATTCTTCGGCGAGTTGTGAATAGTTCGCACGCCAGTCACCATTGGTGCAGCGACTCAATTATTTTGTTGGGGTTGTGCACACGCTTTATGATTTCATATGGAAAATTTTTATTTGGTTACCATTTAAGCTCGCCCCCGTATCTTACCAAAGCTCTCTCTTGTTATAAGAACTTTGATTGTGCTACCTGGACGAAGAACTGTTTCTTTAAAATAAAACTTGCTTTTGTGGACTAGGCCTACCGGAATTAATAGTTCATAAATGGTACCTGGTTGAGTTATGATCATTTCATATTGAGGATTGCATGGCTAACAGTTCATCTTGTGTCAAGATATTTACTTGGTTTTTTTATTAAGAGGGCAGTAAGTTACCTCGCCGGCAATGTAGGAATTTCCATCAGTGGTGGATTTTCCGCCAGCAGGCTCCTCAAATTTTGCCGCCCCTAAAGACATCTACAATTCGATACCCTATTTCACAATCATACTAATTATAATTTTTTGCCAATGAAATTGTAGCTTAATGATTTGTGGACTATTGTCCGGTAATTTCCTAGGAGTCGCGTACATCGAATGAAACGGCAGTGAAATAGATATATTATATCGGACGGCGTTTTATATAGAAACGATGGGTATTGAACAA
Source organism: Locusta migratoria (assembly GCA_026315105.1). Classification (NCBI taxonomy): domain Eukaryota; kingdom Metazoa; phylum Arthropoda; class Insecta; order Orthoptera; family Acrididae; genus Locusta; species Locusta migratoria. Next base: position 208,560,427 of record CM048748.1, read on the forward strand.
GTGACTTATGATTTTTACGAATATGTCACGATTGTAAAGGATGTGGTTAGGCAGGAACCTAAAAGTACACCTTAACTTGTGATAGACCAAGCTGTACTCTTAGGTACCTGCCTAACCACATCCTTTAAAATCGTGACATATTCGTAAAAATCATACTATTCGCTTGTTCGGTACCTTTAGTTTGTTCTAATTACGTAGCATTGGCTGAAAAGTCGGTTTTCATTGACAACAAATATAGGTTGTTTATTAAGTACACGTGGTTAATTTAGCCTACATTGCCTAAAAATGTTCAAATGTTTGTTAAGCTTATGGGACTTCACTGCGGGGTCAACAAACTATTTATAAACTATAAGACAGCACATACATCCATACCCGAGGGAGGATTCGAACCCCCGACGGGGAGCGGCCTCGCGCATCGAAGCATAGCGCCTCAATGCGCTCGGACACTCCGCCGCGGCCTACAAACTGTTACACCCCTGTAGTGACTAGATCTGATGTACTTTTCCGATTCACTATCTGGTTGCAATTTTTATTGGCCAAGAAATTTCATACACTTATATCGTCAAGAATCAACATCGGTATTAGCTGCACAAATCAGCTGTTTCGCCATATTCGATTCCCGTCACTGCTAGCAGAGCGTCCGATAAATATGGATTGCACTGCCGTTTCATTCGATGTACACGGCTCCTAGGAAATTACCTATCGTCCTAATTATACTATCATTTTCCGTAAATAGTGTGACTGAATAAAGGGATTGAAGTGTCACTTCTTAGATCATTTTTACAACCCTAATGTTTGGTTAAGATTGCACTAGAAACAGTTTTTCTGTATATTTATTAGCTAATAAAAGCACAGTCACATACATAGCCGTACTACTTATAATGTGGGGGGTAAGGTCAATTCGAGCAGGGGGTACCACTCGTCGGCTTTGACCCGTGACGTAGTCGTGTTGTGTTGTATGACGTCATTGTGTCGCTGATGTTTCGAATATAAGTAAATAACATGTTTTGAAATTTGTTATTAATTTACTTTCTTCGGATAAATTTTACTGTATGTAAATGTCACTTCTAAGTACTTTTCCTCAGCATACTTTGTCTTAAAATGCGTGTTTTTTTAATATCTTTAATGCGATGTTTCATTTTCCCTCCAAATGTTCGTAGTAAGTAAGATTAAATACAAAATCCGTACCTTGAATTGATGGTTACGCTACGCGATGTTCCTTTGTTACGCTGAGCACAGCCATGTGATGTAGTCAGCCAACCACAACACAATGTAATAGCATTAATCAGCGAATAGTAGTCATTCAATACTACATTTTCCCGCCGTGGTAACATGCAAATACGAATGCCCGCACATTAATCTGGGCAAGCCTGTGATTGCAGTAAAAGATAATTAACTGAAACTTGAAGATTCATATCGTACTTAAACGCACGCGTGAAAGGGCGTGTATGTAACATTTTTGGAAGCGGTTGAACTTCTATCAAATTTATGGTTTTCCGAGGGCAAAGTTAAACGAGGACAGGTCATTTACTAACCGGACAAGGGTACATCGAGAACTTGTCAACCATAGAGTAGGATCGACGTTAATTAATTTCCACAAATTTGTAGCGAATTCCGTGGTCAGTTTTTCACGAGGATAGTAAATAAACTACAAATAGTATCCTCTTCTGTATGTGAGTGCTATAGGTCAACGACTGTGTCTGATGTCATTTTAGTTGCCTTTTCTTTTTAGTTTTCGGCAGAGGTATCGCTGTCTGTAATTCAGCTGTATAGATCAACTGGAGAGTACCATGCCGATCACATATTATCTGCCCCGTGAATTATTATTATATTATTTAAAAACGTCGATTTCTATGAAGTTATTTAAATTCGCAAATAACCTACAAATGGTATCCTCTTCTGTAATTGAGCTATATAGGTCAATTCGAGTTTACGATACCATTTTACTTGGCATTTTTCTTCACTTCTAGGCAGTCGTATAACTGTAAAGTGAGCTATATAGCTTAATTCGAGTGTTCGATACCGATCACATATTATCTATCCCGTCAATTATTATTATTTGTTAAAAAAAAACATCGCTTTCTATGAAACAAGTTAAATTACTAAATAACCCACAAATGGTATCCTCTTCTGCAGTTGAGCTATATAGGTCAATTCGAGTTTACGATACCATTTTGTTTGGCATTTTTCTTTACTTTTAGGCACAGGTATCCCTGTCTGCAAGTGAGATGTATAGGTTAATTCGAGTGTCCGATACCGATTAGATATTATCTATCCCGTGAATTATCAATATTTGTTTTTAAAAAGTATCGATTTCTATGAAGTAATTTCTATTCGTAAATAAGCTACAACTGGTATCCTCTTATGCAATTGACCTGTATAGGTCAATTCGAGTTCACGATACCATTTTACTTGGCATTTATCTTTACTTTTAGGCAGTGGTATTCCTGTCTGTAAGTGAGCTATATAGGTCAATTCGAGTTTTCGAAACGATTTTGTTTCGGTAGTGGTACCTCTGTCTGTAATTCAGGTATATTGATCTATTTGACTATCCGATACCATTTTAATAGATTTTTAGGTCATTACAGCGTTATTTTCTTCTTAACATTGTTTTAATAATTTATATTCTCTTGTTTTCAGTTTATTTATATCGTGAATTTACCTATTGAATGTCCCCGCCCTAAACCCCTATATTCCCGCGCTACTCCCGTTGGTGTCATTTTCCTGATTATCCATAATTTATAGTGTGTTTAAACGTGTGCGTGATTTTGTTTTTCGTGTTTTATTTTATTATTCATCTCCACATCCAAAACACTGATTTTATGCGATATACTCGTTACAGTGATTTAATTTTTTTTTCCGTGTGATATTTATTTTCCGCAATTTCATCATATGAATATCTACAATAAATGCATTGTATATATCACGCTTGTAATATTACCTTATAAAATTACGTTATTTGCAGAGAGATTTATATATCTTTGGTTTCATCAATACTCAATTGTCCCGAACCACAGACATACTTTACTTTATGTATTTGTTCCCAAGGAGGTGTGTGTTCCGAAGAGCATAAATGAACTTCTTTGGTATACATGCGATAGCCACGCATATAACCCATCTGAATATCTGAATAATGACGTCATTGTTGAAACCTGACGGGTGGGATTCCCATCCCGAATTATGCCCATTAATACTTCTTACACAGTACTGTACATTCGGTAATCGTAATTAAATTTCTTTTATTACAGTTACTTACAGTTTAAAAATTTTGGCCCCAAATTTGCCGCCCTTAAAATTAGCCGCCCTAGACTTCCAGCCTACTGGTAAATCCGACATACCATATTGACGGATCATAAATGCTACCTTCTATACATATTAAAGAAATCATTGTGGATAACGGGGAACACCGACTATAGAATCGCTATAGTGATACGGTTGTGAATGAATAGCAAAATAACAGAAAAAAATTTCTGACGATATCGAACCATCTATTAAAAATTGATATAAGCTCAACATTCGTATGTCTTGACAATTACCACCACATCTGCTGCTAATTACGTATCAATCTACTTATGTTAGATCTGCATATAATTATATGTTTTAAAGCACCTGTCTGGGCTGGATTGTGGCGACGGTAGATAACTTAATTTTCGCTCACAGAGAATTCGGGAAAAAGTTCTCAACTTTTTAACAAGAGCATACATTTGCGATCTTCCCTTGTTAGAATAAAATCTTGCATTTCTACCTTTGTGTTGTGTCTTAATCTTAAAAGGTTGTAGTTTACACCTGGTTTTTTAGCATGATTATCGTACATGGACAAATAATAATAGACTGCAATTTGACTGGATATTTATAACTATTTTATAATTTAATGAATATAGTCTCTGTTAATTTTATGTTGGAGATGTACTGCGTGCAGATGACAAGTCAGTAGCTAAGGCAGCTTACTCAATGGAAGTCTTTGTAAAGAGACCCAAGGGACGACCAAGGCAGCGATGGACCGACAACTTCCTGAAAGCTGTAAACCTTCACCCAGACATGGCCCATGATCGAACAAAATGGAGACAGCGAATCCACTCAAGGGACACTGCCACCAGGCGGGAAAAACGCTATAGAAAAAGACGTAGTCTCTATTAATTTATTGCTTGGTTACGTTTATAAAGCAGACATTGTCATTTCGAAATACTGCAGTCACTTAGAAATGAAGCTTGATTTTTAATGATGATGATCGTGTGGCATTTATGGCCGTTAGACACCAACTGGGATCATGTATCAATAATCTCGATTACATTCTGTTAACATTCATGGTGAGTAATTAAATGGTATCTATCGCAAGGTACCCTTCGGTACCCAAGGTAGACGGTGATGTTCCTCTTTTCCTGAAAGTTAAGTGTGCAAAATTCATCAAATTAGCAATAAAATCGTAAGTTTTGTCGAGATCCATAGGTAAGCACCCTTTATCGTGCACCTCTTGTTTTGAAGATAAAAGTGTGTAAACATTCATCGCAGTAGTATGAACGGAACGGCAGCGCATAAAATATGAATATGTTGCTGCTGTTTGCCACGTGTCTCAGTGTTTATGACGACATATCTCCTAAACTGTAAGTCGTATAAGGAAATAATTTTGTAGGTATATTCATTGGCGTAAAGGATACGGTCTGCGTGATGTGTCGTGAATTCGTGTAGCACCAAAGAAGTAATAAATTTAAACGTAATTCATAATGTGACTTTTTCACGAATCTCAAACAGTACATGACCAGATGCCCTTCAAACTCTTTGTCGACTGTCAACAGGCATAGGCGACATACATCTGTGAAAAGACACCATTTTTCCATATCGGTGATTTAGGTAACTCCTGTACCGTGCAGCTTCGTGTCTGGGTTGAAGGTCCGGGCCTCTGCATGGCCGTCTAGAATACAGATAGTTGTTATGGAGTCTGTTTCGGACAGTCTGGTTTGAGAATTACCTCTGGTGGGCCTCACATAGTCATGGTAGCATCCTGGTCGGGGTTCTTTTCGGGGAGAAGCCTCAGATATCGGTCGTCTGCCGCAATTGTTGCCCTTGGGCGACCAGTGTGGGGCAATTCATGAACACTACTTGTAGCCTGAAAACCTTCCTAGGACTTTACCACATAAATCAGACTGACTTCTCTCAAGGAGAAGCCTTGTTGGCATAAAGCAGCAGCCTGTGTTGACAAACGTTTATATTCTAAGGCAGTCAGCTTGAAGATGTAACGCTGGCTGCGAGGATTTGTCTGCGAAGCCTAGTCGGTAATGTGGTTGGATACGAATGAAGTTTCAAACTATGGACGTAACGTAGCTGAGTAAATAATCATTCTTGAAGTATTTTAGGTGATTTTAATGTTAATACTGAATGAACTGGCACCTTAGTGATCTTTATGCCCTGATTAAGATTCTTATGATATTTCCAATTATTCACTCTGTGACTTAGAGCCGAGCAAGAATGGACGCGCTGTCTGAGGCGCTATGTCACGAATTGCGCGGCCGCTACGCCGGAGTTTGGAGTCCTCCCTTAGGCCGGTATTAAATTATCAAATTATTTGAAAAAGAATTGAGTGGAATAAATGGATGAAATATTTGTCCTATTTTTTTTCACAGATATTGGATGAAACGCTAAAGGTGATATTACATTATCATCCAATATTTTGTCGAATTTGCTTCAAAAGGGTCTGCTGTTGCTTATACTACAGCTACATTGTGTCTGCTTTACCCTTCTCTGCGTAAATTACTGAAACACAACTGGTTTCCGTGCCGTGAATGAAACAGTATACTTCCCTTTCAGTAAGATACGTTTTCGCTTGCAGTAAATATCAGAAAATTAAGTGGTCCTTAGCTTCCTCTGCGGAGCATTATCTGACGAAACTAGTTTGCTTTTCTCCCGCTCTGGAATTATCTCTTCTGGGTCATTGGGAGGAGGTCAGTACCCCCTTTTTTCCCTTATATGTCTTTCGCCCGCGTATAAAAACATAAAGCTGTGAGATAAGTTCAGTGACCTCCCTTGCGGCGGCAGACATCGGAGGACAGCCTTTGTTGCTTCCAGACGCTTACAGCGGCCAAAAAAAGGTCCCATACGGAACCAGAGGTGTGGCGTCGCTGGCTTTGTGAAGGATTCATTACTTACAGCTACTAGAGGCTTACAAACATTTGTCACGGTGGCTGTGTAAACCTACAAATATTTCCTGGCAATTATCTACAACTACTTGGATACCCTGAAACTCACATTGAAGTGCATGGCAGAGGGATCATCGAACCGCTTTTATGATATTTCTCGACAGTTGCATTCTCTGATAGCTCGAGGGAGAAAGGAACACCTACACCTTACTGTTTTCGATCTGATTTCTCTTTTTATGATGATCATGTCTCCCTATGTAGGTGGTGCTAACAAAATATATTCGGATTCGGAAGAGAAAGTTGGTGAAAGAAAATTCCGCAAAGAGATCTCGCCGCAACGAATAACGCCTTTTGCTTAAAAAAAAATATATATATATATATTTCCACCCCAACTCTTGCATCATTTCCGTGATTCTCCCCTGTATAGCGATAATACAACACGAGCTCCCCTTCTCGGAACTTCCTGTAAATCTTCCGTCAGTCCCACCTGGTGTTGATCTCACAATGCGCAGTTACTGTAAAACAGGAAGCCGAAGAGTAGTGTAGGCAGTTTCTTCGGTGGAACTATTGGATCTTATAAGTGTTATGCCAACGAAACGAAGTCTTTGGTTGGCTTTCCCTACAATATTTTCTATGTGTTCTTTCCAATTTAAGTTGTTTGTAATTGCTACTCCTAGGTATTTAGTTGAATTTACGGCCTTTAGTTTTGACTGATTTATAGTGTAAATGAAGTTTAACGGTCTTCTTTTAGTGGTCATATGGATGACTTCAGACTTCTCATTATTAAGAATCAATTGTCAATTTTGGCACCATGCAGATATCTAAATCATTTTGCATCAGCTTTTGATGTTCTGATGACTTTACTAACCGATAAATGACAGCATCATCCGCGAACAGTCTAAGAGAGCTACTAAGAGTGTCTCTTAAATCGTTGCCGGCCGCGGTGGCCGAGGGGACTGAGGCGCTCCAGTCACGGTCTGCACGGCCACTACGGTCGGGGGTTCGAATACCCCGTCGGGTATGGATATTTGTGCCGTCCTTAGTTGTAAGAAGTTCATAAGTAGTTTGTGAGTTTAGGGATTGATGACCCCGTAGTTAAGTCCCATAGACTCTACAAACATTTGAACATTTTTTCTTAAATCATTTATAAAAATAAGGAACAGTAGGAGCCTATAATACTTTCCTGGGGATGTTACAAATCCTGTTACTGCAAAAACCTTTCAGTGAGAAGCGAAACTCTCCATAGCATCTCCCTCAGATTTTGTGGCAGGATGGTACAATGGACAACCCAGAAAAACTGAACACAGTTCAGAGAGGAACAGAAAAAAGTTGAACTGAACTATTGGAAAAAAAATAGAAACAGTGTACGGACCATGTTAAACATGTGCAATGTCGATTATCTGGTAGAAAAAATGGTACGTGGTTTAGTGGTGCGGTGCTGGAGAGTCCTGTGTTCAAATCTCGAATTGTTCCTTTACTTTTCATAAAATTATAATCTGTGCGTTCGGTCATTGACGCGTCTGTTTGCTGCATTGACTGTAGTGTCTGTGTTGGTATAACGTACGTTTGCAACAATGGTAAAAGGGAAAAGACTTATAATTTGTTCTTCACAAGTACTAGTACATACACTACTGGCCATTAAAATTACTGCATCAAGAAGAAATGCAGATGTTAAACGGGTATTCATTGGACTAGAATTGACATGTGATTACATTTTTACGCAATTTGGGCGTATAGATCCTGAGAAACCAGTACCCAGAAAAACCACCTCCGGACGTAATAACGGCCTTTATACGCCTGGGCATTGAGTCAAATAGAGCTTGGATGGCATGGACACCTACAGATGCCCATGAGGCTTCAACACGATACCACAGTTCATCAAGAGTAGTGACTGGCGTATTGTGATGAACCAGTTGCTCGGCCACCATTGGACCACACGTTTTCAATTGGTGAGAGATCTGGAGAATGAGCTGGCCAAGGGTAGTCGATGCGAGCAAGAGGTGACCGAGACGTGTAACCAATGGCACCCCATACTATCACGCCGGGTGATACGCCAATATGGCGATGATGAATACACGCAACAATGTGCGTTCTCCACGATGTCCCCTAACACGGATGCGACCATTATGATGCTGTAAACAGAAGCTGGATTCATCCGAAAAAATGACGTTTTGCCATTCGTGCACCCAGGTTCGTCGTTGCATACACCATCGCAGGCGCTCCTGTCTGCGATGCAGCGTCAAGGGTAACCACACCCATGGTCTCCGAGCTGGTAGTGTTGTGGCGTAAAGTCAGCGTCACACGTAAGATGCACGACAACGATCGTGAAGAAGACAGCGGACTACCAGCAGCCAATCACACGCCGTCGCCTTTGCTCCTGGAGGAGCAACTGAAAAGCGCGCCCTCTACAAGCAGCTATATCCAGGCCGACATGCGTATGGAAAGGACCTTTGAACTCTGCTCCCAAATCGGCAGTGACTATGTTACAGCGCAGCTGACATCGAGAAAGAAGACGCCGCCTCGAGAACAGACAAAGTTGAGTAACTTTTGGTTTCTATAGTATGTCTGCCTAGGTGTGTTTGCGTCTGTGTAAATGTATGGGTGTGTGTGTATTTGTTCACCTTCCTTTTCTTCCCCCAAGGTCTTTCCCGGGATTGGAATGGCTCCTTACCCCCTTCCTTAAAACCCTGATCATTTCCTTTTCCCTCCTTCCCTTCTTCCTGAAGAAGCAACTTGGTTACGAAAGCTTGCGATTGTGTGTGTGTGTGTGTGTGTGTGTGTGTGTGTTCATTTATTTATTTGTAATGCTGTCACACCTGTGCTCCTTCGTCTGGTGAGTGATCTTCGTCTATTTTTTATATATAATTTTTCCTGCTAGGAATTTTTCGTCTTAATATATATATATATATATATATATATATATATATATATATATATATATATATTAGTAAATAAAAAATCGTGCAGATGTTTGTTGTCTTGCAAACGTCCCCATCTGTTGACTCAGAGATCGTGACGTGGCTGCACGATCCGTTACAGCCTTGCGGATAAGATGGCTGTCATCTCGATTGCTAGTGATACGAGGCCGTTGGGATCGAGCATAGCCTACCGTATTGCCCTCCTGAACCCACCGATCCCATACTCTGCCAACAGTCATTGGATTGCGACAAACACGAGCAGCAATGTCCCGATACGATAAAACTCAATCGCGATAGCCTACAATCCAACTTTTATCTTCTTCCTGTCGGTTAAATTTCGCGTCTGTAGCACGTCATCTTCGTGGTGTAGCATGGTGTAGCAATTTTAATGGCCAGGAGTGTATTCTGAGTCTTTCGTATCGCTTTGGAGGTTTTTTACTGTTGAATTTCTTTCTTGTAACGTAGTTGACACACAGTGTGTTGTTTTCGTTTTTTTGAACTCATATTTACTTGCGAAGGTAATTAATGATATTCACGCTATTAATATATTCGGAAACATCACATGCAGAAATGCGATTCTTGTGGTGCCTATATCTAAGGTACCGTTTAGAAAGGGTAAAGTGTTTTCGATTTCGATGCCTCTTGGCCTAGAGAGCAAATGAGTGAACATTCTGTAGCTACCTACAATGTTGTTGTTATGGTCTTCAGTCCGGAGACTGGTTTGATGCAGCTCTCCACCCTACTCTATTCTGAGAAAGCCCCTTCATCTCCTCACAAAAACGGCAACTCGCATCCATTTGAATCTGCTTACTATATGCGTCTCTTGGTCTCCCTCCACAGTTTTTCCCCACACATTTCCCTCCCAATGCTAAATTCACGATTCCTCGATGTCTAACAAGGAAAGCACTTGGGCTCGAACAAACACATATACACCAAAATCGTATGAGAGATAATTTAAAAATCCCTCATTACACTAGTGATACTTCCGCATCTGCAAAACTCTACAATCGTCCGTTAGAGGCCTCTGCACTTTGACCTGTCGGTTTGCCAGTAGGGAAGGTGCAGTGTGCCTCCGAAGTTGCGTTTTGTGATGTTATTTGTGTGGTGAAGCGTCAGATGGGGCGGCAATTGCTAATCAATCCTGCTAATGTATTGCGATTAGTTGAGATGAAGTTACGAAGAACCCTTCTTCGCGAAGATGGTATTAGTGTAGAAGACGAATCATTTGCATGCTTTCTCGTATCTGTTATCGTACGGAAATATGAGCATAAGTTAGATACTGTTGTTACAAACTCATAACAATGATAATAGGGAGGATAATGACTAACAACTCATTACAAGCGGTAGTGCTACGGTAAGTGCGGGAAGAGGCGATGTAAGCAGCGGCAGTGAATACCAACAGTCTTTCGGGAAGAAGATTAAAGTTGCAAATTTTGATGACAATTCGCTAGAGAACATGTACGATGATTATTACATGAGTTATAGTTAAGATATCTGCATTACGTATGGCGTCTACAATTACATCGACAGTGCTATCTAGAGCATGGTTGCAGAGCTTTGCAGAAAATCGACACCCACCAGCACATTGAGGTGTACGTAGAGATCCTGTAATCAAACGTTCACACAGATATGTTTGTTCGAGCCTATGTTCTTTCCTTGTTAGTCCAGGTATGTCAAAAATTCCTTTTCTTCCAAATTCTGTTCAGTCCTCTTCATTAGTTACGCGATCTACCCTCCTAATTTTCAGCATTCTTCTGTAGCACCACATTTCAAAAGCCTCTATCCTCTTTCTGTATGAGCTATTTATCGTCCAGGTTTAACTCCCGTACAAGGCAACACTCCATACAAATGCCTTCAGAAACGACTTTCTTACACTTAAATTAATATTCGATGTTAGCAAATTTCTCTTTTTCAGAAACGCTTTTCTTCCTTTGCCATTCTGCATTTTATATCCTCTGTACTGCGATCGTCATATGTTATTTTACTACCCAAGACAAAACTCATCTACCACTTTTATTGTTTCGTTGCCTAATCTAATTCCTTCATCATCACTTGATTTTCTAAGACTGCATTTCATTACCTTTGTTTTGTTCTTGTTAAAGTTCATCTTTACGCTCTCTTCACCACACTGTTCATTCCGTTCAACTGTTCTTCCAGGTCCTTTGCTGTCTCTGACAGAATTATCATCATTTTATTTATCCACTCTGAATTTCAATCCCTATTCCAAATTTTTCCTTGCTTTCCTTTACAGCTTGCTGGATGTACAAATTGAATAACATCGGAGAATGGTTACAACCCTGTCTTTCTCCATTCCCAACTAATGCTTCCCTTTCACGTCCTTCGATCCTAATAACTGCGGTCTGGCTTTTGTACAAGTTGTAAATAACCCTCCTTTCCCTGTATTTTACTCCTCCTGACTTCATAATTTGGAAGATTGTGTTCCAATCGACGTTGTCAAAAGCTTTCTCCCAATCTACAACAGCTAGGAATGTAGGTTTGCCTTTCCTTAATCTATCTTCTAAGATAAGTCTTACAGTTAGTATTCTTCCCGTGTTCCTACGTTTCTCCCGAATCCAAACTGATCTTCCCCGTGGTCAGATTCTACCAGCTTTCCTATACTCCTGTAAATAATTCGTGTTAAAAATTTGCAACGATAACTTTTTAAACATTGTAAACTCCTTCAGCCCAGCCAAATTGAGCAATCTATTGCTTTTTGTCCATTACGTGTGATCTACGCTGAGCTTTATGAGGCTTGTAAAAGCAACTTTAATCATGGGCTGTCCCTTAGAAATTAAAAAAAAAAAAAAAAAAAAAAAAAAATGGCAACTGTAGTTTTAGGGTTCTGTTCATTGAAAATAGTCGTAGATTTTACTGTGTGTTTTTGAGATAATATTTTCGAACTATTTTTTTCAATTTCGTTCGATATCATTATTCGTTACAAAGAAAGAGTAAATCACAAAAATCGTCCTTTCTCTATTTTTGCACCGTGGGCCGCAACTATCTACATAAGTAATCCAAGCAAATGGCTCAAATGTTAATAATATATTCTATAGAACTTCATCTAGAAACACGAATACCCCGTTTTGAAAAATCTCTTATCCGTTTTCAAGTTACACTTGAAAAATCGTGATATTTGGGTACCAACAGTGCCAGTTGCGCTGAGATACGTTTTCCGCTCGCCATACAAGTTACAGTACGATGTTATGAAATGTGCTTGGCAGTTGTGGGATCAGGGGAGATATCACACACAATATACATACGGTAACGTGTTTTATTCAGATATTGGTTACATTTTGTGTGTGATACAGTACGATATTTTGTTGTCTCAACTCGTCACTTGAGGTTTACATGGCGTTTACAAAGAGCGAGGCACCATCGGGCTACAATAATAATGAAAAGTCTTCTCGTTGCCCTTTGATATGGTGGGTGTTCACATCGGACGACCAATACCGTTGCACACCTGCGTGGCATGGAAAGAATGAGGTTATCAATCAGCTCTTGAGGGATATTTGGCCTTTCTTTCGCAATATCCAGTTCTGCAGCCGTTGTGGAAGATGCATTGCATTTGCCAAATGCATCCCAGACATGCTCAATCGAGTTTAAGTTCGGTGAACAGGTTGGCCACTGCATTCCTTCAATTCCCTCAGCTTCAAGCTTGTTGTCCACAAATGCAGCTCTGCGAGGACGAGCGTTATCGTCCACGAGAAGTAACCCATCTTCTACTGCACCAGCGTGGGGCATAACAAAACGTCGAAGGATCTCGTCTCTGTACCTCTGAGCAATCAAAGAGCCATTTCTGAACGACATAGATGTCTGTACGTCAGTCAATATCGACGTTCATCTACCACTATGATATACTAATGTTTCTTGCACATAAGCAGGATAGTTCCACGTTTGCTCCACATGAGGGATCGACGATTGCCCGACTGAACACAAAATATTGACTCTGTGATAAGAATCCGGCGCCATTCCTTACGACTCCAATCATGATTTTCCTCCGTCCAGTTTCTGCGGGATAAATAGTGTCGTGGTTTTAATGGAACACACACAATGACGAGAACCGACGTTTTAAACGTCGTTGCTCATTGCTCCCTCGCTGCAGTATTGCCTCGAGAATGGCAGGGCGAACTCCTGCCGAAATATCGGCCTACACCGACTTTTCATACCTCGCTGCATACCCGTATGTTTTTTTGAATAAGCCTGTATCATAGTTTCTAAGACTCATGTGGTGGATCTCTCGGACACGTTCGAGAGAATTGACATCATACATATAATTGTTCTTCAGAAATAGACGTTAATGATTTTGTGCTTCGAGAACTGCCCTAGCTCACTGAACCAGCAACGAGAATATATGGCCGACTGTTAGAAGAACGCTTCTAGTCAAGGTTTTATCCTCGATTTTTTTGAAAGGGGGGACTGCATAATGAATGGACTAAATTGCGCTGGAAAGAGTTGTCGAATTGCATAAATGCATTACAAAGTGGTCTCAGCTGACCGACGGATAACTACTAACAGCTGCTGCTATGAGTAGGGTTACTAGACGTCCTCTTTTACCCGGACATGTCCTCTTTTTTTTTACCCTAAAAATGGTCCGGTCGGGTTTTTAACAAAATGGGAAAATGTCCTCTTTTTTGCGTTGTGCAATTGCTTCAACCTGAAAGTGCGTAAATACAACTCTCTAAACTGTCACAGTCACTACTCTAGAGAATTTAACCTTTCTTGAAACGATGTTTTTAATTTTCTCGTTTCTGTGCCGCCGCTGCTCTGAGGTCAAGCTACTTCCGAACAATTGAAATAATTGGCGTGGCAATTGTCGCGGAATACGAGGAACAATGCAAGATAGTGCAATACACATAGTATAATATGAAGCTCTCCCCCTCCTCCCCCTTTCTCTGGTCGGAGTGTTTACATCCAAAAACAAGACGTTCAGTCCGTCATGCTGGGACTCGGCAGTTCTTTGTGTTGTCTGTAAACCACACTTATGACTTTAAGCTCAAAAGCTAGTGCAATGTTCGTTATACGTAGGTTAAAACCGTGTTCAAAACTTCATACAAATAAGGTCAGATGCCACAGTCACCATTCGCCTGTTTAGGACCTAAGAGACGTAACTACATAAACAGTGTTTTGAAAAAATCGATTTAAAGCTTTTGTCCAAAAACTGAGTAGCTTTAAATAATTAATTGCAAGCCTTTGTACGTGTAAATCAAAAGTTTATTTTATTCGTTGCTTTTTTCACCTAGGCCTTACATATTCAATTCACTCACTAGAATCTAGATGTTAGACATGTATATCGTCACGTCGGTCTGATCCGAAATGAGTGGATAGCTATATCAAGGAACTCTTAAAGTAACTTTGTTCGTCACAATTTTACAGTCAACAGTACTATGTTTTCCGTAAATTCGTTCTACGGGTCTCAATATTTCATGTTTCTTAGTTTGTAAGAAGATGAAATTTCGTAAGATGCGTAAGATGTATTACAAACAATACTCTGATAATACAATAGAGACATCACTAGTACTTGAGTTGTCAATACGAGAGAGAGAGAGGGAGTGAAGGTTTTTTTTTATGACTTTTGAAATGTCCTCTTTTCTGAAGACGGACATCTGGGAACCCTAGCTATAAGATGAGTGTATAAAAATACTGTCCAGCAGAATCGCGGAGCCCCAAAAGGATCTGCAGGTCAATTGACCAGGCAGCTACCCAGCTGCAATCCCGCCGGTAGTTTACTCCCTCCAGTGTTCTGACATGTAGAGCAGGAATACAGTAACCGGTGAGATGCGCTGTATGTGTGGAGGGGTAGCAGTGATGAGTTATGAAGGGCGGAAGTGGACGAGGCCGCTGCGCAGTGTGGGATTATCGGGAGGCGGTGGGCTGGGAGTGCGCCCCTTGCAGGCGGCAGGCAGCAAGGTGTTGGCGGCTTATCGGCTGGGCGCGCCATAATGAATAGGCTGTCTGACCGCGGCAACCCGACACCTCGCCGGGGCTGCGTCCGCGCCTCGTTAGCTCGCCGCCTTCCCGCCCCGGCTCCGGTCACATCCGACACACGTGCCCTCACCCGCCACCAATCACCCACACGGGATAACGTTCAACGGCTGTCTTCTTTTATACGGCCTTTACCTATACCCCTTCATTCCCTGTAATGCACAATGCACTCTGAAGAAGCAGCTTCGACTCCTGCTAGATAGGTAATGTTTGTCAATCTATCGGACCAAACTGCGTGGTCATCACTCCGTAGCTTACAAACTACTTAAACCTAGGTAAACTAACCTAACGACAAACACACACACCCGTGTCCCAGGGAGGACTCGAACCTCCACGGCGAGTAGGGTTACCATACGTCCTATTCTTCCCGGACATGTCCTCTTTTTGAGGCAAGAAAAAGCGTCCGGCCGGAATTTATAAAATTCTACAAAATGTTCTCTTTTTTGGGTTCTGAGAAAGAAAATTTATTTTTATGTCATTGGCGACAACATGTTCATTCGCACTGCAGTGCCAAACTGTTCGCAACTATTACGCGCATATACAGAGTGAAATTGCCGTTCACAATTACGCACTCCGCATGGGTCTGACAGTTGCAAACGATTCGGAACTTCTCTGCGAAGGAACCCGGTTGTCTATCCTGTACTCAACCAGTGCATTCTGTCTTCTGCATTACGTTCTATGGCGTTGATTTTTATATACTTTGTCGTTTAGGTTAAAGTTGTATTGTGTGTTCGAGATCGTAGGTCGCCTTTTGCTTCAAAATAAATTACGAACTTAAATATAACACCGAAGAAAAAGTCAGTGTTAAATATGTGCTCCTAGAGAAATACAAATCATTCAAGAGAATAATCAAAACGAATGTAGAAATTAATGATGTATTGTGCTCCGATAAACTTTGTTATTTTATAATTTTTTAAAAAGATTATCAAAGGAAACAGAACATACCAGCAGCTGAAGTGTGGTGTGCATATTTAAATCAGTCATCTAGTGTTGTTAGTTATTCTGAACTGCTGAAAATTGTAGACTTCTTTTTTTCTATAACTAGTCATAATGCCGAACAGAACCTATGTTTTCTCTTGTGAACACACAATGGACAAAAGACAGGAATAGATTTGAAATATACTGTAATTATACTGTAGGTGTACAGTATAATTTCAAACATTTGAAATGCCTAAGCTTTTCTCAGTACTTGTTAAAAAAATCAAAAAGCTGTTGAGAGAGATTTCGTCGTCCACCAAATATAGTTGGTTCAAAAGTGAATAAGACAAGAATGAGACAATTGAGAGTAGTGATGAGGATTAAACTGTCAAGTTTCATAATATTTCGTTTTCCAACAACCACACAGGGTTACTATTTTAGTTTGCAGTAGTTTTACGTGGTTCATTAATAAATTTGTAAATTACAATATGTTAAAGATAAAGTGTCCTCTTTTTTGGTGATGAACATATGGTAACCCTAACGGAGATCACCCGCGCGCTCTGCAGCGAGACTCTTTAGACCGCTCGGCTACTCCACCGGGTGACTCCTGCTATAGGCAGAGGTATTGGACCTCTGAATTTGGCTTGTAAGTTGACGTTATAGATACATGGGGGCGGGAAGTAAGTAATTGTATTAAATAAATGTTCAAATCTTTGTAAAGCTATGGAACCAAACTACGATGGTCATCAGTCTTAGGCATACAGACTACTTTAACTTATGCTAAAGACAACACATACACCCATACCCGAGGGAGGACTCGAACCTCCGACGGGGAGCACTCGCGAACTTCGCACCAAGGCACCTTAGAGCTCTCGGCCACTCCCGCGCGGCTTGTATTAAATCTTAGACTCGTATCAAATGACGATTGAAGATACGTGGCGCTTCGGATTAGAATTTGAAATCGACCTCTATTTGTCTTAGCGTTAGGTTGGAGAGTATAACATGGAAATATTAAACTATGTATATAAAGACAAGTTGTTGTTTAACGTTTTTACCAAAATTCTCGAAAAAAATTGTTGTGCGACTTTCTTAAAAAATATTCAAATGTTTGTATACCTATTTTACCAAGCTGCTGTGGCCATCAGTCTCTAGACTAACAAACTACTTATACTAACGTAATAAGGACAACACACACACACGCCCTTGCCCGAGGAAGGTCTCGAACCTCCGTCGGGAACGGCCTCCCGGTTCGTAGCATGACGCCTCAGACCACGCGGCTATTCTGCGCGTCATTTTCTTTAGATTTATACACGATACGCTACTGAACATACGGTCGGACATAGGTCGTTTCTAAGCAACACGTATGGGCTTTCTGTTGAAACCTACTATGAGAAAGAGTATGTTATGCTGTGCTCTGAAAATGAGCGGGTTCATTTCCTTTCTTGCTGTCAGTTAGAACTGCGATAGCAGAGCAAAATGTTCAAATGTTTGTAAATCTATCGGACTCTACTGCTTGGTTATTAGTCCGTAGCTTACAAATTACTTAAACTAAGGTAAACTAACCTAAGGACAACACAAACACTCATGCCTCAAGGGAACTCGAACCCCTAACAACGAACGGTCGTACGCACCGTAGCACGGCGCCCCAGTGCGCATGGCTAATCCGCTAATCCGCCGCGGCGATAGCAGAGCATTTAAACAATTAGACGAATCACTTCACACATGTAAATTATTCGTCGTTACACATATTTTTATACAAGAATTATATTCACAGCAATGTGCTGTTTTGTTTTCTTCCTCACAAAAACAGAAAACAAAAAAGCTTTATTAATGATTATCTATGTAATTTTATACCTGTGTGGATTAAACTGTCCAAAATACGGTAATTCAAACATCTAGAGAATCTCTCTCGTACCCCGTATTCCAATGATCTAAACTGATTCTTCCATCTTTTTAACAGGTTCCACTTTCCAGCCAATGTTTCGTCTGATAAAATAATAAATAAGGCGCAAGATCAGAGAAGAGGAGTTGGACAGAAAGGGAAGGACGAAACGTAGAAAGAGGGAAGGAGCATGTAGACAGAGAGAGAAGAGAAGATATAGAAAGTACGGAGGAGGAAATGGACAAGGAAGGGGGTGGGGGGGGGGGGCAGAAGGTTATTGACAAAGACATGGAGGAGAAGGAGGAGGAGATGAACAAAGGGGCGAAGAAGAGGTCGACGAAAAAGACAGACATCATCATGTATATCCAATTGCCATAAACATTTGTAAATTGGAAAGCATTGCTGGATACGCTAGTATGGCCTAAATACAACGTATGTACTAGATGATTCTAAGGTTTAAATATGATGAAAAATTGTAACATTTTAAGTTTTTACCCGAGACCTGTGTGAATCAAGTTGTGGCCGAAGAGAGTAAATGCACTGAAAATTATGTTATTAGCAACTGATTGACATTACAAGATTATGGCCTTGTAAAATGATTTTATTGGACCAGATAATGCTGACATAGTTCAGCGAAACCGGTCGTCTTAAATAAAAATTGATGATCAGCGATCTTGGTTTTTTTTATATCTTTCTAAAATATCATAATTGGATCGCCTCCTAGAACATAAACCAACTCAATTGTTATTTTCACCCAGAAAATCATAATCTTAACGGTATTTTTGCACTCAGAAGCACACACATTAGTGTCAGCAACAAGTGTGTCCTAATTTTTTATAAAAGTGCCGTTCAGAATACTATTTCCTGGGTGGGAGTAACAACGTTAAGTACTCCAGAAGAACAATGAAGTAAGTTTCCTCCTAATGCTAGCCTGTATCATAATCCTCTTTATTACACGTTTGTAAATGGTTATTGTCGATCGTAGGAAAGCCCAGCATTAAATCAATACACCACTAGCACTTCATGAAAGAATAATGCTGCATGATGCTGAATAGTATTCGGAACTTTTTTATTAAAGTAAAACCAATTGTGGCTGATTGAATTATAGTCAAGTAAACGAAGGAAAAGTAGGGGAAAGATCGTGTAGTCGCAAATTATTGTAAAGTAGCATTGAAGACCGTCATGAACGACATATTATAAGTCCCGTCCTCTGGGGTGTGAGCTCAAGCGTGGGTGGGCGTTTAAAGGTACGCATGGCTTTTTTTTTTAAATTTTTTTTTATCTGTTGAAAACCGAGATCTCTAAAACTACAATATTACAAAATTAAACTGCGTAAAAGTTACTAAAAAAAATTCAAATTTGTTTGTAAATCTAAGAGACTTAACTGCTGCGGTTATCAGTCCGTAGGCTTAGAAACTACTTGAACTAAACTAAAGTTACTTGTGTTAAGGACAACACACACACACACACACACACACACACACACACACACACACACACACATATGCCCAAGGGAGGATTCGAATCTCCGTCGGCGAGCAACCGCGCGTTTTGCAGCAAGGCGCCTTAGAACACTCGGCCCATCAACCGCGGTGCCACAAACAAGGTCCTCTTCATAATTTATCTAGGATAAATATTTTGCGAGGTATGGTAGAAGTAAAATTTACAAATATTTGAATATCGAATTTTTATTGTATAAAATTAATAATGTAAGTCCGATTGAAGTAGTTTGCAATCGAATAAAAATGTCTGTACGACACCTTAGAGCCTCATGCAGTTTTAGGAGATGCATTGTGAGCTTATGATGTGGTATAAGCAAGGGGGAGGGGGGGGGCAAGACGGCCGCCGGCCGCGGTGGCCGAGGTGACTGAGGCGCTCCAGTCACGGTCAGCACGGTCACTACGGTCGGGGGTTCGAATCCCCCCTCGGGCATGGATATTTGTGCCGTCCTAGTTCGTAAGTAGTTCATAAGTAGTTTGTAAGTTTAGGGACTGATGACCCCGTAGTTAAGTCCCATAAGCTTAACAAACATTTGAACATTTGAACATTTGCTAGACGGCTGAGGCGAGCGCCTCCCTCTGTTGTGCGAAGCCCCGCTTGCCACGCAGATCCTGTTGTGGCGCAAAGTCAGCGCCACACGCCAGACGCACGAGAACGACTGGCAGCCAATCACACGCCGGCGCCGCGCCTCCTGAAGGCAGTAACCGGGAAGTGCGCCCCCTACAAGCAACTACATCTAGGCCGAAATGCGTCTGGACGGCCCAGCTGAACTCGGCTCCAAAATTGGCAGGGTCTATGAGTCAGCGCAGCTAGTATCGTGCAAGAAGACGCCGCCGCGAGAAGAGACAGACAGACATATGTCAAAAGTTAAATAATTGTATATATTCGTAAATAAAACTTGTATTACTGTGTAGCTGTTTTAGCTGTCTACGCTTCCCACGCGTCATAAGAGATCCCTTTCCTCAAAGACAGGCCGGGAAGGACAAAGTAGATCCAACAGCCTGAATACGTATGTGTCATCTTCAGTTGTCGGCACTGTGTGTGCAGGAGATCTTTATACTTTTTTTGCTTACATAATTTATTTATTTTGAGTTTATCACGTGAGTAGGCCTACTAGTTTCCATTTAGTGAGGCAACTTTTCTTGTTTAACTCATCTCTGTACAACAGGTGAGAAGCTTTCAGTTTGTGAATGTAATGTTGTCAGTGACATTTGTAACATTGGCGAAGAAGGAATACGTGGCCTGGTTCACGCTAGTCATTTGATAAATGATGGGAAAGCTCAAGGTTTTCTGAACACGTTGTTTGTTTAGCTTATAGGACTTAACTGCGGGGTCATCAGTCCCCAAACTTAAAAACTACTTATAAACTAACTTATACTAAAGACAACACAAACATCCATGCCCGAGGGAGGATTCGAACCCCCGACGGGGAACGGCCTTTCTGAACATGAAACACGGTGTTGTTCATAAGTCTTTCAGGAATGAATACACATGAGCACATTCAATGATAAAACCGGAGTACCTACTACTCATTCAGTATAACAGCTTTCAACTTCTCACGATTCCCAATATTTGCGTTCGGTTAAAGTGAAATTTCATTTTAAATCTGTTTGTTTTGCACAGAAGCTATAGACGTAGTGTTTTATAACAAACAAAAGAAAAAGCCCATTTATTTGCGTCTCAAAGTTTACGATGTTTGATCCTTAAGCTACGATAATTATATTACGATCTTGACGCAGGAGAGGAAAGATGAATAGGGGGAGACACCATCCGAAGACGTATCCGTTCAGTGATGAATCTGCATGCTGTAGACACTAGATGTCATGAGGACAGCTATAGAACGTCTTTATAATCTCTGGACCTACGTCACGAAAAAGAGGGCCTCCGGAAGATGAAGATATTTCTACAACAGGGCGGAGATATTTAATTACATCAAAGTAAATAACGAGTGTCAGTTCTCTGTGGACGAGTTGTTGTAAGAAGTGACAGGAAAGGAATCCCATATAAAGACACTGAAGGAGTGGTTCAGGAATAGATAAGGTGACTAAACAATTGTCAGCACAATTTGAAAGAGTTGTGTGCTTTCGTAGAGCGGGTGAAAAATTTCGAATGGTTTGTGGTATTCATCAAAATGCAAAGCCAAACATGCAGAATGGGAGAGAATAGTAAGAACAGCTACTATGCTTCAGATGGTAAGGTTAAGAGAGAAGAAGGAAGATTAGAGTTCAACGTCCCGTTCCGACACTTGCTTCTTCTGAACAGTTTCTTAAAAAGGGAGTAGTAGAGAAGCCACTGGCCAGTGTGTGCACTTTTCGGCTCAATTGGACGTAAAAGTGGAAAACTGCTGCTAAATGAGTAGGCCCACGATGAGGCAGACAAATCGCAACCGCGTTCGTTATTTAATTGCGTGAAAGAATGAGATGCTGGGCTCGATTACGAGTAGCGGTACACAGGAAGGCAGCCATCTGCACGCATGATTTACTGGCTATAACAACGAAAGCGGGTCAGCCCGGCGGCTGTTAACCGGACGCGCAGTTCGCTTATCTGTTCATTAACCTGGCAGACACTAGCCGCATCTTTACTGCCGCCTCAACTTAATCTCTTTGCGCCGCTTTCAGTGCGGTTTTTTCGTATTGAAGATGTACGCACATTACGCTCTGCGGACCTGTTCTCCAGCAGTTAAATAGGGCGCAACGACCCCACTACTTAGTCTGTAGTAAAATAAATCCTGCTGCCTGAGCAGTTACGATCTGAAGAGGTTTACTTCTGTACTCGCTTATCATAACCTCATGTAACCTGCAAATTGAGACATGAGATCAGCTTTCGGCCCTATAAACTCATCAAATTCTAAACAAATGTTTGTAAATCTGTTGCACTTAACTACTCTGATCATCAGTCACCAGGTAGGCTTACAAAATACTTAAATTAAGGACACAAATGCACCCATGCTGCTAGTCGCCTTAGAACGCTCGGCCACTACGCCGCGGCTACAAACTCATCAAAATCTGTTGTATATCTAGACATCATTCAAGGTAACCTATTTTGTCTTTTGTGTTGAAGAAAGAAACAAAGCTGAACAGATAATTGGAGCTTCCGAGCAGAAACCAAGAGAAGACTTTGTTAGTAGGTTGGAAACTTTGGATCAAGCCGCTGGAATATCTATCCGGAGTGTAATTAGCAATTTTCGAAAGGGAGAGAAGAAGAAATGTCAAGTGATTTAGACGAGGCAGGAAAGCTGCTAGTGAGTCCAGAGTTGCTTTTAGCAGATGCAGGTGAAACGTTCAGTAATGTTTTGGATTTCGATGTACAATTGGATAGCAGTGATGATGTAATCCAGATCAAATTTGAGAAAGAGGAGAGACTGTTCAATAGTTTGCAGTGCAATAAAGCGGCTGGGGTAGATGAACTCATCAAATACAGTGGAATGTCATATCTGAAATGGTTACACAGGATAACTGAAATGGCATGAGAGTCGGGACAGGTTCCGTCTGACCGGACGAAACCAATGATAACCCAGTTTTCTAACATGGAAACTAAAGACTGTAACTACTACTGGTATCTCTTTGATTAATTGTAGTCAAAATCTTTTTTAGGTATTGTTCAAAGAAGAGAGCGAGTATAAGTTGAAGACCAATAGGGCGTTATAGTCATTTCTATGAGATTATGGAATAGGAAGCAATTTTTGCAGACGAGTAAAGATCTTTACGTAGATACTCAGCCAGCAGAGTTGACGGTAAGTTGAGTTCATGGTTCAGGACGGTTTCAGGAGTAAGACAAGGCTGTAATCTGTTACCACTGTTGTTAATATTATTTATGTATCATATTTTGTAAACGATAAACTGGCAGGGTGAAATTAAAACTGGTGAAAACAAAATAAGCAGTCGAATATGCGGACGACTTACTGGTGATGGCAGATTAAATTGAACGGTGGAAAATTAATATTTCAGAGTTAGATTGAAGATTATTAAAGTGTTATTGAAGTGTATTAAAGGTGTAAGGGTTATGGTATGAAGTCCAGCATCTCGAAAACGAAAGTAATGTCTGGGGAAAGAGATTGAAACAGATTGAATGACAAATAGAAGGAACAAAGGAAAGAACGTCAGATTCATGTACTTAGGATGTATTTTCTTATAGGGTGGCAACATAGTGAAAGGACTGGAATCAAGGTGTAGCAACGCTAATGCAGTGAGTACTCAGATCTTAGTTACTCTCTTCTACAAGAAGGAAGTCAGAACCAAAACTTAAGTTAGCAGTGCACTTTTCAATCTCTTGACGAACTTTCATGAATAGGAGTGAAAGACAGGGCACCTTATTAACAAGATTGAGGTTACAGATATGAAAGTAGCAAGGGTGATTGCAGGTACTAACTGATGGCAATAATGGCAGGAATGTGTCCATGATGCTGAAATAAAAGAAAAACTGGGAATGAACAGCATAGACGAAGCAGTTAGAGCGAACAGGCTAAGATGGTGGGGTCATATTACAAGCGTGGGAGAAGCAAGGTTGTCTAAGAGACTCATGGGATCGGCAGTAGAGCGTAGGAGGCGTCGAGTTAGACCAAGGAGAAAGTATGTGGATTCGGTCAAGAATGATTTTGAAGTAACAGGCTTTAGATCAAATGAGGCATCAGTAATAGCATTGCATAGGGGATCGTGCAAGAGTTTTATACAGTGAACTATGCTCTAGACTGAAATGCGTAATCAGTCTCAAATAATGATAATGATGACTGTGATTTTATTAGAGTAGACGTTGTTAGAAACATTTGTTTTTTCTTTATTGTCTTTCACGAACTATTACCCTAATAGGTATTTAGCATGGTATTTGAGATGAGACTTAGATGGTGTATTCATTCAGCAGTATATATATTCTGCTACATCCAGATATGGAACTGTCACAGTGACATTGTTTCAGCCTTCATCTATCGTACATGATACTCTGCAGTTCACGTTTAAATGCTTGGCGGAGGGTTAATCGGATCCAATCTCGAACAGTGCGCGGAAAAATGAACATTTAAACATTTCCGTCTGTGCAGTGGCGGAACCAGACGAATGGGGTAAGGGACTCAACTCTCAGCCTCTTTCCCCAAACGTACTTTATTTTTAGTGTTGGCGCATATGATGCCCATCCTCAAATGAGTAAAGCACCCCGCCCTCCCTGTCCCACTCCCCCCCTCCTCCTACAAAATCCCATAACTATCTGTATCTGGATTATAGTGTTTCTCTTGATAAATTCTATTCTCAGTCTGGGCCAAGACTCCCAAACCAGACTTCTGGATTCGCCATTGCGTGTGAGCTATAATTTTTCTTACGATCATTTGACGTTGTACAGGTCGGTGTTAGAAAAATACACTCCTGGGCATTAAAATTGCTACACCACGAAGATGACGTGCTACCGATGCGAAATTTATCCGACAGGAAGAAGATGCTGTGATATGCAAATGATTAGCGTTTCAGAGCATTCACACAAGGTTGGCGCCGATGGCGACACCTACGACGTGATGACATGAGGAACGTTTCCAACCGATTTCCCATACACAAACAGCAGATGACTGGCGTTGCCTTACGGTCCGTTGCCTCTTTTTGCACCATAAAGATACCATATAAATCATTTTGTAATTCTGTTTGATCTTCTGATGACTATACTGAGCCGCGGTGGAGTAGCCGAGTGGTGTAAAGCGTCTCGCTGCGGAGCGCGCGGTTGCTCGCCGTGGAGGTTCGAGTCCTCCCTGGGGCATGGCTGTGTGTGTTTGTCCGTAGGTTAGTTTACCTAGGTTTAAGTAGTTTGTAAGCTACGGACTGATGACCACGCAGTTTGGTCCGATAGATATACAGACATTTGAACATTTGACTTTACTGGACGGTGAATGACATCTGCAAACAATCTTATATGACTACTGAGACTGTTGTCTAGACCATTTATATAGATTTGGAATATCAGAGGTGTAACATTTCTTTGGGGAAAGCGAGATATCGCTTCTTATTCACTCGATGACTTTTCGATAATTATTACGAAAAACACAACTGAGACGTTACTCCATAGGTCCCTGACAGTACAACCTACTCTTTTTATCCTGTGATTGTATTTTCGCATTTCCATTTGACAATTCTCTGACCAACAGTCAACTTGGGTAGCTTTGTATTGGATTTGTTACCCAGGCGATATTCAATGGCTAGTCAACGTCGGAGCCACTGAACTCTGTTGATCGACGTCTTTCTTTATCTTGCCTTATTCTCACTTTGACGCGAGGTCGGGATTGTTCCTATTGTTTTGGCTTGTTTATAAGGTGCCGAATTGCTCTTCTTGCTCATTCCACTACCTCCTGGGAGCAATTACGTGTACCCTCTTGTCTGCACATAGTGTTTTACATTTAAAGTATGTGGACGGTTCCTAACGTTTACGAATCGCGTAACTGACGCGGTACTGGGGTAAGAGCTCGATTTTCACCTAGTGGGATGTGGAAAACCGCCTGAAACCAGATCCTGACTGAACGGAACACTATCCCTCGACGTTAATCCGCGAGGTGACGAGTTGGAATCTCACTATTAGGGACAATTTTCCGCAGAAAAGTTAAATCCTTGATGCTGCATGGAAGTTGTCAGAATTCACTGCAAAATAAAAAATGCGCTCTTATAGTTTACAAAATAAGTACTTTTCGCAATTATGACAGATGAATTGTCAACTTCCAGTGCGAATTACACATATACGGTAAATAACTTGAATTCTTATAGTTAGAAAAGGAAAGCGTCGGTAGTGGCTAACCACGCGTATAATATAACAGAAAGGGTATTGCATGTAGATAGTTCGAATGTAACGCACATCGCACTGTACTAAATTAGAGGGATAAATATAGCTAATAGACCACGTTATGACAATTTAAACATTAATGCGAGACCTGCTACTACAGACCTTTTTGAATGAACTATAAAAATTAAGTTATCTATTTCTGAAACCATATTTTCGATTTCATGGGGATACAAGACTCACTTAGTCGTACAGAAATTGATGATACTTCACGGAATAATTTTACCCAAAAATGGGGGCATTACATCACGCTTTGAGTAAGGAAACTTGAGAGTTATGTTAGTGTTCAACAACAGTTTCCACTGTGTAACAACAACTACGAAACTTTACCGTAACAGCAGATTACTTAAACACTGGACTACGGCTCAAGCACTTACATTCAACGGGGTCTACGAGCCTTCCCGCCTCGGAAGCGAACACATTAAAACGCCCTAGGCGGATTCTGCTGCCCGACTATTCTGTTGTAAATATTTGTTTACTGTCTACGCGGTACTCCCATATCCTTCTATATCGGCGAGTAAGGCTGTTGTGGTATCTAGTGTAAGGACCAAATTAGACAGGGTTGTCGAGACTGTGTGCTTGTTGAAGCCCTGTGGTGAGCAGACAGCCCGGCCGGCTGGCGGGTGTGGGGGCTCAGGAGGGCAGGTGGCGTGTCCTTGGCTCCCACGCAAGTCACGGCGGGCGCTGCAGTCTGCACGCCGGCTCTCGCCACTTGCTGCCGGTCCAGGCTCACGCAGCATCCCTACAGTACACAGCCGTCCTACACTTTAGGACAACAAACCAGTACAATTTTACTCTCAGCGCATGGAGAAGCTAATAATTAAGGTATACGACTCGTGATATAGAGAACCAGGACGTAGATGGGAAAGGGAAATAAAATGTTCAATGGTTTTCCTAAATCACTTGAGACGAATGCCAGGATACTTGGTTCAATAATAAAATGCTAGTCCATTTGAAATTTTACTCTCTCTAGTAACTGACTCTTTCAACAACATTAATGTGAATAATAGCTGTAATATCCGCCGTTGCCCGGGTCAGAATGTTGTTGTTGTTATGGTCTTCAGTCCGGAGACTGGTTTGATGCAGCTCTCCACCCTACTCTATCCTGAGCAAGCCTTTTCATCTCCTCATAAGAACGGTAACCCACATCCACTTGAATCTGCTTACTATACGCGTCTCTTGGTCTCCCTCTGCGATTTTTACCCCACACACTTCCCTCTAATGCTAAATTTACGATTCCTCGATGTCTAAGAATGTGTCCTACCAAGCGATCCCTTGTTTTAGTCAGGGTATGCCAAAAATTCCTTTTCTCACCAATTCTGTTCAGTACTTCTTCATTAGTTATGTGATCTACCCACCTAATCTTCTGCATTCTTCTATAGCACCACATTTCAAAGGCCTTTATCCTCTTCCTGTCCGCACAACTTCTCGTCCATGTTTCACTCCCATACAAGGCAACACTCCACACAAATGCCTTTAGAAAAGACATTTTATATCCTCTGTACTGCGACCATAATTTGTTATTTTACTGCCCAAGTAACAAAACTCATCTACTTCCTTTATTGCTTCGTTACCTAATCTAATTCCTTCAGCATCACCCGATTTTCTTAGACTGCACTGCATTACCCTAGTTTTGCTCTTGTTAAAGTTCATCTTATAAGCACCTTTCAGCACACTGTCCATTCCGTTCAATTGCTCTTCCAGGTCCTTTGCTGTATCTGACAGAATTACTATGTCGTCGGCAAAACGCAATGTTTTTGATTCTTCCCCCTGAAATTTCTCCTTGCTTTCCTTTATAGCTTGCTCAATGTACAAATTGAACAACATTGGAGAAAGGCTACAACCCTGTCTTACTCCCTTCCCAACTGATGCTTCCCTTTCATGCCCTTCGAGTCTAAAAACTGCGGTCTGTCTTTTGTACAAGTTGTAAATAACTCTCATTTCCCTGTATTTTACCCCTGCTGACTTCAGAATTTGAAAGAGTGTATTCCAGTCAATATTGTCAAAAGCTTCCTCCAAATCTACAAAAGCTAAAAATGTAGGTTTGCCTTTCCCTAATCTATCTTCTAGGATAAGCAGTAAAGTGAGTATTGCCTCCCGGGTTCCTACGTTCCTCCTGAATCCAAACTCATCTTCCCCGAGGTCAGCTTCTACCAGCTTTTCCAGTCTCCTGTATACAATTCGTGTTAAAATTTTGCAACCATGACTTATCAAACTGATGGTTCTGAATGTATCACACAGTTAATGGCATCAGCTGGGAGATAATCTACTAACGTATATTCTATTAACGAGTTTATAGTGTAAACTAAACTGATTAATGAACGGCGCAGTGAAATATTATGATTTATATAGAAATTTAGGAAGCGATAAACTATTCTCCTTTCATCGCTTTTATGATATTTTGAGGGAAGGGGGGAGGTTTCATCATGAAATTAGTTGCAGTTTGGTAACTGAACTGATGTGACAGTTTTCCAGGCATCTCGTTGTTTATGACTTCATATCCTCTAAACAATGTCGTGCAGCGACCTAACTTCTTTACTAACAGCAGGGCTTTCTACCATCGGAACCACGACCACTGAGTGGTCATGGAGGAAAACGTGTATTTACATACACATGCTTGCGTTTGTATGCAATTCTGCATGCAACTAGTTGTTTATGACGTCATTTCTTCCGACTACTTGTTGTACAGTGTTAGAACTCTATAGCCGCGGCGGAGCGGCCGAGCGCATTGAGGCGCTATGCTACGATGCGCGAGGCCGTTCCCCGTCGGGATTTCGAATCCCCCCTCGGGTATGGATGTTTGAGCCGTCTTTAGTATAAGCTAGTTCATAAGCTAGTTCATCTAAGAGGATAGGCCAAGGAAAGGGAAACCTACGTTTTTAGCGTTTGTCGATTTGGAGAAAACTTTTGACAATATCGACTGGATATTTCCAAATTCTGAAAGTAGTAGGGGTAAAATATAGGGAGCGAAGAGTTATATTCAACCTATACAAAAACCAGACAGCGGTTATTAGAGTCGAAGGGCAAGAAAGGGACGCAGAGGTTGGGAAGGGAGTAAAACAGGGTTGTAGCCTTTCCCCAATGTTGTTCAATCTGTACATTGAGCAGGCAGTGAAGGAATGGAAGGAGAAATTTGGAGAGGGCGTTAAAGTGCAGGGAGAAGAAATAAAAACATTGCGGTTTGCCGATGACATAGTAATTCTGTCAGAGACCCCCAAAGATCAGGAAGAGCTATTGAATGGGATGGACAGTGTCTTGAATGGAAGATATAAGATGAACATTAACAAGAGTAAAACGAAGGTAATGGAATGCAATGTCAGAAAATCAGGCGATGCTGAAGGAATTAGATTAGGTAATAAAAGAATAAAAGTAGCAGACGAATTTTGTTATTTGGGTAGCAAGATAACTTCTGATGGCCGAAGTAAAGAAGATATAAAATGCAGAATTGCTATGGGAAGTAAAGCGTTTCTAAAGAAGCGATACTTATTAACATCCAATATTAATTTTAAATGTTAGGAAGTCCTTTCTGAAAGCATTTGCCTGGAGTGTAGTATTGTATGGGAGTGAAACGTGGACCATAAGCGGTTCAGATAGAAAGATGATAGAAGCTTTTGAAATGTGGTCCTACAGACGAATGATGAAAAGTAGATGGGTAGATCACGTAACTAATGAGGAGGTGCTTAACCGAATCGGGGAGAAAAGGGGTTTCTGACATATCCTGACTAAGAGAAGAGACAGATTGGTTCGACACATTCTGAGGCATCAAGGAATTATCAACTTAGCATCAGAAGGAACCGTGTAGGGTAAAAAACGTAGTGGGAGATCGAGGGACGAATACAGTAAGCAGATTCAAAAGGATGTAGGTTGCCGAACGTATTCTCAGATGAAGAGACTTGCACAGGACAGGGTAGCGTGGAGAGCTGCATCAAACCAGTCTGCGGACTGAAGACCACAACAACAACAACATATCGTGTACTTTCGACCGTGTAAATTTGCGCCATCTTTTTCATACACGTATGTGCGTGCGCGTGTGTGAGTGTGTGTTTGCGTGTGGTGATTTGGTGACTTCGGGCCGTTGTCTCTCCAGTTGACCTCTTGTGTTTCTTGGGCCTTAATCCGGGCTTAAAGGCACTACATCCTTGCTTTATGCTAACCGAAACTGAAATCCCGACCTTTTTGGCAATTAGTCTATATAGCCGTCATAAATATGCTCTGTAAAGTGACTCTAACACGCATTCTTCTATATTTTTTCTTTATTTTGATGCCACCAACTGAAACTGGTTGCATTCGTTCTGGAAACACACTTAACTAAATTGCAGTTCATCAACAGGCACTTTCTATTCCAGGCACGTCGAGACTATTAGGCCCCCTACTTAAGAGGGTGACAGTCGATAAACAGGCAGCGACGGCACGAGGAGCTCAGGTGAAGATAAAACTACGGGCGACCTCACACCGACCTCTCGAATTCTCCGTGGGGGAGGCCCGTGACGTTGAGGCATGTGATTTGGCTTTTACGGAAAAGTTCGGCTGCTGGCAAATTGTACGGGATCTGTGAGGTGATGACGAGGACCACGTGGTCATTCAGTAGCCCTTGGTGTAATGATTTTAGTTCACTAAACACATAATACATGCGCTGCGGAGTTATTTTACTGTGGCTACCTCCTAGACGATTTATCTCGACCATGTAGCTCATGCTGTTGTCCACGTAATTTGCACTGGCGAATTGAAAATATAAGGGTTTTGAAGACTGCATGCATTTCACTGTAGATCTTTTCCTCCGAGCTTGGCTACATTGAGGAAGTAGGCTATTGGAAGACAAACTCATTTACTCTGTACGTCATACAACATCAAACATCGCCTTATGGGCTTATCATTACGAATGGCAGTTACGGTACTGACGTCACTTTTTCTGCAATAAATTGAAACATGCTCCACTTCTTAACAGGTCGAACATAAATCCTTTAACTTGGCGTTTTTATTCTTATGTCGTGTTGTAATCGTGCAGCTCAAGTACGTTTATTCATGTTCCACAAAAGTTTTGCATAATATTTATTTTCGTGATTTTGCCGTCCATTCGTGGACACTAGTGTAGATCGATGTTCAAAGAAGCACATAAAGTACGAAATTCTTCCAGACCCCAAAAGTTAATCCTCGCCGACTAGTTTGGAAGTGGTAAGGATCATATGTTGCTGGTACGCCTCACGGAGCACGCTAATTAGACTGCCATATGCCCAGCTGTGAAACACGGACGCAGCCGCCATTGCGTCACAGTAGAAAGCGGTCCGCCCACCAGAGTCAAAGCCCGGTCACTTGGGCTCCGTTAAAGGGCTGGCGCCCTGTTTCAGGAATAGTGTTTATCAGTGGGACAGCTTCATGGGAGGTTTATTAGGAACCTTTTATCCCTAAAATCCTGGTATGCAGTTCAGTACTTTCCTCGCTGATTCCTGGCATTTTATTTCATCTCATCTTTATCAACAAGCATGTAATCGAAGTAATGTCAAACCGACAACTTGGACCATTTGGCCGAACAACCCCATACAACGTCTCCCGGCCAGTAATGCCTTACAATCATTTCCTTTCATTACAAGGCAATAATCTTAAGACTACAAACTGCCCTCCAGTTGATTATTTTGAAGCGAGTAAGGTAGCTGAGAAACTAGTCAAACTTCCTGGCAGATTCGAGAAACTAATCAGCTTGCAGGAGATTTATCTTGGTCTTTAAAGCATTTTTTGTAGTTAAATTGTCAGTCGTCCAACTCGCTGGGTTGGATCTATCTTGCGTAGAAATGGAAGTACTAAACCTGGAAAACAATGTAATCTGAGACTAAGTGCACTTTAGCACATATATATTGAGGTACCGATTTTATCCTCCTAGTACAAATGTCCACACAATAGTCTATATTTTTTTGGTTGCAACAGTATAGTTCCTGCAAGTACAATAGATACATCGTCATGCTTCACTGAGGTTTCTAGAAGGTTTTCAACTGAACTACAAATCGTCTCTCAAATATTTTCGTGTGGGAATATTGGGGTGCTTGTATTCCTATTCTTCCCTCTAGTACCTGACTGTAAATACTGGTAACCCCGAGTTGGATTTGACAACGAGAAAAAATGGAGTCACTTATTATTCTAACAATTCATAAACGTTTGTTTTCTTAGATGTTATTTCTTTGATTTATGGACTCACATATGACAGTCTTGATAACTATTGCTAGAAGGCTATATCTCAACTTGAATACTTTATTTGTCATCGAAATGTAACGTTAATATTTTGAAGAAGAGCACTTTGTATTGCAGCTGGGGAGAATCATGTAAATTCTATGCATTCTACGCATCTTAATTTTTCGTAAATGACTTACAAATGGTGAACCGTAAAATGCCTTTTACATCTTTTTTTACTTTGAAAAAAGGAAGAGGGTCAGTTTTTCGAAGTTAAGAGTTTTTCCTTATTTCCCATGTGCACCTGTTGCTGTCTAATCACGGTACGAATGTAGCTGTTCACAAAGGGAGCGTCATTACCAACATGTTTTATTAAACTGACTCGTTCCACATAATAGCGAAATCTCGTATTTATGATCTATGGAACAAGTATTAATCTGATATAATCCACAAAGGGGGACGTTATGAAATTCCTTAATGTTAGAAGCGTAAACTGTTGTTACGATTCAGAAATATGAATGATATCTGGCGAGGAACACGATTATCGACTTTTTTTTTTGCGAAATGGCAAGGGGCGGTGACATCAGACGACATTCAGGTCGCCAGCCGCGTTATTCGTTGAAGTTTCTGGCTGTTGGAGGATGACTTCGCTCTTATTATTTATCCGCTTGTAAAAGTACACCCCTGGTTCAACTGTATTTATAGTGACAAAGTCTACCGTAAGGTACAGCAGATGAAATAAAATATTAATGAATTTCGATATAATAACACGTCTTTGGTATGTAATAAGAAATCGTATCTATAAACTAATATGGTTTGTCCGTAAACGTGGCTCACTTTAACCGAAATAAAGAGACCGGAGCTGCAATACAGGTCTCTTCCGATGAATGTTTCTTGCACATTTACAGGAGAGTGTTTTCTTTTATTTTTGAAACTTTTACATTTAATTTATATGCGCAATGAAATTTTCCTTTTATGAACTCAGTTCGCTCAATAACAAATGATATACCACTTAACTGTGGACACACAACGTCCGAAGCACAGTGATTGATGTAATACAATAAAAACATAATAATTGCATTTGAAGGCGGTGTTTCGTTTAGTTCATACGTGGGCGTTACCGCATTCGCTGGTTGGTTGTGATGCCAACATTTGCACTACAATATCGACTGACTTTAATACCCGCTAGAAACACAGCGAGCTGGCAAATTACCGGAGACCGCAACTATTCATTTTAAGACTCGGTGAACATGCGCGATCAGTTATCGAGAGCTCGCACCGCTTTCGCAGTACCAGTGAAACAATCGGGAGCCACTCATAACGGCAATGAAGATGGGAGATCTGCGCTTACTGACCACTGATGCATTGCAGCGAATTTGCCGAACGCCAAAGCCGCGTTGGTTACGGGAAGAGTCGGGCGGTACGCCTTTGATCGCAACCGTAAGCTAGCTGTCGTCAGCCTGCCCCGGAGAAAGCCGGTTACTTTGAAATTTGGGACACATATCGGAAGGGGTACCGCGATAAGATTAAGAAAAGATGAAATTTCAGACTTCTTGGCTGTTTCGAGCCGTTGATATACGCTGCTGGCTATCCAAAGTGAAACATCACGAAGAACTGAAGATATAACAGCCAAATTTATCTAGTAGATAACTCGTTTAACAGATTCGATATCATAGAAAATACAGCGCCAAGTGAGGAAGATAATATTAGCATAGTGTTGCCGCCATCGCTTACTATTACCAACGCTACAACGCCTCGGTATTGAATCAGAGAGGTTCTGGATATGTTGTTGGAACATATCAGTGCATGCTGCTTCTACGTTTTGTCACAGTTGATCTTGTTTAGCAGCTGGTACTGTATCCAGATTTGTCGATCCACATTCATCTACCAGACGTTTTCAATAGGCCAGAGATCGGGATGACAGAGAAGCCAAGGCAGCTATGCAATCCAATGGGCGACGAAGAAGTCTTGAATGTTGCGTGGGACGTGTGGTCGCGCGTTACTCTGTTGCAATGTGGCCGTCAGCAAGCTTCGAAGTATGGGAGGACAACAGGCTCCAACACATCAGAGATGTAACGCTGGCTGGTTAATCTTCCGGCTACCCGTATTAGCGATTGCGGCAGTGGATTTCATTACCACCCCAAAGCACATAACGAGTGCAAGAGGCAACATTTCAACAGTCTCTCATCACTATGTCTTATCCGACCATCGGAGTGGTACAGGCAGTATCGGGATTCATCGGTAAAAACAATCTCGATAGCATTTCCTTCTGCATAAATCCAGTCTGGTTGCCTTCCAATTTCTACTGCTTCACGGTGTCCTGTGTGTGTGCGCTATGAAGATTTATGATCTGTGACCACCATCGGCTCTCATTCGCTCGTATTCACCGAGCATAAGTAAAACGGAGTAACATTTCAATTTATCTTCCCGTCGACGACGACGTTGTAGAGACAAAGTATGGGCAATGCAATTGACCGTGTCTTCTTCAAACGAACCGTCCAGACATTTGTCATTAAAAGTGATCCATTTATCGTTGGCGGGACAGGAACTTCAAGCGTCGTCTACCGAACGGGTGTGCACAGTGTTCCGCCACTGCGCCACCCACTCGGTTCGGTTCAAGGAAGGGTTCGGGCGCTTTCACGGCACGGGCATTCACGTTGGCTCACGTGCACGCCTGTTTAGCTGCTGCCGACAGAAATATGTGTGCTCTGTTTGGTCTTGTTGTCACTACAAAGACAGGGGACGGAGACCCCTTCCGCTTAGTTGAAACACTGTTTATTTCCCTAATCCTCGGTTTATCTTAGCTATAAGATGGAGCTCCTATCCAAAGCATTGAATACTGGATAGCTCTACGTGGCAAACAACGTCATTTCTCAGAGCGCGGCAGAGTGTGTGTGTTTCTTTAAATCAGACAATGAAGAAGCCGGAAGTACGTAGAGATCTGAAGACCACTCAGTATAAACTGGAAAAAATTGGGATAGAACATCCCTCTTAAAGAAAAAAAAAAAATGTGTGCGCTAGAGTTACACTATAGTAGAGTTCAATGCGAATTAAAGGACAGGAAATCATATAGAATATTTCTGGCACACTTGCTACTATGTCTCGGTTTACCTTTTGTATACTTTACTGTCTGATGCATAATATAGGTGATTTGGATTGACTGGCGTGTCAAATGTTTATACGTGAACATGATGCATGCGTACCTATTAAAATCCGATTAAAATTACTTGTTGACGTTTGACACGAGACGCTACACTATTGCCCCTTATAATCCCATGTTGTAACCTAACCACACGTGATGTACTAGTATCGCCGCATTGGAATGATCGAGCGCTCTAAGGCGACTTTGCTGCGGAACGCACGATTGCTCCCCATCGGAGGTTCGAGTCCTCCCTAATGCAGGGGTGTTTGCGTTGCCCTTAGTTTAGTTTAGTTTGAGTAATTTATAAGCCTAGGAACTGATAACCACAGAAGAAATTCGTGGCCGACCTACGATTTGTGACAGATGAGAAAGTGAAATCATCAGTCCGTAGATGGCTTTAATCCAACCGAAACGACTTCTACAGAGTATGATGAAACTGGTACCACGATTGGAGAAATATGTTGAGAACCTTGGTGATGATTTAGAAATCCAGGTGAAATACGTAAGTTCATTTGTGTTGTTTTCTGTTTTGTTAACTATTAAACTTTTTTGTAATGAAATTATTGTGCATTAGTCCTCAATCTTCCCTCGTAAATGGATGATTACACGTCACTGAATATCATGTTTCCGGGAAAATATTGATCCTCAAGTGTTAACCTTCATTATGATGCAAAATTGAAGGCGCCAGCCCTAATATTTCGAATTTAATTTTTGTACGTGATACAGAAGGCACAGTTTGAAATATAACTCTCGCGCCATCGCTAAATCTTTTACATAGTTGTTGCGGTATTCTGAGGTCGTGCGTTGCGTGAACTGGTGATTTAAATTTTTACATGCGAAACATTCTCTCACCCTCTCCATGGATGCATATCGCCTACTTGGTCAACTATACTTTCCTGTCCATAGAGACAGTGTTCCTACGTTATTGGTACCAAGGCACAGCTGCTTTGTAATAAGTAAACATCACGCATATTGTAACACACAAAAACTCTTTTCTAGTTTTGTCGCCATTTTCAGAAGGTACTGCACACGTAACGCCTATCGGTGGGCGCAATGCGAATTTGTATTTGTGTTTATGCTTCTATCACATTTTCACGTATAATATTTTGGGAAATGTAGAACTTTAAAGACGGGTAAATCACCTAATTATAACTCTGTTGTATGGTTAGTGAGTATAACCGTAATGCGCTCCTTTGTGGGTATTAGATAACGTCTGAGTCTTGTAAGGACGCCTGCCTGGAATCTCTGCCGAGACCCCTCGGGACTCGTCATTGTGTAGGAGAGTGAGAAGCACTGTGTTTCAGCAGCGAGCTGCGTTTACCCAGGACGTTATCTGAGCATCAGTGGCGGTCTCACGACAGACTGCGTCGACGAGGTCGCGCTCGGCAGCCACTATCTCGCCTCTCGTCTGCAGGGACCCGCGCAAAAACAGCCAGCGCTCCCCAGTCCCCTCGGGAGCTGGAACATCTCGTGTGCCGCGCCGCGGAGCTGCCGCGTCCGTGGCGCACCGTATAACTTACAGTAGTGGCGTTCGATACCATCAGCAGGGGCCTGCTCTTGGACACAGGTATCGTTCAGCTTGTCGAGATTGCGCTGCACGGACGTAGATACATTTGTCGGCAGATCTAAAGCTCTTTTGATATCACTGGGTTTTTACTCTGCTGATTTCTGACGATGGAAACCACCCGGCGGCATTATTGTGATATTTAACAAAGTCTGCCTTGCCATTGAACCAGTAAAGAAACAAAATAATTTTGTATCTCAGAAAACAAGACAAACATACCCCGAAAAAGAAATATAGTTTCATCCAATCTTTCACTATTCCAAAACAGAGAACAGTCACAACGTATGAAACTTCCTGGCAGATTAAAATTGTGTGCCGGAACCGGGACTCAAACCTGGGACCTTTGCCTTTCGCGGGCAAGCGCACTACCGACTGTGCTATCCCGACACGACTCACGATGCCGCCTCACAACTTTACTTTCGCCAGTACCTCGCCTCCTACTTTCCAAACTTCACAGAAGTTCTCCTGCGAAACTTGCAAGACTAGCACTCCTGAAAGAAAGGATATGGTGGAGACATGGCTTAGCCACAACCTAATGGATGTTTCCAGAATGAAACTTTCACTCTGCAGCGGAGTGTGCGCTGATATGAAACTTTCTGGAGTCACAACGTAATTACTCAGAAACATGATACCTCAGACGAAAATAAATATACAGATGAAGTCAGACTTACGCTACTTTTTTCGTGCAGAAAACACCGATTCATACGCTATGGATATATTCTTAAAGGATTTCTCATTGGAGTTAATTCAGTATATAAAAGGAATTTATTGACGTTTCACGTAATTGTTATCTCAGTGTGACGGAGAAAAATATTATCGCCACATTGAAGCTCGCCGCTAGGACTGTAGACATCTGAAGTTATATCCTTAAAAATTCTTAGAAGGCATTGCATGTATAATTACCGCAATAACTCCGACTTTCATCACCGTCATTTCACAGAGAAATTACTGTATGTTATGCTCGCTTCTGTAATTAGTTTTCTATACCATTTTTATTTTATATTATTTGGTGGTTAATTTAGTATATCTGTAAACTATAGACCCCTAAACTACGTCCTACAGGTCTCAGAAGCACAACATGTGCGGACCGACCGCCGTGTCATCCTCCACCCCTAATCGTCACCCCATGCGGTATGGAGTGGGGCGTGGTCAGCGCCCCACGCTCGCGGCCGTTGCGTCGGTATTCATGACCGGAGTCGCTACTTCTGAATCAAGTAGCTCTTCAATTGACCTCGCAAGGGCTGAGAGCCCCCCGATGGCCAACATCGCCTGGCAGACCCAGGCAGTGACCCATAAAAGTGCTAGCCAAGCTCCACAGTGCTTCACTTCGGTGATCTAACGGAAACCGGTGTATCCACTGCGGCATGGCCGTTGGCTTATTAATTTATTGCCGCATGCTAATTTAGGAGCAAACTCGCATCCCTCCTGGTATATTTGTTTTATGAGCAACCTTACCTCTTACTATATCCGTCTGTTACCTTTCATAGAGAAACCATAAAGAATATTAGAACCCTGTAAATGATGACATCATCAGGTCTGTACAACCGCCGTAACTAATGCTAGAAAGTCGCAGATGTCTCACCAGTATACCAGAAAGGAAACAGAAATAGAGCCTAGCTCACTGAATTGTAGACTCATATTATCAAATCGATTCGCAATAGGATTCGTTTATCACCTATTAAAATATTGTTGACTCATTATAGTCCGTACATCAACACAAACCAATTTGTTCGCAACTAAATCGTCACGTTGTGAGTCATTAATCATCCGTGCAACCCTCTAGCTCCTGAAGGATATTATTTTGACTATCATAGGTTGTGTCTCACATGGTGTGCAGTGCTGCCTATTCTTGTTGCTACTCCGTGAGGCGCGGGCTTGATACTTGGTTTGGATGGTTTCTGTCGGCCAACTTTTTTTGCATGGATAGTAATTCCCTATGGTCGAACGGCCTTGTGAATTCTCCGTCGTGTCATTTATCAACTTTTAATTTTTATATGCAAGTAAGACCCGCCTATCTAGCCCATATTAAATTTTGTCATTTCTGGTACACTTCGAAGAAAATCTAATAGGGTTAGCTGCCTGTAATATTCAAATACGGTTACTTGTACCTTAATGAATAATAATAAGACGGATTATTAACACAAACCAAATAGTTTACAGGAAAACCCCTTCTTATTATTGTTTACTGGTATTATGTTGTTGCACAGAAAAAAAATTCATGTAGGCCTACCTAACTTTATTAGTTTGCTTACAATATGTACCAAAGTGCTTGAAATCATGTAAATGAGAAAAACGACCATAAAACTTAGAGGAATCTCAACTCACTTCAGTCAATTCCTAGTACATTCCAGCCCCATAGCCTGGATCACTTGTGTCGTTTCAAGTTTCTCTGAATTCTTCTTGCCCTTTAAGCCATTTCTTCCATCAGTATATCTGCTTTCTTCACACGAATTTCATCTAACTCTTTCAAAATATTCACAGTGTTGAACTTTTTCAGAAGATAAGGATGTGCTAAATCCCTATACAGCGACTTTATAATATCAGCTACAGCAGTGGGTATCCCGTGGTGTCTATAATTTGGATCATTCTTGTTGTATTTGCAAATGAATCTTCTCCTTCAGGTCAAAGTCCATGTATCGGTTCTTCATATGTTGAGATAAGATGAAAGTAGCCCATACAAGATGATTTCATTCCACACAAATCAGATATGTTATTTCTAATTGCTTGGCCATAGTGGTTCTGCAATCGGCCAATCAAGGTGTCAGTAAGTCTGTTTGCACCACCGATACGTTTCGCATCAGACAACTTTTCCCCAACATAATCCTTTTTCAGTCTACGGAGCCTTGTACCCATGCGTTTCTGCACATGTCGTATGCACTCCAGTTTCTCTGGAAATATATTTTCTCCATAAGGTTTACTCTGTACCACCTTTTCTGTCTCCATCCCCCAAGTACTGTTTGTGTACCACTCCTCTTGTCTCAACAGATCTTTGAAATATTCGCCGTGCACCTTCCGCTTCCATATTCCCACTTCGCCACTGAAAATTTATAGCACAGTCCGTGCAACACTCGAACCCTGCCATCACTTCTTACCAACTGAAATCCGATCTCATCTGACCAAGCCACGCCACGCGGTCTGAGACGCCGCTCGTGTCGGAGTTATAGTCATCCTTCGGTCATGAGGGTGTGTTGTCCTTAGTATAACGTAGTTTAAATAGTTTGAAGTCTAGGAACCGTTGACCTCACCAGTTTGGCCACTTAGTTTTAAAGAAACTTGATTTTTGACCAAGCCATTGTTTTCCCGTCGTCTAGGATCGAACAGATGCAGTATGCTCACGATCCCAGGGGCGGCAATGCAGGTTATGTCGTACTATTAGCAAATACGCTCTAGTCTTTCGTCTATTATCATAGCTCATTAACGCCAAATTGCGCCGCAGTCCTAACGGATAAATTCGTCGTTCGGGCCTCATTGGTTCCAGCTGTTGTGTTGCTTGTTTGTTAGCACTGACAGCTGCTCTTGGTCATTGCGTTGTCTGTGGTGAGCAGTGGCGTAACTAGGACTTGGCTTTGGGGGGGGGGGGGGGATAGATCTGCTTGACGAGCAAAATTTTAGTCTGTTTCCAGACAGACTACCATCTACCACTCCCGCTGAAGAAACTAATTCACTCCCATCCAATGAAAGATTATGGTAAAACACCCTAAGTTTTCAATTTTTACCTTTACCAGATTGCTGTTATACAATCTCTTTTTTTTCGGGTTCCTGGAGGGGGGGGGGTTCTATCCCCCTCATCCCCCCTCCATAGTTACGCCACTGGTGGTGAGAATAGTCTTGGGACACTCTTGACACTGTGGATCTCGGAGTATTAAAAGATTTAACGTCCATGCATCTATCTTCAACTACCAACTGAATCCAAAGTCTGTTATTTCAGGTCGTATAGCCATAATTACGCCGGAAATATTTTTGTGTGAATCGTCAGAGTACGAATGACAGTTCTGCCTAAGCAACGTCTTTTTATACTAAGATGATACTACCGCTAATTGTTTCTGTGCTTGTCGGTATCCCGAGATTTTTGTCACCTCATTGTAAAGACTGGGAACTGACACTTGAGATACTGCACCTGTTAAAGTATTATAATGGAATAAAAGATCTTAGCAAGGCGTCATTGAGCATGACGGCAGCAGATGAGGATGCTCTTTGACCAGGATGAGAGGTTAATGGCTAAAGGGGAGCGAAACGTTGAGCACACATTATCCTGCGACTGTCTTGTGCTCCATTCAACTACTCTCAAAACACCATGCTGAGCTTCAGTCGCGCATTAGCTGATATTGCGGCATGCTTATGGAAACAAGGCGATAGACGCTGGGAGAAAGCTGCTCAGTCACCTAGATGTTTGTGATGAGCCCACAGAGAAAGCATGCCTGCCATGACAGGAACGATAAAAATATGTGAGTCGGGAATGCCGTCAGCATTTGATTCCCAGATAAGGGTAGGGAATGGGGAAAAATCCCTTTGTTTTCAAACTTTAGCATTTTACAGGGCCCGAATTATACATTTCTGGAAAAGGATATCTCCTTGGACGGTGAACAGTCTGCTTACCCGCATAACATACATTACTATAAATGCTGTAATAATTTTGTATAAACGTCATAGATGTGAATAATCGGCCGTTATTAAGAAGCAAAAAGTGCTGACAATACGAAGTGGGCTTATTTCTACTCCGAGTATTATCCCAGCACATATACACTGAGGTGACAAAAGCCATGGGATAGCGATATGCACATAGTCGTATACAGATGGCGGTAGCATCGCTTTTGCGTTATGTATAAAAAAGGTGCTGCATTCGAAGAGCTATCATATGTACTTCGGTCAACCGTGTGAAAAGTTTTCGATGTGATTATGCCCTAAGGACGGAACAAGCCGACTCTGGACTTTGAATTATGGTTGGAGCTAGACGCATGCGACATTGCATTTCGTAAATCGTCAGGGAATCCAAAATTCCGAATTCCTCAGTGTCAATAGTGTGGAAAGAATGCTAAATTTCTCACCACGGTCGGTACTTAATGACAGACGGCAGCGGCTTTTGCGTAGAGTTTCCAGTGCTAACAGAGAGGCAACGTGCGTGAAATAACCACAGAAATTACTGTGAACTAACGACGAACGTGCGGCCTAAATTGACGTTAGTGGACTATGGCAGCTGACGACCAACTCGAGGCCTTTGCTAACAGCACATCGCCTGCCCTGCCTCTCCTGGGATCGTGACTTTATTCGTTGAACTCTAGACGACTGGTAAACCGTAGTCAGATGAGTCCCGAGACCATGTGATATTTGAAAACATTTGCAACCAATGCTACACTTAATTTTGAGAATCAACGATGAAATTTTTATGGATAGCACCAGGCCATTTTGGTTCCTAGTATATTTGAAGGACATTCTAACAGTTCTTACGAATAAGTTGTCTACACTGATCCCATCGACCTGTTATGGGTCATAATCGAAAGGTCAGTTCGTAAACAAAATCCGGCATTGGCAATGTTTGCGCAATTATGGACACCTGTATTCAAAGCATCATGGCGTAATAGTGTCGCAGGGAACTACCAACGACTTGATTCCATGTTACATCGAGTTTGCCGGGCAAATGGACGTGATAGTAGCAGATGTCGCATGTATGTTGGTACTGCGCACATTGAGGATTGTAATGTGACAGTAAATTGCATTAGCACAGTCCCTATCGTCCGTCAGTGACTGAGTTACACCACTTACTGCTCGCTAAATAGAATGTTTATTGTAGCTGCAGCGCACAAATTGGTCTTTGCGTAAGACAGAGGGGAAACTCACTCAGACGTCATTTACCGTATGAACAAATTTCACCATAAAATGTTAGCCACTCTTTTAAAAGAGTACACAAATCTTCTTTGAGTGCAATAGATGGTGTGAAACTGTCGCCATGCGCTCAAATGTCCCTCCAGCGTCCA
Organism: Locusta migratoria; assembly: GCA_026315105.1. Classification (NCBI taxonomy): domain Eukaryota; kingdom Metazoa; phylum Arthropoda; class Insecta; order Orthoptera; family Acrididae; genus Locusta; species Locusta migratoria. The sequence goes on from CM048748.1 coordinate 208,603,396, forward strand.
TCTAAGCCAAGCAACGAAGCGAGGCGTATGTGCCAGTCGGTTATATAGAAAAAGTCCAGTTACGTCGTCCGTTGTGGCTGAAAGGAACTATCCTGTTGGGAGGATTCCATGGCTACGACGTGAATGAAATTTTACGATCTGATGATGTAATAACTCAGACTGTCCATAAAGGGTATACCACTCGCAGCCATCTAACGTGACGTACAGTCGTCGTAAAAACATCCTAACCGACAGAGACCGCAGACAAATGGCATACTTTATCAATAACGTTTGGTTTCGAACCAGACAGGATTTGCCGATGATAGTGAAAGCAGGTTCATTATAGCCAGTTTCCTAGCAAACATTGAGTAGTGACCTGTTTCCGACTGACTTTTGTAGTCATGTAACTAGTCAAATGCCAGTGCTGGTATCAGCACATAAAGATGCAAGTCCTCAGTGGCCGAAGAATACAGATACTAAATATCATGTTGACTGAAGGTATGTAGTGCAATCTCTGAGTAATAGTGATTTTGCCTTTTCTAAAATGACGGGTCAAGTGTGACAACTGCCGAATAAGGCTCGAATGAGAACACTTATACAATTTCCCGTGAAATTTAATCAGCATGTTTATTTTAACATTTTCAGTGACGACGGAGTGGCACAATTACATTCAATATATATTTACGATGAGTATGCTATGGACATTCCCATCTTCTAAAAATGTTCAAATGTTTGTAAAGCTTATGGGACTTAACTACGGGGTCATCAGTCCCTAAACTTACAAACTACTTATGAACTACTTACGAACTAGGAAGGCACAAATATCCTTGCCCGAGGGGGGATTCGAACCCCCGACCGTAGTGGCCGTGCAGACCCTGACTGAAGCGCCTCAGTCCCCTCGGACACAGCGGCCGGCTCCGTCTTCTAAGATGAGAATATACCTGTTCAGAAGGCTGTACTCATTTGTTCCCGGTGCGACTAACACGCGGGCACCCTGACATATGCAATATCAGTACCACAAAAAATGTTTGGAACTATACCGATCAACAGAAGAAAGAAACAGCCATTAACGTTACAACAGTTTGACAGCTCTTTCGGATCTAATTACCAGTGAGTAGTGTCAGCTTGATACATCGTTTAAGAAGAAACTTGCGGACTTTCTTCTCCGAATTGAGGCCGTTATCAAGGCTGCAGACGGTGTTACACTGTATCGGTGTATTATTTTATGTGGTGAATAATTTTGTGTACAGAATGCTTATGCATCACACACTTTTAAAGAAGTTACTTGAAAAATGATCCTTTTTTTTTTATTATTTCGTTTGCGGTGATCTGAAAAGTGTGCCTACGATCTATATGGAAAATTTGTAATTTGCGAAGAACACCCTTGTATGGGACGGTTCTTTGTAACTGAGTGTACAAGGCGGTTCGCATAACGACTCCTATCATCCACTCCTGTCAAGAAATCAAGTCATGGTAAGTTTTTCTGATGAAAACTAAGCTTACTTTGAAGACTGCTGAATACGTAAAATTGACATGAACATTACAGTTCTGTGAAGGCTATCATTTGATCTGGCTTACCATAGAAAGCTATTTGTGAAAGTCCGTAAAATATAACAGATAGCGGATCAAGGACAGCGTGTCTTTATTTATTTATTTACTTTTATTATTTTTTTCGACTGCCTTCTTATCAACTGAATCCAGACGGCAGTAGGTCAGTTTAAATGAGAAGATTGCACTTATTGAGATCTTCCATAATTGAGGTTTTAAGTATGATAACGGAATACTAAAGCAAGAGATAATCGTAATGTAGCTATATTTTATTGCCGCTCTCTCCTCTAAAGAAATGGCAGATGATGGATGTTTTTCTCTTTGCCTTCAATTCTGTAACCATGTCCTGGAGGTTTCTGGTTCAAATCCGGGTGAGTCCAATGTTCGTAGATTTTCAAATACTGAAACGATTTATTTTCACTTGCTAAGTGATTGGTGTCAGAGCAATTGCGCTATCATCTCAATATAATGAAAAATTGCGAAAATCGTACAAAGTTGGCTTCACACCCTAGTCATTTTAGAATTATAGTTGCGAAGTACTATCTTGAATTTCTTTAGGAGAGTGTGCAGGTACGGGGATATAAATGGGTCTGTATTTGTATTTCCGCTTTACTTAGTGACTAAAAAATTCTGAACTCTTGTAAGGCGAGTAAGACCTACTGGCCTGAGATAGTACTGCCATGCGGAGCAGTGACCAGACGGCGTGTTTGCAGAACGTTTTCTGCAGACGGCTGAACCGCGGACCCTGAGGCAAAGCAACTGGCGGCTCTTGGTGGTGTAAATCAGCGGAACTGCGCAAGGAGCTCTCTCCCGCTCGTCCAGATTACGATCTCTTCTTGACCCCCATCTTGCTCCTTCGCTTCCCTCTGCTGCCTTGTCTTTCCTCCTCTCCTCTGCTCTGTTACTCTTTCGCTTACATCGCTGGGTTCAGGCCCGGCTCACGCGGTAGCCTGGATGTGAGTGTCAACAGCGAATGGCAACTTCTCACACATTTCGTTGCACAGTTAGCTGGAAACAGGGCGACTGTACAGTGTAATAGGCCGATACTCGTTGTAAGCGAAATCAGTTCATCTGTCTGATACAATTTGGTAAAGTAGATGGGATATTACTGGTATTTTTTTGCGATCTTTAAACATTTGTTTAGTTTCAGGATAATACAATGGCGAACACATGAAATTGCAGCTATCAACGATTGTTAGATAGTGTATTGTCCGGCTTGCTTTGTTATACACAATTTGTGTAAGGTTGATTTAGGCACCACTTCACAACACAGGCAGCAAATAAACAAATACCATATCGCAATCTTAACGCCGCGGTGGAGTAGCCGAACGGTCTAAAGCGTCTCGCTGCGGAGCGTGCGGTTGCTCGCCGTGGAGGTTCGAGTCCTCCCTGGGGCATGGGTGTGTGTGTTTGTCCTTAGGTTAGTTTACCTAGGTTTAAGTAGTTTGTAAGCTACGGACTAATGACCACGCAGTTTGGTCCGATAACATTTACAAACATTTGAACATTTGCAATCTTAACAAGGTGAGTAAAGAACATACCGAAACGTTGTGCTTCTAAGTGATGTCGTCAAATACGGTAAATACCACAAGAGTATCGTTTGAGTTTTGACAATAGTAATTTGTAATTTTTTCTGATATTTAATCTTCTGATAAGAATACGCAACTTTCATTTAATTCAGATATTCTGAAGGAAATAGTGTAGGACTGACAGGACCTCATTTAGCGACGTGATCAAATTCCTGCGGGGTGGAATATATTACGTAAACTGGTTTACTACGCATGGCGTAGAGTTGTTGTTGTTATGGTCTTCAGTTCGGAGACTGGTTTGATGCAGCTCTCCACCCTACTCTATCCTGAGCAAGCCTTTTCATCTCCTCATAAGAACGGCAACCCACACCCACTTGCATCTGCTTACTATACGTGTCTCTTGGTCTCCCTCTGTGATTTTTACCTCACACACTTCCCTCCAATGCTAAATTTACGATTCCTCGATGTCTAAGAATGTGTCCTACCAAGCGATCCCTTGTTTTAGTCAGGGTATGCCAAAAATTCCTTTTCTCACCAATTCTGTTCAGTACCTCTTCATTAGTTATGCGATCTACTCTCCTAATCTTCAGCTTTCTTCTATAATACCACATTTCAGAAGCCTCTATTCTCTTCCTGTCCGCACTGCTTATCGTCCATGTTTTACTCCCGTACAAGGCAACACTCCACACAAATACCTTCAGAAAAGACTCCCTAACACTTAAATTAATATTCGATGTTAGCAAATTTCTCTTTTTCAAAAATGCTTTCCTTTCCATTGCCATTCTGCATTTTATATCCTCTGTACTGCGACCACCGCATGTTATTTTACTATCAAAGTAACAAAACTCATCTATCACCTTCATTGTTTCGTTACCTAATCTAATTCCTTCAGCATCGCCTGATTTTCGTAGAGTAAGACGTTCAAAATTTTTGTAATCCAAAGGGACTAAACTGCTGTGGTTACCAGCACCTAGGCTAACAAACTACTTAAACTAACTTATGCTAAGAATAAGAATAACACACACACACACACACACACACACACACACACACACACACACACACACACACACACGCCACAGGGAGGATCGAACATAAGACGGGGAACGGCCGCGCAATTCGAAGCAGGGTGCTTTATAAGACCCGGCCATTCCCGCGCGGAAAAGAATAAGAAGTATTGCTGTTATTCTCTCCCTCACTCCTTTCCTGCTCCACCCTAACGAATGCAAACCGGACCAGAGTGAAAGTGCCTGTATTCCTTCATATTTGCCACAACCTTGCTGATCTCCTTACGATACTTACACGAGATATCTGACAGACGGCACTGAGTTGGTATTTGGAAGGATCGCGTTTAAAATTCTCTTCTGGACATCCAGATTTACATATTCCGTTGTTTCCCTAATAAAATACAATACGTACATACACTTCATTTAAGGAAGATACAGCTGATTTCTTTTCCCATCATTGTTCTACTCAAATTAATGCTCCATCTTTCATCATTGTCATAGCGGTACGTTAAACTCTGGTCATCTATTTTGCCTGATCCAAATAACAACTCCTGAAATATTTCTTAACGAAGCATCGTCAAAAATACGCCGTCTATATTCATCAGATTTCGGTGTTTTATTACGTACATGTCTCTTTATAATTCAACCGTACTAACTTACCGCTCTCGCAATGTCAAAATGTCTTCCTTCTGTTTCTAAAAGTCGATCTGATGAAAACCTTAACATTGAACAAAATCAGAAAAGGTAGTTTTTACTACAGATGAGAAGATTTACTATATTTTCGAAAATGAAATGGAAATATGAAATTATTGGCAAGGAGATGTAATCTAGAATGTTCGGTCCCATAAAATTCTTATAACTATTACTTTTTTGTTGCTTCGTAACGTCACACATAGCTTTCACGCGTCCAGGAGAATGTCACTATTGCGGTATTCGAACGCTGCCAGATATGTTTACTCTGACTCGTATTAGGTCTACTTTCATCAGTTGGGACTAATATTCATTCATTGTGGTAAGCAGAATTTTGTTTTTCTACATTTCCACAACAATAATAAATTGCTCTTCACTTCAGCACAGTCAGAGAATCTGCTTGGGCCGCTCACGGTGTCTAACGTATCAAACCCAATATTGTCACAACTTACATCAAATTGTGTGATATCTCTCAATGCCACTGACACTATGGAACGAATTCTTTAGAGTTCCGTTCTGAGGCATTGTAATTCAATACAGACATCCTTCTTTTCGTTCAGTGTCCACTGTACGAAGAAATGAACTATAAACATTTAAACACGTTTAAAGTATCGTTTGCTTCCAGTAAAAACCTCTCATATCGATATTAAAGAAATGGTGTCGCGTGAAACTGTTACGTAGAAGATCGCTGTCACTATTAGGAAAAGTTTGGAAAGCTCTGCCTTACATAGTGAGTGGACTGGATATGTGTGCGACCTATATTCCAACTCGTTCCCTCTGTCTGTTCATCTGCCCCCCCCCCCCCACTCTCTGCCCATCTCCTCGCACCATTCTCTCTGTCAATCTCCTCCTCCCTCTCCTACTCCCCTACCCCCCCCCCCCCTTTCGGTCTCTCTTCTCCCCGTCGCCTCCCACATCCCATCCTCACGGCATTTCTTTTAGATATGGTATATGTGTAGCAAGATTGGTTCAAATCGGTTGAAGGCTTAGGAAGAGATCAACAGACGTGAATGTGACAAATGCTGCACACATGTATGTTTGATTCTCTGCAGTTTTACATTGTTAAGACTCCAGAAAGGATGTTAAATTTATATGTGGTATTACATCGTGTGGATTGAAATTTCGTCCCGATTCATGTTGACAAAAGTATTTGCTGTGGGGGGAATGGCCGTTAGGTCTCGATCCCGTCGGAGGTCTTCCCTCTGGGAAGGGTGTATGTGTTGTCCTTAGTAGAAATTGGTGTAAGTAGTTTGGAAGTCTTGGGACTGATAACCACAACGGTTTGGTCCCATAGATTTACAAACATTTGAAATTTTTTTTGAACAAAAGTATTTTCTCACTGGAGTGTCCATCTTGCGTGCTGGTTGACTCGCTACACAACACAAGTAAGGCACAAGCTGATAAATAGTGACTCTGGCCTAGCTTTGCACTGATCGCATTAAGTATCCACGGCCAGTTGCGCCATATACTGACGAGTCACAACAAGGTGGGTTGTGCTGAAATATTCTCCGTGTTCAAATACCCAAGTTCCGATTTTCATTGTAATCAGTCGAACGATGTCAAAGTATGAAACTCAGACAGATATTTCAGGTTCTTTTGAAAGTGGTTTAATTATTCAGTTCGAAAAACCAAACACGTTTTGATTTTTTTTTTTTTTTGCTCCAAGTTTTCAATGTAAACGAAGAAAATAAAATTCGAAAAAAAGTAAAAAATATGTGGAACTCTTACTTGATATTGGACGAGTAGTTTTACTCACAGCAGGGCATTGATTAGGATCACTTGCATAATGCTCTGGATATCCCAAAATGTTATTTTAGTTACTGATTTCATAGGCCTCTCGAGGTCCAAGATAGAGTGCTGTGCTAACTCTATTTCAAGTTAGATTTTCCCACTGCCTCTCCAGACAAGGCACCGCGCTGCTTCTCTGGTGTCTCTCTGCCTGTTATGAGAGTCACGCCATCGGCGTGCAAGTTTCTAAAAGGTCAAAACGGAATGCCTGTTGCACGCGTGTCGTTTAGTAGGAAGCACAACTTCGCCAAGTCGCAGGGGTCGTCTGCCCGGCGCGCGTGAGCAGTAACTCTCAGCGGATGTCGCCTACGCCGTGTCACCTCGCGTGGGAAACTCGCAGTCCGCAGCAGCGTTGCTGCTCTGCCAAAACTAGCCGACAGTCCTACCGTCATAACCAGAGCGCAGTCTCAGGGACTGGGGCGTTATTCCCGCAGTTGGCTGAGCTTAGGCGTCTGAA